>OV702295.1:374493769-376993769 GCA_916181665.1 Avena sativa | reverse complement strand
ATTTTGAAAACATCTGACGGGGGAACAGTATGGCCACTCCAACTGTCCATAACCGCGGACGCGACTATTCAAATAGTTTGACACTCTGCAGAGATTGTACACTTTCACCACAACATTCGATACAGCTGTTAGGAACAATCCTGAATTCACCATACTCAGTATGCAGATAATCAATCCTAACCTTTCAATTACACGCCCTAGTATAGGCACCTCTCCTGTGAGTTTGGCCTCCCAACCATGACCAACTGTCATCTTGGGAACTGCACAGGTGGACAATCTTCACAAGGTAGCCTCAGCTCAGACCTTGGCTGCAAGGGAACCCATACTAAGGTATATAAATTTCCAGTCAAGCCCTACCCAATTTTCGGGTATTGTGGCTGTACGGTAAAATTGGAATGGTACCGCATCCAGACAACCATCAGTTTTATAAAGGGCTAAGGCTCATGCCTTAACATTTTCATCATCAAAATCAGTTGGTGTTCGGAAACACATGTCAAAACATTTCAGTAGAATGACTCATCATTCTAAGGTTTTCATAACCATTTTCACCAGGTATTCCCATCTAAAGTTGATCAAGTTTTATGCTTAGCACTAGCTTTTAAGGTGGGGGTTGTTGGAGATATGCCCAAGAGGCAATAATAAAGTGGTTATTATCATATCTTCATACTTATGATAAATGTTTACATACCATGCTATAATTGTATTAACCGGAAACATTAATACTTGTGTGATAACATAAAAGTGTCCCTAGAAAAGCCTCTTGTTAAACTAGCTTGTTGGTTAATATATGATCATGGTTTCCTGATCATGAACATAGAGATGTTATTAACAACAGGGTCATATCATTAGGAGAATGATATGATGGACATACTCCTATAGTTAAGCGTAGCATAAAGATCAAGTCATTTAATATAGTTCATTTGCTATATGCTTTCTAATACATAGTAACCTAATTCCTTCGACCATGAGATCATGCTAATCACCATCACTGGAAGGATGCTTTGATGACATCAAACACCACACCATAACTGGGTGGCTACAAAGGTGGCATTGAGTGTTCGGAAAGTATGTGTTGAGGCACATGGATCAAGAGTGGGATTTGTCCATCCATATGACAGATAGATATACTTTGGGCCCTCTCGGTGGAATGTCATCCAATTAGCTTGCAAGCATGTGACTGGCTCACAAGGGATCACATATCACGGGAACAAGAAAAGAGTACTTATCGGTAACGAGGTTGAACTAGGTATGCAGAGATACCGACGATCAAAACCTCGGATAAGTAAACTATCATGAGACAAAGGGAAATTGGTATCGTATGTAAGTGGTTCATTCGATCGCAAAGTAATCGTAGAAATATGTGGGAGCCATATGAATTTCCAGATTCCTCTATTGGTTATTGATCGGAGAAGTGTCTCGGTCATGTCCGCATAATTCACGAACCGTATGGAGACACACTTAAGGATTCGATGTTGTTGAGTAGTTATGGAATGACGAGTAAGAGACCGAATGTTGTTCGGAGTCTCGGATGGGATCCGGGATATCATGAGGAGATCCGGAATGGTCCGGAGAATAAGATTCATATAAGGAAAGTCCTATTTCGGAGTTGGGGAATGATTCCGGTGTTTTCATCGGGAATGTTCTAGAAGGTTCCGGAAGGTCCGGCACTCCAGAGGGGAAGGGTACATGAATGTTTCATGACAATGTGGAATGGTTGCATCATGTACTAGGTATCATGGATGAGCAAAATAAAGGGATAAATCAAATCCTAGTTTGAAAAGTCAAACGCTAATTTGAAAAGTTAAACGGCAGTTTTGCTTGGTGGAGGGAGAGTAGGAAACCTACTTGGGGAGGAGTTCCTCTCCCTCCACCCGCCGGCCAAGGAGGCCGACTTGGGGGAGGACTCCCTCCCCTTGGCCGACGCCCTCCCTCCTATATAAGAAGGGGCAAGGGTTCCCCTCTAGCCTAACACCTCTCACACCCAAAAACCTAACCCTAGCCGTCGGCCTCCTGCAGTCGCTGCCGCCCTAGGGTTTCCTCCTAGCCACCGAGTTGGGGCTCTCCCCAAGCCCTAGCCGCTGGCCAAGCCTCCTACCTTGGTGCCTCTCAACCCTAGATCACCAAGGCCTCTCTCATAGTCCACCATACTCGCTCCGGCTTAAGGCGAAGCCCTGCGAGATCTCCCCTCTACTTCCGGTACCACGCCGTCGTGCTACCGGAATCACGAGGAGAGTGCTACAACCTCCGCTGCCTGCTGGAACAATGGAGAGGAAGGTCTTCATCGAGTACCGAATGTGTGAGAGACTGCGGAAGCGCTGCCGGAACTCAGCGCCGGAAGGATCGTCTACGCGATCTTGAGATCGGCAAGAGTACGACTACATCACCCACGAGAATCTGCTCTTGTTAACCGCTTTGGAATCTTCGAGGGTGAGTTCCTCTATCGACTCGTTGCTACAATCTAGTAGATAGATCTTGGCTTGTTTGTGTGCATGCGGTAGAAATATTTTGTTTTTCATGCTATGAACCCCTACAGTGGTATCAGAGCCGTGTCTATATGTAGATCTGTTGCACGAGTAGAACACAATGGTCATTGAGGACGGTGGTGCTTTTATTACCAATTGCTTCTTGTGTACTTTTTATCTTGCGGTATGGTGGGATGAAGTGGCCCGGGCTAACCTTACATGACATCGTTCATGAGACTTGCTCCACGCTCAACATGCAACTTGTATTGCATAATTGGCTTTGCGGGTGTCTGTCTCTCCCATCATAGTAAAGATTCAATTTACAACGGGCACTTGATAGTTCAAGCATCAACGTTGTGGTTCTTGTTCGTAAGTTAGAACGACACTTATTGAAAGCCCCAAACCACGTAAAATATGCAAAAAAAAAGAGGCGTCTAACTTTGTTTTGCAGCGGTGTGTTGTGATGTGATATGGCCATGATTGTGATTATATATGATGTATGCAATGTCCCTTATTGTAAGTTGGCAACCGGCAGGAGCCATATGGTTGTCTTTAAATTCTGTTAAGACCCGCGTGTCTATTCAAAGTAGTTGTAATAGTTGAAGCTGGTGGCGACAACCATGGAACGACGCCATTGACCTTGACGCTATACCGGTGATGATGGAGATCATGTTCGTGCTTGAAGATGGAGATCGGAAGCACAAGAAGAAAGGCCATATCATATCACATATTATGAATTTCATGTGATGTTAATCATTTATGCATCTTGTATTGCTTAGTTAACGACGGTAGCATTATAAGATGATCCCTCATGCACATAAATTTCAAGTTTTAAAGTGTTCATCCTTAGTAAGCACCGTTGCTAAAGCTCGTTGTTTCGAAGCATCACGTGATGATCGGGTGTGTTAGATTCTGCGAGCGTATACAACATGAGCAAGCCAGATTTGCTCATGCGGAAGCTAAGGTTTGATCTTGACGAGCCTAGCATGTACAGACATGGTCTCGGAACACGGATCACCGAAAGGTAAAGCATGAGTCATATAGTAGATATGATGAACATGTTGATTGTTCGCCATTGAAGCTACATCAACTCACGTGATGATCGGTTTTGATGTGGTGGATTTGGTTCGTGTGATCACTAAAACAATGTGAGGGATATTGTTTTGAGTGGGAGTTCAATGGTAATATGATTAAAAGCTGAACACTATTTATCATAAATTAAATCAAAGTGAATTTGCATAATTGTTGTAGTCATTGGCATCCGTTTACCACCTTGCGCTTAGTTATAATTGAGATGATAGAACTATAGAATTCTGGTTAGTTACTTTACGAACCGGTATCGTATTGTTTTGAAGTGTTAATCTAAAGTTTAAAAGTCCTACTCCAAACTTTCAGTAAGTTCCGGTTACTCCATGAAGTTTAATAATTGGTATTAAATCAAGAGTGACAATTCCAAGTGTTAGTGTATGAGTATCATGCTTGTCTCCATGATTCTTGATATTCAAAGGATTGTCTTAATATCAAGGTTATCTAGGATCTGAAAGAGTTGTTTCAGAAACCATGATGTGTGGAAGATATTGTGATATCTGAAACAAGGTTTTGGTTGCAACATGATAGAGTATAATATGGCAAAAGTCATGTTCTCATATTTGATGAGAATTTGCAAAAGGTTGGAGACACTAGTTGTCCTAATCCTCCAAAAGGTTTTGGAGAGCAACATTATACTCGCGATTTACCGTTATAAGCTAAAAGTAGCTTGATCATGGAAGACATATTGTTGATTGGAAATGATGTATCTTTTATTAACACATGTTAAGAATTTCATCCTGATGAAAGACTTAGGCAAAACCCAAATATTTGGCATCAATAGACGCTAATATGGTTGTGCTGAAAGTACATAGATGATGTATTAAATGAGTTCAATATAGAAACTACAAGAAAGGTTCTTGTCGCACATGAAGGATTGAATGAGTTCAATATTGATGATATATTCAAGTGTATTGACACTTGGTAAGTGAAACAAAGATTCAAGAACAGATTGATACTTGATGTATGAAATCACAAAGAGTATTTATATCAATCATACTGTGATATGTACAAATCCATATATGTCCTATGCTCTAAATGTTATGAGCATATACCAGAATGATTCATAAGATGATCCTTGGACGATAGTAAGGATATTCTTATGATCTTTTGGAAGAACTAAGAGTATATTACTTTGTAGAAGTGACAAATAGATGGTTAGTTCATTGTAAAAGTGCTACATTGATACTAGTTTTGTCACAAAGTACAAATTAAGTTTATCTCAATCAAAACTAAAGGTTACACAATATGATGGAAAGTGAGTTCCATAATGAATTTGGATGAGTTCCAAAGTTAAGACATTGTGACAGATACTACAGCAAAAGGCTAAGTATATGACTGCTGTTATAGCAGCAAAGAGGGCATTTGTGTCAAGTAGTTTGCTATCAAACTAGGTGTGGTTCACAGCGGGATAGTACTATGAAGATATATTGTACGACAATATTATCAAGATGTTTTAACCCCAAATAACTAAAGGTCTCACCAAAGGACCAAATTTATACAAACCCATCTCATTAGAGAATGAGTGATGCGTAGAGACGCAAAGACATGCAATTACACACGGACCTAGAAGTGTCAGATCCGGAGATCAGTTGACCACTAGCAATCGTGTACATACGACACCAGAAAGCCATAGGTGCTGAATACACAAAGGTTTGAAACTAGATTATTGACTCTAGTGCAAGTGGGAGACTATTGGAGATATGCCCAAGAGGCAATAATAAAGTGGTTATTATCATATCTTCATACTTATGATAAATGTTTACATACCATGCTATAATTGTATTAACCGGAAACATTAATACTTGTGTGATTTGTAAACATAAAAGAGTCCCTAGAAAAGCCTCTTGTTAAACTAGCTTGTTGGTTAATATATGATCATGGTTTCCTGATCATGAACATAGAGATGTTATTAACAACAGGGTCATATCATTAGGAGAATGATATGATGGACATACTCCTATAGTTAAGCGTAGCATAAAGATCAAGTCATTTAATATAGTTCATTTGCTATATGCTTTCTAATACATAGTAACCTAATTCCTTCGACCATGAGATCATGCTAATCACCATCACTGGAAGGATGCTTTGATGACATCAAACACCACACCGTAACTGGGTGGCTATAAAGGTGGCATTGAGTGTTCGGAAAGTATGTGTTGAGGCACATGGATCAAGAGTGGGATTTGTCCATCCATATGACGGATAGATATACTTTGGGCCCTCTCGGTGGAATGTCATCCAATTAGCTTACAAGCATGTGACTGGCTCACAAGGGATCACATATCACGGGAACGAGAAAAGAGTACTTATCGGTAACGAGGTTGAACTAGGTATGCAGAGATACCGACGATCAAAACCTCGGATAAGTAAACTATCGTTAGACAAAGGGAAATTGGTATCGTATGTAAGTGGTTCATTCAATCGCAAAGTAATTGTAGAAATATGTGGGAGCCTCTATTGGTTATTGATCGGAGAAGTGTCTCGGTCATGTCCGCATAATTCACGAACCGTAGGGAGACACACTTAAGGATTCGATGTTGTTGAGTAGTTATGGAATGATGAGTAAGAGACCGAATGTTGTTCGGAGTCTCGGATGAGATCTGGGATATCATGAGGAGATCCGGAATGGTCCGGAGAATAATATTCATATAAGGAAAGTCCTATTTCGGAGTTGGGGAATGATTCCAGTGTTTTCATCGGGAATGTTCTAGAAGGTTCCGGAAGGTCCGACACTCCGGAGGGGAAGGGTACATGAATGTGTCATGACAATGTGGAATGGTTGCATCATGTACTAGGTACCATGGCTGAGCAAAATAAAGGGATAAATCAAATCCTAGTTTGAAAAGTCAAACGCCAATTTGAAAAGTCAAACGACAGTTTTGCTTGGTGGGGGGAGAGTAGGAAACCTACTTGGGGAGGAGTTCCTCTCCCTCCACCCGCCGGCCAAGGAGGCCGACATGGGGGAGGACTCCCTCTCCTTGGTCGGCGCCCTCCCTCCTATATAAGGAGGGGCAGGGGTGCCCCTCTAGCCTAACACCTCTCACACCCAAAACCCTAACCCTAGACGCCGGCCTCCTGCAGTCGCGGCCTCCCTAGGGTTTCCTCCTAGCCGCCGAGTTGGGGATCTCCCCAAGCCCTAGCCGCCGGCCAAGCCTCCTCCCTTGGTGCCTCTAAACCCTAGATCACCAAGGCCTCTCTCATAGTCCACCATACTCGCTCCGGCTTAAGGCGAAGCCCTGCGAGATCTCCCCTCTACTTCCGGTACCACGCCGTCGTGCTGCCGGAATCGCGAGGAGAGTGCTACAACCTCCACTGCCTACTGGAACAAGGGAGAGGAAGGTCTTCATCGAGTACCGAACGTGTGACCGACTGCGGAAGCGCTGCCGGAACGCAGCGCCGAAAGGATCGTCTACGCGATCTTGAGATCGGCAAGAGTACGACTACATCACCCACGAGAATCTGCTCTCGTTAACCGCTTTGGAATCTTCGAGGGTGAGTTCCTCTATCGACTGATCGCTATAATATAGTAGATAGATCTTGGCTTGTTTGTGTGCATGCGGTAGAAATTTTTTGTTTTCCATGCTACGAACCCCTACAGGGGTAGATACTAATAAGGAGTGGTAAACAAGTGTATCTGATCTAAGTTAAATCTCAGGCCTTAGGATGACATCAATATTTATCTAACTTAGGCCAAGTTTTATGATCTTTATGCTACCTTCTAATATCCTTCTATTATCTACAAGTTACTAAGTACACTCTAAGAGAAAGCTTTGATAAAGAAATAAAGTATTAAGCTTTGGAAGTAAAACTAGGATTGGGTATCAAGTGGTGTAAGCTTGCAAGTAAAACTAGCATGGTTTAGCTTGCTAAGCTAGTAGTATAAGTTTACTAAGTTGCAAGGGTTAGCTTTCTCAGTTAATAGCTTGCTAACTCACCTAGTAGTATTAGGCTTGCAAGTATTGGCTTGCATAAGTAGGGTATCTTGCAAGTGTTATCTTGCCTTGTGCAGAGAAGTGGTTGAAGTTCTCTTCGGCTTCTTCCTCGTAGTATCCTTCTTCCTCCTCGTATCCTTGGTCGGTACTAGCGTCTATAAATAATACGAGGTACACAATCACCAAATAATACTTAACTATTTCTAATATCACACAAAGGTTTATACTATATGATCTATTATCATCACTAACATTACAAGGATTAAAACACTTGTCTCATTTATTTTATTTGAGAAAAGTAATTTCTACTCATTGAAAAACTACTTAAGATTTAATATTCTCCAACTCAAACATGGGATCATGTTGACACGTGTCATCACCACATATTTCAGTACATGAGAATATGATTTAAAGTGGTGTCACAATTTAATAAGGTTTAACCTTTTTATTTTATTTAATTAAAGTGACTAGAAATGCCTATGTGGCATTCTTTTATTACTTGATCATTATTTCTGTAAGTAAACCTATATATTTTTATATATTCTGAAAGGTATGGTTAAATGTGATTTTTGAGAGTTGGAATCAACTCAAAAGCTCTTATGGTTGAATTTTGAAAAATGTTTGAATGCAGAAAAGCTTCTACCTTGTTATTTTTACCATGGGTGATCTACAAATCTAAATGGTTTGAATCCAACGGGCTTGGATTAAGAACTCCGGTACCTTTCTAACAAAATTGGTTTCATGCATTTTGGTTCAGTGAATCGAGCTGGGTTGATTTTTGAATCTAGGTACAGAACTGTGTTTGAAATTAAATGAATAAACTTAAGTTTAAATTATTGGGTCGTGCGGGAGGTTTTATCGGGCCGGCCCACTACGCACAGCGCACGCGCGGGCTTGTTAAGTGAGCGACCCCACTCATCAGTGAGACAATGAGTGGCGAAGCGGTATGGGACGATTAGGACCGTAGGATCTAACTCTAATCGAACGGCTCTGGTTTATCGTCCATATCGGGCAGCGCCGGCAAGACAGAACCCTAGCGCGGCAGGTGGGGGTCGTGGGAGGCTCACCGAGTATTAGGCATGGTCGGTGATGGGGGCGAACGATGAAGTCAACGACGTCGAATCTCCTGGTACCGACAGCTTCTCCTAGGGCGGCTCCAATCAACGGCGCCTCTCCTCCTCTGCAGCGGTGAACTCCGGTGAAATTCCGGCCACCTGGTGCTCGCCTTGATCTGGGAGTGAGTGGGTGTAATCAGTGAGAGATGGGGAGTGAACTGGTGTGAAGAAAACGAGCGAGGGAGGTCTCTTTTTATAGTGGCTGAAGGGGACCGATGGGCGCGGGCTGAGCTCGTCGTGGTCGACGGCACAGAGTGCTACTAGCATGGGCGGCGGTAGGGGGCGGTGCTGTGCTCCCTGGCGAAGCTCAACGGCGTGGTCATGCGGTGTGGGGCGGTGCTGAACGGTCGGAACACGTCGACGCTCTGGGCGGGTCCGACGATGATTTTAATGGCGCATAGCGTCTACGGTTCGCGCGGCGGCAAACGGGCATGTCCGCGGGGTTGCTGGGGTGCTGGCGATCATGCACGCAAGCGGCGAGGGCAGCGCGCGGTCTGTGGGCGTGTGTCGTGGTTGGCGCACTGGTGCGCTCTCGGCTCGCTCGCAGAGAGGCTTGGCATGCTTAGGCAGTGTGGTCCAGGGGCTGGCAGTGCTCGAGGCTTGGACAGGGGGTGGCGTGAAGGGTTTCCCAGCATAGTAAATCAAAATTTTCTACGGATGCGAATGGGAAAAGCCAAGATCTAATCTAGGAGATGCAAACAACGAGAGGGATAGATGAGATGTTCATACCCTTGAATAAATCGCACAGCGGAACGTTCAACAGAACGTGGTTGATGTAGTCGTACTAGCCTTCTCCTCCTCGCGATCCGATCCGATCCAATGCTGCAAGTGGCGACGCCTCCGAGAGATGCACACATACGACACCTCGACGTCTCCTCCTTCCTCGGTCCAACAAGTGGGGTGGAGAGATAGATTGGATCTACAACACGACGGCATGGTGCAAAGGTGGAGAGTTTCTGCGGCAGGGCTTCGCCTACGCGCAGTCGGGAGAGAGAGAGGAGGGCAGCAGGTAGGCGGCTAGGGTTGGAGGAGGTGTGGGGGGAGGGTGCGCCCCTGCCCTCTTTATATAGAGGGATTCCCGGCTGCCCTTGCCCCTCCTCCAAGCCCTAGGGCCGGCGGACACATGGGTGGAGTGTGGGGCAAGTTCCCCCCTTCTAGAAGCTCTCCCTAGGGTTTCCCCTAGGGCTTGGCCGGCTGGGCCTATGGGGCCTTGTGCCCCTGGCCCAATGCGGCCAGGGCACTCCCTCATAGGCCCACGCCCCCTCCCGACAAGTAGGGCCACGTTGGTCCCACTCCGTAAGCTTCTAGAACCTTCCGGTACAATACCGAACATTCCGAAACAATTCCGAAATCCAAAAGAACCTGCTTTCCCTTATATGAATCTTATTCTCCGAACCATTCCGGAACCTCTCGTGATGTCCTGGATCTCATCCGAGACTCCGAACAAAAACTCATAAACCAATTATCCATTCTATCCTAGCGTCGAGACACGTTCTGTTGCTCGCTCCATTATCCCGGATCGGATCAAATCGTAGAAATTTAATTTTCCTGTTACGATGGTTTTCCACTTCGTTCTGAAATTCTTTGAACTTTTCAAATGTTTCAGATTTATGTTTCATTAAATAGATATACCCATATCTACTTAAGTCATTAGTAAAAGTGAGAAAATAGCGATAACCACCGCGCGTCGAAACACTCATTGGTCTGCATACATCGGTATGTATGATTTCCAACAAGTCTGTTGCTCGCTCCATTATCCCGGAGAACGGGGTTTTGATCATCTTGCCCATGAGGCATGGCTCGCACGTGTCAAATGATTCAAAATCAAGAGACTCCAAAAGTCCATCAGAATGGAGTTTCTTCATGCGTTTTACACCAATATGACCTAGACGGCAGTGCCACAAATAAGTCGTATTATCACTATCTACCTTGCATCTCTTACCTCAATGTTATGGATGTGTGTTTCATTGCTTTCGAGATTCAGAAGAAATAAACCATTCATAGCAGGTGCATGACCATAAAAGATGGTACTCATATAAATAGAACAACCATTATTCTCCGATTTAAATGAATAACCGTCTTGCAATAAACATGATCCAGATATGATGTTCATGCTCAACGCAGGCACATAATAACATTTATTAAGGTTTAAAACTAATCCCGAAGGTAAAACTAAGGAGAGCGTGCTGACGGCCATCACATCAACTCTTGATCCGTTGCCAACGCGCATCGTCATCTCATCCCTCGCTAGGTGTCGTCTATTCCGTAGCTCCTGTTTCGAGTTACAAATATTAGCAACTGAACCAGTATCAAATACCCAGGCACTACAACGAGCGCTAGTAAGGTAAACATCAATAACATGTATATCAAATATACCTTTGATGGTGCCAGCCTTCTTGTCCGCTAAGTACTTCAGACAGTTGCGCTTCTAGTGACCCTTGTCCTTGCAATAGAAGCACTCAGTGTCCGGCTTAGGTCCAGACTTGAGCTTCTTCTCAGCAGGGGCAACGCGCTTGCCGCTGCCTTTCTTGAAGGACTTCTTTGCACCCTTACCTTTCTTAAAGCTGTGGGGCTTGTTGACCATCAACACATGATTATCTTTCTTGATGTCCACCTCCGCAGCTTTCAGCTTAGCGAAGAGCTCAGTGATCGTATTAGTGGAACCAATCTGATTGTGAGTAACTACAAAACCTTTGTAGCTAGGAGGGAGTGATTGCAGAACTCTGTCAATCTTGAGCTCCTCTGGAATCTTGCAGTCCAGTTGCTCAAGGCGTTGAGTGTAGCCCGACATCTTAATGGCGTGCTCACTAACGGAACTCCCTTCCTCCATCTTGCAGTTAAAGAATTTCTCAGAGATCTCATATCTCTCAGAACGGGCCTGAGTTTGAAACATGGTTTTTAGTTCCTCAAGAATCTCAAAGGGCCCGGCGAACTCCTCAAAACGATTTTGAAGGTCCGATTCCATAGCAAACAACATGGTGCTCTTAATCACACCATAATCATCTTTGCGCGACTGATAAACAGCTTTTTCATCAGCCGAAGCATCTACAGCAGGGGCGTCACCTAGCGCTTTCTCAAGGACATAGTCCTTTTGTCCGCCAGCGAGAATGATTCTCAGATTGCGGAACCATTTGGTGAAGTTAGACCCATTGTTCTTAAGCTTTTCTCAGCAAAAACGTTGAAGTTGAAGTTGGACTTAGCCATTTGATCTACAAAATTTGCAAGTACAATTTAGACTATGTTCATGATAACTAGTTCAACTTAATCAAATTACTAGATGAACTCCCACTAAATTCAACATCCCTCA
Source organism: Avena sativa (assembly GCA_916181665.1). Classification (NCBI taxonomy): domain Eukaryota; kingdom Viridiplantae; phylum Streptophyta; class Magnoliopsida; order Poales; family Poaceae; genus Avena; species Avena sativa. Next base: position 376,981,864 of record OV702295.1, on the reverse strand, counting down.
AGTTGTTTAGTGAACATGATCCAAATTCACCACACCTAATCCGATCTTCACGAGAAGAGATGTGGTTTCAATGGTGGACAACAAAGTGTCGATCATATCATTCATATGACTCATGATTAACCTTTCGGTTCGTGTGTTCCGAGGCCATGTCTATACATGCTAGGCTCGTCAAGTCAAACCCAAGTATTTCCGCGTGTGCAAAACTGGCTTGCACCCGTTGTATGTGAACGTAGAGTTTATAGCACCCGATCATCACGTGGTGCTTGAACACGACGAACTTTCACAACGGTGCATACATGGGGAGAACACAGTTTTATCTTGATCTTTAAGTGAGGAATCATCTTATAATGCCACCGTCGTGATCTAAGCATAATAAGATACATAAAAGGATAAACATCACATGCATATAATTTTATGTGACATGGTATAACCAATCTGTTATGGGGTGACCCCTTGGGGTGGCCCGATCTTTCACGAATCTCCGCGGGAATCGAGGGGAAAGCGGTGGAAGGGGGAAAGGGGATGAAATCCACGAACACACGCACATGAAGAACCCGATGAACTCACGCACACAAAACACGATACACGCCGATAACTCACGCCGGTGGCAACCGGTCCAATATAATCCCTAGGATTGGTGTTGGGCGAAGCTCTCTCTCCATGACCAACAACGGGGGCGAGGTGCTTGGTGAGGTCTTGACTACTTGGGGACGAGAAACCGAGATCCCAAGGCCTTGTACAACTTGAACGCACTAGGCAAGATCCAAGAGGTGGTGGATAATAGGGTGCCCCTGGGTAGGAGCATGAGACCAATAGATGAAAGATCCTCAAAGGGGTGTCCTCAATCTATTATTATCCAAGTCTAGGGTTTACATATGAGGGGTGGGGCTTTATATAGGCCAGCCACTTAAACAGGGGTAGTTCTGGAATAAAACTGGAAGTTTGGGCGAAATTGGGGGTTACATGGGCCAGGCCCAAAAGGCTTTAACATGCCTGGCGTCGGTCAGTCCGGAGACTCCGGTCCGGGGTCCGGAGACTCCGGTCTGGACTGGAGACTCCGGTCAATCTCCGGACCCGTCTCCGGAGGGGGTGTCAGACTGTCCCGGGCTTGGTTCTTGGGGCCGGACCGGAGGAAGGTCCGGAGACTCCGGTGTAGGAGACCGGAGACTCCGGTCTACACCAGAGACTCCGGTGTGCAGAGCTCCAGCATCTTCTTCTCCTGGTCCTGCTTCCTTGGGGGCTTGGTGTGGTGGTGTTGCTTCATATCTGAGGATACACAACGTAGTCGCATGAAGTAGCAAGCCATCCAAAGGTAGACCAAAATCACATGAGGAAAGAAGCGAGTTAACCTTGGCTTGTAGGAGCTTGGCTCGGGCGCGAGTCATTGGTCCACTTGGGGGGCTAGGTGTTGTAGATGGAGGTGCGTCCGTAGGACAGGCTGCATCAGCTCCCCCCTTGGGAAAGAGTCGTCCTCGACTCTTCAACCTTCTCAACTTCATCTTCGCCATGGTAGGGTGAGAGGTCCTTGACGTTGAATGTGGTGCTAAGGCTTGTTAATTGGGCTAGATCATCTACTAAGAGTATAGAGTGAGCTAGAAAGGGAACAAGGTTGGCCAAAATCACTGCTCACTATAGTGTTTGTTGTTTGTTTGTTTGATGCCAGCAAGGTGTTTGATGAAATGGCCGAAAGAAATTTAAATTTGAATTTTGGATTCAAACTTGGTGGGTTTGCTAGGCACATACTAGGGAGTCTCTGGTTAGTTGGATTGGTCAAGGTGCACTGGTTTGGTTGGGTTTTGAAAATGTGTGATCTTCACATATGATGAAGATTCAATTTTTACTTGTGATTTGAATGAGGTTGCCAAATGTTTCTGCAAGTTTGAAAGGTGGGCTTTGCTTCACTTTTACTTGGTCTTGCAAGGGGTGAAAAGAATTGGAAAAGTTTTTGTTTGAAATCTTGGACTAGAAACACTCAAAGTGACCTAGTGAGCAAGATTGGCAAAAATGACCATTTGCCTTATTTGATTTGTTTTTGATTTTCTCTTGATTTGTTTCTGCTTGGAAATGTTTTAGATGATGTTATATTCATCTTAGAACCATTCGTTACTATTTAGTTGAATCACACAAGTCCATTCATGCATTTATCAAATCATCACATACACACATGCATTCATATGATTTTAATTAATCAAAGTTTTTGTTAACCCTAATTTTAGTGATTAGAGTTTGATGATCATTGTTTCATATTTTTGGAATGTTACATGGAGTCACTTGCAACTACTTGTCCAAGATAGCTACTAACAATGGAGAGCATGCAAGATCACAAACAACACAGACATGATAGAATCATAAAGACAAAACCATTAATCAAACCAACATAATAATCTCAATATCTATCGGATCCCCGCAAACACAACATGCATGATTGCAAATAGATTAGATCTTGATCATGAACGGAGCTCACAAGATCTATACATGAAAGCACAAAGGAGGAGATACAACCATCTAGCTACTACATGGACCCATAGTCCAAGGTGGAACTACTCACGCATCATACCGGAGAGAAGGCCTCCGGGATGATCTCCCCTCCGGCAAGGTGCCGGGAAGAACTTCAGATTCCCCCGATCTAGGGACGATGGTGGCGGCGGCTACAGACGGTTTCGTGGATTTTTCATCGAGTACTCAGAATTTCTGCATCGGGGGCTTCTTATAGGCGAAGGGGGATACCGAGGCGACGGCCAGGGCCACCAAACCCTAGCCAGGCGCGGGCCCACCTATGGCCACGCCTGGGGAGGGGGAGGGGGTTGGCCCCTCTAGCCGGCCCCTCCAGCTCTCCTCTGGACTTCTTGTTCCCCACGGAAAGTAATTGACTTTGTCCTTTGTCCCGTCCAATTCCGAGAATATTTCTTTACTAACTTTTCTGAAACCAAAAACAGCAGAAAACAAGCAACTGGCACTGTGGTAACTTGTTAATAGGTTAGTACCAGAAAACATGTAAAAAGGACCTCAAAGTGTGGACAAGTAAAGCAAAGTAGATACAAAACAAGCATGGAACATCAAAAATTATAGATACGTTTCCAACGTATCACTCAATAATGAATAATCTTGTAGTTATGAGGTTGGTGCTCTGGTAAGTCAGAGACTATTAGAGCTATAATGATCCTTTTAATAAAACAAGTTTTTACCTTTCCACCACCAAAATTATGCACCTAGCCAACACACTATTTATATTGCTACAAAGTTTATGCAAAGTGAAATGCCAATTTTTCTTGTCACCTAGAGAACTCGATTGCATTTCGGTAGTTGTCGCGCAACTTTCTTGAAGTTAAGAGTGCCACCCACTCAACATAAACCGAAACACATTTTTGCAATGGATGATTTTGTACATAAGAAAGAAGATAAAACCACATTAAAATTGCATACTAAACTAGAGAAATCATAACATCATCGTAAATATCATCTCCCACACTAAGCTTCACTCTAAAGTCAAATAATTGGATAACTACTGTTCATAGTAACACACAAGCTACTTGCAACAACAATGCATTAAGCTGGTTTGACAAGTACAAGACAACTAATGAAACCTTCCGCCTTGCAACCAAAAAATCCATGCCACCACGTGTGTCTAGTTCATCCTCCTCAAATCGGGAAGCCCTGCCGCATATCACTCTAGTGAATGAATAGTTCACATTTGGTGGAGGATCACATGGTGTGTATGTGTGTGTGTGCATGCGTGCTGCGTGTGTATGTGTGCGTCAAATCACAAGTTTGGATGGACCATGTCTTAGTGGTCTTTCCCCTCCCCATACATCGGTTTCGGTGGTTGTCATATTGACTTTTCCCATCATTATGATGCACTACAAATACATGAAGAAATGTTGGTTAGATGAGCAATATGCTTAGAGAAGACCTCATTTGGGCACTCATTACATAGCCTCACAGTCACGGTTGCCGCCATGATTTTTTTGCTTTGACTTGGGCCAGATAATGTTGGGTAGCTCTTTCAATTGATAAATCAATATCTCTAGACCCAAATTTTTTCTATGCTCTTCAGCCATACCGCAAAATATTTATCGTAAACAAGTTTTATAGTACCAACTTTTGCGGTTCTGCTTGAAACATGGCATGCACGAGCAATGTTCAAGGTGAATAATTTGTATCCATTCGACAGGCCTAGCGGACTACCAAAGCACCAAGACTAGCTAAATACTCGCGTGTTGCTAGAAAAACAAAAAACTACTTCGTGAAGATGTACGTACGCGATAAGATAATTGTTTGCGTTCTTTCTCCGATTACATCTTTGTTCACAACGAACACATGACCACATGCCTCTCTCCATTTTTCTTGATTTATTGTCCTCTTTTTTCACCTACGGTGGGTATCTTTTCGTCTCCAACTCTTATGCCTTACCAGCAAAAAATAAAACTCTTATGCCATTGCAGAAAATGATTGTTGGTGGTTGTGTCTATGTTAAAGTTCACATAGCTGGCTTGGCTCCGACCTTCAGCTATCGTGATCATGTGGCATACTTGTCTTGGTTCGGGCATATGTGTTTTTAAGGAGTGTGGATCTGAAATAACCACGAAGATTAAGTCAACAATATGATAATATCCCTTGCAACATAGTATTCTTAGACGGTTAATTTGTTTTGTGTTCGCCTTCTATCGTAGCTATTTCTGTTCATTTTTATTATTTCAATTTCTTGTTTCGTTTTAATTCATTTATTTTTCCCAGTTGAGAGTTATTTATTTAGTCATAAATTTATTTCCCCTCGACCAAAGAAAAAGTGATATGTGTTTTTCTTTTCCATAATAAGTCGTGTGTTTTGTGAAAATGCTAGAGATAGTGTTGTTCATCTGTTGCTAAAGACATTTTTATCCCCAAAACTTTTATGTACTTGCATATGTGTATCTAGATTTTCTTAGGAACATGTATCTAGCTTTCTATAAAAACCCACCATGATTTTTAGGGCAGTGTCACTAGCAGGTGCTACCCCTTCTCATTTTTATCAGTTGGTTTGCATAGCTAGTTAATAGTAGGACAATTAATCACATTTTTTGTACTCCCGGTATATAGAAAATGTCGCTGATTTAGTATAACTTTGTATTAAATTAGCGGCACTTACTAAGATCAGGGTGGATAGTACTTGATCCCTGGTCGGAGGAAATCAATTAGAAGGAGATAATTTAGGAAAGGGTAATTAGTTACCCATTAATTTTGCAAATCTAATTTTAGATTTCTGGGTTCGTGCATGTTTTTTAGAGCTTAACTTCATTGTGGTGGAATTATCCGTAACATAGGATACAGATTGAACAGTCAGGATGGTTCCAACGCTGGAGTAGTAAAAGTTATCCATTCGGTTTCTCACCGTGTCGACATCGCCTTTAAACAGAGCCGTATTCGAACGCCTTATTCTGGGAAATCCATTAATTAATTCAGAAAATAACACAGTACTACTAAAATCGTAATGCGCGAATCCGACGACACCTTGTACCAAGCGGCAAGCGCACACAAAACAAACGCAAGCAGGACCCCGGGGCGGAAAAGGAGCGAGGGCTCTCTCCATCCCGACCTCTCGTGGCCGCTGCGAAGAAAAAAAACAGGTAGCCCTGATCCCCATCGCCTTTCCCCTTTCACCACCCCCTCCTTCGATTCCCGCAGATCGGCGCGAGTAATCCCGGGCCGGGTTCCCGATCTGGATCCGCCCCGACCTCCGCGTAAATTTCCCCCAGTTTTGTTGGCTGTGTCTTGATTGATTTGATATTAGATCCATGTATAATCTGTCCGTGGTTCGTTGCGATAGGGCCTTTAGTGCGTAGATTTGACGTGCACCGGTGGCGATTCGCCCATCGGTGTGTCGATATGATGCGTGTTTGTTCTGTCCATCGGATCGTTGGCATCGATCTGTTGTGCGATGCTGCGGTTCGTTAGAATCATTTGGATGCGGGCTGTTGAGAGGTGGCGTATTGAGTTGTTAAATTTGTTACTAATCTGGTTTAGCAGCCGTAGAAGGGGTTTGATGGTTGATACGATTTTCAAAGACCATGACATGGTGTTTGACTGTTTTGTTGCTTTCTATCATATGTACATCATCTAAGAAATTAATAACATGGCTGTATTAATCATTGGATGGGATCCATTCTAGTTTGTTTGATTTTGTCATCTTTAGAATTTCTTGGTTGTGTCGGTATATAATGAAATGGATATGGTAGGGATTACTGCTTCACTACTTAGTATGAACTTCTGTCTTCGTATTAATTATGCACACCACGAGAGCAGACTCAAACACCCATATTTTGTCATTTTTTGTTGTAATAAAGAGGAAGGTCAAGATTTTGTTGATTATTGTGGGCCCAGAAAAGTTGGAACATAGGGTCTATGTTACTTGTACTCGCTAGTTCAGTTCAATGCTCAGCTTAATATGTTGAAGAAACAAAATGACCAAACTGTGTTGCCTTTTGTTTAGTAGTAAAACATGTTTTAAACTCTAGAATTCACAACTTATTAACAGTTCTCATAATATAAATGTAATCAAAGCAGGAGCTTATCATGGCTTCAAAACGTATCCTCAAGGAGCTAAAGGACTTGCAGAAAGATCCTCCGACATCATGCAGCGCAGGTATGAACTAGATTTATTCTGTCTGTTATGACCGGTCGCCACAATGTGTGTATCTGAGAATTGATACATGAAGTGGCCGTGCGAATTTTGTGGGTCGTAATCCATCTTTTCATCTATTGTGGAATTACAGGGTAATGTTCATAACGAGTACCCTTTTAGCATGCTGTTGGACATTGTTGTGCAGTATGTACTTATTTGTGTTTGTAAATACTTCCGCTGCCAGTTATTTCTGTAACTTTGGTCTCCACAACTGTACCAGAAGTAATCAGTTCTTGGTGCCATTTCTCTTTGATAATTCTGTTATTTCTTAGAGTGTGTTCCATGTTGTTCAATTCCTTATCAATGAAATCGAATTATAGTCACATGTTTCTTGATGTACACAGTTTATCCATTATTCTTAGCTATACCAGCTGTTGTCTTGTTGGTGTCCTCTTGTCGTTGACTAGCTAAATGTGATGTTTGATTTTGAAGAAAGGTATCTAGCATATAGTCTAGTGTGTTTCAAAGTAATTCCAACTTAACGAGTTATGAACAATGTTAAAAACAACTGCAATTGATTGTCAGATCTTCTATAATCAGTGATTATATTCAAAAGGATTGCATTAATGAATTATAGGTTTCTATTTATATAGGTCCTGCTGGTGAGGATATGTTCCATTGGCAGGCAACCATTATGGGTCCGCCTGATAGTCCGTATGCTGGAGGTGTTTTCCTAGTGAACATCCATTTCCCCCCGGACTACCCCTTCAAGCCTCCGAAGGTTAGCTGTTAAGCATGTCCCAGATCAAAAATTGTTCTTGCATGTTTGTCATCTTTATCAAAAGATGATCATCATGTCTCTCCCTTCCATGTTTCATGGACATATCTGTTCTTTCATGTGACTTATTTCCGTCTCGACATTTTGATAATATGGATCAACAATATCTTATTATATCTCTAGAAGGAAATCCTTATGATGGGCTCTGATGGCCACATACCTTTTTCATTTTTCTTTTGCAAAAAAAAAAATCATCGCATTCTTTTTAATGGTTGTGAGTGTTTAACTTGCTTCTATGTTCTGTTGTTCTAAACGGTCTCCTCTTTCAGGTATCTTTCAAGACAAAAGTCTTCCACCCGAACATCAATAGCAATGGAAGCATATGCCTCGACATTCTGAAGGAGCAATGGAGCCCTGCTTTGACAATCTCTAAGGTGCTCCCAGAACACTTCATTCCCTTGCTCCTCTTGTTGGATGTATACATAGTAAATACTTGATACTCATATACCATTTTATAATTTCACCTGTATGTTAGATGATATTTCATGGACACACTCTAAAGTTCTGTAGTTGTTTGCCATCTGATACTGGCTTGTATTTGTCATAATCATTTGGTGCGAGTCTTAATGGGTTATTCCAATCAAGTCATTTCGAAGCTAGAGCAAAAAAAATAGACATGTAATGGTGTTATCATATTATTACTATATTAGGACAATAGCAAGTGAAGCTACTATTTTGGATTAACATGTTAAAACCCTCCTAAAAAATTTACATCTCAGCCAACAATCGTGCAGTTGGGATAGGAACGTCCAACGTTCCTCTATTCCAAATATACTAATCTACAATTACCATTCTGTGCCTTGCTTGCATACCATGTAGCTGCACCACTAACTCCCAGTTTTGCTACATTCACCAGGTTTTGCTTTCAATCTGCTCGCTGCTTACCGACCCCAACCCGGACGACCCTCTTGTCCCTGAGATCGCCCATATGTACAAGACGGATCGGTCGAAGTACGAGACGACAGCCCGCAGCTGGACGCAGAAGTATGCCATGGGATGATCCGACGCCCCATGCTCGTATCCGCTGCTTGCTTGCATGCAGAAAATTGTGCCGCTGTCCCGAGAAACTATTTCTGGGCCATTATTTTCTTTGATTTCCTTGTCGGTCGTGTGTGTCTCTCCGATCCATGTAGGATCGCGTCGTAGTCAAACATCAACCTATCATTGCCAAAGTCGATAATGAAATTGACATATGCTTCTCGTGATAACTATATGCTAGTGTTGATGCTATTATTTGGTATATGGTGCCTGTGACTGGAGATGTTTGCTATGTTCCCATTTTGCATGTTTTGCTCAGTTGTACATCCCGCGCCCCATTTGCCATGCATTTCTGCTCCTCTGGGTTGAGACTAGACTCACTCTGTCCTGAATTAGATGTTTTTTCTAGATTTTTATAGATTCTCACATGTCTACACTCGATTTGCACATATCTATGCTAAAATGCAATGTAAACGTACCATCCGTAAGAATGTAAGAAGTGTGCAGCCTTTTCCTGCAAAGTTTACCTAGCTGGGTCACGTCCTACGCTGCTGCATTCTGAAATACGCAGTGTTCTTCTCGATCCAACCGAAGTAGTGCTTTACACTATACTCCTATATTAGGCAAGACACGGTATTATCACAAGCTCCCAAACAAGCCTCCTAAACGCCCGCTACGTGGCTGGCTTTATATTTGATCTTGTCGCCAAACACAGATAGTATCGTTATATTATGGGGTTCACGATGAAAAAGAAACAAAAGGCCTATTAGCTCAGCTGGTTAGAGCGTCGTGCTAATAACGCGAAGGTCACAGGTTCGAGACCTGTATAGGCCACTATTTTTGCAGCTTCCGTGCCAAACATATTTTGCAGTACTGCTTACTCGCGTGCACTCGGAGTATCTATTTTTGCAGCTTCCGTGCCAAACATATTTTGCAGTACTGCTTACTCGCGTGCACTCGGAGTATGTATGGTTTCATTTTAATTAATGAAACCACGGAGAGATCCATTTTAGTATAAAAAAGAATTCGCTATAGAGGAAACGATACCGAGCTCCTAAAAGCCGTGTGGCGCAAACCACAAACACTAGGTTGTTTCACATGAGAGCAGCTAATGGCAGGGAAAGAAAAATCACGTCCCTGAACTTAGAAGGATAATCGGCTTGGCGCAAGACCATAAAAGCAAAGAAGGTATTATCTTCATGTATTTAAGGAAAAATCACAGTTGGCCTTAACTACGATTGTCTCAACCTTCCAACGACGAACTTTGATCATCTAGTTGGGCCCTTCTCTGAGAGCGAGGTAAAAGAGGCTATTTTTGGCATGCCAGGGGAAACCCCCTAGCCCACATGATATTTTTTAAGGATACATCATGAAAAGACGTATCGGGTTCATAAAAGAAGAGGCAAGAGGCTTTACAAGTTGTATCTTTAAGACAACTTGAGCCACGATTAAGAGTAAAATGCTAGCAGCTGAAACAGGTTCGAGACCTGTATGGGCCACTATTTTTGCAGCTTCCGTGCCAAACATTTGTTGCAGTACTGCTTACTCGCGTGCACTCGGAGTATGTATGGTTTCATTTTAATTAATGGAACCACGGAGAGATCCATTTTAGTATAAAAAAAGAATTCGCTATAGAGGAAACGATACCGAGCTCCTAAAAGCCGTGTGGCGCAAACCACAAACACTAGGTTGTTTCACATGAGAGCAGCTAATGGCAGGGAAAGAAAAATCACGTCCTTGAACTTAGAAGGATAATCGGCTTGGCGCAAGACCATAAAAGCAAAGAAGGTATTATCTTCATGTATTTAAGGAAAAATCACAGTTGGCCTTAACTACGATTGTCTCAACCTTCCAACGACGAACTTTGATCATCTAGTTGGGCCCTTCTCTGAGAGCGAGGTAAAATAGGCTATTTTTGGCATGCCAGGGGAAACCCCCTAGCCCACATGATATTTTTTAAGGATACATCATGAAAAGACGTATCGGGTTCATAAAAGAAGAGGCAAGAGGCTTTACAAGTTGTATCTTTAAGACAGCTTGAGCCACGATTAAGAGTGAAATGCTAGCAGCTGAACCGGTTTCAGAAACTAGACACACGCGGGTTGAATTTGGTGAACACTGGAAATGTAGTTTTGTTGCCGTAGAAGGAAGGCTCATCCAAATTTATGAAGTTGTTATCATAAAATCACCATTTTTGTAGCAAAATTTAAGGTTTGGTACCAACATTTGGACCATGTTTTCTCAAATAAAACACTCTTGTATTGAACGCGAATTGAAGGGGAAACTGACAGTGGAACCTACCTGTAAGACTTCCGCGACACTTGGTAGACGACTCTTGAACATGGTCGTTAATGCCGCTATCTGAAAGTGTGTGTGTGTGTGTGTGGGGGGGGGGGGGGGTTAGGTTTTAGATCACCAACCAATCGGCGGTGTGGGACTACTATACAACATCGAAAACGTGCACTAATGACTGCAAGTGCACAAATCATTTGTAACTAGTTTCGAAGTTAAGATATCGATCCCACAGGGAGCCCAAAGGTAAGTGTTTATGGGCGAAGTCTCTGTCACACTCAAAGTTGTCACAGGTCTTCGAGTGAATTGACTACAAGTGTTGAAATAAGAATAAAGTTTTGGATTAAACTGACTGTATTTAAATAAAACTAAAATGTAAACTTTATAAATAAAAAGCATAAACGTAAAGAACAATTGATTGTTAGTTGTTTTCTGTAGATGAAAAAGTAGGCGCGGAGAGATACAGTTCATGGTGATAGTGAATTGATACGTCGAAAATGTATCTATAATTTTTGATGTTCCATGCTTGTTTAGTATCTACTTTGCTTTTCTTTGTCTATACTTTGAGGTTTTTTATATGTTTTCTGGTACTAACCTATTAACAAGATGTCACAGTGCCAGTTGCTTGTTTTCTTCTGTTTTTGGTTCCAGAAAAGGCAGAAAATAAATTTTCTCGGAATTGGACGGGACAAAAGGCAAAGTCAATATTTTACCGTGGGAAACATGGAGCCAGAAGACGAGACGGAGAAGGGCCTCGAGAGGGTCACACCCCCTGGCCGTGCGGCCAGGCCTGGCCCGCGCCTGGGGGGTGTAGCCGCCTCGGGCACCCCCTCGGCCTCCCTCTTCGCCTATAAGAAGCCCCCGATACCTAAACCCTAAGTACCCGATCAATCTTCCATGAAACAGTCCATAGCCTCCGCCACCATCGTCCCTAGATCAGGGGGGGATCTGAAGCTCTTCCTGGCAACCTGCCGGAGGGGATATCATCCCGGAGGCCTTCTTCATCATCATGCCAGCCTCCGGTATGAAGCGTGAGTAGTTCCACCTTGGAATACGGGTCCATGCCAGCCTAATCATGGTGGAAACTTTCAGCATCACCATAGTGAGCAATCTATGAAGTTTTCTTCTTATAAAAAAATAGACATGTTGAAAATAGGAAAGAGAGAAAAAAGCACCATTTTCCCATGGTAAATAAGAAGATTGCTGAGATGTTCATTGTCTGCTTGTCTTGTTATTTTGATTATGGGATAGCTCCTGTATCATGTGCAAGGGGTACCCCGTTGGCGGTTCTCTATGATACACATGTACTTACTATGACAAGAACTTATCGGTGACTAAAGTTGAGTAGCATGAGGAGCGGCCCTCGTACTCAAGGGACATGAGATTGCCAACTTATACTTTGTCAAGCATATACTCCATAGTTTGCTCACTTTAACCTTAATCACTTCAAGATGCTTATGATAGGGGCAATGAGAGCTGAAAGCTAACAAGTACCATAATTTTTGAAAGCTCTTTATGAGACTTGAAATCCCTACTTCCCTTTTTATGAAGGGCCTTTCTTCCACCATTATATTGAGTCTCCACCTTCTATCCTTAGGCACCAATTAAGAGAGCATAGTTGTCATTCTTTGTTCTATGTGCATTGTCCCAAAACTTATTGATTGATTCATATTGTTGATATTACTTCCTCATAAACTATTTGTATCTAGTCACTCTTATGAACTTTGAAGGTGTCCTATGTATTTATTGCTACTCCATGAGGACAAGCTGAATGCAACTATGCTATGTTTTCTATATGTGAAACAAACAAACGTCTTTCAATGCATTGTTATTCATGAACCTTTGTTTGTATCCTTTCATATTGCATGCATAGTTACTATGTCTTATTGTTAGAACTACATCTTTCATGCTCATGTTTAGAGTTCTTTGATCCCACCTTTCAATGCTTGCAAATGGTTTGATCTTAATTTTTATGGTGCATGTCACCTCAAAAATTATTATTTTTATCACTTACCTACTCGAGGACAAGCAGGAGTTAAGCTTGGGGATGCTTGATACATAAAAAACGTATCTATAATTTTGATGTTCCATGCTTGTTTAGTATCTACTTTGCTTTGCTTTGTCTTATCCTTAAGGTATTTTTATATGTTTTCTGGTACTAACCTATTAACAAGATGCCACAGTGCCACTTGCCTGTTTTCTTCTATTTTTGGTTCCAGAAAAGGCAGAAAATGAATATTCTCGAAATTGGACGGGACAAAAGCCAAAGTCAATATTTTACCGTGGGAAACACGGAGCCAGAAGACGAGACAGAGGAGGGCCTCGAGGGGGACACACCCCTGGCCGTGCGGCCAGTCCTGGCTCGTTCCTGGGGGTGTGCAGCTGCCTCAGGCACCCCTCGGCCTCCTTGTTCGCCTATAAGAAGCCCCCAATACCTAAACCCTAAGTAACCCGATCAATATTCCACGAAACAGTCTGTAGCCGCCGCCACCATCGTCCCTAGATCGGGGGGATCTGAAACTCTTCCCGGCACCCTGCCGGTGGGGAGAGATCATCCCGGAGGCCTTCTTCATCACCATGCCAACCTCCGGTATGAAACGTGAGTAGTTCCACCTTGGACTATGGGTCCATGTAGTAGCTAGATGGTTGTTTCTCCTCCTTTGTGCTACCATGTTTAGATCTTGTGAGATCCGTTCATGATCAAGATCATCTATTTGTAATCATGCATGTTGTGTTTGCGGGGATCCGATGGATATTGAGATTACTATGTTAGATTGTTTAATGATTCTATCTTATTGATTCTATCATGTCTGTGTTGTTTGAGATCTTGCATGCTCTCCGTTTCTAGTAGCTATCTTGGCCAAGTAGATGCTAGTGACTCCAAGAGGGAGTATTTATGCTCGATAGTGGGTTCATGCCTCTATTTAATCTGGGGAAGTGACAGAAATATCTAAGGTTGTAGATGTGTTGTTGCTACTAGAGAGAAAACAACGATCTCTTCTTCATGGAACAAGTGGATTGTTTACCTTAACACTTTGCCTAAAGCAGTTATCCGTTGCTTGCAACTTAATACTGGAGGGGGTTCGGATGATAACCTGAAGGTGGATAACTAGTCATAGATGCAGTTGGATGACGGTCTATGTATATTGTTGTATTTCCCAATCAAATCTCATAGGATCATGAATGTCTAGTATTGCATTGTTATGCCTTTCTCTGTCCTGTCAATTGCCCCGCTGAAATTTGTTTACCCAGCATGTTATGTTGTTTATCTTAAGGAGAACACCTCTAGTGAACTATGGACCTCGGTCCAATCTTTACCATTGATATATCTTCCACTGTTCCTGTTACTTTCTGCAAACCACCATTACCTTCGACACCATACAGTTAATCCTTTGTTTTCAGCAAACCGGTGAGATTAACAACCTCACTGTTCGTTGGGGCAAAGTCTTGAGTTTGTGTTGTGCAGGTTTCCAAGTTGCTAGCAACACCTTTGGGTCGTTTCCTTCCTCCTACTGGTTCGATAACCTTGGTTTATTTCTGATGGAAAACTTGCTGTTGTGCTCATCATACCTTCCTCTTGGGGTTTCCCAACGAAGCTCTACAGTGATCTGAGCTGCATCAAGCTGTTTCTGGCGCCGTTGCCGGGGAGGTTAAGGACGGCTTCATAAGGGGAGTCCTTCACAACCTCTCTCTTTATTTTGTTTTTGTTTTGCTTAGTTTCTTTTGCCTTGTTTTGTTTGCCTCTTTTTATTAAAAACACACAAAAAATTAGTTCCTACTTCAAGTTGTTTTTATGTCTAGTTCTGCTCCAGTCACTATTTCATTATGGATAACCCACTCGGTTTCCTATTTGGGAAAACTACTATCACTCCTAAGGTAGTAGATGAACCACCGCCTGCTAGAACCTCCATGGAAGATTTTATAAGGTATAGAGAATTTTATAAGGGTAAAGTCATGAGAGCCGTGTTAAAAAGTTTGGATCTATTTGCTAAAATTTTGCTTAAACGCCATGATATAAATTGTTGCTCTAAATAGGATACTAAACATATTAAATTCCAATGTGGCTTTAGTAAAGAATTTGTAATTATGAACTATCATTGGAATAACTATATTCATCTTGGATTTGAAGAAGTAGAACAATTTTTTTTGTTTATGGGAGCTTCTAAAATAGAATCCTTCATGTCTAGAAACTATGAAACCTGTGTTGCTTGTAAATACCTTAATATATGGTCTCTTCTATCCTTTATCATTGCATAGAAAATTTCAGCAATAATTGTTATATCATTGATTATAAAGAGAGACTCTGTCATGCCCAAGAATGTGTCCACAATTTGCAGGAGCCTATGGAAGAAGAAATTGCTGAACCTGAAAGCTCATTAGATGAAAATGAGGAGGAGAGTGATGAACAAAAGGAGGAAGAATGGAGTATCTACCCATGCCTACCTTCAAATGAGAGTAACTCGTTATCCCTTACTTTATTTGATTGTCCCCCATGCTTACCAAAGGAGGATGAATGTTATGTTCTTGTGGATTCTCTTGATATATCTACCATGAGTAAAACTTGTGATAATAAGAATGCTCCTATTATCTATGATAATCCTTTATTTGTGCCTAACTTCGAAATCCATGGTACTAAAGAGTTTTGTTTAGAAAATATTTATGATAAAGCTCTATATGATGGTCCTATATTGGTTGATAATATTAATAGTACTACTACTGAAAATGAGATTGGAGAGGTCTTGACTTTATCTTGGAACCCCATACCTCTTGAGAATGACCAGTCATCTGGTTATAAAATTGTTAAAAGTGGGTTTGAAGGTTTTAATCCCTCTATTTTTTAGCTTGATAAAAATTATGTGTTTGTAGGTCATGAAAAGCATGCTTTATGTGATAGTTATACTATTGAGTTTATTCATGAGGCTATTGAAAATTATTATGAGAGAGGAAAATATGGTTGTAGAAGTTTTCATGGTACTGAAACACCTGTCTATGTGCTGGAAATTTTGAAGTTGCTCTTGTTTTATCTACCCATTCTTGTTACTATGTGCTTATTTGATTTATTTTCTTACAAGATTCCTATGCATAGGAAGTGGGTTAGACTTAATTTTTTTTTAAAATTGCTTCTTGATGCTCTCTTTTACTTCAATTCATATTTCTTATGTGAGCATCTTTTTGTGCCTAACTTAAAGGCATTAAAGAAAAGTACTTCTTGGGAGATAACCCAATAGTTTTCTTGAGTCTCGGAAGTTATTACTTCTATAATAACCTCTTATCCTTTTTGTTTGATTTTTGTGCCAAGAATAACCTCTAATGAGAGGGAAGTAAGGTTTGGGGAGTTGCTGTCCTGAAATAGATTTTTGTGCTCTACTGTAAATATTCGTGTAAAATCTCTGTAAGTCTGATTGAGCTATAATTTTCTGAATAAATCCCCCAGGTTGTTATATAACTTTCATTAGTTCAACACTTTTTTATTTGAGCAACAGAAGGTCTACGAAAAAATCGGTTTATATCTGCTGGTCTGTTTTGACAGATTTCTGCCATTATTTGCTTCTTATTGATTCCTTTTTGGGTTCTTTTTGGGAAATTGAGATTTTTGAGGGAATTGCTACAGTAGCTCGTGTCTTTAGTGAAAGTTTTTATGTTTTAAAACTAAACCCCAAAGGTCTATTATCTTTTGAATGCACTAATGTTGCTAATAAAGATTGTGTGAAGTTTTGTATGAAGGAAAATTTTCAGGTGTAAAGAAAGAATGATATAATGAGATGAAGAATGGACAAAATCTCAAGCTTAGGTATGCCACCCCGTGTCACCCCAAGAAATATTCAAGAGGTACAAGCATCAAAGCTTGGGGATGCCCAAGGCATCCCCTTCTTCATCAATAAAAATCTTAGGTCTTTCTAGACACTTCGTTTTTATTGTTTCATGCACTATTGTGTTGTTCTTGGAGCATCTTAGTTTTAATTTTTTTTTGCTTAGTTTGCTTGAATAAAGTAGTTGGACCCCCATTCTCGTTGTGTTGTTTCAAATAAATTAATTGGTGTTGGAAAGGAGTAGGAAGCTCTTGCTTTAGTAGTACAAGAGGAGCTTGCTTTGACTATGACTTGGACTTTATCATGTCATTCTAGATGTTGTTTTTACCTTATGCTTAGTGATTATTGCTGTAGCATGACTTGTTCCAAACAATTAGGATTGCTTAATGTGCCTTGAAAGAATCATGCGTTGTTTCAGCATACAAAAGCATAGTATCGTGGTATTCTCCTTTGATGTTTTGTTTGGGTTGACTTGGCACATGCTTACACCATGTTATGACTATGAACCAGTCACCATAGCCTATATGATCATTTAGTTTTTGACTTGTGGTACCACTTTATGCTTTGATTAGTAATGTTTTATCGCTCTGCATGATTATGGCCATTAATGCTCTCTTAGTTGGCCGCTCCCAGTCTTTTGATAGCCTCCAGTTGTATGAGTAAGCTCTACTCATGCATCCAACTCCCAAGAAACCAAGTTATTCCAAAGTGTCCACTATAAATTCCTATGCATGGCGTGTTACACCATTCCAAGTATATTCTTGTTTTATCTATCTTCCAAATTAAACTTGTTATGTGAAACTTAGTGATTAAAGCTCTCACAAACTTGATGGCACACTTTATTTTTCTTGCCCCTAAATAAACTTGAACCATTGTGTCATCTATGTTGTATATGCTTGCACTTATATGTTGGAATTACCAGAACTATGCTGTCATGGGGAACGCTTTCAACATTGCACTTGTACATTGTACCTAGTTGATATCATGCTATTTTGTTTGGGGATGTCATCGGTGTGAAATAAAAGGGGAGCTTATAAGTCCATGGAGTTATGTATGTGTGTTAGAGAAACGCCTGGGCTGCTATCCTAAGCCATGCCTAATCATGGTGGAAACTTGCAGCATCACCATAATGAGCAATCTATGAAGCTTTCTTCTTATAAAAAAAGAGACATATTGAAAAGAGGAAAGAGTGAAAAAACACCATTTTCCCATGGTAAATAAGAAGATTTCTGAGATTCTCATTGTCTGCTTGCCTTGTCATTTTGATTATGGGATAGCTCCTGTATCATGTGCAAGGGGTACCCCGTTGGCGGTTCTCTATGATACACATGTACTTACTATTACAAGAACTTACATGTAACTAAAGTTGAGTAGCATGAGGAGCGGCCCTTGTACTCAAGGGACATGAGATTGCCAACTTATACTTTGTCAAGCATATACTTCATAGTTTGTTCACTTTAACCTTAATCACTTCAATATGCTTATGATAGGGCCAATGAGAGTTGAAAGCTAACAAGTACCATAATTTTTGGAAGCTCTTTATGAGATTTGAAATCTCTGCTTCCCTTTTATGAAGGGACTTTCTTCCACTATTATAGTGAGTCTCCACTTTCTATCCTTAGGCACCAATTAAGAGAGCATAGTTGCCATTCTTAGTTCTATGTGCATTGTCCCAAAACTTATTAATTGACTCATATTATTGATATTGCTTGTTCATGAACTATTTGTATCTAGTCACTTTTATGAACTTTGAAGGTGTCATATGCATTTATTGCTACTCCACGAGGGACAAGATTAATGCCACTATGCTATGTTTTCTATATGTGAAACAAACAAACGTCTTTCAATGATTGTTATTCATGATATTTGTTTGTAACCTTTCATGTTGCATGCATAGTTACTTTGTCTTATTGTTAGAACTTCACCTTTCATGCTCATGTTTTTAGAGTACTTTGATCCCAGCTTTCAATGCTTGCAAATGGTTTGATCTTGATTTTGATGGTGCATGTCACCTAAAAAATTATTCTTTTTATCACTTACCTACTTGAGGACGAGCAGGAGTTAAGCTTGGGGATGCTTGATACATAAAAAACGTATCTATAATTTTTGATGTTCCATGCTTGTTTAGTATCTACTTTGCTTTGCTTTGTCTACACTTTGAGGTACTTTTATATGTTTTCATGTACTAACCTATTAACAAGATGCCACACTGCCAATTGCCTATTTTCTTATGTTTTTGGTTCCAAAAAAGGCAGAAAATGAATATATTCGGAATTGGACGGAACAAAAGCCAATGTCAATATTTTACCGTAGGGAACATGGAGCCAGAAGACGAGGCAGAGAAGAGCCTCGAGGGTGCCACACCCCCTGGCCGCGTGGCCAGGCCTAGCCCACTCCTGGGGGGTGCAGTCGCCTCGGGCACCCCCTCGGCCTCCCTCTTCGCCTATAAGAAGCCCTCGATACCTAAACCCTAAGTACCCGATCAATCTTCCACGAAACAGTTCGTAGCCGCTGCCACCATCGTCCCTAGATCGGGGGGATCTGAAGCTCTTCTCGGCACTCTGCTGGAGGGGAGAGATCATCTCGGAGGCCTTCTTCATCACCATGCCAGCCTTCGGTATGAAGCGTGAGTAGTTCCACCTTGGACTACGGGTCCATATAGTAGCTAGATAGTTGTTTCTCCTCCTTTGTGCTACCATGTTTAGATCTTGTGAGATCCGTTCATGATCAAGATCATCTATTTGTAATCATGCATGTTGTGTTTGCGGGGATCCGATGGATATTGAGATTACTATGTTAGATTGGTTAATGATTCTATCTTATTGATTCTATCATGCATGTGTTGTTTGAGATCTTGCATGCTCTCCGTTTCTAGTAGCTATCTTGGCCAAGTAGATGCTAGTGACTCCAAGAGGGAGTATTTATGCTCGATAGTGGGTTCATGCCTCTATTTAATCTAGGGAAGTGACAGAAATCTCTAAGGTTGTAGATGTGTTGTTGCTACTAGGGAGAAAACAAAGATCTCTTGTTCATGGAACAAGTGGATTGTTTACCTTATGCACTTTTCTTAAAGCAGTTATCCGTTGCTTGCAACTTAATACTGGAGGGGGTTCGGATGATAACCTGAAGGTGGATTACTAGTCATAGATGCAGTTGGATGGCGGTCTATGTATATTGTTGTATTGCCCAACCAAATCTCATAGGATCATGAATGTCTAGTATTGCATTATTATGACTTGCTCTGTCCTGTCAATTGCCCTGTGATACATCGGAAACATATCTTTAATTTTTGATGCTCCATGCTTGTTTTGTATCTACTTTGCTTTGCTTTGTCTACACTTTGAGGTGTTTTTATATCTTTTCTGGAACTAACCTATTAACAAGATGCCACAGTGCCAGTTGCATGTTTTCTTCTGTTTTTGGTTCCAGAAATACAGAAAATCAATATTCTCATAATTGGACGGGACAAAAGCCAAAGTCATTATTTTCCCGGAGCAACACGGAACCATGAAGCAGAGCCGGAGGGGGGCCACAGGGTGGCCGCACCCCCTAGGTGCGAGCAAGCCCTGGGGGCTCCCACAGGGGGTGTGGGCCCCCTGGACCCCCACCGACCTTGATTCCTGCGCCTATAAGAAGCCTCCGACCCAAAAACCCTAGGGCATCCAAAAGAAATCCATGAAAACCTCTGTAGCACCGCCGCCACCGAAAGGGAGATTCAGGGGACAGAAAGTCTTTGTTCCGGCACCCTGCCGGGACAGGGAAGTGCCCCCGAAGCCATCTCCATCGATCTCCATCGCCATCTTCATCACCATTGCTGATTTCCATGATGAGGAGGGAGTAGTTCTTCCTCGAGGCTAAGGGATCTACCGGTAGCTATGTGTTCATCTCTCTCTCTATGCATGATCTTGTGGTCATGAGCTTTGTAATCAAGTAGATCTACCTTGCTACTCAAGTGCTTCAATAGATCTCTTCTCTCTCCATGTGTGTGAAAATGACAGTGTGCACGCCATGGTGGCACTTAGGTTTGAGTCTACATAAATACTCTTTGTGCTTTAATAGATCTATGTTTTCCCCACGTGTGTGAAAGTGACAGCGTGCATACTATGTGTGGCACTTTGGCTAGATTGAATATTTGTTATGAGTTATATTTGGAGTTGGATGTCTTTATGAAATTGTGGTATTTGTTGGAACCATCTAGCGCTCAAGGTGACAGTGTGGGGTTATCTAGATTGGGGAAGGCCCTACCGTGAATTAGAGTGTCCAACCGAAGAGTAGTTAAGAGTAGTATCATGAAGAGAAGATACTTATATGAGAGAGTGTTCACTAGTGAAAGTATGATCCCTAGGCCTTGTTTCTAAACATTGAAACACCGTTTGCATCTACATCTGTTGCATGTTTGATTTCTTCCAGTCTTTACCTCACCGTCAAGCTATTTTCTGGCACCGTTACCACTTGTATTTCACTATCTCTTCGCCGAACTAGTGCACCTACACACCTGACAAGTGTATTAGGTGTGTTGGGGACACAAGAGACTTCTTGTATCTTGATTGCAGGATTGCTTGAGAGGGAATACCTTTGACCACTTCCTCCCTGAGTTCGATAAACCTTGGGTGATCCACTTAAGGGAAACTTGCTGTTGTTCTAAAAACCTCTGCACTTGGAGGCCCAAAAATTGTCTACAAGAATATAAGTGCGTAGACATCACCCCGCTGTAATTTGTTTACCCAACATGTTATGTTGTTTATCTTAAGGAGAACACCTCTAGTGAACTATGGACCCCGGTCCAATCTTTACCGTTGATACATCTTCCACTGTTCCTATTACTTTCTGCAAACCACCATTACCTCCCACACCATACAGTTAATCCTTTGTTTTCAGCAAACTGGTGAGATTGACAACCTCACTGTTCGTTAGGGCAAAGTCTTGAGTTTGTGTTGTGAAGGTTTCCAAGTTGCTAGCAACACCTTTGGGTCATTTCCTTCCTCCTACTGGTTCGATAACCTTGGTTTCTTTCTAAGGGAAAACTTGCTGATGTGCTCATCATACCTTCATATTGGGGTTTCCCAACGAAGCTCTACAGTGATCTGAGATGCATCATGAATGTGCCAGGTGGGTGAGTGATAAGTGTAACCATTATAATCTTATAAGTATGTGTGTAAGCGAGCAACACATAATTAGCCGGAACTCCTCTTGGTAGATTTCATCCCAACTTCAATAATCCTACTAGTTTGTTACCAAAACCATGGTCAGCCACTAGATGATTAAGATACTTTAGGTTGCTTAGAAATTAAGGTCCTTGGATCGGACTAATGCAATAGGCATAGTGTCTTCTCGTGCTCCTCGAGTTCAACTAGTTTTCCGTTGATATTCCCGTGTCACTCGGGGGTCGCCGGTATGCTAGCAAACAAGATCTTATCTATGTAGAACAAGGTACATGTTTTCAGGGCACTTAATTGGACAATAAGCATTAAGCATCCCACACATAGTAAAACACACATAATATAGTAATTAAAATAAATCACAAATTTAATGGAAAATATGTAGGCATGTCACATCTCACCAATCCTTACATCTCCCACGCCCAAAGGAACTTACTCACACATGAGAGAAGAAAGCATTATCAATATAATTAAATAAAGGGAGTTCTTCTTAATATTACCATGGAGATCCACAATAAGAATAGAAAATAAATCCAACACAATTCAAGATGGGAAGAAACAATCTCAAACCCTAATATTGTAAGGTGAAGATCTCTCTCAAGTACAAGTAATGGCTATGGGGGTGTGGTGGCTAGGAGGTCGAAGATCGTGGAGCAAGATGAAGAACGTCTTCCCCTACTTCTTCAGATCTCTTCTTTCTCCCTTCTGGATGGAACGTCGGCTGTTGTGTTATGTTTTCATCCCCGTCCTCTTCAAGAAAGTTGTCCCTTTTGACAAGACGAAGGCGATGGCAACTATACGGTGGGAACTATATGGCGGAATAAAATATTCCCGCCGTATAGTTGCTCGTTAAAGCTACTAGATGCCTTCCTCGTTTGCTTCCAAAAAGAGACTTGCCTGTTTTCGCCTGAATATTGTGTTTCTGTTGTTAAAACCTTCTAAGGATTTTCAGAACCTAAAACACACATTAAAAACCAAGTTTTCTTCGCTACCGAAGTATTAGCGTTAGGCAAATCTAGAAAACCATCAAATCCAGACAAAAACCATCAATAAAAACCATAAAAAATGTGTCAAATATCACAGCTATCAACTCCCCCAAGATTAGATGTTGCTCGCCCTCACGTGACAAGAAAATAAGGAAGAATAGTGGAGATTCGAAACTGAAATGAAAGAACTTACAAGCCCGAATTGGTGTCAAATTATTTTCTTCACAATTCCTACAATCTCAAAGATGATCATACAAGTATTCACAATATTGCACTAAGACCACTTCCTAACCACGTATATCTTGCTAGCAAATAAATCATATGCCCAAGCAAGTTTCAAAAGTTTAGCTAGGAAAGTGAAACAAATTCTTTTGGTTTCTCTCTTTGTTGGGCGATGAAAAACTTTTTGCTCTTGTTCCTTTAATCAATTAAGAGTACTCAAGTTGGCACCAAAAACATTCAACTTAAGAACAATTCATCTACTCCCACTTCAAAATTTCAAGACTCTCAAAGCACCTTTTTTTCCTTTCCTTGTTTTTCGAAAACTTCAGCTCTTTCATAGAGAAATCATGCCACTGTTTTTAACATGTTAATTGGGACTATGTTGCGCACTCGTGACCATGCCAATAGATAACTATTGAGTAATAGTGGGTCAGAGGAGTACTACAACTACACTTGGAATGTGAAACCACGAGGAGACTAAAATTTTACCCATCATAACATTGCAGCTACAGACGCTTACATAACTCAATATACGAAATCAAGTGGTTTCTCACATTTAGATCATTCGTTGGCCAGCGGAGTTAATAGTTCCCCATGGAGCACGACATTGTTGTAATGAAACGCGTAAAGCAATATCTTACTTTAATTATTAGAAAAAATAGTGGCATAATCTCTACTACTTCAAAGCATCCATTTTATCAAACAATTTGATTCAAGAGTGCTATCAAGTCTATTTGCATTAAGCTCAATGGGGTTGAGTAGTTTCTAAAATCAAATCCTTTGGGATAAACATGGACTCAAGTCATCTTTTGGATGCTTTTTCTTGTTGTAAAAATGTCGAAAATATTTTAACCAAGTTCATTGCTCATTATTTCAAAGGTAAAAAGGAGACACTAGCAAAGGAATATAATTTATAAGATAACGAGCTAAGTAGGGAAGTGACTCAAGTGCAAGCGAGTAAATAATTGTAGGGTCAATTTAAAATTGCAGATGAGGTGATGAAATGAATGTGATACCTCCTCTTGCTTGCTTTATTCTCGTACTTAAGTTGAACCCCGCTATATTTCCCTATTGCCAAGTCACCTGAAATTGAGCAATCTCCGAGAGAAACAAAGAAACAAATTTGCAGTAGAAGTTACAACTATTTTTTTGTGTTTTTGATTTAGGAATGCAAAAATGAAAGTAAACATGCATTTTTTGAAAAATAAAATAAATCAAAAGAAGAGAAATAAAAATATGAATGCAAAGTTTGGAGGTTTTCAAACCTCCCCAAGCTTAGGCTATTGCCATGCTTAGTTATTGTCGTCATTCGTCGGCTGGTACGAATACTGCTCGTGGTAGTTGGGGAAGTGGGTCATGAAGTGACTGAAGCTGTTAGTTAGGGAACTAACATCTTCATTCACTCCATCAAGAGTTTGGTCGATCTCCCCAACGCGCTGGTTGAGCTGCAGAAGACATTGTTGAACCCTTGCTGTTGTTGCTGCTGATTGGGCCATGGGTCCCAAGGTCCCTCTTGTTGCTCCTGCTGTCCTTCCCAAGCAGGGCTGTACTCCTTCTCCTACTCATCCTGCTGCTCATCTTCTTCTTGGTTAGGCTGGAGTTCATCCATGATCGCCACAACTTGATCCTTGGTGAGGATCCAGTTGTTATTCTCCGGAATCGAGAAGGATTGTGGACAAGGCAATGGTACCTGCTCATCTTGTGCAACATCAAGATAATCAAATTGATATGCTCGGAGCCTCCTATTAGCTCGGTAAACACCAAGGAAGCCACAAGCAGTTATATATTTGACATCCATAAGTATGGATCCATCAATAGGCTGCATAACAAGTATCATAATTCCACAGGCTTGGACAAGGTGGGTTACCAATCCACCAATGCGAATATCACCTTTATTTTTGTTGCTCTGGTGGCGGAGGTGCTGGAGGAATAGAGTTGCAGGAGTGGGACTCTGTGGTGCATCGGGGAAGAGTGCCTTGGTGATCATGGCCATGTTTGCATTAGCCATAGAGCCGGTATCTCCTCTTCCCAACAAAGTGTTAGTGAGAAACAAGGAAAAGTAGCGGATGGTCGGGTTCTGAATGGTGGACATCTTCTTCTGGTAGAAGTCCCTGCCACTGTTAACAGAAATAACCTCCCAAGTTTCTCCACTTGAGACGTTATACAAATTT
Source organism: Avena sativa (assembly GCA_916181665.1). Taxonomy (NCBI): domain Eukaryota; kingdom Viridiplantae; phylum Streptophyta; class Magnoliopsida; order Poales; family Poaceae; genus Avena; species Avena sativa. The sequence continues at coordinate 376,956,810 of OV702295.1, read as the reverse complement.
TTAACAGTTGATTCCCCTTCTTGAGGGAATCCAAAAGCTTCACAAAATTGTTGAAAAGTGATTTGATATGGCCACTGGTTAATGGTGAAACTCACCGTGCATGTATTACCTTTCTCCTTGTAGTCGTCGTAGAAGGAGGCGGGGAACTCAAAGGTGAGCTCAGTGTAGGTGTAGTGGCTTGCATAGGCGAGGCTTGATAGCCTTGCATTTGCACACATGTGGTCGAAGTCCGCCCTCAACCCTGCTATGCTAAGAAATCCATCATTGGCCCAACGTGTGGGCATCACCCTCCTCAATGAAACCATGGCGTACTTGCTGTCAAGCTCAGCCCGGAGCCCCAAGCCTTCACCATGTTGGCGCTTGCTCTTGTGAAAAATACTACCGAGCTTGTTCATCTCGATGCACTGAAAAATTTCAACATAAAACCTTAGGCATATAGTTTCTACATGATATATGAATGATTATACGTGGAGAAATTTAATCCTAACATGAGAAATCAAAAGGGAAAATAAAAAAACTTGAGTTCATCCAGTAAATAAATGTGAGGATTTCAACCATGGAATTCTGAAAAAATAAAGCATTGATAGGGATAGAAACATACCGATATGTTGATTCCCCCACTCAAACAAACAAAATCCATGAAGAGTCAAGAGTTCTAGGTGGGTTTTGAGAGGTTTGGAGAGATAATATGAGAGAAATAATGAGCAAGAGGAGCCCTAGTCGTCCCGATGCGATTAAGTGGTCACACCGAACTATACGACAGGATCTATACAAGCGGGATAGGTAGATCCCGCTGTATAGTTGCAACGGTGGCAAGAATTAGGGTTTCTCCACGGCAGATCACAACTATAAGGGTGCAACTATACGGCCGGACCAAAATGGTTCCGTCGTTTAGTTGGTCGTTAAACCTTCTGTACCTGAGATACATTTTTGTGAGATAGTTGTCGATAACTATATGGCTGGAATATATATTTCCGTTGTATAGTTGGTCGTTACAACTCCTGGACCATGCTTTTTTGCCCAATTTTTTTAGAGATTCACTTTTTAATCTGGAAAATATGATTAAGCTAGTTTTTGCATATCAAACTCAAACTTTATTTTCTACACTAAATCTAGGATTAATCAGTCGATATTTCTACTACTTTTTGAAAGCTGCATCTTCACGGGCGCGCTTCCGCAAGAATGTCTGAAAAAGTTGTAGGAATGCGATGAAAATTTTATTCTTTAACTTATTTTATTAATGTGATGGGTTGACTCCCATTAAGCATTTTATTTTAGAATGGTCGAATATTTCAACCCCTTCTTTGTTCTCGAATTCTTACCTTGGGTTGCCCCTTATCAAAGACACTTACCACTTGAACTCGTTTTGCCGGTGGAATATACCGTTCTCCTGCTTCTAGCTTCTTTGGAAAATACCGGATAATTTCAGCATCATAAACATCAAAGATTATTTTTTCTTCAGCACAATCTACTGATGCTCCTGCGGTGCTAAGGAAAGGTCTCCCAAGTATTATAGATAATTTTCATCCTCTGGCATTTCAAGAATAATGAAATCGGTGAGAATAACATGCTCATCTATTCTAAGTAGAACATCCTCAATCATACCAATAGGTTGTTTAGTGGATTTGTCAGCCATCTGTAAAGTGATAGAAGTAGGGGAATACTCCCTAATCCTAACCTTTTATAGAGGGAATACGGCATTACAATAACTCCTGCACCTAAATCACACAAAGCATTATGAATATCAGTTTTGCCAATTGAGCATGAAATAGTTGGTATTCTGGGATCTCCCAACAATAATTTCCCATTAGCAGGATAACTAGTCACCATGGCAACGGTTTCAGTTATTTCTTTCTTTCTATTAAGGATATCACGAAGAAATTTACAATAGGTAGGAACTTTTATTGCATCCACAAATGGAATTTCTAATCTAAGGTCACCAAGTGCCTTTTTTGAAATAATCATAGATTACCTGATCCGGTGCTTTCTTTTTGTGATCTCGATATGGAAGTTTTTGCTCACCTTTCTTATTCTTGTCTTTTACCTTTTGTGGCGGATCGGGCTCTTTGGTTGTTTTCTTTTGTTGCCGCTTATCGCCTTTCTTCTTTTCTACTACAACAAATTCATCTTCATTGCTTGTCTCTTTTTCTTCTCTTGGATCAACAGTCTCTGCATCAGAGTCATATCGGTCATCCTGTGCATAATTTTGCTCCTCCAAGGTTTTGTCTTGTGTTTCTTGAGCAGATTCATCTTGAGGATCCACCAGCGTGTCATCTTCTTGGCTTGCTTTGAGCAATGCTTTTTCCCTTTGATCTTTTTCAGCTTCATATTCTGGTGGTTCTAATGGTCCTGTAATAACTGCACCTCTCCTTGTAACAACATAGGTAGAAACAATATTTATATCATCTTGAAGAAAAATTTGATAACTAGATGCTATTTGTTCACATTGGGTTTCAACCATACTTAGGTACTTGTGAAATAATTTTATTTCTTAGCCAATCTCATCATAATTTTCCATGAGTTCTGCCAAAATATTCTTATGTCTTTGAAATTGCTTATGCAGGTTATTATGGGATTTGGTGTGTCGATGTTTTAATTCTTGAAAAACTTTTCTAGTTTCATCTTCTTTATTAAAAACTTGTAATAGATTTACTTTGTTTTCCTTAACAAGTTCAGAAGGTATACCTTTTTCTTTCATTGTATTGTGTACTTCAGGCATAAGATCAGGAGTTATACGAAGTATCCCTTTTTCTAGCTTAGTACCAAAATCAGGATTATAAAGAGAATCATTCTTAGCCCTAGTGGACATCAATTCCAAACAAGCTTTAGTAGTTAAAGTATTTATCGATCCTCCTGCTGATAAATCAAGTAATTCTCTGCATTGTGTATTAAGGCCATGGTAAAATAAGTGGCAAACACTTGATTCAGAATAGCCATGATTAGGAATACTATTTATCATTCCAAAAAAATATCCCAAGCTTGTGGGTAATTTTCTCCCACGTTCTGACTGAAGTTGCCTATATTCTTTCTAATTTTAGTTACCTTTTTAAAAGGATTAAACCTGTTTATCAATTTAACAATACAGTTTTCCCAACATTTGATGTAATGACAAGGGATAGAATATAACCAATCTAGAGCCTTACCTTTAAGAGACCAACAAAATAACTTTAGACGAGAGAAATCTCTAGGAAAAACTTTTGGTCCAACCGATGTTATCACATCGTCGAACTCTCTAAGATGTGTTCCTGGGTCTTCATCTTTAGGGGTGGAATCGAGCCGAGCTGACTCGTGGCTCGGCTCGTCAAAGCTTGAAAAAATTGAGCCGAGCCTAGGCTCGGCTTGGTGCTAAAAAACCACTATAAAGAGGGCTCGTGGCTCGGCTCAGGAAGCTCGTGGCTCGTTCAAACAGCTCAACGAGCTGGCCACCTACCTCCGAAAATATCTCGTCCCACGCGGCACCGCCTCCTCGGCCCATTCCCATGCCTCTTGAATCTCGTCTCTCGCTCTTGATTTCTCTCACCAACACGGCGACACCACCATGTCGTCCTCCTCGTTCCTCCCTGTCGCTCGCTAGGCCCCACCAAGATCCGACGCCGGCTGCCTCCTCCTTCCCTTCTTCCCAGTGCTTTGCTCATTCCTCGTGCGACCGCGTGATACATCGAAAACGTCTCTATAATTTTTATGTTTCATGCTTGTTTAGTATCTACTTTGCATTGCTTTGTCTACACTTTGAGGTGTTTTTATATGTTTTTATGGACTAACCTATTAACAAGATGCCATAGTGCCATTTTCCTGTTTTCTTCTCTTTTTGGTTCCAGAAAAGACAGAAAATGAATATTCTCGGAATTGGACGGGACAAAAGCCAAAGTCAATATTTCACCGAGGGGAACACGGAACCAGGAAGTAGAGATGGAGGAGGGCCTCGGGGGGCCCACACCCCCTGGCCACGCGGGCCAGGCCTGGCTGTTCCTGGGAGGGAGGTGTGGCCACCCCGACCACCCCCTCGGCCTCCCCTTTCGCCTATATATACGTCTTCCCGAGACGTAAATCATAACATGGGCAAATATCTAAAAATGTTCCTCTGCGCCGCCGCCACCGAAGGGGAGATTTGGGGGACAGAAAATCTCTGTTCCGGCACCCTGCTGGGACGGGGAAGTGCCCCCGGAGCCATCTCCATCGATCTCCATCACCATCTTCATCACCGTTGCCGATTCCCATGATGAGGAGGGAGTAGTTCTTCCTCAAGGCTAAGGGCTCTAACGGTAGCTATGTGTTCATCTATCTCTCTATGCATGATCTTGTTATGGTCATGAGCTTTGTAATCAAGTAGATCTACCTTGCTACTCAAGTGCTTCAATAGATCTTGGCTCTCCCCATGTGTGTGAAAGTGACAGCATGCACGCCATTGTGGCACTTAGGCTAGATTCTACATAAATACTCATTGTGCTTTAATAGATCTATGTTTTCCCCACGTGTGTGAAAGTGACAGCGTGCAAGCCGCGTGTGGCACTTAAGCTAGACTACATATATATTTGTTATGATTTATATTTGGAGTTGGATGCCTCTATGAAATTGTGGTGTTTGTTGGAACCATCTAGAGCTCAAGGTGACAGTGTGAGGTTATCTAGATTGGGGAAGGCGGACTTTGAGGTGTGCTATTATAGCACTGCCATGGATTAGAGTGTCCAACCGGAGAGTAGTTAAGAGTAGTATTATAAATAAAATATATTTATATGAGAGAGTGTTCACTAGTGAAAGTATGATCCCTAGGCCTTGTTTCTAAACATTGAAACACCATTTGCATCTAGATCTGTTGCTTGTTTGCTTGCTTCCTTCTTTTTGCCTTTAGTCTTTACCTCACCGTCAAGCTATTTTCTGGCACCGCTACCACTTGTATTTCACTATCTCTTCGCCGAACTAGTGCACCTATACACCTGACAAGTGTATTGGGTGTGTTGGGGACACAAGAGACTTCTTGTATCTTGATTGCAGGGTTGCTTGAGAGGGATACCTTTGACCACTTCCTCCCTGAGTTCGATAAACCATGGGTAATCCACGTAAGGGAAACTTGCTGCCGGTCTATAAACCTCTGCACTTGGAGGCCCAACAACTGTCTACAATAATAGAAGTGCGTAGACATCAAGCTATTTAAAGGCGCTGTTGCCAGGGAGGTTTTGGGCCTTTTACCTTTCCTCCACGTCAAGCTCCATCAAAGCTATTTTCTGGAATCGTTGCCGGGGAGGTAAGGTAAAATGCACTCACACACACTCTCCCACGTCAACAGCAAGCCAGAAAGCTATTTTTTGGTGCTGTTGCCGGGAAGGTAAGGTAAAAGGTACTCACATCCTATGGTGTGAGTGCTCGAAGTTATTTCCTTTAGGTTCTGCAATCTTTTATTTTTGTTTCTTGTTTTCACTAGTTAGGCTTAATTGAAAACAACAACAAAATTACAGAGTTTTATAGTATTTATCTTGAGTTAGGACATGAAGTCTTTGAAGAGAAAATTAAAAAACCTATGGAACTTTATTTGCATGCTAAAAGCAATGTTATTAGTATGAATTCTTTGAACACCATTATTGCTAATGCTATGGAAAAGTCTAAGCTTGGGGAAGCTAGTTTTGATGAAAATGATCTTTTTAGTCCCCCAAGCACGGAGGAGAAAATTTACTTTGATGATACTTTGCCTCCAATATATGATGATTGCAATGATGAATATGATATTTTCATACCACCTACTACTGAGGAGAAAGTTAATTGTGATTACAATATGCCTCCTATATTTGATGATTATGGTGATGAGAATAACAATGATAGCTATTTCGTTGAATTTTCTCCCACTACCATTAATAAGAATGACTATGCTTATGTGGAGAGTAATAATTATTTTATGCATGTGGCTCATGATAAGAATGTTTTATGTGATAGTTATATTGTTAATTTTATTCATGATTCTACTGAAAGTTATTATGAGAGAGGGAAACATGGTCTTATGCATCTCAAAAATATTACGTTTCCCCTCTTTATGTTGAAAATTTTGAAGTTGCACTTGTTTTTCTTTCCTATGCTAGTTGCTTTGTGCTTTCATGACTGGTTTCTTACAAGATTCCTATGCATAGTAAGTGGGTTAGACTTAAATGTGTTTTGAATTTCCTTCTTAATGCTCTCTTTTACCTCAATTCATATTTCTTATGTGAGCATCTTCTCAAACTATCAAGCCTAACTTAAAGGCGTTAAAGAAAAGTACTTGTTGGGAGTTAACCCAAGAGTTTTCTTGAGTCTTGGAAGTTATTACTTCAGTAATGACCTCTTCTTATCCTTTTTGCTTCCTTTTTGTGCCAAGAATGACCTCTAATGATAGGGAAGTAAGATTTGGGGAGTTGCTGTCCCAAAACAGATTTTTTTCTCCACCGTAAAAAATCGTGAGGAATCTATGTAATTCGGATTGAGCTGATATTTTACGAATACACCCCCCAGTATGTTATATAACTTTCGTTAGATCAACACTTTTTTATTTGAGCAACATAAGGTCTTCGAAAAAAATCGGTTTCTACCTGCTGGTCTGTTTTGACAGATTTCTGCCATTATTTGCATTTGCTACTTATTGATTCCTTTTTGGGTTCTTTTTGGGAAATTGAGATTTTTGAGGGAATTGCTATAGTATCTTGTGTTTTTAGTGAAATTTTTGATGTTCTAAAGATAAACCCAAAGGTCTATTATCTTTTGAATACACTAATGTTGCTAATGAAGACTATGTGAGTTTTGTATGAAGGAAAATTTTCAGGTGTAGAGGAAGAATGATGTAATGAGATGAAGAATGGACAAAAGCTCAAGCTTTGGGATTCCACCCCGTTTCACCCAAGAAATATTCAAGAGGTACAAGCGTCAAAGCTTGGGGATGCCCAAGGTATCCGCTTCTTCATCAATAAAAATCTCAGGTCTTTCTAGACACTTCGTTTTTATTGTTTCATGCACTTTTGTGTTGTTCTTGGAGCATCTTTGTTTTTGTTTTTAGTTTTCTTTTGGTTTGCTTGCTGCAATAAGTTGTTTGATCCCAGCACACTTATTTTGGGAGAGACACACACTCTGTTTTCATTGCTAGAACACTCTAGTTTTCATTCTTATTATCTGTGAGTGTTCTCTTTTGCTAGCACTATGTTTAGCCTTAGTTTTCTTATGATTTTTTGCTTTTTGTTCTTCTTTGTGGATTTGTGAGACAAGCTCACTGGTCGTTATTGATTATTATCTTTGTGAGTTGTTTCAAATAAGTTGATTGGTGTTGGGAAAGAGTAGGAAGTTATATGCTTTTAGTGGAACAAAAGGGAGCTTGTTTTGACTGTGACTTAGACTTTATCATGTCATGCTAGATGTTGTTTTGACCTTATTATTAGTGACTATTGCTTTAGCATGACTTGTTCCAAACAATTAGGATTGCTTAATGTGCCTTAAAGGAATCATGCGTTGTTCTAGCATACAAAAGCATATTATTGTGGTATTCTCCTTTGATGCTTTGTTTGGGTTGACTTGGAACATGCTCACACCATGTTATGACTATGAACAAGTCACCATAGCCTCTATGATCATTTAGTCCTTGACTTGTAGTACCACTTTATGCTTTGATTAGTAATGTTTTGTCGCTCTGCATGATTATGGCCATTATTGCTCTCTTAGTTGGTCGCTCCCAATCTTTTGCTAGCCTCCACTTGTATTGAGTAAGCTCTACTCATGCATCCAACTCCCAAGAAACCAAGTTATTCCAAAGTGTCCACTATAAATTCTTATGCATGGTGTGTTACACCATTCCAAGTATATTCTTGTTTTATCTATCTTCCAAATTAAACTTGTTATGTGAAAGTTAGTGATTAAAGCTCTCACAAACTTGACGGCATACTTTATTTTTCTTGCCCCTTAATAAACTTGAACCATTGTGTCACCTATGTTGTATATGCTTGCACTTATACGTTGGAATTAGTAGAACCATGTTGTCATGGGGAACGCTTTCAACATTGCACGTGTACTTTGTACATAGTTTATATCATGCTCTTTTGTCTATGGATGTCGTCGGTGTGAAATAGAATGGGAGTTGTAAGTCCATGGAGTTATGTATGTGAGTTAGAGAAACGCCTAGGCCGCTAGCCTAAACCATGCCTAATCATGGTGGAAACTTGCAGCATCACCATAATGAGCAATCTATGAAGCTTTCTTCTTATAAAAAAAGAGAGACATATTGAAAAGAGGAAAGAGAGAAAAAAGCATCATTTTCCCATGGTAAGTAAGAAGATTGCTGAGGTGCTCATTGTCTGCTTGCCTTGTTATTTTGATTATGGGATAGCTCCTGATTATGGTGGTTCTCTATGATACACATGTACTTACTATGACAAGAACGTATAGGTGACTAAAGTTGAGTAGCATGAGGAGCGGCCCTCGTATTCAAGGGACATGAGATTGCCAACTTATACTTTGTCAAGCATATACTCCATAGTTTGTTCACTTTAACCTTAATCACTTCAAGATGCTTATGATAGGGGCAATGAGGGCTCAAAGTTAACAAGTACCATAATTTTTGGAAGCTCTTTTTGAGACTTGAAATCCCTGCTTCCCTTTTATGAAGGGCCTTTCTTCCACTATTATGTTGAGTCTCCACCTTCTATCCTTAGACACCAATTAAGAGAGCATAGTTGCCATTCTTAGTTCTATGTGCATTGTCCCAAAACTTATTGATTGATGCATATTGTTGATATTACTTGTTCTTGTGCTATTTGTATCTAGTCACTCTTATGGACTTTGAAGGTGTCCTATGCATCTATTTGCTACTCCATGAGGGACAAGCTGATTGCCACTATGCTATGTTTTCTGTATGTGAAATAAACAAACATTTTTCAATGCATGTTATTCATGATCTTTGTTTGTAACCTTTCATGTTGCATGCATAGTTACTTTGTCTTACTATTCGAACTCCATCTTTCATGCTCATGTTTAGAGTTCTTTGATCCCACCTTTCAATGCATGGAAATGGTTTGATCTTGATTTTGATGGTGCATGTCACCTCAAAAATTATTCTTTTTATCACTTACCTACCCGAGGACGAGCAGGAGTTAATCTTGGGTATGCTTGATACGTCGGAAACGTATCTATAATTTTTGATGTTCCATGCTTGTTTAGTATCTACTTTGCTTTGCTTTGTCTACACTTTGAGGTGTTTTTATATGTTTTTCTGTACTAACCTATTAACAAGATGCCATAGTGCCAGTTGCTTTTTTTTCCATTTTTGGTTCCAGAAAAGGCAGAAAATGAATATTCTCGGAATTGGACGGGGAAAAAGCCAAAGTCAATATTTCACCGAGGGTAACACAGAACCACGAAGTAGAGATGGAGGAGGGCCTCAGGGGGCCCACACCCCCTGGCCACGCGGTCCAGGACTGGCCACGCCTAGGGGTGTGTGGCCACCCCGGCCACCCCTTCGGCCTCCCCTTTCTCCTATATATACGTCTCCCCGAGACGTAAACCCTAACGCGGGAAAAAATCCAGAAAAAGTTCTGCTGCGCTACCGCCACCGAAGGGGAGATTCGGGGGACAGAAAGTCTCTGTTCCGGCACCCTACCGGGATGGGGAAGTGCCCCCGGAGCCATCTCCATCTATATCCATCGCCATATTCACCACCGTTGCTGATTCCCATGATGAGGAGGGAGTAGTTATTCCTCAAGGCTAAGGGCCCTACCGGTAGCTATGTGTTCATCTCTCTCTATACATGATCTTGTTGTGGTCATGAGCTTTGTAATCAAGTAGATCTACCTTGCTACTCAAGTGCTTCAATAGATCTCGGCTCTCCCCATGTGTGTAAACGTGACAGCGTGCATGCCATGGTGGCACTTAGGCTAGAGTCTACATAAATACTCATCGTGCTTTAATAGATCTATGCTTTTCCCCACGTGTGTGAAAGTGACAGCGTGCACGTCGTGTGTGGCACTTAAGCTAGACTACATATATATTTTTTATGAGTTATATTTGGAGTTGTATGTATCTATAAAATTGTGGTGTTTGTTGGAACTATCTAGCGCTCAAGTTGACAGTGTGGGGTTATCTAGATTGATAAAGGCGGACTTTGAGGTGTGATGTTATAGCCCTACCATGGATTAGAGTGTCCAACCGGAGAGTAGTTAAGAGTATTATCATAAAGAGAATATATTTATATGAGAGAGTGTTCACTAGTGAAAGTATGATCCCTAGGCCTTGTTTCTAAACATCGAAACACCGCTTGCATCTAGATATGTTGCATGTTTGCTTGCTTCCTTCTTTTTGTCTTTAGTCTTTACCTCATCGTCAAGCTATTTGCTGGCACCGTTACCACTTGTATTTCACTATATCTTCGCCGAACTAGTGCACCTATACACCTGACAAGTGTATTGGGTGTGTTGGGGACACAAGATACTTCTTGTATCTTGATTGCCGGGTTACTTGAGAGGGATACCTTTGACCACTTCCTCCCTGAGTTCGATAAACCTTGGGTAATCCACTTAAGGGAAACTTGCTGCCGTTCTACAAACGTCTGCACTTGGAGGCCCAACAACTGTCTACAAGAATAGAAGTGCGTAGACATCACCGCGCCCTCCTCCAGCTAGGGTTAGGGTTAGCGAGGGGCGCCGGTCCGCCCGCCCGGCGGCGCCAGGTCGCCAGCCCTCCGGCCGCCACACCGGCCTCATGCCACCTCCCACCACCAACGACTGCAATCGCAGCCGCAGGTCCAGGTCCAGGTCAGTAGCCCACTATTCTCAACACTCTGTATTTTGTACAATTTTTAGGCTGCAGCGGCTATGTACTATGTATGATTAGGCTATAGCGGCTCTGTATTCTGTACAATCTTGTTCATTTTAGTGATAATATCTAGGCAGTACCATTATTGTGATAATATCTAGCTGTAAGAAATACAATTTTGTTTCTTTTTTTTCATTAGTACCATTGTTGTGATAAAATCTTGTTTCTTTTTAGACTTGTCAGTAACATTGTGACTGTCTAAAATTGCGAAGGATAGAGACAATGCAACCGGGGCAGGAGAGTGAAGGATCACAAGCACGTCTGAGGAAGCCGTAAGGGCAGAGAAAGAAGCATGCATACAACAAGGCAATGCAATCGCGGACTCCAGCTATGCTTCGCATATCTTCAACTATACATGCATCGTCCCAACCAATAGTACCTAATTTTTCGCAGCCGGCAGCAACCAATTCGCCTCCACAAATGGTAATTTTGTTTCACCTTTTTGTAATTGAACCCGCAACAGTAGTACATCTATTGTATTGATTTAATCTTTGTGATTACTCTATGTGTAGGCTCAAACAATTGAGACCGATAAGGAAGAAAATTATTATGACAAGAATGATGCCATGTCGGATGATAATGTATTTGTTAGTGGTCATATTGACATATCCGATGATGGGAATTCTGCTGGTAATAATGGCGGGGTTTCTCAGAGAGGGAAGAAGCGACAAAAGGAATGAAGGTTGGTCCGAAGGTTACCGTTGAATCGAGTGCCAACTCTAAGTCAGTTGTATGGGACTACTTCAACAAGGTTCCTCGGCCATCCGAAGAGGATCCTACTGTTGAGGTGATAATGGCACAATGCAAGTATTTCAAGAAGTTTTTCTCCTACAAGAAGGACAATGGGGGAGCCACTTCCCATTTGCCGCGAAACTATAGCAAAGCATGTCCAGATTATAAGATCTCTATGGCAAAGGTGGCTAGTCAAACCCTCTCAACTTTCAGCCATCTAATGCAAGTGATACTGATATTCCTGTTTTGCAATCTTCTAGGGAGTATAGTCAAGATAAAGCTAAAAAACTAATTGCTAAGATGCTGATTTGTCATGATTATCCATTTAAGATGGTAGAGCACACATGGTTCAACATAGTGATGAAATATTTAAATCCTCGGTAAGAGTTTATTGGTAGAAAAACCATTATAAAGGAATGCATGAAGGTGTTTGAATATAAGAGAGATAGCCTTATGAAGGTTCTTAAAGGTGTGGATAACATAGCTTTAACTACTAATTTGTGGACATCCAACCAAACACCTTCCTACATGTGTTTAGTTGCACTTTTCATTGATAAAAATTGGAATATGCAATGTCGTGTGCTAAATTTCATGGAGTTGGACCCTCCACATAGTGGAAATGTGATTTCTCAAGCTGTGTTTGAGTGTGTGGCTGCATGGAAGATAGAATATAAAATCATTTCGATCACTCTAGATAATGCATCCAACAATGATGTAGCTATCCGCAATTTGAAGGCTATGTTTGCTGCTAGAAGCTCCTATTGTTTTGTTCCTAAATATTTCCATGTTCGCTATTGTGCGCATATTATTAATTTGTTGGTCACCGATGGGACTGCAACCATCTCCCCTTTAATAACCAATGTGAGGGAATCTATTAAGTACATCAAGAAGTTGGTATCTCGATTGGACGAGTTTGTAGAAACTTGTCGGTTTCTTGCAATCACAATTGGAGGGGGAATAAAACTAGATGTGACCACAAGGTGGAATTCAACTTACCACATGTTAAGAACAACCATTACCTATAGGTATGCAATATATTCTTATGCAGACAGCGATGCAAATTATAAATGAAAGCCAACAAATGATGAATTGACATTGTTCAATACCATTACACCTATAATTGCTTCTCTGGCTGAGGTGTCCACTGCATTCTCTGGCTCTGCATATCCTACTTCGAATATATTTTACCCTCACATTGTCAATGTCAAGATTGCACTTACATGGGCATGTATATCCACCAACCCAACTTTCAAAACTATGGGGGAGGCAATGTTGGAAAAATTCAACAAGTATTGGGAAGAACCCAATAATGTCATGGTGATTGCTACTATTCTTGACCCAAGGTACAAGCTAAATACATTAAGTGGGGTTTTAGAAAGATCTATTCAGAAGAGAAAGCTACTACTGAATATAATTTGATCGAAACCGAGTTGGAAAAGCTGTATGAAACTTATGATATACATCATCGTTATGAGAAATATGATTCTTATAGATCTGCTGCATCCTCATCTACACCTATGGATACAAGTTCATCTTTACCATCAAGTGCCAGCGAGTTTACCTCATACTTAAGTGAGACTTCTGTGGAGACATCAAAGAAAGATATTGATAAGTATTTTGGTGAGGCAAATGAGAGCTTGCTAAACAAATTTTTTGATGTGCTATTCTGGTGGAAGCTGAATGCCCATAGATACCCCGTCGTGTCAAAGATGGCAAAGAATTTCTTGTCTATACCGGCGACTTATGTGTCTTCGGAGTCTACTTTTAGCACCGGGGGCGAGTTCTAGATGACTATAGGAGCTCTCTAAACCCAACGATGGTGGAGGCGCTGGTGTGTGCTTCTAGTTGGATTAAAGGTGCTCACAATGACAACAAAGTATCGATGGATGTGTATGTGCCTTGTTGATTCATTTTGCTGCTAGTTAGTCTATTATACTATGTCTTCTGCATACCTAACTTTTCATCATTTTCCCTCTTTTAGGAACCAGATGATATTGATGATGTCGAGTGCATTCCATTTCCAAAAAGCGTGGTGGGGAGCAACTAGTAAGTATATAGTGCTATTTTGTTTCTATACTTGCTATAAATTTTTGTACAAGGACACAAGTAATGTAGAACTCATTATATAATGCTATTTCACTCACTTGTTGTAACATCTCATGCAAAACCATGCATGTGATGATTTCTTTTTGTCTTTGTGATAAACAGATTCGACATATGAGTGTATGAGCTGCAGGAGATGGCAGCGGGGGTAGAGGCCAACGAGATGAAATGATGGTCGATGGACTAATGGTTCTTTTGTGGTTGATGTTTATGATCAGATTTGCCTTGTCATGGCTCTTGTTACTTTTGTTGAACTATGTTCCTGTGTTTGTCATGTACTCATGTATGAGACTCCTGTTGGACGAATGGTCAGTTTATGTCATGAAACTTGTGTTGTAATGTTCCTATTATGGTTATTGGTACTTTATTTAACTTGTTAGACTATTTTGTTGATGTATTTGTGAAATCATGATCAAATCTTGTATAAAACTGTGAATTCTTATGATTTCAGCAAAGGTCATGGCAAATTTTTTAATTTCACCGATCTTTCGAGCCGGCTTGCAAGCTTCACCGAGCCTGCTTGTTGAGCCTCGAGCCTGAATATCAAGGTTTAGGCTTGGCTTGACCATCCTCCAAGCCGAGTCGAGCCCGAGCCGAGCCTTGTGGAGCCCGAGCCGAGCCTTGAGCTGCATGTCCACCCCTATTCATCTTCCCTTTAGCTGAAAGCTTTTTCCTGCAAAATTTTAATAATCTCACCATCAAATCGATATTCTCTAACTCCAGGATTAGGAAATTTTATTGGTTGTTTAAGAAAAGCAGAATTTGGAGCACTGGATTCTTTGAGAGTTTTCTCAGGTTTCTTGGGAGTTGTCATGTGAATGGACATGCTTTCCATGAAGTCACTCAGGTTTTCAACTTCAACTCTATTTGATCTCAAAAAATTTCAATAATTTCTTTGCACCTTTGAATAGGTACGCGATCAAAATAATCTGGTAGATAGGCCCTACCAGAGCGTGTAGACCCTTTGTCTTCTAGGGAGACCATTTTGTAGTAGTAACACCTAAAATTTCAAGAGACAAACACTTAGCGCTTAGCTCCCCGACAACGGCGCCAGAAAATAGCTTGATGACTGCAATGCACATATCGTTTGTAGCTAGTTTGGAAGTTAAGATATCGATCCCACGGGGATCCCAAAGGTAAGTGTTTATGGGCGAAGTCTCTGTCACACTCGGAGTTGCCACAGGTCTTCGAGTGAATTAACTGTAAGTGTTGAAATAAGAATAAAGTTTTGGATTAAACTGAATGTATTTAAATAAAAATAAAATGTAAACTTCTGAAATAAAAAACATAAAAGTAAAGAACGATTGATTGTTTGTTGTTTTCTACAGATGACAAAGTAGGCGCGGGAAGATACAATTCATGGTGATAGTGAATGTGCCAAGTGGGTGAGTGATAAGTGTAACAATTATAATCTTATAAGTATGTGTGTAGGCGAGCAACCCATAATTAGCCGAAACTCCTCTTGCTAGATTTCATCCCAACTTCAATAATCCTACTAGTCTGTTACCAAAATCATGGTCAGTCACTAGACGATTAAGATCCTTTATGTTGCTTAGCAATTAAGCTCCTTGGATCAGACTAATGCAATAGGCATAGTGGATCCTCGTGCTCCTCGAGTTCAACTAGTTTTCCATTGATATCCCTGTGTCACTCGGGGGTCGCCGGTCTGCTAGGAAACAAGATCTTATCTATGTAGAACAAGGTATCATATTGCCTGGGCCCTTAATTGGATAACAAGCATTAAGCATCCCACAGATAGTCATGCACACATAATATAGTAATTAAAATCAACCACAAACTTAATGAAAAATATGTAGACACATCACATCTCACCATTCCCTTACATCTCCCACGTCGAAGGGAACTTACTCACACATGAGAGAAGAAAGCATTATCAATATAATTAAATAAAGGGAGTTCTTCTTGATATTACCGTGGAGATCCACAATAAGAATAGAAAATAAATCAAACACAATTCAAGATGGGAAGAAACAATCTCAAACCCTAATCTTGCAAGGTGAAGATCTCTCTCTCAAGTACAAGTAACGGCTATGGGGGTGTGGTGGCTAGAAGGTTGAAGATCGTGGAGCGAGATGAAGAACGTCTTCCCCTTCTTCTGTGGATCTCTTCTTTCTCCCTTCTGGATGGAACGGTGGCTGCTGTGTTATGTTTTCGTCCCTGACCTTTTCACGAAAGTTGTCCCTTTTGACAAGACGAAGGCAGTGGCAACTATCCGGCGGGATAAAATATTCCCGTCGTATAGTTGCTCGTTAAAGCTACTGGATGCCTTTCTCGTTTGCTTCCAAAAAGAGACTTGCTTGTTTTCGCCTGAATATTGTGTTTCTGTTGTTAAAACCTTCTGTTGATGTTCAGAACATGAAACACACATTAAAAACCAAGTTTTATTCGCTCTCGAAGTATTAGCGTTAGGCAAAGCTAGAAAACCATAAAATCCAGACGAAAACCATCAATAAAAACTATAAAAAACGTGTCGAATCTCACAGCTATCATGCACCTCCACGGGTCAACGATGGGGTCGCTAAACTACCCGATGGGCACCACCGTGCCAGAGCTGGCCCTCGTCGACCGCCATTTGGCCTCCACACTGGAGCATCAAGAGGACATGGAGGTTCGCTAGAGTCTCAATGCGGAGCGCCGTGATGAGGAATACATGGAGAGGCTCCCCCGTGAGAACTTGGAACTCGTCGAGGAGGACCGCCTGGCGTTTGAGGAGTACGCGGTGAGGATGAGCACTGTAGGAGTCGAGGCATCCGATGCGACGGTCGTCGATGTCAACTCCGACATATATATCAACTAAAGTTCAAGTTCAAAGGACTCATCACCAAAAGTTCAAAGTTCTTCTATGAAGTCAAAGGAAGTCAACATATATATCAACTAAAGTGAAGACAAAGTTGCCCGATTAGATAGGAATAATCTTTCTAACCATAAAACATACTTTTATAGAGTATTGCAATAGCAGCAATCGCAAGCTAGATAATTTAGAGACTAGTCTACTAGTATGATAATTTTGAATGGCTAATTCTGGTTCTTTTTTGTAAAAAGTTTCTTTCTATCTCTATAACCTAGAGTGTTCTCTGGATGTTTTGTAAAGAGTCGAGTTATAATCTATAGTCATGTCTTGGACCTACTATGTTTCTGTTGTACCACTCTGAGGGATGTAACACTAGTAGAACTGTGTTTCATTGGTGTTATATCAACGACTATAGTATACTACATCATGCAGTGATATGCTGGGTCACCGCAGTGGAACTTGCCGAGGAGGAGTGTTGGACGTTCGAGGAGTACGCGGGCAGGAGAAGCGCCATAGGAGTCGGGGCATCTGGTGCGACAGTCGTCGATGTCAGCTCCGACACCGATGAGTCGATGAAAGCGGCGCTAGATGAGTACTTCCCCAGCTCGGACGACGACGGATTTTAGTTTAGATAGTAGTTTGATGCACTAGTTTGTTCCTAGTAGTTTTACTCTAGTCGATCCTAATACAGTAGTTTAAATCTAGTTTAATGTACTAGTTTGAGTTAATTTTGTATAAGTTTATCTTTGAATTTATATAAACTAGCTGAATGCTCGTGCGTTGCTACGGAATAAAAATAAAAATACATACACATATTTTAAACAATTATTCTAAATTAAAAAATGATATTAAACATGAAGCCACATGATTTTCATTCATACAACGACAAATAGCTATTCAGTCGTCAACTTCTTTCATCGACACCTTAACTATACTAAAGAAAAACTACAAGAACGGTGATATCGCTGCAAGCAACTTATTATATAAAGATCACAAGTTACAAGTCATTGTGTCATCCCAAGGATGCCACTTGCTATCGACCAGACCACCGGGGCCGCCAACGCCATGGTTGGCGCGGGCTCAATTAGCCGATGGCTACAAGTGGGAGCACCTAGAACAGGCTACCATGCCGCCCTCACGGCCACTTCAGCCGCCGAACCGCGCGATCTAGGGTCGCCGCCCCGGCTCTTGTCTTTGCCAAGATTCTGGGGCCGTCACGCCGGCTACATTCTCCTCCGGCCATGGCTTTCCGTCCAGGGCCTCCGTGCCGCACCAGCTAGGAGCTCCCAACACGCGAGGAGAGGAGGCCCCTGCCGACGCCGCCTGTGACCGGATGAGATCCTGACACCGTCGTTAGCCACACAGTCTTTGTCGGCAACGTCGTTTGATGGCGGCGGGGATGATCCGAGGTGGATGGGGGAGTGGCAGCGGTGGCTAGGATTTTCCGTGAGCCGCTCCCCTGGGAACGATGCGAGGCCCGGGTACCGACTTCATATGAGTACATGATACCTTAAGAATGTTCATTCGCCGTTTGTTATTCAGTAAACAGTGCTATTAGAAATTATATAGCAAGGAAATGACACGTATATCAATCTTTTTTGTTGATGGTATATGCATATTAAACTTACTTAAAAGAGAAGAGATGTAGTATGCGTAATCTCTATCATAAGTGCACCTAGCTTCATCCTTTCTTCCTTTAAATTAGTTATTATACGCCCCCCTAATTATTGATATTTTGACAGTACTCTCTTCCAAATGTAGAAGAACAGTCCCAATGTCATTGCACCCCATGGCAATATGGCATGTCCGCAGCATGTGCCCACATTAATGGCCATCGCAGGCTAGCGTCGACCTTTGCATCTGTCGCGTGCATGTCGATCCGTCGGATCTCAGGCTCTCACGCACCGGCACCATCACTGGGTGGCCGCGTTCGCACGCCTCTCGTGTCCACCACCACCGGAAGGGGAAAGCGGAGTCGCCGACAGGAAACATGGGAGGAATTGAAGACGAAATAGATGACGGTTCAGAGTGATGAATCAGTAAATTTTGCAGACAGAAGGTTTCACCGAGGGAAGATTCCAGTCTATTAGACACACACCACGCACACGAGGACACACACCGGTCGATCCCGCACCTTCTCCCTCCTCTGCTTCAATCTCCAATCTGACGCCTGCCTCCTCGCTCGTGATCCACCGCCTGTCTGCCTCCTCTCTCACCCGAGCGCCTCCTCCCCGCCTCCAACCTCGCCCAACTCCGCGTCTTCCCCAAGCGAATCCCCTCTTCACGCGAGCACGCGCCCGAGATCCCCTCGCCCTCATGACTCGCCTCGCCTCGCTCGAACCTCGCCAGCCACCCACGCCAGGAGCACGTCCTCATCGACCCGGACCCTGCCACCAGACGCTGCCGCTAGGAGCACGTCCTCGTCGACCAGGACCCCACCACCAGACGCCTCATCGTTGCATCCTGTAAGGTCGGGGTCGAGTAGCGTGGCTGGTGTTATGGCGATTGGAGGCGAGAGGAGTCAGAGGAGCACGTGAAGGCGAGTTCCGGCGGCGGTCCTTGGCGGCAGGGACCGGAGGAGCTTCATAGCGCAAGGACCATGGGCCTAGGCGTTCAAGGTCGTGAGCGTGCAACGCTCAAGCCAAAGGAGGCGAGGCATACGGGCGCCATGTGGAGGCAGGGTTTGTCACTTAGCGGTGGCACCTCTTGTAATATTCTCGAACAACCATGGGCAAAACAGTCCAAATAAAATCGGAACGAAATTTTTGTAGGACGAACCTACCTCTATGTAAATTAGATTTATGGACTGACGTGAGAGCTAATTCTAGATGTATGCTAATGCTACACCGGTGCGGGTTTGTTAGCCAGCTCGCGGACGTGTCGATCTCTTCACGGCGTGACGCAACTCGCAAGGACGGACTACGGGATTAAAATATGCTAGCGCAACAGAAAACAGACCAAAATCCTCTTACTCACTCTCTACTCGTGTTGTTCCCCAATTCCTATCCACAATCCATTGTCTCCTCCGCCGCTGGCTGCTCTCACTGTCCCACTGCCTCAGTTTTGCCCTGTCGCCTGCTCTCCCCTCTCGCTGCTCACCCCTTCGTCTCGTCTCCCATAGCCCCAACACCTCGTCGCTCGTCTTCCATGACATTACCGCACGATTCCGGCCGCCGACGTCCACCAACTCCCAAAATCAGCCGATCTTGTGCCGCATCCACCTACTCCCACACGTCCCCATCGCATGCAGTCCTGAATCGGCGTTGGTCCTCAGCACATCCGCTGGCGCGTTGCCGTCGAAGGATCGGGCGATGGCACATATCAAGCCAGGGCTGTCTTCCGCGAGGATCTCGTTGCTGCCATGACCGGGGCTAGTAGCGCCCGCTCTCCCTCGCAGCCACAATCCCCTATGTGTCGCGCAATGTCGTAGTTGCGGTTCCCTGCTTCCCTAGCATGATGGATTCTAGGATGCGGCGTTGATGGGCATGGGATAGAGGGAGACAGAGGCCTTGGTGAGGAATTTGAGTGCGCGTGGACTCGGATCATACCTTGTCGCCAATGGGGATTCGTCGTTGTGTTGGACTGGTGGTTAGGGTTGAATAGCGAGAAAAGGAACATGTAATCTCTATTTTCTCTATTTATATTGGTAGTTGTTGGGCCAAAAGATATTTCCGTTTTATTTTGATACGGGATTATGCTATATTGATTAACAGATCTGAATACTTTCATATTATGCTTTGTTTACGTACAAGATTTTCAATCATGGATATAGCCTATCTTGTAAACCAACTACTAACAGACACCAGTTTATTTGCATTAACAATTAAACCGATGACAGCGCTTATCGAATCGGGCAAGCCAAAATTTTGATTATATACAAGTAATGACATCTAGACCATTATGAATCTAGATTTGTGTCATTTTTTTTTGAACAATACATACTGACATTGTACAAGTTTTCCTTTAAGATCTATCCAACATACAATAAAAAATAGAAATCATAGCTGCGTGTAAGTGATCTACTTGTATTCAGCCTTTGTTGTCAATCGAACACGGGGTTGAGTCTGTCGACAAAGTCAAGAAGTAAACAACCAACGGAGTTGAGTCTGTTTGTAGCCTTCCCGTGATGGTGTGTGATTAATTATAACGATTTGATTATAGCTTTCCATTTAATTAGCCTTTCCCGTGAGGGTGCGTGATTAATTGTAAAGATTGTTTTTGATTTTCTGGTAAACAATTATACAGATTTTTTTTTGATTTTCCTTGATTGTAGCATTGATTGCCTTCCGTAAGGGACGGTGTATATATGTGCCTTCCGTAGGATGTAAATTGTATGGCCTAGATTGCTTCAATGTTTGATGTTTGAGGACGACCTACGATCACCAACATTCTTTTAATAGTAAAGAGATTTTGTGTTTAAGGAGTTATGTTTAGGTTTTTTTTTTAAGATGAGCAAATATGTTCCGCTAAAGAATACTCAGTGCTTTTACTCCTCTAAATATAGGTCTAGAAATGCCCTGAGATGCGTGGATGAAAGAAAGAACAATCGAAATCAATCATGAGTTGACCTCGAGGCATCGTAGACGTAGTACATGACCTGTATTATATTTCGCTGGTTACCGCACCTGCGACTAAAATTCGCTTTCTTGTCCGGAGCACGCGTGGTAGGGTAAGCGAAAGCGTGGGAACGCGTAGAGCGCGTAGGACTCTGCACGAGCCGGATCACTGATAAACTAGCCGAGAGTCCGAGACAGCTACCTGATCCTGGCCCTGGCCCTGGCCCTGGTCCTCCCTTTGACGTCAACCCTATAGCTGCCAACACGCCCGGTACGGACCCGGTGAATGGCCCGTAATATTTTAATCTTTCCTCCCTAGTAGTACAGTTTGATCTACCAGTAGTATTTTAATCTTTCCAGAACAGCCTGGATCTAATCAAATCGAGTTTTTTTTTCTTTTTTGCCGTAAGCAACAACAATACACCTGTATGTAGAACGGCTCAAACCTGAGATTTCACTGGTTAATTGCCCGGGAGGATCGTAACAGTTGGGACTTTGACTTGGGAGAGGGAAAACATCCTGCGCTGCAGAGAGTGCGACCGGGTCCCGTCCCGTGTTCTTCGCTTTCAACGCCAGTGCACCTACCATACATACGGATTCACTCCTAATCGACTGGCCTCTTAATTAGTATCGTCCGGAGAATTGTCATCCTCGGCTCGCGGCGTGGTGTGGTGTGGTGTGGTGTGGTGGCCTCCTCCTTCCCCACATCTTTCCTCTGCTGGGCCGCTTCCTTAGCTCGCTGTCACGGCAGACTTTTCTGCGTCTTCCTCCTCCGTCCTGCTGCTTGCTTCGGATCAAGAAAAACCCCGGGTGATTCTGATCAGCTTGTGATTTGCGAGGAGTAGATGGAGAGACGAGGAATCTTGGGCTCATTCTGAGGATTTCGCATCGAGCCTGCCAGTTCTTGTTTGGAATTCTCGCCCTGTTCTTGGAGCACGGTAGGTAGGTAGGTAGGAGATCTGGCGACGATCAGTCGATCATCTACAGTTCGCGATGCTTACCAAACTCCTTTCCCTGCAGCTGGTGTGAGAATCGCTGGGTCGTCGACGTCGCGACGAATATGCAGAGCGACCAGGTGAAGATGCGGTTCGGGCGGTGCCCCTATTGCCGCGCCATGATCTACCAGGACCCCAACGCCGTCATCTACTACTGCAGCAAGTGCCGCACCCCGATCCGGGGCAAGAACCCGGAGCCCAAGGACGACGACGAGTACGCGCTCGCGCAGCTCGAGATCCTCTCCTTCGACACCATGTCCACCTTCTCCGACGACACGGCGGAGCCGTCTAGGAGCGCCGACATCGATCCGATTCCGAGCAGCAGTAGCAGGGACAGCGGGGCCCCCTCCTCCTCCTTGTCCGCGTACAGGCCGTACAGCGCGATCAGAACCGGTCCGAGGAGCGGCGATCTGGGCCGGCATGACGAAACAGAGGTTCGGGGATCTCCGGTGCACGGCCGCGTGAGCGAGCTCCGGCCGGCCTCGCGGAGGACCAGGCGGCCGGCGAGCGCCGACCTGGACGCGAAGAGGGACCAAGGGTCGGGGGACGAGGGCGGAGAGTTCGACGTGCCCAGGACCAGGTCCGCCTCCTGCTACGGGCGCCGCGCGTCGCCGCTGAGCTCCCAGGAACTCGAGAAGGCGGTCATGGATTTGTCTGGCGACGTGCGCGGGAATGGAACGGCCGCCGGTAGGTCGCCGCTGGGTGACCCGGCGTTCCAGCAGGACCTCCTGCAGGCGCTGGAGAACCTCCGGAAGCTCATCGTCGCCGTCGAGGAGCCGCTAAGAGTCGACGCGCCGCGGCTCGCCACCGGTGCGCCTCCCAAGAGCGCGTCTGCTTACAGCAACGGCGCCCCGCAGAAAGTCACGCGCCGCGATTCCCGCATCCTGCGCCGCCTCGAGTCGCAGCTCGCGCACGCGCTGCCCGACGACAAGGTTCGGCGCCGGGACAAGGTCACCGGGTCATCTTCCTCATTGTCGTCGGTACCGGCATTGGCATCGGCATCGGCATACAGCAGCCGGCGCGGGGCGTCGTCGAGGCACCTGATCTGCCGCCCGATACTGGGAGGCACGCCGTTCGTCGCCTGCGACAAGTGCGAGGAGATGCTGCAGCTGCCGGGGGCGCTGTCCCTGGACAGACTCGCCAGGCTGCAGTGCGGCGGCTGCGGAGAAATAATCACGGTGACGCTGCCGGCCACGAGCGGCGGCAGCTCGACGGACCGGCCGAGGAAGATATTCTCCGCGCCGCAGCCTGCTGGTTTTGGCGCGAACGACGCGGAGGAGGAGCACATGCGCGCGAGGAGCCGTTTGAGCGCCGAGCAGCTGCGGCAGGGGCCCGACCAAGGGCCGCTCCACCGCGTGCTCGGGTACAGCTCCGTCAGCTCGGTTCTGCGGAGCCGGCGGTACGACTAGCACATCTGAGCATCCATCCATTTGCTTTCTCCTTCTCATGGCGCGGAAAGATGCAATTGAATTGTGAAGATTCACAATCATTCTTCATTTTTTTATTGTGTATGAAATGTGATTTTTTGGGGGGTTTTGCGGGAGATGAATACCTATTTCATTCATCAAAAAGCTGTATATTGCCTTTTTATTTATTTATTTATTTAGTGTACAAACAAAAATGAACATAACAATAATTTTCTTTTTTTACATTAGAGAAGTTCTATGGTGGATTGTTCTTACTTAATAATTTGTTACTACTTGCTCTATTTTATAATATAAGATGTTTTAGCTTTTGTGAAACAAATGCATCTATACTTTTTTGTTTCACAAAATCTAAATCATCTTATATTTTGAAACGGAGGACTACATGCCAACAATATGGTACTTTGTACATTTGCAAAAGCAAGATGTTATGCCAGTTTAGCTATGGCATCTTATATATGTGGGAGTACATTTGAACTCAAAATTTTGGGATACATTCATTTGTGGTTTGGACGAAAACCCAGGCCGCCACAATCCTCTTCACATGTATCCTCCCAACGGCAGCGCGCGATCAATGCCATCGGACTAAGCCTGTGTGGTGGGCGGCGGCGAGGTATTTATCTTCTATGTGAATTGGATTACTGAATTCCACGCACTCTATTACTCAGAAACGGTACATACATATACAGGGGTGTGGTGATCGTGCGAGTCACGATCGGATTAGCAGCGCTAGACTAGTTCTACTCCTGAAAACTAGGATCCTATAGTTACACAGAGCCGTTACAGATAATATTACATACACAACGTGTCAAACTAATGTAGATACATTCCAACACCCCCCCCTCAGCCTGAACACGGGGATGGCAAAATGTTCAGACTGGACCTAAATTCAGAGAACACCAACTATGGTAGGCCTTTTGTGAAGACATCGACAAACTGTGACGACGTTGGCACATGGAGTACTTTGGCTTCCTGAAGGGCGACGCGATCTCTGACGAAGTGCAAGTCAATCTCGACATGTTTAGTTCTCTGGTGCTGGACGGGATTAGAAGACAAGTACATCGCGTTGACATTGTCGCAATACACGATAGTGGCTCGACTTGGTGGACAGTGGAGCTCCTGGAGCAGCTGACGCAGCCAGCAAGATTCTGCAACGCAGTTAGCAACTACTCGGTACTCGGCTTCTGCACTCGACCGAGATACCGTAGGTTGGCGCTTCGACGACCAAGAATAAGATTGTTGCCCAAAAAACACAGAAACCGAAGGTGGATTTTCATATATCGGGACACCCTGCCCAATCGGCATCACTGTAAGCATGAAGGTCATGAGAGGACGAACTGAAGGCCGTAACGCGTGGTGCCGCGGAGGTAGCGCAAGATGCGTTTGATAAGTTGAGAGTAGGTGGTCATGGGCGCGCGCATGAATAGCAAACTTGTTGAACTACGTATGCAATGTCAGGGCGTGTGAGGGTTAGATATTGGAGCGCGCCAGCCAAGGTTCGGTAATGGAATGGATCGTTGTATGGGACACCATCATGGGCAGAGGTTTTAGAACGGATTTCAATCGGTGTGGAGATGGGGTGGCAGTTTAACATATTGGCATGTTCAATCATTTCAAGGGTGTACTACTGCTGCGACAAGAACAAACTAGAGGTATTGCGATGTACATTGATGCCGAGAAAGTGGTGAAGTTCTCCCAAAGCACTCATGGAAAATTCAGCGGCAAGAGAGGACATGATGGTTTGAAGAAGGGAGGTAGAGTTGGCGGTTAAGATGATGTCATCTAAATAAAGAAGCAAATATGCAGTGTGATCACCTCGGGTGAAAATGAACAATGAGGAATCACATTTTGAGGCAATAAATCCAATGGAAATAAGGAAGGAGGTAAACCGAGTTAACCAAGTCCGAGAAGCTTGTTTAAGACCATACAATGATTTCTTTAGGCAAAAAAATGATTTGGAAATGTTGGGTCGGGAAAACCTGAAGGTTGCTTGCAATAGATAGTTTCTTGGAGATTACCATGGAGGAATGCGTTCTCCACGTCCATCTAGTGCATGGGCCAATTCTTGGAGGTAGCAAGAGCAAGGACCACCTAACAATTGTCTGTTTCACAACCGGACTAAATGTCTCCCCATAGTCAATGCCAGCATGTTGAGTGAAGCCACGGAAAACCCACCGAGCTTTAGAGAGAGAGAGAGAGAGAGATCTATCGGAGTTCAGTTTATGCCGAAAAATCCACTTCCCCATGACGACGTTGACACCTGCAGGACGGGGAACCAAACACCATGTATCATTCCGTAACAAGGCATTATATTCATCAAGCATCGCAGATTGCCAGTTAGGGTCCTTAAGTGCCTATCGGTAAGATGATGGAAGTGGAGAAATAGTGTTGGAAAGAGCAGAAAGGTTAAATAGTTGTTTTGGAATGAGATAACCACGTTTGGTGCGCGTCAATATCTGGTGTGCATTCTGGGTGCCTGGATCGGAACAACGCGTGGGGGCAGCTGCGGTGGACGTGGCGCCGGAGGAGTGGGCGGGGGCGGAGCTGGGTGGGAGACAGATGGGGCGGTGGGGTCAGAGCCAATCGGGGGCGACGCACTTTCTGGCGCGGGAGTGGACGAGGGCGAACCAGAGGCTGGGTGCACAGAAGGGGAGGGAGATGTTGTCGGCGGGGAGCACGAGGGAGATTCAGGGGCTGGCTGGCGTGCGGATTGGACGCGGATCCTAGAGATGATCTGGTCCAGGGCGGGGGGGATTTTCTATGGCTGGTCTTGCTGTGGTAGGAGGTGTGTTTTGGGCGGAAGAAAAATACGGAAAAACCGACTCGTCAAATGTGACATGCCGTGAAATGATCACATGACGTGAGGCGAGGTCAAAGCAGCGATACCCCTTATGCTTCTGGGGATAGACGATGAAAACAGAATGTGTCGAGCATGGGCTAAGTTTATTTGGGGTAGTGGCATAGAGGTTGGGATAACAAAGGCATCCAAAGGTTCTGAGATGTGTGTACGTGGGTTGGGTGCCAAACAAGCGAAAATACGGGGTTTGGTGGTTGATAACGTGTGAGGGGGGATATCGAGGAGGTGCGTCGCCATATGCAGGGCCTCGGCCCAGAATTGAGGTGGGAGGTTGGCTTGGATGAGGAGCGTACGGACTATGTCATTGGTGGTTCGAAGAAGACGCTCGGCTTTACCGTTTTGAGAAATGTGGGAACAGGACAGGCGAAACGAAACACCATTGGCAGAAAAGAAGGAGCGCAAGTCATAGTTAAGGAATTCTCCACCGTTATTGGACTGCACACATTTAATGATTGTGTTAAGTTGGGTTGGTATGTAAGCGAGGAAACGTTGAAGGGTGGAGGAGGTGTCAGATTTGTTGCGTAGAGGGAAAGTCCAGGAGAAATGAGAGTAATCATCAATAATAGCAAGATAGTAATTGTAACCAGAAAAACTTGAAATTGGCGAGGTCCATAGATCACAATGGATAAGATGAAAAGGATAAGTGGTAAAACTAGATGAAAGGGAAAAAGAGAGCCTAGGTTGGCGACCTAACTTGCAAGCCTCACAAACGAGAGAGTGATGCACATTTTTATTACAAGGCTCAAGAAAATTATGAGAAATCTAGGAAAGACTGTCGGCACTAGGGTGTCCAAGGCGTTGATGCCAAAGATCACGTGTGGCGGAGACGGTGAGGTCGACGTTGGGTGTCTTGGAAGCATCACCGAAGAAGGGATAGATCTCTCCACGGCTACTGGATCTCAGAAGAAGACGTTGTGTGGCTAGATCCTTCACAGAAAAACCATACGGGTCAAATGCCACAATGCAAGAATTATCTCTAGTAAACTGACGAACCGAGATGAGACTTTTGATAGCAGCAGGGGAGACACGCACATTGTTAAGAGAAAACGGATGAGGAGCGAGAGTTGTAGAACCAATAGAATAGATCGACATTGTGGACCCATTACAAACTACGATGCTTGAAGAATGAATCCTTGTGGGGGAATGAGACGAGGAGAGGTTACCTGAATGATTGGTGACATACGATGATGCGCCAGTGTCCATGATCCACTCGGGGTTGAAGTCGTGAACATTGCTGGGGGCATGGATGGCATCGCGGAATAGTCGAAGGTCGACGGGGGCGTGTATATGGGCTGCATCTGCTGCTGTGGTGCATAGAACATGACGGGGTAAGCCTGAGTTTGGACCCCTGGACAGGGCCCCAGTACACCATGCTGGAGATATGCCCAAGAGGCAATAATGAAGTGGTTATTATCCATATCTTTATGTTTATAATAAATGTTTACGTCCCATGCTATAATTGTATTAATCGTAAACATTAATACTTGTGTGATTTGTAAACATATAAGAGTCCCTAGTAAAACCTCTTGTTAAACTAGCTTGTTGGTTAATATATGATCATGGTTTCCTGATCATTAGCATTGAGATGTTATTAACAACAAGGTCATATCATTAGGAGAATGATGTGATGGACATACTCTTATAGTTAAGCATATCATTAGATCAAGTCATTTAAATAGTTCACTTGCTATAAGCTTTCAATACATGTAACCTAGATCCTTCGACCATGAGATCATGTTGATCACCATCACCGGATGGATACTTTGATGACATCAAACACCACTTCGTAACTGGGTGGTTATAAAGGTGGCATTGAGTATTCGGAAAGTATGTGTTGATGCACATGGATCAAGAGTGGGATTTGTCTATCCATATGACAGATAGATATACTCTGGTCCCTCTCGGTGGAATGTCATCCAATTGGCTTGCAAGCATGTGACTGGATCACAAGGGATCACATATCACATGAATGAGTAAAGAGTACTTAGCGGTAACGAGGTTGAACTAGGTATGCAAGATGTCGACGATCAAACCTCGGATAAGTAAAGTATCGCGAGACAAAGGGAAATTGGTATCGTATGTAAATGGTTCATTCGATCACGAAGTAATCATAGAAATATGTGGGAGCCATATGAATTTTCATATTCCTCTATTGGTTATTGATCGAAGAAGAGTCTCGATCATGTCTGCATAATTCACGAACCGTAGGGAGACACACTTAAGGATTCGATGTTGTTTAGTAGATATGGAATGCGAGTATAGAGACCGAATGTTGTTCGGAGTCTCGGATTGGATCTGAGACATCACGAGGAGATCAGGAATGGTCCAGAGAATAAGATTCATATAAGGAAAGTCCAATTCCGGAGTTCGGGAATGGTTTTGGTGTTTTCACCGGAATGTTCTAGAAGGGTCTAGAAGCATCACTACGGAGTGGGAAGGGTACATGGATGTGTCATGACAAAGTGGAATGG
Organism: Avena sativa; assembly: GCA_916181665.1. NCBI lineage: Eukaryota > Viridiplantae > Streptophyta > Magnoliopsida > Poales > Poaceae > Avena > Avena sativa. Next base: position 376,928,051 of record OV702295.1, on the reverse strand, counting down.
TTGCATCATGTCCTAGGTCACTTGGCTGGGCAATGGGAAGAGAGAAATCAAACTCTAGCTTGAAAGTCAAACGCTAATTTGAAAAAGTCAAATCCCAACATGGTTGCCTAGTGGAGGGAGAGAAGGAATCCCACTTAGGGAAGGATTCCCTCCCCCCTTGCCGCCGCCCACAATCTGGAGTTTTGGGAGGACTCCCCTCCCCTCGAACCGCCCCTCCCTCTCATAAATAGAGGGGAGGGGCGCCCCTTGCACCCCACAAAAAACCCTAATCTCTAGATCGGCTACCGCCCCCTCTCTAGTTGCAGTCGCTCTAGATATCCTCTAAACAGTCGCCGTCTAGTTAATCCCTAGCCGCCGGCTACCTCCACCCCTCGTCCCTCTAAACTCTAGATCGACGAGGCTCTCTCTACTCCACCATACCCGCTCCGGCTTAGGCGAAGCCCTGTGGGATTTCCCCTCTGACGACTCCTTGATGGCGCCAGAAAACTTGGTGCTTTGATGTGCAGTCTTGTTGGGAACCCCAAAAGCAAGGTGTGAAGAGTACAGCAGCAAGTCTTCCCTCAGTTGAGACCGAGGTTATCGAACCAGTAGGATGAAGGAAACGTCACACATGTGTTGCAAGCAACGCGGAGATCTGCACAACACAAACTCAAGACTTTGCCCCAACGAATTAGTGAGGTTGTCAAGCTCACCGGTTTGCTGTAACAAAGGATTAAATGTATGGTGTGGAAGGTAATGGTTTGCAGCAAGTAAACAAGTAACAGTGGAAGATGTATCAATGGTAAAGATTGGACCGGGGTCCATAGTTCACTAGAGGTGTTCTCCTTAGATAAACAACATGGCATGAAGGGTAAACAAATTATAGCGGGGCAATTGACAGGAACTGAGCAAGGCATAACAATGCAATTACTAGCCAGAAAGATCCTATGAGGTTGATTGGGCAATACAACAATATACATAGACCGTAATCCAACTGCATCTATGACTAGAAGTCCACCTTCAGGTTATCATCCGAACCCCCTCCAGTATTAAGTTGCAAGCAACAGACAACTGCTTTAATCAAAGTGTGTAAGATAAACAGTCCACATGTTCCATGAACAAGAGACCGTTCTTTTCTCCCTAGTGGCAACAACACATCTACAACCGAAGATATTCCTGTCAATTTCCTTGGAAACTAGAGGCATGAACCCACTATCGAGCATAAATACTCCCTCTTGGAGTCACTAGCAACTACTTGGCCAAAATAACCACTAGCAACGGAGAGCATGCAAGATCACAAACAACACAGACATGATAGAATCATAAATATAGAACCATTAATCAAACCAACATAATAATCTCAATATCCATCGGGTCCCCACAAACACAACATGCATGATTACAAATAGATTAGATCTTGATCATGAACAGAGCTCACAAGATCTATACATGAAAGCACAAAGGAGGAGATACAACCATCTAGCTACTACATGGACCCATAGTCCAAGGTGGAACTACTCACAAATCATACCGGAGAGAAGGCCTTCGGGATGATCTCCCCTCCGGCAGGGTGACGGGAAGAGCTTCAGATCCCCTGATCTAGGGACGATGGTGAAGGTGGCTATAGACGGTTTCATGGATTTCTGATTGGGTACCGAGAGTTTCTGCATCGGGGGCTTCTTATAGGCGAAGGGGAGAGTCCGGGAGGTGACCAGGGTCGCCAAACCCTAGCCAGGCGCGGGTCCACCTGACCCCGCGCCTGGGGTGGGTTTGGCCCCCCTGGCCAGCCCCTTCGGCTCTCCTCTGGACTTCTTGTTCCCCACGAAAAGTTATTGACTTTGGCGTTTGTCCCGTCCAATTCCGAGAATATTTCTTTACTAACTTTTCTGAAACCAAAAATAGCAGAAAATAGGCATCTGGCACTGTTGCAACTTGTTAATAGGTTAGTACCAAAAAACATGTAAAAAGCACCTCAAAGTGTAGACAAGTAAACCAAAGTATATACTAAACAAGCATGGAGCATCAAAAATTATAGATACGTTCCCAACGTATCAGCATTCCCAAGCTTAACTCCTGCTTGTCCTCGAGTAGGTAAGTGATAAAAGAATAATTTTTTAGGTGACATGCACCCTCATAATAAAGATCCAACCATTTGCAAACATTGACAGCTGGGATCAAAGAACTCTAAACATGTGCATGAAAGATGGAGTTCTAACAATAGTACATAGTAACTATACATGCAACATGGCAAGCTACAAACAAATATCATGAATAATATGTATTGAAAAATGTTTGTTTGTTTCACATGCAGAAAACATAGCATAGTGGCAATCAGCTTGTCCCTCATAGAGTAGCAATATAATGCATAGGACACCTGCAAAGTTCACAAGGGTGACTAGAAACAAATAGCACAAGAACAAGTAATAACACAATATGCATCAATTAATAAGCTTTGGAACATTGCACACAGAATGACAACTATGCTCTCTTAATGGTGCCTAAAGGTAGAAGGTGGAGACTCAAATAATGGTGGAAGAAAGGCCTTTTTGTAAAGGAAGCAGGAATTAAAAGTTTCAAAAAGAGTTTCCAAAAATTATGGTACTAGTTAGCTTTCAGCCCTCATTGCCCCTATCATAAGCATCTTGAAGTGGTTAAGGTTAAAGTGGCAAAGCTGGAGTATATGCTTGATGAAGTATAAGTTGGCAACCTCATGCCCCTTGAATACGAGGGCCACACCTCATGCATACTCAACTTTGGGTCCAGGTAAGTTCTTGTCACTGTAAGTATTTGCATATCATTGATAACCACCAACGGGGTACCCCTTGCACATGGTACAGGAGCTTTCCCATAACCAAAATGACAAGGCAAGCAGACAATGAGCATCTCAGCAATCGTTTTATTTACCATATGCATAGCTTTTTATTGAGGATGCTTCATAGATAGCTCACTATGGTGATGCTGCAAGTTTCCACCATGATTAGGCATGGCTTAGGCTAGCGGCCCAGGCGTTTCTCTAACAGAAAATACAAACTTCATGGACTTACAAGTCCCCTCTTTATTTCACACCGGTGACATCCATATACAAAATAACATGATATCAACTGAGTACAACAAGGTACAAGTGCAATGTTGAAAACATTCCCCGTGACAGCACGGTTCTGCTAATCCCAACTTATAAGTGCAAGCATATACAACAAAGTTGCCTCAGTGGTTCAATTTATTAGGGGCAAATAATAAAATGTGCCATCAAGTTTGTGAGGGCTTTAATCACTAAGTTTTCACATAACAAAATAGTTTTTAATTGGAAGATAGATGAAAACAAAAATATACTTTGGAATGGTGTAACTCACCATGCATAGGAGTTTATAGTGGACACTTTGGAATAACTTGGTTTCTTGGGAGTTGGAAGCATGAGTAGAACTTACTCATACAAGTGGAGGCTAGCAAAATACTGGGAGCAACCAACTAAGAGAGCAATAATGGCCATAATTATGCAATGCAACAAAGCAAACTAATCAAAGCAAAGAGTGGTACTACAAGTCAAGGACTAAATGATCATAGAGGATAATGGTGACTTGTCATAGTCATAACATGGTGTGAGCATGTGCCAAGTTAACCAAAGCAAAACATCAAAGGAGAATACCACAATACTATGCTTTTGCGTGCTAAAACAACGCATAATTTCTTCAAGGCACACTAAGCAATTCCCATTGTTTGGAACAAGACATGATACATCAATAATCACTAAGACTAATGCTAAAACAACACCTAGTATGTCATGCTAAAGTCTATGCCACAGTCAATGCAAGCTCTTCTTGCACTTCAAGCAAGAACTTACTACTCCTTTCCAAACACCAAGCAAACTTATTTGTAAAACAACATAGCGAGAGCGAGGATCCAAACTACTAAAGCAACTAAACAAACTAAGCAAAGCAAACAAAAACTAAGACGCTCCAAGAACAACACAACTGTGCATGAAACAATAAAAGTGAAGTGTCTAGACAGACCTAAGCTTTTTATTGATGAAGAAGGGGATGCCTTGGGCATCCCCAAGCTTTGACGCTTGTACCTCTTGGATATTTCTTGGGGTGACACCATGGTGGCATCCCCAAGCTTGAGATTTTGTCTATTCTTCATCTCATTGCATCGATCTCTCTTTACACCTGAATTTTTTCCTTCATACAAAACTTCACACAATCTTCATTAGCAACATTAGCTTATTCAAAAGATATTAGACCACTGGCAAAGCTTTGGAACAGAAAGGCTTTTCACTAAAAACACAAGCTACTGTAGTAACTCCTTCAAAGAAACTCAATTTACCTGAAGAGAGCTAAAAAAGGAATCAATAAGAAGCAAATGCAAATAATGGCAAAAATCTGTCAAAACAGACCAGCAGATAGAAACGAATTTTTTCGAACATCTTCTGTTGATAAAATCAAAAAGTGTTGAACTAACTAAAGTTACCCAACATACTGGGGGATTTATTCGTAAATTTTGAGCTCAATCCGAGTTACAGAGCCTCCTCACAAATTTTTTTGGTGGAGGACAGAAATCTATTTCGGGACAACAACTCCCCAAATCTTAGTTCCCTCTCATTAGAGGTCATTGTTGGCACAAAAAGCAAACAAAAAGGATAAGGAGAGGTTATTACAGTATTAATAACTTCCAAGACTCAAGGAAACTCTTTGGTTATCTCCCAACAAGTACTTTTCTTCAACGCCTTTAAGTTAGGCACAAGAAGCAAGAAGAATCAAGTATTTTCAAATGAGGAAGCATTAACATCAAATCTTGCTTTCAAAGGAGGAGCAAAAAGAAACTTATCTCTCCTCATAGGGAAGTGTTCAATACCTTTCTTGAATGGAAAATGATATTTAATGGTGCCTTCTTTCATATCAATGATGGCACCAACTGTTCTAAGAAAAGGTCTTCCCAAAGTAATATGACAAGAAGCATTGTATTCAACATCCAAAACATAGAAATCAATAGGGACATAAGAATTGTTAACCATAATGAGAACATCATTAATACTCCCCATGAGTTTCTTCTTAGCATTATCATTGAGTGGGACATCCAAATAACAATCCTCTAATGGTGGCAAATCAAGCATTTCATAAATTTTCCTAGGCATAATAGAGACACTAGAACCAAGATCACATGAAGCCTTGAGATCAAAGTCATTCACTTGTATATTAATAATGGGTTCCCAACTATCTTCTACTTTCCTAGGAATAGAAGCTTTGTGTTTTAGCTTCTCTTCTTTAATCTTAACAAGAGCATCTGTAATGTGTTTGGTAAAGGCAACATGCATATCACTAGCATCAGGACTTCTAGCAAGCTTTTGCAAGAACATAATCACTTCAGAAATATTGCAACCATCAATATCAAAATCAAACTTAGCATTACTAGCAGTAGGATCAATAGGCTTAGGCATAGTAGGAGGAGGAATAGGGGCTACTTGTGGTTTAGTGGTGATAGTGCACACGCTATTGTTTCTATCAATTTCAGCTTCCCTTTCCCACCTAGCATGAAGTTGATCTAGCAGCCTAACATTTTCATCAATAGTAACTTGTATGGCATGAGCAGTAGCAAAGGTATTTTTCCATAGTTTCGGGTTTAGCAGCCATTTTATTAACCAAGGAAGTTTGAGCTTCAGACAAATAGGATATATTTTTCTCAACGGTTAAAAGCTTTTCCTTTATAGTCTTATTGAAAGTGGTTTGTTTACTAATAAAGTCCTTGAGCATTACTTCAAGTTAATAGGGGGCACTTCTAGCATTATTGTAAGAGCTTTCATAGGAATTGCCATTATGAGGAGGATAAGGCCTATAATTATTGTTACTACCAAAATTATTCCTATAGGCATTATTGTTGAAATTGTTGATTCTAATGAAGTTCACATCAACTTGCTCTTCTTGAGCAACCAAAGAGGCTAAGGGAACACTATTAGGATCTATAGGAGCTTTCCCATTAACAAGCATAGCCATAATAACATCAATCTTTTTACTCAAAGAGGAAGTTTCCTCAACAGAATTTACCTTCTTACCATGTGGAGTTCTCTCAACATGCCATTCAGAGTAGTTAACCATCATATTATCAAGGAGCCTTGTTTCAACACCCAAAGTGAGTCCCATAAATGTACCTCCAGCAGCAGAATCCAGCAGGTTTCTTGAGGAGAAGTTCAAACCTGCATAAAAAGTTTGGATAATCATCCAAGCAGTGAGTCCATGAGTAGGGCAATTTTTAACCAAATATTTCATTCTTTCCCAAGCAGGAGCAACATGTTCACTATCAAGTTGTTTAAATTTCATAATGTCACGTTTCATAGCAATAATCTTAGCAGGAGGATAGTACTTTCCAATAAAAGCATCTTTGCACTTAGTCGAAGAATCAATACTATTTTTAGGCAAAGATAACAACCATTCTTTAGCTTTTCCCCTCAAGGAGAAAGGAAAAAGCCTTAGCTTAATAATATCTCCATCTACATCCTTATACTTTTGCATCTCACAAAGTTCAACAAAGCTATTAAGATGGGAAGCAGGATCATCAGAACCAACACCGGAAAATTGCTCTCTCATCACAAGATTCACCAAAGCAGGCTTAATTTCATAAAAGTCAGCATCAGGAGCAGGTGGAGCAATAAGTGTGCTTAGGAAATCATTGTTGGTGCTAGTGAAGTCACACAACTTAGTGTTCTCAGCAGAGTTCATTTTGGCAAAGGTGGGCAAGCCAAACTAGACTAAATTTTTTTGGGGTTTTTTGAAAAGAGGTAAACAAAACAAAGCAAAAGAAACTAAGCAAACTAAAAACAAAGTAAAGAGAAAGGAAGTGAAGGACTCCCCTAGTGAATACGTCATTGGCCTCCCCGGCAACGGCGCCAGAAAACTTGTTTGCGCTGGTGCCTGACAGGGAGGAAGAGTTTGAAGTTGTTCTGTAGATCCCCGGCAATGGTGCCAGAAAACTTGTTGATGACTCCTTGATGGTGCCAGAAAACTTGGTGCTTTGATGTGGAGTCTTGTTGGTAACCCCAAGAGCAAGGTGTGAAGAATACAACAACAAGTCTCCCCTCAGTTGATACCGAGGTTATCGAACCAGTAGGAGGAAGGAAACGTCACACAGGTGTTGCAAGCAACACGGAGATCTGCATAACACAAACTTAAGACTTTGCCCCAACGAATCAGTGAGGTTGTCAAGCTTACCGGTTTGCTGTAACAAAGGATTAAACGTATGGTGTGTAAGGTAATGGTTTGCAACTAGTAAACAAGTAACAGTGGAAGATTTTTCAATGGTAAAGATTGGACCGGGATCCATAGTTCACTAGAGGTGTTCTCCTTAGATAAACAACATGGCATGAAGGGTAAACAAATTACAGCGGGGCAATTGACAGGAACTGAGCAAGGCATAACAATGCAATTACTAGACAGAAAGATCCTATGAGGTTGATTGGGCAATACAACAATATACATAGACCGTAATCCAACTGCAGCAATGACTAGAAGTCCACCTTTAGGTTATCATCCGAACCCCCTCCAGTATTAAGTTGCAAGCAACAGACAACTGCTTTAAGCAAAGTGTGTAAGGTAAACAGTCCACATGTTCCATGAACAAGAGACCGTTGTTCTCTCCCTAGTAGCAACATCACATCTACAACCGAAGAGATTTCTGTCACTTCCCTTGGAAACTAGAGGCATGAACCCACTATCGAGCATAAATACTCCCTCTTGGAGTCACTAGCAACTACTTGGCCAAGATAACCACTAGCAACGGAGAGCATGCAAGATCACAGACAACACAGACATGATAGAATCATAAAAATAGAACCATTGATCAAACCAACATAATAATCTCAATATCCATCGGATCCCCGCAAACACAACATGCATGATTACAAATAGATTAGATCTTGATCATGAACGGAGCTTACAAGATCTATGCATGAAAGCACAAAGGAGGAGATACAACCATCTAGCTAATACATGGATCCATAGTCCAAGGTGGAACTACTCACAAATCATACCGGAGAGAAGGCCTCCGGGATGATCTCCCCTCCGGCAGGGTGCCGGGAAGAGCTTCATATCCCCCCGATCTAGGGACGATGGTGGCGGCGGCTACAAACGGTTTCGTGGATTTCTGATCGGGTACCGAGAGTTTCTGCATCGGGGGCTTCTTATAGGCAAAGGGGCGAGTCCGGGAGGCGACCAGGGTCGCCAAACCCTAGCCAGGCGCGGGTCCACCTGACCCCGCACCTGGGGTGGGTCTGGCCCCCTGGCCAGCCCTCCGGCTCTCCTCTGGACTTCTTGTTCCCCACGGAAAGTTATTGACTTTGGCGTTTGTCCCGTCCAATTTTGAGAATATTTCTTTACTAACTTTTCTGAAACCAAAAACAGCAGAAAACAGGCATCTGGCACTGTTGCAACTTGTTAATAGGTTAGTAACAGAAAGCATGTAAAAGCACCTCAAAGTGTAGACAAGTAAAGCAAAGTAGATACTAAACAGGCATGAAGCATCAAAAATTATAGATACGTTTCCAACGTATCACCCTCTACTTCCGACACCACGCCGTCGTGCTGCCGGAATCACGAGGAGAGATCTACAACCTCCGCTGCCTGCTGGAATAAGGTAGAGGAAGATCTTCATAGAGTACCGTACGTGTGACCGACTGTGGAAGCGCTGTCGCAAGGATCGTCTTCACGATCTTGAGATCTCCAAGTGAACGACTACATCAACCACGAGAATCCGATCTCATTAACCACTTTGGATCTTCGAGGGTTAGTACTCTATCAACTTGTTGCACCGATCTAGTAGATTAGATCTTGGCTTGTGTGTGTTCATGAGATAGATTTTTTTTGTTTTCCATGCTACGAACCCCTACACACCAGCGACATTTGGGGGCGCCCAGTGCGGGCGTGGCTGCTGGTAGCCACCGGCGAAGCCCTGGCCTGGCTGGTATCCATAGCCTGGGTTGTACCCACCGCGACCTCCGGCATCTCCATGTCAGTGACCGCGTCCGCGACCGTGGAACCCTCCACGGTTGTTCTGCTCGTAGTGGTTTGGCTGGCCATAGTTGTTCTGCCCATAGTGCTGCTGCCCGCCGCGGTGGCCATTGTAGTTGTTTTGCCCACGGTCGCCACCGGTCAGAGGGCATAGGCGGGCTGGATGGCCAGGCTCGCCGCAGGTGTAGCAGTTCCCGTAGAAGCGGCGTTCAGGGTCGTCGTGGTTATGATGGGCGTTGGCGTGGAGGATCTAAGGTGCCTTGGCCTTGGAGGCGAGCTTGACCTCGGCGAGCTGAAGACGATACTGCGCATGCGTGAACGAGGGAAGGGCTTGAGCGTCTCAAGTACCTCCTAATGCATATTGAAGCCATCGTCGAGGACGTCGATGAGGCGCACGTTAGCTTCTTGTCACTGATGGGGGCGCCGACATCCGCCAGCTGATTGGCGAGCCCCTTGAGCTTGCGGCAATAGGCGACAACCGTTATGTCGCCCTGAGAGAGGTTATGGTACTCCCTGGAGAGATGGATCTCGCGTCCCTCGGCGTTCTCGGTGAAGAAGTGCTCTAGAGCTTGCCATGCGGTGAAGGCGGTGTTGTCCTCGACTAGGATGACGTCCTGGAGTTCGTTGGAGATGGTGGTGTAGATCCACAGGACGATGTCGACGTCCGCGGAGCGCCACTCTTCGGTGGCAAGGTGCGGCGAGGTCTCCTCCTCGACGTGGTCGCGAGCAATGTACTTGGTGAGGACAAATAGGAAAAGACTGTGCCACTTGTGGTAGTTCGCGGTGGCGGCATCGAGCTTGAGCTTGATGTATCGGGTGATATCAACCCCGTTGGTGGTGGGAGGAGAGGCAAGGAGCTGTATCGAGGTGTTTGCAAGGTGGTTGGAGAGAGGAATAGACTCAGAGACTCCATTGTTGACAGACTGGGAGGTTTGAGATCCGGTGCCGAGCTCGGTCACCATGGTGGTTGGAGGAAGAGAGGAGATATGCTCTGATACCAGAATGGATTAGTGAATTCCACACATTCTATTACTCAGCAACAGTACATACATATACAGGGGCGTGGTGATCGTGCGGAGTCACGATTGGATCAGCAGTGCTAGACTAGTTCTACTCCTGGAAACTAGGATCCTATAGTTACAGAAGAGCCATTACAAATAATATTACATACAAATCGTGTCTAACTAATGTACATACATTCCAACAATGTGGTGGTGTGGCTCAAGGTAGGGGAGGCTCAAGTACTCTACAACCTTGAGGTGGGTGGCTGTTGGCGACTTAGAGGTTTCCCTGGTTTACATCTCTGGCGGCTAGCGACGAGCATTGAGGTGTTTGCAACGGATTTTTGACTTCGGCCCTAGTTTCATTCATCAAATTTAACATAGTATTTTTACATCTTGTACATTGCTCTTTTATTGAGAGTATGAACTAAATTAAATAACTAAGAACTAGCAAAGTAATTCCCATCATCTGACTTATCCATAGATTGGATTGGTCGGGTGTCATCGTAGTAACAATATGCCTCTGCAATCTCTGCTTTTTCTTTGCACTCTTGTCCTCCGCATCTATCGTGATCCTTCTTTGCTCTCCTACTTCTTCCCCAGTGCCCTACTCTCCCTCGCACCCATATTAGGGGAGTTTCCCTTGCATGGATCCTAGCTTAGAGGCTTAGGGGTTGTTTGGTTGTGCTTATTTATAGCTTTTCACTTTTGGCTTATAAGCCACAAAAGCACCTAAATAGGTGCTTTTTATTTTGGCTTTTGGATTATACCATCATATTACTATGTTCAGTTAAAAGCCAAAAGCACCTATTTCGGTGCTTTTGTGGCTTATAAGCCAAACTCCAAAAGCTAGATTTAAGCCTAACCAAAAAAGCTTTTAGTAAAGAAGTCATTTGCACCTTCGAGATCCGTAAAGGGCTAGACTATGAGCAATGAGTCTATAATCGTTTGATCAAGTGACGATAGGCTATGGTGAGCCAGATTCGTAGCCGGCCGAGCCTAGTGCGTCGAGGTCGGAGCTCCAAAACAAAGATTAGTGATTTTTCTTATTTTAGCATTGCATATGTTATTTTGACATGCTGTGGGACCATGTATATTTTGCTACAAATACATGAATGACATTTTGTGATGATTAGGGTCTACCGCAAATGTTTCCTTCGTGCTCCAAGTGATATTTTTGCGATGTTGCAAGAGTTGGTCTCGTATGTTGGATACGTGTGACGGTTTTCTTAATGATTTTCTATGGTCATTGATGATTTGTTACATAAAAATAAAGTATTAATACAATGGTATTTTTGTAGTGTTGGGATGTTTTTTGCATGGTGTTGGGACACCCGACAAGTAATGTTGGGATGATGTTACGGACGTATAAAACTACTGCATGTTTGTAGTTATTATGTCGTTATTGTTGGATGGAGAAGATCTCACATTTAAGTGGGATCAAATGGCGGGGGAGTCAACCGATTGGGGCCAATCTCCGCCCAACTAATCGAACATCTCCAAGGTTTTATCATTTTCTCTTTGTATATTAGAAATTATATTATTGTTTTTATAAATTACCTCGGTATACCTTTTGGACGCTGCTAAGCGCCGCATGGTTAGCTTACCATGTTGCGCCATTTTTGTTCTCCTTTCTATATATCATGAGAGGTTCCTTGATTTCAAACTTGAAAGTTTTATCTCTAATAACTTGACTAACATTCTGTTTTTACCATTGGCTAATTGCTGGGCAGGAATTTAATTCCACGAGGAGAGCAAACTGAGCGGCTCTCTCCCTCCCCACCGCGTCTAACCGTCCCTCCCTAGATCTCGGGCCCCTCCCATGGCCTCTCCGCCAGAATAGCCGGTCGGAGTTGGCACGGAGGTGGCGCCGGTGTAGATAGGGTTAGGAGTAGTGGCTTGCTGCCGGTCACGGGCATTTTGCCCGGCGATGTGGTCCTTCCAGGCGGGTGCAGCCAGATCTGAAAGTTAGGATTCGTCTTTGTTGTCTTCATGCTCCTCTGGCCGGAGCTAGGGACGATGAGGAGGACAACCGCATCAAATAAAGCCGTTGTTTTCTGTTTCCCTCGTCTCGTCATCGAGGTGCTCGGGTTTCCTCATCTGGCCAGCCTTGGTGGCGGGCGGATGGCGATGAAGAGCACGTCGAGGTGTGGCTTGAGGGACAGTGGGAGTTCCTCCTTGTTGGCGTATGCGCGCGACGTCGGCAAGCGATTATCTGTGCATGCGGATTCTCTGCTTCTTCCGGTCGGCCGTGGAGGCGAGGAGAAGAAGAAGAGAAGAAGTAGGCGGATGGCCAACTCCCAACGCATCTCGTGCGGCCGTTGCGCTACCGTTGGCGGCCCTTCTACGGTCCGAGTTCACCTGGCATGCCGTGGAGGCGAGGAGGTGGGTGCGACTGCGCGGTGGATTGCTTTGGCGGTGCGAGGCGATGGGGAGTTCTCGGAGCTTCTTCTCTCCGCGGCGTTCTCCAAGCGTCGGCGAAGGTCCGCCGCCGCTATCCAAGGCCGGAAGGGTGGCCGCGTCGTTCTCGACATCGATTGCGCGAGCCTTTGTATCCTCTTCCGGAGGATTTCCTCCAGCGGCGGAGCAGCACTGAAACCCCTCCTCCAGCCAAGTGGTTTCGTCCCCGTCTGCTATAGAGGTGGCGCTGCCTCGCTGTTGTTCGTCGCCGGCGGTTGCTTTGGACCTGATCGTGTTTATGCAATCTTTTTAGGGTGCTGCTTGCAATTGTACGGGTCGAGTTGTATTTTCCTTTTTCTGTTCTGGACTTGTTTGTAATTCCTCACCCATCGCTGGAATGAAGCTCCTAGGCCCTTCGTGGCCTTATGTGTGTTCAATTTTTTTTTGCCTCACTAACATCTTTAAAACTCTATCTCATGTTGACATATTTCGACAACTCTTTTTTTGAACGATAATTGTCTAGTTATTTTCACATAATTTCTAGATTAAAATAATTTAGTTGCCAGGTTTCATGTATGTCAATCTACATGTTGCAAGGTTATATGATGCTATTTTTGTGGAATGATACCATCCTTGTTTATTGGAATACATGATCACTAACTATGCGGATCATTGCAATGTCTGAAGATATAAAAAATGTTTTCTGGTAACTATGCATAATTATTATGCAAACTGTTTGATGATATTCCAATCACCATGGTAACATAATCTAGCAACTTATGTGAAATTCGCCAAAACATAATAATACGAGATCTAGTTTTAAAGTTGTCAACGAGACGAATTGAATTGATGTTAATCAAACTTACGGTGTACAAGATAAGTTATTTAAATATTCAGATTTAAAATTAATATAACGATCTGCTCTCAGCTGCTAATTAGTTTTTCTCTTTTTTCCAATCCATAAGTCTAGAGGAAGAACACATTTCTGTTTGGAAAACGATAGGATTCATCCCGATGCGTCCCTCGGGTTGTGCGAGCGACACGTGTCCCGTATGGACACAACCTCCACCGACGGGTGCCTTATCTTTTTTGTTCCTCTATTCTTTTCCCATCCCTCCTTGTAGTATTCACCATGGCCGGTCCTCTCCATCTTTAAATCCAAGCACCACGCTGCTCGCTGGTGGTTCCCCGCGTGGCAGCCCATCGGTGCCTGGCATCGTCGCCCTCCACTGATTCCCGAATGGGCGCCCACCCACCGTTGGTTCCTAGCGTCGTGCTCACTAATGACCCACAAGTATAGAGGGTGTATCGTAGTACTTTCGATAAATAGGAGTGTCAATCCCAACAAGGAGCAGAAGGTGTTGATTAGTGGTATGGAGCAGGAAATCTCTGTAAATACTTAGCAAACGGATTTTTAGGGGTTTTCTGATAAAGCAAAGAAATAAAGTGCAGGTAATAAAGACAACGAACAATTGCATCAAGTGGCCCAATCCTTTCTTAGCAAAGGACAAGCCGGTGGAAATACTTATGAGGACCAAACATTCTCGAGGACACATGGAAATTCTGTCAAGTGATTTCGCTTCAAATAGTTGAGTACCCTTTTTTGGTGTTGTAAGTGTTGTGTGGGTGAATCTGTGCTTATGTACCGACCTTACTTGGACTAATACATACTTGTGATTAAACCCCTTGCAAGCATCCGCAACTACAAAAAGCAATTAAGGTATAAACCTAACCACAACCTTAAACTCTGAGATCCTACGCTCCCTTGTGCAATGGTTTCCTAACGGGGGTTCATGTTTCTGTCACTCCGGCAACCCCATAATTAGTAGCCAAATACACAATGCATTCCCCTAGGCCCATAAATGGTGAAGTTTCATGTAGTCGACGTTCACATGACACCACTAGAAGAATAGCACCACAACTTAAATACTAAACCATTGAATAATATCTCAACACAAATCCACTACTAACAACATGACTTCTCCCATGTCCTCAAGAACTAAACGAACTACTCACGAGACATCATATGGATCAAGATCAAAGATGATATGGTGATAAATAACAATCTGAACATAAACAATAATCCAATGGTTCCACTCACAAGCATCAACTACAATAGTAATCAACACCAGGAAAGTTTCCCCTAAAAACTATGCAAGATTCAACACAATTGTTACAGCGGGATGGAGTGGTGATGATGGTGCTGGTGGAGACGATGGTGTGGATGATGATGATGATCCCGATGAAGTCTAGCTTTATGACGGTGTTGATGGCGACAATTTCCCCTCTCCGGGAAGGAATTTCCCTGGCAGAAATCTGTCTGCCGGAGAGCTCTTTCTCTCTCGGTGTTTTCCGCCTGCAGAGGCGGTGAAATCTTTTTGTGGTCGCTCCCCGTGTATTAGGGTTTCGAGGAGAAGATATAGGCGAGAGGGCGGAGCTAGAGGTGGGCCAGGTGGGCCACACCCCCCGTAGGCGCGTCCTAGGGGTGGCCCGCGCCTGGGGTGTGTGGGCCCCCTGTGGCCCATCTCCGCTCCCCTTCTGGCATTCTTCGTCTTCTAGGAAAATAGGATTTTCCATAGTTTTTCTGGTATTTTTCTGATCTTCGCGAAATTGCATCAAAACACCTCTTTTTCTATCAGAATCCCGACTCCAGCAGTTCGTCCTCTAAGAATCATCCAACATGCAAAAACAGATGAAAAGACATAAGTAACACCTCTTAATAAGAAATATATCAATGAATAGAGGAAAATTATGATATAGAATGGTGATGCAAATTGTACGTATCAACTCCCCCAAGCTTAGACCTTCGCTTGTCCCCAAGCGAAAACTGAGCTCAGTAAACATGTCATAGGTTTATAAAGTGAAGTGTCGATAAAAGAATACAGACAAGAAGCATCACACTTACCATTACACAACTCATAGAAAAAAGCAGTTCACCATTATATAACTTAGCTTGCAACAAGTAGAGGAGTCACATTAGAGATGCATAAAGATAAATCATAATTGGAATTGGCAAACTTTGTTCTTGGTCAGAGAACAGCTAGCAAATAGTTTCACAAATAAAGCTTTTGTGGAAGTTTTACACCAAGAGTACTCTTTGCTCAAGCATAAAAGGTTTTTCACAATGATGACTTTCAAAGTAGTAATCAATAGATAAGAGTCTTGTGCAAACAAGGAAGATAAAGAACATGATTGAATAAATCATCATATGAATGCTTGAAACACAACAACTCAAATGCTTGCTGGAGATAGAGAGGAAGTAGGTTTACTGACTCAACTTAGAAGTAGAAGAAAGGCCCTTCATAGAGGGAAGCAGGGATTTCAAGTTCATAAAGAGCTTCCAGAAGATTATGATACTTACTAGCTTTGAGCCCTCATTGCCCCTATCATAGCATCTTGAGGCGATTAAGGTTTAACTGAACAAGGATGGAGTATATGCTTGACGAAATATAAATTGGCAATCTCATGTCCCTTGAGTACGAGGGTCGTTCCTCATGCTACTCAACTTTAGTTACCAGTAAGTTCTTGTCATTGTAAGTACATGTGTATCATAAAGAACCGCCAACGGGGTACCCCTTGCACATGATACATGAGCTATCTCATAATCAAAATGACAAGGCAAGCAGACATTGAGCATCTCAGCAATCTCTTATTTTCCATGGGAAAATGGCGTTTTTTCTCTCTTTCCTCTTTTCAATATGTCTCTTCTTTTTTATATAAGAGGAAAGCTTCATAGATTGCTCACTATGGTGATGCTGCAAGTTTCCACCATGATTATGCATGGCTTAGGCTAGTGGCCCAGGCGTTTCTCTAACACACAGACATAACTCCATGGACTTACAAGCTCCCCTTTTATTTCACACCGACGACATCCGCAAACAAAAGAGCATGATATCAACTGGGTATGTATTTATAGGTGTTGAAAGTGTTCCCTGTGACAGCACGGTTCTGCTAATCCCAACGTATAGATGCAAGCATATACAACTTCAATGACATAATGGCTCAAGTTTATTAGGGGCAATAAAATAAGGTGTGCCATCAAGTTCGTGAGATCTTTACTAACTATTTTTCACATAACAAAATAATTTTTAATTTGAAAGATAGATGAAGCTTGAGAATTTTCTTGGAATAGCAATAATGCTAATAGGTAGATATGGTGGACACAAATGGCACGGATTTTGGTTCAATGGGATTGGATGCATGAGAAGTATGCCTTCTCAAAACAGGTTTTTGGCTAGCAAGGCTGGGTAGCAAGCAAAAGAGTTGAAGGAAACAAGCAAACCTACAAGTGATAAAGCCAAACATGCAATCTTCCTTGAAGACACAAAAGATCTTAAATAAAGAAAGCTTATGAGCCAATCAAGAAAGAAAATAAATGATACAAAATACCTGTAAGCTTTTTATCTTTTCCTTTCAAACCTCAAAAAGTGTTGCTACTGACCAGAGCTAGGTTTGCCAAAACCAATTTAGATCTAATTGATGCTCCCAAAGTGATGCCAATACTGATCAACAAGATCAATCATATAATAGATATTGCAAACTAAAATAAGAAGTGCAAAAAGCAAAAGATGAAACTTCTCATTAATATTCCATAAAGGCACTCACACCAAGGGATACATAGATAATGAACTAGAGGATAGATACTTCCACAATGCAAACCAACCTATAAGATAACTTCTCTACCAAAGATATAGCTCTACTAAAAAGGTAAAAGATAAAAGATAATGATGTGATACCGCGGCACTCCCCCAAGCTTGGAAAGAGCCAAGGGGATGCCAAACCTGATGATGGATTACTCCTTCAGTGGTGGTGGTGTTCTCTTGATAAGATCTTCAATCAGTTTCCTCAAATCCTCAACCTCGAAGGTTAGAGTATGAATCAACTCCAAACTATGCTCAATACGATTCATGATCATGTCGGACCGAGAATCCCAGTCCTTGTTATTCTTTCCCCACTCTTCTTTCTTAGTGTGTTCCTTCCCTGCATGGTTAGAACAAGGCAGATCCCAAACAGAGGGCAAATTACCTTTGGCACATGTTGGTATTGTTGCTCAAGTATAAGAGTATGGAAGGGGTTCTTGGTGTGTGAAGGAGGTGACCGTGGAGTGAAGACAAGACGTGGGGTTTTACCTCCTGTATACATCTGTGTTGTCCTCCTAAGCTTGGTAGGGATTGCCACCACTCCAATGCTTGCAACGGTAGTGCGGGTGTCCGGGATGCTCGTCCTCCTCCATGTCCTCTTCATCCTCCACCAAGACCTCCTCCTCCCGAGGGTTTTGAGGATCGTCTTCCTCAGGCTTCTTGCCTTTGTCATTAGCGGAGACCATGGTGCTCTAAACTTGAGAAGATTTCCTGACAAAAACAGATCAAAACAAAAACACGACAAGAACACGATATACGAACCTCGGTGGATCCGAGGGTTATATATTACGAAGTTTCAATGCATAAGGAAGGTACTAGTGCGAAAACGAGGCCGAGACGGAGCTCAGGAGGCTCACACCCCCTCCAGGCGCGGACAACTGGGGGGCGCGCCTAGGGTGAGTGTGGCCACCCAGTCCTCTGTTTCTTCCTCTGTTTCGTCTCGTAACCTTTGATGGTGCTGACGTGGAGCACTTCGTTGGAAACCCCAAGAGCAAGGTGTGATGAGCACAACAGCAAGTCTTCCCTCAGTAGAGATTGAGGTTATCGAACCAGAAGGAGGAAGGAAACGTCACACAGGTGTTGCAAGCAACACGGAGACCTGCACAACACAAACTCAAGACTTTGTCCCAACGAATCAGTGAGGTTGTCAAGCTCACCGGTTCGATGTAACAAAGGATTAAACATATGGTTTGGAAGGTAATGGTTTGCAGCAAGTAAACAAGTAACAGTGGAAGATGTATCAATGGCAAAGATTGGACCGGGGTCCATAGTTCACTAGAGGTGCTCTCCTTAGTTAAACAACATGGCATGAAGGGTAAACAAATTACAGCAGGGCAATTGACAGGAACTGATCAAGGCATAACAATGCAATTACTAGTGAGAAAGATCCTATGAGATTCAATTGGACAATAGAACAAGATACATAGACCTCCATCCAACTGCATCTATGACTAGAAGTCCACCTTCAGGTTATCATCCGAACCCCCTCGAGTATTAAGTTACAAGCAACAGACAACTGCTTTAAGCAAAGTGTGTAAGGTAAACAGTCCACATGTTCCATGAACAAGAGACCGTTGTTTTCTCCCTAGTAGCAACAGCAACATGTACAACCGAAGATATTTCTGTCACTTCCCTTCGAAACTAGAGGTATGAACCCACTATCGAGCATAAATACCCCCTCTTGGAGTCACTAGCAACTACTTGGCCAAGATAGCTACTAACAACGGAGAACATGCAAGATCACAAACAACACAGACATGATAGAATCATAAATACAAAACAATTAATCAAACCAACATAATAATCTCAATATCCATCGGATCCCCGCAAACACAACATGCATGATTACAAATAGATTAGATCTTGATCATGAACGGAGCTCACAAGATCTATACATGAAAGCACAAAGGAGGAGATACAACCATCTAGCTACTACATGGACCCATAGTCCAAGGTGGAACTACTCATGCATCATACCGGAGAGAAGGCCTCCGGGATGATCTCCCCTCTGGCAGGGTGCCGGGAAGAACTTCATATCCCCCCGATCTAGGGACGATGGTGGTGGTGTTGGAGATATGCCCAAGAGGCAATAATAAAGTGGTTATTATCATATCTTCATACTTATGATAAATGTTTACATACCATGCTATAATTGTATTAACAGGAAACATTAATACTTGTGTGATTTGTAAACATAAAAGAGTCCCTAGTAAAGCCTTTTGTTAAACTAGCTTGTTGGTTAATATATGATCATGGTTTCCTGATCATGAACATAGAGATGTTATTAACAACAGGGTCATATCATTAGGAGAATGATGTGATGGACATACTCCTATAGTTAAGCGTAGCATAAAGATCAAGTCATTTAATATAGTTCATTTGCTATAAGCTTTCTGATACATAGTAACCTAATTCCTTCGACCATGAGATCATGTTAATCACCATCACCGGAAGGATGCTTTGATGACATCAAACACCACACCGTAACAGGGTGGCTATAAAGGTGGCATTGAGTGTTCGGAAAGTATTGGTTGAGACACATGGATCAAGAGTGGGATTTGTCCATCCATATGACGGATAGATATACTCTGGGCCCTCTCGGTGGAATGTCATCCAATTAGCTTGCAAGCATGTGACTGGCTCACAAGGGATCACATACCACGGGAACGAGAAAAGAGTACTTATCGGTAACGAGGTTGAACTAGGTATGCAGAGATACCGACGATCATAACCTCGGATAAGTAAACTATCGTGAGACAAAGGGAAATTGGTATCGTATGTAAGTGGTTCATTCGATCGCAAAGTAATCGTAGAAATATGTGGGAGCCATATGAATTTCCAGATTCCTCTATTGGTTATTGATCGGAGAAGTGTCTCGATCATGTCCGCATAATTCACGAACCGTAGGGAGACACACTTAAGGATTCGATGTTGTTGAGTAGTTATGGAATGATGAGTAAGAGACCGAATGTTGTTCGGAGTCTCGGATGGGATCCGGGATATCACGAGGAGATCCGGAATGGTCCGGAGAATAAGATTCATATAAGGAAAGTCCTGTTTCGGGGTTGGAGAATGGTTCCGGTGTTTCATCGGGAATGTTCTAGAAGGTTCCGGAATGTCCGGCACTCCGGAGGGGAAGGGTATATGAAAATGTGTCATTGCAAGTTGGAATGATTACATCATGTACTAGGTGTCATCGCTGTACAAAATAAAGGGTTTAATCAAATCCTAGTTTGAAAAGTCAAACGCCAAATTGAAAAGTCAAACGGCTATTTTGGAAAGTGGGAAACCGAGTTGGGGAGGAGTTCCTCCTCCACCGCCGGCCCACAAGGGATCCGAGTTGGGGAGGGACTCCCTCCCCTTGGCCGGCGCCTCCCTCCACCTATATAAGGAGGGGCAGGGCTCCCCTCCTAGACACACAAGTTCCCTACCTCTAAACCTAAACCCTAGCCACAGCCTAGGGATTTCTCCCAAGCCGCCGGTTTAGCCCCTTCTAATTGGTGTGTCTAAACCCTAGATCACCAAGGCTCTCTCATAGTCCACCATACTCACTCCGGCTTAAGGTGAAGCCCTGCGAGATCTCCCCTCTACTTCCGGTACCACGCCGTCGTGCTGCCGGAATCGCGAGGAGAGTGCTACAACCTCCGCTGCCTGCTGGAACAAGGGAGAGGAAGGTCTTCGTCGAGTACCGAACGTGTGACCGACTGCGGAAGCGCTGCCGGAATGCAGCGCTGGAAGGATCGTCTACGCGATCTTGAGATCGGCAAGTGTACGACTACATCACCCACGAGAATCTGCTCTCGTTAACCGCTTTGGAATCTTCGAGGGTGAGTTACTCTATCGACTCGTTGCTACAATCTAGTAGATAGATCTTGGCTTGTTTGTTTGCATGCGGTAGAAATTTTTTGTTTTCCATGCTACGAACCCCTACAGGTGGCGGCTACAGACGGTTTCATGGAGATTTGATCGGGTACTTAGGGTTTCTGCATCGGGGGCTTCTTATAGGTGAAGGGGGAGGCCGAGGCGGCGGCCAGGGGCCCCACACCCCTCCCAGGCGCGGGGCAAGGCCCACCCGCACCTAGGGGGGTTATGGGCGCCCTAGCCCGTCTCTCCGGCTCCCCTCTGGACTTCTTGTTCCCCACGGAAAGTAATTGACTTTGGCTTTTGTTCCATCCAATTCCGAGAATATTTATTTACTAACTTTTCTGAAACCAAAAACAGCAGAAAATAGGCAACTGGCACTATGACAACTTGTTAATAGGTTTGTACCAGAAAACATGTAAAAAGCACCTCAAAGTGTAGACAAAGCAAAGCAAAGTAGATACTAACAAGCATGGAGCATCAAAAATTATAGATACGTTTCCAACGTATCAACCTTCCGTATGTAATAAAAACATCAAGAATATAAAAATATAAGGTTTTCACGAACCTTCTGTTTTCACCACTTTTACCTATTCAAAGACGAACTCTGCAGATTCCTTTTCTCCTTCTCCTAGAAATTCCCTTCATACAAGGCCTTACACAAACCGTAATCGCAACATTAGTGTATGCAAAAACAATAAACCTTTAGGTACACACTTCAACTGAAATCCATCAAAACAAAAGCTACTGTAGCAACTCCTTTTCAAAAGCCCAAAAAGAATCTGAAAGGAAATCAATGTAAGGCAAATGCAAATGATGGCAGAAATCTGTCAAAACAGATCAGCATGTAAAGATTGAATTTTTCGAAAACCTTCTGTTGTTCAAATCAAAAAGTGCAAAACTAATGAAAGTTGGGTAACAGCTTGGAAAACAAGCACAGAAAAATATAGCTCCATCCAAAGTACTAAGCTCCTTCACGAATTTTTACAGTGCAGCACAAAAATCTGTCCCAGGATAGCCACTTTTCACAACTCCTCTACTTATCAAAAGTAGTTGATCTTGACACAAAAACCAAAACAAAAAGGATAAGTAGCGGTTATTACTTAGGTAATAACTTCCAAGACTCAACAAAACTATTGGGTTATCTTCGAAGAAGTACTTTTCTTTAATGCCTTTAAGTTAGGCTTGATAATTTCAAAGATGCTCACATAGGAGATATATATCTGAAGTGAAAGAGAGCATCAAGAAGCAAATATCCAACACATTTAAGTCTAACCCACTTCCTATGCAAAGGAGTCTCATGAGAAAACAAATTGTTGAAACAAAAAGCCACAAGCATAGGAAGACAAAACAAATGCAACTTCAAAGCTTTCAACATAAAACTGGGAAACTTAACATTATTGAGATGCATAAAACTATGTTTCCCTCTCTCATAATAACTTTCAGTAGCACTTTGAATAAAATTGACAACATAACTGTCATAGGAAACAACTTTATCATCAGAATGAGCATACTTACAATCATCAAAAAGAGGTCCAAGGTCATAAACTAGATCAATAGAAGCAAGTTGTTCCATCCTGAAATCTTCATTAGGCAAGCTATTTTCACAAGGAGCTTTAGCAAATTTGGAAAAATTAAACTCATAAGAATCTCCATCAAACTTAGTTAAAACTTTCTCCTTTTTCCAATCTATAATAGCTCCACAAGTGTTTAGGAAAGGTCTACCAAAAATGATAGGACAAGTTTTACTAGCTGCTGAATTAAGCACCAGAAAATCAGCAGGATACTTAATCTTACCATAGAGAACCTCCACATCTCTTACAATACCAATAGGGCAAATGGTTTCCTTATTAGCAAGGTGAATAACCACATCAATGTCCTCAAGCTCACAAGGACCAATTTCATGCATAATTTCCCTATAAAGCTCATAAGGAATAACACTAGAACTAGCACAAATATCTCATAAACCATAATAGAAATGATCACCAATTTTAACAGAAAGCACATGGACACTAGCTTTTCTAGATTTACTAGGATGAGAGATAATATTAGAAGCGTCTTCACAGAAGACAATGTGCTCATCCTCTATATTTCTAGTGACAAGATTTTTTCACAATAGCTACCACGGGTTCAAAATTTATTTGCTCATCAGGTTCCACAGTTTTCTTTGTAACTTTGTTGTTCGTAGTAATTATCATAGAATACTCCTTTAACTTAGCTAGGGAAGGTTTTTTCTCAACATAAGGTTCAGGCAAAATATGATCAATAGTACAAACTTCAGTATTTCTAGCAGGAACATGACTAACAATGTCTTTATAAGGTGCATGGTACTTATTCCACTTCTTTTGGGGAATTTTTATGTAAGAGGCAAAGTCCTTAAAATAGTTGGCAATATTTTGGGAATCAAGACCATACTCATTGCTAATATCACAGAATTCATCAGTTCCCATAAAAGATTTAATGCATTCATAATCATAGTTTATACCTGACTTTCTTCCTTTGTCATTCTCCCATGCTTTAGTGTTTTCTTGAATACGGTCTAGGAGATCCCATTTGGCTTCTTCCTTTATACGTGTGAATGATCCAGCACAAGAAGCATCTAGTAAATCTTTATCATGAAGAGAAAGCCTAGCATAAAAGTTATTGATAATAATATTGTTAGGGAGTTCATGAATAGGACATTTAAGCATTAGTAACTTCAGTCTCCCCCAAGCTTGAGTTGTACTCTCTCCATCACAAGGCCAAAATTTATATATCAGATTCCTATCCTTATGGATTTCACTGGGAGGATAGAATTTAGAATAAAAGAGAGGCACTTATTCCTCCCATTCCATGGATTGCCCATTCTTCAGCAGCTTATACCATTCTTCAGCTCTTCCTTTCAAGGATATAGAGAGTAACTTCTTCTTCACCCATTCAGTTATGATACCTGCACACTTAAACAACCCGCATAATTTTTGGATTAAAAGAAAGTGATCACCAGGGTGGACAGTTACATCCCCTAAATAATAATTATCCATAACACGATCAACAATACTTGTAGGTATCTTAAAAGGATCTATCTCAACAGGTGGTGGTTCATCTACTACCCAAACAGTAGTAGTAGTTTTCCCAAACAGAAAACCAAGTGGGTTACCCATATTGGAAACAAAGTAACAAACAGAAATAAAAAGCAATACTCACAGTAGAAGCTTCTTTTACCAGTTCCACTCTTCAATAGCGCTTCACTCCCCGATAACGGCGCCAGAAAATAGTCTTGATGACCCACAAGTATAGGGGGTGTATCGTAGTATTTTCGATAAATAGGAGTGTTGATCCCAATGAGGAGCAGAATGTGTTGACTAGTGGTATGGAGCAGGAAATCTCTGTAAATACTTAGCAAATGGATTTTTAGGTTTTTTTGATAAAGCAAAGAAATAAAGTGCAAGTAATAAAGACAACTAACAATTGTAGCAAGTGGCTCAATCCTTTATTAGCAAATGACAAGCCGGTGGAAATACTTATGAGGACCAAACGTTCTCGGGGTCACATGGGAATTCTGTCAAATGCTTTCGCTTCAAATAGATGAGTACCCTTCTTTGGTGTTGTAAGTGTTGTGTGGGTGAACCTGTGCTAATGTACCGACCTTAATTGGACTAATAAATACTTGTGATTAAACCCCTTGCAAGCATCCGCAACTACAAGAAACCAATTAAGGTATAAACCTAGCCACAGCCTTAAACTCTGAGATCCTACGCTCCCTTGTGCAATGGTTTCCTAACGGGGGTTCAGGTTTCTGTCACTCCAGCTACCCCATAATTAGTATCCAAATACACAATACATTCCCCTAGGCCCATAAATGGTGAAGTGTCATGTAGTCAACGTTCACATGACACCACTAGAAGAATAGCACCACAACTTAAATACTAAACCATTGAATAATATCTCAACACAAATCCACTACTAATAACATGACTTCTCCCGTGTCCTCAAGAACTAAACGAACTACTCACGAGACATCATATGGATTAAGATCAAAGATGATATGGTGATGAATAACAATATGAACATAAACAATAATCCAATGGTTCCACTCACAAGCATCAACTACAATAGTAATCAACACCGGAAAAGTTTCCCCTAAGAACTATGCAAGATTCAACACAATTCTTACAGCGGTATGGAGTGGTGATGATGGTGCTGGTGGAGATGATGGTGTGGATGATGATGATGATCCCGATGAAGTCTAGCTGGATGACGGTGTTGATGGCGATGATCTCCCCTCTCCGGGAAGGAATTTCCCCGACAGAAATCTGTCTGCCGGAGAGCTCTTTCTCTCTCGGTGTTTTCTGCCCCGCAGAGGCGATGGAATCTTTCTGTGGTCGCTCCCCGTGTATTAGGGTTTCGAGGAGAAGATATAGGCGAGAGGGCGGAGCCAGAGGTGTGCCAGGTGGGCCACACCTCCTGTAGGCGTGGCCTAGGGGTGGCCAGCGCCTGGAGGGTGTGGGGCCCCTGTGGCCCATCTTCGCCTCCCCTTCTGGCATTCTTCGTCTTCTGGGAAAATAGGATTTTCCATAGTTTTTCTGGCATTTTTCTGATCTTCACGAAATTGCATCAAAACACCTCTTTTTCCATCAGAATCGGCAGTTCATCCTCCAAGAATCATCCAAGAAGCAAAAACAGATGAAAATACATAAGTAACACCTCTTAATAAGAAATATATCAATGAATAGAGGCAAATTATGATATAGAATGGTGATGCAAATTGGACGTATCACTCACCGGTGATTCCTTGCATGGCTGCCCTCCGCTGCTTCAAGACATGGTCGCTCGCCACTGCTTCATGTAGTCATCGCCCGGCACTGCTTTGTGCTCCTCGTCGTGGTCGACCTAGCAGTCGAGCTCATGGTGGTCCGCTCTTGCTGCGAGGCCTGCTAGCATCGCTGTAAGCAGTGGTCACCGTAGCTATGAGTGAAGGATAACGGTGATCGTCGGTCCATGAACCGATGCTACACAGGCCGGTCGCGGCTACTAACACAGGTCATCATCGTTGCTACCATGGACATCGGCGACGGGATTCTTCGATGTTGCTACCTAACGTCACCGATGTTGCTAAAAGTGGCCAAGGGTGTTGCTTTGAGGCGTTGTTGCTACGAAGGTAAGGCATCGTTTGCTACAGCGGTAGATGCTATAAGGGAAGGAGGGCGTTGCTCCCGGTGTTGGCTGGTGTTTCTCCCTACGGCGCTCGGCTTCGCTACCGACGACGTCCGGCCTTGCTACATGTGGCGCCAAGCTTTGCTACCGACCATGGATGGCCTTTCTACGTGCGGTGCCAAGCTTTGCTACCGACCGTGTCCGGCCTTGCTACATGCGGCGCCCGGTTTTTTGCTACATTAGCATATTTTTTTGCTACCACAGTTTTGCGGTTTTGCTATAATAACGTAAAGTTTTTGCTACACGATCTCCGGCGAGATCTACCGGCGAATACCTCCGGCGAGTCTCCGGCAAGGTCATATATGTTACATTAGCATAATTTTTTTGCTACACGGTCGCCGGCAAAATCTCCGGCGAGATCCAGTCTGTTTATCTATTATTTAGGCCGAACCGTTTTCTGCTACATGTAACAAAAGAGAAACTATTTATAGCAAAAGTGGATATGTTTATAATAAAAGTGAGATTTAGTTTTTTTAGAGGACACGTGTCAGCTGGAGTACCCGGTGATTTTAGAGCATCTACACTCGCCTACCCAGGACGCTGATTCGGACGCCGAATTTATGTCCAGACGCCGAAAATCGGCTCAGTCGGGTACCCAGGAACCTGTTTTCGTCCGGATTTGGGCCAATTTTGGTCCGGACTATCCAGGTCGAACCCAGGTTCCCGGGTACGCCCTGGGAACGTTGGACGCAGCGAATTGGCCGAGTGGACTAGCCTGTCAGCGACAGAAGCCGAGTCGTTGTCATCCTTCTCGCCATTTTCCTTTTCCCGCCCTCGCCGCTACACCCCTCCCGCCCTCGCCGCCGAACTCGGCCTCCGAGGATCCTGGCAAACTAGTCTTTTGGAGGCAGTTCTTCGCCGACAGGCGCCTCGAGGAACTCGCCCAACACGAGGGACCGCCGGGCTCGCCGCCACGTCAAAATGTGGCTTTTCGCCCCGCTGGTGGAGCGTTCCAGGGCGAACTCTCGTCGCCATCATGGAGCACATCCAGGCCATCAACCACCCCCGCCTCGGCCTGTAGATGCGGCGTCCGACATCTACCATGGCGGCGGCGGCCTTTTCATAGTTATTAAATTCGATGTAATATGTGCGCTATTGCCCTATTTAATGAATTCCTCCTATATTCACCCAGATTTCGCCGAGTTTAATTGAATTTTGCCGAACCTAGAAACTCGGCCTCGAAACGCGAGTGGAAAGCTCGGCGTTCCCGAGCCAAAAACGTGTTTCGTCCGGTCAAAAAAAGTCCGGATTTCGGCCTGAATTCAGCCGAGGAGTGGGGATGTTATTAGGGAATTATCATCTGGTGACGTCGTAGAGAAAATGATATGCCTCCCCCGGGGGACGGAACGTCCCTGCAACCTCCTCCTTGCGCGTGCGACACGTGTCCTCTGAGTCCACCTTATCCCCATCGTTTCCTTTCCTCTTCTTCTCTCTCTGTTGTACTCAATCTCTTCCAATATAAACGCCATGACTTTTTCTCCTCCCTGTACATGCTCCGCCTCTGGCCCTCCGTCGACACGCCTCCACCTCCGGGCACCACCGGCGACCTCCCTAGAACCCCCTCCTCTCCACTGTCCCCTGGGTCCACATCACCGACGCCTGCCCTCCCCCATCTCCACGCACGTGCTCCGCGAGCAGGTCATCAACGGGAACCGATGCAGGCCATGAGTCGTTGCTGGATTTACCTCTCTGCTGCTTCCATCTCATACACGCGCCGTCATTGGTTCCCTCAGGCGCGCACCTCTGGCTCCTCCTCAAGTTGCTGCCATGGAGATCATGCTTTTGCTACAATGGTGACGGCATGGCGGCGACCGGCAGCGCTACCACCGGTGAGTGCGAATGCTACAATCTCTTCAACGGATTTTGGTACACCGCACGATGCTACATAGATAGGACGGCGATGCTACTGGAAGTGGTCATCCTTGCTACAGGTGAAGGGGCGCCATGCTACCGACCGATAAATGAGTTTTAAAATTTTGCTACAAGGCGATGCTACGATAGTAGTAAATTTTTGCTATTTATCTTTTGTGTTTTTGCTATAATAGCACAAAATATTTGCTTCGACATTTTCAACGAAAGTCCTCAGCAAGTCGGTTTTGCTACGACAGGCACCGGTGATGTCTCCAGCGAGGTCGTTCTTTTTGCTACATTAGTACTCTTTTTTTGCTACCACCGTTTTGCAGTTTTGCTACAATAGTGTAACATTTTTGCTACTCGGTCTCCGGTGAGGTCTCCCGGCGAAAGCCTCCGGCGAGTCTCCGGTGAGGTCAGGTTTGCTATATTATCACAACTTTTTTGCTACACGGTCTCCGATGAGATCCAGTCTATTTTTCTATTTTTTTGGGTCGAACCATTTTTTGCTACATGTAGCAAAACCGGGACTATTTATAGCAAAAGTTGGTATGTTTGTAGCAAAAGCGGGATTTGAAGAATTTTTGAGGACACGTGTCAGCAGGAGGACCCGGGGGATTTTGGGGAAATATCCCCAGGGGACACGCTGGCTCCTCCTCAAGTTGCTGCCATGGAGAGCATGCTTTTGCTACAATGGTGACGGCGTGGCGGCGACCGGCAGCGCTACCACCGGTGAGTGTGAATGCTATAATCTCTTTAACGAATTTTGGTACACCGCACGATGATACATAGACAGGACGGCGATGCTACTGAAAGTGGTCATCCTTGCTACAGGTGAAGGGGCGCCATGCTACCGATCGATAAATGAGTTTTAAAATTTTGCTACAAGGCGATGCTACAATAGTAGTAAATTTTTGCTATTTCTCTTCTGTGTTTTTGCTATAATAGCACAAAATATTTGCTTTGACATTTTTTACGAAAGTCCTCACCAAGTTGTTTTGCTACGGCAGGCACCGGTGATGTCTCTGGCGAGGTCGTTCTTTTTGCTATATTAGTACTTTTTTTTTGCTACCACCGTTTAGCAGTTTTGCTACAATAGTGTAACGTACTACTCGGTCTCCGGTGAGGTCTCCCGACGAAAGCCTCCGGCGAGTATTCGGTGAGGTCAGGTTTGCTATATTATCACAACATTTTTGCTACATGGTCACCGACGAGGTCTTCGGCGAGGTCTAGTCTATTTTTTTATTTTTAGGGTCGAACCTTTTTTGATACCTGTAATAAAACCGGAACTATTTGTAGAAAAATGGAATTTAAATTTTTTTTGGAAACACATGTCAGCAGTAGGACCCGGTTTATTTCGGGAAAATATCACCCCGACGCGTAGTACTGCCCCTTTCCGTTTAGCCAGTGTCTTGACAGAGTGGGCCCGTATGACAGCGAGAGCCCCGTACACCTCCCACCTCCGGACCTGACCAGACTGATGGCCACCGATCCTTTCACCTCCACTGCAACCTCCACCACCACCGCCTTCGCGGGCGACGCTAATTCTACGGAGTCATGGAGCGCACGGGTGCGCACGCTGGCGCGCCTCGGCCGGCATCGGGAGGCTCTGTCCCTCCTCCGCGACGGCGACCCCTCTCCGCCGCCGCACGCTCTCGCGCTACCAGCAGCGGTCATCTCCTGCACGTCACTATCCCTTCCCTCCGGCGTCGCCCAGATACAGGCGCTCGGTTACAAGCGCGGCCTGCTCCCTTCCTCCGACGCCTACCTCCTCTCCGCGCTGCTCTCTTCCTACTCACGCCTCAGCCTCCTCCCGCGCGCCCACCAGCTTCTCGACGAAATGCCCCTCGCGTCCACGCCTCCTACCACGCTCCGCACTGCCTTCAACTCCCTCATCTCCGGATGCGCGATGCACGCGCTCCCGGCCGCCTGCTTCCTACTCTTCCGCCGCATGCGCGCAGCCGGCGTCCCCTTCGATGCCGTCACGCTCATGGCGCTGGTCCCGGCCGCTCCTCACAGCGTCGTGCCGCAGCTCCATTCCCTTCTGGGGAAAGTAGGGCTTGCCGCCGAGACAACCGTGGCCAACTGCCTCATATCTGTGTACGGGCGCCGCGGCGCCGCCCTTGCCCGGCAGGTTTTCAACGAGATGCCGATGGCCTCCCGCGACCTTGTCTCGTGGAACGCCGTACTCTCAGCCCACGCGCAGAACGGCCTCGCGGTGGACGCCCTTGACCTCTATAGCCGCATGCGTGGCCACGATGGCAATGGTGTGGAGCCTGACGCCGTGACGCTCGTTGGCGTGCTCTCCTCCTGCGCCCATCTCGGCGCGCGCAGCGTAGGCCTGGGCGTTGAACAGTACATGCAGGAGAGGTTGCCTGGATTCCGCACCAACTTGCAGCTTTGCAACTCGCTCATCAACTTCCATGCACGCTGCGGCAGCTTGCCCCGGGCGCAGCAGCTGTTCGACGAAATGCCCAGGAAGAGCATCGTCTCATGGACAGCACTGATCACTGGGTATGGCATGCACGGGCATGGCGATGTTACCGTTAATCTCTTCCAAATGATGGTGTCAGAAGGAATCCGGCCAGATAATGTCGCAATGGTTGGCCTCTTGTCGGCGTGCAGCCATTCGGGGTTGTATGACGAGGGGCGCAAGTATTTCTCAGCAATGGAGAGCACCTACCAGCTTCGACCTACAGTGGAGCACTATACGTGCATGGTGGACCTTCTTGGACGGGCCGGACGTCTCAAGGAGGCACGAGACCTCATCTCATCAATGCCCATGCCAGCCGATGGTGCCGTGTGGGGTGCCCTTCTTGGGGCGTGCAAGATACATAAGAATGTGGAGATAGGGGAGGAGGCTTTTGAGCATGTCATCAAGCTTGAGCCGAGCAATGCGGGCTACTATGTGCTCATGGCAAACATATATACGGACACAGGACAGTTGGAGGGTGTGGTGAGGGTACGGGCGATGATGAGGGAGCGCGGGCTCAAGAAGGAGCCTGGGTGCAGCTACGTCGAACACAAGGGAAGAGTTCACCTGTTCATGGCTGATGACCATTCGCATCCTCAGGCAAAGAGGATTTACGAGCTTGTGATTAAGCTTGAACATATGGTGAAGGAGAAGACAGGTGGCACTGCAGGAACGGATGGACACTCCAAGAAGGCGCCTGTGCCGTTGATCGGCTTTCACAGCGAGAAACTTGCTGTGGCCTTTGGTATGTTGAACACTGATGGCGGTGAGATTGTGGTGATCAAGAATCTAAGGGTTTGCGGAGACTGCCACTCTTTCCTCAAGACAGTCTCTGCAATTGCCAACCGGGCATTTCTTGTCAGGGACGCGAGTCGCTTCCATCGCTTTGAGGGTGGAGCATGCTCCTGCAAAGATTACTGGTGAAGAAGTTTGTGCTCACTGTGCCCGGAAGATGTTATTTGCTTGTACTGGAAATTGATTTAGCCTGCAAAGGATGGATGCGCTTGAAATCTTCAGTACTCACTGGTACAGGCTTGGTTACTGTGCTACTATACTCCACTGCAGGCATGAAATAGGTGAAATCGTGGAAGTTTGGAGCAACAGTGGAGAAAATGTACATTCAAATCAACATGCTCAACTGCCTGAAGATCAGGCGGAGATTCAAGGGCTGATGCATCGGTGGTTATACCGATACTGAACAGCCAGTAGAACGAACTGCAAACTCCCTCAAGGACTGCACTCTGCTCTGGATCAATTTGCATTCCATCACGTGTTATTCCTTGTGGAAGTGCAATGATCCATTTTGGCCTTTGGCATTCTACTGATGGATGCCCAATTGTGAAGGATGCGTATTTGAGACAATGGCGTCACAACGCCAGATCTCTGACCAAAATTGGTCCGGAGTACAACAGAATTGATCTGTTAAGTTATCTGATTGGTTGGCATTGTTCAGGTCGCCAGTATAGCCCAATGTGGTATTGATATATAAATAGGGGATGATTTGCACCCGAATGTGTTAGAGAAGGGAGAAATTTTGATCGAGGAGGTGAAGGCAGAAAATTTGATAGAGATGTCAAGCTGCATGCTTTCACCCATTTTTATCAAACCCACGATTGTGAACCAGTTTTAGCTGGTAGCAGCCTGAGTATGAATCTTTGTGAGTATCGACGCCTGCAGAGAATAGAAGTCAATAGTGTCATTGCAATTTTCGTTTACTCTTGCAGCCGTATTACTGCACTTTCAGTTAGCAGGATAGCAAGACCAGAAGTGCAGTAGCGTCATATACATGGTCTCCGGTTCGTCTTTGAGTTGATACATAAGCAGCGATCTGATATACACCATCCGTCAATATTTAGCTCAGTTTTATGTATGCTTTGTTGCAAAAGGTTGGCAATGCTGTCAGCACAGATTCCGCAAATTTAAAACGATTCTTATCCTAAACTGAGACCATCATTAAAAACATGTAGAAACTACGATATACATGTTGCACGGAAACCAATCCAGGCCCAGAAAGGTAATGGCAAAACCATATATTAATAGAACAGTGCATGCACTTTACCTTTGATATACAAATCTACTGATCTCTCGTATTGTGAAGTAATACAATGGGCAAAATCATGTCCATGTAAAAGATTGGGCTAGTTTACAAAAGGGGGATCTCCTAGACAGAGCAACTGGGGAAAAAGGGTAAAACACACATCCTTGTACAACAACTGTATCATGGCACTCTACATCCCAGTTGAGTTGGTCCTTCCTATTCTTTGAGCACCAAGTTTTGGTGCTGGCTTCGTTCCTCGGCCCCTGCCTGATGACGCTAGAGGCCTAGCTTTAGTTGCCGGTGGGGGTGCTGCGATGGCACCCCATAGGTCGTCATTGTTTGCTGCTGCTGCTGGCTTTGAAGGCCTCCCAGATGATTTCGGCTGAGGCGCCGCTATTGAACCCCAGAGGTCATCATCGCTATTGTGTGATACCGAGGGTTTGATGTCTGCAGACTTTGATGCACTTTTGGGTGCTGGAACAGCCATAGGACCCCATAGAGCATCATCTGCTTTTGGTGCCATTGCTGGATTTGATCTTGATGAACTTGGAACTATGATTGAAAAAATTTAATAGGGAATAAATTAATCAGAGTGTTTAAGCAGAAGCTGTGCATGTCTTTGAGTTATTACAAATGAACAGACAAAAAAAAGCATAACTTACTTGGTTGCTTTGGTTGCACCACCGGACGTTTCTGAGCAGCATGTATGTTGGAAAGAAGAGATGGTGGTGACTTCTCCTCGAATGGATCTACATCATCCCATCCTTCGTTGTCGCTATCATTCCCTTCCTGGTTATCGTTCTCAACTTCACCCCATCCATCTACAGAGGAGCCTGATAATGCTGGTGCAGTTTGATCGAAAGAGTTGGATGTGGATGGTGCATATGATGCTGGGGCAGAGTGAGTATCTGCTGCAATATAATTGACCAAACATGAGGATTCACATGTTTATAACTTTTATTAATCCTCGTTTCAAACAATTATTACACCTTGTAACCTTTATAACCCCTCCACTTTTGTTCAAGTGATGAGAAACTGAGCTCAAAACTATCGAGGATTAAAGCAATTTAGCGAAGGACTAATACCTGATGTGGCACTGGGGGGTGCTGAAACTTGAGTGTTATTGGCATTTGCAGTAGATACTGGACCATGATCGGAAGGTTTTCCTTTCTGAGTAATAGAACTCATGGCCCACCTGAATACGAATGTGTTATAATAAATTGCAATTGCATACAAAAGCAGAAAAAACTTGATATAAACTGCACAAGCCTAATGATAGCTTCAATACATCTGTAGAAGCATACAGAATTATGGCTTCATTTGTCAGAACGGTGGGAACTAAAATTAAAATTAGTTATAGTTGTTTGCTTTTACACTTCAGCTAATCTGAAGACTAATGCAAGTTATTAGATCCCACAGCACAATGCAGAACAACATTGACACAGTCGTTGGAGAAAAACATTGACAGTCGTTGGAAAAAAACATTGACAAAGTCGTTGTTTAAAAACATAAACACAATTGTCCTAAGAACTGGTTGTTTCTCAGCAACCATAGCAGGTTAGTCAAGCATGCTTGCATTGGACACATTCAGTATTATGTGCTACATGAGTTCATATGTAGTCAATAAATACATAATGGTTTGCATTGGTCAGTGGCCTAAGCATCAGAACAAGTAAAGGGATCTAACATAGTATGGGACACTTCTGTTGTGAACAGTTCACAATAGGATAAACGTCGCATACACTATCAAATGGCATGGCTTGAATGGAAATTTCAAGGAGTAAGAACACAGATTATTTGGGAGAGAGAAAGCCGATTCTTCTTTACTCCAACGGTCCAACCACATGTTACAGTGCATATTCTTTTATAGGCTTGATTCAACCTGTCGCCTAACACATGGACTCTACCTCTCGCAATCCAATCAAACTGAACTATATCTCTAGCTATCCAATCTAATGCATACTCTTTCGCTGTCTTACTCGAGCTCTATCTCTTATGGACCTTCACTAACGTAAAGAATATGTAAGGAAATAAATCCAACTAACAAGAACAATATAATATTCAAATGAAAAAGGGTGATAGCCGTTCTTATCCCTAGCTTCTAACTACGCTGTCCCAGTAGGTACACGGAAACAGTGCACACGCCGTTCTGCTACACATTACTTCAGCATGCCTTTATCTTTCAAAAAAAAAGCATAACTGGTTTGATTAGCAATCATGACAGGCCAAACTTTTTAAGATTTTTTTCCATTTTCGAAGATGGGGTAGACATAACTTATACTCCCTCCGTCCCGGTTTAAAGGACACATATTGGAAATCATGCAATCCCAAAATCCCCCCACCTCCTAGGCACATAAACATTTAGTTTCCGAGGAAGAGCCAAATTAGCCCCAATCAGAGGAAGCCTAGGGCCTAGAGATTTCCTATATGTGTCCTTTAAACCGGGATGGAGGGAGTAACACATTTCCCACAATCATTATTTTGCCCGTTCCCTTTGTTTTTGAAAAATCACTCTAGTATTACTGTGTCCGAATTTTAATTTTGAATTACATATATGATTTTTTTTTCGATTTGAAGTTTTAAACACATACTAGATGCAATTCCAATAAAAAAATAGATAATGGTTTAAAGCAAGGTGAGTTGGGGAAATCTGGTTTACCAATTACCATACATGAAGGGGCTGAATTGTAAGACATAATAAGTAAATCCCACAGATGACGATTGGAACAGTGACAGCTTACCCAAGTAAACCAGTATTTCCCGCCTTTAACTGACCAACAGTAGATTCACCTGCCCTGTTGTCTCCCGTGTTAAGCTATATAAAACACAACACAGCAAAGAAAATAACAATATAAGAACAGGAACATCAATAAAGGGTAGAGATGTATTTCTCTTCGCACCGCAGCAGAGAACCTTATCACAGCAATGATTGGACATAAATGAATGTAATTTAGAGCATTTTAGGCTGCTTAGCCTGCTTTTTTAGAGAGACTGTCATTTGGAATAAAGAAAACCAAGGGAGTGTAAATAGTGACATGCGCCACAACCCACGAAGTGTCATAAAACAGTTGTAGTAGTAAGCAGATAAACTAGATACGGTACCTTTTCATGATGTTGTTTTGCTATTTGCAAGAATTGATCAGTAGCCTGGAAAGCCTTGGTCCTCACGTCACTATAACAGATTAATTGGAAGATGAGATGTTACAAAAGTACAAATACAGTAAGAACTAAAACAACAGGTTATAATGTGATGAACATCACATTTTGCCATCTTGACGTTGACCACTTAGGCTGTTAAATTTTCGTTTTCATATGTAGAACTTTTTGTCCAAAGTAAAATATGCCAGGATATCTTAAAAACTGATTGTGCATCTGGTGCTCAATTGATGTCTCTAAGTTATTCGCTCGTGTGACAGCTAAAGGTTGTAAATTACCTGTCTGGGTCAAATGTAAGGACAACAATGTTAGGCAGTATACGAGTTGCGATCTCTGTCATTTCGTAGTATGAACTAGTGACACTCAGCGCCATGATTCCTGGCAGGTAAAACAATGATTCATAGTTGGTCACAATAATCAATGGAAGATTACTCTATCAATAGTACAACAGCACATCTTCTCAGGCTAATGTACCAGCTGCTCGAGCAGGAGGGAAGGTATCTCTTAATGCACGGACTGTGAATGCATTGATCAATACTCGCTTCCTAGTCTGTAAGAAAAAGAAAGTCATGTTAAAGACTAAGTAGGGTGGAACTGTAAAACTAGTAGAATGAACACTGCATCCAGGCTACAGAAGGAAATGCAGAAGCTGCAATATCAATCAATAAAAGATTTAAGCTTACTAAGCTTGCTACTAGACACTGTTATGTTCCCATTTGGGGGCAAATTGTGTTTTTTTCCTGGTATTTACCAACCAACTACTATTTACTTCTGATCCTTTTATTTTTATGTGTTTGTGCCACCAGTAACCAACCAGTGTTCAACAGAAAATTAAACCCTGCTCATGGAGACAGGCTAGAAAAACAATTGGGATTTAGAGCTTTTAAAAAAATGGTTGTCAAAATTTCCCTAGATGTATGAACCAATTGCTGCATCTGAAATTGAGAGACCACAACTGCAGCATCTCCAAGTAACACTTCAAAGGAAAACTAGCAATAAAAGCAAGCAACCAAAGATCAGAGCATCTTTGAGACAAACCCCATCATTCATGTAATTTGAAATGTTCCCAAGAAGAATTGTAGTGTTTGTCCGGATTGCAGGTTCTTCATCCACCTGAAGACAAAATAACAATGCATTTACTAAATATAAACCATCTCATATCCAAGAAGGCATCACTGGGTTAAAAAAACAAATTAGAATGAAACTCCACCTGGAGCTTAGAGAGATATTTCAAGAGAGATCCTGAGATTGTACGCTGAGATAACTACAGTAACAGAACAGCTGATTAGCGCAAAAAAAGAACTTTCATGGAAAATAAAGGAACATGGAACAAACTGAAGTCCCTGGATTTGCTCTTTACAAGCATAGTACAGGAAGTGTTTTGTGCACACTTGACACTCATATCTAAAGGGAACAGAAAAGTAAAAACTCCAAGGCAACAGTGGGCCATCATTTCAAACTCTTCGATGAAATAAGCTTAAGATGGCAAACCTAACAGACATGATCAACCAAACATTGGCCCAACATGAAAGTTCATGCAACTCACTTTTGGTGCCAATACAAGCATCGACTTCAATGTCAGTTCACGGAGAAAAGAAGAAGTATCAGAGAACCCAGTAGCAACATGAGGAAAAACCTACAGATACATTAGACTCCTGTCAAATGCCAACATTCGAGAAACACATGCAGATATCCATCTAAAAAAGATTGCATACTTGTTCATCAACTGTTTGTGCTGCCAATGACTCTCCAAACTGATCTATGTGCTGCAAAAGACTAACTCGGATAGCTCGGTCATTCGAAGCAAAAAGTTTCACAATAGTCGGTAAAACCTGAAAAAGGCCAGTATTATCAACTTGTGTAAGAAGCCCTCAAAGTGTCTTTGCTGGATGGCCAAAACTAACATGTACTGAGTGAAAGTAAAATAAATTAAGACAAACCTTGGTACTAAATTGGTCAGCTGGAAGCCAGGAACCCATCTTTAACAGCACAGTCAAGGCTGGAGCAGCAGCTGAACCAAATTCAAGAGAAGATGCCAGTACAGGGAGCAACTATTCACAAAGTAGACCATATACAAACATAAACAAGGAACTCCAGTTGGTTGCACAGAATATCACCAAAGTCCAAAGAAACAGGATCATGGCCTCATGGGTTCAGTTCCACATACCTTTTTCAGAACTATCTCGCGGGGAAGCTGTTCTGCTATATTTGGGAGTTTCCGGAAAAAGCTATCTTTCTCAACACTGTCCTTTAAATTAAGAACTTCCATGAACTGGATGGTCTCTACCAATTTGTTCTGGAAAAACTCTGAAATTAAAAGTCAAAATCGTAAGCAACATAGTGCAAATAGTCTGGGGAGTAAGAAGGATTGCAGCATTATTAACAAGACTGAAGAAAACGGACATTAATAAAAGAAAATGCCACACAAAATAAGATGATAGTCTGAATGACAAGGAAAAACTATTGAACTTACCACTGTTGTCAATAAGTTTTGAAGGGTTCATTCTACGAGAAGGTGTAGAACTCAAGAGCTTCTGATAATCCGGAAGCAGAGACTGCAACAAAAGAAATGGAAATCATTTACTTTAAGAGTCACAGGAACCATGTCAAAATAATTACTTGTCACTAAAATGGATGTATCTAGACATATTTTAATGCTAGATACGTCCATTTCAATGACAAGTACTCCCTCCGTCCCAAGGAATAGGGCGTATAAATTTTTTCGTTTTTTTATCACAGCATAAGGCGCAGGGTGTAGTTTGCCCGTTTTCTCCCAAAACTGCCCCTCCCAGCGTTTACATCGACCTAAGATATCAGGAGTGAAGCAGTTATTAGTTGCGCTGTTATTGGCCCTTTCATCGCGCATGCAGGGAGAGGACCGTATTACTGGGCTGCTATTGGGCATGCATGTGCATGCGGTGAAAGAAGAAGTTATTGCAAAGTTTTGGGCGTGCTCCCGTTGCATGCAGGACCAAAGAACGAAACAGCTCATGAATTAATAGGGGTATCATTTGGAAAGATTTTTTCTCTCTAGACTCCTTAATATGCGCGCCCAGAAATTTACGCCCTAAGCTATGGGATGGAGGGAGTAATATGGATCGGAGGGAGTACTATGGTATAGACAGTGGAGGATATGATGGATTCATAGGATAGCTCCAGATCCAACCCCCCCAAAAAAAACTTAATGCAATCATGGAAGCTAACCTTTGGGATTGAAGCAATGTTGCGAAGGTCCTCTGTCCTGGTCAACTTTCCACCAGAAAAGAGCTCATAAATTAAGCACCCTGCAATGAGTAACATATGGTATCATTTTAGCGGAAATTAACTAGATTCATATGCTCTCACTATTTCGTTATTCAGGATGTAATAACCAATGTTGAAGAAAAAAAGAGGGATGGTGCACCAAACAAAACTATCACAAAGGACAAATATCAGAAGAGGTAATATCATCTGAGTTTATTAGTTTAGACTTGAGGAGTTTTTCCTTTGGTGACTCTGTCTATAATGCAAAATGAGCAGCATTCGCCATGAAAGATTTAAAGTACTACGCGTATACAGAGAGATCCCAATTATGAAACAATTGAACAGCTTTCACATGTTATGTAAAGAACAGCATTGTGCACAGCTCGTAAGGAACTGTTTGGAAAAAAAATACCATTTCAAACCAAGAAAAATACACATAATAACCCACACACCAATCCAACTCAGGAGAAGGGACCCCATTAGAATACAGTTAGTTAGTTCAGCTCACCCAATCCCCAGGAATCAATTGCCCATGGAGGGGATTTTCTAATTGAAACCCAATCTGACTTTGTCAGCTCCATTGGCTTGTACTGATTTCCAACTAGCCATTCGAATTGCTGCGAAGGAACAATAAATATGAGAAGATATTTTATATAGATTCAAACATACATATAATGTCGTCACAGAAAATGAAATATATTTCCTACTTCCGAGCTTGAAATAAAATTGTGGTTTGAACATTCACCAAAAATCTCAGAAATAGAACTATATGTAGTGCCATATCAGTCTAACATTAACAAAGGTGTTGACTGAGAGCCATTACCAACATGGGGCTACCAGCAGCTTCGTTATTGGCATCAAATTCTGAGAGAACATCAAAAGCATGAAGCTTCCAGTCCAAAGTTTGAGTAACAACTACACTAGTCAAGCATACGTTCCCATGAACCTGAAATTGATGAAAGGACAGCAATCAGCTCATTTATGACTGAAGTACTGGCAGTGATTGTTATTTTCAACAATACAGTTATGAAAATATCGCAATATCAGGTCACAATTCACAAACACATAAGGAGATGAGGCCCTGTATTCTCCTTCGTGGATTATGTGAAGTGGTTGTGGATTTTCCATATCTGGAATGGATTAAAACCTGGCCATAATGAGTAAGCCCTAAGTTCGTGGATGTGGCTATGTTGGGATGTCTGTTAGAGGGACTAGCACGGTATAAGAGTACCTAGGCATCAGTGCAACCTTAGCCTTTGGCTCTATAGCAGAAATGCATGCAATGCCTACACATGTTCTACTGCAACAATATCTATATGTATCATTGTTCAACAAGTAATGTCTACTGCATGTGCATTCTATCGATCTTCCAAGTATCTATCAAGATCTTCTAAGTATCTATTAACAAATGATGCCAACTAACATGGTTGACTTAGCATGAGTTCTTAAACATAAATTTATCATTGCAGTAAAGCAAGAAAAACATAGTTGTCTGATCTCTAAGAACCTCTCAGAAGGATAGTGTCGAGTAGGAAGTAAATAAAGAAGAAACCAAATGATCAACGAAGTATCATAAATTCATAATATCAAAGCCAACTGACTGCGGCTTAATACATGTGGCTCATCTGCATCGACAAGGATATTTTAAATGTAAAGCTAGTTGACCCACATGATCAAATGCCAATGCTAACTAATGTTTAACATTATTATTAACCTTTTATAAAAAGATAAACAAATTAAGGATCTCACTGAAAATCATTTTGTATGATGACAAAGGTTTATGGGTTAATTAAATATATGCCACTGCAAAATCTGGCTACTTGAGAAACACCACTGCAAATTTTGACTTCCGAAAAACGCCACTGCAATTTTATGTACATTTCATAGGTGCCGTTGTGCCTACTTAAACACACATACCGGCCAATATACACCATGTGGTGGGCCCCACACGAAATCTGCTTAGGACGTGACACCCCCTGTCCTCCCAGGAACCCAACCCTAGAACTGGCGGCGGCACGGCGAAAGCAGGCGAGCATGGCGACGGCGAGCAGCTGACTTGCGCACTCCCTCCCTACCTCTCAGAACGGACGTAAGTTCCCCTGATATCCTCGCCGGCGAGCATGGCAGCGGCGGAAACCAGCAGCGAGCACATGATTCTCAGTCTCTCCCCGCTTCTAGGACCAGACGGAACCCCCCCCCCCCCCCACAAGTCCTCCCTCGCATTGGCGGTGCAAGGCAGCAGCGAGCTTTGCGGAAGCCAGCACCTGATTTGCGCATCCCCGACCCACCTCTTCGACCGGATGGAACATTCCGGGACAGCAATGACTACCTGGAGCAGCCAAAACCTGATTTGCAGCAGCTAGGACCTGATTCCCAACAGCCAGCACCTGATGGCCATTTGAACCTGGAGCAGAGCCATATTTCTGTATACGTGTCAAATGTTTTTGTTTGCATGCCGTAGTTATTTCAACTTGGAGTTATGTTATGAGAAGTTGAGCCTGGAGCTGTATTATGAGATGTTGAACTTGGAACTTGTTATGTTCTCCTATTTTATTCTGTCAAAATTATGCTTTCTCCAATTTTATTCCGTCACATATTTTTCGCATGCTTTCTTCCTAATCTGGTTCAGGTGGGCCCCACCATGTATACGTATGTAGACAGGAAATACGGTGTATATTGACCGGTATGTGTGTTTAAGTAGGCATAATGACATCTATGAAATGTACATAGAATTGCAGTGGCATTTTTTGGAAGACAAAATATGTATTGGTGTTTCTCAAATAGCCGGAAATTGCAGTGGCATCTATCCAATTAACCCAAGGTTTATATGGTAACGTGGCAAACATGTAATAACTAGAAAAACTCTGTCGAAAGCCATAGAACCCCAAAACAAAGAAGTTCTGAAACTGGCCTGGGCTACAAGCATAATGCGGTAACTCCAGGAATTCAGGGTATATTCAGACATATGAAATTTGCTAAGTGTCTGGAACAAAATAGAACAATAAAAATAAAAAAATCGAAATAATCGAATACAATAAAACAGCATTTTAGCAACCATGTAAATAATCGAATCTACAAGCGAACGTCAGATAGCAACAAAAAAGAAAATATTGATAAACAGCTTGCATAAAAAAAGGGTTACATTCTTTTAAGGCAGGAACTTACGAGCTTGCAATCGTTATTGAGAAAGCTCACAGCTTTTGATATCTGATGAAGACCCCAAGCAAAATACTCATCTCTGCAACACATTATACTAGCCACAATGAGAATAAAGTTCGCTGAAAAATTAGAACATACAATATTGAATACCCCCTCCATCCCAATGCATGTGGCGTCCTTGTTTTTCGTGTTTTCACTTTGACAAATAATATGTGTTACTTGTTAAAAAAATATACTATTAGAAACTTTATTCGTACAAAATCAATAGTATAACTTTCATGACATATAATCAATGTTTCATTTGTCAAACTCATGGTCAAACTTAGACCCCCGCATTTGTGCCATCTAGATGGTTGCGGAGGGAGTACTACGCTGAGAACAAGCCAATTACAAAATTTTGATCTGGAGAAACAGGTAGCACCATGGTACACCAAACTAACATACTGATAACTCCGACTACATCTGTGTAGTACCATGGCCTATAAACTGCAACTAGCATGACAGTGTGCTATAAACATGTCTACTAGGAAGTATACCAGTTCTTGTACAAGGAATTTGTGCCCCTACCTGTTACCACGCAATTGCCGATTAGGCCACATGATCAAGCTGGTTGGGTCGTATAATAACTACCAGGTGGATGACCAGTCTGAGACGAGCATTGTTACCAATTTTTAAAACTATTCAGTTCCTCCAGTTCAATCGGTAGCATCGCAGAGAACACATATAAGATGGTAAGTAACTATTCATCTAGACTTCTCAGAAACAATGTCACTGGTTTTCCTACAGCAGATCCCAAGGTTGGTTATTAAATATGTTTACATAGGAGTGTTATTAAAGATCCTCAGCGTTATCCGTTATGTAATCACAGTAAATCTTATAGCATGGAAATAAACACTATATTTGGTTAGTGCGACTTGAGCAGTTATGATCTAAGTTAGGAAAAATCATATCTCTCAGACATTAGGGTATATACAATGTTAGCACAGATATGACATGCTTTGTTTAACATAAGAAGACAACTGAAGCTCATCGTACCTCTGTGTACCTCCCAGATTCAGTTCCTTGATTTTTTCCGCAAGTGGTGTAACAGGCTCTGTAACTATATATATTGTGTGTTTTACAGAAGGTCCATCAGGAACTTCTGCTTCAGTACTGTGAAGAAAGGATAATATATTTGGATGGCGCACCTGCAATAAGAAAAATACTGAACTGAATTAGCAGATGTTTTTAATGAGAAAAAGAAGTTTGGTCCAGCCAACAAGAAATCCTCCAATGCAATAGAAATGGTAATTAAGTACCAAAACATGGTACTTAGTAGGAAGATCATGGGAACAAAATCATCCAAAACGATGAACACTGACCAAAGTATATTAGAACACCAATTGCAATGCTGAGATATAGCACCGCTGTTATTAAATCAGCTTTCTGCAGTTGTTTTTTCGATTCAAATTTTGGACATAGTGTTTTTTACGATTCTATTGATTACCACCACTCACTTCGATCTAATCTGTTGACTTAATAGCACTACTAGTCATCTAGAAATTCAGACCAAAATGAGTAACTTACTGTCCGTAATCTCTTAACACCATTCCGACCAGCAACCAAGTGCCTGTCCTGAGGGTTGCTCCCTGACAGTGAGAAAATAGAAACAGGCGATCCATCATCCTGGAGAAGACAAGAGAACAATTACGTTGCGAAACCAGGGTAAAGTACACAAGATACACAAATTGTCACTGGTGGTAACACCAGGGTAACAAAACCTGCTAGTGTTGGAGACCAAAATCACATTGAAAATAACCTGGGTGGTTAGTGGTAACA
Source organism: Avena sativa (assembly GCA_916181665.1). Lineage (NCBI taxonomy): Eukaryota > Viridiplantae > Streptophyta > Magnoliopsida > Poales > Poaceae > Avena > Avena sativa. The sequence goes on along the minus strand of OV702295.1, from coordinate 376,884,249 downwards.
TGATACAGAAACGTTCTACACTTCAAACATACTAGTACAACAAAATGAAGGACCTCCATAAATTATACAGTTCAATTGAAGTTCAGACATCCGCTTGCCCAGATTATCAACTAAGTACTGGATCTACCAATTCTACTTCCTGAGAGCACTGAATCCACCAATTTTACTTCCTACAGAGTTACCAAAGCTAGCACCCCCCTAACACGAGGTTCAAAAATGTACCCCGACCTGAGACTTCTACAGAGAATAGGCTGATACACGGTCCAGCGCGTATGAAGCCTCAAAGCGCCGAAAGCCCAAGCTAAAATCCACATGGAAACTCGCATACAATTAGCTCCAGCTAGAATAGCTAGTTCCAGCTCGAAATCAAAAGGTTCGCATGCCCTATGAGGATCCGACCAATCGGGAGACGGGAGAGGCGGAGGGTGCGAGCGTGAGTACCTTGGACACGCCGCGGTGGTGCGACCAGGAGCCCCAGGCGGAGGCGTGGGGCTCGCCAATGATGTAGGGGAAGTCCTTGAGGCCCGATCCGGATCCCGCGACCACATCCTTGAGAAACTTGAACATTTTATTCTACTCCCTCGACGTGCTTCCCCTCGATTCTCCGCCTGGTGTTTGGTCTTCCCCGATCGCCTCCCCCGGCGGTGGGTGGTTTGTGCGGGAGGAGGAGGAGGAGGCGGCGAGGTAGATCCGGGGAGGACGACGAGGCCGTCTCGAGGGAGGTAGAGGGTAAACCGGCACGAGGATGACCTACCTGGAAGAGGAGGAAGATGGATGCACTTTTTGCATATCCCCCCTTGCCTCTGGGAATCACGAACGGGATTATTGGACAGGCAGGCTGACAGCTCATGCTTACAAGATGTGATTTGTATACTTTGCCACGTCAAATTGCGTCACTTGACAGTACACATGGAGTGGAAACTTCACTGAAATTCTTTTCACTGGGTTTCCCTTAACAGATACACCAGCAAGAAACGAGTCACGATGCAACTCCCTCCGCTACGAATTTCTCTATACAGTACTCTCTCCGTTTAGAAATATAAAAATATAAGATGTTTTAGGTTTTAAAGAAGATGTATCTAGACACGTTTATATAGAGACATGCCAAGCTGGACAAATTTGTGGCAGTTAATATGAAAGAGAGGTATAGTAGTTATTTGTCTTTAGAAGTATTGTCATGGTACTTGGAAAATGCTTTCTTCCTCGAGTGTTGTCGTGTTATTTGGTAGCACGAAGTATGTGTTTTCTAAGATTAATTTGATCAAGAATTAGTCTAAATATATGTATAGAAAGTGTTCTGAATCTAAAGTTACAAATTTTGTGTAATATAATTGAGATATAGTTACTCAATTTTTTGGTTAAAGGAAAATCTCATAAATAGTTTTGTGCCTTATTCATTAGAAGGAAGTATGAATTGTGTGTTTATATGGTATTCCCTCTGCTTAGAAATACAAGACGTTTTAGCTTTGTGAATCGAATGTATCTAGACGTCTTTTAATGTATAGGTTCGTAGAGCTTCGGAGTGAACATATACACTAAAAGATGTTTAGAACACTCATTTCACAAAGCTAAAATGTCTTATATTTGTTAACGGAGGGAGTATATACTTATTTGTAGCTCTAATTGGTCGAATAACTGTTGAGAGAGTCGCCCGGCAAACATCAACTCATATGTAGCACAAAGGAGGTCCTTGGATATTGCAATTACAGCAAATTTGAGTCCAAGTTGCCACGGAATGGACGAGTTTTGTTTGACTCCAATGTGATCTTCTGTATCTTCTATATAAATCTTGGTCATCTAGAATTTGTTATGTGCAACTGAGCACTGTATGCTCTTTAGTGAGCTCTGTAGTCATATATTATAGTTGTTATGTTAATGTATGTTTTATGTTCAAAAAGGAATTAGTCAAATAAATCTTGCAACTGAGCTTAAGAGGAAATCAAAGAATTATGAACGGGATTATTGGATAGGCATGTTGACAGCTCATGCTTGCAAGATGTGATTAGTATACTTTGCCACGCCAAATTGCGTCTATTCTAGCCACTTTTATCATGTGAAACGAAAAGTGGCGGTTATTTTTATGGTTTCGTCCTTTTACGGTGTCTGCTATAGATGCTCTTAGTAAGCTTTGTAGTCTTTTATTGTGACCCTAAGGTAAATATATCTCTTATGTTCAAAAGAAGAATTAAATTTTATTTAACTAAGCTTGCGAGGAACAAAATACAATCTCTAATCTGATTTAATGGTAGTAGGTTTATGCAAAACTTTGCTTAAACCAGCGACAATTAAATCGTATTGGAGTGAGTACTATTTTTACATTATATATAGTTACTATTTAATTGCCAACTTTGGACGTGTGTATGCCTACCAACTCTACTAAGTAATAAGCTATCTAAGATCCCTAGAATTAGAGATCTATGGTTACTCCTGTCATTGGTGTTGTTTTTGTCTCTACATGTCAGCAGGTGTTTGTCTTTTTTCCACTGCATGCCTACTATGTTTCTGGTGATTTCGTGCATAAGTTGATGCTCTTACTATTTAATTGCCAACTTTGGAGGTGTGTAGGCCTACCAACTCTACTAAGTATAAGTTATCTAAGCTCCCTAGAATTAGAGAGCTATGGTTACTCCTGTCATTGGTGTTGTTTTTGTCTCTACATGTTAGCAAGTGTTTGTCTTTTTTCCACTGCATGCCTACTATGCTTCTGGTGATTTCGTGCATAAGTTGATGCTCTTATGCATTGCAACTATGCTAAGCAGGACTAGCTAGGGATGTTGCAGGGGCAATGTTGCACATTTAGAAGCCACAAGGCAACATGAAGCCAGAGCACTAGTGGCTAGAGAGTAGAGAGAGAATTAGAGCATGCACAAGAAGTTTCTTTAATTCTTTGGTGATTGTGACTGCTTGGATGATTTGAAAGCAGCGCAATGCACACGTCTTTGGAAACAGAAGATATCAGTGTGACACGATTAGGCTCATTGACTGTGCACATGATGAGCTACGCCTATGGGAGATGACACAAACGAGAGATCGTGTGGAAGCCAGAGATGGAGGGAGACACCACCCATCAAGAAAATAAGACTAGGATGAGTGGGAGTGTGTTGGGAGTGAGTTTGTATCAACCATCCCAATTGTTTGCAAGTGATTCTATGTTGTTGCTGCTTTTCCTGTTTGATGTGTGATATTGCCTAAGCTTGTTGCTACATGTTGCTTGATGATGCATGTTGCCTGTGTTGCACGATGCTACGTGTGCATAAATTAATCGAATGGCGACAACAGCAGGGATAAACATGGGATATGGGGAGAGATATTAATGGGGACCGGGGTGATGAATGGGGTCCGAAATCCACTAAGGGGTCTAATCCCTTGCAAACAAGCGAGGCCAAAATTAGTGAGGTGCGAGAGTGTGTATCCAAATACATTATCAACTATAATATAAATCAGATGCACTATAGATTTTAGTGAAACTATCAACAGTGTGGTTGTTCCATACTTTCTACAAAATGATGTCCTGAAAAGATTGCTAGATGGATCATTATGGACAACAGAGAGGGGAGAGGCACCATTGCACTCTCCATATCAGGAAGTCACTAGAGCAAAGATCAAAGGTTTTTCTATTGCAATCTTGGACCAATTTTTTTTGTAGCAATGAGATAAAACTAGTGAGGTGCGAGAGTGTGTATCCAAATACATTATCAACTATAATATAAATCAGATGCACTATATATTTTAGTGAAACTATCAATATTGTGGTTGTTCCATACTTTCTACAAAATGATGTCCTGGAAAGATTGCTAGATGGATCATTATGGACAACAGAGGGGGGAGAGGAACCATTGCACTCTCCATACCAGGAAGTCACTAGAGCAAAGATCAAAGGTTTTTCTATTGCAATCTTGGATCAAAATATTGTGTAGCAACGAGATAAAACCTTTCTCCCAAACAATTGTAGGTCTAATTACAATTTCCAACATGTATATGTATATCCACAAAATTTCCGATTGTTTGAAAGTTTCTACATGTGTCATTTGATCTTCTTAGATCAATCAAGTGTGCATTCCTCATTTGCAAGAACCCGCACCAATATACCCCTTGATACATATTTACAATTGTCAAAGGTCATATATAAGTTAACACGATTCATAATTTTTTATTGAATTGGAAGTGATTTTAGCACCATGAATGCCCTGTATAGGACAAGTGACACTTTTTGGTGGCCATGTGCAAGGTGGTGTGTTCCGGTGAAGGAGTGTCCGTAAACCCACTAAGCACTTTGTGCTTTAAACTTGTGTGCATCTTCTCACCAAATTAATACAAAATATATCCTCCGATGAAATTTATATAGTAGATAAAATATTTGATCAACGAAGCCAACTATTTATGTACAAATGTTTTAAGTAAAAAAACAAACAAAATGGTACCTAACCATTCAATGAGTTTTTCCATCTAAATAGAGGAGATGCAAAATATGATCTAACTGTAGTACCAAATATAAGGTTTTATTAAAAGCATGAATAAAAGTAGATAAAGAACTCCAGATTTGGTGCCTCTTGACGTTATATTAGGCAATGGTGCACCATAATTTCAGCTACACGTGTTCCAGACGAGTTTACAACCACGTAGTTTTATCTCTTTCAAAAGCAAGTACCAATCTCTTATTCACATATAGTATAGTACTATCAGGAGCATATGCATCGTATACCCACACAATCATTAGAATGGTATAAAAATCACTTCACAATATGATAAATACCCTCATGCAAGCATTAATAAATATGTACTCCCTCTATGCCAAAATAGATGTGAGGAATTTATTTAAATCTTTATGTATCTTTATACTAAATTGTGTCTAGATACATTTAGACATAAGAGAAGATGCATCTATTTTGAGACGGATGGAGTATTTAATTTATAGCATTGTTCAAAAAATCGGTCGATATGCCGATTAATAGCCCGATTTATCGCTACTCAGAGGTGGCTGATATGCCGATTTTCTGATTTATGGGCCGATTTTCTGATTTATCGTCCGATAAATCAGCCGATACGTTGAAAAATCGTCAATTTTCAGCTGGACGATAAATTACCGATAAGTAATATCCTTAACATTGCTTTATAGTATGGTTAGACATAAGAGGAGAAAAAACAAGGGCACCACTAGGAATCGGCGTCTGATATCTAGCTTCCATTAGACCAGTGCATGGATGTACGATTGGAAGCATGATGGACGTCAGATTTTAGCAAGGTCTTCAAGCAATTCTTTCCTTGGAACAAGGATAATGGCCTGCTTCTAGTAATAAATATCCCTATTATTCCCTTCTCCTTAATAGAAACTGCTAATTAAACGGAATAGCTAATTAAGCGGGATATATGCTACTAAATTTTGTTCGGACAGAAAACAATAGACTTTTGTAAATTTGGGGCATGCATATTTTATTCCGTGGGAAGCAAATATTTTGTCCCAGTGTTATTTTATTTTTCTTTTGTCAAAACTATTTTTTCTTCCATTACAACTAAATTTTGTTTCATCTAAAAATATTTGTTTTAACTTGTTTATTTTCAGCGTATCAAAATGCGTCTATGGATAGATATGTTGGAGATATGCCCAAGAGGCAATAATAAAGTGGTTATTATCATATCTTCATACTTATGATAAATGTTTACATACCATGCTATAATTATATTAACCGGAAACATTAATACTTGTGTGATTTGTAAACATAAAAGAGTCCCTAGTAAAGCCTCTTGTTAAACTAGCTTGTTGGTTAATATATGATCATGGTTTCCTGATCATGAACATAGAGATGTTATTAACAACAGGGTCATATCATTAGGAGAATGATGTGATGGACATACTCCTATAGTTAAGCGTAGCATAAAGATCAAGTTATTTAATATAGTTCATTTGCTATAAGCTTTCTGATACATAGTAACCTAATTCCTTCGACCATGAGATCATGCATATCACCTTTACCGGAAGGATGCTTTGATGACATCAAACACCACACCGTAACAGGGTAGCTATAAAGGTGGCATTGAGTGTTCGGAAAGTATTGGTTGAGACACATGGATCAAGAGTGGGATTTGTCCATCCATATGACGGATAGATATACTCTGGGCCCTCTCGGTGGAATGTCATCCAATTAGCTTGCAAGCATGTGACTGGCTCACAAGGGATCACATACCACGGGAACGACAAAAGAGTACTTATCAGTAACGAGGTTGAAGTAGGTATGCAGAGATACCGGCGATCATAACCTCGGATAAGTAAAATATCGTGAGACAAAGGGAAATTGGTATCGTATGTAAGTGGTTCATTCGATCGCAAAGTAATCGTGGAAATATGTGGGAGCCATATGAATTTCCAGATTCCTCTATTGGTTATTGATCGGAGAAGTGTCTCGATCATGTCCGCATAATTCACGAACCGTAGGGAGACACACTTAAGGATTCAATGTTGTTGAGTAGTTATGGAATGATGAGTAAGAGACCGAATGTTGTTCGGAGTCTCGGATGGGATCCGGGATATCACGAGGAGATCCAGAATGGTCCGGAGAATAAGATTCATATAAGGAAAGTCCTGTTTCGGGGTTGGAGAATGGTTCCGGTGTTTTCAGCAGGAATGTTCTAGAAGGTTCTGGAATGTCCGGCACTCCGGAGGGGAAGGGTACATGAATGTGTCATTGCAAGTTGGAATGATTGCATCATGTACTAGGTGTCATCGCTGTACAAAATAAAGGGTTTAATCAAATCCTAGTTTGAAAAGTCAAACGCCAATTTGAAAAGTCAAACGGCTATTTTGGAAAGTGGAGAAGAAGTGGGAAACCGAGTTAGGGAGGAGTTCCTCCTCCACCGCCGGCCCACTAGGGATCCGAGTTGGGGAGGGACTCCCTCCCCTTGGTCGGCGCCTCCCTCCACCTATATAAGGAGGGGCAGGGCTCCCCTCCTAGACACACAAGATTGCCCCCTCTAAACCTAACCCTAGCCGCCGCCGCCCACCATAGCCGCCGCCTAGGGTTTCTCCCCTAGCCGCCGACTTGGGCACCTCCAAGCCCTAGCCGCCGGCCCTAGCACCCCTCCTTGGTGTGTCTAAACCCTAGAATACCGAGGGCTCTCTCATAGTCCACCATACTCGCTCCGGCTTAAGGCGAAGCCCTGCGAGATCTCCCCTCTACTTCCGGTACCACGCCGTCGTGCTGCCGGAATTGCGAGGAGAGTGCTACAACCTCCGCTGCCTGCTGGAACAAGGGAGAGGAAGGTCTTCGTCGAGTACCGAACGTGTGACCGACTGCGGAAGCGCTGCCGGAACGCAGCGCCGGAAGGATCGTCTACGCGATCTTGAGATCGGCAAGAGTACGACTACATCACCCACGAGAATTTGCTCTCGTTAACCGCTTTGGAATCTTCAAGGGTGAGTTCCTCTATTGACTCGTTGCTACAATCTAGTAGACAGATCTTGGCTTGTTTGTTTGCATGCGGTAGAAAATTTTTGTTTTCCATGCTATGAACCCCTACAGTGGTATCAGAGCCGTGTCTATATGTAGATCTGTTGCACGAGTAGAACACAATGGTCATTGTGGGCGTTGATGCTTTTGTTGTCGATTGCTTCTTGTGTACTTTGCATCTTGCGGGATGGTGGGATGAAGCGGCCCGGGCTAACCTTACATGACATCGTTCATGAGACTTGCTCCACGCTTGACATGCAACTTGTATTGCATAAGTGGCTTTGCGGGTGTCTGTTTCTCCCAACATAGTTAAGATTCAATTTACAACGGGTGATTGACAATACTAGTATCAATGTTGTGGTTCTTGTTCATAAGTTAGAGCGACACTTATTGAAAGCCCCAAACCACGTAAAACATGCAAAGAAAATTAGAGGCGTCTAACTTTGTTTTGCAGGGGTGTGCTGTGATGTGATATGGCCATGATTGTGATTATATATGATGTATGCAATGTTCCTTATTGTAAGTTGGCAACCGGCAGGAGCCATATGGTTGTATTTAAATTCTGTTAAGACCCGCTTGTCTGTTCAAAGTAGTTGTAATAGTTGAAGCTGGTGGACGACAACCATGGAGCGGCGTTATTGACCTTGATGCAATGCCGGTGATGATGGAGATCATGTTCGTGCTTGAAGATGGAGATCGGAAGCACAAGAAGAAAGGCCATATCATATCACATATTATGAATTGCATGTGATGTTAATCCTTTTATGCATCTTGTATTGCTTAGTTAACGACGGTAGCATTATAAGATGATCCCTCAAGCACACAATTTCAAGTTTTAAAGTGTTCATCCTTAGTAAGCACCGTTGCTAAAGCTCGTTGTTTCGAACCACCACGTGATGATCGGGTGTGTTAGATTCTGCGAGTGTATACAACGTGAGCAAGCCAGATTTGCTCATGCGGAAGCTAAGGTTGATCTTGACGAGCCTAGCATGTACAGACATGGTCTCGGAACACGGATCACCGAAAGGTAAAGCATGAGTCATATAGTAGATATGATGAACATGTTGATTGTTCGCCATTGAAGCTACATCAACTCTCGTGATGATCGGTTTTGATGTGGTGAATTTGGTTCATGTGATCACTAAAACAATGTGAGGGATATTGTTTTGAGTGGGAGTTCAACGGCAATATGATTAAAAGTTGAACACTATTTATCATAAATTAAATCAAAGTGAATTTGCATAGTTGTTGTAGTCATTGGCATCCGTTTACCACCTTGCGCTTAGTTTTAGTTGAGATGATAGAACTATAGAATTCTGGTTAGTTACTTTACGAACTGGTATCGTATTGTTTTTGAAGTGTTAATCTAAAGTTTAAAAGTCCTATTGCAAACTTTCAGTAAAGTTCCGGTTACTCCATGAAGTTTAATAATTGGTATTAAAAACAAGAGTGACAATTCCAAGTGTTAGTGTATGAGTATCATGTTTGTCTCCATGATTCTTGATATTCAAAGGATTGTCTTAATATCAAGGTTATCTAGGATCTGAAAGAGTTGTTTCAGAAACCATGATGTGTGGAAGATATTGTGATATCTGAAACAAAGTTTTGGTTGCAACATGATAGAGTATAATATGGCAAAAGTCATGTTCTCGTATTTGATGAGAATTTGCAAAAGGTTGAAGACACTAGTTGTCCTAATCCTCCAAAATGTTTTGGAGAGCAACATTATACTTGCAGTTCACCGTTATAAGCTAAAAGTAGCTTGATCATGGATAATTCCATGATAAGGGTGAATATTTGATGTAGGTAAAGTGTTTACTACACCAATAGATTACTAAAGAAAGGAATTTGAAAGAACACCAAACATTTGATGATGGTGATCTACTTCAAAGTGCAAGTCCAAAGACATTGGTATTTAATTATACACGCTTTGGACTATGTGTCATATGTATGACTCCACTGTTGATGTTGATAGATTCTTTCAAACAGAAAATAAATACTGAAAGAGAATCTCATAAATATATGGCAGAAAAGAAAAGACTAGAATTGTTCAGTTTAAGTATATAGATGATATACATGTTATGGCTATATTCTTTGCTTATTAAACAATGTGGTTCTTAAGTATTTGATACTGAATTTGTTGGTGTGAATCGTCATACGAAACAACACAATTCATGAACTACAATGGCCTAAGTAACTAGCAAAAGAATATGTGATGATGTTCATCGAGAACAAATAAAGGGTTATTGTGTTGCTCGTTAAACATCAAAGCTTGCCTTCAAGATTTGTTTTATCAGGTATTATGAGAACAAAAGGGTTGTTCAAATAATTGCCGTAATCCATAAAAGATGGATGATTCACAAATCTCGTTGGAGAAATCACATCCATAAAACTAGTGCTAAAAATGTCGAAAGACAAATTGATTGAAAGATCACTTAGGAAGTGACATCGCCGTTTAAATTATATTGGAAAGAAAACATGAAGAAACTCCATGTGGATGGAATTTTGGAGTCTTTTGATTTTTGATCACATGACGCTTGTGAAACTTTCCTAGAGATAATTAAAACTTCGTTCATAGGCCAAAAGGGAACGAATGACTAGCTTATTGGAACTTGTACATATTGTTGTATGAAATCCATTATATGTAGTCAAGAGCGATGGATTTCAACTTCATATGCTTTCTCCGAAAATTTGAGTGAATATATGAATATTTACTTAATAAGGATGAAGTATGAAACATTTGAAAAAGTTCAAAGTCTTTCAAGATGAAGTGCAAAATCATTGTAATAAGAATATAAATAGTTTATGATAAAGATCATAAAGGAAGATATTTGAGTTACAAGTTTAGCATAATACCTAAGATTTAAGGAATCGTTCTGTGGATTTGCATTTCCTGAAACACCATAAGAGTATGGAGCGTTCGAGATATGTAATTAAAACCTTGTTTGACATGGTAAGATCAAAAGTGTAATTCATAGAACTGCCATTATATTTTAAAGATTAAAAGCTTTAGAGACTACCGTTTTCCACTGAAAAGAGCTCCATCATAATCCGCTGAAATGACACCATATAAAGTTATGGTTTGGGATAAAACCCAAGTAGTCATTTCTTAAACATTGGTATGCTATGCATAAGAAAGATGTTTGCAACCAAAGTCGGATAAACCTGTCTTTGTATTACTGTTAAGTATTCCTCCATAAACACCGGAGACAAAAGTGTTTGTCGCTTAGAACGTCAAGTTTCTTTGAGAAGGAATTTTTCGTGAAAAAGATAAGTGGGAGGACAATAGAACTTTGATAAGGTTAAAGGAACCTTAGCTATATGTGCAGAGTTGCGCAGCGCCGAAAAGTGTTCCGGAGGCAGCAATAATGCTCATGGCTCACGTGCCTCAAAGGTTGTGGTCACGGAGATCTAAGTTCCTATTAAAACAAGTAGGTCGGGTAAACAATCAAATACCAAGATTTGAGAGTTAAATCATTATTTGACAATAATGATCTGACTACATGCAAAGAAGCGACAATGGGCCCTGACTCCGTCAAATGGCTTGAAGCCATAAAATCCGTGATAGTTCCATACACGAGAAATCAAGTTTTGAACTTGAAGGACCCTCGAGAAAGGTGTAAGACCTTACAGTTATGTTTGGATCTATAAAGAAGTAGACATGGATGTTTCACATCTATGAAATAGTCGACATGTTGGGAAAGAGTTCACAAAATGTTCAAAGGTTGACTATGACAAGATTTTGATCTTTCATAGCGATATTTAGTCTAGATGGATTAATGTAGCAACCACTACATATAATTTTTGTTATGTGGTAGTTGAATAAACAAAACAAGTTCTTCTAATAGAAGGGTTACCTAGGACGTGTGCATGACAAGGTCCAAAGGGTTTTGTTAATTCAAAGGATGCTAAATGCATATGCAAACTTCAATGGTTGAAGTAAGCATAGCGGAGTTGGAATCTTCACTATGATAAAACTGTTAAAAGAGTTTAATTTCATCGGAGACAATGAAGATGCTTGCATTTGCAAGAAATTAAGTGGGAGCGCTAAGACATATTTCTAATACATTATGTGGAGGATATATTGTTGATTAGAAATGATGTATCTTTTATTAACACATATTAAGAATTTCATCCTGATGAAAGACTTAGGCAAAACCCAAATATTTGGCATCAATAGACACTAATATGGTTGTGCCGAAAGTACATAGATGATGTATTGAATGAGTTCAATATAGAAACTACAAGAAAGGTTCTTGTCACACAGAAAGGATTGAATGAGTTCAATATTGATGATATATTCAAGTGTATTGACACTTGGTAAGTGAAACAAAGATTCAAGTATAGATTGATACTTGATGTATGAAATCAAAAAGAGTATTTATATCAATCATACTGTGATATGTACAAATCCAGATATGTCTTATGCTCTAAATGTTATGAGCATATACCAGAATGATTCATAAGATGATCATTGGACGATAGTAAGGATATTCTTATGATCTTGTGGAAGAACTAAGAGTATATTGTTTGTAGAAGTGACAAATAGATGGTTAGTTCATTGTAAAAGTACTACATTGATACTAGTTTTGTCACAGAGTACAAATTAAGTTTATCTCAATCTAAACTAAGGGTGGCACAATATAATGGAAAGTAAGTTCCATAATGGATTTGGATGAGTTCCAAAGTTAAGACATTGTGACAGATACTACAACAAAAGGCTAAGTATATGACTGCTATAATAGCAGCTAAAGAGGGCATTTGTGTCAAGTAGTTTGTTGTCAAACTAGGTGTAGTTCACAGCGGGATAATACTATGAAGATATATTGTACGACAATATTATCAACATGTTTTAACCCCAAAGAACTAAAGGTCTCACCGAAGGACCAAAATTATACAAAGCCATCTCATTAGAGAATGAGTGATGCGTAGAGACGCAAAGACATGCAATTACACACGGACCTAGAAGTGTCAGATCCGGAGATCAGTTGACCACTAGCAATCGTGTACATACAACACCAGAAAGCCATAGGTGTTGAATACACAAAGGTTTGAAACTAGATTATTGACTCTAGTGCAAGTGGGAGACTGTTGGAGATATGCCCAAGAGGCAATAATAAAGTGGTTATTATCATATCTTCATACTTATGATAAATGTTTACATACCATGCTATAATTGTATTAACCGGAAACATTAATACTTGTGTGATTTGTAAACATAAAAGAGTCCCTAGTAAAGCCTCTTGTTAAACTAGCTTGTTGGTTAATATATGATCATGGTTTCCTGATCATGAACATAGAGATGTTATTAACAACAGGGTCATATCATTAGGAGAATGATGTGATGGACATACTCCTATAGTTAAGCGTAGCATAAAGATCAAGTCATTTAATATAGTTCATTTGCTATAAGCTTTCTGATACATAGTAACCTAATTCCTTCGACCATGAGATCATGCATATCACCTTTACCGGAAGGATGCTTTGATGACATCAAACACCACACCGTAACTGGGTAGCTATAAAGGTGACATTGAGTGTTCGGAAAGTATTGGTTGAGACACATGGATCAAGAGTGGGATTTGTCCATCCATATGACGGATAGATATACTCTGGGCCCTCTCGGTGGAATGTCATCCAATTAGCTTGCAAGCATGTGACTAGCTCACAAGGGATCACATACCACGGGAACGAGAAAAGAGTACTTATCAGTAACGAGGTTGAACTAGGTATGCAGAGATACCGGCGATCATAACCTCGGATAAGTAAAATATCGTGAGACAAAGGGAAATTGGTATCGTATGTAAGTGGTTCATTCGATCGCAAAGTAATCATAGAAATATGTGGGAGCCATATGAATTTCCAGATTCCTCTATTGGTTATTGATCGGAGAAGTGTCTCGATCATGTCCGCATAATTCACGAACCGTAGGGAGACACACTTAAGGATTCGATGTTGTTGAGTAGTTATGGAATGATGAGTAAGAGACCGAATGTTGTTCGGAGTCTCGGATGGGATCCGGGATATCACGAGGAGATCCGGAATGGTCCGGAGAATAAGATTCATATAAGGAAAGTCCTGTTTCGGGGTTGGAGAATGGTTCCGGTGTTTTCAGCAGGAATGTTCTAGAAGGTTCTGGAATGTCCGACACTCCGGAGGGGAAGGGTACATGAATGTGTCATTGCAAGTTGGAATGATTGCATCATGTACTAGGTGTCATCGCTGTACAAAATAAAGGGTTTAATCAAATCCTAGTTTGAAAAGTCAAACGCCAATTTGAAAAGTCAAACGGCTATTTTGGAAAGTGGAGAAGAAGTGGGAAACCGAGTTGGGGAGGAGTTCCTCCTCCACCGCCGGCCCACTAGGGATCCGAGTTGGGGAGGGACTCCCTCCCCTTGGCCGGCGCCTCCCTCCACCTATATAAGGAGGGGCAGGGCTCCCCTCCTAGACACACAAGATTGCCCCCTCTAAACCTAACCCTAGCCGCCGCCGCCCACCATAGCCGCCGCCGCCTAGGGTTTCTCCCCTAGCCGCCGACTTGGGCACCTCCAAGCCCTAGCCGCCGGCCCTAGCACCCCTCCTTGGTGTGTCTAAACCCTAGAACACCGAGGGCTCTCTCATAGTCCACCATACTCGCTCTGGCTTAAGGCGAAGCCCTGCGAGATCTCCCCTCTACTTCCGGTACCACGCCGTCGTGCTGCCGGAATCGCGAGGAGAGTGCTACAACCTCCGCTGCCTGCTGGAACAAGGGAGAGGAAGGTCTTCGTCGAGTACCGAACGTGTGACCGACTGCGGAAACGCTGCCGGAACGCAGCGCCGGAAGGATCGTCTACGCGATCTTGAGATCGGCAAGAGTACGACTACATCACCACGAGAATCTGCTCTCGTTAACCGCTTTGGAATCTTCGAGGGTGAGTTCCTCTATTGACTCGTTGCTACAATCTAGTAGACAGATCTTGGCTTGTTTATTTGCATGCGGTAGAAATTTTTTGTTTTTCATGCTACGAACCCCTACAAGATATTGCTTCCATGTACAATAATTTTGTCTATGTTATGGGATGTTAATTTCACAAAATGCTGAGATGTACTAATTTGAAACTTGAATGGTTCAAACAAAATGCCCTATTGTTGGAAGCACATACCTGATTAGTATGCTAGAAGCTTCATTCATATGCATAAGAAGCATAATGCACTAATGTTAAAAGTATGATTATTGTGTTAACAAAATTTTGTTTAGATACGTATGAAGCATACATATATTGTGAAACTTGTAACCTTTGTTTTTGTCTGACTAAAGAAGCGTCATTCTACTTGGAGAAATTTCTAGTATATTTTGGACCTCATATATATTTGCTTCCTTTAAGTCCTCAAAATACAGAGATTCCTACTTTCATCTCACAAGCTTCCTACATGTTACAAATTTGCTTCATTATACAAAACGATATATACAACAATGTGTTTTTCTGGATGTATCATGTGTTAACCAACAATGTGTTAAAAACACTCAATTCATTTCCTTTGGCGTCATGGAGACATCAATCCAGAGAGCCTTAGTACTACATCCATCGACCGTTCATCACCAACGAATAATTTGGTTCAGACTCCTTCATGGCAAAGGGATGTGTGCTACAAAATGTAAGAAACATGATTTGTGCTGAGTAAAGGTAATCATAAGCACCATGGATATAAAAGTAAGAAACAAATCAATTTTATTTGCCTCTAAATAACCATGTGCCCCTTTGATGACTAATGTGAGTAGAAATGCAAAATTGTTGTACTGGTAAAACAAAGTTCGATTGATTGGAAAGCATAAACATGAAGAAGCATAAAATTCGATGAATTTATAGAAGCATATAGTTTTGAAAATTAAAGCATGACAAAGGTTGCTGCCAACTCTACGATGATGCTACTAACTTGATTTGCAGTGTATAAAGCCTTAGAAGCACTTTCAAAACGAAGCATACATATCATAGTACCACAACATAACAAAAGTTATGTGAAAGCACCCGCATTAGATATCCAAAAACCATCTGTGACTAAAAATCTTTTCACAACCACGAATGACATTACAAAGGAATTCATGGATTTAATCTTGTAAATATCCAAAAAAAAAAATGCCCGAGCACCCTGTCCTCTTACCGGGTTGCCGTAGAAAACAAAATTCAATGTAATGATGCAAGCATGAGTCATTAAAGCGCTTTATCCTTGATATATTTGCGGCGGTCTGGGCTTCTCCTGCTCGATACAAATAAACAGGAGAAGAGCATACGTTTAGGGAACACCTGAGTGAGAAAATATGCTCCCATCGCTCCTATGGTCGTTTGATCAAATGGGTGTTCATTTGCGATTACCTACGATCAGATCGCATGGTTGATGAGTTGATGAACTGATCCCGACAAAGGTAAGTGGAAGGAGCCTCCAGCTCACTGATTTGAACTGGCTATGCTGCCACGACCCTAGTGCGACGGCCACCGGCAGTCAGGGATCCCTGAAGACGATTCTCTCTGGCGGAACAACATGCGAGCCGCTACATAGTTCGATGCAGATGGATCCACGGGTACCGACGTCGGGTGGGACACCGGGATGGTGTCAGCAGGGGCTTGCGGGTTTAATAAAAGGCAAAAATGTTTTCCCGTGGGAAGCAAAAGAGTTCCTAGTGAAATGGATCGTATGGGCACCTAGAGGGGGGGGTGAATAGGTGCTAACTAATTTTTAATACTTTTTCAATTTTAGGCTTGACACAAAGTAAATTCTCTAGATATGTAACTACGAGAATTTTCCTATATGCAACCCTAGCTACTAAGCACGTAAAGAGAGGAGCGAAGGAACCGTAGTGGGGAACGCGGAGACACAGAGATTTGTTTTACCGCAGTTCTTTCCTTGTTAAGGGAAGTACATATGCGTTGGAGGGGTGGGCGGTTCTAAGACCACCACGCCACAATAGGCCTCACCCTATTCTCCGATGGATCTCGCCACGAGAGGCCTGATCCACCTTCTCCACTATTGGATCCCTTCGAGGCGGGAACCGGTGACTTTTAAAACGCTACCGGGCACACACCCACAACTGAATTGGAGGCTCCCGAGATGACAACAAGCTGTCATAAGAACAAGGTTTATCAATATAAACAAAACAAGGATCTAGGTATTTGCAAGAAATACTAGACCGGTGATTCTCTAAGTGAATGGAGAGGAGATGAAGCACTTGATTGCTGATGATGAAGATCAAGTTCTCCTCCTTCGATTCTCCAAGGGACGGGGCCTTTGGGTAGATCTAGGTAGAGCTCTCTTGGATGAAGGTTGCAGATCAGATCTTGTCTTCTTCGAATGAACCGAGAGATCTGGCAGGAGGGGGAAGGCTGGCTTAAATACCCCCTGCCCAGATCTGGTCGTTGAGCAACTTTGGGGGTGGATTATCCGCCCCCCACTTGGGGCGGATTATTCACCCCCCTAGGAAAACTCCGCCCCAAGGGCGGATACTCCGGGAGAAAGTCCGCCCCCTCTCTGGGGCTGGCGCCTGCGCACTTGATGAAGATCTTGGGGGGATGGGGGCGGATTATCCGGCCACGCCGGAAAGTCCGACCAAAACTCCGCCCCCTCTCTAGGGCTTGCGCCTTGGGCGAGAGCAGGAGGGGCGAATTATCTGCCCCCCTGAGGGGCGGATTATCCGACGGGGCCGGAAAATCCGGCCGAAACTCCGCCCCCCTTCTGGGGCTTGCGCCAATTTGGGAAGAGGGAGGGGCGGATTATCCGCCCCCCAAAGGCAGATACTTTTCCCTTTTTCCTTAGAGAGAGCCGCAACACTTCAACACACATTAAATAATCCTTGATATTGTTATCTAACACACAAAACACTAGGGATTATGAAATGTTCTTTCAATCTCCCCCTTTTGGGTGTTAGATGGCAATACTAGGATTTGCAATGAAACCGGCTAACTCCACCTTAAAAATGAAAGACGCCCCCCTAGATGTGTGCATATTTACAATTTGCATTTGAATACAAATACACACACTAGAGAGAATACAACTTTCATAGCAAAGATAATTGAAATAAGGTGGGTAGGGAAACGAGGTCATACCACCGGGATGTGACTATAGCCAACGAAAATAATGAGATTGATAGCCTCCAAGCACATCCCAACAATATTGATCCATACATTAGATAATCCCATGATTCCATATGTAATCAAACATACTCCATAGATAAATCCAGAATTCCATGAGATCCACAATATAATTCCAGAATTCCAGAATATACCAAGCACGCAGAGTAAGGCACGACATAGTCTTACATAACCAAACACAAATAGCAAATAAGTTCACGCTAAAAAGGCACAAGCAAGCAAAGAAAACGACTGAAAGATAGGAGTTTGCGTCCTACCCTTGCAAATCCACGAGACCTAATAGAACTACTTCTCCCCCTTTGGCATCGAAACGCCAAAAAGGAAGAAGAGCGATGCTAACGCCCCTGAAGATCACTCCTCCTCATCCTCGCCGTAGTCATTCGCGTCCCCTTCCTCTTCATCATACTCATCATCATCGTCATCGTCATCAGCTGGAGGAGTGGGTGCCCTCGGTGGTGGAGGAAAGAGGCAACTCTCGAGCTCGCCGTAGTTGATCCCTAAAGTGTTCCACTGAGCATAGGGTTCCGGAGCAGTGGGAGGAGGTGGACGGCCAGTGGCACCTGAGACATGGTGAAGAATAAGCTGCTGAGTGTGATCCCTCTCATGATCCCTACGGTACGCCTCATATTGGCCCTTGTGCGTGTCAATGCCCATGCAAAGGATGTGCCGCTGGAACCAAGTGAGCTGCTTAACCTCGTGTGCCATTGGGGACACCGCATAACGACGACCACTAGCCCGTGCATCACGCATGAAGGACTCCGGGGCAGTGGAAGGGTGATGGGTCTTCTGAGCTTGTTGTAGATTTTCTTGGGCTTGTGAACTCCATCCAAAGCAGTGCCAAAATCCTCATGGGGCAACATATGCTTGATGAGCATCATAATGAAAGGAGCATAAGGAATAGAGAGCCTGTTTATCATAGCATCCGTCATCTCATGATAAATGTAATCCATGACATCCAGTTTGTAACCTGTAGCTGAACCAGAGTTGGTGGCACACTCATGGGCAAAAGCAAGGAGAGGAACCAGATGACCACGGATCTTGTCATTGTTGCCACCACTTAGAGAAATGCAATCCCTAAATATGCCAACAAGGGAGGCATACAAGGGAGAGAGACCAGCAAAAGTACCAGCAACACCATCAGGAGTGAGGCAAGGAGCAAGCACAGTATCCTTGGATGGCTTCAGTGGAGAAATGATACGGTGGTCAGAAGGAGTGTCACGGCCATGGAATGCATAACCAAGAACCTGCCCAAAGATGCGGAAGTCCGACTGAATCATTGTTGTCCCGGTCATCCACTTCATAGTACGGCGCTCATCACCGCAAATCACAAGTGTCGAGAAAAACTGCCTCACCACGGAGGAATCATAGTTGCATTGGATAGTCATAAGGTGGTGAAGCCCCATCTTGTTGGTCACATCTAATGCATCAAGAAGCCTTGACTTGGATTGAGCCTCAGTCAAATTGATAGGATGCATTGGGCGAAGCTTGAGGGTAGCATATACATCATCATGAATAGCCAGAAAGTGGGCATTCCAAAACATTGAGTCCTCGGGGGGACCATCACTGTCAGCCTCATCATAGTAATCAGTCTGGCGAATGGAGGCATACTGAATACTGTCCATAGACTTGTAATTGGGCCGAGACTGTTTGCCCTTTCGAGATGCGGTCCTCTTAGTTTTCTTTCCTGCCTCTGCCATCCGTTCAGCCTCTCTTGCTGCTCTGCTGACCTCGGCTTCGTTAATGAACTTCCCTTCCGTAGTGGGCTTGAGATAATGGGCACGGGAACAACGAGAGAAGGTCTTGGTCGGCTTGGAACCACCTGTGAAAAGCATGAGAGGGATAGCATGGAGATAAGCACACACACAAGTCCAGGAGAAACAATAGAAGGAGTAGAAAAACAATCCATGAGTGAATGATGTGTATTGCCTGTGTCAGGACCAAACCAGACCAGAGTTGAATCTCCAGGCCAGATTATCCGGCCCTGGCAGGGGCGGATAATCCCCCCCCCTCGAAGAAAATTTCTGGAATGGCCCAGATCTACCATGGCAAAACAGATCGGGCACTAGGGTTGCAATTCTACTGATTCTAGCATGTAAGGAAGAACACCAAGGATCTTCTACAACGAGATTTCCACCAAATAAAATGCATCCCATACAAAAGGAGAGAGATGAGGGAGTTACCCTCACTCATTGGAGGAAAATCACGGAGGAGAAGATACCCGGAGGCGAGGTGAAGAATATCAGGGGAGAGCCCAGAGAATCCGGTGGTCAAATCGACTCCGGGAGGGGCGGAGGCTCCGGCGGCGGCTAGGGGCAGAGGTAGGGTTGGGGGAGGACTGGCTGCTCTGTTTGAGCCTGCCCTCCCCGACCCAGCCTTTAAATGGCCGATTTCGCCCGGCCAATAATCCGCCCCCACTTAGGGCAGATAGTCCGCCCCCCTTCTCAAAATTCTGTTAAGTACAGATTCAGGTCGGAGCAACCTTGCAAAACCCCTCGCTAGTGTATAGAGGACTTGTGTGCAATAATAGATGGTTCAAGGAGGAAATAAAGGCTTGGGTTTAGAGCAACAAACTAAGATGGTACTACACACCCAAATTTGCAAGAATCAAATCAAACAAAAGCCAAAGTTGAGTGTGTTTTCCATAAGAACAAGAAATATGCAAGAAAATCCAAAGAGAGCCATTAGAAACCAACTATTCTCAAAAAAGAGGGCGGTGGTCGAAGCCACCATGTTGGAGCGCATGGCATGACACCGCGAAGATGTATCTTGAGTTCAAAACCAATGCTCATCGATGACCCACATATCACAAAATGATATTAAGGGAAATGATTTTTCTTGCTTTCGACATTATGGGGGGAGGGTTAGCCCAATCAATTAGGACCACACTCCCCCTATGTCTATGCCCGCATCTAAACTAAATACATGATTAAGGGCAAGTGAGTGTGCAAGGGTAGTCAAGGCAAGCTCCTTGAATCTATGATATTTAGCTCATTCCTAAAATAACAAAATCTTGCTTCATCAAGGGGCTTCGTGAAAATATCAGCAAGTTGGTTCTTCGTTCTCACAAAGGATAGAGCAATATCGCCTCGAGCAACATGATCCCGAATGAAGTGGTTGCGAATCTCAATATGTTTTGTTCTTGTATGCTGCACGGGATTGTAAGCAATTTTGATAGCACTTTCATTGTCACATAATAGAAGCACTTTGTCACAATTGACACCGTATTCCTTTAAATTTTGCCTCATCCATAATAACTGAGTACAAGCACTAGCAGCAACAACATATTCAGCTTCGGCGGTTGAGAGTGAAATACAATTCTGTTTCTTTGAAGACCAACATACTAGAGACCTGCCCAAGAATTGACATGCACCAGAAGTTGATTTTCTATCATCTTTGTCACCATCCCAATATGAATCAGTGTAACCACATAGAGAGAAACTTGAACCCTTGGGATACCATAACCCAAAATTCGGGGAATGAACCAAATATCTGAAGATTCGTTTAACCGCCACTAAGTGGCTTTCTTTAGGAGAGACTTGGTACCTTGCACACACTCCTACACTTAACACGATATCGGACCTAGATGCGCAAAGGTAAAGGAGAGAGCCGATCATGGATCGGTATACCTTTTGGTCCACGTCTTTACCCTTGGGATTGAGCTCAAGATGACACTTTGTTTGCATTGGAGTAGCAACGCCATTGAGATCCGTCATCTTGAACCTTTTGAGCATGTCTTGGATGTACTTATCTTGATTAATAAAGGTTCCCTCTCGAAGTTGTTTGATCTCGAATCCAAGAAATAACCTCAACTCACCCATCATTGACATCTCAAACCTGTCAGTCATAAGCTTTGAAAATTCATCGTTAAAAGCTTGGTTAGTAGAGCCAAAAATAATGTCATCTACATAAAGTTGGCATACAAAAAGCTCCCCATTAACCTTCTTAGTAAAAAGAGTGGGATCGATTTTCCCAACTTCGAATCCACGGTCTAACAAAAGCTCTTTAAGGTGCTCATACCACGCACGTGGGGCTTGTTTAAGGCCATAGAGCGCCTTATCAAGTTTGTAGACATGGTTCAGAAATTTGGGGTCCTCAAAACACGGGGGCTGCTTGACGTATACTAACTCATGTAGAGGACCATTAAGAAACGCACTCTTAACATCCATTTGCTGTAATTTAAAGTTATGATGGGCTGCATATGCAAGAAGGATACGGATGGACTCAAGACGAGCCACAGGAGCATAAGTCTTGCCAAAACCAATTCCTTCCACTTGAGAGAATACTTGAGCCACGAGTCTTGCTTTATTCCTTACAACAATGCCATTTTCATCTTGTTTGTTCTTGAAGATCCACTTGGTGCCGATAACATTGCGACAGTCCTTGGGTTTCTCTACGAGCTTCCAAACTTTGTTGCATTCGAAGTTATTTAATTCTTCATGCATTGCAACAACCCAATCGGGGTCTTCAAGAGCATCAAAGACCTTCTTCAGTTCAACCATGGAAATGTGAGCTTGATGATCACAGAAGCTTGCAAGTTCTCTTCTAGTAGACACCCTTCTTAGTAGATCACCAACAACCTTGTCAAGAGTGTGACCCCTTAGTTCAAGGTTCCGATCAGCACGAGGCTTGCGACGAGCCTCAATGTCCTTATTGTTTCTAGAAGGAGTTGATTAAATATTTGTATCCTTGTCTTGACCACTGCCTTGCCCTTGATCTTGATCTGAGTTAACAACAAGAGCTTGCTGTAGAATTTGTTCTTCAGGGCCGGATAATCTGCCCCTTGGTGGGGCCGGACTATTCGGCCTGGGAGATGAGGCACCAGTTTCTTCTTCCTGAGGATGCCTGACTGAACTGGGAGATCCAGAGCCGGATAATCCGCCCTCGGGGGCCGGAGAATCCGGCCTGGGAACTTCTTGGTTGTTGTCTTCATGTTCGAATCCCCTGGAACAAGTTGGAGTGCCAGGGGCGGATTGTCCGCCCCTTGGAGGGGGCGGATAGTCCGGCCTGGGACTACCATCTTGTCTAGGAGACTGATGATCTTCAGCAGGTGTCGGTGTCGGTGCAGAGTTTTCTCCAACAGTAGGAGCTTGTTGATCTTGTGTAGATGAGGGCTCCACTTGAGTG
Organism: Avena sativa; assembly: GCA_916181665.1. Lineage (NCBI taxonomy): Eukaryota > Viridiplantae > Streptophyta > Magnoliopsida > Poales > Poaceae > Avena > Avena sativa. Next base: position 376,861,562 of record OV702295.1, on the reverse strand, counting down.
GAGCATTGTCCTTCCCGAACCGCCATAAGGGGTTCCTCAATGGGGCGGAAAAATCCCACACCCATTATTCTTATGGCATCTTGGGGTATTTCAACATCTGCATCACAAACATCAACTTGCCCTACAAAGGAGCCGTTATTTTCATCGAACTCCACACTACAAGATTCTACAACAATCCCAGTGAGCTTGTTGTAGACTCTATAAGTGTGGGATTCGGCACCGTGACCAACAAAAATACCCTCTAAAGCCTTGGACTCAAATTTATACAAGCGGACACCTTTAATAAGAAAGAAACACTTACACCCGAATACCCTAAAGTATGAGATGTTGGGCTTGTTACCGGTAAGTATTTCATATGGAGTCTTGTCCAAAATCTTTTGGAGGTAGAGCCGGTTTGATGAGTGACAAGCAGTGGATATGGCTTCAGACCAAAAATTGTAAGGAGACTTGAATTCAGCCAACATTGATCTTGCCATATCCATCAAAGTACGGTTCTTCCTCTCGGCTACACCATTTTGTTGAGGGGTGTACACAGCGAAATATTGATGTCTAATCCCCTCTTCGCTTAGAATCTCATTCAAAGTGTAGTTCTTAAATTCGGAGCCGTTGTCACTTCTTATTGCCAAGATAGGAACATTGTGTTGACGCTGAACTTCATTGGCAAAGTCAATGACTTTTTGTTGAGTCTTACTCTTTAGCTTGAAGAAATAGACTCATGTATATCTTGAGTAATCATCGACAATGACCAAGCAATATTTCTTCCCACCAAGACTTGCATGAGAAAAGGAGGTACAAATAAATCCACATGAAGTAATTCCAAGATCCTCTTTGAAGACACAATGGTCTTCCTCTTGTGGGGATAATCATGCATTTTGCCTTCAACACAAGCCCTACAAACACGATCTTTGGCAAAGGAGACATTGTATTTTAGTCCAAGGATGTGGCCACCCTTGCGGAGACTTTGCAAAGTTCTCATGTTGACATGGGCTAAACGGCGATGCCAAAGCCAGCCCACATCAGCCTTTCCGAATAGACACATCGGACCCGAAGTGGTTTTCCCCGAAAAGTCCACCACATACAGGTCATTTTCGACGTACCCAACGAAAGCGACCTTTAGAGACTTGCTCCACAAGAGTACCACCAAATCATCATCGATAAAAACAGCAAAACCCATCTTGCCAAGGGTACGAGCAGAAAGAAGGTTGTAACCGAGGGTCTCAACAAGCATGACGTCCACGAGAGAGATATCGTGGGCAACCACAACCTTGCCAAGACCCAATACCTGAGATTTAGACTTATCACCGTAGGATACTGTAATATTATCATGATTTGGACGCATCTCCGTGATGATCTCCTTGCTTCCGGTCATATGACTAGTGCATCCACTATCCAGCACCCATTTCGACCCACCGGAAGCATAGCCCTGCAAGAGAATTACTTCTTGGTTTTAGGTACCCATTTTTCAATGGGTCCTTTCATGTTAGTAACAAGGGTCTTTGGGACCCAAATAGACCAAGCAATATATTCATCAAAGGGACCGACATAATAAGCATAAACATCGCCATAATCATCACAAAAGAGTTCATGATTTGGATTGTGAGACCCTGCAAAATCAAATTGTTAGTCTTGTCTTTTGTGACATTCTTCTCAGCGCTGCTTGTCTTTGATTGCACATTCTTGGTCTTGTTCTTCTTATTTTTATTTTTATTGGACTTGGTGACATACCCAAGTCCTTCTTTACCATGATTTGACCTTTGCTTGCCAAGAACTTCATCAAGCACACCCTTATCCTTGTGAGTGATGTCCTTGGCCACTTCTTTTTCCACACTAGCATTTTCTTTGTGACCATATGTTGAGTTGGATGAGCTAGGAACATCATATTTGGCCAATCGACTTTGGTGTTGATCATGTGAATCATTGAGGATGGAGATATCGTTTTTCAACGCCTTGTGAGCGTTGTTAAGTTTCTCCAATTCCTTGGAGAGTCTATCATGAGCAGCCCCAAAGTCAATCTTTTCCTTCTTTAACTTCTTTGCTTTGGTGACTGCATTGTCACGTTCCTTAACAAGTTTAGCCACAATTTCTTCATGTGACTCTTCAATGGACTCAAGCCTCTCTTCAAGAGAGACCCGAGCTTCTTCTTCTTCCTCAAGAGCATTTTTAAGGATGCAATTTCCATTGCATCCTCCCTTTCAATTCTGCCCTTTTCTTTGAGGAGAGCTTCGTTTTGGGGCAGCTGATCCATAAGAGCTTCAAAACGTATTTTGTGCTCACCTTGCAATTAGTGTAGAAGTAATCCAAAGCAATAATTTCTTCTTTAACCTTAAGACTAGTAGGATCATCCATGTCTACCATAGCCTTAGGAAAAGAAGAGTTAGAAGTCGTTACCTCGGAGCTTCTTGCCATGAGACAAGTAGCATTCTTGTTGATGATGTTTTCGTTCGGAGAGTCGAAGAGAGATGTTGATGTATATGTGGTGGCTATAGCAGCCACCTCTTGAGAGCCATCGTCCTCGTCCTCATATTCACTTCCCGAAGAATATTCTTCTTGAGCCACTAGAACAATCTTTGGTTGCTTCTTGAAGGGAGCATTCTTCTTTACAAACTATTTCTTGCGTGGAGCCTTTGAATTGTCTTTGAAAATAAGTCTTCCTCCATTATCTTCCCTACTTTGATATGGACACTCAGCTACAAAGTGCAGCCGGTCACCACAGTTGAAACATGTTCTCAGCTTGGGACCATTTTCTTTTCTTGCATAGGCTCCACTCTTGCGTTCTAGTTCAGCTTTAGCCTTGGCTGGATCTTTCCAAAATTTTCTAGCATAAAGAGCCAAGTATTGTCCGTGGATTCTTTTTATATCCTCGGGACAGTCCAGACCTTCTATGGCATATTCATCATGATCAATCACACTAGTCTTCAAGGCCATGTTGACCCCCTTTTGCATCCCCATAGCCCGAGCACGAGTATCTTCGGCATTCTTGGCAGCCACTTTGAAAGCGCCCATTTCTTGCATTATCTCATTGGATGTCATGAGGTGATAGTTATGCCTACCTTGGAGACTTTTCAAATTTGTGGGCTCAAATGGCATAAGAGCACTGACATACTTGCGCTTGATCCATGCATCATCAACATGAGCTGCACCGTGGTTTCTGAAAGTTGTGGCTATTGCCTTGAGCCTCCTATACATGTCCTCGTGGTCTTCTCCATCCAACATATAGAATCCTTCAGCTTCGTTGCTCAAAGCATCATATCTATTCCTTCTCATACTTTCATTTCCGATGAAGAGCTCGGTGAGGGCATCCCAATCTTCCTTAGCTGTGCTAAGATGCTGATGTGTGGCATGTCTTAGTCACCCACACCAAGCTGTATCATGTGTAGAGCTGTAGCGTTGAGTTGGCCATTAACAACTTCTCTTCTTGTGAGATTATTGGGGTTTCCAACATGTAGACCATTTTCTATGATTTTCCACAACTCAATGGAGGAACTGCACACATGAGACTTCATCAAAAATTGCCATTGAGTAAAAGTAGATGCATAAAGTTTGGGTGTATCACCCCTATTATGTTTATGTGGGTGAGGGATAGGTGGATCAGGAGAATACACATGAGAAACCTCATTGTATCCATCCTTATCACTATCCTTTTTCGAGGAGGAGCTCTTGCTAGTGTCATCACCAACCACTTCGTTCTCTTTGGAATCGGTTTTACCCGTTTCCTTGGATTGCGGAGTGGTAGCCTCAGAGTTAGATGGAGGTGATGTTGTTGATGTGGAGAGACGCATTATCAATTGACGCATCTCTTCCATCTTAGCCTCCATTGAACTCACCAAGGTTGTTTCCAACGTCTTGAGATCGTTCATGGTGACTACATCCGGAGCATCACTCCCATCTACCTTGGAACCCATACTTCTCTTAGGCGGTTAAGCCCGAAATAAGAGCCGGGGCTCTGATACCAATTGAAATGGATCGTATGGGCACCTAGAGGGGGGGTGAATAGGTTCTAACCAATTTTTAATACTTTTTCAATTTTAGACTTGACACAAAGTAAATTCTCTAGATATGTAACTATGAGAATTTCCCTATATGCAACCCTAGCCACTAAGCACGTAAAGAGAGGAGCGAAGGAACCGTAGTGGAGCACGCGGAGACATAGGGATTTGTTTTACCGCAGTTCCTTTCTTTTTAAGAGAAGTACATCTGTGTTGGAGGGGTGGGCGGTTCTAAGACCACCACGCCACAATAGGCCTCACCCTATTCTCCGATGGATCTCGCCACGAGAGGCCTGATCCACCTTCTCCACTATTGGATCCCTTCAAGGCGGGAACCAGTGCCTTTTACAACGCTACCAGGGCACACACCCACAACTGAATTGAGGGCTCCCGAGATGACAGCAAGCTGTCATAAGAACAAGGTTTATCAATATAAACAAAACAAGGATCTAGGTATTTGCAAGAAATACTAGATCGATGATTCTCCAAGTGAATGGAGAGGAGATGAAGCGCTTGATTGCTGATGATGAAGATCAAGTTCTCCTCCTTCGATTCCCCAAGGGACGGGGCCTTTGGGTAGATCTAGGTAGAGCTCTCTTGGATGAAGGTTGCAGATCAGATCTTGTCTTTTTCGAATGAACCGAGAGATCTGGCAGGAGGGGGAAGGCTGACTTAAATACCCCTGCCCAGATCTGGCCGTTGAGCAACTTTGGGGGCGGATTATCCGCCCCCCTGGGAAAACTCCGCCCCAAGGGCGGATACTCCGGGAGAAAGTCTGCCCCTCTCTAGGGCTAGCGCCTGCGCACTTGATGAAGATCTTGGGAGGGGGGAGGGGGGATAATCCGGCCCCCTCCTGGGGCGGATTATCCGGCCACGCCAGAAAGTCCGGCCAAAACTCCGCCCCCTCTTTGGGGCTTGCTCCTTGGGCGAGAGCAGGAGGGGCGGATTATCCGGCAGGGCCGGAAAATCCGGCCAAAACTCCGCCCCCTTCTGGGGCTTGCGCCAATTTAGGAAGAGGGGGGGGGGGCGGATTATCCACCCCCCAAAGGCAGATACTTTTCCCTTTTTTCTTAGAGAGAGCTGCAACACTTAAACACACATTAAATAATCCTTGATATTGTTATCTAACACACAAAACACTAGGAATTATGAAATGTTATTTCACCTAGGCAGTGGGATGGAAACAAGATGGATGTTATAGTACCGGTCCGACGTTTGTTTTCCATCGGACTATGAAAGATAGTGTTTACCATAAAACAAACCATGTAGCTTTTTCTAGGATTTCTGCGAGAGGATTAAGATCATACCACACCGTTGAACCGGTTAATAGGAAAATATGCATGCTTTGGAATCTCTCTTGATTTGCTCCAATGTTAAGATCACTTTTGTAGGTTAGCACACAATTGATAAATGCGTGCACATCCTTACTTTTACTGTCTAAAAGTATTCTCTCTCTATCCTAATTCCTCCATGTATAAAGGCCAAATTTCCTGCCCCTTCCATGTTGATGACATCGAATCAAACCAACAATGCACTCCACTTTTCTTATTGATACATTTGAACCATCTAGATCCAATATATTGAACCGATTCCATGAGACCATGGAATCGCTTTCCACCACATTGTGGATGGTCCACATGCCCTGATCTCAATAATCCAGGCAATTTAGAGGGTTAATAGATTTTTTTTGCAAAACCACTGCATGATTAGTTGTCCATTCAATAAGTGGAACACATTAGCCGCTCGCTCTCTGGCTGGACACTAAGGGCTGGAGAAGGACAATCGCTCATTCTTAAAGCCAACATTCTTGGTTTAAGATAAAAGACTCGGGCGAGAAAAGGGTTTTGAAACTTTGGTATAATTTGATGGTTATAGTTGCCATTTGTGTAATTTTGACTTCTTTCTCTATGCAATAGATCGTAAATGAATAAATTGTCATTTTTTTTTTGAATTTTTGTTATGTTTTTAGGTCACATGAGAAGAGAAATGTGATTTGTATAACTACCGGACATCATAAGTTGCATAATTTATTGCTTTTGGAGACACCTCACTTTATATCCTCTCGATCTTAGGACAAAGTGCTTGCAGACTTTAGACAAAATTGGGTTGGTGAAGCACCAGATAGTCTGGAGCAACAACCAACTGAGCAACCAGACAAAGGAAAAAGGTAGAGTTAGGGGAAACTGAAGCATCACAACCGATTCGACCTGCGCCCGCAATTGCTTTTGCTTGAACCGGAAGCAATTCGAGGTACAGAGATAGACACCGGCTGCGCATTTGCAAGGACAATGAAAGGAGTGCAATCACCATCACTTTGGCTAGAGTAGCAGTACCACCACGTTACGTAAGTTTTGATGAAGTCCAGTTCCTTCTGATAATTGTTCACTTCCTCTGTTTCTTGCAGATAACATTAACGAAACATGTGTCTATGCTCTAGACATCGATAATTAAGTTTCTTTTTTTTGACTATGCAGGAGAGGAGGGCATAGATGATGATTAGGTTCCTTCTTAAGACGAGGGAAGTACACGTACGTAACATGAAGGTGCACCAAGAAAGCAAAAGTCGCAATCTCTCAGAGTCAGAACACCCTGGGCTTGGCGACGATGGTGGAGTGCTTCAGGATGTGGAGGCTGAACTGCCCGCCCTTCTCGGTGGTGTCGAGCTTTTCCTGCCCCGGCGGCGGCGTGAGCTCGAAGTTCTGCACGAGGCGGCCGATGGTGATGCCGAGGATGGGCAGCGCGAGGATGATGCCGGGGCAGCTCCTCCGCCCGACGCCGAAGGGCAGGTACCTGAAGTCGTTGCCGTTGGCCTCCACGTGCCTCTCCTCCTCCAGGAAGCGCTCGGGCCGGAACTCGTCGGGCCGCTCCCACTGCTCCGGGTTGTTGGCGAGGAACCAGGCGTTGACGAGGATCTTGCTCTCGGCGGGGATGCTGTAGCCGGCGAGCTTGGCGTCGTGGAGGTTCATGTGGGGCACCAGCAGCGGGATGGCCATCCGCAGCCGCAGCGTCTCCTTGATCACGGCCTGGAGGTAGGGGAGCCTGTGGGTGTCGGGCTCCGTGATCTGGTGGCCGGCGCCCAGCACCAAGTCCATCTCGTCGCGAAGCTTCTGCTGGATCTCCGGGTGGTTCACCAGCTCCGCCAGCCCCCACTCGATCGACCACAGCGTCGTCTCGATCGCTGCATTTCAGAACGTACGGGGGCAAACATGTTAGAAAAAAATGTGGAAATCAGGACAGTTGATTCTTCACCGACCACTGAGCTACCGACAATCTACTGACGGTTAATCAGGACGCAGCAGTGAGATGGGCATGGCACGCCGTGCGCGGCAGACCGACGGGACCTGCGCTGATTGAGTTATTCCTCCCGGGAATGGTGATGCATTGCCGCCTGTGGCTGTCTCCGACAGGCTGCCACGAGGTGCACGAGGACATGCGCAGCGCATCTTAATTACTCTAAGCATGTCACAGAAATACAACATGACTCTGTGGAAACATACAAGACTGATGGAATAGTAGAGTATCAAGTTTGCTTGTTGAACTAAATAGTAGAGTATCAAGTTTGGTTATCAAAATTTGAGCACACACTTACTACTACCTCCGTCTTAAAAAGCATATCGCAAATTTATCTAAATTTAGACATATTTTAGTATCTAGATATATGTAAAATTTAACAAATCTAAGACATCTTTTTTTAAGAAGGAGAAAGTAGTATAATATTAGTGGCAGGAATCTTTTTCATAACTTAGGCGGAATAATACGGGTGCACTAGATACTGTTGTGTAATGGATAGTTGGATATATGGGGCCAAATCTGTCGGCTGGGATCATATGGAGTTGGATCAAAGAAGAATCGACTGTTGCTCGACTGTGTTAGGTTGGCGTGAGTTTCGGGAGAAATTTTGGTGCAGATGGGGGACTGGGAACACCTAATATGTTAGGTGCCTCACAGGCCAGTACTGTTTTATGCAGTGCTAGCGCTCCTAGTATAGTGCAGACAGAAACCTGACACCTCAACAAGCCTTCCACACTTGCACTATAATCCAATGCCAGATGCGACGCGATGGTGCAGTGTCGTTACGCCGGAAGAAACGAAATTGGGAACGCAATCTATTCATTGCTAGAAAAAAATGATGAAGAGAGGGTGGGCATACCGGCGACGTTGATGTTCTCGATGATGTACAGGACGTTGTCCTCGTTGATCTCCCCCTTCTGCTCCGCCTCCAGGATGTGATCAATGGCGCACTTGATGCCGTCGTTGTCCATGGCCTTTGTGCTCGCCAGCTTCCTGCACACACACCATGTGAGCACATGCATGCCATCCCCATGATTCCTCATCCACTCGAGCACCAGTACTTTCAGTTAAAGAGAAGCAAAAGGACGGATCCAACGAGACGGGTCCTAGAAGCTAGCTCTGGTTGGCATCCCTTCACTTTCAGTCCATGGCCTAAGCCTAACTAATTAATCAATGGAAGATGGAAGAAGAAATCAAGATTAAGAAAAGAACTTACTTCCTCTCGTCCAGGAAGTAATCCTTGAAGAGCTTGAGGCGGGTCTCCTTGACCTCCTCGCAGAGCCTGAGGTACCCGCGGAGGAAGGGGCGGAGGATGGGGATGAAGTCGCCGTAGTTGTACTCGAAGCTCTGCGCGAGGCGGCTGCGCTCGCCGTTGAGCGCCCTCAGGCGGAGGAACAGCGGGTCGTCCATGCTCTCGAACCGCCGGTCGAACATGATGCGGTACATGTTGTTGTACATCATCAGCTGCAGGTGGCGCCGGAGCACCACCCCTTCCGTGGCGGCCCTGGGGTCGCCCCGCACGTTGTCCACCACGAACGCCGCCTCGGCCTCCCACCCGGGCCGGTACTGCTGCACCACCTTGTTCGTGAAGAAGGGCACCGTCATGATGCGCCGCATCTTGCGCCAGTGGTCGCCGTACACGGTGAACACCATGTCCTGGCCCTTGCCGGTGAAGATGTCGAACACCACGTTCCGGGTGCGGGACCCGAACTCCACGCCCTGCGTGTGGAGCACCTCCCGCGCCAGCGGAGGGGAGGAGACAACCACCAGGTTGCGCTGCCCCATGCGGAGGAGGAAGATCTCGCCGAACTTGCGGGCCATCGCCGCCAGGTTGCGGTGGTTCAGGTCGTCCCCGACCTGCAGCCAGTTGCCGAAGATGGGCACGGGGATCGGGCCCGGCGGCAGCCTCAGTTTGCGGCCGCGGATCTTGGACACCACGATCGCCACCACCACGGACGCCAGGACGCCCACCAGGAGCTTCTCCACGAACGCGAAGTCCATGGCGACGGCCTCTCCCCTCGATCTCTCGTGCGTTTTCGCGCGCTCAGTAACGGGTTGTTGGTTAGTTAATTTGTCCTGGAGAGATACCCGTGCGCTGTGCGCTTAAATAAGGACGGGCGGGCGGGCGTGGCGTGGCAGAATCAGAATGGACTTCTTTGGCCGCCGTGAGAGTTGACGGCGGTGTGGTAGGTAGGGAAGGAAACGGAGTGGGTTTGGTAAGGAGACCTCACGTCGCTCATGATCAACAACACTAGGAGAAACCATGTAAAAGAAGTATACATAACGAGAACGGATGTTTGGCCTCGGGAGCGATGGAGCCTTTTTTTGAACTTTATGAAATTTGTAAGTTTCAAAAAAATCTGAGCAAAAAATTGTAACTTTTTGAATCTTGTCATCAACAAAACTTGGCTAGTTAGATCTTTGAGGGTGTAATCACTAGTAGAAAACAGGCTATCTGTTCGCGCCCTCCAAACAGGATTAGTCCCAGATTCGCCACGAACCGGGACTAATGCGGACATGCGTCCCGGTTCGAGCGGTCACGAGAGTCGGAGGCATGCGTTCCGGTTGGTAGGGCTCATACGTACCGGTTTGTATGTTACAAACCGGGACTAAAGTGTGGGCGCCAAACACGTGGCCTCCCACATACTTTTAGTCTCGGTTTGTGTTACAACCGGAACATATGAGCCATCCCTCTATAAATACGACGCCCCAGCCCTCTGTCTTCCCTCTGTTTTTTCTTGGTGAAAGGTGTGAGAGGTGTGCTAGTTTATTTTTTCCTATGCATGCATGCGAGGTGTTTGATGAAATGTTTGAGTGAATGATCCTGTTCAATTTCTCACAGAACAAAAATATAGGAGGTGTCCGAGACGCACTTGAGCTTTCTCCTCTTTATTTTCCTCGATCGAGGTTAGCAATCTTATCTTTTCTCTGTCATTGATACAATGCATGTGTCGATGTGAATTGGTCATTTTACCGATGTTCCATTTTTGATAAACTTAATTATATGATGCAGATGAACGGTCAGGAATGGATGTACAGTGACCGACGTGAACCCGGGTACATTAAAGGTGTGGATAAATTTATCGATGTGGCTATGACAAACAAAGAGAATGGTTTTATATGATGTCCATGTGTTCAATGTCGGAACAACAAGGAGTACTCTTCCTCGAAAATCATTCCCGACCACCTGGTTATGAAAGGTTTCATGTCCAACTATAATTGCTGACCAAGCACGGGGAAAGAGGGGTTATGATGGAAGACAATGAAGAAGATGATGATAACAACTATCATCATATGTTTTCTGAATACAGTGATACTGCAATAGAATACAATAAAGAGGAGAAGGTGAAGAACGGGCATTAGATGAGCCCGCTGATGAACTTGGTAGGGTCATTTCTGATGCAAAGCGAGACTGTGAAACAGAAAAGGAGAAGTTAAAGTTGGAGGGCATGTTAAAAGATCACAAGAAATTGTTATACCCACATTGCAAAAATGGCTGCACAAAGCTCTGACCACACTAAAATTGTTGCGATGGAAGGCAGAGTTTCCAAAGCATAACGAAGTTCCTAAGAGTACGTACGAAGCAAATAAGACTCTCTGCCTCTAGGATTAGATGTGCAGATACATGCATGCATTAATGACTGCATCCTCTACCACGGTAAGGAGTATGAGAATTTAGATAAATACCCGGTATGCAATGCATTGTGGTATAAGATCAGACGAGATGACTCTGGTGATGTTGAGGGAGAGCCCAGAAGGGAAATACTATTTACTTACAACTTCGAGTGAGTGTTATTGTCTTATATACACTTTATATTTTGCTTACTCGACGTTTTGTATAATTGATGAGTTATGAATGCGTAGCTTCCACTATATTCTGTTAATCATTCAACCTGATAAAGGGCGGGTACTAGTCATGGATTCGAAACATAAACCCCTTGAGACGTGGAAGGACATGCAGATGATTCTTCAGCGATAATTCTAATCATTACGACACTATATCGGCAATGTTCGTGAATTTCATGATATTAAGTAATTAATAATTTATTTTATTCGTTTTCTTCGCCGAGCAGCGCTTGAAAAACGGTTCACCAAGAAGGCTAGGGGTGTTTGGAAAGAGGAGCTTACATTTAAACCACTAGATGTAAGCACCACTAGCTATATCCACGCATCTCTTTGATTCTAGTTTTGATACCGTTATTATCATGCTTGATTATTATTTTGATTGAACTCTGTTCTCGTAAAGTGCCTGACGCAGGGACCAGTGAATAATTTATGTGGATACTATGTTTGCGAGTTTATTCGTCAGACGTGCTGTGAGAAGGGCAAAAATTTAGAGCAACTTAACGTACGTAAATAATTTTTATAGTTTTTTATTACCATCAAATTGTGTTTAGTTTCATTCATATAGGTTGACTTATTTTTTAAATCAGCTCGAACGTCTACGGGACGGTATTCTGCCAAAGGATCGCCTACGAGCAATTCAGGAGGAATTGGCGGGATTCTTAGATGCAGAAGTCCTAAACCTAAAAGAAGAATATTATGCGGATGTATAGGCAATAGAGATTGTACAAAGAGCTTATTTTGTATGTATATGTGCATGAAACCCGTGTATCGAATGTAATATATTCGACACTTGGATTTCTATTGTCATGATGATCTTGTGTAATATAATGGTTCCTTCATTGATGAGTGCAAAATACAAAATAAAAAATAAAACAACATAAATGAATTCTCTGCCGCGGTGCAAAAAGTGGCCAAAATGTTGTCGCGGCAAAAAAAGTTGCCAAAATGAATTCTTTGCCGTGACAGAGAAATATGCCAAATCTCTGCCGCGGCAGAGGGTCATTTATTCCGGTTCGTGTTACGAACCGGGACGATTGCTACTTCCCCTCGCGCAGAGCAGAGACCACGTGTATGCTGTTTTGTCCCAGTGCGTGGGGAAATCAGGACTAAAGCGTGGAGGCTTTAGTCCCGATTGTCCCGTCCCGGTTGGACAACCGAGACTAAAATCCTTTACCAACCGGAACGCATGGCACATTCTCCACCGGTGAATTCATTGCCTCTCTCTTTGCATGTGAACGTGTTTATGGTTTTCTTTGTTTTCTTCTTCTTTAAAAATTGAAAGCAACATATAACTATAAGCATTGCCCATAAAGAATCTTCAAGAATAACTTAATATAAATATTAGTCTATAATAACCAGCACCCGCGGCGCAAATGATCACTCGCTAATCCCACTCGACCTACGGGTGATCGAAGACTACGAGAGCTCTGCCATCATCTCACCGCTCCTTCCACGTCTGCACATGTTCCTTCTCCCAGCCAAGCCTTGGACTCACAAATGACTCGGTCTGCCTAGATCAACCGTACCGAATTAGTGTGGCTAAGCCAGGTTAGGATGGGTGCCGGTGCGTGTTAGAGCATCTCCACCGGCGTCCCACAAAGGATGGCCAACAAGATCGCTGGCAATGATTTTGGGGTTGGCACACAAACTGTCGGCGCTTTGGGGAAGCCGCCCCACACTGGCGGACCCCACGGATCAAGCCACAAATAAAGTACACATAGTTCCATTCATACATAGGAATTGATAACTTTTACCTAGGAATTAAAAACAACTAGCAGCGCAATGGGCGGCGACGCCTATAGGTTCCCTCGCCAGGACGAATCGACGTTGGATCATTGAGGCCCTACTCATCTTTGAGAGAGCAGAAGATCGTCTTCTTTATCTCCAACTCATTCCGATCTCGGTCGATGCGGGCACGCGGGGCCGGGTCGTCGGGGTTGGCAAGGGAGGCGCGCAAACAGTTGACATACGCGTCCTGGATTTCTTCTTGTGGGATGTGATCCGGATACAATACGTGATTGAGGACGTCAGTGCCATACAGTTGCTATCATCGTTGTTGTCGGTGGCACGGTCATCGGGTGGGTTGTGTGCGGGGGCGAGTGGAAGAGGACGGCTAGAGGGTGGGTTGCGAGGGGTGTCGTGGGGAAGAAGGTGGCCATGCACGGATGTTTTTTGAGGTGCGGTGTTGCACCGCTACTCCACGGGGCTCGCCCTTTCTATAGTGGAGCAGCTGCTCCGGCGAGAAAGCCGGCGCAAAGCGGCGGGGACCTACTAGAGAAGGTGGGAACCAGCCGGAATAGGCGCAAAACGACGGCGAAATCGGCAAGAAACGATGGCGGCGAAACCCTTTTCCGTTGTCGAAAGACGAGCCAGTACATACGGGTGTTTTTGGTCTCTGGCAAGAGGGTCCAATGCTGGATTTCCAGCGTAGTGCTTTGCCGGCAGCCCTATCCCATACCCTGGTTGCTGGGACGGCAAATAGTTGCCGAACAGTTCAGTGAACGGTCCAAATCCGGCCGGGGGCATCCGACGTGGACTGTTTTTTCTTACTTCAAGTTGGGGGCTGGTTTTGGGGACGCCAGCCCTTAACGAAGATGTGAGTACATGTTAGGTCAGGTAGAGTAAAAAAAATTAAAATGTGATGTGAGGCATCGGACTCAGCATTTGCGTGTGCCGGACTGGTGAGGATATATGGTGACAACACCACGTGAGAACGTAGTGACGGCGTTAGGTGAGTGAGAGACGATGCCCCCACACAGGCGGTGGCTGATGGTGGTGCTCCTGGCCTCCTTACACTGGGCAGTGAGAGTGGTCGTTTGAACTTTGAAGGGTGAGTGTACCACTGTGCCGCGTGCGTAGGCGCGTACGTGGAGGCCTGTGCACCCTCCATGTCTCCCTAGTTTGTTCCGTTTCTAGAAAGGTCTCCGGTGTTTGTGGAGCTGAGAGAGAAAACACAGAGTGCCGGTGGGTGGGTGGGGTGATTAGGAAGTCGATTTTTGACCATCTCCCAATTGTTTGGTGTGCTTTTGTCTTACTTTTCGCCTTTATAAACGTCCACGGGGGTTGGTGTGCGCTGCGCAGGAGCAGCAAAATGCTTGCAAACGTGTGTGGCTGCCATATTCTTGGGCTCCTCTCGCTAGCTGCACTCGGGTTTACCTCGATTTCGGACTCTCGGGTCAAGCAAGCAGCCGTCACTATGGCACGTTAAGAATCAGAGACACTATTCTTAGAGACACTTTTTTAAACTGTCTCTAATTATATCTATTTGTAGCACTTCAAAAAATAGTGCTTCAAAATATGAGTTTTTAGTGACAGTTTTAAAAGTGTCACTAATAGTTTATCCTTTTGAGGCACTATTGATACTGCCTCTAATGTTTTAAAAAATAGAGGCATAGTCTAGTGTCTCTATGCTAAACTATCAGTGGCACTTTGACCTGTGACTCAAAAAAACATAACTTTTAGAGGCATTTTCTATGATAATGTCACTAAAAGTATATCAACTGAGGCACAATTAGAAGTGCCACAATTGGTTACCATTTAGAGGCCCTAAATTCTGCCTCTAAATAGTGGTGGGATCGTACCATCTCTCTTTATCTATAGGCCGTACCTTTCTATTAGTATTATTCTATAAAATAAACCTGCCTTTTTTTTACTTGTCATTATCCCCTTTGCACTGCTTGGTAGGGTGGCAAACTGCACCCGCATAACGACCCGTAAAAGAAAATATAGGCAAAAGAAGGTCCCAAAAGCTAATAAAATTAATGAAGGATTGGTTAAAAAGCTATGCCGCAACCCGTCCCGCTTGACACCCTACTGCTTGGACGGACTGTTCTAGTAGAGATTTCAGCACTTGATATGTTCATAGAGATTTCACCAAGGTGAGCTCCAAGAGGTTGATTAGTAGATCGGTAAGCCTGACTCGTTGGTGGCATAAATCATGCCGTGCGCTTGCAGCAGGAGGAGCACAGGAGAGGGGGACGGGGCGCCAGCAGCCTGCAGGGAGAAGAGGCGCTCGCGATTTGCTGGTTCGATTTGCTGGAACATAGATGCAAGCTTTAAGAGAGAATTCCTTATTTGACACTACTTCTCAATATGGTTCCTTATTTGGCACTCAAAACTTTATACTTATTTATTTGACCACTTGTGTAATTTTTTTGTCTTATATGACACTGCCGTCCAATTCCGTTAGGCTCTCCGTTAGTTCATGTTTTCAAGGACCAAACTACCCATCAGCTCGATCGGTATATTTGATGGTATGGCCTGTTAGCCTGAATAGCATAAGCCAATTGGAATCGCATGCATGCCTGTTAGCCTGAAGACCAGTCCATCGCCTCGAGAGCTGATCCATGCATGCATGCGATAACTCATGGACTCATAGTTATGATATGTAACTACTTCTGTTAGCGTATATGGAGTGTGCGTGGACTTTTTTTTTACCCCATGGCGTGCCCTTGTACTTCTGCTATGTATATCTGTGCACGGGAATGACTACCCTAAAATACACTAGCATATAGGACTTCAGAGGCAAAAGTCTCTTTGTAGGTCTGCATGTTTGGACGGGCGGGATTTTCAACTTTGTCGGTGTGTGTACTTCGCCCGTTTAGGAGAGCCCAAGATAAAGGTAGTTGTGCAAGAGACTGTCCAATTTTATCACATTATGTATCAGGGGCAAAAATGTCTTTATAGGTCCCTAGCTAATCCTGTTAGCTCTTAAAATATACTAGAATGTCATATAAGGCAAAAAAATTACACAAGTGGTCAAATAAGGAAGTAAAAAATTTGTAATGTCAAATAAGGAATCATATTGGCAAGTAGTATCAAATAAGGAATTCTCTCAAGCTTTAATGGATGAGGTGAGTGCCAGATACTCTGTACTTCATTTGCCTGTATGAGTACTCCCTTGTATTATATAGATTTTCTTTGCTAAAATACATTAGCGTCTGAGGAGAACTTCAACGGGAATAAGAAATTGATTGGAAGCTCCTTTTAGGAAATTTAGTGACTAAGGCCCCATTTAACATGAGTACTGAACTGCTAAAAAATAATTACAGTAACTAACATCTTTTAGTCGTACATAGTAGATACTGGAAGAGAGAATAGTGACATAGTACTGCCTCCAATCCATAATAAGTGTCGCCGATTTAGTACAAGTTATACTAAATCAACAACACTTATTACGAATCGGAGGGAGTAGCATTATTAAGGATTAAACCATGATTACAATAACCAAAATAAATAGTTGCATCCATTCATGTTAGGAGCTAGCAGATCTATAACATCCAACTGCTTCAAAAGTACTGCATAAAATGTTTGTTTCATCCATTCAAGTTGGCAGCTAGCAGATCCATGACATCTTTGTTTCCCTGCAAAGTTCAAACAAAATCAAATTAGCGATAGACCAATTATTTTCGACAATAAATAGTTAAAACTGTCGTCACGTTGCACAATTGGTGTAATCAGCATATCATCATAGGAGCATTTTGAAACTGTCGTCACCTTCACAACGGGGTTTTCTTTTCGATCTGCTTGTTTGGTTCGGCCGCCTGGCTTATTTTTAAAGCGGGAGGAAAGCCTATTTCGAGAAAGATTTTGCGCACACACTCGCCCACTTAAATGTGGCTAGCCGTGTGTACCGTGGCGTTACGAAATGTTTCTACATACTTCCTCCGACACATATTAATTAATTTTGATTAGTCAAATTTGAATGAACCTATATACTAGTATATACTAAATAGTGTCTAGATCTAGACAAATTTGAGTCTATGGGCCGAAGGGAGTACACATACTACAAGCCAGGGCGTGCGTGTGTATAGCTACATCCAAGTATAACATCTTTAATTGGCACGTCCATAAACATGTGTGTAGTACTAAGGCTGTGTTTGGTTGGGATTCTAGAGCCAGATTCACTACCCAAACGCTGTAATCTCAACCAAAGGGTTAACGAGCGCGACGCAACTTCCCGAACGCGGCAGATTTTGGCAGTGCAAATTGGAATCCACCAGAGACCCAGATTCCACTGCGTTACGGCGAACGAAAAAACTGGTATTTACCCACCATGCTACTGGGTAGTGAAAAAACGGGCTGGGATTTCTTTCTCCTTCCTCCCCGACTCCTCTCTCCTCCTCCCCTGTTCGTTCCTTTTCCTCAAGTCCCACACCACCCAGCCGCCAGGCTAGGGTTTGGCATCGCCGCCCTACTCCGGCGGCCTCCGGCGGCGCACCGGCACGAAATCGGATCCCACATCCCCGCTGCTCACTTTCCCCTATTCCAAGAACCGCGCCCTCCTCCCCAACGAGCCAAGGCGGCACCATCCGAACCGCCGCCGCCGCCTCCGTACCAGGTTGCCGCGCCGTCGCCTCCAGCAACGACGCCCACCTCCGGCCGGCGGGAGACCTGCAGGTATGATTGCCTCCATATCTCCCTTCTACCCATGCCCTTCCTCCTCCTAACATGTCCTGCTCCCATACGTACTAGATAGCTTGTTCTCTGTTTTTTATTTTTTATTCCCTAATGTGCAGTTTTTATTCCTCTGTGATATACTGATATATAGCAATGAATATTTTGGGTGATATAGAAAAAATATGTTGGTTAAATAACAACTGAAGCATACAACTTTATTGATTGAAGTTGGAGCATTTGTAAGTGGCCTATTTTATATTAAAGTTATTTTTTTTTGCAGAAACTGATCTCATGTATACCGCCATTTTTTTATCATGAAGCCTGAATTTAGAAAGATTTTCAGCTTGCTTTAAATAAATAAAGGAAGGTTCCATTTGCTACATAAAGAACACGAAAAGGAGACGAGGCAGATGACGTAGAACCATCCTTGCTGTTATATTGCATTATTATTTGTTTGTGTTTGGAGCAATAGTTGCTTATGTATGTGAACAAAAATTGTATGGATTGTTGGAGGCCTTGAATCATTCGCGCACGATGAAAACCGCTTTGTTACGTCATTGTGGATAGTTCATATGAAGTTTAAGAAAGTGTTGTTGTATTTGCAGAAATTAGCAAAAGATAATATCAAACCAAGAGATCTTACTTTCAGTACAAACAATGCAAAGGTTAAAGATGCGTTTCTGGCCTTAATTTAAAAGTGAGATTGGTGCTATAGATGAGTCACATGTCCCAGTTTAGAACTAGAAAATTACATTCTAAATGGTCATTTGCATGTTTGTGAGTGTACTAAGTCATTGTTCTGCGATAATTAGCTTATAAATAATCTCAGAGCATTGCAGACAATTCCTATCAAATCTACACTTGTCACAACCAAACAGCTTTCAGCTTTCTCACACTTATCAGCTCACAGCAGCTTTTTTACAGCTAATTTTTAGGAATCTACAGCTCAACCAAACATACCCTAACTAAGACTACCAAATTTCATAAGCGAGCCCGACACATCCCCTTTCTTCATTCACGACAGCTGCCAGCCCGCGGGCCTAACTTCTCTTGCTCCCGACGCATCCCCTTTTTTCATTCACGACACCCCACCGCCCCTCCGCTCCGCTCCCATGCGCCGGTGCCGGAGCTGACCCTCGCCTGTCACCGGCGGACCACTGAATACCCGCCGCTATTTTCCTCGCCGTCGCTACATCCCTGCGCTTCCAATCGCGCCACCGCTAACTGCCCCCAAACCAAACCCTAACCCCACTTTTTTGCCATGTCCCCTACCCAAGAGAGAGGCGGCGGCGGCGGCTTCGCGGCTGACTTTGATCGCCGACGCGTGCGTGCATTGGTACCACGATGCGCGGCGCCCCGTCGAACTCGCCGGCCCGCGTCGCGACCTGTGAGGACGCCACGGGTACGCATCCGGTCGTCCGCCATGCGCGGTGAGGAGAGGCAGAGGAGGAGATGGGGCCCGCCAAGTGCCTCGTGCCGGTGGCCGCGAGATACGGCTCCCTCCTCCCCCGGCCCGTCCTGGCCTTCTCCGCCAACGAGCTCGCCGGAAAACAAGGCCGCAGCCGGTGAGCCATCTCTCATCTCTCGTCTTCTCCTGACTCCTAGACGAAATTGACTTGCAGGAAGCTGCTCGAGTGTAGAAAAAACACTGATTATTGCTGCACGACTTGGTTCAGATAGGTTCAGGATGTAGGCTTATCCAACTTTCTTTCCAAGGCTGCTGGGCAGTAGCTAGTTCAACTCCTCTCAGTTTTGTTATTACATCAGTATGATCGATGCAGCGTATTAGCTAGATCCCTACGTTGTCCAAGGTATATCTGACCACTAGATTTTGTTTCTCTAGCATTCCTTGTAATAATTAGGCATGTTTTTTTCCGTAATGAAATCCTTCTGAAGTTGAGGCATTCAAATAAGATGGGCACTGTTGCTCTAAGCTGAGTTTTTATGGATATACATTTTCAAGATGAGAATACTTTGATATATTTTTCATGTATTTGTTCATATGTGGTGTAGGAGAAAATAACAGCGAGATGCATTTTTTTGCGGGTAAGTGGGATGCATATCTGCACCTTTATAATCTAGGTGCATATTATTCAGACATTACGTAGATTTTCAGATAGCACTAACCCGGATTTCTTATATGTTTGGTAATATACTAGCTTACAAAAGTTTGGCGGTGCCACCTTCACTCATACCATTGCCAACCATTTTTATGTATAGGCTACCATGATTTATCCTCAATTAATCTTGCACTACACATCTACTGCCATCTACCTTTATTATAAACGACATTTACTTCCATGATTTTGTAGGTGAGTGTTAGGCCAAAGAGAAAGATTGTGAAACAGATCTGCTAACTGTCAACAGTAGAGTAGAATAAAGAGCTATTGGGCTTTCCAAAAGGTCCTATAAGCTTGCCAACTCAAGACACAACGTTGCTTCTCTGGCCCTGGCCTTTTCACCTATCAGAAGGCCAACAATGAGATTGTTTCACGGAAGGCAAGAGACTTATCCTTATTTATCTTATGCAAATAGATTTTCTATACGTATTCCTGGTTCCAAAAGTTTCATGGGTATTTCTATGATATCTTTATAAAATGTGTTTACACCTCAGGTATGGTATTAAATGTGTATTTCATGGGTACGAATTACTGCTGTCTAGGTTGACTTGTGAGCTTTTTTACACCACAGGTATGGTATTAAATGTGTTTCATAGAGAGAATCATATCTGTTCATATATGAAGGAATGCTCACATGGGCCAATCTATTTCTTATGCAAATCTGTTTGGTCATAATATATACATCTCTTTCTAGTCATAATATATACATCTCTTTCTACTGTGGTCTGGCCATGGATCATATCCTTCCAAATTGTCTTTTCTATGCAGCTAGCGTCTTTGGCCTCTATTTGGTGTGTGCTATGGCTGTGTGCCCGTGTGTGAAACTAATATAGTTCTATCTTTGACTTCATATTTTATCTTGGCAGTGTGTACATAGGCTTGTTGTATGAACGTGAAAAACATTTTTCTTTTTCTTCTTTTTTAGTGTGATGTGCTTTACCGATTGTCCTGCATATTAGCTTTTCAAAGTTTCAGCATGTAAGCTTATTTGCAGGTGTCAATTGCCAATTTGTATGGTAGATAAAGAAACTCAAGATGTTCATAACCACATGAATATTGATGTGTGATGACCTGAAGATTGATTCCTTTAGTGGCTTCATATGACTATATTTCTTAAGGTAACTGTGTTCTTATCGGTTATTCTGCCTTTTCTTAGGTTGTATTGAGAAGAAGGATGGAGCATGAGGGTCAGCGAATTTCCAGTGTCCCTTCGAGTGTGACGGTAACCCTCTTTCATATTTCCATGCTCTACAAAAAAATTGTATGCATCATATAATAAACATTGTCAAGAACTAAACACTGTTCAAGAAAGCCACTATTAAGGTGTTTCCCTTTATAATAACGTAATACAAAACCATTATTTATATTCTCAGCATAAATTTTGGTTTCCTTGCAATATTTGTGTACTTATTACTGCCATGAACATGTTATATGTGATTTGTTTTTGGTTTTGCAGTATCTCTATCTGATTTGTTTTTGGTTTTGCACTAAATGTATAGCTTGCCCATTATAAGATGATCATGATCTTTTTACCTATTTGCTCATTTGTTCTGCTACATAGTTCACCAACACGAGTTTGAGTGAATTTGTTTTTGGTGCTGAGATGTAAGAGAGTATTGCATCTGCTTTTCAATCTACCTCTATGTGTTAACTCCAGCTGGTGTTTGTTTTCCTTTTCTGGAGTCACCATGTGCAGTTTGAATATTAGAGGAGTGAGTATGGAAGCGGAGGGGTCAGGAATAATGAGCACCAAATCCATTGCTACACTGCTCTGGTCCTTCTTAAAACTGCATGTGTAATTTTTAGGTAGCAATGACATTTAGAAGCTCTGATCCTTCTTTGGCTTTCAGGGTGTTGGCTATTAGTCTATTTGACTTAGGTATGTCGATATGGGGTACCTTAATGGCAACACAGTGCTTCTATGCTTGATTCATCATCTTTTTTGCAACGGGATTGAGATTTCTCCGACCATCCATATTCTCTGATCTTTCCTTCTGTTAGTGTGTTGAATCTTTTGTGTGCAAATTAAGACTACCAGATGCATTATGTAACCATATATATTTTGTAGCATGTGACTATATTTATCTTTTCTATTGTTTAAATGGATGCAAAAAGATAAGTTATTGCATCTCTTCAATCTGCACCTGTTTGTGTTATTTAGATTTGTTTTTGTTCTAATAATGCTCTTTTGCTTAATATTTTTTTATTGTCGTCTCCTAGATTTACAAGCTGCAAGGTGGAGGAGTCTACCCCTATGGGATTTCATGAGGTTGATGCTCCGATGAAAGGTGTGTTGTTAGGTCCATTGCTTAGATAACATAGTCTCCTAAATTATTCTTTGGTTGACTGCTTTCTTTCCTGGTTGCACTCATTTCTTCTCTAAATACTTATTGTTTTTCTCTTGTTTGTGCTCATGAAATATTTATTATTGAAAATATGGAGCTAGAACAATATGTGTATTGCCTTTTTACTGGAATTAAAAGGGTATTGATTAGTGCATTTGATGTTCTGTTTCTGATTATAAATAAGTTAACAGCTCAAAAATGGTATATTGTGTGGCTTGTCATTGAATTGTTTTATAAGGTACGCCTTCTTTAGTGGCTAGCGATGCTACTAGAATTGGTCTTAATCTGAACATTTCTAGAATTATTTTTTCTACACTGAAAAAGTTTGATGGTATCTACATTAAGGAACTGTCTGTGCCTGAGATCAAACAGATTGCTGGTACTCCCTGGCAGTTCTTTCTTCCGCTTATTGCACATGCCCCTTGAGGTGAAACTGAGCAAATTTTGCATGTCTCATTTTTTTGTAGGCAGAGCTAGGAGCTAGGAGATATGGGTCTAAATTCCTAGTTGGCAAAGTGACATGTCTAGATGATGAAGATCTCCCATTACTACACGTCTCTGATGTCATCTTCCCCCATTATAGAGGTGTATGGCGATTGTAATTTGACTGTAACAATTTGAGTGAAATTTATATCTCTGCATAAACTACTGTAATTTGAGTGAGCTATGTATTGTTTTGTATAACCATGATTTGAATTGATGTGATTTGAGTGCAATACCTACTGTAATGTAACTGCTATGAGCCATTTTGAAAATTTGACTGCTGTAATTTCACTTATGTCGGCCAAATGGTTACTGTAACTTTACTGCCGTTATTTTTTAGAGGTACTATGGAGAGTGCCTCAAATGGTTGATGGTTGGCTTTTAGAGGCACTATTGAGAGTGCCTCAAATGGTTGGCTTTTAGAGGCACTATTGAGAGTGCCTCAAATGGTTGGCTTTAGAGGCACTATTGAGAGTGCCTTAAATGGTTGGCTTTTAGAGGCACTATTGAGAGTGCCTCAAATGGTTGGCTTTAGAGGCACTCTTGATAGTGCCTCAAATAGTTAGATCTAAAGACACTATTTAAAGTGCCTCAAATGTTTAGTTTTAGTGGCACTCTTTAAAATGCCTCAAATAATTAGGATTTTGAGGCATTTTTTAAAACTGCCTCTAATAACTTTTACCTACACGATCGTCCCCGGCGTTTTTTTAGTGCCTTAAAAAATAAATTGTGGCACTAATTTGGCTATTATAGGCACTTTAGAGTGCCTCTGATTACTGTACATGCTATAGTGCGTGCCGCGTGCATCTGGTGGAACTTTTTGAAACTCGGAATACCGATCACATGCGCTAGCTGTTCGATCCGGCCGGTGGAGGCGACGCATTCATGTGTTCTCTCTCTATATAAAAGGAGCTTCACGAGACAGCCAATACATACTTTGATAATTTTAATAAGTAAGTGCAATTTCTGAGACAGCCAATAACACTCTACTAACTCATTTGATAGCGTTTTAACATCACAGGCCCGCTGTCAAATGCTGACTAGGACAAAACGGTTGTTAGCCACCGTTAGCGGCTTCGAGATCCCAGGAGATGAGGACACGGTGACGGATGACGCGGACGACCTGGAGACCGGCCGTCGAAAGTGGTGCTGCTTCGGGACGAGGGAGAGTCGAAAGGTGCGGCTAAAGAGGACCATGCCCGTCGTCCCATTGCTGGACGCGAGGCGCGGACGCGGGCAACCTTGAGGCCTGCTACATTCTCGGCATGGTACGAGAGCCCACAATGAAAACCTACCTGAGTTCGCTTGCTGGACATGCATGCGTGCCGCGATGGAAGTACTGACGAGTGTTTCCTTTCTTGTGTGTAGATCTGGTTCTACTGCCTGGGCAGCCGGAGCGGCGGTGCGGCGCTGCTAGCGAAGGCGGCGGGCGGCGGACACCCAGCGGCGCTGTACTAGCTGGCGGTCATCCAGTTCAACGGGAGCGGCGGCGCCAAGTCGAACCGCGACCTCCGCACAGGCGCCGCCCTGTGCGCGCGCTCCGCCGCGCTGGGCCACGTTGACGCGCTCCGGGAGCTCGGCCGCTGTCTCCAGGATGGGTACGGCGTGCGCCGCGACCCGGCAGAGGGCCGTCGCCGCCAACGCGCGCGAGCTCTCCCTCGCTCTGGCCGCCGCCGCGGCCAGCTCCACGCACCCCTTCGCGTCCCTCCCGCTCGGCGCCGTCACGGCCGGTGGCGTCGGCGCTGGAGGCTGCCCTCTGTTCTCGGACTTCGGGTGGAGCCTCCCAGAGGCAGAGCCGCACACGGTGAACCAGTTCATGTCGGACTGGTGGGCGTCCCGCGGCGTGCAGGCGAGCCCAAAGAAGCCCGTCGAGGCAACCAGCAGCGACAGCTCCGGCGAGCTCCGGCTGTGCTCGCACATGCGGTGTGGGCGCAAGGAGACGCGGCGGCACGAGTTCCGGCGCTGCTCCGTGTGCGGCGCCGCCAACTACTGCTCCCGCGCGTGCCAGGCCCTCGACTGGAAACGCGGCCACAAGGCGCAGTGCGTGCCCATGGACCGCTGGCTCCTCGCCGCCGCAGCCGGGGATAACGCCGCCCCGTGAACCCGTCCCCAACGGCAGCATGTAGCAGCAGCACTACCGGAGGAAGTACTCCAACCTATCCCCGGTGTGGTCCAGGGCGCAAACCGGTGGACCAGACGTAGCGGAGGGAAGGAAAGGAAAAGAAAGAGGGAAGCGTTTCTGCTAGTACTTTTTTTTTCTGGCGGACGTTTGAGTGTCCTGGGATCTCCAAGCGGTCGCGGCCGCTTACGGTGGCTAACTGCCGTTTTGTCCTAGCCAGCATCTGACAATGGGCCCGTGAGGTTAAAACGTTATCAAATGAGTTTTTGAGCAATTTGTTATTGGCTGTCCTAGAAAATGCACTTACTTGCTAAAATTATCAAAGTATGTATAAACTCGTCACCGCTGCCCTAAATGTGGTATAAATCTGTAATTTACTCCTTCACAGCTTCCCATAATTAAACAAAAACAATTAAAACCGACTCGGAACTTGCGACAGAAGAAGAATGTGGCACGGAGGACGCCTTCGTAGGCACTCCGGCACGGAGGACGCCTTCGTAGGTACTCCGGCCGGACAACGATCACCGGCGCCATGCAAATGCACCCCGCGCTGCAAGTAGTGGCTCGGCGCAGGCGGGTTTGTACCTACTCCTACAGTACGTAGGCGCAGGAAGGAATAGGACATCGACGGCCGGATCGGAGGCGGTCCCCAGCGAAAAGGTGCGTACCACATGGCACGAGCGCGGCCAAGTATCAGAGCGGCCGGCCGGCCGGCCAGCCAGCTAGCCACAGAGGTCTATCTGCGAGGTTTTAACGTGCTCGCCGTGCGTCCGTGTCGGCAGGCGCGGCCACACAATTCTGCGAGACCGCCCTGCCCTCCGCGGTTGGTTTCCTGCACGATTCGACAGTCCGACGACTATCCGAGCTGGGGTAGTTTGATTGTGCGTGTGGTGGTATGGTTTCAGGTAGATCGATCGTGACTGATCTCTTCCGGATTTTGACGTCGGGCAGGCACGTTGGTGATTCCTACGTGCCAGCCTTGGAGTTCAGACTTAAACCATCTCTAGCAGATACCACATATCCCTCGTCTCTTACAATTTTGGTCCGATATGCGATAGTGTGGCCAGAAAATGGCCTTTTCAGATACCGCAAAAACAAAGATACCATAATTTTTTTTTCGGTTTTCCGCATCGAGGCCTAAACATTCCGCATATATTCTATACAGAGGGCCCCGCATCAATTTCTCCTCACCACACCATGCGCAGAAACCCTCCCGCCGCCGCCTGTCGCTGCCTCAGATTCTAGCCACCTCCGGCGACGGCCGCCAAATCACCTCCGCCCACCTCCTCTCACCCACCATTCGTACCCATGGCCGGCCAATCGTGGGCCAATTTGGTCGGCCGAGGCAGCGCTTCGAGCTCCCGCGGACGGGGCTCCGACGGTCGAGTTTGCGTGCCACCGCCCAGCGAGGAGGAGCAGCACCGGCGCCGATCCAAACAGGCGTGCGCGCGGGGAGCACTTGCGCGCACCCGCGTTACCTCGCCGGCTTGGGCCGGGTTCGGTCTCAGGCCTGACACGCACGATGTCGAGGCGGGCAGCTCCCGTGCGATTGCGAGCTCTGGCCCACGCCTCCGAGCGCCTTCGTTGGTGGTTCGAGCGCCGCCTCCCGCTTGTTGGGGCCACATCGCCGACAGCGACAACTCGGGGGAGGAGGACGACTCCGGCTCGGAGGAGGACGAGGCGGTCCGCGAGGCGAAGTTTAAGTCCCTCGGGACCCTCGTCTCCGATGTGTGGGAGCGAGTGAAGCGCCGCCGCGACGAGCGCGTGCGCGAGTAGTGCGAGTTCCGCCGCGTCTGCCGCCGCTCCGCACGCGAGCACGCCGCCCGACTTGATTTCTTCGTCGTCGACTACTCTGACGACACCACCGACTTGGACGACGAGTAGGCGAGCTTCGCCGCCGCCGTAGAAGGTCCGGTGAGTAGGTACCACCGGCGGTAGCTAGGGTTCTGGATGTAGGGCGCGACATCCAGTTTTTTGTTGTAAATTTCATGATCAAAACCATCCACTATGTATGAATCTGGCGCCAACTAGTGATAATTTTCAAATATGCAGTTCTGTTTTGCGTATCTGTTCCGCGCTAGAAATTTTTGTATTGCAAAACTGGTTTGCGGTTTATCATCACAAACGACTTTTACGGCATGCGTTGTACATATCTGCTAGAGATGCTCTTCCGAGGGTTCCCGATGAACCTGGTGGGTTACCTAGACCAGTTTGGCACTCTGGCCGTCCATTTGCTGCTCGTCTACGTGTGCAACACGCACTTCGTTCTCCGATTTATTACCCAAGGCTTCACGTTGCTGTCGTCGTCCCGCCGGCGGGGCGGACAAGCAATTCAAGGAATTACCTGGCCGGTCCAGTGCGTATATTTGGTTGGTGACACCAACCGACCTTGGTAGGTCGCCGCGCTGCGCAATAGCGCATCTCCCAAACAACTTGGTCGCCGGGACGCACTCACCACCACCGGGACAGCTGAAATACTCCACTAGCAGTTTCAGATTAGCGGTAGATAAGGTCGTTCCTCATAATGTCTGGACTGGGAAAGTTATTCGCCCACCAACGCCAAAACAGTGGTCTGTGTGGCACACCTACCACGACCACGCACGCCGCAGCTGTGGCACGGGGAGCATCCAAGTTATTCTATGCTACCCAAGATTAGTACCTCCATGGTGACTACTGACTAGTCCTCACTCACACGAAGATTTTCCCGGTGTGTCCATTGATGTTGCTGATCAGATGGACAAGGAAACATGAACAAAGACATACATCCGGGCGTTCGCAGCAGACTCTCCGCTCCCAGAGTACAAATCATAAAAAAAAATCCCTCGAACAAATTTGTTTTTTGAGAATTCATTCTCCCTCAAACAAATGTGTTGCCGCCCAAAGCGTGATGGAGAAACTATAAGGAGGCCCAGTAGCAAATGGCCTGCCACAGCTCAAACTGGCCCAACCTACAGAGCCCAAAAAACAGCGGCAGCATGAATTGTGCTCTGAGCCAAACATTTCTGCCGACAGCGAGGAGTTGCAAATGGTAAATCCTAGTATTTGCCACACGTTGCGGCGCGTGCTTCCCCGCGCCACGCACACTCCAACCACCCGTTCTGCTTTAATATTGGTGTTTTGGACTGGGCCCAGGTGGTAGCTCCTCTCTTTTTCTCTTCCTTTTCTTTTTTCTTTTTTCCTTTTTTTTCTTTTTATGTTTCTTTTTCTGTTTTTTATTTTTATTTTTTTGATTTTTTAAAATGCTCGAATATGAAAATATCTAGTTTTTAAAATAATCAGATTTTGGATTTGTCCAAATTTGAAAATTATTCGAATTTTGTATTTGTTTGGATTTTGGATTTGTTCAAATTCTATATTGTTCAAATTTTAGATTTGGTCAAATTTTGAATTTATTCGTATTTTTAGTTTGTTTAAAATGAAAATTTGTTTAGATTCCAATTTTTTCAATTTACAAATTTGTTCAGAGTATGTTAATGGGCTGGCCTATCTTTGTCCGCTAGGTGCGGTGCGAGCCATATGCGCCGCTAAAAGGGCATTAGGCAATTCCGTGGCAAATCCTATAGGCCCGTCTTAGGACATCTTAATTAGATCTGATTTGTTTCTATCTGTTTGGGTTAGATGACGTATTTTTGGGTCGTGGTCCGATCTGTCCGGTCATCTGTGCTCAGCGGCATGACCTATTTGTTCACATCACTGGCAAAGTTTGTACATATGTTCGTATATATTCATACGTAATTTATATTTAAAATATAAAAAACAAAATTTAAACTAGCCCTATTCCTAGCTAGCGATCTTCACGCGCCGACATCGTCACGTCCATCTAGGTGTCAAGGTCGATGTACTCTGGCGGCGTCTAGAGGTTGGCTAGTGGAAGGGCCGGAGCGGCGCGGGCGCGGGGTGGGTCGATCACCTGTCTAGGCCACACTGCCGCCGATGCCATGTGGTGGTGGAGGAGCGACAGCTCCATCCCCACCTCCGGAGCGATTGGTGGCGTCCATACCTGCAGCGGCGGCGTTGGAGGCAGTTGGGCGTTTGTATGCGCCGTTAGGCCGGTAAGTTGGAAGGCCTCTTGGTAGCCGCCCACAAGGTGTCCTCATCCCGCAAGCTGGCCACGATGGCATGCTCGCTGATGGCGTCCTCGTCGTAGCCCCGCGCCAGAACCTCCCGATACTTCGAGGGCATATGCGCGGCGGCGGCTGAGACTGGTTCCATCGCCTTCTCCTTGTCGACGATGTCGTCGTCCTCATCATTATCACCGTCATCGCTACCAAGCTTGTCGTCAGAGTGGTCGACGGCGTCGTCGTCGTTGAGGTTGATGACGGGGACATTGTAGACCTGCCACGGCTGGAAGTCGCTGCGGAAGGTGCTCGCGCGCCATACCGTGTGCATCTAGTCTAGGAATTCTTTCCAGAAGTACTGGCTCTCGTAGCCGCTCTCCCACCGGAGGGCCGGCGGGAGGTTGCGGATGCGGCGATGGATCTCCTCCTCTAGCATTTTCTCTTCTTCGGCACAGGTGGTAACGGGACCCGCTCCCGGTTGAGGTGCCAGCCCATGAGGAAGAAGTTATCACGGTGGTTGATGCCTACTCCCTCCCTCCATCTTCGCTCGCACCCCATCACGCGGAAGTACCGGCGGTGACGACGAGACTTCTCCACCGGTGGTAGCCGTGGTCGTGCATGGGATTGTGGGCAAAATCCTAGGGCCGCGATGGAAGCGGCACGACCCCGCAAAAGAAGGTTGGCTGGCCACTGCGCTGGCGGCTCGAGCTGGATCCGGTCGCCTCGTGGTCATTCTTGAACCATCCCGGCATCTTCATCGTTGGTGGTGGCGGCGGGGGCAGCGCTGCTAGGGTTGTAACTGGCGGTGGTTAGAGCTGAGGAGTACGGCACCGACAGGCACATGGTTAAGTAGCCCCTTCACCCGACGCACGCATGTTCCCGATCCTTCGCCATTAATGTCGGCATGGGAACACAGACGACGTCCTGTCAGTTAGGGTGTTGTCTTGTCAGTCAGGGTGTCGTCCCGTCAGTATTAATGACGTAGGCTACCACGATGTTGTTGCGTGTCTGAATTAACGTGCTAAACGGTGGCTGACGGATGAACTAATGACACGCGTGAGAGGACACGCCCTCTGTCTGCCTACGTCCAAGATGACACAACCATTAGATAAATTTGATGCACAGAATAAATCAAACTGATAGATCGTATCACTGAAGAAACCGCACACCTCCGACACGTCCGACGGATGGGTCCATTGTATCCTCGTTCGATTAATTACATCTAGTCGGTTTTCTTGTTTGCTTGTCGCGCCGTGTTTCTCCTTTTTTTTTGCGTACTGTGTTTCTCATGCTTTCTTGGTTGCAATTTACTGTTTGTTTCTTCCCTTTCTTTTTTCTTTATTTATTTTTTCTTTATTTATATTTTCTTTTCTCTTTTCTTTCTTGTTTACTATCTTCTATTTTCTTTTCCTTTTTCGCTAATTTTTCTTTTTTCGTTCTTTTAATGTTTTTTCTTCCATTTCTTTCTTTTCCACATGTTTTGTTCTCTTTCTTATATTTTTATTTTCATGAACAATACGTTCATGTGAGTTCATCGGTTCAAAATCGAGTTCAATAAATATTCACGCGATTTAATTTTTTTCACGTGTTGAAAAATACATTCATGAATTTAAAAATTGTTCATGAGAATTCAAAAGTTGATCATGGGTTTAAAAATATGTTCATGAATTCAAAAATATTCATGATATTCAAAACATTGTTTATGGTTTAGAAAATACAATCACAAATTCAAAATATGTTCACAAAATTTGGAAAATTGTTCATGGATTCAAAAAATGTTCATTAATTAAAAAAATTCATGAGATTCAAAAAATATTCACGGGTTTAGAAAAATTACTTTCATGAATTCAAAATCTGTTCACAAGAATTAAAATATTGATCATGGCTTCAAAAAATACCTTCATGAATTCAAAAAATGTTCATGATATTCAAAATGTTGTTCGTGGTTAAGAAAAATACATTCACTGAAGTTCACGAGATTAAAAAATTATTCATGGGTTCAAAATACGTACATTAATTCAAAAAATGCTCTTGAGATTCAAAAATTGTTCATGAGTTCATAAAAATACGTTTACCAATTCAAAATTTGTTCACAAGAATTCAAAAATCGATCATGAATTATAAAATACGTTCATGAATTCAAAAATATTCATGATATTCCAAAAATGTTTGTTCTTTAGAAAAAGAAAATAATAAACAAAATATTTTGATAACAAAATTGAACAGGTACTAGTGAGAAATATACATCAGCTTCTATTTTCCAAATGTACAGGTTTTGTTAGACTGTTACGTGCACAAACCTAGCTAGACGCGTAGAACCGGATGAGTGTTTTTTGGCTGCGGAGATGAATCCGTTTTTTCAAAGCCGAGCTATTCTAGTTTATGTGGCCTGCCTGTCTAGATTTGTGCTTCACGCGGTGCAACACCCCGACTCCGCAATAGGCATTGCTACCATCGGCGAGGATGGTTGCTACAATCTCACAAGAGGATTTTGCTACGATGCTACTCCCTCCCACTAGTGCAGACCCCCCCCCCCCCTTTTAACTCCGGTTGGGAGGGCCCTCTAACAGCGGTTCTACAACCGCTGTTGAGGGTTCGGTGTTAGAGGGGGGGCCCTTTAACACCGGTCCTTATACGAACCGGTGTTAAAGGGTGGCGCACGTGGGGCTGCCGCAGGCCTCAACCCCCCCTTTAACACCGGTTCGGGGCTGGAACCGGTGTTAAAGGTTCTTCTGCCGCGGCAGAGATTTAGGCCGTTTTCCTGCCGCGGCAGAGGGCCTAAATCTCTACCACGACAGAGTTCTGCCTCTGCCCCGTTCTGGGCGTATTTCTGCGGGAGGGGAAGAGGGGGAATCGATCGGGAGCGGTATACACATACATCGTTATCGGTACATACGAGTACATGAATAATTAAGCAACTATTATTATACACAAACATCGTCATCGGCACATACATCGTTATCGGCACATACATCGTCATCGGCACATACATCGTCATCGTTCATTTTGGTGGATATCTAAAGAGTTCTCCGCCAGGCGTGACGACCTCATCAAGTATGAACCCCGCCAATTCCTCTTGAATGGCTCGTATGTGTTCAAATGGTAGGAGTTGGTCCCGCATCCGTTCGATCTGAATATATATGAAGAATGGGCCGTCAATATATATATAAGAATAAAACTCAACACAATTGATGGTAATAAAATAATGTTGCGGACTTTGTTTACATACTCTAAGTTGTTCTAGTGTGGCTTGGCCCGTCGCACATATCGTGTTGCGAATGAACTCGTAAACATAGTACCCACATAAGTTATTGCCGTGTCCCTGATGCGCGTACTTTACGAGAATAGAGAGTTCAATCAAAATAATAATCAATAAAGCATGATATAATGGAATTGGAAGCAGAATCAAAGAGATACGCTGACCTAGCTAGCTAGTATTACTTACATTTTGGTCTACAAATTTTAGTTCTTCTGACCATTCACCCACGGCCCTGCCCGTGAACCTTTTCCAAACCCTGTCCGGCAAAGAAAATGGATAAAGGAGTAATTAATTACTTGTTGTCACGAAAGTTGCCGATCTAGTGCGATAATATGATTGAAATTACCTCTGGAGCATCTCTCTAAAGTCTGCCCATATCTCTTTTTCTTTTCGTAACGAGTCCATGACAAGGACTTTTTCTGAGTCGGGTTGAATGACTAGCAGAATAAAGTGGAACCTACGCACGCATAACTCATCATCAGTTACACTTAACATCGAGTAAGCCGAAATAGAATGTGTATAAGAGAGAGGGTAACAGTACTCACGAGAAGTTGTAAGGCAATAGTATTTCCCTTTTGGTTTGTTCTCTCAGTAAAGACCTTAGCAAGTAATCTTCTGTTTGCCCGGGTTTGGTTCTTACCACTTCTTCATGAACTCTATTTGGGTCAACGAACCCAATGTCAAAAGGGCCTCCTTTCCTGCATTCCATAACCTTTTTCCTGCATAATAGTATATACATATATGGTGAGCATATATATACATGTAATTAATAAAGTGAATGAGATGAGATATAAATTACAGAAATATTACTTACACACAATAAAGGCTGATGGCAGCTTTGTCGAGTTCCTTCTGATTGAATAGAAAATGCAAGTCTTGAATGTTGAAGTCGATCCCATCGTCTCCGCAGAACAAAATCCCATCTCTTATATGCGCCGTGATCCATTCTTCCTTTCTCGTCTTGTAGAAATCAAGGTACCACTTGTGCAATTTTCGTATCTTTGTTGGTAGATTCTTGAGCTTATCTTTCTTGACGAGATTCTTTCCATACTTCCATGGTTGTATGGGGTTGGCATCGCATTTGGGCAAGTTGTCTCCCATGATGTTCAAGTATGCAATGTAACTCATCCCCATCTCATTGGCCTTTCTTTGTAGCTCTGCCTCGTAATCATTTACGGGAGGAGCGTCCCGTGTGTCGAACATTTGGAGCGGGGCGCATGATTGGTTTTCCTGCTCTCCGAGCATGGGAACTGTTTTCTGGGGTGCCTCACGACTGCTACTTTCAGTCTCCCTATGGCGCCTTGCATCCGCCTTCAAAATCTGGCGCTCGTAGTCCGGCACAAGTGGGGTTTCAGGTTTCAAAAGATTTTTATAAAACTTCTCCACCACCGCCGGATCTATTTTCTCCTTTGGCTCGGCCCGTCTAGGTGCAAAGAATTTCTTGACCTCTTCTTCCGAGATCCTATTGGTCTCCTCGTCGCTGCGATTCCACGGTAAAACCGGCAATGGCTTGGCGGAAGGCTGCGGGACGTAGTTTTTTGAACTCTTTGGCGTACGGTTTCCTGCGGATTTCTTTGTGGCAGTGCTAGTGATGCTCTTTGTGGCAGTGCTCTTCCGCTTACGCTGAGAAGATGGCTGAAGCACCGGAGATGGCTGACGGGCCGGAGATAGCTGGCGCGCCGGAGATGGCTGAAGCGCCGGAGATGGCTGCCGCGCAGGAGATAGCTGAAGCGGCTCAGACTGCTGACGCTGTGGAGACGGCGGGGGTTCCAGTGGCCTCCAATTTGGAAGCACGATGTGTTCCTTCTTCCAAAAAATGGTTGTTTTCACTGCAAATTTGAGTTGAGTTTCCCCTTCACCTATAGCATGGTCAAGTTGTGCTTCCTCATATTCCTTCACAACCTCATCCACCCCGACAATAGCATAGCCATCTGGAATCGGTCGGCAGTGGTAAGTTCCACCAGCTACAGGAGGTAAGGCATAGCCGACAGCCACCTTAATGGATAAGCCCATTAATCTCACATGCAGCTCAGCGTGTTTGCTCTCCGTGATCTCATCCACGGGGTATCGAGGACCCGCCATTTCAAGCGTGGGCTGCACGTTCTCCGTGGAAGCCACGCTGCTTTTCCGCGCAGAGTCTGGGCCGCCGGCAGCTTCCATTGCAGGCTCTTCGTGCCGCTGAGATGGGCCGGTAGCTTGATGGCTCTGTTGTGCATTCACTTGCGCCTGCAGCGCCGCAAGTGCATGTTCTATCTGTGTCATCCGCTCTGTACGCTCTTTTTCTTTTTTGCCGCGCCATCTGTAAGAGTCGCTCCACTCGGCAAACCCATCCTTCCACGTCATACCCCCTGTGCCTCGTGCATGTCCAGGGTGTTCTTTTTTACCGATGGCGTGTGTGAGCTGGTCATTCTCTCTGTCGGGATGGAAGGTCCTGGCGGATGTTTCCTCGTATGCCGTGATGAGTTCAGTGACGGGTTTGGCAAGGAGGGTTGGGAAGATACACAATCCTGTTTCTGGGTCTAACCTTGCCCCGATTCCGTAGAACCAAGTCTTTGCACGTAGGTGCCACCCATCTGTCTGGGGTGTGATCCCTCTAGCGCGCAGGGCCTTCTCAACTTCCTCCCACTTAGGCCTCTGAGATATGTAGCCACCTGACCCCGTCCTCTGGTGATATTCCTTCTTCTGGGCATTAAGCGTATTGGTTTCTGACCTCTTTTTAGCTATAACACTTTTTTTATATGTCTCAAATTCGGGCCAGTGAGGTCTTATCTTCGCATAATATGCGTCTTCGAAATCTGGAGTCTTGCCAGCTTTGACAAATTTGTTCAATTTTGTCTTCCAGTTGCGGAAAGCGTCAGCCATCTTCTTTAGAGTCCACTCTTTGACCTTTTCCTTTATAACCGGGTTGTTTTCATCCTCCTCTGGCGGAAGGGTGAAATTTACCAACAACGAATTCCAAAGCGTTTCTTTGGATCTTTCATCGACAAAGATACCGTCGCCCTTCTTTGGCTTATTCCAATTTTCAATTATGATTGGGATTTGGTCCCTAACAAGAACTCCAGCCTGACGTACAAATTTGTCTGCGGCCTTCTTGGGCTCCATCGGCCTGCCATCAACACGGACTGCTTCGATCGTGAACTTTGCACGATCTTTCAATCGATGGCTCGCGCCTCGCTTGATCTTTTTCGTAGAAGAAGATAGTTGCTGGCTGGTCGATCCAGAGGGCTAAAAGAAGAAAGTAGCGTTAATTAATACATGTAGAAGAAGATTGTTGGTGGAAGTCAGCAGATGCTTAATCAATGCATATACCTCACCAGACTTTGTAATCACTAAATTGCGTTCACCGGAGTCTTCATCTTCTCCATGACTACTTGAGCTGTCATCATGTCCCTCCAAGTTCAGATATTGTGAGGTGTCCTCATCAATAATGTTCTCCATTATTTCTTCTTCTTCAAGGTTTCTACTAAGTGGATCCATAGTTTCTAAAACAATAATATTATCTAGAGTAAGAGTGTAAACATTCAAGTGAACTTGGATTCATACACAAATATACATATTATTCATACAAAATACACAAATAAATACACAAATGAAATTAAAACCCTAAGGATGCTTGATTATTTTAAACGAGTTCCGAGGGGTCCAAACCCTAATCAGGATGAGTCAGAGCTCCACAACGACACCCCCAAAAGGGTAACGTTGGCAGGATGCAAGTTTGTATACAAGTGGGGCGGGTTTGCGGACAATTATTTAGTCTCAGACAACTACACCTACACGCAGTCCAATTTGTATACAAGTTTTAATCTATGCATGTAGTACAATTTATATTAGCCGGTGAAACTATGTTGCCCGCGAACCCGCCCCGCTTGACACCCT
This sequence comes from Avena sativa, assembly GCA_916181665.1. Taxonomy (NCBI): domain Eukaryota; kingdom Viridiplantae; phylum Streptophyta; class Magnoliopsida; order Poales; family Poaceae; genus Avena; species Avena sativa. Next base: position 376,825,780 of record OV702295.1, on the reverse strand, counting down.
ATCTATACTACTACTCCCTCCATAATTACATGCCATCTTAGTTTTGAGTTTCCCGATTTTGACCATCAAGTTCACCACCAACACTAAGTAAACAATATTATCGATGTTACAACATCAGAAACTTTACTCAAATATGAATACACGACTACATCTTTTATACATCACACATATTCCCCATATTGTTCACCAAATGATGGTCAATATTTGTGGATGGATGGAGATACACCTGTAACAAAAAACCTGTAACAAAGACCTGTAACAAAGTTTCTTTCTATTCATCTTGTTTTAATGTCATTTCTCTATGTCATTGCTTCCACTGAGTGCCGCCGCCGACTGCCGGACGCAGTGGCGTGGACGGCGGCTCCGATGGCGAGGGCGAGGGCGGCGGCTCCGACGGCGAGGGCCGGACGCGGCGCCGGCGCGGCTGCTCTCTGCTCTCTGCGCACGGATGCATTATAAAATAATTTTCATTTGGAATATTATAAAATAATTTGCATTTTTGGAATTTACTTAAACAATTTTCTTAATTAGAAAACATTTATGGAAATGTTTTTATCACTTACAGATAGGGCCTACATGTCAGGTATTTTCTTCACTGAAATAATTACAGAAAAAGAATTACAGAAATAATAAAAGAAAAAGAAAAGGTTTATTGCATCACGCTGATGTCAGCAATGGAGCTCCTCTCAGGTCGATCTTGCTCCCGTCGATCTGCTACACGCGGGGACTTGTGGTTGGGCTGGTTGGAAAGAGGAGGTCGAGGCGGACCTAGTAGTGGCGGCACCTCCCCTTTTTGGTCGCCGGAGAACAGAGAACGAGGAGGAACTGCGCCGGTCGGCGGCGGTTACACGATGCGGAGGCGATATAGAGCGTGAGGGAGGAAGAGAAGATGTGCCTGAGCACCAGAGGCTCACCAGGAAGCCGATGGTGGGGTCGACGAGGCCGGGGAAGGTCGGGGTTGCTGACAGTGTCGATGGCGAGCGGCGGACAGAGGTGGAGGTGATAGGGCCGACAATTCAGGGCACCCACGGCCGATTCCTCCCTCACGCTCCGAGGGCGGTGGCGGTGGCTTCTCTCTGCTCCGATGGGCGCTGGCGGTGGCTTCTCTCTGCTCCGATGGCGCGCGCGGTGGCGGTGGCGGTTCGATCTGGCTCTAGGGGGAAGAAAGGAAGGGGAAGGGCATTTAATACCCCCCTTTAACACCGGTTCGGGGCTGGAACCGGTGTTAAAGGGGGGGATTCGTTTCGCGCGCGCATTTATTACACACCCCCCCTTTAACACCGGTTCCAGACACGAACCGGTGTTAAGGGGGGGGGGGGGGTGCGCGCACGAAACGAAATAAATGCGCCCCCTTTAACACCGGTTCGTGTCTGGAACCGGTGTTAAAGGGGGGGCATTTATTTCATGCATTAAAGGGGCATTTTTAATTCAAAAAATAGGATATGAATTTAGAAAATTCATATCTTTTTCATTTCAACTCAGAAAAATATGAATAATATATCATAATTTTCAGAAAAATAATATCTATCCATTCATGTAAATCATTTTATATTTACTTTACATGAAATTTTTCAAAATGATTAAAACACTTACATATAAATTTTGATTATTCAATTCAAACAAAAATAAATTGTTAAATCCTGAAACTTTGAACATAAGAAATATTAAGTATCTAAAAAGGAATCTAACCCTATTTTATTAGAGCAAATCATATTTTAATGCCACATCTTTTGTATTAACATTTTTGAATTGATTGGATATTTAAATGTCGCATCTTTTGTATACACTTGAATCTGACCAAGCCTCGCTCAACTTGCATTGTTTTTTTGATAAAATAGCATCTTGTGAACCGAAAAATGATTTTTGTAAAAAATCATGAGCATCGTATCATGTACCTGTAGTTCATATCTGACCCACTTCCTGCCGATTCGGCAGGAATTTATCTTTTTCACCAGAGGTGGACGGAAAGGTTTCAGATCCCCCTGTTGGTACATTGTCCATATAAGGTGGTTAGTATTTTTTGTAAAATGTGTTGGTGGTTTTTTGAATTAGCCATTTGGTGGTTGCTTCACAAAACCGTCCGTTTTTATGCTCGGAAAATGGAAAATGCCTTTTTGGTGCGATAAAAAGGAAAACTTCCTCTTGCAACATTGTTTGCCATGCCATGGTGCATGTGTATGCACAATATGGCCATATTATCACAAACTATGTCTTAATTCTAGCCATAACATTGGTCATTTGACCCGAAAGCCAAGAAACCTCGAATGAGATAGGTCATTTTGTGAAGGTTTTTTTTGAGACATAATCAATATACCAAGTTTGAGATTTTTCCTTCTAACTATGTCATATAATATAACACCACGCGAAGGTTTCGCACTATTTCGATTTTATTTTTATTTTTTTATCCCCGTTTTAAACTATCGACAAACTTTGTCGAACAACGGACATGATGATTCTTAGCTCGGGGCCAAGCCTCGCTCAACTTGCATTGTTTTTTTTGATAAAATAGCATATTGTGAACCTAAAAATGATTTTTGTAAAAAATCATGAGCATCGTATCATGTACCTGTAGTTCATATCTGACCCACTTCCTGCCGATTCGGCAGGAATTTGTCTTTTTCATCAGAGGTGGACGGAAAGGTTTCAGATCCCCCTGTTGGTACATTGTCCATATAAGGTGGTCTAGTATTTTTGTAAAATGTGTTGGTGGTTTTTTGAATTAGCCATTTGGTGGTTGCTTCACAAAACCGTCCGTTTTTTATGCTCGGAAAATGGAAAATACCTTTTTGGTGCGATAAAAAGGAAAACTTCCTCTTGCAACATTGTTTGCCATGCCATGATGCACATGTATGCACAATATGGCCATATTATCACAAACTATGCCTTGATTCTAGCCATAACATTGGTCATTTGACCCGAAAGCCAAGAAACCTCGAATGAGAATGCAACTAATAGTAAGTTACATAAAGCCGAACTGGAACTGAAAATTAAGATACATAAAAGAATTGAAAATTAAGATACATGGCCAGATTAAGTAACAATCGGCCGAACTTGTTTCGGAATGTTGGAGTGATTCAGTCATGCTCCTGCCTACACCTGTAATACTCACTACTGTAGTCGTCGTACTCGCCGCCGCCGTCATCGCTGTCATCGTCGGGGTCGCCGTAATTGAACCTCTGGAGAGTACGCGTGGGTTGGACTTGAGGGTAGCGCGTGGGCTGGACTTGAGGGTAGCGCAGACGGGGGTTAGAGTCGGCGGCAGTGTCATAGGCCATGACGCTCTGGAGAGTCCGACCGCGCCACCATAGCCGACGGCCGGCCTCGTTGAAGTTAGGAGGAGGTGGGCCATCTTCCTCGTGCCTGGCGAGCGCCCTCTCACGCCGATCCATGAAGAAGGATTCCCAAGTAGGGAAATAGTCAGGATGCCATCTGGGATTCCTCCGCTGCTCCGGCGTGAGCTCGAAGTAGTAGTGGTTCGTGATGGCCATCCGGCGCGCCACACCTAGAGGGACAGGAGGAACCGGCATGCCTCCGACGCTCAGCATCCAGCCGACGGGGACACAGTAGCCCGGCGGGCAGGGGTAGTTCGAGGCGCAAAGCGCCTCCGCCTCCCTGGGGCTTAGTGCTACGGTGGAAGCCATGGGAAAGAGTGATGAGGTTGCAGATATGAGTCTAGAGATGTGCAATGACAATGTTGGCCAACCCTACATATATATATAGTGAACTAGCGTGAAGAACTGGAGGGAAGAAAAATAGAGGGAAAAAATGGCGGGATGAACCTTTAGTCCCGGTTGGAGACACCAACCAGGACTAAATATGAACCTTTAGTCCTGGTTGGAGACACCAACCGGGACAAAACACGAGTCATCACTAATAATAGGGGTGAGTGTCGACATTATGTCGTGCGGCGTGTACCTTGTCTCGGATGGTGTCACGAACCGGGACTAAAGATGAACCTTTAGTCCCGGTTGGAGACACCAACCGGGACAAAACACGAGTCAGCACTAATAATAGGGGTGAGTGTCGACATTATGTCGTGCGGCGTGTACCTTGCCCGGATGGTCTCACCAACCGGGACTAAAGATGAACCTTTAGTCCCGGTTGGAGACACCAACCGGGACAAAACACGAGTCAGCACTAATAATAGGGGTGAGTGTCGACATTATTTCGTAAGTGTCGACACTATGTCGAGCTGCTTGTACTATAAATAGGCATCCTTGTGAGTTCAGTCCTCCAGCCAGTTTGAGGCATCGCCAAGATGGTTTTCGAGAGCAGGGACACCACTACGGCTAGTTTCAGGGAGATGCCGACGGAGCCCAGTCCTCCGGCATCTCCGAGAAACTGGTCATAGAGGCACTCCCTAATATGTGAAATTAGTTAGCTCCCAGGTGTATTCATCTAGTTAGAGAAGTTACAAAGCTGCAAGATGGTTTTCGAGAGCAGGGACACCACTACGGCCAGTTTCAGGGAGATGCCGACGGAGCCCAGTCCTCCGGCATCTCCAAGAAACTGGTCATAGAGGCACTCCCTAATATGTGACCGCGCGCGTTTGGAGATCAGATCTTAATGGTAAGTACGAATCGGGACAACTTCTTCTCATAGTCCCGGTCCATCCACAAAACAAGACTAACACTCAAGACATGTATTAATATTAAAAACATGAACTAGAGTTACATAATATGAGCATGAAATTCTTGGCATATGTCCTTCCTTATGATCGCTTCAGACGTAACCATGGAGCATCTTCTTTACTTAACGGAATGCTTGGGTCAGTTTTCACTGTGAAGGGCGGAATTTCATCAAACTTATTATAATCTTCTGACATGTCTGTCTTGTCCTTGATTCCCACGATGTTTCTTTTCCCTGAAAGAACTATGTGACGCTTTGGCTCATCATATGATGTATTCGTTTGCATATTTTTTCTTTTTTTGGTCTGGAGGACATGTCCTTCACATAGAAAACCTGAGCCACATCATTGGCTAGGACGAATGGTTCGTCTAAGTTCTTGTCTACCTTCATAAGATTGTTGAGATCCACCATTGTCATTCCGTACTTCTTGTCTACCTCAACCCCTCCTCCTGTTAGCTTGACCCATTTGCATCGAAACAAGGGGACCTTAAAATTAGGTCCATAGTCAAGTTCCCATATCTCCTCTATGAACCCATAATACGTGGTCTTCTGCCCATTGTCTTCTGCTGCATCGAAGCGGACACCACTATTTTGGTTGGTGCTCTTTTTATCTTGGCCTATCGTGTAAAATGTATTCCCATTTATCTCGTACCCTTGGAAAGTACATACAGTCGAAGATGGTGTCCTGGCCAACAAGTACAGCTGATCCCCAATAGTGGTGTTATTCGTGAGAAGTCTTTGCAGCCAGCCGCCAAAACTCGCCATGTGTTCACTTATAATCCATTCATCAGACTGTCCCGGGTGTTTGAGGCGTATTAAATTCTTGTGTTCATTGATATACGGGGCAACCAAGATAGATCTTTGTAAAACCGTGTAGTGTGCTTGATTGAGAGAATGTCCGTCCCTACATATCATTGAAGGGATTCGCAACATAGTAAATCAAAATTTTCTACGGAAGCGAACAGAGGGAAAGCCAAGATCTAATCTAGGAGATGCAAACAATGAGAGAGATTGGATTAGATCTTCATACCCTTGAAGATTCGCACAGCGGAACGTTCGTCGGAACGTGGGTGATGTAGTCGTACTCGCTTCTCCTCCTCGCGATCCGATCCGATCTAGCACCACAAGTGGCGATGGCTCCGTGAGATGCACACGTGCAGCACCTCGATGTCTCCTCCTTCCTTGGACCAGCAAGTATGGTGGAGAGATGGATTGGATCTACAACACGACGGCGTGGTGTATATGGTGGAGAATTTCTGCAGCAGGGCTTCGCCTGCAAACAGTCGGGAGGGAGAGAGGAAGGCAGCAGGGCTACTAGGGCTTGGAGGGAGATGTGTATGTAGGAGGGGAGGGGGCGCACCAGCCCTCTATATATAGAGGGGGGGTGCGGTCAGCCCTTGCCCATCCTCCAAGCCTATCTCTAGTTTAAACGATTTAAACTCTCCCTTCTAGAAACCCTATCTTATCTCTAGTTTAAACGATTTAAACTCTCTAGGATCGGCTGGGCCCTATGGGGCCTTGTGCCCCTGGCCCAATGCGGCCAGGACACTCCCTCATAGGCCCATGCCCCCTCCCGGAAGGTGGGACCACGTTGGCCCCCTTCCGGAAGGTTCTAGAAGCTTCCGGTACAATACCGATTAACCCGGAACAATTCCGAACTCCAAAAACTGCACTGCCTTATATGAATCTTATTCTCCGGACCATTCCGGAACCTCTCGTGATATCCCGGATCCCATCCGAGACTCCGAACAAAAATTCATAAACCAATTATCCAATCTATCCTAGCGTCGAGACACGTTAAGTGTGTGACCCTGCGGGTTCGAGAATATGCAGACATGATCTTCTATCAATAATCAACAGCGGGGTCTGGGCACCCATATTGACTCCCACACATTCATCGATGATCATATCGGATGAACCACGATGCCAGGATTCAATCAATCCCATATATATATATTCCCTTCGTCTCGCGATATTTTACTTGCCCGAGATTCGATCGTCGGTATCGTCATACCTAGTTCAATCTCGTTCACAGCAAGTACTTTACTCGTTCCGTAATCCAATATCACTTTGTGATTAACTCCTTAACCACATGCTTGCAAGCGTTGTTGATATCGATTACCGAGTGGGCCCGAAGTATATCTCTCTGACTTGGGAGGGACAAATCCCATCTCGATACATACAACCCAACAGATACTTTCCGATCACCTGAGAGACACCTTTATGATCACCCTCTCATAGGATGACGTTTGATGACCTCAAAGCTTTCTTCCGATACCAGGGAGTTGCATTATCTCATGGTCTAAGGAATACAATATTTGACATAAGAAAAGCTTCGCAAAGACGAACACGATGACACGATCTAATTGCTTCGCTTAGTTTGGGTCTGTCCACCATATCATTCTCCCAATGATATGATCTCATTATCAATTGACAACTCATGTCTATGGTTAGGAAACCTTAACCATCATTTGATCAATGAGCTAGTCCATAGAGGCGTACTAGGGACACGGTGTTGTTCACAAACCACACAAGTATTAATGTTTCCGCTTAATACAATTCTAGCATGGAATATAAACTTTATCATGAACAAGAATTATAATAATAACATCTTTATTATTGCCTCTAGGGCATAATTCCAACAGTCTCCCACTTGCACTAGAGTCAATAATCTAGTTTACATTTGGCAACAATCTCACACCCATGGCACTGAGGTGCTGATCATGTTTTACACGTGGAAGAGGTTTAGTCAATGGATCTGTGACATTCAGATCTGTATGTACTTTGCTAATCTTCAGATCTCCATCTGCTATATAATCTCGGATTATATGAAACTTGCGGTTGATATGCTTGGTCTTTGGATGATATCTTGGTTCCTTAGCGAGTGCTATGGCGCCAGTGTTGTCACACAATATCTCCAGTGGGTCCAATGCACTTGGAACCACGCCAAGCTCAGTGATGAAGTTCCTGATCCAAACTCCTTCACTTGACGCTTCTGCAGCAGCCATGTATTCCGCTTCTACTGTAGATCCCGCGATCACGCTTTGCTTGCAGCTTCTCCAGCTCACAGCTCCTCCATTCAAAATATACACGTATCCTGTCTGAGATTTACAATCATCCTTGTCGGTGTCGAAACTAGCATCGACGTAACCTTTTACGACGAGCTGTTCATCACCCCCATAGGCTAAGAACATTTCTTTAGTCCTATTTAGGTACCTTAGGATGTTCTTCACGGTTGTCCAGTGTTCCACTCCTGGATCACTTTGATATCTGCTCGTCAAACTAAGAGCATTGGACACATCCGGTCTAGTACACAGCATGGCATACATGATGGAACCTATGGCCGAGGCATAAGGCACTTTGCTCATAGCTTCCCTATCATTTACCGTAGCTGGACACTGAGCCTTGCTCAATATCTTACCTGACAACATAGGCACTGAACCTTTCAATGCCTTATCCATTCTGAACCTTTTCAGAACTTTGTCTAGGTATGTACTTTGGCTTAAAGCTATCAGGCGTCTTTGTCTATCTCTATAGATTTTGATGCCCAATATATAAGCAGCTTCACCTAGGTCTTTCATTGAAAAACACTTGTTCAAATAACTCTTCACATCGTTAAGCATGTTGATGTCATTTCCAGTAATCAATATGTCATCCACATATAGTACCAGAAACGTCACCGAGCTCCCACTCACTTTCTTGTAGATGCAAGCTTCGTAGCAATTTGGAACAAATCCAAAGCTCTTGATCACTTGATCAAAACGAAGGTTCCAACTCCGAGATGCTCGCTTCAGTCCATAAATGGAACGCTGAAGTTTGCATACTTTATCAGCATCCTTAGGATCGACAAAACCTTCGGGTTGTATCATATACAACTCTTCATCAATGTTGCCATTGAGGAAAGCAGTCTTGACATCCATTTCCCATATTTCATAATCATGAAACGCAGCAATTGCTAATAAAATCCGAATGGACTTAAACATCGCTACGGGAGAGAAAGTCTCATCGTAGTCAACACCTTGAACTTGTCGAAAACCTTTCGCAACAAGCCGTGCTTTATAGACGGTAACATTACCATCCGCGTCCGTTTTCTTCTTGAAGATCCATTTGCACTCAACGACCTTTCGGTCGCTAGGAGGGTCCACCAAAGTCCATACTTGGTTTTCGCTCATGGATCCCAATTCGGATTTCATGGCTTCTAGCCATTTCTCAGAGTCTGGGCTCATCATCGCTTCCTCATAGTTCATAGGTTCACTGTCTTCTACTAACAAGACAGTCAAGACAGGGTTGCCGTACCACTCAGGAGGGGCACGCGACCTTGTCGACCTGCGACGTTCAGTAGCAGCATCGTCCGAAGCTTCATGATCCTTGTCATTAGCTTCCTCTATTGTTGGTGCAGGCGGCACTGGAACAATTTCAGGTGCTGCGCTACTCTCCAATTCAAGAGAAGGTTCAATAACCTCGTCTAGCTCTACTTTCCTCCCACTCACTTCTTTCGAGAGAAACTCCTTCTCAAGAAAGGAACCGTTCTTTGCGACAAACACTTTGCCTTCGGTTCTGTGATAGAAGGTATACCCAATAGTTTCCTTAGGGTATCCTATGAAGACGCATTTCTCCGCTTTGGGTTCGAGCTTGTCCGGCATCAACTTCTTGACGTAAGCTTCGCATCCCCAAACTTTAAGAAACGACAACTTAGGTTTAGCACCAAACCATAGTTCATACGGTGTCGTCTCAACGGATTTAGATGGAGCCCTATTTAAAGTGAATGCAGCGGTTTCTAATGCATAACCCCAAAATGATAACGGCAAATCAGTAAGAGACATCATCGATCGGACCATATCTAATAGGGTTCGATTCCGGCGTTCAGACACACCATTGCGCTGTGGTGTTCCGGGTGGCGTGAGTTGTGAAACGATTCCACTTGCTTTGAGATGCGAGAGAAAATCATAACTCAAATATTCGCCCCCACGATCGGATCGTAGAAACTTAATCTTTCTGTTACGATGGTTCTCCACTTCATTCTAAAATTCTTTGAACTTTTCAAACGTTTCAGATTTATGTTTCATTAAATAGATATACCCATATCTACTTAAGTCATCGGTAAAAGTGAGAAAATAGCGATATCCACCGCGCGTCGAAACACTCATCGGTCCGCATACATCGGTATGTATGATTTCCAATAAGTCCGTTGCTCGCTCCATCATACCGGAGAACGGGGTTTTGATCATCTTGCCCATGAGGCATGGTTCGCATGTGTCAAATGATTCAAAATCAAGAGACTCCAAAAGTCCATCAGAATGGAGTTTCTTCATGCGCTTTACACCAATATGACCTAGACGACAGTGCCACAAATAAGTAGTATTATCACTATCTACTTTGCATCTCTTAGCCTCAATGTTATGGATGTGTGTTTCATCCCTTTCGAGATTTAGAAGAAATAAACCATTCACAAGAGGTGCATGACCATAAAAGATGTTACTCATATAAATAGAACAACCATTATTCTCCGATTTAAATGAATAACCGTCTTGCAATAAACACGATCCAGAAATAATGTTCATGCTCAACGCAGGCACATAATAACATTTATTAAGGTTTAAAACTAATCCCGAAGGTAAAACTAAGGAGAGCGTGCCGACGACCATCACATCAACTCTTGATCTATTGCCAACGCGCATCGTCACCTCATCCCTCGCAAGCCGTCGTCTATTCCGTAGCTCCTGTTTCGAGTTACAAATATTAGCAACTGAACCAGTATCAAATACCCAGGCACTACAACGAGGGCTAGTAAGGAAAACATCAATAACATGTATATCAAATATACCTTTGATGGTGCCAGCCTTCTTGTCCGCTAAGTACTTCGGACAGTTGCGCTTCCAGTGACCCTTGTCCTTGCAATAGAAGCACTCAGTGTCCGGCTTAGGACCAGACTTGAGCTTCTTCTCAGCAGGGGCAACGCGCTTGCCGCCGCCTTTCTTGAAGGGCTTCTTTGCACCTTTACCTTTCTTAAAGGAGGGCTTGTTGACCATCAACACATGATTATCCTTCTTGATGTCCACCTCCGCAGCCTTCAGCTTTGCGAAGAGCTCGGTGATCGTATCAGTGGAACCAATCTGATTATGAGTTACTACAAAACTTTTGTAGCTGGGAGGGAGTGATTGCAGAACCCTGTCAATCTTGAGCTCCTCTGGAATCTTGCAGTCCAGTTGCTCAAGGCGTTGAGTGTAGCCCGACATCTTAATGGCGTGCTCACTAACGGAACTCCCCTCCTCCATCTTGCAGTTAAAGAACTTCTCAGAGATCTCATATCTCTCAGAACGGGCCTGAGTCTGAAATATGGTTTTCAACTCTTCGAGAATCTCAAAGGGCCCGGGATAGCTTTCAAAACGATTTTGAAGTTCCGGTTCCATAGCAAACAACATGGTGCTCTTAATCACTCCATAATCATCTTTGCGCGACTGATAGACAGCTTTCTCATCAGCCGGCGCAGTTGCAGCAGGGGGGTTACCTAACGCTTTCTCAAGGACATAGTCCTTTTGACCGCCAGAGAGAATGATTCTTAGATTGCGGAACCAATTGGTGAAGTTAGACCCATTGTTCTTAAGCTTTTCTTTCTCAGCAAAAACGTTGAAGTTGAAGTTGGACTTGGCCATGTGATCTACAGTATTTGCAAGTACAATTTAGACTATGTTCATGATAAATAGTTCAACTTTTAATCAAATTACTAGATGAACTCCCACTAAATTCAACATCCCTCAAGTTGCTTAGTGAACACGATCCAAATTCACCACACCTAATCCGATCATCACGAGAAGAGATGTGGTTTCAATGGTGGACAACGAAGTGTCGATCATATCATTCATATGACTCATGCTTAACCTTTCGGTTCTTGTGTTCCGAGGCCATGTCTGTACATGCTAGGCTCGTCAAGTTAGACCCAAGTATTTCCGCGTGTGCAAAACTGGCTTGCACCCGTTGTATGTGAGCGTAGAGTCTATAGCACCCGATCATCACGTGATGCTTGGACACGACGAACTTTCGCAACGGTGCATACTTGGGGAGAACACAGTTTTTATCTTGATCTTTAAGTGAGGAATCATCTTATAATGCTACCGTCGCGATCTAAGCATAATAAGATACATAAAAGGATAAACATCACATGCATATAACTTTATGTGACATGGTATAGCCAATCTTCGCGCAATGATCTCCATCTTGTGCATTCCGGCATGATCTCCATCACTCCACCATGATTGCCTCCACCACGAATAGCAACTACAACTATTGCTAACTACTTAGCGATAAAGTAAAGCTATTACATGGCGTATAAGAAGTTGACTCGCAGGTCATACACAATTATAAAGACAACCATATGGCTCCTGCCGGTTGTGTACTCATCGACATGCAAGTCGTGAAACATTACAAAACATGATCATCACATACAATATACACATCACATCTTGGGCCATACCATATCACAGAAAACACTCCCTGCAAAAACAAGTTAGACGCCTCTACTTTGTTGTTGCATGTTTTACGTGGCTTATGGGAGTAGATGCTAAGAACGATTCTTACCTACGGAAAGCCACAACGGTGATATTATGGTTGCCAAACTCCGGTGTTAATCCCATGACAACTATAGTGAGAGAAACTGACATCCACCAGCCGCATGTGTGGTACAAGCCACACGTCAAGTGCGGAGCCGGTCTCGCAAACGACGTCGTGTAAGGTTGGCCTGGACCGCTTCAATCTCACTATCCCGCGCCATAAGAAGAACACAAACAAGAGGCTTGCAACAGAAAACATCAACGCCCGCAACATGTTGCGTTCTACTCGTGAAACACATCTACACATAGATCTAGCTCTGATACCACTGAAGGGATTCGCAGCATAGTAAATCAAAATTTTCTACGGAAGCGAACAGAGGGAAAGCCAAGATCTAATCTAGGAGATGCAAACAACGAGAGAGATTGGATTAGATCTTCATACCCTTGAAGATTCGCACAGCGGAACGTTCGTCGGAACGTGGGTGATGTAGTCGTACTCGCTTCTCCTCCTCGCGATCCGATCCGATCTAGCACCACAAGTGGCGGTGCCTCCGTGAGATGCACACGTGCAGCACCTCGACGTCTCCTCCTTCCTTGGACCAGCAAGTATGGTGGAGAGATGGATTGGATCTACAACACGACGGCGTGGTGTATATGGTGGAGAATTTCTGCAGCAGGGCTTCGCCTGCAAACAGTCGGGAGGGAGAGAGGAAGGCAGCAGGGCTACTAGGGCTTGGAGGGAGATGTGTATGTAGGAGGGGAGGGGGCGCACCAGCCCTCTATATATAGAGGGGGGGTGCGGCCAGCCCTTGCCCATCCTCCAAGCCTATCTCTAGTTTAAACGATTTAAACTCTCCCTTCTAGAAACCCTATCTTATCTCTAGTTTAAACGATTTAAACTCTCTAGGATCGGCTGGGCCCTATGGGGCCTTGTGCCCCTGGCCCAATGTGGCCAGGACACTCCCTCATAGGCCCATGCCCCCTCCCGGAAGGTGGGACCATGTTGGCCCCCTTCCGGAAGGTTCTAGAAGCTTCCGGTACAATACCGATTAACCCGGAACAATTCCGAACTCCAAAAACTGCACTGCCTTATATGAATCTTATTCTCCGGACCATTCCGGAACCTCTCGTGATATCCCGGATCCCATCCGAGACTCCGAACAAAAATTCATAAACCAATTATCCAATCTATCCTAGTGTCGAGACATGTTAAGTGTGTGACCCTGCGGGTTCGAGAATATGCAGACATGATCTTCTATCAATAATCAACAGCGGGGTCTGGGCACCCATATTGACTCCCACACATTCATCGATGATCATATCGGATGAACCACGATGCCAGGATTCAATCAATCCCATATATATATATTCCCTTCGTCTCGCGATATTTTACTTGCCCGAGATTCGATCGTCGGTATCGTCATACCTAGTTCAATCTCGTTCACAGCAAGTACTTTACTCGTTCCGTAATCCAATATCACTTTGTGATTAACTCCTTAATCACATGCTTGCAAGCGTTGTTGATATCGATTACCGAGTGGGCCCGAAGTATATCTCTCCGACTTGGGAGGGACAAATCCCATCTCGATACATACAACCCAACAGATACTTTCCGATCACCTGAGAGACACCTTTATGATCACCCTCTCATAGGATGACGTTTGATGACCTCAAAGCTTTCTTCCGATACCAGGGAGTTGCATTATCTCATGGTCTAAGGAATACAATATTTGACATAAGAAAAGCTTCGCAAAGACGAACACGATGACACGATCTAATTGCTTCGCTTAGTTTGGGTCTGTCCACCATATCATTCTCCCAATGATATGATCTCATTATCAATTGACAACTCATGTCTATGGTTAGGAAACCTTAACCATCATTTGATCAATGAGCTAGTCCATAGAGGCGTACTAGGGACACGGTGTTGTTCACAAACCACACAAGTATTAATGTTTCCGCTTAATACAATTCTAGCATGGAATATAAACTTTATCATGAACAAGAATTATAATAATAACATCTTTATTATTGCCTCTAGGGCATAATTCCAACAATCATTGCTTTACATCCTAGGGTGCCTTTTCCACACAATCTCCCCTCATGTCGTGATTCTGGAACACCAATCGCCTTAAGGTCAGGAATAAAATCAACACAGAACTCAATGACCTCCTCTGTTACATAGCCCTTGGAGATGCTTCCTTCTGGCCTAGCACGATTATGGACATATTTCTTTAAGACTCCCATGTACCTCTCAAAGGGGAACATATTGTGTAGAAATACAGGACCGAGAATGGGAATCTCTTCTACTAGGTGAACCAGGAGATGCGTCATAATATTGAAGAAGGATGGTGGGAACACCAACTCAAAGCTAACAAGACATTGGGCCACATCTGTTTGTAACCCTGGTAGGCTTTCTGGATCGATTACCTTCTGAGATATTGCATTGAGGAATGCACATAGCTTCACAATGGGTACTCGAACATTTTTAGGTAGAAGCCCCCTCAATGCAATCGGAAGCAATTGTGTCATAATCACGTGGCAGTCATGAGACTTTAGGTTTTGGAATTTTTTCTCTGCCATATTTATTATTCCCTTTATATTCGACGAGAAGCCAGACAGAACCTTGATACTGCTCAGACATTCAAAAAAGATTTCCTTCTCTGCTTTGGTAAGAGCGTAGCTGGCAGGAGTTAAGTGGCATCGTTTACCCTTCTCGTTCTCAGGATGCATAGGCTCTTCAGGGGCTTTCAGACGTTGCTGGTCCTGCCGTGCTTCCGGTGTATCTTTTGTCTTCCCATACACTCCTAGAAAGCCTAGCAGGTTCACGCAAACATTCTTCGTCACGTGCATCACGTCGATTGAAGAGCGGACCTCTAAGACTTTCCAATAGGGTAGGTCCCAAAATATAGATTGCTTCTTCCACATGGGCGCGTGTCCGGCATCGTCATTCGGAACAGATAGACTGCCAGGACCTTTTCCAAAGATTACTTATAGGTCCTTGACCATACCAAATACCTCCTCACCGGTACGGAGGACAGGCTTCCTCCGGGGTTCTGCCAGTCGTTTGAAATGCTTGCCTTTCTTTCTTACTGGATCCAGGTTCGGAAGAAATCGGCGATACCCTAGGTACACAACCTTCTTACATTTATCCAAATATACACTTTCAGTCTCATCTAAACAGTGTTTGTCTGCCCTGAAATGTTACTAAGAGCAGGCCAATCATTGATGGTTACGAAAAGCAATGCTCGTAGGTCAAATGGCTCCCCATTGTGCTCATCCCACATACGTACACCTGGTTTGGCCCACAGCTGTAAAAATTCTTCAACTAATGGCCTTAGGTACACATCAATGTCGTTGCCGGGTTGCCTCGGGCCTTGGATGAGCACTGGCATCATAATGAACTTCCTCTTCATACACAACCAAGGAGGAAGGTTATAGATACATAGGATCACAGGCCAGGTGCTGTGACTGCAGCTCTGCTCACCAAAAGGATTCATGCCGTCTGTACTTAGACCAAACCTTAAGTTCCTTGCGTCACGTGCGAAGTCCGGGTACTCTCGCTCGACTTTTCTCCACTGTGACCCATCAGCGGGGTGTCTCAACATCGCGTCTTTTTTACGGTCTTCCATGTGCCATCGCAACAACTTGGCACGCTCTTTATTTCTGAAGAGACGTTTTAACCGTGGTATTATAGGAGCATACCACATAACCTTGGCGGGAACCTTCTTCCTAGGGGCCTCGCCCTCAACATCGCCAGGATCGTCTCGTCTGATCTTATACCGCAGTGCAGTGCATACCGGGCATGCATCCAAATTCTCGTACTTCTCACCGCGGTAGAGGATGCAGTCATTAATGCAGGCATGTATCTTCTGCACGTCTAATCCTAGAGGGCAGACAACCTTCTTTGCTTGGTATGTACTGTCGGACAACTCATTATTTCTTGGAAGAAGATTCTTCATTTTTACCAACAACTTTGAAAATGCGCTGTCAGTCACACCATTCTCTGCCTTCCATTGCAGCAAATCCAGTGTGGTACCTAGCTTTTTGTGGCCATCTTCGCAAGTTGGATACAACAATGTTTTGTGATCCTTTAACATCTGCTCCAGCTTCTCCTTCTCCTTTTCAGTTTCACATTCTTCCTTTGCATCAGTAATGGCCCGACCAAGATCGTCATTAGCGGGCCCATCTGCTCCCTCTTGATCTTCATTATCTACCCTCGTTGCAGTATCATCATATTTAGGATACATATTATGATAGTTGTCATCATCCTCTTCTTCTTCGTTGTCTTCCATCACAACCCCTTTTTCTCCGTGCTTGGTCCAACAATTATAGCTGGGCATGAAACCGGATCGAAGCAGGTGAGCGTGAATGGTTCTGGTATTTGAGTAGTCTTTCTTGTTCTGATAGTGAACACACAGACATCACATAAAACCATTGTGACCACGGTTTGCATTAGCCACAACGATGAAATTTTGGAGGCCCGTAATGTACTCGGAAGTGCGGCGGTCACCGTACATCCATTGCCGGTTCATCTGCATTAATATGTAGTATATATCAAAAATTAATAGGGAGATGACCATTTATATATATAGTACATCAATGACACATGAAAGGATAGTTGCCGACCTCGACCGAGACGGAAAGAGCAACAAGAAAACTTATTTTGATCTCTCGGGCATTTCACCGAACACCTCTTGTGCATATGAAAATAACACAAACTAGCACTCTTCACACCCTCTTGCTAGGCTCCAAAATGAGATAGTGAAAGAATGGAAGAGTGGGGTGTGTGTGGGCTGCGGTGGTGTCTTATATATAGCCCCCCTTTAACACCGGTTCATGCCACGAACCGGTGTTAAAGGGAGGGGGGGGGGGGGGCTGCGCGGGCCATTGCTGCAGTGTCCTTTAACACCGGTTCGTGCCACGCCCCCCCTTTAACACCGGTTCGTAGAGAACCGGTGTTAAAGCCTTTTTTCTGGATCAACAAAAGGCCTCGTTTCCACTAGTGTCCGTTCGGAAATGTAAAATATTTTAGATTTATAAAGCAAATATATATAGCCATTTTTTAGTGTCTAGATTCATTTAAACATATACACTAAAAGATATTTAGATACATTACCTTTATAAACTTAAAACATCTTATATTTCTAACAGTGAAACTATAATAGCATGGAAATTTCTTGAACTGGCAGATTGTCGCCGCATGCTTTGGCCTGATTTGGGTTGGTAGCGACTAGGAGCACCTAGGACAGCCCGAGCTCCTAAAAAGTGCACTAAACATCCTTTAAACATTAAAAGAAAATCATACTACCTCCGCATCTAAATTAGTGTTGTAGTTTTGAACTACTCTCTTCGGTTCAAATTAATGGCCTTAGAGTTGTCTAAATTTGAATGTGTCTAGCACTAAAATATACTTATCTAGATATATCTAAATCTAGACAAATCCGAGATTATTAATTTAGATCAGAAACAGTAAAATTAGTTTTATAAATTCATAAATCATACCCCAAATATACGGGCCAGCATAGGATATGGCTTAATTTTGTGCCCGCCATAAGAGGAGATGATGTAAGTTTGTTTTTGTCGGTGGTTCCGGGGAGCCCCTATTTTACGCTATTACTCACTATGTTTCAAAATATAGGATGTTTTAGATTTGTGAAGAAAATGTATCTAGACTTGTTTTAGTGTGTAGATTCATTCTAAACCTTAGTGAACCTAGATACTAAAAGAAGTCTAGATACATTTGCTTCATAAAGCTAAAACATCTTATATTTTGAAACGGAGGGAGTAGCATCCAATAGCGGGAGCATGTAGACCCTCTGTGCCCTATGGGCTCGGCCCATATATGGTCGCTAGATGTTTCGGATTATATGTTCTCGTTTTCGTGTTGTTACCTGATAGGCTAACACACTTGTTTCCCAGATCACACGTGAACATAAAAAAGCTACGATCAATGAAAATAGTTCAGACACAAAATATGTTCAAAATTTTCTTTTAGAAAAAAGTTCAAAATTTAAAAAATTCAGATATCAAAATTGTAAAATTGTTGAGATATAAAAAATATTCAAAAGATGAAAATGATCAGATATAAAAAATGTTAAAAATTGAATACTGTAAAAATTGAAAACTGTTCAAAATTTTACAATTGTTCAAATCTCAAAGTTGTGCAAAATTTCAAAATTTATGGATTTAGTAAAAGTAAAAAAGTAAAAATAAAGAAATAGAAAAATGAAATCAGAAAAAAAAGAAAAAAAATAACCTACTCCCTCCGTCTCAAAATAGATATTAGGAATTTATAAAAACTTAGATGAATTGATATTCTAAATAATGTTTAGATTTATCTAAAATTTGACAAATTTAAAATATCTATTTTGAGACGAAAAAAGTAAAAGAACTGAATCGGAAGCTTTCTAAAACTGGAAAATAACCAAACTCCCGGAGGTAGTATTGGACCAGCCCAGGAACAAGGAGCCTATAGGCGTTGCATCCCCCCTATTTAGGGGCTTTTAACTCTTTTACTTGGCAGAGCATCATTGCCGAACTTGCAACTTTTAAGAGGGGATATATTTAGAGAGTACGTAATGGAGAAAGTATAAATATATTTAATGATAATTGGATCCCATCTAGTCCAGACCGGAAAATCATCACGCCAAGGGGATATTGTCTATACAAAAGTTTCCGACTTGATTAACCCCATCGATGGCCTATGGGATGAAAGTCCGATTTCGGACTTTTTTTGCCAGTAGATGTCCACCGAATATTGCGTATTCCTCTAAATGGTGGCTTCGATGATTTCATAGCCTGGCAGGCTACTAAGCATGGGAAATATACGGTCAAAATGGGGTATTATAATCAGTGGAAATTTTAGTTTCGACAAAGGAATTCACGGCTTTGCCTGGGTCTTCGGTCAACAACCCAGTGTGGAAAATTCTCTGGAAGCTCAAAATACCCAGCAAGATAAAAATATTTATTTGGCGAACGCTGCATGGAATTATTCCCCTAAAATCTATACTGGTTAATAGACATACTGGCCAGAGCGGAGAGTGTCCTACTTGTCATCTAGATGCTGAAGATGTTATTCATTTATTATTCAAATGTCCGATGGCACAAGAGATGTAGGATGCCTTGGGTCTACGTGAAATAATAGAAGATACCATGCCGGGCCAATCTGGATCGGTTGTTCTAGAGCTCTTCTTAAGACGACATGAGAACATAATGCCAGAAATGTGTAATGTTGGACTAAAAGAAACTATTTTTGTGGCCTGCTGGTATATTTAGTGGTTGCGACGTAAAAGGACTAATGAGGAGTCAGTACCACCGATGAATCGGTGCAGACTGTCTGTCCTGGGTATTACGGCCAATGCTCAGCAATCTATGATGCGACCTAACCTGGAACGACACCGATGGAGTAGACCAGATACAAGGCAGGTAAAAGTAAATGTTGATGGGTCCTTTCATGATGATGATTTTGCAGGATCGACAGGTGTTGTTATCCGAGACTATGAGGAAAATTTTGTGGCGGCCTCATCTACATAGCAAATATATCTTCAGCTGGAGTTGCCGAAGCAATTGCTATGAGAGAGGACTTACACCTGGCTATTCGTAGGGGATGCAACAATATAATTGAAGAGTCGGACTCCATTGAAGTTGTGCAAGCCTGCATAGATGAACAAGCTTGGTGGGATGAATCAACTGTCATATTTGTGGATTGTATCGACTTGGCGACATCGATTGGTAGCGTATCTTATAACCATTGCCCAAGGGAAGCAAATGAAGTGGCTCATGAATTAGATAAATTTTGTTATAGCCAAAAAGTTTCTTGTAATTGGGTCGATGAACCCCCTAGCTTTATTTTGCAACCTCTTGTAAACGATGTATTGTTTAATGGGCTGCAAGTTTCAGACGCACTCTTTTTTCTTACCAGTATACCTAAGGGGACTGGAAGGTTTTAATGAGACGGCTTGCATGTTTAATAGGAGTATATGATGTTTTACCTTAAAAAACTAGAATTTTTAATTAGGCATTCTAATTAGGCAATTATAAAGGGATGGATAAAATGCAGTTACATACAAATTTTAAATGAAAAATGCATAGACTTTTCTGGTGCATAAAATTACACATAAATGTGAAGATACATTTAAATTGCACACTTATATGCAATTGCACATAAACGTGTAATTACGCATATACGTGCAAACACATATAAAATGGCAAGGGTTTCTGATTTCACGTATATGCGCAATTGTCTACCTACATGCATATGCGCGTAAAAAAAGTAGGTTTTCAATTACACATATATGTATTGTGCAACTACGTTTTTTTTAGGGTTGTATTGTTAAGAAAACCAGGTTTCTAATTGCAGTGCACCAGAAGAATAATTAAAAACCAT
Organism: Avena sativa; assembly: GCA_916181665.1. Taxonomy (NCBI): domain Eukaryota; kingdom Viridiplantae; phylum Streptophyta; class Magnoliopsida; order Poales; family Poaceae; genus Avena; species Avena sativa. The sequence goes on along the minus strand of OV702295.1, from coordinate 376,805,215 downwards.
GAAAGATAAAAGGCCTAACAACCCTAAACAAAGAGCCCACCATTATAACAATAAAAAGGAAAAGAAGGCCTTATAGCCGAAACACAATGGCCTGCCATTAGCCTAATTCCGGGAAACCCTATTGTCAGCTCAATGCGGGAGGGATTCTGCTCCGCACGCGCGGAGCGAACTGGGCCGCGGACCGTCATGGCAGAAGGAGTCCGTTTTCTGCACGAGTTTTAATATTTTTTTCATGTTTTTCCCTATTTTGGTTTCTTTAACGGTTTTTCTTTCCTTTTTGTTTTTTTCTATTTCTTATTTTCTACTTTCAAATTTGAATTTTTTTCAAACTCGAACAACTTCCAAATCCAAATAATTTTTCAAAATCTAAGCAATTTTAAAAATAAAAGAAACTTCAAATGAATATCTCGAATCCAAACAAATTTCAAATCTAACCTTTTTCTATTTCGGACAAATTTCAAATTCATTTTCTTTGAAATTTGAACAACTTTTGAGTCTTGTTTTTTTTATACCCGGAAAATTTTTGAGTTCGAGCAAATTTGAAATCTAAACATTTTACAGATCTGTATTTTTTTTCAATTCTAAAACAGTTTTAGCATATCGGCCGCACTAACGCGGTCCATTTAGCCGATCGGAGCGGTATCACTCCTGTTACAAGCAGTAAATAGGGGCATCCCCTAATTCATCTCGGTAAGACAAACAAAATCAATCAAGGTATTTTCCTCATAAAAAAAAGGACCAACGTAGATCGAGCGCTAAGTTCCGAGATTCTTAATCCCGGTTTGCTCTTGACCCTACAATGAGTCAACGACGAAGCAACAATTCAACATCTCTGTTTCTTTGTAACTGGTGTATCCCTGGCTCCCTGGCCACAACACATTGAGATCATCGGATTTATAGTGGTTACATCAGAAAAGATGAGAAATGAGAACATACTACCACCTTGCCATGACCGACGGTGGAAGTTTAGGGCCAAGCCGGCTGTTGTTGGAAACCCAAGATCTTAAGATCCGGGGCTCCGACGTTGCTTTTTCGGACCTCTTTGTTGCTGGTAGAGCCGGATCCAGTGTGGTAGGGTTTGGTGTGGTGGAACTTGCAGGTTACCAGCGGGTGGCGAGGGGACTGTCGGCTCAGTTTGAATAAAGAGGGTGGCCCTCGGATTCGTCTTGCACCAAGACGAAGATCTACTTGATGAGTGTCTCCATTGATCTTGATCTGGCCGGAGTGTCTGGTTTCGGAAGGCTCCACCGGCGAATTTCCATGGGCGCATATGCCTAGAGCTTGCTGGATCGGGAGGAATTCGGGCATGCACACCTGTGTTTTATTGCTGGACGTTTGGTCTCAGTGAAAGCGTGGTGAAGCTCTACTACCTGTTACCATCATGTGACATGTCTTTGACGATACATATTGTGAAGTTAAATACGAAGAATGTCATGAAGTCAGAGACATGTGGGCGAGCTATGGTGGATTGAGTCTTTATGTCAATGAGGATCTGACTTGGTTATCTGTGACTCATAGCAACGTCTGTTAGAGAGGGCGATATTATAGGAGGAGTTCACAGTCTTATCTTGCATGGTGAAAATCCAAGGTCTGATCTTTATTGGTTGTGCCTGGCAATGGTCTTGCAGAAGTCATTGTTTTGCGAGCGAGAACTTTCTCCAGGGTGAAAATCTAAGATCTTTGATGAAGATGATAGCGTTTGTGCACTGTTTCTTCTTGGAGAACGTTGTTTTTGGAGTGGTTAGAGTTCTGGTGTTGTTTTGGTGGTGGTAGTGTCGCTGCTGCCAAGGATCTGATTACTGTAGCAGGACTTTTCTTTTTTTAATTCTTCTTTATTTTTTCCGGCTGTGTTCATCGTATTGCCAATAGGGTATGCGTTGTTGCAGAGGCTGGATGTAATTGGTACCCGTGTGATATTAATATATATGCTCATTTCCGAAAAAATAAATATTAAATACTCTATCTATACCAAAATATAAGACGTTTTAGCACACAATAGTACTCCCTCCATTCAGAAATATAAGATATTTAAGTTTTGTAAAATAAATATATCTAGACGACTTTTATTGTATAGGTTCACTCCGAATCTTTATGAACTTATACACTAAACGACATCTAGATACATTTGATTCATAAAGCTAAAACGTTTTATATTTTCGAAGTATTTGTCATGGTGTATAACAAAAAACGCGCATACAGTGAATTAGTTCTAACCTGTTGGTTGGTCACTTGTGTTAGATGGTTAACGCGCACAAGGAAGTCAGTCATCCGCATGGTGGTTGACTTGCTGTGGGGTAGGCGTCTGGAGATCGCTAGATGCAGTAATGATATTATGCATCAAGCAATGGAAGAAGTGGACGCTGCAACAAAATCCTACTCCCACTCGTACTTGCTTCGGTCCAACTTTCAGAAAAGAGGCACGAAGGAAGCGCTTTCAGGAAAGCTAATCTGAAGGCATGCCCAGGGAGAGGGACTTTTTTGACTGTCGAAAGTACATCGCTGTACGTGCCGTAGTAGCTATATACTACCTTCATCACGGTGCTCACGTCACCGCGGACACGTAAGAATTCGGTCACCCTAATTAAGCATCTTGCAGTTTTCAGACCGAACAATAATTGCTGGGCGCACCTCACTGTCTGTACCCTGTAGTACGTTTATGGGCAGCCGAGAAAATTTAGCCTGTGATTTGCGAGAAGCATCTTTAATTTTGACCTGGAATTCAAAGGTCGAAGCAAAAGTGGGAACCGTATACATGTGCCCGATACGGTCGAGATGTTAATGACTTGTTTGTTTTGGGTCCAGTACCTGTCAGTTCAAGTCGTCATGGAATCATATGGAGTAGAAGTTAGCACCTGCACACACCATTAACGACGTACAAACGCGTAGAGTCCCTTTATCACGAGTGGCTTTGCACTGATTGTATAGATTTGTACGATCAGATTAAGATGGTCAAATGGAGTATATAGGTGACGACTAGGACTGCAGGAGGTCGACAGCGACCCTAGATGTTCAATGAGTGGTACCTTGGCGTACTGTGTTTACGAAAGGTCATAGATACGGTATCTCATGAGAGCCCCACACCAACCGCATAGCATAGCATGAATCACATTTCACTATATCATTAAGTTAGTTCCAGTTATTGAGCAACATGGACTACCTTAGTACCATTTTTTTGCTACATCGTCAGCGTGACAGCATCATCCCGTTCTAATACACAAATGTTACAAACTAATACTAGAAGCAACCATGAGTTTTCTTAGATTATCCTAGGCACTTGGATTCCTGGTAATTTGTGCCCCGCATTTCAGAGACATAAAGTTACCGTATGGATAAAAGATTAGCATGAACTTTCATAAAACTACTCCAAGCTTAAAGTGAACGAATATATAGCCCATAAACATGTAGGTACATCAACCAAAGACGCACGCAGAAAAATACGCTCGGGCCGCTCCTGGGGAGAGAGAATGGGTGAAACCCTAGCCGCCGAAGCCCCGTCTCCTCCCCTTCCCACGCACCTCATCGTCGCTAGAGCAAGTCGATGGACAATTCCTTCCTAGTAGATGGAAGTTGCCGAAGGAGCTCTTGTGGCTGGTACAATAATGGACACAACATGTTGTTGCCAGAGGTCAGATGGCGGTTGATGCCCGGGTCTTCTCGATGGTGGTGCCATTGTGACTGTGGGGATAGCGCCGCAGCCGATCGTGCTGCCATTGATGGTAGAGGCTGCCCAATCTCTAATTCGCGGGGACGGTGGATCTTCTTATGGTTACTTTTTCCTAGCCATGACAACATGACACATCTTCCCAATCCCTACCAGGAGGCTATTTGCATACGAACATGGAGGGATTTATCTAGTATGATGTGTGATGTCTCTAAGGTGTTTCCCAGCCGCGACAACAAGGACACGTCTGGCGAATCTATTTTTGCTCCATGTGTGGGTTCAACCCTTTTAGCGCTTTCCACAGGTTTTTTCCATCGAGTCTCCGTGGACGGTATGCACTCCTATGTCATGAGGTTAATGTTGACCGAGGCCTTCGCCAGGCGCAACACGACAAAATGGGTTGCTAGGGCATGGTTCTAGTAGTAGTGAGGCTAGATCCAAGTCGGCTATGTGATGATGGATCGGCAATTGGCGGCAGCACATGGTGACTTCTGTTAGCATACTACAACAGTGCAGGCAGTTATAAATGCCGAGGAACACGCCTAATATCCCCAGTCTCGTATAGACGACACTTAAAATCCATCAGGAATAACTGTGTTAGGAAAAGTGTACACACGATATATTTTTCTCCTACATTGGATTTTCCATGTGATCTGATTAGTGGCACTAAGACGATGTGCCGCGTAATTTTTTGTGCCATGTACACATATGGTGTGGCGCAACTTTTTGCCGTGTTAGTAAACCTTTCTGCGACACGAAAGTTAGGTACCATCAACAAGAAATAAATTAGGTTATCAATTCCATTCAAATCGAAAATTCCAGTTGATTGACATACAAAATTTTATCCATTACATCACATTGATCCCTTTCTATTCATTACATTAGATGTAGTCATGCTAATAAGGAAAAAGGTCTTGCGCGCCTCTCTATTCTTGATGCCTACATTCAAAAACAAAAGCCTCAGCCTAATTAAAAAATCTAAACAATAATTTATACCTTGGAGTCCGCGATAGGTCCTCATCAACCAACTCTAGTCCGACCGATGACTCTACCAGAAGGGCCAATCTCATGGTCATGTTGAGACGGCCACCCCACTCGCATATCAACGCGCCACGAGACAAATCACCCCCTCAGGCCGGTGCTAGCCACATCTCCGTCTTCTCGCATAGCTTGTCTTAACACAGATACCGGTACCTCTTTCAATGCCTGTGAGACCCATTATGAAATGGAATTTCCCTCCCTACATGTTTTGGTGTTAATGAAAACATAATTAGCAAACTAATCATATTCTTGAGCTATATGACAAAAAAGTGTCTAGGCACAATCAGAGAAATCATAAAGATGCTTGGAGACCCCTCAAGTTGAAAAGAGAAAAAATATGGTGCTGTGATGATTTTTGTTTACCGTGTCATTAGTAAAACCGTACTATTAGAGGGGGTACGGTTCAGAAGGTATGAGTGAAATCAAATCATGTACACTAATTCAGATATTGCACCCTTTAAACCCTCTCATGGCGAAGAGCATCTCCTAGATATATTGACACGTGTGTTTGCGCTCTATAGGCCCCATTGTTCTAGGGTTATACCCTAAATGTTCTACGCTCGAATCTACAAGTATATTTGTTCCAGGGTGGATACCAAGGTGTGATATATTTGGCGCATCCCTTTTGCCCAGTACTCCACCTAGGTGGGTGTCCGGCCTTCCTAGACTAGCTTCCGAGGAAAGCATTGTGCATCACACTAGACTTTCTTGGAAATAAAAGTCCAAAAATGTGCTAGATCATTTGCCCCCAGGAAAATTTGGCCTAGGCCAGAAGATCTAGATCACGTAGAAAACGTACATAATGGTCAATTTTGGGGATCCCATATATAAGAACCCTTCTTCCCCACGAGGAATGACATGCAATTTCCTCTCTCCTTCATTGTTGCAAGAGATTAATCCTTCGACATCTACCTCCATAGTGCTCCAATCTCGTTGACACTGGTGGGGGGGGATGAAGGAGATTCAAATCTAGTGTTTCACCAAAGGAATTTGATTCCCCTTGATATCCATTGTGTATTCCTAGAAGGAAGAGTATGTCACATATCTCTATCATTGTGGTGTAAAGCTTCGTGGAAATAATAGGAGCCTCCAGTTAATTAAGTTATGAAAATTGCCCCAAGCAAGATTATGAAGGCTCAGTTGTCGCCTTCAAGGGAACCACTTAGTGGATTGAGGCACCTTGAATTATGTGAGTACTCAATGAGAATATGGTGCACCATTGTAGCTATTGGTGGGTATAATCTCACCACACAGCTCCAATGAAGACTACCACTCCCAAAGGTCTTAGGGATACATCTTCGTCTCCATTGTGTGGTTATATATAAACCATTACTTTCTTATTACTAGGTTGATATATTGCTTATATTGTGTAGATAGTTGTATCTTTTCATATAGGTTGCTCTCATCTAGTGGCATAATCTAGAGAACCTATAGTATTGTTGAGACCCAATTTGCTAAATGAAAAGAGTAAATTTGTAGTCACATGGGTGATCCTCCTCTATCCGACCTCTTCGATCCTTTCACATGTTGTATGGGGGTGTCCTTAAGGTCATTCTGTACTGGTGACAAGTCCAACAAGTGTGCTACTTCAAATATTTTCTACAAAACATTGAGCCAACCGTTGTGCCTCCATGATATATCTCCACAATATTGGGAGGACCATTGCGGTGACCCAGCATACCACTACATGTGTAGTACACTATAGTCGTTGACATGACACTCACTGAACACCGTTCTATAAATATCACATCCCTCAGAGTGGTACAACAGAAACATTGCGGGTCCATATTACAAACATTCACACATTATTATTATTACAATACCAGAAGTTCAAGACTTCAAAAGTTTCAACTTATAAACCAAAATATAAAGTGTTTCAGCGTAATTTAAAAATAGCAACTCCGACTAGGAGTTGAGCTCGACAACTTATTCTATAGAGTTCATGCTGCTCGGCTATGTTGGTTACTTATAACTAGGATACTTAGTTGGATTCGTTATCGTCGACACCATAGCGGATTTCGTAATCCACTCCTTCAACACCTCCGGATAGGTCAGGTTCCTCGTAGAACACATCTTCTTGACATTCAGCTGCATACATTGGCACTTCTTCGGAATCCTCAGAGTCTAAGCAAGGGATCAAAGGAAAGGATGAGTAACAGCGTTACCCAACAAGTTCATTATATGCAAGGTGGGAAGTTTGATGCTCTAACTACCACCTCGGACTATAAGTCCTTGGCACTATGCATATTTTGGTAAATCTTTCTTCAAATATTGATTTTATTATAAAGGTAGTAGTTGGTTAATATATATGGTTTTGTTTGTGGCTTATAAAATCTGAGGTGCTACTCCTTCTTGGAGATGTGCCCAGATTTTGTAAGAACAATTGATAGACTAAAAAGGTTGCCTTTGTTATCACCAATTCTGTGAGGCTGGTCTGAGAATTTGGGGTTTTGAAAAGAGTTTGATCTTGGTATTTATGTTTAAAACCTCCAGGATAGCTTCACCCCACTTGGGTGATTATTGAGAGGTTGCCTTATGCATCAGCATATATACTTTGCTTGGGATAAGATAAACAGATCACATGGTTGTTTATGATACTCACCACAAAAACTATGTTGGTGATGGCTTGATGTGCTGGTGGTGTTGCTGGTCTGATCCAGTCCTTCTCCCCTTGATGATGTTATTGTATTCCCTGGATGCCTGTGCTTGGCCTTGAGGAACTCTGCTCCTCATAACTCCTATGAGCTTGGCCTTGCTATTCACCTGATCCTTCTCCTCCTTATGTCACCATCAAGTGATATGTGGCTTGATCTGATGTGAGATGGTTTGGCTGGTTTATTTGGTTCTGGCTAAGCTAGCTGTTCTTGTGTGTGTGAGCAGTGAAGAGATGCACTAGTGCCTCTCCACGGCTGTGCTGAGCAGTTTTGTGTTGCTGGGCTGTTGCTAAGGTGCTGACAGCACACACCATGCATTTTGGTGTGTGTCCTGCCTATGTGCTTGCTGTGCAACTTGTGGATATGCTCTGGACTTGAGAATTACTATTATCTGGTTACTTTTATCTGGCTGGTGAAACTTGCCCCTCCTTGGTGTCATTTGACTTATGGCTTAAAATGATGAAAGATACATTCTTTCATATTGGTGAAACTTGCCCCTTTTTATAAGTTTACTCCATAATGAACCTTGATCAGTGCACTTCACTGACAAGTCTGAGAGTAAAACATTACTAACCCTAACCTTCTTTAGTTTTTATTTATGTTTGTTTTGCAGGTACCAGACTTGGGAATCCAAGATTTTAGTTTAGGTTTTCTTCTTTATTTGTAGAATAGTCAAATGTAATATCCTTTATTCTTTTGTAATTTTGGTTCTATCCTTTTGTAATCTTTATTTTATTATTGTGTAATAAATATTGTACTATTATCAATAAAGAAATATTATTCTTTATTTATTTGTTTTTGTAAAGATTGTGGATGATTCTCATAAGTTACATTTTTGTAACTTATTTATTGAATACAATATGAAATGGATATTCATATTCTTAATTGCTTTCTTTATATAATGTTTGAGTTATTATTGATTAGATCTTAATTAATTCAAAGGTTCAAACATTATTCAAAATTCTTTTGAATTATAATTCAAACAGTCAAGTTTTAAATTCAAATTTCATTTCCCAAAACACATAAGTCCACAAAGATCATATCAAAGTGTATAACAATCATCTTTCAAGACTATACCTAATCTCAAAGTATGAAAGAAACCTTGATCACTTTAGGTTTTTATTTGGCGAAAAAATTTACCCACATTTTCATAGATGAATGCATGCAACATATTAAATTCCTAAATCTACCCTTTGTTTGTTCCTAAATACTGGGATGTTACAGACTTCCCCCCTTAAATTATACTTCGTCCCGAAGTTTGTGGAGATGTACCTGAATAGTTCTAGAGAGGTTTTTCTTAAGTCCTCTTCTTTCTCCCATGTGGCTTCCCTTTCAGGGTGATGTTCCCATTGTACTTTGCAATACTTGATTGCTCTGTTCCTCAACCTTTTCAAGTTTTCTTCCAGAATCTTACAGGGATTTTCAATATAGGTCAAGTCTGCTTGTAGTTCTATCTCTTGATGTGTAATTGCATCATCTGGAACTTTCAAACATTTACGAAGTTGTACACATGAAAAACATTGTGCACTTGAGCCAATCTTGATGGTAACTCTAAAGCATAAGCTATAGTTCTGTTTTGACTCAATATCTTGAATGATCCGATGTATCTTGGACTCAATTTTCCTCTAACTCCGAACCTTTTCACCCCTTTCATTGGACTTACTTTCAAATATACCATATCTCCTACGTCTGGATGCCATGATCTTCGACTTTGATCAGCATAACTTTTCTGCCTACTCTGGGATATTTTCAGTCTATCCCTGATCTTATCAATGATATCTTGTCTTTCCTTGATATAGTATGGCGCAATTTTTTTGCTGCTTCCAGGCTAATACCAACATATTGGTGATCTACACTTCCTTCCATACAGAACTTGGTATAGAGCTGCCTTCAGACTACTTTGATAGCTATTATTGTAGGAAAATTCTGCCAATGGTAGATGATCTTCCCATGTACCTCCAAAATCTAAGGCACAAGATCTTAACATGTCTTCTAGTATTTGATTTGTTCTCTCTGTTTGACCTCCTGTCTCAGGATGATAGGCTGTGCTGAAATCTAACTTTGAACCAAGTGCTTCATGCAATTGCTTCCAAAATGCTGAAGTAAACACTGATCCCCTATCAGTTACAATCTTTTTGGGCACTCCACGCTTACTTACTATCTCTTTGACATATACTTCAACTAACTTCTCGGCATTATCTTTTTGATTCACCGGGATAAAATGTGCACTCTTAGTGAGTCTGTCCATAATTACCCATATCATATCCTTTCTTTTTGGTGTCATGGGCAATCCTGTGATGAAGTCCATACCTATTTCTTCCCACTTCCATTCGGGAATTTCCAAAGGTTGTAATGGTCCTGATGGACTTTGATGTTCAGCCTTCACCCTTTGGCACGTATGGCATTCTGATACATATTTAGCAATATCCCTTTTCATGTTATTCCACCAGAATAGTTCTTTCAAATCCATATACATCTTAGTACTTCCTGGATGTATAGAATATGGTGTTTCATGTGCTTCTCTGAGTATGACATCTCTAATCTTAGTCACATCTGGAACACATAGACGGTCTTGAAACCATAAAGTTTCATAATCTCCAAGGCGAAAAACTGATTTTTGCCCTTGAGATATCCTCCGAATCTCCTCAGTAATAAAAGGATCTTCTGTTTGATGTCTGAAAATTTCTTGCTTAAGATCACTGTCCTGCTCTGCAACTACCTGCATAGTAGCTAATCCTCCAAGAACCTCTGTTCTAATGAATTGAAGCTCTAATCTTTCCAAGTCCATTTGTAACTCCTTTGGTAGCTCCCTATTGCTAGGCTGAATATCTACACTCTTTCTGCTTAATGCATCAACTACAACATTTGCTTTCCCTGGAGTATAGTTGATTGTTAAATCATAATCCTTGATTAGTTCCAACCAACGCTTCTGTCTCATATTCAATTCCTTTTGAGTAAAAAAATATTTGAGACTTTTATGGTCAGTGTATAACTCACATCTGGCTCCATAAAGGAAATGCCTCCATCCTTTTAGCGCAAAAACTACTGCTGCTAACTCTAAATCATGAGTTGGATAGTTGACTTCATGTGGTTTTGGTTGTCTTGAACCATAAGCAATCACTTTTCGATCTTGCATTAACACACAACTAGACCTTATTTAGATGCATCACAGTAGACTGTAAAGTCTTTTCCTGTTTCTGGAACTGCTAAGATTGGAGCTGTGGTTAACCTAGTCTTCAACTCCTGAAAATTGGCTTCACACTTCTCATCCCAATTGAATGGTATATTCTTTCTTAACAATTTGGTCATTGGTCCGGCTATTTTGGAGAAACCTTCAATGAATCTCCGATAATAACCAGCCATTCCCTCGAATTTTCTTCACATTGGTTGGTGCAGTCCACTCTAGTACTGACTGAACTTTAGATGGATTTACAGCGATTCCATCTTTACTGATCACATGACCGAGGAATTCTACCTCATCTAGCCAAAATTCACACTTACTAAACTAAGCATAAAGTTTGTGTTCCCTTAGAGTCTGCAATGCTATTCTTAGATGATCAGCATGCTCTTCCTTATCTTTGGAATATATCAGAATATCATCAATAAAAGCTATGACGAACTTGTCCAAATATGGCATGAAGATCTTGTTCATCAGATTCATGAATATTGCAGGTGCATTGGTCAAACCAAATGGTACTACCAGATACTCATGGTGTCCATATCTTGAGACAAATGTTGTCTTTGGAACATCTTCCGGTTTGATTTTTATTTGATGGTATCCAGATCTTAGGTCGATCTTTGAAAATACTCCAGCTCCCTTCACCTGATCAAACAAATATTGGATCCTTGGTAAAGGATACTTATTCTTGATAGTAACATTGTTTAGATTTCTATAATCTCCACACATACTTCTTCCACCATCTCTCTTATCTACAAAGTTTACTGGTGTTCCCCATGGAGATACACTTTCCTGAATAAATCCTTTTCTGGCTAACTCATCAATTTGCTCTTTGAGTTCTTTTAACTCTCTGGGTCCCATTTTATATGGTGCTTGAGGTATTGGTGCTGTACCAGGAATTAGGTCAATAGTGAACTCTATCTCCCGGTCTGGTGGCATTCCTGGTAGCTCTGCTGGAAAAACATCTTGAAATTCATTTACTATAGGAATATCTTCCAATTTGACCTCTTTCATTGAGTTCAACTGCAGATCCACCATGATATGTCTGTGCTTATCTGCTTGATACACTATCCTTGCTCCACTTGGAGTTTTGATTGAGACAGTTTTCTCCTCACAATTTATCTGAGCTCCATGTTCCATCATCCAATCCATTCCCAACACTACTGCAATTCCCTTCAAAGGAATCACATAAAGGTCTGCGAAGTACGTACAACCACATATCGAGATAACCTGATCTTGTTTTATGTGGCGTACAATCACATTTCCCCCTGCCGTAACTACGGTCATAGGACTTTCTAACATTGCCCTTCTAATCCCGAACTTATAACAAAATTCTTCAGAAATGAATGAAGTAGTTGCACCAGTATCAAATAGAAATTTGCCGGGATTGGTAAGGATATTGAGTGTACCTATCACTGCATGCTCCGAATTATCCACCTCCTCGAGGGTTGCACAGTTCAGTTTCCCGGTAGGTCTGTTCCTCTTGCCATTGTTGTTCTTGCCATTATTGCCTCCTTTATTGGGCTGTCCATTTCCTCTACTGGCTTGTCCTCCTCCCTTGGTAGGCCAACCTCCTAGTGGTTTGCTCGGACAATCGGGCTTGATATGCCCATTCTAACCACAACCGTAACAGATCACTACAGGCTTTTTGCATTCCCTCTGGAAATGCCCTGGAATTCCACAATTGTTACAAATAACATTCCTTCTCGGATTGGATTGATTTCCACCACTGCGCTTGTTATTGTTATTGTTATTGTTGCCATAGTTCCTGTTCCAAGGTTTGAACTCCAGGTTGGGTTTAGGTTTGCTTGCCTAAATTCTCTTGGTTTCCTTCTTGGCTCTCTTCCTCCTATCCTCTTGGACATTCTTATAATCATCTTCAAAAGTAATAGCTGCATCCAGCAACTGTTGATAAGTTTGCTTATTAGCTAACCTTAGCTGCATTTTCACAAATGGGTTTAACCCATGCAGAAAACGTTTCTTCCGCTTCTCTTCAGTGTTAACATCCTCCTCAGCATAGCGAGACAATTGTCTAAACTCTCGGATGTACTTCATGACACTAGTATATCCCTGCTGAAGCTCCTCAAATTCTCTCCGCTTCAACTCCATAACACTTTCCAGAACATGATATTCACGGAATCTCTGCTTGAACTCCTCTCAGGTGAACTCCCTTCCTGGTTGTTGCATAGCCAACTGATTCTCCCACCATGATGCTGCAGGTCCAGTCAGAAGATGAGTTGCATACCTCAATTTCTCCTCATCATTGCAACCTACAGTTTTCAGCTTCCTTTCTGTATCTGTTAGCCAATCCTCTGCATCCATTGGTTCAGGAGCTGACGCAATGCATTCTGGAAGTGAGATATACTCACTCCTCCACCTTCAGGTGCCCTCTGATTTGCTCGTCCCAGCAACTCTTCCATGAACTTGTTCTGGGTCTCTTGCATCATTTGCATGCACTGCATAAAGTTCTGCTCCATTAACAGCCTCATTAGTGGTGGTGGTAATGCTCCTTGATTTGCTGCATCTGCATCGGCCTTCCCTTTGGCCTCTCGTTCCATCCGCTGCTTCTCAGTTTCGTTTTCTACACTCGTATCCATGACCCTCTAGTCCCGCAACATAAAGCGAATACTCATAGTTACATCATGCACATGTGTTCTGAGCTCGACTTTACACACAGAACTAGTCACACAATGAAAATCCAAAGAAAATCCAAATATGCATTTCACATATTATACATAATAATACAAAGTCATTACAACATATACTATATAGGTATAATTACCAAACTACCTTATTCATCTAACTATCTTCTTTCTTGGAGTACAATACACGGTACTTGATAACACTAACTAGTTGCCTCCTTCTAGTAATAACTACACTCATCATACATGCCTGACGTCCAACCGTGATGACGTGTGGTTCGTCACACAGTTTGTGGAACAAATGGCCTTCCAGAAGGAACATACTCTGTATCTGAAGTGTCAGGACTTGAGTTATTACTCAACCTGAGCGCATTGACTCCCTCCATCTCAGCTGAAAAGTCTTCAGAAACATATTCAATATTATATCATGCCTGCATCTCCTGAGCTTCATTCCTTGAGTTGTCAACAGGATACGCAGATCCTGCTGCTTCCCAGGTGCTCCTTTGGGCAAGATAGTTAAACACTTGATAATGTATATTCCCTGGGTTTTGAGAAGATGTTGATGATTCAAACACTCTCTCCTCAGGATCTTCTTCTTCATCCTGATTATCTATCGACATGGCATTTCTACTACTGTTACTGGGGTTATTTCTTACACCCATCCAGCTAGATTGTCCAACATTTCTGTCAGAACCATCTATGGACATCTTGTGTTCATGAGATCCTTCATATGATCCCATTCTCCAACCATCAGAATTCTCAATAGGAAGTTCTAAATCAGAACCATCCTCTGAGCCCTGTGGTACTGCATACCTCATATCCATAGTAGGATCATGCATAGGTTCAGGTCTTGGTGAATAAGGATATGGTATAAAAGATTCAGGATCTATTGGTATATCCTTAAAGATAGGTGTTGCGCTACTACCTGCTTCCTTCTCTAACTGGAATGCTAACTGCTTCCTCCTTTCCAGATCAGTTAGATCCTCTAACATATCATTTTTATCTTCAACAATCACTTGATGTGTCTTGTAAAAAGACGCAACGAGTGTTCGATATCTATCCATAAACTTGGAGGCTAACTTAGGATGCTTCTTAACCAAAGTAAGATGATCCGGTATAGGCTCCGAGTCTATAGAATCATGAGGTATCACAGAGAATGTGCTACCTTCTAGCTCCTTGGTTTTATGCTCCCAGATATTAGCTATTGCCTCCACAACAGCAACATGATATGCTGCTAAATGACTCCTACCTTCTCCTATAGGTAGATCGTGATATAATCCAAGCTCCTCTAGGAGTTGGATACTCACACGATACTTGGATAACATCCGTCCATCAAGGTAAGTGATAGTGTTCACTGGAACTCTAGTTGGACAACTAAAGATCTTTAAAAGTTGACGAAGTTGGTCTGTGAATGATCCTTGATAATCATCAAGAGTCTCCTCTTTCCTTACCAAAGACTGCTTTGGAAACTTTGGTGCCATATCTCTGTATATCAGAAAAATAGTTTTGATTAGTATCCAATAATATATTGCATCATAACAAAGAATTATCGCACTAAAATATATAACGGAATATTCTCATTTTAATACCCATTATATTACTTTTAGAGAATTCTTTATCGTTGCTACACTTTCCTATAGGTAATACCCTTTACTAGGTTTCCAACCTAAGGTCAAAGCAATTTTCTCTGATACCAACTGCGGTGACCCAGCATACCACTGCATGTGTAGTACACAATAGTCGTTGATATGACACTCACAGAACACCGTTCTGTAAATATCACATCCCTCAGAGTGGTACAACAGAAACATTGCGGGTCCATATTACAAACATTCACACATTATTATTATTACAATACCAGAAGTTCAAGACTTCAAAAGATTCAACTTACAAACCAAAATATAAAGTGTTTCAGCGGAATTTAAAAGTAGCAACTCCGACTAGGAGTTGAGCTCGGCAGCTTATTCTATAGAGTTCATGCTGCTCAGCTCTGTTGGTTACTTCTAACTAGGATACTTAGTTGGATTCGTTATCGTCGACGCCATAGAGGATTTCGCAATCCACTCCTTCAACACCTCCGGATAGGTCAGGTTCCTCGTAGAACACATGTTTTTGACATTCAACTGCATACATTGGCACGTCTTCGGGATCCTCAGAGTCTAAGCAAGGGATCAAAGGAAAGGATGAGTAACAGTGTTACCCAACAAGTTCATTATATGCAAGGTGGGAAGTTTGATGCTCTAACTACCACCTCGGACTATAAGTCCTTGGCACTATGTAGTTTTTTCTAAATCTTTCTTCAAAGATTGATTTTATTATAAAAATCTATGACAATCAGCCTTCACAGGTTGACCAGAACTTTCATGGAGTTCCTTTCCTGCCGCGTTCGTAGCTCCTTCCCGAAACAGGGAGTAACAATTTACAATTCTTACACTCTGCAGAGGTGCGATACTTTACCCATGAGAGATCAACTCCTTGTTGCACAACCGGGCGTACTTTCCTGTCCACAATTCCATGATATGGGGCCCAGTAGTTGGTCCAAGCCAATCACTGCCCCCTTCGCGATCTCGCATGCCTCCTTGGTGTACACCATGCCCACATAATGAATTACGGCAATGGTTTGTACAAACCGTTAGATGCCAGAACTATCGTATGACGTTGAGGGTTCCCACCCATATGTTGCATATCCTCTACGAATTACCAATTAATATGCACGCTATGAGGATAACAACCACGACCTTCACATCCGGCTTCATGCGAGAGGAAGAAGATACAACTGACTTCTCCGTCCCATTCCAAATTTCATGGCTAACGCGTAATATACAGCGCTAGAATCACTGATGTCAGGGTTATTAAGTCCCTACTTGATCATCATTGTTGCAAATAGAACCCTAAGTTCTATTGCTCCATTATATCATCACTTAGGATGATATCTATGATTTCTTTATTTGTGAAAATAAAATTTTCTTTCTTTTATAGTATATATGATAACACACAATTTGCAAATACTTTGATAAAGACTCTTCAAAGGACATGAGCAAGTGATGAACTTGCCTTGTGATTGCAAGGTAGTGAAGTCTGATGCTTGCACTGGACCTTGAGCTTCTATGTCTACAAAAACATCATTATTGCCCGGTAAGGACAATATTTAAAGAAGCAAAATGATTATGCAAAGTAATGTAATGCATCATTTAACTTGATATGCATTCTCCCCATTATTATAAAAATTCTTTTTAATAATAAAGGATTTAATAAAATATTGTATTCTTTTATTTTATTTCCCTTTTATTTGACTTTTATTGATTTAATAACTCTTTTAAGAATTCTCACTTAAATATCAAAAATTGTTATTAAACATTTGTTTAGTATTTTTCTAAAATACTACAATATTAATATATGATGAAAGTGATTTTTATTTATTTTTTATCATCTTTCAATAATTTTGTAAAATTCCATAAGGAATATAAAAATTACAAAATTCTTAATAAAATTTATATGTCTAAAATTTTATTTCTTAAATTGTTTGGATAGTTTGGATTATTGTGAATCCAAAAATATTTTATTTATAATTTTTGGACTTTCATTTTATTTTCTAGAATTTAATTAAGTTTAGGGGCATTTTGTCTTTTCCTAATTATTAAAACAGATTCTAAATGAATTGGGCTAGCCTTTTGGTTTATTGGGCCCTTGTGGCCCATGAGACTTACTCAAAACAGCTACCCTGAAGGGTTCTGGCCCAACTCAGCCTACTCACTCGCTGCCTCTCACCCTCGAGCTCACTCCTCTCCTCCTCTATCCCCGACCCCATGGTCGGTGATGTCGCCGCCGGCGATTCCCGTTGTCGTGGACCGCCATGGCCGCCGCCATGGTGGGGAAAGAGGTTGTCGGCTCCGCTCTTCCCTCCTGTCCAACTGGACTTGGACAAGGAGCTCTCCTGCGACAGATCAATGTCATCCCGAACCCTAGGGTTTGGGGTTGGCGTTGATCCTGGCGCCGCCGCTGCTGTCTTGTGATGTGGTGATTCGCCTCGCCCCTAGGCGTGGCTATGGTCATCGCCGTGGCGCTGTATGGGTCGCAGCGCCCCACTGGGGTGCTCCCCGTGCCGCCATGGACGTCGTCCACCTCTTCTTCCTCTTCTAGTCTCCAGCGAGGACCTTTGGTGAGTTATGTTCCTCTCCCCCTTGTGCTCACTGTGCTCGCTCATCCTATGCTAGATGTTGGTAGTGACCTCTCTGGTTACTGTATTGTCCTGATTAAGATGATTTATTCCATTTAGGGTTCATGTTTGATACTTGTAAGATGCTCCTATGATCTGGTTGTGATGTTTAATGGGGATTTGGGATGCTCTGCACCTCATTGTTAGTGATCACCACCATTTGATTATGTGATGCTAATGTTGATGTGTGATTAAGGTTGGATTGAATGCTAGGGTTGCATATTTTTGCGTCTGGCTGGTACTCTGGTGAATTTATGTGTTTATCTATTGTCAGTATCTTGATACTGGCCATGATCTAGTCAGCGAGAATTTACTGACCAAGTTATTGTTGGCTTGCCAGATGATGCTTGTTCTGAATTTTATTCAGTAGAATCTAATGATTCTTTGGTCATAAATAAATAATTAGGATATGATCCCTGTTTCTAATTCCAAGGAGATGATTTGGTAGATGATTTGTGAAGGTTGGACTATTTGATTGTCTATGTGATAAGGTCAGTGCTTATGAAACCTTCTTAAGATGGTACATAAGTAGATCTTGTTACTGACTAGGCTTAAAGTCATTTCTGGGATTTGATGGATGTTGATAAATAAGTTGGAAACTTTATTGTTTGACCTAGCCAGTGATGCTGGTCTGAGGCTCTAGGAACTAAGCTTCTATGTTGCTGTCATTTTCCAATTTGGTTAAGACATCAACTGCTTACTAGATCTTAGATCCTACTCCCTCCGTTTCAGGGCTTAAGGCGTCCTTGTTTTGCGTGTTTTTTCTTTGACCAAGAATTACTCTAAATACGTAAAGAGTTTTGGTATAAAACTAGTATCACTGGAAAGTATTTTTCAATATGAATCCAACGGTACTAATTATGTATAATATATTCAAGATTTTGTTGTTCAATTCTTTTGGTCAAACTTTGCTTTGGAAAGCGTGTGCACCTTAAGCCTTGAAACGGAGGTAGTAGTTGGTTAATATATATGGTTTTGTTTGTGGCTTATAAAATCTGAGGTGCTACTCCTTCTTGGAGATGTGCCCAGATTTTGTAAGAACAATTGATAGACTAAAAAGGTTGCCTTTGTTATCACCAATTCTGTGAGGCTGGTCTGAGAATTTGGGGTTTTGAAAAGAGTTTGATCTTGGTATTTATGTTTAAAACCTCCAGGATAGCTTCACCCCACTTGGGTGATTATTGAGAGGTTGCCTTATGCATCAGCATATATACTTTGCTTGGGATAAGATAAACAGATCACATGGTTGTTTATGATACTCACCACAAAAACTATGTTGGTGATGGCTTGATGTGCTGGTGGTGTTGCTGGTCTGATCCAGTCCTTCCCCCTTGATGTTGTTCTTGTATTCCCTGGATGCCTGTGCTTGGCCTTGAGGAACTCTCTCCTCCTAGCTCCTGTGAGCTTGGCCTTGCTATTCACCTGATCCTTCTCCTCCTTATGTCACCATCAAGTGATATGTGGCTTGATCTGATGTGAGATGGTGTGGCTGGTTTATTTGGTTCTGGCTAAGCTAGTTGTTCTTGTGCGTGTGAGCAGTGAAGAGATGCACTAGTGCCTCTCCACGGCTGTGCTGAGCAGTTTTGTGTTGCTGGGCTGTTGCTAAGGTGCTGACAGCACACGCCATGCATTTTGGTGTGTGTGTGTCCTGCCTGTGTGCTTGCTGTGCAACTTGTGGATATGCTCTGGACTTGAGAATTATTGTTATCTGGTTACTTTTATCTAGCTGGTGAAACTTGCCCCTCCTTGCTGTGATTTGACTTATGGCTTAAAATTATGAAAGATACATTCTTTCATATTGGTGAAACTTGCCCCTTTTTATAAGTTTACTCCATGATGAACCTTGATCAGTGCACTTCACTGACAAGTCTGAGAGTAAAACATTACTAACCCTAACCTTCTTTAGTTTTTATTTATGTTTGTTTTGCAGGTACCAGACTTGGGAATCCAAGATTTTAGTTTAGGGTTTCTTCTTTATTTGTAGAATAGTCAAATGTAATATCCTTTATTCTTTTGTAATTTTGGTTCTATCCTTTTGTAATCTTTATTTTATTATTGTGTAATAAATATTGTACTATTATCAATAAATAAATATTATTCTTTATTTATTTGTTTTTGTAAAGATTGTGGATGATTCTCATAAGTTACATTTTTATAACTTATTTATTGAATACAATATGAAATGGATATTCATATTCTTAATTGCTTTCTCTATATAAAGTTTGAGTTATTATTGATTAGCTCTTAATTGATTCAAAGGTTCAAACGTTATTCAAAATTCTTTTGAATTATAATTCAAACACTCAAGTTTTAAATTCAAATTTCATTTCCCAAAACACATAAGTCCACAAAGATCATATCAAAGTGTATAACAATCATCTTTCAAGACTATACCTAATCTCAAAGTATGAAAGAAACCTTGATCACTTTAGGTTTTTATTTGGCAAAAAAATTTACCCACATTTTCATAGATGAATGCATGCAACATCTTAAATTACTAAATCTACCCTTCGTTAGTTCCTAAATACTGGGATGTTACAACCATCCATGGAGCAATGAAACAAATGTACCTTGAACAAATCCACCATTGGAAACCCTCATACCACCCGAGGCAGTGGTCCCACCTCGAAACCACCCCATCCCACAAACAGTCCCTTCGTATCGCGTGAGAAAATTGTGTGAAAATACTATTTTGCCTACAATTTGTGAATTTTTCCTAGGGTTTAGGTAAGGGCAACTCGAATGGAACCCATAATTATAGACACCCAAAGTGTCTCATCTAGTCCGTTTATGGTGGCCAGCGGATAAGTCGGAGACCCTTGTCTGTCCAAGACATGCCATTGCACCCAATATCGCCCCCATTTGTGTGCGACTAGGATATTTTTTTGTCTTTTCCCATTTTGCATATTCCACACACATAAATAGTCCTCGATCAAGGTAGAAATTACCAACATCGTTCCTGTCATCCACAAATCTACCAAATGCACGAGACACATGTTCATGAAACACATAAATAGAAGTGATCAAGTGAATCACACATCTCAGTCATGGATCATATTCTTCTTCTCATCTAACCATGCATGTTGAATTGGATCTGTGTACTCGTTCAAGGGACCCATCATGATCTTGGACTTTTGGGTGAGTAGGACAAGCTCCAATTCCTTTTGCTTGTTATCCACTTTGTTGGATCTTGCACGAGAGTTGATTCCTTCAATTTCGAGCTTCCTATGTTGCATGTCATAGAGGCTCTTAATGACCTCCTCTATTTCCCGGTAGTTTCTCTATTCCCTCTTCTCACTTGATACCTGCTTCTCGGCAAACATTTTCTTGATTGACCCTTGCAATGCCAACGAGGAAGCCTCGTGCTTTGCATCTATCTTAGAGTTAGTCCTTACCCTCGGCCTCTTTTATATATTGGACACACTTGGGGTGGCACCATCAAGATCAATGACGTAGGATTGCGCCCCCTGGGTTTCATTGGCGACTCAGTTTGCGGTCCACGACGCATAGAGCTCTTGTCACTTGGGATAATATTTTATTTCCCTCCAACAATGGACCATGTTGAATGATTTCCCTTGATGGGAAATATTGAAGTGATTTAAAGCTTGCAACACCTAAAAATAGTAAGATTTTGTAAGTAGGAATGTAGAATAACATATACACATAGCACAAATTGGTAAGTGTTTTGAGTTTAATAAAGAAATATACCTTGTATCCACGTCAATTCCACTAAATTTTCGTTGCTTAAATGTGTCATATGAAGCATTGAACTTGGTGCATTGGTCTTGGATAAAGGCCCACATTTTTGTGAGAGGGTTCTCATTGCGGTCACTCTCAAAAGGATGCTCATCCAAGTTCTTGTGATCATGGAAGTAGATACAAATCTTCCTCCAAAATGTGGCTCCCTTTTGCTCAGCACCATAAATTGGATCTTTCCCAATTTCCATCCATGCCTCGCAAAGCAGCACATCCTCAAGGCCGGTGTATGCTTCGGTTATTTTGGACCCTTTTCTTGCACAAAAACGTGAGCGAGCTCGTCCTCGAACAATGAATCATCATTGATGGATATACTGTCTTGTTGGGTGTCGTGGTGGGTGGCATGTTGGGTCTCATTTTTCATGTCGTTCTTGGTCGTGTCCCCATGCTCGATGAAGGTCTGGTAGATATACCATTGGGACGGACAAATTCAAGGTCACTATATGAGTGCATATAAGGAAGAAAAAGTAATACATACCGGGTTGGCCTTGAGTGGCTCCGTCATTTCGTCGAACAAGTTGCGGGAGGCGGGGACGACCTCGGGTGCAAATCGCCTTGGGGTTTTCTTTGCCCGCTCCTATATGAGCTGGTCAGCAAGGCAGCGTCCAGGTCAATGTGACTTGCCGGCACGGCCGTCAAGAAAGACTCGCTGACCTCCGACGACGTGTCTCTCGAGCAGGAGAACCGAGACGACGCCTCTACATGCCCTTGAGCAACAAGGCGTGGGGGCTTGTTCATGGACGAGCCAAAGCTCAAAGAAACTACCAGAGTAGTGGTTAGCGCCTTCTCCTTGAGCATGAGCATAGCGTGGGTGGCGATGGCTTCGGTGTTGACGCGAGCCTGAATGATGGCAATGTGTTCCAAAAGCATGCTCCTCTTTCTTGGGCCGCACTAGCGGCAGCCAGGTAGCTCTTGATGTTGTCTCTGCGACCAGATCGCTTCCTCGACTCTATCGTCCCCTGTTCCGACGTCAACTCATTCTTCGGTTTGAGCAAAGGATCCTCCGCTGCGGTCTTTCTTCGGCAGCCATAGGACGCCAAAACCTCTATCACGGCGTCAAAATCCGTGGCGCCAGGCACAAGAAAATTGGGTGGGGAGGGGGGAGGGGGGTCTCCATGGATCCTAAGGCTCGCCGGCGCCTAGGAGTGGATAGAAGGAATGCGTGCAAAGCAAGGCTTGAGCCGAACAAAAAGGTGCGCGGCCCAGACACGCAGGCTGTCTACGCCACCGCAAAAGCCAACCAAATTTTGGATGGGAATGCGGCAACACGGACCGGTCCACGGGGCACCGTTGGGTCTTCACTGTGTCCGGTCGAACAGATTCGGACTGTCCCGGTTCGTTTGCAGAGCCGGTTGGAGTTGCCCTAATCTCTTCTCTATTTACCTCGCCTTGAAATCTTGCTAGATACTCCAAAATCAGAGAAAGGAAATAAAAGTTTCCAGCTTGCAGTCCAATTCTCCTATAAATATTCTCATATCATTTGGGGTCTATCATAGACAATTGGTCCCATGTGTTCACGTGGCCATACATGTATATCTATGTTATTTGTGGTGCGCACCTACAAAGAAAGCGAAGACCGAACAATTTATATGTCCAGAAAGCAAACACAGAAGCATGGGGCTTATCCCACAATGATGAGAAGCGAGCGAAATTGGGAAGCTTTTAGAGAAAGCTTAGATACTGTGCACGTAGTGTAGTATGCATAAATAGAAGTTTTAGATAAAACTATCTAGAACTGAAATCCTGTGGACACACGCGTCCGGCGTCCGTGAAAGGCGATGTACTGCCTCCGCTGTTTTTTCTCCAGAACTGTAATATGTAATTATGTTTGATCGGATTTCATTAGTTCCCTGCTAGGTATTCAGGTCGATCTCAGGTCTACAGCCCTAATATAACGTTTACCAGAATCTAGTCAAAATAGATGTCGAAGATTTATCTAGATTCGCATGTGTATCTATATATTAGATACATATGAATTTAGACAAATCTCCGATATCTATTTCGAGACGGAGGGAGTAACTTCACAAACAATCGATGCAAGTTACTAAGTCCAACCTTTTATCCAGAAAGAATCTAAATCCCATACAGTAATATGTTTGATATCGACCTGATGCTGCATGCGCCTGCACATCTGGCTATATGTGGCGCAACCACGCATGTCACGTTGCATATATTCGTCTCGTCGGGTGAAGTTTCAAAGTCCAAAAGATGCCGCGTTCGGGGTTAATTAAGCCCTGCCTTAGACGATAGAGATTTAAAATTCTGGAAGCAATCGCGCACCTGCTCCAGCAGGTTCGTCCACAGACGACGCAGACAGCATATGTATATATAAGCGCACAGTCACGCACACTTCTCTAACAGCACCAGACAAGGAGAACAATACTCACCATCTCCAACAATCCAGACCGGCCAGCTTCAGGAGGGCGCTCGGCGCTGACTGCCGATCCAGAATCCGAACCATCGCGCCGCAGCTTGAAGGTTTTTGCCGGCACCATACGGGTGATCGGTTTTGATCGGGAGGTTGCAACTTGCAAGAGTGAGGCTGGCCACCATGGCTAAGAGCGAGAGCAACAGCATGGGCATCTCCAGTGACTGCTCTAATGGAGCACATAAGAGGCTGCTGCAGCAGGACAGCAGCGGCAGCAAGAAGTAAGTTCTTAAATTCATGCCTAACGAACGAAATTCATGAATTATTAGCTTTATGTAGTATGTCAATTGAAGATCAACCTAGACTTGGAATGTATAGCTGGTTATCCTTACTCCACATACAACATTTTCATAGTTGGCTATGGCTACATGTGATAGTCTCTTGTTGTAGTACATATATTGTCTCAAGTGTTTAACGGTTGTTTTCTCTGCCACAATCGAATAGGAAGCCTCGCATCAGCATGAGAACAGACTACACATATGCACCGTATCATGATGGCTTCCAATGGAGAAAATATGGGCAGAAGATGATCCGGGGCAATGCTTTCCCAAGGTTTGTGTGCATATTATCCAGTTACAAGCTTAGATTGCTCCACCCTACATATTAGCTAACGGATGTATTTAGGTCAAATATGGATAAATCTACCTATATATCGGGCCAAGTCTGATGCCATAAATAGGTCTCTATGATTCAAATGAACTTGAGGGGAACTTTGAAGTATCCCAGTTCTTAGATTTCCCCCCTACATATATAGGGTTGTTTGATTGGGAGGAAACATACCATCTATGAAGCAAAACCCATATGGAGCATTGCTATAAAATCAAAGGATTTTTCATAGGAACCAAGACATCCAGCAACCACCCCATTTTTGTAATTCTCCGAAGAAAACTAAATTTCTATATTTTCTAATTATTTTTTCTAGGGCCTTTATCATATTTTCGTGTCTTCCCCTAATTCTACGCTAGCTCTTAGAATCATACAAATTCTGGAGGTCATTAATAGGACATGGTTGTAGGACTTGTGATACTTTTGTACAGAGTATGATGTATGCAGTCAAGCATGGACGCCAAATTTTAATAGGCTAAACCTAATGAAAGCTTCCTTAAAAAAACAACAACAACGCTTGTTACATTCTTAGACATTCAATAAGATTCGTCGTTCCAGATATATGTTGTAAACCATTTGAAACTTTGACCACAAATGCAACATGTCATCAAATATTTACAGTTTAAAATGGTGTGTATATTCATATAGTACAACTTATAAATTAGTAGAAAACTTTGTGTTCCGGACCTTTCTTGATGCCCAAATCAACAAAGTTTAGATAACAATGAAGATAGTACAACAAACAAATGCACACCTGAATTTTTTGAAAAAATGACAGCTAAACAAGATTATAGATAAACATGCTCACAAATGAGCCACATACTTTGGGTTGTTGTCTCACATAAGATTCTACTAGTAATTAACAAGGTAGGGTTATATCAAAAAAGCTTGCACAATGATATGTAACCCTTACCTAACTTAAAAAACAAGAGATATGTTAACACAACATCACTGTCACACACACCATAGGGGATGCTTCCGTATTGGTTAAGTGCATGTGATTGATCTCTTTCCAATGCTTTCCCATGTTAGTTAAGTGCTGAGTACATGTTTTTGGTCTGACTGTTCAGGGGGTTAATCAAGACCTTAACTAATCGTGCCAAGCCAGAAAGGTCCCCACTGCTGGTGGTTTAATCGCCAAGTGCGCTTCCAAGCAAAGGGATATAGTATACGTGATGCATGTGCTTCTTATTAGATTGCCCATTTGCACTGCCCCAGTAGCTACCTGTTGCTCGCATCAGGTTGTGACGCTGACCTTTACGTTGTCGTTTACATAGAAACCACATGCCTAAATGGGAATCTGCAGTTAACAAGCGTAACCAACCAATTTGGGAAAGGAAAAGGGAAATTATTCCTAATGAGGGAATCATCGCGTTCAGCTTTCGTGCACTCCACTGTGGGGTTTGTTTATTAAGGATAAGCTATTTAATAAGCCTCCCCAGCTCAACTTGTGTTCCATTAAACCAAGCTTTTCTATTGTTTTTGCTGTGTTTGGTGATCCATCAATTGTACCATAATGGGTTATGATAAATTTGACGTTGGCAAACAGATATGTCATGGTTTTGTTCCGAGATTGTTCAGAGTTAAATATTGATTATTTGAAAAGAAATGTGCTAGTGCGCGAACGTGAGGATTCTCACACCCAAGCGCGACGTGCTGCTAGGCCCTGCATCCAGACATCGACCGCCAGACATTTTTCTTAAAAACAAAATACAAAAATTAAAAATGCCATGGAAAAAATAAAAAAATCCCTGGCAACTTATGTTTGTGTGTGTGTTGAGGGACTAGAGAGCGCACATTTTCTCCTTAGATTTTGGGTTTGAAAAATATGTCTTAGGCGTTGACGTCATATGCTTGGAAGAAAATATCACATGATGGAAAAAAATACCATAGTTCTACAAAAAAAAATCTCCGGGACAATCTTTAATTTTGTTAGATTGTGTTATGTGTAGCCCACACTTGTCTTAACCCAGTTTTTAGTACAACATTACATGGTTTTTTGAGGTGAATTACTCCCTCCATTTCAAAAAACCGAAAACATAATTTTTTTTTGGACATGAGCTGACAAATTTCCTTCCTATTTTTATTTTATGTAAAATAATTCTACATGTCTGAGAGGCAAAAAGAATGGGAAATTGTTATACTAGACACGTGGAACTCATATGGTATGGTAAGATTGTCCTACGGTGGGCTGGGCCTCTCCTAATTTGGGTCATTCGGCCAGTGACCCAATCCTAGGCTCTTACCATACACCTTAATTAGCTTAACCCTCTCGGTTCTAAAAAAAAAGCTAACCCTCTAGGCATGCTTAAAAAAAATGTAAACTTCTCGGCTGAATGAATATTGAATTAATGAATGCTCAAAAGAGCAATGCCCTTCCACCACTGGTTGGCTAGGTTTTAAGCAATTTCAACAGCAAGGCGGCAAGGTTCTCTGTTTAGAGACCTGTTGCAAACTTTGCACCTTCTGGCTTCAGCAAGTCTACTTTGGAAAATATATGTGATGGTCAAACATAGTATTATGAAGATTGAGTTTTACCATGTGATGACTGATCAGCGTTTGTGCATATAAGATCTCCAGCGAGTTCTAGCTTTGCAAGTGAGTAGGATCCATACTAGTAGCCTGATCTGAAGGGTGCATGTGATTCCCCACACCTGGGGATGCTCCCCCCACACCGTGTATCCAAAGCACGCACGCATGGGATCAGTACTCCTAATTAATCTGGAGCTAATAATGCATGTCGGCAAGATTAACAATTCTAATCATCCAAGTTGTACAATGCCAGGTGGTCTCACGTGGCCACGAGATTTTGGGTGTCACATGCATTCATGTCGATCGGCGACCACCGCCACTTTCAACTTTTCAAGATGTGGATGATGTTTTTTTTTTTGCCGTTAAGACATGCTTGGAAAAGCGAGCACTAAACAAGCTGTGGATCTATGCAGGTGCTACTACCGGTGCACGTACCACCATGATCTTGGCTGTCCGGCGAGCAAGCACGTGGAGCAGCACAACTCCGGCGACTCGCCTCTGTTCAGGGTGGTCTACACGAACGAGCACACATGCAGCGCCGCCGCCGATGCCGCCTCGGACTACATGGCTTCGTCGATGCAGATCCAGCAGATCGCCGATGCTTCCCTGAGGAAGGTGCCGGAGGTGGAAACTAAGGCGGCGCCGCTCACGCAGCTGGCTCGCTGCGGCCGTGGCTTCGCCGCCGCGATAAAAGAAGAGAAAGACGCCATCGTCTCCTCCCTGCTCACGGTCATCAGAGGCTGCGACGACGGCATCGTGAAATCTGACCACTCCGCGCGTGTGAACTACAGCGACTCGTTGATGGCTACTAACTGTTACACAGGTTCACCGGCGATGGCCAGAGGTAGCCATGAAGGCAGCAGTAGCTCTTCGGTTTCGCCGGTGGTGCTGCCGGCGCACGATGACCTGGGACTGGAGTTCATGGTGGAGTCCAACTGGTTCGAGCCTTTGGATTTGGGTTGGTTCATTGAATAGTTTGGCTACTTAATCTGAGTGCGTGTGTGCGTTCGCATATCCGTTTATAAGATGTCCTTTTTGTTTGGGATGTGGTGGTGGTACAGATGTGCTCTCACCATATCCCAAATTTAGGTAGAAGCGAGGCTCTAGCTAGGTGGGTGAGTTCACCACAATTTTTGCTCACCGTTGCACTGTAGAAGAGTTCTCCATGACGTCCCTCTCTCATCGTTTTTCTCTCTATATATACAGGGAGTATATGTACACAAGTCTACTTTTGGAAATTATACTTCTGTTCAAATATGGCTTCCTTGGAAAGATGAGACACAATTAGAAGAATTCCACTATAGGATTTTCTAGTCTATTATCAATGTCTAGGGGACAAGGGGAGGAGGAGTTGGTAAAAGTAATATTTTAGGGCATCAAACTCAAAGGCGGTAAACTCGGCGACACCGGTTCAAGCACCAGATTAGTCGAAGCGGTTCGACGGGAGAGCCAACAGGCCGGTTCTTTCGCCGGATTGGACGGCTGTTTCGGCGAAAGATCCGGTGGGCCGGTTTGGCGATGTTCGTGGTGGTTCAGTGTACTGTAAAGGGTTTGAGCGTGCACCGGTTTGAAACCGTAATCCATCGGTTCGGTTCGGCGTGCCAGATTGTGTGCTGATACTGACACCGGTTCGGCAGGTGCGTTTTGGCGGTAGAACCGGTGTTCCAGTTCTGGTGCCGGTTTGCCTAGTTCTATGTTCTCGTTTCCATCTCTACATGGTGATGATCCAACTTGGCGTAGCTTTTGGGGCTCATACCTAAGGATACACATGACATTGTTATGGAGCAGCAATCTATCCAAAGTGAATCGAAGTCACACATATACATGAGCGACTTCACCTTATCATTGAGTAGCTTGGCTCGGGCACGCACCATTGGTCCACT
Source organism: Avena sativa (assembly GCA_916181665.1). NCBI lineage: Eukaryota > Viridiplantae > Streptophyta > Magnoliopsida > Poales > Poaceae > Avena > Avena sativa. The sequence goes on along the minus strand of OV702295.1, from coordinate 376,776,618 downwards.
TAGAGGTACTTAGCAGGGTGTATCTAGAGTTGTCGGTAGACGGATTTCATTAGCTCCCCCCTTGGGAAAGAGTCGTCCTCGACTCTTGATCATCCTTATCACCGGGTAGATTGATTTGACAACTCTTTAATGTTCCTTCACTTTTCATGAAGCCTACAAATCTTACAACAAAAACGAGGCAACACTCAAAGAGTAGCTAATTCATGAATATTATATCGGGAGTTCTTAAGTAGAAGGAATCCACCTTAGCAAAATGTCGATTTAGAGATAGCTCATTGAACCTCATCCGTAGGCAACTCTCTAAAGTTCGCTTTGTCAACTCCTGGTCGGTAGTGTTTGAAGTGTATGTATTTGTACCATCACACAACAAAGACCAAGCATAATACTTTTTAGCGTTATTGAGGAGCATGTCATTTGTGGAAATTTTATTTTTGTTCACAATACCATTAGCATGACACAAGTATAGCAAATTGAATGCATATGCAAGTTCAATGTGCACAAAATTCGTTTGAACATCCTCCCAATGTGGGACACAAAAAAAATAACTTTTTAGGGTAGCACTCAAAGCAATTGAAAGAAAAATGGTCAACATCTTTGATGCGATAAGAGGAGAATTTGGCAAAAAATACATGAGGAAGAATATCCAAAACATCCTCAATTGTGCAAACAAATAATTCACAAGTTTTCAACGTCAAAGTTTCAACAAAAATATGAGGGATTTGGTAACTCTCATGACGATACATGCTCATAATGACATTATGATTGCAAAAAAACATCTAAAAGAGAAAGTTTTCAATATTTTTTGTTGCAACACACAAAGCATTGATATCAATAAACATGGTAACATGATTGTCACAAAATGAAGGAATACCATCAACATGCTTGCAAGCAAACAATAGGAAATACCAATTTTTTAATATGAAATATAATGCAAAAGGTATTAGAGCTGGGTTTGATCTTGAACTCACATTGGGGTGCTCTCGAGAGCTCTTTTTGTCAACTTGTGCTCAATCGAGGTTGACATTATAGTGCGGGTACCTACGCACAACATAGGAAAAAGGAAGAAAGTATGTGCATGGTAGATAAACACATCATACATCATGATGCATATTTTATTTTTCACAACACCATTAGTGTCAATCAAGTTTAAATTATGTGCATGGTGAATATGCAAGAGGGGAACATGATTATCACGACAAGTATCAAAATCTATAAAAAATGATCTATGGGGGCAATATCATTATAAACCATATGATAAGTATTGTTGCAAGCGAAACAAGTGAAAGAACAATTATTCAACTTATTGTAAACAACGAGAGAAATTAATGAATGTTCATGACAAAGTATGTCCAAAGCAATAGCATGATTGCTGAGAAACATAGGGAAATAGTAATTTTTCATCAAATTTGTCTCAACAACAGAAGAAATTTTTATCATCATTGTAGGATAAACATTTGAAAGAGCAATTTTTTATCATATTGCAAGCAATCAGAGAGTAAACAGAACGTTTATGGCATGACATGTCTATGGCAACATCATCACAATCAAATAATTTCAAATGATAAACATTATGCAAAGGATAATTATCACATGGAAATATGAATGAGGCATATGAAATGTCACAAGTATCATCCATATCATGCAAATCATCAAAATTCATCATGTCCACTAGTGGAATCATGGCATCACCAACACTCGTATGGTTACCTTTTTAGCACCTCTCATGTGAAGTGGATGTTGTGGTAGAAGAGGTTTGTAGAACAACAACAAGTTTCCCTTAAGTGGATTACCCAAGGTTTATCGAACTCAGGGAGGAAGTGGTCAAAGGTATCCCTCTCAAGCAACCCTGCAATCAAGATACAAGAAGTCTCTTGTGTCCCCAACACACCCAATACACTTGTCAGGTGTATAGGTGCACTAGTTCGGCGAAGAGATAGTGAAATACAAGTGGTAACGGTGCCAGAAAAGAGCTTCTGACTTGTTGTTGACGTGAGAGAGACTAAAGGCAAACTGAAATAAAGATGGAAGCAAGCAAACATGCAATAGATCTAGATGCAAATGGTGTTTCAATGCTTATAAACAAGGCCTAGGGATCATACTTTCACTAGTGAACACTCTCATATAAATATCTTCTCTTCATGATACTACTCTGAACTACTCTCCGGTTGGACACTCTAATCCATGGTAGGGCTACAAAAGCACACCTCAAATTCCACCTTTCCCATCTAGATAACCCCACACTGTCACATTGAGATCTAGATGGTTCCAACAAACACCACAATTTCATAGAGACAACCAACTCAAAATATACTCATGATAAGTATTTATGAACTCTAGCCTAAGTGCCACCACGGCGTGCATGCTGTCACTTTCACACATGTGGGGAGAGCAGAGATCTATTGAAGCACTTGAGTATTTATGTAAACTCTAGCCTAAGTGCCACCACGGTATGCACGTTGTCACTTTCATACACGTGGGGAGAGACGGATATCTATTAAAGCACTTGAGTAGCAAAGTAGATCTACTTGATTACAAAGCTCATGATCACAATATGATCACGTATAGAGAGAGATGAACACATAGCTACCAGTAGAGCCCTTAGCCTCGAGGAAGAACTACTCCCTCCTCATCATGGGAATCAGCAACAATGATGGAGATGGTGGTGGAGGTCGATGGAGATAGCTCCGGGGGCACTTCCCCGTCCTGGCAGGGTGCCGGAACAGAGACTTCTGTCCCCCGAATCTCCCCTTTGGCGGCAGCGGTGCTGCGGAACTTTTCGTGGAGGTATGATTGACTTTTTAGGTTTTTCTCCCCGGGAGCTTCTTATAGGCGAAGGGGCAAGGCGATGAGGCAGCCAGGCGGGCCACACCCCCTGGTGGCGCGGCCAAGGTGGGCTCGCGCCACCCTAGGATGTGACCACCCTGGTCCCCTACTCCGTCTCTGCTTCGATTTTACGTATCGTTCTGGGAACAATAGTAACTTTGGCTTTTGTCCCGTCCAATTCCGAGAATATTCATTTTTAGCTTTTCTGAAACCAAAAATAGCAGAAAACATGCAACTGACATTGTGGCATCTTGTCAATAGGTTAGTTCCAGAAAGTGTATAAAAATACCTCAAAGTGTAGACAAAGCATAAGAAAAATGATATAAAACAAGCATGGAGCATCAAAAATTATAGATATGTTTATGACGTATCACATATCTATGTATCCATGGTGTAGCATCATCTTTATCCACCATGTACATCTTATCCGTTTGAGGCATCATTTCGTTAATGCTTGGCGCTTTGTGATCCATGAAACCTAGCACAACATAAGATAACACACTAGAGGTAGAGGATAAGTTGTTAGAAGTCGAAATGGACTCACTTGATCTATCATCTACCACACTCAAATCATTTTGTGTATCACTCACTCCCTCAAAGTAGAAGCACTCAAACTCACATACGGTGGAGTCACTCATCTCACTCATGCTCTTACTCATGTGGTCCAAGTAGCTCTCATACTCATTGGATTGGTACCATATCATCACTCAATAATATAGGGCTAGGCCAGGTTTTGTCAACTCCATGCACCTCCTTTGGTGAAGGAAAATTTCCATGCTCACCATTCTCAACCTTCTCGCCTCCAAATATGAATGCCATATGATGGGCATCCTCACTTGCCTCCTTGTCCGAAGGGAACAACCCATTCCCAGCCTCACTTGACTCGCCATCTAAATTGATAGCTTCATCATTGCTCACCGACTTGGTCGAAAGGAAAATCCCATGCTCGACCATCTTGTCTCCATCTTATAGTAGTGGTGGAAGTAGGCTCATGTTGTTTTTTAAAGTGATGCTCGGATCAACTCCATCATAAGTTTGGCCTTGTATTCCGCCATCTTGAAGTGTAGACTCTTCACTTGGAGCTCTCTTATCATCTTTCATGGCCACCTTGGCTTGTTGTCCCAAAATGTATGACCTTGTACTTCTCCATTGCCAACATTTGATGGTGGTGGCGACCAGGATAGGGCATGTCACCTCATCAAGGAGGTGGAGACGAAGGTTCAACCGCGTATAGGTAGAAGAGACGGTGACAACATCACATCGAGGAAGTAGGCGACGATGATATGGACTCGAGCAATGGTGACGACTTGGGACGATATGGGACAGAAGACAGGTGGAGCAGTAGAGTGTGGGCGTGATTGTGTGTGGATGGGCCATAGGTGGGGGTTGTGGGAATACATAGGTAGTGGAGATAGTGGTGGGTGTGGGTCTAGGTGTTGGCGGCGTTTAATGAACCTGACGTTCGAATGGACATAAACACCGCCACTAAGTTCGGTCCTAGAAATTGGACCGGCCAAAATTCCTAGGGGTGTTCATCCTTTCCAAACACCACTAATAACCACACTAACCGTGGCGATGGGAACACCTGAACGCCACAATTAACAGAGGTTTGGTGAACGTGTGGGACCATGGAGTTGGTGTAATGCTGAACGCCACCAATATCCATTTAGTGGTGCCGCCCAAGTTATTTCAGATGTCGTTGGTATTTCGGACACTATGGTGTGTGTATATTGTGGCACACTGATACCTTTGATCCGGATTCACGGATGTAGTATAATAGTCTTTTTCCTTAGTATACCTAGGTTTACTTGAACCTTGGGAAACAATGCTAAAAGGAATTAAAAAGGGCACGTATGCAAGAGTTTGTTTTTCCATTTTACCTTCGTTTATCGGACCAATCTAGTTTACTTTATATCGTGGGCTGTTTCAATGGATGGAGATAGACCAGAGTTGAAGATCCACCTGTAGCTGCACATCATATGGGATAAAAGATAATAATAAACACAGTCGTGTGTAGTGTTTTAACAGAGATAATTTTTGTGGGCAGCACATCATAATATACTAAAGCCCCTACGAGTCATAGGAATAGCAATAGCCTTTTGATCCAACCGGTTGTATTGCGAAGCACTGGGCTACAAGCAGTTATTAAGTGAAAACCACAGATCAAAGCCTTAAGGAGAGATGTTGTTGTTGTTCCCGAATGGGTCGCTAAGCAAAGACCGTACAATCCTTTCTTTCACTGGGTTTCCTATGTGATCGCCGCTAGCTAAGTATCTAATATAAAAAAGCTTTACTCTAACTATTTTGAATTACTCTCACTAGCATATCATCTTAGCAAATAAACTAACTAATATAAAAAAAATAAACTTCAAAAGTGGGAGACATAGGACATACCTCTCATGAGAGACTTCATTATCCTCTTCCTCATAGGGATGTGTTCCTTTAAAACTCAAGTAAAATCACTCCCATAATAAAATTAAAGCAAAGAAGCAAAGGGCAAATCCACTTTAACAAAAAAGGAAAAAGGGAAAAATATTTTTGTATTTTTGAGGATGGGGTTTAGAGAATAGAAAATAACTTGCGACCAAGCAAGTAACTAAGAAAATAAAAACAAACGAAAAACAAAAGCAAACAACAAACAAAAGAAAAACAAAGTGTTGGAACAGACCAACACGAGTGTTTCAAATCTCTCAAGGAGCTGAAGTACAACCTCGTTATTACACAAATAAAATTGTCAGGATACACATCCCCAAACTCAGGCTTTTGCAAGCCCTTTGGTTGCTCATTGGGGTGGTGGAAAATCTCCCATGTTCCATTGGCTACTTCAATTGTTGAACTGGGTGGTGAGGTTGACAGTAGCATCTTGAAGCTTGATGGAGAGGTTTGTTCATGTTTTGGATATTTCCTTCGAGAGCATAAATATCATCATAAGTTTGGTGGCTGCACATCTTGTTCGGGTCCTTTTTATTCTACTTCTTCATCTTATCCTTCTTTATACACGGGTAATTCTCATTGGGGTAGACTTGTCTCTACCTGCGCGTTATAACGCAAACGTCCCTCCTCGATAGAGAATAAACCATTAGGCGAAGGAGTTGGGATCAAGTGATCCACCCAGGTATATCAAGGAAGTATCTACCATTAGTTTTAGAAATCATATCACAAGCTCTGAGAGTAGAAAAACCAAGACGACGGTCTCCTTCCAATGGTTGGATGTTACCTTGGTTGACATGAAGCGCACGTGCAAGCATGGTTATGACTCCTCCTCCGCATATAGAACCACGATATTGCAGAGCTTGATGCTTAAGATAAAACAAAATAAGGGCACCCAAATTTTGTGTTAATTTACAATTAGGAATAACATATTTAGCGAGGATCATCATGTCCTCCTCATTGACTCTAGTAAAGTCACCACATGCCTACAAGGTGTTAGCAATAACATAAAACAAGTAACAAACAACATGATGATCAAGTTGGTTTCCCTTGGTTGCGTTTCCACAAATTCTCATTCTTTCAAAGTAATCCAAGGGTGTTGGATTCGGAACATAGGTGGTGGAGCGTATGTCAGTGGCGTTGCTGGCAAACCCAAAGTAGTAAGCCCACTGGTCGAGTGTCAAGGAGTACTCACAGTTCATAAGACGGAAGTTGATACGATCAACTCCAGGTATTTTCTCATCACGGTAGTAGTGTGAGTACACCGAATGTGTCAAGGTGCTGAGAAACTCAAACGTCAAGCGGTGTTATGTGACAAAATCCTGAAAAACAAAGTCATACAAACCAACATTGTTGCAAAGTAAATCGAAATCAGCGGAAATGCCAAGTTGGTTTAGGATATAGAAACACACCCACTTGGTGGACTTGATTTCTCGAAACTTGAGACGGTTGAAATGGTTCAGCTGAAACTCCTCGGCAAACTCGACACCAAGTGACTCCGGGGTTAGCATATCAACGGGTGATGCAGCTTGATCTGTAGCTAACACATATGTACGACTCCTCGTGTTCATCTAAAACAAAATAAATAATAATGCTAATAAAAAAATTGGTCCAATATAAACATAGCATAGACGATCCTCTACACTTATTACAAAATAAACTCCTCTAAAAACTAACTAAGCATGCTCAATATCAAGATTATCTCAAGAAGAAGACCTAAGTCTAGATTAATAATGGTGAATGATTGAGCAAGGTTTTAATGCAAATATGTTGGGGACTAGAGGATAAACATTCCTTAGATCGATTGGTGCGAGGAATCGAAGAAAAAACGAGTAAAATTGAAGTTCTAATGAAGGTGGTTTGGAGTTTGGAGGTAGAATAAAGAGATATTTGTGTTTTAAGGATTTTAGGGTTACCTCTTCCTGGGATGATATCGTGGCCGAGTATGTGGTATGGGTGGGAGGTACGGCCGGAGCCCGCCCAGTGCGAGTAGCATACCTTGGGGGTCGAAGGATTCCTTATGGTGGTGCACTCGGTACGGGCGCATGGTAGTCGTGCATGCCCGTACTACTGATCATTATTCGGTCAGTACGTTTGCTTAAAAATTGATGTTTTGCTCGAGGGTATGGTACGTGTGGCCAGTGTGACCACCTCTAATCGTAGAAGTGGTCGTTATGTCCACTGGATCCTGCAGCAAAATTCAACACTTCTATTTTCCAGAGCTGCGATGTGGTATGGGCGCACGATACAGGGTATCCCGGTCGTACCCGTGATTGTTATGCGTCCTAGAAGCTAAAAAATTGTGGAATTTGGTTAGTAGCTTTGCGCGCCTTTGCATATCCCAGCGAATGACAAAATAACAGTAAATAAACTTCATAAAAGTCAGCAATACCTTAAGGCCATGTGTTAGTAAACAGAATATCGAGTGTTACCTTATTTTATTCTCCTCTCTCCAAAGGACTTCTTGAAATCTCTTTATTAAAAACAAAAACAAAACAAAAACTGACACAAGAGTAAAAACTTTTATTCATATGGGTTGCCTCCCATGAAGCGCTTCTAGTTAAGGTCAATTAGCTTGACCCAAATGGTGATCATTTAGGTTTTGTGAGTGGAACACCCACTCCAAAGTAATTGTATTTCTGTTGGGGTTCGGTGCAGAAAATCAAAATTTTTACTACACGGAAACCCTGGAAGCCCAAGATCTATCTACTAGCAATGTAGTAACTGGAGGGGATATAGTATTGATACCTTTTGAAGACCAAGCATGGTTAACGTACCGCAAGGAACATAGATGAAGAAGACGCCCCAATTCTAACCTTGAGGTCACAATGTCCTTGCGGCTCCACGACAACTCGTGGCACCGAAAGCACGATGCCGCTAGAGGGAGTCACACATGTATGATTCTTGACGACGACCCCCGCTTCTCCCCGATACAGCCGGGATTGCGGAAGTAGATCTCCTAGCTCCAAATCCTACAGAGCAACAGTGCTCCATGATGAAGAACTTCTCTCTCGCACATCCCTGATAAGGGGGCCACGATCGCGCGCTCACGTGCGCGTGCGAGAGAGAGAGAGAGAGAGAGAGAGAGAGAGAGAGAGAGAGAGGGAGAGAGGCAATACATGCCTTTTATTTATTTCTAGGTGGAAATTGGTGTGTATTAATCCTCTCTTGGACACCTATCTATATAGGCAGAGGGAGGGGGTCCCTCCACCTTTGGTCTGTAACATCCCAAATTTCATCAAATGCAAAATCATGTTGTTGCATTCATATCATCATGGCATATTGATCTTGCACAAAATTTTTCAAAACAAAACCCCTAATAGAACCATATTTAAACCATTTTTAATATATATATGAGGGGCATGGTTTTGTTTTATTTTCAAACCCAAAAGGGTTTTTGAGTGTTAGTATGTGTTTGACACACTTTTGGACACTAGAATCACAGTACAAAAGTCTGGAGAAAATTTGAATTTAAACAGATTTGAATTATCCATTCAAATTCAATCTAGAAAATCAAAACAGAAATGAAAAAGGCAAAAATAAAAAAATAAAACAAGCGTAGCCTATCTGGCCCAGCACCCACCCGTGGCCCATCTAGACACCCGAGGTTTTCCCTCTTATCTATCTTCCTCACCCGCGCGCACACACCCCCTCTCACTGCCCAGTGGACCCGCTGCCCCGTCAGCATCATCGTCCCCAAATCCCGCCCGCGACCAGCTCGCCGCCCATTTATTCCCCGCAGTGGCTGTCGCGTTTTAATTCGTTAAATCCCATTGATTCTCCACCTGATTGCCGCCCCTGCTCCGGCTACTTAAGAACCACCCCTCTGTGACCATTTCCCCCAACACTTCAAACCCCAAGCGCCACCAGGCTCTCGCAATTTCAGCTCGCACCGCCACAGACCCGAGCAGCTCCAACGACCTATTACGGTAAGAACAGTGCGCCCCTTGCCTCTGGTTCACACGATCATGATCCCCTTGCTCTTGCGCGTCTAACCATGCCTCTGGTCTGTCCCAAATCGCCCTAGGTCACCGTCCACGTCATCAGCTGCAAGCACCCGAGGCGCCGTCCAACTTCGGCAAATAGTTTCGGTAAAACACGCACGCCCCTTGACCTTTGCTCCATAAGAATAGGTTCGTCGTGACTTTGCGCAGCTACTGATGCTTTTCGTTTGCCCTATGGTGACCTAGGTCGTCGCCTTTATCTCCGGCAGTGAGCAACCGACGCTAGGTCAAACTCCGACGAGCATCTGAGCCCTTGTCTGTGTGCCCCTGTTCAAGCCAAGCGCACGTTGAGCTTCCTCGCATCCTCGCAACTCTGGTAAGCATCAGCATCACCCCTACCCCTCTAGAATCGCCGGCGCGTCGCTGCCAGTGCTGTCGCCGTGGCTAGAGCCATTTGCGCCGCCCGCGTATGGTCAGTTAGATCTGGCCCTTTGGATCTAGATCTAGCGGTCAGGATTAGATTTAGAGCGAAGGGGTAAGTTTTGATCTGAGCCACAGGATTCACTTTAGATCTAACGGCACAGAAATGTGATCCAGCGTGAACCGCTACGCACCAATCAAAAAGCGCCGAGTGTCACTGAATTAGATTTAAAATCTGAATTTTGATCAATTAGATATTCAAACTTGTAAATTTAATAACTTTTGATCTGTTTGTCCAAAAAATACAAATTATATATCAATGGATTCAGAAAAATAAACTCTTTTCATCTATGGCCTTGGTTTGGCCATTTTATTCTGTAAAATTAGGATTTTATACAGAAACATTTGTAGGCTTATTTTTGCTATATAAATTGTTTAGAAAATTGTTTTAGAGTAAATTTTGGTTTATTTAAACTTTAGAAAGTTTACTTTGTGTTCAGTACTGTTTAGTTTGACTTTTTTTAGTGTAGAAAATAATTCCATTGCATTTGCATGCATTCATATATTTTTGTTTGTATCTTGAATGTGAATTTGGTGTTATGATTTTATGTGTAGATTTTGGTGATGGTGGTGATTGTGATTGTGAGGATTGTTCCTATTCCCCTAACTACCAAGGCAAGTGATGCTTCATATTTGTCCTACTATTTTATCTATTCACTAGCAATATTTTGAGTAGGATTTGCATGGAGATTTTTCTAAGTATATGCTATGCCATGGGAAATCCTATAGATATTGTCTTAGTAGAATTTTCCTAAGTTAAGTGAATTGTTATGTTAGCATGCTTAGCCTAGATAGTAGAAAACAAGAGTGGAATATTCATGCTATGATATTATGCAAAGTCTATGACTATGTTTTTGACTAATAAAACAACTATGTGAATGAATCACCTGGGTGGAATGGGAAGATTGATTTGTGTTGAGTGGTTACAGAAGGCACATGTATATGGTTTACCTTGTGTATAACACTTGTGGATGGCCACCCAGGAACAAAGAGATTTGAGATGTTTAGTGTTGAGAAGCTTCTAGTGCAACCACATGGCATATGGGCTCTGCCTTGACCAACTAGGTTGCAAGGAATTAGCCAGATGGACAGTTGGTGGTAGGGTTGATAGGATGGAACGCGTCCATGGTGGTCTAAGAGAATGCTTCTAAAAAGTCTCGTCTCGATGCATGTCGAGTCTTGTGGGGAAAGTGCACCACCTCTCGAGAGGGTAAAACCTAAGTACTTAGCCGTGTCCCCGGCAACGGACAATTTGAGCATCAAAGACATTGAAATAATCAAGGATCTCCTCATCCCAATTTCTCTAAGTTAAAACTTGTGGTTGAACAAGGGTAAAGGTTCACCAATGTCTATTGGTGGTTCCTTGGGTGTTTTTGTCAAACAAAAACTTAGTGTTTTGAACTTATAAGAAAAACCTTATTTTGAGCAAAGCCAACCTGAAATACACTTAGCCAAATTCATATAGTTATTAGATGTTACTATATTACTAAGGTATCACTTTCCAATACAATTCCAAATGTATTGACCCTTTGTGGCTGTAGCTTATGATGTTGCAGGTTACTCTGATGGAGACTAGGGTTATGAGTCTACACTCAACATGTTTGCCTGTGGCACATGGAGATGAAGACTTTATTTATTTTGTTAAGTATTGTGAACTATATGTATTACCCTTGGGCTAATGAGTTGTAAAGACTATGTTATCTCTGGAATGACGATGTAATAACGACCTTTGTATCTGTATACTTCATCTTAAACTATGGATGCTAGCAATTCGATCTAGGGACTAGCATTGCAATCACAGGGGCCTTACCTTAAATGGTGGGGTCTAACAGATGGTATCAGAGCACTGTGTTGCCTGTAGGATTATGACCCTGAGATGGATTAGACTAAGGAAACCACTAGGAAATGCAAACTCCTTTACAGATTTCTACACTTGTCTCTTTTCATCTCGTAAAACTTCTCATAATCTTCCTTTTCATCTCCATTTGTAGATGAACTCCATCAACGAAGCCATCAAGAAGGGACCACTCATGACCATGACTTTGGAGTGTGAGACTGAGATTCCCAAGGCACTCAAGAACCTTATGGTTACCATGGGGATACATGGTGCAGCAATGTACAAAGGATTCCCCGTGATGGATGAAGGAGAAGAGTATTGGTGGGTATAACTCCACTTATACAAAAACAAGGAGGACAACCACAAAGAGTCGGGATTCTGCATGGTCACCAACTCTGAAATGCACAAGTCATTCTTTGACTCTGCAAGGTATGCAGCTTGGAATGCCATCAAGGAGCTTGAAGATAGACTCAAGTGTAGAATGCTCAACACTCAAAATGACCTTAGAGAGGACAAGAAGCATACCCAAGACTTAGAAGCTACCAACAAGCGTCTAAGGGACGATATCATAGACTTAGTATGGGAGTCTTGTGATCAAGACAAACAGATTGCCTCCAAGGATGCCCAAATAGCTACCTTGACAAGTGAGTGAGAGTTGTGACGAACTCCAATAGTTGGACCACCACACTTATCGTTTTCTCGCGTTAATAATTTTGATCATACCAACCTATGTGGTATGGCAAAAAATTGTCTAAGTTATGTTTGAACCTTAGTGTTTGTGATTGAATATTGTATGCCATGACTTGTGTGTTTGAAATAATTTATGTGTTTATTGTAAGATTTTGTTTCTACTATCTTGTTTCCTTCTCAATACTTATGTTGTTTCTAATTTTTCTCCTTCCTATGCAATATATGCCTAGCTTTGTTCTCACCACCATCGGGGAGTTCAATGGAACTTGTTTTGGATCCCGTATCGTGCAGCTTTTCAGTGTGCTTGGTCTTCCCGTCCCTAGTATTAAGGGACTTTAGCTTTGGAAGTTTGAGAGGAAGGACTTATGGGGATTTAAAGTCTCCCAGCCAGGACGCTAGTCAGAGACCCCTACCGAGGAGATTGCCTTCAAGATTATGCATGATGAAAAGGAGAAGGGACTCGACATTGCCATGCAGGAGGAGGGAGTACCTTCCAAGGCTACTTGGACGCCTTTGTGGACGTCACTCCGCCGATCTCACGGGCCTCTACTTCCACCCATTTGGGAGACGTGACGAGGAGGGAGATGCTGTAGTGTATGAAGATTCCACTAGATAGACTATTGAGCTAGTGCGTCTCTATCTTCAGGACCTAGAGAGCCTCGTTAGACACCTCGACACTGATAGGACCAACGTCATGCTTAGCAATGACGAGCTACAAGTCCAGTTGAGGGAAAAGTACAAGGCCTTCGCGGAGCAGGATGAGATCATCAAGGAAATGGAGGCTAGGTTCGAGAAGCAAGACAAGAGGTTCAAGAACCAAGAAAATAGAGTGCATGATAGGAACAAGAAGATCAATGAGATGAAGGCTGAGATAGAGCTCAAGGATCTTGACCTAGAGACACATCAGGGAGTGATAGAGAGGCTGCGCTCGTAGAAGAGAGCCCTTCAGGCGAAGGTTGATGCTTTGACCACCAACGTGGAGGAGTACAAGGCAGCAATGGAGGCAGCAGGACTTGCTCTTGTAGACGAGGAGGTCGACATGGTGGAGTAGTGTCGACTACTTGGCTATCTATCTATCTATCTATCTATCTATCTATCTATCTATCTATCTATCTATCTATCTATCTATCTATCATCCTTTTATTTATCGAGTCGCGTTGATCATTCAACATGTGGATTACTATGCTAGTATGTTTACTTTTCCAAAACTTGTTGTTCATGTTGTTTAAACTTTAGGTTTATTATGCTTGCTTATTGTGAATGTTGCTATGTGTTGTGATGTGCATGTTAGTATCTATGGGTTATATCTCATTACTTATCCTTATTGAAACCACAGATGCCTCCCCATCGTGCCAATCCCAACACTAACAACAATAACAATAATGGCAATGAGATGCAGCAGCTGATGACAACCCAGACTCAGTTGATGCAAATGATGACCCAGTTTATGGCGAATCAGAACCAAAACAACAACAACAACAATCAAAACAACCCACCAGCCTTTGATATGATCGCAAGGTTTATGAGATTGAGGCCTGCTAAGTTTTCAGGAACCACTAATCCTATGGTAGCCAATGCCTAGTTACATTCTATGAACAAGGAATTGGTCACTGTGGGCTGCACTGATGAGGAAAAGGTCAGATTTGCAGCACATCTGCTTGAAGGACCAGAAGTTACATGGTGGTATAACTTCCAAATCACCACTCCTATTGAAGATGTGACTTGGGTGATATTTGAGGATGGATTCTGCACTGCTCATATCTCTTCAGGGGTGATGGGTTTGAAGAAGGAATTTCACAATCTTAAGCAACGCCACTGCAGCGTGGCAGAATACATTGAGGAGTTCAACAATATAGCATGCTATGCACCGGATGATGTTGACACTGATGCTAAGAGGAAGGAAAAATTCCTTGAAGGGCTGAATGATGAGATGTGCATGCAGCTATCTGTTGCATATGTTCCAACTTATCAATCACTGTGTGACAAAGCCACCATCTTGGAAAGCAAGATGAAGCAGGTGGAGAGTAGGAAGAGGAAGCACCACTTTGATAAGCATGGATCGGGATCGTCTCAAGCGTTTCTATGGTGAAGATAGTGGAGGTTCTGGATCCCACAAACATGGGAAGTATAACAACCCCCACAATAGTAACTGTCACCATGATAACAAGAATCACCGTAATCATGACAATGGTGGATATAAGAACCACAAGAGTGGGCAGAAGAGTCACCATGATGGTAATGGCAAAGGGAATCAGCCAGCTAAGAGGGACATTAGTCAGGTTGAATGCTTTAAGTGCAAGAAAACTGGGCACTATGCAAATGAATGCCCAGAAAAGAAAACTGATGGAGCCAACAAGCCAAACCCTTTTCAGAAGGGTCAAGTGAACCACATCAACATGGAAGAAATTTATGAGGAGTCTGATGCTGTGGCTGGTAAGTTCAAGCTTAATTCCTTTCTAGCACTTGTCCTTTTTTGATACCGGAGCATCACATTCATTCATATCAAGAGCATTTGTAGACAAAAATAGACTTCCAACAGAAACTATTGGATGTCCTATTAAAGTAAGCTCTCCAGGTGGAGAGATGATAGTAAATTTTGGATGTCATGATCTAGTAATAGAGTTTGGAAAGTATAAGTTTCCAGTTAGTCTGATAATCCTAAATTCCCAAGGATTGGATGTAATTTTGGGCATGGATTGGATGACTAAGTATGAGGGAGTAATAGATTATGCCAATCGTACTGTTACACTCACAACCCCGGATAAGAAACAGATTAAGTTCAAGTCTAACTTTGAATCCAAAGGGAGTAAGCTAAATCTCTTAAGGGGGTTAACATAGACAGTGTACCAGTGGTGAAGGAGTACCCGAATGTGTTTCCGGAAGAATTACCGGGAATGCCACCAGGTAGAGATGTAGACTTTTTGATTGACTTACTTCTAGGATCTGGACCAATAGCAAAGAGACCCTACAAGATGTCAGTTGATGAGTTGAAATAACTCAAGCAACAGCTTGGAGAACAGTTGTATAAAGGATTTATCCAACCAAGTTCTTCATCTTAGGGTGCACCAGTTCTGTTTGTTGATAAGAAGGATATAAGTCAAAGGCTATGCATAGATTATCGATCACTCAATGAGGTGACTATAAAGAACAAGTATCCTTTACCTAGAATCAACGATCTCTTTGATCAGCTAGAAGGAGCTCGTGTGTTCTCAAAAATTGATCTCCGACCAGGCTACTTTCAGCTAAAGGTTAGATAACAAGACATACCTAAGACTGCTTTTACCACTAGGTATGGATTATATGAGTATACTATAATGCCATTTGGATTAACAAATGCACCCGCTTATTTCATGAATATGATGAACAAGGTGTTCATGGAGTTTCTTGACAAGTTTGTTGTCGTATTCATCAATGACATATTGATCTATTCCAAGAGCAAAGAAGAGCATGAAGAACATTTACGTTTGATTCTTCAGAAACTCGGGGAGCACAAGTTGTATGCCAAGTTCAGTAAGTGTGAATTTTGGTTGAGTGAAGTTGGATTTCTTGGACATATTGTGTCTGGAGATGGTATAGCTGTCGATCCCAAGTCTATTAAAGAAGTTCGTAGTTTCCTAGGCTTGGCAGGATACTATAGAAGGTTCATTGAGAATTTCTCAAAAGTGGCTAAGCCAATGACGGAGTTACTTAAGAAAGAGAAGAATTTTGATTGGACTGAAGGATGTGAAACCAGTTTCCAAGAATTGAAGAAGAGATTAGTGTCAGCACCAGTTTTATGTCTACATGATTTAGAGAAGGACTTTCAAGTCTATTGTGATGCATCTCACCAAGGATTGGGTGGAGTTTTAATGCAAGAAGGAAATTTGTGGCTTATGCTTCGAGACAACTCAAAACTCATGAAGTGAATTATCCTACTCATGACTTAGAGTTGGCCTCTGTTGTCCATGCACTCAAAACATGGAGACACTATCTTTTGGGAAAGCGTTGTGAAGTGTTCACTGATCACAAGAGTTTGAAATATATTTTCACCCAGAAAGAACTCAACATCAGACAAAGAAGGTGGCTAGAACTTATCAAGGATTATGACTTGAGTTTATAATACCATCCTGATAAAGCAAATGTTGTAGCCAATGCTTTAAGACATAAAGTTTATGTGAATGGCCTCACTAAAGGAGAACTGCCAGATGATTTGTGTTCTCAATTCAAAGAGCTAAGATTGGAGATAGTGCCTGAAGGATATCTCATGTCATTGGAAGTTCAACCAACACTGTTGGATAAGATCAAAGAAGCCCAAAAGTTGGACAAGGAAATAGAGGAGATCAAAGGTAAAATTAGTAAAGGAAAGGCTAAAGGATTTCATGAAGATGAACAAGGAACTTTGGTATGGAAAGTGTATATGTATTCCACAAGATCCGGAGCTTCGGAAATTGATTCTGCAATAAGCACACAATTCACCATATTCTATTCATCCGGGTAACACAAAGATGTACATGGATGTGAAAGAAAGATTTTGGTGGAACAATATGAAGAAATATATCACAGAACACATTGCTTTGTGTGACGTGTGTAGTAGAGTGAAGGCGGAACATCAGAAACCGGCAGGGTTATTGCAACCACTACCTATACCTGATTGGAAGTGGGATAAGATTGGTACGGATTTTATCACCGGATTGCCAAGGACTATGTCCAGATACGATTCTATTTGGGTTGTTGTGGATCATCTAACTAAAGTGGATCATTTCATACCCGTGAAGACTACCTATACCAGTGCTAAATTAGCTAAGATCTATATGAACAGAATCGTATGTTTACATGGAGTACCTAAGAGTATTGTGTCTGATAGAGGAACTCAGTTCACTTCACATTTTTGGCGACAACTGCATGAATCATTGGGAACGAGACTAGAATTTAGCACAGCTTTTCATCCTTAGACTGATGGACAGACAGAAAGGACCAATCAAATTTTGGAAGATATGTTGAGAGCTTGTGCACTAGATTATGGATCTAGTTAGGATGAAAGTCTTCCATACGCAAAATTCTCTTACAATAACAGCTATCAATCGAGCATAGAGATGGCTCCGTTTGAATTTCTTTATGGAAGGAAGTGTACTACGCCATTACTATGGAGTGGAGTAGGAGAAAGAAATTTGTTCGGACTAGAACTGATCAAAGAAGCCAAAGAGAAGGTCAGAATGGTAAAGGACAGATTGAAGATAGCACAGTCCCGACAAAAGAGCTATGCAAATCCCAAGCATAGAGAAGTCACCTATGAGGTAGGTGATAGAGTTTATCTTAGACTCTCACCACTTCGTGGTGTGAAGAGATTTGGAGTCAAAGGAAATTTGGCACCTCGATATGTTGGACCATTCAAAATTATGTGCCACAAAGGAGAAGTGGATTATGAGTTAGAATTACCAGAAGCATTGTCAGCAGTTCACAATGTGTTTCATGTAAGTCAGTTGAAGAAGTGTCATCCGAAAATGGAAGAAACTTCATTGAAGGACACTATACCATTGGAAGAGGTACAGTTGGAGAGTGATCTCACCTACAAGGAGAAACCTATCAAGATTCTCGAGACAGTAGAAAGAGTTACTCGTACTAAGACTATCAAATTTTGCAAGTTGGGAAAGAAGAAGAAGCAACTTGAGAAAGAGAAGATGACCTTCAGAAAGATCACCCTCACCTATTTGCTAGCTAATCCGAATCTCGAGGGCGAGATTCATCTTAAGGGGGTTAGATTTGTAACATCCCAAATTTCATCAAATGCAAAATCATGTTGTTGCATTCATATCATCATGGCATATTGATCTTGCACAAAAAAATTCAAAACAAAAACCCTAATAGAACCATATTTAAACCCTTTTTAATATCTATATGAGGGGCATGGTTTTGTTTTATTTTCAAACCCAAAAGGGTTTTTGAGTGTTAGTATGTGTTTGACACACTTTTGTACACTAGAATCATAGTACAAAAGTCTGGAGAAATTTTGAATTCAAACATATTTGAATTAGCCATTCAAATTCAATCTAGAAAATCAAAACAGTAATAAAAAGGCAAAAAGAAAAAAGAAAACAAGCGTAGCCTATCTGGCCCAGCACCCACCCGCGGCCCATCTAGCCACCCGGGGTTTCCCTCTTCTCTCTCTTTATAACCCGCGTGCACACACCCCCTCTCACTGCCCAGTGGACCCGCTGCCCCGTCAGCATCGTCGTCCCCAAATCCCGCCCGCGACCAGCTCACCGCCCGTTTCTTCCCCGCAGTGACTGCCGTGTTTTAATTCGTTAAATCCCATTAATTCGCCGCGTGATTGCCTCCCCTTCTTTGGCTAGTTAAGCACCACCCCTTTGCGACCATTTCCCCCAACACTACAAACCCCAAGCGCCACCAGGCTCTCGCAATTTCAGCTCGCACCGCCGCAAACCCGAGCAGCTCCAGCGAGCTATTCCGGTAAGAACAACGCGCCCTGCCTCTGGTTCACACGATCGTGATCCCCTTGCTCTTGCGCGTCTAACTATGCCTCTGGTCTGTCCCAAATCGCCCCAGTTCGCCGTCCCCGTCATCAGCTGCAAGCACCTGAGGCGCCGTCCAACTCCGGCGAGTAATTCTGGTAAAACCCGCATGCCCCTTGACCTCTGCTCCATACGACTAGGTTCGCCATGACTTTGCGTAGCTACTGATGCTTTTCGTTTGCCCTATGGTGACCTAGGTCGTCGCCTTTGTCTCCGGTAGTGAGCAACCGATGCTAGGTCAAACTCCGACGAGCCTCTGAGCCCTTGTCCGTGCGCCCCTATTCAAGCCAAGCGCATGTTGAGCTTCCTTGCATCCTCGCGACTCTGGTAAGCACAGCATCATCCCCCTACCCCTCTAGAATTGCCGGCGTATCGCTTCCAGTGCCGTCGCCGCCGCTAGAGCCATTTGCGCCGCCCGCATATGGTCAGTTAGATCTGGCCCTTTGGATCTATATCTAGCGGTCAGGATTAGATTTAGAGCGAGGGGATAAGTTTTGATCTGAGCCGCAGGATTCACTTTAGATCTAACGGCACAGAAACATGATCCAGCGCAGACCGGTACGCACCAATCAGGAAGCGCCGCGTGTCACTGGATTAGATTTAAAATCTTAATTTTGATCAATTAGATATTCAAACTTGTAAATTCAATAACTTTTGATCTGTTTGTCCAAAAAATACAAATTATATATCAATGGATTCAGTAAAATAAAATGTTTGCATATATGGCCTTGGTTTGGCCATTTTATTCTGTAAAATTAGGATTTTATACAGAAACATTTGTAGGCTTATTTTTTCTATATAAATTGTTTGGAAAATTGTTTTAGAGTAAATTTTGGTTTATTTAAACTTTAGAAAGTTTAATTTGTGTTCATTACTTTTTAGTTTGACTTGTTTAGTGTAGAAAATAATTCTATTGCATTTGCATGCATTCATATATTTTTGTTTGTATCTTGAATGTGAATTTGGTGTTATGATTTTATGTGTAGATTTTGGTGATGGTGGTGATTGTGATTGTGAGGATTGTTCCTGTTCCCCCAACTAACAAGGAAAGTGATGCTTCATATTTGTCCTACTATTTTATCTTTGCACTAGTAATATTTTGAGTAGGATTTGCATGGAGATTTTTCTAAGTATATGCTATGCCCTGGGAAATCCTATAGATATTGTCTTAGTAGAATTTTCCTAAGTTAAGAGACTTGTTATGTTAGCATGCTTAGCGTAGCTAGTAGAAAACAAGGGTGGAATATTCATGCTATGATATTATGCAAAATCTATGACTATGTTTTTGACTAATAAAACAACTATGTGATTGAATCACCTGGGTGAAATGGGAAGATTGGTTTGTGTTGAGTGGTTACACAAGGCCCGTGTCTATGGTTTACCTTGTGTATCACACTTGTCGATGGCTACCCAGGAACAAAGAGATTTGAGATGTTTAGTGTTGAGAAGCTTCTAGTGCAACCACATGGCATATGGGCTCTGCCTTGACCAACTAGGTTGCAAGAACTTAGCCAGATGGACAGTTGGTGGTAGGGTTGATAGGATGGAACGCGTCCATGGTGGTCTAAGGGAATGATTCTGAAAAGTCTCGTCTCAATGCATGTCGAGTATTGTGGGGAAAGTGCACCACCTCTCGAGAGGGTAAAACCTAACTACTTAGCCGTGTCCCCGGCAATGGACAATTTGAGCATCAAAGACATTGAAATAATCAAGGATCTCCTCATCCCAATTTATCTAAGTTAAAACTTGTGGTTGAACAAGGGTAAAGGTTCACCAATGTCTATTGGTGGTTCCTTGGGTGTTTTTGTCAAACAAAAACTTAGTGTTTTCAACTTATAAGAAAAACCTTATTTTGAGCAAAGCCAGGCTGAAATACACTTAGCCAAATTCATATAGTTATTAGATGTTACTATATTACTAAGGTATCACTTGCCAATATAATTCCAAATGTAGCTTATGATGTTGTAGGTTATTCTGATGGAGACTAGGGTTATGAGTCTACACTCCAACATGTTTGTCTATGACACATGAAGATGAAGACTTTATTTATTTTGTTAAGTATTGTGAACTCTATGTATTAGCCTTGGCTAATGAGTTATAAAGACTATGTTATCTCTGGAATGACGATGTAATAATGACCTTTGTATCTTTGTACTTCATCTGAAACTGTGGATGCTAACAATTCGATCCAGGTACTAGCATTGCAATCACAGGGGCCTTACCTTAAATGGTGGGGTCTAAGAAGGTCCCAATGTGGGACTAATAAAACGAAGGAAAAAGGGAATTTTCGGGCAGCAGCCGACTGGGCCCTTTGGGTTACCTGGGTGGGCCACCCGGCGTGGCCCAATAGGTGACAGGTAGCACGCTTGCGGGAGGATGCGACAGTCACCGGCGGGTGGGCCGACCACGGCCGACACAGGCGCGCGCGTGGCCTGGCGCGATTGCGCTGCCCCCCCCCCCGCCTAGATGGGCCGGCCTCCTGGCCCATTCAGCTCAGCGGCTGACACGAGTGGCGCATAGTATTCGTCGCCCACATGCAGCGCGAACTATTCGTCGCCCATGTGGGCTATTTCAAAAACAGCTTTCCTTTGCCCTTTTCTGCCTGTTTCTTTTTAGGTAAAATCCCTCCGGGATTTTGCCTAACTATTAAGGCGCCTTTTATAAATATTTATTTAAATATTCTTTAACAATATATTAATTCATAATTAATATATAATAATCATATTTAAATAACCATTTATCCGAAAACCCTTTTCCGATCCTTTTCTTTATTCTTTCTCCGAACGGATTCGGATCTCCTAGAACTTTTCTGATTTCTCTCTTCTCGCTTCTTTAGTGATTCAAACTAGCCATTAAACGATCTCCAAGATTCGTCAAGCCCTTAAGCATGCTACCAAACAGTTCATGAATACTACAGACATGGCCAAGACTCCTCTATGACCAATGATCAACATCGGGAGCTAGATATCCATAATGACCACCTGTGTACTCAATGATATTTGTCGTTGAACCGTAAACACTATGTCTTATTCCTTTTGTCTCTGCGATACTATGTTGTCCGAGTTTTTGATCAAGTGACATCCCTATGTCACTGTTCTACCTCGCTACCCACAATACCTTCTTTACTCAATCCGATAAGTGATATCACTGTGACCTAGTCACATGTTGCAACTTATGGATATAACTTATCCAAGTGGTCCTAGAGTAATCCAAGTGGTCCCAGAGTATCTTCCGCCACGAGGATGGAAAAATCCTGCTCTTGACGCAGTCTCCTCAACATGTTCCTCCGGATACCCAATGTCACCTTTATGATCACCATTTTAATGAGTGAGGTTGTGTGCCATCAAAGCATCCTCGGATGATAGTGATTTGATATGGTCTCACAGTCTAAGGAAAGAGTTACTATGTTTCCAAAACATCATAACTTGAACTTTGTGACATGATCGTGATATGATGCTATAGATAGGGTATGTTCACCATCTCATTCCCCAATGAAATGATCTCATTGTCAATTAGAGGCCGAGGCACATTCATGATCAGGAAACCTTTAATCATTAGTTGACCAATGAACCGGTGACTAGAGTTTCACCAGGAACAACTATCTGTTTCTATATCACATGTGTATTGATGTTTCCCTATCAATACAGTTATAGCATGATATAAAACTTGATCATAAACTTTATGAAATATGCCACCTTATATTTGACTCTAGGGCATATTCCCTTCAATTTCAGTGTGATTATACAATCATCATGATTACTAAGTTTGGCCTTCTTCTTCCTAGGGAAGTGGACTAAAAGGATCTCTAGACGTTAGTCCTATTCTCACATTCCCTTTATATAGATTGATTAAAGCTTTAATATTTCTTAGAAATGACCTACCTAGAATTATTGGTGCTATGAGTTTTTTAGGCATGTCCATTATAAGAAGATCAATAAGAGCAAGACTTCCTTTAATTTCAACAACTATGTTTTATTTTATCCCAACATCTTGTTTATAAGTTGAATTAGCAAGATGGAGTCTCATTTTAGTGGTTGCAAAAGGCCCCAAGTTTACTTGTCAAATAGACTCTTGGAAATTTTTCAGACGCTTGCACCAAGATCACAAAGTGCAAATATCACATTAATACCAATTTTAATTTTAATAGTGGGCTCAAAGATATCATCTAGCTTAGCAGGAAGCTTATAGCTAGTCTCTTATACTCCATTTCTAACTCTTTAACTTTAGATGCAAATTGTTGTATAAATTGTTGGTATGTAGCATCGTTACCTTGTTCTAGACCGTGATTCTTTACGGTGATCATCTTTAATAGATCTTCCATGGTGTATTCAAGTGTTGGCGCGTTTCTATAGTCCAGCTCTTCAGGCTTTTCTTCATTCATTTTCACTCTCATCATCTTGAGATCTTCCACCGTATTTGGATCGGTCTTTCCTGCGAATTTTGCCAGTATGAAAGCTTGGCTCTCAACTACCTTACCCAATTGTGCCTCCATGGTTTCTGTTCTTTCTTATAGAGCCTGCACCACATTTCTAATTGCAATGGCTTGATTAGATAATTTACCAATACTAGTCTCATGGTTCTCCGTGATTTTAATAAGCATATTATTTTTCTCGGTTTGAGCTTGCATGAATGTTCTAACAATATGTTCAAAAGAGAGATTGCCATGATTTGCTCCATTATGATTATCATAATTATTGTAACGAGCTCCTGCAGGATTAGAATATTTTTTTTAATATTAGAAGCATAATTTTGATTCTTCCAAGCAGGATTATAAGGAGTACGAGCTATAAAATTAGCATCATTAACATCGGTAGTGATAGCATTAATTTGGGTATCTTCCTTACCCTCTACTATGTTGAGTAACTCATCTAACTTTGCACTAAGCTCTTCATTGTTTACCTTGGTGATTGAATTCACCATTTTTGAGGTTCTTTACACATGCCATTGGGCATGGTTGTTTTGCATATCATCAAGAAATTTCTTTGTAATACTCACTTTCTTTCCCATGATTGTTCCTTCTGCTACAGTATCTAGCATAGACTTAGACATTGGGTTAAGGCCATTATAAAGTAAATGCAATATAATCCATTCTTCCATTCCATGACTAGGATAGCTCATTACAGCTTATTTCATCCTTTCCCATACAAGCGTAGTGGCCCGCTGTCTTCTTGTCTAAAACTTGTAATGTTGGATCTCATATGCATAGTCTTATCTGGGGGAAAAGATTAGTCATAAAGAGATTAGTGCATTCCTACCAATATGTAATAGTGCCTTTAGGTAGAGCTAGAAACCAGTCCTTAGCCTTTCCTCTTAGAGAGAAATGAAACAAACATAATTTAACAACATTTGGGTCAACATCCTTAATGCGCATCATGTCGCAAATTTCAGTAAAAGTACTTAAGTGCAAACCTGAATCCGCAGAAGATGAGCCTCCAAGTTGGTTTTGCCGAACCAAACTTAAAATATTTGGCTTAATTTCATATGCTTCCGCATCAAAAACGGGCTGAATAATAGGTGCACGAATGAAATCATCAGTGGGAGTAGCATATTCCCCAAGATTCTTTTGAGCCATGGCTCTTTTCTTTTTGGTATTTTTAAAGTAAGGAAACAAACAAACAACTAATTGTTTTGGGTTTTCAAATAGATAACAAGAAAGTAAACTAATAACAAGAAATAAACTACAAAATTAAAACTAAAAACAAGGTCTCTAATGACCTCACCAGGATAGCGAATTGCTTCCCCGACAACGGCACCCGAAAAAGGGTTGATATCTTCGATCCGGATTCACGGATGTAGTATCACAGTATTTTTCCCTAGTAGACCTAGTGAAAGGAAATTTACTATCTTAATCACTTTTGGTGTTCGTTAACAACTCGTAGATCATTTTATAGTATGCTAATGTCTACAAGTTGGTATAATGCAAAGTGAAAAGGAACTTGGCCTAAGAAATTGTCCATGCAAGATGGTGACCCACAAGTATAGGGGATCACAACAGTCTTCACGGGTAGTATTACCCAATTTATTGATTCGACACAAGGGGAGCCAAAGAATACATGCAAGCCTTAACAACTGAGTTGTCAATTCAGCTGCACCTGGAAATAGTTCTTGCTCACAGAAGTATATCAGTAGCAATAGTTTGATAGTAGCAACAGCAACAGCAAAACAGGAGCAATAGTAGCAGTAACAGTAAACAGTGGGATTCGAGTGCAGTAGGCATAGGGATGGATGGACGGGCGTTGCATGGATGAGTCTAAACATGTAACTTCAAGATCTAGGGCATTGCAGATAAATAAGAATAAGCATCCAAGTACT
Organism: Avena sativa; assembly: GCA_916181665.1. NCBI lineage: Eukaryota > Viridiplantae > Streptophyta > Magnoliopsida > Poales > Poaceae > Avena > Avena sativa. Next base: position 376,751,593 of record OV702295.1, on the reverse strand, counting down.
AAACAATCATAGGCATGTGCTCCATATATAGTCATACGTGCTCGCAATGAGAACTTGCACAACATCTTTTGTCCAGCCAACCCATGGCAGCGGGGCCTCTAGGGAACTACTGGCAATTAAGGTGCTCCTTTTAATAGAGTACCGGAGCAAAGCATTAACACTCCATGAACACATGTGATCCTCACATCACAGCCATCCCCTCTGGTTGTCCCAAATTTTGTCACTTTGGGGCCTTTGGATCCGTACAATGATATGTGTACACAACTTGCAGATAAGATCACAAACAATACTATCATAACGATTCAATAATAAGTTCACATGAAACATTCAGAGGAGGATACCACAATATCATACCAAAATATGAATAAAACAATGCAAGCAAACATTCATATGACATGCTACAAACTATTAGCAAGCTAGAGCTAATCACAGACAAGCAAGAACTACTAAGCATCCATCAGTAACATACATCCTTACAATGAACAGACTAAGCATGCTCACAATGATGAGTATATGTACAAAAATGAAAACAAATAGAGTTCGTTACCAGCCTCTTACCACACCTCAAGTTGTCTTAATATTCATTATTGCTCTTCACTTGTGTGACTTGAATAATAACATGAAACCAAAATCCACTGAGGACGGCTGAACCCTGCAAGAAACTCACAAACCCAAAGAAGAACAACAAATATTTTTGGTGTTTTCGATTTTTTTAAACAAGCCAACAAAGCAAAAACAAGCAAAGCAAAAACAAACCATGTCGTGGTGGTGGCACGGCAGAAGCCATGGGTAGGCTAAAGTATGGGGCCAATGGATGCTAGAGGGATCTGGGGAGGGAAGATGTAGTTATTTCTACACGTGAATGACTAACATACAGATCTTTATTTCTCCTCTCTTGAACTACAAGTGCTCCTTGAGCTGTATGCAGGAAGAGAAGATGAACTTTACAAGCCTAACAGTGTCAAATGAGCCGATCCCCTCTCTGGAGTCCATGCCTCTCCTTATAAAGGGGTGCCTTGGCTCCTCTAGGGCTAACATGGCAAGCATATTCGAACAATATGCTTGTCCTAATATAGTAACTCGACGCTCTCCTTTCGGTGTCCCCCTTCTAACGACAGCAAAGTTCCAGAGAACCCCACCTGCACGCCTCGGGCTCCAGGACTGTCACCTCCGTGACCTCCTTCTGCCCTTCTGCTGCTCTGCGCCTTATCCTTTGCGCTTGGCTCTGTTCAGATTCTCCCTAGGCCGTGGCTAGGGTTTGACTATAGGCATCTCCTTCTCCTGCAAGCTTCATGTCATTCGGCCCTGTCTCGCTTAACTCGGCTTGGCCTTCACCTGTATTCAGATTATTCAGACTTACTCGGCCGACTTAACTCGTATGTCGGCCGGGTAGTATACATCTCCTTCCATAGGTATCATGGTCGTGCTTATCTCGGCCGACCTTTATATGATTCGGCTGATATAGACAGTAACTCGGCATATGACAGGGGGAATTCCTTTTATCTTCCCGTGTCTTGACCCTATCCGGAGTCACCTCCCCAACATTAGTCCCCTAAGCTGGTGTGGTCCTGCTCGTAACCTCGGCCGGGCCACATCAGTTTCCCAATATTCATTTCTCCTCATCTCCGAGTTACTTTTTCCCGTTCGAGGTATCCGTGTAGCTTCTTGTGTACGCCTCATCCTACGTGTAACACTCATCATTATTTCTCTAGTTTTTTGTTCCTCTACAGTGCCCACTGACAGCTACAGTAATTACTGCACCTGTCGCGTCGACGCTGCGACACCTCGCGCACCGCATCGGTCAGGAGGCCTGATCCTCTCCTATGTCGTGTGGTCACCGGTGTGGCTCCACTCACCCTCGAGCGGTTCCGCCGCACGCACGATCTACACGGTTAGTGCTTCGCATGCACGATCCCACTACTACCAGGACCGCGCGGTTATAAAGAGGGGCACGGGGCTAGAGGGTTCACTTTCCCCCTTCGCCTACCGTTGCTCTTCTTCTTCCTTGCGTCTATGCGTCTGCTCGCATATCTGCGGCTGCGCCATTGTTGACCTCTTCGACGGCGAGGCCACCGTTCTTCTGCTCCGTCGACCTAGTCCTCGCGCGCTTGCTCCGGCACCGACGCCGGTGAGTTTTCCTTCGGTTCCACCGCTAAGATTTCTCTCTGCACGCATCCGCCGCTTTCTAGGCTTCCCGTGGCGGTTCTTTTCCGCTCCGCCGCCGTTTTCGCTTAGAACCACGACGGGGCCCTGCGCCTCCAAGCCTTTCTCCGCCGTTATTTTTTCTTCTGTTGATTTCTCCGGCGACCCTATGTCGAGTTCAGTTAGCAGTGCGCTCATCGAAGATGACGACGCAGCGTCTGGTCCAGAGCGGGGCTCCTGGCAGGGTTCCACTATTACTCGTTGAGAGATCGAGTGGTTAATTAGAACTCGCCGGATTCCTGCCGAGGTAGGCTGTCGCTTACCCGGCAGTGAATCTTCTCCCGTTCTTAATGAAGGCGAGTATGTCGTCTTCATGTCCCACTTTGCTCGTGGGTTTGGTCTTCCCCTTAGCGATTTCGCTAGGGAATTCCTTGATCACTTCGGCCTGCAGCCGCATCACCTTCTGGCTAACGCCATTGCTTCCCTATCCGCCTTTATCTCGGCCTCGGAAGGATACTTTGGCCTCTGGCCGTCTGCGCACGTATGGTCAAAATTCTTCCAGATCCGTTCCAACGTTGTTCCAGACAAATCCCTCCAGCCCTCTGAGAAGTTGCTTACCCAGTGTGGCGCCGCGTCCATAACGCCTCGGAGAAAATCCGAGTTCCCTCGCGTCGCTGGTCTCGAATCTTGCAAGAAGTGGCATAGATCGTTTTTCTATGTCAAGAATACCGGAAAGGAGGACAAGATTCGGCTCCCTGCTTTCACCATCGGCCCCCTTCCAAGAGGAACTGGACCTATAACCCCAGGAAGAGACATGCTCTGGCCGAGGCCTTTGAGATTCGGCTGAAGGAGTTGATCCGTGCCGGGCTACGCGGCGAGGATCTGATGACCACCTTTGTCAGCAGCTGAATCTGCCCTTTCTAGCATCGCACGCACAAACTCTATTACATGAGCGGTCCCCTCGATCCCAACCGAGTCTCAACGGTCGAGCTCGATAATTATCTTATTTTCAAGCGTGTCCGAGCTATCTTCAAGACAGATATGCCAGAGGATTGGACCTGGGGACTGAAGCCGTTCACCCGCGGGAATCCCCCTCCCGAGGTAAGTTCACGCATTTATGTTTTGCCCCCTAATTGCGTTTGTGATTCCTTTTGCTAATTTCTCTTTGTCTCTTTTCTTGCAGAAATTTGCGGAGCAGAAGATCGAGGATGCCGAGGTTCTGGCCCTCCCGTGGCCCGCGGATCGGAATACCCCGGACAGCGGGGAGCCTGACTCAGAGGAGTTTGTCCCCAAGTCAGACCTTGCTCTGGCTCGCGCCCGTGGCAAGACCTCGGCTCATGGGGAGGAAGGTGATTCGGACGACGTCCAAATTCTTGAGGTAGTCGCCGCAATGCCTATCTCTTACGCATTTCCGGCTTCTACGTCCTCAGCTAATCAGGCCGGTGAGGGGCACAACGCCGAGCCTCTCGCCTCCCAACCTCCTGCTACCTCGAGGAAGCGTACCGCTCCAGCAGGTGCCTCGGATGCCGCTCCCATGAAGCGAACAAAGAAGTCAGCCCAGCACCTTCCGAAGCGTAAAACTATGCCCGGAGTTACTGGGTGAGTTGATTTTCATTTGTATTTCTTGTTTCTCTTTTTCTCTATTTTGATTTGACTTTCTGTGCTTTTGTAGCGCTCCTGTTTCTGTTAAGCCCAGTGGTCCGAGTATGACGAGTCACACAACCCGGCTGCCTTATCCTCCGCCTCCTGAAGATACCAGAGTTCCTAGTCCTGCTCGCGTGGACTCTCCTCCTGCCCCGAATCAAATATCACCTCGGCAAGATGCACCCGTGGTTTCCGTTCCTGATGCCAACATAACTCAGATAGTAGATCCTCCTACCGAACCCGCTGCCCCCATCGTGAACCCCGGAGTTTCCCCCGAGACTCCTTTGGCCCCCACAGTTTCAACCGCAACTCCAACTCCAGCCGAGGATATCACCATCTCGGCGCCCTCAGAAACTATAGTTCCTCCTGTTTCCAAGGACGCCACCCCTAGTGCCGAGGTAACAGCTCCTGCCGACACCTCTTCTAAGGCTAAGAAGGTCGTCGTCACCAAACCTCCCTCATCTCAGAAAGGACTTGCCAGCTCTTCTCAACCTATGATTGCTGATGCGCTCCGCAAGGGGGTTTCCTCTGCTAAGACCGTTGTCACCCCGGCCGCTGATACTCAGCTCACTCTCCACAAGAGTCCCACGGCGACGGTCGTTACACAACGCGTCCGAGGTAAAGTCCTGACTCGTACTGAGAGTGGGAACAACCTCGGATCCTTGGTTGAGTATGCCAATAATTGGAACGCTGCTGATCAGCTCGAGGGCAATCCAAGCAGTCAGCCATTTCAACTCTCCGACATCAGCAGTCGCTTGCATATGGCTGCCAAGATCGTGCTTGAAAGCGATAAGATGAACGAGGTAATTGTTTTTATTGACATTTGATTAGTTATTCGAATGATATTATATATACTCTAGTCCCCGAAGCTTGCAACCGAATAACTTGTTATTCGTTTGTAAGTTTTATTAGGCTTTGCCTGATTCGGATCTGTCTTAGTGTTCGAATATCCAGTCACCTAGATCTGAGTTAGGCTTTGCTTGATTCGGATATGTCTTAGTGTTCGAATATCCAGCCACCTAGATCTGAGTTAAGCTTTGCTTGATTCGGATCTGTCTTAGCTTCGAATATCCATCCATCTAGATCTGAGTTAAGCTTTGCTTGATTCGGATCTGTCTTAGCTTCGAATATCCAGCCACCTAGATCCAAGTTAAGCTTTGCTTGATTCGGATCTGTCTTAGCTTCGAATATCCAGCCACCTAGATCCGAGTTAAGCTTTGCTTGATTCGGATGTGTCTTAGCTTCGAATATCCAGCCACCTAGATCCGAGTTAAGCTTTGCTTGATTCGGATCTGTCTTAGCTTCGAATATCCAGCCACCTAGATCCGAGTTAAGCTTTGCTTGATTCGGATCTGTCTTAGCTTCGAATATCTCACTGCAATTTATTTTGTCGCTTAGGTTGCCCATGATCGGCGGACCGCCGAATTCGAAAGGCTGCTTTTCGCACACAAGAAATTGCAAGAGAAGTATGAGAAAGTTGTTCCCGTGGTGAAGAAAGCTGGTAATTTAACAAACTTTTGTATTGTCCCTAAAGCTCTTAATATTTTCGACTTGAGGTGATAGCTCATTTTGCTGGTAAACAGGTAATATCAACAATCTTAATATCTGTCTTGAGAAGAAAGTCAAGGCCCTGGAAGGTTACTTATCCTTTCTCTTTACTGATTCCCGTTCGAGATTTATCCCGGGTTTCTTATAACCTTCCAGCTTTGGTATAGCCGAGTTACAAACTATTGCAGCGTCACATCAAGAATGCATACCCATGCCTGATATGATGCTGCATTTTTTAGAACAAGCCGCTACTCATTCGGCGCAGCTGAAAGATAAAGATGACGAGATAATTCGCTTGCGCGCCGAGGTGGAGTCCCTCAAGGTTTCTCAGAAATCTGAGTTAGAGAAAGTTGATCAGGAGTTCTCCGAAGAGAAGAATCGGCTAAGTCTGCAATTGCAGAAGGATAAAGAACTCCTCGAGGCTGCCGAACTTAAGACATGGACGATGAGCGAGGAAATCACTCGCTTTGAGAAGACCAAGGTTGATTGGGATCAAGATCTTCAGAAAATGCTGAGCTATATTCATCGTAAGTCTCTGACCGTGGCCGAGTTATCTTCTTCTCTTTCTTACTTTTGACTGATATACTTTTATTTTGCGTAGACCATTTTCTGGAAGCTAGGCCCGTGAGCTCTAGAGCGGTGATTAATGCTCGCGTGCACCGAGGTGTACTCGCGGATGCGAGCCCAGAATACTCGATGGAAGACTTCTTGGTTGCGGTTGGCGCTGCCATTGGTCCGATGAAGATTATGGGCAGGGATTTGGTGCAGGCAACCATTCGGGCCTACCATGTTCTCTGGCCGAATACTTCTGGAACTCCTGATATTGATGAGATCAAGATACTGGTGGAAAGATTAATGGCATCCCAGAATGAGTTAAATCTCTGGAGGGAATCCGCTGGACGGGCTGGTGCTGATATGGCGCTCACGGTCATTATGTCTTGGTACGAGGATATTTCGCTCGATACCTTGATAAACTTGCGCACTAGCTCCCGTTGGGTTGAGGATCCATAATTTGTCGCTCGCCGCCAAGCTCGTGCCTTCCAGCTTGTTGAGTATGCTGATGTGCATAACTGGATTGAAGGGCCGAGTTTTCTTCCCAACCCAGTGGATGACGTCGAAGTCAAAGATGCCTCTGATAATAGTTCGGCCGATCAGGACGAGGGTGAGGGCGACTCGGACAACTCTGGTGATTCCAGCGCCAGCTCGGATGGGGAGGGCCATGCGCGATCATCTTCCAAAGGGACTGGGCACTCTCAAGATCAACCTAACGTTTCTCAACAGCCCCGGGCTTCCCCCGAAGTCGCTATTGCTTCTGTGGAGGGCGAAGTAACTTCGGCCGAGGTGCCTTCTACCTCGGAGCGCCTAGTGCCTGACCAAGTCGCTGCCCCTTAGGTTCAAAAAACTTTAAGTTATTTCTTATCCCCGGTATGCCGGGCGTATGATGTGTGTGAAAACAATTGTCCGACTTTATGTGTGGTATGAACCCTTTTTGCCTTTTGCCGCTGAGGCGCATATGATGGTGATCGTTATTAGTCTGTCTAAACAGATCTTGTTGGTTTAAATCTTTGCTTTGGTGGCCTTCAATCTCATAAGTTCAGATCGTGTGTTTTCATTTGACCCACCTTAGTTCGGCGTTTAATATTGCCTGGCCTTTATAAATTCGACGGCTCAACCATTGTGTTCTTGATCTCTATCCGAGCTATAAATCTCGAGGCCCATATTTGAGGAAAGCGAAATAATATCGTTCAAGGTAGCTTCTGACCTATCGTTCGGGGTGCCAAAGTTTAATACCCATTTTTGTAACAGGAGACAATCATGGGGAAATTCCCTAGTCAGTGCTCTAGAAATTGAGGTTTTAATGCCTAATCCGAGATAAGGGATAATATGTCATAGTCCCCGAGTTCCCTGCTCGAGGTCCTGAAACTTAACACATAATTCAGGAATAAAAATAACGTTGGGCAGTCCCCGTTGATGGGGATATGCCTACCGGGGTATACCCAGCAGGACGTTTTCGACTGGCCCAGGAACTAGCGAGTGGGCCTGCGAGACGGCGACTGGATCGAGACCTGGCGCGAGTCCAAGCGACTGGAAGCTGAAGGCCCAGGAGAGTAGATAAGCCCAGTCGGATTAGGTTAAATGAGTACCGAAGCCTTAACTGATTCAGTTGAGATATGTAAACCCTAGGGGGAGGTGAGTCTATATAAACCTCCCTACAGGGCGTGTAGAGGCACGCTTCATCATACACCCAAGCGACTCGCCGCCTAGCCGTCGAGCTCGCCCCATTGTACCTCCACCATAATACAATCTAGCAGGAGTAGGTCTTTACCCTCCGGGGGGCCGAACCTGGGTAAACTCCTGTGTCTCCGCCCTCATCTCGCACCGCAGATGGCTGGCCGCCCTTGCCCTTCGTTCTACTACTCGCTGCCGATTGCAGCATCTGCCGTGACCATTCCCACGATAGTGGCGCCCACCGTGGGGCCTGGCCGGTCTGGCCGGTGTTCTGCGGCGAGATCCAATCTGCCCATCAACGAGTCGGTCGACACCGGCCGCATGATAGCGATCGGCGAGATGCTCCAGATCTTGCCGAGCAGCTACGTCCCGGCGGCGCGACCCATCACGCACAACATGATCTTGCCGGTCGACACGATCAGCCTCTTCGTCGGCCTCACCGACGTCATCGTCTCGGAGGACTCGGCTCGCATCCGCGAGTGGCCACCACGCGATCGGCTCTCCGAGAGCCAGGTCCGCACGATCCATCGCCTCGCCTCCGAGTATAACTCGGCCCACAGCGACGTGGCCGAGAACTCCGCGGCCGCGGAAGACGCGGCCCTCAACGACGACACCGATTCGGCAACCCTGGCTTCACTCGCCGGATCCATCACCACGGCTTCACCCGCGGGCTCCATCACCCAGGTCTCCAACATGGGAGACTTCGAGGATCCTTCCATCCTTGGGATCTTCGACTTCGACTCCGGGTCGGAAAATTCCGCCGATTTCCGCGACGGGACCGGTCGCCACGCCGCGGCCTACATGGCGACTGGCACCGATCCGCCGGAAGATTCATTCTCCACCCCAATCCCTCCTAACGCCACGGCGACGGAGGTCGAGGAACTCCGCCTGAAGCTGGCGGAGGCAGTCCGCAAGGAGCAAGCCGAGCGCGAAAAATTTCGCCTCGAGCAGGTGACGGCGCAGGAGCTGTCGCGCTACCACCAGCAGCGAATCAAGTCGCGCTTGAACCCCACCGTCCAGGGGCGCGCCCTGAACTTCGACGACGAGAACGACCCGGCCCGCGTGTCCGAACGCGCAATCTGTGAAAATGCGCCACCAGGAGGAAGCGCCCGGCCCCCACCAGGATCGACGGCGATGGGCGCCCCACCTCCACCCAACCGCACACCCCCTAGGGATCAGCCGCGGATAGTGGTCTCCTCACGAGAGCGAGACGCGAATGGCCTACCACTGTTCTCCACCCCGATGGATAACCTCGTGGCAGGTCGAGCCGCGGCCGACAACATCACGACCACCGGCGACGGCGCCCTACAGATCCAGTACGTCAGGGCCCTGCTCGCAAAGGCGGTCGAGCAGCAAAACACAGGCGCCGACTCGCAAGGTCGGGTGTACTCGCGTTCGTCGGGCAGCAGAGCGGCCTCAAGCGGCCGCCCGTTGGCGGCAAACACCCTCAATTGCCCGCCACCCGAACCACTGCAGCTCCAACACCGACCCGCGAACGCGGCACTCTCCACCAACGACCCCAGGCCAGCGACCAACTTTGTCGCCGCCAACGGTCAGCCCGTCGACGCCCGCACCCACATCATCAACAACCAAAGCTGGCGCGCACGCCAGCCCGACGACCTGCGACACACCCTAACCAATCGCCGCGACGATGAGCCAATGGGGTCGCTAAGCCGACTCGGGCCCCGGTGCTTCGGACAAATGATCCGAGGTGAAAAATACCCGACGAACTTCAAAGCGCCGAAGGAGATAGAGAAGTACGACCCCTCGTACGACCCCTCCGTGTGGCTGGACACCTACCTCATGGCAATGGGGATCGCTGGCCACACCGACCTGCTAGCCGCCCGTTACCTCCCCCTAATGATGGAGGGAACGTGCAGGCAGTGGATCAACACTCTTCCCCCGGACAACATCGACTCCTGGGAAGAGATGCGCGATGCCTTCGTCAGGCACTTCGAGTGCTCCTACACCCGCGCCACCACCATCAAGGACCTGGAACGATGCGTCCAGGGACCCTGCGAGTCGACCCGCAACTGGGTCCAGCGGTGGCAAGAGCTATGGTACAACGCGGTCGGCATCCACACGGACACCGCGATCCACTGCTTCAAGACCTCGTGCCGCTACGAGCCCTTGGTCGCCAAGCTCAAGTGACATTCTCGTACACTCGACAACATACCGGACCTCCTCGAGATCGCCAAAAGATACACGGAGGAAGATCCAAATCAGGAAACCGACGACGAGTCGGGAGGCGAACGCCGCACGAGCGGCAACGACAACGGACGGCGGTTCGACCTACGCTACAACAACACTCGCCTCACCGGCAAGCACCGCAGTGACGGGCGAGTCGACTTCGTCGCCAACGTCGGGCACGCGCAGCGCGAGCCCAAGAGCTTCCGCCGCGACGGAGGGCAATGCCACGACGGCGGCAACTACAAGGAGAAACCAAGGTTCGACCCCGCGGCCCTCCTTAACCAAACTTGTGCGTTTCACAGCAGGGAAGGGAAGCCCGCCACACACACGACCGCCGACTGCCACACTCTCAGGGAGATTGAGAAGGCACGGCGAGCGCGGGAGGACCCCGACAACAACCCGCCAAACGGCGAAAAATTCGGAAGTGTGGCCGGCTCGCTCCACACCTTCACAGGCTTCAACACGAAGCGCGAGAAGAAGGTCATCGCCCGCGCCGTCGCTGTTAACGCGGTGGCCCAGGTGGACGTTCCCCAGTTCCTTAACTGGTCGGAGCAGCCCATCACCTGGAGCCGCCAGGACCACTCGCCACGCATCGAGTACCCGGGCCGAGTCGCCCTGGTGGTCAAGCCTAAGGTGGGAGACTACTGGCTCCCCAAAACATTGATGGACGGCGGCAGCTCCATCAACATCCTGTACCTGGACACCTTCAGGCGACTGCGGCTCCCGCAGTAGATGGTCGAAACGACCTACACCACATTCCACGGCATCGTCCCCGGTCGGAAGGCGTATCCGATCGGCAAGGTCACGCTGCCAGTCACCTTCGGCACACCAGCAAACTTCCGCACCGAGCGGATCGTCTTCGAGCTGGTACCCTTCGACAGCCCCTACCACTGCGTCCTGGGGCGACAGGCGTTTGCCAAATTCATGGCAGCGCCCCACTATGCGTACAACGCGATGAAGCTCCCCGGGCCGCGCGGCGTCATCACCGTCAACGGCGACCCCGACATGGCTGCCGAGTGCGAGGCCAAAGGAGCCAAACTCGCCGATGCCGTCATCGCGGCAGAGACCAACCACGCCGACGAGCTCGCCAAATACGCGAGCGGGGTCAACAACGACGACCCCACCATACTCAAGAAGCCCAATTCGGAGGGTGCCAACACCTCAGCCTTCGAGGCAACGACGCACACCCGCACCGTCGAGCTGCTCCCAGGCGACTCCAGCCAGACGGTGACGATCGGGACGAGCATGAGCCCAGCCTAGGAAGGTGCGCTCATCGAGTTCCTCCATGAGAACAGGGACATCTTCGCATGGAAGCCCTCTGACATGCCTGGTGTCCCTAGGGAACTCGCTGAGCACAAACTAAACGCCGACCCCAAAGTGTGACCCGTTAAGCAGTCGCTGCGGCTCTTCAATGAAGAGCGCCGCCGAGCCATCGCCGAGGAAGTGCAGCGTCTACTCGCTGCAGGCTTCATCCGGCCAATCAAATACTCCAAGTGGCTGGCAAACCCAGTCCTGGTCGAGAAGAAAAATGGGACCTGGAGGATGTGTATCGACTACACAAACTTAAACAGTGCCTGCCCGAAGGAGCAGTTCGTCCTCCCGCGGATCGACCAAATAATCGACTCCACCACGGGCTTGGAGTCGCTGTGTTTCCTCGACGCCTACTCTAGGTACAACCAGATCAAGATGGCTGTCGAGGACGAGGAAAAGACGGCGTTCATCACGCCATTCGAAGCCTTCTGCTACACCGCCATGACCTTCGGCCTCAAGAACGCCGGGGCGACCTACCAGCGGTGCATGCAGGAGTGCCTCGCGAGCCAAATTGGCCACAATATCCACGTTTACATCGACGACGTGGTCGTGAAGTCCGCTCGCCAAGGCGATCTACTCACCGACCTGGCGGAAACATTCGCCAACCTGCGGAAATACAAGATAAAGCTCAACCCAAGCAAATGCACCTTCGGTGTACCAGCAGGACAACTACTGGGGTACGTCGTCTCCAAGCGCGGGATCGAGGCGAACCCCACCAAAATCGACACAATCGCCTGACTCGGCAAACCCTAGTGCCTGTGCGACGTCCAGAAGCTGGCCGGGCAAGTCGCGGCTCTCAGCTGCTTTATCCCCCGACTGGGCGAAAAGGCGATGCCCCTATACCGCCTGATGCGAAAGAACCCCACCTTCCAGTGGGACAAGGAGGCGGACGACGCACTCCGCGACCTCAAGAAGGTGCTACTCGCAGCACCACTACTCGCCGCCCCCGTCGACAAAGAACCCATGCTGGTCTACGTCGCGGCTTCCGAGCGCGTCGTTAGCGCTGTCATGGTCGTCGAGCGGCCGGAGGAAGGAAAGGAGCGCCCGGTACAGCGACCGGTGTACTACATCAGCGAGGTCCTCAGCGACTTGCGCCAGCGATACCCGCAATACCAGAAACTGGTATACGTGGTCTTCAGAGCACAGCGGCGCCTGCCACACTACTTCCAGGAGCACCCGATCACGGTCGTCTCCTCAGCACCGTTGCAGGACATTATCCGCAACCGTGAGGCGACCGGGCGAGTCGCCAAGTGGGCCGTCGAAATCGGCGTCCACAACATCAAGTATGAGCCACGAAAAGCGATCAAGTCGCAGGCTCTCGCGGACTTCATCACCGACTGGGAAGAGGCTCAGCAGCCAGAAAAGCTGCCATACCTCCACTACTGGAGCCTGCACTTCGACGGCTCCAAGAACGCGGACGGCGTAGGAGCAGGGATCGTGCTGACTTCACCGAAGGGCGACAAGCTCCGCTACGTCCTCTGCCTCGACTTCACCCCCTGCACCAACAACATGGCCGAGTACGAGGCACTACTCCACGGCATGCGAGCTGCCAAGGAGATGAACGTCAACCGCCTACGTTGCTACGGAGACTCCGACCTCGTCGCTGGGCAAGTCGCTGGAACTTGCGACGCCGTCTCTCCCACCATGGCGGCATACCGCCAAGCAGTAGACAAGCTGGGAGGACACTTCGCAGGCTACTCCGTCGAGTGGATCGACAGGCGAAAAAACGAGGAGGCCGACGCACTCTCTCGCATCGGGTCGGCTCGACTCGCACCACCCGCCGGCATCTTCCTCGACACGATCACCAAGCCATCAGTCTCTCCCCCAAGGGAGATCGACATCGGAGTCCCACTGCAGCCAGAGGCAGCCCTGGTCGCACTCATCGCCGAGCCAGACGACTGGACCAAGCCATACACTAGAGGAAAAAGGGCTATCCGTTCGTGACCCCTCAGAGCATTAGTCCCGGTTGCGCCACCAACCGGGACTAATGCTGGCACGCGTCCTGGTTGGAGCGGGCACGGGGCCAGGGGGCATGCGTCCCGGTTGGTAAGGGGGAATACGTCCCGGTTGGAGCCACCAACCGGGACTAAAGGTTTGGCCACAGCCACGTGGCGTGGCACACACCTTTAGTCCCGGTTGCTGGCTCCAACTAGGACTAAAGACCCCCTGCCCTCTATAAATGCAACGCCCCAGCCCCCTCTGCCTCCACTCTGTTGTTTCGAATGGTGGAAGGTGTGAGGGGGTGTGCTAGTTTTTTCTCATGCATGCATTGAAGGTGTTTGTTGAAATGTTTGAGTGAATAATCCCGTTGAATTTCTCATAGAACAAAAATATAGAAGGTGTCCGAGACGCACTTGAGATTTCTCCTCTTTATTTCCCTCGATCGAGGTTAGCAATCTTATCTTTTCTAGGTCATTGATACAATTCATGTGTCGGTGTGAATTGGTTATTTCACTATTTATGATGTCCTGTTTTTTGATAAACTTACTTATATGATGCAGATGAAAGGTCGGGAATGGATGTACGGTGACCGGCGCGTAGCCGGGTATATCAAAGGCGTGGATAAATTTATCGATGTGGCTACTATGAACAAAGAGAATGGATTTATACGTTGTCCATGTGTTCAATGTCGGAACAACAAGGAGTACTCTTCCTCAAAAATCATTCGCGGCCACCTGATTATGAAAGGTTTCATGCCCAACTACAATTGCTGGACCAAGCACGGGGAAAGAGGGGTTATGATGGAAGATGGTGAAGAAGAAGATGATGATAACAACTATCATCATATGTTTCCTGAATACAGTGATACTGCAGTGGAAGACAATGGAGACGAAAGAGGTGAAGAACGGGCATCAGATGAGCCAGCTGATGAACTTGGTAGGGTCATTTCTGATGCAAAGCGAGACTGTGAAACAGAAAATGAGAAGTTGAAGTTAGAGGGAATGTTAGAATATCACAAGAAATTGTTGTACCCAAATTGTGAAGATGGCAGCACAAAGCTCGGTACCACACTGGAATTGTTGCGATGGAAGGCAGAGTGTGGTCTAACTGACTCCTCATTTGAAAAGATGCTGAAAATAATGAAGCCGAAGTTTCCAAAACATAACGAACTTCCCGAGAGTACCTACGAAGCAAAGAAGACTCTCTGTCCTCTGGGATTAGATGTGCAAAAGATACATGCATGCATTAATGACTGCATCCTCTACCGCGGTAAGGAGTATGAGAATTTAGATAAATGCCCGGTATGCAACGCGTTGCGGTATAAGATCAGACGAGATGACCCTGGTGATGTTGAGGGAGAGCCCCTCCGGAAGAGGGTTCCTGCTAAGGTTATGTGGTATGCTCCTATAATACCAAGGTTGAAACGCATGTTCAGAAACAAAGAGCATGCCAGGTTGTTGCGATGGCACAAAGAAGACCGTAAGAAAGACGGGAAGTTGAGACACCCTGCTGATGGGTCACAGTGGAGAAAAATCGAGAGAGACTTCCCAGACTTTGCAGGTGACGCAAGGAACTTATGGTTTGGTCTAAGTACGGATGGCATGAATCCTTTTGGGGAGCAGAGCTGCAGTCACAGCACCTGGCCCGTGACTCTATGTATCTACAACCTGCCTCCTTGGTTGTGCATGAAGCGTAAGTTCATTATGATGCCAGTGCTCATCCAAGGCCCGAAGCAACCGGGCAACGACATTGATGTGTACCTTAGGCCATTAGTTGAAGAACTCTTACAGTTGTGGGGCAAACCAGGTGTACGTGCGTGGGATGAGAACAAACAGGAGCCATTTAATCTACGAGGGTTGTTATTCGTAACCATCAATGATTGGCCTGCTCTTAGTAACCTTTCAGGACAGACAAACAAGGGATATAAGGCATGCACCCACTGTTTAGATAAGACCGAAGGTACATATTTGCATAAATGCAAGAAGGTTGTGTACCTGGCGAATCAACAATTTCTTCCGACCAATCATCCCGTAAGAAAGAAAGGCAAGCATTTCAAAGGTGAGGCAGATCACCGGAAGAAGCCTGAACTCCCTGCTGGTGATGATGTATTTGGTATGGTCAAGGACATAGAAGTAATCTTTGGAAAGGGTCCCGGCGGTCAATCAGTTCCGAACGACGTTGCTACAGGACACGCACCCATGTGGAAGAAGAAATCTATATTTTGGGAGCTGCCATATTGGAAAGTCCTGCGTGTCCGCTCTTCAATCGACGTGATGCACGTGACGAAGAATCTCTACGTGAACCTGCTAGGATTCCTAGGCGTGTATGGGAAGACAAAAGATACACCTGAAGCACGGGAGGACCAACAAATTATGAAAGACCCAAAGAACATGCATACACATAACAAGACGGATAAAGGGCGTCACCTAAGTCGTGCCAGCTATGCTCTTACCAAAGCAGAGAAGGAAATCTTTTTTGAAGTCCTTTACAGTATCAAGGTGCCGTCGGGCTTCTCATCTAATATAAAGGGGATAATAAATATGGCAGAGAAAAAGTTCCAAAACCTGAAGTCTCATGACTGTCACGTGATTATGACGCAGTTGCTTCCGATTGCATTGAGGGGGCTTCTACCGGAAAATGTTCGAGTACCCATTGTGAAGCTGTGTGCATTCCTCAATGCAATATCTCAGAAGGTAATCAATCCAGATATTTTGCCAAGGTTACAGAAGGATGTGGTACAATGTCTTGTTAGTTTTGAATTGGTGTTCCCACCATCCTTCTTCAATATTATGACCCATCTCCTGGTTCATCTAGTGGAAGAGATTGCCATTCTCGGTCCAGTATTTCTGCACAATATGTTCCCCTTTGAGAGGTTCATGGGAGTCTTAAAGAAATATGTTCATAACCGTGCTAGACCAGAAGGAAGCATCTCCAAGGGATATGGAACAGAGGAGGTCATTGAGTTTTGTGTTGACTTTATTCCTGACCTTAAGCCGATTGGTGTTTCTGACTCGCGGCATGAGGGAAGACTAAGTGGAAAAGGCACGCTGGGAAAGAAAGCAATGATATGTAGGGACGGGGATTCTTTCACTAAAGCACACTACACAGTTCTACATAATTCCACCTTGGCAGCTCCGTATATCGAGGAACACAAGAATATTGTACGCTCCAAAAACCCGGGGAAGCCTGAATCATGGATTACAGATGAACACATGAAGTATTTCGGTGGTTGGATGCGGACACATCTCTTGAATGACACCACTGTTGGAGATCAGCTATACTTGTTGGCCGCGTCACCATCTTCTACTGTATTGAATTTCCAAGGGTACGAAATAAATGGGAATACATTCTACACGATCGCCCAAGATAAAAAGAGCACCAACCAAAATATTGGTGTCCGCTTTGATGCAATAGACGAGAATGGACAAAAGGACACATATTATGGTTACATCGAGGAGATATGGGAACTAGACTATGGAGTCTCTTTTAAGGTCCCTTTGTTTCGCTGCAAATGGGTCAACCTGAATGGGGAAGGGGTAAAGATAGACCAGTTGTACGGAATGACAACAGTGGATCTCAACAATCTTGGTTATAGAGATGAACCATTCGTCCTAGCCAATGATGTGTCTCAGGTTTTCTATGTGAAGGACATGTCCTCCAGACCGAAAAAAAGAAAAAATATGCAAACGAATACATCATATGATGAGCCAAAGCGTCATATAGTTCTTTCAGGGAAAAGAAACATCGTGGGAATTGAGGACAAGACAGACATGTCAGAATATTATAATAAGTTTGATGAAATTCCGCCCTTCACAGTGAAAACTGACCCAAGCATTCCGTTAAGTAAAGAAGATGCTCCATGGTTATGTCTGAAGCGGTCATAAGGAATGACATATGCCAAGAAGTTCATGCTCATATTATGTAACTCTAGTTCATGTCTTTCGCGGTTTGATGCCGACGGAGCCCAGTTTTTAATATTAATAAATGTCTTCAGTGTTAGTCCCGTTTTGTGGCTGGACCGGGAGTGCCTCTATGACCAGTTTCTTGGAGATGCCGGAGGACTGGGCTCTGTCGGCATCTCCCTGAAACTGGTCGTAGTGGTGTCCCTGCTCTCGAAAACCATCTTGCAGCTTGTAACTTCACTAACTAGATCAATACGCCTCGGAGCTAACTAATTTCACATAATAGGGAGTGCCTCTATGACCAGTTTCTCGGAGATGCCGGAGGACTGGGCTCCGTCGGCATCTCCCTGAAACTGGCCGCAGTGGTGTCCCTGCTCTCGAAAACCATCTTGCAGCTTGTAACTTCACTAACTAGATCAATACGCCTCGGAGCTAACTAATTTCACATATTAGGGAGTGCCTCTATGACCAGTTTCTCGGAGATGCCGGAGGACTGGGCTCCGTCGGCATCTCCCTGAAACTGGCCGTAGTGGTGTCCCTGCTCTCTAAAAACATCTTGGATATGCCTCAAACTGGCTGGAGGACTGGACTCACAAGGATGCATATTTATAGTACAAGCAGCTCGGCATAATGTCGACACTCACGACATAATGTCGACACTCACCCCTATTATTAGTGCTGACTCATCTTTAGTCCCGGTTGGTGTCTCCAACCGGGACTAAAGGTTCATCTTTAGTCCCGGTTGGTGACACCATCCGGGACAAGGTACAAGCCGCACGACATAATGTCGACACTCACCCCTATTATTAGTGTTGTCTGGCCCACTCTGCCGCAATCCCTTCAGTCGCGGTTGGTTTCTTCAACCGGGACTAAATATGAACCCTCTCTTTATATAGGCATTCCCCTCTATTTATTAGGTAACACTCAAGACATTTATTAATATTAAAAACCGGGACAAACCGGGACAAACCGGGACTAGCTAACACTCAGGACTAAAGCCGCCCCCTTTAGTCATAATCATGCCTAGTCCTATAGTACGCAGCTTCAGGGTCTTCATCGTCGTCGTCATCATCATCGTCATCGTCACCTGCCACTCCGGGGATCCTCAGCCCATCCATGGCATATACCAGGGGCCATTCCAGCCTCGGATTCACGGCGGGTGGGAGAGGGGTCTCCTGGAAGACGATGCCGCTACCGCCGGGACAGTGTGGGGCCTGTGGCGGGTGGACTCGTGGGCACCGTAGGCGAGGATGGTCTCCCCCGGCGATGTAGCGCATCACTCCGATGATAGTACGGTTTGCCCACCACAGACGACGGCCGGCTTCGTTGTGGTTCACCGGTGGCGGGCCATCACCCTCGTACCTGGCGAGCTCCCTTTCACGCCTATTAGCGAAGAAGGCATTCCAGGTGTCGTAGTTGTCGGGATCCCATTGGGGATCCATCCGCTGCTCCGGCGTGAGCTCGTGGTAGAAGTGGTTTGTGATGGCCGCCTGGCGTGCGGAACCTTGAGGGACAGGAGGGACAGGAACCCCTCCAGCGCTCAGCATCCAGCCGGCGGGCGGCCGGTAGCCCGGCGGACAAGGGTAGTTGGAGGCGCACAGCGCCTCGGTCTCCTCGAGGGTCAGAATGGCCCAGTAGGCGTTATCCATTGTTCTAAGAGAGGAAGGTTTGGATGTGTGGATAGCCATGACACGATCACCCTAAATATAGAGGGAAAGGGCGGGAAAACTTGGCGTGAAGCTTTGGGAAATGGCGGGAAATATCTTTAGTCCCGGTTAGTGACTACATCCGGGACTAAAAGCTCTAGTAGAAAGGAAAGGGCGGGAAAACTTGGCGGGAAGAGGTGGGAAATGGCGGAAAATATTTTTAGTCCCGGTTTGTGACTACATCCGGGACTAAATGTCTGCCGAACAATGAAAATCCTTCGCGTGGTAGTCCATAGTTAGAAATTCAGATAATTCAAAACGGGCATAATAAATTCAAAAAAAATCCGAACAATGAAAATCCTTCACGTGGTGTCATATTTTGTTACATAGTTGAAAGGAAAAATACCAGACTTGGTATATTGATCATGTTTCGAAAAAACCTTCACAAAATGACCTATCATGTTCGAGGTTTCATGGCTTTCGGTCCAAATGACCGATGTTATGTGCTGAATCACGGCATAGTTTGTGATGTTGTGCCCATATTATGCATGTGTGTGGACATTGGTATGGAGAACAATGTTGCAGGAGGAAGTTTTCCTTTTTGTCGCACGGAAAAGCCCTTTTCCATTTTCCGAGCGCAAAAAACGGGTCGTTTTGTGAAGTAACCACCAAAATGCCGTTTCAGAATGCTACTGTCCCATTTTCCTAAAATACTAGACCACCTTAAATGGACTATCTCCCAACCGGTACATCTCAAACCTTTTCTTCCATCCCGGGTAAAAAGGACAAATGTCTGCCGAATCGGCAGGAAGTGGGTCCGGTTTGTACTACAGGTACATGATCTATCGCCCGTGATTTTTTGAAAAAAATCATTTTTAGACTCGCAATATGTGGTTTCTTCAGAGATCCAATGCAAGTTCTAACGATGCTCGTCCCCTATCTTCATGCACACCGGTTCGACCATAGTTAGAAATTCAGATAATTCAAAACGGGCATAATAAATTCAAAAAAAATCCGAACAATGAAAATCCTTCGCGTGGTGTCATAATTTGCTACATAGTTGAAAGGAAAAATACCAGACTTGGTATATTGATCATGTTTCGAAAAAACCTTCACAAAATAACCTATCATGTTCGAGGTTTCATGGCTTTCGGTCCAAATGACCGATGTTATGTGCTGAATCACGGCATAGTTTGTGATGTTGTGCCCATATTATGCATGTGTGTGGACATTGGTATGGAGAACAATGTTGCAGGAGGAAGTTTTCCTTTTTGTCGCACAGAAAAGCCCTTTTCCATTTTCCGAGCGCAAAAAACGGGTCGTTTTGTGAAGTAACCACCAAAATGCCGTTTCAGAATGCTACCGTCCCATTTTCCTAAAATACTAGACCACCTTACATGGACTATCTCCCAACCGGTACATCTCAAACCTTTTCTTCCATCCCGGGTAAAAAGGACAAATGTCTGCCGAATCGGTAGGAAGTGGGTCCGGTTTGTACTACAGGTACATGATCTATCGCCCGTGATTTTTTGAAAAAATCATTTTTAGACTCGCAATATGTGGTTTCTTCAGAGATCCAATGCAAGTTCTAACGATGCTCGTCCCCTATCTTCATGCACACCGGTTCGACCATAGTTAGAAATTCAGATAATTCAAAACGGGCATAATAAATTCAAAAAAAATCCGAACAATGAAAATCCTTCGTGTGGTGTCATATTTTGTTACATAGTTGAAAGGAAAAATACCAGACTTGGTATATTGATCATGTTTCGAAAAAACCTTCACAAAATGAGCTATCATGTTCGAGGTTTCATGGCTTTCGGTCCAAATGACCGATGTTATGTGCTGAATCACGGCATAGTTTTGAATTAATTTTAAATTGTAAATGTTTCATATTTTAAATGGTTACATTAATTATTTGTTAAAACAGAAAATGGTTTTGAATTATTTATTCAAATCCAAACACTTTTTATGTTTAAAGTTTTTCTAAATTTCAAATTAATATTCAAAAATATAAGTTAATTCATTTTAAAAGATTACATTAATTATTTTTTAAAAATAGAAAATGGTTTTGGATTATTTATTCAAATCCATACACTTCTTATGTTTAAAGTTTTTCTAAATTCCAAATTGATATTAAAAAAATATAAGTTAATTCATTTTTAATTGTAAATGGTTCATATTTTAAATGGTTACATTAATTATTTTTTAAAACAGAAAATGGATTTGAATTATTTATTCAAATCCAAACACTTTTTATGTTTAAAGTTTTTCTAAATTACAAATTAATATTAAAAATATAAGTTAATTCATTTTAAATGGTTACATTAATTATTTTTTAAAAATAGAAATTGGTTTTGGATTATTTATTCAAATTCAAACACTTTTTATGTTTAAAGTTTTTCTAAATTCCAAAGTAATTATCATTTAAAAAACATTACAAATTTAAATCCCAAAATAAAAAATAAGGCGGGAACAGAGAGAAAATAACTGAAAAAATTTGAAAATAGGGGAATACGTCCCGGTTGGAACCACCAACCGGGACTAAAGAGCCCCCTGCGCGCGCGCCCCTTCAGCTGCTGAAAATTGGACTATACGTCCCGGTTGGTGGCTCCAACCGGGACGTATTCACTTTTAGTCCCGGTTAGAGCCACCAACCGGGACGTATAGTCCCTCCCCTTTATATAACTTCTTCTTCTTCTCTGCTTCTCTTCTCTGCTTCTCATCGACGACGCCGCCAGGCTGCCCTCGCCTCCGCCTCCGCCTCCGTCGTCGTCAATGCCTCCGCCTCTGGCCGCCACCGCCGCGCGCTCCCCGTACCCGCCACCGCCACCGCCGCGCGCTCCCCGCCTCGACGCTGCCAGGCTGCCTTCCCCGACGACCGCCGCGCCCGCGTCTCCCGCCGACGACCGCGCCGCCCGCACCCTTCCCCCACCGCCGCGCGTCAGGTACGACGCCCCTTCCTGCCTCTGTCCTCCCCCTCCCTTTGCTGCTGCTGGTGGGCGCGGCGGATTCGATCGGGTGGTGCACCGTCGCCGCCGCCGTTTCCTCCACCGCCGCTGCGTCCTCCTTGTCCACGGCCACGGCGGCCGCGTCCTCCTTGACAGCGGCGGCGAGGGGTGGCCAGGCCACCCCCTATGGTTCGGCCCCTCTCAGGCCTTGTTCGGTTGTCCAGGGGTAGGTGCGGTTCGGACGGGATCAGGGTGCAATACCGGTCTAATATACTCACGCGGTTTGTTTCCAAGTCCAATAAAATTTGCTGTTCGGTTAGGCCCGGTGGGTATTAACTCCCGGTCCACCCCGTCGCAATCCACGTTGTTTTGGCCGGGATAGAATCATCGAGAGTCCAGGCGTGGATTGGGGCGACGAAAACGCGGACGGCACACAAGGAAAACGGAAGCCGGGACGTCTTGCGGCATTGCCGGTGCGATTAATTACAGAGTGGGTTTGAACCTATGAGGGCTTAGAGTGACGTCTCGGCTCCACTCAAATACCGTGGTGATCAAATACCGTGAGGGAACTAGACCATCACAACCGAACAAGGCCTCAGGGATATGCAATGGTTCGCACCCTTTTTCGTCCGTCGTCCGTCACGTGAGGTGTGGGGCAGGACATGCCTCTCTCTGGATGGCAAGTACGACACTCCTTTATGCTCATGCTATCGTGCGACTAGCTACAGCTACAGGCCTACGACTGCCAACTTTTGCTTCATGTGCTAGCTGCAGAGGGCGGGGCGGAACTCGCCCGACCCGTACGCAATAGGAAGGTAGGAGACATAGAGGTCCTCACGCTATTGGGGGCAGCCATGGAGGGGGAGGGGCCGACTGTCACGTGAGTAGGGGATTCATCGAACCTGAGCCACACGGGCGTAGAGGGTCGTGGCGGCGGTGGGAGCTGGAGAAGAGGACGACGGGGTCGACCAGCACATGTGGGGCGAACGATAGAGGAATTGTGGTCTACTCGGGAACATGATCGACAATGAGGTCGACGAGCGCATGTGGGACGGACAGTAGAGGAATTTTTTCAATGAAGTGCAACACCGCTATTTCTACCAGCAATCTGAAAATGTCCTAAGATGTTTGGAAACACTACCGGTGATCAGGTGACCAGTTGGATGTCTCACAAGTAAAAATAAAGACAAAGTTACATACAAAACACTCTCAAAAGAGAAATATGTGAAATGCCTTGTATAAAGTGAGTGTATGTGGTATTGTGTCTACGAGTGCAGCGAAAAAATTAATAAACCTTCCTATCAAAAAGTAATAATAAGCCGTGGCGAAGCACAGACACTCTACTAGTTGTAATACTTTGTCCATTAGCCTAGACCAATATGTGCAATGTATTGATTGCTCAAGTTTTATGGAACAAATCCAAAACATTATTGATTGCTAGTTGTAATACTTTGTCCATTAGCCTAGACCCTAGTAACCCTAACAGGTGATTCCGGAGTTCCTTGAGTTAGGGTTTGCGCCCCTCGGAACCCCGATTAACTTGTCGAGCATGCTTTAGGGTTACATTCCAATGCACATTAACTTGTCGTATCATCATCATTGCTTGAGCATTGCATCGATGCCATGTGTTGATTGTTTCCCTTTCTTTTCGGTGATTCCAATATGGTATTTTGTTAGTATCTAGTGTTACCTATCTACTGGATAGTTTCCCTTTTGTAGCCTTATACTCATGTTCCCCTCTCATATGCATCCGAGGTTTCTCCGAACTAGGTTTTACACCCCTCGGAACTCCGGAATATTGATTTTAGTTGATTTTAGCTAGAGTTACCTATCTACTACACGGTTTCCTTTTTGTAGCTAGGTTTAGGGTTTAGGGTTTCTCTTCTTTTTTATTATTGTGTATGTATATATTAGGGTTTCTCCTTAACTTTCTCCTTTAGCCGCTTTGACTTATTTGTTTTTCCACCTATGCAGAAAATATGGACCCACACGTCAGAGACGAAGAAAAGGAAGAGTTGATCCAAGGTGTGATCCGTGGGGAAGATAATTTAGACGTATCAACGTTTCTGAACAACTCCGGTGAGGGTGATCCTCTTTTTACCGGAATAGACAACTTGTTTGAGGTTGAAGGTGTTGCCTTCCGCGAGGGAGAAGGCGATGCCTTGTGTAATCGAGAAGACGACCGCTCCGGCGAGGTGCATGTAATATAAATCAATTCATTAATTAATCATCTGCTATCTATATAGAAATAGTAACGACGATCTTTCTTCTTTTAGCCCTCTGGATCGAAGGAATCTACTGAAAAGAGCAGACGAGGCCCAACCAAAAAATGCAAGACCATGAGAGGTTCAGGATCGAAGATGTCGCTGAAGACGGCAAACCGACGGCTCCCGAAGTTGTCGCAACCAAATTTGTGGCACAATGCGGAGTAATCGTTAGGGACTTAATCCCGATCACCATTAGAAATTGGAATAGGCCTGCTAATGCGGATGAAGAGGGAACATGTTTATTTGTCCCTAACCAGGCCAAAGATTTACTGTGGAAGAGGCTCATGGTTAATTTCAAACTACCGAAGATAGAGATGGATCCAAATGCGGAGGATCCAGTTGAGGACGCCTTACAACATGGGAGAGCCATGGAGGCTAAGGTCAGGGAGTGGGCTTTGAAGAAGATGGCCCAGTGTTTCACCAACTGGAAGAAAAGATTGCACCTTGACTATGTCGTGAAAAAGAAGACTCCCGATTTCAATAATATTCAGTTTGAGAAGATAAAGCCATTCTGGGATGAGTTTGTGGAATACAAGAAATCAGAAAAAGCTAAGAAAATGTCTGAAACGAATAAGCTGAATGTTGCTAACAAGAAGTATCACCATACTATGGGGCAAGGTGGCTACAGGGCTGGCATTCCTAAGTGGGAGAAACTTGAGAATGAACTGCGTGCTAAAAAGATCACCCCAGAGACAGACGATTGGGTAGAACGTGCAAGGAATTGGTTTTACGGGCATGGGGGCACGTTGGACTCGGAAGGGAGGTGTATATATAACATACGACATAAAGAAGACCCCTTGCCAATCGAGAGGATGAGAAAAGCAGTACAGGCTGTTAAAGATGGGGACTTCATTCCCGATAGAGAGAATGATGAGCTCACACTCGCCCTTGGAAATAAGGAACATGATGGACGAACACGAGGCACAAGAGGCTCCCAACCATGGAGGACTGGGTTTCCCGAAGAGAGGAAGAAATATCCTGATAGAAGCCGTCAGAGGAGAAAGGACATGGTGGAAGTTGAAGCAAATAGTCAGAAAGAGCGAATGCGTTTAATTGAAGAACGATTAAAGCAACAACAAGATGAAATTAACGCACTTAAAGAGCAAAGTACTACCGGCCCATCTCAGCAGCACACTGCATTCGATGCTACCGGCCTATCAAATAATCGAAAAAGCAGTGTGGCTTCCACCGAGGTCCCGGGTGATGACAATGGCGATGCCGATGATGCACCGACGATGGCTCCTGTTGGCTACCCAGTGGATGATATCACAGAGATGACACACTGCGAGCTACATGTCAAAGTTGTGAACATATCAATGAAGGTGGCGGTCGGCTATGCCTTACCAATTGGACCCACACCAACTTACCACTGTCGTCCGGTTCCAGAGGGCTACGCTGTTGTCGGCGTGGATGAAATCATGCCCACCTTTGAGGTTTTGGATCTTCACTACCCTGCAGGTGAAGGGGATGTGACTGTGCTGGGAGACGCAAAAAACATCACCATTCTATGGCCGAAGGAATGTATCGTGCTTCGAAACCACACGCTAAGGCCATCTTCGCCGCTGCCTCACCCGTCTCTAGCGAGGTCGTCGCCGCCGCGGCAGCCGTCTTCGTCGCCTCACCAATCTCCGGTGCAGCCATCGCCACAGGAGCCATCGCCGGCGCCTCAGGATAAAAAGCGTAAGCGTACCGCTACTGTGCGTCGTAAGCGATCGCCGAAATGTAAACAAGAGCCTCTTCCAAAAGTACCAAAGGTTCCTCCCAAGAGAGCTTATGACTGTACTGAAGAGGAGACTGCGGCGATCGTTGATGCGGAAACAACAGCGTTTTTCGCTAAGCTGAGGCGACCGAAAGAGCCAGAGTTCCCCAGCACCAAAGAAGAAAAAGCCAAAGTGTTTAAAATGCTAAAGAATATTCATCAACCCGAGCCAAAGCTGTCATCAGACTATGACCGTTCTATTCTCAAGTCACATGCGGCACAAAAAGCCTCGAAGAGCAGTACTGATGCAAGCAGGAAATCTGTTGCCCAGCTCGGAGAACAAGCAAAACAGACTTGCGCCCCTCTCAAGGTGATTTCTCAAACCAATGTGGGGTCGAGCAAATATGGGGCCGAAGAGCAGTATGATCCAGAGGTAGTTGCACAATACGGAGAAGCTGCCGCTACTCAAGGTATGAGTATTGCCCAGTACTTATCCCAGTTAGAGTTCTTCCCTGTGAGTGAAGTAGCATACAGATACCAGTACGGCAAACCTCTCGTCAAACCTGAGGAGGTAAACAATCTTCCAACAAAAATGCGAAGATTGCATAACTGGTACTTGCATGCCACAAGGGCCGGGGCTAACTGGATAGTGCTGAAGGTTACAAAAAAGCATTATGGGAAAGATATGGATGACATGATATCCATTGAATTTGATGAACTATTTCAATTATTCAATCAAGACGCCTTGGACAAATCGATCATCAGTGCCTATTGTCTGTAAGTACTAATTCTGTAATTAATTTAGTCTCCAGCTATCTCACCTTGTTTATTGCATGTATATAATCATACTGTAATATGCAGAATAAAGATTCTCGAATGCAGCAGAGGACAAATCTATGACATTGGCTTCATTGACCCATATTGGGTTCATTAAGCTAATCTCAAAACAAACCCCCAGGATACTGAGGATAATATAGTACACGCCTTAAGGTTTCAAGAAACCAAAAGGGAAATACTATTTCCTTACAACTTCGAGTGAGTGTTATTGTCTTGTATACACTTTCTATTTCGCTTACTCGATGTTAAGTATATAATTGATTAGTTATGCATTTGCAGCTACCACTATATTCTGTTAATCATTCAACTTGACAAAGGGCGTGTACTAGTCATGGACTCCAAACATAAACCCCTTGAGACGTGGAAGGACATGCAGATACTTATCCAGCGGTAATTCTAATCATTACGACACTATATCGGCAACGTTCGTGAATTTTATGATATCAAGTACTTAATAACTTATTTTATTCGTTTTCTACGCCGGGCAGCGCTTGGAAACGGTTCACCAACAAGGCTAGGGGTGTTTGGAAAGAGGAGCTTACATTTGAAGCACTAGATGTAAGCACCACTAGCTATATCCGCGCATCTCTTTGATTCTAGTTTTGATACAGTTATTATCATACTTGATTATTATTTTGATTGAACTCTGTTCTCGTAAAGTGCCTGACGCAGGGACCAGGTAACAATCTATGTGGATACTATGTTTGCGAGTTCATCCGGCAGACGTGCGATGAGAAGGGCAGAAATTTAGAGCAACTCCACGTACGTAAACAATTTCTATAGTTTTTAATTACAATCAAATTGTGTTTAGTTTCATTCATATAGGCTGACTCCTTTTTTAAATCAGATCGAACGTCTACGGGACAGTCTTCTGCCAAAGGATCGCGTACGAGAAATTCAGGAGGAATTGGCGGGATTCTTGGATGCAGAAGTCCTAGACCCAAAAGGGGAATACTACTCGGCTGTGTATAGACAATAGGAATTGTAAAAATAGCAACTTTGAAGGAATTGGCCGGTAGCATCGAATAGCAACTTTTGTATGTAGTGCATGAACTCGATCCGTGTATTGAATATAATATTGTCATCATGATGTAATATAAGGTTCCTTCATTGATAAGTGCAAATCACTAAATAAACAATAAAACAACCTAAATGAATTCTCTGCCGCGGCACAAAAAGTGGCAAAAATGCTGCCGCGGCAACAAAATGTGCCAAAATGAATTCCCTGCCGCGGCAGAGAAATGGGCCAAATCTCTGCCGCGGCAGAAGGTTATTAGTCCCGGTTCGTGTTACGAACCGGGACTAATGCCCCACCCCCCCTCGCCCGCTGCCGCTGCCACGTGTGCACCCTTTAGTCCCGGTTGGTGGGGCAACCGGGACTAAAGGTTAGAGCTTTAGTCCCAATTGCCCCGTCCCGGTTGGGCAACCGGGACTAAAGCCCCGTACCAACCGGGATGCATGGGCTTGTTTGCACTAGTGGTACATCGCCTACCTGGAGGCCGGCACCTTGCCGGCAGACGAGACAGACGCCCGGATGATTGTACGTCGATGCAAATCCTTCACCATCATCGACGGCGAGCTCCACAAGCGCAGTGTGACAGGCGTGTTCCAACGCTGCGCCCAACCCGCCGAAGGACGTAAGATCCTCCACGACATCCACTTCGGCGACTGCGGCCACCACGCCGGCTCCCGCTCCCTGGTCGCCAAGGCTATGCGGCACGGCTTCTACTGGCCCACCGCACACACCAATACCGTCGACATCGTCCAACGGTACGTCGGGTGCCAGAAGTACGCCAACCAGACACACGTGCCGAGCTCAGCTCTCAAGACAATCCCCATCACCTGGCCATTCGCCGTGTGGGGTATGTACATGGTAGGCCCTTTCAAAAAGGCCCCCTCCGGCTTCACCCACCTCCTGGTCGCGGTTGATAAATTCACAAAGTGGGTGGAGGCCAAGCCAGTCCGGAAATGCGATGGGAAGACCGCCACCAAATTCCTACACGAGCTCTTATATCGCTATGGGTTCCCAAACAGCATCATCACGGACAACGGCACCAACTTCGCCAAAGGAGCCATGGCCGAGTTTTGCGAGGAACACCACATCCGGCTCGACCTCGCGTCAGTCGCCCACCCGGAGTCCAACGGCCAGGCGGAACGGGCCAACCAGAGCATCCTCCACGGCCTAAAGCCGCGGCTCCAAGTACGGCTCGAGCGCACTGCCGGGTGCTGGGTCGAGGAGCTACCCTCCGTCATCTGGGGCATCCGCACCTCAATCAACAAGTCGATAGGTCTCACCCCCTTCTTCATGGTGTACGGCGCCGAGGCGGTTATGCCTACCGACCTCGAGCACGACTCGCCAAGGGTCGTCCACTACACGGAGGAGGCGAACGAACTCGCACGTCAGGACGGAGTCGATCAACTCGACGAGGCACGCGACCTAGCTCGCTCTCGCACTGCCATCTACCAGCAAGGACTCCGCCGCTACCATAGCCGGCGGGTGAAAACTCGCACCTTCCAAGAAGGCGACCTGGTGCTGCGCCTCATCCAGGACAAGAAGGGCATGCACAAGCTCTCCCCCCATGGGAGGGACCATTCGCCATCGGGCGAGTACTCGGCAACGACGCCTACTACCTCATCGACGTCCGCGGGGACGGCAAACTCGACGTAAAGCGACCATGGAACGTAAACCTCCTATGGAAGTTCTACTCCTAGAACCCCACATATGTATCTTCCAGTCGCGATGAAATAAAAATATTGGTTACCGCAAATTGTGTCTACTCTCTGTGTCTTGTGCCACTCGCACTCGTAATAACAGCGTCAAGCTAACCGCAGAAGTCAACCTCTGGTACAGCGATCGGCACGGCCAAGTAGTGCGCTACAAGGGCACTGGGTTACCCCAGGTCTTGTAACGTCCATGAAAAACGCCTACCCGGAGCCCCATTGGAGTCACCTAGCTCGACTGGCTCAACGAGCCAAGACAACTGCCTTTGCTTCCCACAGCGACCATGATCCTCCGCATCCTCGACATAGCGACTCGAACGGCCAAGTACTACGCTCGGGGACTGACGACCAGTTCAGCGCGAGCGGCTAGGGAAAACGCCAAGTATGAGAGCATGCCCAGGACTCGCCATGCGACTGACCCAACGGGCCAGGCAGGAGTGATGCGCTTATTCTAACGCGCCCAGTCCTCACCCACCCTAGAGTTGTGCCTAGAACAACCAAGTACCATGCTCGGGGACTCGGCTACCCGACCTTGTTCGCGGAAGGGAAAATGGTGAAGTACAGAGCACTCATGGGAGTCGCCCTGCGACCGGCTTTCCGAGCTCGGGCGAGTCGACATCAATAACAAAACATTCAAAATCACAAACACATAATAAACGAGGTAAACCCCATAAAAAAGGGCGGACGCGCTCGGGGACTCGTTCAACCCTCAATCACAAACACACAACAATTCACAAAATACCACGATATTTCATTATAGCATATCACAAATGTCACAAAATACAAAGTATGCCCAACGGCAGCGCTGCTACTAACGCCCCAAGGGCACAATGTCTTATTCCGTAGGCTTTGATGACGACTCGCCGCCACCCTTGCGGTTGCGAATGAAGGGGGTATACGGGTTCGACGGGTACGTCGTCAAATCACCCGCCATCGCCGCACGGAAGGGCTGCTCGATCTTGAAGTCCCGGTGCTATGGCTCGGGGTCGTTGGGTGCGACGACCGTCTCCTGATAAGGAAGGAGGTCGCCCATCGCCCAGACGCGCTCGGAGTACACCGCGGCGCGGTCCGTCAGCTTCAACACCTCGGCGATCTCCACCGAGCCATTCGACGACGGGTAGCCACTCGTCACGTCATCAAGATTGAAATCTTCCGGGAAGTGGGCGAGCCCAAGGCTCAGCGCCGTCGCCGCCCCGCGCCGGAACGCTAACCGCGTCATAAACTCGACGACCGACGACGCCTTCTCCAAGTATCGCCACACCTCGACGAGGTCGCTGGGAATCACTTCTGTGGGCGACATCTCCTGAAGATACGCCCGTATACATGTCGCCGACAACGTGGCCAAGTCGACCAGCGTGGCTACACATTGCCGTGCGTCGAACGAATTCGCCTCTTCCGCGCTATCAATGATCCGACCTGCGGACAGAAGGTGACAGTGAATACATCAAAGATTACACAATGCATATGTTACAGGTAGAGGCAGGCACACTCACCAATCAAGGGACGGGAGATATCCGTGATGAAGCTCTGAAGAGAGGTGTAGTCATCTTGAAGCCCAGCAACAAGGGCGTTAGAGACCTTACGCTCCTCAGCGGCGGCCGTAACAGCAGCCTTGGCTCGCCCATCCGCCGAACTCGCCTCTTCCTTCGCTTCCTTCAGCTCGCGCTCAAGGTCGGCGATCCGCTTCTCAGCCGAGCTCAACGCAGACTGAGCTGCCGTCAATTCACTCGCTGGGACAAGGCCTTGGCGGACCTCCTCTGCCTTCGCAGCAGTCGCCTGGAGTCCCTTGTTCGCCTCTTGGAAGATGGCAAGTTCTTTCTCCACGCGACGCTTCGCAGCAAGCCGGTCGGCTGACTCACGCTGCAAACCCTGCGCAAAAGACAAACAGTTAACAAAAACGAAATCCTAAGTGCCCACCCACTGAAATTCAGCGCGTAGGCACTCGGGGACTGGAGATCAAAAATCCTAAGTGCCCACCCGCTGAAATTCAGCGAGTAGGCACTCGGGGACTGGAGATCAAAAATCCTAAGTGCCCACCCGCTGAAATTTAGCGAGTAAGCACTCGGGGACTGGAGATCAAAAATCCTAAGTGCCCACCCGCTGAAATTCAGCGACTAGGCACTCGGGGACTGGACGCGAGAAACAAAAACAAAGACACTAAAAGAATCCGACCGCTGCAAGTCAGCGGCCCGGTCCTCGGGGACTGGACATACCTGGATGGCTGCGCCAAGCATGCCATGAAGCTGTATCGCGTCCACGGATGCGAGAAGAGCCGAAGTGTGCCCGCGACGCTGCTCGACCTCCGTCTCGGCGACCTCAGGTGCGCGGTTTGAGGGCATGGTACCACTCGCCGTAGCCGCTCTGGCCATGAAGCGCGGGAAGGTCGCGATGAATGCGCCGGCACCAAAAGAGGCCGGCTCGGCCATCCCAGGCGAGGGAGCACCCTCCTTGATCGTCAAGGCCGCCTCCGCCACGGGTTCACTAGGAGCGATCGTCGTGTCGTCAGACACCGTGACGACTTCGCCGCCCTTGGTCTTCTTGGCACTATCCGCGGGGGCGACGACCTCGTCCGCCTTCCTCTTCCGAGAGGGGTCCTCCTCGGCGGCGACTGGCGGCACCTTGGCCACGGTCGGGTGGCCTATCTTCTTAGCTCCAGTCCTACAAATTGATCACATGAGAAAAGTGGTCCGAGTACAATGAAAAACAAAGACAGGTGAATGAAACTCACTTGGCGACTGGCAGGAACCGTAGCCCCGTGCGGATGCCGGCCGGCTTCTCCAGTTCGGGGCCCAGTTTACGACTGAGACCCATCTCCAAGACATCATGCGCCTAAGACACGTACAGCTTCTTTTTTGTCGAGGCCGCGACAGGAGCCTCCAAAACATTTTCGGCGGGAGCCTCCCTAGGAGGTGAAGCCGCCGCGACCGGAGCAACCCCTGACCCAGAGACTGGGGCGAATGGGGGAGGCATCGAGGCCAGAGGCGCCTCACTCAGGACGGCGGTGACATCCGCCACTGCCATCATCTGTGGCGCTTCATCCTTGGCCAGGCTGGTGGCGTCAGAGCTGCTCGCTGAATGAGGCGGAGATGCCTGTCTTGCCGGCTTCGTCTTCCTCTTCGGAGGGGCCTTCACCTCCTCCTTCTTCTTCTTCTTCGACGGAGTGGCCTGGCAACGCGAGGTGGTTTCGGGAAGTTCGTCATCGTAATCGTCGTGACGTTCGAGGCTTTTACTTGCCTCGAGTTCGCGTTGACGCTGCCCGCGAGTTTTGCGAACCAGCGGGGCGACCTCTTCCTCGGGCTCATCGTCGTCGTCGCTCCTGTCTCTCTCGATGCCGCCTTTGGCAGCAGGCGACTTGCCCCCGTCCCGGACGGACGAGCTCGAGTTCTCGTCGTCTGCGGGCGGAAGCCACCCTTCCACCACTTGAAATAACTACAATGAGCATAAGACAGCATCATTACGACCGCGACTGCATTAACTGCGACTGCGAATGACAGAAAGTGACTTACCGTCGTGGCTGGATGCTTCGCGGTGTAGGGGAGACCCCGGCCTTCGCGTCCAGGTACACCGCCTGGGTGATCTTCTTCAACGCCGGAATATAATCCTCGAGTTTCCACTCGGCGAGGCAGGATTTCGTCGAGTCCTCCCGGCCCGTGTACTCGTACATATAGTGGTCACGTCAGGCCAGGGGAATGAGTCGCCACCCGAGCCAGCAGTTGTACAAGTTGATGGTCTGAAGACCCTTCTTCTTTAGGCCGCGGATGGTTTGAAGCATCTCATCCACGACCATCCGCTGGTCTGTTGGGAGCTTGCCGACTTGGAGTCGGCGCGGTTCGGGCCGGTCGGCGGAGTATCTTGGGATCGCCACCTCGCCCTCGGGAGTCGCCTCGGTGACGTAAAACCAAGACTTCTTCCACTCGCTCGCCGCCTTGGCGGGTAGCATCAGATCAAAAAAGGAAGCCTTCGACTTCAATTGAAACGTCAAGCCGCCCGCCGCAAGCATTGGGTCGCCTGCTTCTTCGCGACTGATCCTCCCGTGGAACAGATCTTGCCACAGGGGGAAGTAGGGCCTGCAACCCAGGTAGCACTCGTAGAACGCCACGAAAATGGCGAGCTGCTCGATGCTGTGCGGGCCCAGGTCCGACGGCTAGTTCCCGTAGAAGGCGCAGAAGCGCCGAAAGAAAAGAGATGTGGGGAATCCCAGCCCCCGTTCCAGGTGGCTGGTGAAACAGACGAACTCTCCCTCGCGCGGGTCCGGAGTCACCTCTCCCGCCACGGGGATGCGCCACCTGCCGGCGCGTAGGATCCCGGCCTCCTCGAAGGACGCCAGTAGCGCTCTTGTACACTTGGACCTGCCCCATGGTTCGGTGGAGGGGGCCATTGGCGACAAGGTTTGTGGAGGTCGGAGGATTTTGGATCGGATGGATCGCGATGCAGAGGAAAACAGAGGTGCGCGCAATCGGAGGAAATGACGAGGGGGTGGTTTTCTGATCGCCTACCATTCCCTTTATATAGCGGTTGTTACCCGCCAAATCAGGGAGCCGTTACTACGCGGTGATTACGCCAAAAGTTATAGTTGGATTACCCCAACAGCTAGTTTTGACTGCGTTTGACGGTCCAACTTCAGGCACTCGGCTCGCCGACCCGATCACTACGACAGTGACTAAATATTTTGCCGACCCATTCGCCAAAGCTGTGACTAGAATGACTAGTTTTCTCCTTTATTCAGGAGCCCGCCATCGATTCGACTGGATGTCTGCACTGAAGCCGTATGCTCCAACTGCCAGTAACCACCTGTGCCCAATCGACGACGGCCTCGGGGACTACTGATGGGGATATGCCTACCGGGGTATACCCAGCAGGACATTTCCGACTGGCCCAGGAACTGGCGAGTGGGCCTGCGAGACGGCGACTGGATCGAGACCTGGTGCGAGTCCAAGCGACTGGAAGCTGAAGGCCCAGGAGAGTAGATAGGCCTAGTCGGATTAGGTTAAACGAGTACCGAAGCCTTAACTGATTCGGTTGAGATATGTAAACCCTAGGGGGAGGTGAGTCTATACAAACCTCCCTACAGGGCGTGTAGAGGCACGTTCCATCATACACCCAAGTGACTCGCCGCCTAGCCGTCGAGCTGGCCCCATTGTACCTCCACCATAATACAATCTAGCAGGAGTAGGTCTTTACCCTCCGGGGGGCTGAACCTGGGTAAACCCCTGTGTCTCCGCCCTCATCTCGCACCGCAGATGGCTGGCGGCCGTTGCCCTTCATTCTACTACTCGCTGCCGATTGCAGCATCTGTCGTGACCATTCCCACGACACCCGTGTCACTGCTCAAAGTGCATAACTCAAAGTGCCGAGGTTTAGTACATAACTCAAAATGTGAAATAATATAGGGCAGTCCCCGAGTTACTGCTCAAGGTGCTGAGGTTTAATACATCACTCAAAATTCGAAATAATATAGGGCAGTCCCCGAGTCATTGCTCAAGGTGCCGAGGTTTAATACATAACCCAAAATGAGAAATAACATAGGACAGTCCCCGAGTCACTGATCAAGGTGCCGAGGTTTAATACATAACCCAAAATGAGAAATAACATAGGGCAGTCCCCGAGTCACTGCTCAAGGTGCCGAGGTTTAATACATAGTCGATACTTCGACTTGAACCATCACATTACAACGTATCATAGATGACTCCTACGAGTAAAATGGACGAAGTAAAGCTATGTTCCATGGTCTTTTCGATTCTTCGCCGGCTTTGTTTGCCTTGTTCTTTTCTGGTGATTGAGCATCAATTAGGTAATATGCATCATTGTGCAATGATTTGCTCACGATGAATGGTCCCTCCCATGGGGGTGATAGTTTGTGCATGTCGGCTGTGCGTTGCGCTAGCCGAAGAACCAAATCTCCTTCTTTAAACACTCTTGGATTGACTTTCTTGCTGTGATATCGTCGTAAGTCTTGCTGATAAATAGCTGATCTTGATAGTGCCAACTCCCTGGCTTCTTCTAGCAGATCGACATCATCTTGCCGAGCTACCTCATTTACCTCAGTGGTTGTATACTGGGTAACTCTTGGTGAGTCATGTATTATGTCGGATGGAAGCACGGCTTCTGCTCCATATACCAGAAAAAATGGGGTATACCCTGTTGACCTGTTTGGGGTAGTTCTAAGGCTCCATAGTATTGCTGGTAGTTCCTCGATCCAGCACCCTGCCGACCTTTGCAGTGGTTCGACGAGTCGGGGTTTTATTCCGGACAATACTAGTCCATTAGATCTTTCTACTTGCCCATTAGATGTTGGGTGAGCCACCGAGGCGACATCTAGTCTTATGTGTTTTTCTTGGCAGAATCTAGCAAAGGCCCCTTCAGCAAAGTTTGTGCCATTGTCTGTAATAACACTGTGTGGGTAACCATATCTCCAGATAATATCTTTGAGGAATTTTACTGCTGTTGGTCCATCACATTTTTTATTGGTTTCACTTCAATCCACTTTGTGAATTTGTCGACCATGACTAAAATGTGGGTCATCCCGCCCCAGGCCGGCTTGAATGGTCCCACCATATCTAAGCACCATACAGAAAACGACCAAGTAATTGGTATCGTCTTTAACTCAGATGATGGCATATGTATATTGCTAGCATATCTCTGGCAACCATTACATTTTTCCACCAATTCTTTGGCCTCTTTCAACGTTGTTGGCCAATAAAATCCATGCCTGAATGCTTTGGCCACTAAAGCTCTGGACGAGGCGTGATGCCCGCATTCTCCTTGATGTATATCTAGGAGAATCTCCTGGCCTTCCGCCGAATCCACACATCTTTGCAGCACGCTTGTGACGCTCCTTTTATACGGCTCATTGTTTATGATTGTATAAGCTTTAGCTCTTCTCACTGTCTGTCTAGCCAGTACCTCGTTATTCGGCAAAGTCGCATCCTTTAGGAAGGAAAATATGGGTTGCGCCCATGTTGGCATGATTTTCTCTGGGATAATTTCACTATCTATTTCCATATTTTCTGCCGACATAACCACCTCAGATTTTTCCATATCCATCCGTGCATCGGCCGGGTTCACTTTCGGAAACTCCGGGTTACATTCTTTGTCAACTTCCATCGGCATACTATCTTCTCTTGATTTCGCCAGAATAAAGATGGATTCGGACTTTGGAGATGGTGTTATTGATGGTTTTCTCAGGTGCTCTAGGGCGATACCCAGGGGAATTGATTGCCTGGTTGATCCGAGTTTTGACAGCGCGTCTGCAGCGTCATTTTCTGCCCGAGGTATATGATGAAATTCACATCCATCGAAGTATCCACTGAGTTTTTGCACATGGTATCTATATAAGGCCATATTCACATCTAGCGCATCCCAATTGCCTGATACTTGTTGTACTACTAGATCTGAATCTTCGTACCATAAGATCCGGCGTATCCCAATCTCTTTTGCCACCTTCAATCCATGGACGAGTGCTTCGTACTCGGCTACATTGTTTGATGCGGCAAAATGTATTTCAGCACATATCCCTGCCCCCAAGCCATTCCTCAGCTTGGAACCGTTGAAGTGCATTGTCCAATAATTTGGATCTGGTAATGGTGGCTCATATTGTACCTCAGCCCAATCCACAAAGAAGTCGGCCACAACCTGAGATTTGATTGCATCTCGCCTATCGAATTGCGGAGCATAAGGTGACAATTCAATTGCCCATTTTGCTATTCGGCCGCTTGCATCTTTGTTGCTCAATATGTCGGCTATGGGCGCTTCACATATCACTTTGATCGGGTGCTCTTCGAAGTAATGTTTAAGTTTCTTCGCCGACATGTATACTCCATATGCCATCTTCTGATAATGTGGGTAATTTTGTTTTGAGGCTGATAGTACCTCGCTTAGGTAATATACCGACCTTTGTACTGATTTATCATCTTCAATTCGTTCCACAACAATCACCGCACTTACCACTCTGTTTGTGGAGGCTATGTAAAGTAACATAGGCTCTTTTGACAATGGAGAGGCCAGGATTGGTGCTGTGACCAACATCTTTTTCAGTTCATGAAATGCATTATCTGCTTGTGGTGTCCAAATGTACTTATCAGATTTTTTCATCAGTTGATATAGTGGTAATGCCTTTTCTCCCGGCCGACATACGAATCGGCTAAGCAAGGCCAGGCAACCCGTGAATTTCTGTACGTCATTTAGACATCTCAGCTATTCCATCCTTTCTACCGCTCTTATCTTAGTTGGATTGGCCTCTATACCTCGGCTGGATACGAGAAAACCGAGTAGTTTCCCAGCTGGTACACCGAAGGTGCATTTCTCCGGGTTAAGCTTCATTCGAAACCTTCTCAAGTTCGCGAATATCTGCCGAATATCATCCAGTAGCGTTTTGATCTCTTTGGTTTTGATAACCACATCGTCTACATATACTTGTACATTTTTTCCTATCTGGTCATGCAGACATTTTTGCATACATCTCTGGTACGTTGCCCCTGCGTTACGCAGGCCGAATGGCATGGTGCGGTAACAATAAGCCCCGTACGGGGTAATAAACGCAGTCTTTATTTGATCAGCCGGATTTAATGGTATCTGGTGGAAACCAGAATACGCGTCTACAAATGATAACAGCTCACAACCAGCGGTCGAATCAATGACTTGGTCTATTCTAGGTAAAGGAAAAGGATCTTTGGGACACGCCTTGTTCAGGTTCGTGTAATCAATACACATTCGCCATACGACGGATACATTTGGATCATCTTTTTTCTTTTCTACTAACACCGGGTTTGATAGCCAATCTGGATAAAGCACTTCCATGATGAACCCGGCCGCAAGGAGCCGAGCTATCTCATCCCCTATTATTTTTCTCCTTTCTTCGGCGAAGCGGCGAAGAGGTTGCTTCACCGGCCTTGCTCCTGGCCTTACATGCAGAGAGTGCTCAGCCAACTCCCTCGGCACCCCTTGCAGGTCTTGAGTTGACCATGCAAAGATGTCCCGATTCTCACGGAGGAAGTTGGTGAGCTCGCCTTCCTATTTGGCATCTAGGCCTGCACCAATGGTGATGGTGCATTCTGGGAACTGCTCATCTATCTAGACCTTTTTTGTTTCTTTAGTCAGCTAGAAAGAGACGCTTCCATGCGGGTTGGCCAATGCCGGCATATTCAGTTGTGCTGACTTAGCGAGAGCCGCTACCTCTTGAATCCTTATTTTCTCTCTTGCGATCACTAATGACTCAGCCAGGTTTGATCCGGCCGAAGCACATTCCATTGACTTCCTGTAATCTCCTGCTACTGTTATCACCCCTTGTGGTCCTGGTAGCTTCATTTTCAAGTAAGTTATGTGGCAGTTGCTCATGAATTTGGCCAATGCTGGCCGCCCGAGTAAAGCATGATAGCAACTCTCTAGATCCACCACCTCAAACTCCAAATTTTCTGCTCTGCAGTTATCCCTTGTGCCGAATAACACATCTACTCAAACCTTCCCAATGGGTTCACATGAAAGTCCCGGCACTATTCCATGGAACGTGGTTCTCGTGGATTGCAGTATATTCTACGATATTCCGAGTTTATGCATTGTATCTTTGTACATGATATTGATACTGCTCCCATTGTCAATGAGTACTTTTGAAAATTTCACATTAATGTTGGGTCCGACAAACGTAGGATCTAGTACGAGTGCGTACGAACCCGAATTCGGCATTATTTTGGTATGATCCTTTATGCTCCAAGTTACTTCTTGATCTGACCAAGGCACATATCTTGGTACTGCCGGCATAACTGCATTCACTTCCATATGCCGGCGCTGTACACTTTGCCTGTCTTGCTGTTCTGTTGTGAACACGCAATATGATTGATGATGTTCCCTGTAATCATTGCATCCATTATTTCCGGGGTTTGTCCTTCCATCCTGACCCTGATTTATCACTTGATGCACTGCATCTCTCCGGTCCGAGTTATCATACCTCGTGGGAGGAGGGGGTAACATTAGCTGCTGTGCATTTGTCCCAGTCAATTGCGGCTGCTGCTGCTGATGTGCCTAATGGGAAGGTGCTTGCATGCCCGCCGGGTTCCCCATTGCATTTTTCATCCAGGTGCATTGCCGATTTGTATGATTGGCCGGCTTGGCCGGGTTTGGAGTGTGAAACTTACACGGTTGATCCAACATGGACTCAAACGTGTACTTAGGCCTTTCCTGCCATTGCTTCTTCTGTTCTGGTGTCCACTGTCTCTTCCCTTCATTCCTTGGTGTCCATTGTTAAGGACCATTCTTCTGCCGCTGACTGTTTCCGTGACTCGGCTGATCTTGCACTACCGCTGCCAACTGATTGGAGGCATATCTGTAATCCGGTCTTTCCTCTCTTCTTCTACCTCTGAACTCATTGTGCCTTGATGATCCGGTCGCATCTCTTGCATACTGATCTTGATTCTCCCGATGGTCCGCCGACATCAGCTCTGGTTGCGTCGGATCTCCCAATGCATACGAATCCATTATCCTGATGGTTTCTTCCAAAGTAGTTGGCATATCCCTTTGTAGTCGCTGCCACAAGACACTGGCATAACGACATCCTTGAACGAACCAAGCTATCGCTTGTGATTCTATAACTCCCTCGCATGAATTCCTGAGGTTACACCACCAAGTCAAGAATTCTCTGTCTGTCTCATTCGGCCTTTGCTTGCACATTGCAAGCTGCTGCGGCCTGTTTGGTCTCTTGTAAGTGCTGGTAAAGTTGCTGACAAACATCTCTTCAAAATCTAGCCAGCAGTTGATACTGCCCGCTAGCAGATTATTCAGCCATACTCTGGCCGGTCCTTCCAGCATTTGCGGGACATATCTTACTGCCCATCGCAAGTTTCCGCCAGCTATTTTTACTGCAGTGGCATAGTCAATTAACCAATCTTGTGGTTTGCTACTCCCATTGTACGTTTTCGTGCCCCTTGCTAGCTGAAAATTCGGCACAGGCGGCTCGCCCATGATCCGGGGTCTGAAACATGCCGGACCCGGCGGACCTTGATCCTCTAACAATTTGGACCGGCATAACCTGTCTAGTTTTAGTCTTGCATCATTTGATGGCAAGTTTCTGTACACTACTCTCTCCTGCATTCCATAATGGTCATTTCCACCATGCCCTGCATACTCCATATCTGAATAACCATCATTGTACCTCTCATTCGCCTGATTGTGGCGAGCTGGTCTCACTTCTCTTTCCTGCCGAGGTTCGTATCTCGGCTGAGGATTGGGCGGCGGATCCCTCCTTCCTTCTGCCGGGATATTGTTCTCATGATTTCCTCTTCCGAGGTCTCCATTACCTCGGCTTCCGTTGCCTTTGTCGGCACGGCCGGGGTTTCTTTCGCCATTGTTACCTCGGCTTCCATTGCCTCTGTTCTCATTGATCTTTTCAGCTACCGCCGAATCATACGGCACAATTTGCTTGTTTCTTTTTCCTGAAGTTACTGCTCTATCTTTTCGCGCATTATTTCCGGGTGAAGATGCTGTTGCCACAGATAGGGCGGGTGCTTCTCCAGCCGAATGAACCATACGTGAGGCACCAGGTCTTGCTGGGTCTGCCCTAAGCATTTCTTCATTCTGCTGGTTCACAATGCGCACCAGCTCATTCACTCTTTCTTGCTGTTTCTGCCGGGCTTCGCCGGTCAGTCCCTCTAACTCTAGTGCAGCGGCATTTGCCGCCCTTAGGTTCTTTGCCGGGGTGCTATACCTCGGCAAGCCTAGATCGACTGAATCTTCCTTATGAGTCTGATGCTCTTTATTGATATCATCCATGAGGTTTTTCCCTCTCAGTCTTAATTCATCAACCCGCTCGGGGGTGATATCTAACTTATTTGCCTTAGCATATTCTCGCAGGGTCCTGTTTAGGGACTCCCGCAATGCCAACACCTTTTTTGCCTCTACTAGTACCTTTTGTATGGTTTCTTCTAACTCTGCCTAAGCATTAGCCGGATCAAGTATCAGCGCTACAGGCGTAGTCAGATTATCTATGGTTGCCTGGAGAATATTTTCTGGTATTTCGAGAGGTGGCCATCTTACCCTTGGTGCCTTCGGGGTTGTCTCCTGCACCTCGGCTGGCTTTGCTGCAGAAGGGTCTACCTCGGTGGGCTATGGAGCTGCCTGCCTTGTGGTCACCTGCCGTCCTGTCGTCGGGTCCTTTCTTGATCCGGCGCCTCCTGTTGCTGCCTGCACCCCTGCTATGACCATTACCTCAACACTGCTGGCGGGGCATTCTCCACGCAGACCATTCGCGGCGCTGAGGGGGGGCTCTCCTGCAACAACAACTTGGTGAGGATATACGCAGGAGGTGTTGATGCCGCCGTAGATCTGGTGCAAGCCCAAGTTGATGAAGACGCTGTTGCGCGGAGGAGCTTTTCTCCTGAAACTGCCTGCATTATCGCTGACGTGGTCACAAAGATCAAATCTCTGGACTAAGCCAGAGACAACGCGCTCGCCAGTGTGGATGAAGTTTCCCGTCCGGATCATGACTCCAGCTAGCACCGCTGCTGGCCCCACGGTGGGCGCCAACTGTCGTGGTGGTGGCACGGCAGAAGCCATGGGTAGGCTAAAGTATGGGGCCAATGGATGCTAGAGGGATCTGGGGAGGGAATATGTAGTTATTTCTACACGCGAATGACTAACATACAGATCTTTATTTCTCCTCTCTTGAACTACAAGTGCTCCTTGAGCTATATGCAAGAAGAGAAGATGAACTTTACAAGCCTAACGGTGTCAAATGAGCCGATCCCCTCTTTGGAGTCCATGCCTTTCCTTATAAATGGGTGCCTTGGCTCCTCTAGGGCTGACGTGGCAAGCATATTCGAAGAATATGCTTGTCCTAATATAGTAACTCGGTCGTCTGCTTTCGGTGTCCCCCTTCTAACGACAGCAAAGTTCCAGAGAACCCCACCTGCACGCCTCGGGCTCCAGGACTGTCACCTCCGTGACCTCCTTCTGCCCTTCTGCTGCTCTGCGCCTTGTCCTTTGCGCTTGGCTCTGTTCAGATTCTCCCTAGGCCGTGGCTAGGGTTTGACTATAGGCATCTCCTTCTCCTGCAAGCTTCATGTCATTCGGCCCTGTCTCGCTTAACTCGGCTTGGCCTTCACCTGCATTCAGATTATTCGGACTTATTCGGCCGACTTAACTCGTATGTCGGCCGGGTAGTATACATCTCCTTCCATAGGTATCATGGCCGTGCTTATCTCGGCCGACCTTTATATGATTCGGCCGATATAGACAGTAACTCGACATATGACAGGGGAAATTCCTTTTATCTTCCCCTGTCTTGACCCTATCCGGGGTCACCTCCCCAACAAACCAAGCAAAGCAAAATGTTTTTGGATTTTTTTCTTTTAAGGCAAACCAAAGCAAAGAAACAAACCAAGAGAAACAACAAAAATATTTTTTGGTATTTTTGTGTTTTTGAGAAAGCAGCAACAAAAACCAAAAAGAA
The DNA here is from genome assembly GCA_916181665.1 of Avena sativa. NCBI lineage: Eukaryota > Viridiplantae > Streptophyta > Magnoliopsida > Poales > Poaceae > Avena > Avena sativa. The sequence continues at coordinate 376,709,130 of OV702295.1, read as the reverse complement.
AGCGAAACAATGGATATACAAAGAACCGACGAACATGATATATAGATGAGTGTGATGTTGGTATACTTCCCCCCAAGCTTAGGCTTTTGGCCTAAGTGGGGCTCAATCCCATGGTGCCCAAGTAGGTGCACCTCCCTAGTACGACGAGGATGCTACCTCGTCCTGGTACGAGCTCGAGGACTCCCCTGTGTAGTGTACAGTGGGGTCGTATGAGGGCGCTTCCTCCTGATAGTGCCCATGGAAACCAAGACCGCGCAGCTTGTCATCCATCTCCTCCTTGGAGCGTGACAAATGTCCCTGAGAAATACTGAACAAAGTGGTTTGGGAGAGAGGGATCTCTCTCTCTCTTCCCCGTCAATAAACAACATTCTATAAACCAAGTTCTCTAGGGTAGAGCTAGTGGTGACAAAGTGATGTGCCTTCATGGCAGCAAATCAAGTCTCTGAGGAGCCAAAACTGTATCATTTGGATCAATAGCAAGGTCCAAGGCAGCAACAACACGCGTAGCAATAATTCCCCCATAAATGGGTCCCTTAGCAGTTAATCGACGAGCAATGAGAGAACCAAGATTATACTTAGTATCATTGTTGAGCGCAGCAGCTAAGAAAGCCAAATGATAGCTGGAAATATTACTAGTGTTCTCCCTACCAAGAGCACTAGTGGCAAGATAGTAAGCAAAGTACCTGATGGCTAGAAGCTGAATATTTCTTATCTTTCCCCGTTGAGCTCTACGGTTATCATCATTGGTTATCCCGCGGTAGAGCTCCAACAAATCAGCGGATTGAGCTGGAATCTTCTTTTCTAACCCAGATGTACCAAGTCCTAGAGCCTCACAAAATTTCTTCAATGTCATATTATAAGACCTGCCATAAATTTTGAAAAAAACATCTGGCTTGACCATGCTGTTAGTAAAGGAGAAGCTCTACACAAATGTTTTAGCGAGCGTAGCATACTACACGCTCTCATCCCGCATAAGGCTTGTTAGTCCAGCCCTCCGAACGAAGGTTGTAAAATCATCAAGAATCCCAGCAGCCTGCAAAAAGGTTGGGCAAGGAAAGGTGGAAGGGTGAGCATCCCCCTCATCTCCCTCGTTGCTGAATCGCGGAGTGATGAGATCCTCATTGTATGAGGGCCTGGCTCGGGAGTATGATCTTGAAGGCCTTTCCCTCCTAGGTGCATCACCCTCAAATATCTCTCCAAATGTGTGGTTGTCCATGACCACTCTTTTCTGAATTTTTTAGACAAACATCAAACCAAGTGATTTCCAGGTTCATAAATGATGAGAAACTACTATCGGAACTTGCTAGAGGGATACACATGCATCAGCATGAAATCTCTAAGCATAGAACAAGCATGCAAGCTCACACAACCTGTCACCTATAGCAGCAAAATACTCAAGATACAATCTATCAATCACAAATCTAATTGGACAAGTGGAGGAGGCACATACCAAGGAGCAATCCTTCCAAAAATCAACAGCAAAGAGGGTCTGAGAAAGGAGATCGAAAATCACGAGCAAGAACAGCAGGAACTCGAGCTTGAGCAAGTTTTTCGGTGTTTTTCCGGAGAGAGAAAGAAGATGGCTGGGAGGAGACACTTTGGAGGGGCCCAGGTGGGCCACACCCCACCCAGGCGCCACCGGTAGGGGGGCCGCGCCCACCATGGGTGTAGGTGCCTGGGGTGCCAGAACGGAGTTTCTGGATCCGAATCTTGATTTCTGATGGTGGCGGCAGAGCAGAACTCTTTCTGGAAAAACATCGACCCCCCCTCAGTTTTTAGGTCAAGGGTAACGTATAGGCGAAGAGGGAGCCCGAGGAGGTGCCTGGGGTGGCCGCACCCCCCTAGGCACGGGCAGGGCCCACCCGCGCCTGGCAGGGGTGTGGGCCCCCTAGGCCTCCACTCCGTTTCGTCTTCTGGCTCTGTGGATCTTCTGGCGAAATATAATTTTTATCATATTTTCCGGGATTTTTCCTGATAGTTGATTTTCTTCACAAAAACTAGACACCAAGGTAATTCTGCTGAAAACAGCGTCAGTCCGTGTTAGTTGTATCCAAATCACACAAGTTTAGAGGAGAAACAATAGCAAAAGTGTTCGGAAAAGTAGATACGTTTTGGACGTATCACAAGAAGATGCAGGTTTCTGGGAACTCTGGACCGGAGTCTCTGGTCTGGACAGACCGGAGTCTCGGGTGTGGTCTGGAGTTTCCCCAGGAATCTCTAGAGGGGCCTCCATAAAACTACTTGGGACCTTCTATATGGGGTCCAAAGATCAACCGGAGACTGTCCGGAGTGTCCGGTCCAAGCCTCAGACCGGAGTCTCTGGTGTGGCTAGACCGGAGTCTCCGGTGTACGGTGACCAGAAACTATGAAGTGTCTCCAGAGGAGATTTTCCCAGGGGCATTGGGACATTCAGAGAGGTGGTCCAGAGCTCGGTCCGGAGACTGACTGGAGTCTCCGATGTAGACCAGAGTCTCCGGTCTGCAGGCCGGAGTCTTCGGTCTGACAAGTTCTCGAACGGTCAGAAAACGGTTCAGTGAAGGGGTGGACTATAAATAGGGGACCTTATCCCCTTCCTCCAGCTGCTTGACCCACTCAAGAACACCATCCCCATTTGAGCCACCAAATCTACAAGATCTCTTCATCCAACCATCCAAAGTCATTGATCTTTGGAGAATCGAACGAGGAGGCCTTGATCTACAGCTTCACCAAGAGAGATCTTCATTTCGCCCTCATTCACTTGAGGGCCTGTTGGGAATATGCTATGTGGGTATCTTTATAGAATGTCTCTTCTCCGGCTAACCCGGGTGGCCCATAGTTGGTAGCATGGCCTATGGCCTGCTGGGCGGCCCAGTTAGATGGATCCAGAAGGGAGGCCCATGCCGGATAAAGGAAGGCTATGATTGGAGTCACCAACGTACCTGGAGCCTTGGAGTACAAGACAAGCTAGACTAGTCATAGTCAGTATAGGACTCTATAACCTGTCCGGCTAGGACTTTTCCCTGTAACCCTAGGACCTAGCGACTATATAAGTCGGGCCTATGGGAGCCTTTAGGGCACAATCGAGTAGCGATCAGCATACACCTCGCACAGCGAACCAATCTCTCTAACTCGGCGTATTGCCCTTATAGTGATTTATAGCAGGAGTAGGATTCCGCCATCATTGTGGGATCTGAACCTGGGTAAGTTGTGTTACCTCGTACCCGTCAACCGTCCACCTTCCCCCACATCTCTAAACACGCACTATGAGGACCCCTCCATGGCGTACTCGTCGGCAATACCACGACAGTTGGCGCCCACCGTGGGGCAAGAGGTGCTTCAGGCTCTCCAGCGGGCGAGGACCAAGATCTTCGCGGGAATCGGCGAGAACGTAGCCATCGGTCAGGTTCTCTTCTCCATCAACGTTCCGATCGTCCCTCCCGATGAGTTCTAGATCCCGGCGAAGACGAACCCTATGCGGTGCTCGATCGTTCCTATCAGAGACATCCACCTCTTCATCAGCGAAACCGACTCGGGCAATAGTTCCCTGGGAGTCGGAGGAGCATCAAGGCCCGCACGGACCGCCTACGGGAAGGATACATTCACGGAAGGATCAATGTCGGATCTCTCTTTGGAGTTTTCCAGCAAAGATCGGAAAAATTCAAGGCCCACTCAAACCGCCCCTATGCAGGATATAACGGTGGAAGATCGCTGCAAGTCCGCCGGATTCGCCTGTGCGTCTGGACAGCAGATATCCAAGTTCGTCGGCGTGTTTACCATCTTCGATCTGGCGCGTTGCGTTCAGATAGAGGGCGAAAACCCCCGTGATTACCTTGCCAGGTGGCTCCGTATACGAGCCGATATGGCCCACTACCCCAATGATTATGCTATGTATCACTTTGTGGAAGGACTAGATCAGGAAACGCTACTCCGACATTCTTAAGGCGGCAGCAGGCTTCAGGCCGTCTCACCTTCGAAAGCATGGTGAACACCATCAACAGCTAAGCCGACGCCGATGGGGTAGCTCAGACAGATCTCGCGCTCATTGGCGGAGCGCCGCCGCCTCATCAACCGCCGTCGCCACCTCCGGCCGCCATCGCCGCAGCCGCACCACCACCTCCAGTCATCGTCGCTGCCATTGCACCTCCACCACCCGTCATCGAGGAAGTACTGGCACCCTCCGACTCTGTGATTGACGCGCTTTATGCCGACTTCAGTGCAGATTCAGAGGAGATATATTTCAGTCCAGAAGAACTAGACTCCGCCATGCAGGAGATGGAGGAGGAGTACACGCGCGACGAGCAATCCAAGAACACCGTCGCATCCCGAGAAGTGTTCGTCACCATTGGGACGGCGATGGATGAAGAACAACCCGAACGAGCTCCGCCTCCTGTGCTGGACAAGGGGAAGGGGCCACTTATTGCTGCTGACGATGATCGCGCAAAGGTCATGCCTCCTCCGCCTAACCCAGTGCAACAGCCGCAGGAACTCGGCACCGGCCCGAGCAACAACAACACCGCAAACTTACCACCTCCGGCATCTACATCTGCTGCTGCCCAAGTTACTCCGGCTGATAGAGTGATGTACGGCAACCTCCTCGTCGAGCCACTGACCATCGCTCATATCCGGAACGTGACCCAACTTGATGAGAAGCGCCAGTAGTTGCTGGAGGAAGCACAAGCCATCGCGGAGCAAGGCGCTAAGCTAGATCGAGATCTGGTCAATGCGCAGAAATCCATAGAGAAGGCTAGAGCAATGGAGGCTGAATACAATACTATGCTGCAACAGCAGAAGGCCAAGAAAGCTCCGGCTTGCGTCATCAACGATCCTGGTGTACGGCGATACCTAGGATGGGCTCCCTCGAAGCCGCCATAGGCCAAGACATACATTGACAGTGAAGGCAAATAGGTGATGCCCACCCCACTCCTTAACCTTGCCGTCGCCAAGACCCTTCTGGAGTAGGATAGATCGCCCGAGGCAGTGGAATAGGTCTATGACCTCGTGGCCAAGGCGGTGAAACAGCAGGAAAAGGCCACCTCTCAGAGGCTTGAGTCCGACCCAGCGCTTTGCCAGTCTAGCCAGCATAAGCCACCAAGGGACAGATCTCCTCTTGATGTCGGGTCTCAGACGGGTTCATCAGAAAGAAGACGGAGGGATGCACGCAACAGGAAGGATGATATCCCCATATCCTCCGATCACAGAGAAAAGGCCCGACCTTGTCGCCCATCACCATCGCCCCGATCCCCCTGACATCGCGAAGATCCCAAGGCTCACCATCGTATGGATATGCCCCCACCAAGGCAGTGCGGCATCGTCATCCGCGACAACACGGAGCAGACCCGTCATGACAGAGAGCGCAACCAGGGACACAAGAGCAGGTCATGCCACGACCCTCCGCGTCCGACAAGTAACCGCGACTGGCGCGAGGCGTCGCAGGAGGGTAACGGCAAGAAGGCTAACCCACCGCCACCTCCGCCTCCGTCGCCACCTAGCAGTCACCATGGCGGAGGAGGCCCGCGTTGTTCATGAAGCCCATCCCCTGTTGACAATAAGAAGAAGAACCTGGAGCCGTACGACGCATGTTCGCGAATCGATAAGATCCACGAGGCCCAGGAAGGACCATACCTGGGACCACGTTGTTTTGGACCTGCGATACGGTCCGCAACTTACCCCAAAGGTTTCCAGATTGACAAGACCATCAAGCCCTATGACGGCACCGCCAAGCCAGCTACATGGTTGCAGGACTACGGCAACACGGTGGAGATTGCCGGAGGCAACCCCAACATCGCCGTCAAGTACCTCCCATTGATGTTGGCGGGCACGGCCCGTGAATGGATTGACGACTTGCCAGAGAGATCCATCTGCAATTGGTTGGACATGCAAGAGGCGTTCACCAAGAACTTCGAGGGTACGTACAAACGCCCCTGCACTATTGGCGATCTACAGCGGTGCATGCAAGAGAAAGACGAGACATCTCGTGCCTACGTCTCCCGCTGGCTGGACATGAAGAATTCCTGCGCAGGAGTGCACGCTCAGACCGCTATGGCCGCCTTCATTGATGGGTTAGAAAGGGGCACGTTGCTCCGACATAAGCTGAAGCACTTGCAGGACAACCACCAGCTTGACTTGAATCAGATGATTCAGTTAGCTAGTGAGTTCGCAACTGCCGCCGATGATGCTCGTGGCTCCCTGCCGGCAACGGCCGTTCCAACTCAAGCTCGGAGGAACATCAGTACAAAGCGGAAAACCGCTCCAGAAGAAAAGCAATCTACCGACATGGTCACCATGACTTTTTCAGGACGAGGCGATGGCGGACAATGTGGCAGAGGAAGGGGAGCTGGTCGTGGACAGCAGCGAGGAAGTGAACCACCTCGGCAGCGCACCGTGTTCCCCAAACTTACGAGGAGTACCACGATATGCCGTGCCTCGTACACCTCGATGTCAACGGCAAAGCCACTCACCAATCGACACTACAAGTTCGTCAACGACCTCAAGGAAGACCCAGAGTCCGGCTACAAGCAAAGTTGGAAGAACAGACCGCGAGGCAAGGGCAAGGGAAAGAAGAAGGAGGAGGAGTCTAAGGATTCAAGTGACATGGATGAGGACGTTGACCCCAAGCACGCCGCCAAGAGCGACGACAAAGGGAAGAACCCCTTCATGAAGAAGGCGCCAGTTTACCATACTTTCCTTGGCACCCCCTCCGCCCGACAACAAAAGGCCTCTTTGAGGATCCTGATGGCTACTCTGCCCCCAGTTTCCTAGTACCTACGCGGTCGGAGGTTCCAATCACTTGGGACAGGACGGACCACCCAGACCTTATTCCTACGGAGAACCAATACGCCATGGTCATCAACCCCTTGATTGACGGCAATAAGTTCACCAAGTGTATGGTGGATAGTGGAAGTAGCATCAACATCATGTACCTAGATACACTACAGAATATGAACTTAACAGAGGCAAACCTAAGGCGGACCAACACCATCTTCCACGGCGTAGTTCCTAGTCGGGAGGCTCGGTCCCTTGGGTGCATCACACTTCAGGTCGCCTTTGGCGATGTTAATAATTACCGCCAAGAGCGCATGACCTTTGAGGTGGTCCCCTTCAAGAGCGTGTACCACGTCATATTTGGTCGCGACATATTCCACACGTTCATGGCCAAGCCTTCGTCTACAACAAACTCAAGATACCCGGACCAAACGGTGTCATCACCGTATCCGGAAGCTTTACCAAGGCAAGGGACTGCGAGATTAATGAAGCAGCCTTCGTGGAAGCTGCCCTCTACAGCGAAGAATTCAAAGAGATCCAGAGCAAGGTCGATGACTCAGAGATGCCCGCGTCGAAGAAATAGATCTCCAACTCCGCTCCTACATTCAAGGCCGCCATCGAGACCAAGCCGGTGGAACTTGTGGTAGGCGATGCCTCCAAGATCACCACCATTGGGACGAACCTGGATCCCAAATAGGAAAGCGCGCTCGTTGAGTTCCTCCGTGAGAACAGGGACATCTTTGCTTGGCAACCTGCCGACATGAAAGGTGTACCTAGGGAACTTGCCGAGCAAAGCTTAAATATTTATCCAAAATCCAAACCAGTGAAGCAACCTCTATGATGCTTTGGAGATGAGAAGAGACACGCCATTGGCAAAGAGATAGCTAGGTTACTTAAGGCTAGTTTTATCCGAGAAGTCCTTCACACCCAATGGGTGGCAAATCATGTACTTGTCCCCAAAAAGGGAACCAATGAATTAAGAATGTGCGTTGATTACACCGGCTTGAACAAAGCATGTCCCAAAGATCCATTTGCTTTGCCTCGCATTGACCAAGTCATTGGCTCGACGGCTGGCTCAGAACTTTTGTGTTTTCTCGATGCATACTCAGGATACCACCAGATCAAGATGAGAAAGTCGGACCAATTGGCCACTTCGTTCACTACTCCATACGACACGTTTTGCTATGTCACGATGCCCTTTGGGCTGAAAAACGCAGGTGCTACGTACCAGCGGACAATGCAATGTTGCCTTCACGACCAAATTGGTCGAAACGTTCATGCCTACGTGGATGATATCGCGGTGATGTCTAAAAATTCAAACGACTTAATCTCTGACTTAAAAGAAACCTTTGATAATCTCCGAAAATACAACATGATGCTTAACCCTAAGAAGTGCGTCTTCGGGGTTCCAGCCAGCAAATTATTGGGCTTCATCGTTTCCCAGCATGGAATCGAGGTCAACCCAGAGAAAATCAAGGCCATCTTAAACATAAACCGTCCGACATGCCTAAAGGACATTCAACGACTAACGGGTTGTGTTGCAGCAGTTAGTCAGTTTGTTAGCCGACTTGGAGAGAAGGCCCTGCCACTATACAAGTTGCTGAAGAAGGCGGACAAATTCACATGACGGACGAGGCAGATGCAGCATTAAAGCAGCTCAAGGAGATTCTTTCCTCAGCGCCCATCCTTGCAGCACCCGAGCCTGGAGAGCCCATGTTACTTTACATGGCGGCAACCAACCGGGTAATCAGCATCGTCATCGTGGTAGAGCGGAAGGAACCAGGCTATGAGCACGGAGTTCAACGACCAGTTTACTATGTAAGCGAGGTCTTGACGGAGTCCAAGCAGCATTACCCGCACTACCAGAAGATAGCTTATGGAGTATTCCTTGCTTCATGGAAGCTGAGGCATTACTTTCAGGAGCACCCAATCATAGTGGTGAGCAAGACTCCACTGTCCGACATCATTAACAACAGCGACGCTACAGGAAGGGTCATGTAGTGGGGCATCGAACTTGCCGCCTTCGATATCACCTACAAGCGACGCGATGCTATCAAGTCACAAGCCCTGGCGGATTTTATTGCAGATTGGACGGAGATGCCCGATGCTACTCCGTTGCTGGAACCAAAGTATTGGGTGATGCACTTTGACGGATCAAAGCTGCTCAACGGCTCGGGGGCTGGTGTATTGCTATAGTCACCAACTGGCGACAAGCTACACTACATTCTGCAGATCCACTTCGAGGCTACGAACAATATGGCGGAGTATGAAGCACTCATTCATGGATTACGCGTAGCCAAGGATATTGGCATCAAGCGCATAGTTTGCTGTGGAGATTCTGACTTGGTTGCCCAGCAGGTGGCTGGCACCTGGAATGCACGGAACCCCATGATGGCGGCATTACCGAGACGAAGTGGACGAGATAGCCAAGAGCTTCTTGGGCTACGAAGTCAAGTATATACCTAGGGAGCAAAACGAGGCGGCTGATCTGCTGTCTAAGCTTGGGTTTGGGCGCAAACGAATTCCGCCAGGAGTTTTCCTAGAGCATCTGCACACACCATCTGGGAAGGGAGCCGACACCGACAACCCGGATAGAGTTGACTCTTTCGTCCACATGGTGGCAAAGGTCCCTCCGGCTTGGACAAAACCGTTCATGGAATATATCGAACACGGAACATTGCTCGATGACGAAGTTGAAAGACCACAAATAGTACGTCGAGCAAAGTGCTATACCATAATCAATGGACAGCTCTACAAAAGAAGCACTACTAGTGTGTACCTAAGGTGCGTTTCCCAGCTAGAAGGTATTGAAATCCTACGCGAAATCCATCTCGGAGATTGTGGGCATCACGCCGCTCCTCGATCGTTGGTCACGAAAGCTTTCCGGCAAGGATTCTACTGGCTGGCCGCGAAGGTAGACATCGACAAGCTGGTTGAGACATGCATGGAATGCCAGTATTATGCCCGACAACCACATGTTCCTACTGAAGAATTGCGAACAATACCAATAACTTGGCCGTTTGCAGTCTGGGGGCTAGACATGGTGGGACCGTTACAAATGACACCATGTGGGTTTACGCATATGCTAGTAGCAGTTAATAAATTCACTAAATGGATAGAAGCTAAACCCATTAGAAAGCTTGATGGGGCAACTGCCCTAAGGTTTGTCCGGGATTTAGTGGTGAGATTTGGTCTCCCACATAGCATTATCACCGACAACGGCAGCACCTTGTCACTCGGAGAACTGGAAGCTTATTGTTGGGAGAAAGGCATCCGACTTGACCTTGCATCTGTGGCACATACGCAATCCAATGGTCAGGTAGAGCGAGCCAATGGATTAATTCTGCAGGGAATAAAGCCACTTCTTGAGGCACCGCTACATAAAGCAACTAGAGCCTGGGCGGAATAATTGCCATCTGTGTTGTGGAGTTTACGAACTACACCCAACAAATCCACCGGCTACACCCCTTATTTCATGGTATATGGAGCAGAAGCCATCCTACCTTCCGACATCCTTCACGATGCACCAAGGGTCGCCGCCTACGAAGAAGATGACGCTGAAGAATCCAGACGCCTCGATGTGGACCTTCTCGAGGAGGAGCACGTTTTGGCATTCTAAAGATCTGCCATCTACCAGCAGAAGCTACACAGCTACCATAGTCGCCGTGTTCGGCGTCGCTCGTTTAAAGAAGGGGATTTGGTGCTCCGACTTCAGCAGAAGAAGTCACACAAATTATACCCGCCATGGGAAGGAACGTTCATCATAATCAAGGCGCTACTCAATGGGTCTTACTACCTCGTTGACAATCATGAACTGAAGGATAGACCCAACGAGGATCATAAGCGTAAGCGACGTGACCCGGATGATGACTACCCGGAGATTGATCGGCCATGGAACATAGCACAGCTACGTCCTTTTTACACTTAGCATTTTTATCTAGAGTAAACCGCACCAGTGGTCCTAATTCTTTTCCCGTGCCTTCATTTTAGTCCTAGTTCTTTAAAATTGCACATCTAGATCCTAAATCTTTCGGAATTGAGTCACGAGAGGTCCTAAACCGGTTTGACCCAAGTTGACCAGTGCCACGTCAACAATAGGGCCCGTGACGCATATAAGCCACCCTGCATATTTGCTAATAGCCCCCCAATATTGTATTTCTTCCAAAATTCGGTCCCTGTGGAGTTGGACTTGGCCCATTTGGCCCCACCCAGCACCCCACTTATCCTTGTCTTACCTGGCTCCCACCATCGGTGTGACACCCTCCAGCCTTTGAACTTGTGCGATGAGGTAGAACCAATAGTCCAGCGCTCTAGGGACCTTATCAATGCGAGGAAGAGAGGGTTGTGCCCTGGTGGATTTGACTGCCCCTGACGGTGGAGGTGGACTCCCGGAGTACGTGCCAATGCAACAAGCAGAGTGCCTCGTACAGGAGCGCGCTGCAGAAGGAAGCTTGACGGAGGAGATGTCGGCTGCAGGGGTGCGCTACGGCAGGGATGTAGCATCGGGCGTGTGTTGCGGCCAGGATGCCGCCGAGGGGAGCAATATTGCAGATGGGACCGCAACGGAGGCGCCCGCTATTGAGGGGATACCGGCGACAGGGGCATGCAGTACTAAGGTTTCCCGGTGAGGAAGAAGGAGAGGAGAGGTCAGGTCTGGCAATGATGTGACCTTCATTGGAGCAGCACCTCCGTCAACGGTCTCCTTCTAAAAGATTAAATTGCCATAGAGGGGTAGGAAAAAAGAGGGACATGTTATTTGGAAGGAATACAAATGGGAGGGCCTTTTCGCAAATATACAAGTCTAGTCGGGTCCCGCTATCGATGTGGCACCGATCAACTCAGGTCAAACCTGTTTAGGACCTCGCGTGACTCAATTCTGAAAGATTTAGGATCTAGACATGTAATTTTAAAGAATTAGGACCAAAGTGAAGGCACATGAAAAGAATTAGGACCGCTGATGCGGTTTACTCTTTTATCTAATTGTGTACCTCTTATATGATCAATGAAATAAAGCTCTCTGGTTCACTCATATGTCTGAGTCTTTTACCTCTTTTAGTGTTCATTTTTGGATCATGTAAAACCTTTATGCACAAGTTTTGCGATTGCACTTGTGAAAATTCCGCCTACGGGCGTTAGCTTAAGTTTTCTGGTCTACACGTTCTTTGTCGTTTTTATGCGGATTCTGGAGTAGTGACTTTTGGCACTTATTATCGGCGATTTTGTTCTAAGGTTATTGACGGTGCCATTGGGCATAATTACCTAAGCGCATAGTTCCGACAACGAGTCTTCCGACTCACGAAAAGTCAAGCATAAGAACCAAAGTAATGGATAAGCCAGCACTTGCTTAAAAAAATATATACATGCTGGAAACTGGTTCTTAAGTAGCAGGACATACAACATTGTTTGCCGCCTTAAGTTAATACAAAGTTTTTTCAGCATACGCATCAAAGGTGAAATAAATATTACAAGTTGTTTTTCACTCCTTTGACGCAGGCGACTTGGAAGCAGCATCATCAGCAGCAGGAGAGTCACCCTCGAAGTCAGCTGTGTGAAGGGACTCGGAGGAGCTTTGGTTACCGTCATCGATGATATTTCTAGGCACGAAGACATCGACGTCGACCAACTCGGCGACTCTGGTGTCATAGCCCGCGAGTGACGACAAGATGGATTGATGATTAATCTCTTTGCCATCGTCATCTACGTCGGGAATGCCAGAAGTCACCGTGTCGATGTCGGCATCTTCATAGTGTGCCTTCACCATTGACAGTGCCATCCTCGCACCAACTTGTGCACATGAAGCTTTCCAGCTTGTGATACACTCGGGGGCTTGGCGCAGGATCTCCGAGTACTTCGCCATAGAGTATGATGCCTTGATGTTAATCTGGAGGGGATTGGCAATCTCTTTTGCTTGCGCGATGGTGGTGTTGATGAAGTTGCCGGCAAGAACCATGCATTCCTTGGCTAGAGGAGGCGACCGGGTGAAACCCATAGGAGCTGCAAATTCCGACAAGAAAGCACATGAGTTCATAAGTTCAAAGTATCCAGACTATATGAATCCAAGGCGGAGAAAGCTTACTGAAGATGCTGGCCTCAGCTTGCTAGAGGGTATCCGCCAAGGAGTCCCGTTCTTGTTGGAGGAGCTTGTACGCCTCATGTAACTACCTCGGTGAATTACGCTCCTAGTTACAAGCCTGGATGAGCGGAAATGGTTAAAATAGTACGGTGGGGCCCAAATGCCACTCACAGGTAGACCTTTCGGCCGTCCTAACCATTTCCAAACATCGGGACAAGAACGGGCGGCGTAATCGGCAGGCAAAGGGATCAACTACATACACAAATGAGTATGTATGCAAGCCACCATACAACAGTCCTCAGAGCCATTCCATCTAAAAGAAATAGAAATATTGCAACGCCATACGGCAAGATCCAAATATCCTAGATAGATATAATAGTTTAGGATATATCCTCATACATCAAACATCAGGGTATCAAGCGGAAGCGGAAAACAAGATCCGAGTACGGATAAGAAGCAAATCGGCATAAGATGCCCCATAAATAAACACATCCCGCCCACAGATCTCACGGATCCCCATTCCCGGAATCTCTACACCAAATGATCGTTGCCAACATCGTCCATCTCCTCCACCCAGTATCCATCTTGCGAGTTTACCTGTTCATCTGAATCAAACAATTTATCGTGTGAGACCCTAGGGGTACTCAGCAAGTCTTTATGCCTCTAAAGGGGACACAACCTGGGGTGACGCAATTGCAGCAAAAGATAATCCCTAACAATTCTATAGATACTCGCTAACCATCCGCCTAACCAAAGATAGACGGATGTCCGTGAATTAATAACAACAGTTATAACGGTAATATTAACAGATCCATCCTCCTCCTCGCTTACCAACGACGAAGCGGACGAACAGCCCCCCCATCCGTTGGCAGTTTTATTATCCATTCCATGAGTGTTGCACTATTTACTAGTCAGGTACTTAGTCAAATTAAAAGCGGTACTTTAGTTATGCTTGTCTATGATCGAGAAACTGTGCTCCAAGTCGTCCATAACCGCGGACACGGCTTTCAGAAAGTTTTACCCTGCAGGGGTGCACAAATAGCAACACACTCGATCAACCTCGGAAAAACCAAATCAAAACCCAACGAGGCAGTCATGACAAAGCGATCACGGGATTCAGAAATATTTCAGGGGGCCACCCCATTAAGCTACCCGCAACGAAGTTGGCCGGCTCCGAGACGGACTCAAGGTTTGCGTCAATGGCTGTAAACGACTGGGAACCCGAAAGTGTGACTGGGCTTGTCGATACCGCGAAAACACTCCGCTTACCTAAACAGTACAGGTGCTCCTCGCACAATCTTAAATAAAGCAGTAAAGCATGGCATAAGTACAGAATAGTAATAAAGCCCCAAACTACTTTGTGGCCCCAAGAAATAAGAATGAATCAAGCTCTGGCTCAGGGGGGTTCATAAGCCTCCCGGATGTGGATAGCGCGAATATTCAAGGAACAGGAATCAAGTACTCGGGGTCCTACGGGACACAAGTGAGCATGAAAAACCAAATAGCAGATATTGCTCACTGGTGCCACTTTCATTAGTTATCCCATTACTACTTAGGTTAAGTTGTTTAGGTACCTCGTTATCCATCAGACACTCACATACCCTACACATGCTGTTCTACGACTCGCATGGCTCAAACAACTCCTGTAGTAATGGCTCATGGGATGGAGGAACAAGCTTCGGTGGGGTTTAAAAGTAAAGGCTATGCAGTACTTGGGATTCAGTTTAATGCAATCGTGACTCAATGATGCAAGAATAAGATAGAGGCAATAGGTACTATATGTATGCAAGCATGTGGTAGTGCTTGCCTGGCAGCTCAGTTGAAGCGAGAGAAGGATCTGGGTAGTGCTCCTGGGTTTCTTGATATATCCCCTGCTCAGCGTCTATTCGAAGGAGAACCAAACAAACAAGGGCCAACATAAATAAAGTGCACAAGCATATGAATAAAATGCGACAAGAAAACAATCATGCCATGATGAATGATGCACAATTTGCATGGCAATAAAGTAGCATGGCATGGGTGAGGGGTGGAATACAAGAATAAAGCCTTTTATGGAGTTTTAGTCACATTTTATACTCAAATAAGTTGCTGTACACTCTATATTTATATGATGCATGCTGCAATTCAGATCAAGGAATGCATAAACAGATAGGTCTCGTCGAGCTGATCGATTTAGACATATTATTTGTCAAATTTGGAGTTATAAAACAAAAGTTATTAATTAATTAAGAAAGAGGGCATTTTATTGTAATTTTAAACAACTTGAAAATTAAAGTGTCCAAAATATATTTTGAAGGGCATATTTGAATCCCTCACATTTTTCTGATTTCAAAACATATATTACATGTATTATTTGGATTTATATTTCAAAAGATATTTGAAAACAGATTTGAATTTGAATTTTTAAGCAAATTTGAAAAGTTTAAATTAAAACAGAAAACATAAAAACCTTTTGTTACTCAGCCAGATACAGACCCAGCCGCTGACGGGTGGGCCAGCTGCTGACTGGGACAACATGCGCGCAGTAAAGTTTTTCCCACCGCGGCTTTTCCTAGTCACTGCGATTGACGGGTGGGGCTAGCTGGCTAGGGCCCAGGTGCCAGCGGCGGAAAAGAGCGGAGACTGACAGGTGGCCAAAATGGGAGCGCGGGTTGAGGGGTGATAAACTGGGGTGCCTATCTGCAAAGTGTTACTACGGCTGACAGGTGGGGCTCAGGCAGACCACGGGTTAGGAGTAAAAAGATTGGGGGGGGGAAGTGCAAAGTAGCAGCTGTTACTGTACTTCTTCTCTGAAACCCTCTGTCGACGAGTTTGTGCTCGACAGGGCGGGGGACGGTGCAGAGATCGAACCCGCGACCTCGCGTGCGCGTGCGGCGGCGGGTACCGCTGGGGTGGCTAGGGGGTTGTGCTGGCTTGCGCTCGCGCGGCTAGGTAGGGTGTGAGGCGACGCAGGGACGTGCAGAGGCTCGCGGCCACGGTGCACCGAGGATGTTCGGCGAAACGAACTAGGGATCGAGACGGCGACAGCGAGGCGGAGCATGTCAGGGAGAAGGAGGAGCTCACCGCGGGGCTCTCGGTGGCGTTGGATCGGCTTGGGGAGCAGCGGATCGACGATGAAGCAGAGGCCGGGCGGAGCTAGGGTTTGGCGTCGGTGGCGGCGGTGATCTTCAGCTCTGGTGCTTCTCCTCCGCGACAGCGTGTACAGGGTGATGCAGGGGTGCCGCGTGGTCTTCCTCGACACCCGTGATCGCCACGCCACCGGCTGGTAAGAGAAGGGGAGGTGGAGGCCGACGGTGTCCGGCGATGGAGGGTGGTCGTTGGTGGAGAGGAAGGAGAGGAGAGGGCAAGGCCCTGGGGTAGATCCGGCGGGACAGAGGCGTGGGAGGTGGTGGCAGATAGCAGTGGAAGTGGGAGGGTGCCGTGGGGAAAGTGGAGGAAAAGGTGGTCTCGGCCACCTTTTTCTTCTCCCTCTCCTCACGTGCTCGGGCAGGGCTCGGTCTGGGGCTGGTCCAGGCAGGGCAGGGCAGGTAGGGATGGCAGGTTCGGTGGGGAGGCTCGGGCTGGGGGGCTCTCATGGCAGGGAGAGAAGAGAGGGAGAGAGAGGGGAGGCTCGGTTAGAAGCTCGGTTAGGGTTTTGCTAGGGATGGGGTAGGGTAGCTCGGGTTAGCTAGAGAGAAGGGGGTGGGGTAGATGGTTCGGTTGGAGAGGGAAAAGGGGTTGTACCGATCCAAGGGAAAAGAGAGGGGATGGTGAGGGTGGTAGGTGATTAGGTTTAGCTTAGGGTTTTGCATACCCACATGATCAAGCAAGGTGGAGGGGTGTAGAGATGGATAAGGAGAGTGAGATGAGAGAAGAGGTGGTGAGAGGGTTTTTGTGATGAGCTAACAAGATCAAGCATGAAGGGGTGGTAGGGAGGGATAGAGGATGATTCACTCAAATATCAAATAAAAACAAAGGAGGACATAAGATGGAGATGGAAAGGATTTTACATGACCATGCATGGCATACACATGTGATAAAAACTTGATGAGCACTAGGCAAAAAGAAATAAACTAAACAAGGTGAAATATTTGAGAGAGAAGGGAGAGCTCCAAGAGATATACACCACTCAAGAATTCATATAAAATCCCAAAGGACTAGAATGTGGTGGTGCTTGCATGGCCCATGCAAAATAATTAATGCCAGGCGTTAATCTTGTGAAAACAAAATAAAATCTCATGGCATTTATCCTTATGCATTCCCAAAATATGGGGTAAAGCCAAGCTAGAAGAATTAAAGGAATGCTCCATGGGGAGTAGAAGGGGATGGACATATTTGAATAAAAATGGGACATGCTAGTGTGTATGTGCCACTAGGTATTTAGTAAGCCCAAAAATATCCCAACATGAGCATGAACCCCAAAACAACCCATATGGAAGCTAGAAAAGGGTTCCACTCACAAGGCATGCAAAGGTGGCCATGTGGCTCTCATAAACCAATAATGTGGAAACAATATGGTGCATATATGAGAGCATGTGGAGATAGAATTGGATCCATCCCAACCCACATGAGCTAGAGGTAAAACCAAATAAGTTGCAATGCTCATATATGGTGGAATGGTGGAATGATAAGGTGGTGACAGAGAAAGGTGATGGAGTTGAATAAAAGATATGCCCCCAACTCAACTTGGGCATTAAACAATATATCAATAACCAAATACAATATCAAGAGGCAAATACAATTAATAATGCATATGAGAGAAGAACCAAAGAAAGAGGGTTTTATATGATGCTCAAATGCAAGGTGGCATGATGACATGAGCATGATATAATTATGATGCAACAATTCTATGTAGGAAGTAGCATATATATAGACTAGGCTAGTAGCATTGCAATTGTTAGACAATTGGGATGATACAACTCTCCCCCACTAAACAAGAATCTCGCCCCGAGATTCTAGGAAAAAGAAAACAACACAAGGAGAGGCGGTTGTTTGGAACGAAGGTGACCCTACGTTCCCAAGTTGATGAACCATGGAATGGTGCGACCACTACACCTTGCAAAACTTGCTAGACTTGTTGCGAGTCTTGCGTTTTGCTACAAGAACAACGGATTAGAAGAATTGTAGGATTGTCGTGAGACAAGAAGGAAAGGATGAACATAGCTCCGGTTTTCTCAAGAAACATGATAAGAGAAAAAGAACCACTGGTGAAAGAAAAGACAAGATGATGTATCATGAATGAGGAAAAACACACCGTTAAGATTAAAGATTTACCGATACTAGAGATGATGAAATCTTTGTCTCGCCGGAGGAAAAGAGCTAGGTTGGAGAGGTTTGAACCACTATGACAATAGCATCGTATCTTCTCTCGGATTGAGAAATGAAGTACGGAAACAATATAATATAGTCCCTTGATATCAACAGAAAGATTTAGTTAGACATCGTCGGATTAGATTCTTCTTGCGCCGGTAAGAACCAAGGATCTCGCAATTGAGGTGCCTGGATATAACTCCCAGAGACGGATGTGAAGCCAGATCATGGTGGAATCCCGAGAAGCACAGAATATGGAGGATCTGGAGTTTATTGTAGAGATACTTATTGCTTTCCTTAGCCTTGAGGCTAACGCAATAGATTTGCGGCTGATGGCATCAACCATAATTGGCTTTACCACAGAAAAAGAATTGATGAAACAAAGAGAGAGATAATTTCCTTTCATCTTGTTTGGGGATGTCGAGCATCGGTAGAATGATGAGGACAGAAAAGAGTTTGCGTTTGTTTCCACCAGATAATTGTAGATTTTGCTCCATCTAGACTAGACAGACCACCAACAAGAGATTATTGATTACTTTCTTCGAGAGAGCACTCCGGAAAACAAAGACGGAAGTAAAAGTATCGAGGGATAAAGGCCACTTCTAACTTCCGTGGAATGAGTGAAATCACATTAATTCACCAATTCAATGTACAAGAGCGAATGATAAGAGTAGTGGTATGGTAGCTACTCCATCCCGCACTCAAAGCATTACTCCGCACATGAATAAGAAAACCATGCAACCCAACTACCGAAACAGACTGAAGGTATTGACAAGAAGAGCTCATGGAACTCCGTAAGAACACAAAGATAGATGCAAACGATTCGCCGGATTCATAGATAGATAAAGATGATGATGTTGTCGTCATGTCGAAAGTACCAAGCCACCGGAAAGATATGAAGGAAGATTACGGAGAACAACTGCAAGATTCAATAGCTACAGAAAAGATAGCACCAACTTGAACAGAAGGAATACAAGATCTGGAAGGTCTTCATGGCCTCTGGTGGATTGAGCATAGATGATAGAACGAGGGGGTTCAAGAGATTACTTAACGAGACTGAGGTGAAAGAACTCCATGTTCTTCTTGAAATGATTGAGAGAGATTTAGCAGTTTTGAGGAAAATCTTTAGCGGAACGACGATGATAACTTGCCAACAAGGAAAACTCTGGGTTTGATTGAAGATGGAAGATGGAATTAACACAGAACTTGCTGATTCCAGATTTGGAGCGATCTATTTAGCAGAAGGACGTGGCCGAGATAGGTGACTTCAAAAGTCAGAATTCTCACTTTGAGACTTTGCCCACAGGCAGTGCTCACGAAGCTTGAGAGAAAGAGACACAGATGATCTTCCATGTCCTTCCATTGATATCGAATAGGCGAGCATATTATCAACATATACCACCATGGATTAACAAGATATTCCCAGAATACCAAGTTCAAAAGGCGAGAGAAACGAACAAATGCTCGAAACACTTTCTGAGCTCAACGCTCTGTGAAAGATCAACGTTACGAGTAAGGATTCATGTTGGAAAGATGCACTGGTAGAATAGATTATCTGGTCCTTCGGAAGAAAAAGAGATGTCACCTGGTTCACATTGTCGATCGGATCACCGGTTACAAAGATAAAGAGATCTTGGACAAAGAAAAGATGATAGATCATACCTTAAGCAAAGCTATCAGAGACGAAAAGATGCAATTCCCTCGTCTCAAAGAGAATTTTGCAGATATGGAGTTCAAAAAAGATGTGCAGCATGATGAACAGATGATAGACCGCCGTAGTGCTTTGAGAAACTCCGGATTGCCAAAGATGCTTGAATATGCATAGATATGATCACGGTGTACTTAAAATCATAGGAGATAACCGTCACCATTGGAGGATAGAGGTGATTGCATTTTCCATATTCCACTCATGATAAGTGTCATATAGCTATGCTGAGAACCAAATTACAATCACCAGCATCGGATCGACACATGTTATGTAATTAGCCCAAGAGAAAAAGGAGATGAAATAAAACTCCAGGATTAAGCGCCGGTGTTAAAAGAATGAGTTAGCATGGACATGCTGATAAAAGGGAGATAGATAATGTTTCACACACGACTGAAAAGGAGTGTGGAAGCACAGATGTATCAAAGAAAAATTTTCCGCATTTTCGGCATTAAAATACCAATAGATGCGCAAAATCACTTATCAGGTAGAGATTAGCAACTGATGGTTTCACAGAATGTGGAGTTGCTAGAAGGAAGGACACCCTTAAGAAGATGGCACCGGTTAACAAGGAGTCGGATAGATCGCGCCGGTTTTCAAAAGCCTGTCAGTATGGAATGTACCAACAGTTGATAACCAAAGGCAGATTGTGATAACAAATTGGATGCAACAGATAGACAAGGAATTACACACACACACACACTTTCTATGGTACTACGGAAACCCAGAACACGTGAATCCTAGTTTGAATTTTAAGAAGAGGATTGAAAACGTTACACTTCCTTACCAGAAAAAGGTGGGTGGGTGGGTAAGAAGAAAAGTGGAAGCAGTCCTACTCTCGCGTTTTGTTTTTCCCTAGTATACATAGCTACCAAAAATATTTGCTAGACTGACAACGACCATTTGGCTGAGACCCTGAAGGTCGGGATGGCTCTGATACCAATTGTAACTACCTCGGTGAATTACGCTCCTAGTTACAAGCCTGGATGAGCGGAAATGGTTAAAATAGTACGGTGGGGCCCAAATGCCACTCACAGGTAGACCTTTCGGCCGTCCTAACCATTTCCAAACATCGGGACAAGAACGGGCAGCGTAATCGGCAGGTGAAGGGATCAACTACATACACAAATGAGTATGTATGCAAGCCACCATACAACAGTCCTCAGAGCCATTCCATCTAAAAGAAATAGAAATATTGCAACGCCATACGGCAAGATCCAAATATCCTAGATAGATATAATAGTTTAGGATATCTCCTCATACATCAAACATCAGGGTACCAAGCGGAAGCGGAAAACAAGATCCGAGTACGGATAAGAAGCAAATCGGCATAAGATGCCCCATAAATAAACACATCCCGCCCACAGATCTCACGGATCCCCGTTCCCGGAATCTCTACACCAAGTGATCGTTGCCAACATCGTCCGTCTCCTCCACCCAGTATCCATCTTGCGAGTTTACCTGTTCATCTGAATCAAACAATTTATCGTGTGAGACCCTAGGGGTACTCAGCAAGTCTTTATGCCTCTAAAGGGGACACAACCTGGGGTGACGCAATTGCAGCAAAAGATAATCCCTAACAATTCTATAGATACTCGCTAACCATCCGCCTAACCAAAGATAGACGGATGTCCGTGAATTAATAACAACAGTTATAACGGTAATATTAACAGATCCATCCTCCTCCTCGCTTACCAACGAGGAAGCGGACGAACAGCCCCCCATCCGTTGGCAGTTTTATTATCCATTCCATGAGTGTTGCACTATTTACTAGTCAGGTACTTAGTCAAATTAAAAGCGGTACTTTAGTTATGCTTGTCTATGATCGAGAAACTGTGCTCCAAGTCGTCCATAACCGCGGACACGGCTTTCAGAAAGTTTTACCCTGCAGGGGTGCACAAATAGCAACACACTCGATCAACCTCGGAAAAACCAAATCAAAACCCAACGAGGCAGTCACGACAAAGCGATCACGGGATTCAGAAATATTTCAGGGGGCCACCCCATTAAGCTACCCGCAACGAAGTTGGCCGGCTCCGAGACGGACTCAAGGTTTGCGTCAATGGCTGTAAACGACTGGGAACCCGAAAGTGTGACTGGGCTTGTCGATACCGCGAAAACACTCCGCTTACCTAAACAGTACAGGTGCTCCTCGCACAATCTTAAATAAAGCAGTAAAGCATGGCATAAGTACAGAATAGTAATAAAGCCCCAAACTACTTTGTGGCCCCAAGAAATAAGAATGAATCAAGCTCTGGCTCAGGGGGGTTCATAAGCCTCCCGGATGTGGATAGCGCGAATATTCAAGGAACAGGAATCAAGTACTCGGGGTCCTACGGGACACAAGTGAGCATGAAAAACCAAATAGCAGATATTGCTCACCGGTGCCACTTTCATTAGTTATCCCATTACTACTCAGGTTAAGTTGTTTAGGTACCTCGTTATCCATCAGACACTCACATACCCTACACATGCTGTTCTACGACTCGCATGGCTCAAACAACTCCTGTAGTAATGGCTCATGGGATGGAGGAACAAGCTTCGGTGGGGTTTAAAAGTAAAGGCTATGCAGTACTTGGGATTCAGTTTAATGCAATCGCGACTCAATGATGCAAGAATAAGATAGAGGCAATAGGTACTATATGTATGCAAGCATGTGGTAGTGCTTGCCTGGCAGCTCAGTTGAAGCGAGAGAAGGATCTGGGTAGTGCTCCTGGGTTTCTTGATATATCCCCTGCTCAGCGTCTATTCGAAGGAGAACCAAACAAACAAGGGCCAACATAAATAAAGTGCACAAGCATATGAATAAAATGCGACAAGCAAACAATCATGCCATGATGAATGATGCACAATTTGCATGGCAATAAAGTAGCATGGCATGGGTGAGGGGTGGAATACAAGAATAAAGCCTTTTATGGAGTTTTAGTCACATTTTATACTCAAATAAGTTGCTGTACACTCTATATTTATATGATGCATGCTGCAATTCAGAACAAGGAATGCATAAACAGATAGGTCTCGTCGAGCTGATCGATTTAGACATATTATTTGTCAAATTTGGAGTTATAAAACAAAAGTTATTAATTAATTAAGAAAGAGGGCATTTTATTGTAATTTTAAACAACTTGAAAATTAAAGTGTCCAAAATATATTTTGAAGGGCATATTTGAATCCCTCACATTTTTCTGATTTCAAAACATATATTACATGTATTATTTGGATTTATATTTCAAAAGATATTTGAAAACAGATTTGAATTTGAATTTTTAAGCAAATTTGAAAAGTTTAAATTAAAACAGAAAACATAAAAACCTTTTGTTACTCAGCCAGATACAGACCCAGCCGCTGACGGGTGGGCCAGCTGCTGACTGGGACAACATGCGCGCAGAAAAGTTTTTCCCACCGCGGCTTTTCCTAGTCACTGCGATTGACGGGTGGGGCTAGCTGGCTAGGGCCCAGGTGCCAGCGGCGGAAAAGTGCGGAGACTGACAGGTGGCCAAAACGGGAGCGCGGGTTGAGGGATGATAAACTGGGGTGCCTATCTGCAAAGTGTTACTACGGCTGACAGGTGGGGCTCAGGCGGACCGCGGGTTAGGAGTAAAAAGATTGGGGGGGGAGTGCAAAGTAGCAGCTGTTACTGTACTTCTTCTCTGAAACCCTCTGTCGACGAGTTTGTGTTCGACAGGGCGGGGGACGGTGCAGAGATCGAACCCGCGACCTCGCGTGCGCGCGCGGCGGCGGGTACCGCTGGGGTGGCTAGGGGGTTGTGCTGGCTTGCGCTCGCGCGGCTAGGTAGGGTGTGAGGCGACGCAGGGACGTGCAGAGGCTCGCGGCCACGGCGCACCGAGGATGTTCGGCGAAACGAACTAGGGATCGAGACGGCGACAGCGAGGCGGAGCATGTCAGGGAGAAGGAGGAGCTCACCGCGGGGCTCTCGGTGGCGTTGGATCGGCTTGGGGAGCAGCGGATCGACGATGAAGCAGAGGCCGGGCGGAGCTAGGGTTTGGCGTCGGTGGCGGCGGTGATCTTCGGCTCTGGTGCTTCTCCACCGCGACGGCGTGTACATGGTGATGCAGGGGTGCCGCGTGGTCTTCCTCGACACCCGTGATCGCCACGCCACCGGCTGGTAAGAGAAGGGGAGGTGGAGGCCGACGGTGTCCGGCGATGGAGGGTGGTTGTTGGTGGAGAGGAAGGAGAGGAGAGGGCAAGGCCCTGGGGTAGATCCGGCGGGACAGAGGCATGGGAGGTGGTGGCAGATAGCTGAGGAAGGGGGAGGGTGCCGTGGGGAAAGTGGAGGAAAAGGTGGTCTCGGCCACCTTTTTCTTCTCCCTCTCCTCACGTGCTCGGGCAGGGCTCGGTCTGGGGCTGGTCCAGGCAGGGCAGGGCAGGTAGGGATGGCAGGTTCGGTGGGGAGGCTCGGGCTGGGGGGCCCTCATGGCAGGGAGAGAAGAGAGGGAGAGAGAGAGGGGAGGCTCGGTTAGAAGCTCGGTTAGGGTTTTGCTAGGGATGGGGTAGGGTAGCTCGGGTTAGCTAGAGAGAAGGGGGTGGGGTAGATGGTTCGATTGGAGAGGGAAAAGGGGCTGGACCGATCCAAGGGAAAAGAGAGGAGGGGATGGTGAGGGTGGTAGGTGATTAGGTTTAGCTTAGGGTTTTGCATACCCACATGATCAAGCAAGGTGGAGGGGTGTAGAGATGGATAAGGAGAGTGAGATGAGAGAAGAGGTGGTGAGAGGGTTTTTGTGATGAGCTAACAAGATCAAGCATGAAGGGGTGGTAGGGAGGGATAGAGGATGATTCACTCAAATATCAAATAAAAACAAAGGAGGACATAAGATGGAGATGGAAAGGATTTTACATGACCATGCATGGCATACACATGTGAGAAAAACTTGATGAGCACTAGGCAAAAAGAAATAAACCAAACAAGGTGAAAGATTTGAGAGAGAAGGGAGAGCTCCAAGAGATATACACCACTCAAAAATTCATATAAAATCCCAAAGGACTAGAATGTGGTGGTGCTTGCATGGCCCATGCAAAATAATTAATGCCAGGCGTTAATCTTGTGAAAACAAAATAAAATCTCATGGCATTTATCCTTATGCATTCCCAAAATATGGGGTAAAGCCAAGCTAGAAGAATTAAAGGAATGCTCCATGTGGAGTAGAAGGGGATGGCCATATTTGAATAAAAATGGGACATGCTAGTGTGTATGTGCCACTAGGTATTTAGTAAGCCCAAAAATATCCCAACATGAGCATGAACCCCAAAACAACCCATATGGAAGCTAGAAAAGGGTTCCACTCACAAGGCATGCAAAGGTGGCCATGTGGCTCTCATAAACCAATAATGTGGAAACAATATGGTGCATATATGAGAGCATGTGGAGATAGAATTGGATCCATCCCAACCCACATGAGCTAGAGGTAAAACCAAATAAGTTGCAATGCTCATATATGGTGGAATGGTGGAATGATAAGGTGGTGACAGAGAAAGGTGATGGAGTTGAATAAAAGATATGCCCCCAACTCAACTTGGGCATTAAACAATATATCAATAACCAAATACAATATCAAGAGGCAAATACAATTAATAATGCATATGAGAGAAGAACCAAAGAAAGAGGGTTTTATATGATGCTCAAATGCAAGGTGGCATGATGACATGAGCATGATATAATTATGATGCAACAATTCTATGTAGGAAGTAGCATATATATATACTAGGCTAGTAGCATTGCAATTGTTAGACAATTGGGATGCTACACCTCATGATGGCATTCATTCTGCTCATCGGCAGCTTTCTTCTGATCTCTTAAAATTGAGATCACCTCCTTCAAGCGGTTCATTTCCTCGGTGGCGGAATCCTGCAAGATTTTCATTGACTCCTCATGCATCTTCAACATGTCCTACCTCTCCTGCTTGAGGATTTTGTTCTCGCTATCTAGCTGTTGAATGTGCTTGGATTGCTCGACAATGTCCTTGGCCTTGGAAACATATTCTACAAAGTCGGAGAAATAAAAATACACTGTAAGTACTCGGAGAATGTGGGCACAAAACCAAGTCGGAATGCGAAAAATAAAACAGACGCTTGCTCTTGGTGATCTGTTCCTTCAAGAAGGCAGTTTTACCCTTTTCAGCTTCCAAGTCTACGCGCATCTTTTGATACTTGTCGTTGGCCATGCCCCTCCGAGCATTCTCGTTCTGTGGAAAAAAGGAAAAAGTTAAACGTTGTTTAGTCTACTTGGAGCATCTAGCCGGAAAATTTCCACCTAGACGCTCGGGGGCTACAGCGAGAGTTTTTAACTTAGCAATATGCTTGGTCTTTCTTCAAGCATCTAGTCGGAACTAATTCAGTTACAACTAGAGGCTTGGGGGCTACAGTATTGAAATTTATAAACACTACGTATGCTACTCTAAAAGCATCTAGCCGGAATAATTCATTCCACCTAAATGCTTGGGGGCTACAGTGAGAAGTTTTCTACTTTAGTTACTCTTAGAGCATTCAGACATAAATACCTATGGTTTTCCGTCTAAATTCTCGGGGGCTACAGTGGGATACTCATATGAAATGAAAAAAGGCAAATAAAACTTACAATTGCAATGATCTTGAGATTGGTAGCGCTCTCGGCCAGCAGCTTGCCAAAGGATATGTTGTTTCCTTGCAAGATATCTGCTTGATGGAGGAGCTCCTCAAGACCACACGTCGGAGATGTCGGCGCTGCACCAGGAACCAGAGAAGTGCTACCTGGCGTAAGTGTCGGATAGACTATCTTCGGGAACTCTATGGGTTTCTGGGGGGCGAGGACGCCGCCTTCGGTAGAAGTACCAGCTTCCACCACCGCCTTACCGCTACCGATGGCATCCTTAGCCGGAGCTTCAGCCATTTGGTGGGCGGCACTCTCCCGCGTCGCCTGCTCGCCGACAACAGCAACCTCGGTAGAGGCACCTGAATCCACTTCCATGGCGGAAGAGCCAGATGCCTCCTTAGCTTGTGAGCTTGTCGGGGCTGGCGAAGGCTTGACGGAAGGAGTGACAGGGGCGATGGCGGGAGACGTGTCGCGATGCAGCATGTCCTTGATGGTTCTAGAAGTCCCCAATGTTTTGGAGGTCTTCTTCAGGCTGGTCGTGGCTTTCTTCTTGAAACGTACAAAATGTATACGTACAGGAACAAGATAGAAAAATAGACAATGTCGGAGAGAAAGAGACTTACACAAGAGGGGGTGCTTTGGCAAAAGGGATCCCGATGGTCTTTCTTTTCTCCGCCTCCAGGGCGGCGGTAGTCTTTTTGGAGGCTCCACCCTCCGTCTTCTTCTTCTTGCCTCCGTCGGCTGTGTCAGAGGTGGAGCTCTTCCGCTTTCTGTTGGAATTATGCCCTAGAGGCAATAATAAAGATGTTATTATTATAATTCTTGTTCATGATAATGTTTATATTCCATGCTAGAATTGTATTAAGCGGAAACTTTAATACTTGTGTGGTTTGTGAACAACACCGTGTCCCTAGTACGCCTCTATGGACTAGCTCATTGATCAATGATGGTTAAGGTTTCCTAACCATAGACATGAGTTGTCAATTGATAATGAGATCATATCATTGGGAGAATGATATGATGGACAGACCCAAACTAAGCGAAGCAATTAGATCATGTCATCGTGTTTGTCTTTGCGAAGCTTTTCTTATGTCAAATATTGTATTCCTTAGACCATGAGATAATGCAACTCCCTGGTATCGGAAGAAAGCTTTGAGGTCATCAAACGTCATCCTATGAGAGGGTGATCATAAAGGTGTCTCTCAGGTGATCGGAAAGTATCTGTTGGGTTGTATGTATCGAGATGGGATTTGTCCCTCCCAAGTCGGAGAGATATACTTCGGGCCCACTCGGTAATCGATATCAACACCGCTTGCAAGCATGTGGTTAAGGAGTTAATCACAAAGTGATATCGGATTACGGAATGAGTAAAGTACTTGCTGTGAACGAGATTGAACTAGGTATGACGATACCGACGATCGAATCTCGGGCAAGTAAAATATCGCGAGATGAAGGGAATATATATATATGGGATTGATTGAATCCTGGCATCGTGGTTCATCCGATATGATCATCGATGAATGTGTGGGAGTCAATATGGGTTTCCAGACCCCGCTGTTGATTATTGATAGAAGATCATGTCTGCATATTCTCGAACCCGCAGGGTCACACACTTAACGTGTCTCGACGCTAGGATAGATTGGATAATTGGTTTATGAGTTTTTGTTCGGAGTCTCGGATGGGATCCGGGACATCACGAGAGGTTCCGGAGTGGTCCGGAGAATAAGATTCATATAA
Organism: Avena sativa; assembly: GCA_916181665.1. Classification (NCBI taxonomy): domain Eukaryota; kingdom Viridiplantae; phylum Streptophyta; class Magnoliopsida; order Poales; family Poaceae; genus Avena; species Avena sativa. The sequence continues at coordinate 376,680,999 of OV702295.1, read as the reverse complement.
GGCAGTGCAGTTTTTGGAGTTCGGAATTGTTCCGGGTTAATCGGTATTGTACCGGAAGCTTCTAGAACCTTCCGGAAGGGGACCAACGTGGCCACACCTTCCGGGAGGGGGCATGGGCCTATGAGGGAGTGCCCTGGCCGCATTGGGCCAGGGGAACAAGGCCCCATAGGGCCCAGCCGGCCAAGAGAGGTTTAAACTCTAGATAGAGCTTCTAGAAGGGGGGGTTTCCTTGCCCCCCACTCTTCCTCCTTGGGGCCACCGGCCTTGGCTTGGGGGAGGGGCTAGGGCTGCGCCCACCCCTCTATATATAGAGGGCTGGGGGCGCACCAACCCCCTACACCTTCCCCTCCAACCCTAGCCGCCCTGCTGCCCTCCTCTCTCCCTCCCGACTGCTTGTAGGCGAAGCCCTGCTGCAGAAATTCTCCACCAATTGCACCGCGCCGTCGCGTTGTAGATCCAAACCATCTCTCCACCATACTTGCTGGACCAAGGAAGGAGGAGACGTCGAGGTGCTGCACGTGTGCATCTCACGGAGGCACCGCCACTTGTGGTGCTAGATCGGATCGGATCGCGAGGAGGAGAAGCGAGCACGACTACATCACCCATGTTCCGATGAACGTTCCGCTGTGCAAATCTTCAAGGGTATGAAGATCTAATCCAATCTCTCTCGTTGTTTGCATCTCCTAGATTAGATCTTGGCTTTCCCTCTGTTCGCATCTGTAGAAAATTTTGATTTACTATGCCGCGAAACCCTTCACTTTCGTGCCACTGGAGCATCGTCGTCGGACACGACGGTGACTTCCTTCATCCTTGGGTCATAGATTTGAGGAGCCATGCTATCCTCATCTATGTCGCTAAGCTATTAAATGAATAACCACCGTGTTAGATGAGATGATAATTGCTAGATGAGAGAACTGGAGTATATGTCATACACGGAAAATAAGCAATTACCTTTGGGCACTTGCCGTCTACGAACATGTCATAGGTGACGGCGAAGCCACGCTTCTTGTCCTTCACCTTGACGATGTCCTTGAGGCGAAGCTTGATGGAGTCGCTCGAGAAGTTATCCACGGAGATGCGGAGGCTATCCCTTCTGTCGCTGGTATACTCGTGCATCAGCTTCGAGCGGTGCTGCAGAGGTTGGATTCGCCTAACGAACCAGCACATGGCTAGGTCCAAGCCGGTCAAACCCGTCTCTACGAACCACTCTATCCGCCTTATAGCGCGGTAAGCGTCAATTTCGGAGGGAAGGGAGGCCTGGGATCTTCATGTCGGGGCTTCGGCGACGGCTCCATCAACGAAGTCCGGGTACATTACTTCTCGGTTACCCAGAGGGATATCTGGACCGTAGAAGTAAGTGTGCTGCCAGTTTTTGCAGGATTCGTTGCTGACGATGTCGGGGAACCGCCGGCCAGGACGGATCTTGAAGCTTATGGTGCCGCAATTCCTAAGTTCGTCCTTACTGGCTCCGGCTTCACGCTTGACGGTGAAGAAATATACGAAGAGATCTAGCCTAGACTTAATCCCTAGGTAACCCTCGCAGAGCGCCGTGTAATTGCTAAGTGCTAGGATGCTATTGGGGGAAAGGTTTTGGGGCTGGACTCTATAGTGGTTCAAGACGGAGAGGATGAAGTTAGAGATGGGCAGGGAGACGCCGCGTACCAGTTGGACTTTTCATGTAGCCTGACCTATGGTCGTTACCACATCATGGTCTCCAACTTACGCCAAGTCATCATGGACTCCAAAGGTGAATCAGTTCCTCTGTGCGAGCCCAGTTCATACCCTATTGAATGGTATGCTACTTCATACTCCGTCACATATGCATGATAGGTTCACACCGACAAGTACGGAGGAAAGGGAGGAAGCCCGGAACATCAAGCCCGACAAGACGGATGCTTGGAAGAGGAGACGGAAGAAGCCACGGCTGAACCAGTAGAGTATCCGGCCTACACCGGAGTCTCCGATCCTGCTACACCGGAGTCTCCGAACCGACCTCCGGACCGACCACAACAACCGACCCGGGGACAGTCTGTATGCCCCTCCGGAGACGACACCGGAGATACACTAGAGTCTCCGGCCCAGACCGGAGTCTCCGGCCCACCACACCAGAGTATCCGGCCCACAAGATGGGCATGCGCGCCGCCAGCTGGGCTTTTGGCCCATGTACCCCTCTAGATCGTCCAAACCCTAGTTTTATCCCTAAACTACCCCTGTTTATGTGGTTGGCCTATAAATAGATCCCCCGCCCCTTCATGTATCCCTTAGGCATAGATGATAGACTAAAGACAACCCCCATTGCGGAATCTCTAGTTTTGCCTCATCCCCTTTACCAAGGGGACCGACTATCATCACCAACCTCGATTGGACTTTGCATCACGCATCCATCGTTGAACAAGGCCTTGGAGTTCGGTGTCTCGTCTCCAAGTTGTAAAGACCCTCCCCAAGGTGTTCTTCCCTCTTCGATGTGGATTTGAGGGAGCACGTTGACCGATCTTTCCTTGTGAGGATTCTATCGGACCGGTGGCCGCCGTCCGGGAGCAATTGGCCTTGTATCGTGTGACTTTTGCATGTGTTCATCGTGTTTTTCGCGAGGTGTGTGTTCGCTTCCACTACCTTCTCCCTTTCCCCTCGCTTTCCGATCGATTTGACCACGAGATCCATGAAGATCGGGCCACCCAAGAGGTTAAACCCTTCATCATCTGGTATCAGCAGCTTTTGGTTGCCACATATTTCTCATCGATTTGGTCTTTTCCCCATAAATTCCAAAATTCCACCAAAAATATCCCCAATTCGTGTTTTGGATCGATCTGTGATTTGAGTGAGTTTTGGTATGTTTTGATCTGTGGATTACTTGCTAAACTTGTTGATCTACCTTCCCTTGCGTTCCCATGGCCTAATTCCTTGATTTCCCCCACCAATCTGAGGTTTTGGTTCGAGTTTTTCCGCCCAAAACGCGTCCCGTTCGAGTTCTAGACGTTCTGGAATCACCCGGACTGGAGTCTCCACCCCAGACCGGATTTTCCGGACTTTTTGAGCTCCAGACCGGAGTCTCCGCCCTTTCCTGCAGACAGAAAAACTGCAGCACGGTTTTGAGCATAACTTTTGCATTTCAACTCGGATTTTGGTGTTCTTTAGCTCGTTTCGAAGAGGAGAAGGAGCTCTACAACACCATCCACGTTGTTCATGCTATCTACTACATCTAAGTTCCGTGAGCAAGGCGGAATCCAACAATAAAGGTGAAGATCGTCGACGAAAGGTATAACATTCCGCGACTTTTCCCCACTTGCATTCCTTTATGAACCCCACTATCTTTGCGAGCAACAAACACCAATTGAGACTAGTTCCTCTTATGATTGCTTGGGCTGTGCACATTTGATACCTTGTAGAATTCCGAGCAAACTTTGTGAGCGCTATCTCATATAGTTATCTTGTAGAGTTGTTGGCACAAGGAAGAGGCAAGTGAAAAAGAAAAAGGAAAAAAATAGAAAAAGAAAAGAAAGAGAAAAAGATAGAAACAAAGAAGTGCCTCATAGAATAGGAAGCGCAGCTCGATGAACATCATATAGGTGGTACTTATTGTGCATATCTTGTAGCCCACCAATTTTGTGCAATCGAACTAGCGTCTCTCCTTGTACTTGTGTGACATGAGCTTATAGTCTTCGCTAGGTAATCATTTGGTTCTTAGCTCACTTTCTCCGTCGCATAAGTCCCATTTATCCCACTGTGTTTCCTTGTACACATTTCCTATCTTGTGGATTGACTTGTTTGCTTTGTGATCATTGTGGTTCCTTACTTACCAATACAACATCTTGATTTCGGATTGGTTCTTGACATGCCACTTTCCATACCTATCCACCATAGGTCTTGTGTGTGTGTTTTTTTTGGTTAGTAGTTGGTTTTGGTGTTCCGCGTGAACTTCACTTTGCTTTGTTTATTGCTCTCAAGTGTGGCCACTTGCACGATACGATCTTCCAAGGTAAAGTAAGGTTTGACATTGTATCCCTAACTCCCACTACCACTTCCATATACACCGCTTGGTCTTGTGAATCATGTCTAGGGACTCCGGAACCGAGGATGATATCTATGAAGAATCCATGATGAGCCACCATGACTACGACTCCACAAGTATAGAGGACATGACGGAGCACAACACCGACAACGGCTCCACATGCATGGAATACATGGAGCATGACACCAACTATGGCTCCTCAAGCATGGAAGACTTGGAGCTCTACATCGACAATGGCTCCTCATGCATGGAGGATATGGAGCACTACACCGACAATGGCTCCACATGCTTGGGTGATATGGAGTACTACACCAACAATTACTCCCCAAGCATGGACGACTTCGAGTGAGACATCGACGATGCCTCGCCGAGCATGGAGGACACGGAGAACTACATAGACTTTGATGGCTCCTCCATGATCCATGAAGAATTCCTCCACCGTGTGGAGATGGAAGCCTACTACACCAAGCAAGAGGAGACGCATCATCAAGATTCCATGACCTTCAAGGCCAAGCATGCCACACCAAAGGGCACCACCTACTTCGATGATCCACCTCCAAGGCGACAAGCGCCACCACCTCCAAGGCGTCAAGCGCCACCATCGACGACGCATCAAGTGCCACCACCTAGATGGCGTCAAGCTCCACCACCTCCAAGGCTCCAAGCTCCATCACCTCCAAGGCGCCAAGATCCACCTCCTATCCAAAGAAGAGTGGCGTCCAAACATCATATGCATCAAGCGGCACCAAGAAACAAGACTCTTCATCGACAAACATCCTCTCATGAGCATCGCCACCATAAATAGGATACAAGAGATCGTCAAAGGCATCTTCGCCATAAAGACGAGGAATTCATGATGAGCACCAACCATAATGCTCAAGCAAGCTCAAGAAGGCACCACAAGCACAAGAAGAGTGCCAAGGCAAATGATCACCGTCGTGAGTGTCATGTGGACGACCAAGTGCGCCACCTACATCAACCATCGGCAAGGCAAGCCAATGACCTCCGTCGACACCATCATAGGGCACCTTCAACTACTCGTGCCACCACCACTATGGCACCAAGAGCAAGCCTTCCTCCATGCCATCAAGCTTCAACGCCTACGCTTGATTTCCACGACCTCGCGAATGAGGAAAATGACGACCTCTACTTTGCCAAGTTAGCTGAGTTCGGCAAGAGGATGTCTACACTCCAAGATGGAGGAAGCCAAGGCCACATATGTGATGAAGTCGATCCGAGAACCTCTCTCGACAACACCATGAGCCTACTTCCACCACTACTACGAGATGGCCACAAGATGGTCGAGCATGGGATTTTCCCTTTGACCATGGAGGAGAGCGATGATGCCCATATTATGGCATCCAACCTTGAAGGAGAAAAGGTCAAGAATGGTAAGCATGGGATTTTCCCTTCACCAAAGGAGGCGCATGGAGTTGAGGAAACCGAGCCTATCCCCATATGCTTGAGTGATGATGTGGTACTAATCCCATGTGAGTATGAGAGCCACTTAGACCACTTGAGTGAGAATAAGAGTGAGATGAGTGACTCCACCTTATGTGAGATTGAGTGCTTCCACTTGGAGGGCATGAGTGATACTCCTAGTGAGTTGAGAGTGGTAGTTGATAGGTCAAGTGAGACCATTTCGATTTCTAACAAGTTACCCTCTACCTCTAGTGTGTTCTCTTATGTTGTGCTAGGTTCCATGGATCAAGATGCTCCAAGGCATGAAGAAATGATGCCTAAATTAGAGAAGATGTACATGGTGGACGGAGACAATGCTACGTCATGGCTACATCAAGAAGACGAAGTCGTCCACAAGGAGGCCACCACTACCACAACACCCACTTCATATGAGACGTATGAACAAGGTAAAAATAAGGGTGTTGATGATGCCATGATCCCACTAGTGGACATGATGAATTGTGAGGATATGCATGCTATGGATAATACTTGTGACATTACATATGCTTCATTCATATTCCCATGTGATGCTTTGCCTTTGCATAATATTGCTCATGTGGAATTGTTTCATTGCGATACCATTGCCATAAACATGCCATGCTATGCATCTTCTGTGTATCCTCCAATTGCTTTGGACTTGCCTTGTCATGCTAGTCATTCAATTTCTCCTGTTGCTTGCGATAAGATGAATGCTTGCTATTTCACTTGTTTTGCTTGCAAAAATATTGATCATTTGCGTTATAATGAGATGGCCCCCATAGCTTTCTCAAATTTTGGATATTTTGATGATTGCCATGATAAGCATGCTCCCCACTTGCATACTCACCATGCATCTATTTCATACTTGATTGACATTAATGGTGATGTGCACAAGAATAGATACGTCATGATGGATGATGTGTATCTCTACCATGCACACACATTCTTCCTTTTGTGTATGATGTGTGTAGGTACCCGCACTATCATGTCAACCTCGGTTGAGCACGAGTTGACAAAAAGAGCTCTTGAGAGCATCCCACAAGTGAGTTCAAGATCGAACCCAGCTCTGATACCTTTTGCATGCTTTGCATCTTTAATGTTGGCAAATTGCTCTTTCCTATGGTTTCATTGCAAGCATGTTGATGGTATTATCTCACCTTGTGACATTCATGTTTCTTTGCTTTTGGATAATGATGCTTTGTGTGTTGCAACAAAAATGTTGAACATTTTCTCTTTCCGATGTTTTTTGTGCAACCATAATGCCATTAAGAGCATGTATTGTCGTGAGAGCTTCCGAGAATCTCGTCTTGTTGTTGCAACAAACATAAGGACCACTTGCTCTTTCATTTGGTTTATTTGCAAACATGTCGTTTTTGTTTCCACTTGGGATACTCATATTCCCATGATACTTGATGTTGATGATATGTGTATGGCATCCAACATATTGAACAATTTATCTTTCCAATGGTTGGTTCGCACACATAATGATGTTGCTTTGGATATATTTCCTCATGTGTTTTTGCCGAATTCTCCTATTCTTGCATCAAAGATGTTGATTGAAATTTTGATCCAATGCTTTGAGTGCCCCACTACTACGTTATATGGAGTTTTTGAGTTCCCACATTTGGAGGATGTTCTAACGATTTCCATGCACTTTGACCTTGCATATGCATTCCATTTGCTATCTTTGTATTGTGATAATAGTGTTGTGAACAAGAATGGACATGCCACAAATGACATGCTCCTCTATCACGCACGAAAATATTTTGCTTGGTCTCTGTTGTGTGAAGGTACAAATGCATACACGTCAACCTCTATGGACTATATGTTGACAAGAAGAATTGAAGAAAGTTACCTATGTCTACCCTTCATCGAGCTATCTCTACAAGATAAGGTTACTTCCTTCTACTTGAGGACTCATGCAATAATCTTCATGAATTGGCTACACTTTGAGTGTTGCTTCGCTTTTGTTGTGAGCTTGGTAGGCTTCATGGAAGGTGAAGGAACATTGAAGTGTTGTCAAGTCAATCTTCTTGAGGACGACGATATGGTGAACCCCAGGATCAAGAAGGTCTCTCGACGTCTTCTACTTTGTGATGAGCATGTAGAGTCGAGGACGACTCTTTTCGAAGGGGGGAGCTGATGTAGCCCGACCTACGGTCGTTACCACATCATGGTCTCCAACTTACCCAAGTCGTCATGGAATCCAAAGGTGAATTCGTTCCTCTATGCGAGCCCACTTCCTACCCTATTGAATGGTATGCTACTTCATACTCCGTCACATATGCATGATAGGTTCACACCGAAAAGTCCGGAGGCAGGGGAGGAAGCCCGGAACATTAAGCCTGACAAGACGGAGGCTTGGAAGAGGAGACGGAAGAAGCCACGGCTGAACCACCAGAGTCCCGGCCTACACCGGAGTCTCCGGTCCTGCCACACCGGAGTCTCCGGTCCTGCTACACCGGAGTCTCCAGACCGATCTCCAGACTGACCCTAGCAACCGACCCGGGGACAGTCTGTATGCCCCTCCGGAGACGACACCGGAGATAGACCAGAGTCTCCGACCCAGACCGAAGTCTCCGGCCCACCACACCGGAGTCTCCATCCCACAAGATGGGCATGTGCGCCGCCAGCTGGGCCTTCGGCGCATGTACCCCTCTAGCTCGTCCAAACCCTAGTTTTATCCCTAAACTACCCCTGTTTATGTGGCTGGCCTATAAATAGAGCCCCCACCCCTTCATGTATCCCTTAGGCATAGATGATAGACTAAAGACAACCCCCATTGTGGAATCTCTAGTTTTGCCTCATCCCCTTTACCAAGGGGACCGACTATCATCACCAACCTCGATTGGAATTTGCATCACGCATCCATCGTTGAACAAGGCCTTGGAGTTCGGTGTCTCGTCTCCAAGTTGTCAAGACCCTACCCAAGGTGTTCTTCCCTCTCTGATGTGGATTTGAGGGAGCATGTTGACCGATCTTTCCTTGCGAGGATTCTATCGGACCGGTGGCCGCCGTTGGGAGCAATCGGCCTTGTATCATGTGAGTTTTGCGTGTGTTTATCATGTTCTTCGCGAGGTGTGTGTTCGCTTCCGCTACCTTCTCCCTTTCCCCTTGCTTTCCCATCGATTTGACCACGAGATCCGTGAAGATCGAGCCACCCAAGAGGTTAACCCCTTTCATCAGCTTTGAGGTACACCTTTTCTCCAGCTTGGGGAGAAGGTGTCACCTCGCCGGCCGGCGCCGCCCGCCAGGCGAGCCCCTCCGTCGCAGGAAGGTAACCTTCGGAGATCAGTTCCTTGATGTCGCGGTCCGTGATATCCGAACCGCGCCAATTGCCTTTGTGAGATTCAAGTTCCTCTTCCAACGGCTCCAGCGCCGCTGGATTGTGGTCACTTCCCGTGGTCTCGACCACCGCAGAGATGGGGATGACCAGGCCCTCTGGGGGCACGACGATGGAGCTCGCCGGCTTCGCCGCGGCTTCGCTCGACGCCGCCATGGAAGGAGTAGAGCTGTTGCTGGCCATTGCGCAAGTTTGGAGGTGATTGGCGAGAATCAAGGCTAGGGTTTTTTCGTGAGGCTGCGCGGAGAGCTCGAGGGGGTACTTGCTGGAGGAAGAAGACGATGTGAGGGGAGAATGAGGTGAAAAGTATAAATTCCACTGCAATTACTATTTATGATCTCCAGCATCAAGATTAGTGCATCTTGATCAGACGGTTGCAGCGTAGAAGACGTGTTCACGAACGTGCGCGGAAATTTCGCCACGTCCCCAACCGTCACCGCCAACGGTTCGTATCGCTCGCACGGGAATATCGGATATGATTGCATTCTCTGCATGTGTGAGTTACGAGGTGTCGCTGACCTACGTCTACGTCTCCCTAGCTGACATAGGCAGATGAGCCGTCACATCGAAAGATTCCGGCATGGATGGATCCAGACCGGATACGAAAGAGTACGATGGAAGATTCAACATTTCTCCGACTTACAAGTTGATGACAGATAAAACCTTGCAGGGTTCTTTGGGAGGACTACAAGATATTGCTTGACGATTTGTCGACCGCAAGATCTCGGAGTTCTCCGGGGGCTACTATTGGGGATATGCTATATCGGTATCCTTATAGCATGTCTCTTATCCGGCTAACCCGGGTGGCCCATAGTTAGTAGCATGGCCTATGGCCTGTTGGGCGGCCCAGTTAGATGGATCTAGAAGGGAGGCCCATGCCGGATAAAGGAAGGATATGATTGGAGTCACCGATGTACCCGGAGCCTTGGAGTACAAGACAAGCTAGACTAGTCATAGTTAGTGTAGGACTCTGTAACCTATCTGGCTAGGACTTTTCCCTGTAACCCTAGGACCTAGCGACTATATAAGTCGGGCCTATGGGATCCTTTAGGGCACAATATCATATAATCGAGTATCAATCAGCATACACCTCGCACAGCGAACCAATCTCTGTAACTCGGCGTATTGCCCTTATAGTGATTTATAGAAGGAGTAGGATTCTGCCATCATTGTGGATCTGAACCTGGGTAAGCTGTGTTACCTCGTACCCGTCAATCGTCCGCCTTCCCCCACGTCTCTAAACACGTACTGTGAGGACCCCTCCATGGCGTACTTGTCGGCAATACCATGACAGGGCCCCCTTGCTCTAGTGTTTCTTTGGAAACCGTAGCTTTTGATTTGGTTCTTACAAGCTTGTCTTTGATTGTTTGATAGCTTGCTTGTATTCGGGAGCCTCCAATTAGGTTGTGTATGTGTGCCTCAAAATTGTTGTAAAGGTGCTGGCTTCCACCTCGAAGGTTGCCGATATAGTGGAAGAGGTGAATAGAACCCTTTGGGGTGAGGCTCATCGGAGAACAAGGGAGGCCTCTCGTGGCGTTGGTGGTTTGAAACCACCCCCTCTCATAGTGTAGACGTACTTCCCCTCAAAAGGAAGGAACTACGGGAAACAAACCCTTGTTTCTCCATGTGCTCCACTTTGTTTACTTGTATCCTTTACCGCACTTTACTTAACTTGTTATTGCTTAGTGTATGTACTAGTTTGACATATAGGTAAATTCACCTTAGTTGCATAATCTAGATAATTTACCTTTTGTGTCAAACCCTAATTTGAAAAAGAGTAAAATTTGAAGTAGCACCTATTCACCCCCCTTGGTGCCCATACGATTCGTTCAATTGGTATTATAGCCTCGACTCTTTATTCGGGCTTTACCGCCTAAGAGTAAATGGGTAGCAAAGGGGATGAGGTAGAGGATGATGCTAGTACCATAGTGTCCATGGCATACCTCAAGAATTTGGAAACAAACTTGAGATCCACCTTAGGCAACAAGGTCAAACAATTGCGTGATCTATTCAATCAATTTGTTAAAGCCTCATCTCCTCCCCCACCTCAAGAGGGACTACCACCACCAAAGGTGAATGCCTCATCATCACCCACGGTTGTGGTGGTGGGGGGAAATGAAAACACTAATCCCTCCACCAAAAAGGATGGTGGGAAGGAAGAGCACCATGAGGCTCAAGGATGGTACTCTCCCGACCCACCAATTCATCACCCTCATATAAACAATAGAGGAGACCCACCTAAGCTTGTTGCATCTACTTTTTCTCTATGGCAATCACTAATGAAATATCATGTGTGTAGCTCTTGTATTGAGTTATGGAATATTATTGAAGAAGGACTCCATATTGTGGATCCAACCAACTTGACAAGAAGAGAAGTTGTCAATAGTCAACTCAATTCCACTGCTTTGCACATGATTCAACAAGGATTGGGTACAAAAGATTACCCTCACATTGAACACCTCAACACCGCCAAGGAAGCTTGGGATGCTCTCACAGAGTTGTATGTTGGAAATGAGAGCATGAGAAGGAACTAGTATGATGCACTAAGCAATGAAGCCGAAGGCTTCTATATGAAGGATGGTGAAGATCATGAATACATGTACCGAAGGCTCAAGTCCACTGCCACCGCCTTTAGGAATGTGCATGCCTCGCATCTGGATGATGCTTCGATAAAAAGGAAATATGTGAGTGCACTCATGCCCTTTGAGCCCACCGATTTGAAGAGCCTACAAGGAAGACACAACTACCATATCATGACCTTCAATAAAGTTATGCAAGATATGTCCTCTTTCAAGGTTGCTGCCAAGAATTCCAAAGATGCCCGTGCTCGAGCCCTTGGAATGAGAAATGGTGTCAACCTTGATTTAAAGGCCAAAGTTGTGGAGTATGTGGATGAAGATGACAGTGATGAAGGCTTATCTATGAGCCATCCCGATGATGTCAAGATTGCTCATGGTGAATACATGGCCTTCTATGCAAAAAAACTTTTGGAAATATCCCGCCAAAGCCAATATGGAAATGCAATGAAGAAGCAACCCAAATGGAAGAAGAGACAATGTCACTAAATTGAGAACTTGCTTCAATTGTGGTGACCGTTATCACTTTGTGGCGGGTTGTCCCTATGAGAAAAGAGAAGATCATGGGGGTAAACTTGTGTTAAAGAAAACCTCCAAAGCTCCTTTCAAGAAACCCTTCATCAAGAAGAATCCCATCAACAAGAAGTCGGGTGAAATTGTATTGATCACCCATGAAGAATTCTCCTTCGACAATGAAGATGATGAAGAGGAAACATCAAGTGGTGTGGCTGCTCTTGCCACTACTTCTAGACCCACATTCTCCCTCATCGACTCTCCAAATGAGAATAGCTCCAACAAGAATTTCACTTGCCTTATGGCAAGACGAACGGAGGTATTATCATCATCACACCCCTCCTCCTTGGTTAATGATGAAATTTATGATGAGATATCTCTTGAGATCAAAAAGAAATAATTGCTTTTGATGCGTTCATGAATAACTTGCAAGGGGAACACAAGAGACATTTTGTGGACCTCTTAGATCAACTTTATCACACACAAGAGCTTATTGATGAGAGATGTAAACTAGGGAGAGAACACATGATTGAGGTAGAAGCTCTAAATAATGCTCTAGAAGAAGAACAAGAGACTAGGATGTCCCTTGAACTAAAACTTTAAGGGCTTGATGGGGCTAATGACATAATTGTTAATAGACTCGTCAAGGAACGATACCATGCTATTGCCAAATATAAGAAGGCTAAAAAGGATAAGATTGAGTTTGGTGTTGTTTATGAAAAACTTGTCGAGGACTTTAGGATGCTTGACAAGGCTCACAAGCCTTGGAGAGTGAACTCTTGTTACTCACAAAGTCTCATGAAAAGCTTCAAACTAAATTGACCAATATTTCTTCACCTATCACTTTCATTCCTTCTAGTTGTACAAATATGCTTGAAGAAAATGCTAGGTTGAAGGGGGAGCTAGCTAAGGCCACCTTTCCAAAACGAAACAAGTCCATTGATGACCTCTTGAGCAAGCAGAGGCCAAATGGTGAGAAAGGGGGCATTGGCTATGTATCCAAAGCCAATAAGAAGAACAAGAAGAAGAAGGCCAAGCCCGCACAAGAAAAAGAGAAGGCCATTATGGGTAGTAAGACCACAAGTGGCAAAACTATGTATCATGATGACTTTGCAGGAAGTGCTAACCCTCACTATGTTTTAATGCGTGATTATTATGGTGATGTGTATGCACAATATGTTGGCCCATTTGATGGTTACATTGCTTGGTCTATTTGGGTTCCCAAGAACCTTGTTGCTAACAAAAGAGGACCCATTGAAAAATGGGTACCTAAAAACTAGTTTGATCTTTTGTAGACCTATGATTCCGGAGGGTCAAAGTGGGTGCTTGATAGTGGATGCACAAGTCATATGACCGGAAGCACATCTATTGTCAAGGAATTGACACCAAATGATGATCAAATATCCGTGAAATATGCCGACAAGTCTAAGTCTAAGGTAATGGGTTTCGACAAGGTTGTGGTTGCCCATGACATTACACTCGTGGACGTCATGCTTGTTGAGACCCTTGGCTATAATTTACTTTCAATCCGTGCTCTTGGAAATATGGTCCTTGCCATCTTTATTGATAATGATATTGTGGTCCTCATGTGGAGAAAGTCTCTAAAGGTCGCTTTCGTTGGGTACGTCGAAAATGACTTGTATGTGGTGGAATTTTTGGGGAAAACCACTACAAGTGCGATGTGCCTATTCGGAAAGGCCGATGTGGGTTGGTTATGGCATCGCCGTCTAGCCCATGTCAACATGATAACTTTGCAAAGTCTCCACAAGGATGGCCATATTGTTGGACTAAAATAAAATGTTTGTTTTGCCAAAGATCGTGTTTGCAGGGCGTGTGAAGGAAATATGCATGATTCTCCCCACAAGCCGAACAACTACATCAAGTCCAAGAGGATCTTGGAGCTCCTTCATGTGGATCTCTTTGGTCCTCCATCTCATGCAAGTCTTGGTGGGAAGAAATATTATTTGGTGATTGTTGATGACTATTCAAGATACACATGGGTATATTTAATCAAGTTGAAAAGTGAGACCCAAAAGAACTTCATTGACTTCATCAACATGGTTCAACGTCAATACAATGTCCCTATGTTGGTAATAAGAAGTGAGACCCAAGATAACTACACCTTGAATGGATTTCTTAGTGATGAAGGGATAAAACACCAATATTCCGCTGCATATACCCCTAAACAAAATGGTGTAGCCAAGAGGAAAAACCGGACTCTTATTGATATGGCAAGGACCATGTTGGCGGAGTTTAAATCTCCATATAATTTCTGGGCCAAAGCAATCTCCACCACTTTCCATGCATCAAACCAGCTCTACCTTCGCAAAGAATTGATCAAGACTCCATATGAAATACTTACCGATAACAAGCCCAACATGTCTTACTTCCGGGTGTTCGGTTGTATGTGTTTCTACTGCATAAAGGGTGTTCGTTTGTCCAAATTTGATTCCAAAGCATTAGAGGGTATTTTTGTTGTCTATGGTCTCGAATCTCACACTTCTAGAATCTATGATAAGCTCTCCGGAACTGTCATAGAATCTTGTAGTGTGGTTTTCGAAGAATATGATGGTCCCCAAGGGGGCGTGTTGATGTTTGTGATGCAGATGATGAAATGCCTTAGGATGCCATAGGAAGAATGGGTGTGGGATTTATCCTCCCCATTGAGGAACCCCTTATGGCGGATCGAGAAGAACTATGCTCTACTCAAGTGGAGCCCTCATCTTCACAACATCAACAAGCTCCTTCTATCGAGGAGGACAATGACTCAAGCCAAATACAAGCCGTGGACCCTCAACATGTTGATCAGGGAGATACCTCTAGTCAGGAGGAGCTTGAGTCACCATTTTCCAGAATGTCTAGTGTTGCTTAGTCTATTACACAAGGAAGATTTGTACAATCTACCGTAAGAGCAGCTCAACTCCAGTCTAGAAGTGTGCCTGATCAAGACCACGGTCAATCTTTGCCTCTTGATGAAGAGAATGATTCCGATGATGATCAAGGTAAATTTAATGGTCAAGACGAGGACCAAAATGATGAAGAGATCCCCTAGAAACAATAAGGAGATCGAAACTCGTCGCAAAGCTAGAATGTTGGAATTGAGAGACCACTCTCTAGAGAATGTGGTTGGGGATCTAAGAAGAGGGATGTCCACTAGAGCTCAATTGAAGAGGTTTAGTGAACACCAAGCACACATTTCCATGATAGAACCCAAGAAAGTATGGGAAGCTCTTGAAGATCCAGATTGGTTGGAAGCAATTCACAAAGAGATCAACAACTTTGAGAGAAATAAAGTATGGAAGTTAGTTGAAAAGCCAAAAGATTGCCGCATTGTTATATGCACCAAGTGGATTTTCAAGAACAAGCAAGATGAGCATGGAATTGTTGTAAGGAACAAGGCTAGATTGGTTGCACAAGAGTTCTCTCAAATTGAAGGCATTGATTATGGAGAGACATATGCACCCGTGGCTTGCCTTGAGTCCATATGTATCCTTCTTGCTTATGCGGCACATCATAACTTTAAATTACAACAAATGGATGTAGAAAGTGCATTTCTTAATGGTCCATTGCATGAGTTGGTATATGTAAAGCAACCCCCGGGGTTTGAGGATCCCAACTTCCCAAACCATGTCTACAAACTTGATAAGGCGCTCTATGGGCTCAAACAAGCCCCACGCACGTGGTATGAGCACCTTAGAGAGTTGTTGTTAGACCATGGGTTTGAGGTTGGGAAAATCGATCCCACTCTTTTTACTACGAAGGTCAATGGGGAGCTTTTTGTATGCCAAATATATGTTGATGATATTATCTTTGGCTCATCTAACAAAGCTTTTAATGATGAATTCTCAAAGCTTATGACTAATAGGTTCCGGATGTCTATGATGGGAGAGTTGAGAGTATTTCTTGGTTTTGAGATCAAGAAAGTAAGAGGAGGAACATTATTCAACCAAGCCAAGTATACTCAAGATATGCTCAAGATATTCAAAATGAAAGATTTAAATGGAGCTCCTACTCCCATGGCAACAAAGACTCATATTGAACTAAATCCAAATGGTAAAGATGTGGATCAAAAAGTATACCGGTCTATGATTGGTTCTTTACTTTACCTTTGTGCATCTAGACCCGATATTGTGTTGAGTGTAGGAGTGTGTGCAAGATAGCAAGCACCTCCTAAAGAAAGCCATTTGATGGCGGTCAAGAGAATCTTTCAATATTTGGTTCATACCCCAAACTGTGGTATTTGGTATCCTCTGGCTCAACATTCGCTCTCTGTGGATACACGGACTCATATTGGGCTGGTGATAAGGATGATAGAAAATCAACCTCCGGGTCTTGCCAATTCCTTGGTAGGTCCTTGGTGTGTTGGTCTTCTAAGAAGCAAAATTGTATATCTCTCTCCATGGCCCAAGCCGAGTATGTGGCAGCTGCTAGTGCTTGTACCCAATTGCTATGGATGAGGCAAACTTTAAAGGAATACGGTGTCCATTGTGACAAAGTGCATCTTCTATGTGACAATGAAAGTTCTATCAAGATTGCCTACAATCCGGTGGATCACACAAGGAAAAAGCATATTGAGATTCGTCATCACTTCATTAGAGATCATGTTGCTCGAGGTGATATTGAGCTATCGTATGTGTCAACCAAATACCAACTTGCCGACATTTTCACGAAGCCACTTGATGAAGCAAGATTTTTCTATTTGAGGAATGAACTAAATATCATAGATTCAAGGAGCTTGACTTGATCACCTTGCATACTCACCTATGTTTTGACCCTTATTTGGTTTAGGGTGCAGGCATGGATATAGGGGGAGTGCGGTCCTAATACATTGGGCTATCCCTCCCCCCATAATGCCAACATTAAGAAATTCGATTCTCTTAATATCATTTTGTGATATGTGAGCTTCATTGATGAGTAGTGGCTATTAACCCAAGGACAATTCTTCGCGGTGTCATGCCACAAACTCTTACATGGTGGCCTCAGCCACTGCCCTCTTCTTATTGAAGAGTTGGTTCTTTGTTCGTGTCTATTTGGAGCTTTATTAAACATTTTAGTGGATTTCTATGGTTTTTCTTGATTCCTCACAGTGTGACATCTTAACCCAAGCCTTTCCCTTGTCTTAAACACTCTCTCTCTCATATATGTCCCCAAACACTAAAACCTGGTGCATTTGGTCGAGGAGGACCAAAGTCTCTAGTGTAGGCCGGAGTCTCTGGTCCAGATGGTTTTCGGGCACCGCTTAAGGGAGGTCGGGGTGAACTGAAATAGACAGTTTCATTCTTCCACCCTCGACCTCTCCTCTCAACCCCGTCGCCTCCCCTTCCAAATCACCTCCCCGGAGGTCACGAAGCCCCCAGGATTCTCCGTGCCGTCGGCCAGCCTCCTCCCCTCCACCATTGGGCCCTTCCCACCTGTGGAATCGATCCAATGGACAGATCCGGTACCTCTCCTCCTCTTTTTCATCTATGGTTCATCTCTTGATTTGTTTTTGAGGATTGGTACTGATTTTGCCCACTGGGATCACTTGTATGCGTGCACACTATCACATTAGCCTCGTTTCCTTGCCCGATCTATTCGAATCACTGCCTCCCAGTGCATGCCCGACTCTCCCGACCGTAGACTCTAGTCTGAGCCGGAGACTCTGGTGTGCACTGTGGAGACTCCGGTGTGGAGTGACTCAAACTGATTCAGCAAAGACTCAAGTCTCTTGTGATAGCATTTCCGGGACATATATGCTTACCTCCATGCTATCTCCCTCATTGATGCTCACATGTTCTGGTTCTCGTCGTCCCCTTCGCACCAAGGCCAAGTCAAAGAGGGCTGATCCATGATATGATGAGTCCGAGGGTCAGTATGTTGTGCCCCCATCAAACTGGAAAAAGTAGGCCCGTGATGCAGCATACATGAGGAGGGAGCATGAGCAGATTGAGGAAGAGAACCGTGCCAAGAGGGCAAAGTACGACAATCTCCAATCTTTGGCCCGCATGTTAAAGAAGGAGTACCGTGAGCTGCGGAAGATACCATTCTATGACTTGCCTCGGAATAGCGATGAACCATGCTATTGGAGGAAGGAACAAGTTGTGTTCATGAAAGACATTTACAGCAAGCTCACCAAGTCACCTGTGTGCCCCCAGAAGTACATGAGTGTAGAGCAGATGCGGACCATCTCATACTTCACTGATGCGCTGTGGATTTCTGAGAAGCTAGGGTTGTTCGGGTTGATGGAGCTCCGTGAGGATTACAACATCGCCCTTGTGCATCAGTTCTATGCCACAGTGGTGTTTGGGTCTGACCAAGCAAGGACAATGACTTGGATGACTGGAAATCACCGCTGCACTGCGACTTTCTATGACTTTGCTGATGCCATCTTTGAGACTTTTCAGGGTGTGTCCACTCATGTTGGGAAGCGTATGCACTCAACAGCTCTTGGGGAGAACAAGAACAAGCTTGCCCCTTTGTATGGCAGCGAGGGAGTTGTGGGCGGGACCAAGGGCCTCAAGCCCCTCTACAATCTGATGTTGAGGATATTCCGCCATACCATTTCCCCCAGTGCTGGAAATGATGCCATACTCACAAGATTCACCTGGCTGGCCCCGAGGCAGACGCGGATCCTATTGACATCATGGATTTCATATTTGAGGATATGTACCATGCCATATTGTACAAGAAGGCTCCCCCTATGCACCACTTGTCATGAGGCTCATCAACACCCTGGCTCACGGTTCACCTCTTGCTTTGCCTCCCAACCTTATGGATCATACTCTTGTATCACTACAGCAGAAAGGACGCATGGGGCCTCCTCCTAGACGCTCATATGCCAATGTGGAAGAAGAGATCACTGAGACCGAGAGGGCCCCCTCTCCTCCTAGGGCTCAGAGGAAGAGTGTCTCCAATGCACCCATGCCTCCCATGACACGAGAGTATGTACATGATAAGGTCAAGAAGGACTCATTCTGGGAGAGGACCCTCTGTTGTATGAATGTGGACATCCGCAAGCAACAGCATGCCTCCTATAAGAGCAACCGTCGCATGGAGAAACTACTTAAGGAAATTAAGGCTCAGGGAGAAGCAGAGGATTAGGAAGGAGAGGATGAGTACACCGATGAGCATGGAGATCACCCTTCCATTGAGTATGAATATACACTCTCCTTTGGGGCATGAAATGCCCAACAAGACAGCTTGGTGGACTGGCAGACCTTCTCTGATGTCACCTCCGGATTTGGGTACCAGGGTACATCTTCTCGCCCTCACGGCAAAGGACCAACAGCTACATATGAGGATGATGACTATGAGGAAGATGATGATGAGGATCAGGACATGGATGAGGATGATGACGATGACTATTGATCCTTTTGGGGCGCTAGCTTAGGTCTTTTCCCTTTTTGGTGTTTCGATGCCAAAGGGGGAGAAAGACATTGTCATCGGGATTCGCATGGGCTTGGAGATTGGATTTGGTTTTTATTTGCTTGTTATGTGAATCTCGAACTCTTATTTGTTATTTGTGTGAGGACTCTTATTTTCTATTTGTGTGAGAACATGTTTGCTCCTATATTATTGTAACTCGTGTGAGAACTATGTGTTTATATACTACCTGCCATGCATATTTTACTTGTTTATCCTAGTGCACATAGTCAGGGGGAGCATTGTTATACATTGTCATATCTTATTGCAAATAATTCCATGCAAAATCACTTGTTGTCATCGAACAACAAAAAGGGGGATTGAAAGGACATTTACTGTCTTAATCACTTTTGGTGTTCGTTAACACCTCGTAGATCATTTTACAGTATGCTAATGTCTATAGGTTGGTATAATGCAAAGTGAAAAGGACCTTGGCCTAAGAAATTGTCCATGTAAGAAGATGCAGGTTTCTGGGAACTCTAGACCGGAGTCTCCGGTTTGGACAGACTGGAGTCTCCGGTGTGGTCTGGAGTTTCCCCAGGAATCTCCGGAGGGGCCTCCGGAAAACTGCTTGGGACCTTCTGTATGGGAGTTCGGAGATCAACCGGAGACTGTCCGGAGTCTCCGGTGTGGCTAGACCGAAGTCTTCGGTGTATGCGGACCGGAAACTATGAAGAGTCTTCGGAGGAGATTTTCCCAGGGGCGCTAGGACATTTAGAGAGGTGGTCTAGAGCTCGGTCCGAAGACTGGCCGGAGTCTCCGGTGTAGACCTGAGTCTCTAGTCTGTAGGCCGGAGTCTTCGGTCTGACAAGTTCTCCAATGGTCAGAAAATGGTCCAGTGAAGGGGTGGCCTATAAATAGGGGACCTTATCCCCTTCCTCTAGCTGCTCGACCCATTCAAGTACACCATCCCCATTTGAGCCACCAAATCAACAAGATCTCTTCATCCAACCATCCAAAGTCATTGATCTTTGGAGAATCGAAGGAGGAGGCCTTGATCTACACCTTCACCAAGAGAGATCTTCATTTCCCCCTCATTCACTTGAGGCCCTCCTTGCTCTAGTGTTTCTTTGGAAACCCTAGATTTTGATTTGGTTCTTACAAGCTTGTATTTGATTGTTTGACAGCTTGCTTGTATTCGGGAGCCCCTAATTAGGTTGTGGAT
The DNA here is from genome assembly GCA_916181665.1 of Avena sativa. Lineage (NCBI taxonomy): Eukaryota > Viridiplantae > Streptophyta > Magnoliopsida > Poales > Poaceae > Avena > Avena sativa. The sequence continues at coordinate 376,660,552 of OV702295.1, read as the reverse complement.
GTGTTCCTCGAACTTGTTGTAAAGGTGCCGGCTTCCACCTCGAAGGTTGCCGATATAGTGGAAGAGGTGAATCGAACCCTTTGGGGTGAGGTTCATCGGAGAACAAGGGAGGCCTCTCGTGGCGTTGGTGGTTTGAAACCACCCGCTCTCCAAACGTAGACGTACTTCCCCTCAAAAGGAAGGAACTACAGGAAACAAACCCTTGTGTCTCCGTGTGCTCCACTTTGGTTACTTCTATCCTTTACCGCACTTTACTTAACTTGTTATTGCTTAGTATATGTGCTAGTTTGACATATAGGTAAACTCACCTTAGTTGCATAATCTAGAAAATTTAACTTTTGTGTCAAACCCTAATTTGAAAAAGAGTAAAATTTGAAGTAGCGCCTATTCACCCCCCCCCCCTCTAGGTGCCCATACGATCCTTTCACAGAGGTTTAATCGAACCTTGGGAAACAATGCTAAAAGGAATTAAAAAGGAGACGTCTACAAGACTTTGTTTTTTTGTTTTACCTTCGTTTACCGGACCAATCTAGTTTATTTTATATCGTTGGTTGTTTCAACGGATGGAGATAGGATAGGGTTGAAAATCCCCTACAGCTGCACATCATGTGAGATAAAAGATAATAATAGGCACAGTCATGTATAGTATTTTAATAGAGATAATCTTAGTGGGCAGCACATCCTAATATACTAAAGCCCCTGCGAGTCACATGCATAGCAATAGCCTTTTGATCCAATCAGTTGTACTACGAAGCACCGTGCTACAAGCAGTTATTAAGTGAAAAACACAAATCAAAGCCTTAAGGAGAGATGTTGATGTTGTTCCCGAATAGGTCGCTAAGCGAAGACCGTACAACACTTTTTGTCACTGGGTTTCCTATGAGATCGCCGCTAGCCAAATATCTCACCTCAAGCCTTTATCGATCTCGGGGGTCTTCGGTACCTACAAGGCTAAAGATCAACGCAAGAGAAAAAAACAAAAGATATAAATACCTTATTCAAACAAAATACAATGCTCCGATAGATTAGATGCACATAATTTATGTGAGGCTTCTCTCCAACCCGTGGCCCGTGAGGACTACTCACTCATAAGAATAAGATCTAGGATAGAAAACATTGTGCAAAGTACTTAGATTGAAATCAAATATTCTTACAACGGTCGCTGAATCACAAGAAGATCTCAAGGACAAAGTAATGGCTATGGCTAATGGAGAGTATGGAAGATAGAGGGGATGAACTATGGTGTGGATCTCCTTTAGTGGTGTTGTGATGCAATTTGAGAATGGGGGCCCTGGCGGCTGGGACCTCGAAATATATAGGCGTATTTACAAAAATTGTAGGGTTTGAGGAGGCAAGGCCACTGTCACATGGTACTGGCGGTCCCTTCCCGTACCAGTGGTCGTTATAGACCCTGATGCCTGGTAATTGCTCAAGGATTACTTGGTCGTGTGGACTTCCTCAAAATCTTTATTTATGACTCCTGATCTCGCATTGAAAAGCGTGATTTTTTCAGAACACAATTCAAAGCAATGGTTTGCATATCTTTACAATAATTAGTCATTAGTGGCAAGGCTAGAGAGATTCTTGTCAATTTCTTGACTAAAAACAATGTTTAAACGTGGAAAAGATGGCTATTTCTAGAGCCATCACACACCGCTAACCTAATGTATGCTATAAGGGTTTCCCTAATGTATGCTATAAGGGTTTTCCTTCTAGTGACTAGTGCAATCAATTTCGGCCGAGATGCGTAGCACTGCTCGAGAACCGAATGATAGGCATGATGCATTGTGTATCTCTGGATAGGAGAGACCTGTATTTTATAGGCACAAAAGGTAAGGAAAACATGTAGCGATAGGAGATGAAACGAGAACACAACTCGTACACGGGGCATAGGTGGATCCATAGCTCGGCTCATTCCCACAACCCATAGAGCGCGTGTCGTGGCGAGGAAAGGCAAGGCAGACGGCGGAGGATCGCATATGTTGGTATCTTTTTCTAAAGCTTTTACAAGTGGTAGAAGAGTTTCCCTTATAAGGGGGGTCCAACTCTCACTCAGGTAAATGTGTGACTAAACCTTAGTCTCGGCTTTTGTCGTGCATGAATGAGCCAAGTGGGACTTTGGGATTTTCCAGTAGGGATTATCGGGTAAAATAAATGGGGCTGTCCCAATAATTCCAACACCTGAGTCCCATAACCTTGGCACAATGTATTCTTTTGGTTTATCTTGAGAAATAGTATCCTTCCTTGGGACAATATGCTTTGAAGGAGGGGGAAAAGGTGATAGAACCTGCCAATTTTGCGGGACAAACAAGTTGGTTGATCATCCTTTTCTACAATGCCATATTGCTTAGTTAATGGAACATTTTACAATGTGCTTTGGCTTTAGAGACATACATGGGAACACACATGGCCTTTTCAGGAAGGAGGATAATAATCTAATAATTGTGAGTATTGCTGCCCTATTTTTGGCAATTTGGAAATATGGAATGAAACTTTTGTTTCTCATAGCAAAAAACACGCTTGAATGTCGCTTTTGTTTTTGTAGATTGAGTTGCCTACAGGTTTAATGCTTGGTCAATCTTGGTGACAAAACAGGAAAATACGAGGTGTTCAGATGAGGAGTAAAACGTTTGGAGCAGGTTGCAAACGAAGCCCCTTTAAACCAGCACAAAATGATGTGGCTGCGCCCTTCTTCAGTTTAGGGGGCACTGTAGGATGCACTCGTTGATATGATGCTTGCTGTGTTATGTGCTTCCAGCATTCCAGATGTTGCTCTTCTTTTCGTTCTTGTGCACTAGTTTGGTTTTTCATGAGACCGGCCGGACTCTGATCAAGCGATCATCATCATCTTGAGAGTTTAAGACAGATTCTCTCTCCTAGCATTTCGTACTTTATTAGTAATTGGATTAGGAGAAACTGTCTCTACCGTATTTTGAGCCACCAAGAGTCTAGCTACGACCTGGGTTTGCACATAAATCCCATGACCCCTAGATCCGGGGGCCTCGACATTGGGGAACTTGTCTGGTCGAACCTTCCTCGAAACCTTGCACCAGTTGCATCTTTCTTTATCTGGTAAAGGGCAGCAGAATTTGTTTATGGTTGGCGCCACTTGCCAATAGCATTTTCATCAGTGGCCAGGCTAGGGCCCTGCTCCCAAAACAACGTGCGGATTGCTTAGATTACGATACCGAGGGGGCGACCTTTAATCCTTTAAGTAATCATCTCCACATCGACATGTCGAGTTGTTTAGCCTGTCACTTGCTGCATTAGTACTGTATTTTATTGTTGAGCCCCTGAGCCGATAAGCCAAGGTAGACAGGAGACTAGACTAGAGAGTAAATCTAGTAAAGAGCAGGGGTTGCCCCTCTTCACAATGTCCCCAACGAGCAGGTGTCAGCCTGCCAAGTGCTGTTTGTCGAGCGGTTTGATGGGTTCTAGCATGGTAAGCAGCCAGGAATCTGTTACCTAATTACTAGGAAAACCTATTTCGAGCCGCCGTATTATACGGTTGCATCTGTACTGTTCAGTACTGTATTCACGCAGTTGCAAGATGTTCCACTTATGCTTACCTGTATTCTTGGGAGCAAAAAGTATTCGGTTCACTGTTATGTTTGGTCAGATAAACTTAATATCCTATCTAGCATCTTACAGCTGTGACTAATTTTCCGCCAAAAAAGATCACCTTAATTACCAAGATTCCATATGCATATTGTTCAATGTTAATCAAGTACAACTAATGACATGTACGTACTTAATAATGAACAATTAATGGTACAAAGTCTTCCCATATGTATATATATAATATAAAGAAGGAAACGAAGACTATCAGAAAACCAACAGGGAAACAGGGGACAAATACTGAGTCCGCCATTCAGTCACAATCAGAACCCATCCAAAACCCATTGCAGAAAAAGAAAATCCATCTAAAACTATTAAACTACCCTTACCCCTGACGACCTGCAGACAAAGGGCTAACAAAGATGCATGAATGCTCTGCATATATCAGATTACAGATTAGATCAGGTCAGATCTTTGCAGTAAGTGTTCTCTGATAAAATGGCTGGACTCTCTCAGCAATTTGCAACAAAGTATATTGCAAGCTGCACCGAAACGTGGGTGTGGCTTGGGATTGGTAGCCTCCACTGTCCTGATTGATTAACAATGGGGTCACTATTTGTAATCCCAACTGGCAATACATCTAACCGGCTGGCACATACTGTCTATGTCCCCTTTGCTGCAACTTGCAGTTAAACAAACACACAAGCATCACACCCCGGGCGAGGGTACGTAAGATCGGTACCCGCGGTTCGCTAAAGCCAAGAAAGCCAGTTACACAAAGCACAATCATAGTACTAGAGAAAATATTTTCAGAAAAAAAACAAGGATATCAATCACATGGAAATTGAATTTCTATATATCTGTGTACATACTGGCAAACTTATAAAAGCACAAATCATGTACTGTATAGTATTATAAAGCACTATCCTGGTACTAGAGAAAATATTTTCAGAGAAAAAAAGGAATAGTTCATATCAATCACATGGAAATTAATATCTATATATCTGTGTCCATGCTGGCAAACTTATGTTCCAAACAAAAGAAAATGGGGATTCCGGTCTCAAGGCTCGGCCATAATTTGGCGGCAGATTCATCGGCTCGAATCTATTATGTGTGGAAACATTAGACGTATGAAAAGACCTTACAAAGCCTCTTGACTTAGAAACGGAACGAAACCATAAATTAGTACAGTAGTACTGTAGTACTATATTTTGATCGAGTTTGTACATACTGCACGCCATTGTGCTCGCCACCAGCTACCTCCTCAAAATTTAAAGTCCTCCTCCGGCCTGTGAGTAGCAGCTTGACAGGGACATAGGTGGCTAGCTGCCTCCCCATCTCCTTCTCCATTTCCCACATACCTGCTGCTGCTGCTTCTTCTCGCGACCTAGCTAGATAGCGCGGAACGGAAGATTCAATGGCGTCGCCACGGCCCAAGGGAGAGTCCTTTGACTTCGAGGAAGCCATGGGATCTGCCTCCGCGTCCTACAGCTCTCCGGGAGGCGTCTTCGGCCTCTCTCCTCCCGACTCCACGCAGCGCGACAGCCGGAAGAGAAGGTATGTGAACTCTTCGTCGTATTTACCTCGTCGAGCTAGCTGTTCGTTGCTACTTGCTGCTTGCTTTACCTCCAACGTTTGAATCTCCCTAGCTACTTCTCCTGCCCTCTTGGATGAGCCCATCGTTCTGAAACTAGATCCTGAAGCTGACATGTTGATTTCCATTACTTCTCTTTCTCGTTTGTGGATTGAATCTGTCAAAACGTATAGAGCCATTGATGCTGTTGTGCCTTCTCGGATGTATTCCAATAATGGCAAGATTTGGAAAAAATAAGGAAGAGCTAGAAAATAGTACTTATTAACACGGTCAGAAACTGGTGGTACTAGTAGTCTCTAACCGGAATTGGAATACTTAAGATGTGTTGATGCATGTTGAAGAAAAAAGTATTGATGTACTAATGTGTATAGTTTTTTCTAAAAGACTAGTGTATAGTTACAGCTTGAATCAATAGTCTGCTGCTAAAACAATGCTGAAAACACAGATGGTTGAGGTCAGCTGATAGCGTGTCTGCAGAGCCTAGACTATAGCAAAATGTAATGGAAAGAAGGACAATTAAACTGAATCATACAACGGCCGCTAGAACTTTCTTTTCTCTAGTAATTACTCATGTGGGTCGAACTATATTTCATGGGGTCAGGTCAAAGCTGGCAATTCATTGCCTAATTTTTCTCAGACCTTGGATGGAAATCCCACACCATGCTAAAGGTTATTGTGAAAACTTGTTGCCTTGCTAGGATCCTCGTACTAATTGTATGTGCCAGCCATTTCTGGAAATTCTCCATAGTTCTAGCAAAAGATGCACATTCTCCTGTCAATGAAGAGCATTTCTTTGGAGACTTTGGAACCTGAAGTCATATTTCTTTCCTTCTTTTCGAAGGAATTCCCTTTTATTTTCTATGCTTGTATATAGATCTTGGTCATAGTGGAGGGCTCCATCTTCTGAGAACCCTAGAGTATACCACTTGTAAACTGTTGTCCATGCACATTTTTGGCATGCTTATAAAAAAAGAAAAGGAGGAGGACATGTGGTCTAGCTACTTTATGATATTGCAGCACTTTCCTGAATACTATCTTATGACTCAAGAATCTGCTTTACTTTCCTAAAGGTTAAAGAAAAGACATAAGTGTGGAGCAGATGGATCATTTTCTATAAAACACCAGTGATGTATACGAGCGGTTCTCATACTATGGAGTCCCTAGCTAGCTAATTAGCAGTTGTACCAGTGATGTCCCTTGAACGAAACTGGAGTATATATAGTTGTAATATTAGTATTTCAAAATGGATTGATCCATGCATGAAACCTTGTCGCGTTTCTCTTTTTATCCTAGCTAATTACTGTCTATAAATATACTGGTTTTGTACTTATCTTTTGGAAAATGTCTATCCTATTGGCTTGACACACTTTCACCCGATTTTAGGAAGTGGGAAAACAACTATTTGCAGTCTTATAAAATATGGAGAAGTGCATACATGTAAATTATGCTTAAAAAAAACACCATTTACGACTCGTAGAAAAAAGAGTAAATTTACAGAAACACGCCTTCAAGTGTTTATGTAACAAACAACTAAGACTACAAGGGATTTTAACATATAGTTCAGAATTTACGACTAATGAGTTAGAAAAAACACAAAAGGCTGGCTAGTTGTTTGAATAAAAACTAGACAAGGCAGCCCCTCCTCTCATTGACTAAGTATTATGGCTTGGCTTTAGCTCGTCGTCCCCGCCGCCTTAGAGCGGCACCTGCTACGATCTCGCCTATTCTAGTCTAAACCTTGTGAAAAAATCTCCTTCAACAAACAAAAGCCGGAGGGGAGGGGGTCCCCCCCCCCCCTACATGTGCATATCACCGCCGTTGCTGCTAAGACCGGGAAGGAGGCGACGAGCCTGCTTTGTTGGTCGAGAACCGGAAACCGATGTCGACCCGAGTCATCGTGCTAATGCACACTCAGTGACATGTGGGCCCATACGGTTTATTTTACTCATTAACTATAGTCTAGGTTAGAAAAAAAACCTGAAGTTGTTGTTTCTAGTTTCACTAACCCTGAAGGTGTTTTTTTTTGTGCAATTTACTAAAAAACACCGATTTAGCTATTTTTGTACATATCGTAAATAGACATATTTTTACCAAATGCGCATGTTTGTATTCTTCACTATACATCTTACATGTATGAAAATATCATATGTATAGCCTTACATTTTAATTCTTCAGTTATTTTATATTATCTTTATCCGCATATACCAAACAGGCTTTACAATTCAGGGAGCATTCTGCAGACACCTGACTCGTTCTCCGTTTGACCTATATGAACATAAATTTCTGCAGGAAAGACAGACCTTCATGGGTCAAACATACCTTCACACCTCATTTTGACGGTCACTTGTGGAGAAAATACGGCCAGAAAAACATCAAGGACTCTGCCTTCCCCAGGTAATTGACCAGCTAAGACTATATTCATTAGAGATGTCAAGAAAAGAAAGTAAAAGTTGACTATGAATTGCTAGCAACTCCGTAGAATGTGCAAACCGTTAGTTTAGTTATCACTGTCATTGGAATAATGATGTTCAGGTCGCTAACAAAATGAACAAAGCCAAAATTACACTGATGCATACATGTGTAAACGGAAATGCAGGCTGTATTACAGATGCTCTTACCGTGAAGACAAGCAATGCCTTGCCTCGAGGCTGGTGCAACAGGAGAACGCCGACGATCCACCACTGTTCAGGGTCACCTACACGTACGAGCACACGTGCAACGCCGCGCCCGTCCCAACTCCCGACGTCGTGGCCGAGCTGCCGGCGCCCGCCGGTGATTCCCTCTTCCTCAGGTTCGACTCCACCGGCGCCAGCAACAACGGGGATATGCACCGGCGGATGGAGCAGGAACGGCAGTACCTGCAGCCTATGGCGCCTGGGTGGCCGTCGTTGATGCTCAGCTTTGATTCCAATAGCCAGCCGCAAACGCAGCATGCCGCGTTCCCTTCCGAGCTGCCGCCGGTGGCGTCGTCGTCGATGCCGTTCTCGACGGACGGCATGTTGCGGGCACCCCCGCTGCCGTCGCCGTCGATGACGACCGACGGTGGAGGCGACAGATTCTCGACGTGGGACTCCTTAAGGTACGGTCTGAATGACCATCTGCACTTCGGCGACAATGGGTATCTCCCAGACAATGGTAACGATGATAATTACTGACAGTTACTGCCTATGAGTTCATACGTCACGAGCATAATTGAACTGTCATTATTTGGCCTGGAATTACGTAGAGTTCATATATATATTCTTTGTGGTGGACATGCAGATCGATGTTTTATATACCCCTACTTGCTCTTTCCAGCTGAAGTATATAACTTCACTGTTATGCTTATCCTGCTTTTCGTCTGTTGGGGTTGGGGCTATATATATAACTAGATTTTGGGGTGTATCTTGGTACACGATTCCCGTTGAATTCGCACTGATTTATATTTTGTATGATGGCGATAAAAATCTGGTTGCATCATACAGGAGGTTGTCATGTCACTCACTTTCTACACTTTGCTGTCAGGAAAATAAGACAATCTTTTAAAGAGTTCATAGCTTGAGTTTTAGTCTACACTCTTTAATTTTTAAACTATCCACGTAGTATGTTTTTTTACTTGACACATTTTAGTTTCAATGCAGCGAGTGAACTCATGTATTTCAACAATATGTATCAAATATGGTTAGCAGATTAGTAGCTTTGGAGAAGATAGCAGTGCTCTGAATAAGAAGGAACACTTCATCCAAAAGTTGACTCCAATGCAAAATAGTTTAGTTTAGGAGCACTTCTTCAAGCTTCCATAGAAATCAGTTTCAGTTTCAAGTTACGGAAGATAAATCTTCCTCAATCCAAACCTAGGTACAACAAAAGATAAATGCAGAAAAGCACCAACGGTAGAAAGAACCTAACTTGTTATACTCAAGTGTTTTTTTGAAAATGGACGCTTTATTATTTAGAGTAACAATTGCACCAGGTCTCTGCATAACCAGGATGTACACAGACGACAAAAAATATCCCAAAGTAAATAAAAGAAAAAATCTAAGTAATCATTACACAAACATCTGTTTAGCACGATGCATATAAAGATGGAAGATCAATCCGTAGATCATGCGGTCATCCATGTCGAAAAAAATATCCTTCGACGTATCCTTCAAGTGTGTACATCTCTTCGTAGACAGGTCTTGAAACTCCACACGTAGTAGAGATGACCATAAACGGAGAGTAGCCATACTCGGTAGATAACTTGCAAGTTAGAAGACAATTTATTATTAAAAATCTTGTCATTTCTAAATAGACAAAGCGACCAAATAATGGCAAGTACTCCCACCCTAAACACAATTCTATACTTATTAGTAATCCCATGTAACCAGTTACTAAATACATTGATGACCGAACATTAGGGGGGGGGGGGGGGGGTAAACCAGAAGATACTTGGATGATTGGCCATATAGAATGAGCGAATTTACATTGAAATAATACTAAAGTGTTTACTAATCCATCTCTGAGTCGTTCCCCTCATGTTGCTCCCATGGGGCGATGAGGGGAACCCTAGATACTGTCGCCGCCTCTAGCTCCTTCTCCTCCCATGTCATAGCAAGAGGGTGTGTCTGGCCCTAGCTTGGCCGGTGCTAGAAAGGCCTCTCCCGCCTCCTCACCCGACAGTGATGGCCCATGCCGACTCCTTTAGGATGGGACGTGGCATCGTGACGTTGTTTTTCCACGGCGGGCGGTGTCGAAGATCTTGTATAGGAAGGTCAGTGTTGAATGGCGTGGAGACGACTGATGCGGCTCAGATCACTGTAGAGCTTCCTTGGGATACCCCAAGAAGAAGGTGTGAAGAGCACATCAGTAAGTTTTCCCTCAGTTATGAAACCAAGGTTATCGAACCAGTAGGAGGAAGGAAACAACTCCAAGGTGTTGCTAACAACTTGGAACTTGCACAAAACAAACTCAAAACTTTGCCCCAACATACAGTAAGGTTGTCAATCTCACCGGTTTGCTGAAAACAAAGGATTAAACGTATAGTGTGGAAGATAGTAGTTGCTTGTAAAAAGTAAACGGTAACAGTAGATGATGTATTAATGATGAAGGTATGGACCGGGGTCCATGGTTCACTAGAGGTGTTCTCCTTAAGATAGATAACATGCTGGGTGAACAAATTACAGCGGGGCAATTAATAGATTGAGAAAGCATAATAATGCATATACTAGACATCATGTCTTCTATGAGATTTGATTGGGCATTACAACAATATACATAGACCGTAATCCAACTACACCTATGACTAATAATCCACCTTCAGGTTATCATCTGAACCCCTTCCAGTATTAAGTTGCAAGCAACGGATAATTGCATTAAGCAATGTGTGTAAAGTAAACAATACAATTATTCCATGAATAAAATATTGTTGTTTTCTCCTTAGTCGCAACATCACATCTACAACCTTAGAGCTTTCTGTCACTTCCCCAGATTACTAGAGACATGAACCTACTATCGAGCATAAATACTCCCTCTTGGAGTCACAAGCATATACTTGACCAAGATAGCTACTAGCAACGGAGAGCATGCAAGATCACAAATAACACATACATGATATAATCAATAATCAATCTGACATAGTATCTCAATATCCATCGGATCCCCGCAAACACAACATGTATGATTACAAATAGATGATCTTGATCTTGAACGGAGCTCACAAGATCTAAACATGATAGCACAGAGGAGGAGAAACAATCATCTAGCTATTGTATGGACCCATAGTCCAAGGTTGAACTACCCACGCATCATACTAGAGGCTGGCATGGTGATGAAGAAGGCCTCCGGGATGATGTCTCCCCTCTGGCAGGGTGCCGGGAAGAGCTTCAGATCCCTCCGATCTAGGGACGATGGTGGCGGCGGCTATGGACTGTTTCGTGGAGATTTATCGGGTGCTTAGGGTTTCTGCATCGGGGTAACTTTATAGGCGAAGGGGCAATGTCGGAAGATGCCCGAGGGGCCCACACCTGGTGGCGGCGCCCCCTGGGCCGCGTAGCCCTAGGTTGTGGCCACCTCGTGGCCCACCTTCGGCTGCCCTTTGGTCTTTGTGTTCTCTCCGGTAAAATATTGACTTTGTCTTTCGTCCCATCCAATTCCGAGAATATTTCCTTACTAGATTTTCTAATACCAAAAACAGCAGAAAACATGTAACTAGCACTGCGGCATCTTGTTAATAGGTTAGTCCCAGAAAATGTATAAAAATACCTGAAAGTATAGACAAAACATAGAAAAGTTGATACTAAACAAGCATGGAACATAAAAAATTATAGATACGTTTATGGCGTATCAAGCATCCCCAAGCTTAACTCCTGCTCGTCCTCGAGTAGGTAAGTGATAAAAAGAATAATTTTTGAGGTGACATGCATCATCACAATCTTGATCAAAACATTTGCAAAACAATGAAAGCTGGGATCAAAGTACTCTAAATATGAACATGAAGGATATAGTTCTAACAATAAGACATAGTAACTATGTTGTAACATGAAAGATAGAAACAAAGATCATGAATAATAATGCATTGAGAGACGTTTGTTTGTTTCACATATAGAAAACATAGCATATGTGGTATTTAGCTTGTCCCTTATGGAGTAGCAAAACATAAATGCATAGGACACCTTCAAAGTTCATAAGGGTGACTAGATACAAATAGTTCAAGAACAAGCAATATCAACATTATGAATCAACCAATAAGTTTTGGGACAATGCACATAAAACTAAGAATGACAACTATGCTCTCTCAATTGGTGCATAAAGATAGAAGGTGGAGACTCAATATAAAAGTAGGAAGAAAGGCTCTTCATAAAAGGAATCAGGGATTTCAAGTTTTATAAAGAGCTTCCAAAAATTATGGTACTTATTAGCTTTCAGCTCTCATTGCCCCTATCATAAGCATCTTGAAGTGATTAAGGTTAAAGTGAAATAAGTAAGGAGTATATGCTTGACAAATCATAAGTTGGGAATCTCATGTCCCTTGAGTACGAGGGACGTTCCTCATGCTACTCAACTTTAGTCACAAGCAAGTTCTTATCATTGTAAGTATATGTGTATCATAGAGAACCGCCAACGGGGTACCCCTTGCCCCATGACATAGGAGTTATCCCATATCAAAATGACAAGGCAACAGACAGTGAGAATCTCAGCAATCTTCTTATTTACCATGGTGAAATGGTGCTATATTTTTTCCTTTTCTTTTTTCTATTTTTTTCTGAGGATGCTTCATAGATTTCTCACTATGGTGATGCTGCAAGTTTCCACCATGACTAGGCATGGCTTAGGCTAGCCGCCCAGTCGTTTATCTAACACATATATAATACTCCATGAACTTACAAGCTCCCCTTTTATTTCACACCGCTAACATCCATAAACAAAAGATCATGATATCAACTGGGTAATATGTACAGGAGTTGAAAGCATTCCCCATGACAACATGGTTCTGCTAATTCCCAACTTATAAGTGCAAGCATATACAACATAGATGACACAATGGTTCAAGTTTATTAGGGGCAATAAAGTAAAGTGTGCCATCAAGTTGAGTTTTAATCACTAATATTCTCATAACAAGTTTAGTTTGGAAGATAGATGAAACAAGAATATACTTAGAATGGTGTAACACGCCTTGCATAGGAATTTATAGTGGATTCTTTGGAAAAACTTGGTTTCTTGGGAGTTGGATGCATGATTAGAGCTTACTTAGTACAAGTGGAGGCTGGCAAAAAAGACTGGGAGTGACCAACTAAGAGAGCAATAATGGTCATAATCATGCAGAGCGATAAAACATTATCAATCAAAGCATAAAGTGGTATCACAAGTCAAAAACTAAATGATAATAGAGGCTAAGGTGACTGGTTCATAGTCATAACATGGTGTGAGCATGTGTCATGTCAACCCAAACAAAGCATCAAAGGAGAATACCACAATATTATGCGTTTGTATGCTAAAACAACACATGATTTTTTCAAGGCACATTAAGCAATCTCAATTGTTTGGAACAAGTCATGCTATAGAAATAATTAATAAGCATAAGGTCAAAGAAACATCTAGCATGACATGATAAAGTCTAAGCCATAGTCAAAACAAGCTCCCTTTTGTACCACTATAAGCATGAAACTCTCTACTCTTTTCCAACACCAATCAACTTATTTGAAACAAAAGAGCGAATGCAGGAGTCCAACTAATTTATTAAAGCAAGCTAAACAAATGAAAACCAAAAACTAATACTAAGATGCTCCAAGAACAACACAATAGTGCATGAAACAATAAAAACGAAGTGTCTAGAAAGAGACCTGAGATTTTTATTGATGAAGAAGGGGATGCCTTGGGTATTCCCAAGCTTTGACGCTTGTACCTCTTGAATATTTCTTGGGTGACACAGGGTGGAATTCCCCAAGCTTGAGCTCTTGTCCATTCTTCATCTCATTATATCATTCTTCCCCTACACTTGAAAATTTCCTTCATACAAAACTTCACATAATCTTCATTAGCAACATTAGTGTATTCAAAATAATAGGCCTTTGGGTTTAGTTTCAACACAAGTAAAACTTTCATTAGAACACAATCTACTATAGCAATTCCTTTAAAAATCTCAAATGATCAATAAGAACTAAAAAAGAAACTAATTAAGAGGCAAATGAAAATAATGGCAGAAATCGGTCAAAACAGACCAGCAGGTAAAAACTGATTTTTTAGAAGACCTTCTGTTGCTCAAATCGAAAAGTTTTGAACTAACGAAATTTAGATAACAACCTGGGGCATAAGCTCAGAAAATTACAGCTCCATCATACATACAGGGATTTTTCACGAATTTTTACAGTGAAGCACAAAAATCTGTTTCGGGACAGCAACTTCCCCAAATCTTACTTCTCTCTCATTAGAGGTTATTCTTGGCACAAAAACAAAACAAAAAGGATAAGGAGAGGTTATTACAGAAGTAATAACTTCCAAGACTCAACTAAAACTATTGGGTTATCTCCTAAGAAGTACTTTTCTTTAACGTCTTTAAGTTAGGCATAAGAAGCAAGAATCAAGTATTTTCAAATGAAGAAACATTAACATCAAATTTCTTGCCCCTACTTTTCTTACCTTAACTCTTATCTTTAGGGAATGTATGATTTCTGGTTGGACAAGCAAAATGCATAATGCCTTTTCCCACATCTATTATTGCTCCAAGGAGTTTCAGTAGGGATCTTCCAAGTGTAATTTGTCCTTTTCCTACACATTCAATAACAAGATAATTAGTAGACACCACTTCCCCTAAGATCTTTGTAAACACTCCTTCAGCTATTCCAATGGGTAATATAGTTGCATTATTGGTAAGAGATATTTCTTCTCCTTCTTAAGAAAGTCCACAAAGATTCAAAGATCCATAAATATTTGTAGGCATAAGAAAAATTCAGACATGATATCACAACGAGCAAAGTTTCATTGTTTATAACAACTTTTATTGTAGGAAACCATTTTGAAGACTCGAAATTTATTGGAACATAATCATGATGCTCCCTAAGCATGTTATAGCAATCTTTTAAACTAGCTATACTGGTCTCAAGAGTGTTTAACCTAGCATAGATGTTTATAAAGGAAGAACCAGATTTGCTAGGCAAATTATATATTGTAATCAATTTCTTTATGGCATTCAAAGCTTCATCCTCATTACACTGGAGAAAATCTCCTCCTACTACAGCATCCAAAGCATATTTATAACAAAGAGCAAGAACATAGTAGAAACTGCTAAGAACCAAGCCTAGAGTCATTTTAGGCTCAGTTTTTTCATGTGAATCAGAAATCCTAGACCAAGCTTCTTTGAAACTCTCTTCACTTCCTTGTTTAAAATAAAGATCATTTCCATAGGTGACACGGTGATTGGAGCAACACTAGACATGAAAGCAACTTGAAGTAGGAACTGATTTTTTTGTTTTTTTATAAGAAAAAGAAAACCAAACGAAACTAATTTTTTGTGTTTTTGAAAGAAAGAAACAAGCAAAACAAAGCAAAAGAAACTAAGAAAAACAAAGACAAAGTAAAGATATTGGTTGTGAGAGACTCCCCTTGCGAGAATCTTCTTTCTCCCTGAAAGGTGAATGATGAGGAGGAAGAGATCGAAGCTGTCCTTAACTCCTTGGCAACGGCGCCAGAAAACGTCTTGATGCGGATCAGATCACTGTAGAGCTTCGTTGGGATACCCCAAGAGAAATGTGTGAAGAGCACAACAGTAAGTTTTCCCTCAGTTATGAAACCAAGGTTATCGAACCAGTAGGAGGAAGGAAACAACTTCAAGGTGTTGCTAAAACTTGGAACCTGCACAACACAAACTCAAAACTTTGCCCCAACATACAGTGAGGTTGTCAATCTCACCGGTTTGCTGAAAACAAAGGATTAAATGTATAGTGTCAAAGATAGTAGTTGCTTGTAGAAAGTAAACAGTAACAATAGATGATGTATCAATCATAAAGGAATGGACCGGGGTCCATAGTTCATTTAGAGGTGTTCTCTTTAAGATAGATAACATGTTGGCTGAACAAATTATAGCGGGCAATTGACAGATTGAGAAAGCATAATAATGCATATACTAGACATCATGTCTCCTATGAGATTTGATTGGGCATTACAACAATATACATAAACCATAATCCAACTGCATCTAATAATCCACCTTCAGGTTATCATCCGAACCCCTTCCAGTATTAAGTTGCAAGCAACGGATAATTGCATTAAGCAATGTGTGTAAAGTAAACAATACAATTGTTCCATGAACAAAAGATTGTTGTTTTCTCCCTAGTAGCAACAACACATCTACAACCTTAGAGATTTATGTCACTTCCCCAGATTACTAGAGGCATGAACCTACTATCGAGCATAAATACTCCCTCTTGGAGTCACAAGCATCTACTTGGCCAAAATAGCTACTAGCAATGGAGAGCATGCAAGATCACAAATAACACAGACATGATAGAATTAATAATCAATCTGACATAGTATCTCAATATCCATCGGATCCCCGCAAATACAACCTGTATGATTACAAATAGATGATCTTGATCATGAACGGAGCTCACAAGATCTAAACATGATAGCACAAAGGAGGAGAAACAACCATATAGCTACTGTATGGACCCATAGTCCAAGGTGAACTACTCACGCATCATACCGGAGGTTGGCATGGTGATGAAGAAGGCCTCCAGGATGATCTCTCCCCTCTGGCAGGGTGCCGGGAAGAGCTTCAGATCCCCCCGATCTAGGGACGATGGTGGTGGCTATAGACTGTTTCATGGAGATTTTATAGGGTGTTTAGGTTTTCTGCATCGGGGTGACTTTATAGGCGAAGGGGCAAGGTCGGAGGGCACCCGAGGGGCCCACACCTGGTGGCGGCGCTCCCACCTGGGCTGGACGGCCCTAGCGTGTGGCCACCTCGTGGCCCACCTTCGGCTGCCCTTTGGTCTCTGTGTTCTCTCCGGTAAAATATTGACTTTGGCTTTTGTCCCGTCCAATTCCAAGAATATTTTCTTACTAGCTTTTCTAAAACCAAAAACAGCAGAAAACAGGCAATTGGCACTGCGGCATCTTGTTAATAGTTTAGTCCTATAAAATGTATAAAAATACCTCAAAGTGTAGACAAAACATAGCAAAGTTGATACTAAACAAGCATGGAACATCAAAAATTATAGATACGTTTATGACGTATCAATGGCCTCCATCTCCTATGACTCAGTCATTTACTATACTACAATGGTTGGAGGCGAGGCTGGAGGACGGCAAGAGCTGGGATCCAATGAGATTGGTGCCGAGATGGCAATGTCCTTATGTGTTGTTACCATGATGAAAGTGTCATTTTTGCGAATCTCCCGCCTCATGCCGAGAGTCTCCAGGTAACCCTAGATCTAGGTCTCCCAGATTAGGTTATGGTGGCGCTAGAAGTGTCGTTCTCCCTCTCGAGGGCATCGTTTTGGAGCACTAGATGCCTAGAAGGGACTTTTGGTGGATCAATGTTTATCTACTGCGTCAATGACAACAATTCTTGGCGGTGTGGTGGATCAGGGTCTCGGTGACGAACGCATCATGTTGACCATGCGCAGGGCGATGGCGCTTTCTACGCCATGGTGGCATCGATGGCGGGCCTAACAAGGTCGATGCCTAGATCCCTATCTTGAAGATAGATGGTGGAAGATGGTGGCAGCAACATGTGGAGCATGTGCCCTAGTGCGCGCCGAGGATCTGTTGGATCAGTTTGTTCCCCGGGTAGCTATTGGGTGTCCAGATGGGGCCTCCAGTTTTGTGATAATGTGTGTAGGTACACAGTCAAAGTGTTGGCTCCTACATGGCCATCCCCTTCATCTAGGTTGTAGGAGTTGCAATTATTATCGTTAGAGATGTGGATTCGGGTCGATCTATGTATTCTCTTTGTAAGGTTTTATTGAATAATAAATAAAAAAGGTAGTTTGCATCTCTCATCCATTTCAAAAAACACGTAGCGGTCAAATGGATGGTGCACTTATAAAGAGGTTGAGTGAACCTTGAATACAAACATAAATTCTAACCACTATCCTTTGCTAATTGAACAAAGAACTGCTAGAGGTCAATGGCAGCCTTGTCAACTTCAGTAAGGACCGAGTTGACATCATATTTCATACCAGTCCCTCTCTCTCTCAGATAGTGCATCTTGAATAATCCTCCAAATCCGTTCGATGGTCTTGCACACATCTGTTCGGCGGATAGTGCATTCCTTGCATGATAGAAACATGATGATGAAATCTCAATACCTAGGTGGAATCCAAATAATCAAGAAGCAAATGAACTTAGCATGGATTGGATTGCGGTGTAGAGTTGCTTGTCGGCGTGTTGTTTTGGGTAGGAAACATATAGCTCATTCCCAAACCCCAACACATTGGAACACATGTCTGGCTAGCCAAACACGGTTAAAGCATGTTGTACATGGTATAGTCCTTATTGCTCGTAATTCTGATAGGATTAAGAATAAACTAACCTCTCTTTATGTAGTAACATGTATATGTTATAATTTATCTCAATCGGGGAGTGTAGTACGTAGCTTCTGAATTTTTATTATATCTTTAGGAAGCATGAGCTGCATGTTTCCTCTCGTTTTCCTTCGTCATCTTGGCCTCGTAATCCTTCGTTCTGTCCTTGATGATGTCCTCCGTGAGCATGTTGCCGTGGATCTTCGGTTGCAGTGACAGATAATTTACGATCTTTGTAGAAAAAAGATATTTATCAAAGGTTCAAAGCATTCAATAGCTAGACTACTCATAGGGAAACATAAACTTGGTAACAAAATTGAAATACTAAACAATTAGCATGGTTGTTGCTTACTAGCGTATGTTTGAAGTGGAATGACAGAAAACATAACACACACTTACTATTGTTGCATAGTTAGGTCTGATATGTCGGAAACGTATCTATAATTTTTGATGTTCCATGCTTGTTTAGTATCTACTTTGCTTTACTTGTCTACACTTTGAGGTGCTTTTTACATGTTTTATGGTACTAACCTACGAACAAGTTGCAACAGTGTCAGATGCTTGTTTTCTGCTGTTTTTGGTTTTAGAAAAGTTAGTAAAGATATATTCTCCGAATTAGACGGGACAAACGTCAAAGTCAATTACTTTCTGTGGGGGACAAGAAGTCCAGAGGGGAGCCGGAGGGGGCGTCCAGACCCACCCCAGGCGCGGGTGGGCCCCACCCCGCGCCTGGCTAGGGTTTGGCCCCCCTGGTCGCCTCCTTGGCCTCCCCCTTCGCCTATAAGAAGCCCCCGATGTAGAAACCCTAAGCACCCGATCAAATCTCCACGAAACCGTCTGTAGCCACCGCCACCATCGTCCCTAGATCGGGAGGATCTGAAGTCCTTCCCGGCACCCTGCCGGAGGGGAGATCATCCTGGAGGCCTTCTCTCCGTTATGATGCGTGATTAGTTCCACCTTGGACTATGGGTCCATGTAGTAGCTAGATGGTTGTATCTCCTCCTTTGTGCTTTCATGTATAGCTCCGTTCATGATCAAGATCTAATCTATTTGTAATCATGCATGTTGTGTTTGCGGGGATCCGATGGATATGGAGATTGTTATGTTGGTTTGATTAATGGTTTTGTCTTTATGATTCTATCATGTTTGTGTTGTTTGTGATCTTGCATGCTCTCCGTTGTTAGTATCTATCTTGACCAAGTAGTTGCTAGTGACTCCAAGAGGGGGTATTTATGCTCGATAGTGGGTTCATGCCTCTAGTTTCCAAGGTAAGTGACAATAATCTCTTCGGTTATATATGTGATGTTTCTACTAGGGAGAAAACAACGGTCTCTTGTTCATGGAACATATGGACTGTTTACCTTACACACTTTGCTTAAAGCAGTTGTCTGTTGCTTGCAACTTAATACTGTAGGGGGTTCGGATGATAACCTGAAGGTGGACTTCTAGTCATAGATGCAGTTGGATGGCGGTCTATGTATCTTGTTGTATTGCCCAATCGAATCTCATAGGATCTTTCTGACTGGTAATTGCATTGTTATGCCTTGCTCAGTTCCAGTCAATTGCCCTACTGTAATTTGTTTACCCTTCATGCCATGTTGTTTATCTAAGGAGAGCACCTCTAGTGAACTATGGACCCCGGTCCAATCTTTAACATTGATACATCTTCCACTGTTACTTGTTTACTTGCTGCAAACCATTACCTTCCACACCATACGTTTAATCCTTTGTTACAGCACACCGGTGAGCTTGAAAACCTCACTGATTCGTTGGGGCAAAGTCTTGAGTTTGTGTTGTGCAGGTCTCCGTGTTGCTTGCAACACCTGTGTGACATTTCCTTCCTCCTACTGGTTCGATAACCTCGGTTTTCTTACTAAGGGAAACTTGTTGCTGTGCTGCTTCACACCTTGCTCTTGGGGTTTCCAACGAAGCGTTCCAAGACAAGTGTTGGGCGCCATCAAGCTATTTTCTGGCGTCGTTGCCGGGGAATAAAGAAATAAGCCCCCACGCCAACTAAGCGCCATCAACAAGCTTTTCTGGCGCCGTTATCGGGGAGACTAAAGATGTCTTCACTAGGGGAGTCCTTCACTTCCTTCCTCTTTACTTTGTTTTAGTTTGCTTTGTTTCTTTTGCTTGGTTTTGTTTGCCTCTTTTCAAAAAAACCCAAAAAATAGTCTAGTTTGGTTTGCTTTCTTTATTCAAAAACACACAAAAATTAGTTCATGCTCTAGTTGCCACCTTGCTCTAGCTCACCATGTTGCTCCCCAAGTTAACCCTGAAAGATCTTGCAATAGGTAGTGGATCCATAATTGGGAAAGATAATATTGAAGAATTCTTTAACTATGTTAGCAAGCATAAGGATATTGAGGATAAATCTATAGCCGAGATTGCTCCTAATTATGAGATTGATGCAGCTTCTTTAGTTCATATGTTGGAGGCTAGGTTTGTAAGCCTTAACACCTTCATACAGTTCTTGTTCCTAAAACTAAAAGAAGAAAAGAATGCTGAAAAGAGAGAATTCATCCTTGAAACTTTATCAAAAGAATTTCATGATGTTGCTAGGGAGGCCAAAAAGGTTTTTGAGCGTTTCAATATGCTAGTATCAAGTGCAGATGTTGTGGGTATTTCTGATAAAACTAAGCCTAGAGAAGAATTTAAGATACCCATACCCTTTAAGCTTGTTGGAATGCATGAAGCCTTTGAAAAGAATTTTGATTGGATTGCTCCTGAAAATCTTTTTGATAAAAGTAGTAGACCAAAGAGAGATGAGAAGGGATCCTCCAAAACCCATTTGTATGAGATATCTTTCATAGTTGAAGACTTTGCAAGTATGGATGTTAATGCTTCTTCATTTGAAAATACTTGATTCTTCTTGCTTCTTGTGCCTAACTTAAAGGCATTAAAGAAAAGTACTTATTGGGAGATAACACAAGATTTTACTTGAGTCTTGGAAGTTATTACTTCAGTAATGAACTCTCCTTATCCTTTTTGTTTGCTTTTTGTGCCAAGAATGACCTCTAATGAGAGGGAAGTAAGATTTGGGGAGTTGCTGTCTCGAAATAGATTTCTGTCCTCCACCAAAAAAATCGTGAGGAGTCTCTGTAACTCGGATTGAGCTGAAAATTTACTAATAAATCCCCCAGTATGTTAGCTAACGTTCGTTAGTTCAACACTTTTTGATTTGAGTGACAGAAGATGTTTGAAAAAATCGGTTTCTAACTGCTGGTCTGTTTTGACAGATTTCTGCCATTATGTGCATTTGCTTCTTATTGATTCCTTTTTGAGTTCTCTTTAGGTGAATTAAGCTTTTTGAAGGAGTTACTACAGTAGCTTGTGTTTTTAGTGAAAAGCCTTGCTATTCCAAAGCTTTGCCAGAGGTCTAATATCTTTTGAATAAGCTAATGTTGCTAATGAAGATTGTGTGAAGTTTTGTATGAAGGAAAAAAATTAGGTGTAGAGCGAGAATGATGCAATGAGATGAAGAATGGACAAAAGCTCAATCTTGGGGATGCCACCATGGTGTCACCCCAATAAATATCCAAGAGTTAAAGCGTCAAAACTTGGGGATGCCCAAGGCATCCCCTTCTTCATCAATAAAAAGCTTAGGTCTGTCTAGACACTTCGTTTTTATTATTTCATGCACAGTTGTGTTGTTCTTGGAGCGTTTTAGTTTTCTTTGCTTTGCTTAGTTTTTTTAGTTTTCTTGATTAGTTTGGACCCCCATTCTCGCTGTGTTGTTTTGCAAATAAGTTTGCTTGGTGTTGGAAAGGAGTAGTAAGTTCTTGCTTAAAGTGCAAGACGAGTGTGCATTGACTGTGACTTAGACTTTAGTATGATATGCTAGGTGTTGTTTTGACCTTATGCTTAGTGATTATTGTTGTAGCATGTCTTGTTCCAAACAATTGGGATTGCTTAGTGTGCCTTGAAGAAATTATGTGTTGTTTTAGCATGCAAAAGCATAGTATTGTGGTATTCTCCTTTGATTATTTGCTTGGGTTGACTTGGAACATGCTCACACCATGTTATGACTATGACAAGTCACCATTAGCCTCTATGATCATTTAGTCCTTAACTTGTAGTACCACTCTTTGCTTTGATTAGTATGCTTTATTGCACTTCATGATTATGCTCATTATTGCTCTCTTAGTTGGTTGCTCCTAGTCTTTTGCTAGCCTCCACTTGTATGAGTAAGTTCTACTCATGATTCCAACTCCCAAGAAACCAAGTTATTCCAAAGTGTCCATTATAAACTACTATGCATGGTGTGTTACACCCAGTGGCGAAGGACGGAAAAAAATTGAGGTAGGGCGAATTCTAAACATATGATATCAATCTACTACATATGATCCTAGCATAATCACTTAATAAAATTGAAAATAAAAGTATTTGAATATAACTAGAACCTAAAAACATACCTAATGATGAAGCTTTAATGAATTATTGAAGTTCTAGTTAATGGCAAAAGCTCTACGACTTCTCAAAATCTTTCATAATTTTATCGATTTAGACATGAATGTCATGCTCTATGTAGCACACCATCAAGCCATGAAGAAGCCCTCATTGACATATTGTTGCATAACTCGATCTTGATGACCTTTGTCATTAAGAAATCCCTTTCAACTCTCATTGCCACTAGTAAAAGCAATATCAGCTTAACGAAACGATAAAGTATGAATTATGATGTACCTTTCAAATATCAAGACAATCTCTGAAGTCTTTAATCCTCATCGTATGGACAACATATATCTATAGCAAAATAGAAGGTGCCCAACCTTTTAAAATAATAAATAGTGGCTTGGTGTCTTCTCCCTTTTGTTAATTTTCCCTAATTTTATTACCATTTCATCCATACATAGAATTGTGATATGATTTTTTTCAAGAATTCACATCTTCCAATGGGGGCTCTAAATCATCATTTCTCCAATTGGGAAAGCATGGCTCACATTCTTAACAAAATATACTAACTAAACTAATATAATTAATATTTTAGATCAATATTATATACAAAGGCAAACTAGAATCATAAAGAATAATTCATCACATAATTAGAATTAGTTTTGCCCATACCACATACGGTGGTCAAAACATCCTCTATGTTATCCTTAAATACCTAACCTAGGATATTTCTTAGAGTTGGGTTTTGTTAGATTGAGAATTAGATATCGCAAACATAAAGAGTTGGTTTTAAACTAGACAACACACGGTTCCTGTTTTGGTTTGGAATCAGTTTTGCACAGTGTTCACTAAAACAAGCATAACTTTCACATACGATGTCTGTTTTTAACGTATGACCACTCAAATTGTTCAGAAAAAATATATGCACGTGAAGATATTCACCAAAAATCAAGGTAGGGTGGATGCCCTCCCTTGCCCTACTGGGAGCTCCGCCCCTGGTTACACCATTCCAAGTATATTCTTGTTTTCAACTATCATCCAATTAAAAACTATTTTGTTATGTGAAAACTTAGTGATTAAAGCCCTCACGAACTTGATGGCATACTTTATATTCTTTGCCCCTAATAAACTTGAACCATTGTGACAACTTTGTTGTATATGCTTGCACTTATAAGTTGGACTTAGCAGAACCGTGCTGTCACGGGGAACGTTTTCAACATTGCACTTGTACTTTGTACTCAGTTGATATCATGTTCTTTTGTCTATGGATGTCACCGGTGTGAAATAAAGAGGGAACTTGTAAGTCCATGGAGTTTGTATCCTGTGTTAGAGAAACGCCTAGGCCACTAGCCTAAGCCATGCCTAATCATGGTGGAAACTTGCAACATCACCATAGTGACATCTATGAAGCATTCTTCTTATAAAAAAAGAGAGACACGTTGAGAAAATAGGAAAGAGAGAAAAAAAGCACCATATTCCCATGGTACATAAGAAGATTGCTGAGATGCTCATTGTCTGCTTGCCTTGTCATTTTGGTTATGGGAAAGCTCCTGTACCATGTGCAATGGGTACCCCGTTGGAGGTTCTCAATGATATGCAAATACTTATAGTGACAAGAACTTACTTGGACCCAAAGTTGAGTATGCATGAGGTGTGGCCCTCGTATTCAAGGGACTTGAGATTTCCAACTTATACTTCGTCAAGCATATACTCCATCTTTGCCACTTTAACCTTAACCACTTAAAGATGCTTATGATAAGGGCAATGAGGGATGAACGCTAACAAGTACCATAATCTTTGGAAGCTCTTTTTGAAACTTGTAATCACTGCTTCCTTTATAAAAGGTCTTTCTTCCACCATTATTTGAGTCTCCACCTTCTACCTTTAGGCACCATTAAGAGAGCATAGTTGTCATTATGTGTGCAGTGTTCCAAAGCTTATTGATTGATGCATATTGTGTTATTACTTGCTCTTGTGCTACTTGTTTATAGTCACTCTTGTGAACTTTGAAGGTGTCCTATGCATCTATTTGCTACTCTATGAGGGACAAGCTGATTACCACTATGCTATGTTTCTGTATGTGAAACAAACAAACGTTTTTCAATGCATGTTATTCATGATCTTTGTTTGTAAATTGTCATGTTGCATGCATAGTTACTATGTCCTATTGTTAGAACTCCATCTTTCATGCACATGTTTAGAGTTCTTTGATCCCAGCTTTCAATTCTTGCAAATGGTTGGATCTTTATTGTGAGGGTGCATGTCACCTCAAAAATTATTCTTTTTCACTTACCTACTCGAGGACGAGCAGGAGTTAAGCTTGGGGGTGCTTGATACGTCGGAAACGTATCTACAATTTTGATGCTCCATGCTTGTTTAGTATCTACTTTGCTTTACTTGTCTACACTTTGAGGTGATTTTTACATGTTTTCTGGTACTAACCTACTAACAAGTTGCAACAGTGCCAGGTGCCTGTTTTCTGCTGTTTTTGGTTTCAGAAAAGTTAGTAAAGAAATATTCTCGGAATTGGACGGGACAAACATCAAAGTCAATTACTTTCCGTGGGGGACAAAAAGTCCAGAAGGGAGCCGGAGGGGCCGACAGGGTGGCCAGACCCACCCCAGGAGCGGGTGGGCCCCACCCCGCACCTGGCTAGGGTTTGGCCCCCCTGGTCGCCTCCTCGGCCTCCCCCTTCGCCTATAAGAAGCCCCCGATGCAGAAACCCTAAGCACCCGATCAAATCTCCACGAAACCGTCTGTAGCTGCCGCCACCATCGTCCCTAGATCGGGGGGATCTGAAGTTCTTCCCAGCACCCTGACGGAGTGGAGATCATCCTGGAGGCCTTCTCTCCGGTATGATGCATGATTAGTTCCACCTTCGGCTATGGGTCCATGTAGTAGCTAGATGGTTGTATCTCCTCCTTTGTGCTTTCATGTATAGATCTTGTGAGCTCCGTTCATGATCAAGATCTAATCTTTTTGTAATCATGCATGTTGTGTTTGCAGGGATCCGATGGATATTAAGATTGTTATATTGGTTTGATTAATGGTTTTGTCTTTATGATTCTATCATGTATGTGTTGTTTGTGATCTTGCATGCTCTCCGTTGTTAGTAGCTATCTTGGCCAAGTAGTTGCTAGTGACTTCAAGAGGGGGTATTTATGCTCGATAGTGGGTTCATGCCTCTAGTTTCTAAGGGAAGTGACAATAATCTCTTCGGTTGTAGATGTGTTGTTGCTACTAGGGAGAAAACAACGGTCTCTTGTTCATGGAATATGTGGACTATTTACCTTACACACTTTGCTTAAATCAATTGTATATTGCTTGCAACTTAATACTGGAGGGGGTTCGGATGATAACCCGAAGGTGGACTTCTAGTCATAGATGCAGTTGGATGGCGGTCTATGTATCTTGTTGTATTGCCCAATCGAATATCATAGGATATTTCTGACAGGTAATTGCATTGTTATGTCTTGCTCAGTTCCTGTCAATTGCCCTGCTGTAATTTGTTTACCCTTCATGCCATGTTATTTATCTAAGGAGAGCACCTCTAGTGAACTATGGACCCCGGTCCAATCTTTACCATTGATACATATTACACTGTTACTTGTTTACTTGCTGCAAACTATTTCCTTACACACCATATGTGTAATCCTTTGTTACAGCAAACCGGTGAGCTTAACAACCTCACTGATTCGTTGGGGCAAAGTCTTGAGATTGTGTTGTGCAGGTCTCCGCGTTGCTTGCAACACCTGTGTGACGTTTCCTTCCTCCTACTGGTTTGATAACCTCGGTTTCTTACTGAGGGAAACTTGTTGCTGTGCTGCTTCACACCTTGCTTTTGGGGTTTCCAACGAAGCGTTTTATGACAAGTGTTGGGTTCCATCAAGCTATTTTCTGGCGGAGTTGCCGGGGAATAAAGAAATAAGCCCCCACGCCAACTAAGCGCCATCAACAAGGTCGAAGGTCACTTCCGAAGGCTTGAGAGCCATGGCTTCAACAAAGTGAATATTGGCGTCACTAACATCATAAAATACATACAATTGTTAATATAACTGGTATCTATGATGTGAGGTAATAGGAAAAGAATCTAATGGGGAGGGAGACAATCACCCAACTAACTTCCTTCTGAGGTAAAGGAGAGGGCTTCTCATATTTGTAATTGCTCTTGGTAGAGATTTCATATTACCGCAAGTTTTACTTCATGTGGAATGTGGCATGCTTGGTTTTAACCTGTGTGTTCTTCACATCAAACTTTTTACCATAGAGGATAATAGGGACGTTCGCACACACCCCACAAAGAGTCAATAACTACACATCAGAACTCCAAAGCGTAAGTTCACACTTAGTATAGAAGATTGCTATAGAACAAAACATGCAGAATTCCATGTGCCACGTAGGTGCATTCTTGTAAGTCAACCTTGAAGTGAAATCAAACATAATGATTGCACACTGACCATGGATACTTCAAAATCAATTAAAACAACCAGAAGAACATATAAAAAACACCAATATGCATACAAGAAAGTGCTAGAGAAAAGTATAATAAGAATTTTATAGAACTTCAGATAAATAAAATGGATCAGGGGTAGAGTTCCACAATTTCGACCCTAGGAACAACAAATACTAATTCAACTAAGGAAATAGTTACAAGTGCAAAAACATTAGTTGAAACTTCATTGTCTTTTCAGAATAACACATAACACTTGAAAATAAATGATTGTTTGTATCAACAAGTCGGTTCTTCATATAAAAGTTCTAATGAACACCAAACATACATATGAAGTAACAAACATACCTTTACACACAAAAATTATGGGCATCCTAAGATGATTTTAGTAATGTTTGCTTGTCTGGTAGCACTTAAAAGTATTAGCCTTGCACCTGTTCCTAGGTACCTACATCATCAATGGAACCATGGCATAAGAAAACCAATAGAAGAGCAAGTTCAACCACCAACATAGAATGAGATGCAGTTTCAGAAATATATAAAGTGTGAATGATAAAATAATGTGAATGAGGTCAGGTTAGTATGAGATGGACAAAGCAAAATATTGATCTTTACATTATATATGATCCATTGAGATGTTACATATACTTTCTAAAGTCAACGTGCTAAAAGTACACATATAATAAAGTAAGTATTTGAGAGTCAAGGATAAAAGCACACATGCATTTTATATTTCCTTGCTTTATTTTAACATAGAAAGTAACAATTCTACAAACATCCGAGACAACATAAACAAACACACAAGTATTTTAGAGACCAAATTTAAGAACCATGAGCATTTAGTTACTCCAAGGTATATCATAAATTTCAAGAAATAAAGGATGTTAGTTTTTCTCACATTTAGCTATATTTGAAGACAAAAATCTACTCAAAAGCACCAGGTTACCAAACACCAGTAGCTCCTTCCGGCTGGCCGGCCGACAACATCTAGAAAATCATGAAAGAAGAATACAAATTAGCTAGGTTGCACAATGGGGCGAAATCAGTGCATCGAAGGTTAGTCATGTTATACTATTATGGACCATATACTTATATTACGATCTTTGTTTGCTCATTGAGTATCACGGAATTACACGATAAGGGTAAAATTTTAAAGCTAAATTTATTAGTGTTGTTTGATATTGTCTTACGCATAAGGACCTATCCCGTAACCCGAAAACAATGATTTGAATAAAATATTATTGTACCTTCAAATGGGGTAGGAAAATAGTCCTTCACCTACAAGGTATCATTGCACATAGGCTGGAAAAATAAAGGTGAGAAGCGCAAAGAAATAAACCCTACAAATAAAAATCTAAACATGCTAAATAAACTTATAACATAAATTTATTACACGGGCAATTCATATGCAAAAAGAAGCAAAAAAAATCCCACAATATTGTAGCAGTATGTCCTCATCTTTTTCTAAAATGTGTAATATCTTATAATCTAGAGCACGAAAGTATAGAAAACTAACTAAGGTCGATGGTCTTACATTTGTGCACTAAAACCTAGAAATATGATAAGCTATGTTCCCCTTTCTCATGTCTATGTTGAAACTAGATATCTAAGAAATTGCACAACAATCAAATATACCAATATAAGAAGCACTGCAATCACACTAGGTCCACTGGTATACATATCATGATTAGTTCAAGCTCTATCATATAAAATCCTTGAGAGAGGAGTAGAAAAAAAACCTAACCACCTTGGTGGCTGAGTGAGATAGAAAGTGTGAGCAAGCAACCATCGACGCTTTTGTAGTGAGAGGTAAGAGAACACACAAAACACCACAACCTAGTGAGAAGAGAGAATGAAGGCGAGGTGATTTATGTCTAGATTTGTAAGATCTAACAGTTCTGTCTTCAAGCTAGTGTTTGGAGGCTCAAACGTGTTTGGATTGACTCCAGGTCTTATTTCTTACTTTGAGTACTTCGATCTGGTTAGCTAGTTTGAGATTCGGATGAATATAGCATAAGATTTGGAAGCGCTTTAATTAGTCTATACTGCTATAATTTCAGCATAAAGCAGTTTTGGTAGACGACAGATTAAGTAGGAAAACAGTGTTCGATTGAGTTAGAATTTTGTGTGTATGTTAGGAACATGTATGTCTTCTTGTCTACCATATTTGGTGCTGATCAGATCTGCGGTTTAAGAGCATTTTGCTGATTACCGAAGAGTATAGAAAAACTGTGATATCTTTGTTTTGATGTAATCTCTCTTTTAAGTGGTAGTTGTTAACATGCTAAGTGTGTTATATATTTTTTGATTTTCTAGAGAATACTTTGTAGCAAGGTTGCTCATAGTGAAGCTTATGTGGACCGGTTAGTCCATAAACGTGTTTTTTACTCCTCACTTTGAGAAAAAAAATTTACGTAAATCTCTGGGTCACTTGTGCATGTACTCGATTATTATTTCCGCTGCATATCTCTTGACTGAAGCTATCATCGGAGTTTAGTGCAAGCTGTGAGTTTGTGTATCTCCCCCGCCGCTAAACCACAAGTGATGGTCGGGACAGTGGCAGTTTATATTCCCTCGTTCCCGAAATACGTTTTAGTGTATATGTACATGCGAATTTAGACAAATCTTCGATATCTATTTTAAGATGGAGGAAATACCACACATTCTATTTTAAGTAACTTCGATTTTTTGTAACTCTTGGAAATTCAGTCACTTAGATTCTTGCATGTTACTAGTCCGGGCCGAGCGATCCAGCTGAGTGGGGAGCTAAAGTTCATGGATTCTTTCCTATTTCTCGAAAAAAAAGGCCGCGTTGCTTTGAGTCAAAATGAAAATGCAATTCAAGGACAGACCTTTGACTGCAGACGACCGATCAACATGTTGGCTATAGCAAGCCAGTTTCTGATCCTGTAGGGTGACAAGGATAATCTGCTGGGTCTCCTCTAGACCTGCCCCATTCTTCCCATATAGGCCATAGCTTGAGCCTTGAGATCCCGGTGCGTCAGCCTAGAACTCAAATGCACACGTCTTCTCGGCCGTGTCTATTTATTGCAGGATTGGAGCTACTTGCATGCATTAATTCGCATCATACTGAACGGTATGTTGACGGCCATATGGGAAAGAAAAACCAGTCAACCAATGCAATAACATTTTCTTGTTGGTACCTGCATAAGACGCACCGGTCAAACCTATTTTAAGGAACAAAGGACTAAGAAAATCAATCAAGATTCCCCTGTCAAATCAAGCACCAGCACAATCGAATGCCCCCAGTTGATAGTGATGATCAACATCATAAATCTGTCATCTGATTTTTTTTTCCTTTTTTGCCAATCAATTGGGGAACAAATTTGACGCGGAGCTTAATTGTACTCTCTAAAGTCTAAAAGACTAAGTTTCAAGGATCAGTGCAGTGCGCCTATATAAGCGCTGCGCCAAGACCCCATACAATACTTGGACTAGCCGGGCAGCCTAGAAACTCTGAAACCCGACTATGGCACTTGGGCAAGAGGCTGTAGAACAGTTGTGGCAGGAGCTCGTCGGCGGCTACAATCTCAACGCCAGGCTCATGGCATTGCTCGAGCATCCCCTGGATATCCGTGGCCAGGAGGCAGCTAAAGCGATGAGCCAGGAGCTCTCTCGGGTGTTCATGGTGGCTCTGTTCAGGCTCAAGCCTGACGACAGTAGTCCGGTGGCGGGAGCGAGGACGATGGCGCCTGAGGCAACTAGTATCGGTCAGCGCACGCCGGCGAAAGATAAACGCATCTGGTACACTACTAATTTCCTACTAATACGGATCTATGTATCTTAGTGCTTTCCCTGGTTCTAGTAGTTGCTTATGGGTCATAGTGACTGTTTCGTTTGGTTGATTCATTACTGTATTCGTTTCTATGGAACAATATAGCAGTGGAGAAGAGGCCGCTCCCAACAGAAAGAGTAGAGGAGATGAGGTTAAAAGGAAAGAGTTTACGGCCTCACCTCACATGGAAGGTTACAGATGGAAAAAATACGGGCAAAAGAACATTCGGAACAGCAAATTTCCAAGGTGAAGTTGCTTATTTCCTAATGCCCAAGATCTTCCCATTTATCTGCAATATCATGCATGGTACTGCCCCCAACTAAATCCAATTAACCTTTTGGAAATATATCACTAGCAAGAACTATAGGAAATATGGTTTGCATGCATGCATGATCGCCTCCCCATGCATTTGTATAAGATTCTGATTTATAAATTCAGGCTCATACCCATAAAACTACAGGCCGGCGCGAAAATAGTATAAGTTTAGGCTTTACACATAAGAGCTAAAAATATACCACTTCTTAGTTTTCACTAAGAATTACACTTGCCACCTAGGCACCTAGACTAGTCATGGAACTCTTAAACGTTGGTATATCCATTTGTTTCAATGTGCCACAATTCTAGTCTATCTAGGTATCTCAGCTACATGTTCATCGGCAATATTATCTTAAAAATCATTTCTTGTTGCTACCACACAGTTAATTAACATTTTTTAGTGTTTCTAGTTCACAAAATTGTATGATAAAAATTGATGGTGTAATTATTTTTAGAAAGAACTTATTGGACACAATAAGAGACACTTCTTTTACTTGGTTAGCTTGGTCTTGTGGCCAAAGGAAAAATAATACTAGTAGTGCACATATGAAATGCTAACTTTATGGATTATGACCCCGAGTTTATAAATTACAAACTAGTAAGATCATACAAATCCAAATTTTCTGGAGTGTTGAGAGCGTACTTATATAAAATGCTGCTTGAATGTTGCCCGGATTCCCTCGAAACACTAATAGCAAAATTACCTTTCAGGCAATAGGGGTGAATATTATTTAGGGAAGTAACTTAAGGGTTAGTAAACAATCAAACTAGGAGAAACAATACACACGGTGTCAAGACAAAACCTATGGGACGTCCCGGGTCTACAACAAAATAATATCTATTTGCAAAAAATATACACATCTTGTGACAAATAGAAAATTATGTTTGCATATATTTTGTCTGTGCTTGTGATTACTATGCAGTAAAATATGGTAGTCTTGGCGACTATTTTTCTTCACTAGATTTGGATATGAACTCTATCAATTATTAAGAAATTATCAATGTTAAAACATGATGAACGTGCATTTTGGTCTTGCCGGCTAGACTGGTCACCTACCTAAGACATAATAGTATACTGTTAAAGCCAGCTCAGAGGAGTAACTTTGGTTATCTGCCAATGTGTGTCCAATGGACTGTAAACCCGAGTCAAGCAATATTTTCCTTTCTAGAACTAAAGACACGCATATGCATGCACCAACGACTTGACAAAAACGTCGAGCTATCTAAGCTCGTATACCCAACAACGACCCACCTTACGGGTCTCTTAAAAAGATTATAAATATTCCAGGAGGAACAAGGTCGTAGGTTGACATGAACATTGACTTCAGTCCCTCACTGATCTCCTTTGTACTCGTAACAGAGAGTCTTTTTTTGCGCGGAGTAAGACAGAGTCTTTTGTACCCGTTCAATTATTTGACCCGTCTTTTTTCTTGATAAAGGACGACTTATAGTACTTCCTCCGTCTAAAAATAGATATCGCAAATTTATCAAAATTTAGATGAATCTAAACTATTTTGAAACGGAGGGAGCATTACTTAAAAAAGTTCTAAGAATTACCTGGCCCGTCTGACTGATCTCTACCCGAATATGCAATATATACAGGTTGTACTATAGCTGCACACATAGCCACGAGCATGGGTGCAGGGCGAAGAAGCGAGTGCAGCAGCAGGATAGCAGCGGTCGTCCAATGTTTCAGGTCACCTACGTGAACGAGCACACCTGCCACCAAGTGCTTCCCAGCCAAAGCACCAGCAATGCAACTATTTCGCCCGCAGTGAGCACCACTACTATGGCAAGGAACGGCACTCATTTTGATCCTGCGGTCCATGTCGGCGGCAGTGCTGGAATGGAGATGGGTTTCTCGTGCGGCTCGCCATTTCTGCCTCCTGTCGAGGCACCTGCACCTCCATTACCGTCGTCCCTGCCGCCGCCGCTGGCCGTGGAATCGAGCTCGAGTTATCAGGTCGGCGGCGGAAACATACCGATCGTCGACCCTATGACGATGGAGGAGATGTATTTCTCGTGTGGCCCGCTATTTTCACCCGTTGTAGCTCAATCGTCCATCAGCGGCTGGGATGATGTGTCCATGGCTGTCGTCGACGGCCGGTACACGGACACATCGTCACTGTGGCCACACTATTAGTGAATCACAAGCGCAAAGCACTTTACTCTTTGTCAAGTAATATAAGATGTTATTGGACAACAATGTAATAATAACATCTTATATTATTAGACGGACCTAGCAAATGGAAACTACTACACATTGTCGTACCAAGTTACGAATATATCTTGTCTATTTTTGTTCTCGCCTAAAGAGTTTGCTAGGGATACATGCAGACAATAAAGTTTTCCGAAATTTTTAAGAGTGAACGTGAGAAATCTTGTCCTCCATTCCAGCGGAATCTGGACCGTCGGATGACAAGAACCAGTAGTTGGATGGCAACTTCCCAAATTTGCTAGTTGTTTTGCTTGTCCACATGGCAAAATTGTCAGGACCACGAGAAAAATATCCTAGCAACTTGTGCATGCATTACGGGCACACAGGCTCTTTGCCGTGTAGGCAAAAGACACGGCAAAGGCCTTCTGGAACACAGCAAAGGCTTTGCCGTGTGTATACACACGGCAAATGCCATACGGCAACGTTCGCCACGTGTTTTCTAAATAAGACACGGCAAAGGCTTTGCCGTGTGTCTCATACATAGACACGGCAAAGTAAAGTAAGATAACGGTTTCCGTGGAGATAACGGTGTCTATTCTTTGTCGTGTGTCTTCTCGAAAAGTACACGACAAAGAAGTTGTCTTTGCCGTGTGTATCCTCGAAAAGTACACGGCGAAGAAGCTGTCTTTGCCGTGTGTCTCATGAAAAAGGTACACGATAAAGAAACTGTCTTTTTAAAAAAAATAAAAAAATAATTTTGTTTCAAACTTTTTTGAATATTATTTACTTGATAATCTCATATAGAATATTTTAACCCTTTGTATGTTAAATATGAGGTTAAATTGCACTCATAATCAAACTTCCCCTATGGTCACCTATCCTAACACTACTCTAGCTCTAGCACGCTTAACTTCTTCGTTCCTTCCGAATGAACTTCCAAGAAAAAAATCATACCTTGTTGCTAATACTTTCATATCAATCATATTAACTCTTGGGCCAAGATGTCACACATCTCAGTTTTAGATTCCAAACAATTATTTAAGTAAACAATAATGAAAAGTAATAATAATCTTGAATCCAAATAAAAATAAAATGATTTTATTTTATTTCCTTTTTCTATTTAATATGGAATAATTCATATATTTAAATCCGTAAATCGGAATTCGACAAATAAAATGTCTAAATCGATTAGAAAAATGTGAGGAATCCAAATATGGCATCCATATAATCTTGTGAAAATGGGGTGGTATCATTTTGAATTATCTATTTGGTGGTTGCTTCATAAAACTCCTCGTTTTTTGTGTCCGTAAAATAGAAAATGGCTTTTTGGTGCGAGGAAAAGGAAAACTTCCTCCAGCAACATTATTCGCCATTCTATGATGCACATGCATGCACGATATGGGCACATTATCACAAATTATGCCTTGATTCTAGCCATAATATTAGTCATTTGACCCGAAAGTCAGGAAACCTCGAATGAGATAGGTCATTTTGTGAAGGTTCTTTTGAGACATATTCAATATAACAAGTTTGATATTTTTCCTTGCAACCATGTCACATAATATGACACCACGCAAAGGTTTTGGATTGTTTCGATCAGTTTTGAATTTTTTTATGACTCTTTTAAACTATCGACAAACTTTGTCGAACGACGGGTATGAAGATTCTTAGCTCGGAGCTGAGCGTCTCTAAACTTTCATTGGATCTTTGATGAAATAGCATATTGTGAACCTAAAAATGATTTTTGTAAAAAACCATGCCCATCCGATCATGTACATGTAGTGCATATCTGACCCACTCCCTGCCGATTCGGCAGGAATTTGTCTTTTTCACCTGGAGTGGACGGAAAGGTTTGACATCCCCCCGTTGGGACATTGTCCATTTCAGGTGGTCTAGTATTTTTCAAAAATGGGGTGGTAGAATTTTGAATTAGCCATTTGGTGGTTGCTTCATAAGAGCCTCCGTTTTTTACGCTCGGAAAATAGAAAATGGCTTTTTGGTGCGACGAAAAGGAAAACTTCCTCCTGCAACATTGTTCGCCACTCCATGATGCACATACATGCACAATATGGGCATATTATCACAAACTATGCGTTGATTCTAGCCATAACATTGGTTATTTGACCCGAAAGCCAGGAAACCTCGAATGAGATAGGTCATTTTGTGAAGGTTTTTTTGAGACATTTTAAATATAACTAGTTTGATATTTTTACTTCCAACCATGTCACATAATATGACACCACGCGAAGGTTTCATATTGTTTTGATCGTTTTTGAATTTTTTATGACTCTTTTAAACTATCGACAAACTTTGTCGAACGACAGGTATGAAGATTCTTAGCTCAGAGCTGATCCTCTCTAAACTTTCATTGGATCTCTGATGAAATAGCATATTGTGAACCTAAAAATGATTTTTGTGAAAAATCATGCCTATCAGACCATGTACCTGTAGTTCATATCTGACCCAGTTCCTACCGTTTCGGCATGAATTTGTCTTTTCCACCTGGAGTGGACAGAAAGGTTTGAGATCCCCCCGTTGGGATATTGTCCATTCAAAGTGGTCTAGTATTTTTTAAAAATAGGGTAGTAGCATTTTAAATTAGCCATTTGGTGGTTGCTTCATAAAATCTCTCGTTTTTTTCGCTCAGAAAATGAAAAATGGCTTTTTGGTGCCACGAAAAGAAAACCTTCCTCCTACAACATTGTTCACCATTCCATGAGGCACATGCATGCACAATATGAACAGATTATCACAAACTATGCCTTGATTCTAGCCATAACATTGGTCATTTGACCCGAAAGCCAGGAAACCTCGAATGAGGTCATTTTGTGAAGGTTTTTTCAGACATAATCAATATACGAAGTTTGATATTTTTCCTACCAACTATGTCACATAATATGACACCACGCGAAGGTTTCGCATTGTTTCGATCTTTTTGAATTTTTTATGCATGTTTTAAACTATGGTCAAAACGACGAGCATGAATATTCTTATTCAATATAAATATCTAATTTTTGAGTGTATATAGATAGATCTTATTTTTCTACAAATTTTGATATATTACTTGTATTTTTCTGAATTAGAATGATTTTTTTATGATTTTCCTAAGAGTAATGTGATAAAAGGCAAAAAAAAAAAGAAAAAAGAACTTTGCCGTGTGTACTACGGAATACACACGGCAAAGGGCCTTTGCCGTGTATACTGCAAACTACACACGGAAAAGGACCGGCGAGGGCAAACGGCAAAGAGACCATCGTCTGCGGCCGTTAGCTCCTCCCGTTAAATGGACTTGTGGGGTCACGGGTCCCACCTCGTTGCCATGACAACACCTATGTCGTGTGCCATTGTCGACTTTGCCGAGTGTATTTTCTTTATCGTATTCCTTTATGGGTCTTTGCCGTGTATATTTCTTTGCCGTGTTGTTTTTCAGAAATTTGCCGTGTTCACGTACTTTGGCGTGTATTTTCTGAGTTACACACGGCAAAGACTGTCTTTGCCGTGTTCCGGTGTGTTTGGCACACAGCAAAGACGTGTCTACACGACAGCGACATTTTTTCCCGTAGTGATAGCAAAATGTGACTATGGTCTTTTATAAACATTTTGCAAGTGTTGGAAATATAGCATGTAATAGAATTAAAATAATTCCGAATTTGTGTGACAACAAAGATAGATCTAACAGAATTACACATGCGATTATGAATATGAAATCTAACATGGCACAACATATCGACATGGATCTCAAACCCCCTTCTAGAACACGAAATGGAGGATCACGAGATTAATTTCTTATAGTGATGCAGACGAACGTTGATGAAGAACGGTTGGGGAAGATGAAGCAGACGGTCGACGCAGTCGATGAAGAAGAAGAAGCCGTGCAAAGCACTGCCCAGAAACTTTATCGCCCGGCTCCCTCGTGCGGGACGCCAAACGCCGGGAAAAGTCCGGAGACTACTGCTTTCCTCTCCACGCGGCACAGTAGGGAAATGATCGGCGAAGATTGGTGGTGGCTGCAGAAGAGAACGGAGTAGGATTTTGTGTATCTGACGTCTTCCTCTTATAGACTCGAAAGGATAACCCCCACACAGCACGTTCCGCCTATATTCCAGGATCCGCCCCCTGGTATATCTCCATCACGAGCGATCTCCTAACTTCCCTCAACGAGAAGTCTATCTTCGAGTCGTGCGTGAGACAGACGCGGGTGGATAAGATAAGTAAACTGCTCGGCAAAAAGATTAAAAAAAGATGCAATTTAACAGGCCACGGTCACGCTCGCCTCGCCAAAGCCCAAAGATCCCAAGTCACAAGTCACGCGTAATTAAACGCGAATAAATGCAAAATGTGAGCGAGAGCGTGCGCGCATGTGCGTGTGTGGTGTACACTTAGCATAGCTCTCTCTAGTTTTTCCAACTAGTCTCACCATGAGATGCCTCCTTATAAGCAGGTCAAAATCTTGCTCCCTTGGCAATGTGGGACTAAACTCCATAGCCTCCACCCCCTTAACTTCTCTCCAATTTCTGAAATTTATATGGGCCCAATTCTTGTAGAGGCCCATTTATTCCAACAATCCCCACCAAGAAGTCAAGGTCTGCAACTTGTTCTCATCTGGCTTTTATATACCAGATTTGTAGTATAGACCCGTCTCGGGTTGAGCTATACCTAGCACTCCAGGATCCACTCTTCTTACAACTAGGAAATGGACAAAGCCTTTAATTTCCAGTCTTGTGTAGAAGAGGTTCACCAGGAGCCATCGCTGATACTAGGCTGCCTGAATCCACGCCTAAGGTTTGGAGCATTACGGTCGTCCTCCCTAGTCCTTTAATAAGCTCATTAGAGATCACCCGAATCTCATGTACTGTGACCACACAGTTAAGCTCACATAGGTGTGTTCTTTCAAGAATACCCTGCAGGACGGCATCTTGCTGAAGTATTTCAGCCTCAAAACACATTAAGACTAACAGTCACCTTCCATGCAGTACTAAGAGTACTCATCTTAGCGGGAAATGGATAAATATAAATGTACTCTCTCTTGTTGCTCCAACAACTTGTTTTTCCCTTTTCCTTAATCAGGTGATCTCCGATCACTAAGGCTGGGTTTCTATTGTCGTGCAACTCAGGTGGGTCTCAAGCCCATCTCCCTCGATTCTCCATCTATCACCGCACGTGATAGCCTTTTTGTAAAAGGATCTGCCAGATTTTTGGTAGTGTTAATATAATCAACGACAATCACTCCCTTGTGCCTCAAGTTCCTGACAGATTTGATACGCCGTTTCACATGTCTTGATGATTTCAGATTATCCTTTGAACTTTTAACCTTAGTGATCACGGTTTGGTTATCACAGTTCAGAAGGATTGCCGGAATTGGTTTTTCGACCATTGGCAAATCATTCAGGAGCTCTCGCAACCACTCTGCCTCTACAGTGGTTGTGTCAAGTGCTACAAGTTCTGCCTCCATAGTAGACCTTGTTAAGATGGTCTGTTTGTGAGACCTCCAAGAGATTGCAGCACCTCCAAAAGTGAATATGTATCCACTTGTTGCTTTGATCTCATCTGCATCTCAGATCCAATTAGCATCACTATACCCTTCTAGTACTATTGGGTACCCTGTATAGTGAATTCCATACGTTGTGGTTCCTCTCAAGTACCTCATTACTCGTTCCAGTGCAGTCCAATGATCATTTCCCGGATTCGAGTTAAACCGGCTCAGTTTGCTTACAGCAAATGAAATGTCAGGTCGTGTTGCACCAACAAGGTACATGGGAGAACCTACAATTTGAGAGTATCTTAGCTGATCAACCCCTTGTCCTCTGTTCTTTCGAAGCTTTAGACTAGGGTCATAAGGAGTTGGAGACGTTCTGGAGTCCTCAAAACCAAATCGACTCAGAATTTTCTCCACATAATGGGATTGACTTAAGATAATCCCATTCTCATCCTTATTCAGCTTTATGTTAAGAATAACATCTGCCTCTCCCAAATCCTTCATGTCAAAATTTTGAGATAGAAAGGACTTAACATCATTTATGGCGTCCCAAAAATTAATAATATCATCAACGTATAAACATAGGATTACACCCTTACCCCCACCATATTTATAGTACACACATTTGTATCCTTCATTCACCAGAAAGCCTGCTGAAGTCAGAGTATTGTCAAACTTTTCATGCCATTGCTTTCGGTCTTGCTTGAGACCATAGAGAGATTTCTTTAATCTACACACCATGTTCTCTTGCTCGGTTGCTACAAAACCATCGGGTTGCTGCATATAAATTTCCTCATCGAGCTCTCCATTTAGGAAAGCTGTCCTCACATCCATTTGATGGACTAAAAACTTATGAGAAGCAGCAAGTGCAATTAGCACTCGAATTGTAGTCATCCTAGCAACAGGTGAGTAGGTATCAAAGAAATCCTCTCCTTCCTTTTGGGTAAAACCCTTGGCCATGAGCCTAGCTTTATACTTTTCAATGGAGCCATTTGGTCGTAGCTTCTTTTTGAATATCCATTTGCATCCAATAGGTTTGCAACCCATTGGTCGTGGACATATTTCCCATGTTCTGTTAGTGAGAATGGAATCCATTTCACTTTGAACAGCCTCCTTCCAATAATCTGCATCCAAGGATGCATATGCTTCTGCCAGAGTTCTGGGAACATCATCCACGAGATACACAGTGAAGTCATCTCCAAAAGACCTTTCGGTTTGTTATCTCTTACTCCTTCTCGGAGCCACTTCACTATCATTCTCCTCATTGAAAATTTCAGGAACTACCAGAGGTGTGTGTTCGGGTTCAGGTTCTACTTGTAGAGTAGGGTGACTAGTGGATGCCAAATTTTCCTTCATGGGAAAGATTGTCTCAAAGAAAGTAGCATCCCGAGATTTAATCATAGTGTTAGTGTGTACATCTTGAATCTCGGATTTTATAACCAAGAATCTGTATGCATTGCTGTTATGTGCATAACCTAGGAAGACACAATCAACAGTTTTAGGTCCCAATTTTCGCTTCTTGCATGCTGGTACATTAACCTTGGCCAAACAGCCCCATGCACGCAAGAAACGAAGAGTTGGTTTATGTCCCTTCCATCCTTCATACGGAGCTATTTCTCCTTTTGATGAGGGAACTCTATTGAGAGTATAACATGCCGCCAAAGCAGCCTCCCCCACCATGACTTAGTTAAACCGGAACTGTCCAACATGTCATTCACCAAGTCTGTAAGTGTTTGGTTTTTCCTTTCTGCCACTCCTGTCGTGGTATTGCCGACGAGTACACCATGGAGGGGTCCTCACAGTGCGTGTTTAGAGACGTGGGGGAAGGCGGACGGTTGATGGGTACGAGGTAACACATCTTACCCAGGTTTAGATCCCACGACGGTGGCGGAATCCTACTCCTGCTATAAATCACTATAAGGGCGATACGCCGAGTTACAGGGATTGGTTCGCTATGCGAGGCTGTCTGAAGTTGTCTATGATCGTGCCCTAAAGGCTCCCATAGGCCCGACTTATATAGTCGCCAGGTCCTAGGGTTACAGGGAAAAGTCCTAGCCGGACAGGTTAGAGAGTCCTACACCGTCTATTACTAGTCTTGTGTATCTTGCACTCCAAGGCTCCGGGTATGCTGGTGACTCCACCGTAGCCTTCCTTTATCCGGCATGGGCCTCCCTTCTGGATCCATCTAACTGGGCTACCCAGCAGGCCATAGGCCATGCTACCAACTGTGGGCCACCCGGGTTATCCGGATAGGTGACATGCTATGAGGATACCCATATAGCATATCCCCAACGGTAGCCCCCGGAGAACTCCGATATCTTGCGCCATCTTGCCTCTTCAGATGAATGTTCCGTCTAGTTAGATGTCGGCAAATCGTCAAGTAATATCTTGTAGTCCTCCCAAAGAACCCTGCAAAGCTTTCTCCGTCTTCAACTTGTAAGCCGGAGAAATGCTGAATCTTCCATCGTACTCTTCCGTAGTCGGATTGGATCCATCCATGTCGGAATCTTCGATGTGACGTCTCATCTACCTATGTCAGCTAGGACGACGTAGGCTTAGGTCAGCGACGCCTCGTAACTCACACATGCAGAGAATGCAATCATGTCCGATTTTCCCGCGCGAGCGATACGAACCGTTGGCGGCGACGGTTGGAGACGTGGCGAAATTTCCGCGCACGTTCGCGAACATGTCGTCTACGTGGCAACCGTCCGATCAAGCTGCACGAATCTTGACGCGGGGGATGATAAATAGTAACCGTGGGGAAATTTCCACTTTTTACCTCATTCTCCTCGCATCATCTTCTTCCTCCAGTCGCGTGCCTCCTCGAGCTCTCCGCGAGAACTCTCGAAAAAAACCTAGCTCCGATCCACACCAGTGACCTTCGTACTCACTCCATGGCCAGCAGCAGCACTTCCCCATCGATGGCGGAGCCGAGCGAAGCTGGCGAGCTCCGTCGTCGTGCCCCTAGAGGGTTTGGTCATCCCTGCATCGGCGGTGATCGAGTCCACCGGCGACGACCTTAATCTGGCGGCGCTAGAGCCGTTGGAGGAGGAACTGGACTCGCACAAGGGCGACTTGCGTGGCTCAGATATCACAGACCGTGATATACAAGAGCTGATCGCCGAGGGCTACCTCCCCGCGACGTAGGGGCTCGCCTGGCGGGCGGCGCCGGCCGGCGAGGTGACACCTTCTCCCCAAGCCGGAGAAAAGGTGTACCTCAAAGCCCAACTGGTACGCGGCGTCTCCCTGCCTATCTCCAACTTCTTCCTCTCCGTCTTGAACCATTATAGGGTCCAGCCCCAGAACCTTTCCCCCAATAGTAACTTAGTGCTTAGCAACTACGTGGCGCTCTGCGAGGGATACTTAGGGATAAGGCCTAGGTTAGACCTTTTTGTGTACTTCTTCACCGTCAAACGTGAAGCCGGACATAGCAAGGAAGAGCTTAGGAACTGCGGCACCATAAGCTTCAAGATTCGACCTGGCCGGCGGTTCCCCGACATCTTCGGCCATGAGTCCTGCAAGAATTGGCAATGAACGTACTTTTACAGCACATACATTCCTCTGGTTGTCCGACAAGTTACGTACCCGGACTTTGTTGACGGAGCCGCCGATGAAGCCTCGTCATGGAGATCCCAGGCCTCCCTTCCCTCCGACCTCGACGCTTCTCGCGCTATAAGGCGGATTGAATGGTTTGTAGAGACGGGTTTGACCGGCTTGGACCTAGCCATGTGCTGGTTCATCAGGAGAATCCAACCTCTGCAGCACTGCGCGAAGCTCATGCACGAGTATACCAGCGACAGAAGGGATAGTCTCCGCATCTCCGTGGACAACTTCTCAAGCGACTCCGTCAAGCTCCGCCTTAAGGACATCGTCAAGGTGAAGGATAAGAAGCGTGGATTCACCATCACCTACGACATGTCCGTAGACGGCAAGTGCCCAAAGGTAGGTATTTATTTTCCGTGTATGACATATACTCCAGTTCTTCTGTCTTGCAAATGTCATCTTATCTAACACGGTGATTTCTCACTTAACAGCTTAGCGATCTAGAGGAGGGCAACCTGGCTGCCCAAATCTACGATCCAAAGATGAAGGAAGTCACGGTCGTGACCGACGACGAGGCTCCGTTGGCACAAAAGCGGAAGATCTCCACCTCTGACGCTGCCGACGGAGGCAAGAAGAAGAAGACGGAGGGTGGAGCCTCCAAGAAGACTACCGCCGCCCTGGAGGCGGAAAAGAGAAAAGTTACTAGGATCCCCTTTGCAAAAGCACCCCCACTTGTGTAAGCTTCTCATTCTCCGACATTGTCTATTTATCTTTCTTGCTCCTGTACTTATGCATTTTGCACGTTTCAGGAAGAAAGTCACGAGCAACCTCAAGAAGATCTCCAAAACATCGGGGGCTTCTCGAAATATAAGGATATGCTGCATCACGACGCCACCCCCGCCATCGCCCCTGCCACTCCTACCGTCAAGCCCTCGTCTGCCCCGATAAGCTCATAAGCTAAGGAGGCATCTGGCCCTTCCGCCATGGAAGTGGACTCAGGTGCTTCTACCGAGGTTGCAGTCGTCGGCGAGCAGGCGACGCAAGAGAGTACTGCCCAACAAATGGCTGAAGCTCCGGCTAAGGATGCCATCGGTGGCGGCAAGGCGGTGGTGGAAGCTGGTACTTCTGCCGAAGGCGGCGCCCTTGCTCCCCAGAAACCCTTTGAGTTCCCAAAGATAGTCTACCCGGCACTTACGCCGAGTAGCACAACTCTGGTTCCTGGAGCATCACCGACATCTCCGACGTGCGGTCTTGAGGAGCTCCTCCGACAAGCAGAAATCTTGCGAGGAAATAGCATCTCCTTTGGCAAGCTGCTAGCCGAGAGCGCTACAAACATCAAGATCATTGGACTTGTAAGTTTTATTTGCCTTTTTCATTTCATATGAGTATCCCACTGTATCCCCCGAGGATGTAGACGAAAAACCATAGGCTTTTGCGTCTAGATGCTCTAAGAGTGACTAAGCTAGAAAACTTCTCACTGTAGCCCCCAAGCATGTAGATGGAATGGATTATTCCGACTAGACGCTTTAAGAGTAGCATACGCAGTGT
Organism: Avena sativa; assembly: GCA_916181665.1. NCBI lineage: Eukaryota > Viridiplantae > Streptophyta > Magnoliopsida > Poales > Poaceae > Avena > Avena sativa. The sequence goes on along the minus strand of OV702295.1, from coordinate 376,616,736 downwards.
TTATAAATTTCAGTACTGTAACCTCCAAGCTTCTAGTTGTAACTGAATTAGTTCCGACTAGATGCTTAAAGAAAAGCTAAGCACATAGCTAAGTTAAAAACTTTATATTGTAGCCCCAAGCTTCTAATCGAAAACTGAATTAGTTCCGACTAGATGCTCAAAGAAAAGATAAGCATGTTGCTAGGTTAAAACTCTCGCTGTAGCCCCCGAGTGTCTAGGTGGAGGACTTTCCGGCTAGATGCTCCAAGCAGACTAAACAACGTTTTAACTTTGTCCTTCTTTCCATAGAACGAGAATGCTCGGAGGGGCATGGCCAATGAAAAGTACCAGAAGATGCGCGCAGATCTTGAAGCCGAAAAGGGTAAAACTGCCATCTTGAAGGAACAGATCATCAAAAACAAGAGTTTGTTTTCTTTTTGCGCATTCCGTCTTGGTTTTGTGCCTATATTCTCTGAGTACTCACTGTGTACTTTGGTTTCTCCGACTTTGCAGAACATGTTGCCAAGGCCAAGGACATTGTCGAGCAATCCAAGCACATTCAGCAACTGGATAGCGAGAACAAGATCCTTAAGGAGGAGAGGAAAGACATGCTGAAAATACATGAGGATTCAATGAAGGCCCTACAGGACTTCGCCTCCGCGGAAATCACTCGCTTGAAGGAGGAGATTGCGATCTTAAAAGATCAAAAGCAAGCTGCCGATGAGCAAAATCAACGCCATGGCGAGGCGTATAAGCTCCTCCAACAAGAGAATGAATCCTTGGCGGACACCCTCTGGCAAGCTAATGCCAACATCTTCAGTAAGTTTCCTCCGTCTTGGATTTCTATAGTCCGGATACTTTGAATTGTTGAACTCATGCGCTCCTTGTCGGAATTTGCAGCTCCTATGGGTTTAACCCGATCGCCTCCTCCAGCCAAGGAATGCATGGTTCTTGCCGGCAACTTCATCAACACCGCCATCACACAAGCCAAAGAGATTGCCAAGACCCTCCAGATAAACATCAAGGAATCGGACTCCGTGGCGAAGTACTCGGAGATTTTGCGCCGAGCCCCCGAGCGTATCACAAGCTAGACAGCTTCATGTGCATGGGCTGGCGCAAGGATGGCGCTGTCAATGGTGAAGGCACACTATGAAGATGCCGACATCGACACGGTGACCTCTGGCATTCCCGATGTAGACGATGAGGGCAAAGAGATTAATCATGAAGCCATCTTGTCATCGCTCGCGGGTTATGACACCAGAGTTGCCGAGTTGGTGGACGTCGACGTCTTCGTGCCTATGAACACCATCGACAGCGGCGACCAAGGTTCCTCTGAGTCCCACCACAGCGCCGACTTTGAGGGTGGCTCTCCGGATGGTGATGAAGCTACCTCTAAGTCACCTGCACCAAAGGAGTAAAAGAACAACTTTGTAATATTTGTTTCACCATTGGTGTACATGTGTAAAAAACTTTGTTTATGTAACTTAAGGCGGAAAACAATGGTTGTTATTTCCTGCAACTCAAGAACTAGTTTCCAGCATGTATATATTTTTTAAGCAAGTGCTGGCTTATCCATTACTTTGGTTCTTATGCTTGACTTTTCGTGAGTCGAGACTCGTTGTCGGAACCATGTGCTTTGGTGATGATGCCCAATGGCACCGTCAATAACCGGAGCACAAAATCGCCAATAATAAGTGCCGAAAGCCACTACTCCAGAATCCACATAAAAACGACAAAGAACGTGTAGACCGGAAAACTTAAGCTAACGCCCGTAGGCGGAATTTTCACAAGTGCAATTGCAAAGCTTGTGCATAAAGGTTTTACATGATCCAAAAATGAACACTAAAGGAGGTAAAAGACTCAGAAATATGAGTGAATCAGAGATCTTTATTTCATTGATCATATAAGAGGTACACAATTAGATAAAAAATGCTAAGTGTAAAAAGGACGTAGCTGTGCTATGTTCCATGGCCGATCAAGCTCCGGGTAGTCATCATCCGGGTCACGTCGCTTACGCTTATGATCCTCGTTGGGTCTATCCTTCAGTTCACGATTGTCAACAAGGTAGTAAGAGCCATTGAGTAGCGCCTTGCTTATGATGAACGGTCCTTCCCATGGTGGGGATAATTTGTGTGACTTCTTCTACTTAAGTCGGAGAACCAAATCACCCTCTTTAAACGAGCGATGCCGAACGCGGCGACTATGGTAGCTGCGTAGCTTCTGCTGGTAGATGGCGGATCTTTGGCATGCCAAAATGCGCTCCTCCTCGAGAAGGTCCACATCTAGGTGTCTGGATTCTTCAGCGTCATGTTCGTCGTAGGCGGCAACTCTTGGTGAATCGTGAAGGATGTCGGAAGGCAGGATGGCTTCTGCTCCATATACCATGAAGTAAGGGGTGTAGCCGGTGGATCTGTTGGGTGTAGTTCGTAAACTCCACAGCACAGATGGCAATTCTTCCGCCCAGGCTCCAGCTGCTCTATGTAGCGGTGCCTCCAGACGTGGCTTGATTCCCTGCAGAATTAATCCATTGGTTCGCTCAACCTGACCATTGGATTGTGGGTGTGCCACAGATGCAAGGTCAAGTCGGATGCCTTTCTCCCAACAATAAGCTTCCACTTCTCCGAGTGACAAATTGCTGCTGTTGTCGGTGATAATGCTGTGTGGGATACCAAATCTCACCACTAGATCCCGGACAAACCTGAGGGCAGTTGCCCCATCAAGCTTTCTAATGGGTTTAGCTTCTATCCATTTAGTTAATTTGTCAACTGCTACAAGCAGATGTGTAAACCCACAAGGTGTCGTTTGTAACGGTCCCACCATGTCCATCCCCCAGACTGCAAACGTCCAAGTTATTGGTATTGTTCGCAATTCTTCAGCAGGAACATGTGGTTGTCGGGCATAATACTAGCATCACATGCATGTCTCAACCAGCTTGTCGGCGTCCGCCTTCGCGGTCAGCCAGTAGAATCCTTGCCGGAAGGCTTTCGTGACCAACGATCGAGGAGCGGCGTGATGCCCGCAATCTCCGAGATGGATTTCACACAGGATTTCCATACCTTCTAGCTAGGAAACACACTTTAGGTATACACCAATAGTGCTATTTTTGTAGAGTTGCCCATTTATTATGGTATAACCCTTTGCTCGTCGTACTATTTGCCGTCTTTCGACTTCGTCATCGGGCAAAGTTCCGTGTTCGAGATATTCCATGAATGGTTTTGTCCAAGCCGGAGGGACCTTAGTCACCATGTTGACGACAGAGTCAGCTCTATCCGGGTTGTCGATGTCGGCTCCCTTCACAGATGGTGTGCGCAGATGCTCTAGGAAAACTCCTGGCGGAATTTTCTTGCGCCCTGGTCCAAGCTTAGACAGCAGATCAGCCGCCTCGTTTTGCTCCCTAGGTACATACTTGACTTCGTAGCCCAAGAAGCTCTTGGCTATCTCGTCCACTTTGTCTCAATATGCCGCCATCATAGGGTTCCGCGCGTTCCAGGTGCTAGCCACCTGCTGGGCGACCAAGCCGAAATCTCCACAGCAAACTATGCGCTTGATGCCAATATCCTTGGCTACACGTAGTCCGTGAATGAGTGCTTCATACTCTTCCATGTTGTTTGTAGCCTCGAAGTGGATCTACAGAACGTAGTGTAGCTTGTCTCCTATTGGTGACTGTTGCAATACAGCAGCCCCCGAGCCATTGAGAAGCTTTGATCCGTCAAAGTGCATCACCCAGTACTCTGGTTCCAGCAACGGAGTAGCATCTGGCATCTCCGTCCAATCTGCAACAAAATCCGCCAAGGCTTGTGACTTGATAGCGTCGCGTCTCTTGTAGGTGATCTCGAAGGCGGCAAGCTCAATGCCCCACTTCGCGACCCTTCCTGTAGCGTCGCTGTTGTTGATAATTTCGGACAGTGGAGTCTTGCTCACCACTGTGATTGGGTGCTCCTGAAAGTAATGCATCAGCTTCCGAGAAGCAAGGAATACTCCATAAGCTATCTTCTGGTAGTGCGGGTAACGCTGCTTGGACTCCGTCAAGACCTCGCTCACATAGTAAACTGGTTGTTGAACTCCGTGCTCATAGCCTGGTTCCTTCCGCTCTACCACGACGACGATGTTGATTACCCGGTTGGTTGCCGCCATGTAGATTAACAGGGGTTCTCTAGACTCGGGTGCTGCAAGGATGGGCGCTGAGGAGAGAATCTCCTTGAGCTGCTTCAATGCTGCATCTGCTTCGTCCGTCCATGTGAATTTGTCCGCCTTCTTCAGCAACTTGTATAGCGGCAGAGCCTTCTCTCCAAGTCGGCTGACGAATCGACTAACTGCTGCAACACAACATGTTAGTCGTTGAATGTCCTTTAGGCATGTCGGACGGTTTATGTTTAAGATGGCCTTGATTTTCTCCGAGCTGACCTCGATTCCGCGCTGGGAAACGATGAAACCCAACAATTTGCTGGCTGGAACCCCGAAGACGCACTTCTTAGGGTTAAGCATCATGTTGTATTTCCGGAGATTATCAAAGGTTTCTTTTAAATCGGAGATTAAGTCGTTTGACTTTTTAGACATCACCGTGATATTGTCCACATAGGCGTGGACGTTCCGACCAATTTGGTTGTGGAGGCAACGTTGCATTGTTCGCTGGTACGTAGCACCTGCGTTTTTCAGCCCAAAGGGCATCGTGACATAGCAAAAAGTGCCATATGGGGTAGTGAACGAACTGGCCAATTGGTCCGACTTCCTCATCTTGATTTGGTGGTATCCTGAGTACGCATCGAGAAAACACAAAAGCTCCGAGCCAGCCGTCGAGTCAATGACTTGGTCAATGCGAGGCAAAGAAAAACGGATATTTGGGACATGCTTTGTTCAAGCAAGTGTAAGCAACGCACATTCTTAATTCATTGGTTCCCTTTTTGGGGACAAGTACAGGATTGGCCACCCATCGGGTGTGAAGGACTTCTCGGATAAATCTAGTTTTAAGTAACCTAGATATCTCTTTGCCAATGGTGTGTCTCTTCTCATCTCCAAAGCGTCATAGAGGTTGTTTCACTGGTTTGCATTTTGGATCAATGTTTAAGCTGTGCTCGGCAAGTTCCCTAGGTACACCTTTCATGTCGGCAGGTTGCCAGGCAAAGATGTCCCTATTCTCACGTAGGAACTCGACGAGCGCGCTTTCCTATTTGGGATCCAGGTTCGTCCCAATGGCGGTGACCTTGGAGGCATCGCCTACCACAAGTTCCACCGGCTTGGTCTCGATGGCGGCCTTGAACGCATGAGCGGAGTCGGAGATGTGCTTCTTAGACACGGGCATCACTGAGTCATCGACCTTGCTCTGGATCTCTTTGAATTCTTCGCTATAGAGGACAGCTTCTGCAACGGCTGCTTCATTGATCTTGCAGTCCCTTGCCTTGGTAAAGCTTCCGGATACGGTGATGACACCGTTTGGTCCAGGTATCTTGAGTTTGTTGTAGACGAAGCATGGCTTGGCCATGAACGTGTGGAATATGTCACGGCCGAATATGACGTGGTACACGCTCTTTAAGGGGACCACCTCGAAGGTCATGCGCTCTTGGCGGTAATTGTTAACATTGCCAAAGGCAACCTGAAGTGTAATGGACCCAAGGGACCGAGCCTCCCGACCAGGAACTACGCCGTGGAAGATGGTGTTGGTCCGCCTTAGGTTTGCCTCCGTCAAGTTCATCTTCTACAGTGTATCTAGGTACATGATGTTGATGCTGCTTCCACTATCCACCATACACTTGGTGAACTCCACGCCGTCAATCAAGGGGTTGATGACCATGGCGTACTGGTTCTCCGTAGGTATAAGGTCTGGGTGGTCCGTCCTGTCCCAAGTTATTGGAACCTCCGACCAGCGCAGGTACTGGGGAACTGGGGGGAGAGTGACCATCAGGATCCTCAGAGAGGTCTTCTGTTGTCAGACGGTGGGGGTGCCAAGGAAAGTGTGGTAGACTGGAGCCTTCTTTGTGAAGGGGTTCTTGACCTTGTCGTCGCTCTTGGCGGCGTGCTTTGGGTCAACGTCTTCATCCATATCACTTGAATCCTTGGACTCCTCCTCCTTCTTCTTCCCCTTGCCCTTGCCTCGCGGTCTGTTCTTCCGACTTTGCTTGTAGCCGGACTCCGGGTCTTCCTTGAGGTTGTTGACGAACTTGCAGTTTCGATTGGTATGGGTGACCTTGCCGTTGGCATCGAGGTGTACAAGGCACGGCATATCGCGGTACTTCTCGTAGGTTTGGGGAACGCGGAGAGGCGCCGAGGTAGTTTCACTTCCTCGTTGCTGCCCACAACCAGCTCCCCTTCCTCGGCCATGTTGTCTGCCTTCACCTCGTCCTGCAAAAGTCATAGCGACCATGTCGGTAGATTGCTTTTCTTCTGGAGCGATTTTCCACTTTGTACTGCTGTTCCTCCGAGCTTGAGTTGGAACGGCTGTTGCCGCAAGGAGCCGCGAGCATCATCGTCGGCAGCTGCGAACTCACTAGCCAACTGAATCATCTGGTTCAAGTCAAGCTGGTGATTGTCCTGCAAGCGCTTCAGCTTATGCCGGAGCAACGTACCCCTTTCCAACCCGTCGATGAAGGCGGCCATGGTGGTCTGAGCGTGCACTCCTGTGCAGGAATTCTTCATGTCCAGCCAGCGGGAGAGGAAGGCGCGAGATGTCTCGTCTTTCTCTTACACGCACCGCTGTAGATCGCCCACAGTGCAAGGACGCTTGTATGTACCCTCAAAGTTCTTGGTGAATGCTTCTTGCATGTCCAACCAGTTGTAGATAGATTTCTCCGGCAAGTCATCGATCCATTGGCGGGACGTGCCCGCCAACATTAATGGGAGGTACTTGACGGCGACGTTGGGGTTGCCTCCGGCAATCTCCACCGCGTTGCCGTAATCCTGCAACCATATGGCTGGCTTGGCGGTGCCGTCATAGGGCTTGATGGTCTTGTCAATCCGAAAACCTTTGGGGTAAGTTGCGGACCGTATTGCAGGTCCAAAGCAACGTGGTCCCAGGTATGGTCCTTCCCGGGCCTCGTGGATCTTATCGATCCGCGAACATGCATCGTACGGCTCCGGGTTCTTCTTATTCTTGTCGACAGGGGATGGGCTGCGTGAACGACGCGGGCCTCCTCCGCCATGGTGACTGCTTGGTGGTGACGGAGGCGGAGGTGGCGGTGGGTTAGCCTTCTTGCTGTTACCCTCCTGCGGCGCCTCACGCCTGTCATGGTGGCTTGTCGGACGTGGAGGGTCGTGGTGTGACATGCTCTTGTGCCCTTGGTTGCGCTCTCCGTCATGACGGGTCTGCTCCGCATTATCACGGATGACGATGCCGCACTGCTTTGGTGGGGGTATATTCGTATGATGGTGAGCCTTGTAATCTTCGCGATGTCGGGGAGATCGGGGCGGTGGCGACGGGCGACGAGGTCGGGCCTTTTCTCCGTGGTCGGAGGATATAGGGATGGCATCCTTCCTGTTGCGTGCGTCTCTCCGTCTTCAATCTGATGAACCCGTCTGGGACCCGACATCAAGAGGAGATCTGTCCCTTCACGGTTTGTACCGACTAGACTGGCAAAGCGCTGGGTCGGACTCAAGCCTCTGAGAGGTGGCCTTTTCCTGCTGCTTCACCGCCTTGGCCACTAGGTCATAGACCTGTTCCACTGCCTCGGGCGATCTATCCTGCTCCAGAAGGGTCTTGGCGACGGCGAGGTTAAGGAGCAGGGTGGGCATCACCTGCTTGCCTTCACTGTCAATGTATGGCTTGGCCTGTGTCGGCTTCGAGGGAGCCCATCCTAGGTTGCGCCGTACACCAGGATCGTTGATGACGCGAGCCGGGGCTTTCTTAGCCTTCTACTGCTGCAGCAAAGTCTTGTACTCGGCCTCCATTCCTCTAGCTTTCTCTATAGACTTCTGCGCGTTGACCAGATATCGATCTAGCTGAGCGCCTTGCTCCGCGATGGCCTGCGCTTCCTCCAGCAGCTGCTAGCGCTTCTCGTCAAGCTGGGTCACGTTCCGGATATGAGCAACGGTCAGTGGCTCGACAAGGAGATTGTCGTACATCACTCTATCAGCTGGAGTATCTTGGGCTGCTGTAGACGTGGATGCTGGAGGTGGCAAGTTTGCGGTGTTGTTGTTGCTCGGGCTGGTGCCGAGATCCTGCGGCTGCTGCACTGGGTTAGGTGGAGGAGGCATGACCTTTGCGCGATCATCGTCAGCAGCAATAAGTGGCCCCTTCCCCTTTTCCAGTGCTATAGGCGGAGCTTGTCCGGGTTGATCTTCATCCATCGCCATCCCAATGGTGATGAACACCCCTCGAGACGTGATGGTGTTGTTGGCTTGCTCGTCGCGCGAGTACTCCTCCTCCATCTCCTGCATAGCGGAGTCTAGCTCTTCTGGACTGAAGTCTATCTCCTCTGAATCTGCACTGAAATCAGCATAAAGCGCATCAATGACAGAGTCGGAGGGTACCAGGACTTCCTCGATGACGGGCAGTGGAGGTGCAACGGTCGCGATGATGACTGGAGGTGGTGGTGCTACTGCGACGATGGCGGCCAGAGGCGGTGGTGGCGGGGGCTGAATCGGAGGTTCTCCGTCGACGAACGCAAGTGCTTTCTGGGCTTCTGTGTCAGCCTCCGCGTAGTTGTTGACGGTGCTCACCATCTGTTCAAGGGTAAGGTGTCCTGTTGCCTGCTGCCGTCATAAGAGAATGTCGGAGAAGCGTGCCATGGTCCAGTCCTTCCACGAAGTGATACAAAGCGTTATCATCGGGGTAGTGGGCCAGATCGGCTCGTATACGGAGCCACCTGGCCAGGTAATCGCGGGGGTTTTCGCCTTCTCTCTGAACGCAACGCGCTAGATCGAAGATGGTAACCACGCCGACAAACTTGTATCTCTACTGTCTAGACGCACGGGCGAAGCCGGTGGACTTGTAGTGATCTTCCACCTTTATATCCTTCACAGGGGCGGTTTGGGTGGGCCTTGAATTTTTCCGATCTTTGCCGGCAAACTCCGAAGAGAGATCCAACATCGATCCTTCCGCGAACGTATCCTGCCCGTAGGCGGTCCGTGCGGTCCTTGATGCTCCTCCGACTCCCAGGGAACTAGTAACCGATTCGGTTTCGCCGATGAAGAGGTGGATGTCTCCGATAGGAACGATCGAACACCGCGTAGGGTTCATCTTCGCTGGGATCCAGAACTCATCCGGAGGGACGATCGGAACGTTGCCGGAGAAGAGAACACGACCAATGGCCACGGTTTTCACCGATTACCGCGAAGATCTTAATCCTCGCCCGCTGAAGAGCCTGAAGCGCCTCTTGCCCCACGGTGGGCGCCAACTGTCGTGGTATTGCCGACGAGTACGCCATGGAGGGGTCCTCACAGTGCGTGTTTAGAGACGTGGGGGAAGGCGGACGGTTGACGGGTACGAGGTAACACAACTTACCCAGGTTCAGATCCCACGACGGTGGCGGAATCCTACTCCTGCTATAAATCACTATAAGGGCGATACGCCGAGTTACGGGGATTGGTTCGCTGTGCAAGGTTGTCTGAAGTTGTCTATTATAGTGCCCTAAAGGCTCCCATAGGCCCGACTTATATAGTCGCCAGGTCCTAGGGTTACAGGGAAAAGTCCTAGCCGGACAGGTTAGAGAGTCCTACACCGTCTATTACTAGTCTTGTGTATCTTGCACTCCAAGGCTCCGGGTATGCTGGTGACTCCATCGTAGCTTTCCTTTATCCGGCATGGGCCTCCCTTCTGGATCCATCTAACTGGGCCGCCCAGCAGGCCATAGGCCATGCTACCAACTGTGGGCCACCCGGGTTATCCGGATGGTGACATGCTATGAGGATACCCATATAGCATATCCTCAACAACTCCATTAGATTGGGGCGAGTAGGGAGGGGTTACTTCATGTATAATTCCATGTTCCACATAGAATTGAGAGAACTCGTGAGATACATACTCTCCTCCTCTATCCGACCTTAGACGTTTGATTTTCTTCTCTAGTTGTTTTTCTACTTTGGCCTTATAAATCTTAAAGCAACTCAGATAGGGGTGGACATGCAGCTCGAGGCTCGGCTCGGGCTCGACAAGGCTCGGCTCGGGCTCGACAAGGCTCGGCTCGGGCTCGACTCGGCTTGGAGGATGGTCAAGCCAAGCCTAAACCTTGCTATTCAGGCTCGAGGCTCGACAAGCCGGCTCGATGAAGCTTGCAAGCCGGCTCGAAAGCTCGATGAAATTAAAAAATTCGCCATGACCTTTGCTAAAATTGTAAGAATTCACAGTTTTATATAAGATTTGATCATGATTTCACAAATACATCAACAAAATAGTCTAACAAGTTAAATAAAGTACCAATAACCATAATAGTTTCAGTACAACACAAGTTTCATAACACAAACTGACCACTTAGTCCAACAAGAGTCTCATACATGAGTACATGACAAACACAGGAACATAGTTCAACTTCAACAAAAGTAACAGGAGCCATGATATCGCAAATCTGATCATAAACATCAACCATTAACATCTCCTTGGCCTCTACCCTCGCTGCCATCTCCTGCAGCTCATTCATACACTCATATGTCGAATCTGTTTATCACAAAGACAAAAAGAAATCATCACAAACATGGTTTTGCATCAGATATGTTACAGTAAGTGAGCGAAATGACATTATATAATGAGTTTTGCATTACTTGTGTTCTTGTACAAAAAATTACAGCAAGTAGAGAAACAAAATAGCACTATATACTTACTAGTTGCTCCCCACCACGCTTTTTGGAAATGGAATACACTCGACATCATCAATATCATCTGGTTCCTAAAAGAGTGAAAATGATGAAAGTTAGGTATGCATAAGACATAGTATAGTAGACTAACTAGCAACAAAATGAATCAGCAAGGCACATACCACATCCAGCGAGACTTTGTTGTCATTGTGAGCACCTTTAATCCAACTAGAAGCACACACCAGCGCCTCCACCATCGCTGGGTTTAGAGAGCTCCTATAGTCATCTAGAACTTGCCCTCCGGTGCTAAAAGTAGACTCCGAAGACAAGCTAAAAGTAGACTCCGAAGACACAGAAGTCGCCGGTATAGACAAGAAATTCTTTGCCATCTTTGACACGACGGGGTATCTATGGGCATTCAGCTTCCACCACAATAGCACATCAAAATTTTTGTTTAGCAAGCTCTCATTTGCCTCACCAAGATACTTATCAATCTCATTCTTTGATGTCTCCACAGAAGTCTCACTTAAGTATGAGGTAAACTCGCTGGCACTTGATGGCAAATATGAACTTGTATCCATAGGTGTAGATTAGGATGCAGCAGATCTATAAGAATCAGCTTTCTCATAACGATGATGTATATCATAAGTGTCATACAGCTTTGCCAACTCGGTTTCGATCAAATTATATTCAGTAGTAGCTTTCTCTTCAGAATAGATCTTTCTAAAACCCCACTTAATGTATTTCAGCTTCTACCTTGGGTCAAGAATAGTAGCAATCACCATGACATTATTGGGTTCTTCCCAATACTTGTTGAATTTGTCCAACATTGCCTCCCCCATAGTTTTAAAGCTAGGTTGGTGGATCTACATGCCTCTGTAAGTGTAATCTTGACATTGACAATGTGAGGGTAAAATATATTCGAAGTAGGATATGTAGAGCCAGAGAATGCAGTGGACACCTCAGCTAGAGAAGCAAGTATAGGTGTAATGGTATTGAACAATGTCCATTAATCATTTGATGGCTTCCATTTATAATTTGCATCGCTGTCCGCATAAGAATCTATTGCATCTCTATAGGTAATGGCTGTTCTTAACATGTGGTAAGTTGAATTCCACCTTGTGGTCACATCTAGTTTCAGCCCCTCTCCAATTGTGATTGCAAGAAACCGACAAATTTCTACAAACTTGTGCAATCGAGATATCGACTTTTTGATGTACTTAACAGATTCCCTCACATTGGTTGTTAAAGGGGAGATGGTTGCAGTCCCATCAGTGACCACCAAATTAATAATATGAGTACAACAGCGAACATGGAAATATTTAGGAACAAAACAATAGGAGCTTCTAGCAGTAAACATAGCCTTCAAATTGCGGACAGCTACATCATTGTTGGCTGTATTATCTAGAGTGATCGAAATGATTTTATCTTCTATCTTCCATGCAGCCACACACTCAAACACAGCTTGAGAAATCACATTTCCACTATGTGGAGGGTCCAACTCCACGAAATTCAGCACACGACATTGCATTTTCCAATCTTTATCAATAAAATGTGCAACTAAACACATGTAGGAAAGTGTTTGGTTGGATGTCCACAAATCAGTAGTTAAAGCTATGTTATCCACACCTTTAAGAACCTTCATAAGGCTATCTCTCTCAGATTCAAACACCTTCATGCATTCCTTTCTAATGGTTTTTCTACCAATAAACTCATACCGAGGATTTAAATATTTCATCACTATGTTGAACCATGTGTGCTCTACCATCTTAAATGGATAATCATGACAAATCAGCATTTTAGCAATTAATTTTTTAGCTTCTTCTTGACTATACTCCCTAGAAGATTGCAAAACAGGAATACCGGTATCACTTGCATTAGATGGCTGAAAATTGAGAAGGGTTTGACTAGCCACCTTTGCCATAGCGACCTTATAATCTGGACATGCTTTGCTATAGTGTCGCAGCAGATGGGAAGTGGCTCCCCCATTGTCCTTGTTGTAGGAGAAATACTTCTTGCAATACTTGCATTGTGCCATTATCACCTCAACAGTAGGATCCTCTTTGGATGGTCGAGGAACCTTGTCGAAGTGCTCCCATACAACTGACTTAGACTTGACACTCGAGTCAACGATAACCTTCGGACCAACCTTCATTCCCTTTTGTCGCTTCTTCCCTCTCTGAGAAACCCCACCATCAGTACCAGCAGAATTCCCATCATCGGATATGTCAATATGACCACTAACAAATACATCATCATCCGACATGGCATCATTCTTGTCATAAGAATTTTCTTCCTCATCGGTCTCAATTGTTTGAGCCTGCACATAGAGTAATCACAAAGATTAAATCAAGACAATAGATGTACTACTGTTGCGGGTTCAATTACAAAAAGGTGAAACAAAATTACCATTTGTGGAGGCGAATTGGTTGCTGCCGGCTGCGACAAATTAGGTACTACTGGTTGAGACAATGCATGTATAGTTGAAGATATGCCGAGCATAGCTGCAGTCCGCGATTGCATCGTCTTGTTGTATGCATGCCTCTTTCCCTGCCCTTGCGGCTTCCTTAGACGTGCTTGCGATCCTTCACTCTCCCGCCCCGGTTGTATTTTCTTTATCCTTCACAATTTTAGACAATCACAATGTTACTGACAAGACTAAAAAGAAGCAAGATTTTATCACAACAATGGTACTAACGAAACAAAAAAGAAACAAAATTGTATTTCCTACAACTAGATATTATCACATTAATGGTACTGTCAGATATTATCACTAAAAAGAACAAGATTGTACAGACTACAAAGCTGCTACAGCCTCCAGATTGTACAGACTACAAAACTGCTACAGCCTCCAGACTAAAAATTGAACATACAGATTACAGAGAGGTTGAGAAATTATTGAGCTTGCATACAGATTAGCCTACCCAAAATGTCTCCTCCACATGTTAGCTTGCATACAGATTAGCCTAAAAATTAAACATACAGATTACATACAGACGGAGAAATTAGTTGACAACCGAAATGTAGATGGATCTTCAGGGACATAGTTTCCAAACTTAGCAGTGAAGCGAATAAGCATCTTATCAAGCCATCATATTACATCTCTAACATGATATGTCTCTGCTCTGTGAACAGCAATCCTGGGCCTAACAAGGACAAGGGCCGGGCGACCGGAGGGCTGGCGTCTGGCGACCGAAGGGCTGGCGGCCGGACGTCTGGCGGCCGAAGGGCTGGTGGCCTGGCGCCGCCGGGCTGGCGTACCGCCCCCCCCCCTCCCGCTAACCCTAACCCTAGCTGGAGTAGCGCGCGAGCAGAGCACTGGGGAAGAAGGGAAGGAGGAGGCAGCCGGCGTCGGACCTTGGTGGCGTGGAGGCGGCCGTCCTTGTCCTTGGTGGCGGCCTGGCGAGCGACGGCCGACAGGGAGGCCGCCAAGTCGACGGGATGGGTGTTCGCCTCGCCAATCGCCAGCCCACAGCGAGAGACAGAGAGACGGGGTCGGGGAGGGGGGTCAGGGACGGGCCGAGCAAGGGGCGGGGCGCGGGGGAAGTTTTTTTCGGGGGAGGACGGGATTTTTTTCGGGGCAGTTGGCCGGCTCGTCGAGCCATTCGAACGAGCCACGAGCCGTCTCGAGCCGAGCCACGAGCCCGTTTTACATTGGGTTTTTAGTACCAAGCCGAGCCTTGGCTCGGCTCAATTTTGTCAAGCTTTCACGAGCCGAGCCGCGAGCCGGCTCGGCTCGGCTCGATTCCACCCCTAAACTCAGAGCCTCATCTTTCGATTTTTCTAGGTAAATATAACACCACTTATTCGCATCATCTATCAAAGTCATCATATACCTTTTCCCTGCTGAAAGAACATTTTATAATCCCTAGTATTTTGTGTGTTAGATAACAATATCCAGGATTATTTAATGTGTGTTGAAGTGTTGCAGCTATCTATGAGAAAAAGGGAAAAGGATTCTGCTTTTGGGGGGCGGATAATCCGCCCCTCCCTCTTCCCAAGTTGGCGCAAGCCCTAGAAGGGGGGCGGAATTTTGGCCGGATTTTCCAGCCCCGCCGGATAATCCGCCCCTCAGGGGGGCCGGATAATCCGCCCCCCCCTACTCATCGCCAAGGCGCAAGCCCCAGAGAGGGGGCGGAATATTGGCCGGACTTTCCGGCCTGGCCGGATAATCGGCCCCTCAGGGGGGCCGGATTATCCGCCCCCCAAGATCTTCACCAAGCTTCACCATGGCGCAAGCCCCAGAGAGGGGGCGGAGTTTTCCCCGGATAATCCGCCCTTGGGGCTGAGTTTTCCCAGGGGCGGATAATCCGCCCCAAGTGGGGGGCGGATAATCCGCCCCCAAAGTTGTGCAACGGCCAGATCTGGGGAGGGGGTATTTAAGCCAGCCTTCCCCCCTCATGCCAGAACTCTTGATTCATCTCGAAAAAGACCAGATTAGATCTGAAATCTTCATCCAAGAGTGCTCCACCTAGATCCACCCAAAGGCCCCATCCCTTGGGGAATCGAAGGAGGAGAACTCGATCTTCATCATCAGCAATCAAGCTCTTCATCTCCTCTCCATTCATTTGGAGAACCCCCGATATAATATTTCTTGCAAATACCTAGATCCTTGTTTTTGTTTATATTGATAAACCTTGTTCTTGTGGCATCTTGTTGTTATCTTGGGAGCCCCCAATTCGGTTGTGGGTGTGTGCCCCGATAGTGTTGTAAAAGGCACCGGTTCCCGCCTCGAAGGGATCCACTAGTGGAGAAGGTGGATCAGGCCTCTCGTGGCGAGATCCATCGGAGAATAGGGTGAGGCCTATTGTGGCGTGATGGTCTTAGAACCGCCCACCCCTCCAACGCAGATGTACTTCCCTTAACAAGGAAGGAACTGCGGTAAAACAAATCCCTGTGTCTCCGCGTGCTCCACTACGGTTTCCTCGCTCCTCTTTTACGTGCTTAGTAGTTAGGGTTACATATAGGGAAATTCTCGTAGTTGCATATCTAGAGAATTTACTTTGTGTCAAGCCTAAAATTAAAAAAGTATTAAAAATTGGTTAGCACCTATTCACCCCCCCCCCCTCTAGGTGCCCATACGATCCATTTCAATTGGTATCAGAGCCTCGGCTCTTATTTCGGGCTTAACCGCCTAAGAGAAGTATGGGTTCCAAGGTAGATGGGAGTGATGCTCCGGAGGTAGTCACCATGAACGATCTCAAGACGTTGGAAACAACCTTGGTGAGTTCAATGGAGGCTAAGATGGAAGAGATGCGTCAATTGATAATGCGTCTCTCCACATCCGCAGCATCACCTCCATCTAACTCTGAGGATACCACTCCGCAATCCAAGGAAACGGGTAAAACTGTTTCCAAAGATAACGAAGTGGTTGGTGATGATACTAGCAAGAGATCCTCCTCGAAAAAGGATAGCGGTAAGGATGGATACAATGAGGTTTCTCATGTGTATTCTCCTGATCCACCTATCCCTCACCCACATATACATAATAGGGGTGATCCACCCAAACTTTCTGCATCTACTTTCTCTCAATGGCAATTTTTAATGAAATCTCAGGTGTGCAGTTCCTCCATAGAGTTGTGAAAGATCATCGAAAATGGTCTTCATGTTGGAAACCCCAACAATCTCACAAGAAGAGAAGTGGTTGATAGCCAACTCAACGCTACAGCTCTACACATGATACAGCTTGGTGTGGGTGACAAAGACATGCCACACATTCAGCATCTTAGCACAGCTAAGGAAGCTTGGGATGCCCTCACCGAGCTCTTCATCGGAAATGAAAGTATGAGAAGGAATAGATATGATGCCTTGAGCAATGAAGCTGAAGGATTCTATATGCTGGATGGAGAAGACCACGAGGACATGTATAGGAGGCTCAAGGCAATAGCCACAACCTTCAGAAACCACGGTGCAGCTCATGTTGATGATGCTTGGATCAAGCGCAAGTATGTCAATGCTCTTATGCCATTTGAGCCCACGGATTTGAAAAGTCTCCAAGGTAGACATAACTATCACCTCATGTCATCCAATGAGGTAATGCAAGAAATGGCCGCTTTCAAAGTGGCTGCCAAGAATGCCGAAGATGCTCGTGCTCGAGCTATGGGGATGCAAAAGGGGGTCAACATGGCCTTGAAGACTAGTGTGATTGATCATGATGAATATGCGGTAGAAGATCTGGACTGTCCCG
This sequence comes from Avena sativa, assembly GCA_916181665.1. Taxonomy (NCBI): domain Eukaryota; kingdom Viridiplantae; phylum Streptophyta; class Magnoliopsida; order Poales; family Poaceae; genus Avena; species Avena sativa. Next base: position 376,599,851 of record OV702295.1, on the reverse strand, counting down.
AGGATATAAAAAGGATCCACAAACAATACTTGGCTCTTTATGCAAGAAACTTTTGGAAAGATCCAGCCAAGGCTAAAGCTGAACTAGATCGCAAGAGTGGAGCCTATGGAAGAAAAGAAAATGGTCCCAAGCTGAGAACATGCTTCAATTGTGGTGACCGGATGCACTTCATAGCTGAGTGTCCATATAAAAGTAGGGAGGATAATGGAGGAAGACTCATTTTCAAGGACAAATCAAAAGCTCCACGTAAGAAACAGTTTGTAAAGAAGAATGCTCCTTTCAAGAAGCAACCAAAGATTGTTCTAGTGGCTCAAGAAGAATATTTATCGGGGAGTGAAGATGAGGACGAGGACGATAGCTCTCAAGAGGTGGCTGCTATAGCCACCACATCTACATCAACTTCTCTCTTTGACTCTCCGAACGAAAACATCATCAACAAGAATGCTACTTGTCTCATGGCAAGAAGCTCCGAGGTAACTTCTTCTAACTCTTCTTTCCCCAAGGCTATGATAGACATGGATGATCCTACTAGTCTTAAGGTTAAAGAAGAGATTATTGCTTTGGATTATTTCTACACTAACTTGCAAGGTGAGCACAAAGTTCGTTTTGAAGCTCTTATGGATCAGCTGGCCCAAAACTAAGCACTCCTCAAAGAAAAGGGCAGAATTGAAAGGGAGGATGCAATGGAAATTGCATCCCTAAAAATGCTCTTGAAGAAGAAGAAGAAGCTCGTGTCTCTCTTGAAGAGAGGCTTGAGTCTATGGAAGAGTCACATGAAGAAATTGTGACTAAACTTGTTAAGGAACGTGGCAATGCTGTCACCAAAGCAAAGAAGTTAAAGAAGGAAAGGATTGACTTTGGGGTTGCTCATGATAGACTCTCCGAGGAATTGGAGAAACTTGACAATGCTCACAAGGCGTTGAAAAACGAGTTCTCTATTCTCAGTGAGTCACATGATCAGCTTCAAAGTCAATTGGCCAAATATGATACTCCTAGCTCGTCCAACTCAACATATAGTAACAAGAAAAATGCTAGTGTGGAAAAAGAAGTGATCAAGGACATCACTACCAAGGACAAAGGTGTGCTTGATGAAGTCCTTGGCAAGCAAAGGTCAAATCATGGTAAAGAGGGACTTGGGTATGTCACCAAGTCCAAGAAGAAGAAAACCAAGAAGAACAAGACCAAGAATGTGCAATTAAAGACAAGGACCGCTGAGAAGAATGTCACAAAAGACAAGACTAATAATATTGGTTTTGTAGGGTCTTACAATCCGAATTATGAACTCTTTTGTGATGACTATGGCGATGTTTATGCTTATTATGTTGGTCCTTTTGATGAATATATTGCTTGGTCTATTTGGGTCCCAAAGACCCTTGTTACTAACATGAAAGGACCCATTGAAAAATGGGTACCTAAAACCAAGAAGTAATTTTCTTGCAGGGCTATGCTTCCGGTGGGTCGAAATGGGTGCTGGATAGTGGCTGCACTAGTCATATGACCAGAAGCAAGGAGATCATCACGGAGATGCGTCCAAATCATGATAATATCACAGTCTCCTATGGTGATAAGTCAAAATCTCAGGTATTGGGTCTTGGCAAGGTTGTGGTTGCCCACGATATCTCTCTTGTGGACGTCATGCTTGTTGAGACCCTCGGTTACAACCTTCTTTCTGTTCGTGCCCTTGGCAAGATGGGTTTGGCTGTTTTTATCGATGATGATTTGGTAGTACTCTTGTGGAGCAAGTCTCTAAAGGTCGCTTTCGTTGGATACGTCGAAAATGACCTGTATGTGGTGGACTTCTCGGGGAAAACCACTTCGGGTCCGATGTGTCTATTCGGAAAGGCCGGCGTGGGCTGGCTATGGCATCATCGTTTAGCCCATGTCAACATGAGAACTTTGCAAAGTCTCCAGAAGGGTGGCCACATCCTTGGACTAAAAGACAATGTCTCTTTTGCCAAAGATCGTGTTTGCAGGGCTTGTGTAGAAGGAAAAATGCATGACTCTCCCCACAAGAGGAAGACTATTGTGTCATCAAAGAGGATCTTGGAATTACTTCATGTGGATTTATTTGGTCCTCCTTCTCATGCAAGTCTTGGTGGGAAGAAATATTGCTTGGTCATTGTCGATGATTACTCAAGATATACATGGGTCTATTTCTTCAAGCTGAAAAGTGAGACTCAACAAACTGTCATCGACTTTGCCAATGAAGTTCAACGTCAACACAATGTTCCTATCTTGGCAATTAGAAGTGACAACGGCTCCGAATTCAAGAACTACACTTTAAATGAGTTTCTTAGCGAAGAGGGGATTAGACATCAATATTCCGCTGCGTACACCCCTCAACAAAATGGTGTAGCCGAGAGGAAGAACCGGACTTTGATGGATATGGCAAGATCTATGCTAGCTGAATTCAAGTCTCCTTATAATTTTTGGGCTGAAGCCATATCCACTACTTGTCACTCATCTAACCGGCTCTACCTTCAAAAGATTTTGGACAAGACTCCATATGAAATACTTACCGGTAACAAGCCCAACATCTCATACTTCAGGGTATTTAGGTGTAAGTGTTTCTTTCTCATTAAAGGTGTCCGTTTGTCAAAATTTGAGTCCAAGGCTTTAGAAGGTATTTTTGTTGGTTACGGTGCCGAATCCCACACTTATAGAGTCTACAACAAGCTCACTGGGATTGTTGTAGAATCTTGTAGTGTGAAGTTCGATGAAAATAACGGCTCCTTTGTAGGGCAAGTTGATGTTTGTGATGCACATGTTGAAATACCCCAAGTGTTGGAGATATGCCCTAGAGGCAATAATAAATATAGTTATTATTATATCTTTGTGTTTATGATAGATGTTTACATTCATGCTATAATAGTATTAACAAGGAAACCATTAATACTTGTGTGATTTGTAAACTTAATTTGAAGTCCCTAGTATAGCCTCTATACTTCACTAGCTTGTTGGTTGATTGATGATGTGGTTTCTTTGTCATGAACATTGAGATGTTATCAACAACAAGATCATATCGTTAGGAGAATGATATGGTGGACATACTCCTATAGACAAGCGTAGCATAAAGATCAAGTCATTTCAATAGTTCAATTGCTATATGCTTTCTGATACATAGTAACCTAATTCCTTCGACCATGAGATCATGCATATCACCTTTGCTGGATGGATGCTTTGATGTCATCAAACACCACACCGTAACAGGGTGGCTATAAAGGTGGCATTGAGTGTTCGGAAAGTATTGGTTGAAACACATGGATCAAGAGTGGGATTTGTCCATCCACATGACGGATAGATATTCTCTGGGCCCTCTCGGTGAAATGTCATCCAATTAGCTTGCAAGCATGTGACTTGGTCACAAGGGATCACATATCACGGGAACGAGAAAAGAGTACTTGTCAGTAACGAGGTTGAACTAGGTATACAGAGATACCGACGATCATAACCTCGGATAAGTAACATATCGTGAGACAAAGGGAAATTGGTATCGTATGTAAGTGGTTCATTCGATCGCAAAGTAATCGTAGAAATATGTGGGAGCCATATGAATTTCCAGATTCCTCTATTGGTTATTGTTCGGAGAAGTGTCTCGGTCATGTCCGCATAATTCACGAACCGTAGGGAGACACACTTAAGGATTCGACGTTGTTTGAGTAGTTATGGTATTATGAGAAAGAGACCGAATGTTGTTCGGAGTCTCGGATGGGATCCGGGATATCACGAGGTGATCCGGAATGGTCCGGAGAATAAGATTCATATAAGGAAAGTTCCGTTTCGGAGTTGGGGAATGGTTCCGGTGTTTTCATCGGGAACATTCTAGAAGGTCCCAGAATGTCCGGCACTCCGGGGGGGAAGGGGTACATGAATGTGTCATTGCATGTTGGAATGATTGCATCATGTACTAAGTGTTCTCGCTGTCCGAAATAAAGGGTTAATTCAAATCCTAATTTGAAAAGTCAAACTGCCAGTTTTCGGTCAAACTGCCAGTTTCGGAAAGTGGAGAAAGAGGAGGAGAGGTGGAGGCCGAGTTGGAGGAGGGTTCCTCCCCTAGGCCGGCGCACCTCCCTAGGCCGAGTTGGGGAGGAACTCCTCCCCATGGCGCCGGCCCTCCCACCTATAAAAGGAGGGGCAGGGCCTCCTCCTCTAGACACAACACAAGTTTCCTATCCTCTAAACTAAACCCTAGATCTAGACCCCGGTTTAGAGCTATTCGGTTTAGAGCCTTCTAATTGGTTTAGAGCCTTCTAATTGGTGTGTCTAATTACTAGACCACTAATAGCCTCTCTCATAAGCTCCACCATACTCGCACCGGCTTAAGGCGAAGCCCTGCGGGATTTCCCCTCTACCTCCGGTACCACGCCGTTGTGCTGCCGGAATCACGAGGAGAGTGCTACAACCTCCGCTGCCTGCTGGAACAAGGGAGAGGAAGGTCTTCGTCGAGTACCGAACGTGTGACCGACTGCGGGAGCGCTGCGGGAACGCGGCGCCGGAAGGATCGTCTACGCGATCTTGAGATCGGAAAGAGTACGACTACATCACCCACGAGAATCTGCTCTCGTTAAACACTTTGGAATCTTCGAGGGTGAGTTATTCCATCGACTCGTTGCTACAATCTAGTAGATAGATCTTGGCTTGTTTGTTTGTATGCGATAGAAAATTTTTGTTTTCCATGCTACGAACCCCTACAGTGGTATCAGAGCCGTGTCTATATGTAGATCTGTTGCACGAGTAGAACACAATGGTCATTGTGGGCGTTGATGCTTTTATTGTAGATTGCTTTTTGTGTACTTTGCATCTTGCGGTATGTTGGGATGAAGCGGCCCGGGCTAACCTTACATGACATCGTTCATGAGACTTGCTCCACGTTTGACATGCAACTTGTATTGCATAAGTGGCTTTGCGGGTGCCTGTTTCTCCTAGCATAGTTAAGATCCAATTTACAACGGGTAATCAACAATGCTAGTATCAATGTTGTGGTTCTTGTTCGTAAGTTAGAACGACACTTATGGAAAGCCCCAAACCACGTAAAATATGCAAAGAAAGTAGAAGCGTCTAACTTTGTTTTGCAGGGGTGTGCAGTGATGTGATATGGCCATGATTGTGATTATATTTGATGTATGCAATGTTCCTTATTGTAAGTTGGCAACCGGCAGGAGCCATATGGTTGTCTTTAATTTCTGTTAAGACCTGCGTGTCTATTCAAAATAGTTGTAATAGTTGAAGCTGGTGGACGACAACCATGGAGAAGCGTCATTGACCTTGATGCTATGCCGGTGATGATGGAGATCATGTTCGTGCTTGAAGATGGAGATCGGAAGCACAAAGAAGAAAGGCCATATCATATCACATATTATGAATTGCATGTGATGTTAATCCTTTATGCATCTTGTATTGCTTAGTAGACGACGGTAGCATTATAAGATGATCCCTCATGCACATAAATTTCAAGTCTAAAGTGTTCGCCCTTAGTTAGCACCGTTGCTAAAGCTTGTTGCTTCGAAGCACCACGTGATGATCGGGTGTCTTTGATTCCACGGGTGAATACAACGTAAGCAAGCCAGATTTGCTTATGCGGTAGCTAAGGTTTGATCTTGACGAGCCTAGCATGTACAGACATGGCCTCAGGAACACGGATCGCCGAAAGGTAAAGCATGAATCATATAGCAGATATGATGAACATGTCGATTGTTCGCCATTGAAAACTATATCAACTCTCGTGATGATCGGTGTTGATGTAGTGGATTTGGTTCATGTGATCACTAAAACAATGTGAGGGATGTTGTTTTGAGTGGGAGTTCACCTAGTTTAATTTCATTAATTAATTTGAACTCAATTTGTCATAAACTTAGTCTAAACTATTGCAAATATGTTGTAGATCAATGGCAGCCCCTACCATCAATTTTAATGCGTTCCTAGAGAAAGAAAAGTTGAAAAACAATGGAAGCAACTTCGCGGATTGGTTCCGCAATTTGAGGATTGTCCTCACAGCTGGTAATTTGACCTATGTGCTGGATGCACCGCTAGGTGACCCACCTGCAGCTGATGCTACCGATGAAGTAAAGAATGTTTACCTTGCTCGGAAGAATCAGTACTCCATAGTTCAGTGTGCTATCTTGTATGGTTTAGAATCGGAGCTTCAGAAAAGGTTTGAAGAGTCAGACCCATATGATATTATCGAGGATCTCAAATTAATTTTTGAGACTCATGCGGCAATTGAAAGTTATGAAGCTTCTGAAAAGTTCTTTAACTGCAAGATGGAAGAGGGTAGCTCCGTGAGTGAGCATGTGCTTAAAATGTCTGGGCACGCAAACAAACTTCAAAGCTTGGGTATAGTGATTCCTAATACTTTGGGAGTTTACCGCATCCTCCAATCACTACCACCAAGTTACAAGAACTTTGTGATGAACTACAACATGCAGAACATGAACAAAGAGTTGCCAGAACTATTTGCTATGTTAAAGTCTGCAGAAGTGGAGATAAAGAAAGAGCACCAAGTGTTGATGGTCAATAAGACCACCAAATTCAAGAAAGGCAAGTCTAAGCAGAAGGGACACTTCAAGAAGGGTGGTAAGCAAGTTACCATGCCGACAAAGAGGACCAAGGCTGGACCTAAGCCTGATACTGAGTGCTTTTACTGCAAAGGGGAAGGTCACTGGAAACGGAATTGCCCAAAGTACTTGGCGGATTTGAAGAACGGCAACATCAAGAAGAAAGGTATATTTGATATACATGTTATTGATGTGTATTTCACTAGTATTCGTAGTAGTGCCTGGGTATTTGATACTGGTTCGGTTGCTCATATTTGTAACTCGAAACAGGAGCTGCAGAATAAACGAAAGCTAGCGAAGAACGAGGTGACGATGCGCGTGGGAAACGGATCAAAGGTTGATGTGATCGCGGTCGGCACGCTACCTCTTCATCTACCATCGGGATTAGTTTTATACTTAAATAATTGTTATTTGGTGCCTGCGTTGAGCATGAACATTATATCTGGATCTTGTTTATTGCGAGACGGTTACTTGTTTAAATCCGAGAATAATGGTTGTTCGATTTATATGAGTAATATGTTTTATGCACATGCACCTTTGATAGATGGTCTATTCATATTGAATCTCGATAGTAGAAATACACATATTAATAACATTGAGGCTAAACGTTTGAAATCAAGCGATAATTTGACCTATATGTGGCACTGTCGTCTTGGTCACATTGGAGTGAAGCGTATGAAGAAACTCCATTCCGATGGACTTCTTGAATCACTTGATTTTGAATCACTTGAAAGATGCGAGGCATGTCTGATGGGTAAAATGACTAAGACTCCATTTTCTGGTATGATGGAGCGAGCTACAGACTTATTGGAAATCATACATACCGATGTGTGTGGTCCAATGAGTGTAGCATCGCGCAGTGGTTATCGTTATGTTCTTACCTTCACGGATGATTTGAGTAGATATGGGTATATCTATTTCATGAAACATAAGTCCGAAACTTTCGAGAAGTTTAAGGAGTTTCAAAGTGAGGTAGAGAATCAACGTAACAAGAAGATTAAATTTCTACGTTCTGATCGTGGAGGTGAATATCTAAGTTACGAGTTTGGCGAGCATTTGAAGAAATGCGGAATACTTTCACAATTGACACCGCCGGGAACACCACAGCGTAATGGTGTGTCTGAACGTCGTAATCGAACTCTCTTAGATATGGTTCGTTCTATGATGTCACTTACAGATTTACCACTATCATTTTGGGGTTATGCATTAGAAACAGCCGCATTCACTTTAAATAGGGCACCGTCTAAATCCGTTGAAACGACACCGTATGAATTATGGTTTGGGAAGAAACCTAAATTGTCGTTCCTTAAAGTTTGGGGATGCGAAGCCTATGTAAAGAAGTTACAGCCGGACAAGCTTGAACCCAAAGCGGAAAAATGCGTCTTCATAGGATACCCGAAGGAAACTATTGGGTATACCTTCTATCATAGATCCGAAGGCAAAATCTTTGTTGCCAAGAATGGATCCTTTCTAGAGAAGGAATTTCTCTCGAAAGAAGTGACTGGAAGGAAAGTAGAACTCGACGAGGTTGTCGAACCTTCTCTCGAAATTGCGAGTAGCGCAGCACCGGAAGAAGTTCCTGTGGTGCCTGCACCAATAAGAGAGGAAGCTAATGATAGTGATCATGAAACTTCGGTTGAAGTTGCTACAGAGCCTCGGAGGTCAACGAGAACTCGTACCACTCCAGATTGGTATGATTCCGTTATGAATGTCATGTTGGTGGACAACACCGATGACCCCGAGACATATGAGGAAGCGATGATGAGCCCAGATTCCAATAAATGGCAAGAAGCCATGAAATCCGAGATTGGATCCATGTACGAAAACCAAGTATGGACTTTGGTGGACTTACCGGATGGCCGGAAGGCTGTCGAGAACAAATGGATTTTCAAGAAGAAAACAGATGCTGATGGTAATGTTACTGTCTATAAAGCTCGACTTGTCGCAAAAGGGTTTCGACAAATTCAAGGAGTTGACTACGATGAGACTTTCTCACCGGTAGCGAAGCTAAAGTCTGTGAGGATTATGTTAGCAATCGCTGCATATTATGATTATGAGATATGGCAGATGGATGTCAAAACAGCATTCCTCAATGGAGACATTGATGAAGAGTTGTATATGATACAACCCAAAGGTTTTGTCGATCCTAAAGATGCTAACAAGGTATGCAAACTTCAACGGTCCATCTATGGATTGAAGCAAGCATCCCGAAGTTGGAATCAACGTTTTGATAAGGTAATCAAAAGTTTTGGTTTTGTACAAACTTATGGAGAAGCTTGTATTTACAAGAAAGTGAGTGGGAGCTCTGTAGCATTCTTAATACTATATGTGGATGACATATTGTTGATTGGGAATGATGTAGACCTTCTTAATAGTGTCAAGGAATATTTGAATAATAGTTTTTCAATGAAGGATCTTGGCGAAGCAGCTTACATATTAGGCATAAAGATTTATAGAGATAGATCGAAACGCCAAATATCATTGTCACAAAGTACATATTTGGACAAAGTTCTAAAGAGGTTTGGAATGGAAGATAGCAAGAAAGGGTTCTTGCCCATGTTGCCCAATACGACCTTGAGTAAAACTCAAAGTCCGACATCGGCAGAAGATAGAGAAAGGATGAGTAAGACTCCCTATGCCTCAGCCATAGGATCTCTAATGTATGCCATGCTATGTACTAGACCCGACATCGCATATGCTGTTAGTTTAACTAGCAGATATCAAAGTGATCCAGGAGTGGATCATTGGATAGCGGTCAAAAACATCCTTAAGTACTTGAGAAGAACTAAGGATATGGTTCTTTCTTATGGAGGTGATGAACAGCTCGTTGTTAATGGTTACACCGATGCTAGTTGGAACACCGATCCGGATGATTCTAAATCACAATCTGGATAAGTATTTATTTTGAATGGTGCAGCAGTTAGCTGGAGGAGTGCAAAGCAAAGCGTTGTGGCGAGATCTTCAACTGAATCGGAATACATGGCTGCTTCGGAGGCTTCACAAGAAGCGATATGGATGAAAGAGTTCATTATAGAGCTGGGTGTGGTTCCAAGTGCGCTGGACCCAATGTCTATCTACTGTGATAACATGGGCGCCATAGCCAATGCGCAAGAACCAAGGTCACACAAGAAGCTGAAGCATATCAAGCTGCGTTTTCACGCTATTCGAGAACATATCCAGGATGGGGGTATAAAGATTTGCAAAGTACACACAGATCTGAATGTGGCGGATCCGTTGACTAAACCTCTCCCGAGGGCAAAACATGACCAACACCAAACTGCCATGGGTGTTCGGTATATTACCATGTAATCTAGATTAGATGACTCTAGTGCAAGTGGGAGACTGTTGGAGATATGCCCTAGAGGCAATAATAAATATAGTTATTATTATATCTTTGTGTTTATGATAGATGTTTACATTCATGCTATAATAGTATTAACAAGGAAACCATTAATACTTGTGTGATTTGTAAACTTAATTTGAAGTCCCTAGTATAGCCTCTATACTTCACTAGCTTGTTGGTTGATTGATGATGTGGTTTCTTTGTCATGAACATTGAGATGTTATCAACAACAAGATCATATCGTTAGGAGAATGATATGGTGGACATACTCCTATAGACAAGCGTAGCATAAAGATCAAGTCATTTCAATAGTTCAATTGCTATATGCTTTCTGATACATAGTAACCTAATTCCTTCGACCATGAGATCATGCATATCACCTTTGCTGGATGGATGCTTTGATGTCATCAAACACCACACCGTAACAGGGTGGCTATAAAGGTGGCATTGAGTGTTCGGAAAGTATTGGTTGAAACACATGGATCAAGAGTGGGATTTGTCCATCCACATGACGGATAGATATTCTCTGGGCCCTCTCGGTGAAATGTCATCCAATTAGCTTGCAAGCATGTGACTTGGTCACAAGGGATCACATATCACGGGAACGAGAAAAGAGTACTTGTCAGTAACGAGGTTGAACTAGGTATACAGAGATACCGACGATCATAACCTCGGATAAGTAACATATCGTGAGACAAAGGGAAATTGGTATCGTATGTAAGTGGTTCATTCGATCGCAAAGTAATCGTAGAAATATGTGGGAGCCATATGAATTTCCAGATTCCTCTATTGGTTATTGTTCGGAGAAGTGTCTCGATCATGTCCGCATAATTCACGAACCGTAGGGAGACACACTTAAGGATTCGACGTTGTTTGAGTAGTTATGGTATTATGAGAAAGAGACCGAATGTTGTTCGGAGTCTCGGATGGGATCCGGGATATCACGAGGTGATCCGGAATGGTCCGGAGAATAAGATTCATATAAGGAAAGTTCCGTTTCGGAGTTGGGGAATGGTTCCGGTGTTTTCATCGGGAACATTCTAGAAGGTCCCGGAATGTCCGGCACTCCGGGGGGGAAGGGGTACATGAATGTGTCATTGCATGTTGGAATGATTGCATCATGTACTAAGTGTTCTCGCTGTCCGAAATAAAGGGTTAATTCAAATCCTAATTTGAAAAGTCAAACTGCCAGTTTTCAGTCAAACTGCCAGTTTCGGAAAGTGGAGAAAGAGGAGGAGAGGTGGAGGCCGAGTTGGAGGAGGGTTCCTCCCCTAGGCCGGCGCACCTCCCTAGGCCGAGTTGGGGAGGAACTCCTCCCCATGGCGCCGGCCCTCCCACCTATAAAAGGAGGGGCAGGGCCTCCTCCTCTAGACACAACACAAGTTTCCTATCCTCTAAACTAAACCCTAGATCTAGACCCCGGTTTAGAGCTATTCGGTTTAGAGCCTTCTAATTGGTTTAGAGCCTTCTAATTGGTGTGTCTAATTACTAGACCACTAATAGCCTCTCTCATAAGCTCCACCATACTCGCACCGGCTTAAGGCGAAGCCCTGCGGGATTTCCCCTCTACCTCCGGTACCACGCCGTTGTGCTGCCGGAATCACGAGGAGAGTGCTACAACCTCCGCTGCCTGCTGGAACAAGGGAGAGGAAGGTCTTCGTCGAGTACCGAACGTGTGACCGACTGCGGGAGCGCTGCGGGAACGCGGCGCCGGAAGGATCGTCTACGCGATCTTGAGATCGGAAAGAGTACGACTACATCACCCACGAGAATCTGCTCTCGTTAAACACTTTGGAATCTTCGAGGGTGAGTTATTCCATCGACTCGTTGCTACAATCTAGTAGATAGATCTTGGCTTGTTTGTTTGTATGCGATAGAAAATTTTTGTTTTCCATGCTACGAACCCCTACACCAAGATGCCATAAGAAGAATGGGCGTGGGATTTTTTCGCCCCATTGAGGAACCCCTTGTGGCGGATCGGGAAGGACAATGCTCCACACATGTGGAGCCCTCATCTACACAAGATCAACAAGATCCTACTGTTGGAGACAATCCTGCACCAACACCACAATCTGCTGAAGATCATCTGTCCCCTGGACAAGTTGGTAGTCCCAGGCCGAACTATCCGCCCCCTCCAAGGGGCGGACAATCCGCCCCTGGCACTCCAACTCGTTCCATAGGATCCGAAGGAGAAGTCAACAACTCTGAAGCTCCCAGGCCGGATTCTCCGGCCCCCGAGGGCGGATTATCCGGCCCTGGGTCTCCAACTCCCGTCAGGCATTCTTAGGAAGATGGTTCTGGTACTTCACCTCCCAGGCCGGATAGTCCGGCCCCTCCAAGGGGCAGATTATCCGGGCCTGAAGAAAATGTCCAGCAACAATCTTCTGGCGTTAACGAAGACCAAGGTCAAGGGCAGGGCAGTAATCAAAACAAGGATACAACTATTGAATCAACTCCTCCTAGAAACAATAAGGACATTGAGGCTCGTCGCAAGGCTCGTGCTGATCGGAACCTTGAACTAAGAGGTCACACTCTTGACAAGGTTGTTGGTGATCTACGACGAAGGGTATCCACTAGAAGAGAACTTGCTAGCTTCTATGATCATCAAGCTCACATTTCCATGGTTGAACCGAAGAAGGTTTTTGATGCTCTTGAAGACCCCGATTGGGTTGTTGCAATGCATGAAGAATTAAATAACTTCGAACGCAACAAATTTTGGAAGTGTAGGGTTCACAGCATAGAAAACAAAAAAATTCCTACGATGGGAACAACTATTTACCAAGTTCTATCTACTAGATACAAACAACGGGCGAATGTATATCGTAGAGAACATACCCTTGAAGACCGACAAAGCTTAACGAGTCCAAACTCGTGGTTGATGTAGACGATCTCTTGCCGATCTCAAGATCGAGAGGAAGTCCTAGCGCCGCAAAACAGCAGCGCATCCGTGCTCGCACACACGTTCGAGGCACCGAGCAACTTCTGCCTCCTCGCTCCAGCGATGCAGCGGAAGCACAACTCTTTCTTGCCGAATAGCCACCAGGAACATGTATCTCGCTAGTCCGAGACCATGGGGGATAAATTCTAGAGGGGGGGAGAGATCCTTCACGAGGAGGTGTGAGTGAGAGAGAGGGAGGGGGGCTCCTTTTATAGGGAGAGGGGGGCACCCAAGGGGCCATGCGCCCAGCCATGGGGCTGCCCCCACCTCTTCCACATTCATGTGGGTGGACACTCCACTCACAAAATGGCCCTTCAATTTTCTCCACTCAAAAACCCACTCAAATTCCCATTAAATTTCCACCAAATTTAATGCAAACTCTCATTAAATAAAACTCTTTTATTTTATTCAGAATTTTGTCAATTACTTTAATGACAAACATTCACAAATAACCCCTTGCTAGAATTCTATTTCACATGCATAACCACTTTATGCAATTTCACCTGAAAACCTGTTTCGGTATCTAGTGAAATAAATTCCTGCGCTTGTTATTCTTTTCGGCATGAAACTTTTGCTCCAATTGGATGTCGGTGTCTCTTAAGTGTGTCACCCTACGGTTCGTGAATAATGTGGACATGATCGAGACCCCTCTCGGATCAATAATCAGAAGCGGGATCTGGAGACCCATACTGACTCCCACACATTCAACGATGACTTTCTTGTGATCGTCGGAACCTTTTACGCTAGTATCTTAATCCCTTTGTTTCGCGATATATTACATGTCCGATATTCGATCATCGGTATCTCCATACCTAGTTTGATCTCGTTACCGACATGCACTCTTTTCACGTTCCCGTGATATAACATTCTAGTGATCAAATCACTTGCTTGCAAGATAACCAATGTGATATCACCGAGAGGGCCCAGAGTATATCTATCCGTCATCGGGATGAACAAATTCCACTCTTGATCCATGGGTCTCAACATAACACTTTAGTAGTTCTGAAGCCATCTTTATAATCACCTAGTTATGGTGTGACGTTTGATGTCATCGAGAAACTCTTCCGGTGTTAGTGATTGACATGATCTCATGGTCTAAGGATTAGTATCACTTCGTAAGTTGTTATAGCAATACAAACTCAATGACTTTGATCGTAATGCTATACTTCAGATGAATGTTCTCACATCATTACACTAATGTTGTGACCTCGTTATTAACAACATCCAATGTCCATGATCAGGAAACTTTGATCATCATGTTAATCAACGAGCTAGTTTATAAGAGAGGCATAACTAGGAACTTCCTTTTTGTTTATTAAACACACAAGTATTAACATTTCCGTATTAATACAATTATAGCATGTAAAATAAACATTTTATCATAAATAAGGAATACGATAATAACCACTTTATTATTGCCTCTCGGGCATATTCCCTTCAGTCTCCCACTTGCACTAGAGACAATAATCTAGTTTGAAAACTTTGCGTATTGAACACCTATGGCTTTCTGGTGTTCCAAATACGCAATTGCAAGTGGTTAACATAATCTATGGATCTGACACTTTCAGGTCCGTGTGTATTTGCATGTCTTTGCGTCTTCACGCATCACTCATTCTCCAATGAGATGGCATTGTATAAATTTGGTCTTTTGGTGAGACCTTTAGTTCCTTGGGGTTAAAACACGTCGATACTATTGTCACACAATATATCTTTAGTGTTAGACCGTTGTGAACCACACCTTAGTTTGATAACAAACTACTTGACACAAATTCCCTCCTTTGCTGCTACTATAGCAGTCATATACTTAGCCCTTTTGTTGTAGTATTCGTCACAATGTCTTAACTTTGGAACTCTTCCAAATCCATCATAGAATCTCCTTTCCATTACATTGTGACACCCATAGTTTAAATTGAGATAAACTTAATTTGTATCTTGTGACAAAACTAGTATCAATGTAACTCTTTACAATGAACTATTTGTAATTGTTTGTCACCTCTACACAAATATATTCTTAGTTCTTCCAAAAGATCATAAGAATATCCTCACTATCGTCCAATGATCATTTTATGATTCATTCTGGTATATGCTCATAACACTTAGAGCATAGGACATATCTGGATGTGTACATATCATGGTATGATTGATCAAAACATTCTCGTGATTTCACTCATCAAGTGTCAAAGCACTTGAATCTTGTTTCACTTATCAAGTGTCTATACACTTGAATCTTGATTCAATTCCTTTCCATGCGACAAGAACTGTTTCTTGTCGTTTCTATATTGAACTCCTTCAATATCTCATATATGTACGTTTGGCATAAACATATTAGCGTCACAGTCTATCCACTATAGACATTCATGCTAAATATTCGGGTTTTGCCTAAGTCTTTCATCGAAATGAAATTCTTAACCTTTTGTCAATAAAAGATACATCATTTCTAATCAACAAGATGTCATCCACATAATGTATTAGAAATGTTTCTCAGCGCTCCCACTTAATTTCTTGCAAATGCAAGAATCTTCATCGTCTCCGGATGAAAACTCCTTTTCATCACGGTGAAGATTCCAACTCCGCGATGCTTACTTCAACCATTGAAGTTTGCATGCCCTTTTTAGCATCATTTGAATTTTAAAAAAACCCTTTGGACCGTGTCATGTACACGTCCTAGGTAACCATTCTATTAGAAGAACTTTGTTTTGTTTATTCATCTACCATATACCAAATTATATGTAGTGGTTGCTACTTTAATCCGTCCAGACTAAATATCGCTATGAAAGATCAAATCTTGTCATAGTCAACTCCTTGAACATAGTCATAAAATACTTTACGACATGTCGACTATTTCATAGATGTGAAACATCCATGTCTGTTTCTTTATAGATCCAAATACGACCGATAGGTTTTTACACCTTTCCGGAGGGTCTTCCAAGTTCAAAACTTGATTTCTCGTGTATGGAACTATCACGGATTTTATGGCTTCAAGCCATTTGACGGAGTCAGGGCCCATCATCGCTTCTTTGCATATAGTCGGTTCATCATTGTCAAACAATAATGATTTACTCTCAAATCTTAGTATTTGATTGTTTATCCGACCGACTTGGTTCAATAAGAGCTTAGATCTCCGTGACCACAACCTTTGAGGCACATAAGCTATGAGCATTATGGCAGCCTTCGGAACGATTTCTGGCGCTGCGCAACTCAACACATATAGCTAAGGTTCGTTAACCTTATCAAAGTTCTATTGTCCTCCCACTTAACTTTTACGAAAATTCCTTCTCCAAGAAACTTCACATTTCAAGCGACAAACCCTTTTGTCCTCGGTGTTATGGAGGAATAACCAATTGTTATTCGAAATAACCTACAAAGACATGCTCATCCAACTTTGGTTGTAAACATCTTACTTATGTTTAGCATACCAAAATTTAAGAAAGGACAACTTGGGTTTTACCCCAAACCATAACTCATATGGTGTCATTTCAACGGATCAAGATGGAGCTCTTTTCGGTGTAAAAGCGGTAGTCTCTAAAGCTTTAATCTTTTAAAACATAATGGCAGTTTTATAAATGACACCTTTGATCCAACCATGTCAAACAAGGTTTCATTACAAATCTCAAACACTCCATACTCCTATGGTGTTTCGGGAGATGTAAATCTAGGTGTTTTGCCAAACTTGCAACTCAAATAAATCCCTTTATGATAAAATCATAATTCATTTATTTTCTTGTTACACTTGTAACTCAAATAAATCCCTTATGATAAAATCATAAACCATTTATTTTCTTGTCACAATGATTTTCACTTCATCTTGAAAGTCTTTGAACATTTTCAAATATTTCACACTTATTTCTTATTAAGTGAATATTCACTCAAATTTCCGAAGAAAGTATATGAAGTTGAAACCCATCGCTTACGACTACACATAATGGACTACATACATCTATATGTATAAATTCCAATATTTTAGTCGTTCGTTCTTCTTTGGCCTTTGAACGAAGTTTTAATTATCCCGAGGAAAGTCTCACAAGCGTCACTTGATCAAATCAAAGACTCCAAAAATCCATGAATATGGAGATTCTTCATGTTTTCTTTCCAATATAATTTAAATGGCGATGTCACTTCGTAAGTGATCTTTCAATAATTTGTCTTGCGACATTTTAGCATTAGGTTTTATGGATGTGATTTCTCCAACTAGATTTGTAAATCATCCATCTTATACGGAATACGGTAATTATTTGAACAACCTTTATTCTCATAATACCAGATTTAAATAACAATTATTAAAACAAATCTTGAAGTCAAGCTTTGATGTCAACGAGAAATACAAACAACGGTTTGTTTGTTTTCGATGAACATCATCACATATTCTCTTGCTAGTTATTTAGGCCATTGTGGTTTATGAATTGCGTAGTTCCGTATGAAATTTCATACCAACCAATTCGGTATCCAATACCCAAGAACCACATTGTTTAACAAGCAAAGAATATAACCATAACATGTATATCATCCATATACCTAAATTAGATATTTCCAATCTTTTCTTTTCTGCCAAATATATTTTATAGATTCTCTTTCAGCATTTCCTTTTTACTTTTTAAAAGAATCTATCAACACCAAAGTGGCGTCATATACATGACACATAGTCCAAAGCGTGTATATTCAAATAATAATACCTTTGGACTTGCACTTTGAAGTAGATCACCATCATCAAAATGATCGGTATTCTTTTAAAATCCATTCTTTAGTAATCTTTTAGTGTAGTAAACACTTTACATACATCTTCTATTCATCCTTATCATGACGACTTTCATGATCAAGCTACTATAGCTTATAAAGGTGAATCGTGAGTATAACATTACTTTCCAAAACCCTTTAGCATCTCCAACCTTTGTAAATTCTCATCCAATATGAGAACATATATTATACTCTATCATATTGCAACCAAAACATTGTTTCAGATATCGTTATATCTGTCACACATGATGGTTTCTGAAACAATTCTTTCAGCTCCTAGACAACCTTGATATTTAAAAACAATCAAGAATCATGGAGGCAAACATGATACTTAAGATACTAACACTGGAATTGTTACTCTCGATTTAATACCAATTATTAAATTTCACGGAGTAAATAGAGTTTGCTGAAAGTTTGCAATAGGACTTTAAACTTTAGATTGACACTCAACACAATACGATACCAGTTCGTAAAGTATATATCCAGAATTCTATAGTTCTATTATCTCAATTACAACTATGCATAAGGTGGTGAACGAATGCCAATGACTACAGCAAATTATGCAAATTCACTTTGATTTAATTTATGATAAATTGAGTTCTACTAATCCAAATTAGAAATGAACTCCCACTCAAAAACGACATCCCCCGTGTCTTTTTGGTGATTACATGAACCAAATCCACTACACCAAGTCTGATCATCACGTGAGTCGGCGTAGCTTCAAAGGCGAGCATCCATATGGTCATCATATCAAAACATATGACTCATGCTTAACCTTTCGGTCCGTGTTCCGAGGCCATGTCTATACATGCTAGGCTCGCCAAGTAAGAACCTTAGTATTCGCATGTGTAACTGTCTTACACACGAGATATGCTCGTGGATTCAAGTACACCCGATCATCACGTGATGCCTTGAAGCGACGAAACATTGTCGGTGCATACTTAAGGAAGAACACATTTTTATCTTGATATCTAAATGAGGGATCATCTTATTATGCTAATAAAACGCCAAACAAGCAATATAAGATGCAATCTAACATCACATGATAAAAAGTGAAATGATATGGTTCCCGTATATGATCTCCATCATGTGCATCGTGGTATGATCACCATCATACCTTTATGTGTAAGGCCAAGGTCTATGGAACTTACACGCTATGTGTGTTGTAAGAGTATCATCTCATACTTCTACTTACAACATCACCATATCATAACACTAGCCCAGCAACAATCTAAACTAGACACCTCTAATTTATCCATTGCAAATTTTACGTGGCTTAGGGCTTTCGAAGATAGAACCGTTCTTACCTACGAACATGAACCACAACGAGGATAACCAAATTGTTGACAACTCGTTGCAAATTAGATATTGACTATAGTAGGAGAGACAGACACCCGCTAGCCACTTATGCAAACTAGTTGCATGTCAAGCGTGGAACAGGTCTCATGTGCGAGGACATGTAAAGTTTGTCCGGGCCGCTTCATCCCACTATGCCACCAATATCCAAAGTACAACTAAGAAGCAATAAAATGAGCATCATCGCCCACATACTCATATGTGTACTACCCGTGCAAAGTATCTACGCATAGATCCGGCTCTGATACCACTGTAGGGTTCGCAGCATAGAAAACAAAAAATTTCCTACGATGGGAACAACTATGTACCAAGATCTATCTACTAGATACAAACAACGGGCGGATGTATATCCGTAGAGAACATACCCTTGAAGACCGACAAAGCTTAACGAGTCCAAACTCGTGGTTGATGTAGACGATCTCTTGCCGATCTCAAGATCGAGAGGAAGTCTTAGCGCCGCAAAACAGCAGCGCATCCGTGCTCGCACACACGTTCGAGGCACCGAGCAACTTCCGCCTCCTCGCTCCAGCGATGCAGCGGAAGCACAACTCTTTCTTGCCGAATAGCCACCGGGAACATGTATCTCGCTAGTCCGAGACCATGGGGGATAAATTCTAGAGGGGGAGAGAGATCCTTCACGAGGAGGTGTGAGTGAGAGAGAGGGAGGGGGCTCCTTTTATATGGAGAGGGTGGCACTCAAGGGGCCATGCGCCCAGCCATGGGGCTGCCCCCACCTCTTCCACATTCATGTGGGTGGACACTCCACTCACAAAATGGCCCTTCAATTTTCTCCACTCAAAAACCCACTCAAATTCCCATTAAATTTCCACCAAATTTAATGCAAACTCTCATTAAATAAAACTCTTTTATTTTATTCAGAATTTTGTCAATTACTTTAATGACAAACATTCACAAATAACCCCTTGCTAGAATTCTATTTCACATGCATAACCACTTTATGCAATTTCACCTGAAAACCTGTTTCGGTATCTAGTGAAATAAATTCCTGCGCTTGTTATTCTTTTCAGCATGAAACTTTTGCTCCAATTGGATGTCGGTGTCTCTTAAGTGTGTCACCCTACGGTTCGTGAATAATGTGGACATGATCGAGACCCCTCTCGGATCAATAATCAGAAGCGGGATCTGGAGACCCATACTGACTCCCACACATTCAACGATGACTTTCTTGTGATCGTCGGAACCTTTTATGCTAGTATATTAATCCCTTTGTTTCGCGATATATTACATGTCCGAGATTCGATCATCGGTATCTCCATACCTAGTTTGATCTCGTTACCGACATGCACTCTTTTCTTGTTCCCGTGATATAACATTCTAGTGATCAAATCACTTGCTTGCAAGCTAACCAATGTGATATCACCGAGAGGGCCCAGAGTATATCTATCCGTCATCGGGATGAACAAATTCCACACTTGATCCATGGGTCTCAACATAACACTTTAGTAGTTCTGAAGCCATCTTTATAATCACCCAGTTACGGTGTGACGTTTGATGTCATCGAGAAACTCTTCCGGTGTTAGTGATTGACATGATCTCATGGTCTAAGGATTAGTATCACTTCGTAAGTTGTTATAGCAATATAAACTCAATGACTTTGATCGTAATGCTATACTTCAGATGAATGTTCATCACATCATTACACTAATGTTGTGACCTCGTTATTAACAACATCCAATGTCCATGATCGGGAAACTTTGATCATCATGTTAATCAACGAGCTAGTTTATAAGAGAGGCATAACTAGGAACTTCCTTTTTGTTTATTAAACACACAAGTATTAACGTTTCCGTATTAATACAATTATAGCATGTAAAATAAACATTTATCATAAATAAGGAATACGATAATAACCACTTTATTATTGCCTCTCGGGCATATTCCCTTCAGGAAGCTCGTAAAAAAACCAAAGGATTGCCGCAATGTTATCGGCACCAAGTGGATCTTCAAGAACAAACAGGATGAAAATGGCATTGTTGTGAGGAATAAAGCACGACTCGTGGCTCAAGGATTCTCTCAAGTGGAAGGAATTGATTTTGGCGAGACCTACGCTCCTGTGGCTCATCTTGAGTCCATCCGTATCCTTCTTGCATATGCAGCCCATCATAATTTTAAATTATAACAAATGGATGTTAAGAGCGCTTTCCTTAATGGTCCTCTACATGAGTTAGTATACGTCAAGCAGCCCCCGGGGTTTGAGGACCCCAAATTCCCAAACCATGTCTACAAACTCGATAAGGCGCTCTATGTCCTTAAACAAGCCCCACGTGCGTGGTA
Organism: Avena sativa; assembly: GCA_916181665.1. Taxonomy (NCBI): domain Eukaryota; kingdom Viridiplantae; phylum Streptophyta; class Magnoliopsida; order Poales; family Poaceae; genus Avena; species Avena sativa. Next base: position 376,578,634 of record OV702295.1, on the reverse strand, counting down.
TGAGCACCTTAAAGAGCTTTTGCTAGACCGTGGTTTCGAAGTTGGGCAAATCGATCCCACTCTTTTTACTAAGAAGGTTAATGGGGAGCTTTTTGTATGCCAACTTTATGTAGATGACATTATTTTTGGCTCTACTAACCAAGCTTTTAACGATGAATTTTCAAAGCTTATGACTGACAGGTTTGAGATGTCCATGATGGGTGAGCTGAGATTCTTTCTTGGATTTGAGATCAAACAACTTAGAGAGGGAACCTTTATTAATCAAGCTAAGTACATCCAAGACATTCTCAAAAGGTTCAAGATGACGGATCTCAATGGCGTTGCTACCCCAATGCAAACAAAGTGTCATCTTGAGCTCAATCCTAAGGGTAAAGACGTGGATCAAAAGGTATACCGATCCATGATCGGCTCTCTCCTTTACCTTTGCGCATCTAGGCCCGATATCGTGTTAAGTGTAGGAGTGTGTGCAAGGTACCAAGCCGCTCCTAAAGAAAGCCACTTAGTGGAAGTCAAGCGAATCTTTTGATATTTGGTTCATTCCCCAAATTTTGGGTTATGGTATCCCAAGGGTTCAAGTTTCTCTCTATGTTGTTACACTGATTCAGATTGGGCTGGTGACAAAGATGATAGGAAATCAACCTCTAGTGCATGCCAATTCTTGGGCAGGTCTCTAGTGTGTTGGTCATCAAAGAAACAGAATTGTATTTCACTCTCAACCGCCGAAGCTGAATATGTTGCTGCTGCAAGTGCTTGTACACAATTGTTATGGATGAGGCAAACTTTAAAGGAATATGGTGTCAATTGTGACAAAGTGCCTCTATTATGCGACAATGAAAGTGCTATCAAAATTGCTTACAATCCCGTGCAGCGTACAAGAAAAAAACATATAGAGATTCGCAACCACTTTATTCGGGATAATGTTGCTCGTGGTGATATTGCTCTATCCTTTGTGAGCACGAAGAACCAACATGCTGATATTTTCACGAAGCCTCTTGATGAAGCAAGATTTTGTTATTTGAGGAATGAGCTAAATATCATAGATTCAAGGAGCTTGGCTTGACTACCCTTGCACACTCACTTGCTCTTATTCATGTATTTGGTTTAGATGCGGGCATAGACATAGGGGGAGTGTGGTCCTAATTGATTGGCCAACCCTCCCCGCATAATGCCGAAAGCAAGTCAAATCATTTCCCTTAATATCATTTTGTGATATGTGGGTCATCGATGAGCATTGATTTTGAACTCAAGATACATCTTCGCGGTGTCATGCCATGCGCTCCAACATGGTGGCTTCGGCCACCGCCCTCTTCCTCGAGAAGAGTTGGTTTCTCATGGGTCTCGTTGGATTTTCTTGCATATCTCATGTTCTTATGGAAAACAAACTCAAATTTGGCTTTTGATTGATTTGATTCTTGCAAATTTGGGTGTGTAGTACCATCTCAGTTTGTTGCTTAGGGGCGTTAGCATCGCTCTTCTTACTTTTTGGCGTTTCGATGCCAAAGGGGGAGAAGTAGTTATATTAGGTATCGTGGATTTGCAAGGGTCGGGCACAAGCTTTTCTCTTTTAGTCGGTTTTATTTGCTTGCTTGTGCCTTTTCTAGCGTGAACTCATTTGCTATTTGTGTTTGTTTATGTAATACTATGTCGTACTCCACTGTTTGGTACTATGTTTGGTATTCATGGAATTCTGGATTTATCTATTATAGACCCCATGGAATTCTGGAATTATGGAGCATATTTGATGGCATATGGATTCATGGGATTATCTATGTATGCTTTGGCTATATTTGATGGCATATGGATTCATGGGATTATCTATGTATGCTTTGGCTATATTCTCATCCCGATGGTATGACCTTGTTTCCCAAACCACCTCGTTTCAATTATCTTGGTTATGGAAGTAGTGTTCTCCCTAGTGCGTGTATTTGTATTCAAATGCAAATCTTAAATATGCACACATCTAGGGGGAGCGTCTTTCATTATTTAAGGTGGCATTTGCCGGTTTTATTGCAAATCCTAATATTGTCATCTAACACCAAAAAGGGGGAGATTGAAAGAACATTTTATAATCCCTAGTGTTTTGTGTGTTAGATAACAATATCAAGGATTATTTAATGTGTGTTGAAGTGTTGAAGCTATCTATGAGAAAAAGGGAAAAGGATTCTGCTTTTGGGGGGCGGATAATCCACCCCTCCCTCTTCCCAAGTTGGCGCAAGCCCCAGAAGGGGGGCGGAATTTTGGCCGGATTTTCCGGCCCCGCCGGATAATCCGCCCCTCAGGGGGACGGATAATCCGCCCCCCTGCTCATCGCCAAGGCACAAGCCCCAGAGAGGGGGTGGAGTATTGGCCGGACTATCCGGCCTGGCCGGATAATCCGCCCCTCAGGGGGGCCGGATTATCCGCCCCCCCAAGATCTTCACCAAGTTTCACCATGGCGCAAGCCCCAGAGAGGGGGCGGAGTTTTCCCCGGATAATTCGCCCATGGGGCGGAGTTTTCCCAGGGGCGGATAATCCACCCCAAGTGGGGGGCGGATAATTCGCCCCCAAAGTTGTGCAACGGCCAGATCTGGGGAGGGGGTATTTAAGCCAGCCTTCCCCCTCCTGCCAGAACTCTTGATTCATCTCGAAAAAGATCAGATCAGATCTGAAAGCTTCATCCAAGAGCTCTCCACCTAGATCCACCCAAAGGCCCCATCCCTTGGGGAATCGAAGGAGGAGAACTCGATCTTCATCATCAGCAATCAAGCGCTTCATCTCCTCTCCATTCATTTGGAGAACCCCCGATCTAGTATTTCTTGCAAATACCTAGATCCTTGTTTTTGTTTATATTGATAAACATTGTTCTTGTGGCAGCTTGTTGTCATCTCGGGAGCCCCCAATTCGGTTGTGGGTGTGTGCCCCGATAGTGTTGTAAAAGGCACCGGTTCCCGCCTCGAAGGCATCCAATAGTGGAGAAGGTAGATCAGGCCTCTCGTGGCAAGATCCATCGGAGAATAGGGTGAGGCCTATTGTGGCGTGGTGGTCTTAGAACCGCCCACCCATCCAACGCAGATATACTTCCCTTAACAAGGAAGGAACTGCGGTAAAACAAATCCCTGTGTCTCCTCGTGCTCCACTACGGTTTCCTCGCTCCTCTTTTACGTGCTTAGTAGTTAGGGTTACATAAAGGGAAATTCTCGTAGTTGCATATCTAGAGAATTTACTTTGTGTCAAGCCTAAAATTGAAAAAGTATTAAAAAATGGTTAGCACCTATTCACCCCCCCCTCTAGGTGCCCATACGATCCATTTCACCTGCCTTAGTCAATACTCCATTCATTTCACACAAATCTGAATGTATTAAATCTAGAGGTGACAGACTTTTCTCCCTGATTGCTTGGCTTGAAAGGATTTCGGGGTTGCTTTGCTTGCACACAAGACTGACACTTAGATCCACGGACTATGGAAAAGTTTGGAATTAAATTAACCTTGCACAACCGAACAATGCGATCAAAATTAATATGACATAAACAGGAGTGCCAAACAGCAGCATCTCCAACATGATTTCCAGAGTATGAAGAACACGATAAATTGTTTACGATATTACAATCATATAGAATGGAAAGGCGGAACAAGCCTTCACTGTTAGCCTTTTCCAATAAACAAACCAAATTTTGAAATAATAAATTTATTCGACTCGAAGTCCAGCTTGTAGCCATCACGGCACATCAGTGAGCCAGACAGCAGGTTCCTATTTATTCTTGGGACATGTTGTACGTTCTTCAACGATAGAGTCTTCCCTGAAGTAAGTCTTAGATCAATTCTACCGATCCCACGTACATCTTCCCGAGTGCCTTTTCCCATCATGACGGTGGAACTGCTGCAAGCCTGATAAGAAGAAAACAAGTTGTAGTTAGCACAAACATGTACATTAGCTCCAGTATCTACCCACCAATAAGTGGATTGGCATGCAATAAGGACACTAGGTACGTACCTAGATCCTCCACCTGCCTCTCTAACAGTGACATTCGCAGATTGCTAAGCACCTTCCTTCCTGCCTTTGCACATGCGACACTTCCTGGCTATGTGCCCAGGTTCGCCACACACAAAGCAGTTGAAGTCACCATTTTCCTTGTTCTTCTTTTTCTTAAAGCCAGTGGTTTGTTTTTCCTTTCCTTTGTTCTTGAAGTTCTTTCTCCCAGAGCCGCCAGCCCCATTGTGCACGACATTGGCATTGGGAGTCACATGAGGTGGGTTTTTCTCGATGACTTTCGCCCTGGCCTTTTCCTCAACATCAAGAGTGGCGATGAGACTTTCAACAGTCATCGCCTCCCTCCTGTGTTTGAGTGTAGTGGCAAAGCTCCTCCATGATGGAGGTAACTTGGCAATAATACCCCCCACCACAAACTTGTCAGGCAGAACGACTCCAAAACCTGCGAGTTCCCCCACCAGAAGCTGGATCTCATGAGCTTGCGTCACAACCGAATTATTGTCGGTCATCTTAAAATCGTGATACAGCTCATTCACATACAGCTCACGCCCAGCATCCGACTCTCCATACTTTCTGTCGAGAGCTTCCCACACATGGGCAGGACTGGCATAGTTCATGTAAATGTCACAAAGGTGGTCGGTCATGAGGGAGAGCAGACAACCCATTGTAGTGTCCGAAGACACTTCCCAGTCACGTTGTTGTTCCTGCGTGAGTGGCCTTTCAACCGTGGAGGAAATCACCCACCACAAGTTCTGGCTCATGAGCCAAAACTTCATACGGGTCTGCCATCTCTTAAAGTTCTCACCCCCAAACCTATCAGGTTTCATCACATCGCTAGGTCCAGCCATTGCACAGTAATAAAGTTTTCTGGACTGTTGGAAATATAGCATGCAATAGAATTAAAATAATTCCGAATTTGTGTGACAACAAAGATAGATCTAACAAAACTACACATGCTATTATGAACATGAAATCTAACATGGCACAGCAGATCGATGTGGATCTCAAACCCCCTTCTAGAACACGAAAGAGAGGATCACGAGATTGATTTCTTACAGTGATGCAGACGAACGTTGATGAAGAACAGTTAGGGAAGATGAAGCTGACGGTCGATGCAGTCGATAAAGAAGAAGAAGCCGTGCGAAGCACTGTCCAGAAACTTTATCACCCGGCTCCCTCGTGCGGGACGCCAAACGCCGGGAAAAGTCTGGAGACTACTGCTTTCCTCTCCCCGCGGCACAGCAGGGAAAGGATCGGCGAAGATCGGTGGCAGCTGCAGAAGAGAACGGAGTAGGGTTTTGTGTATATGGTGTCTTCTGTCGAGAGGGACGTCTTCCTCTTAAAGACTCAAAAGGATAACCCCCACGCAGCACGTTCCGCCTATATTCCAGGATCCGCCCCCGGTATATCTTCATCACGAGCGATCTCCTAACTTCCCTCAACGGGAAGTCTATCTTCGAGTCATGCGTGAGACAGACACGGGTGGATAAGATAAGTAAACTACTCGGCAAAAATATTAAAAAGAGATGCAATTTAATAGGCCACGGTCGCGCTCGCCTCGCCAAAGCCCAAAGATCCCAAGTCACAAGTCACACGTAATTAAACGCGAATAAATGCGAAATGCGAGCGAGCACGCGCGCGTGTGCACGTGTGGTGTACACTTAGCATAGCTCTCTCTAGTCTTTCCAACTAGTCTCACCATAAGATGCCCCCTTATAAGCAGGTCAAAATCTTGCTCCCTTGGCAATGTGGGACTAAACTCCCACAGCCTCCACCCCCTTGACTTCTCTCCAATTTCTGAAATTTATATGGCCCAATTCTTGTAGAGGCCCATTTATTCCAACAATACCCACCAAGAAGTCAAGGTCTGCAACTTGTTCTCATCTGGCTTTTATATACCACCTTTGTAGTATAGACCCGTCTCGGATTGAGCTATACCTAGCACTCCAGGATCCACTCTTCTTACAACTAGGAAATGGACAAAGCCTTGAATTTCCAGTCTTGTGTAGAAGAGGTTCACCAGGAGCCATCGCAGATACTAGGCTGCCTGAATCCACGCCTAAGGTTTGGAGCATTACGGTTGTGCTCCCTAGTCCTTTAATAAGCTTATTAGAGATCACCTGAATCTCATGTACTGCGACCACACAGTTAAGCTCACATAGGTGTGTTCTTTCAAGAATACCCTGCAGGACGGTATCTTGCTGAAGTATTTCAGCCTCAAAACACATTAAGACTAACAGTCATCCTACCATGCAGTACTAAGAGTACTCATCTTAGCGGTTAATGGATAAATATAAATGTACTCTCTCTTGTTGCTCCAACAACTTGTTTTTCCCTTTTCCTTATTCACGGGATCTCCGTTCACTGAGGCTGGGTTTCTATTGTCGTGCAACTCAGGTGGGTCTCAAGCCCATCTCCCTCGATGCTCCATCTATCACCGCACGTGATAGCCCTTTTGTAAAAAGATCTGCTAGGTTTTTGGTAGTATAATACTCCATTCATTTCACACAAATCTGAATGTATTAAATCTAGAGGTGACAGACTTTTCTCCCTGATTGGCTTGAAAGTCTTCCGGGGTTGCTTTGCTTGCACACAAGACTGACACTTAGATCCATGAACTATGGAAAAGTTTGGAATTAAATTAAGCTTGCACAACCGAACAATGCGATCAAAATTAATACGACATAAACAAGAGTGCCAAACAGCAGCATCTCCAACATGATTTCTAGAGTACGAAGAACACGATAAATAGTTTACGATATTACAATCATCTAGAATGGAAAGGCGGAACAAGCCTCCGCTGTTATAGCCTTTCCAATAAACAAACCAAATTTCAAAATAATAAACTTATTTGACTCGAAGACCAGCTTGTAGCCAATACGTCACATCAGCGAGCCAGATAGCAGGTTCCTATTTATTCCTGGGACATGTTGTACGTTCTTCAACGATAGAGTCTTCCCTAAAGTAAGTCTTAGATCAACTCTACCGATCCCACGTACATGTGCCCGAGTGCCATTTCCCATCATGACGGTGGAACTGCTGCAAGCCTGATAAAAAGAAAACAAGTTGTAGTCAGCACAAACATGTACATTAGCTCCAGTATCTACCCACCAATCAGTGGATTGACATGCAATAAGGACACTAGGTACGTACCCAGATCCTCCACCTGCCTCGCTAACGGTGACATTGGCAGATTTCTGAGCACCTTCCTTCCTGCCTGCGCATGCGACACTTCCTGGCTATATGCCCAGGTTCGCCACAAAGCAGTTGAAGTCACCCTTTTCCTTGTTCTTCTTTTTTTAAAGCCAGTGGTTTGTTTTGCCTTTCCTTTGTTCTTGAAGTTCTTTCTCCCAGAGCCTCCAGACCCATTGTGCACGACATTGGCATTGGGATTCGGATGAGGTGGGTTTTTCTCGGCGTCTTTCGCCCTAGCCTTTTCCTCAACATCAAGAGTGGCGATGAGACTTTCAATAGTCATCACCTCCATCCTGTGTTTGAGTGTAGTGGCATAGTGTAGCACCCCGGTAAATTTCACTACTAGAAATCGCTTGCTGTTTTTATATTTGTGCATAATCATCAAATCATCATGCATGTTTTTCATAAAACTATTTTACCAAAAGCCTATTTTGTTTTCTATTTATCGCTCCCCTTTATTTCAAATATAAAACCCTAGTCTTCTAGATATTATGTATTCTCTACAAACTAGTTATAAAGGCTTAATAAAAATAAAAGTTTAATCTAATATAATAAAAAAATATTTTATAAATCGGGAGGGGCAGGCCGACCGTTTAGGCCAGCCCACCTACTACCCTAGTGGCCCAGCCCGTTTCAAACCCTAACCCTAGACACACCAAACCCTAACCTAATCCCAGAACCCTAGCTACCCCAACCATTCCTCCACCCTGCCGCCGCTGTACACCCCGCCTCCACCCCTTCCCCTGGACAAAAAAAATGAAACCAAACCAACTCACACACGAAACCCACGCACACCGACCGCCCTCCCCGCCCGTTGGACCCCACCTCGTGAACTCACCGCGCGGACCCCGTCCCTCACGCCGCAATTCCCGTCCCCAAGACCTCGCTCTCTCGCGATCCCTCACCAACCTCCCTCCTGCCGCCGGCCATCCCCAGGGTCATGGCTGGCCTCGTCAACCGCCGTGCCCCGCGAGACGCCGACGCCCGCCGGCATGCTGCCCTTCTCGAGCGGCCTGCAGCACGCGCGTTGCCGCCTTCCTCTACAACCGGCCGCCGCCATCCTCACCTCTGCTCCGCGGCGGGCCCTTGCCTTGACGGCCTTCTCTCAGCGCCGCTCCCTCCCTGCACCGCCGACCGCCAAGGCCCTCCACCGTCGATCCGGCCCAGCGTGCTCTGGTCCCTCCTTCCTTTGCTCGTGGAGCCACCGCCTCCTCCTGCACCCGCCGCCACCCGGCCGTGGCCCTGTCGCCGAGCTCGCCTCTGCCGGACGCCTTGCCCCTTCTCCCGTGCTGCCGGAGCCTCACCCACACCCCCTCCTCGGCCGCTCGTCCTTGGCCTTCGGTGCGCATGGGTGACTCAAGCACTTCGGCCTTGTTTTCTTCAGAGGATGACCGTGTAGGTGGCCACCTCCCCTGTAGTTTCTCCTTTGTTTTTTTTCCAACGATGCTCTTGTGTGGCTTCCCGTGGCATAGATGTTGGGCTGATCTGTGTCGTTGGTGTGTGGTTGTGAGAAGATGAAGTGAAGATGATGTGAAGTGGTGTGCGCTACCCCGAAGACCATGTTGGGGTAGTAGTGTGATGTTGCCAACTCGGCTACTTTGGTTCCGCAAGGATGCTCGAGTCCCTCACCGACAAGCAAGATCGACACCCCAAGTTCACCATCGCGGAGCAACAAGATCTGCCACACGGCCTCGAAGACCGATCCCGACGATTCTAAACCATCCGAACCGGAACCACATCAAATTCAGATCTTCGGACCAATGTGTGACCCCTTTCTTAAGACCATATTTTTATAATATATAATATCTATCTTGTTGCATATTAAATTGTTCATGTCGTATACATATTGTGTGGTTTGGGAGTAATTGTCGATTCACCTCATAATTAAATATGGAGTCCATATACGGGCAAATCTAGTCTAGTGGTTCCATTTAAAATTTTGCATCGAACCGATGATATAACTTTGCCTTGTTAAGCCAACATTTAAATTGTGGGGTATCTAAACAACATGAACCACCTAATTAATTGTCGGAACCCCGGTTTTGTTTAATATTGCCTAATCGCATCGCATCTTTGCCATGTCACGCATCATACATGCATCATGCCCGATCTTCTACCGTAGTATTAAATAGTGCATCCGGTGTTTCTTCTAGTGCTTTGCTTCTTCACGGATTAGGCCGATGAGTTGATGCGAGTGTCGACCCGATCTTCGGATGAACCTTCGGCAATGTTTTCCAGGCAAGCATTCTCCCTCTTTCTACCTATTTTATATTTCTAGTCTTTATTTCCTCCTATTGATCTATTGCTATCTGTGTTGCGATGCTCTAGTTTTCGTACCCGTGATATCCCTTGCAGTCTTATATTGCCTTTGGACACATCCTATTACCTGTTGTTTGGTAGATAGTTGGACTTGCGCGTCGTAGTCGCTTGCTCAAGTGCTGTTACGTGTCGTCCAGTACCACAGTTGTTGGAAGGCTGCCATATGCTTTATGTTGGAGATGATCATGGATTTAATTACTATTTAATAACTAAAATTGAAAGTAGGTAAATGCAGAGGCACTGGTGGGTAATAGAAAATATTTGGTTTTTAACCGCTCACTGGTGTCCCGTAGGACCCCGAGTTCTTGACACCTGTTTCGAGATCGAGCGCGCTAACCACAGGTGGGGTGTGTGGGCACCCCCATCGATTAGTACCTGATTTCAAAGTACTGTACCGGGGGCCACAAAGTAGTTTAGGGCTTTATTACTATCCTGTACTTATGCCATGATTTACTGCTTTATTTACTATTGCGTGTGGAGCGCTTGTACTGTTTTGGAACCCCGTGCCACGTTTTCGCGGTACCGACAAGCCCAGTCACACTTTCGGGTTCCTAGTCGTTTACAGCCGTCGTCACAAACCCTGGGTCCGTCTCGGAGACCGGCCGACTTCGTTATGGGTAGCTTAGTGGGGTGGCCCCCATGTGCTTGCTTTGGGTCTGGGAAACGTCGTGTCCGAAACCCCGTCGACATACCGTTGGGTGTATGTTTTGTGATCTTGTACCTACCTGATCTGACAACAAGGGTGTAGGTGCGTGTGGACACTTTGGTGCACCCCTGCAGGGTTAAATCTTTTCGAGAAGCCGTGTCCGCGGTTATGGACGACTTGGAGCACAGTTCTCGATCATAGACAACTATAACTAAAGTTTACTGTTATAATTTGACTTGTATCCGATATGACTAGTAAGCAACTTCACTACAACGGAATGGCTAAATAAAAGTACCAACAACTGCTGGGTTTGGGATATCTCATGCTAATTGTATCGGGCTAGTAAGTGTCGCAACTATAACGGAATGGTTAACTAAAAGTGCCCACTGCTTATTATATCAGGATGACTATCTATACCTGACTAGTAATTGCTGCAATGATAATTGAATAAATAAAACTGCCAACTGTGTGAGTTCCTCGGTTGACTTCCTCGTTTGGTCTCGAGGGGGGAATACCAGGATGAGTTTGTTTGGTGGTAGCATCAGCTCGGTTCCGAATAGGTCCTTCTTATCCCTCTCTGATAGCCGACAGTTGTATCGAGTCTCTATAGGTTGTTTAGTGCATGCTGCGCTGCCGCTTCAGTCCACCATACCTATGTAGGCGAGGACTGCCGAATTCTAGTCTCGCCGTGTACTGGCCTCAGTACTGACCGCTCTCTTTTTTCCTTTGCCCTTTGTCGGCACCCCTTTTGTTAAGCAGGTTTGAGATCGACGTCGTTAGCAGGGTTACCTTTCTGGCTTGGCCTGGGCAGGGTTATGGACGCCATTGGTTATTCTTCAGGGCTCTTAGCTCAATTTTCATCTTGTCCGTACTCGGACGCTGTATCGCTTTAAAGGTGATTTGGATCTTTGTATTGTATATCTGTATTCTTGACTCTTTGAGTCATTGTTGTATATATCTGTTCTGTGGGTTCCATCGTGGACTATTGTGTAATGGTATTACTTCGTTTTCCACCCGCACGAAAGTGCCTGGTGGGCACCTTTGAATCGTTTCTATGCGGGTTTGGCAGGAATCGCTAAAACTTGCATAGGGTCGATTCCGAGGGTGTTTCACATAGCTCCTCCATGATGGAGGTAACTTGGCAATAATACCCCCCCACCACAAACTTGCCAGGCAGAACGACTTCAAAACCGGCAAGTTCCCCCACCAGAAGCTGGATCTCATGAGCTTGCGTCACAACCGAATTATCATCGGTCATCTTAAAATCGTGATAGAGCTCATTCACATTCAGCTCACGCCCAGCATCTGACTCTCCATACTTTCTGTCGAGAGCTTCCCACACAAGGGCAGGACTGACATAGTTCATGTAAATGTCACAAAGCTGGTCGGTCATGAGGGAGAGCATGCAACCCATGGTAGTGTCCGAAGACACCTCCCAGTCACGCTGTTGTTCCTGCGTGAGTGGCCTTTCAACCGTGGAGGAAATCACCCACCACAAGTTCTGGCTCATGAGCCAAAACTTCACACGGGTCTGCCATCTCTTAAAGTTCTCACCCCCAAACCTATCAGGTTTCATCACATCGCTAGGTCCAGCCATTGCACAATAATAAAGTTTTCTGGACTGTTGGAAATATAGCATGCAATAGAATTAAAATAATTCCATATTTGTGTGACAACAAAGATAGGTCTAACAGAATTACACATGCGATTATGGACATGAAATCTAACATGGCACAACAGATCGACATGGATCTCAAACTCCCTTCTAGAACACGAAAGAGAGGATCACGAGATTGATTTCTTACAGTGATGCAGACGAACGTTGATGAAGAACAATTGGGGAAGATGAAGCAGACGGTCGATGCAGTCGATGAAGAAGAAGCGGCCGTGCGAAGCACTGCCCAGAAACTTTATCACCCGGCTCCCTCGTGCGGGACGCCAAACGCCAGGGAAAGTCCGGAGACTACTGCTTTCCTCTCCCCGCGGCACGATAGGGAAATGATCGGCGAAGATTGGTGGCGGCTGCAGAAGAGAAAGGAGTAGGGTTTTGTGTATCTGGTGTCTTCTGTCAAGAGGGACATCTTCCTCTTATAGACTCGAAAGGATAACCCCCACGCAGCACGTTCCGCCTATATTCCAGGATCCGCCCCTGGTATATCTCCATCACGAGCGATCTCCTAACTTCCCTCAACGGGAAGTCTATCTTCGAGTCGTGCGTGAGACAGACACGGGTGGATAAGATAAGTAAACTGCTCGGGAAAAAGATTAAAGAGAGATGCAATTTAACAGGCCACGGCCGCGCTCGCCTCGCCAAAGCCCAAAGATCCAAAGTCACAGGTCACGCGTAATTAAACGCGAATAAATGCAAAATGCGAGCGAGAGCGCGCGTATGTGTGTGTGTGCGTGTGGTGTACACTTAGCATAGCTCTCTCTGGTTTTTCCAACTAGTGTCATCATGAGATGCCCCCTTATAAGCATGTCAAAATCTTGCTCCCTTGACAATGTGGAACTAAACTCCCACAGCCTCCACCCCATTGACTTCTCTCCAATTGCTAAAATTTATATGGACCCAATTCTTATAGAGGCACATTTATTCCAACAGCAAGTGTGTGTGCCGTGATTGATGTGCATACATGCTCTCTACATATCTTGTGTGCCCCGCATTGGTGTGCGCACATATGCATGCACGAGGTACTTATAAAGCAAAGAAAGTGAATGAAAAGGTCCCCAAATGTTCTATGCACAGTTTTATACACGGAATTAGTGTAGTTAAACTCCGTATATTGTTTCTAATTGCAATCTGATTTCCAACATTTATTAGGTCCTTGTAGTGTTCTCTTAGTATAACAGGAGATCATTGTGAACTGGAAGGGATAATTTTCTCGCACCACGAGCCACTGAGAAGACATCAGCAACATGGTGTATCCGTAGGTTGACCACAACAACTACAATATTGGATTAACGAAAGATGACCATGACCATCAAAGTCTAGGAATTGTGAGAAGCTAACAATCCTATTACCCTCAAGAATATCATGTTGCGAGCTTCTTGACAAGGGCATTTGGTCATCCGTCCCTCTATATACGAATAGAGATTCCCAGCAAGGTCAATGTCTTTGGAAACATACATGGTCACATCTCCATTATCCTCAAGAATATCATCGAAGATTTCACGATTTTGATCAACCAATTTAAAACACCGAGTCGCAGCTTACTGCCTCCACGTACCTCTCTTTTATGCTCCAGCCTGCATATGCTATCTCCATGTAATTTGATGAATTTCATACCTCCCCCCTCCCCGGTCAACCCATTCTTAATAAGGATCCAAAATGGATCTATCTCCAAGATTGATGGATCCAGTATACTCGCGCACATCACGTCGCCACCGCCTCACAGGAATCAGGCACAGGATGGGGAGAAAAACTACAAGACCCGGTTCACGACCCAAAGGAGGAACGAACTGAGAGCATATCTAACGCCCGGTTGAATAGCGCTTTTCCTGTCTGTGGATATTGAAAAGTATACCAAATAGGCCAAACAAACTGTCCACGGACTCTGGACATGCCCACTCTCTGTCTAAATTGGGGCACCGTTTGCGCTTGCTTGTGTCCGTGAGGATAACGCATTCGTTCTTCCTTTGTCCGCCCTTCTGATATTTCTTTTTCGCGGCACGTACCACATGCTGCAGGCCCCGATGTGCGGTATGGGCCTAGCCCAATTCGTGTTCTTCTTCTGATTTTTCTTTTTCTTTTTCTTTTCATTTTTTGTTTTTGTTTTTGCTATACTTTATATATTTTTTATTTTTAAAATATTTATGTTCATACTTGAAAATTATTCATATTTTAAAATTGTACCTATTCAAAATTATTCAAAATTTTAAAATATTTAGATCTAAAAATGTTCAGATTATAAAAATAATTATATGTTTGAAATTCAGAATTTTAAATAGTTCCAACTTGAAAAAACTCATATTAAAAATATGCTTGAATTTTGAAAAAAATAAAACACAAGACCGGTGACTACACACGTACTCCCGGTCGAAGCTCCAAGCCTTTTGTTTAGTCGGAACTACGTCCGCCCGTCTAAACATCTTTCATATAGCTCGCAAAGAATACATCAAGGTCCAATACACATTTTTAGAGGACAGGGAAGCACGATGACCTAGCTTTCCAGAGAGGTCATAAACCATGACACCAAGAGTATTGGGACACACAGGTCGGCTTAGTACACTGGAAGTAGAAGCTCCCCTGACTTGGGGCAAAAATAGAACTAAAAGACGTCGAGATTAAGCTAATAACATCCTCTTCGCATAGGTTGCACCGGAACCGTGTGCGGTTAGATGATTACATTGGCGTTGAGGGCCAATCCGCATAGGTTGCTCATGATAGTTGTGATGTTGCCCACCGGCGGTCCACGTGTCTAGTGGGCTGATAGTATGGTGGCCTTCGATGCCATGTCACTGTTGCACGAAGCTTCCGTCACAACTATTGCACGGAGTGAAAGTGTCTGAATCCACCAGATCGGATAAATGGATCGGCTAAACAAAACCTTCGACACGTTCCCCATTCGAACCAGAGCCAAGACAACCTGACTTACGGAGAAGTAGGGCCCGTCCACCATTGTCTAACCAAAATTCGTCTTATCTGTGAATACTATGTGGGCTGTGTCCGGAGAAGCTGGCCGCCGACCGCATGGGGAAAGAGAAAAGTTTTATCCTTTGTAAGTCTAATATGCTTTGTTCATAAGGAGATAGAGGATCAACTCCTCCACTCTGCTTAAGTATTCTCTCCGTCACAAATTAAATTGACTCGGCATTGTCTGGATTCGCAAGTATCTACACATGCTTTAGCGTCACCGCATCGCCATGCCGAAAAAAGGACACACGTGCATAATTAGCAGGGATGGTCCGATGGTGGCCTGGGCTCGCTAGGCTCGAGCTATCATAATTAGCAGGCCATAAGCTGCTTGGCGTAGCATGACTCCCTGAATACAGGGTTCAAACGATCGACAGACAGTGGCCGCCTGTATGGTCCATGTATTACCCGTCGCACAAACGGGCCGGTCGCCATCAAGTGATCAAGAGAAGGGTGGTGGCCAATGGGCAGGCATTTTTTTTGCCTAAAAGAAAACAAAGCGGAGCACATGCAACGGAAGCGCGTACGTACGATGGCTTTTGTTTTACGGTTCAATGATTATCACGTGCGGGGTGCGGAGGGCGGGGAGAGCTTGCTGCTACCTTCGTTCGCCACCGATCGGGTGTGGCTAGGGGCGATGAACACACGGCCAACTTGCACAAACGCGTGACGTCGTCGCGGCGGCTGGGCGTGACGCGCGCGCGCATGATGTCACCTTCCGAGAAAGCCAAGCCTGCTGCTGCTATATGGCTAGCTACTTTCGTGGTAGTCCGGTGGACGGATGTGACCCAGAGGGACAGGCCCCCGGCGGACTGACAAAGCTGGGTTTTAAGGCCATCTCCACCGGGAGATCCAAAGAGCGAGCCAAACGGTTCTTCGGCACGCACGTTATAACAGCCGCTATATATTCAGGTTTACAGCGCGCGGCGTTAGCAAGAGCTTCACCGAATACTGTAAATCGTCGTTCAAAATGCAGCGCTGAATTGGTTCTTTTATAAATGCGCTAAAATACAGCTTAAAAATTATATTTTTGCACAATTGCACGTGTAAATAGATCAAACAAAATGTAAAAATAAACTATAAATATTAATATATTACATAGTTTAACCCACAATTCATACAACCGAATTTAAAACTAGACTAAATAACTAGAACTAATCGGACTCCCAGTCGGAGGAGTCAAATGTTGTGGACGACACCGGAGTCGACGACCACTCATACTCCGAGGAGGAAGAGTCGACGGTGATGGTCGACAGACCGACACCATTCTTCTTCTCCTCCTTCCTCGCGGCCTTCTCCTCCTTCTTCTTGGCCCTCCTCGCTTCCCGATATTGATTCTTTGCCGCCTTCCGCGCCTCCTTCTCTTCTTTCTTGTCGGCGTAGAAGGTGACCTCCGCGGCCACGTCCTTCGTGAAGCGCCGCGCCCGCTCGAGGCGCATGCGCTCGCCCTGCTCGGCGACGATGAGGCGCTGCTCGAGTTCGCCTGCCGCTGCCTCGTCTCCCGCGTGATGGCCTACGGCGGCGGCGCGAGGTCTTTCGCCTGCTGGCGCGTCCAGACGTCCGTGAAGTTCATCGACCGTCGACGACGGCCGAGGCGCCAGGCGACCGCGTCGTACGCGCGCGCTGCCTCGTGCGCCATCTCAAACATGCCGAGCCCGATGCGCTCGTCGCCGCTCCAGATCTCGGCGTAGAATGTCCCGTTCGACGCGCACGCACACCGCGGTAGCCGGAGCTCGAGTGGCGGCGGGGAGGTATGGCGCAGGCGGAGCGACGTGCGACGAGGTCGAGGCGGAGGGCCGGGGCGGCAGTGCGACCCGCGGAGAGGCCGAGGCGGAGGGCAGAGGTGATGGCGGAGCGACGCGCGGCGAGGTCGAGGCGGGTGGCGAGGTGGTGGTGGCGGAACGGCGCGCCAAGGCGAGGTGACGTGCGGCAGTTTTCGCGAGGGGATGCGTGGGGGGCTGAATTTTCCGGGAAGTTGGGTGTGCGCGGGCAGCTTGCTTTATTGCACGCGCCGGAAGTAGCGCAGCGGTTTTCACACGTAGGATGCTGCGGATGCCCATGCGTGGCAAAAAATGTAGCGCACGCCGTGTTTTCGCGCGCCTGCTCCCGCGCTGTATTTCGGTTGGTTCTTTAACGCGCGAATTTTGATGCGTCTGCTGGAGATGCTCTAAACTAAATGGTAAAATTGAACAGAGCAGACTAAGAAAGAGGAGAGAGAAGAAGGTCCATTGCGTGACTGCAACTGGCCAGCGTCCGCGTCTGTCCGAACAGACCCATCCAAATATCGGATTTGGGTCACGGATAGATTGATCCAGTCTAAGTTAGTCCGAATAGGTCGTTCCGCTAAGACACCACGTACGTCTCACGCATCCGCACGTACCAATTAAGACACGTTCGAACTAGTTGGATCTCCTCGGTGGAGATGCCATACTACCGCATCAGGGTACAACACTCCCACTGTACAAATTTCCGACGTGGTGAATCGCCACGCGTCAGGAGAGAAGAGCTCTCTATCGGATGGGATGGGGCTGATGTGCATGCTGTCCAGTGTCCGATCGGGAGAGGAGGCGGGATGGTTCCTTGATTCACAGTTTCACACATGCAACGCACGAGCGCACCCGTCTGTGTTGCCGGCGGGTCTCTTTCCTCTTCCTTTTCGTTTGGTCACGATAATAGCGTATTCCGTCGGGTCAACAGCCTATCGATTAGGTCACACTGGCTAAAGGCTAAAGCGATCGTCGCGATCTCGCGGCACGGACGTTTGAAAATCTGTCCCCTGCTGTGGACTATTAACATCCCCAATAATCATGACGTGTAGTCTATTTTCGACATTCTTTGATTTGACGTGTACGTAGTGTCTCCCTTTTACCCTATCATCTTATATATATTGTACTCCGTATCATTTTCTCTAGAGGTGATTTGGTACATCTGAATCTCTAATATTGCAATGCCTGAGCCAGCCAGAACTAAAGTGGTACTCCTATACATGTAGGGGTATCTTATGGTGGCATCTCGCAAACATGGTTTGCAGAGGAGCTCGGATGCAAAGGAAAGAAAATATGTACACTTACCTATAAGTTGGACTTGGGAAGCCATATGATCATGTTGACTCACACAGCTAGTAGGTTGAGAAAGCTATGAAAAAGTTGGGATAAGCCGATAAGTGGATCGAATGGCTCATACTGTGATATGTTGCCTGTTTGAATTGGGAAGCTGTTTCACAAGTTCCACCCAATGAGAGAATAACGACAACGAGATCCACTTCCGATGTACCCTTTTCTTTGTGTGTGGCAGCGGATCGATAGTGGATAGTAAAAGAGCTAAGAATTGCCATACAAAGTCTAGGTAAATCCCACCGGTCTACTTTTCATAGATGACTGCCTACTCTCTTTTAACGCAAAGGAAGACCAAGCTTGGCACGTCAGAAATGTTATTCACGGGTACGAGAAGTGTACGTTGCCTATCCAAATGCTCACTTCTCTTACGCCTAGTTTTGTAGACGTGTTTTGACGAGGATTATCGAGTGTTATCCTGGCCCTATCGAGAGACACTAGAAACCACGAGTAGGTTGTTTTGTAGAGGAGTTTCAGGGTGGGCTTAACCCGAGCAATCCCCAGAATACTCGTATGGCCCAAGCAAAATAAAAACGTGTCTCTCCCCTTGCGTTTTGGACTACTGCCTCCTCTCATTCAGAAAACAAGACGCGCGCCTTTAGACACAAAAGGGAAGTTCAACTGAAAGGGGAAGCGGATCGGGTTAGAGGGGATTGGGTGAAGGAAGTGTTTTCACCCAAACCCCATGGGATAAACCTCAGTAAAACACTCTAAATCCCTTCTGCAAAACAAGGCCTTAGGGTACAAATTTCCAGAAGAAGAGGGAGACATAGGCTATGGTTCCAACTGTTCATACCATGGTTTTTTATTTAAAAAATACCTAGGTTTTCCTATGCCAGAAGGGTGGATGAAGGATGTAAAATTTCAGCTAGTAAAAGTAAAGATAAGTGGTTGTCAGATATGACCGAATAGTACAATTTGTGTCGAGCGAAAGAGGTTCTAATAAAATCTGTGATTCAGGTTTGCCCCAATATATGCTATGAATGCTTTCAATTTCTCGGTGCGAATCTCTGTGATGATATTAATGAGCCGACGCAGAAATGTTGGTGGAAGAAGAAAGTATGAAATACATGTGCACGAAATGGCATGGGATAAAATATCAGCGCCAAAGTGTCTTGGGGCATGGGCTTTCGAGGTACACATATGGCGGCGCCGGGGGGGGGGGGGGGGGGGGGGGGAGGGGGAGTCTACATAACAGAACAAATGTGTGCATTTGAAGGGATTACTCGATCCCAATAAGTAATCTAAAAGTGGCAGACAAAATTGCTACTAAATCTCGACTCTGGTGGATGAATATTTCATAGCATGACATTATGAGAAGCCAGATAACTTAATGGTTCAAAGTGCATACAAAATTGCTCTCGGTTTCCAGAAGCAATTAATCAAAACATGATCAAACACTCATTCCAACCGGGATCATAGCCCGTGGAACGTAATTTGGAAAGCAGAAGTCACACCAAAAGTTCGCATATTGAAGGTGGCAAAAGGGTCCCTCTGTGCCAAAACATTGTGCATATTAGTTCCGCTCAAAGTCATACTTTAGCAAGTATACATAAAATTTTATCAACATGTATAACATCAAAATAATATTGATGGAACCATCGTGTGATGGAATTTTATATTTTATTTATTTGATATTTCACATTTTGATACTAATTTTTTGGTCAAAGTCAAACTTTAGCAAGTATTTGGTATTTCACGTTTTATATTGTATTTATTTGTGCTTCCTTTTCCTTGAAGGGCATACAACTAGAGTTCCACCCCGTAGGGGTCCTGTTCCGTGATATAGGTTGTGTATAAATTTAGTCAAAAGTGAAAGGTTACATAATCTGTGCAAATAATATGGAAGAAAATATTAACATCTACAATATTCAACGAACATGCTACAACAATGTATTTTATAGTGTATTTATCGATATCGATCTTTCATATTTATACCTTTAAATTTTGTTAGTTTTAAACATAAATCCATTTTCCCTAAATTTATACTCTCATTACATTCTTGAACAGAGAGAGCACATAAACAACTTTGAAAAACGAAAAACCGGGAAATCAGCTTGGACGCTCCACAGCCTAATCAAAATTGACTGGGGAGACGCAGACCGTAAGATATAGTTTTTATTTTGCGGATCTTACAATACCGTATATAGGGAGTGAGCCGTATATGGCCCGTACGTACACGTACATCATATATATAGCGAACCTATATAATAAGTAGGCTGACTGTTATCATCGATCGTCGTAAACACACACGATAAAACCGCTGCGCGCACACACATCTCATGTAGACTCTCAAAACTCGATCTACTACGTATTATGGATCGACATGATGATCGATCACGCTCCCCGACCTCAAGGCAGCATGTCGTCGTCCAGCGATGAGGATGCGCCGAAAAACAGCGTGTCCGTCACATCGTAGTAGTCCATGACATCCAGCTCAGTCGACGTGTCGACCGACACAGCCGGCGCGTCGCCGAGTCGTCCCTGCGACGAAGATCCTTCCGGCGATCCGTCCCCGGAGTAGCACTGGCTCCCCTGCAGCACGCTGGCGAGAGACGAGACGAGCACCTGCTGCTCGAGCTCCTCCTTGCTCACCTGCACGACGCCGCCCAGCTGCTGCCGCGGGAGCCCGGCGGCGGAGAAGTCGAGCAGATCCGTCGGGCTACGCCGTGCGGCCTCAGGCTCCTCGGCGGCGGCGGCGGGCGACGTGTGGTGGCACGTGTGCTCGTGGCCGTAGATGACGAGGTACATCCTTGGGTCGCCGTTGCTGTGCTGCTCCTGCACCTGCTTGGTTGCCCGGCAGCCGCGCTCGCGGTGGTAAGCGCATCGGTAGTAGCACCTGCGTGTACACGTACGCACGCACGCAAGTAGGAGTAAGAAATACGATTCATTAATCCTACACATATGTAGTATATACGAGTATATTTAGGTGGTCTGATCTCTGATGTTAGAGCAAATACAATAAAGCATGCTATAAAAATTTGTGATCGATATGATGCTTCTAATAGTAAGAAACTAGCATGGCAAATTAGTAGTACTCCTAATTAACCCAACTCTACCCTGGCTGAGTAAAAAGTTCACTGTGGTATACAGTTACACACACGAGAAACCCGCGCGCGCGCCAAGAAACGTAACTCTCGATCGGGCACAATAATAGGTTATTATCAAGAAAAAGTTGTTTAATTTTTTTGCTTGGGGATAGAAAGGAACATTCTCTTAACCTGAAAAAGTAAACAGGCGTCAGCATCATCAGAACCGACTTTTAGCTCTGTTTCCAGACTCCTTCAAAATGGGCACATTTCCACTTTGCTGATGCTTTCAAACGTGTGGGGAAGTGGGGATCCGTGTCCGATCGGCTGATCATCAAAATTCTTTTTTGTTAGGTGGGGTCGGGCAACAATTTTGCGTTTGTCCTATGGGTGTCTTCCGAATACTAGCTCAATCATATGCACGTTTTTTCTGTTATTATCCTGTGTACGCGCTGACTCTAGATCGAAGCGAGCCACGATTATGAACCATATATACTTAGCTATTTTTTCTGCTTAATTTTCTTTTCTGCTTACAACGACATGGCAACTTAATCACTAATCCATTAATTAATTTTTGAGATAAGGTAAACTACTCTACTACAGTATGAAGGAATATATATAAAACCCATTACACTATTAAGCTAACCTTGGGAAGCTTGTCCTTATGATCCTCTTCTGGCCGTACTTCCTCCACTGGTATCCATCGGAGTACGGCGAGGGTGTCATAGCTCTTCTGTGAAACAAGCAATGCACTCAACAAATTAGATCCACACATAATCCATCGACTTGTTTATTCTCCTATTACTAGGCATGTGCAGAGCTAGACGACTCACTTCCGAGGCACGCCGTCATCCTTAGTCCGGCGCGCGCCCGCGCCGGCGACAGCGGCAAGTGTCCCATCGGCTGCCGCGGTGGCCGCCGGGGCGGAGGAGCCGCCCATGATGGAGATGCAGACGGTGAAGGCGCGGGACACCTCCCGCAGGATGAATGCGGCGGTGGCCTCGGACTGGCCCTGCCCGCGCAGCACCCGCAGCACCTCCGCCTGCAGCTCTGCCGTCAGCTCGTGCCCGCGCGCCAGCTCTCTCACCACCGCCTCGTAGTACTGCTCGTCGACCGCCGCTGCCGAGCCGAAGCCGGTGGCGGCGCCGCCGTTGGCGTTCACGATGGGACGGGACTGCGTCTGCATGGTGCTGCCTCGCGCGGAAGTGTTTGGAAGTTCGTTGGTTCGAGTTGAAAACTCTGGTGGGAAGGCAGGCTGGGCAGTTTGTGGCGGGCGGAAGTAGAGGATGAAGTGCAGCAGCACTCTTATAAACGCCGTCCGGTGGAGGAAGCGTCGTGACAGCTGCGCAGCTAACCTGGGACTGGGGCTGGGGCTGGGGACGGGGACGCTTTTACGCGGTGTAGTAGACCTGGTGAGCACCCTACAGCAAGTCAGGAAGTCGTTCTTAAATACTATAGTGACTGTGCAAAGGGAAATCACGATTTGCGAACAGTATAGAAACAAGAAACGGCAAAGGTTGCTTCTCTTTTTTCTGCCAAAAAAAATCAGAAAGAAGTGAGCGCTGTTTTTTTTGCAGGCGTAGCTCTCTTTCTTAATTTTAGTGGTTGGTCGGATTATTTTGGAGGAAAAGAAAAACTGACAAAAATTTAAAGAATCAAAGCTAGATAAATCTGATGCATTTCTGATTCTGAGATTGATAGGGATGGCAAGGAATTTTCCTTGATACAGTCTTTGGTACTGCTATATTAATATAGCAACCGCCGATACAAATTCGAAATCACTGTCGGGGCAAGATATCACAATTCAAGCCCAAATGAAATAAGAGAGAAAAAATAATAGAAAAAAAGCTGATAATAGAGGTTTGACAAAAACGGAGATGACCCGCAATTGCTGTGCACTCCACGGGACGTCCACCATGCTCCTAGCACTCTGAAGCACCGCGAACCAAGCAACACCTCCAATAAGGAAAACGACAACGACGGTGATGCCTGGACCATTCCTGGGGTTACCCCGACATGCATCCTAGGATTTCCCCTGGTATGCTAGGGGTGCGGGAAGGGGTACACCTGACGCCCTTCAGGAAAGAAGAAGACACCCGCAGGCATCACCATTTTTGTGCCGATAGTAGGGATTTCTCCGCTGCTATACTGCTCCACAAATATTGTCACCCACCAGCACACACCACCATGGTCTTGCAATCATCACCGTCGTCTCACTGTGGCCCATGTTGCGAGGCCGGTAAAATCGAGAAGCAGAAACTCTAGCGTGCGCCAGCGGTATAGTAGCACGCCGAAGGGAACTACCACCATCCTCAGGAGGCGGTAGCTAACCGAATGCATGTAACAGCAACGACAAACCAGTCCCTTACCGGCCCAACTGAGCCCGAGTGGGCCCATGAAGCACCGCCGCCGCACTGCAGTAAGGGTGTCACCTACACCGACATCCCTATCACCAGACCCTGCTCCTCGTCTGCCGGGGGAGCCGCCATCGCACGGCGTGTCCCGCACAGACCCAGTTGAGGCCTAAAGGCCCTAGATCTAGGCTGGTAGGGTGCCGCCGACCGCACTCCGATGACCAGCCCGCCGCGCGCATGATTCAATGGTCCTCGGAGCCAACGGTGACACCATTGCTTTGAAGACCACCCGGGGCTCGCGGGAGCTCATGATGCCGAGACGGACCACAACCAGCTAAGCCACACCGCCGCCATCAGGAGGCCCCGCCCCTTCACGCGCGTGGGAAGAAACCGACTCGCTACCGCCAGCCCCGTGCTGCCAAGGTCTGATGGTCCATGCTGGCAGCGGTGGCAGGGGAGAGGGACGGAAGGGGCCGGAGAAGGTGGATCTAGGGTTTGCCCATTGTCGTGAGGGGGTGAGCGAGCGACAGAGATTTTTCTTTCAGTTGGTGTCCACACATTCGATGACAAGGAATTTAATGATGGGATTATTCAATTAGCTAATATTTTTAGTGCTTGTAGAAGAAGGAATTCACCTAAGACATTAGTATGAAGCCTAAGATTAGGGGTAAGAAAATTTTCCGATCATTTAAATGTTTGGAATACTTTTCAATCTATGGGACTAGGTGAGCATGAGAATTTTTTCACAGGGAAAACTTTTATGGATACAAATGAGACTAAGAAATTTATTTTTTCTGATGATTGGCTTAATAGCATTTGTGGTAGAATCAACCACCTTTGGCTTCAAACCTGCTGGATGTTATTCTAGTGGGCTCCTCGAGTGGGGAGATAAGTTTTAAGTCGATATGTGTTTATTTGGCAAATATATGACATTGATGGAACTTGCTCCTTTTATCAACAAGTCTAAGTGATTTTACTTCTTCTGTCATTGAGCTAATTACACCAAATAACCCACATGGAACTAATTTACACCATACTCACTACTATCATATCCTCTATGTTGGCTAGACCTACCATCAAGAAAGGAGTAACAATATGCATCCAGAAATATATCAAATATAAACCTGACAAGGATTGCAAGTAACACTACAAAAATACTCCCCATCCCTATCACTTTTCGAGGGCGGAACAACCTAAAAGTATTGGTTACCCGGCGGATGAACAATCACTGCACCATTTTTCCACGGCAGACACTTATACGCCGTGTGACATAGTTATACCCTACGTACCGCCACCCAACCCAGAGGTGAAAATGGAGGGAACAACCACCAGGTTCGGGTGCCCACGTACTGCCACCCAACCCAGAGGGTGAAAATGGAGGAAACATGAGACAACCATCCCTCCCACCCAACAAGGGCGACGCTGCCTCCTACAATCGGATCAACCTCAACGAGGATGGCTGGCGCCAGGCACGCGAAGCCATCGCGGGCAACAAGATCCTACCCGTGAACTCTTCACGTGACCTGCTGATGGCATACCACCTTGTCCTCATCGGCGAACACAACAGGCAGGTGCACCTGCAGGAGGAGCTTGACAAACGCAAGCAATCAACTTTGGAGTCTAGCGCGCGGCAAGCTGCGCTCTCTGCCGCTGGCGGATCCAGCTCGCATGGAAACAATGCCAACAAGCATCGCTCTCGCACAGAGCACATGGATCCCGCTGCACTTTGCGAGGTCACCCAAACCCTCAACACGTCCTTCATGGAGATGGACGTCAACGGCAACGTCATCCCGAAGACGCTGCAAGCTGCGATCATGGCAGCCTCCACATATCTCGCGTCCCATCCACCTCCGGTGGGGGACTCGAAGAGAGCTATGCACAAGTCCGCACTAGCCGGACTCGGACTCGTCAGAGGTGCGCTCCACGAGGAAGCTCCTACGGAGCCAAAGAAGAAGGCTACGGTCAGATTAAACCGTAGCCCCACACACTCATCGGACGAGGAGGAAGACGAGCACGATCTACCTCGACGACGCAAGAGCCCAAGACGCCGCAGCCGCGACTACGACGCAACGCAAGGTCGAAAAGGCACGTGCCAAACGCACGTGCTCAGACGAATCCGAAGAGGACGACGACGGAGAACTCTGCGGAGCTCGATGCTTCAGCAGATCTGTTCGGCGAACGCGGATGCCGAGAAATTTCAAGCTTCCTTTGGACACTTCGAAGTTCGATGGGACGCAGGACCGAAAGCCTGGCTCAGCGACCACCTGTCGTCCGTCAAGCTGCACGACAGAAACAAGAACACTGCCCTGCAATGCTTTCAGCTGCAGCTGACAGGCGCAACCCGAATCTGGCTCAGCAGCCTGTCCTCGATTTCCACCCGAAGCTGGGAAGAACTGGCATCCAATTTCATCCAAAACTTCAAGGGCACCAGCAAGAGGCCAGCCTCGATCGAGGAGCTATGGGCCTGCACCCAACGAATGGGCAAATCCATTCGCTCGTACATACTATGCTGGTGCAACATCAAGAACTCCGTGGCACACATCTCCGAGGAGAGAACAATCGACACCTTCAAGGATGGCGTCAAACGCCCGGACTTCAAGGAAGAACTTGGGCGCGTCAAGCCCAAGACACTCGACCACCTCATGGACATCGCCAACAGGTGGACAGATGGCGAGGATTCTGTCCACCGAGCACATTCGGATGAGGAAGATGACTACGGCCGCAGACGCGAGCGCCGTAGCAAGCGAAGATCGCGCGTCTACGACGACCGTGATGTACCCTACATGGTTGCGGCTAGCTACGCTGAACGCCGCAACGAAAACAACCGCAGTAGCAGCGGATATCATGGAAGCAACTTCCGCGATGGAGGACGCCCAACGCAAACGTGGCAGCGTCGCATCCGTGACGACGAACCCTCGGCATACGACAAGTTGTTGGGCCCATGCACCATCCACTTCTACATCGACAAGCAGGATGGCAAAAAGAAGGCCAGCCACATTCTGAAGGACTGTCGCGAGTTTCAGAAACTCAGCGAGGGTTTCACCCATATGCGACGGTAGATCCTCAACCCCGAGTTCGGACCCACACCTGCACCAGGAGGCATCGCCCACGGAGCTCCTCCACCGGCACCCGTGGGACCTTCGAATCAAGCAATCACGCCCGTGCAAAACAACGGCGTAAACGGGTCCCCCGCACCAAAAGGGTCCCTGATGATCCAAAAAGGGCGCCCAACAAACAACATGCAAAAGAAGATCACCCGCCAAGTTAGCCTGGCTGTGACCGCTCCACCCGCCATCCCTGAGTACCTCAGTGGCTCGGAGTCCTGCATCACATTCAGTCGTTCGGATCAACCCCGCCAGATCCCTCGCCCAGGACATGCTGCCCTGGTGCTTGAGGCACAGATTGGAGGATTCTAGATGAGCCGCGTCTTCATGGACATCGGCAGCGACATCAACCTAATGTTCGCTAGCACCCTAGCAACAATGTGGATCCCGCTGTGCAGCCTAGAAAAATCTAACACAATGTTCCACGACATAGTCCCAGGAAAGGGCATATTTCCCCTGGGAAAAATATGGCTCGACGTCATCTTCGGCAAACCCGAAAACTTTTGGTGTGAGCGTCTTGAGTTCGAAGTGGTGTATTGGCCATCATAATACCATGCCATCCTCGGGTGCATGGCATTCGCAAGGTTCCTGGCAGTACCGCACTATGCGTACCTGCTACTCAAAATGCCAGGACCTAGAGGCGTCATCACGGTCCAGGGTAGCTTCACCTGATCCGACCACTGCGACAGAGACTTCAATAGAATATCCCAGTCGTTCGGCATGCAGAAGGAGCTCACAAGGCTTCGAGAGGTGACAGACAACGGGGCACCACCAGTCTCCAGGCAAAACGCACCGGACATGTCGTTTGACTCAACAGTCAACACGAAAAAGGTGCAGGTCCACCCGACCGACGCCTCCAAAACGGTGCTAATCGCCAATGACCTCAGCCCCACATAGGAAAGCGCGCTCCTCGAATTCCTCCGTGAGCGTTGGGAAATCTTCGCCTGGTGTCCTACGAACATGCCAGGAGTTCCCAGGGAATTCGCCGAGCATGCACTTAATGTGTTTCCAGACACCAAGCCCGTCAAACAGTCCATCCGAAAATTGTCCGAGTCACGGGCCGAAGCCGTCGGAGTCGAAGTCAACAGACTGCTCGACGCTGACTTCATCCAAGAGATCAAGGAAAGCGAGTGGCTAGCCAACACTGTACTGGTCCCAAAAAAGGACACGGACATCCTGCGGATGTGCATGGACTTCACGTCGCTCAACAATCACTACCCAAAGGACCACTTCCTCTCCCTCGGATCGATCAGATCATTGATTCGACTGCAGGATGATCATTGATTCGACTGTAGGATGCGAGAAACTCTCGTTCCTCGACGTCTACTCAGGCTAGAATCAGATTCGACTGAAGGTTGAAGATCAGGAGAAAACAGCGTTCATCACGCCGTTCGGAGTATTCTGCTACAACACAATGCCCTTCAGGCTGAAGAACGCAGGTGCCACATACTAGCTCTGCATGCAGGCGTGCCTGAAGAACTAGATAGGCCGCAACATACAAGTCTATGTCGACGACATAGTCGTCAAGACAAGGAAGACCAAGACACTGACCGACAATCTCCGCGAGACGTTCGACAACCTTGATCACTACAAGATCAAGCTAAACCCAGAAAAGTGCGCCTTCGGCGTCCCATCTGGCCAACTGCTTGGCTACTTCATCTCCCAGTGAGGAATTGAGGCGAACCCGAAGAAAATCCAGGCCATACTGGCCATGGAGAAGAGGAAGAACCTCAAAGGTGTCCAGCAGCTAGCTGGACGCATCGCGGCACTGAGGAGATTCATCAGCCGCATGGGTGAAAAGGCCCTGCCTTTCTACCAGCTGCTACGCAAGACAGACAAATTCGAGTGGACACATGAAGCAGACGACACATTCGAAGACCTAAAGCGACTGCTCTCCACCTCGCCCGTCCTGGTTACACCAAAGGAATGCGAGCCTCTGCTGCTATACATAGCAGCCACACATCAGGTGGTAAGCACCATACTCGTGGTCGAACGATCCAAAGAAGGCAAGACCCATGGGGTCCAACGCCCAATCTACTACCTCAGCGAGGTACTGACGTAGACAAAACAGAGGTACCCTCACTAGCAGAAACTCGTCTACGGCGTGTTCATGACGGCTCGTCGGCTGAGACACTACTTCCAGGAGCATCAGATAATGGTGGTCAACGAGGCGCCATTGTTCAACATCCTGAACAACTCCGAATCTACAAGACGCGTAGCCATGTGGGGCATCGAGCTATCCCCTCTAGACATAGTCTACGAGAAGCATCATGCGATCAAGTCTAAGGTCCTCCCTGACTTTCTCGTCCACTGGATGGAGCTCCAGCTGCCGGACACCCCGGATATGATCTAGTCATGGACGATGCACTTCGACGGCTCCAAGCGCGAGGATGGAGCAGGAGCTGGCGTCATACTGACGTCCCCATAAGGCGATAAGATGAAATACGTCCTTCGAATGAAATTTCACGCCTCCAATAACGAAGCCGAATACGAGGCCCTCATCCACGGCATGAGGATGGCCAAGATCTGCGGCGCAACACGCCTAGTCATCTACGGTGACTCGAACCTCGTCGTCCAGCAGACGATGAACGAGTGTGACGCACACACGCTAACATGATCGCGTACCACGCGCTTTACAACTCACTCGAAGGAGACTTTGACGGTTGCGAGCTTTGGCACGTCGGAAAGGAAAGCAACGAAGAAGCCGATAGACTCGCCAACATCGGGTGCCACTAGGTGTGTTCCTCGAACAAATATGAGTGCCTTCCATCAAAAGGAAATTCCCCAATGGATCACCCGAAGAAGCAGAGCACTCGGGGGCTGCGCTACCCGAAGGACAGGAAGGACCCGAAAAACTCGACACGGAGGTCGCGTTGGTCAACCTGATGCAGTTCGTGGCAATCGAAGAAACATGGACGCAACCGTACCTTCGGTACCTGATAAACAGAGAACTGCCTGATGAACCGACAGATTTCCGGCGCATATCTCGTCGGTCCAAGGCCTTCATCATCATCAATAGCGAGCTGTACAAGCGCAACATTTTGGGTATACTCCAAAGGTGCGTCACCATCGGTGACGGCAAAACCATCCTCCAAGACATCCATGAGGGCATCTGCGGCCAAAGCTCTACGAGCTGGATTCTACTGGCCAACGGCCATGAACGATTCCAAGGACATCGTCCAGAGGTGCAACAGCTGCCAGAGGTTTGCGGATAAACCACACGCACCAGGGTCGGAGCTCAGGCCCATACCCTTGGCCTGGCCCTTCACCCAATGTGGCCTCGACATGATAGGCAAACTGCCTAAATCTTCGAAAGGAGGCCACATCTAACTTCTGGTTGCAGTCGACAAGTTCACCAAGTGGATCGAAGCTATGCCCGTCACTAACCAAAAGGGCAAAACGGCCGTCAAGTTTTTTGAGTCCATAGTCTACAGGTTCGGTGTGCCGCACAGCATCATCACGGACAACGGGTCGAACTTCATCTTCAAAGAATTCCAGGACTTCTACGAAGGCCTTGGCATAAACATATCATACGCCTCCGTGGCGCACCCGCAAACCAACGGATAGGTTGAAAAGGCCAAAGGTATCGTAGGCGGCGACATCAAGAAATGCCTACTCAGCCCACTCGAACGGCTTGCGAGAGCCTGGGTAGAAGAGCTAACCTTCGTCCTTTGGAGCCTACGCACAACGCCAAATAGCTCAACTGGCTACACGCCATTCTTCATGGTACACGGAGCCGAAGCCGTGTTACCTGCGGAAGTATGCCATAAGGCCCCACGGGTCGTCGCCTACAGCAAAGCTGAATCAACGGCAACACTCGAAGACGCCGTCGACACACTCGACGAGGCACACGACGTTGCCGCGGCTCGCTCAGCGGTCTACTAGCAGAGCCTCCGCAACTATCATAGCCGTCGGCTGCGCCCAAGGTCCTTCGTCGAAGGAGACCTCGTCCTACGACTCAAGCGAGAGCGGCCGAAAAAGCTCGAGTCACCCTCGGAAGGACCCTACATCGTCATTGAAGTCATCCTAGGTGGCCCGCCTCAAGCACGTGGAGTCTGGAGTAACATACTCTAACCCATGGAACGTCACACAATTGCGACGCTTCTACCCCTAGCTATCCCTCTTTACTTTCAATAACTCAGCCAAGGCTACTCAGCCGAACAATGTACCTCCTCGATTACGATATGAATAAAGCTAAGTCCCCAGTCCAAAAATCTTTTTCCTTACATTACTTTATGTTACAACACACTCGGGGGCTCCGCCTCACCTCACGACTTCGTCGAATGAGAATAACGCATGAACACCTGAGTAGATGACCACGTCATGCTAACGAAAAGGGCATGCATACTACAAAGCACCACGTGCCAATATAAATAATCTTTACAGCAAAGGTTGCAACAAGCCCACATGAAATATATACAAATTTTACATCTATGTTTTTTACAGAGCCTACCTATTATGAAGAATCACATGCGCCCGATGCTCAAAAAGATCTACAATCTCATCGGCATACTACCTAACAATCGCGTAATGTGGGCGCATGTCCCACATGCCACCATCTGGTTGAGGGGGTGGCCCAGCCGCCACCGCCGCAAGATCAACATCTGGGCGACGCAGCCGAACAAGCGATAGGGCGGCCTTCACTCCCGCAATCAGCTGATGCCGCACCAACTCCCTAACGTGACCCACGTCTCAAAACTTCTCCAACAAACCCCATAGAGTCGAAGGCGTCTCATCAAGGGGAAACATGACATACATAATCGACGCCAGGGAAGTCTTCACCTGCCTTAGCACCCTGACACCTGATGAGCACGATCCTACATGGTCGCAAGGACAGTGGCCCGATGGCGGTCCATCCAGAAAAATCCTCCGGCTTCCATATCCTGTTGGGTTAAGCAATTGATCCGAACTGCAATGCGCTCCTTCTTGTCCCTCAGGACATGGTTGGCACCTGCAGAAAATACAGAGTAAGATGACACGCAAGCAAGGCGCATCCGAAAATGAGCAGCAGCTCAAGAAAACTTACACTGTAGCTGCTCGACCAACTGCCGCAGCTCCCCCATCAGATACTCCTCCCTGACGGCAGCCCGCCTCAGTCTTCAACTTCCACACGTCCGCGTGGCCCTGAACGCAAATGACCTCCTTTTCCAAGCTACGGACGCGATCACGAAGGAAGGCAATCTGCGACGCATCATCCAAAGATGGTCGCGGCTGACGAACAGTCAGAGTATTCACAAGATCCTCACCCGAAGGTCCCTAAAGGAAAACAAGCAAGAATATGAACAACACATGTATGGGGCAACAGCTCGAAGCATCATTTATATACATCAAAAACCACTGCGTGGAACAAGGAGAAATTTTTCATCACCAAAATTATACATTACAAAAGAAGGTAAACTATCCTAAAAGCTACAACAACGAAGCCTAAGCAGCCGCATACGGAGTGGCCTCGGAGCCAGAGTGCCTGCCCCTGGCTTCTCCCTGCTTCCTCGCCGCATAGTTCGCCAGCAGGTCGATAAGCTTCATACCATACCGCTTACAACGAGAAGTGAAGAGAGCAAAGGCTACCTCAGAGCCGTCGGGAGCCATTGGCATCTGGGAAGTGACCTGATGAAGATCCAACTCCACTTCGGACGCCATGGCCATGGCCAGCCCCATGGAAGCACCGATGCCCTTCTGCTTACGCTTGTAGGCCGCAGGGGCATCCTCCGACAGCGCATTCTCTAGAGAATCAACATCCTCTAGGGCAGCGCCCTTGGGCATGATCTCCTTGTAGAAGCGCTGGAGAACCTCCTTGGCCTTGGCAAGGGAGCCAGCAGCAGTGCTGCAGCGATCTTCGACCGCTGCGGTGGCATCATCCAAAGCACTCCCGTGCTCCAAGACATTGCGGTCAAACGCAATTCCCGAAGCATCTGACGCACAATAAGAACAAGAAGGAACCAAATAAGTACATGGCGAAAAATGTAGTCAAAAAATCGAGCAGACCAATTACAAGAAAGACACATACCGGAGAAGGCCTTGGCCGCAGCCATCAGCTTCTCGGCCACCTCCTTCTCGCGCGTAGCCACAACAGTTGCGAGCTGCTCTTCGCGATCCGAAGCTTCTCGCTGCGGGTGCTCCTTGGCCGCGGCGGCGTCAGCCAACTCTTGCTAAAGGCGCTCCTTCACCTCCACGGCATCCGCAGCCTGCTTCTCCGCACGACCGAGGCTCTTTTCGAGAGCGTCCAGCCGACGAAGGGCAGCATTATTCTCATCTACCAAGAGTTAAGGACGCACATGAACAACACAAGCTAAATTTCAGGCAACAAGTAACAATGATAAGAGCGAGAAAAGCACGTACCTTGGAGCTGCTTCATGCTGGCTTCCAGCGCCAGATGCTGCTAAATAAGCAGATTCGCACTATGCACAAAGGGCTACAGAAAGAAGCAAAAGAAAACAATCAAGAAAGAATCAAGAAAAGGGCTCGGGGGCTATGCCCCACAACGAGCACAAGTCGAGCAAAAACAACCCGACAAAGACTCGGGGGCTCCCCCCAGGACAAAAGGAAAAATAACTTACATGCTCAGACGGAGACTCTGAAGGTCCCGGTGCAGTCTTCTGGGAGACGATCACTTGAGCCTCCTGCAGAGAGGGCTTAGGAGCATCGCCCCTAGAGGTGGCCACCGTTTGAGAGGGAGGGGCCGTCAGTTTCAACTCCCCTACGGCTTCCTGAGTGGCCTCACTAAAAGAGCCGTCAGAGGAGTGGCTGCAAGGAAAACAACAATCAAAAACAAGAAGACAAGAAGACAAGAAAACAAGAACGAATAGCATCCGAAGGTACTTACGAGTCGATGTCGCTCAAGTCAAATACAGGCAGCACCCTCTTCTCTTTCTTCTCTTCCTTCTTCCTCTTGGCCGGCGGCTATGGTGCTACAGCCCGCACGGGCACGGCCGGGATAGGTGAGGAAGAAGCGTCGTCATCTCTGTTGTGGCGCACAAGGAAATACAGGTCCCTAGGCGTCGGCGGAGTCGAGGCACCCGAAGACTCGCTCGAACTCCGTGCTCGCTTTAGGGTCCATCCCTCGCTTGCCTCGGGAGCTTCCTGAGTTGGCGACTGCGCCGGCGGAAGCTCGGACTCGGAGTCCACAACTTTGTTGTCCGGCGCAATCGGAAACCTTTCGGGCAGTGGAGGCACCATGCCGGCCACCTTGAGCTCCTGCACAATGAAGACATCAACGATCAGTACAAGAAATCATAAGGAAAAGCACTCGAAAAAATGCGCTACGCGCACGTCGCAAATCTACACCTGCGGAACTGGTTTCATGGCACTGAAGGGGGACGTCAACGACTTCCTCGGAAGATCCTCCTCGGCCTTGAACTTCAGCAGTGGCCGGAGAACCCTATCGAGGTCGCCCCTGGAATGCTCCTCAGCCGAAACTCTCGTCGGGTCGTGGCGGCCTGAGTAAAGGAACATTGGATGCGCCCTCGCCTAGAGTGGCTGCACCCAACGTTTGAGGAAGGTGCAGATGATGTCCACACCATTCACCTCCTTCTCCGCAACCATCTGGAGTGCCTCCACCCGACGGTAGAGCTCCTCTACCTCCTCCACCTCGCCCTCCAGGATCTGGTTCTTCTAGGATCTTTTCGGCAAGATTTCCTGGGCAGAGTCGAAGGGGGAAAGGCCGAAGTTTTGCCCGTCCACTGTGGAGTCGCGGATATAAAGCCACTTCCTCCGCCAGTATTGGATGGAATCAGACATGGAAAAGGAAAAGAAGAGAACAGAAGATCGATGGGAAATAATACATCCGCCAAGCGGGTAAACCCCGCCGGTGCCAGACTGCCTCTTCATGGAATAGAGCTTCCGGAAGAGGCCAAAGTATGGCTTGATACCGAGTCAGCACTCGCAAAAAGTGACAAAGCAGGCATTGTGCAGAAGAGAATTAGGCGAAAGATGATGGAGTTGGATGCCATAGAAAAACAAAAGTCCACGAATAAAATCGTGGACTGGGAGAGAAAGGCCGCGAAGAACGAAGGCAACAAAGATTACCCGAAACCCTACGGGTGGACGGGGAATTACCTCATCACTGGGGATCCTGACAGCCTCCCTATCCTGCAGGATTAGACCCGCATCACGCAGCTTGCGCAGGTCGCCCTTGCGCGTCTCCGTGCGCCGCCACCCGCCATCAGTGACGCGAGCGGCGGTGGTGATTTTCTTGCCGCTGGCAGCAACACTTGAGCCCGCTCCGGCGGATGCTTTCTTCGACTTCACCATTGTGGAACATCGACGGCGGCGGTGTGCACGCATGAAAGAGGAAGGAAAGGACCGGAGAATGTCCAGCGCGCAAGGAGAAAGCTCGAGAAAAGGGAAGCAGTGAAAGCAAATGGCGAATGGTGAAAACAAACTAATGTTTTCCCCACGGTTATAAGGGTGAAGACGACAAACATGAACCGTTCATCCAGAAGCCCTAACATCAGGGTCAGATCCAACCGTCCACGTGTCAGCATAGCAGCAAACCGTCCACTACGCACGGAAACCGAGGAGACGCTGTAATTCTCGCCACGTCGCGCACGACCAGTCAACTCCAAGTCAGAAAGTGGGACCCACGTTCATCCAGTCACGTCACCTCGGGCGCCGCAGATGGTTGAGGTTACCGATCGTCAGCACTGACGTCATCAAAACCACACTGGCAACGGTTAGAAATCTTCGGCTGACAACTAAAAGTACTCACTCGAATCTATGATTCGAGCAATTACTCGGGGGCTACTCCTATCAGGAGCGTTGGCCGCGCGCCCGAGGCATGATTAAGGTACTACACCAATGATTGATTCTTCGAGTCCTACGTTGAGTCTACGACTCCACTACGGACTCGGGGGCTACTCCCATAGGGAGGATTGATTCAAGCACCCGAAAAATTATGTCCCACGGACCTGAAGCTAAAAACGACTGAACTAAAGTGTCTGCTCGAGTCTACGACTCGAACAGACACTCGGGGGCTACTCCCATAGGGAGCGCTGGTGACGCACCCTATGAATTCTTCGACTGCGATCTTTCAGATCAAAATGCAAAAACTTTTTGGCAACTTTGCCCCAACCAACGCTAAGTGAGTAACATCCTCCTTGGTCACCCGAAACACCTCCGCGGTGATAAAATTTCGGATGCTGTGTCTGCGACACAAAGATAAGACCTACAGATACCATTTGATGGCCTGGTAACGTACCTGATTGTGCTCTACTAGTAAAAATCTGTGCCAATAGGCGCGATGAAAATCCCGACGGACGTTTTGGGTACATCATTTGAAAACTACTGGGATTTGACTCCTATAAGACCTCAACGGCCTGAGTCGAATTACGCCAGCATCCGTTCCAGGTTTGAGTCTAGGGACTCGAATCTGAAGAAGATCGTGTTGTTTTGTCCTAAGACAGTTAACTGGCCCTGATCCGTCAGGAGAGTCAGGCACACGCATCAACAATCCCTATGAACTAAAGTCATTTTTCTTTCTCTTATGAACAGAAACAGCTGCACCCGAAAGGTTGAAGAGTCCTCAGCCGAATCTACGATTCGACTGAACACTCGGGAGCTACTGACATGGTTATACCCTATGGGTACACGACATTGGCATAGCTGGTCCAGCCCAAGGAAGGCCCACAAGAATATACGCGGCCTGTGGATATTTTCGGATGGCCCAAGCCCATGACATCTTCGGATCCTTAGAGAGCAAGACTAGAATAAATAGAATATTCAAAGGGGCAAATCCTAAACTTGTAACCGACTCGATCTATGCCTGGGACCTGCCTATATCTATATAAAGGCTAGGAGGGCACGACGACGAGGGCATCCTTTTTCACCGCATACACACCTTCACGCTAGATCGCATCTGCGCACCCCTGTAACCTTCGTTTCCACCGTAATCAAGAGCAGACAAGCAGAGTAGGGTTTTCCTTCCGGGGGCCTGAACCTGGGTAAATCTCGTGTCCCCTGGTTGCTTGTCTGTTAACCGTTCCGCGATCTTCAACACACCCATCTTCTCCAAAACCCAAGCTCATAATAATGGGCATTGACGAGATTAAACCTCGTCACCGTGGCAGACACGATACCGGAAGATTTTGGTGCCGCGGTAGGTGGTACAAGACTGGCGTTTTGAAATGCCATGCTTCGATGAAGGTGTCATTCTGTATTGCGACGTGCATTGCAATCGACGTGAAAAGTGGGTGGAACAAAGTAGAATATCAAACTCACCCACCTATCTGTTCAGGCACGTCTCACTGTGTGTCCCACCAGTTCATTTGGGTGTGGCCCTAGGACTTTGTTAATATTAAGATAAGTTGGAGACTTTTTTATGACAGTAGATGAAACCGAATAACTGAATATACATATCTTGACTATCTAATTTGGGTGTGGGCCTGGAACACTCATTGAACACAATGAGACCTCAATGCATATCTTGACTAGAATGGCGTCCATCTCATATCCAAGCAATATTTTTCACGCATCAGTGATCGAATATTTCTTCATATATAACTTGACCAAACTTTCAATCTATACAAATTGTCGGTAGTTAAGACAGAGAGACACATACACATATATAGAGAGATCGATTAAAAGAATATTTATGTTACTCCAAAAAATACGACTATGGATTTTTATTTCCTATTTTTTTCAATCTACCGTGCTGACTAGAAAGACACATATGTTCCAAACCGCCCTCATATCGTCATCAAAACCAATTTCAGCAAAGTAATAGATCAAAATATAGACAGCTGAGGGAACAAAAATAATGTGTATTAGAGTCGACAACTAAAAACTTATGCTTTGGCAATATTCTAGGGACCAAATATTCATGTTTTCTTTTCCTAATCTAAGGATCTCGCTTATCCAATTTAAGAGTTTTGAAACCAACACTATATACCGAATAGTTCAAAGCACCCAATCTAGATTTTTGTTTGGACATTTATGTGGAGATTTATTCTTGTAGTTCAATGAGAAAGCTTGTTGGCATGGAACACATCCATTATTTTCGAGAAACAAAAGAACATCCAGAATCTGTGTGACTGAAGACCTATCAAAGAATCGGCCATTACAAGACATGCAAACTTGACGAATATTCCTTGTACGTACATGTTAATCCGTCTCATTCACAAAAAGGAAAATGATTGAAGGACCTGGTCCCTCCAACCATCAGTCTATCGCCATAAACTGGGGTTAGAACAATCTGGGATATTTCAATTCGCTACGGTCATTTCTAGAAAACAGGCTATCCGTTCGCGCCTCCCAACAGCATTAGTCCCGGTTGCGCCGCGAACCGGGACTAATGCTGGCATGCGTTCCGGTTCGAGGAGGCACGGTGGCCGGAGGCATGCGTCCCGGTTGGTAGGGGTGCATGCGTCCCGGTTTATAACACAAACCAGGACTAAAGTGTGGCGCCAGACACGTGGCCTGCCACACATCTTTAGTCCCGGTTTGTGTTAGTCAGTCCTCTATAAATACGACGCCCCAGTCCTCTGTCTCCTCTCTGTTTTTTCTTGGTGGAAGATGTGAGAGGTGTGCTAGTTTATTTTTTTCCTATGCATGCATGCGAGGTGTTTGATGAAATGTTTGAGTGAATGATGCCGTTCAATTTCTCACAGAACAAAAATATAGGAGGTGGCCGAGACGCATTTGAGCTTTCTCCTCTTTATTTTCCTCGATCGATGTTAGCAATCTTATCTTTTCTCTGTCATTGATACAATGCATGTGTCGATGTGAATTGGTCATTTCACTATTTATGATGTTCCGTTTTTGATAAACTTAATTATATGATGCAGATGAACGGTCAAGAATGGATGTACGGTGACCGGCGTGAACCCGGATACATTAAAGGCGTGGATAAATTTATCGATGTGGCTACGACAAACAAAGAGAATGGTTGTATCGTTGTCCATGTGTTCAATGTCGGAACAACAAGGAGTACTCTTCCTCGAAAATCATTCGCGGCCACCTGGTTATGAAAGGTTTCATGCCCAACTATAATTGCTGGACCAAGCACGGGAAAGAGGGGTTATGATGGAAGACAATGAAGAAGAAGATGATGATAACAACTATCATCATATGTTTCCTCAATACAGTGATACTGCAATGGAAGACAATAAAGAGGAAGGAGGTGAAAAACGGGCATCAGATGAGCCCACTGATGAACTTGGTAGGGTCATTTCTGATGCAAATCAAGACTGTGAAACAAAAAAGGAGAAGTTAAAGTTGGAGGGCATGTTAGAAGATCACAAGAAATTGTTGTACCCAAATTGCGAAGATGGCAACACAAAGCTCGGTACCACACTGGAATTGCTGCGATGGAAGGCAGAGTATGGTCTAACTGACTCCGCATTTGAAAAGATGCTGAAAATAATGAAGCCGAAGTTTCAAAAAACATAACGAACTTCTCGAGAGTACGTACGAAGCAAAGAAGACTCTCTGCCCTCTAGGATTAGATGTGCAGAAGATACATACATGCATTAATGATTGCATCCTCTACCGCGGTAAGGAGTATGTGAATTTAGATAAATGCCCGGTATACAATGCATTACGGTATAAGATCAGACGAGATGACCCTAGTGATGTTGAGGGAGAGCCCCTCCGGAAGAGGGTTCCTGCTAAGGTTACGTGGTATGCTCCTATAATACCAAGGTTGAAACGCATGTTCAGAAACAAAGAGCATGCCAGGTTGTTGCGATGGCACAAAGAAGACCGTAAGAAAGACGAGAAGTTGAGACACCCTGCTGATGGGTCGCAGTGGAGAAAAATCGAGAGAGACTTCCCGGACTTTGCAGGTGACGCAAGGAACTTATGGTTTGGTCTAAGTACGGATGGAATGAATCCTTTTGGGGAGCAGAGCTGCAGTCACAGCACCCGGCCCGTGACTCTATGTATCTACAACCTTCCTCCTTGTTTGTGCATAAAGCGTAAGTTCATTATGATGCCAGTGCTCATCCAAGGCCCGAAGCAACCGGGCAACAACATTGATGTGTACCTAAGGCCATTAGTTGAAGAACTCTTACATCTGTGGGGCAAACCAGGTGTACATGCGTGGGATGAGAACAAACAAGAGCCATTTGACCTACGAGGGTTGCTTTTCGTAACCATCAATGATTGTCCTGCTCTTAGTAACCTTTCAGGACAGACAAACAAGGGGTATAAGGCATGCACGCACTGTTTAGATACGACTGAAGGTACATATTTGCATAAATGCAAGAAGGTTGTGTACCTGGCGAATCGACAATTTCTTCCGACCAATCATCCCGTAAGAAAGAAAGGCAAGCATTTTAAAGGTGAGGCCGATCACCGGAAGAAGCCTGAACTCTCTGCCGGTGATGATGTATTTGGTATGGTCAAGGACATAGAAGTAATCTTTGGAAAGGGTCCCGGCGGTCAATCACTTCCAAACGACGTCGCTACCGGACACACACCCATGTGGAATAAGAAATCTATATTTTGGGAGATGCCATATTGGAAATTCCTACGTGTCCGCTCTTCAATCGACATGATGCACGTGACGAAGAATCTTTGCGTGAACCTGCTAGGATTCCTAGGCGTGTATGGGAAGACAAAAGATGCACCGGAAGCACGGGAGGACCAACAAATTATGAAAGACCCAAAGAACATGCATACATAGAACAAGACGGGTAAAGGGCGTCACTTAAGTCGTGCCAACTATGCTATTACCAAAGCAGAGAAGGAAATCTTTTTTGAAGTCCTTTACAGTATCAAGGTGCCGTCTGGCTTCTCATCTAATATAAAGGGGATAATAAATATGGCAGAGAAAAAGTTCCAAAACCTGAAGTCTCATGACTGTCACGTGATTATGATGTAGTTGCTTCCGATTGAATTGAGGGGGCTTCTACCGGAAAATATTCGAGTACCCATTGTGAAGCTGTGTGCATTCCTCAATGCAATATCTCAGAAGGTAATCAATCCAGATATTGTGCCAAGGTTACAGAAGGATGTGGTACAATGTCTTGTTAGTTTTGAGTTGGTGTTCCCACCATCCTTCTTCAATATTATGACGCATCTCCTGGTTCACCTAGTGGAAGAGATTGCCATTCTCGGTCCTGTATTTCTGCATAATATGTTTCCCTTTGAGAGGTTCATGGGAGTATTAAAGAAATATGTACATAACTGTGCTAGACCAGAAGGAAGCATATCCAAGGGATATGGAACAAAGGAGGTCATTGAGTTTTGAGTTGACTTTATTCCTGACCTTAAGCCTATTGGTGTTCCTGACTCGCGACATGAGGGAAGACTAAGTGGAAAACGCACGCTGGGAAAGAAAGAAATGATATGTAGGGACGAGGATTCTTTCACTAAAGCACACTACATAGTTCTACATAATTCCACCTTGGTAACTCTGTATATCAAGGAACACAAGAATATTGTATGCTCCAAACACCCGAGGAAGCCTGACTCATGGATTACAGATGAACACATGAAGTCTTTCGGTGGTTGGATGCGGACACATCTCTTGAATGACACCACTGTTCGAGATCAGCTATACTTGTTGGCCTCGTCACCATCTTCTACTATATTGAATTTCCAAGGGTACGAAATAAATGAGAATACATTCTACACGATCGCCCAAGATAAAAGGAGCACCAATCAAAACAGTGGTGTCCGCTTTGATGCAACAGACGAGAATGGGAAAAAGGACACATACTATGGTTACATAGAGGAGATATGGGAACTTGACTATGGAGTCTCTTTTAAGGTCCCTTTGTTTCGCTGCAAATGGGTCAACCTGAATGGGGAAGGGGTAAAGATAGACCAGTTGTACGGAATGACAACAGTGGATCTCAACAATCTTGGTTATAGAGATGAACCATTCGTCCTAGCCAATGATGTGTCTCAGGTGTTCTATGTGAAGGACATGTCCTCCAGACCGAAAAAGAAAAAATAAGCAAACAAATACATCATATGATGAGCCAAAGCGTCACATAGTTCTTTCAGGGAAAAGAAACATCGTGGGAATCGAGGACAAGACAGACATGTCAGAAGATTATAATAAGTTTTATAAAATTCCGCCCTTCACAGTGAAAACTGAATCAAGCGTTCCATTAAGTAAAGAAGATGCTCCATGGTTACATCTAAAGCGATCATAAGAAAGGACATGCGCCAAGAAGTTCATGCTCATTTTGTGTACCTCTAGTTCATGTCTGGCCGGTCGGCTGCATATTGTGAACATAAATGCCATGAGACATGATAGCTCATTTTGTGAAGGATATTTTATGATGTTTGCAATTTTCCAAGTTTAATAAATATATTGAGTGTTAGTCCCGGTTTGTGGCTTGACCGGGACTATATATAGGGGGGCCTTTAGTCCATATTTTGTAGTCTCGGTTTTAATATTAATAAATGTCTTGAGTGTTAGTCCCGTTTTGTGGCTGGACCAAGACTAAAGGGGGCCTTTAGTCCCGATTCGTAGAACGAATTTCCCTAACTATGAAGAAGTTGTCCTGATTCGTACTTACCATTAAGATCTGATCTCCAAACGCGCGTGGTCATATATTAGGGAGTGCCTCTATGACCAGTTTCTTGAAGATGCCGGAGGACTGGGCTCCAGCGGCATCTCCCTGAAACTGGCCGTAGTGGTGTCCCTGCTCTCGCACACCATCTTGCATCTTGTAACTTCTCTAACTAGATCAATACGCCTGGGGGCTAACTAATTTCACATATTAGGGAGTGCCTCTATGACCAGTTTCTTGGAGATGCCGGAGGACTGGGCTTCGGCGGCATCTTCCTAAAACTGGCTGTAGTGATGTCCCTGCTCTTGAAAACAATCTTGGAGATGCCTCAATCTGGCTGGAGGACTGGACTCACAAGGATGCCTATTTATAGTACAAGCAGCTCGACATAGTGTCGATACTCACGACATAATGTCGACACTCACCCCTATTATTAGTGCTGAGTAGTGTTTTGTCCCGGTTGGTGTCTTCAACCGGGACTAAAGGTTCATCTTTAGTCCCGGTTGGTGACACCATCCGGGACAAGGTTCAAGCCGCACGACATAATATCGACACTCACCCCTATCATTAGTGATGCCTGGCCCATCCTGCCGAAATCCCTCCAACCGGGACTAAAGATGAACCTTTTTCCTCTATTTATAGGTCTTTCCCTCTATTTATAGGTTGCCCACCTCAGCCTGACCTATCATGTTCGAGGTTTCATGGCTTTCGGTCCAAATGAACGATGTTATGTGCTGAATCGCGACACAGTTTGTGATGCTGTGCCTATATTATGCATGCATGTGTACATTGGAATGGAGAACAATGTTGCAGGAGGAAGTTTTCCTTTTCGTCGCATGGAAAAGCCATTTTCTATTTTTAGAGCGCAAAAACGGGTCATTTTGTGAAGAAACCACCAAAATGCTGTTTTAGAATGCTATCGTCCCATTTTCTAAAATACTCGACCACCTTAAATAGACTATCTCCCAACCAGGATATCTCAAACATTTCCGTCCATCCTGGGTAAAAAGGACAAATGTTTGCCGAACCGGTAGGAAGTGGGTCCGGTTTGTACTACAGGTACATGATCTAATGCCCATGATTTTTTGAAAAAATCATTTTTAGACTTGGAATATGTGGTTTTTTCAGAGATCCAATGCAAGTTCTAATGATGCCCATCCCCTATCTTCATGCACGCAGGTTCGACCTTAGTTCGAAAAGGGAAAAATTCAAAACGGGCATAAGAAATTCAAAAAAGTCTGAAAAATGTAAATCCTTCGCATGGTGTCATATAATGTGACATAGTTGCAATGAAAAATACCAGACTTGGTATATTGATCATGTCTCGAAAAAACCTTCATAAAATGACCTATCATGTTCGAGGTTTCATGGCTTTCGGTCCAAATGACCGATGTTATGTGCTGAATCGCAACATAGTTTGTGATGCTATGCCCATATTATGCATGCATGTGGACATTGGGATGGAGAACAATGTTGCAAGAGGAAGTTTTCCTTTTCGTCGCATGGAAAGACCATTTTCCATTTTTCGAGCGCAAAAAAGGTCGTTTTGTGAAGCAGCCACCAAAATGCTGTTTCAGAATGCTACCGTCCCATTTTTATAAAATACTAGACCACCTTAAATGGACTATCTCCCAACCGGGATATCTCAAACATTTCCGTCCATCCCGGGTAAAAAGGACAAATGTCTGCCGAATCGGTAGGAAGTGGGTCCGGTTTGTACTACAGGTACATGATCTAATGCCCGTGATTTTTTTGAAAAAAATCATTTTTAGACTCGCAATTTGTGGTTTCTTCAGAGATCCAATGCAAGTTCTAACGATGCTTATCCCCTATCTTCATGCACGCAGGTTCGACCTTAGTTCGAAAAGGGAAAAATTCAAAACGGGCATAAGATATTCAAAAAAAGTCCGAACAATGTAAATCCTTTGCGTGGTGTTATATTATGTGACATAGTTGCAAGGAAAAATACCATACTTGGTATATTGATAATGCCTCGAAAAAACCTTCAGAAAATGACCTATCATGTTCGAGGTTTCATGGCTTTTCGGTCCAAATGACCGATGTTATATGCTGAATCGCGGCATAGTTTGTGATGCTGTGCCCATATTATGCATGCATGTGGACATTGGGATGGAGAATAATGTTGCATGAGGAATTTTTCCTTTTTTTCGCACGGAAAAGCCATTTTCCATTTTCCGAGCGCAAAAAACCGGTCGTTTTGGGAAGCAACCACCGAAATATTGTTTCAGAATGCTACCATCCCATTTTTCTAAAATACTAGACCACCTTAAATGGACTATCTCCCAACTGAGATATCTCAAACATTTCTGTCCATCCTAGATAAAAAGGACAAATGTCTGCCGAATCGGTAGGAAGTGGGTCCGGTTTGTACTACAAGTATATGATCTAATGCCCGTGATTTTTTGAAAAAATCATTTTTAGACTCGCAATATGTGGTTTCTTCATAAATCCAATGCAAGTTCTAACGATGCTCGTCCCCTATCTTTATGGACGCAGGTTCGACCTTAGTTCGAGGTTTCATGGCTTTCGGTCCAAATGACCTATCAAGGAAAAATACTAGACTTGGTAAAAAATTAAGTCTCTTTAGTCCTAGTTGGTAAAAAAATCACGCCTCTATCTTCCCGCCATTTTTCTTTCCGCCATTTCTTCCCGTAGTTTTATTCCCGCCATTTCTCACTATATATATGTAGGATTGGCTTCCATTGTCATTGCACATCTCTAGACTCATATCTGCAACCTCATCACCCTTTTCCATGGCTTCCACCGTACGACTAAACCCCAGGGAGGCGGAGGCGCTTTGCGCCTCAAACTACCCCTGCCCGCGGGGCTACTGCGTCCCCGTCGGCTGGATGTTGAGCGCCAGAGGTGTGCCGATTCCTCCTGTCCCTCTAGGTGTGGCGCGCCGGATGGCCATCATGAACCACTACTACTTCGATCTCACGCCGGAGCAGCGGAGGAATCCCAACTAGTATCCCGACTATTTCCCGACTTGGGAAGCCTTCTTCGGGGATCGGCGTGAGAGGGTGCTC
Source organism: Avena sativa (assembly GCA_916181665.1). Classification (NCBI taxonomy): domain Eukaryota; kingdom Viridiplantae; phylum Streptophyta; class Magnoliopsida; order Poales; family Poaceae; genus Avena; species Avena sativa. The sequence continues at coordinate 376,533,759 of OV702295.1, read as the reverse complement.
GTAAGGCATGAGGAGGACGGCCCACCTCCTCCGAACTTCAACGAGGCCGGTCGTCAGCTGTGGTGGTGCGACCGGACTCTCCAGAGCGTCACGGCCTACGACACGAACGCCGACTCTAACCCTCGCTTGCGCTACCCTCAAGTCCAGCCCACTCGTACTCAGCCTTCAAGGTTCAACTACGGCGACCCCGACAACGACAACAATGACGGCCGCGGCGAGTACGGCGACTACAATGGCGAGTATTGCAGGTGTAGACAGGTACATGACTGAATCACTCCAACATTCCAAAACAAGTTTGGACGATTGTGACCTAATCTATCCATGTATATTAATTTTCAGTTCTTTTATGTATCTTAATTTTTAGTCGTGCTTTATGTAAGTTAGTGTTAGTTGCGTTAGGTACTTTAATTCCAGTTCTATCGTAAAAAATTTCTTCCCGCCCATTATTTCCAGTCCTTTTCCTCCCGCGCATTGTGCCCACCTTGGAGAATTTTAAATGGTTCATAGTTATTCAAATTCAAACACTTTTAAAATGGTTCATAGTTTAAATGGTTCATAGTTTAAATGGTTACATTAATTATTTTTAAAAACAGAAAATGGTTTTGAATTAGTTATTCAAATTCAAACACTTTTTATGTTTAAAGTTTTTCTAAATTCCAAATTAATATTTAAAAAATATAAGTTAATTCATTTTTAATTTTAATTGGTTCATAGTTTAAATGGTCACATTAATTATTTTTAAAAACAAAAAATGGATTTGAATTAGTTATTCAAATTCAAACACTTTTTATGTTTAAAGTTTTTCTAAATTCCAAATTAATATGCAAAAAATATACGTTAATTCATTTTTAATTTTAAATGGTTACATTAATTATTTTTAAAAATAGAAAATGGTTTTGAATTTGGAATTCAAATTCAAACACTTTTTATGTTTAAATTTTTTCTAAATTCCAAATTTATTATCATTTAAAAAACATTACAAATTAAAACCCAAAAATAAAAAATAAGGCGGGAACAGAGAGATAATTTGTGAAATTTTTTGAAAACAGGACCTTTAGTCCCGGTTTTTGACTCCAACCGGGACTAAAGGCCCCCTGCGCGCGCCGCTTGGGCTCAGCCCAAAATATGAAAAAATGGAGAATACGTCCCGGTTGTTGGCTCCAACCGGGACATATGACCCTTTAGTCTTGGTTGGAGCCACCAACCGGGACAAAAGAGGCCCTACTAGTTAACCACGCCCCTTCTCCTTCTTCCCCATTCCTCTTTCTCACTCACCTGCAACAGAGATCGCCGTTGCCGCGAGGACAAGCGCTCGGACGCCATCAGGCTGCTCAACCATCGCCTCGTCGTTGGCCTCCACGCGTCGCCTCGCTATGCTTATCCTCCTCGTCGAAGGAATCGAAGCCGCGCAACTGGAATCGACCGCGTCTTCCCCATCACCGACGAGCTCTGCCGTTGCCATCACCATTGCTGCCAATATCCTCCGACCCCCCAAGGCTACACACGCGTCGAGGGTGAGATTGTAATTCTCTGGGACCCCTTCTTTCCTCCCCTCATGCTCTGTCCTTCTCCCGCGTCGCGTGCCGCCGTCCGCCGCCGCTGCATGTCGTTGCGTGCCTATTCCGATGACCAAATCTGGGCGGTGCTATCATAGTTAGGTTCGCCTCGACGCCCTCCTTCGAACAAAACCGCGCACGCCCTGGCCCTGGCCCACAGGCCAGCCTTACACCTGGCCCTGCCCCACAGGTCAGCCGTGCCCCTGGCCCACCGGTCAGCCCCAGTGGGTAGACTGTGCACTGGTGAAAAAGAACCAGGGGTTTATTTCAGAATGGTTTATTTCTAAATTGGTTTAATAATTCTATAATGGTTTATGTCTTGTAAAATTCATAAGTAATTCATTATAGGTTAGAAAAATATGTATAATATATCAAAATGTTCAGAAAAATGAGATCTATCTTTTAAACATATAATGATGCATTGTTAAACAATTTACATGACAAGTTTAATTAGAGAACAAAGTGACCCCTCTCATATGCATCTAAGGTTTCTTTGAACTAGGGTTTACACCCCTCGGAACTCCGGAATATTGATTTTAGTTGATTTTTATTATTGTAAATATTGTAAATTCATTTTTATTAATGTGTATGTATATATTAGGGTTTATCCAAATTAGGCTTTATATCTCTCGGCACCCGGCCCTAGCCTCTCAAATCTCGCCTACCTAGCCTTCCCCCTTAGCCGCTTTGACTTATTCGCTTTTCCACCTATGCAGAAAATAGGGAACTACACAGAAGAGACGAAGAAAAGGAAGAGTTGATCCAAGGTGTGATCCGCGGGGAATAAAATATAGATGTATCGACATTTCTGAACAACTCCGGTGCGGGTGATCCTCTTTTTGCCGGAAGAGAGGACTTCTTTGAGGTTGAAGGTGATGCCTTCCGCGAGGGAGAAGGCGATGCCTTCTGTGATCGAGAAGACGACCGCTCCGGCGAGGTGCATGTAATATAATTAATTCATTAATTAATCATCTGCTGTCAATATATAAATATTAACGATGATCTTTCTTCTTTTAGCCCTCCGGATCGAACAAATCTACTAAAAAGAGCATACGAGGCCCAACCAAAAAGTTGGAAGACCATGAGAAGTTCAGGATCGAAGAAATCGGTGACGACGGCAAACCGACGGCTCCCGGTGTTGTCGCAAACAAATTTGTGGCACAATGTGGAGTAATCGTTAGGGACTTTGTCCCGATCACCATGCGAAATTGGAATAGGCCTATTGATGCGAAAGAAGAGGGAACATGTTTATATGTCCCTAACATGGCCAAATATTTACTGTGGAAGAGGCTCATGCTTAATTTCACCCTACCAAACATAGAGCTAGATCCAAATGCGGAGCATCTAGTTGAGGATGCCAAGCAAAATGCCAGAGCCATGGCGATGAAGGTCAGGGAGTGGGCTTTGAAGAAGATGGCCCAGTGTTTCACCAACTGGAAGAAAAGATTGCACCTTGACTATGTCGTGAAAGAGAAGACTCTGGATTTTGAGAAGATTCAGTATCAGAAGTTAAAACCATTCTGGGCTGAGTTTGTGAATTACAAAACATCAGAAAAAGCTAAGAAAATGCCTGCAACGAATAAGCTGAATGCTGCTAACAAGAAGTATCACCATACTATGGGACAAGGTGGCTACAGGGTTGGCATTCCTAAGTGGAAGAAACTTGAGGATGAATTGCGTGCTAAAAAGATCATCCCAGAGACAGACAATTGGATTGAACGTGCAAAAAATTGGTTTTACGGGCATGGGGCACATTGGACTCGGAAGGGAAGTGTATATATAACGTAAGACATAAAGAAGACCCCTTGCCAATTGAGAACATAAGAAAAGCAGTAAAGGTTGTTGTAGATGGGGACTTCATTCCCGATAGAGAGAATGATAAGCTCACACTCGCCCTAAGGAATAAGGAACACGATGGACGAACACGAGGCACAATAGGCTCCCAACCATGGAGCACTGGGTTTCTCGAAGAGAGGAAGAAATATCCTGATAAAAGCCGTAAGAGGAGAAAGGACAAGGCGGAAGTTGAAACAAATATTCAAAAAGAGCGAATGCATATAATTGAAGAACGAATAAAGCAACAACAAGATCAAATTAATGCACTCAGCCAGCAAGGGACTACTGGCCCATCTCGGCAGCACATGGTGGTATAACCTGCATTCGATGCTACCGGCCTATCGAATAATCGAAAAAGTAGTGTGGCTTCCACCGAGGTCCCGGGTGATGACAATGACGATGATGATGGTGCACCGATGATGGCTCATGTTGGCTACGCAGTGGATGCTATCACACAGATGACACACTGTGAGCTACATGTCAATGTTGTGAACATATCAATGAAGGTGGCGGTCGGCTATGCCTTACAAATTGGACCCACACCAACTTACCATTGTCGTCCGGTTCCACAGGGCTACGCTTTTGTCGGAGTGGATGAAATCATGCCCACCTTTCAAGGTTTGAAGCTTGACTACCCTGCAGGTGAAGGGGATGTGACTGAACTGGGAGAAGCAAAAAACGTCAGCATTCTATGGCCAAAAAAATGTATCGTGCTTCCAAATCACACGCCAAGGCCATCTTCGCCGCCGCCTCACCCGTCTCCAGCGCGGTCGTCGCCGCTATGGCAGCCGTCTTCGTCGGCTCACCCATCTCCGTCGCCTCACCCGGCTCTGTCGCCACACTAGTCTCCAGCGCAGACATCGCCGCCGTGGCAGCCATCACCGGCGCCTCAGAAAAAAGCGTAAGCGTACCACCGCTACTCTGCGGAGTGGTAAGCGATCGCCGACACGTAAACAAGAGTCTCTTCTAAAAGTACCAAAGGTTCCTCCCAAGATAGCTTATGACTATACTGAAGAGGAGACTACGACAATCGTTGAGGCAGAAACGACAGCGTTTTTTGCTAACCTGAGGCGGCCGAAAGATCCAGAGTTCCCCAACACCAAAGAAGAAAAAGCCCGAGTGTTCAAAATGCTAAAGGGCCTTCACCAAACCGAGCCAAAGCTCTCATCAAACTATGAGCGCTCTATTCTCAAGTCACATGCGGCACAACAACTGTCGAAGAGCAGTACTGGTGTAAGCGAGAAATCTGTTGCCCAGCTCGATGAACAAACAAAACAATCTTACGCCCCTCTCAAGGTGATTTCTCATACCAATGTGGGGTCGAGTAAATATGCGGCCGAAGAGCAGTATGATCCAGATGTAGTTGCACTATACGGAGAAGCGGCCGCTGCTCAAGGTATGAGTATTGCCCACTACTTATCCCAGTTACAGTACTTCCCCATGTGTGAAGTAGCATACAAATACCAGTACGGCAAACCTCTCGTCAAAACTGACGAGGTAAAGAATCTTCCAACAAAAATGCGAAGGTTGCATAACTGGTACATGCATGCCACAAAGGCCGAGTGACGAGGTTTAATCTCGTCAATGCCCATTGTTATGAGCTTGGGTTTTGGAGAAGATGGGGATGCTGGAGATCGCGGAACGGTTAGCAAACAAGCAACACGGGGACACGAGGTTTACCCAGGTTCAGGCCCCCGGAGGGAAAACCCTACTCCTGCTTTTCTGCTCCGGATTACGGCGGAACCAAAAAGTGCTTTCCTCATCGTGCCCTCCTAGCCTTTATATAGAGTTAGGCAGGTCCCAGGCACAAATCGAGTCGGTTACAGGTTTTAGGATTTGTCCCTTTGAATATTCTATCTACTCTAGTCTTGTTCTCCAAGGATCCGAAGGCGTCATGGGCCCTGGCCACCCGAAAGTCTTCATGGGCTGGCGCATGTTCTCATGGGCCTTCCTTGGGCTGGACTAGGTATGCTAAGATCGTGTACCCGCAGGGTATAACCATGTCAGTAGCCCCCGAGTGTTCAGTCGAATCGTAGATTTGGCTCAGGACTCTTCAATCCTTCGGGTGCAGCTACCCCTATTTGTCTAGAGAATGATTTGAGTGTGTAGGGATTGTTGATGCGTGTGCCTGACTCTCCCGACAGATCAGGGTCAGTTAACTGTCTTAGGACAAAACAACATGATCTTCTTCAAATTCGAGTCCCTCGACTCGAACCCGGAACATATGCTGGCGTAATTTGACTCAGGCCGTGGAGGACTTACAGGAGTGGAATTCCAGTGAATTTTAAATGATGTACCCAACGCGTCCATCGAGATTTTTCCTCGTGCCTGTTGGCACGGATTCTTACTAGCAGAGCGCAGCCGTGTGCTTTGCCAGGCCATTAGATGATATCTGTAGGTCTTATCTTTGTGTCGCAGATACATCATCCAAATGTTTATCACCACGGAGGTGTTTCGGGTGGCCAAGGAGGATGTTACTCACTTAGCGTTAATTGGGGCAGAGTTGCCGAATTTTTTTTGCATACTGATCCGTAGGATCGCAGTCGAAGAATTCATAGGGTGCGCGACCAGCGCTCCCTATGGGAGTAGCCCCCCGAGTGTCTGTTCGAGTCGCAGACTCGAGCAGAGACTTTAATTCAGTCTTTTTTGACTTTTTAGGTCCGTAGGACATAAATTTTTCGGATGCTTGAATCCATCCTCCCTATGGGAGTAGCCCCCGAGTCCGTAGTGGAGTCCTAGACTCGACGTAGGACTCAAAGAATAGTTCAATGGTGTTGTATGTTGATTGTTTTTCGGGTGCGCAGCCAGCGCTCCTGATAGGAGTAGCCCCCCGAGTAGTTAGTCGAATCATAGATTCGAGTGAGTACTTTTAGCTGTGTAGCCGAAGAATTGTAACCGTTGCTAGTATAGCTTTTGATGACGTCAGTGCTGACGATCGGTGACCTCAAGCGTCTGCGGCGCTAGAGATGACGTGACTAGACGAACATGGGTCCCACCTTCTGACTTTGAGTTGACTGGTCACACGCGGCGTGGAGATAATTACCGCATCGCCTCGATTTCCGTGCATAGTGTACGACGTGTTAGCGACGGTTCGCTGCTGTGCTGACACGTGGACGGTCAGATCTTGATGTTGGCTCTAGGTCTTCCCGATGAACGGTCATCGTGCATCGTCCTCGTCCTTATAATCATTGGGGAAAAGTGAGTTTGTTTTTTCACCGCAGCCATTCTCGTTTCACTGCTCCCATCTTCTTTGAGCTTTTCTCGCTGCGCACTAGAATTTCTTCGAACCTTTCCTTCCTTGTTTCTGTGTGCTCATCGTCGCCACCGCCGCACTGCGATGGGGAAGTCCAAGAAGGCCTCCACTGCAGTTGGTACTAGTGCTGCCACCGGCGGCAAGAAGGGTTCCGCCGCCACTCGCATCACCGATGGGGGCTGGCGGCGATCGGAGACTCGCGAGGGTGACCTCTGCAAGCTGCGTGAGCGGGGTCTGATCCCGCAGGATAGGGAGGCCGTCAGAGTTCCCGGCAACAAGGTAATTCCCCATCCTCCCGCTGGGTTTTGGGTCATGTTCATCGCTTTTGTCCTTCAGGGCCTTTCTTTCCCGATCCACGATTTTCTCCGTGGGTTGCTTTTTCTTTATGGCATCCAGCTTCATCATCTTTCACCGAACTCTCATCTTCATATCGCCTGCTTCATCACATTCTACGAGTGTTGGCTCGGTATCGAGCCACACTTTGGCCTCTTCCGGAAGCTCTATTCCATGAAGAGGCAATCTGGCTCCGATGGCGTTTATCCCATCGGCGGCTGCATCATTTCCCTTAGGTCCAACTTTATCTTCTTCTCCTTTTCTATGTCTGAATCTATCCAGTACTGGCGGAGGCGATGGTTTTACATCCGTGACTCCACAGTGTCCGGGCATAACTTCGGTCCCTTTTGACCCCTCCCAAAAAATCGAGCCGAAAAGGTCCTGGAAGAACCACATCTTGGATGGCGAGGTGGCGGAGATAGAGGGGCTCTATCGTCGGGTGGAGGATATTCAGTTGATTCCAGATAAAGAGGTGAACAGTGTGGATATCATCCGCACCTTCATCAAACGTCGGGTGCAGCCGTTCCAGGCTAGGGCGCACCCGATGTTCCTTTATTGTGGTCGCCACGATCCGACTAGGGTTTCGGCTGAAGAGTTCTCCAGGGGGGATCTTGATAGGATTCTTCGGCCGCTGCTGAAGTTCAAGGCTGGAGAGGATCTCCTGGGGAAGTCGCTGACTCCTCCATTCGCCACCTCTCGTCCGGTTCCACAGGTGTAGATCTGGGGCGTGCGCGTAGCGCTTTTTTCGACTGTGTTTTTCTTGCACTTGGTTGTGTTCTGAAAGTTTGTTTCTTTTGTGCAGGAGTTCAAGGTACCGGGCATGTCACCTCCACTACCCGAACTGTTTCCGAATGCACCGAACAATGAGGTAGTGGATTCCATGTCTGAGCTTCCCTCGGCGCGATCACCAGTGGAAGAAACTTTTGAGTCTAGTGAGGGGCAGACTCGAAAGAGGATGCGGAGCTCAAGCGAAACGTCGGATGCTTCGACTCCACCCACTCCTAGGAATCTGTCATGCCTTGAGGGTCATAGTGGGGGTCATGATGGCTCTTCCTCTCCTATTCTATCCGTTCCCGTGCGGGCTTTAGTGCCACAGCTGCCGGCGAAGCGGAAGAAGGAAGATAAGATAGAAGAGAAGAAGGAAGAGAAGAAGGGCAAGAGAAGAAAGAGGACCTCTGAGGGCGCTGCTCCGAACCCTTCTCCGTAGGAGGCTCGGGTGGTTGTCCCCCAGAAGACTACAACCGGACCTTCGGAGTCACTGTCTGACCATGTAAGTTTTTTCGTTCTTGCTGCGGGAGGAGCCCCCGAGCATTTTCGGATGATCTGCTGATCATTTTTGCTTCGTGTCTCGAGGGGAGCCCTCGAGCATCTGTCGGATGATCTGTTGATCATGCCTTTCTTTTTTTTGTATGTGCCTATAGGGGAGCCCCCGAGCGTTCTTTTCGTATGTGTAATTTTCCTTGCTCGTTCCTTGGGCGCAGCCCCCGAGCCTTTCTTTTGACAAGTTGTGTCTTGTTGCAGCCTTTTGTGCAAGGCGCCAATCAGCTGGTGCAGCAGCACCTGGTGTTGGAGGCTAGTTTCAAGCAGCTTCAGGGTACGTTCATGAGTTGGTCTTTTTTCGTCTTCCACTGCTTCCCTTTCCTTTGATCTGATTAGTGTTCTTGTTGTTTGCAGAGGAGAGCAATACCACCCTTCGCGAGCTTGATGCTCTCAAAAAGAGCCTTGGGCGAGCGGAGAAGAAGGCCGAGGACGCTGTTGGTGCGAAGGAGCGCCTCGAGCAAGAGCTAGCCGACGCAGCTGCGGCCAAGGAGCGCCTACAGCAGGAGGCTACGGACCGCGAGGAGCAACTCGCCACCGCTGCGGCCTCGCGCGAGAAGGAGGTAGCCGACAAGCTGATGGCTGCTGCAAAGGCTATTTCGGGTGAGTTGTTTCGCATGTTCCTTTTCGGCTTCTTTGTCTTTCTTTACTTGGTTTTCACGTCGTTTCTTCCGTTCGTTTAGATGCCACAGGCATCGAGTTTGACCGCGGTGCTCTGGAGCATGGAAGTGCTCTGGATGATGCCACTGCGGCGGTCGAAGACCGCTGCAGTACCGTGGTCGGCTCGCTCACCAAGTCCAAGGAGGTTCTTGGGCGCTTCTATAAGGAGCTCATCCCCAAGGGCGTCGCCCTCGAGGATGTCAACTCGTTGGCGGATGCGCTGTCAGCCGAAGCGCCTGCGATGTACAAGCGCAAGCAAAAAGGCATCGGTGCATCCGTGGGGCTGGCGATGGCCCTGGCATCTGGAGCGGAGCTAGATCTTCATCAGGTCACCTCCCAGATGCCAACGGCTGCTGACGGATCCGAGGTAGCCTTCGCCCTCTACGCTGCCCATTGTAAACGTTATGGGCCAAAGTTGATTGACTTGCTAGCTGATTACGTGGTGAGGCAGCAGGGGGAGGCCAAGAGCAGGCAATCCAGCTCCAAGGCTACTCAGGATGCAGCTTCTTAGGTCTTGTAGTTGCAGGATAGCTTTTGTTTCTTTTGTTGTAATATATCTATGAACACTTCTTATGACACGCAGTGGCTTTTTGATGCATATAATGAATCTCCGAGTTCTTTGTTCATTCATGCATTTGTTCATATTCCTGCCTTATTTTCCTCTAGGGTCCTTCGGGTGGTGATCTCGTTGATACTTCTTCTGCGCCGGAGCTGCGGCCATCCTTGGATGATGCATTGCAGCTTGTATTTCTTCGTGACCGCATCCGTAGTCTTGAGAAAGAACTCCTTGGAGTGCGCGGCCACGCTGATGTTTGGAAATCAAAGACAGAGCGAGGCGCTGCCAGAGAGGAGTACTTGATGGGGGAGTTGCGTCGTCTGGCCGAACATCTCCAATGTGAGTTTTTCGAGTTGCTGCTCATTTTTTCGGATGCGCTTGCTGCCCTGTCATCTTACTTTGCAGGTGTTGCAGGTGCTAACCTTGTTCCTAAGGAGTAAAAGGAGCGTGTTGATGTTCGGATCAACTACCTGACCCAGCAGGACATGGAGGCCGGCGGTTTTTTATGGATGGACCGCGATCGTGCCATGGTCCTTGCGACTGTGCAGGATCATGTTCACCAGGTGTTGCGGGTGTTGCGTCAAGTGAAGACTTCGTTGGCGTCCGTTTTGCACGTGATGTTTCCCTTGGATGAGGCGCCATCGACTCTCTAGGGCCTGCTGGCGAAGTTTCGAGATGTGCATCATGTTAGGGAGCTGGTGCGGCATCAGCTGGTTGCGGGGGTGAAGGCCGCGCTTTCCCTTGTGCGGCTACATCGTCCTGGTGTGGATCTTGCTGCTATGGCAACTAGGCCGCCTCTTCGGCCGGATGGTGGTGTGTGGGATATGCGTCCACATTATGCGGCTGTAAGGCAGTATGCCGAACAAATTGTAGATCTCTTTGAGCATCGTGCGCAGGTGATTCTTTAGAATAGGTAGGACCTGTAAAAAGATAGATGTAAAATTTGTATGTATTCGACTGGGCGTGTTATGCCCTTTGCTGTAAAGATTTGTTGTTGTGAGCACGTGGTGCTTTTTTTGTATGCGTGCCCTTTTCGTTAGCCTGACGTTGTCAGCTACTCAGGTGTACATGTGTTATCCTCAGTCGACGAAGTCGTGAGGTCAGGGGAGCCCCCCGAGTGTGTTGTAGCATGAAGAAAATGCGAATAATAGATAAAAATTGGGTCGAGGCACTTAGCTTTATTCATATCGTAAGGAAGGGGTACATTGTTCGGCTGAGTAGCCTTGGCTGAATAGCCTTATTGAAAGTAAAAAGAGGTGGTAGCTAGGGGTAGAAGCATCGCAATTGTGCGACGTTACATGGGTTGGAGTATGCGACTCCAGACTCCACGTGCTTGAGGCGATAGGTGCCACCTGGGATGACTTCAGTGACGATGTAGGGTCCTTCCCAGGGCGACTCGAGCTTCTTCGGTCGCTCTTGCTTGAGTCACATGACTAGGTCTCCTTCGACGAAGGACCTTGGGCGCAACCGACGACTGTGATAGTTGTGGAGGCTCTGTTGATAGACCGCTGATCGAGCCGCGGCGATGTCGCGTGCCTCGTCGAGTGTGTTGACGGCGTCTTCGAGTGTGACCGTAGATTCGGCCTTGCTGTAGGCGACGACCCGTGGGGCCTTGTGGCGTACCTCTATAGGCAGCAGGGCTTCGGCTCCGTGCACCATGAAGAAGGGCGTGTAGCCAGTTGAGCTGTTTGGCGTCATGCGCAAGCTCCAGAGAACGGAGGGTTGCTCTTGTGTCCAGGATCCTGCGAGTCGCTAGAGTGGGCTCATGAGGCGCTTCTTGATGCCTCCACCGACGAGGCCGTTGGCCTTTTCGACCTGCCCGTTTGTTTGCGGGTGCGCCACGAAGGCGTATGTGATGTTGATTCCGAGGTCTTCGCAGAAGTCCTGGAATTCTTTGGAGATGAAGTTCGACCCATTGTCGATGATGATGCTGTGCGGCACGCCGAACCTGTAAACAATGGATTCGAAAAACTTGACGGCCGTTTTGCCCTTTTGGTTAGTAACGGGCATGGCCTCAATGCACTTGGTGAATTTGTCGACTGCGACCAGGAGGTAGACGTGGCCTCCTTTTGAGGACTTGGGCATTTTGCCGATCATGTCGAGGCCCCATTGGGAGAAGGGCCAGGCTAGAGGTATGGGCCTGAGCTCCGATCCTGGTGCATGTGGTTTATCGGTGAACCTCTAGCACCTGTTGCACCTTCGGACGATGTCCTTGGCGTCATTCATGGCCGTTGGCCAGTAGAACCCAGCTCGTAGGGCTTTGGCGACAAGGGCGCGGCTGCCCGCGTGATGGCCGCAGATGCCCTCGTAGATGTCTTGGAGGATGGTTTTGCCGTCACCGATGGTGACGCACCTTTGGAGTACACCCGAAATGCTGCGCTTGTACAACTCGCCATTGATGATGGTGAAGGCCTTGGACCGGCGAGATATGTGCCGGGCATCTGTCGGGCTATCAGGCAGCTCCCCGTCTATCAGATATCGGAGGTATGGCTGTGTCCATGTTTCATCCACTGCCATGACCTGCATCAGGTTGACCACTGTGACTTCTGTGTCGAGCTTTTCTGGTCCTTCATGTCCTTTGGGTAGCGCAGCTTCTTCGGGTGATCCCTTTGGGAATTTACTTTTGATGGATGGCACGCAGATCTGTTCGAGGAACACACCTGGTGGCACCCGTGCGCAAGTGGAGCCGATGTTGGCGAGTCTATCGGCCTCTTCGTTGCTTTCTCTCCCAACGTGCCGAAGCTCGCAGCCGTCAAAGTCTCCTTCGAGTGCGTTGTAGAGTGCGCGGTATGCAATCATGTTGGCGGCGTGTGCGCTGCACTCGTTCATCGTCTGCTGGACGACGAGGTTCGAGTCTCCGTAGATGACCAGGCACGTCGCGCGACAGATCTTGGCCATCCTCATGTCGTGGATGAGGGCCTCGTACTCGGCCTCGTTGTTGGAGGCTCGAAATTTCATCCGGAAGACGTACTTCATCTTGTCACCCTGCGGGGAGGTCAGTATGACCCCGGCTCCTGCTCCGGCCTCGCGCTTGGAGCCGTCGAAGTGCATCGTCCATGACTGTGTCATGTCTGGTGTGTCTGGTAGCTGCAGTTCCATCCAATGGACGAGGAAGTCCGGAAGGACCTGAGACTTGATCGCGTGGCACTTCTAGTAGACGATGTCTAGAGGTGACAGCTCGATGCCCCACAGGGCCACACGTCCTATGGCCTCCGGGTTGTTCATGATGCTGTTCAGAGGTGCTTCGTTGACGACCATCACCTGATGCTCCTGGAAGTAGTGGCTCAGCCAACGAGCCGTCATGAATATGCCATAGGCGAGTTTCTGGTAGTGAGGGTACCTCTGCTTTGTCGGTGTCAATACCTCGCTGAGGTAGTAGATTGGGCGTTGGGCCCCATGGGTCTTGCCTTCTTCAGGTCGCTCGACCACCAGTATGTTGCTTACCACCTGGTGTGTGGCTGCTATGTACAGCAGTAGGGGTTCGCGCTCTTTTGGCGTGACCAAGACAGGCGAGGTAGAGAGTAGCCGCTTCAGATCTTCGAATGCGTCGTTCGCTTCGGGCGTCCACTCAAATTTGTCTGCTTTGCGTGGAAGCTGGTAGAAGGGCAGGGCCTTTTCGCCCATGCGGCTGGTGAACCTGCTCAACACCGCGATTCACCCGGCAAGCTGTTGGACGCCCTTGAGGTTCTTCGGCTTCTCCATGGCCATTATAGCTCGGATTTTCTTCGGGTTCACTTTGATTCCTCGCTGGGAGATGAAGTAGCCTAGCAGCTGGCCAGATGGGACGCCGAAAGCGCACTTTTCTGGGTTTAGCTTGATCTTGTATCGATCAAGATTATCGAACGTCTCACGGAGATCGTTGATGAGCATCTTGGCCTCCCTTGTCTTGATGACTATGTCGTCGACATAGACTTGGATGTTGCGGCCGATCTGGTCTTTCAGGCATGCCTGCATGCACCGTTGGTACGTGGCGCCTGCGTTCTTCAGCCCGAAGGGCATTATGTTGTAGCAGAACACTCCAAACGGCATGATGAACGCCGTTTTCTCCTGATCTTCGACCTTCAGTCGAATCTGGTTGTAGCCTGAGTAGGCATCGAGGAAGGAGAGCTTCTCGCATCCTGCAGTCGAATCGATGATGTGATCGATCCGAGGGAGAGGGAAGTGATCCTTTGGACAGTGCTTGTTCAGCGATGTGAAGTCCACACACATCCGCAGGATGTCCGTGTCCTTTTTGGGGACCATCACGGTGTTGGCGAGCCACTCGCTCTCCTTGATCTCCCTGATGAAGTTTGCGCCGAGTAGTCTGTTGACTTCGACTATGATTGCTTCGGCTCGTGGTTCGGATAGTCATCGAATGGACTGTTTGACGGGCTTGGCGTCTGGAAAGACGTTGAGTGCTTGCTCGATGAATTCCCTGGGAACTCCTAGCATGTCCGCAGGACACCAGGCAAAGATTTCCCAGCGCTCACGGAGGAATTCGACGAGCGCGCTTTCCTATGCGGAGCTGAGGTCGTTGGCGATCAACGCCTTATTGGAGGCATCCGTCGGGTGGACCTGCACCTTTTTTGTGTTCACGTTGGAGTCGAAGGACATGTCTGGTGCGTTCTGTCTTCGACTGGGGGTGCCCCGTTGTCTGTCACCTCGCGGAGCCTTATGATCTCCTCCTGCATGCCGAATGACCGGGAGATTCTGTTGAAGTCCCTATCGTAGTGGTCCGATCGGGTGAAGCTCCCATAGACCGTGATGACGCCCTTGGGTCCTGGCATCTTGAGTAGAAGGTACGCGTAGTGTGGTACTGCCATGAATCGTGCGAATGCCACACGCCCGAGGATGGCATGGTATTGTGATGGCCAATCCACCATTTCAAACTCGAGTCGCTCGCACCGGAAGTTATCAGGCGTGCCGAAGATGATGTCGAGCCATATCTTTCCCAGGGGGAATACACCCTTTCCTGGGACGATGCCGTGGAACGTTGTGTTGGATTGTTCCAGGCTGCACAGCGGGACCCGCATTGCTGCTAAGGTACTGGCGAACATCAGATTGATGTCCCTGCCGCCGTCCATGAAGACGCGGCTCATGTCGAACCCTTCGATCTGCGCCTCAAGCACCAGGGCAGCATGACCTGGGCGAGGGACTTGGCAAGGGTGATCCGAATGGCTGAACGTGATGCAGGACTCCGATCCGCTGAGGTACTCAAGGATGGCGGGTGGAGCGGTCACAGCCAGATTAATCTGGCGGGTGATTTTCTTCTGCACCCTGTTCGTTGGGCGCCCTTTTTGGATCATCAGTGATCCTTTCGGTGCGGGGTACCCGTGCCCACCGGTATTCTGCACGGGTGCGATTGGGTAGTTTGAAGGTCCCGCCGGTGGTGGAGGAGCTCCGTTCGCGATCTCACCTAGTGCGGGTGCGTTCCTGTACCCAGGGTTCGGGTCTTGTTGCCTCATCCGAGACATGCTCTCGCTGAGTTTCTAGAACTCGCGGTAGTCCTTGAGCATGTGGCTTGCCTTCTTCTTACCATCCTGCTTGTCGATGTAGAAGTTAATGGTGCATGGACCCGACAGTTTGTCGTATGCTGAGGGTCCGTCATCACGACCGCGACGTTGCCATGACTACGTTGGGCGTCCTCCCTTCCGCGGTATCCGCCGCTGCTGCGGTTGCCGTCGCTGCGGCGGTCGGCGTAGCCAGCCGCGACCATGTCGGGTCCATCGCGATCATCGTAGACGCGCGATCTTCTCTTGCTACGGCGTTCACGTCGCCGACCATAGTCATCTTGCTCCTCCGAGTGCGCTCGGTGGACGGAGTCCTCGCCATCGGCCCACCTGTTGGCGATGTCCATGAGGTGGTCGAGTGTCTTGGGCTTGACGCGCCCAAGTTCTTCCTTGAAGTCCTGGCACTTGACGCCATCCTTGAAGGCGTCGATTGCTCTCTCTTCGGAGATGTGTGCCACGGAGTACTTGGTGTTGGACCAACGTAATATGTACGAGCGAATGGATTCGCTCGTTCGTTGGGTGCAGGCCCGCAACTCCTCGATCAAGGCTGGCCTCTTGCTGGTGCCTTTGAAGTTTTGGATGAAACTGTACGCTAGTTCCTCCCAGCTTCGGATGGATCCCGAGGATAGGCTGATGAGCCAGATCCGGGTTTGCGCCTGTCAGCTGCAGCTGAAGGCATTGCAGGGCGGTGTCCTTGTTTCCACCGTGTAGCTTGACAGACGACATGTGGTCGCTGAGCCATGCCTTGGGGTCCTGTGTGCCGTCGAACTTCGGAGTGTCCGAAGGAATCTTGAAGTTCCATGGCATCCATGTCCGCCGAACGGATCTGCTGAAGCATCGGGCTCCGCAGAGTTCTCCCTCGTCATCGTCCTCCTCAGATTCGGACGAGCAGACACGCTTGGCGTGCGCTTTGTCGATTTTGCGCTGGGTGAGCTCGCTTCGAGCATCGTAATCGCGGCTGCGATGGCGCGAGCTCTTGTGCCTTCAAGGTAGGTCGTGCTCTTCATCCTCGGATGAAGGCGTGGGGCTGCGGTTGAATCTGACCGCAGCCTTCTTCTTTGGCTCCGCAGGAGCTTCTCCGTGGAGCGCAGCTCCAATGAGTCCGAGTCCAATAAGCGCGGACTTGTGCATGGCGCTTTTCGGGTCCCCCACCGGAGGTGGATGGGACGCGAGGTATGTGGTGGCTGCCATGATCGCATCTTGCGGTGTCTTCGGGATGACGTTGCCGTTGGCATCCATCTCCATGAAGGATGTGTTGAGGGCCCGAGTCACCTCGCGACGTGCCTTGGGATCCATGTTCTCCGTGCGAGAACGGTGCTTGTTGCCATGGTTTCCATGCGAGCTAGAGCCGCCCATGGCGGAGAGCGCAGCTCGCCGCGCACTGGACTCCGAGGCCGCTTGTTTGTGTTTGTCAAGCACCTCTTGCATCTTCACCTGCTTCTTGTGTTCTTCGATTAGGAGCATGTGGTATGCCATCAGTAGGTCCCGTGAGGCACCCACAGGCACGATCTTGTTGCCTGCGACGGCTTCGCGTGCTTGAGCGCATCCTTCCTCGCTGAGGTGGATGACCCGATCGGTGTCGTCCTCGTTGGATGGGCGGACTGGCTTCTCCTGTTCTCGCCGTTTCTACCTTGTGGGTTGGGTGGCGGGTTGTGCTCCTGATCCACATCACTTTGGATGACTACAACGCACTGGTAGCGCTCGTAGATCGGATTGCTGCTGCCGCAGCTTTCGGATCCGGAACCGTAGGTCCCTTCCTCCGATGGTGGATCACACATATCTGAGTTGCAGCTGCTGCTGTCATAGGACTCATCTATCGATGGCGATGTGTGTAGCACGGGGTGTGGAGCCCATGAAGCGGGCCTGATCGATGGCAGAGGCACCCACTCTAGGAGGCGGAGAGTTCCGGTCTGACCTACCTGGAAGCAGAAGCTCCTGAACAGGATCTCGAGTCCATCGCCAACGGGCTCGAAATCCTTCACGGTGGCTGGCGAGTGGGCGGTGAAGTCGAAGGCTCTGAAGAGGACATGGCTCTCCGTCACCGCGGAGTTGTAGATCGCTTTGGTTGGGACCGTCACGATCGCACAATCATCGCCCCCAGTTCCCACAGACGGCGCCAATTGACGAGGTTTAATCTCGTCAATGCCCATTGTTATGAGCTTGGGTTTTGGAGAAGATGGGGATGCTGGAGATCGCGGAACAGTTAGCAAACAAGCAACACGGGGACACGAGGTTTACCCAGGTTCAGGCCCCCGGAGGGAAAACCCTACTCCTGCTTGTCTGCTCTGGATTACGGCGGAACCAAAAAGTACAGGGGTGCACAGATGCAATCTGGCGTGGAGGTGTGTATGCGGTGGTATGCGAAGTGCTTTCCTCATCGTGCCCTCCTAGCCTTTATATAGAGTTAGGCAGGTCCCAGGCACAGATCGAGTCAGTTACAGGTTTTAGGATTTGTCCCTTTGAATATTCTATCTACTCTAGTCTTGTTCTCCAAGGATCCGAAGGCGTCATGGGCCCTGGTCACCCGAAAGTCTTCATGGGCTGGCGCATGTTCTCGTGGGCCTTCCTTGGGCTGGACTAGGTATGCTAAGATCGTGTACCCGCAGGGTATAACCATGTCACCGAGGCTAACTGGATAATGCTGAGGGTTACAAAAAAGCATTGTGGGAAAGAAGTAGATGACATGATAACCATTGAATTTATTGAACTATTTGAATTATTCAATCAAGACGTCTTGGACAAATCGATCATCAGTGACATTGGGTTCGTTGACCCATATTGGGTTCATCAAGCTAATCTCAAAACAAACCCTCAAGATACGGAGGATAATATTGTACACGCGTTAAGGTTTCAAGAAACCAGAAGGGAAATACTATTTCCTTACAACTTCGAGTGAGTGTTATTGTCCTGTATACACTTTATTTCGCTTACTCGACGTTAAGTATATAATTGATGAGTTATGCATGCGCAACTTCCACTATATTCTATTAATCATTCAACCTGACAAAGGGCGGTAACTGGTCATGGACTCGAAACATAAACCCCTGGAGACGTGGAAGGACATGCAGATGATTCTCCAGTGGTAATTCTAATCATTGTGACACTATATCAGCAACGTTCGTGAATTTTATGATATCAAGTAATTAATAACTTCTTTTTTTCATTTTCTTCGCCGGGCAGCGCTTGAGAACGGTTCACCAAGAAGGCTAGGGGTGTTTGGAAAGATGAGCTTACATTTAAACCACTAGATGTAAGCACCACTAGCTATATCCGCGCATCTCTTTGATTCTAGTTTTGATACCGTTATTATCATGCTTGATATTTATTTTGATTAAACTCTATTCTCGTAACGTGCCTGACGCATGGACCAGGGAACAATTTATGTGGATACTATGTTTGCGAGTTCATCCGCCAGACGTGCTGTGAGAAGGGCAAAAATTTAAAGCAACTTAACGTGCGTAAACAATTTCTATAGTTTTTTATTACCATCAAATTGTGTTTAGTTTCATTCATATAGGTTAACTCCTTTTTTAAATCAGCTTGAACATCTGTTGGGCGGTCTTCTGCCAAAGGATCGCGTACGAGAAATTTGGGAGGAATTGGCGGGATTCTTGGATGCAGAAGTCCTAAATCCAAAAGGAGAATACTATGTGGGTGTGTATAGGCAATAGGGATTATAAAAAGCTTATTTTGTATATATATGTGCATGAAATCCGTGTATCGAATGTAATATGTTCGACATTTGGATCTATATTGTCATGATGATCTTGTGTAATATAATGGTTCCTTCATTGATGAGTGCAAAACACAAAATAAAAAATAAAACAACATAAATGAATTCTCTGCCGCGGCACAAAAAGTGGCCAAAAGGCTGTCGCGGCAAAAAAAAAAGTTTGCCAAAATGAATTCTCTGCCATGGCAGAGAAATGTGCCAAATCTCTACCGCGGCAGAGGGTCATTTGTCCCGAAGTGTTACGAACCGGGGCGGTTTCTCCTCCCCCTCGCGCGGTACAGCGGCCACGTGTACGCTATTTTGTCCCGGTTCGTGGGGCAACCGGGACTAAAGGGTGATTGCTCCGTCCCGGTTAGACAACTGGGGCTAAAGCCCCTTACCAATCGAGACGTATGGCACGTTCTCCGCAAGTGGGTAAGCCTATACATACAGTACTATGGCTTTCTCGCAGACCAGTTAAACCAATCGCTCGTTTACCTGTCCTAGTTAGAAAGAGTTCGAATTTGGAGTCAACTACCGCATGTTCTGTTGACCCGTTTGACAGTAGACTCTTTTCATGTCCTTTTGCAAGGTTATTTGACATCTTTGAGTATAGTTTGATGTGTACAGTAACAATATATTACTCACAACTCCCTGCTACTTGGCTGACCTATACTGCATGATTAGTCATTCTCTTAATTTTGTTGAACCCGATCTCCTCAGTTACACGCAGCTAATCGGATGTACGTGCTGCACGTGCGGCCTCTCAGCCTAAGTGCCGATCTACCTCATATCATATTAACATATATGGTTGACAGCTAAGTTCATGTGTTGTTGCTGCAACGCGGTTTCCCGCAAAATATTACTCCTACATACACTTGCACTACTACTACATAATTTGACCATCGGTTACTAGCTTACTGAAGATGGAAGTTTTTCCAAGTCTCTGATGGAGATATCTGGTCAGTAAACATGCATATGCCAGCGCGCACTCGACCGATGACCATATCTCATTCACCACAACGTACGTACGGTCCCCAAGTTTTCTTCAGAAAATCTCAGCCATGTATTTTACCAAATCGATGGGTTGCTGATCCTCACCTTAATTTCATCTGAAACTATGTTCTCACATGCATGTGATCTGCCAGCTGCTTGTTTCCATGACCATGATAACGGAACATACCGCTACAAAATCGATCGTTTTCTTCACAGCGAATTTGCACAACCAGTTAGCAGTAGTGCACACAGACTACATTTGGCATGGAGTTTCTTCCATGATTAGCCTTAACGGACCACTTCAACGGCCGTACGATCAACCGAATACTGGTCCTTGTTTTCCCTTGAGAAATGTCATTTTCTTGCTCGCTGATTACTAACTGGAGGCGTGTCTGCGTGAGACCATATCAACCTTACTTAACTTACTGAAGCCAATCAACAGGGAGTGGCTTAGTTAGTTAAGTACTACTACTACCGCGTATGATTAGCCTCTGAGCAGAGCAGAGGGCAGATATATGCTAGCTAGGCATTTGGGTCCAGCTGCAGGTTGCTGTCAAATCCTACCATTTGGGTCAAATACCTGCAGGAGAAATTTTTCGATCATATATTCCGTAATTAACAACGACGTACGCTACGTGCATTGGTACACATACTTCGTAGTCCTCGAACTTGCACCGGTCAACACGTACGTATTTGGTGTGACTAATTCTCAATCTTTTTTTTTGCCAGGACTAATTCTCAATCGAATAAGAATTAATTTAATTATCCGTCTTGGTTGCATCTTATGTTGCAACTCATGACTAACACGAATCACCAAGCAAATCTAACGAGGCTGAGGGCATTTTTCTTAGTCGCAGCCCCACTCGGAACAACAAAAATTTATGTTGCAACTCTTCAACTCATATGTGCACGGATCTTAATGCAAATGTGATGGTGTAGGACTCGACTAAGCACTAAGTTAATTCTCTGTTAGCTGAGAATTACCAATTCCTTATTTACACCCTTCATAGAAATTCATGGTTGAGAGATAATAGTTAATACATGTAAAACATGTTCCGCCTTGGCAGAGGTAACATTTAGTGAAGTCTTGCTCAGGCCCGTATGAACGATCGTCTTGCAACTCCAAAACTCGGGGGAGACACATGGGCGGGTCCACCTCGTGCGGTAGTTACACTCGGGCGATAGAGAGGCAATTGTGTTCCAGCTAGGGTTTATCAAGCGAAGGGTGGTTTTCCTTCGATGGCGGTGCGGATCACGACGACGTGATCCATGTCGGCTGCTGGTGTGGGTGCCCTACATCCTCTTCTAGCCTGCGCCCGGTGTGGGTGGGTTGCCATGGAATATACGGTGAGGAAGTCCACTTCGGGAGGCAATACGGTGAGGTTGCTATCAAAATTTCCAGCGGAAGGTAGGGCGGATGATATAGCTGCTGGAACATCAGCACGACTTGGGGATCTTGTGCTGGTGAAAAAGGAGGCCACGGGCCTTGTCATCAAGGGGGTCGAACCAAAGCGGCCGAAACCAAAGTGGGCGGCGGTGGAGAAGGTGTTCTCACCGAGAAAACTTGTCATCAGTGCCCAGAAGAGGGCGATGCAGCGGGCCAAGGGTTTACACAGATCGAGACAGTTCAAGGGGATAGGTGACAACATATTTGTTATCAGGTTTGGCTTGGAGGGGGACTGGAAACACGCGATGAAGAATATACCGACTCGGCACGGCTCGGCTCGGATGGAGATTCGGGGTCAAGTCAAGGATGTGCCCATGGACATGATGAATCGGGTGTATGGTAAGCTGATCGGGGGCTAATTAGGTGATTTCATTGTTGTGGATGTAGATAAAGAAGGGAGAGCACGGGGAAGTTCTTCGTATAGAATATAGTGGTATCCACATACCACTAATGGAGATCGTGCCTAAATTAAAATAACAGATATAACAAAATGTATGCAATCTTCCACGGTAGTCATACAGCTAGTTTCGAAGAAAATACATGCATGACACCATCACATAGGTCTTGGATTGTTCCCGCACTTTGGGTCTAAATAATCATATCTCAAGCACTTGTCGAGGCTTATTTAGTTAGTTAAGCCCGCTTTTGACTTTGGAGTCCGAACATTTTTCGACATGTCAAACCAATACGTACTCACGGAGAAACCACACATAAAATTACATGTAATTTTATTAAAAAGTTTACGAAAATTTACAACCAATTAAAAAAGTAAACATAAAAAAGCTTACTTCCAAAGCACGGTTTTCATAGGAAATATTCATAACACGTAAACATATTAAATTGATATGATTAGATGGAAACCAAACACAATAACATAAAAGGCGCATTTCCATAAACCCCAAAAGTGCCTACAAAAAGATAAAAAAGGCAACCTAACACACGACCCAGAGCATAGAAATCCAACACAAAAAATTCCGAACAGGTCGGCAGAAAATGAACGAGACAAAGATCGATCTGGTCGCTGGAAATTAAACTGCCGACAAAATAAAAACAGTCGACTATAAGTACCTAAAGTGTATAAATATGACATGTAAATAGTGAATTATACTCTCTCCATCTCAAAGTAGTGTACAATATGTTAAAGCCGGTTTGGGGCTTCTGTCAACGCCAATTTGGGGTCTGCCACTTTGGAGCCTCTGTCAACGCCACGTTGGGGCATGTATGGTACTTGCTCTCTACATTAAATTTGAATCTTCACTTTATATGTACCTTGACTACTCACTTAGTTCCTAACCTTCCAACGCCCCATGTGAACATCCGAAGGTGGCAAGGGCAGTGGCACACTCTCACCATGTGTATCCACTTAATTCTTATTTAGTATATATATAGATACATTCAAATATAAAAAAGATTGCAACGTCTATTTTGAGATAGAGGGAGTATGATTTAAGACGATTTGTTTTCCATGTTACTACTATTCATAATTTAATATAGGCACATGTGTATATAAATAGTGGTATCTACGTACGAAAATACAGCGGTGAACCCGGGTGCGTGCGCACCCTATATTGCAAAAAAATAGTAATTAAAAAAGGTTCAAAAAATTTCAAAACTTTTATTCGGGTTTTTGGTTTCAAGTATTGTACCCGTATAAAATATTTTGCCAACAAACGACCTTTATTCCAACTTGGGTGAAGGATTTTCTAAAACAACACTATATTAACATTACGCACACGCTATATACTTAGAAATTTCACTTTTTTTGCTTGGGTTTATATATGAGTCATTTTTTGGTCAAATAATTTACACAACTACAATACATGATTACCTTTGACCTCAAAAAATTTCAGATTTTTTCAACATGTTTTCTAATTTCTATATATTTTTACGTATATAGGGTGCACACGCACCCGAGTGCACCAAATTCGGGTTATATCTATGTGCCACTAACAGGAGATCGTGTCTAAATTATGGACGTTGCTATAGAACGACTGTTCTAGAAATAACAATTTTTGGCGGATCAGACAGCGTACGAACATGCAAGGGCTTCCGTGTGAGTATTCTTGGCATGCAATAATTAAGATTGATTTTGTCCATAAACAGAGCTAATTAATGATGATTTAGTCTCTAGGCATAAACAAACAAAAATGCTTATGGCATCGGAATCTAATACGAAAAATAAATTTCAAAATATTTTGTAGGTCAAACAGTTTATCCGATTTAAATTCTGTTAAACTAGTCGTGCCGAGATCTTCGAAACTAGATCCCATATTAATAGGTTTTTACGATTTTTTTCTGGATCCGAAAGGTTATCCACATATAACACGTAAGTTATCAAGGCCGTGTTATATAAGTTATCCACCCGATAATACATAAGTTATCCACCCCTACGAAAGGCTTATGTGTTTTTTCGGACCAAAAGGTTATTCACATGTAATACCTAAGTTATCCAGACGGTAATATATAAGTTATCCACCAGTTAACATATAATTTATCTATTCTACGAACGGGGTAATGTGTTTTTAATGCGAAAAACACAAATATTAACTCTTTCAATTTGAGATCCGTTTTCGTCGAGTCAACGTAATAAATGTGGTGTTATATCCTACCACCCACCATCCTAAGTCGTAGCGAACAAATATAATGTATAACGAGTAGTCTAACGACTCGGCTTCATCATCTATCGCCGTTAACGCATCGACGACGACGAAATCTCGGTACCCTAACACCTAAATAACAATATATCAATTAACTAGATTATAGTATCCACATAAAAAATGCGAAAACACATCGATCCAACTCGTTTATACGATGGATAACGTATATGTTATAGGGTGGATAACTTACATACTATGACATGGATAACTCACGTGTTAGGGGTGGATAATTTTTTGGTCCGAAATAAAATTCGTCGAAAGATATCAATATGTGATCTAGTTTCGAAGATCTCGTCGCGACTAACTCAACGGTGAAAACGAATCGTAAATCGGACGAATAGTTTGATCTACAAAATATTTTGAATTTTCGGTTTGATCTTTAGCTGACTCTGATTTACGTGTTCACACCTGATGCCTATCCAATCAACGGCAATAATTAGCCCGCCAGGTTCTACAACCCACCGACCGGTATAAAGATAGATTTATCATAAATTAAAGTAACAGACATAACAAAATGTATTGAATCTTCCACCGGTCATACAACTAGTTTCGAAGAAAATGCATGCATATGGCGTGGCACCATGCACTGATCGATGCATATAGGTCTTGGATTATTCTCGCACTGTGCGTGTAAAGAATCAGATTTCGAGCAGTTGTCAAGGCTTCTTTTAGTTAGTTAAGCCCGCTTTTGACTTTGGAGTCCAAACATTTGGAGATGACAAACCAATATACGTACTCACAGAGAATGGCCACTAGTGACTCCTGTAACAGTCCAGCTCTGCCAAGAGAAGGACATTACACTAAAATCCAATAAAGAGTCATTTTTGGAACAGATCATGTCGGGTAGTCAAGTGAGAAAGCATGGCATGAACTCCACACTCGGACCGGCCGGCCTAGTCTTTGCTACCGGCCAGCATCATCCCTGGCCACTCAACCATTACATATAATCAACATATAATTTGTAGAAGATGTACGATCAGTGTAATCAACATATAATTTGTAGGCTTCTCGCTTCTTGTTCAAGATGAAGACACACATGAATACTTAAGTACTTTATACCGGAATCCGTCGTTTCATCCCATGAAAGAAGATCAAGTTATCAACGCAAACCTATACGTACGTAGCTCGGCCCAGAAGTACGTACACGCGGTAACGTACGTTGAATCTGTTTGTTTAGGACTACGGTAATTTAACATATTCCGCGTAGCTAGCTGTGAGTCTCGGTACATTGAACCTGAATCCGAATCTAGCTAGAGCTTAGCAGGAAGCATGTCTGCATGTGTCAATCTAACGACCAAGCAGCAACTAATCCGCGCGCGCGTGCCTATGAGGTTTTCTTAACCGTTGATTACGATTTACGACTTGTATATTCGATGCATTCATCATGTATGCGTCACGGTCACGTTGCCTAATCACTCGTAGTCGTCGTAGATAGTGAGCTCGAGTATATTGTACAGTATAAAACATGAGCTCTACACGCGTTTCTGTAACCACTACTACACTTCTGCAGAGCGTATCTCTACTAGATCTGATCTCATAGGTTATCTAGTGTACTCATCATTTTCAATTCCTCACTCTCTGTTGGGCTGTGTTGGATTATTTAGCTTCGATTGGCTGCAAAGGGAAACGAAGGGCCAGGAAGCTAGGCAGGTACAGTAGTACTTACTACCAATAACCCCAAGAGTGGACTTCATTCGATCGGTAGGTTGTCGCAGCTCGGGCTCGCCCACTTCTGTGCTATTTCCCCGTAGGTTCCCTCGGCCTAGGCTCTATAAATTCCCGATCCGACACGGCGCCGCACTGATAATAAGCCCGATCGACACCAGAAGGCAAGACAAGGGCAGCAAAGTTCGTTACTTGAGTAGTGCAAAAGAGTCAGCAGAGAGACTCGATCGGTATGGCGCTGTCAACCCCGACAGCCGTGGTGCTGGAGCTGATGACGATGGGGCAGCAGTCCGCGGAGCACCTTCGGGAGCTGCTCATGGCCGCGTCCCCACCGATGGCGGCGGAGCACGGCCAGGCGCTCACCGCGGAGATTCTCCGCTGCTGCGACCGCGTCATCGCCGCGATCAGCAGGGGCGCCACCGGCAAGAAGAGAAAGGTGACGGACCGTGGCGCCGCGACCTGTCCTACTGATCTTCCCCTGATGCCGTCCAAAAGGAGGTGTGGAATGAACTTCGCTTGCTACTTACTAGTTGTAGAAATTGTACAGGTTAGATAACCTACATTTGAGAAGGAAATTTGACATTAAAAACCTTGTCATTCTTATATAGCCAAAGTTGCCATATAATGACAAACGCTTCCATCCTAAAATCTGTAGTTACAATCTATTCCATGTAACCAATTGCCATTCCATGTAACCAATTGCCAAATATATTGAAAACACTAGTTGGATGATATATTTCAGAAGTCATTTGGATGACTATCATATAGTACGGGAAAATTTGCAATGAAAAATAAGTGCTTAATTGTCTCATTATGATGATAAAAAAATTATTTCTTACTTCCATGCCAATTCCTTTTAGTAAGGTTGTCTTTTGTAAGGATCATTCGACGAAATTTTCGTCTTCAATGATATCTTTAACTAGAATCTACGTAGAATTGTTATTATCGACTGGTACAACATGTTGGACTAAAGATCTATGCATAGAATCTATGGAGAATTTACCACTCACCAGTAGGTTCCATCTAAATTTGCTAGATACCTCGGACAACTACACTATGGTTAAACGTTGTAATAGAGCGTTTCATGAATTAAGTCTAGGACCCATTAAGTTCCACATGAACATCACATTCGGGAGAGAAGAAGCTAATACCTTGGCAATGGTATCCCATTGTGACAAACAATGTAGTAAAGTGCCTAGATATTGTTTCTAGAGCGAGGCATTTCTAAGAAATTTATCCTCACAAAACCGAATCTCTGACCCATCTTCTATAGAAAATCTGCCAAAGAAAAATAATTTATTCTTCCTTGCCATTAACCCGGCCTAGAAATACGAGTCTCCATGCTACTAAACCATTTGAGACAGTGTTTTTGAACCAACATATTTTCTCCTTATCACCACATCTGCCTAAGAGTCGGAAATTCGGAGACCAGTTTTTTGAAACAGGACACAAAAAAGCCCCCTTCTCCTCCCGCATCGCCCCGACGTGGCGATGTGGAGAAACTCTAGAATTCCTGCCACTGGGGCTCCTCTCCCCCTCCTACCTCGCCGCTGCTAGAGGGAACAACTGGCAAATTCTGGTCAGGGCTGGCACCGATGAGGCCTCCTCGTCTTCTCACGCGATAGGGTAGCTGCGGGTCCATCCCTCGAGCCAAAGCCTGTATTTCCTATCGGTGTGTCCACCAGCTACCTACCTGGAGGGTGGCTTCGGTGACCTTGGTATTGTAGCACTGCGACGGAGCTAGTCGTACCCGATCCATGGATCTATGTCCCGACCTTCATTGGTGATGCATATGATCGGCGACCGCCCTTGGTGGTGGAGGACAGATCTCCTTGTATTGGCGACGATTGCCACCCATTTGGACCTGGTTTTATCGTCAGCAAACCTCGTCCATATCGATGGTCTCATGAGGCCTTGTTGCCATGGGCTCGAGGTGTTATACATCGGGGTGGCGGTCCTAGAAGGTTGACTGAATGGACGACTCTCGGGAGAGCGACGTGGCGGTGGTGGTAGTATTGTTCTTTGGTCACATTTGCATGGCGAGGAATAGGCGGCACTAGTTCCTGGAGTTGATGGTGTACTGGCTTCTCCCAGATCCTGTTATGGAGGCTGGGCTCGAGGACAATGGGCACTCTGAGTTATCAGGCATGTGTGGAGGTTTTTTTGGACTAGATATCAAGGTTTTTTCGGGCTAAATCAGCATTTTGACGCCATTGATGGTGATGCATGTGAGTTTCATAACTCTCTTGGGCGGCCATTGTGGTTACCTTCATAGCTCTAGGGCTCTTGGTGAAAACCTTGACCTTGCGGACTCGACAATAGTGGGACAGATGCCATTATCCTCTTGGGGGCGTAATCGTGGAGCTCTGATCTCCCTCGATCTCGTATCAGTGGCTTTGGTGGCAAGTCTTGGCCTTTTTGTAACTTTTTTGTTATCTTTTGATCTTTTTTATTTTAGGTTCTCCTCATCACCTTGTATCAGTTTGGCTGTGTGTGACTTAATTTATAAAACATGGCGAAATCCTGTTTCGAAAATGTGTCGGGAGTTCCATCGCAAGTCACTTATTTTTCTCCAAGGGACCGTGTTCACTTTTCGTGCCAAACCTAAAAAATAATTAAGCACCTAACCCAACTATTTGGGCCTATATCGTCATGTTACCCGGATGTAATTCAGTACTTCTTACTACTTATTGATGATCATAGAAGATTTATATGGTTGAAGCTGCTGAGGAGAAAGGACGAAGCACTTAAAATCTTCAAGAAGGTGAGTGTGCTCGCTGAAGACCTGAAGATCAAAACACTATGCATAGGTCGCGGTGGCAAGTTCATGCCGCGGCAAATAATCCAGCTTCTGCGAGGAGCTGGGTATCAAGCGCTTCACGAGCGCTCCTTACACACCCCAGCAAAATGGCGTGGTGGAGAGGTGCAACAGGACGGTGCTGGAGATGGCTCACAACCTGCTAAAAGGCATGGGCGTGTCGGACATGTTCTAGGCAGAGGCCATGAAGGCTGATGTACACATCCTGAACCAGTCGCCCACACAGAGTCTCAATGGACCTCCATGTACGAGGCGTGGCTCGAATGGAAGTCCAACGTGTCCTATCTACGCACGTTTGGGTGCATGGATCATGTGAATACGGCAGGTCCAGGAGTCAAGAAACTCGATAATATAACTAAACCAATGTTGTCCATTGGGTACATGGAAGGCTCAAAGACGTATTGCGTCTATGAAACAAATGGCCACCGTGTGCACGTCACCAGAGACATTGTCTTTGAGGAAGATCATCGCCGGAATTGGGAGACCGGCCATTGGGAAATTTTTTGTGGTTGTATGCATCCGTAATGGCTTAGCAGACTATGTTGTTGTGGAAACTGTTAGACGTATATATATTTGTATATTATATTTTTCTCATATGTTAGGGGGTTTTCTGCATATTTGCACCTGTACCTGTACTATATATTGTGGTCTTTGGCCCCCAGATAATACAACTTATCTATTCCTAACATGGTATCAGAGCCGGTTTTAGGGTTTCCGTGCCCACCGGTCCTTTGCTTGTGACCGCCGCCGCTGTCAGCTCGCCCCGGACACCGCCGGTTCCCGTTCTGGCCGCTTGCGTGGAGTTCCTAGTTCTGCTCGTCAATTTCTGCTCCCCAGATCGATTGATCTTTGCCAGGCCATGGTCCTCTGCTCGGCCGCCCGCAACCAGGCCGATCTCCCAGATCGGATCGAGCTGCTGACTCCTCCCATTCTGGCTCGGATCGGATCGAGCTGCTCCTGGATCAGACCCGCCCGCCCCGCCTGCCACCTCCTGATGTGCTTCACCCGACGACCCGCCCGCCAGGCTCCACCCTGTCGATCCCCAGATCTCGTCGGGCGCTGGGCCATCTCTCCCCCGCCCTACCTCGTCGCTCCACCTGCCCCCAGCCCACTCCCAGACACACGCCAGGCTCTGCCCCGTGTTCCAGTTCACGCCAGATCACCGCCGGCCGTCACCTCTGTCGTCGCCGGCCATCACCACTGCCGGGAATCAATCCCTGGCGGTTGGAATTGGCCTCCCCCGGCTCTTAGGCACCGCCTCTTGTCCATGTTAGCCGGATTTTGGCTGGTCTCTGTCTGCTGGTGCTAGTTGATTAGATCTGTTCCAAAAAAATTGAGAGAGAGAGAGATGTCTTCTGCATCGGGCTATGTTGCGATTCCTCGCTGCCCGGTGATCTTCAATGGCGCGAATTATCTTGATTTCGCTGCCTTTATGCGCGTTCACATGCACGGTCTCCGTCTTTGGGTGTGCTCTCCGGCGAGGTCTCCTGTCCACCGTGCCCTCTGCTCCTGTGGCTCCTCTTCTGCTGACACCGATTGTTCTCGGTGCTGATGCTTCTCAGGAGTCCAAGGATGCTGCTTAGAGTGCCGATGATAGTGCTGTTGCTTCTTATGAGCTGAAGTTCAAATAGTACTCTGCTGATCTCGAGACCTATCGCCACGCTCTGGCTGCCTACACTCAGTGGGTCGATGAGGATGCTCGTGCTGCTGCTGTTCTCACCTCCAGTGTTCTGCCCCAGTATGCTGCTGAGTTCATGAGTCTTCCTACTGTTGCCGGTCAGTGGGCACATCTTCGTCAGCGCTATTAGCTGTCTGGGGATGCTCTTTACCTGTCTGTGGTTCACCAGGAGCATGCTCTTCAGCAGGGTGATTCCACTATTGATGAGTTCTATACTCAAAGTGCTGCTATCTGACGTCAGCTTGATTCTCTCCGTACTGCTGTTTGTGGCACATGCTCGTGCTGCCAGATTGTGCGCTCGGACTTGAAGTTTCACCGCATCTATGAGTTTCTGTCTCGGCTCTGCCAGGAGTTTGAGCCCCGGCGTGCTCAGTTGAATGCTCGTGGTCGTGTTCCGCTCTCTGAGGTGTTGTCTGAGCTTCGGGCTGAGGAGACACGTCTCCGTGGTGCTGGTCTTCTTGCGGTTCCATCTGTGCTTGCTACTCGTGGTCCTCCTATGTCGTCTGCTCCCTCGAATCAGCCGCGGTCCTCTGTGCCGCCGCCGATACTACCCACTCCTCCAGGTCAGGGTCAGAGGCAGCACCAGCAGTCTCAGGGTCAGAGTCAGCACCAACAGGCTTGTGGTCAGGGTCGTCGTGGTTCTCTTCGTCACTGCTCTTACTGTAACAAGGATGGCCACACTTGGGCCACATGTTATACACGGGATCCCAGTTTACGTCAGCAGCACGAGGCTCGTGGGAAGTCGGCTCCTTACGGATCTTTAGCAGTTGCTCTCTCTGATCAGGACATTATCAGAAGTCTTCGCGGTCTGCTTGCTGCTACAGACTCTTCTTCGACAGGCACTGCTGGTTCTGTGACTGATTCTTCAGGCACTGCGTGACTACCACCTTCTACACAGTCAGGTACCATCCCGTGGTATCTGGATTCTGGAGCTTCCTTTCATATGACCTCTGAGTCTTATTTTATGTCCTCTCTTCGTTCTCTCCTTTCTCCTGTCCGTGTTTTCACGGCCGATGGTACCTCTCTTCCTGTTTCTAGTCGGGGCACCCTTTCTACTTCTTCTTTTTCTGTTCCTGATATTTCTCATGTTCCTCGTCTTAAGATGAATCTATTCTCTGCTAGCCAGCTTACTGACTCTGGTTGTCGCGTCATTCTTGATGCTGATTCTTGTGTTGTCCAGGACCGTCGCACACAGGACCTGGTTGGAGTTGGCCCTCGCATCCGTGACTCTTCAGGACTTTGGGAGTTAGACTGGCTTCATGTTCCTTCTGCTGCCACTTCATCTGCTAGTTCTTCTCCGGTCATCGCCTCTGCTACCAGCTCCTTTCAGAAGTGGCATCATCGTCTTGGTCACCTTTATGACTCTCGCCTGTCGTCATTAGTTCATCGTGGTCTTTTAGGTCTGTCTCAGGAGATGGGTCTTTACATTGTCAGGGTTGTAGGTTGGGCAAACAGATTCGGCTTCCCTATCCTACTAGCGCGTCTGTATCTCAGCGACCTTTTGATTTAGTTCATTCCGATGTTTGGGGTCCGGCTCCTTTCACTTCGAAAGGGGGCCATCGCTACTATATTTTATTCATCGATGATTTTTCTCGGTACACTTGGTTGTATTTTATGCGCTCTCGCAGTGAAGTGCTCTCCATATATCAGCGTTTTGCGGCCATGGTCCATACTCAATATTCTACACCCATTCGTGTGTTTCGTGCTGATTCTGCTGGTGAGTATATCTCCCAGATATTGCGAGGTATTCTTGCTGAGAAGGGCACCCTTGCTCAGTTCTCCTGTCCTGACGCACATGCCCAGAATGGCGTTGCTGAGCGTAAGCATCGCCATCTTCTAGAGACCACTCGTGCCATGATGATTGCTTCTTCCCTTCCGCCGCACTTCTGGGCTGAGGCTATCGCTACGTCGGCTTACCTCATCAATATTCAGCCTTCTGCCGCTCTGCAGGGTGGTATCCCTCTTGAGCGCCTATCTGGTCATTCTCCAGACTACTCTATGCTTCGCTTGTTTGGTTGTGTTTGCTATGTTCTCCTTGCCCCTCGCGAACGCACCAAACTGACTGCTCAGTCTGTTGAGTGTGTATTCCTTGGATACAGTGATGAGCATAAGGGCTATCGTTGTTGGAATCATGTTGGTCATCGGATGCGTATCTCTCGTGACGTTACTTTTGATGAGACGCATCCTTTCTATCCTCGTCCCACCACTGGTACCTACCCGGTGGAAGATATCTCTTTTCTTCTTTTTTCTGACACACCTCCTTCTACTCCTATTGTGTCTTCTTCAGGACCCACTCCCCCTGATGTCTCTTCTTCGACACCATCCTACTCTGCTCCATCTAGTTCCCCTAGTTCTCCTCATTCTCCGGAGCCTTCCTTTACTATTCCTTCTTCTTCATCGTCGTCTCCTGATTCGTCTTCCTCTGATGAGCTTCCCTCTACTCGTACTGTCCGTCAGCGTCGTGCCCCCAGCCGTTACTCTCCTAGTCAGTATGGTCTTTCTGTTGTCTCCGAGCCAACTTATCGGGATGATTAGCGTCATCCCGAATGGCAGCTTGCCATGGCTGAGGAGATTGCTGCGCTTGAGCGCACTGGCACCTGGGATCTTGTCTCTCCCCCTCCCGGTGTTCGTCCCATCACGTGCAAGTGGGTCTATAAAATTAAGACCCGCTCTGATGGATCTCTTAAGCGTTATAAAGCGCGTCTTGTGGCTCGTGGCTTTCAGCAGGAGAACGGCCGTGACTATGATGAGACTTTTGCCCATGTGGCTCATATGAGTGCGCACTCTTCTTGCTGTTGCTTCTGTTCGACACTGGTCTGTGTCTCAGCTTGATGTTCAGAACGCTTTCCTCAATGGTGAATTGAGTGAGGAGGTTTACATGCAGCCTCTTCCTGGGTATTCTGTTCCCGATGGGATGGTTTTTCGTCTTCAGCGTTCTCTTTATGGCCTGAAGCAGGCCCCTCGTGCTTGGTTTGAGCGCTTTGCCTCTGTGGTGACTGCTGATGGTTTCTCTCCCATTGCTCATGATCCAGCGCTGTTCGTTCACACTTATCCTCGTGGACGCACTCTTCTCCTTCTCTATGTTAATGATATGATCATTACTGGTGATGATCCTGAGTATATTGTCTTTGTTAAGGCTCGTCTTCGTGATCAATTTCTTATGACTGATCTTGGTCCTCTCTGCTACTTTCTTGGGATTGAGGTCTCCTCCACTTATGATGGCTTTTCTATCTCTCAAGAAAATTATATTCAGGATCTTCTTGCTCATGGTGCTCTTAGGGATGAGCGCACTGTTGAGACTCCTATGGAGCTTAATGTTAAGCTTACTGATGGTGATCCTCTTCCTGACCCGACGCGTTATCGCCATCTTGTTGGGAGTCTTGTTTATCTTGCTGTCACTCATCCTGACATATCTTATCCTGTTCATATTCTGAGTCAGTTTGTCTCAGCTTCTACCACTGTTCACTATAGTCATCTCCTTCGTGTTCTTCGCTATCTTCATGGCACAATCACTCGTCGCCTTTTTCTTTCCTCGTTCCAGCTCCCTCCAGCTTCAGTGCTACTCGGATGCTACGTGGGCGAGTGATCCTATGAATCATTGTTTCCTTTCCTCTTACTGTGTGTTTCTTGGTGGTTTGCTCATCTCTTGGAAGACGAAGAAACAGACAGCGGTTTCTCGTTCGAGTGTTGAGGCTGAGTTGCGAGCTATGGCCTTGTTGAATGCTGAGGTGACTTAGTTACGGTGGTTGCTTGCGGATTTTGGGGTCTCTGTTACGACACCCACTCCAGTTTTGTCTGACAGTACAAGTGCTATCAGTATTGCACGTGATCCGGTAAAGCATGAGCTTACCAAGCATATTGGTGTTGATGCTTTTTATATACGTGCTCAGGTGCAGGCTCAGGTTATTATGTTTTAGTATGTGCCTTCAGAGTTACAGTTGGCGGACTTCTTTTACAAAGGCACAGAGTAGAGCGCAACATGATTTTTTACTCTCCAAACTCAGTGTTGTGGATCCATCATGAGTTTGAGGGGGGTGTTAGATGTATATATTTGTATATTGTATTTTCCCATATGTTAGGGGGTTTCCTGCAAATTTGCACTTGTACCTGTACTATATATTGTGGCCTTTGGCCCCAGATAATACAACTTGTTCCTAACAGAAGCTAGGTGTAATGGGCAATGCAATTCCCCCTGTAGGAGGGCCCCCCGGCACCATCTTTGCCATTTATTTTTTGGAGATTCGTGCTACATTTTTACAGAACAATTCTCCCACCTTACTTTTCAAGTTTATTGTTGTTTTGCTTATTAGCCCCCAGTTTTTTTATGTTTTATACATTTTCGTCACTGTCTTCAACGAAAGAACATGATTCACACATACATCTTTGTTTAATTTAATTAGCCAGTTTTAATTAGCCAATCTAATTACTATAATTTAATTAACAATTTCTTACATAATTATTTTTTCAATAATATTCAACAATATTTCATAGAATTTTTTTAAGAATTTTTCTAGAAATATCCGTACAAGTTTTATATTTTTTTCAACAGTTAATATAATTTGTTTTTTCAATAATCTATTTTATAATTTTTATTTTTCTACTTTTTATTTAATAATATTTAGACACTCTTACTTTGTTTCATCTTAGATTCAGAAGTTTCATACAAGATTCACACGTTTTACAAACTTGTTTCTGCCAAGAGATATTCATATAATTTTTTCACAGAATACATGCATAATGTCTGTTTCTTTTTCACCTCATTTTTTCTCGCAAAATTTCAGGGATAATTAACAATTTTTATGTACATTTTTCACCTCATTTTGTTATGTACATTTCAGGAATAAGATTAATAACAAGAACGTTTCATACAAGATACACACAAGATTCACGAGATTACTCACAATTTCTAATCTCATTCATATATTTTTTTCATAAAAAACAACATTTCCCTCAGATTCTTGACCGAAATCATTTTTCTTTTTCCTCTTTTTTAATGTTTCATACATAGATCCATAGAAGATTCATACCATGATCCATACAATTTTTTTTTGAAGGATGTTATACAAAGATCAATCTAAATAAACTAACCTTAAAAAGACAAAATCTAGAAAAATGGAAAACAAAAGAGGGGCCTCATATCATTACCATCACAGATTCAATCAATACCGAATTTGTAGCATACAAGATTCATACATGTTTCTAATCAAAGTTCTATGAACATGAGAATCTGTTTTTGTACCGATCTGTTTTTGTAACCAGATCGAATCAAGTTCTATGAACATGAGAATCTCAAGACCAGTAGAGAATCATAAAACCAAATCGACTGAAAACGAAACCAAAAAACCAAATCGACTGAAAAAACAAATCGATTGAAAAGGCTAGTTGGTGCACTTATCTGACAGATGTTCTAAATTTTAGGTGTGGATCATACCTGTGTGCTCAATTTTACTTCATAAAAGAAATTGAATAACACGAATTATATAGGGATGGCGATTTGGGGACTAGCACGTGGGATACAAGATTCATACAAGATTTAATACAAATCCATACAAGATCGATAAGAGAATCATACAATTCCCATATACTTGACAATCTGGAAAGAGGAAACTACATGTTTCATAGGTCAAACAAATCTACAAGATCTAGAACAAAAACGTTCCACATGAATTCAGATTCGTGCCTCTCAAACAGAATAAGAAAAAAAAGAAAAAGGAGGCCCGCAGATCCGGCCCGCAGATTGGGGAGGCGTCAAGGTGGAGGAGAGGTCGAGGAGGCATCGAGGTGGAGGATGGGTCGGGGCGACCAGGTGATGTCGGCTGGGCCTGGGATTATTCCTCTCCATGGGGACTGCGGGTTGAATAAAAAAATTCGGAGGGCTAAAATGCAAAATATACTAGCGACGATGTCCATGTTGACTTTGCACAAATCTCCAACAAATGTGCGGCAAAGATGATGTCGGGGGCCCCTCCTAGGTGTGGGAAATCCGCTCTCTAGGTGTAATTGATATCTTCGGATATTAATATATTTCTTTATCAAAAATATCATAATAGTATAGGGAATGACATGTATATGGCCCGTAAGTACAAGCACATCATACCTAGGCTAACTACTGTCTTGTTCCAATTTAAGGCCTGTTTAATTTAAAGGATTTCTAAAAAAATTATATACGATACAATCCATAAGAATTTTTTCAATAGATTGATTGTATTTATTTTAAAGGAATAAATCCTACAAAATTCCTATGCATTGCTTTCTTACAATACAATACTATAGAATTTCTAAGAAAAGGTGAGACCTCTTGAAAAAATTCATATGTGGCTATAACAACTATGAGATGTACCTAAACCCTATAAATTTTCATGTTTTTTTCTTGCGGTGCAATCAAACCGCTTATCTTACCGATTCTTGCATTTTTACAATCCCATAGGATTCTAAGTGTCATGCTATTCTATTTCTGCATTTTTCCTGTTCCAATATTTTACAAATCCTTTAAATCAAACAAGTCTTAATGGAATTTCCCCGAAGGGACCACTGACTGGCTTGCTATCATCTTCTTAAACACACACGATAAATCCGCTTCGCGCAGACATGTGTAGGCTCTTTCTTTTTTGTGAATAGACTCGTGTAGACACTTAAAACTCGATCTACTACATATTATGGGTCGAGATGATCGATCACGTACGCACCCCGGCCTCAAGGCACATGTCGTCGTCACATCCACCATACGATGAGGACGCACCGAATTACAGCGTGTCCGTCACATCGTAGTAGTCCATGACATCCAGCGACGTCTCGACCGGAACAGCGGGCGCGGACCCGCCGTCTTCGCCGGCGCCGGTGCGTCCCTGCGACGACGAGCCTTCCTGCGATCCACCCCCGGAGTAGCACTGGCTCCCCTGCAGCACGCAGGCGAGGGACGAGACGAGCACCTGCTGCTCGAGCTCCTCCTTGCTCAGCTGAACGACGCCGCCCTGCTCCTGCTGCCGTGGGAGCCCGACGGCGGAGAAGTCGAGCAGACCCGTGGGGCTACGTGCGACGTCAGGCTCCACGGCGGCGGTCGGCGACGCACGATGGCACGTGTGCTCGTGGCCATAGATGACAAGGTACATCCTGGGACCGCCGGCGTTGCTGTGTTGCTCCTCCTGCACCTGCTTCGTTGCCCGGCAGCCACGCTCGCGGTGGTAACCGCATCTGTAGTAGCACCTGCGTGTATACGTACGTACGTACGCAAGTAGGTGTAAGAAATACAATACGTGTATTAGGTGGTCTGATGATCTGAGCACATGGCGGCTAGTGCTGACGTCGCTTCAAATTGATTAACTAGTGGCTAGTGACGTAATGACTAATGAGATGCATGAAAAATTTAGTAGTACTCCTAATTAACCCAACTCTACCCTGGGCTGGGTAAAAGTTCCCCATGGTATACAGTTACACACACGAGAAACCCGCGCGCCTCGCCTCGAAACGTAACTCTCGGGCACAAAAGGTTTGTGTCAAGAAAACGTTGTTTTTTGTTTGTCGAGAGAAAGAAACATTCTCTTAACCTGAAAAAGTAAACATGCGTCAGCGTCAGAACCGACTTTTAACCCTGTTTCCAGACTCCTTCAAATGGACACATTTCCACTTTGCTGATGCTTTCAAACGTGTGGGGAAGTGGGGATCCGTGTCCGATCGGCTGATCATCGAGAATATTTTTCTAGGTGGGCACGGTAGGGCAACAATTTGTGTTTGTCCTTTGCGTGCCTTCCCCATCTCAAGTTAAGGTGACATCTGGAATCCGAATCATACGCGAGCTTAGCTATGTTTTCTGCTTAATTTTATTTTCTTCTTACAACGAGATGGCAACTTAATCATTAATAATCAGCCGCAAAAGAAAATTAATTTTGGAGATAAGATAGACTATATTTGAAGGAGTATGTAATCCATTATTAAGCTAACCTTGGGAATTTTGTCCCTATGATCCTCTTCTGGCCGTATTTCCTCCACTGGTATCCGTCGGAGTACGGCGAGGGTGTCACGGTCCTTCTGTCAAAGAACCAATGCACTCAACGAATTAGATCCACACATAATCCATCGACTTGTTACTCCTACTATTGCTAGGCATGTCGCAAAGCTAAACGACTCACTTTCTGGGCACGCCGTCATCCTTTGCCCGGCGTGCGCCCGCGCCGGAGGCGGCGGGAAGTGTCCCATCGGCTGGCGAGGTGGCCGCCGGGGAGGAGGAGCCGCCCATGATGGAGATGCAGACGGCGAAGGCGCGGGACACCTCCCGCAGGATGAATGCGGCGGTGGCCTCGGACTGGCCCTGCCCGCGCAGCACCCGCAGCACCTCCGCCTGCAGCTCTCCCGTCAGCTCCTGCCCGCGCGCCAGCTCTCTCACCACCGCCTCGTAGTACTGCTCGTCGCCCTCCGCTGCCGACTCGAAGCAGGTGGCGGCGCCGCCGTTGGCGTTCACGATGGGTCGGGACTGCGTCTGCATGCTGCTGCCTCGCGAGCTAGGTGGCTGCCGCTGCCGGAGTACTTTTAGTGCTGCGCGCGCAAGTGTTTGTGTTGTGAGTTTGTTGGTGCGAGCTGAAAAGTCTGGCAGGGAGGCCGGCTGGGCAGTTTGTGGCGGGCGGAAGTAGAAGATGAAGTGCACCAGTGCTCTTATAAACGGCATCCGGTGGACGGAAGCATCGTGACAGCTAAGCTCGGGCGCTTTTACGCGGTGTAGTAGTCCTGGTGTCTGGTGAGCACCCTACAGCAAGTCAGAAAGTCGTTCTTAAATACTATAGTGATTGTGCAAAGGAAAATCACGATTTGCAAATAGAAGCAAGAAACGGCAAAAGCGGCTTCTCTTTTTTCTGCCCAAATCAGAAAGAAGTGACACTACCGGAATAACAAGATAGACCGACGGCCTTTTTATATGTTGACGGAAAAATGTCGGGACCGTCGGCGTAGTCTGATGGACCGTCGACCCAGTTTTATCGCCGGTATAGGATAAATAGGCCGACGGCAGCCGCCGGCGTAAACGAAATCGTCGGCGTGACATACTAGGCTAACGGCAGAGCGACGGCATAGGTTTCACATCTACGCTGTCAACAGTAGCCATTTTTCTTTTTTGCCTTATTAATCTTAGAAAAATCATAACTAAATCATTTAAATTCAGAAAAATACATATAATATATCAAAATTTGCAGAAAAATAATATATATCTATATAAACTCAAATACTACATA
The DNA here is from genome assembly GCA_916181665.1 of Avena sativa. Classification (NCBI taxonomy): domain Eukaryota; kingdom Viridiplantae; phylum Streptophyta; class Magnoliopsida; order Poales; family Poaceae; genus Avena; species Avena sativa. Next base: position 376,494,568 of record OV702295.1, on the reverse strand, counting down.
CTTATTTAAAAAATATAAATACTTTCGTATAACATATTTTTCATTTTTCGAGTGTAAAACACGAGGTGTCACTACTAGGAAAACGCATGTTCGTGGCGCACCTAAAAAGGCCATCCGTGGCGCTACAGCTATCTCCTAGTCGTGGTGCACTGCCTGGTGCGCCACGGTTGTATCGAGATAGGCGTGGCGCACATGCCAGTGCGCCACGGAAAGTAGTCCAGGTGCGCCACGCGTATGAAACGATAACCGTGCCGCACTACGTGCTGTGCGCCACGGATATAAATTTTAAAATTCAAAAAAAAGCGACAGATCTGGATCTCGTCGTTGTCGTCGCCTCGTTGTCGTCGTCGGAACTGCAAGGAGGAGGAGAAAAAGAGGAGGAAGAGGAGGAGAAGAAGAGGAGGAGGAGGATAAGAAGAAGAAGAGGAGTCCTCGGCGTCGTCGTAACTACAAGGAGGAGGAGGAAGAGGGGGAGAAGAAGGAGCCCGCTGCCTCGTCGTCGGAACTGCAAGGAGGAGTCCGCCGTCACCATCTTCACTGCAAGGAGGAGGAAGAGGAGGAGAAGGAGAAGGAAAAAGAGAAGGAGAAGGAAAAAGAGAAGGAGAAAGAGAAGGAGGAGAAGGAAAATGAGGAGGAGAAGAAGAAGGAAAGGAGAAGGGAGGAAAAGGAAAAGGAAAGAAGGGGAGAGAAAATAAAAGGGGTAGGTGGGCGGGGTGGGGATTCAAATTTTGAATCCCGCCTAACTTACTCGTAGCGCACTAGGTAGTGGTGCGCTACGGGTAAGTTGCCATTTTTTTGGCAGGAAAAAACAGTCTTTTGATCGTAACTTTTTACTCTTTTCGAATTTTGAAAATCTAAATAATAGTTAACGGCCAGAGGTGGTTGCGAGCGGATGCGAAATCTCGTTCTCGTCATTTAGGTATATTATACGATTTTTTTCGACATCGTATGTAAAAGTTACAGCCATTTTACCGTGGCATGACTTTTTTTTGCAGAAAAAGTGGAAACTCATGTTTGTTAATTTTTCTAGAAACTATACCACATTACCTACCTAAAGATGAAAGGATTTTATTTTTTGAAGTGTTTATTATTTTTTTTTATTTTTTGCAAAACCTAAAAAGGCGATCCACGGGGGAGGGGGTGAGGAGTTGGTGCATGCCACTTAGCCGTAGGGCACTAGGGCAGAGTGCCCTACGGCTAAGTTGACCCAACTGCTGCAGCAAACATGCCCATAGCGCACTAGGTCAAAGTGTCCTATGGATAAGTGACACATCCGTAGCGCACCTTGACCTAGTGCGCTACGGGTATGTGTGCTATGGCCACATGTGCCCTGGCCCACACATAACCGTGACGCACCACCCCATGTGTGTCACGCTTATGATAGTTAGCCGTAGGGCATCTGTGGGCAGTGCGCCATGCCTATTTTACCCGTGGGGCACCACTAGCAAGTGCGCCACAGAAGTGTGGATTACCTATAGCCGTTTTCCTAGTAGTGTGTTTTGTGAAGCAACCACCAAATGAAAGTTTTAAAATGATAATACCACATTTTACAAAAAATACTAGACCATATTAAATGGACAATTTCCCAACCTTGGTATCTTAAACCTTTCCGTTCACCCCTCATGAAAATGATAAATTCCTGCCGAATCGGTAGGAAATGAGTTAGATTTGAACTACATGTACAGATATGATGCTCATGATTTTTTGAAAAAATAATTTTTAGGTTCACAATATGCTATTTCATCAGAGATCTAATGCAAGTTTAGTGAGGCTCAGCCCCGACCTAAGAATCTTCATGCCCCTCGATTTTGAAAGTTTGACGATAGTTTGAAACGGGCATAAAAAATTCAAAAAAGATTAAAACAATGCAAAACCTACACATGGTGTCATATTATGTGGCATAGTTGCATGAAAAAATACCAAACTTGGTATATTGATTGTGTCTCAAAAAACCTTCACAAAATGACCTATCTCAATCGAGGTTTTCTGGATTTTAGGTCAAATTACCAATGTTATTGCTAGAATTGCGGTATAGTTTGCGATAATGTGCTCATATTGTGCACGCATGTGTATCATGGGATGGCGAACAATGTTGCAGGAGGAATTTTCCTTTTCGTCGCACCGAAAAGATATTTTTTATTTTCTGAGTGTAAAAAACAGGGTGTTTTGTGAAGTAACCACCAAATGATAGTTTCAAAATAATAATACCACATTTTTCAAAAATACTAGACCATATTGAATGGACAATTTCCCAACCGGGGTATCTCAAACCTTTCTGTCCATCCCTCGTGAAAAACACAAATTCTTGTCGAATCGGTAGGAAATGAATTAGATTTGAACTACAGGTATATGATATGATGCTCATGATTTTTTGCAAAAATCATTTTTAGGTTCACAATATGCTATTTCATCAGAGATATAATGCAAGTTTAGTGAGGCTCAGCCCCGAGCTAAGAATCTTCATCCTCTCGATTTAGAAAGTTTGACGATAGTTTCAAACGGGCATAAAAAATTCAAAAACGATCGAAACAATGCAAAACCTTCGCGTAGTGTCATATTATGTGACATAGTTGCATGGAAAAATACCAAACTTGATATATTGATTGAGTCTCAAAAAACCTTCACAAAATGACCTATCTCAATCGAGGTTTTCTGGATTTTAGGTCAAATGACCAATGTTATTGCTAGAATCGTGATATAGTTTGCGATAATGTGCCCATATTGTGCACATGTGTACCATGTGATGGCGAACAATGTTGTAGGAGGAAGTTTTTCTTTTCATCGCATCAAAAAGATATTTTTTATTTTCCGAGTGCAAAAAACGGGGTGTTTTGTGAAGCAACCACCAAATGAATGTTTCAAAATGATAATACCACATTTTTTTCAAAAATACTAGATCATATTGAATGGACAATTTCCCAACCGGGGTATTTCAAACCTTTCCGTCCACCCCTCGTGAAAAAGACAAATTCATGCCGAATCGGTAGGAAATGGGTTACATTTGAACTACAGGTACATGATATGATGCTCATGGTTTTTTGAAAAAATCATTTTTAGGTTCACAGTATGCTATTTCATCAGAGATACAATGGAAATTTAGCGAGGCTCGGCCCCGAGCTAAGAATCTTCATGCCCACCGTTTGACAAAGTTTGTCGATAGTTTGAAACGAGCATAAAAAATTCAAAAATGATCCAAACAATGTGAAACCTTCGCGTGGTGTCATATTATGTGACATAGTTAGAAGAAAAAATATCAAACTTGGTATATTGATTATGTCTTAAAAAAACCTTCACAAAATAATCTATCTCATTCGAGGTTTCTTAACTTTCGGGTAAAATGACCAATGTTATGGCTAGAATAAAGGCATAATATGTGATAATGTACCCGTATTATGCATGCGTGTGCATCATGGTATGGCGAACAATGTTGTAGGAGGAAGTTTTCCTTTTTATCGAACCAAAAGGCCATTTTCCATTTCCCGAGCACAAAAACAGGAGGTTTTGTGAAGCAACCACCAAATGGCTAATTTATAATGCTACCATAACATTTTTTTAAAATACTAGACCACCTTATATGGATAATGTTCCAACCTAAAGATCTCAAACCTTTCCGTCCACCCCTGGTGAAAAACACAAATTCCTGCCAAATCTGTAGAAAGTGGGTCAGATATGAACTACAGGTACATGATATGATGCTCCTGATTAAAAAAATAATTTTTAGTTTCACAATATGCTATTTCATCAGAGATCTAATGCAAGTTTAGTGAGGCTCAGCCTCCGAGCTAAGAATCTTCATACCCGTGGTTTTAGAGTTTTGAATGTAGAGAGTTCGAAGTAGTTAGTACATGTTTTAGAGTTTTGAATATGTAAGAATTCAAAAAATTCACCCTAGATTCATTTTGGAATGTGATATGGATGTCATATTTGGATTCCACTCATTTTTCTAATCAATTTGAATTATTTTAGATTTTAAAAATTCAAAAAGGAAAAAAGTTATTTTAAAAATTAATTTTTTTATTAAAAAAATAATTATTTCATATTGGGATTCCTCAAAATTTTCTAATAATAATGGATATATTATTTGCCGATTTGTTTTATAGGTTTAAAGATACTCCCTCTGATCCATATTACTTGTCGTAAAAATGGATATATTTAGACATGTTTTAGTGCTACATACATTCAATCTAGTGACAAGTAATATAGATCGGAGGGTGTATTAGTTATGCCATATTATATGATAATAATGGCAAAAAATGAATATAATATTATTTTTATTACTTATTTTATTTTCACTGGAATTCAATATTATTATTATATATTCATTGTTGTTTAGTTAAATAATTGTTTGTAATTTCAAAAAATAAAGACATGTGACATATTGGTATAAGAGTTAAGAGGATTGATATGGTAGTATTTCCAACAAGGTATAATTTGTTTCGTGGGAGTTCATCTGAAGGAACCCAATAAGTTAAGCGTGTTGGGAGTGGAGTAGTGTGATGATGGGTGACCGACTGGAAAGTTTGACTAAAACTGCAATTTGACATAAGATTAAGTGCACTAAGTGTTAAAAATATACCAAGTGAGAGATATTCGAACAATTCAAAAGTGAGAGAGATTCAAACAATTCAAAAATATAAAAAAATATTTTGATTTTTTTTGGAAAATACTAACCGACGGTAGTCTATGCCGAGGGGGCTACGGCGAGGGCAAAGTAGTCGGCACGGGTTTTGCCGAGGGTGGCCGTCGGCGTAGCCCCTACGCCGATGGGCCGCTACACCGAGGGGGCTATGCCGAGGGCTGCCCTCGGCACAGCCTGTGCCGACGGTATATCGGGGATGTGCCGAGGGCAGCTCGCCCTCGGCATAGCGCAATTTTCCTATAGTGTATATTGATATAGCAACCACCCGATACAAATTCGATACCACTCCTAGGGCAACACAACACAATTCTATTCCAAAATAAAAAATAAATAAAAAAGAATAGAAAACAAAGCCGACACTGGCGGTACGACAAAAACGCAAATGACTTGAACCGCTGCGCCCTCCACTGAACATCTACCTTGCTCCTAGCACTCTAAAGCACCGCGGCAGCACCTCCAAGAAGGTAAGCGTCAACGACAGTGCAGAGGGACCGTTCCTGGGGTTACCCCAGCACACATCCTAGGGTTTCTCCCCTGGTATGTGATGGATGTGAAATATAGCCATCTACACTCACATTTAAACTGGATATTATTTATATATTCGATAAATTATCTCTCTAAACCCTGCCACTAATGTCTAATGATCAAAAGTGTATGCAATCCTTTCTTGCTAGTTTTCCCTGCACAGATAATGACGTATAATGATGGGAATCACAACATTAAAGTCAAAGATACGAGTTTTCCAACACATTAAAGAAACCAGGAGCCGTGGAGTGGATCCAGTGCACTTAACGACCAACTATACGACCAAAATAAAATTTCCGCTGTATAGTTCCGTCCATATAGTTGGCACCGACATCGCCAGGTCAAACGGAATAACTTTCGTGAAGGGACCCCTATATAAAGAGGCTTCGGGCGACGAGAAAAGGGATCTTGATCTCTCTCTTTTCAACCACAACTCTTCCTGCCACTAGAAGCCACCACGCTGGAGGAATATATCTAGATCTAAATCTCCAAACCCTCCTCCACCACCATAGCCATATTCCACCACTTGTAATAGTAGATCTCTCCTCCAATTGGCGACATTATAAGACTATTTTCTATCAATCTTATGATCTCTATTACAATATTTATGATTGTTGATTTAATCTCTATGTGTGAGTAATTCTCCTTAGGCTAAGGGCTTCGGTCTAGCCATGTAGCTTTTTGTGCGTGTTATTTATCATAGATGGGATCATTTATTAGTTTGTATGACATAATGATTATTGTACCCTCGCTTGCCTCAATCTAAGGACTTGTTAGGTACCCCAAGACCCCAAGGATTGATCCAGGTATAGGGAGTGTGAGTAATGACTGATCTGCAGGTTGGGAACCCCAGTGACAGAAGGGGTAATACGACTGTATGTGAGGGATTTACTTGGGATTAACGGTGATATCACTATGCATATCATTAGTTCTCTTTCTTCTATGGATGAGACTAGTAGGCTATTGCTATAAGCGTTTGTGGAGGCAATAGCAATTATGGATGCATTGCCCATATATAATTATCTTGCTCTAACAATTACATGCATACTTTAGTATTATCTTTTATTCCCATCAGATGTTTTGCACAGCTACTGGTGAAACCGAAAGCCCCATGCCCTCTCTCTCTATCGTCAACAACAACAAAAAGATTGCAAACTCTTGGTTTGGTGGAAACACAAAATGAATTATAAAACTCCCAAAGGTACGTTTAAGTAACTTCACTTTGCTTTCTGCTTCCCGAGTATTCGATAAACCTAGGTCTACTAGGGAAAAAGAACTATACTACATCCATAATCCGGATCGAAGGTATCAGTATGCTATGGGGGTAGGAGAAGTGGTACACCTGAAGCCCTGCAGGAAGGAAGAAGACACCTATAGGCATCACCGTGTCGATGTCGAGACAACAAGGATTTCTCTCGACCCCAAAAAACACACCCCTGGGTGCTTTGTATCTCTCCACAAATATTGCCACACGGCAGCACATGCCACCATGGTCTTTCAATCATCACCATCGTCTCACGTGGCCCATGTTGTGAGACCGGTAAAACCGATAAGCTAAAACTTTCGCGAGGTTCAGAGATACAGTAGCACGCGGGAGGGAACTACCACCACTCCTAGGAGGCGGTAGCTAAGCAGATGCATGTAGCAGCATGGACAAACCAGACCCTTACCGGCCCAGCTGAGCCCGAGTGGGCCCATGAAGTTCTGTTGCCGCGCTGTAGTAAGGGCGCCACCTACACCGCCATCCCCAGCACCAGACCCTGCTACTCATTCACTGGGGGAGCCGCCACCGCACGGCACGGCCCGCACATGCCTAGATGGGGCCCAAAGGGCCTAGATATGGGCTGGTACGGTGCCGCCAGCCAGCCGCAAGCTTCCACGGTCCCCGCAGCCAACGACGACGCCACCACTATGAAAACCACCCATGGATCACAGGAGCTCACACCGTTGAGACGGACCACGGCCAGCTAAGCCACACTGCCGCCATCGGGAGGCCCTGGCCTGCTTCATGCGCCCATTAGATGTCAACTTCAAATGTTTTGAAGCTTTGGGGTGTGATACCTAAGGGCAAAGAAAGTTATACAACTACAAAATAGAATGCACAAATAAAACATAACTTTCTCATACAAACTAAAATTTACATGAATTGGGATCATTTAAATTTAACAAGAAGCTAAGCTCTAGGTTCTATATCAAATAACCACCAAGATTAACAAAAATGGAAGATGCAACATGCAAATGTATAAGCGTTCTGTGTATGATGCGAACAAGCTAATATCCCAAAAGTTATTATGTTACGACTATCATACCTATAATTTGATCTCCTAAAAAGGACTTTTTGACCGGTAAAACTAGAAAATACCTTGAATAGGCATATAGTTTCGTTGTGAGTTCCTCTTGATGAGCTTGACCAAATCTTCAATCCTTCATTTGATCGTATTCCCACAGTGAATACTATCGATTTAATTTGAAGTGGTCTCAAATACTTCACTTTGATTTTGAGGAGGGGTCTCGAAGGACCCTGAAGAGGCTGCATTAATCCATCTTCGGTGAGTATAATTTGCTTACAAGACATTGAAAGAAACCAGAAAAACACACTGGTCCTGGACAATAATAGGAAGGACCTCTAAACTAAAACTAGAAAAGCAATCGGGTCCTCGATCCTCTCCACCTGGGCTGAGTCTCCCCCGTCGGCCGATTTACCATCGCTGGGGATACACCACTTGGCGACGAAATATGGTTGAATCCGGTGAGAAACTCTTGAATGGGCCTCCCAACTAGAGTTTGTAGTGAGTGCCTTGTAGGCGTCTCGATTGGCCGCCCTTTTGGCCAAAAATTGCTGCGGTGGCCACGTCAATTACACATCTTTGCGGCAGCTCGAACCAGCACCTCAACGCCATTGAAGAAGATGGTTTGTTGCACCTCATCCTCTCACCTCCATGTCCGGCCAGAGGGAGGGAAGCAGAAAATCTCCCCAACATCTCAAGGTGGATGCACACCTTCGGCTCTGCAAACCACGCCCGCATCGCATCAGACCAAACGCCGCCCACCTCCTTCCTCCCGCCACCACGACCGACTAGAAGGAGAGAGGGAGTGTTGCCGAAGCTAGTGAAGAAGTTGACCGAAGGAGCCAAGATCTCAGCTTTATTGATGGAGAGGCTTCTCATCTCACTCGCTGTCGCATCTGGCTCCGACCGAAGGAGCACTGCGACCTGAGCAAGGAAGAGAAGGGTGTTGCAGCTCCAGTCGACAAGAGCTACCTTTACTCTTTTGGCATGATGCCAACCTATGGCAAGAAGCCGGAACCTACACCTAAAACTAAGAGGACCTCCTACATCTAATCCAGTATCGCTCCACCATCGCCATCCGCCGGCTATTCCGATGAGAAGGGCTCAGGAGCGACCCGTATTCTCGCTGGGGACTCTCAAAAAAGAGGAGCTGGGAGAAGGGTTTGGGAGATAGACATAGAATGCGAAATATAAATACTTCACTTGAAGAGTTCATACTTGCCTCAAAATGCAATATATACTTCTCTTGATCATGGCCCGTCGGTTAATACTCTTGATTTGGTCCCCTGCATTCCAATATGCATGGTAATCATTCACTTAACATGCATTTACAATTGTCCATTATCACCAAATGAACCACGTGATTCAAACATGTAATCCCTCAAAGTGCTTATGTTGAACTTGATATTTTCAATCTTGAGGGACAAATCAACTTTATGCCATTCTCACATGAGGTATTTTAATCCTCCTTCTAGGGGATTTCAACTTGCGGGGTCCGACTTCTCGTGCGAGTGCAATGCAGGGTCCAAGTTCCGTGTAATTGCTGGGTTTCGCAAACTTGGGATGCCAAACACTGAGAAGGCCATTTCGAGCTGAATTCGTCCCACGCCTGCCAAAATACAAACTTTCCGTCAACTGCCCCGTGAAGGAGACGTTTGGGACCTCCATGTCACTACTCCGTCCGTGACGCGAGCGCCAAGTCGGCAACCATGTAGGTAAAACGAGGAACTAGACACCACAACATAGAGCGTTGATGAAATTCACAAAATCACTTCCTCCTTCGCATGAACCCTAGCACCACCGGCGGTGCAATCCACCCTCCACCTAGAACGATCCCTTGGGACATTTGCCTTGCGGCGCCAAGTTGATGCGCCCTCTCGCTGATCCTGAGCCCTAATGCCGCATGCTATGCCCACCGTTCCGAGGAGCTAGCCCGCCTCCGCCGCCAGACGAGCTGAGCATCACGGAGGATGGCAGATCATCGTACCATGAAAGAAGTGTTGGATACATACGGGTGAGATACTCTTCTCTTTGCTTTTCACACTAACTATAACTACAGGCTATCTATTGACCTGAAAGAGATAGATCAAACCTAGAATTGTTTGTTAGCCGAATGCTGACAGACAAGTTCTTATTTTTTGTCCGCAAATTTCTCTCAACTAGGGCCCCCAGAGGCCCCTTATGTGGTTTAGGAATGTGTCAATGGATACCAACCGCAAATAGCAAATGTGAAGGCAAAGTGGAATAGCGATTAAAGAAGCACCGGCGCAGATTTGCACTGTCCCTGGTATGGTTGCTGCTCTGCGTAAACATATGGAAATAGGGCCAACACAGACTGCACGGTTCAACTTTATGGATGAACAAGGCAGAAAGGTTATTATAAAGCATTACAGTCAGATGTTCGGGTTGCTGAAATGGTGTCCAAGGGATCGAATGTTTCTCCTAGAATGTAGAATAGTGGATGTGAAAGTTGCTTCCACTCCTACTGGCCTGCTATTCAAGCTCAGGGTGGCCTGACTCGAAGCCCCACTGATGTTAAGCAAAATGTGGTTCCTCGTCTGCGCCATGCTTCTATAGCGCAACCTCCTCATAGGAGTGCCTGTTTTTCCATGGTGTAAGACCCTATTGTGGATGTAGGTCGTGCTTCCGTTGTGGAATCTACTGGTGTTGTTGCTCAGCCTACTACTAACCCAATCCCTGCTACTGTTGTGCAAACTAAGGCTTTAGGAGACTGCCCCGCTGTTGTGAAATCTGTCGTGTTGTTGCTCAGCATGCTACTGACCCAATCCCTGCTGCTGTTGGTCAAACTAAGGCTTCGGGAGGCTGCCCCGCTGTTGTGGAATCTACTAGTGTTGTTCCTCAGCCTGCTACTGACCGAATCCGTGTTGCTGTTGCACAAACTAAGGCTTCCAGAGGCTGCCCCGCTGTTGTGAAATCTGCTGGTGTTGTTACTCGGCCTGCTACTGACCCAATCTCTGTTGCTGTTGCGCAAACTAAGGCTTCGGGAGGCCACTCTGCTGTTGTGGAATCTATTAGTGTTGTTGCTCAGCCTGCTACTGACCCAATCCATGTCGTTGTTTCGCAAACTAAGGCTTCGGGAGGCCGTCCCGCTATTGGGGAATCTTCTGGTGTTGTTGTTCAGCCTGCTACTGAACCAATGCCTGGTACTATTGCGCAAACTAAGGCTTCGGGAGGCCGCCCCGCTATTGCCAAAACTGCTGGTGTTGTTTCTCAGCCTGCTACTGACCCAATACTTGATGTTGTTGCGCTAACTAAGGCTTCGCGAGGCCTCTGCAATGTTGTTATTGCCAGAACTGATGTCTTGGGCACTGGTCCTCCTCGAAACCATGGTGAAGTTCAGCGTGCTACTGCTGCTGTCGTCGAGGATAATCTAAGACTAGTTGTTGAGGAGCAAGCCCATGTTCTAGACTCTGATATTGTCATCGAACCTCTTGGTGGTTTCGGTCCTGAGGAAAATGGTGATGGCAAGGTACGCTTTCGTATCGGTGTTGAAAAGTTCACTGCAAAATTAGATGATGGCACAGAAGAATTCGTCAACGACATTGATGTAGTCATTGACACATACGATCCTGAAGTGGTACAGATATCTGAACTGATAGCAGTGTTACATGAGAAGGTGGAGTGGGGGTCCTCCCAGGAAGCATATTTTGCATTTTTTTGCTTACAACAGCAAAAAGGCTATAGAAGTGAAAGTTGCCAGTGATTTAGCCGTACCAATAAGTAGGATGAGTCGAACTAGATGGTAAGTGTACCTATTCACGTGCCTGATAACGGTTGGACAGGAATTTGAGGTTGGCAATGATAAAGACGAACTTGTAGAAAACATGATTGACCTGATGGATGACCTCGCTCGTGGTTGTTCGAGTGACAGTAGCTTTGAACAGACGAGAGACTTACAGGGGAGAAACATAATGATGAGAAGGAAGAGCATCCCTAGAAAGAGCACCTCGAAGAAGGCCATCACTAAGCAGACCACGCCAGAGAAGAGGACACCCAAGAGTTGCATAAAAAATGCACCACACTGCAGAGTACATCCCTAAGATCCAGTCATAATGAAATACCGAACAGTAGCAGCAAAAAAGATAAGAGGGCTAGACCGGTGGTCAACAAGGTACCCAGGAGTAGTAGCAAAAAGGCTAAGGTGGCTCGCACGGAGGATACCACACCCAATAGTAGCGGCAAAAATGCTATCTTAAAGAGGAACATACCGCAGAGGTCCGGCAATAATGCCGGAGCGAAGGAGAACACACCCAGTAGTCGGGGCAAAAATGCTAGCTTTAAGAGGAGCATGCCGTAGAGGTCCAGCAATAATGCCAGCGGGAAGGAGAACACACCCAATAGTGGCAGCAAAAGGGCTAATTCGAAGGGTAACACGCTGAAGAGGTCAAGCAATGATGACGACACGCAGGATCCAACACCCGTGAGGGGAAGCAGGTAGGAGATCACACCGAGGAGTAGCAGCAAAAGGTTAGTTCGGTGAGTAACGCAACGCAGAGGTCAATCCCTAATGGGGCTACCATCATGAATGATACCATCAGGAAGGATTCCATCAGAAAGGATGATGTACACAAGAAGAGCAAGGGGGTTCTATACAGTCAAGATGAAATAGAATCTGATTACTGTTTGTCTGTTGACGAACATGTGATGCATGACAGTGTAAGACCACCCCCTGTGGTTGCAGCAGCACAAACCGAGCGTCTGGGAGAATACAAAGTTGTTGGGGAGGTAGATTGGGCAAATGTTCTGGTCCATGTAGGTGCAAATGATGGTGCAGCCCCACCCCTGGGAGTCAATACGATTTGTGCAGTACTAGGCATTGGTGAGGATGATGAAGATTCTGAATCAGATATAGAAGATGGCACTATGGAGCATCAAGAATCCGGTGATGATGAGATCGACGAGACACTTATGGATGGGGCTGGCATTACAGTTGATGACTTGGGTCCCGACATAGACGAGATGATACATGACCATGAGGATCCTATAATTTTGGTTGGCACCGAGTTCAGCAGCATGCATGAGTTCAGGATGCTAGCACCATGTCCCTAATGATTTGGCACAAGGGTGTATCACCATGTCCCTAATGTTGCTAGCATTATATCTAGCCATTATGGTTTCAAAATTTGAAAAAAATCACCCTCAAACTAAAAAACATGTTTTCATTTGTCAAGCAAGTACCAAAACTAAATTTTTTAACCTTCTAGTTTCTTGTGTGGTTGTACATTACATTGGGACCACAGAACACCAGTTGTACTTTTCAGATGCTTTCACAATCTCTCAAAAGACTCTGGTCAACCCTGGTTTGACCAAACCTTGTAAATTTCATAATAAATTGAGAAATTCACTTGGAAAGCTTCAAAAAATTTCATTGTGTGGCAAATACATTGAATAAAAATCACAAACTTTGGAAAAAATGTCCCCCTAGCAGTCCACTCTAAAATGTGGCGTAGTTAGGTCAACGATCCTGTCCGACTACTCGAAAGAGCAACTTGTGTACCATGTTTTCATCTACCTTCATTCAAATGGACTCAAATTTAGCACAAGTGGGTATCACCACATTCCTAATGATGGTAGCATTGTATCTAGCCATTTTTGTTTGAAAATTTCAAAAAATTCACCCTCAAACTCAAAATGGGCTTTCATTTATGAAGCAAGTACCAAAACTACAATTTGAAACCTTCTAGTTGCATGCTTGTGTGGTTTTACATCACATTTGGATAACATAAGAGCAACTGTACTTTTCATATGCTTTTACCAAACCACAATGATCCACATGAACACACACACTCAAGTGGATGTGGTGATGCAAATTATGTCCCAGTAGTGCATCATTCCATGTGGCAGCTGTATCCTAGTGGCTTTCTGGGGATTTATGACCATGGTTTGACACATGGAGTCCCTAGAGTCATTTGCATATGTTCTTTTAAAAAACAAAATGATCCACACGACCACACACTACAATGGATGTGGTGATGCAACTTCTATCACACTGGTGCATCATTCCATGCGCAGCTGCATTCAAGTGGCTTTCTAGGATTTATGACCATGGTTTGACACATGGAGTCCATAGATTCATTGCATGTGTTTTTTACCAAACCACAATGATCCACATGACCACACACACTCAAGTGGATGTGGTGATGAAACTTCTATCACACTAGTTCATCATTCCATGTGGCAGCTACATTCCATGGAATTTTGGGGAATTTCTGGCCATGGTTTGATACATGCTTTCCCTAGAGTCATATCATGTGTTAATTACCAAACCAAAATGATCCACATGACCACACACACTCAAGTTGATGTGGGGATGCAGCTTATGTCACACCGGTACATCATTCCATGTGGCGGTTGCATTCCAGGGGCTTTCTGGGGATTTCTGGACATGGTTTAACACATAGAGTCCCCAGAGTCATTTCATGTGTTATTTACCAAACCACAATGATCCACACGACCACACGTACACTCCAATAGATGTGATGATGTAGCATCTGTCACACTAGTGCATCATTCCATATTTCCATGTGGCAGTTGCATTGCTAGTGATGCTCTTACATGGCAACGCTAGCACTGGATGAAATTGGTTCCACGTCACTTGCATGCAGTGGAATAAAGGTCTGCCATGCACGATACAAGTCAAACATACTCATGTTTGTGCATGCTGACCTTTACTCGCCGACAGGTGGGACCCTACATTTTCCCTCATGATTAATTTTTTCACCCCCTTTAGATGGTCCCCGTGCGCACCCTTACTAATTACGCCCCTTCCTTGTCTTCCACATGGACAAGACCGGTGGCAGAGGTTCCTCACTCCCTACTCAAACAACTGCTTCCCTCCCCGATTCCATCCCCACACGAATCCATCCACCTCTAGATCACACCGCCTCCATTAACCTGCCTGATTCTAGCCTCCATTTACCGCTATGGTAAAAAAAACATTGGGGTAGCAGCAAGCTGAAGCGTAAGGCAGACAACGACGGAGACACGGCTGGCCATAGCGACCCCACCGCGAAGATTGGGGATGGAAAAACCTCAGTGCTATGAACGTGTACAAGGTCGCCAAGGAGTTGGATATCATTTCCGCCAGTCGCATCGGTCGCTACATCTCTGGCTTCCGCCCGCCGATCCGGGAAATAGACGAACTCCTATTTGGCATGCTAGGCCTTCTTTACCCCGATACCAGCTAATGGCTAAACGACCGCGACGACCACGTAAGTTCTAGTATCTTGCCAATTGATTCAGTCATATCGTTGATTCATATGTGCTGAACTTTCATCGGAATCCTATGTTCCTTTCATCGAACGTGTTGTGTGCACGTGCAGTTTAAAAAAATCGAACCATTTAAGACTATTGTGTACAGAGGAAGCTCTGCTCGTACTTGATATTCTGCTATTTTCATAGTGATATAGTCTTAATTTAGGTGATAGCTGAGGTGTCAATTTGGATTTGCAATGGAATGCCTGCTAGGTGATATTCTTTTTTCTAAAAAAATAAAAACTAGACGATTTAAGACTATTATGTCCCTAGTTGTTTATGATCACTATCAGGATTTTGTTCGGGGGAAGCTCTGCTTCTACTTGATATATTGGGTATTTTTGTAGTGACACATGCACAATTTAGACGAGAGCTACAGAGACAGTCATATATAATACTTTAATCTGAGCGCATATATGTCAAATTGTATTTTCAATGGAATCCACGTTAGGTGATTCTACCAACAAACAATAAACTTTGTAGAATGTTCATGCAAAATTGATGCTGCTGGATACGTGTCACAATCGGTAGTGGTGAATATCAAGGAGACGGAAATGGATGATGAGCAGAACAGGGTGGGTGGCAACGGCGAGTGGCTGGTCCTTTTAACCCAGGACGGGAGTACTTGTACTCTCAAAAATTTCTACAGATTGTTGAGACTTACACTGACATCTTTAGTAGGTGTCAGCATTACTGCATTCAACCATGGGTTTCCGGCCAAACTCTGAATTTGCTTACAGGTTCAACATGGCAGTACTTGAGATCCTGAAGCTACAACTCCCACAGAAGCCTCACCTGGTGTGGCAGAATTTTCACTATGACCTCTTAGCGGTGTTCGACAAGAAAATACCATTCATTAGATGCCCACATGACAATGAATGGATAGTCTTGCGCGATGACCATCTGTGGATGGAGAAGTATATCGATGCCGTCTTCACCTCCAGCTGGTATTCTGACACACTATAACGCATTTACGCGGTCACTAAACCTAGTGGCGATGTGCGTGTTTGGGAGCCGTTCACCTGGGTTGAGTCATGGTGTCATATAACATGTAAATTCCCATTCAAAATTCCGCTTACTGACTGCACACGCATCCCCGCATATCATTCCGGCTCCGGTGATCGAAGATGCAGTAGTAGATGCTGATCCTGGATCACGGCGCTGGTTCCTTGTACCTCTCAGAGGAAATATGAACCAGGATATTGAACTCATGTGGATTCATATCAGGGGAGCACTAAACAGGGTTGGTGATACAATAGAACATATGGGGACACAACTTTCTTCATACCCATCGCTATGGTGTCATGTTTTCTTGAGGTCCGCATGTCCATCAAAAGACCTAGTAGAAGAGGTCTGGAGCAGAGTCGACAATCTGAAGGGAAAATCTCTGTTTCTTCGGATCAACTACCATTTCTTCGTCGGAGCCCTTGAAGCTGATAAACCTGTAATTGCTCAGGCAGCCCCGCCTCTTGATGATGTTGTTGCTACTGGTCGTGGATCTGACGAAGAACTAGCTGCTTCTGCTCCTGGTGAAGCTGACGAAATACTTGCTAATGCTACTGTTGGTGAAGCTGACGAAATAGTTGTTGCTGCTGGTGGTGGTAAAGCTGACGAAATACTTGCTGAGGCTGCTCCTGGAGTCCAGGGATAACATGCTGGTATTGTTGCTAAGGTGCCAGCACTTCCAGTGTTGATAGCAGACTATGTGTTTGATGTGCACTCACGCGTCTATTATGTTGACACTCCAGATCCGACCTGGAGCTGAATCCACGTCGAGGGGAGGGGGCCTATCATTGGCTCATCAGTGGGGTCGTACAATTTGATAGAGAATGAGAGACGGCCAAATGCAACATTCTGATTCGTTCCGATGCCACCAGCTGCTGGAACCTAGTTCTCAACTGGTAGATCAGATGAACAATTTATCTTTATCTTTATATTTAGTTTTCCCTAGTTCTACGAAGTAAATGCTTCTTTGGTCAAGACTCAGTTACACTTATTTGTGTAAGACTGCTTTGCTTATTTATGTAAAGACAAGTTAAGACTATGTGTGTAAGACTAAGTTATGCCTAACTGCGTAATATTCAGTGAAGCCCGACTTTTTTTTACTGCCCACAATAGCAGAATTGCAGCATAGAACATATAAGGGTCATGTGTATACCAGACATTTTGCTCGGTATAACAACCACTTCAAGTTAATTGCAGTTTCAAGTTTACTATCCAGGAAAGTAAGGTGCCACGATCATATAAAATTAATAGCTCATACAAACAGCTAGCAACACTGCCGATAGTGTTATTGTTATGAATGATACATGGTGTACGTATTTGAACACATCACTAGAATGTGCCACCTATTGATGATTGATGACATGGATCTAGCTTCTCTTCGCGTATTTGCATTCAATCTCTCATAGATTTGTTCCCATATTTTTGGCAATGGCTGATGAACTCCACTCTCTTGGTAACATGCTTTATCAACGAGCCCTTGTTGATGCAATGCAAAATACAGACTATGATCTTCATCGTTATATTTTTCTTCATCATGGAGCTACTAATTTCAAATGAAAGTCTAGTAAACAACATATCGGTACATGTTCTTCTACCACAATCACAAGAATAAAACTGGATGGAATTTCACCTTGTTGGCATTATGCCGAACAGAGTGGATGTGGCCTTGGGGTTCGGAGAGTAAGGCGCCCTGGCTAGTGCGGGTGCGACCACGGCGACGGCGAGCTCGGATTCTGGAGGAGGACAACATGACCGATATCTCATCCTGGTGTCGTGCCATGGGTACTGCCGTGCCATGGGTCGAACTCCAGTTTGGGAGGAGGAGGGCGAGACCGATCAGGTTCAGCCGGGTGCCGGATCTCGCCGCTGAAGGAATTCCCTCTCAGCTTCGTGCCATGGTGGCGACCACAGATCGCCCCTTTGGGGATGATGAAGGCCGCGTCAAAAAAAGTTTGAACATGAGGGCACCAATGCTGCAAGGCTACATGGCAGCCAGGATGGCAGCGACTTAACGGTCAAAAGTGACAGGAGGGGCCCAATTTGACGGGTGTTAGAGAGTTTTATCGTGTTCAAAAGGTTTGTTGAATTCGTGCCGAAAAAGACCCTCTGAGCATTTGGTACGCCAACTCTGAATATCGCGATCCAATACTAACGAAGTCAGACCCCGTGTTGTCTTAGCGCTTCAACTTCCAGGCCGCAAGTTAAAAATCTTCTCCTTCTAATGCATATCCATGGAAGTCACCTAACCCACGTAGGAATATAACGAACGCATGGATTAGTTCATAGAGCTTAATTCACAATTGCTTACACTTACAGGTTTTCACTTGATCCCATATGGAACATTCTACTCTTATACGCTAACCATCTCGAATCCATACCTCGGCCATAATATTGCTCAATCTTTATCTTTACATCATGTTTGTGTTAATATTGTAAGCCAGCATGAACTCTTCACTCATTGCTTCAAGACCGGATCATCAATGCATCAAATCCATCATGATCATTTTTTGAGTTTCACCATGAACATCAATTTTAGTCATCACCATATCTTCTTTGTTAGAGTATATCATGACTGCACTATATTTGGTAGTTTAAGTTTGTAATCTAATTCTATCTCTATTAGTCTTCTTGCCTTCAAGTCTTCTAGTACTATATAAACAGTCTAATGGCTCTCAATGTAATCAATCAATATCGATACAATATATATTCCACAATCTTTCATGGTATCAGAGAATCTCATTCCTCGGCCTAGGGTTTAGCCAACACCACTTCAGGCATGTCACCCCCGGCGAGATCGATCTCCATGATATGCCGGGGGCATCGCAACTAGTAAATTATATCTTGCTTCGTCAAAAACATTTTTTTGGACGCTTGACCGGCATTTCTTCTTCTCCTCTGATCATAGATCGGATTGCATCGTCCAAAGCCGCATGTCATCATCACGCGCCTCTACTTCAACCTCAGCGTTGAACCAACTCCGGAAAATCATGGTCATCGATCGTGCCAAGGAGGCTCCGCGTGGCACCCCAAAGGACGCCTTCACGCGCTATGTCGGCTGCTTCGTCTGCATGTCATGACCCGCCGGCTCGTCTTCGCCAACATCGACCGGGACACCAAGACGTCTCGAGTACGTGCCTTGCCGTCAATATAGGGCGCATCACCCATGATCATCATTGCCGACAACCATCTACACCAACAACATCGTTCTGCTTGTCACCGCCACCACCGATCGTGTCCATCGTCAATGCCAACAAGGTCTTCTCTAGGAGCGACGCTGTGCTCATACAAGAGGAAAATATGGGTCTAATCCTAGAAATCAACTATCGATACAATTCAATCGCCATCGAAAACTACCTCGTCGTCTTCGTCCACCACGACCTCGTCATTGTGCAACTACTTCGTTTACTCCAACACATCAGTGGACAACTTCTACACATCGACCATTCTTTGCTTCTTAAAATCCGGCTCTGGTTCGCATGGCTCGAGATGGTCACTGTCTTCGCATGTACAGTATTGGCAACACCGACGCGTGTCATTGTCCCCGGTGCGCTCCTGAGTTTGAAAAGCTCGGCAAGGCGTGTCGCCTACCTCGACTACTCCGAATCCAACTACTTCTACATCAAAAATTTCCATGGTGACTTCTCTAGGCTCAATGGCAACATCAACCTCATCGAGTTCATCAATGTCGACTGCATCACCAACGACACCATCGACCACGACTATAACACCCCACTTCTAGCTACATCGACATCGACATCCACCGGCTTCCTCTCTAGTTCGGTCTTTCGGATTATGCTTCAGTTAGACTGTCCGCGATGCTACTGCTGTTCGCGTCACAACCGATCCGACTGCGGGGAGAGGGAGTGGTTAGGGTATATCATGGCTACACTATATTTGGTAGTTTAAGTTTGTAATCCAATTCTATCTTTATTAGTCTCCTTGCCCTCCAGAGTCTTCTACTACTATATAAACAACCCAATGGCTCTCAATGTAATCAATCAATATCAATACAATCTATGTTCCGCAATCTTTCATTCTTCACGCTCTATCCCAATCTCTTGAGATGCACAATGATCTATTTGTTTGACTTTCATCTTGATACCATTTGATTCACTCTCATTGAACACAATGAGACCGCAGTGCATATCTTGACTTTAATGGCATTCATCTCATACCCAAGTAATATTTTTCACGCATCAGTGATCAAACATTTCTTCATCTATAACTTGATCAAACTTCCATTCCATACAAATTGTCATTAGTTAAGAGAGAGAGAGAGAGAGAGAGAGAGAGAGAGAGAGAGAGAGAGAGAGAGAGAGAGAGAGAGTGTTTTCATGCCTTCCCTCACAATCGACCAAAAGAATATTTATGTTACTCCAAAAAATATGATCATGGCTTTTTATTTCCTATTTTTCCAATCTACCGTTCTACTAGAAAGGCACATATGTTCCAAACCGTCCTCATATCGTCATCAAAACCATTTTCAGCAAAGTAAGGGACCAATACAGACAGCCGCGGGAACAAAAATAATGTGTATTAGAGTCGACGACTAAAATCTTATGTTTTGGAAATTTTTTAGAGACCAGGTATTCATGTTTTTTTCCTAATCTAAGGATCTTGCTTGTCCAATTTAAGAGTTTTGAAACCAACATGATATACTAAACTCAGACAATAGTTCAAAGCACCCATGACATTTATGTGGAGATTTATTCTTGTAGTTCAATGGACAAGCTTGTTGGCATGGAACGTACACATACTACAAAGTGCACGTGCATTATTTTCCAGAAAAAAAAAGAACATTACAAATATCATCGAAGGCCGACCGGTCACGTTGGTGCGCCAACGGGGCCCACTGCTGGAGAAAGGCAATAAGAGAAAAAAACGAGTCAGACGCCTGGGAGGGGAAAATATGCTCAATCACCATCTAGTTGCGAACATTCCAAACGGACCAGGTCAGGGCCACAAAGACCATCCAGAAGAGGCGGCGGCCCCTTCCGACGCGGTTCGCCGCAGCCTGCAGGAATTCCCCAAGCTCCTGGGCCTGCCATGAGGGTCCCAACGCTATCTGTGACTAGGCCCGACCGCCTCGACCACGGGCCCAGCTCCATCGGGCCTCTCCGCCCCCCTCGGTCCGGGTGCTTCGGTGCCCCTCGCCCCACGCCCGAGGGAATGCCTGGAGTACTATGGCCATGGCATGGACGGGGGGTTCTACTTCGTCGACATGGGAGGGGTCCAGATGACGGCGCCGGAGATGCTAGAGATGGTCACAGTGCTCCCTGATCAGGACCCCCCCCGCTGTCTGTCGAGGTGACCAAGGCCCTAGTTCAGGACGAGCTTCACGCGGTCCTTTCGGGTCACAAGTGGCCTGTCCGTCACGTCTCCACCTCCGAGTTCACTGTGTCCTTCCCCTCCATCGCGATTCTGAGTATGTGTGCTTGCGGTTCATCCTTCATCCTCCCGATCCACCAGCTGAAGGTCTCCATCCAGCCCGCTTCGGCAGCCCACGAGTCTGTGCCCACTCTCTCGGAGGTCTGGGTCCATCTGTCGGGTCTCCCCTCTGAGGCCCGGAAGTCCGGGCTCGTGATGCTTGTGGCTCAGACGGTGGGCAAGCCCCTGGAGGTGGACTAGGGGTCTCTCGAGGGACATGGTGCGGTCCAGTTGAGACTGATGTGCCCGGATACCTCGGTCTTCCCGGTCTCCCTCCCTCGCTTCTTCTTCGACCGTGTGGGACGGGACCTTCTGGTGGAGCTGGAGGACGGAGAGGCCCCGGCTTGGGCGCATACCCCGGCCCCTCCCCCCCCCCCGCCCTCGACTGCGGACGGGCAGGGGAAGGAGGATAGGGGACGGGAGGATGAATCCTCCGAGGACAGTGACTCTGGGTCGGATCCGGCTTCGCCCCTGACGACTGACGCGTCTCCTCCGCCTCCTCAGCCCTCATAGGGGAGAGGGGGAGGTCGTGTGGCTTCTCAGGCCGCGAGCGACCAGCCGGTGCCCAGGGAGAGCGGGCAAGTGGGAGCCCGTCCTTCCCGGACCGTCGGCCCCTGTCCCGGAGTGCGCCTGCCAAGCTGGTCCCGGTTGACCTTCCGCAGTGCTTTCGGCCTGACCCACCGCTCTCCATCGGCCTCGACATCGCTCAGTACAGCTCCAACCTCTCCGTCGACCCCCCGCCCGCGCCGGATCAGCTTGTCCTCCGCTCCCCCACTCTTCGCCGGAGGTGGTGACCTCTAGGAGTGTGGGGATGGTGGTGTGCCCTCGGTCCTCGCCGCGCTCGCCGGGGGTGGTGTGCTACGCGCTGGCCCCGGACATGCCGGGCCTAGCTGTAATTGACTCGACCCGCTTCGCCGATGCTACTCCCTCGATGCCATCCACCATGTGTCGTCCCCGGTCTCTGCGTCCTCCTCCTCCCCCGCCCTCCCGTCGCAGCATTCGCTCGGCGGGCTCCAGGGCTGGTCTATCCGGCCCTGAGCCGACGGTGGAGGAGCGCGACTCGCCGCGTGACTGCCCATGACGAGTTCTCAGGTACTTCCCCCTCCCTCCCCTTTCGGTTTCTGGTCCGTCCTATGATTCGGATTCCAGCTTCTCGGTTCTTGCCGCGGTCCCCCTTGCTCACTTAGCGGAGGTGGCTGATGACTGTGGGATTGTCTTCCATAGTGAGAAAGGGCCCAGGATGTCTCAGATTGCTGCCATTAAGACACGGGAGGGTTACGAGGGGGCGGTTGCGGCCGCCCGAGCACGTGATGCTCGGGAGTGCGAACGCTCTCGGATCCTGGCCAAGGATACGGTTGCTAGCCCTAACCTCAGCAAGGGTCCCCCTCCGGCCCATGATGGCAGGGAGGACACCCATAGGCATACGCCCCCGGGCAGGCCTCGTGGGAGACCACCCAAGGCACCAGAGAAGTCCCAGCCCCGTAGCGGTGCCCGTTCTGCCCCCACTAAGGGCCCCCCAGCACTGATTGGTCTAGATGAACATCCTTCGGGCCTTCCGGACGTTCATATGGAACATCAGGGGGTTCGGGCACGACGGCCTCTGCCGCTAGATTAAAGTATATATTCACCTCGAGGATCTGGATATAGTCGGACTCCAGGAAACGATTCGCCAGGACTTCTCTATTGCTGAGTTGGAGGGCCTTAGTTGTTGCAGGTTCTCTTGGACGTGGCTGCCAGCTGTTGGTCACTCGGGTGGGATCCTCCTTGGTGTCAAGGAGGAAACCTTTGAGGTTGACGATATGGACCGCGGGGAATTCTTTGTGAGCATGTCCCTCACTCATAGACAGTCCTGCTTCAAGTGGGAGATGATCATTGTCTATGGCCCCGCGGACCATAGGAGGTCGGCGGACTTTTTGCAGGAGCTCAGGTCGAAAGTGGAACAGGCGGATATCCCTGTGGTTATAGCTGGGGACTTCAACCTGATCCGCTTCTCGGACGATAAGAGCTTGGCTAATGTCGACCTCCCTAGGATTCGTATGTTTAATGACTGCATTGTGGATCTCACGCTCCGTGAGATTTCACATGTGGGTGCCAGATATACGTGGACCAATAAGCAGCTCGCCCCGATCTATAGTGTCCTTGATCACGTCTTCTTATCTATTGATTTGGAGGTGCGGTTCCCCTCTGCTCCCTGAAGGCCATCACTAGGATTGGTTCTGACCACACCCCTCTCCTCCTTTCCTCGGGAGGGGGGCCCCTGCAACTGAATCACTTCCACTTGAGGCCTTCTGGCTACAGAAGGCCGGATTTGTGGAAGCAGTGCGGTCTAAGTGGGTGGAGGCTGCCGCCTCTCCCGCGCGGGCTCACTGCGCTGTCGATATTTGGCATCACGGTGCCCAAACTATCTGACGGTTTATGAGGGGTTGGGGGGCCAACCTAGGGGCGGCCCTTAGGGACCAAAAGGAGGTCATCTTACGGGAGATCCAGGCCCTAGATCTGGAGGCTGACCAGAGTGGCCTTTCGGAAGAGGCCTGGTCCCATAGGTACTCCCTTGAGACCTCTATTATGGAGATCTACAAGGGAGAGGAGGCATTCTAGAGACAGCGGAGTCGCCAGAACTGGACCGTCCAGGGGGAGTCGAACACAGCCTATTTCCATGCTATTGCCAATGGCAGGAGGATGAAGTGTTCGCTCCCTTGCCTCTGGGAGGGGATGTTCTATTGGACTCTCCACTAGAACTCTCCTCCCATATTTATGCCTTCTACAAGGAGTTGTTCTCGGGTTCGTCTGGTTTGGGGATGTCGCTGGCCTCGGATTTCTAGGTCGGTAATGCGACCGTCTCATTGGCGGAGAACCTAGAGCTTACCCTCCCGTTCTCCACGGAGGAGGTGGACGTGGCCCTGAAGTCCATGAGGTCGGGGTCGGCTCCCGGCCTCGATGGTTTGCATGTGTCCTTCTTCTAGAATGTTTGGGCCCAGCTGCAGTCGGTGATCATGCCGATGTTCCAGGAGTTCTATATAGGGACCATGGTTATGTCTTGTCTGAACTTCAGGGCGATATCCTTGATCCCCAAGGTAGTGGGGGGCACAAACATCTGCCAGTTCAGACCGATCATGGTAATCAATGTCGTCTAGCGGATCTTTGCGAAGGTCTGTGCTTTACGCCTCGCCCTAGTTATGGAGAGGCTTACCCACCCCCTCTAGTTCGCCTTCCTTAAGGGATGCTTGATTCATGATGGTGTCCTTGCCCTCCATGAGATTATTCATGAGGTGAAGACTCGCCATCAGAAGGGAGTGTTCCTTAAGTTAGACTTCCAGAAGGCCTACGACCGCCTGGACTGGGCCTTCCTCCGTCTAGTCTTGGAGAGGAGAGGTTTTGACTATAGAATGATCTGCTGGATTATGCAATTCGTGATGAGTGGAAGGACGGCAATCAATATCAATGGGGAGATTGGCCCGTACTTTAGTCCATCCCGCGAAGTCAGGCAAGGGGATCCCATATCCCCTCTCCTATTTAACTCCGCGGTAGATGCCCTGGCTGAAGTTTTGGATAGAGCCAAAGCTGCTGGCCATATCTCGGGCGTGGTGGGGCATCTGATCCCTGGGGGTGGTGTTCCATCTCCAATATGCGGATGATACCATGATCATGGTTCAGGGATCGGATCTTGACATTATTAACCTCAAGTTCCTGCTGATGTGCTTCGAGTCTATGTCTAGTCTGAAGATTAACTTCGACAAGAGTGAGGTCTTTGTTCTCGGCTTCGTTGACGAGGAGCGCCAGCGTATTGCCGATAATTTAAACTGCAGATTGGCGGACTTCCCTACTACCTACTTAGGGATGCCCATCCATGAGACGAGGGTTCTGATTAAGGACTTCGCACCCCTAGTGACGCGAGTCAGGTCTAAAGCCGAGCCCTGGAGGGCAAGACTTATGACCAAGGGGAGCAAGACAACCCTTATCAACTCTTGTCTCTCGAGTCTGCCCATGTACCAGATGGGGCTGTACCTTCTCCCGGAAGGAATCCACGCAGACTTCGCCAAGGAGCTGTCAAGGTTCTTCTGGGTGGATCGGGATGGCCACCAGAGGTACCATATGGTTAAATGGGCAGACATCTGCGCCCCCAAATGCCTTGGGGGCTTAGGTATTCTTGACTCGCGCCGCTTTAATGTGGCCCTGATGATGAAATGGGTTTCGTGTATCCTTAGGGGGATGGGGGCCTTTGGCTCCAACTGGTGAAAGCCAAATATCTCCGTGGTCGGCCCCTTTTAGCTTGCGAGCGGAGGGAGGGTTCCCAGTTTTGGCGGGCCATCCAGGATTAAGCTGTTTGTTGGCATGTGGGTTTCATTCGCCATTGGGAATGGGCAGGCTGTGCGCCTGTGGCTAGACCCATGGCTTCAGTCGGCCCCCCTCTTTGAGCAGTTCCCCGCCCTCTTCGCCATTTCCTCATCCCCGATGATCCTCGTTGCTGAGGTCTTTCGAGAAGTGAGCTGGAACATCTTGTTCCGGCGAACTTTTAGCGAGGCCGAGGCGGAGGAACATCGGCGCCTGGAGGAGGCTCTCCCTAGCTTGTTATCTGTGGCCCAGGATTCGGTTGCCTGGAGCCTGACGCCAGGGGGAGTTCTCTGTCAGCTCGGCTTACCGGGCCCTCTTCCAGGGCCTGAAGCAGTGTTGGACATCTCCCCTGTGGAAGGCTCCCCCCTTAGTATTCGCATTTTCCTGTGTCAGCTCCTGAGGGATCGACTACCGTCGGGGGTTGAGGTGGCGAAGCGTAATGGGTCGGGCAATGGTCGGTGCCCCTATGCGGGACCCCGTAAACATGTGCCCATATTATGTTCCCATGTTTGGCGGCTCAGTTTCTATGGAGCTGTGTTAGGGACGCGTTGGGACCCTCCTGGCAGGCCCAGGAGCTTGGGGAATTCCTGCAGGCTGCGGCGAACCGCGTCGGAAGGGGCCGTCGCCTCTTCTGGATGGTCTTTGCGGCCCTGACCTGGTCCCTTTGGAATGTTCGCAATAAGATAGTGATTGAGCATATTTTCCCCTCCTAGGTGTCTGACTCATTTTTTCTCTTATTGCCTTTCTCCAGCAGTGGTCCCCGTTGGTGCGCCAGCGTGACCGGTCGGCCTTCGATGACACCCTTGGAGCCCTGAGAGTGGCGGCGACCCCTTTCTCGGCTCCAGCTCCGGCTTGACTTCCGCTCCGTCCGGTTTGTAGGGCGTGGCTATGACCCAGTTGCTTTCTCTTGTTTTTTGGATCGTGTTGTGCTGTGACCCCAGCAGTCGTACTCTTCTTTCTCCCTTTGCCGTTGGTAGTGGCCGTTGTAGTTGTGTTGGATGTTGTATTAACCTGAATTTGGTTTTATTTATAAAGCAGGACGAAAACCTGTTTAAAAAGACATACTATCTGTGACTGAAGTCTGAAGACCTATCAAAGAATCGGCCATTACAAGACATGCAAACTTAACGAATATTCCTTATACGTACATGTTGATCCGTCTTGAAGGACCTCGTCCCACCAACCATCAGTCCATCACCATAACGGCCGGCTATAGGATTAGGACAAACTGAGATACAGTTCGCTACGGTCACATATACGTACAGTACTACAGCTTTCTCGCAGACCAGTTAAACCAATTGATCGTTTACCTGTGCTAGAAAAAGTTCGAATTTGGAGTCAAGTACCGCATGTTATGTTGACCCATTTGACAGTAGACTCTTTTCCTGTCCTTTTGCAAGATTATTTGACATCTTTGAGTATAGTTTGATGTGTACAGTAACTATATATATATTACTCACAGCTCCCCAGCTACTTGGCTGACCTACTGCATGATTAGTAAAATTTTGTTGTACCCGATCTTCCCAATTACACGCAGCTAATCGTACGTGCTGCACGTGCGGCCTGATATGATAAAATTACATACACTTATATCTCTCAGCCCAAGTGCCGATCTACCTCATATCATATTAACATATATGGTTGACAGCTAAGTTCATGGGTTGTTGCTGCAACGCGGTTTCCCGCAAAATAAAATACAGTAAAATTACATACACTTGCACTAGCACATAATTTGACCATCATATCAGTTACTGGCTTACTGAAGATGGAAGTTTTCCAAGTCTCTGATAGAGATATCTGGTCAGTAAACATGCATATGCCAGCGCGCACTGGGCCGATGACCATATCTCATTCACCCGAACGTACATACGGTCCCCAAGTTTTCTTCAGAAAACCTCAGGCATGTATGTTACCAAATCGATGGGTTGCTGATCCTCACCTTAATTTCATCTGAACTATATATGTTCTCACATGCATGTGATCAGCCAGCTAGCTGCCTGCTTCCATGACCGTTTTGTTCATAGCGAATTTGCACAATCAGTTAGCAGTAGTGCACCAGAGACTACATTTGGCATGGAGTTTCTTCCATGATTAGCCTTAACACCCATGCTGCTACAAGATCGAATGCTGCTACAAGATCGTTTGTTCACAGAGGATTCAGAAACCCACATGGACCACTTCAACGACCTCACGATCTACCGGTCCTTGTTTTCCCTCAAGTAATGTCATTTTCGTACTCGATTGATTACCATTTACCAACTGGATGCGTGTGTGCGTGAGTGACAATATTAACCTTACTTAAACTAGCTGAAGCCAATTAACCGGAAGTGGTTCCGTTAGTTAAGTACTACTGCCGCGTATGATTCTGCCTCTGTGAGCAGAGCAGATAGCAAATACAGTACTGCAGGTTGCTGTCAAATCCTACCATTTGGGTCAAATTCCTCGATCAGTTGGGTCTCATATATACTGTAATTAACAAGGACGTACACATATGCATACTTCGTAGTCCTCGAACTTGCACCGGTCAACACGTACGTACCTTGAAGAACAATTTTCTTGCAAAGACCCATTAAATGCAAATGACATCTTGGCATATCAAGAAACCTGAGCACGGTTTTGTATCCATGCGTGAAAGTCTAACCCGTTTATACATTTCTCGCATGGTGGATGTTTTTGGAACGTTCTAACATATACTACTAGCTACTGATCCACCATGCATGGTGCTTGTAGTAGTTCTCATAGTCTTTTGTTCTGCGCACGTTGACTAGCTAGATGGATCCTATATTCCCGTGACAACTTTGGGGTCAATATGATTTGGTTTTCTAAACGAAGAAGTCTGGTCAATATGTTGCTATCTATCTTCTAAACCAATAGAAAAAGATGTAACCACGTAATATTACATATTGGGTGTGACTAATTCTCAATTGACTAAGAATTAATTTAATTTTCTGTCTTGGTTGCATATTATGTTGCAACTCATGACTAACACGAATCACGAAGCAAATCTAACGCGGCTGAGGGCATTTTTCTTAGTCGCATCCCCACATGGAACAGCAAAAAATTCGGTTGCAACTCATATGTGCATGGATCTTAATGCAAATGTGATGGTGTAGGACTCGAATAAGCACTAAGTTAATTCTCTGTTAGCCGAGAATTAGCAATTCCTTATTTACACCATTGATAATAGAAACTCATGGTTGAGAGATAACAGTTAATACATGCAAAACATGTTCGGCTTGGCAGAGGTCACATTCAATGAAGTCTTGCTCGGGTACGTATGCGCGATCGTCTTGCAGCTCCAAGACCCAGGGGAGACACATGGGAGGGTCCACCTCGTGCAGTAGTTACGCTAGGGCGATCGAGCGGCAATTGTGTTCCAGCTAGGGTTTATCGAGCGAAGGGTTGTTTTTCTTTGATGTCGGTGCGGATCACAACGGCATGATCCATGTTGGCTGCTGGTGTGGGTGCCCTCCATCCTCTGCTAGCCTGCGTCCGTTGTGGGGGGTTGCCATGGCATCTCCGATGAGGAAGTCCACTTCAGGAGGCAGTACGGTGAGATCGCTATCAAAATTTCTAGCGAAAGGCCGGTCAGATGATATAGCTGCTGGACTGTCGGCATGGCTTGGGGATCTTGTGTTGCCAGAAAAGGAGGTCACATGCCTTGTCATCAAGGGGGTCGAACCAGAGCGGCCAAAACCAAAGTTGGCTGTGGTGGAGAAGGTGTTCTCACCGAGGAAACTTGGCATCAGTGCCCTGGATAGGGAGATGCAGCGGGCCAAGGGTTTACACAGACCGAGACAGTTCAAGGAGATAGGTGACAACATATTTGTTGTCGGGTTTGGCTTGGAGGGGGACTAGAAACACGCGATGAAGAACGGACCAGATGGAGATTCGGGGTCAAGTCAAGGATGTGCCCATGGATATGATGAATTAGTTGTATGGTAAGCTGATCGGGGGCTAGTTAGGTGATTTCATTGTTGTGGATGTAGATCGTGTCTAAATTAAAATAACAGATATAACAAAATGTATGCAATCTTCCACAGTTAGTCATACAGCTAGTTTCGAAGAAAATGCATGCATGACACCATCACATAGGTCTTGGATTGTTCCTGCACTTTGGGTCTAAATAATCAGATCTCAGGCACTTGTCAAGGCTTCTTTAGTTAGTTAAGCCCGCTTTTGACTTTGGAGTCCGAACATTTTTCGACATGTCAAACCAATACGTACTCACAGAGAAATCACACATCAAATTACATGTAATTTTATTAAAAAGTTTACGGAAATTTACATCCAATTTAAAACGTAAACATAAAAAAAGCTTACTTCCAAAGCACGGTTTTCTTAGGAAATTTCCATCGCACGTAAACATATTAAATTGATATGATTGGATGGAAACCAAACACAATAACATAAAAGGCGCATTTTCATAAACCCCAAAACAGCCTACAAAAATAAAATAAAAAGGCAACCCACATGACCCTGATCATAGAAATCCAACATAAAAAGTCCGATCGGGTCGGCAGAAAGTGAACGAGACAAAAATCGATCTGGTCCTTGGAAATTCGATTGTCGACGAAAAGAAAAACAGTCGACTATTAAGTAGCAAAAGTGTATAAATAGTGAATTGTACACCATCCATCTCAAAATAGATGTCAAAAATTTAATATAGCATATGTGTATATAAAATAGTGGTATCTACGTATCACTAACAAGAGATTGTGTCTAAATTAAAATAACAGATATAACAAAAATTATGTAATATTCCGCGGGTTGTCATACAGCTAGTTTCAAAGAAAATGCATGGCACATGCACATAGTCATAGGTCTTGATTGTTCTCGCACTTTGGGTTTAAAGAATCATATTTCAAGCGGTTTTCAAGGCTTCTTTAGTTAGTTAAGGCCGCTTTTGACTCTGGAGTCCAAATATTTGGAGATGTCAAACCAATAACGTACTCACGGAGAATGGCCACAAATGACACCTGTGTCAGTCCAGCTCTACCAAGAGAAGGACATCACACTAAAATCCAATAATAAAGTGTCATTTTTGGAACAGATCATGTCTAGCTAGTGAGAAAGCATGGCCTGAACTCCACACTTGGACCAGGCTAGTCAAGCTACCGGCCTGAGCATCATCACTGGCCACACAACCATTACATTAGTGGAAGACTGTACGATCAGTGTACACCCATTACATTATAATTTGTACGCTTACATGATCGAACACTGAAGTATTTTATACCGGTATCCGTCGTCGTTTCATCCCGTAAAAGAAGGATCAAGTATCAACGCAACCTACGTGGCTCGGCCAAGAATTACGTACACGCGGCTACGTTGAATCTGTATGTTTAGGACTGCTGCTGTAACGTATTCCGCGTAGCTGTGAGTCAGTACATTGAACCTAGATCCGAATCTAGGGAAGCATGTGTGCATGTGTCAATACTAACCACCAGCAGCAGCTAATCTAGGGAGACACTTGCATTTTCTTTCGATCGATTCCGTACGTCACTCCGCGCGCACCCGCCTATGAGGTTTTCTTTTTTCGCGAAAACATAAAAGCTGTGTGTTTCAATGTATTGATAGATAAAAAAAGGTCAGTTTATAAGTTTAGAAAGGACCACATCCGCATCATACAATTCAACTCAAGGAGGCAGACCAAAGCTAAGCCACAACTCTAAGGGATTATCTGGCGCAACCCTCGCGCCTCAGCCTCAGCCCACGATTTAGCTTTAGCTTTGATCGGGTTGACTAGGGGAAGCTACCGAGGGGACTATGAGGTTTTCTTAACAGTTGATTACGACTTCGGGCTGGCTTGACCGGTAGTATATACGAATAACATGCATCATACCATGCGTCACGGCTACGTTGCCTAATCACTCGTAGATAGTGAGCTCGAGTATATAGTACAGCCTCTAAAAAAAAGGAGTATATAGTACAGTATAAAACATGAGCTCTACACGCGTTTCTGCAACAACTACGTACACGTCTGCAGAGCGTATCTCTACTAGCTCCGATCTCATAGATTATCTTGACATCTATCTAGTCATCATTTTCAATTCCTCTCTCTCTCTCTTGGGCTGTTGGATTATTTCGCTTCCATCGGCTGAAAAGGGAAAGGAAGGGTTAGGAAGCCAGGCAGTTAGTACTACCAATAACCCCAAGAGTGGACTTTGATCGGTAGCTAGGTTGTCGCAGCTCGGGCTCGCCCACTTCTGCGCTATTTCCCCGTAGGTTCCCTTGTCCTAGGCTCTATAAATTCCAGATCCGACAGGACGGCCGGGGCACTGACAAACCCGACACCAGAAATTAAAGCTCGACTAGTACAGCAAAGAGTGAGCAGAGAGACTCAACCGGTATGGCGCTGTCCACCCCGACCGACGTGGTGCTGGAGCTCATGACGATGGGCCAGCAGTCCGCGGCGCACCTTCGGGAGCTGCTCATGGCCGCGTCCCCGCCGATGGCGGCGGAGCACGGCCAGGCGCTCACCGCGGAGATCCTCCGCTGCTGCGACCGCGTCATCGCCGCGATCAGCAAGGGCGCCACCGGCACCGGCAAGAAGAGAAAGGTGGCGGACCGTGGCGCCGCGACCTGTCCTAGTGATCTTCCCCTGATGTCGTCGAAAAGGAGGTGAAAAATGAAGTTCGCTAGCTAGTACTTCGTTGCAAGAATTATTGGAGTACACATGTTATATAGCCTTGCAAGGGTGTTAAATTTGACATTTGATTCTGCAGGGCGCGTGGTGGTGCTGAGGCGGATAGAGTGCTCGAGACCGGCACAGCGGCGGACGGGTTCATCTGGCGGAAATATGGGCAAAAGGACATCAATGGAAGCAAACACCCAAGGTACGTCGTCGCCGGTAGAAACCCATCCAGGATAATGCGTCGATCACAACGGAGTCTGACGCGGTGACGCCCTCTTGTTGCAGGTTTTATTACCGGTGCGCGTACAGTGGCGAGGGCTGCGGCGCGACTCGCCGGGTGCAGCAGTCGCGGGATGAGCCAGCGGCGTTCGTGATCGCCTACTACGGGGAGCATACCTGCGGAGATGGCGCCGCCGATGGGGCACGTGCGGCGATGCCTCCCGCCGTCGTCGACCCTGCCTTAAACGCTTGGGGAGTCGGTGTCGATCCGAACGGGGGCTCGCCTCTGCTGCCGTTACTCCATACCAACGATACTAGGCACTGTCACGGCGAGGATCCTGGTGAAAAGTCGCGGGGACAGTGGTCGTCGTCGTCGTCGTCCTCCTCCTCCTCCTTCTCGTCGGAAGCTGAACTTGGCACATCTCCTGTACTAGAATTTCTGGAGGGTGGTCTCGGAGTCGGATGGGAATCCGTCGTCAATTACCTTGACTTCGGCTGTGATCTACCTAAGTTTGATAGAGCGTAGCAGCGGCCTCAGCGGGGTACACCTCGCGCGCTGTTTAGTGAAGTCCGCTGATAAGATTTGGAGTACGTCGGCTGCTGCAGTAGTCCACCCCGGTAGATAACTATAGGTGGGTGTCCTAGTAGTGTTAGTAGTATGAGTATCTGGCATTTCCTTTCTTTCTTTTAAAAATGGAAGAGGTTGCGTTGTCCTAGTAGTGTTAGCTGATTGGTTACTAAGTCTTTGTTTCAGCAAAATGTGTAGACTGGCTTCTAGTTGTATAAGCACCCCAAAAATGAACAAAAATATCACGTGTATATCTGGATAGTTTATATTCCTACACAAAATTTTGGGGAAATTTTGTAACATGTGTAAAAACAATTTTTGATTCTCAAATATGACTATTCAGAAGACTTTTTTATTTTTACACATGCAACAAAAATGCTCTATTTCCCCACTGTTTGTCTACGGACTTTTCTTGGGGTAAAAAGGGTTTCCCACTTTACTCCACTTCACTTTGAGTCCATGATAACGGAGACCATTCCTAACGAAGACTATCCGCCGTGAATACTCCGCCATATTGGTGTGATTGTCCAGCCCTTCGATCGATTTCAAAGATTTCATGGATGGTCATTCCTCGCCAGTCCACTGTTTTGTTCAAGCACCCTTCGCACCCTTGGTTTCTGCAATTCACCCCAAATGTAAATGTATTAAAAAAATGTTATACAATGTCGCAAGGATCATTTGGCATAATATTATCAAAACATATTCTTTTTCTAGACTTCTAGAGGGACCAGAACATAACAGCTAGACAAATTTTCATGGCTAATTTTTCCACTCCCTAGAAGTTGAGTACCCATCCTCCCACTTCAATCGTATTTTTTAGTTGAGTAGGAGAATTAAAGGCACAATAAAAAACTGAGTATATGTATTTAGGTAGAGGAAAATGAAAGAAGGTATGTGATATATGCTTTCAACTAAAGCACAGAACATGCATTGAGTATTTCCTTTCCTAGCCTCTTTTCTTTACATTATTTTTGTTAGCACCCCCCCTCCAATTACTAGTCATAAGAAATTTTTAATTTTGACTGGTGACATAGTATGCAATGCATTATGCAATGATTTTCCTTTATAACTTTTTGTTCTTAGTTTCAAACAAACCCTATCATCCCTAGCACTTATCTTATGAATTATTTCCAACATCTTATCCCATTCTCTGCCAAGTCCCCCCCCCCCCCACACACACACACACACCCCTGTCCCCCATGAACTTCTTCTATAAACTAGACAAGCTTCATATGAATGCACAACTCTGCCAACTTTTAACATTTTTTTTTTGTTAAAATACAAGTCATAAAACCTAGGAAACCTACCCTCCATGGATTTTCCATGGTAATAGAATCCTTAAAAAAAATGGTTTTGTTCCGAGTGATTACAATCTTATCACAAAAAGTACAGAAATATTCCTTACTTTTAGCGAACCTGTCAAAAGTTGAGAAGTCTCCTATTTAGGACTAAGTTGGGCTATTGTCTCTTTCTGAAGGTATTTTTCCTTCAGAAGTTGTTGTTAGGACCCATCAACATTCTCTACTTCCAATATCTATTTACATAACAAACTAATATTCATCAAATCAAGATTTAGAACACCAAACCCTCCCACATCTTTGGGATAGCACAGATGACATTTCATACCCCTATCCTTTTTGACATAACAATCTGCTTCTAAAAATATTACATATTTTCTTCACGCCATAGGCACTCTACAAAATGACATCATAAAAAGAATACAGATGTCAAACTAGAGTTTAACAAAATCACTCTAGATCCAATACCCAACAGATTCCCTTGCTAGCATCCATTGTCCAACAGTTTCCCTTTCCAGCAGCCCAATTTATTCTCCATTTTATCCTCATTGGGCTTTTAATGTATGTTAAGAAGTTTTTCTTATCAATGGGAATGGCTAAATATTTAGGGGTGACTTTCCAGATTATACAAGTAAAATATTTCTTCATAAAACTTGCATTTTCCACACACACTCCCCCAAACAAAAACTTCACTGTTCAAGAAATTGATTTTCAGACCTGACATTTTTTCAAACATACAAAACATGAATTTCAAACTTCACGCATTCTCAAATCCTTCCTCAAGTAAAAATATGGTATCATCGGCATAATGGAGAATGACAATGCCATTCTCATATAATTGTGGTATCGTCCGAGTATTAATTCCACTTTCATAGGCATTTCTTAGCATAGTACTCATAAAATCAATGGTTATATTGAAGAGGATGGGAGACATGGGATCTCCTTGTCTCGCCTCCTTTTGCAGGTACTAAAGAAGAACCTAACGATCATTCGATTTAATGTTAACTTTCCTACTAGCAATTATATGAAAATTCAATTGCTCATATTGTGAGAAAAGCCTTTCCTAACCATAATGTCGTATAGAAAAGACCAATTAACATTGTCATAAACTTTCTCAAAGTCAAGTTTGAAAACAACATCTTGACATTCTTTTGCTCTTAACTTCATATAAAATTCCATGCAACATAATTACCCCTCCATGATTTTTGGTCTGCAAACATAAAATTTCTTAATGTACAAAGAATTTTGTTTCAAAGTTTTTATATTTTCAAATGTACTTTTTATAATTTTCTGAATAGGGCAAACACCACCTCTGTAGCCGACAAATGGTTTATGTGACACTTGGGAGCCCAGAGATGTACAGTTACATGCATCTAATCGTTCCTGCTGCACGTGCGGCCTGATACATGCATGCACCTCTCAGCCCAAGTGTTGGTCTACTTCATATAAACATATATAACTGACAGCTTAGTTCGTGTGTTGTTGCTGCAACGCGGATTTGACCATCAATTACTGGCTTACTAAGGGATGGAAGTTTTCCAAGTCTCTGATAGAGATATCTGGTCAGTAAACATATGTAGGCACGCACTCGGCCGATGACCATATCTGATTCAAGAACGGTACCCAAGTTTTCTTCAGAGAAAACCTCATGCATGTTGCTAAATCGGTCAAAAATGCATTTTACACTGTCTAAAATTCTGAAAAAAATATGACGTTGTACATCCAGATATTTTATGTCTGCACAGAAAGTTACGTGAAAATGGATATTTTTATGTCTTGTGCAAAAAAAAGACAACTTTTTGTGCCCTAGAATAAAATTTTGCGAGACATTTTGTCTTTTATATAGGCCAAAAAATATGTCTTCCTCTTGTGCGAGTACATTTAATGCTCGGAGATGCATGCGGATTTTTTTTGGAATTTTTTAAAATTTCAAAATGCATTAACAATATTTTTTTCACAATAGGTGTAGTGCATATAAGCCAAAACACCACGTCCAATCTGATCCTCACTTTTTATCTGCACTATATTCTCTCTCATATGCATGTGATCTGCCAGCTGCCTGCTTCCATGACCATGCAAACAGAATGGTACTACCAAATCGTTTGTTCACAACAAATTTGCACAAATCAGTTAGTAGTGCATCAGAAATACAGTTGGCATTCAATTTCTAGCATGATTAGCCTTGCACGTACCCATCTGGACCACTTCAAAGGCCGTACGATCTAGCATGCAAAACACAGTATACTGGTCATTGTTTTCAGTTGAGTTATAATGTCGTTTTCTTTCTCGGTGATTACCAACTGGAAGCGTGTGAATGACCATATTAACCTTACTTAACTACCTGAAGCTAATAAACTGGGAGTCTCTGGATTCTATCGAGCTGATATATTCTAGGTCCAGGTTAATTTACTGTTAAATCGATGCTAATATTTGGGTCAAATGCCCGCGGGAGAAATTCTTCCATCGCTTTGTTTAATTTTTATATGATTAATAAGGACATACGTCTACGTACTGTACTTCGTAGTCCTCCAACTTAATTGCATCCCGGTCAACACGTATTTCTTGCCGTCACCCTGAGCAGGGTTTTGTATTCATGCGTGAAAGTCTATCCCAGTCGTACATCTCGCATAGTGAGTAATTTGGAACGTTCCAAATATACTACGCTATACTAGTAACTTTTCATGGTCTTTGTTGTGACGCTCGTTGACTACATGGCAACTTTGTGGTCAGTATGATGTACAATTGCTAAACGAAGAAGTAGAAGTTCTCTTTGTCTTGGAGCTTTTATTCCTCAATCTTGGCAATATGTGGCAATTTCGAAGAAAGGGGCACCCTTCAGGCCTGCACATATATAGTCACAGCAGGTCTTCGATTATTCTCGCACTTTGCGTGTAATAAAGAGTCTGATCTCAAGCACTTGTCAAGGCTTCTTTAAGTAGTTAATTGGTTAATTTTGGACTTCAGAGACTGAACATTTCGATATGTCAAACCGGAGTAAGTACTCACGGCAAGAAGATGGCCGCTAGTGACTCATGTGACAGTCTAGCCTATCAAGAGAAGGATATCACACACATACATCATGATTATAAAAATCCAATACAGAGACATTAGTGAAGTAGAGCAAAGCATATCGGGTAGTAGTTCAAGTGAGAAAGCATGGCCTGAACTCCACACATGGACTGGCCACCCCCATTATTATTACGGGGTCTCTATTGTGAGTGTTCTCTTCACTACGTCTAGAGTTCACTACACTGGTAGAAAACAGGCCATCCGCGCGCCCTCTAAGAGCATTAGTCCCGGTTGCGTCACGAACCGGGACTAATGCTGGCACGCGTCCCGGTTCGAGCGGGCACGACCCGGAGGCATGCATCCCGGTTGGTAAGGGATCATGCGTCCCGGTTTGTGTTTGTAACACAAACCGGGACTAAAGGTTGGGCGCCAGCCACGTGGCGTGGCACACACCTTTAGTCCCGGTTTGTGTTACAAACCGGGACGTATGCTCCCGCCTCTATAAATGCAACGCCCCAGCCCTCTGCCTCTACTCTGTTTTTTCTTGGTGGAAGGTGTGAGGGGTGTGCTAGTTTTTCCCCCTATGCATGCATTCAAGGTGTTTGATGAAATGTTTGAGTGAATGATCCCGTTCAATTTCTCATAGAACAAAAATATAGAAGGTGTCCGAGACGCACTTGAGCTTTCTCCTCTTTATTTTCCTCGATCGAGGTTAGCAATCTTATCCTTTCTCTGTCATTGATACAATGCATGTGTCGATGTGAATTGGTCATTTCACTATTTATGATGTCCTGTTTTTTGATAAACTTACTTATATGATGCAGATGAACGGTCGGGAATGGATGTACGGTGACCGGCGCGTAGCCGGGTATATGAAAGGCGTGGATAAATTTATCGATGTGGCTACGACAAACAAAGAGAATGGTTTTATACGTTGTCCATGTGTTCAATGTCGGAACAACAAGGAGTACTCTTCCTCGAAAATCATTCGCGGCCACCTGATTATGAAAGGTTTCATGCCCAACTATAATTGCTGGACCAAGCACGGGGAAAGAGGGGTTATGATGGAAGATGGTAAAGAAGAAGATGATGATAACAACTATCATCATATGTTTCCTGAATACAGTGATACTGCAATGGAAGACAATGGAGAGGAAGGAGGTGAAGAACGGGCATCAGATGAGCCGGCTGATGAACTTGGTAGGGTCATTTCTGATGCAAAGCGAGACTGTGAAACAAAAAATGAGAAGTTAAAGTTAGAGGGCATGTTAGAAGATCACAAGAAATTGTTGTACCCAAATTGGAAGATGGCAGCACAAAGCTCGGTACCACACTGGAATTGTTGCGATGGAAGACAGAGTGTGGTCTAACTGACTCCTCATTTGAAAAGATGCTAAAAATAATGAAGCCGGAGTTTCCAAAACATAACGAACTTCCCGAGAGTACCTACGAAGCAAAGAAGACTCTCTGTCCTCTAGGATTAGATGTGCAAAAGATACATGCATGCATTGATGACTGCATCCTCTACCGCGGTAAGGAGTATGAGAATTTAGATAAATGCCCGGTATGCAATGCATTGCGGTATAAAATCAGACGAGATGACCCCGGTGATGTTGAGGGAGAGCCCCTCCGGAAGAGGGTTCCTGCTAAGGTTATGTGGTATGCTCCCATAATACCAAGGTTGAAAGGCATGTTCAGAAACAAAGAGCATGCCAGGTTGTTGCGATGGCACAAAGAAGACCATAAGAAAGACGAGAAGTTGAGACACCCTGCTGATGGGTCACAGTGGAGAAAAATCGAGAGAGACTTCCCAGACTTTGCAGGTGACGCAAGAAACTTATGATTTGGTCTAAGTACGGATGGCATGAATTCTTTTGGGGAGCAGAGCTGCAGTCACAGCACCTGGCCCGTGACTCTATGTATCTACAACCTGCCTCCTTGGTTGTGCATGAAGCGTAAGTTCATTATGATGCCAGTGCTCATCCAAGGCCCGAAGCAACCGGGCAACGACATTGATGTGTACCTTAGGACATTAGTTGAAGAACTCTTACAGTTGTGGGGCAAACCAGGTGTACGTGCGAGGGATGAGAACAAACAGGAGCCATTTGATCTACGAGGGTTGCTATTCGTAACCATCAATGATTGGCCTGCTCTTAGTAACCTTTCAGGATAGACAAACAAGGGATATAAGGCATGCACACACTGTTTAGATAAGATTGAAGGTACATATTTGCATAAATGCAAGAAGGTTGTGTACCTGGCGAATCGACGATTTCTTCCGACCAATCATCCCGTAAGAAAGAAAGGCAAGCATTTCAAAGGTGAGGCAGATCACCGGAAGAAGCCTGAACTCCCTACTGGTGATGATGTATTTGGTATGCTCAAGAACATAGAAGTAATCTTTGGAAGGGGTCCCGGCGATCAATCAGTTCCGAACGACGTCGCTACAGGACACACACCCATGTGGAAGAAGAAATCTATATTTTGGGAGCTGCCATATTGGAAAGTCCTGCGTGTCCGCTCTTCAATCGACTTGATGCACGTGACGAAGAATCTTTGCGTGAACCTGCTAGGATTCCTAGGCGTGTATGGGAAGAAAAAAGATACACCAGAAGCACGGGAGGACCAACAAATTATGAAAGACCCAAAGAACATGCATACACAGAACAAGACGGATAAAGGGCGTCACTTAAGTCGTGCCAGCTATGCTCTTACCAAAGCAGAGAAGGAAATCTTTTTTGAAGTCCTTTACAGTATCAAGGTGCCGTCTGGCTTCTCATCTAATATAAAGGGGATAATAAATATGGCAGAGAAAAAGTTCCAAAACCTGAAGTCTCATGACTATCACGTGATTATGACGCAGTTGCTTCCGATTGCATTGAGGGGGCTTCTACCGGAAAATGTTCGAGTACCCATTGAAGCTGTGTGCATTCCTCAATGCAATATCTCAGAAGGTAATCAATCCAGATATTCTGCCAAGGTTATAGAAGGATGTGGTACAATGTCTTGTTAGTTTTGAGTTGGTGTTCCCACCATCCTTTTTCAATATTATGACGCATCTCCTGGTTCACCTAGTGGAAGAGATTGCCATTCTCGGTCCGGTATTTCTGCACAATATGTTCCCCTTTGAGAGGTTTATGGGAGTCTTAAAGAAATATGTTCATAACCGTGCTAGACCAGAAGGAAGCATCTCCAAGGGATATGGAACAGAGGAGGTCATTGAGTTTTGTGTTGACTTTATTCCTGACCTTAAGCCGATTGGTGTTTCTGACTCGCGGCATGAGGGAAGACTAAGTGGAAAAGTCACGCTGGGAAAGAAAGCAATGATATGTAGGGACGAGGATTCTTTCACTAAAGCACACTACACAGTTCTACATAATTGCACCTTGGCAGCTCCGTATATCGAGGAACACAAGAATATTGTACGCTCCAAAAACCCGGGGAAGCCTGAATCATGGATTACAGATGAACACATGAAGTCTTTCGGTGGTTGGATGCGGACACATCTCTTGAATGACACCACTGTTGGAGATCAGCTATACTTGTTGGCCGTGTCACCATCTTCTACTGTAATGAATTTCCAAGGGTACGAAATAAACGGGAATACATTCTACACGATCGCCCAAGATAAAAAGAGCACCAACCAAAATAGTGGTGTCCGCTTTGATGCAATAGACGAGAATGGACAAAAGGACACATACTATGGTTACATAGAGGAGATATGGGAACTAGACTATGGAGTCTCTTTTAAGGTCCCTTAGTTTCGCTGCAAATGGGTCAACCTGAATGGGGAAGGGGTAAAGATAGACCAGTTGAACGGAATGACAACAATGGATCTCAACAATCTTGGTTATAGAGATGAACCATTCGTCCTAGCCAATGATGTGTCTCAGGTTTTCTATGTCAAGGACATGTCCTCTAGACCGAAAAAAGAAAAATATGCATACGAATACATCATATGATGAGCCAAAGCGTCACATAGTTCTTTCAGGGAAAAGAAACATCATAGGAATCGAGGACAGGACAGACATGTCAGAAGATTATAATAAGTTTGATGAAATTCCGCCCTTCACAGTGAAAACTGACCCAAGAATTCCGTTAAGTAAAGAAGATGCTCCATGGTTACGTCTGAAGCGATCATAAGGAAGGACATATGCCAAGAAGTTCATGCTCATATTATGTAACTCTAGTTCATGTCTTTCGCGGTTTATGGCTTCACCGAAGGATATCTTTCGCGGTTTGTGGCTTGACCGGGACTATATATAGGGGGGCCTTTAGTCCTGGTTTTGTAGTCTCAGTTTTTAATATTAATAAATGTCTTGAGTGTTAGTCCCATTTTGTGGCTGGACCGGGACTATGAAGAAGTTGTCCCGATTCGTACTTACCATTAAGATCTGATATCCAAACGCGCGCGGTCACATATTAGGGAGTATCTCTATGACCAGTTTCTTGGAGATGCCGAAGGACGGGGATCCGACGGCATCTCCCTGAAACTGGTCGTAGTGGTGTCCCTGCTCTCGAAAACCATCTTGCAGCTTGTAACTTCTCTAACTAGATCAATACACCTGGGAGCTAACTAATTTCACATATTAGGGAGTGCCTCTATTACCAGTTTCTTGGAGATGCCGGAGTACTGGGATCCGCCGGCATCTCCCTAAAACTGGACGTAGTGGTGTCCCTGCTCTCAAAAACCATCTTGCAGCTTGTAACTTCTCTAACTAGATCAATACACCTGCGAGCTAACTAATTTCACATATTAGAGAGTGCCTCTATTACCAGTTTCTTGGAGATGCCGGAGGACTGGGATCCACCGGCATCTCCCTGAATCTTGTCGTAGTGGTGTCCCTGCTCTCGAAAACAATATTGGAGATGTCTCAATCTGGCTGGAGGACTGGACTCACAAGGATGCCTATTTATAGTACAAGCAGCTCAGCATAGTGTCGACACTTACGAAATAATGTCGACACTCACCCCTATTATTAGTGCTAACTCGTGTTTTGTCCCGGTTGGTGTCTCCAACCGGGACTAAAGGTTCATCTTTAGTCCCGGTTGGTGACACCATCCGGGACAAGGTACATGCCGCACGACATAATGTCGACACTCACCCCTATCATTAGTGCTGCCTGGCCCAGCCTGCAGAAATCCCTCCAACCGGGACTAAAGATGAACCTTTAGTCCCGGTTGGAGACACCAACCGGGACAAAACACGAGTCAGCACTAATAATAGGGGTGAGTGTCGACATTATTTCGTAAGTGTCTACACTATGCCGAAATCCCTCCAACCGGGCCTTTAGTCCCGGTTGGAGACACCAACCGGGACAAAACACGAGCCAGCACTAATAATAGTGGTGAGTGTCGACATTATTTCGTAAGTGTCAGCACTAACACGAGTCAACACTAATAATAGGGGTGAGTGTCGACATTATTTCGTAAGTGTCAACATTATTTCCGAGCGCAAAAAAAGGGTCGTTTTGTGAAGTAACCACAAAAATGCTATTTCAGAATGCTACTGTCCCATTTTCCTAAAATATTAGACCACCTTACATGGACTATCTCCCAACCGGGACATCTCAAACCTTTTCGTCCATTCCGGGTAAAAAGGACAAATGTCTGCTGAATCGGTAGGAAGTGGGTACGGTTTGTACTACAGGTACATGATCTATCGCCCGTGATTTTTTGAAAAAATCATTTTTAGACTCGCAATATGTGGTTTCTTCAGAGATCCAATGCAAGTTCTAACGATGCTCGTCCCCTATCTTCATGCACGCCGGTTCAACCATAGTTAGAAATTCAGAAAATTCAAAACGGGCATAATAAATTAAAAAAATCCGAACAATGAAAATCCTTCGCGTGATGTCATATTATGTGACATAGTTGAAAGAAAAAATACCAGACTTGGACTATCTCCCATTTTCCTAAAATACTAGACCACCTTACATGGACTATCTCCCAACCCGGACATCTCAAACCTTTTCGTCCATCCCGGGTAAAAAGGACAAATGTCTGCCGAATCGGTAGGAAGTGGGTACGGTTTGTACTACAGGTATATGATCTATCGCCCGTGATTTTTTGAAAAAAATCATTTTTAGACTCGCAATATGTGGTTTCTTCAGAGATCCAATGCAAGTTCTAACGATGCTCGTCCCCTATCTTCATGCACATCGGTTCGACCATAGTTAGAAATTCAGAAAATTCAAAACGGGCATAATAAATTAAAAAAATCCGAACAATGAAAATCCTTCGCGTGATGTCATATTATGTGACATAGTTGAAAAGAAAAATACCAGACTTGGTATATTGATCATGTCTCGAAAAACCTTCACAAAATGACCTATCATGTTCGAGGTTTCATGGCTTTCGGTCCAAATGACCGATGTTATGTGCTGAATCAC
Organism: Avena sativa; assembly: GCA_916181665.1. Lineage (NCBI taxonomy): Eukaryota > Viridiplantae > Streptophyta > Magnoliopsida > Poales > Poaceae > Avena > Avena sativa. The sequence continues at coordinate 376,450,954 of OV702295.1, read as the reverse complement.
GGCATAGTTTGTGATGTTGCCCATATTATGCATGCATGTCGACATTGGTATGGAGAACAATGTTGCAGGAGGAAGTTTTACTTTTTGTCGCACGGAAAAGCCCTTTTCCATTTTCTGAGCGCAAAAAACGGGTCGTTTTGTGAAGTAACCACCAAAATACTGTTTCAGAATGCTACTGTCCCATTTTTCTAAAATACTAGACCACCTTACATGGACTATCTCCCAACCGGGACATCTCAAACCTTTTCGTCCATCCCGGGTAAAAAGGACAAATGTCTACCGAATCGGCAGGAAGTGGGTATGGTTTGTACTACGGGTACATGATCTATCGCCCGTGATTTTTTGAAAAAAATCATTTTTAGACTCGCAATATGTGGTTTCTTCAGAGATCCAATGCAAGTTCTAAATGAGCCATTTTTCTTCCCGCCATTTTTTCTCGGCATTTCTCCCGCCATTTCTTCCCGTCAGTTTTTTCCGCCAGTTCTTCCGTCCAGTTATCTTCCTGCCATTTCTCACTATATATATATGTAGGGTTGGCCTCCATTGTCATTGCATATCTCTAGACTCATATCTGCAACCTCATCACTCTTTCCCATGACTTCCATCGTAGCACTAACTCCTAGGGAGGCGCAGGTGCTTTGCGCCTTGAACTACTCCTGCCCGCCGGGCTACTGTGTCCCCGTCGGTTGGATGCTGAGCGCCGGAGGCGTGCCGGTTCCTCCTGTCCCTCTAGGTGTGGCGCGTCGGATGGGCATCACGAACCAATACTACTTCGAGCTCACGCCCTGACGAGGTCCACGTGGCTTGCTTTCATGGCCAAGTCCCACCAGTCAGCCCCTCTGTCTAGATCTAGCCCCGGTGAGAAACGCCCTGACCCCCCCACTTTGCGTGTGGGGCTGCTGATGTGGCTCCGGCCCCACCAGTCTGTCTCTATGGGTAGGTTCAGTCGTGGTAACAAAAGCCCTGGGTTGTTTATGACGTCAGCCTGATGTAATAAATTGTTTTATAATTCCAGAAAATGATTAAATATTGTAAAATTCATATCTTATTATTTATAAGTCAGAAAAATACAAATAATATATCAAAATGTTCAAAAAAATGAGTTCTACCTTTTAAGCTATAATCATGCATTGCTAATCAACTTTAATGACAAGTTTAATTAGAGAACTAAATCAACCCCTCTCATGTGTTTCCGGAGTTTCCCAAGTTAGGGTTTTCAACCCTCGGAACCCCGTTTAAATTGCCGAGCAAGTTTTAGGGTTTCATTTCAATGCAATTCAACTTGTCATATCATCATCCTTGTTTGAGCATTCCGCCTATCCCTCCTTCCCGACCGCCACAGCGCCTCCGTCTCCGTCCATCGCCACGCGCTCCAGCCCCCCTTCCCTTTTAGTGTGTATGTATATATTGTGTATGTATATATTTTTATTATTGTGTATGTATATATTAGGATTTCTCTGAATTAGGGTTTATATCTCTCAACACCGTACCTAACATTCTCCCTTAGCCGCTTTGACTTATCCGTTTTTCCACCTATGCAGAAAATATGGACCCACACGACAGATATGAAGAAAAGGAAGAGTTGATCCAAGGTGTGATCCGCGGGGAAGAAAATTTAGATGTATTGACGTTTCTGAACAACTCCGGTGAGGGTGATCCTCTTTTTGCTGGAATAGACGACTTGTTTGAGGTTGAAGGTGTTGCCTTCCGCGAGGGAGAAGGCGATGCCTTGCGTAATCGAGAAGACGACCGCTTTGGCGAGGTGCATGTAATATAATTAATTCATTAATTAATCATCTGCTATCTATATAGAAATAGTAACGACGATCTTTCTTCTTTTAGCCCTCCGGATCGAAGAAATCTACTGAAAAGAGCAGCCGAGGCCCAACCAAAAAGTTGGGAGACCATGAGAGGTTCAGGATCGAAGATATCGCTGAAGACGACAAACCGACGGCTCCCGAAGTTGTCGCAAACAAATTTGTGGCACAATGCGGAGTAATCGTTAGGGACTTAATCCCGATCACCATTCGAAATTGGAATAGTCCTGCTGATGCGGAAGAGGAGGGAACATGTTTATTAGTCCCTAACAATGCCAAAGATTTACTGTGGAAGAGGCTCATGGTTAATTTCAAACTACCGAAGATAGAGCTGGATCGAAATGCGGAGGATCCAGTTGAGGATGCCTTAGAACATGGGAGAGCCATGGAGGCTAAGGTCAGGGGGTGGGCTTTGAAGAAGATGGCCCAGTGTTTCACCAACTGGAAGAAAAGATTGCACCTTGACTATGTCGTGAAAGAGAAGACTCCCGATTTCAAGAATATTCAGTTTGAGAAGATAAAACCATTCTGGGTTGAGTTTGTGAAATACAAGACATCAGAAAAAGCTAAGAAAATGTCTGCAACGAATAAGATGAATGCTGCTAACAAGAAGTATCACCATACTATGGGGCAAGTTGGCTACAGGGCTGGCATTCCTAAGTGGGAGAAACTTGAGAATGAACTGTGTGCTAAAAATATCACCCCAGAGACAGACGATTGGGTAGAACGTGCAAGGAATTGGTTTTACGGGCATGGGGGCACGTTGGACTCGGAAGGGAAGTGTATATATAACATACGACATAAAGAAGACCCCTTGCCAATCGAGAATATGAGAAAAGCAGTAAAGACTGTTAAAGATGGGGACTTCATTCCCGATAGAGAGAATGATGAGCTCACACTCGCCCTTGGAAATAAGGAACATGATGGACGAACACGAGGCACAAGCGGCTCCAAACCATGGAGGACTGGGTTTCCCGAAGAGAGGAAGAAATATCCTGATAGAAGCCGTCAGAGGAGAAATGACAGGGCGGAAGTTGAAGCAGATATTCAGAAAGAGCAAATGCGTATAATTGAAGAACGAATAAAGCAACAACAAGATGAAATTAACGCACTTAAAGATCAAAGTACTACCGGCCCATCTCAGCAGCACACTGCATTCGATGCTACCGGCCTATCGAATAATCAAAAAAGCAGTGTGGCTTCCACCGAGGTCCCGGGTGATGACAATGGCGATGACGATGGTGCACCGACGATGGCTCCTGTTGGCTACCCAGTGGATGATATCACACAGATGACACACTGCGAGCTACATGTCAAAGTTGTGAACATATCAATGAAGGTGGCGGTCGGCTATGCCTTACCAATTGGATCCACACCAACTTACCACTGTCGTCCGGTTCCACAGGGCTACGCTGTTGTTAGGGTGGATGAAATCATGCCCACCTTTGAAGTTTTGAAGCTTGACTACCCTGCAGGTGAAGGGGATGTGACTGAACTGGGAGACGCAACAAACGTCACCATTCTATGGCCAAAGGAATGTATCGTGCTTCGAAATCACACGCCAAGGCCATCTTCGCCGACGCCTCACCCGTCTCCAGCGAGGTCGTCGCCGCCGCGGCAGCCGTCTTCGTCGCCTCACCCGGCTCCATCGCCTCACCAATCTCCGGCGCAGCCATCGCCGCGGGAGCCATTGCCGGCGCCTCAGGATAAAAAGCGTAAGCGTACTGCTACTCTGCGTCGTGGTAAGCGATCGCCGAAACGTAAACAAGAGCCTCTTTCAAAAGTACCAAAGGTTCCTCCCAAGATAGCTTATGACTGTACTGAAGAGGAGACTGCGACGATCATTGATGCGGAAACGACAGCGTTTTTCGCTAAGCTGAGGCGGCCGAAAGAGCCAGAGTTCCCCAGCACCAAAGAAGAAAAAGGCAAAGTGTTGAAAATGCTAAAGACTCTTCATCAACCCGAGCCAAAGCTGTCATCAGACTATGAGCGTTATATTCTCAAGTCACATGCGGCACAACAAGCCTCGAAGAGCAGTACTGATGCAAGCGAGAAATCTGTTGCCTAGCTTGGAGAACAAGCAAAACAGTCTTGCGCCCCTCTCAAGGTGATTTCCCATACCAATGTGGGGTCGAGAAAATATGCGGCCGAAGAGCAGTATGATCTAGAGGTAGTTGCACAATACGGAGAAGCTGTCGCTGCTCAAGGTATGAGTATTGCCTAGTACTTATCCCAGTTAGAGTACTTCCCCGTGAGTGAAGTAGCATACAAATACCAGTACGGCAAACCTCTCGTCAAACCTGAGGAGGTAAATAATCTTCCAACAAAAATGCGAAGATTGCATAACTGGTACATGCATGCCACAAAGGCCGGGGCTAACTGGATAGTGCTGAAGGTTACAAAAAAGCATTATAGGAAAGAAATAGATGACATGATATCCATTGAATTTGATGAACTATTTCAATTATTCAATCAAGACGCCTTGGACAAATCGATCATCAGTGCCTATTGTCTGTAAGTACTAATTCTATAATTAATTTAGTCTTCAGCTATCTCACCTTATTTATTGCATGTATATAATCATACTGTAATATGCAGAATGAAGATTCTCGAATGCAGCAGAGGACAAATCTATGGCATTGGCTTCATTGACCCATATTGGGTTCATCAAGCTAATCTCAAAACAAACCCCCAGGATACGGAGGATAATATAGTACACGCGTTAAGTTTCAAGAAACCAAAAGGGAAATACTTTTTCCTTACAACTTCGAGTGAGTGTTATTGTCTTGTATACACTTTCTATTTCGCTTACTCGATGTTAAGTATATAATTGACTAGTTATGCATTCGCAGCTTCCACTATATTCTGTTAATCATTCAACTTGACAAAGGGCGTGTACTAGTCATGGACTCGAAACATAAACCCCTTGAGCAGTGGAAGGACATGCAGATGCTTCTCCAGCGGTAATTCTAATCATTACGATACTATATCGGCAATGTTCGTGAATTTTATGATATCAAGTAATTAATAACTTATTTTATTCGTTTTCTTCGCCGGACAGCGCTTGGAAACGGTTCACCAACAAGGCTAGGGGTGTTTGGAAAACGGAGCTTACATTTCAAGCACTAGATATTGTTGGAATTATGCCCTAGAGGCAATAATAAAGATGTTATTATTATAATTCTTGTTCATGATAAAGTTTATATTCCATGCTAGAATTGTATTAAGCGGAAACATTAATACTTGTGTGGTTTGTGAACAACACCGTGTCCCTAGTACGCCTCTATGGACTAGCTCATTGATCAATGATGGTTAAGGTTTCCTAACCATAGACATGAGTTGTCAATTGATAATGAGATCATATCATTGGGAGAATGATATGGTGGACAGACCCAAACTAAGCAAAGCAATTAGATCGTGTCATCGTGTTCGTCTTTGCGAAGCTTTTCTTATGTCAAATATTGTATTCCTTAGACCATGAGATAATGCAACTCCCTGGTATCGGAAGAAAGCTTTGAGGTCATCAAACGTCATCCTATGAGAGGGTGATCATAAAGGTGTCTCTCAGGTGATCGGAAAGTATCTGTTGGGTTGTATGTATCGAGATGGGATTTGTCCCTCCCAAGTCGGAGAGATATACTTCGGGCCCACTCGGTAATCGATATCAACACCGCTTGCAAGCATGTGGTTAAGGAGTTAATCACAAAGTGATATTGGATTACGGAACGAGTAAAGTACTTGCTGTGAACGAGATAGAACTAGGTATGACGATACCGACGATCGAATCTCGGGCAAGTAAAATATCGCGAGACGAAGGGAATATACATATGGGATTGATTGAATCCTGGCATCGTGGTTCATCCGATATGATCATCGATGAATGTGTGGGAGTCAATATGGGTGCCCAGACCCCGCTGTTGATTATTGATAGAAGATCATGTCTGCATATTCTCGAACCCGCAGGGTCACACACTTAACGTGTCTCGACGCTAGGATAGATTGGATAATTGGTTTATGAATTTTTGTTCGGAGTCTCGGATGGGATCCGGGATATCACGAGAGGTTCCGGAATGGTCCGGAAAATAAGATTTATATAAGGCAGTGCAGTTTTTGGAGTTCGGAATTGTTCCGGATTAATCGGTATTGTACCGGAAGCTTCTAGAACCTTCCGGAAGGGGGCCAACGTGGTCCCACCTTCCGGGAGGGGGCATGGGCCTATGAGGGAGTGTCCTGGCCGCATTGGGCCAGGGGCACAAGGCCCCATAGGGCCCAGCCGATTCTAGATAGATTTAACTCGTTTAAATCTAGGGATAGAATTTCTAGATAAGGGGAGAGTTTAAATCGTTTAAACTAGAGATAGGCTTGGAGGAGGGGCTAGGGCTGGCCGCCGCCACCCTCTCTATATATAGAGAGCTGGTGCGCCCCCTCCCCCTAACACACATCTCCCTCCAAGCCCTAGTAGCCCTGCTGCCTTCCACTCTCCCTCCCGACTGTTTGTAGGCGAAGCCCTGCAGCAGAAATTCTCCATCATATACACCGCGCCGTCGCGTTGTAGATCCAATCTATCTCTCCACCCTACTTGCTGGTCCGAGGAAGGAGGAGACGTCGAGGTGCTGCACGTGTGCATCTCACGGAGGCACCGCCACTTGTGGTGCTAGATCGGATCGGATCGCGAGGAGGAGAAGCGAGTACGACTACATCACCCACGTTCCGACGAACGTTCCGCTGTGCGAATCTTCAAGGGTATGAAGATCTAATCCAATCTCTCTCGTTGTTTGCATCTCCTAGATTAGATCTTGGCTTTCCCTCTGTTCGCTTCCGTAGAAAATTTTGATTTACTATGTTGCGAAACCCTTCAGATATAAGCACCACTAACTATATCCGCGCATCTCTTTGATTCTAGTTTTGATACAGCTATTATCATGCTTGATTATTATTTTGATTGAACTATGTTCTCGTAAAGTGCCTGACATAGGGACTAGGTAAAATCTATGTGGATACTATGTTTGCGAGTTCATCCGGCAGACGTGCGATGAGAAGGGCCGAAATTTAGAGCAACTCCACGTACGTAAATAATTTCTATAATTTTTAATGACAATCAAATTGTGTTTAGTTTCATTCATATAGGCTGACTCCTTTCTTAAATCAGATCGAACGACTACGGAACGGTCTTTTGCCAAAGGATCGCGTACGAGCAATTCAGGAGGAATTGGCGGGATTCTTGGATGCAGAAGTCCTAAACCCAAAAGGGGAATACTATTCGGCTGTGTATAGACAATAGGGATTGTACAAAGAGCAACTTTTGTATGTAGTGCATGAATTCGATCCGTGTATCGAATATAATATTGTCATGATGATCTTGTGTAATATAATGGTTCCTTCGTTTATGAGTGCAAAACACTAAATAAACAATAAAACAACATAAATGAATTCTCTGTCGCGGCATAAAAAGTGGCCAAAATGCTGCCGCGGCAACAAAAGTTGCCAAAATGAATTCTCTGCCGCGACAGAGAAATGTGTCAAATCTCTGCCGCGGCAGAAGCTTATTTGTCCCGGTTCGTATTACGAACCGAGACGGTTGCTCCTCCCCCCTCGCACGGAGCAGCGGCCACGTGTACGCTTTTTTGTCCCGGTTGGTAGGGCAACCGGGACTAAAGGTTTGGGCTTTAGTCCCGATTGCCCCGTCCCGGTTGGGTAACCAGGATTAAATCCCCTTACCAACCGGGATCAATGGACCGTTCTGCACTAGTGCTACACGAATAGACTACTAAGCCGAGAGCCAAAAGCCGTCGGCGTATGCCATATAGTTGTCGGCATATGCTACGCCGACGGCTGCACTCGGCGTAGCCTCCTCGGCAAAGGTCTGCCCCGGCGGAGTGCGTGAAGGCTGTCGGCGTATCGAAAAGCTTTCGGCGTATACTACGCCGACGACTGCCCTCGGCATAGCGTCCGTCGGCATAGACTAACGGCCGGTTGCAAAACTAATTTAAAAAAATATTTATTTTTTTAAATTTTTTCAACCTTTTTAAATCTTTGAATTGTTTGACTCATTAATCTCTCAGTTTGAACAATTTTAACACTAATTACACTTAATCGTTGATCAAATTGCAGTCTTGGTAAAACTTCTAAGTCGGTCACTCATCCTCACTACTCCATCTCCAGCACGCTCAATTTCCATGTTCCTTCACAATTTGTTTCTACAAAGCAATTTATATATTGTTGTCAATACTATGATATCAATTTTATTAACTCTTATATTATCATGTCACATGTTTGTAATTTTTTGAAATTACAAACAATTTTTTAAGTAAACAACAATGAATAAGTAAAAATATTATTGAATTCAAATAAAAATATGATGATTTTATTTTTTTATTTTTTTATTTAATATGGAATAATTAATATCTTTAAATCCGTAAATCGGAATTCGACAAATAATGTGTCTAAACTGATCAGAAAAATGAGAGGATCCAAATATGATATCAAAATCAACTTATCATAAACTATGTCGTGATTTTAGCCATAATTTCATTTTTCCGTTTAAAACGATACGCATAAAGGTTCTTAGCTCGGGGCTGAGCCTCACTAAATTTGAAGTGGACCTCTGATGAAATAACATATTGTGAACCTAAAAATGATTTTTGTAAAAAATGATTCGGCAGAAATTTGTCTTTTTTACCAGGGATAGATGGAAAGGTTCGAGATCCTCCTATTAGGACACTGTCCTTGTAAGGTGGTCTAGTATTTTTTTAAATATGGTGGTATCATTTTGAATTAGCCACTTGGTGGTTGCTTCACAAAATCGTCTGTTTTTTGCACTCGGAAAATGAAAAATGCCTTTTTGGCGTGACGAAAAGGAAAATTTCCTCCAGCAACATTGTTCGTCATCCCATTATGCACATGTATTCACAATATAGACACATTATACAAACTATGCCTTAATTTTAGCCATAACATTAGCCATAACGTGAATGTTTCGCATTATTTGGATCGTTTTTAAATTTCTTATGCCCGTTTTAAATTATATATAATATTTTTGTTTCACTTAATTTTTATTTACAAATGTGTAATATTTAAGTGTAGATAGATCGTATTTTTATGCAAATTTTGATATATTATTTATATTTTTCTGAATTAGAATGATTTAGTTATAATTTTTCAAAGTTTAATAAGTTAAAAAATAGCTTTGCCGAGGAAAGCCATCGGCGTAGGCTACGCCGAAAACAGCCGTCAACGTAACTATTCTATGTCGAAAGCAATTTTACGCTGACGGCTGCTTTTTGAAGAGGGCCTTATCGTGGTTTATGCTGATGGCCCCCAGCGTTTGGGGTTTGGGGCCGTAGCGCCGGCCGTTGGTATATCCGTCCTGTACTGTAGTGTTCAGATAAATCAACATACTGAAATCGTTACGGTCTAGGGTACACATGGACATGGCTAGTGCTCGGCCTAGAATTACATACACGCGGCTACGTTGAATCTGTTTGTTTAAGACTATAATCGTATGTTTCCCGCGTAGCTGTGAGTCAGTACATTGAACCTCAATCTGAATCTAGCTAAAGCTGAGTACGTGTAAGTGCTTTTTTTTTTGAAAGATCCAGCAACTGTTGGCTTTCGATTTCGATAGAAGATAGACTATGTACATGTAGGCATTACACCGAAGGAGTCAACAAAAAAGGAAAACAAGAAGATAGAAAAGCTCAAGCAGGCATTACATCATGAATTCAAGGAGGTTCCCAGATGAGCCTTCTGAGTTTTTTCGCTCCCGCGAAGGCCCAACTTTGAGCTTCGTCACAAGCGACTTGGACAAGGTGGCGGAGGGACGACGGCTTATCCTTGAAGACGCGGTTGTTGCGCTCCGTCCAAATCACCCAGATGACTAGGATGATCAGTGAACGGATGTCGGCCTTGTGGTCGTTATTGGAGGCGTGAATCATTGCTTCCCACGCATCCAGGAGCGAGTCATGCATACTCCATGAGCGCGGCGACAACCCTTCGCAGTGTGGCCATGACGCAATGGATGCCCAAAGAAGACGGGCGAAAGGACAATCGAGGAACAAGTGTTTATCCGTCTCCAGACTGCAGACACACAACGGGCAAAAGTAGCAGTTGGGTCATTCCCGCAGCATAAGGCGGTAAGCACACCAGAGCCGATTTTGAAGGAGGAGCCATGCAAACATTTTGCACTTGGCCGGCGCACAGGCCTCCCATACGAGATCGGGCATGACGCTGAGCTGCCGCCCTTCCAACTGGAGGTTGTATGCCGATTTAGCTGAGTACACCCCGTCGGGAGAGGGAAGCCAGAGGATGGAGTCGTCCTGGCCGCCGATGAGGGCTGGACCATGGGTGTTGAGTTCCCACCAGAGTAGCAAGAAGTCAGCCAGAATCGCCTGGGCAGGGGCGCGCCGAAGATCAAGGACCCAGCAATGATCCAGAAGTGCGTCAGCGACGGAGCGGTGCTTGCGGGCGGAGTGCTTGAAGAGTAGGGGGAAGCGAGAGCGCAGCGTGGAGGAACCTATCCAAGTGGACCACTGGGCTGGTTCCATGAGAGCTTGAGCTGGCACCCTAGGCCTCAGGCCCTTGCGCCGCTGGTCACTCCGTCCGTGGCGGCCACCCATCCCCTGCCTCCCTCCCCCTTCCGGCGGCGTCGCCCACTCCCCTGGTCATGCAGCATGGCGCCGCGGTCTCCCTGGATCCGGGGGCGGATGTCGAGGCGCGCTCCCCGCTTGGATCCCCCAGTCCCGCCGGTGAGTCCTCCCCCTGGAGCCCCTGTCGGTCGGCGCAGCTGCTTCGGAATCTGCGTAGTCGCAGCCGCTCCCTCCCGTGCTCTGGTGGGCACTCGTCGGCCCGCTCCTCCCCGGCCGATGCCCAGCAGTCCGTTGCGCGCACCCGCCTCCAGTCGGTCATCGTGCGCCCCTCGCCTTCAGTCAACACGGCAGCGCCCACCCCTTGCCCAGATTGGGTGACCGTCTCCTCGAGGCATGGCCGGCCCCGGGGTACCCCCCCATTTGCGGCGGCGAACCCCTCGGCCCAGGCGCCCGCTTCAGACCGGCGGTCTCCCCGCAGCTCCTCGCCCGCGTCCCTCGCAGCGCGCGAGGCCTTCTTAAGGCGCTTCTGCGGCTTGTGCTTCCGCTGCCTTAGCAAGAGCCATCGTCGTTCTGAGTGTAGGGATCCTCTCCGCTGCATCGAGTGCCGGCTTTGGGGACACTCCTCCTCCTCGCCCCGCTGCCCCGCTCGCCCTAGTCAGGAGGCGCCTCCCGCCTTCCCCTCTCCTCGGCTGCCCGTCCGTGAGCGGCTCCGCTTCCCGGCCCCGCCTCCGCCCGTGGAGATGTTGCATCGCACCTCCGCCCTTCCCGCCCCCCCATCGCCCCTCTGTAGGGCCAACGGTGATCGTCAGTTCGCGCTTCATGGACCACGAGTTGCGCACCCTGCGCAGCCGTGGCGTGCTTGTCAAGGCGGTGGAGCAGTTCCACAACTGCAACCCGCTCCTCGTTGGCAAGGAGCTCGAGGCTAGGCTGCGGCTCCCGCCGCACGTGCTGCGCGTCACCCGCCACCACCCGGAGGCTTTCTTCGTCAAGTTCGACTTCTCCAAGCACCGCGACGACGCGCTCCGCCTCGGCACCATCATGGTGGATGGAAGTGCCTTCCTTCTGCAGCCCTGGCTTGAGTCCGACCATGCCATGCACCAGTCCTGGACTTACCATGTTCGGGTGTGCGTCGAGCGCATGCCGCTGCACATGTGGAACCTTGAGGGCGCCCAGGAAGTCCTCGGCCGGCGGGTGCTGGTGGACCGCCTTGCCAGCCGGACTTACGGCCAGGAGAACACCGCCATCTTCAGCTGTTGGGTTTGGTGCTGGGAGCTCGCTCACATCCCCAGCAGCCACGCCTTCGTCGTCTTCCCTGAGGGAGCCGGCCGCGTCGTCGAGATGCTTGGCTACTCTCCGCCCTCCCGTCAGGTGGCCCCGCCACCCAACGGCCTACGCTTCGACGCACTTGTGCACGTTGACTTGGTGGAAGACTGGCGCGTGCCTGAGCAGCGCACGCCTTCGTCGGGCCAAAGCGGCCTGCCCTCCTCTAGCTCCGAGGACGAGCCCCCGTACCCAGCCGTGAGCCCTACACCTGGGTTATGGTTGTACCTGATGGCGAGGGCACTCGTCGCGGCCCCGCTCCTGGCGCTTGTTCGGGTGGTTCGAGCGGTGGCTCCGGGGGTGATCGGCGCCGCGACGACGAGGGCGACTCCTCTGGCCGGCGCCGTCGGCCTGGTCTGGAGCTTTCCTCCTTGCGTGTTCGGGGCGGGCATGACGCTGCCCCCGCCCAGGGGCTTCGCGGCGACCGCCACCACACTCGCTCTCCTCCTGGCTCGTGGCGCCGTCGGGCGGCCTCGTCTCCTCCTCGCGCTGATGGCGAAGTACTCCCTCCGCCCCCGCCGCTGCCTTATGACGGGTCGGTGCCCCAGCTGGCCTTCCCGGGTGGCGCTGCGGCGCCGGGCGGCCCTGCTCGTTCGCCGCCCCTCTCGCGTGCGCCCAGTCCCGTTTCGGCGTGTTCCTCTGACCCCCTCTCTGACATCGTGATGGTTGACTTTCTTGAACTTGAAAACTGGGCCCCCCAAAGGTTCGACCCCATGGAGACGGAGTTTGATGCCGTGCACGCCGCGGCCACGAGCCGGCCCCTCTCCTTATCGTTTGAAGCCTTGCTGTCTGGGGCCGGTGAGAGGGTGGCATCTCCGCAGCACTCACCTTCACCCCTGGGGCGGACGCTGCACCCTCCATCTGCGAGCGACAGCCTGCTGGCTGTCACCAGCCAGGTTGATGGCCTGCATCTGGCTGATGGCAGGGCCGCTGCTGAGGACCTGCTGTAGAGCCTCTTCGCCGAGCCGCCGGCGTCCATCCTGGGGGCCTCGCCCCCGTCCCCGGTCACGGTTCCTCGCCAGACGGAGCCCCCGGCAAGCACCCGTCGCACCACGCGCCAATCTGCAAAGTTGGCGGCCATCCCTGTCTCGCAGCGGGCATCGGTGCGCCTGGCCAAGGAGCTCGGGGTCGTCGACCAGTCGGAGCAAAGTGCCGCCAAGGCGGCGTCAGGTCTAGTTGCGCGTTTCAACACGCCACTGGACGATGTGGACATCGATAGCCTTGCCCTCCTCACCCTCGTCGATCGTGAGGCCATTCTTCGGGCTGCTTCCAAGGAGGAAGGAGCAAGCGCTACAGCCGTGGCGGCTCATTAGTTATCCATGGTATCTGCCACTTTTAGTTTTCGGCGACAACCAGCCTTAAGCTGGTTTGAGTTAGGGATGTCTTCGGTAGGTGGTCCTATTAACTTAGTCTCGGGACGATCTTTTTGGGGTTGTTTTGGTTCGGATCGTCCCTCCCCCTTGTATGGCAGTTTTGTGGTGCCTTTTAGTAAATGTCAGTCGCTGAATGTGTGTCGCGTCCCTTGTTTCCCCAATGAGTGAACCCATCTACCCTATCCTCGGTTGGAACCCGCGAGGCCTCAACAGCATTGCCCGTCGCGAGGTGGTTGCAGAAATGGCCACGCTTGCCAAAGCTACAATCCTCTGTGTGCAAGAAACCAAGCTCGCGTCCATCTCCGCCCGCGATGCGGCCGAGATTGCTGGGCCCGCGCGGCGTGATTTCTTCTTCCTGCCCGCGACCGGCACGCGAGGCGGCATCGCTATATTCTGGGACGCCTCCGTCGTCTCCCTCACCAATTGCGCCTTGGGCGCCTTCTCAATCTCCGCCACCGTTACCATCTTGCGGTCAGGGACATCCTTCCTCCTGGCGACGGTGTACGGTCCTGCGGAAGATGGAGCCAAACCGGCCTTCCTCCAAGAGCTTCAGGCGCTGCAGCCCGCCCGTGGTCAGCCGTGGCTGATGCTGGGGATTTCAATCTCATCTACGAGGCTAGAGACAAGAACAACCTTAACCTCAACAGGCGCCTCATGGGGCAATTTTGGGCCGCCCTCGACCGGGCCGAGCTTAAGGAGCTTCGGTGCCAGAACCGGGCCTTCTCCTGGAGCAACGAGCGTCTTCAGCCTACCCTTGTGAGACTTGATAGGTTCTTCTGTAACGTCACCTGGGAGTCGCTGTTTCTTTGCTGTGCGGTCTAGGCAATGTCGACTTCGCAGTCTGACCATTGCCCCTTACTACTCTTGGACATCCAATATCCGCCTCGCCGCGCCTCGTTTCGCTTTGAGTCGTTCTGGCCTAGTTGCCCTGGCTTCTTCGAGGTGGTTACCTCCGCCTGGAATCAACCCTCAACCTCCCAGAACCCGCTCGACCGCCTTCGCGCCAAGCTCCGAAGTACTGCTCGCGAGCTGCGCCTATGGAGTCGCCTACACTTTAGTGACACTCGCTTCCAATTCCACCTCGCAACTGAGATAGTGCTCAGGTTCGACGTGGCGCAGGACTCTCGCCCTCTCACTCCTCTGGAAGCGGCTTTCCGCAAGCTTCTGAAGGCTTGCATCCCTGGCCTCGCTGCTGTGGAAAGGGCTCGGCGCCGCCAAGCTTCGCGCCTTATGTGGCTCAAGGAAGGAGATGCCAACACCCGCTTCTTCCACCTGAAGGTCAATGCCCGTCGTCGCAAAAACCACATTCACACCCTTCAATCTGACTCCGCCGTCCACTCTTGTCACGACGACAAGGTGTCGCTACTTCACCGGCACTTCTCCTCTGCTCTAGGGGCGCCCATGCAGTGCGCGGCCGCGATCAACTGGGATAGCATACCTCTCCCGCACGTAGACCTCACCGGCCTTGACATCCCATTCCGTGCCTCCGAGATCTGGGAGGCCATCAAAGCCTCGCCTTACGAGAAGGCCCCAGGCCCCGACGGCTTCACAGGAGTATTCTGCCGTCGCTGCTGGGCCATTATATGGCGCGGCATCGTTGCGGCGTCCGATCACCTATACCGGCTGGCAGGCGGGGACTTCGCCAGCCTCAACGGAGCCCTAATTTGCCTTCTCCCCAAAAAGGCGCAAGCTTCTTTCATCAAAGACTATCGGCCCATCAGCCTAATCCACTCCTTCGCGAAGCTTTTTTCCAAAGTCCTCGCGCGGCGGCTGGCCCCGCACATGGGCGAGCTGGTCTCAGACGCCCAGAGTGCATTTCTCAAGTCTAGGTGTATACATGCGAATTTTCTCTACGTGCGCAACCTTGCTCGATCCATGCATCGGCACAAGAAGCCTTGCCTCCTGCTCAAACTAGACTTCGCCCAAGCTTTTGACTCTATATCCTGGGGATATCTCCTTGAGCTTCTCCAACGTCTAGGGTTCCCGCCACGCTGGCGCGATTGGATTTCACTCCTTTTTTCCTCGGCATCTACATCGGTACTTCTCAACGGCGTCGCCGGTCCTCCCCTCAACCACCGCCGCGGTCTGCGACAGGGAGACCCACTCTCCCCTTTACTTTTTGACATTGCCATCGACCCTCTACACGGCCTACTTCAGCAGGCATCTGCCACCGGTCTACTTCCCCCTCTGCCAATAGGGGCGGCGTCATCACGCATTAGCCTTTACGCCGACGACGCCATCATCTTCGCCAACCCGGACCGTGACGAGCTCTCTACCCTCCTGAGCATTGTAACTAGGTTTGGTAATGCTTCAGGGCTTCGGATCAATGCCTCCAAATGCTCAGTGGCTCCAATCCGCTGTGGCGGTCTCGACCTCGACAGCATCCTTCATGGTTTCCGGGGGCAGCGTATTGGGTTCCCGCTAACCTACCTGGGTCTGCCTCTGGCCCTGGGGCGCTTACGTCTCGTGCATCTACAACCCATCCTTGACCGGGCCCGGGCCAAGCTCGCGGCGTGGAAGGGGAAGCTGCTGAACGCAGGCGGGCGCCGCGCCCTCACTCGTTCAGTCCTCGACTCCCTGTCTATCTTCGCCCTCACCGCGCTGCGTTTACCCCAAAAATTCTCCTCCGCCTTCAACAAAGTTCGATGGCACTTCATCTGGGACGTTGGCGAGAACGAAATCACCGGCGGCAAGTGCAAAGTCTCTTGGCAGACGGTCTGCTCCCTAATGAAGTTTGGTGGCCTCGGTATCCTTCACCTAGGGATTTTTGCGCGGGCCTTACGCCTACGCTGGCTATGGTTAAAATGGCATCACCCGGAGCGTCCTTGGACCAGGTTGGGCACCCCTTGTGACGCCCTTGACCACGATCTTTTCTCCGCTGCTACAAGAGTAACTTTAGGGGATGGTCGGTCGGCATCGTTTTACGTGTAAGTACTAATAACCACCAACAGCGAATCTAGGGCGGAGACACTTGCATTTTGTTTCGATTCCTTGCTGCGCGCGTGGGTAGGCTTTCTTAACCGGTTATTAGGACACATTGACTGTTAGTATAGTGAGATCGAGCTCTCAAACAGCGTCATGTGACGGCGTATTTACGTACGTAGCATTGAACGGGAGTATAAAACATGAGGGGCTTCTTTGATTCATAGGATAGTAAAAATATAGGAATTAAAAAGACATAGGATTGGAGTGTCATACCTACTTAAATCCTATGGGAAGATGCATTCCATTTGATTATAGCAAAGGAATTTTCCATGAGCTATGACCTAATGCTTTTTTCCTATGGAATTTATACTACAAGATTTCTATAGGATTATTTCCTATGGAATTTGATCCTATGAATCAAACAACTTGTGTAGAAAAATTTCCACAGGATTCAAATCCTACACAATTCCTACAAAAATTCTATGAATCAAAGGAGCCCGAGCTCTGCACGCTTTTATGTAACTACTACACGTGGAAACAGGGCCCATCGTCTAAGCATACCTCTCCTTTTTTTTATTCTCTCAGCGTACCTCTACTAGCACTAGTGAAAACAGGGGCTATAGTCCCGACTTATAAGGCCACTGGTCCCGGTTTTAAAACCGGGACTAATCAAGCGGAACTAGAGACACACGCACTAGTTCCGGCATGTCACCAGCCGGGACAAATAAATGGTTGTCCATGTAGACGTCGTGCCGCGCGCGGGGTGCTCCCATTAGTCTCGGTTGATGTTATTGACCGGGACCAGTGGTTCTCTGTCCCAGCAGCATTTTGTGCTTTTTCTCTGCCGTGGCAGAGAATTCATTTTGTATTGTTTTATGTATTTTTTTCATTTCAAAATGGTGCATCGTGGTATGATCTTTATCATTCCTTTGTGTGTAAGACCAAGGTCTATGGAACTTACACATTAGGTGTGTTGTAAGAGTATCGAATATACATCTACTTAAAATATTATCATATCATGTCACTGGCCCAACAACAATCTAAACTAGACGCTTTTAATTTATCCATTGCAAGTTTTACGTGGCTTAGGACTTTCGAAGATAGAATCATTCTTACCTACGAACATGGAACCACAACGAAGATAACCAAATTATTAACAACTCATTGGAAATTAGATAAGACTATAGTAGGAGAGACAGACACCCGCTAGCCACTTATGCAAACTAGTTGCATGTCAAGCGTGGAACATGTCGCATGTGCGAGGACATATAAAGTTTGTCCGGGCCGCTTCATCCCACTATGCCACCAATATCTAAAGTACAAACAAGAAGCAATAACATGAGTATTATCGCCCACATACTCATATGTGTACTATCCGTGCGAAGCATCAACACATAGATCTGGCTCTAATACCACCGTAGGGTTCGTAGCATAGAAAACAAAAAAATTCCTACGATGGGAACAACTATGTACCAATATCTATCTACTAGATACACGCAATGGGTGGATATACATCCATAGAGAATATACCCTTGTAGACCGACAAAGTTTAACAATGTTGTACTCGTGGATGATGTATACGAACGGTTGTCGATCTCAAGATCGAGAAGAAGTCTAGCGCAGCAAATCAGCGGCGCATTGATGCTCGCACACACGTCCAAGCCACCGAGAAACCTCTGCCTCCTCGCTCCAGCGATGCAGCGAAAGCAACAACTCTTTCTCAACAAAAATCCACCGGGAACATGTATCTCGCTAGTCCGAGACCGTGGGGGATAAACTAGAGGGGGAGAGAGATCCTTCACGAGGAGGTGTGTGTGAGAGAGAGAGGGAGAGGGGGGGCTTTATATAGGAGGGAGGGGGCACCCCAAGGGGGTGGCCTGCGCATGGGGGCTTCCCCCTCCCCTCCTTCCATTCATGTGGGTGGAGCTCCCACTCACATTTAGCCTCTTCATTTCTCCACCAAAATCCCACTCGAAAATCCCATTAAATTTCCACCAAATTTAATGCAATCTCTTTTTAAATAAAACTCCTTTTATTTATTTATTCAGAATTTTGGCAATTAAATTAATTAACAAACATTCACATAAAACCCTTGCTAGTATTCTATTTTACATGCAGAAACACTTTTAGCAATTTCACCCAAAACAATTCCCGTGTCTAGTGAAATAAATTCATGCGCTTTGTAAATCTTTTCGTCAAGAAACTATTTTTTCCAAATGGTGTCGATGTCTATTAAGTGTATCACCCTACGGTTCGTGAATAATGCGGACATGATCGAGACCCCTCTTAGATCAATAATCAGAAGCAGGACCTGGAGATCCATACTGACTCCCACACATTTAACAATGACTTCTTGTGATCGTGAGAACCTTTTATGCTAGAATCTTAATCCTTCTTTCTCGCGATATATTACATGCCCAAGATTCGATCATCGGTATCTGCATACCTAGTTTGATCTCGTCACCGACATGTACTCTTTTCTTGTTTCCGTGATATAACATTCTAGTGATCAAATCACTTGCTTGTAAGCTAACCAATGTGATATCACCGAGAGGACCCAGAGTATATCTCTCTGTCATCGGGATGGACAAATTCCACTCTTGATCCATGGGCCTCAACATAACACCTTCATAGCAGTGAACCCATCTTTATAATCACCCTGTTACAGTGTGGTGTTTGATGTTATCAAGATACTCTTCTAGTGTTAGTGATTGACATGATCTCATGGTCTAAGGATTAGGATTACTTCGTATGATGTTATAGCAATATAAACACAATGACTTTGATCGTAATGCTATACTTAGGATGAATGTTCATCACACCATTCCAATAATACTGTGACCTCATTATTAACAACATCCAATGTCCGTGATCTGGAAACCTTGATCATCTTGTTAATCAACGAGCTAGTTTATAAGAGAGGCATAACTAGGAACTTTCCATTTGTTTATTAAATACACATGTATTAACGTTTCTATATTAATACAATTATAGCATGCAAAATAAACATCTATCATATACTTGGAATATACATAATAACAACTTGATTATTGCCTCTCAGGGCATGTTCCCTTCAGTCTCGCATTTGCACTAGAGACAATAATCTAGTTACATAGTGATAAATCTAACACCATGGAGTTCTAGTGTTGATCATGTTTTGCTCTAGGGAGAGTTTTAGTCCACGGATCTGCTACATTGAGATACGTGTGTACTTTACAAATCTTTATATCTCCATCCTTGACATGCTCGCGGATGGAGTGAAACCGGCGTTTAATATATTTGGAATTCTTGTGAGACCATGGATCCATTGTTGTCACAATAGATCACCATTGGGTCCAACACGCTAGCAACCACACCTAGTTCGGTTATAAACTCCTTCATCCAAACTGCTTCCTGAGCCGCTTCCAAAGCAACAACATATTCGGCCTCCGTTGTTGATCCTGCCACCACGGGTTGTTTGGAACTCCTCTGACTAACCACTCCACCATTCATGAGAAATACTTATCTGGATTGAGACTTTGAGTCATCCGGATCGGTGTTGAAGCTAGCGTCGACATAACACTTAGCGACGAGCTCTTCTTCACCTCCGTACATGAGAAACATTTCCTTAGTTCTTCTTAAGTACTTAAGGATATTCTTGACCGCTATCCAGTGTTCCGATCGTGGATTAGATTGGTATCTACTAGTCAAACTAATAGCATGTGCCACATCCGGCCTTGTACATAGCATGGCGTTCATTATAGAGTCTATGGCTGAAGCATAGGGGACCTTGTCCATTATCTCTTTTTCTTCCGTTGTAGCGGACTTTGAGTCTTACTCAATGTCTTGCCTTGCAACATAGGTAAGAAACCTTTCTTACTTTCGTCCATTTTAAACTTCTTTAAAACCTTATCAAGGTATGTACTCTGTGATAGCTCTATTAGGCGCCTTGATCTATCTCTAAAGATCTTTATGCCTAATATGTATGACGCTTCACCTAGGTCCTTCATTGAAAATTTTCTATTTAGATAACTTTTTACACTGTTTAAAATATCTACATCATTTCTGATCAGTAATATGTCATCCACATATAATATTAGAAAATCCTCATCGCTCCCACTCACTTTCTTGTAAATACAAACCTCTCCATAAGTTTGGACAAATCCAAACTCTTTGATAACCTTACCAAAGTGGAGATTCCAACTCCGGGATGCTTGCTTTTGCCCATAGATGGATCACTGAAGCTTGCATACCTTGTCAGCATCCTTAGGATCGACAAAACCCTTTGTTGCATCATATATATAAGTCTTCTTCAATGTTGCCATTGAGGAACGCGGTTTTGACATCCATCTTCCATATCTCATAGTCGAAATATGCAGCAATTGCTAACATAATCCTAACTGACTTTAGAATATCTACGGGAGAGAATGTATCATTAGTCAATGATACGTCATAAACGTATCTATAATTTTTTATGTTTCATGCTTGTTTAGTATCAACTTTGCTATGCTTTGTCCACACTTTGAGGTATTTTTATACATTTTCTGGAACTAAGCCATTAACAAGATGCCGCAGAGCCAATTGCCTGTTTTCTGCTGTTTTTGGTTTCAGAAAAGCCAGAAAAGAAATATTCTCAGAATTGGACGGAACAAAAGCCAAAGTCGATATTTTACACGGAGCCCGAAGGAGAGACGAAGGAGGGCACTAGGGTGGCCACACCATATGGTGGCACGGGCCCCCTGGACGTGCAGCCACATGGTATGGCCCCCTGGCCCTCCACCGACCTTGCCCTTTCGCCTACTTATACGTCTCCCCGAGACGTAAACCCGAACGCGATCAGATCTCCACAAAAAGTTGTTGGAGATATGCCCTAGAGGCAATAATAAAAGTATTTATTATTATATCTTTGTGTTTATGATAAATGTTTACATTCATGCTATAATAGTATTAACCGGAAACATTAATACTTGTGTGATTTGTAAACTAAATTAGAGTCTCTAGTAAAGCCTCTTTATAATACTAGCTTGTTGGTTAATAGATAATCATGGTTTCTGGATCATGAACATTCAGATGTTGTTGACAACAAGATCATATCATTAGGAGAATGGTATGATGGACATACTCCTATAGATAAGCGTAGCATAAAGATCAAGTCATTTCAATAGTTCGTTTACTATAAGCTTTCTGATACATGTAACCTAATTCCTTCGACCATGAGATCATGCTAATCACCATCATTGGAAGGATGCTTTGATGACATCAAACACCACACCTTAACTGGGTGGCTATAAAGGTAGCATTGAGTGTTAAGAAAGTATGTACTGAGGTCAAGAGTGGGATTTGTCCATACATATGACGGATAGATATACGTTGGTCCCTCTCGGTGGAATGTCATCCAATTAGCTTGCAAGCATGTAACTGGTTTACAAGGTATCACATATCACGGGAACGATAAAAGAATACTTATCGGTAACGAGGTTGAACTAGGTATGCAGAGATACCGACGATCAGACCTCGGATAAGTAAAATATCGCGAGACAAAGGGAAATTGGTATCATATGTAAGTGGTTCATTCGATCGCAAAGTAATCATATAAATATGTGGGAACCATATGAATTTCCAGATTCCTCTATTGGTTATTGATCGGAGAAGAGTCTCGGTCATGTCTGCATAATTCACGAACCGTAGGGAGACACACTTACAGATTCGATGTTGTTTAGTAGATATGGAATGTAAGTAGGGAGACCGAATGTTTTTCGGAGTCTCGGATGGGATCCGGGATATCACGAGGAGATCCGGAATGGTCCGGAGAATAAGATTCATGTAAGGAAAGTCCAACTCCGGAGTTCGGGAATGGTTCTGGTGTTTTCACCGGAATGATCTAGAAGGGTCTAGAAGGTTCACCAGACCGGAAGGGGAAGGGTGCATGAATGTGTCATGACTAAGTGGAATGATTTCATCATGTACTAGGTTGCTTGGTTGGGCGTTTGAAAGAAAGAAATTAAACTCCAAATTGAAAGTCAAAAGACAAGTTTGAAAAGTCAAACTGGGACAATGTTTCTAGGTGGAGGAAGGAGAGAATCCTTCTCTCCCGCCACCACAAGCCTAGTAGGAGAGGGAGTTGGGGAAGGATTCAAACTCCCCTCTCCCAAGATGACCCCCTCTCATAAATAGAGGGGAGGGGGTGTCCCCCCAAGACACACCACAACCAGCCCCTCCCTACACCGTCGCCGTGCCGCCAGCCGCCGCCGCCAGCCGCCGCCGCCGCAATGCCGCCGCCGACCACATCCTCCTCTCCTGCTTCAAAACCCTAGATCACCGGGGAAACCCTAATACTCCACCATGACCCTCTCCGGCTTAGGCGAAGCCCTGTGGGATCTTCCCTCTAATTCTGACACCACGTCGTCGTGCTGCCAGAATCGCGTGTAGAGAACTACAACCTCCGCTGCATGCTGGAACAAGGGAGAGGAAGGTCTTCATCGAGTACCGAACGTGTGACTGACTGCGGAAGCGCTAACGGAACGCAGCGCCGGAAGGATTTTCTACACGATCTTAAGATTGGCAAGTGTACGACTACATCACCGACGAGAATCTGCTCTCGTTAACCGCTTTGGAATCTTCGAGGATGAGTACTCTAATCGACTTGTTGCTACAATCTTGTAGATAAATTGTGACACCCCCCAAGATCCGGGCTAAACAAATCCCAGATCTCCGTCTGAAATAAGCTTAACCTTGAGCTCGAGAATATCCAGTGAGGAATCGGTAACACGGCAGTGACCCTATGACACAAAAATTTATTACAGCAAGCTCATAACTGAGCAGAGAACCAAATTATTACAAGCAGAGGTCACTGACCACAAACATCAAACAACGGAAGGCAAATTATGCTATTAAGTATAGCAAACTTAACAAATGGCCTAAGAGGCTTGAAGCATAACGATGATGTCCCAGCCCATAGATTCCAGGCTGCCGGCTGGGAACCCCAAGCTACTCGTCGATGTCGATGTAGTACCAAACTGATCTTTAGGGAACACTTACTCTGCCAAAAGTATCAACAAAGCAAGGGTGAGTACAGGGTGTACTCCGCAAGACTTATGGCTGGTGGAGTTGTTTTGCATAAAGCCACTTTTGTTTATGAAACAAGAGGGAGAAGAAGCTCGTCTAGTCAAAGTATTTTAAAAGGGGATAAGAGAGCGGCATCTCCGAAATATTGGTCATCATCTTTTGATATCCACCAAATCATCATCATCTGAACTAGGATCACCCCCTCGTACCCATGAGGAAGCATCCTTAAGCACACGTTGATCTACCAAGTTTTACGATTAGGTTAGAGTTCTCTATGATCTTAGAATCTGGTCACCAAGCGTTCATAACCGTGAACATGGCTTTTCGAAAAGATTTAACCCTGCAGGGGTGTACAAATTTAACCACACGTACCAACCGACTCTTAATGCCAGATCATTAGCCCTCTTCCTTGGAAGGCCGGCAGAGGGTGTGGTTGGACACGACCTTTACCTTGATTTCGTCGAGACCATGAGTCACGCAATAAGTATGGTTCCGTCGTAACAGGTCAAATCCCGAAGCCGGTACTTAAAGATGTGAGGCGAAGTTGGTTTACCAGGGGCGCCATCTACCCCAAGCAACCTCGGCCACGCTTACCTACCTGTTATGAATGCACCAACTTCAGCCGGCAAATCTTTCAAAAGATTTTCTATGCATATGTCGAATGGAACGCCCGAACTATGTGACTCATGGAATCTACTAGGCAAGTTAATTAGGCGAGGGGTTCCCAAGCCCCGTGTGGCTGTACGCTCGTCTCGGTTCCAAAGGCAAGAAATCAGTTCCTAGTGGTGGCGAGCATGGGACTAGAAAAACCACATCCCACCGTGGCCTCCCATACAAGCCTTAGCATGTTTAACTCATATCACCTCTGATATCATCTCATCACGTTCTCCTGTCATACTAGATTCTCTGCATCTGATACATCATCAGGATGGACCAGAACTGACAGCTATGCATGGCTAAGCAAACACATATATAAGCTCTAGCAGTGCACACAAGCCAAACCTAGTTATGCTAGGAGCAGTGGAACAGGTAATATAAGCTCAAAGGGAGTATGCAATAGATAGGATACTCTATCTATCGATGAAAGACCACAGTAGAATCGTATGCATCATGGCAAGGATTAAAATGCTTTCAAAATGGTAGGATTATATCATGGTGGGGCTATGCTTGCCTTTGCCAGTTGATGACATATAAGCAGATCTTCGGAAGCCTTGAACTTGACTTCATTACAGTTGGTCAAGTATTGTTCGTCAATCTTCAATCTTCGATGGTGTTGATCTCGGTCTTCGATCTCGAGCTCGATATCGTATTCTACCGCGAAGAACCAAATCACCGGAAAGAAAGGTAAACAATCAACACATGGAATCGATGCAATGCTCAAGCAGGGATGATGATATGACAAGTTAAATGGCATTGAAATGTAACCCTAAAGCATGCTCGGCAATTTAATCGGGGTTCCGAGGGGTGAAAACCCTAATTCGGGAAAACTCCGGAATCATATGAGAGGGGTTAGTTTGTTCTTCTAATTAAACTTGTCATTTAAGTTGTTTAACAATGCATGATTATAGCTTAAATAGCTAGGTTTTATTTTTCTGAACATTTTGATATATTATTTGTATTTTTCTTACTTATGAATAATTAGATATTGAATTTACAAGTTTTATTCAAATTCTGAAATTATTAACTCAATTATCAAAAGCTTATTAAACTTTTTACACCCAGTCACAGTCTACCCACAGTGACTGACTGATGGGCCCTGAGCCACCTCAGCAGCCACGCAAGCAAAGTGGGACAGGGGGCGGTTTGCTATTTTTCACCTAGGCAGAGATTAGCCACAACTACTCACGGGTGGGGCCAGGGTTGGGTCAACATGCCACGCAGGCGCCACGCGGGCTCGCCGGGGAGCACGACAGAGGGCGGCGGTTGGCGGAGCTAGGAGGCGAGCGGGCTAGCACGGAGGGACGGGTTCAACGCAGCACTCTGCGGGGGGGCTAACTGGGGCGGCGCCGCCATGATATGGTCGCCGGAGCGACTTCCATGATGACGGCCAACAGTGGCAAGCGGCAGTGCACGGTGGGGTGACGATTCAGAGAGGAAGGGAGACAGAGGAGAGGGTCGGAGTGGACCGTATGCTCACCAAGAATGCAGCAAGCTTGTCAGCGAGGCCGGAGGAGGATGGAATTGTCCATGGCGACGGCGGCCGGAGCTCGGACCTGGGGCGTCGATTGGAGCGAAGAGGGTGGCTTCGGCTGGCGCTAATTGGGGCAATCGACCTAGTCGACGACGGCGGTCACGACGGTGGCCTTAAACGAGGGAGGGGAGGCCGGGAACGATGGGAACGACGAGGTACTGGCCGGAGCTAGGGTTCGTCTTTGGTGCACGAGCAACACAGAGCCGGGGAGAGGGGAATATGGGGATGAGGAGAGAGGGCGGAGCACGGCGCGGTTCTTATCCTCTCCAGAGAGCGGCGACGGGCATCACGGCGCGGGCGCGCATCGCGTCAGCAGCGGACGGCGGTGGAGGCTCCAGCGAGCAGCTTCTCGTCGAGGAAGACGACGAAGAGGTATGTGGGGTTGGGCCTGGAGTGGGCCGCTGCAGGGCCGGGGTGGGCTGCAACAAAGGTTGCAGAGAGGGAAGAGGGAGTGGGCTGCGGCCTGGGAAGCTGTTGCTCATTTTTTTTGCAGAAACTTTCCATTTTCTGTTTTTATTTCTATTTTGTAATTTCAAATTTCTTTCTGTTTTTTTGAATCATTCAAAAATACTAGAGGCTTTTATAAAGTATATGAAATAGTGTGGGGCCCTTTTAATCTAGTTGGGCTCCAATTATTTTTGTCCATTTCCAATATTTTCAAAACCATTTGAATGTTTCAAAGAGGGGAAAAAGATTAGGGTTTTTAGGGTTTGATTTGTTTTCTTCAATGCACAATTTAAATGATGATGCTCATGAATGCACAAACAACCCTAAATATTGATTAAGTAGAACTGGGGTGTTACATAGATCTTGGCTTGTGTGTGTTCATGCGATAGATTTTTTTTCCATGCTACGAACCCCTACAGTGGTATCAGAGCCATGTCTATATGTAGATCTGTTGCACGAATAGAACACAATGGTCATTGTGGGCGTTGATGTTTTTGTTGTTGATTGCTTCTTGTGTACTTTGCATCTTGCGGGATGGTGGGATGAAGAGGCCTGAACTAACCTTACATACATCGTTCATGAGACTTTCTCCACGCTTGACATGCAACTTGTATTGCATAAGTGGCTTTGCGGGTGCCTGTTACTCCCAACATAGTGAAGATTCAATTTACAATGGGTGATTGACAATACTAGTATCAATGTTGTGGTTCTTGTTCGTAAGTTAGAACGACACTTATTGAAAGCCCCAAACCACGTAAAATATTCAACGAAAATTAGAGGCGTCTAACTTTGTTTTGCAGGGGTGTGATGTGATGTGATATGGCCATGATTGTGATTATATGTGATGTATGCATTGTTCCTTATTGTAAGTCGACAACCGGTAGGAGCCTTATGGTTGTCTTTTAATTTTGTTAAGACATGTGTGTCTATTTTTCAAAGTAGTTGTAATAATTGATGCTGGTGGACGACGACCATGGAGCGGTGTCATTGACCTTGACGCCAAGCCGGTGATGATGGAGATCATGTTCGTGCTTGAATATGGAGATCGAAGGCACTAGAAGAAAGGCCATATCATATCACATATTTTGAATTGCATGTGATGTTAATCTTTTTATGCATCTTGTATTGCTTAGTTCACGATGGTAGAATTATAAGATGATCCCTCTCAAAAAATATCAAGTTATAAAGTGTTCATCCTTAGTAGGCACCGTTGCCAAGACTCGTTGTTTCGAAGCACCATGTGATGATCGGGTGTGTTAGATTCTGCGAGTGTATACAATGGGAGCAAGCCAGATTTTCTCATGTGGAAGCTAAGGTTTGATCTTGACGAGCCTAGAATGTACAGACATGGTCTCGGAACATGGATCACCGAAAGGTAAAGCATGAGTCATATAGTAGATATGATGAACATGTTGATTGTTCGCCATTGAAGCTACATCATCTCTCGTGATGATCGGTTTTGATGTGGTGGATTTGGTTCGTGTGATCACTAAAACAATGTGAGGGATGTTGTTTTGAGTGGGAGTTCACCTAGATTAGTTTAAATATTAATTAGAACTCAGTTTTTCATAAACTTAGTCTAAACTATTGCAAATATGTTGTAGATCAATGGCGGCCCCTACCATAAATTTTAATGCATCCCTAGAGAAATAAAAGTTGAAAAACAATGGAAGCAACTTCGCAGATTGGTTCCGCAACTTGAGGATTGTCCTCAATGCTGGTAATTTGACCTATGTGCTGGATGCACCGCTGGGTGACCCACCTGTAGCTGACTCTACCGATGAGGTGAAGAATGTTTTCCTCACTCAGAAGAATTGGTACTCCACAGTTCAGTGTGCTATCTTGTATGGTTTGGAATTGGAGCTTTAGAAAAGGTTTGAGAACTTTGACCCACATGATATTGTCTGTGAACTCAAAATGATATTTGAGGCTCACGCGGTAGTTGAGAGTTATGAGCCTTCTGAAAAGTTCTTTAGCTGCAAGATGGAAAAGGGCAGCTCTGTCAGTGATCATGTGCTTAAGATGTCTAGGCACGCAAGTAAGCTCCAAATCTTGGGTATAGTGATTCCTAATGCTTTGGGGATTCACCGTGTCCTCCAATAACTACGACCAAGTTACAAGAACTTTGTGATGAACTACAATATGCAAAACATGGACAAGTCGTTACATGAACTCTTCTCCATGTTAAAGTCTACAGAAGTGGAGATCAAGAAAGAGCATCAAGTGTTGATGGTCAATAAGACCACCAAATTCAAAAGGCAAAGCAATTCCAAGAAAAAGGGAAACTTCAAGAAGGGTGGTAAGAGAGTTACCGTGTCGACGAAGAAGACCAGAGCTGGTCCTAAGCTTGATACTGAGTGCTTTTACTTCAAGGGAGAACGTCACTGGAAGCAGAATTGCCCTAAGTACTTGGCAGATCTGAAGAACGGCAACATCAAGAAGAAAGGTATATCCAATATACATGTTATTGATGTGTATCTCACTAGTAGTTATAGTAGTGCCTAGGTATTTGATAATGGTTCGGTTGCTCATATTTGTAACTCGAAATAGGTGCTGCAGAATAAACGGAGACTAGCGAAGAACAAGGTGACGATGCGCATTGGAAATGGATCAAAGGTTGATGTGATCGCGGTCGGCACGCTCCTTCTTCATCTACCATCGGGATTAGTTTTATACTTAAATAATTGTTATTTGGTGCCTGCGTTGAGCATGAACATTATATCCGAATCATGTTTATTGCGAGACGGTTACTTGTTTAAGTACGAGAATAATGGTTGTTCGATTTATATGAGTAATATGTTTTATGCACATGCACCTTTGATAGATGGTCTATTCTTGTTGAATCTCGATTGTAGTAATACACATGTTAATAACATTGAAGCTAAACATTTGAAATTAAGCGATAACTCAACTATATGTGGCACTGTCGTCTTGGTCACATTGGAGTGAAGCGTATGAAGAAACTCCATTCTGATGGACTTCTTGAATCACTTGATTTCGAATCACTTGAAAGATGCGAAGCATGTCTAATGGGTAAAATGACTAAGACTCCATTTTCTGGTATGATGGAGCGAGCTACAGACTTATTGGAAATCATACATACCGATGTGTGTGGACCAATGAGTGTAGCATCGAGCGGTGGTTATCGTTATATTCTTACTTTCACGGATGACTTGAGTAGATATGGGTATATCTATTTCATGAAACATAAGTTCGAAACTTTCGAGAAGTTTAAGGAATTTCAAAGTGAAGTAGAGAATCAACGTAACAAGAAGATTAAATTTCTACGATCTGATCGTGGAGGTGAATATCTAAGTTACGAGTTTGGCGAGCATTTGAAGAAATGCGGAATACATTCACAATTGACACCGCCGGGAACACCACAACGTAATGGTGTGTCTGAACGTCGTAATCGAATTCTCTTAGATATGGTTCATTCTATGATGTCACTTACATATTTACCACTATCGTTTTGGGGTTATGCATTAGAAATAGCCGCATTCACTTTAAATAGAGCACCATCTAAATCCCTTGAAACGACATTGTATGAATTATGGTTTTGGAAGAAACCTAAATTGTTGTTCCTTAAAGTTTGGGGTTGCGAAGCTTATGTAAAGAAGTTATAGCCCGACAAGCTTGAACCCAAAGCGGAAAAATGCGTCTTCATAGGATACCCGAAGGAAACTATTGGGTATACCTTCTATCATAGCTCCGAGGGCAAAATATTCGTTGCCAAGAATGGATCCTTTCTAGAGAAGGAGTTTCTCTCGAAAGAAGTGACCGGAAGGAAAGTAGAACTCGACGAGGGTGTCGGACCTTATCTCGGATTTGAGAGTAGCACATCACCGGAAGAATTTCCTGTGGCACCTACACCAATAAGAGATGAAGCTAATGATGTTGATCATGAAACTTCGGTTGAAGTTACTACGAAACCTCACAAGTCAACGAGAACTCGTACCACTCCCGATTGGATGATCCCGTTATGAGTGTCATGTTGGTGACAACACTGACGACCCTGGGACATATGAGGAAGCAATGATGAGCCTAGATTCCAATAAATGGCAAGAAGCCATGAAATCCGAGATTGGATCCATGTACGAAAACCAAGTATGGACTTTGGTGGACTTACCGGATGGCTGGTGGCGCTTGAGAGATCTTCGTCGGGAAACCCCAAGAACAAGGTGTGATGTAGCACAACAGCAAGTCTTCCCTCGGTAAGAAACCGAGGATATTGAACCAATAGGAGGAAGGAAACGTCTAAAAGGTGTTGCAAGCAACATGGAAACCTGCACAACACAAACTCAAGACTTTTCTCCAACTAATAGTGAGGTTGTCAATCTCACCGGTTGCTATAACAAAGGATTAACTTTATGGTGTGGAAGGTGATGATGGTTTTTAGCTAGTAAACAATAATAGTGGAAGATGTATCAATGGTAAAGATTGGACCGGGGTCCATAGTTCACTAGAGGTGTTCTCCTTAGATAAACAAACATGGAATGTTGGGTAAACAAATTACAGCAGGGCAATTGACAGGACTGAGCAAGGCATAACAATGCAATACTAGACATAAAGATCCTATGAGATTCGATTGGGCAATACAACAATATACATAGGCCGCCATCCAACTACATCTATGACTAGAAGTCCACCTTCAGGTTATCATCCAAACCCCCTCCAGTCTTAAGTTGCAAGCAACAAACAACTGCTTTAAGCAAAGTGTGTAAGGTGAACAATCCACTTGTTCCATGAATAAGAGACCGTTGTTTTCTCCCTAATGGCAACAACACATCTATAACCATAGAGATTTCTGTCACTTCCCTTGATTAAGTAGAGGCATGAACCCACTATCGAGCAGGAATACCCTCTTGGAGTCACTAGAAACTACTTGGCCAAGATAGCTACTAACAACGAGAGCATGCAAGATCAAAAACATGATAAAATCAAAATAGACAAAACCATTAATCAATCTAACATAGTAATCTCAATATCCATCGGATCACCGCAAACTCAGCATGCATGATTACAAATAGATTAGATCTTGATCATGAGAGGAGCTCACAAGATCTAGACATGAAAGCACAAGGAGGAGATACAACCATGTAGCTACTACATGGACCCGTAGTCCAAGGTGGAACTACTCACACTTCATACCGGAGGCTGGCATGATGAAGAAGAAGGCCTCCGGGATGATCTCCCCTCCGACAGGGTGACGGGAAGAGCTTCAGATCCCCCTGATCTAGGGACGATGGTGGCGGCAGCTACAGACGGTTTCGTGGAATATTGATCGGTTACTTAGGCTTTATTATAGGCGAAGAGGCGAGGCTGGGAGGCGGCCAGGGGGCCCACACCCTGCCCAGGCGTGGGCCCACCCTAGGCCGTGCCTGGGGGTGTGGCCGGCCTGTGGCGCCCCTCTGTCTCTCCTCTGGACTCCATGTTCTCCTCGGTGAAATATTGACTTTGGATTATGTCCCGTCCAATTCCGAGAATATTTCCTTACTAGCTTTTCTGGAACCAAAAACAGTAGAAAACATGCAGCTGGCACTATGGCAACTTGTTAATAGGCTAGTACCAGAAAACATATGAAAAGCACCTCAAAGTGTGGAAAAAGCAAAGCAAAGTAGATACTAAACAAGCATGGACCATCAAAAATTATAGATACGTTTCCGACGTATCAATGGCCGAAAGGCTGTCGAGAACAAATGGATTTTTAAGAAGAAAATAGATGTTGATGGTAATGTTACTGTCTATAAAGCTCGACTTGTCGCAAAAGGTTTTCGACAAATTCAAGGAGTTGACTACGATGAGACTTTCTCACCGGTAGCGAACCTAAAGTATGTGAGGATTTTGTTAGCAATCGCTGCATATTATGATTATGAGATATGGACGATCGATGTCAAAACAACGTTCCTCAATGGAGAAGTTGATGAAGAGTTGTATTTGGTACAACCCAAAGGTTTTGTTGATCCTAAAGATGCTAACAAGGTATGCAAACTTCAATGGTTCATTTATGGATTGAAGCAAGCATCCCGAAGTTGGAATCAACATTTTGATAAGGTAATCAAAAGTTTTGGTTTTATACAAACTTATGGAGAAGATTGTATTTACAAGAAAGTGAATGGGAGATTTGTAGCATTCCTAGTACTATATGTGGACGACATATTGTTGATTGGGAATGATGTAGACCTTCTTAATAGTGTCAAAGATTATTTGAATAATAGTTTTTCAATGAAGGATCTTGGCGAAGCTGCTTACATATTAGGCATAAAGATTTATAGAGATAGATCGAGACGCCTAATATCATTGTCATAGAGTACATATTTGGAAGTTCTAAAGAGTTTTGGAATGGAAGATAGCAAGAAAGGTTTCTTGCCCATGTTTCCCAATAGGACCTTGAGTAAAACTCAAATTCCAGCTACGGCAGAAGATAGAGAAAGGATGAGTAAGACTCCCTATGCCTCAGCCATAGGATCTATCATGTATGCCATGCTATGTACTAGACCCGGCATTGCATAGGTTGTTAGTTTAACTAGCAGATTTTAAAGTGATCCAGGAGTGGATCATTGGACAGCGGTAAAAAACATACTTAAGTACTTGAGAAGAACGAAGGAGGTGATGAACAGCTCATTGTTAATGGTTACACCAATGCTAGTTGGATCCGGATGATTCTAAATCTCAATCTGGATACGTATTTACTTTGAATGGTGCAACACTGAGCTAGAGGAGTGCAAAGCAAAGTGTTGTGGCGAGATCTTCAACTGAATTGGAATACATAGCTGATTCGGATGCTTCACAAGATTTGATATGGATGAAGGAGTTCATTACAGATATCGGTGTGGTTCCCAGTGTGCTGGACCCAATTTCTATCTACTGTGATAACATGGGCGCCATAGCCAATGCGCAAGAACCAAGGTCACACAAGAAGCTGGAATATATCAAGCTACATTTTCACGCTATTCAAGAGCATGTCCAAGATGGTGACGTAAAGATTTGCAAAGTACACATAGATCTGAATGTAGCGGATCCGTTGACTAAACCTCTCCTGAGGGCAAAACATGACCAGCGCCAAACCGCCATGGGTGTTCGATATATTACTATGTAATCTAGATTAGTTGACTCTAGTGCAAGTGGGAGACTGTTGGAGATATGCCCTAGAGGCAATAATAAAAGTAGTTATTATTATATCTTTGTGTTTATGATAAATATTTACATTCATGCTATAATAGTATTAACCAGAAACATTAATACTTGTCTGATTTGTAAACTAATTAGAGTCCCTAGTAAAGCCTCTTTATAATACTAGCTTCTTGGTTAATAGATGATCATGGTTTCTGGATCATGAACATTGAGAGATGTTGTTGAAAACAATATCATATCATTAGGAGAATGGTATGATGGACATACTCCTATAGATAAGCGTAGCATAAAGATCAAGTCATTTCAATAGTTCGTTTGCTATAAGATTTCTGATACATAGTAACCTAATTCCTTCGACCATGCGATCATTCTAGTCACCATCACCGGAAGGATGCTTTGATGACATCAAACACCACACAGTAACTAGGTGGCTATAAAGGTGGCATTGAGTGTTCACAAAGTATGTGTTGAGGCACATGGATCAACAGTGGGATTTGTCCATCCATATGATGGATAGATATACTCTGGGCCCTCTCGGTGGAATGTCATCCAATTAGCTTGCAAGCATGTGACTGGTTCACAAGGGATCACATATCACGGGAACGAGAAAAGGATACTTATCGGTAAGGAGGTTGAACTAGGTATGCAGAGATACCGACAATCAGACCTCGGATAAGTAAAATATCGCGAGTGATACGTCCATTTTGCATCACCATTATATATCATAATTTGCCTCTATTCATTGATATATTCCTTATTAAGAGGTGATACTTATGTTATTTCATATGTTTTTGCATGTTGGATGATTCTTGGAGGATGAACTGTCGGAGTCAGGATTCTGATGGAAAATGTGGTGTTTTGATGCAATTTCGCGACGATTGGAAAAATACCATAAAAACTACAAAAAATATCTTTTCCCAAAAGACGAAGGATGCTAGAAGGGGATGCGGATTGGGGCCACAAGGGCCCACACCCCCTAGGCGCGGGCCACCCTAGGCCACGCCTACAAGGGATGTGGCCACCCTGGCCCCACCTATGGCTCCTCCCTCTCACCAATATCATCTCCTCGAAACCCTAAAGTCAGGGGAGTGACCACAGAAAGATTCCATCGCCTCTGCGGGGCGGAAACCACGGAGAGAGAAAGAGCTCTCCGACAGACAGATTTCTGTCGGGGAAATTCCTTCCCGGAGAGGGGAGATCATCGCCATCAACACCATCATCAAGCTAGAATTCATCGGAATCATCATCATCATCCACACCACCATCTCCACCAGCACCATCATCACCACTCCATCCCGCTGTAACAATTGTGTTGAATCTTGCCTAGTTCTTAGGGGAAACTTTCCCGGTGTTGATTACTATTGTAGTTGATGCTTGTGAGTGGAACCATTGAATTATTGTTTATGTTAATATTGTTATCCATCATTATATCATCTCTGATCTTGATCCATATGATGTCTCGTGAGTAGTTCATTTAGTTCTTAAGGACATGGGAGAAGTCATATTGTTAGTAGCGGAATTGTGTTGAGGTATTATTCAATGGTTTAATATTTAAGTTGTGGTGCTATTATTCTAGTGGTGTCATGTGAACATCTACTACATGATACTTCACCATTTATGGGCCTAGGGGAATGCATTGTGTATTTGGCTACTAATTGTGGGGTTGCCGGAGTGACAAAAACCTGAACCCCCGTTAGGAAACCTTTGCACAAGGGAGTGTAGGATCTCAGAGTTTGAGGCTGTGGTTAGGTTTATATCTTAATTTATTTCTTGTGGTTGCAGATTCTTGCAAGGGGTTTGATCACAAGTATGTATTAGTCCAAGTAAGGTCGGTACATTAGCACAGGTTCACCCACACAACACTTATAAAACCAAAGAAGATTAATCATCTATATGAAACGAAAGCACTTGACAGTATTCCCATGTGTCCTCGAGAATGTTTGGTCCTCATAAGTATTTCCTCTGGCTTGTCCTTTGCTAAGAAAGGATTGGGCCACTTGCTGCAATTATTTGCTGTCTTTACTTACTTGCACATTATTTCTTGCTTTATCAAAAACCCCTAAAAATCTGTTTGCTAAGTATTTACGGAGAACTCTTGAGCCAGTACTACTAGTCAGCACCTTCTGATCCTTGTTGGGATCGACACTCCTATTTATCGAAAGTACCGTGATACAACCCCTATACTTGTGGGTCATCAAGACTATTTTCTGGCGCCGTTGCCGTGGAGTGAAGCACTATTGAAGAGTGGAACCGGTAAAGGAAACTTCTACTATGAGTATTGCTTTTTGTTTCCGTTTGTTGCTTTGTTCCAATATGGATAACCCACTTGGTTTTCTGTTTGGGAAAACTACTACCACTGTTAGGGTAGTAGATGAACCACCACCTGTTGAGATAGATACTTTTAAGATACCTACATGTATTATTGATCGTGTTATGGATAATTATTATTTAGGGGATGGAACTGTCCATCCTAGTGATCATTTGCTTTTTATCCATGAATTATGCGGGTTGTTTAAGTGTGCAGGTATCACAACTGAACAGGTGAAGAAGAAGTTACTCTCTATATCATTGAAAGGAAGAGCTAAAGAATGGACAATCCATGGAATGGGAGGAAATAGTACCTCTCTTTTATTCTAAATTCTATCCTACTAGTGAGATTCATAAGGATAGGAATCTAATATATAACTTTTGGCCTCGTGATGGAGAGAGTACAACCAAGGCTTGGGGGAGATTGAAGTTACTAATGCTTTAATGTCCTATTCATGAACTCCCTAATAATATTATTATCAATAACTTTTATGCAAGGCTTTCTCTTCATGATAAAAATTTATTAGATGCTTCTTGTGCTGGATCATTCACACATATGAAGGAAGAAGCTAAATGGGATCTTCTAGACCATATTCAAGAGAACACTGAAGCATGGGAGAATGACAAAGGAAGAAAGTCAGATATAAATTATGATTATGAATGCGTTAAACCTTTTATGGGAACTGATGACTTCCATGATATTAGTACTGAGTATGGTCTTGATTCTCAAATTCTTGCAAATTGTTGTAAGGCCTTTGCCTCTTATATAGATATTCCTAAAAAGGAGTGGGACAAGTACCATGCACCTTATAAAGATGTTGTTGATCATGTTCCTGTTAGAAGCACTGAAGTTTGTACTATTGATACTATTTTGCCTGAACCTTATATTGAGAACCCTTTTCCTGCTAAGGTAAAGGAACATTCTATCATTGATAATGTGGTTAGCAGAAGTACGAAGAAAACTATGGAACCTGATGAGCAAATAAACATTGAACCTATAGTAGCCATTGTGAAAGATCTTGTCACTAAAAATATAGAGGATGAGCACATTGTATTCTGTGAAGACGCTTCTAATATTGTTTCTCATCCTAGAAAAGCTAGGAAAACTAGTGTCCATGTGCTTTCTGTGAGAATTGGTGATCATTGCTATTATGGTTTATGTGATATTGGTGCTAGTTCTAGTGTTATTCCTTATGAGCTTTACAGGGAAATTATGAATGAAATTTGTCCTTGTGAACTTGAGGACATTGATGTGGTTATTCACCTTGCTAATAGAGAGACAGTCTGTCCAATTGGCATTGTAAGAGATGTCGAGGTTCTTTGTGGTAAGATTAAATATCCTGCTGATTTTCTAGTACTTGGTTCAGAAGCTAGTAAAACTTGTCATATTATATTTGGTAGACCTTTCTTGAATACTTGTGGGCTATTATAGATTGTATAATGGAGAAATTTTTAACTAAGTTTGATGGAGAATCTTATGAGTTTAATTTTTCCAAATTTGGTAAAACTCCTTATGAAAATGAATTGCCTAATGAGGATTTCAGGGTTGAACAACTTGCTGCTATTTCTCTTGCTCCTAACAATGCCTTGCAGCAGTATATGGAAGATCATGAAAGTGAGGTCATCATGAAGGAAAGAAATGAGATTGACGAGATTTTCCTTCGTCAACCTGAGTTACTTAAGCATAACCTACCTGTGGAAAATTTGGGTACCACACTACCACCTAAAGGGGATTCTGTTTCCGATTTAAAACCTCTACCTGATGATCTTAAATACGTTTATCTAGATGATAAGAAAATATATCCTGTAATTATTAGCTCTAAACTTTCGGGAAAGGAAGAGGAAATATTATTGGAAGTATTAAAGAAACACCGTGGAGCTATGGGTTATACTCTTGATGATTTAAAAGGGATTTCCCCTACTATATGTCAGCATGCTATTAATATAGAACCTGATACAAAACCAGTTGTTGAACATCAACGCCATTTAACTCCTAAGATGAAGGATGTGGTAAGAAATGAGTATTAAAACTCCTTGACGCCTGTATTATTTACCCTATTTCTCATAGTCAATGGGTTAGCCCTATTAATTGTGTCCCAAAGAAAGGGGGTCACTGTTGTGCCTAATGAAAATAATGAGATTATACCTCAAAGAGTAGTTGTTGGTTATAGGATGTGCATTGATTTTAGAAAGGTTAATAAAGTTACTAATAAAGATCATTGTCCTCTACCTTTTATTGATCAAATGCTAGAAAGGTTGTCTAACACTCGCTTTTGTTTTCTTGATGGTTATTCTGAGTTCTCTCAAATTTCTGTGAGAGCACAAGACCAAGAGAAAACCACCTTCACTTGGCCCTATGGAACTTATGCTTATAGGCGTATGCCTTTTGGTTTATGTAATGCTCCTGCTACCTTTCAGAGATGTATGTCTGCTATATTTCATGGTTTTTGTGAAGAAATTGTAGAAGTTTTCATGGATGATTTCTCCGTCTATGGAATTTATTTTGATAATTGTTTGCACAACCTTGATAAAGTTTTGCAGAGATGTGAAGAAACTAATCTTGTTCTTAATTGGGAGAAATTCCACTTCATGGTTAATGAAGGGATTGTTCTTGGATACAAAATTTCTGAAAGAGGTATTGAAGTAGACAGAGCCAAAGTTGAAGCAATTGAGAAGATGCCTTGCCCTAGGGATGTAAAAGTTATTCATAGTATCCTTGGTCATACTAGTTTCTATAGAAGGTTTATTAAACATTTCTCCAAAATTTCAAAGCCGCTTACTAATCTTCTTCAAAAGATGTACCTTTTGTTTTTGATGATGATTGTAAGGAAGCTTTTGAAACTTTGAAGAAAGCTTTGATTACTGTTCCTATTGTCCAACCACCTGATTATAATTTACCCTTTGAAATTATGTGTGATGCTAATGATTTTACTATGGGTGTTGTTCTTGGGCAACGAGTAGATAAATTTTTGAATGTTATTCATTATGCTAGCAAGACTCTAGATGCTGCTCAAAAGAATTATGCTACTACTGAAAAGGAGTTCTTAGCTGTAATCTTTGCCTGTGATAAGTTTAGACCTTATATTATTGATTCAAAGGTTACTATTCATACTGATCATGCTGCTATTAAATACCTTATGACAAAGAAAGATGCTAAACCTACGCTTGTTAGATGGGTGTTGCTTTTACAAGAGTTTGATCTGCATATTGTAGATAGGAAAGGTGCTGAAAATCCTGTTGCTGATAATTTATCTCGTTTGGAAAACATTTGTTTTGATCCTATGCATGTTAATGATAGTTTTCCAAATGAGAAGTTGATTGCAATAAGGGTAAGCCCGCAAAAGAGTCCTTGGTATGCTGATTAGGCTAACTTTATTGTTTCCAAGTATTTGCCTCCAACCTTTACAACCCAGCAAAGAAGGAAATTCTTTTATGACCTAAAGCATTACTTTTGGGATGACCCACATTTATATAAATAAGGAGTAGATGGTATTATGCGGAGATGTGTCCCAAAATATGAACAACAAGAGATATTGAGATAATGTCATGGCAGTGCTTATGGAGGACATCAAGCTAGGGATAGGACCGCACAAAAAGTTTTACAATCGGGTTTTTATTGGACTACTCTTTTCAAGGATGCAAGGAAGTTTATTTCATCATGTGACGAATGTCAAAGAGTTGGTAACATTTCTAGACGTAATGAAATGCCTATGAATTATTCTCTTGTTATTGAACCTTTCGATTGTTGGGGATTTGACTTTATGGGTCCTTTTCCTCCTTCA
Source organism: Avena sativa (assembly GCA_916181665.1). Lineage (NCBI taxonomy): Eukaryota > Viridiplantae > Streptophyta > Magnoliopsida > Poales > Poaceae > Avena > Avena sativa. The sequence continues at coordinate 376,412,029 of OV702295.1, read as the reverse complement.
AAAGGGTATACTCATATTCTGGTTGATGTTGACTATGTTACAAAGTGGGTAGAAGCCATACCTACAAACAGTGCTGATGGTAAGACTTCTTTAAAATGCTTAAAGATGTTATTTTTCCTAGGTTTGGTGTGCCTAGATATCTCATGACTGAGGGAGGTTCTCATTTTATTCATGGTGGTTTTAGAAAGACTCTTGCTAAGTATGATGTTAACCATAAAATTGATTCATCTTATCACCCCCAAACCAGTGGGCAAGTAGAACTTTCAAATAAAGAAATCAAATCTATCTTGCAAACGACCGTTAATAGATCTAGGAAAAATGGTCTAAAAAGTTGAATGACGCTTTATGGGCTTATAGAACTGCTTATAAAAATCCTATGGGAATGTCTCCTTACAAAATGGTTTATGGTAAAGCTTGTCACTTGCCTCTAGAATTAGAACACAAAGCTTATTGGGCAGTGAAAGAACTGAATAGAGATTTTAAACTTGTTGGTGAGAAAAGATTGCTTGACTTAAGTACCTTAGATGAGTGGAGAAGTGAAGCTTATGAAAATTCTAGACTCTTTAAGGAAAAAGTAAAAAGATGGCATGATAGGATAATTCTCAAAAGGGAGTTCCATGTTGGTGAGAAAGTTCTTTTGTATAGGTCTCGTCTCAGATTTTTTGAAGGGAAGCTACTCTAAAAATGGGAAGGACCTTTTATTATTGAGGAGGTGTATCGTTTAGGGGCTATTAAAATATCTTCTTTGAAGGACAACACTACACAGGTGGTGAATGGTCAAAGGCTCAAACATTATATTTCTGGAGATTCTTATAATGAAGATGTTGGTATTATTCAAATGGTGATTGTGGAAGAATTTATTAGAAACCAAACTCCAGAATCTGCAGAGTCTGTCTCTGAATAGGTAAAAAGTGCTGCAAACAGAAGGTTCGTGAAAACCTTATCTTTTTATATTTTTGATGTTTTTATTACATATGGACGGTAATGAGATGAAACAGAGGAGGAAACAGAGCCCAGGTTGGCCACACCCACCAGTGGCGCGGGCCCCAGCTGGCGCGCCACCAGAGGGTGTGAGCCCCCAGGAGTCCGTCTCCGCCTCGTTTTCGCACAGTGCCATCCTTATGTTGTAAAACCTCGTAATATATAACCCCCGGATCCCCTGAGGTTCCTATATCGTGTTCTCGTCGTGTGTTTTTTCGATCTGTTTTTGATAGGCAGATTCTCAGTTTTGGAGCCACAATGTCTTGCTCTAGATCACCCATGGAGGATTCCTCCATGGATGTCATCAACCCGTACATGTATGAGTTGAAGGTTCATCCCAAGGAGTTGTTACTCAAGGATGGGATGGTAAATATAAAAGAAGTACATGGCCCTAAAGGAGAAGGCAGCCTGGAAGATAGGATGGAAGCACTGTAGCAGGAAGTTTTTAGGTACAAGAAGATGGCGGAACGCGAAGTGGACATCATCCATAAGATAAGTTCAGAACTCATTGCCAAGCACAAGGAGGAGGTTGCTGAGCTTTGAGACAAAATCCTCTCACTCCATCAGACCACCAATCAATTGCAATCACAGCTCTACGACATACAAAATCAAAACTGTGAGTGAGGCTAGGTTTAAACACATAAGCTCTACTGCTAGTTTCAGGATATTTGAGACCAAGACATCCTTTGTGGATGGGGAGCCTTTACCTTGAAAGTCTGACAATGACAAGGGAACACCACCATCGAAGGAGTAATTCGTCATCAGGTTTGGCATCCCCTTGTCTTGTTCCTAGCTTGGGGGATCACATCATTATCTTTTATCTTTTTACCTTTTTAGTAGATTCATATCTTGGGAAGAGAATTTATCTTATAGGTTGGTTTGCATTGTGGAAGTATATCTCCTTTAGTTGGTTATCTATGTATCCCTTGGTGTGAGTGCCTTTAGGGAATATTAATGAGAAGTTTCATCTTTTACTTTTTGCACTTCTTATTTTAGTTTGCAATCTCTATTATATGATTGATCTTGTTGATCAGTATTGGTATCACTTTGGGAGCATCAAGTGAATCTAAATTGGTTTTGGCAAACCAAGCTCTGGTCAGTAGCAACACTTTTTGAGGTTTGAAAGGAAAAGAGAAAAGCTTACAGGTATTTTGTATCATTTATTTTCTTTCTTGATTGGATCATAAGCTTAGTATTCTTTATTTAAGATCTTTTGTGTCTTCAAGGAAGGTTGCATGTTTTAATTTATCACTTGTATGTTTTCTTGTTTCCTTCAACTCTTTTGCTTGCTACCCAGCCTTGCTAGCCAAAAACATGTGCTGAGAGGGAATACTTCTCATGGATCCAATCCCTTAAACCAAAACCTATGCCATTTGTGTCCACCATATCTACCTATTAGCATTATTTCTATTCCAAGTAAATTCTCAAGCTTTATCTATCTTTCAAATTAAAAATTATTTTGTTATGTGAAAACTAGTTAGTAAAGCTCTCACGAACTTGATGGCACACCTTATTTTCTTGCCTCTAATAAACTTGAACCATTGTGTCATCGAAGTTGTATATGCTTGCACCTATAAGTTGGGATTAGCATAACTGTGTTGTCATGGGGAACTCTTTCAACACCTGTAAATATCTACCCCGTTGATATCATGCTCTATTGTTTTTGGATGTCGTCGATGTGAAATAAAAGGGGAGCTTGTAAGTCCATGGAGTTATGTATATGTGTTAGAGAAACGCCTGGGCCGCTAGCCTAAGCCATGCCTAATCATGGTGGAAACTTGCAGCATCACCATAATGAGCAATCTATGAAGCTTTCTTCTTATATAAAAAAAGAGAGACATATTGAAAAGAGGAAAGATAGAAAAAGCACCATTTTCCCATGGTAAATAAGAGATTTCTGAGATGCTCATTGTCTGCTTGCCTTGTCATTTTGATATGGGATAGCTCCTGTATCATGTGCAAGGGGTACCCCGTTGGTAGTTCTCTATGATACACAGATACTTACTATGACAAGAACTTACCGGTAACTAAAGTTGAGTAGCATGAGGAGCGGCCCTCGTACTCAAGGGACATGAGACTGCCAACTTATATTTCATCAAGCATATACTCCATCTTTGTTCACTTTAACCTTAATCACCTCAAGATGCTTATGATAGGGGCAATGAGAGCTAAAAGTTAGTAAGTACCATAATCTTTTGAAAGCTCTTTATGAACTTGAAATCCCTGCTTCCCTCTATGAAGGGCCTTTCTTCTAATTCTAAGTTGAGTCAGTAAACCTATTCCTCTCTATCTCCATCAAGAATTTGAGTTGTTGTGTTTCAAGTATTCATATGATGATTTATTTAATCATGTCCTTTATCTTCCTAGTTTGCACAAGACTCTTATCTAAATGAGTATTACTTTGAAAGCTATCATTGTGAAAAAACCTTTTATGTTTGAGTAAAGAGTACTCCTGTTATAAACTTATTTACAAAAGCTTTACTTAAAAACTGTTTGCCAACTATTCTCTGACCAAGAACAAAGTTTGCCAATCCCAATTATGATTTATCTTTATGCATCTTTATTGTGACTCCCATACTTGTTGCAAGCTAAGTTATATAATGGTGAGTTGCTTTCTTATATGAGTTGTGTATTGGTAAGTGTGATGCTTCTTGTCCGTATTCTTTTTATCGACACATCACTCCATAAACCCGTGGACATGTTTACTAAGCTCAGTTTTCGCTTGGGGACAAGCAAGGTCTAAGCTTGGGGGGAGTTGATACGTCCATTTTGCATCACCATTCTATATCATAATTTGCCTCTATTCATTGATATATTCCTTATTAAGATGTGATACTTATGTTATTTCATCTGTTTTTGCATGTTGGATGATTCTTGGAGGATGAACTGTCGGAGTCAGGATTCTGATGGAAAAAAGCGGTGTTTTGATGCAATTTTGCGAAGATCAGAAAAATACCAGAAAAACTATATCACCTCTGGCTCCTCCCTCTCGCCTATATCTTCTCCTCGAAACCCTAAAGTCAGGGGAGCGACCACATAAATATTCCGCCGCCTCTGCGGGGCGAAAACCGCCGAGAGAGAAAGAGCTCTCCGGCAGATAGATTTCTGCCAGGGAAATTCCTTCCCGGAGAGGGGGGATCGTCGCCATCAACACCATCATCAAGCTAGACTTCATCGGGATCCTCATAATCATCATCCACACCACCATCATCACCACTTCATCACGCTGTAACAATTGTGTTAAATCTTACATAGTTCTTAGGGGAAACTTTCCTGGTGTTGATTACTATTGTAGTTGATGCTTGTGAGTGGAACCATTGAATTATTGTTTATGTTCAGATTGTTATCCATCATTATATCATCTCTGATCTTTATCCATATGATGTCTTGTGAGTAGTTTGTTTAGTTCTTGAGTACATGGGAGAAGTCATGTTGTTAGTAGTGGAATTGTGTTGAGGTATTATTCAATGGTTTAATATTTAAGTTGTGGTGCTATTCTTCTAGTGGTGTCATGTGAACGTCGACTACATGATACTTCACCATTTATGGGCCTAGGGGAATGCATTGTGTATTTGGCTACTAATTGTGGGGTTGCCGGAGTGATAGAAACCTGAACCCCTGTTAGGAAACCTTTGCACAAGCGAGTGTAGGATCTCAGAGTTTAAGGCTGTGGTTAGGTTTATATCTTAATTGCATTCTTATACTTGCGGATGCTTGCAAGGGGTTTAATCACAAGTATGTATTAGTCCAAGTAAGGTCGGTACATTAGCACAGGTTCACCCACACAACACTTATAAAACAAAAGAAGATTAATGAGCTATATGAACTGAAAGCACTTGATAGTATTCCTATGTGTCATCGAGAACGTTTGGTGCTCATAAGTATTTCCTCTGGCTTGTCCTCTGCTAAGAAAGGATTGGGCCACTTGCTACAATTATTTGCTGTCTTTATTTACTTGCACTTTATTTCCTTGCTTTATAAAAAAACCTTAAAATCCGTTTGCTAAGTACTTATAGAGAACTCTTGAGCCAGTACTACTAGTCAGCACCTTCTGCTCCTCGTTGGGATCGACACTCCTATTTATCCAAAGTACTACGATACACCCCCTATACTTGTGGGTCATTAGCGAGACAAAGGGAAATTGGTATCGTATGTAAGTTGTTCATTCGATCGCAAAGTAATCGTAGAAATATGTGGGAACCATATGAATTTCCAGATTCCTCTATTGGTTATTGATCGGAGAAGAGTCTCGGTCATGTCTGCATAATTCACGAACCGTAGGGAGACACACTTAAGGATTCGATGTTGTTTAGTAGATATGGAATGTAAGTAGGGAGACCGAATGTTGTTTGGAGTCTCGGATGGGATCTGGGATATCACGAGGAGATCCAGAATGGTCCAGAGAATAAGATTCATATAAGGAAAGTCCAATTCTGGAGTTCGGGAATGATTTCGGTGTTTTCACTGGAATGATCTAGAAGAGTCTAGAAGGTTCACCAGACCGGAAGCGGAAGGGTGCATGAATGTGTCATGACTAAGTGGAATGATTGCATCATGTCCTAGGTCGCTTGGTTGGGCGTTTGAAAGAAATAAATTAGACTCCGAACTGAAAGTCAAAAGGCAAGTTTGAAAATTCAAACTCAGACAATGTTTCCTGGTGGAGGAAGGAGAGAATCCTTCTCTCCCTCCACCACAAGACTAGTAGGAGAGGGAGTTGGGGAAGGATTCAAACTACCCTATCCCAAGATGCCCCTCCCTCTCATAAATAGAGGGGAGGGGTGCCCCCCAAGACACACCACAACCAGCCCCTCCCCACATCGCCGTCGCGCCGCCAACCGCCGCCGCCATAGCGTCACTGCTGCACCAAGTCGCCGCTTCCCTAGCCTCCGCCGACCACCTCCTCCTCTCCGGCTTCTAAACCCTAGATCGCCGGGGAAACCCTAATACTCCACCATAACCCACTCTGGCTTAGGCTAAGCCCTGCGGGATCTTCCCTCTACTTCTGACACCACGTCGTCGTGCTGCCGGAATCACGAGGAGAGAACTACAACCTCCGCTGCCTGCTGGAACAAGGGAGAGGAAGGTCTTCATGGAGTACCGAACGTGTGATCGACTGTGGAAGCGCTGCTGGAATGCAGCGCCGGAAGGATCGTCTACACGATCTTGAAATCGGCAAGTGTACGACTACATCACCCACGAGAATCTACTCTCATTAACCGCTTTGGAATCTTCGAGGGTGAGTACTCTAATCGACTCGTTGCCACAATCTAGTAGATAGTTCTTGTCTTGTGTGTGTTCATGCTATAGATTTTTTTTGTTTTCCATGCTACAAACCCCTACAAAAGTTCCGCAGCACCGTCGCCACCGAAGAGGATATTCGGGGGACAGAAGTCTCTATTCCGACACCCTACCGGGACAGGGAATTGCCCCCGGAGCCATCTCCATCGATCTCCACCACCTTCTCCATTGTTGTTGCTGACTCCCATGATGAGGAGGGAGTAGTTCTCCCTCGAGGCTAAGGGCTCTACCGGTAGCTATGTGTTCATCTCTCTCTCTCTATGCGTGATCTTATTGTGATCATGAGATTTGTAATCAAGTAGATATACTCTGCTACTCAAGTGCTTTAATTAATCTTTGGCTATCCCAATGTGTGTGAAGGTGACAGTGTGCACACCATGTGGCACTTAGGCTAAAGATTACAGAAATAATTGTCATGAGTTATATTTTGAGTTGGTTGTCTCTATGAAATTGTGGTGTTTGTTGGAACCATCTAGCACTCAAGGTGACAGTGTGGGGTTATATAGATGGGGAATGCGAACTCTGAGGTGTGCTGTTATAGCCCTACCGAGGATTAGAGTTGTCCAACCGAAGAGTAGTTAAGAGTAGTATCATGAAGAGAAGATATTTATATGAGAGTGTCGACTAGTGAAAGTATGATCCCTAGGCCTTGTTTATAAGCATTGAAACACCATTTACAACTAGTCCTGCTACATGTTTGCTTGCTTCCATCTTTATTTCATATTGCCTTTAGTCTCTTCCTCCCCGTCATGCTCTTTTCTGGCACCGTTGTCTTATAATCATCCATACTACTTGTATTTTACTATCTCTTCGCCTAACTAGTGCACCTATACACCTGACAAGTGTATTGGGTGTGTTGGGGACACAAGAGACTTCTTGTATATTTATTGTAGGGTTGCTTGAGAGGGATACCTTTGACCACTTCCTCCTTGGGATCGATAAACCTTGGGTAATCCACTTAAGGGAAACTTGATGTTGTCCTACAAACCTCTGCACTTGAAGGCCCAACACTGTCTACAAGAATAGAAGCGTGCGTAGACATCTAGCCCTTTTCTGGCATCGTTGCCGGGGAGGTAAGGTAAAAGGTACTCACATCCTCTGGCCACTAAGCTATCTTCTAGTATTGTTGCTGGTGTGTGAGTGCTCGAAGTTGTTTCCTTTAGATTCTGCAATTATATCTTTTTGTTTCTTGTTTTTATTTTCACTAGTTAGGATTAATGGAAAACAACAACAAAAATAGAGAGCTTTATAGTATTTATCTTAAGTTAGGACATGAAGTGTTTAAAGAGAAAATTAACAAACCTATGGAACTTTATTTGCATGCTAATAGCATTGTTATTAGTATGAATTCTTTGAATACCATTATTGCTAATGCTATGGAAACGTCTAAGCTTGGGGAAGCTAGTTTTTATGAAAATGATCTTTTTAGTTCCTCAGCTTTAGAGGAGAAAATTTGCTTTGATGATACTATACATCCAATATATGATGATTACAACGATGAATATGATATTTTTAGTCCACCTACTATTGAGGATAAAGTTAATTATGATTACAATATGCCTCCTATATTTGATGATTATGGTGATGAGAATAATAATGATAGCAATTTTGTTGAATTTGCTCCCACTACAATTAGTAAGAATGACTATGCTTATGTGGAGAGTAATAATCATTTTATGCACTCATGATAAGAATGTTTTATGTGATAGTTATGTTGTTAATTTTATTCATGATGCTACTGAAAGTTATTATGAGAGAGGGAAACATGGTTTTATGCATCTCAATAATATTAAGTTTCCCCTCTTTATGTTGAAAATCTTGAAGTTGCACTTGTTTTGCTTTCATATGCTTGTTTCTTTGTGCTTTCATGACTTGTTTCTTTATAAGATTCCTATGCATAGGAAGTGGGTTAGACTTAAATGTTTTTTGAATTTGCTTCTTGATGCTCTATTTTAGTTCAATTCACATTTCTTATGTGAGCATCTTCTCAAACTATCAAGTCTAACTTAAAGGCGTTAAAGAAAAGTACTAATTGGGAGATAACCCAAATTTCAGTAGGTTTTTTTTGTAGAGCCTTGGAAGTTATTACTTCTGTAATAACCCCTCCTTATCCTTTTGTGTATTTTTTGTGCCAAGAACAACCTATAATGAGAGAGAAGTAGGATTTGGGGAAGTTGTTGTCCCGAAAACGATTTTTGTGCTTCACAGTAAAAATTTGTGAAAACTCTCTATATGTTGGATTGAGCTGTAATTTTCTGAGTAAACCCCCCAGGTTGTTATCTAACTTTCGTTAGTTCAACACGTTTTGATTTGAGCAACAGAAGGTCTTCTAAAAAATCGTTTTTTACCTGCTGGTATGTTTTGACAGATGTCTGCCATTATTTGCATTTGCCTATTATCGATTTCTTTTTGAGTTTTTTTGGTGAATTGAGATTTTTGAAGGAATTGCTACAGTATATTTTGTTTTTAATGAAAGTTTTTTAAGTTTTTAAACTAAAGCCAGAGGTTTATTACTTTTGAATGCACTAATGTTGCTAATGAAGAATTGTGTGAAGTTTTGTATGAAGGAAATTTTCAAGTGTAGGGGAAGAATGATACAATGAGATGAAGAATGGACAAAATCTCAAGCTTCGGGATGCCACCCCGTGTCACCACAATAAATATTCAAGAGGTACAAGCGTCAAATCTTGGGGATGCCCAAAGCATCCCCTTCTTCATCAATAAAAATCTCAGGTCTCTTTCTGGACACTTCGCTTTTATTGTTTAATGCACTGTTGTGTTGTTCTTGGAGCGTCTTAGTTTTTGTTTTTGTTTTTCGATTGCTTGAATAAAGTAGTTGGACCCCCGCTTTCGCTGTGATGTTTCAAATAAGTTGATTGGTGTTGGAAAAGAGTAGAAAGTTTCATGCTTATAGTGATACAAAAGGGAGCTTATTTTGACTGTGACTTAGGCTTTATCATGTCATGCTAGATGTTTCTTTGACCTTTTGCTTAGTGATTATTGTTGTAGCATGACTTGTTCCAAACAATTGAGATTGCTTAATGTGCCTTGAAATAATCATGCATTGTTTTAGCATACAAAAGCATAATATTGTGGTATTCTCCTTTGGTACTTTAATTGGGTTGACTTGGCACATGCTTACACCATGTTAAGACTATGAACCAGTCACCTTAGCCTCTATGATCATTTAGTTTTTGACTTGTGATATCACTTTATGCTTTAGTTAATAATTTTTTGTCGCTTAGCATGATTATGGCCATTATTGCTCTCTTAGTTGGTCGCTCCCAGTCTTTTGCTAGCCTCCACTTATATTGAGTATGAGATCTACTCGTGCATCCAACTCCCAAGAAACCAAGTTATTCCAAAGAGTCCACTATAAATTCCTATGCATGGTGTGTTACACCATTCCAAGTATATTCTTGTTTTATCTATCTTCCAAATTAAACTTGTTATGTTAGTGATTAAAGCTCTCACAAACTTGATGGCACACTTTATTTTTCTTGCCCCTAATAAACTTGAACCATTGTGTCATCTATGTTGTATATGCTTGCACTTATAAGTTGGAAATTAGCAGAACCGTGCTATCACGGGGAACACTTTCAACACCTGTAAATATCTACCTAGTTGATACCATGCTCTTTTGTTTATGGATGTCGGCGGTGTGAAATAAATGGGGAGCTTGTAATTCCATGGAGTTATGTATATGTGTTAGAGAAATGCCTGGGACGCTAGCCTAAGCCATGCCTAATCATGATGGAAACTTGCAGCATCACCATAGTGAGCAATCTATGAAGTATTCTTCTTATAAAAAAGGAGAGAGAAAAAAAGAGAAGAGAATAAAGAAAAAAATATGAAAGAAGAGAAAAAAGCACCATTTTCCCATGGTAAATAAGAAGATTGCTGAGATGCTCATTGTCTGTTTCCTTGTCATTTTGATAAGGGATAGCTCCTGTGTCATGGGGCAAGGGGTACCCCGTTGGCGGTTCTCTATGAGATACACATATACTTACTATGACAAGAACTTACCGGTAACTAAAGTTGAGTAGCATGAGGAACGGCCCTCATACTCAAGGGACATGAGATTGCCAACTTATACTTTGTAAAGCATATACTCCATACTTTTTTCACTTTAACCTTAATCACTTCAAGATGCTTATGATAGGGGCAATGAGAGCTGAAAGCTAATAAGTACCATAATTTTTGGAAGCTCTTTATGAAACTTGAAATCCCCGTTTCCCTTTATGAAGGGCCTTTCTTTCCACTTTTATATTGAGTCTCCACCTTCTATCCTTAGGCACCAATTAAGAGAGCATAGTTGTCATTCTTAGTTTTATGTGCATTGTCCCAAAATTTATTGATTGATTCATAATGTTGATATTGCTTGTTCTTGAACTATTTGTATCTAGTCACCCTTATGAACTTTGAAGGTGTCCTATGCATTTATTTTTTGCTACTCCATGAGGGACAAGCTGAATGCCACTATGCTATGTTTTCTATATGTGAAACAAACAAACAAACAAACGTCTTTCAATGCATTGTTATTCGTGATCTTTGTTTGTATCCTTTCATGTTGCAGCATAGTTACATTGTCTTATTGTTAGAACTTCATCTTTCATGCTCATGTTTAGAGTATTTTGATACCAGCTTTCAATGCTTGCAAATGGTTTGATCAAGATTGTGATGGTGCATGTCACCTAAAAAATTATTCTTTTTATCACTTACCTACTCGAGAACGAGCATGAGTTAAGCTTGGGGATGCTTGATACGTCGTAAATGTATCTATAATTTTTGATGTTCCATGTTTTTTTAGTATCAACTTTGCTATGCTTTGTCTATACTTTGAGGTATTTTTATACATTTTCTGGAACTAACCTATTGACAAGATGCTGCACTGCCAGTTGCCTGTATTTTACTGTTTTTGGTTTCAGAAAAGCCAGAAAAGAAATATTCTCGGAATTGGACGAAAGAAAAGCCAAAGTCGATATTTTACCCGACACAACACGGAGCCCGAAGGAGAGACGGATGAGAGCACCAGGGCGGCCACACCATACGGTGGCGCGGCCCCCTGGCCATGTGGACACATGGTGTGGGCACCCTGGCCCTCCACCGACCTTGCCCTTTCGCCTACTTATACGTCTCCCTGAGACGTAAACCCGAACGCGATCAGATCTCCACAAAACGTTCTGCAGCGTTGCCGTCACCGAAGAGGAGATTCGGGGGACAAAGTCTCTGTTCCGGCACCCTGTCGGGATGGGGAATTTCCCTTGGAGCCATCTCCATCGATCTCCACCACCATCTCCATCGCCGTTTCTAACTCCCATGATGAAGAGAGAGTAGTTCTCCCTCGAGGCTATGGGCTCTACCGGTAGCTATGTGTTCATCTCTCTCTCTATGCAAGATATTATTGTGATCATGAGCTTTGTAATCAAGTAGATCTACTCTGCTACTCAAGTTTTTTAATTAATCTCTGGTTATCCCCACGTGTGTGAAGGTGACAGTGTACACACCGTGTGGCACTTAGGCTAAAGATTACATAAATACTTGTCAAGTTGGTTGTCTCTACGAAATTGTGGTGTTTGGTGGAACCATCTAGCGCTCAAGGTGACAATGTGGGGTTATCTAGATGGGGAATGTGTACTTTGAGGTGTGCTGTTATAGCCCTACCAATGATTAGAGTTTTCCAACCGGAGAGTAGTTCAGAGTAGTATCATGAAGAGAGGATATTTATCTGAGTGTCCACTAGTGAAAGTATGATCCCTAGGCCTTGTTTCTAAGCATTGAAACACCGTTTACAACTAGTCCTGCTACATCTTTGCTTGCTTCCATCTTTATTTCAGATTTCCTTTAGTCTCTTCCTCCCTGTCAAGCTCTTTTCTGGCACCATTGTCTTATAATCATCCATACTACTTGTATTTTACTATCTCTTCGCCGAACTAGTGCACCTATACACCTGACAAGTGTATTGGGTGTGTTGGGGACACAAGAGACTTCTTGTATCTTGATTGCAGGGTTGCTTGAGAGGGATACCTTTGACCACTTCCTCCCTAAGATCGATAAACCTTGGGTAATCCACTTATGGGAAACTTGCTGCTATCCTACAAACCTCTGCACTTGGAGGCCCAACACTGTCTACAAGAATATAAGCGTGCGTAGACATCATTCAACTCCTTGAATTTGTCGAAACTCTTTTGCGACAAGTCGAGATTTATAAACGGTTACGTTACCATCAGCATCAGTTTTTCTTTTGAAAATCCATTTATTCTCCATGGCCTTTCAGTCGTGAGGTAAGTCCACCAAGGTCCAAACCTGGTTTTCGTACATGGATTCCATCTCGGATTTCATGGCTTCTAGCCATTTTTTGGAATTCGGGCTCATCATCGCTTCATCATACGTCGCAGGGTCATCTATTTCATCGACCGTGAAATTCATCAGAGGCTTTCCGTACAGTTCTGAAGCTGCACGGGTCCTGCTTGACCTGCGAGGTTTGGTAGTATTCTATTTTGGAGTTTCATGATCTTTATCATTAGTTCCCTTTTCATTCGGTGAAGTCAACACCGAAACAACTTCCGGCGCTGCGCTACTCGCCATACTATGAAGAGAAGGTTCAACAACCTCTTCGAGTTCTACCTTCCGACTACACACACCTTTCGCGAGAAACTCTTTCTCTAGAAAGGATCCATTCTTGGCAACAATAACCTTGCCCTCGGATCTATGATATAAGGAATACCCAACAGTTTCCTTAGGGTATCCTATGAAGACGCATTTTCCGCTTTGGGTTCGAGTTTATCAGGCTAAAGTTTCTTCACATAAACATTGCATCCCCAAACTTTAAGAAATGACAGCTTAAGTTTGTTTCCAAACCACAATTCATACGGTGTATTTTCAACGGATTTAGATGGTGCCCGATTTAAAGTGAATGTAGTAGTTTCTAGTGGATAACCCAAAAATGACAGTGGCAAGTCAGTCAGAGACATCATAGATCGAACCATATCTAGTAAAGTACGATTACGATGTTTTGACACACCATTTTGCCGTGGTGTTCCGGCAGGTGTGAGTTGTGAAACTATTCCACACTCTTTCATATGTGTGCTAAACTCGTAACTTAGATACTCACCTCTATGGTCAGACCGTAGAAATTTGATCTTTCTATTACGATGATTTTCCACTTCATTCTGAAATTCCTTGAACTTTTCAAAGGTTTCAAACTTGTGTTTCATCAAGTAGATATAACCGTATCTACTCAAATCATCCGTGAAAGTAAGAAAATAATGATATCCACCTCGCGCAGACACACTCATTGGACCACACACATCAGAGTGTATGATTTCCAATAAATCTGTCGCCTGTTCCATTCAACCAGAAAACGACCTTCTAGTCATCTTGCCCATATGGCGTGGCTCACATGTATCAAATGATTCGAAATCAAGTGATTCCAAAAGTCCATCTGAATGGAGTTTCTTTATGCGTTTAACGCCAATATGACCTAGACGGTAGTGCCACATATATGCGGATATATCATCATTAAGTTCAATCCTTTTAGCATCAACATTATGAATATGTGTAACACTATTATCGAGATCCAACAGAAATAAACCATTCATCACAGGTGCATGAACATAAAAGATATCATTCATATAAATCGAACAACCATTGTTTTCAGATTTAAATGAATAACCACTTTGCATCAAACACGATCCGGATACAATGTTCATGCTCAGTGCAGGCACCAAATAACAATTATTTAGTTTTATAACTAATCCCGACGGTAAGTGGAGAGGCAGCGTTCCGACAGCGACCACATCAACTCTTGATCCATTGTTGACACGCATCTTGACCTCACCCCTTGCTAGTGGTCGCTTGTTCCGTAGCCCTGATTCGATTTACAAATATTAGCAACCGATCTGGTATCAAATACCCAGGTGCTACTGCGAGTACTAGTCAAGTACACATCAATAACATGTATATCATATATACCTTTGTTTGCCTTGCCGGCCTTCCTGTCTCGCAAATACTTGGGGCAGTTGCGCTTCCAATTGCCTGTCCCCTTGCAATAATAGCACTCGGTATCAGACTTAGGGCCAACTCGGGATTTCTTTTCAAGTGCGGCAACCGATTTGTCGCCCTTCTTTACCTTATGTTTACCCTTCTTGTCTTTCTTGAAACCGGTGGTCTTATTGATCATCAACACTAGATATTCTTTCTTGATCTCCACCTCTGCAGTCTTGAGCATTGATAGAAGCACAGGGAGATACTTCTTCATGCCCTGCATGTTATAGTTCATCACGAAGCTCTTGTAGCTAGTTGGCAGAGATTGGAGAACATGATGTATGCCTAAGTCAATGGGAATCGATATTCCCAAGGACACAAGCTTATCGGCGTACCTAGACATTTTGAGTACGTGCTCACTAGCGGAGTTGTTCTCTTCCATCATGCAGCTAAAGAACTTTTCTGAAGCATTATAAATCTCTACAACAACATGTGTGTCGAAAATCATTTTCAACTCACCCATTGTATCACAGGCATTGTCGTTTTCGAAACGCTTTCGAAGTTCTGGCTCTAGCCCATAGCATATGCCGCAAAGAACTAAGTTGTGGTCCTCTTGACGAGTCAAATAGACGTTCTTTTCCTCGTCAGGGGCATCATCAAGTAGCGGGGGGCCTAGCGGCGCTTTTAGAACATATTGCTTTTATGAAGCAGAGAGGGGAATCCTCAAATTCATGGCCTAGTCGGTAAAGTTTCTACCATTCGTCGCAAGTTTATCTTTCTCCATGAACACATTAAAATTAAAAGAATGTGGTGCCATCTATAACAGAATTTGTAAATTTTATACTAACTTTATGATAGATCGAGTTCAACTAATCCAAATTATGAATGAACTCCCACTCAAAAATGACATCCCTCATGCCTTTTTGGTGATTACATGAACCAAATCCACTACACCAAGTCCGATCATCACGCGAGTCGGTGTAGCTTCAAAGGCGAGCATCTATATGGGCATCATATCAACATATGACTCATGCTTAACCTTCGGTCCATGTTTCGAGGCCATGTCTGTACATGCTAGGATCACCAAGTAAGAACCTTAGTATTCGCATGTGTAAAACTGTCTTACACCCGAAATATGATCGTGGATTCAAGAACACCCGATCATCACGTGCTGTCTTGAAGCGGCAAAACATAATCGGTGCATACTTAAGGGAGAACACATTTTTATCTTGATATCTAAATGAGAGATCATCTTATTATGGTAATAAAATGCCAAACAAGCAATATAAGATGCAATCAAAACATCACATGTTTATTAGTGAAATGATATGGTTCCCGCATATGATCTCCATCATGTGCACCGTGGTATGATCTCTATCATACCTTTATGTGTAAGGCCAAGGTCTATGCAAAAAACATCATATGTGAAAAGTGAAATGATATTGTTCTTGCACTTGATCATCATCATGTGCGTCGTGGTATGATCTTTATCATTCCCTTGTGTGTAAGGCCAAGGTCTATGGAACTTACATGTTAGGTGTGTTGTAAGAGTATCAACTATACATTTACTTACACCATTACCATATCATGACACTAGCCCAGCAACAATCTAAACTAGATGCTTCTAATTTATCCATTGCAAGTTTTACGTGGCTTAGGGCTTTCGAAGATAGAACCGTTCTTACCTACGAACATGGATCCACAACGAGGATAACCAAATTATTAAAAACTCAATGTAAATTAGATATTGACTATAGTAAGAGAGACAGACACCCGCTAGCCACTTATGCAAAAATAGTTGCATGTCAAGAGTGGAACAGGTCTCATGTGCGAGGACATGTAAAGTTTGTCTGGGCCGCTTCATCCCACTATGCCACCAATATCTAAAGTACAAACAAGAAAAAACAACAACATCATCATCGCCCACATACTCATATGTGTACTACCTGTGCAAAGCATCTACGCATAGATCTGGCTTTGATACCACTGTAGGGTTCGCAGCATAGAAAACAATTTTTTCCTACGATGGGAACAACTATGTGCCAAGATATATCTACTAGACACAAGAAACGGGTGGATATACATCCATAGAGAACATACCCTTGTAGACCGATAAAGTTTAATGAGGTTGTACTCGTGGATGATGTAGACGAACGCTTTCTAATCTCAAGATCGAGAAGAAGTCCAGCGCCATAAATCAGCAGCGCATCCGTGCTCGCACACACGTCCAAGCCACCGAAAAACCTCCGCCTCCTTGCTCCAGCGATGTAGTGGAAGCAACAACTCTTTCTCAACGAAAATCCACCAGGAACATGTATCTCGCTAGTCCGAGACCATGGGGATAAACTAGAGAGGGGAGAGAGATCCTTCACGAGGAGGTGTGTGTGTGAGAGAGAGAGAGGGAGGGGGCTTTATATAGGAGGGAGGGGCACCCCAAGGGGGTGGCCGACGCATGGGGCTGCCCCTCCCCTCCTTCCATTCATGTGGGTGGAGCTCCCACTCACATTTAACCCCTTCATTTATCCACCCAAAATCCCACTCAAAAAATCCCATTAAGTTTCCACCAAATTTAATACAATCTCTCTTTAAATAAAACTCCTTTTATTTATTTATTCAGAATTTTGCCAATTACATTAATTAAAAAACATTCACATAAAAA
Organism: Avena sativa; assembly: GCA_916181665.1. Lineage (NCBI taxonomy): Eukaryota > Viridiplantae > Streptophyta > Magnoliopsida > Poales > Poaceae > Avena > Avena sativa. The sequence continues at coordinate 376,395,105 of OV702295.1, read as the reverse complement.
CCCTTGCTAGTATTCTATTTCACATACAGAAACACTTTCTACTATTTCATCCAAAACAATTCCGGTGTTTAGTTAAATAAATTCCTCGCTTTGTAAATCTTTTCATCAAGAAACAATTTGTTCCAAATGGTGTCGGTGCCTATTAAGTGTGTCACCCTACGGTTCGTGAATAATGCGGACATGATTAAGACCCCTCTCAGATCAATAATCATAAGCGGGACCTGGAGATCCATACTGACTCCCACACATTCAAAAATGACTTCTTGTGATCGTGAGAACCTTTTACGCTAGAATCTTAATCCCTTTGTCTCGCGATATATTACATGTCCGAGATTCGATCATCGATATCTTTATACCTAGTTTGATCTCGTTACCGACATGTACTCTTTTCTTGTTCCCGTGATATAACATTCTAGTAAGCAAATCACTTTCTTGCAAGCTAACCAATGTGATATCACCGAGAGGGACCAGAGTATATCTCTCTGTCATCGGGGTGGAAAAAATCCACTATTGATCCATGGGCATCAACATAACACCTTCGTAGCATTGAACCCATCTTTATAATCACCCTATTACGGTGTGACATTTGATGTTATCAAGATACTCTTCTAGAGTTACTGATTGACGTGATCTCATGATCTAAGTATTAGGATTACTTCGTATGATGTTGTAGCAATATAAACACAATGAATTTGATCATAATGCTATACTTCGTATGAATGTTCATCACACAATTTCAATAATGTTGTGACCTCGTTATTAACAACATCCAAAGTCCATGATCAGGAAACCTTCATCATCTTGTTAATCAACGAGCTAGTTTATAAGAGAGGCATAACTAGAAACTTTCTATTTGTTTATTAAACACACATGTATTAACGTTTTCGTATTAATACAATTATAGCATGCAAAATAAACATCTATCATATACTTGGAATATACATAATAACAACTTTATTATTGCCTCTCGGGGCATATTCCCTTCAATATCGAGCATACAAATATATACAATTTTGATAGTTACATAGAGATCACAATTATCGGGACTAGAGCCCGTCTGTTCGAAATCTCGTTCTCGTAATTTTGGTATATTTAATTTTTTCTGATATTGTATGCAAAATTTACGACCGTTTTACCGTCACATGACTTTTTTTGCAGAAAAAGTCAAAATTCTTGTTTGTTAATTTTCCTAGAAAGTAGACCACATTACATGTGAAAGGATTTTATTTTTCTGAAGTGTTTTTTATTTTCTTTTATTTTTTGCCTGGCTAAAAAGGCGATTCAATGGGGGTGGAGTTGGTGGAGGCCACTTAGTTGTAGGGCACTAGGACAGGATGCCCTACGGTAAGTTGACCCAGCTGCTATAGCATGCCGCAACACATATACCCGTAGCGCACTAGGTCAGTGTGCGCTACAGATAAGTTTCACACCCGTAGCGCACCCTGACCTAGTGCGCTACGAGTATGTGGTCTGCGGCCACATGTGCCCTGGGCCACACATAGCCGTGGCGCACCATCTCTATGTGTGTTACGCTTACGGCAGTTAGCCATAGGGCACCTGTCGGCAGTGCGTCACACCTATTTTACCCGTGGGACACCACTAGCACGTGCGTCACGGATGTGTGGATTACCTATAGGCGTTTTCCTAGTAGTGAGTGACCACGTCCTCTCCGCACGTGCCTCTCTGACCCCGTCCTCTCCGCATGTTCCTCTCCGATCCTGTCCTCTCCACCCTCGTCGTCGCGCCTCCACCAACTCATGCCTCTCCCGACTCGCGGCTCCACCGACTCGTGCCTCCCCTGACCTCGCGCCGCAGCAAATAGACTCCCGCCTCCTCTCTTAATTAGTGTATTTAGTTTAGTGATCCTAGGTGATTTTTGTGTATTGTAGAAAATAGGTGATTTAATTAGGAATTTTTGTTTAGTGTATAGAAAATTAAGATAATTGTAGGGGTGCAAATCTGGATGATTTTAGATGTATAGCAAATTAATATAATTGTAGGGGTACACAATCTAGCTAATTTAGGTTTATTTTGGTTTTTTACTCCCATATGGCCGATGATTAAAAATTGTAGGATGCGATCTCAGCGATGGTTTGTGCGAGCCTTGTAAGATGCACAAATAAATAATTTGTGCATCCTACTTGACTCGCTTACTCCTTTCCTGAAATTATTTGGCGTCCAATGCGAATATGAGACCCTACCTTTATGTTTGAGTTTCTTAATATATTTAAACATAGCTATGGATACTTGAACATATTTAATATACTAGATGAACATGCAGGAAATGCATCCCTACATCAACTATGGCCATGGAAGTTGTCAGGATAAGAAGTTTATCATAGTGCTTGCCGAAGACTTTGACAATACGGCAGTATTTTTAGCTTAATTATGATTTCCAGCCTTGCATGCATTTTGATATTGCTGCTATAATTAACTATTGTTTTTCATATAACTTTTTCTCAAACCATCTTTTGCCACGCAAGAAAGGACTTTTTTGACCATATGAACAAGCGTGTCAATCACTATGGACAATTTGACGTCACCTTAGCTGAAGAGACAAGACGTACAAAATTCTAGTCATCAACGAGATGAACCAAACTTACTTTACATGACCACTTTGGACAAAATTGGTAGAAAGGTATGGAGAACGACTAGCGCGAGAGCGCCCTCTTAGAAGCGCGTGTGAGGGAGCGTGAGTAGCGCGCGGAGCCTCTGCTTGGTCGACACGTGGCCGCATGCGGGAACCAAGGACGGGATGCGGGACGGACCGATGTATGCGCACCGGTGGGGATTTGGTTGTCGTCCATGCGCGTCATGATGCATGCGGTTTTCCTGAATGCACGTGAGCATGACCTGATGCATGCACTCGAGTATCTTTGCTCACTCCAACTCACGCTTTTTTCACATGTATCACTTCAGTTTTAGTATAAACTGGTACTATTCATGTACAAATAAATATTGTAAAAATAAAAAATAAAAGAGAAAAGAAAGTGCACGAGCAGTGCATCGAAAAAGAGAAAAAAACACGTTATTTGCACTGCGGCCGAAGGCAGTACAACACGTAACATAAGGCAGTACATGGCAGTGATACGCCCAATTTGCATCATCTTTCTATATCATAATTTACCTCTATTTATTGATATATGTCTTATTATGAGGTATTACTTATGGCTTTTCATCAGTTTATACATGTTGGATGATTCTTGGAGGATGAACTGCCGGAGTCTGATGGAAAAGAAGGCGTTTCGGTGCAATTTCGCGAAGATAAAAAAATACCAGAAAATATGGGAAAAGATTATTTTTCCAGAAGATTGAGGAAGCCAAAAGGAGGAGCGAAGAGAGGCCGCAGGGGGCCCACACCCCCCTAGGTGCGCCCCCCTAGGTCATGCCTAGGGCAGGTGTGGCCCACCTGGCCGGCTTCCGACTTTTCCCCTTCACCTATATATTCCCTACGAAACCCTAGGGCCAGGGGAGCGACCACAGATAGATTTCCGCCGCCTCTCGGGGGTAGAAAACACCCAGAGAGAAAGATCTCTCCGGCACACAGATTTTTGCCGGGGAATTCCTTCCCGGAGAGGGGAGACCGTCGCCATCAACACCATCATCAAGCTAGGCTTCATCGGGATCATCATCATCCACACCATCATCTCCACCAGCACCATCATCACCACTCCGTCCCGCTGTAAAAATTGTGTTGGATATTGCTTTAGTTATTAGGGGAAACTTTCCCGGTGTTGATTACTATTGTAGTTGATGCTTGTGAGTGGAACTATTGGTTTATTGTTTTTGTTCAGATTTTTATCCATTACCATATCATCTTTGATCTTGATCCATATGATGTCTTGTGAGTAGTTCGTTTAGTTCTTGAGGACATGGGACAAGTCATGTTGTTAGTAGTGAATTTGTGTTGAGTTATTATTCAATGGTTTGGTATTTAAGTTGTGGTGATATTCTTCTAGTGGTGTCATGTGAACGTCGACTACATGATACTTCACCATTTATGGGCTTAAGGGAATGCATTGTGTATTTGGTTACTAATTATGGGGTTGCCGGAGTAACAGAAATCTGAAACCCCGTTAGTACACCTTTGCACAAGGGAGTGTAGGATCTCAGAGTTTCAGGATATGGTTAGATTCATATCTTAATTACTTTCCTATAGTTACGGATGTTTGTAGGGGTTTAATCACAAGTATGTATTAGTCCAAGTAAGGTCGGTATGTTAGCACATGTTCACCCACACAACACTTACAACACCAGATAAGAGTACTCAGCTATTTGAAGCGAAAGCACTTGATAGAATTCTCATGTGTCCTCGAGAACGTTTGGTCCTTATAGGTATTTCCACCGGCTTGTCCCTTGCTAAGAAAGGATTGGGCCACTTGCTCCGTTTGTTCGTTGCCTTTATTACTTTCTCTTTGTTTTGTTGCCTTATCAGAAAACCACTAAAAATCCGTTTGCTAAGTATTCACAGGGATTTCCTGCTCCATACCGCTGTTCAGCACCTTCTGCTCCTCGTTGGGGTCGACACTCCTATTTATCAAAAGTACTACGATACACCCCCTATACTTGTGGGTCATCAAGACTATTTTCTGGCGCCGTTTCCGGGGAGTGAAGCGCTGTTGAAGAGTGGAACTGGTAAAGGAAACTTTTTACCGTGAGTATTGCTTTTGTTACTGCTTGTTACTTTGTTTCCAATATGGATAACCCACTTGGTTTTCTGTTTGGGAAAAATACTACCACTACTACGGTAGTAGATGAACCACCATGTTGAGATAGATCCTTTTAAGATACCTACAAGTATTGTTAATTGAGTTATGGATAATTATTATTTAGGGAATGGAGCAATCCATCCTGATGATCATTTGCTATTTATCCACGAATTATGCGGGTTGTTTAAGTGTGCAGGTATCACAACTGAACAGGTGAAGAAGAAGTTACTCTCCATATCCTTGAAAGGGAGAGCTAAAGAATGGTATAAGCTGCTGAAGAATGGGCAATCCATGGAATGGGAGGAGATGGCATCTCTCTTTTACTCTAAATTTTATCCTCTTAGTGAAATTCATAAGGATATAAATCTTATATATAACTTTTGGCCTCTTGATGGAGAGAGTACAGCTCAAGCTTGTGGGAGATTGAAGTTACTAATGCTTAAATGTCCTATTCATAAAATAACAATATTATTCTCAATAACTTTTATGCTAGGCTTTCTCTTCATGATAAAGATTTACTAGATGCTTCTTATTCTGGATCATTCACACGTATAAAGGAAGAAACTAAATGGAATCTCCTAGACCGTATTCAAGATAACACTAAAGCTTGGGAGAATGACAAAGGAAGAAAGTCAGGTATAAACTATGATTATGAATGCATTAAATCTTTTATGGGAACTGATGACTTCCGTGATATTAGCAATGAGTTTGGTATTGATTACCAAAGTATTGCCAACTGTTTTAAGGCCTTTGCCTCTTATATAGAAATTCCCAAAAAGAAGTGAAATAAGTACCATGCTCCTTATAAAGATGTTGTTAGTCATGTTCCAGTTAGAAGTACTCAAGTTTATACTACTAATCATATTGTGCCTGGACCACATGTTGAGAAATTACCTTTCCCAGCTAAGGTAAAGGAGTATTCTATGATTATTAGTGCAAATAACAAAGGTACAAAGTAAACCGTGGAGCCTGATAAGCAATTGAATGTTGAACCTATGGTAGCTATTATGAAAGACACTGTCACTAGAAATATAGAGGATGAGCACATTGTCTTCTGTGAAGACGCTTCTAATATTATTGCTCATCCCAGTAAAGCTAGAAAAGCTAGTTGTAAAGGTCCCAACCTTTATAAGGTAGAGATCCCTATGTTTACAATGCTAGTCCCTGGATCAATAGCTAGCATCCATAGTTTAAGATGTAATATCAACAAACAAAGGTCTTAATACAACTTTATAACCAGGAATAAAATAATTCATTACATCTTACATAGCTCATTTGGCTATCTCATTACAATGCAGCAGAAATATCTATAAAGCATGGAGTCCTTCATCTTCAAAGTGCCACATGCAATCATGTTGGTTGTAGACTTGTAATCCTACTCAACACACTTCACTAACATCAAACAAACCTGCAACATAATAAGTTACATCCACAAGGGTCAATACATTTGAATTGTATTGGCAAGTGATACTATGGTAGAATAGTGGTATCTATCATCTATATGCATTTGGCTAAGTGGAGCTTAGGCTTGCTTTGCTTAAAATAAGGTTTTCCTTATTAGTTGAAAACACTAAGTTTTTGTTTGTCAAAATCACCCAAGGCATCTACCAATAAAACTGGTGATCCTTTACCCTTGTTCAACCACAAGCTTTTAACTTAGAAATTGGGATGAGGAGATCCTTGTTAGCTTCCATGTCTTGATGCTCAAATTGTCCATTGCCGGTGACACGGCTAAGTACTTAGATTTTACTCTCTCGAGAGGTGGTGCACTTTCCCCACAAGACTCGACATGCATCAAGACAAGATCTTTCAGAAGCCTTCCCTTAGACCAAATAGACGCGTTCCAAACCTATCAACCCCTACCACCTTCTGTCCATCTGGCTAAGTTATTTCAACCTATATGATCCAGGCAGAGCCCATAATGCCATGTGGCTGCACTTGAAGCTTCTCAACATTTTACATCTCAAATCTCTCTATTCCTGGGTGGCTTTCCACAAGTGTGATACCCAAGTTTTCCCTAGTATACTGGACTTGTGATACACAAGTTTTCTCCAATATATCGGACTTGTGTAACCACTCAACACAAACCTTTCATTCCATTCCACCCAGGTGATTCATTCACATAGTTGTTTTATTAAACAAAACACAAGTCATAGATTTAGAAATATTTCATAGCATGAATATAATCCACCCTTGTTTTCTACTAGCTAGGCTAAGCATGCTAGTAGCAAGAATGTTAACTTAGGTAAAATTCTACTAAGGCATCATCTACTAGGATTTCCCAAGGCATAGCATACTTAGTAAAATTCCATGCAAGTCCTACTAAAAATATCACTAATTCATAGTGAAAATAATTTGACAAAATGTATGAAGCACCACTTGCCTTTTTAGTAGAGAATAAAGATTCACTCCTTGATCTTGCAATTGTCACACTCTTCAGAGTTCACTACAATTCAATCAAGGAACAAATTAAATCTAGCATTCAAACAATTCACCACATAAAATAAAGAAAACAAAACAATGCATGCAAGCATGCAAAAGATTGTTCTATTGAAAAAGTGGTTTCTACTAAGGCTATAAACATTTTAAAACACCTATTGGTCATTTATAAAAGTGGCAAAACCATTTAAAATGAAGTTAGTCAAAATAGGCCATTTAAATCATTTTTGTTTTGCTAGAAATGATTTTAATCAAATTAATAATTTCTAGTGTTAGCCAAATATATTTTTAAACAAAAATGTTAGTGCTTAGGGTCAAAGTGTTTAAAACAAATCTATTTACAAAAGGTTTCACCAAAAAATCATTTTTAAATAATAAAAACATTTTATTTTACTAAAAATGACTTTAATCAAAGTAATAATTTTTCTAGGGTTAATCAAATACATTTTTAAATTCAAAACTTATTGTTTAGGGTCAGAGAGTTTAAATCAAACTATTTGCAAAATGTTTTACTCAAAAATTATTTTTAGAACATAATCAACAATTTTTGTTTTACTAGAAATGCTTCTATTCAAGGAATATTTCCTTAGTGTCGCAAAATATACTTTTAAATCCAAAAGTTGGTTTTATGGTTAGTAGGTTCAAAAAAAACTATTTGCAAAAGATTTTACCCAAAAATCATTTTAGAATAAATTTATACACAAAATAGGCCTAGAAATGTTTCTGCAATAAACACCTAATTTTCCAGAGAAAAAATACTAAACTAAGGGTATGGTTGCAAATATTTCTTTTTCCTGATTCTAATGATATAAAATTTGCAATTTTTGGACGTGTGGATCAAAAGTTATAGATTTTACATGTTTAATCAATCTAATTCATTTTCTGGATTTTAAACAGACAGATCAGGCCACGTGTCTTAACCTTATTGGACGATACCTGTTCGTCTAGATCGACTGATGTGGTGTGTTGGATCTAACTTAAATCACACGGTGCAGATCAATGCCGCTTCTTTAATGAGTCTATAGTAGAGCTTGGATCTAGATCGGATGGCTCACAGTACTGTGCCAAGAACTGGCGGCACTGGCACGACGGCGAGCGGCGGTGACGCACTGGCTACGGCGTTGCGGCGACTACAGGAAGTGAGGGAGAGGGAGAAGGTGCTCACCAGGTTCGCAGTGATGTGCTGAAGCTCGAGGTGGTCGTCATAGACCAAGGGACGCACGGGAGTGACGGCGATTGCTCACCGGAGATTGTCCTGGCGACGGGCGTGTCTGTTCGTTTACGTTGGCGAGGTTACAGTGCACGCTAAGACAAACCAGTGGTGCAGTTAGACGTGTAGGAGAGTTGCGAGTACAGGAGCATCAAGGGGAGGGGAAGGCGCAGTTGGGGTTTACTAGGGGAGCTCGACGGAGTTGCTGCAGACAGCGGCAACGCTCTGTCATCGTCGTTGCCGATGCTATGGGGCACGCGCAGGCGAGCTGTGGGTGTTGGTAGATGTGAAAGGAGTTGGGGATCAGACACATGTGATCCAGGGCAGTGGGGAGGTCGGGTGTCACCGGAATCAGCCGGAAATGGTCATTGTAGCAGTGGTGTGTTGGCGAGAAATTGAGGTAGCCCTGGGGCGGAGAGGTGTGAGGGAATGAGGGGAAAGAGAGAGGGGAGACATGCGCTTAAGAGGGCGAGGTCATGAGCGAGAATTACGCTTCCATTAACGCGAATTGATGCGAGGAATTAGCGGCAGAAAATGGCAGCAAGGGAGAGGGGAACGGGTCGCGGGGTGGAGAAGATGATGCCTACGTGGCGGAGGGTCCACGGGTGAGCGAGGTTGAGGGTGGGGTGCGCGGTGAGAAATGAAACAGGGAGAGGGGGTTCCCCGCGTGGGCTCCTGTTGGGCTAGTTGGGCCTGTTTAGTTGGGCTGGGGTTTCTGGGTTGTTTTTCTTTTCTATTTTTTCTTTCTGAATCTTTTTATTTTTCTAATTTCATTTTCTGTTTTGATTTGAATCAAGTGATTTAAACACTCATTTATTTTCAAAACTTTTCCAACTTTCCAGTGTGTTTTTGTATTGTTTATTACTATATTTTAATGTCCATTTTAGAATATTTTCTTTTATTCCTTATGGTTTTATCAATTATTTAAATTAAACATTTGTCTTTATTTAAATAAAATTGAATTTGGTTTAATCCATATGATTTTATTTAAATAATCCTTTACTACTTTTTATTATTCAATAAACTTTCATTCCATTTGTTTATGGATTTGGTCGATTTAATTTGGCTTTTAAATATTCCTTATTTATTTCTTTCTTCATTTGTCTTATAAAATTCATATCTTTTTATTTATAGTTCCAAAATTGGTGATTCAAATTTGTAGAATTTTATTTAATATTTGTTTATATTTTTAAATCCTTTTAGGATTAATTTGTTCAACATTTGGTATTTATTTTAGTTAGGAGCTTTATTAGCCTTGGAAATTATTTCCTATTTAGCTTATTAAATTCATAAGTTTTTATCCATGGCTCAAAATTAAATGAAAGCAATTTCTATGGTTTTATAATATTTTTGTTTAGCATTTTTGATCATTTATAAATGTTTCTTGCTAAATTTTATATGGATCAAATCCATAGTCTTAGAGAGATCTTGGAAATGATTTTCTTCCATTAGGGTTTTGGTTTATTTTCCCAAGTGTTTAAATTCAAGATTTCTTTCCATGCATAAAATGCATTTGATCTTTGAAAGTGATTTCTTTCATTAAGATTTGGGATTTAGATTTAACTTTTCCAAGTGTTTGAATTTCAAGATACATTCATTGATGAATGCATTTCACTTGGTTGAATTTTTGTTGGATTCCATTTTCATTCAAATTTTGTTCAAGAAGGGTTTTGATGTTTCCATTTAGAAGCAAAAAAGTTTCTTTTCACCCTAAATTTCAAAAATTATTTATTTTGTTTATTTATTTTTCACATTTCAAAATTTGGAAAATTTTGGGATGTGACACTAGTGTTCTTGTGCTTTCTGTTAAGATTAAGGATCATTGCTATTATGGTTTGTGTGATATTGGTGCTAGTTCTAGTGCTATTCCTTATGAGATTTACAGGGAAATTATGCATGAGATTGGTCCTTGTGAGTTTGAGGACATTGATGTGGTTATTCACCTTGCTAATAAGGATACCATTTGCCCCATTGGCATTGTAAGAGATGTGGAGGTTCTCTGTGGTAAGATTAAGTATCCGGCTGATTTTCTAGTGCTTAATTCAGCAGCTAGCAAAAGTTGTCCTATCATTTTTGGTAGACCTTTCTTGAACATTTGTGGAGCTATTATTGATTGTAAGAAGGAAATTTTTTTAAATAAGTTTGATGGAGATTCTTATGAGTTTAAATTTTCCAAATTTGCTAATGCTCCTTGTGAAAATAGCTTGCCTAATAAAGATTTCAGGATGGAACAACTTGCTTCTATTGATCCAGTCTATGACCTTGGACCTCTCTTTGGTGACTGTAAGTATGCTTATTCTGATGATAAAATTGTTGCCAGTGACAGTTATATTGTCAAATTTATTCGAAGTGCTACTGAAAGTTATTATGAGAGAGGGAAACGTGGTTTTATGCATCTCAATAATGTTAAGTTTCCCCATTTTATGTTGAAAGCTTTGAAGTTGCATCTGTTTTATCTTCCTATGCTAGTGGTTTTTTGTTTCAACAATTCGTTTTCTCATGATACTCCCATGCATAGGAAGTGGGTTAGACTCAAGAGCGTTGGTTATTTGCTTATTGATGCTCTCTTTCACTTCATATATTTATGTCCTATGTGAGCATCTTTGAAAGTTTCAAGCCTAGTTAAAGGCATTAAAGAAAAGTACTTGTTGGGAGATAACCCAAGAGTTTTGTCGAGTCTTGTAAGTTATTACCTCAGTAATAACCGCTCCTTATCCTTTTTGTTTTGGTTTTTGTGTCAAGTTCAACTACTTTAGTGAAGTAGACGAGTTGTGAAAAGTGGTTGTCCTGGGACAGATTTTTGTGTTGCATTGTAAAAATTCGTGAGGAATCTCAATACTTCGGATGGAGCTGCATTTTTCTGAGCTTGTTCTCCAGGTTGTTACCCAACTTTCATTAGTTCTGCACTTTTTGATTTGAGCAACAGAAGATTTTCGAAAAAATCAATCTTTACATGCTGGTCTGTTTTGACAGATTTATGCCGTCATTTGCATTTGCCTCTTATAGAAGCTTTTGTGTTGATGGGTTTTTAGTTGAAGTGTGTACCCAAAGGGTTATTGTTTTTGCTTAAACTAATGTTGTCATTTAGTTTGTGCAAGGGTTTTATATGAAGGAATTTCCAGGAGAAGGAGGAAAGGAATCTGCAGAGTTCGACTTTGAATAGGTAAAAGTGGTGAAAACAGAAGGTTTGTGAAACCCCAATCTTTTTATATTTTTGATGTTTTTACTACATAAGGAAAGTTACAAGATGGAACATAGGAAGAACCGGAGTCCGGCGTGGACAAACCCACCCCAGGAGCGGGCCTAGCCTGGTCGCGCCTGAGGGGGGTGTGCGACCCTCGAACTCCGTCTTTGCCTCATTTCTATGTCAGTACCTTCCTTATGCCTTGAAACTTCGTAATATATAACCCCCCGGGTTTCCCAAGGTTCTTGTATCGTGTTCTCGTCGTGTTTTTGTTTTGATCTGTTTCTGTCAGGAAATCTTCTCAAGTTTAGAGCACCATGGTCTCCGCCAACAACAAAGGCAAGAAGCCCAAGGAAGAAGATCCTCAAGATCCCAAGGAGGAGGAGATTCTTGTTGGGGATGAAGAGGACATGGAGGAGGACAAGCATCCGGACACCCGTGCTAGCGTCGGAAGCATTGGATTGGTGGCAACCCCTATCAAGCTTAAGAGGACAACACAGATGTCTACAGGAGGTAAATCTCGACGTCATACCCTCTCTCCACGACCATCTCCTCCATGTAACAAGAGACCTTTCCATACTCTTATACATGAGCATTAATTTCAACATGTGCCCAAAGAGAACTTTCCCTCGATGTGGGATATGGCTCGTTCTAACCATGCAGGGGAGGAACACACTAAGAAAGAAGAGTGGGGAAAGAATAACAAGGATTGGAATTATCGGTCTGGCATGATCATGAACCGCATAGAGCAAAACTCGGAGCTGATTCGTGCTCTGACCTTCGAGTTTGAGGATTTGAAGAAAGTTATTGAAGAACTTATCAAGAGAACACCACCACCACCGAAGGAGTAATTCATCATCAGGTTTGGCATCCCCTTGGCTTGTTCCAAGCTTGGGGGAGTGTCGCGGTATCACCATCATTATCTTTTACCTTTTTAGTGGATTCATATCTTTGGTAGAGAGGTTATCTTATAGTTTAGTTTGTATGTGGAAGTATCTCTCCTTTAGTTGGTTATCTATGTATCCCTTGGTGTGAGTGCCTTTATTGGAATATTAATGAGAAGTCTCATCTTTTACTTTTTGCACTTCTTATTTTAGTTTGCAGTCTCTATTATATGATGGATCTTGTTGATCAGTATTAGCATCACTCTAGGATCATCAAGTGGATCTAAATTGGTTTTGGCAAACCGAGTTCTGGTCAGTAGCAATACTTTTTGAGGTTTGAAAGAAAAAGAGAAAAGCTTACAGGTATTTTGTATTATTTATTTTATTTCTTGTTGTCTCATAAGCTTAGTATTCTCTATTTAAGATCTTTTGTGTCTTCAAGGAAGATTGCAAGTTTGGCTTTATTACTTGTATGTTTGCTTGGTTTTTTCAACTATCTTGCTTGCTACCCAGCCTTGCTAGCCAAGAACCTGTTTTGAGAAGGCATACTTCTCATTCTTCCAAATCCCTTTGAACCAAAAACATGTGCCATTTATGTCCACCATATCTACCTATTAGCAATTGCTATTCCAAGAAAATTCTCAAGCTTCATCTATCTTTCCAATTAAAAAATTATTTTGTTATGTGAAAACTAGTTAGTAAAGCTCTCACGAACTTGATGGCACACCTTATTTCCTTTCCCCTAATAGACTTGAACCATTGTGCCATCGAAGTTGTATATGATTGCATCTATACGTTGGAATTAGCAAAACCGTGTTGTCACGGGGAATGTTTTCAACATTGCACTTGTACTCTGTACGCAGTTGATATCGTGCTCTTTTGTTTATGGATGTCAATGGTGTGAAATAAAGAGGGAACGTGTAAGTCCACGGAGTCTGTATTTTGTGTTAGAGAAATGCCTGGGCCTTTAGCCTAAGCCATGCCTAATCATGGTGGAAACTTGTAGCATTACCAAAGTGAGCTATCTATGAAGCATCCTCAATAAAAATCTATGCACATAGTAAATAAAAAGATCGCTGAGATGCTCATTGTCTGCTTTCCTTGTCATTTTGGTTATGGGAAAGCTCCTGTACCATGTGCAAGGGGTACCTCGTTGGAGGTTCTCTATGATACGCATGTACTTACAATGACAAGAACTTACCTATAACTGAAGTTGAGTAGCATGAGGAGTGGCCCTCATATTCAACGGACATGAGATTGCCAACTTATATTTCATCAAGCATATACTCCATCTTTGTGCAATTTAACCTTAATCATCTCAAGATGCCTATGATAGGGGCAATGAGGGATCAAAGCTAGTAAGTACCATAATTTTTTGGAAGCTCTTTATGACTTGTAATCCCTGCTACCCTCTAAGAAGGGACCTTTCTCCCACTTCCAAGTTGAGTCAGTAAACCTACTTCCTCTCTATCTACATCAAGCATGTGAGTTGTTGTGTTTCAAGCATTCATATGGTGATTTATCCAATCATGTTCTTTATTTTCCTTGTTTACACAAACTCTTATCTATTGAGTATTACTTTGAAAGCCTTCACTTGTGAAAGACCTTTTTGAGCAAAGAGTGCTCCTGTTTTGAAATTTCTACAAAAAGCTTTTTGTGAACCTGTTTGCCAGGTGTTCTCTGACCAAGAACAAAGTTTGCCAATTCCAATTATGATTTATCTTGATGCATCTCTATTTGTGACTGTTGTACTTGGTTGCAAGCTAAGTTATATAATGGTGAGTTGCTTTCTTCTATGAGTTGTGCCATGGTAAGTGTGATGCTTCTTGTTCGTATTCTTTTATCGACACTTCACTCCATAAACCTATGGACATGTTTAGTGAGCTCAGTTTTCGCTTGGGGACAAGCGAAGGTCTAAGCTTGGGGGAGTTGATACGCCCAATTTGCATCACCTTTCTATATCATAATTTACCTCTATTCATAGATATATATGTCTTATTATGAGGTATTACTTATGGCTTTTCATCTGTTTATGCATGTTGGGTGATTCTTGGAGGATGAACTGACGGAGTCCAGATTTTGATGGAAAAGAAGGTGTTTCGGTGCAATTTCGTGAAGATCATAAAAATACCAGAAAAATATGAGAAAATATTATTTTCCAGAAGATTGAGGAAGCCAGAAGGAGGAGCGAAGAGGGGCCGCAGGGGGACCACACCCCCTAGGTGTGAGTCCCCCCTGGGCCGCGCCTAGGGAAGGTGTGGCCCACCTGCCCGGCTCCCGACTCTGCCCCTTCGCCTATATCTTCCCTATGAAACACTAAGGCCAGGGGAGCGACCACAGATAGATTTTCGCCGCCTCTGGGGCGGAAAACATCAAGAGAGAAAGATCTCTCCGGCAGACAGATTTCTGCCGGGGGCATTCCTTCCCGGAGAGGGCAGACCGTCGCCATCAACACCATCATCAAGCTAGGCTTCATCGGGATCATCATCATCATCCACACCATCATCTCCACCAGCACCATCATCACCACTTTGTCCCGCTGTAACAATTGTGTTGGATATTGCTTTAGATCTTAGGGGAAACTTTCCCGATTTTGATTACTATTGTAGTTGATGCTTGTGAGTGGAACCATTGGATTATTGTTTATGTTCAGATTTTTATCCATTACCATATCATCTTTGATCTTGATCCATATGATGTCTGATACGCCCAATTTGCATCACTATTCTATATCATATCTTACCTCTATTCATTGATATTTGTCTTATTATGAGGTATTACTTATGGCTTTTCATCTGTTTATGCATGTTGGATGATTCTTAGAGGATGGACTGCTGGAGTCTGGGTTCTGATGGAAAAGAAGGCATTTCGGGGCAATTTTGCAAAGATCAGAAAAATACCAGAAAAATATGGAAACATATTATTTTACTAGAGGACGAAGGAAGCCAGAAGGAGGGACGAAGAGGGGCCAGAGGGGGCCCACACCCCCCTAGGCGTGGGCCCACCTGACCCCACGCCTAGTGTAGGTGTGGCCCACCTGCCCGGCCTCCGACTCCGCCCCTTCGCCTATATCTTCCCTTCGGAACACTAAGCCTCGGAGAGCGACCATAGATAAGATTTCCGCCGCCTCTGGGGCGGGAAACACCGATAGAGAAAGATCTCTCCGGCAAACATATTTCTGCCAGGGGGATTCCTTCCCGGAGAGGGGAGACCGTCACCATCAACATCCTCATCAAGCTAGGATTCATCGGGATCATCATCATCATCCACATTATCATCTCCACCAACACCATCATCACCACTCTGTCCCGCTGTAACAATTGTGTTGGATATTGCTTTAGTTCTTAGGGGAAACTTTCCCGGTGTTAATTACTATTGTAGTTGAATCTTGTGAGTGGAACCATTGGATTATTGTTTATGTTCAGATTGTTATCCATTATCATATCATCTTTGATCTTGATCCCTATGATGTCTTGTGCGTAGTTCATTGTGTTCTTGAGGACATGGGAGAAGTCATGTTGTTAGTAGTGAATCAGTGTTGAGTTATTATTCAATGGTTTAGTATTTAAGTTGTGGTGCTATTCTTCTAGTGGTGTCATGTGAACGTCGACTACATGACACTTTACCATTTATGGGCCTAGGGGGATGCATTGTGTATTTGGCTACTAATCGTGGGGTTGCCGGAGTGACAGAAACCTGAACCCCCGTTAGGACACCTTTGCACAAGGGAGCGTAGGATCTCAGAGTTTAAGGATGTGGTTAGATTTATATCTTAATTACTTGCATGTAGTTACGGATGTTTGCAGGGCGTTTAATCACAAGTATGTATTAGTCCTAGGAAGGGCGGTATGTTAGCACAGGTTCACCCACACAACACTTACAAACACCAGAGAAGAGTACTCAGCTATTTGAAGCGAAAGCACTCGACAGAATTCCCATGTGTCCTTGAGAACATTTGGTCCTTATAAGTATTTCCACCGGCTTGTCCTTTGCTAAGAAAGGATTGGGCCACTTGATACGTTTGTTCGTTACTTCTGTTACTTGATTTTTGTTTTGTTGCCTTGTCAGAAAACCACTAAAAATCCTTTTGCTAAGTATTCACAGGGATTTCCTGCTCCATGCCACTATTCAGCACCTTCTTCTCCTCGTTGGGATCGACAATCCTATTTATCAAAAGTACTACGGTACACCCCCTATACTTGTGGGTCATCAAGACAATTTTCTGGCGTCATTGCCAGGGAGTGAAGCGCTATTGAAGAGTGGAACTGGTGAAGGAAACTTTTACTGTGAGTATTGCTCTTGTTACTGCATGTTACTTTGTTTCCAATATGGATAACCCACTTGGTTTTATATTTGGGAAAACTACTAACACTGCTAGGGTAGTAGATGAACCACCACCTATTGAGATAGATCCTTTTAAGATACCTACAAGTATTGTTGATCGTGTTATGGATAATTATTATTTTGGGGATGGAACTGTCCATCCAGGAGATCACTTGCTTTTTTATCCATGAAATATGCGGGTTGTTTAAGTGTGCAGGTATCACAACTGAACAGGTGAAGATGAAGTTACTCTCCCTATCCTTGAAAGGGAGAGCTGGAGAATGGTATAAGCTGCTGAAGAATGGACAATCCACGGAATGGGAGGAGATTGAATCTCTCTTTTACTCTAAATTTTATCCTCCCAGTGACATTCATAAGGATAGAAATCTTATATATAACTTTTGGCCTCTTGAAGGAGAAATTACAGCTCAAGGTTGGGGGAGATTAAAGTTACTAATGCTTAAATGTCCTAATCATGAACTCCCTAACAATATTATTCTCAATAACTTTTATGCTAGGCTTTCTCTTCATGATAAAGATTTACTAGATGCTTCTTGTGTCCACCATATCTAACTAGTTAGTAAAGCTCTCACGAACTTGATGGCACACCTTATTTACTTGCCCCTAATAGACTTGAACCATTGTGAACATTGAAGTTGTATATGCTTGCATCTATATGTTGGAATTAGCAGAACCGTGTTGTCACGGGGAACGTTTTCAATATTGCACTTGTACTCTATACACAGTTGATATCGTGCTTTTTTGTATATGGATGTCAACGGTGTGAAATAAAGAGGGAACTTGTAAGTCCATGGAGTCTATACTCTGTGTTAGAGAAACGCCTAGGCCGCTAGCCTAAGCCATGCCTAATCATGGTGGAAACTTGCAGCATCACCATAGTGAGATATCTATGAAGCATCCTTAATAAAAAGCTATGCACATAGTAAATAAAAAGATCGCTGAGATGCTCATTGTCTGTTTGCCTTGTCATTTTGGTTATGGGAAATCTCATGTACCATATGCAAGGGGTACCCCGTTGGCGGTTCTCAATGATATGCAAATACTTACAATGACAAGAACTTACCTGGGCCCAAAGTTGAGTATGTATGAGGGAGTGGCCCTCATATTCAAGGGACATGAGATTGCCAACTTATATTTCGTCAAGCATATACTCCATCTTTGTTCACTTTAACCTTAATCATCTCAAGATGGTTATGATAGGGGCAATGAGGGCTCAAAGCTAGTAAGTACCATAATCTTTTGGAAGCTCTTTATGACTTGTAATCCCTGCTACCCTCTAAGAAGGGACCTTTCTCCCACTTCCATGTTGAGTCAGTAAACCTACTTCCTCTCTTTCTCCAGCAAGCATTTGAGTTGTTGTGTTTCAAGCATTCATATGGGGATTTATTCAATCATGTTCTTTATCTTCCTTGTTTGCACAAGACTCTTATCTATTGAGTATTACTTTGAAATCCTTCACTTGTGAAAAACCTTTTTGAGCAAAGAGTGCTCCTGTTTTGAAATTTCTACAAAAAGCTTTTGTGAAACTGTTTACCAGGTGTTCTCTGACCAAGAACAAGTTTGCCAATTCCAATTATGATTTATCTTTATGCATCCATATTGTGACTGATGTACTTGGTTGCAAGCTAAGTTATATAATGGTGAGTTGCTTCCTTCTATGAGTTGTGCAATGGTAAGTGTGATGCTTCCAGTTAGAAGTACTCAAGTTTGTACTACTAATCATATTTTGCCTGAACCTCATGTTGAGAAATTACCTTTTCCAGCTAAGGTAAAGGAGTATTCTATGATTATTAGTGCAAATAACAAAGGTACAAAGGAAACTGTGGAGCCTGATGTTTCTAATAACATATTAGAAGAGTCTTCACATAAGACAATGTGCTCATCCTCTATTTTTCTAGTGACAAGATCTTTCACAATAGCTACCACAGGTTCAATATTTATTTGCTCATCAGGTTCCGCAGTTTTCTTTGTACTTTTATTATTTGCACTAATCATCATAGAATACTCCTTTACCTTAGATGCGAAAGGTATTTTCTCAACATAAGGTTAAGGCAAA
This sequence comes from Avena sativa, assembly GCA_916181665.1. Lineage (NCBI taxonomy): Eukaryota > Viridiplantae > Streptophyta > Magnoliopsida > Poales > Poaceae > Avena > Avena sativa. The sequence continues at coordinate 376,376,279 of OV702295.1, read as the reverse complement.
ATATGATCAATAGTACAAACTTCAGTACTTCTAACAGGAACATGACTAAAAACATCTTTATAAGGTGCATGGTACTTATTCCACTTCTTATTGGGAATTTCTATGTAAGAGGCAAAGGCCTTAAAACAGTTGGCAATACTTTGGGAATCAAGACCAAACTCATTGCTAGTATCACGGAAATCATCAGTTCCCATAAAAGATTTAATCCATTCATAATCATAATTTATACCTGACTTTCTTCCTTTGTCATTCTCCCAAGCTTCAGTGTTCTCTTGAATACGATCTGGGAGATCCCATTTATATTCTTCCTTCATGCATGTGAATGATCTAGCACAAGAAGCATCTAGTAAATCTTTATCATGAAGAGAAAGCCTAGCATAAAAGTTATTGATAATAATATTGTTAGGGAGTTCATGAATAGGACATTTAAGCATTAGTAACTTCAATCCCCCCAAGCTTGAGCTGTACTCTCTCCATCACGAGGCCAAAAGTTATATATCAGATTTCTATCCTTATTAATCTCACTGGGAGGATAAAATTTAGAATAAAAGAGAGATGCCATATCCTCCCATTCCATGGATTGCCCATTTTTCATCAGCTTATACCATTCTTCAGCTCTCCCTTTAAGGATAGAGAGAGTAACTTCTTCTTCACATGTTCAGTTGTGATACCTACACACTTAAACAACCCGCATAATTCATGGATAAAAAGCAAATGATCACCAGGATGGACAGTTCCATCCCCTAAATAATAATTATCAATAATACTTGTAGGTATCTTAAAAGGATCTATCTCAACAGGTGGTGGTTCATCTACTACCCTAACAGTGGTAGTAGTTTTCCGAAACAGAAAACCAAGTGGGTTATCCATATTGGAAACAAAGCAATACTCGGAGTAGAAGTTTCCTTTACCAGTTCCACTCTTCAATAGCGCTTCACTCCCCGGCAACGGCACCAGAAAATAGTCTTGATGACCCACAAGTATAGGGGGTGTATCTCAGTACTTCCGATAATAAGGAGTGTCGATCCCAACGAGGAGCACAAGGTGTTGACTAGTGGTATGGACCAGGAAATCTCTGTAAATACTTAGCAGACGGATTTTTAGGGGTTTTCTGATAAAGCAACAAAACAAAGTGCAAGTATCAAAGACAACGAACAAACACAGCAAGTGGCCCAATCCTTTCTTAGCAAAGGACAAGCCGGTGGAAATACTTATAAGGACCAAACGTTCTCGAGGATACATGGAAATTCTATCAAGTGCTTTCGCTTCAAATAGCCGAGTACTCTTCTTTGGTGTTGTAAGTGTTGTGTGGGTGAACCTGTGCTAATGTACCGACCTTACTTGGACTAATACATACTTGTGATTAAACCCCCTGCAAGCATCCGCAACTATAGGAAAGTAATTAAGATATAAACCTAACCATAGCCTTAAACTCTGAGATCCTACACTCCCTTGTGCAAAGGTGTCCTAACGGGGGTTCAGGTTTCTGTCACTCTAACAACCCCACAATTAGTAGCCAAATACACAATGCATTCCCCTAGGCCCATAAATGGTGAAGTATCATGTAGTCGACGTTCACATGACACCACTAGAATAATAGCACCACAACTTAAATACTAAACCATTGAATAATAACTCAACACAAATCCACTACTAACAACATGCCTTCTCACATGTCCTCAAGAACTAAACGAACTACTCACGAGATATCATGTGGATCAAGATCAAAGATGATATGATAATGAATAACAATCTGAACATAAACAATAATCCAATGGTTCTACTCACAAGCATCAACTACAATAGTAATCAACACCGGGAAAGTTTCCCCTAAGAACTATGCAAGCATTCAACATGATTGTTATAGCGGGATGGATTGGTGATGATGGTGCTGGTGGAGATGATGGTGTGGATGGTGATGATGATCCCGATGAAGTCTAGCTTGATGATGGTGTTGATGGCGACGATCTCCCCTCTCCGGGAAGGAGTTTCCCCGACAGAAATTTGTCTGCCGAAGAGCTCTTTCTCTCTTGGTGTTTTCTGCCCCGCAGAGGCAGGGAAATCTTTCTGTGGTCGCTCCCCCTGGTATTAGGGTTCCGAGAGGAAGATATAGGCGAGAGGGCGAAGTCGGAGGCCGGACAGGTGGACCACACCTGCCCTAGGCATGACCCAGGGGAGACCCGCGCCTAGGGGGTGTGGGCCCCCTGTGGCCCAGCTACACCTCCCCTTCTGGCTTCCTTCGTCGTCTGGGAAAATATAATTTTCCAATATTTTTCTGGTATTTTTCTGATCTTCGCGAAATTTCATCAAAACACCTCTTTTTTCATCAGAACCCTGACTCAAAAAATCATCCAACATGCAAAAACAGAGGAACAGACATAAGTAATACCTCATAATAAGACATATATCAATGAATAGAGGAAAATTATGATATAGAATGGTGATGCAAGAGGCAGTGGATGGATAGTGCACTTCTACTGCACCGTCCCGTCCCGTGCACTGCAGAACATGAGGCAGTGCACGATAGGAACCAAAGGCAGTACAAAAAAAAAGTTTGTCAAAACCTAGCAATATGGGATCTAGTTTTGTAACTCTTGACGCGACTAGCACAACTGTGAAAACGGATCTTGATTTGGACGGTCGGTTTGAAAGATATTTCATTTTTCGTATTTTGATCGGCAAGAAAAAAGAGAAAGGACGTTCTCCGCAGTCGACACGGAAAGGGGCGGGAATTCACAGGATGAACCAGCTTCGCCACTTGGCAGCGCGAGACGCGACCCGCGGCACCCTCTAGGAAGAACACTCTTTTTCTAGTGTTTCTGAAAGGTATGTGATGGATAACCGGACGAGGTTGAGAATCTATCTTGACAAAACTTGTGGAGTTGTCTTTTTCTCGTATGAGATCCCTGACTCAGAGTCTTCTGACTTTAAAGATCATTCCCTTAGGTAGAACTAGTATTCTAACTTTAAAGACCATGCCCTTAGGCAGAACAAGCTAGATAGTTTTTTAAGTTAGTTGTTGTATCGATGTATTCTGAATGATATCCAGCATTAATTGTTGTATCATGTTGTTGTATTCTGAATGATGTCTAGTATTGTTGTATCCTGTTATTTGATATTCTTGTGCTATAATCAAGATTTTTAGTATTTTTTTATTTTCAAATTACAGTTAATGGCGTTCAGGCAAGCTCGAACGCCACTACAAGTCAACTTACCGGTGGCGTTCAGGAACACGCCACTAGTACCTAACTTATTACTGGTGTTCTGTCCACACGCCACCACTAGCTACATGTGGCGTGAACTTCATGATATGTTTGTTCAACGCCACGAAACCCTTTTTCAAACGCCTTCACTAGGCCTTTTCCTAATAGTGGAGCATTTCTTCATATATAACTTGATCAAACTTTCAATCCGTACAAAATGTCATTAGTTAGGAGGGAGAGAGAGAGAGAGTGTGTGTGTGTGTGTGTTCATGCCTTCCCTCATGATCGATCAAAATAATATTTATGTTACTCGAAAAAAGATGATCACGGCTTTTTATTTCCTATTTTTCAATCTACCTTGCTGACTAGAAAGTCACATATGTTCCAAACCGCCCTCATATCGTCATCAAAACCATTTTCAGTAAAGTAAGTACCAATATAGACAACTGAGGGAACAAAAATAATGTGTATTAGAGTCAAAGACTAAAAACATATGCTTTGGCAATATTCTAGGGACCGGGCATTCATGGTTTGTTTCGTAATCTAATGATCTCGCTTGTCCAATTTAAGAGTTTTGAAACCAACATGATACACTAAACTCAGCCAATAGTTGAAAGCACCCAATCTAGATTTTTTGTTTGGACATTTATGTGGAGATTAATTCTTGTAGTTCAATGGACAAGCTTGTTGGCATGGAACGTATACATACTATATAAGGTGCACGCATGTATTATTTTCCAGAAACAAAAGAACATCCAGAATCTGTGACCGAAGACCAATCAAAGAATCGGCTATTACAAGACATGCAAACGTGACGAATATTTCTTATACGTACATGTTGATCCGTCTCATTCACAAGAAGGAAAATGATTGAAGGACCCCGTCCAACCAACCATCAGTCCATCACTATAACGGCCGGCTATAGCCTATAGGATTAGAGCAAACCGGGGTATCAGTTCGCTACAAACATATACGTACAGTATTGTTAGGAAACTGAGCCGATAGAGGCCACTCAGGCTAGGATTGACCCATATGGGTATCGTATTCCCTTTAATCTATAAATAGAGGAACAATCTGTGTACGGGAGTTTTACCGAGAGAAAAGTTAATAAAAGTTTCCTTTGTTCCCTGTATCATCTACTTGTGTATTCTGTGTGTCTTCTACTAGTCTTATTCTCGGGTGTGGAACAGCCTCGGGACCGGCCAGTCGGCAGGGGTGTTCCAACACGTTATCAGCACGTGTCTCTCCGTCGAGCCTCCGTCAAGCCACCGTCGAGCCTGCATCACGCAAGCTTTCGTTGAAGGTAACCTAAATCTGACCGCAAAAATGGATTCGTCTCGCGTTTTCCTTTCAAGATTTACGTTCAGATCTTAGATCAGATCCCATCTGGGATACGGATTTTTCTTCCCGAGAGTCGAGCTGACCTACTGTCGCCGACCAATGTCGATTTAGTCACTCCTGGATCAGAAACTTGTTGACTGTACCAGTGCGCCTGTTATGTCGATCTATTTTTTTTTCAGATCGGTCTGATCTTGGCCGTTTTAGTTAGTAGATCGATTAGATCTACAGTTTTTTTATGTACTTTTCTTTGAACTGCCATGAACACGCCGTATGCTGCGCGCATGGCCCTGCTGGCCGACCGCGTACGCGTCCGCGCCTGCTGCGTGCATGCCGGCCGTTGTCGCGCGCCGCGCCGTCGGCCGCCGCGCTGCTGGCCTGCGTGCATGCCAGCCGCCGGCACCCGCTGGCCCCGCCGGCCACCGCGCCCGCTGGCCACGCCGCACGTTGTGCCGCCAAGCCTCTGGCCCAGCCACACACGTACGCACTGGCCGACGCGCGCTGCCTCGCTGGCAGCTACGCCCGCCGCCGCGCGCGCCCCGCCAGCCGCCGCGCCTGGCCCCGCTGGCCGCCGCCGAGTGCGCCGCCGTGCACTGGGCCATGCAGTCGTGCCCGCGCTGCCGCTGGCATGCCCGCCGCCGCTGGCCAAGCCGCGCCCGCGCGCCGCCGCGCGCCACGCCACCGCCGCGTGCTGGCTAACGCCGCGCGCTACGCCGCTGGTTGCGCGCCGCTGGCCGCTGCTCGCGCAGACGCTGCCTCGCGCCGCGCGCTGCTGGCTGCGCTCGCCGCGCCGCCACAAGCCGCCCGCGCCGCGCGCCGCTGTGTGCTGCGTGCTGCGTGCCTGCGTCGCACTGCGCGCCGCTGCGTGCTGCGTGCCTGCACCGCACTGCCACGCGCCGCTACGTGCTGCGTGCCCGCGCCGCTACGTGTTGCGTGCCCGCGCCGCACTGCCACGCGCCGCTACGTGCTGCGTGCCCGCGCCGCCGCTTGCCGACCGCGCCCCTCCGCCGCGTCCTGCTGGCGCGCCGCCGACCACGTGTCGTCGCCACTGCGTGCAGCCGCTGCTGCGCTGCCGCCCGCGCATGCGCCATGCCTGCGCGCTCTACCGCATGCCGGCCGCCGCTGCTGCTGTGCCGGCGAGCTCACTCCCCGTCGCCCACCCTGGCCCGCCACGCGCCTCCGCCCAGCTGGCCCCCGGCCGACGCGCAGCCAGCTGCTGCCGCCGCCACTCCCTCGGGCGCCATTCGCGTCGTCCCCCCACTCGTGGGCAGGGACTGTGGGGGTGGGCCTGCCACAGGCTAGCAACCCAGTGAGGCAAACAGTGGCACGGTGGATTGGCCCGATTTGTCACAGATTTGGCCCGTTATATCTCTTTTTTTCTGTACATGCTTTCGTATTATGTTTTCTACAGTAATTAAATGTCTTTATACTTTTAATTCTTGTGATTACATAGTTAGCATGCAACCGTTTTTCATTAAATTTTGGAAAGCCGTCATATTTGAATTATTGTATCGATTATCGCATTTATGCAACCGATTACCTGTTGTAATCTTACACACTTTGCATAAATTGCAGATGACCGGAATCATCAGCCGCGAGTTCCCGGAGTTGACCCAGGATGGGCTTAACTACCTGACTTGGGCCTCGGACGTTGAGATCGTCCTCGAGGGCCGATGCATCAAGGATGCGTTGATTGAGGGGACCCCGACGGGCCCCCAGCAAAACCATCCCGGCAGACAACGCCAAAGCCCTGCACTTCCTCCGCCATCACATGTGTCAGACTCTCAAGAATGAGTACATGGCAGAACGGAGTGCTTCTGCCCTTTGGACCGCCCTCAACAAGCGATTCTCTAGGCTGAAGTACACCATTCAGCCACAGGAGGAGGCAGATTGGATACGTCTGAGGTTTGCGGACTTCAAGACGGTGGGAGAGTACAACTCCAGGTTGCACCGGATTTGTACTATTCTTCAGCTGTGTGGGACCAGTACCACCGATCAGCAAAAGATAGACAAAACCCTCTCCACATTCCATCCGGACAACATCCAGTCCTCGCGAAACTTTCGCCAGGAAGGATTCACGGAATATGCAGAGCTTATTGATGCTCTCCACGTGGCCGAGGCGCAGGATAATGTTCTGAAAAAGAACTTCTCCGCGCAACCCTTCGCGGGAGGCCCAAGTCATGAGGCCAATGCTGGTGCCTACAAGGTGCGCAAGCCCATCCATAAGAAGAGAGGCAAGAAGGGCCCCAACCCGGCCAAGCAACGCAAGGCGGGCAAGGGGGAGGCGAGGCCCCAGGACTGCTTCCGCTGTGGCTCCAAGACTCACTTCTCTAGGCAGTGTTTGGCCCCTAAACACGTCGTGGACGCGTTCAAGGCCAACAAGAAGGCGCGCGAGGCGCACCTTGTCCAGGTTGAGGCACCCCTGGCGTCCGGAGCGGCGCATGTGCAGAACATCGCGCACGTAGTGGCGCAGGACGTAGCACAAGTGACAGCACCCTCGGCAGTTCCCACGGACGCCGCTGTGCCCATGGAGGTTGAGCACGTTGTGCCCCCCCCCCCCCCCCCCCCGCCTCAGCTCGGCACCTTGTCCATGATTATGGCCAACGAAGATAAGCTCACTGACCTTGAGATACAGGCTGAGCTTGATGGTTTTTTTGCAGAATCCACCTGAGCTCCTTTTGTTGTGATGATTCCTTTTCCGCAATAATCAGATACAATTTTTTCGATATGGTTGTAAGCTCTATGAGAGCATAACACTTATTTATTTTCGGCGATTGGATGACATTTATTTCATTCATTTATTCCATTATTTGGTTGTGTGATGTTCTGAAATGTTTATGTGTTTTACTTACTTGATGTAGCATCTTCCTCGCTCCATTATATTAATTAGGCACTATATTTTAGAACGCGTGTGGCGCCCAAATGGAGGAAACGTGCCTTGCTGATAGCGGCACCACAAATACCATCTTGAGAAAAACAAAGTATTTTGAGTCCATTACCAAAAATCCCGGTAACATAATGACGATCGCCGGCTGCGGTCCGAATGTAGTTGGCTCCGGAAGAGCAACTATCATACTCCCTAATGGAACAACTCTGATCATTGAAGAGGCATTGTTGTATCCGGAGTCGACTCGTACTCTCTTGAGTTTCAGAGACATCCGCGCCAATGGTTTCCATGTAGAAATCGATGATGATGAGAATGGAAAGGAGTTCCTACTCATTACCAAGCGCGACAAAAATGGTAAACATGTTGTCGAAAGACTCCCTTCATTAGCTACTGGGCTGTACTACACTAAGATAGTAGCACCACCTATTTACACTACCCTTAAGACTGTCTTTAGAAGCTCCGAACTATTCTGCCTTTGGCATGATAGGTTAGGCCACCCGGGTCTTAGGATGATGAGAAATATAATTAACAACTCGAATGGTCATAATGTTAATGTGAAAAATTTCCCGAATCCCGATGATTTCGTGTGCTCCGCATGCGCTACGGGGAAATTGATCATTATACCGTCCCCCCTAAAGGTGAAGGATGAACTCCCCGCATTCTTGGAACGCATTCAAGGGGATATATGTGGTCCAATTCAGCCCCTCTCAGGGCCGTTTCGGTACTTCATGGTGCTCATCGATGCTTCCTCTAAATGGTCCAATGTTTGCCTGCTGTCAACAAGGAACCATGCTTTTGCAAAGTTGATCTCCCAGATCATACAAATAAGGAATAAATTCCCTTATTATCGTTTAAAGTCTATTCGAATGGACAATGCCGGAGAATTTACTTCAAAGGCATTCGATGATTATTGCATGGCAACTGGAATCAAACTTGAGCACTCTGTACCGCATGTCCACACTCAAAATGGACTTGCGGGGGCATTGATTAAAAGGATTAAATTCATTGCCAGACCACTCCTTCAGGGTTGTAATTTACCAACTACATGTTGGGGACACGCGGTGTTACACGCCGCTAATCTCATCAACTTTCGAACATCGGCCTACAACATCCACTCTCCCATCCAACTTGCGCAAGGGTCGGCACCGAAAACTTCCCACCTCCGTAGGTTCGGCTGCCAGGTATATGTACCTATACCACCACCCCAGCGATCAGCAATGGGACCGCTCCGTAAGTCGGGGATATACGTTGGTTATGAGACTGTGTCCATAATCAGGTTCTTGGACCCCTTGACAGGTGACTGTCACACGGCCTGTTTTGCTGACTGCATTTTTGACGAGGATCTTTTTCCGATTTTGGGGGGAGGTAATCAACCCCTGGATGATAAAAGTCGAGAAATCACGTGGAAAGCCACGGGGATCCATGCTCATGACCCGCGCACTGTTGAGACTAATAGAGAAGTCCAAAAGATACTAGATTTGCACTCCCTGGCGAATCAACTGCCCAATCATTTTAGTGATTTAAAGACTGTGACAAAGTCGCATGTGCATGCACGCAATGCACCGGAAAGGGTTGAAATACCAAAGAAAAATGATGGTATACCCGCTCCTGCTCCAAGGCCTAAGAGGAAGCGGATTCCGGTTTCTCAAATCCCAAGTACCCGGGGACGCCCGAAGAAAAAGGACAAGAGAGATTTATTACAGTCTGCCCCTGTTGAGGGGAGCCAGTTGAGACCTGGCACAAGTACGGATATTTCAGTGCATGAAATTCCGGACTTGAACTTTCCTATATCGGAAATACTCAGCGAAGTTGTGTACGCACACATCGGAGCGGGAAAGCTAAAGGACCTAGCTCCTGGATTGGGAAATCCGGTGGAGCAAGAGGATGTGCCTGATGCACTCCATGACGAAATGGCCATTAACTATGTTAATTCGGGCGAGTCATACAACCGAGCCATGGCAAATATCGACGTTAATTTTGCCAAGAAAATTGCCTCAATCATAGATCTTGACCTTGAGCCTAACACGCTCGCTGATTGCAAGAAAAGGTCGGATTGGAAAGATTGACAGAAGGCAATTACTGCTGAATTATTATCGTTAAACAAAAGAGAGGTATTTGGACCTGTTTGTCTAACTCCTCCCCACATTCGCCCCGTTGGCCATAAGTGGGGTTTTGTTCGAAAGAGAAACGAGAATAATGAAGTAGTAAGGTACAAAGCAAGGCTCGTTGCTCAAGGTTTCACTCAGCGACCAGGTGTCGACTTTGAGGAAACTTACTCCCCAGTCATGGATGGAATTACCTTTAGATACTTGATCTCAATGGCAGTAAACATGGACTTAAAAATGAAACTAATGGATGTTGTCACCGCTTACCTATATGGTAACTTGGATTCGGACATATACATGAAAGTACCAGAAGGTATCCCTGTCCCGAACCAGGATAGAGCAAACAAGAGCTTATATAGTGTTTAGCTTAAGAAGTCATTGTATGGAATAAAACAGTCAGGTAGGATATGGTATAATCGTTTAAGCGATTTCCTTCATCAGAAGGGCTACGCGAGCAATGAAGATTGCCCATGTGTTTTTATACGGAGATCCCAGGATGGTTTTTGTATTATCTCGGTGTACGTGGACGATTTGAATATAATCGGTACACCTGACGATATTGAGGAAGCGAGTTCCTACCTGATGTCGGAATTCGAAATGAAAGACTTAGGCAAAACCAAGTTCTGCCTCGGTCTGCAACTTGAGCATTCCCCTGCTGGGATTCTAGTTCACCAGTCGGCCTACACCCAGAAGGTATTGGAACGATTTGGGTTTGAAAAGGCATATCCTTCTAAGACCCCGATGGTCGGAAGATCTTTGCAGCAAGACAAGGACCCGTTCAGGCCTAAAGAAGAGGGGAAGGAAATTCTGGGACCGGAATTCCCCTACTTAAGTGCAGTTGGCGCACTTATGTACCTCGCAAATTGTACACGGCCGGATATTGTATTCGCCGTCAATTTGCTTGCAAGGTACAGTTCTGAGCCTACCAAAAGACATTGGAAAGGCGTTAAGGACATCTTTAGGTACATACAAGAGACAAAGGACCTTGGCTTGTTTTACCAAAAGAACCAAGACCTATCTGTTGTAGGCTATGCAGATGCTGGGTACCTTTCGGACCCGCACACATCCAAGTCGCAGACTGGATATGTTTTCCTTTGTGGTGGAACAGCTATTTCCTGGAAATCGTCTAAGCAAACTCTTGTGTCAACTTCGACGAACCACTCGGAAATCATAGCATTATATGAAGCATCACGAGAATGTGTATGGCTTTGACGGGTAGTCAGTCACATCCAGATGTCATGTAGACTGAACACCGTACAAACCCCAACAATTATCTATGAAGATAATGCCGCTTGTGTTGCACAAGTCCAGACGGGTTACGTGAAGAGCAATCTCACAAAGCATATAAACCCCAAGTTCTTCTATGCACATGAGTTGCAAAAGATGAACGAAGTGAAAGTCTTGCATACTAAGTCGTGTGAAAATCTCGCTGATTTGTTCACTAAATCATTGCCAGCATCTTCTTTCGAGAGATGTGTCCGAGGGATCGGCATGATAAGACTTAGAGAGATGCAAGGTTCAGGGGAAGAATCTTCACAAACTCATCGCAAAAATCTTGATCCCGATGATTGAGTACTTAACTTTGTAGTTAGGTGGATTATACTCTTTTTCCCTTAGTGAGTTTTATGAAGTTTCTCACATGAGGTTTTTAATGAGGCAATTCGTGCAACATAGCAGGAAGTATACCGTGTGCATTTCTCCATATTTTTTCCACTGGGTTTTTCGGAGTTTTAAGCCATGGTTATACAGATAAGATACCCAGGGGGAGTGTTGGGAAACTGGGCCGGTAGAGGCCCACTCGGTGTGGCCTCTACCAGGCTAGGGTTGGCCCATGTGGGTATCGTATCCCCCTTTAGTCTATAAATAGAGGAACAATCTGTGTACGGGAGTTTTACCGAGAGAAAAGTTAATAAAAGTTCCCTTTGTTCTCTGTGTCATCTACTTGTGTATTCTGTGTGTCTTCTACTAGTCTTGTTCTCGGGTGTGGAACAGCCTCGGGACCGGCCAGTCGGCAGGGGGTGTTCCAACAAGTATTACGGCTTTCTCGCAGACCAGTTAAACCAATCGCTCGTTTACCTGTACTACTCCCTCCGACCCATATTACTTAATTTGGATTTATCAAAATTTAAATGAATCTAGACACTATTTAGTATATAGATTTATTCAAATTTAGACAAATCTAAGTCAACTAATATGGGTCGGAGGGAGTACTAGAAAGAGTTCGAATTTGGAGTCAACTACTGCATGTTCTGTTGACCCATTTGACGGGTAGACTCTTTTCCTTGTCCTTTTGCAAGGTTATTTGACATCTTTGAGTATAGTTTGATGTGTACAGTAACAATATATTACTCACAACTCCTTGCTACTTGGCTGACCTATACACGATTAGTCGTTCTCTTAATTTTGTTGAACCCGATCTCCCCGGTTACACTCAGCTAATCGTACGTGCTGCACGTGCGGCCTGATAAAATTACATGCATGCACCCTCTCGGCCCAAGTGCCGATCTACCTGGTCGATGTTAGTGTCCACTTGGTCAGCCTAGTACTCGGTCTATGTTCTGGATGTTCATGCGCTCACGGCCCAACAATAAGACGATGAGAGTTGATCCAGTACAACCCTCTCTTTCTAAACTCGTACAAACCCGTACCAAATCCGTATCAACAGCAGGTTTAGACATACGGATCGTTACGTATAGACATACAACCTCTATCTATCTTCCTCCCCGCGCCAGCCATAGTCATCACCACTACCGATCACCGCCGCCAGCCATCGTCGCAGTCATCATCGCAACTGGCCATTATCATCACCGCCGGCTACAACCGCCACCTACGGGCATCGTCAGAACCGCTATTGTCGTTGTCGTTACTGGACACGGCCTCGTCACCCGTCCACGCCAGAGAAGAGCTCCACTTTTCTCGATCATGGTGTCGCAAATCGCCGCGTGTAGTTCTCTCGAAATAGGCTTTCGTCCCGCTTTATAAATAAAGCAACCGTCCACACAAATAGCATAGTACGAAATCCCAAACATCACATAAGCTGGGGCACAGCACAAGATAGCCCAAACAGAAACGACCAACTCGCCAAGCGAGAGCAACACCGAAAATAAAAGCCTGCTAAGCTGGACTAGGAGGGAGCCGCCGAGCCGCCTCCAAGAGTCGCTGAAGAGTAGTGTCCAGCCTCGCCTTGTCCCGCTGCCTACACAACGGGTACCAGAGCTGCAGAGAGGCCAGAAAGCGAAAATCCGAGTCAGATGCACGCCTAGGGAGAATCTTATCGATCACCATCTTATTCCTGATGTTCCAAAGTGACCAGGACATCGCTGCAAACACTAGCCAGAACAGGCGGCGGCCTTTTCCGGCCCGGTTCGCTTGGACTTCTAGGAATTCACCGAGATCATGGGCCCAATGCCTCTCGCGTGAAATTCCACAGAAACCGGGCAGCGGGACAGGCGAACATTATATGGGCGCCCGTTTCGGGAATCCCACATAATGGGCACAAACCATCCCCCGGCCCATGTCGCTTGGACACCTCTACCCCTGAGGGTAGCCTATCGCGAAGTAACTGCCAAACAAAAATCTTAGTCTTCAGCTGAAGGGGGGCCTTCCAGAGGGCCTTAGTCCAGGGAAGGGCTACACGACCAAAGAGGGCCCGGTAGTCCGATCCAACCGAAAAGGCTCCGGACTGAGAAAGGCTCCAGGACACCATATCCGGGGCGGCTGCCAGGGAAACCGGGAGTTCCGCCCTAAGTTCTCTCCATGCTTCAGTTTCCTCCGGGCCAAAGGTGCGACGGAACGAGATGTTCCATGTTCCCTCTAGCATCGCGTCGGAGACTCGCAGCGATGGATCGGAACAAATGGCGAAGAGGCGCGGGTACACCACCCCTGTAGTTGCATGTAGTTGCATCGCCGGACTGTCCGACAAGGACAACGCAGGTCTGTTTGGCGTAGCCAGACTGTCCGACGCATGAGAAGCTGGTATGTCCGGTGCGACGAGACTGTCCGGCACACGAGAAGCCAGTTTGTCCGGACTTTCAAATTTTCCGCTACCACCTCCGGACAAGTTGCGTAGTTGTTTGCTGGTATGTCTTTGCCTCCGGACAAGTTGTCATGGAAGTCTGGCCACAGTTCCAGATGCGCCATGCACCTCCTATATGCTTTTTAACTCTTTACCGAACAGTGTGGTGGCTACGGACAGATGGGATATAAGTTCTTGGCAGCCGACGGAAAACTATTTGTCCATAGAATAGTACATTTGAAAGATGTTCGGTGGCAACACGTTTTACGGACGGATAAGTTTTCTTACTTTTCCGATAACGTATCCGGCGGTTCCCTGAAACTCATGTTTATAGTTGGGAATACACAATGGACAAAACACCGGACAAACCGCTGGACTGTCCGGTCGACGGACTCAGATCCGTATTGTCCGACGGGCCGCCGCCAAGCCTACCCATCGCCCCACGGCCAAGTCTGTGCACCGGTTGCCGCTCGCCGGCCCTTCCGAGGCGTGTGCCGGCCAGGCCGAGTGATCGGCTTTTTTTTCTTTTGCGAACATACTGCCGGTAGAGATACGGTTATTAGAAAAAAGTATATCCGGGTATGTATACGGATTTTATATCAGGCTACATATATTTAGTTATACTAGCAAAATGTCCGCGCGTTGCAGCGAAAGAAGTTAGTCACGTCGCAGAATATACGAGTTTTTTAACTTGGTCGGTGACATCCGCTCCTCGATCGATCAATTAATTGTTTTAATTCGCAAGCAATATTTCTTTTCTCTAAACCACTTCTTCCTTTTCTTTAGCGTGCTTCCTTTTCATCTTCTCGTGAAGTGCGCACTACTGTATGGCTAGCACCATTTTGTTTAATTAGCTCACTCATTTAATTTATGGTATGTAGAAAACATGTCCATGCGTTGCAACGGTAGACAAAAAATCAACTCGATCTGCAAAGATGTATAACAAAAAATATTGTTTGTACAGCCACAGTATATTACAGAAACCAACCATTTTCGGTGTGTCAGTCTAGGCGCGGAGATCTCTCATTATTCCGACATATTGTTAAGAAACTAAAATGACTATAACCTACATAATAGCTTGCTCTATCAATAAAAAAGTAACACGTTCGATTGGCTTAATCAGGTCGGATAAGCCATCTAAGCTAGCAAAGGCACACGTGCATTATTACATCATCAGAGGATAATTACGGTTCATTGACAGGATATTTTAGCTGCTCATAATATAGCACGGCCAACTATTGTCACGTAAGAACTTCTTTGCACACCATGCGCAGCAGGGTGGCCACTATTGTCACATCATAAGAACTTCCTGGTCTCTCCCGTTTAATTATGCTCAAATCCCACAAATAATTCTTTCATCTTAATCATGCACCATGGCTGGTGGCAGTGGCACCTGGTATAATAGGTCCACCAATCCCTCCCGTTTAATTAGCTCACATGTTTCGCAAGTTGTCCGTTATATCTCTAGCTCACAAGTTTTCCGTTAGCATCCGTGTCTGCGCCTTGGCTCTAGACGACTTGCTTGTCTGCAGTGAGATAAAAGTTCTATTTAAGCCGGTAGATGGAGTACTAAATTTTCAAGGTGGGACTAAAAGCTGAAGATGTTGTATAACAACTGCCTCTGAATAATATGCACGATTGTGTATAGATTTGCTAGGCTGGCCCAAATCGTGTACAAACCAATACTCTGGCGTACAACCAATCTGTTTGAAGCCATTGACCTGTTGGGCTGGCTGAGACGGGAGATTTTCCGTGTAACCAATCTGCTTGAAGCCATTGACCTGTTGGGCCGGCCAAGACGGGAGATTTTCCGTGAGTACACGTCGATTTGTTGACTACAAACAGAACATGACCAAAAATTCGAACCATTATTTCAACTTGCTGATGGCTATGGTGGGCAAATTATATCAATTTCAGGGGTAAAATAGTCTAAAAAAGTGTTGGATCAGAAGAAACACTTCGTCATTTATTATTACTAGGAAATGTGCCCGTGCGTTGCTACGGGTTTATTTTTACTTAACAATGTGTTGTCGAATATTCCCCTTGTGCGAATGCAGGGCTCGTGTGCGAAGTTGGTAATATAGGCATACCTGACTTTCGGCATCAAGGATAAAATATATGCATATCTAGATAAATGTATGTGTCTACTTTCGGTTGCTCTCATAGTCTGGCTACCTGACTTTCCTTTTCCCGCCTCTAATCCCCATCTCGATAGAACCATATGAGTGTTCTCTCAAAAATAAATTAGCCCAAAACAATAAACATCTGGAAAGGATAAGATGGGACAAAAGAGAAGAAAATGCACCGTGCTTGCACATGTCTTATATCATTCCAAGGGAGCACACGTCGCAATTATGTATCTTTTTGCCTTCTTTCTCCCATGATATATATACCTCCTCCCAACGAAGTTGGATTTCCATGGTGTGTCAAAGGTCTGAGGGAGATCTGCTCCTCAACACTGTCGCCCTCTTCCGTCTTCCGCCCGGTTGTCGCTGCTGCTGCCTCCGGCAACCCATGACCGCACTGTCAATTTTAATTTAGCCCACCCCCTCCTTTCAATTCATGCAAGCCGACATCCTTCTCATTCTCTCGTTCCTTTTCCGGTACTATTGCATGTTTATTTTAGAGGCTATGTGGATATTTTTCAAACTACTCACGGACCTATATAAATAGGTGAGAGTCACGGTTAAAAAGCGAGGTGGGACTATATAATACCAAACCTGGGCACTATTAGAACCGATCGGTCAGTTTGTACGGGCCGGTTAACTGCACTAATTGAACGGCCCAAGACCATCATGTCCACAACCAAGCGAACCACCCCCAACCGCACAACATCTCTGCTCGTCTCTTATTTCACGACATGCAGCGAGCACCGACGCCTAGCCCTCTATCGCCGGTCGCCGCCTTTTTCTCTGGCTTGCCGGCCCCTTCTCCCGTCACCCGGGTACTCTCATTAGCGCGAACCCCACGCTTCGCTGCTTCGCCTTGTCCGCCGCCATGTGTCCTGATTGAGCGCCGCCCCACACGTCTCTTCCTCCGGGAACCCACAGTGTTGCCGCGCCGGCCGCATACTCGTCACATGCGCCTCACCAGTCACCCTCCTACTCGACCTCAACTTGCACAGCTCCGCCGCCGGGAGACTGACGTCCGCGTCGACCTTGCCCAGCCAGTGGCCACGCTTTGGTCCGCATCCCTGGTACTTCGGCATATGTCCCCGGCCAACGCTCTTGCTCTTGCTCGCCTCCTTGCTATCTATCATCCTCGGTCCCCTAGTTCCATTCCCGTACGCCACCTTCCCCGACGCTGATGCGATGCTCACATGGAACCGTCTCGTCATGCACTTCCATTGCTCCGCGCATGATACCTGCGTCGTCCCTCGACTTCCCTCTCCAGCTAATTCCTGACCCGGCGCCCCTCTAGAACTCCCCTGTAGAGCAGAGCAGCATGTCGCCAGCCTGCGAGAAGAGCCTTGCTTACACCACCGGCCTTGCGTGCAGGAAGAAGAGGGAGCTCGTACACCACCGACCTTGCATGCAAGAAGAAGAGGTAGCTCATACATGACCGACCTTGACCTTGCATGCAAGAATAAGAGGGAGCTCGTACACCACCGACCTTGCGGGCAATTTACTGATCTATTTGTTTTGACTTGGCGGTGGCAGAGGATATAATACCTTCAAGCTTGTAGGGGCAAATTGGTCTAAAAAAGTGTTGGACCGGGAGAAACACTTCGTGCTTTATTATTAGGTATAGATATAGATTATTATATTATTATTAGGTATAGATTAATTACGAAGGGATATCCAACGATCTGAGACGTCCATGTGTTTAAGAATACACGAATTTATACGAGTTTAGAGGAGAGGGGGTTGTACTGGATCAGAGGCCTAAGAAGAGAACCCCATTCTAAAAGTCCGGACTGAAGGGAGGAAAAAATCTCTCTCTTATAAGTTGGGTGTGGCTTTCTCCCGTAGACGAGGTGGGACTAAACCAAGCAGCCTCCACCAGTCAACAGAGGGGTCCTAACATCCCATCCCCCTAAGAAGCTCCTCAGGAAGTCATGGCGATGCTGGCTCTGATACCAGATGTTAGCGTCCACTTGGTCAGCCCGGCACTTAGCCCATGTTCTGGATGTTTATGCGCTCACAGCCCAACAATAATAAGAGAGTCCACTACATCCCAAAAGCTCGGACCGAAAGAGAGCCCACTTGACAGCTAAGTTCATGTGTTGTTGCTAGCTGCAACGCTGTTTGCTGCGAAATAAAATAAAATTACATACACTTGCACTACTACATAATTTGACCATCATATCAGTTACTGGCTTACCGAAGATGGAAGTTTTCCAAGTCTCTGATGGAGATATCTAGTCAGTAAACATGCATATGCCAGCGCGCACTTGGCTGATGACCATATCTCATTCACCCCAAGTTTTCTTCGGAAAATCTCAGCCATGTTTTTTACCAAATCGATGGGTTGGTGATCCTCACCTTTCATCTGAACTATGTTCTCACATGCATGTGATCAGCCAGCTAGCTGCCTGCTTCCATGACCATGATAACGGAACGTACTGCTACAAAATCGACCGTTTTGTTCATAGCGAAACCAGTTAGTAGTAGTGCACACAAACTACATTTGGCATGGAGTTTCTTCCATGATTAGCCTTAACACCCGTCTGGCTGGGCCACTTCAACGACCGTACGATCTACTGAGTAGTACTGGTCCTTTGTTTTCCCTTGAGTAATGTCATTTTCTTTGAACGTTGGCTGCCAACCAGAAGCGCGTGTGCGTGGGTGACCGTATTAATTGAGGGAGTATCTAGATCTCAGCCGTCTGAAAACTTCGTCTTACGTCTAAATCGTTGATATTATCTTACTATTTATGCTAAGTTGCACCTAGTTGCAACTTATATAATTTGTATTAATTCTCAGATGCAACCAAGGTGCAACTCATTAAAATTCCAGTTACAACTCATGTGAAAATCTCACATTACACGAATCACGAGGTAAATTCAATAGCAAGAGAGGTAACTGAAAACTAAGAAGTTTTTAAACGTCTGAGAACTAGAAAATCCGATTAATTAACCTTACTTAAACTAGCTGAAGACAATCAACCGGGGGTGGCATAATTAGTTAGTTCAGTACTACTACTACCGCGAATGATCGGTTAAGCCTGTGAGCAGAGCAGACATATGCTCGCTAGGGCCAGGCGGCCAGCTGCAGGTTGCTGTCAAATCCAACCATTTCGGTCAAATACCTGCAAGCAGAAACTCTTCGATCAGTTGGCGGTTCTCATATACTCCAATTAACAAGGACATACACACATATGCATACTTCGTAGTCCTCGAACTTGCACCACCGGTCAACACGTACGTACCTTGAAGAACAATTTTCTTGCAAAGACCCATTAAATGCAAATGACATCTTGGCATATCAAGAAACCTGACCACGGTTTTGTATCCATGCGTGGAAGTCTAACCCGTTTATACATTTGTCGGATGGTGGATGTTTTTGGAACATTCTAAATTAAAATAGTTTTCATAGTATTTGTTCTGCGCACGTTGACTAGATGGATCCTATATCCCCGTGACAACTTTGGGGTCAATATGATTTGGTTTTCTAAACGAAGATGTCTGGTCAATATGTTGCTATCTATCTTCTAAACAGATAGAAAACGATGTAACCATGTAACATTAACATATTGGGTGTGACTAATTCTCAATTGACTAAGAACTAATTTAATTTTCAGTCTAGGTTGTATCTTATGTTAAACCTCATGACTAACAAGAACCACAAAGCAAATCTAATGCGGATGAGGGCATTTTGCTTAGTCGCAACCCAACTTGGAACTATAAAAATTTCAGTTGCAACTCATATGTGCACGGATCTTAATGCAAATTCGATCGATGGTGTTGGAATCGACTAAGCACTAAGTTAATTCTCTGTCAGCTGATAATTAGAAATTCCTTATTTACACCCTTCGTAGAAATTCATGGTTGAGAGATAATAGTTAATACATGTAAACCATGTTTTGGCTTGGCAGGGGTCACATTTAGTGAAGTCTTGCTCAAGTCTGTATGCACAATCTTCTTGCAACTCCAAGACTTGGGAGGAGACACAGGGGCGGGTCCACCTTGTGTAGTAGTTATTCTAGGGCGATCGAGAGGCGATCATGTTCCATCTAGGGTTTATCGAGCGAAGGGTGGTTTATCTTGGGTGGTGGTGCGGATCGCGACGACGTGATCCATGTCGGCTACTGGTGTGGGTACCCTCCATCCTCCGCTAGCCTGCTAGCGGCCTGGGTGGGTTGGCATGGCGTGGTCCACTTCAGGAGGCGTTACGGTGAGGTAGCTATCCAAATCTCTGGCGAAAGGCAGGGCGGATGATGCAGCTGCTGGGCTGTCGACACGGCTTGGGGTCTTGTGCTAACGGAAAAGGATGTCATGAGCCTCGTCATCAAGGGGATTGAACTAGCGCGGCCAAAACCAAAGTGGGCGGCGGTGGAGAAGGTGTACTCACCGAGGAAACTTGTCATCGGTGCCCTGGAGAGGGCGATGCAGCGGGCCAAGAGTCTACACAGATCGAGACAGTTCAAGGATATAGGTGACAACATATTTGTTGTCGGGTTTGGCTTGGAGGGGGATTGGAAGCACGCGATGAAGAACGGACCGTCTCGGCTTGGCTCGGCTTGGATGAAGATTCGGGGTCAAGTCAAGGATGTGCCCATGGACATGATGAATCGGGTGTATGGTAAGCTGATCGAGGGCTAGTTTGATGATTTCATTGTTGTGGATGAAGATGAAGACGGGATAGCATGGGAGAAGTTCTTCGTACAAAATATAGTGGTATCTACATACCACTAACAGAAGATCGTGTCTAAATTAAAATAACAAATATAACAAAATATATGCAATCTTCCACGGCTAGTCATACAGCTAGTTTCAAAGAAGCTACATGCATGACATCATCACATAGGTCTTGAATTGTTCCCGCACTTTGGGTCTAAATAATCAGATCTCAAGCACTTATCGAGGCTTCTTTAGTTAGTTAAGCCCGCTTTTGACTTTGGAGTCCGAACATTTTTCGACATATCAAATCAACACGTACTCACAGAGAAACCACACATAAAATTACATGTAATTTTATTAAAAAGTTAACGGACATTTACAACCAATTAAAAACGTAAACATAAAAAAGCTTACTTCCAAAGAACGGTTTTCTTAGGAAATTTCCATCGCACGTAAACATATTAAATTGATATGATTGGATGGAAACCAAACACAATAACATAAAAGGCGCATTTCCATAAACCCCAAAACAGCCTACAAAAAGATTAAAAAAAGGCAACCAGCACACGAAATTGTGTCTAAATTAGTGGTATCTACATACCACTAACAGGAGATCGTTGTCTAAATTAAAACATATAGGTCTTGGATTGTTCTCGCAATTTGCGTGTAAAGAATCAGATTTCAAACAGTTGTCAAGGCTTCTTTTAGTTAGTTAAGCCCGCTTTTGACTTTGGAGTCCAAACATTTAGAGATGTCAAACCAATACGTACTCACGGAGAATGGCCACTAGTGACTCCTGTGACAGTGTCCCGCTCTGCCAAGAGAAGGACATCACACTAAAATCCAACAAAGAGTCATTTTTGGAACAGAGCATGTCCGGTAGTCAAGTGAGAAAGCATGGCCTCAACTCTGACCGGTCTAGTCTCGCTACCGGCCAGCATCATCCCTGGCCACTCAACCATTACATTAGTGGAAGACTGTACGATCAGTGTAATCAACATATAATTTATTTTTTTGCATGGATAATCAACATATAATTTGTACGCTTACATGATCGAACACTGAAGTATTTTATACGGGTATCCGTCGTCGTTTCATCCCGTAAAAGAAGGATCAAGTATCAACGCAACCTACGTGGCTCGGCCCAGAATTACGTACACGCGGCTACGTTGAAGCAGTTTGTTTAGGACTACGGCAACGTACACTGAACCTGAATACGAATCTAGGGAAGCAGCATGTGTGCACATGTGTCAATACTAACCACCGGCAGCAGCTAGCTAATCTAAGATAGGGCACTTGCATTTTCTTTCGATTAACTACCAGCGCGCGAGAGTATGAGGTTTTCTTAGCCGTTGATTAGGACTCGTGCTGCCTTGACCGGTATAGTACTACTCCATCCGTTTCAAAATATAAGATGTTTTAGGTTTGTAAAGAAAATGTATTTAGACTTCTTTTAGTGTGTAAATTCACTCCAAACCCGAGTGAACCTATATACTAAAAGTAGTCTAGATACATTTGTTTCACAAAGCTAAAACATCTTATATTTTAAAACGGAGGGAATATATTCGATGCATGCATTCATCATCCATGCGTCACGGTCACGTTGCCTAATCACTAGTAGTCGTAGATAGTGAGCTCGAGTATATAGTACAGTATAAAACGTGAGCTCTACACGCGTTTCTGTAACAACTACACGTCTGCAGAGCGTATCTCTACTAGCTCCGATCTCATAGATTATCTTGACATGTATCTAGTCATCATTTTCAATTCCTTAGGCCAGGCGTTTAGGTAGCCGCTTAAGCGATGAAAATTAATACGTACGAAAAAGAAAACGTAGCCAAACGTCCCATCCTCCAACGGAAACCGCTAACCAAGGCGCTAAATATGATTTTTTTTCCGCATCCGTAATGTTTGCTGTTCATTAAAACCGTTTGCTGCAAGAGATAGAGACGTAGCGCCTGGCGTTTCTTTTTTCGTCGACGCTAGACTTTTTCATGGAATCTGCTGGGAATATGGCCAAACTGTCCGGAATCTAATACTAGCGTTCCTCGTTAGCGACCGCGTTGTACGTGCCCTAATCACTCTCTTGGGCTGTTGGATTATTTCGCTTCCATCGGCTGCAAAGGGAAAGGAAGCTAGGCAGGTAGTACTACCAATGAGTGGACTTCCATCGGTTAGGTTGTCGCAGCTCGGGCTCGGCCACTTCTCTGCTATTTCCCCGTAGGTTCCCGTGTCCTAGGCTCTATAAATTCCCGATCCGACACTACTCGGCACTGACAAACTCGACACCAGAAACCGAGACAAGAGCAGCATAAGCTCGTTATTGAGTACTAGTGCAAAGATTGAGCAGAGAGACTCACTCAACAGGTATGGCGCTGTCCACCCCGACCGCCGTGGTGCTGGAGCTCATGACGATGGGGCAGCAGTCCGCGGCGCACCTCCGGGAGCTGCTCATGGCTGCGTCCCCGCCGATGGCGGCGGAGCACGGCCAGGCGCTCACCGCGGAGATCCTCCGCTGCTGCGACCGCGTCATCGCCGCGATCAGCAAGGGCGCTACCGGCGCCGGCAAGAAGAGAAAGGTGGCGGACCGTGGCGCCGCGACCTGTCCTAGTGATCTTCCCCTTATGTCGTCAAAAAGGAGGTGTGAAATGAACTTCGCTTGCTTCCTGGTTGCAAGAATTCTACTGGCTATATATAGCCTTGCAAGGATGTTAATTTGACATTTGATTCCGCAGGGCGCGTGGTACGGCGGCGCACAGAGTGCTCGAGACCGGCACAGCGGCGGACGGGTTCGAGTGGCGGAAGTACGGGCAGAAGGACATCAATGGAAGCAAGCACCCGAGGTACGTACGTCGCCACCGGTACGGCTGGCTGGTCGTCACAGTAGAAACCCATCTAGATCTAGGACAAGGTCTTGCTCCCGTACAGCCGAGTCTGACCCAGCGACGCTCTTCTATTGCAGGTTCTATTACCGGTGTGCGTACAGCGGCGAGGGCTGCGGCGCGACTCGGCGGGTGCAGCAGTCGCGGGATGAGCCGGCGGCGTTCGTGATCTCCTACTACGGCGAGCACACCTGTGCCGATGCGTGCCAGCAAGGGGCACGTTCGGCGATGCCTCCAGCCGTCGTCGACTCTGCCTTAAACGCTTGGGGCGGAGCAGTCGGTGTCGATTCCAACGGGGGCTCGCGGGGACAGTGGTCCTCGTCGTCGTCGTCGGAAGGCAGTTCTCCAGTACTGGAGTTTCTGGAGGGCGGTCTCGGAGTCGGATGGGAATCCGTCGTCAATTACCTTGGTTAATTTCGGCTGTGATCTCCCTCAGTAGAGCGAGCGTAGCAGCGGCCTCAGCGAGGTACATCTCGCGCGATGTTTTAGCCCACTGATGAGCAAGATTTGGAGTACGTCGGCTGCTGCAGTAGGCCAACCCGGTAGTGACAACTGTAGGTGGCCTCCCTTTCCTTTTCTTCTTTCTTTTAAAAATGGAAGAGGTTGCGATGGAGTAAGTGTTAGCTGATTGGTTACTAAGACTTTGTTTTAGCAAAGTGTGTAGACTGGCTACTAGTTGTATATGTACCCAAAATTTAAAGAAAAAAATCCATTCGGATATTTTATATCCGTACACATGGCGGCCCTTGGGGGACTGGCGGGCAGTCGTCCCGGGCCTAAAAAAATAGAGGCCCAAAAAACTATAGGCCTACTATACATCATAAAAAAATGATTTTTTTACTGGGCCGGTGGCTAACCGCTCGACTCCCTAGATCCTTGACTCGCTCGACTATCGACTGATCGACAACTCGCATGAAGGCATGAATTGATCGACCGCTCCGACGCCTCGCTAGACTGGAGTCTGGATACGATCGATTCCCAGTCTCCCAGTGGCCAGCGCCCAAGTCAGCGAGTCCCGTCGCTTCCCTCATCCCCTAGATCGGAACCAGCCCTAGGAGGAGCCTCCACGCGAGTACACGACCACGCCTTGGCCCCTGGGACTGAGAGTCTCGACCTCAACGATCGACCGTCGCGAGGCGCTAACCGCTAAGGCCATCGACGATCGACCGCCCTGCCTCGGCTGGTGCCTACCTGTTGGGCCGCCCCTACCTAGCCCATGCCTCTGTTGGTTACGTCGCTACGCCCTAATTCTTAGTTCTTAATTCTAATTAGTAATTCGTGTTCTTGTTTGTAGCGAGCGAGGTTAACTGATTATGGCATCTGAATCCGGTGCTCAAAAAAGAAAAAGAAGATAACAAGAGAATAAATTAAAAGAATTACAGAGACAATCTTTTCATAAATTTTTGAAGAGCAATAGGAGTACTTCGAAGAATTCGGATGAGTTGGCGCTAGTTCTTGTGGGGAAACAGACGACTGTTGGTCCAAATGAATTTGCAAAAACTTTTACTTGGTCGGGTAAATCTGGTAAACGTGATACATGTGTTGTTGAGTTGAATGCACTTATTTTTGAGTTAAGTATTATGAAGTTCACTTTGCCAAATACATCAATGTTTGCTATGGAGATTTTTGAGTTCGTCAGAGAAGCAGATTGTTATCCTAATATTTCTATCGCTTATCGGATCTTATTTACTATGAATGCACTTATTTTTGAGTTAAGTGTTATGAAGTTTACTTTGCCAAATACATCAATGTCTGCTACGGAGATTTTTAAGTTTGTCAAAGATGCGGATTGTTATCCTAATATTTCTATCGCTTATCATATCTTATTTATTATGCCCGTGACTATCGCATCAGTTGAAAGAAGCTTTTCAAAGTTGAAATTATTGAAGAACTATTTTAGATCTTCAATGTCTCAGGAGAGTTTGCATTAAGAAGATGTTAGTGGACCAGATTGATATTGATTCCATCGTCACGAACTTTGCTTCTAGGAATTTTCGGAGGAAATTTTAAGGTATCATGTAAATATTATTATTTTTAAATAAATATTATAGTTAGAAGTGTACTTAAAATATTTATTTTTCATCATCACATATGTTCAAAAAAATTATACTAAGAAGCCCAAAATTTTAATTCCGCCCCGGGCCCCCAAAATCTCAGGACCAGCCATATCCGTACACAAAGTTTTGAGAAAGAAATTGTAGCCTATGTAAAATTGACGCTCACATATGACTATTAACAAGACATTTTTCTTTTTACACATGCAAAAAAAGTGCTCTATTTCCCGACCATATTTCTACGATTTTTTTTTTTGTAAAAAGCGGTTCCCCGCCTTATTTAGGAAACATAAGATTCTACATACTCCACTTCACTTTGAGTCCATGCTAACAAAGACCAACCCCTGCTCCAGTATTCTGCAATCATTCCTAATGAAGGCTATCCACTGTGAATCCTCCTCCATGTCGGTGCCCAGCCCTATGATCAATTGAAGATTTCACGGATGACCATTTCTCACTAGTCCACTGCTTTGCTGCAGCACCCTTCGCACCCTTGGTTTCTGCAATTTACCCAATTGTAAATGTATTGAAAATTTTGGTATAGAATGTCACAAGGATCATTTAGCATAATATTATCAAAACGCATTCTGTTTCTAGTCTTCCAAGGGACCAGAACATAACAGCTAGACAAATTTTCATGGCTAATTTTTCCACTCCCTGGAAGTTGAGTACCCACCCTCCCACTTTAATCCTATTTTTGAGTAGAGTAGGAGAATTAAAGGCACAATGAAAAACTGACTAAATCTATTCAGGTAGAGGACAATGAAAAAAGGTATGTGGTCTATGCTTTCATCTAAAGCACAGAACATGCATTGAGTAATCCCTTTCCTAGCCTGTTTTATTTAGATTATTTTTTTTAGCATCCCCTCTCCCACCCACACACACACATTTTAATTGGTATAAGAGAATTTTAATTTTGGCAAGGAACTTCAGGCAGCACATGTGCCTAAAGATTTTGTCTGGTGACATAGTCTGCAAAGCATTTATGGTGATTTGACAATAAAACTTTTTGTTCTTAGTAAAAAAAAATCATCCCCAGTACGAAATTATAGCTTATGAATTATTTCCAACATCTTATCAAATTCTGCTATCAACACCCCCACCCCTATCCCCCACAAACTTCTTCTGGAACTAGACAAGCTTCATATGAATGTACAACTCTGCCAACTTTTAACATTTTTTTGTTGGACTAAGTTGGCCTAGTATCTCTTTCTGAAGGTATTTTTCCTTCAGAAGTTGTTGCTAGGACCCATCGACATTCTCTACTTTCCATAGCCATTTACACAACGAACTAATATTCATCAAATCAAAAATTAGAACACCAAACCCTCCCACATCTTGGGAGAGCACATATGATATTTGATACCCCTGTCCTTTTGACATAACAGGATGCTTCTAAAAATATTACATATTTTCTTCACACCCACGTGCACTTTACAAAATGACATCATAAAAAGAATACAAATGCCAAACAAGAGTTTAACAAAATCACTCTATATCTGATGTCCAACAGTTTCCCTTGCCAGCACCCATTGTCCAACAGTTCCCCTTGCCAGCAGTCCAATTTATTCTCCATTTTAACCTCAACAGGCTTTTAATGTATATTAAGAAGTTTTTTATTATCAATGGGAATGCCTAACTATTTTAGGGGTGAATTTCCAGATTATACAAGTAAAATGTTTCTTCATAAAACTTGCATTTTCCACACACACACACACACACACAGCCCCAAACAACAACATCACTGTTCAAGAAATTAATTTTCCGACCTGTCATTTGTTCAAACATACAAAACATGAATTTCAAACTTCAAGCATTCTCAAATCCTTCATCATGTAAAAATATGGTATCATCGGCATACTGGAGAATGACAATTTGATTCTCATGCAAATGTGGTCATTGTCATGCAAA
Organism: Avena sativa; assembly: GCA_916181665.1. Lineage (NCBI taxonomy): Eukaryota > Viridiplantae > Streptophyta > Magnoliopsida > Poales > Poaceae > Avena > Avena sativa. The sequence continues at coordinate 376,349,103 of OV702295.1, read as the reverse complement.
TGTGGTACCGTCCGAGTATTAATTCCACTTTCATGGGCATTTCTTAGCATATTACTTATAGAATCAATAGTTATATTGAAGAGGATGGGAGACATGGGATCTCCTTGTCTCACCCCCTTTTGCAAGTACTAAAAAAGATCCTAACTGATCATTCAATTTAATGTTAACTTTAGTACTAGCAATTATACTAGAAATTCAATCGCTCATGTTGTGAGAAAAGCCTTTCCTAACCATATTGTTGAATATAAAAGACCAATTAACATTGTCATAAACTTTCTCAAAGTCAACTTTGCAAAGAACATCTTAACTTCATGTAAAATTCCATGCAACATAATCCTCCCTCCATGATTTTTCTATCTGCGAACATAAAATCTCTTGATGTAAGCATGGAATTTTGTTTCAATGTTTTTATATTTTATATTTTTTATAATTTTTTGAATGGGGCAAACACCACCTTCGTAGACCGATTAATGTACATGCAGCTAATCGTTCGTGCTGCACGTGCGGCCTGATACATGCATGCACCTCTCAGCCCAAGTGTTGGTCTACTTCATATAAACATATATGGCAGACAGCTAAGTTCATGTGTTGTTGCTGCAACGCGGTTTCCTTTCCAAAACAAAGTACACTTGCACTACATGATTTGACCATGAATTGCTGGCTTACTAAGGGATGGAAGTTTTCCAAGTCTCTGATGGAGATATTTGGTCAGTAAACATATGTCAGCGCGCACTTGGTCGCTGCCCATATCTCATTCAAGAACGGTACCCAAGTTTTCTTCAGAAAACCTCATACATGTTGCTAAATCGGTCAAAATGCATTTTAAAATGTTTAGAATTCTGGAAAACAAATATGGAGTTGTACATCCAAATATTTTATGTTCGCACACAAAGATACATGAAAATGGATATTTTTATGGCTTGTGCAAAAAAAAGACAATTTTTGGTGCCCTAAAATAAATCTTCGCGAGGCATTTTTTGTATTTTATATAGGCCACAAAATATGTCTTCCTCTTACAAAAATTTGTGTGAGTACATTTAATGTTCGGAAATGCACGCGGGGTTTTTTCGGAAGTTTTTAACATTTCAAAATGCACAAACAATACTTTTTTCATAATAGGTGCAGTGCATAAGCGAAAACACCATGTACAATCTGATCCTCACTTTTTATCTGCACTATATTCTCTCTCATATGCATGTGTCCCTAGATCTGCCAGCTGCCTGCTTCCATGACCATGAAAACAGAACGGTACTATCAAATCGTTTGTTCACAACAAATTTGCACAAATCAGTTAGTATTGCATCAGAAATACAGTTGGCATTGAATTTCTAACATGATTAGACTTAGCACGTGCCCATCTGGACCACTTCAAAAACCGTACGATCTAGCATGCAAGACACAGTACTGGTCATTGTTTTCCGTTGGGTAATGTCGTTTTCTTGCTCGGTGATAAGCAACTCGAAGCGTGTGTGCATGACCATATTAACCCTACTTAAACTAGCTGAAGCCAATAAAACCGGGAGTCGCTGAATCAGATCGAGCTGATATATATTCTAGGTCCAGGTTACTGTCAAATCTATCCAAATATTTGGTCAAATGCCCGCAGGAGAAATTCTTCCATCGGTTGGTTTTCAAATGCATGATTAATAAGGACATACGTCTACGTACTATACTTCGTAGTCCTCGAACTTAATTGCACCCCGGTCAACACGTATTTCCTGCCGTACGTGACCCTGAGCAGGTTTTTGTATTCGTGCTGAAAGTCTAACCATTTGTACATCTCGCACAGTGAGTAATTTGGAACGTTCTAAATATACTACACTATACAATACTACTTTTCATGGTCTTTGTTGTGACGCTCGTTGACTACATGGAAACGGATCATATACTCATGACAACTTTGTGGTCAGTATGATATACAATTGCTAAACGAAGAAGTAGTTCTCTTTGTCTTCGAGCTTTTATTCCTCAATCTTGGCAATATGTGGCAATTTCGAAGAGAAGGGCACCCTTCAGGCCTAGGGCTTATAGCTCCCATGCAACGTTTTTACACGGAATTGGAAGGAACACGACATCGTTGAAAAGAATAGCTCGCATGCGACACTTTTGAAGCGGCAAATAGCTCCTGTACGACATTCCACTTAACCTCACGAGACCGTCAATGAATTCGAATCAGCTGAGCAGAGCAGGACCCACAGCCTCTCCACGTCACGGCGGAACCCACCTGATGTCCACCTCATATCGTGGGACCCACGCTGTTGTTGAAGAGAGCCGTTGGCCTGATCCGTCCCCGCACCCGAGCACTCCCGCCACCGTTCCAGCATCTCATCCCCTTCTGTTTTCTTCTCCGGCGAGCAAGTGCGGCAACGCCGGCGAGGGATGTCGAGCTCTGCTTTAGCCTCCCTCCGCTTATGGCCTCGGTATGGTGCGGTGCCGATGAGGAGGTGCCCCGATTGCCCCCGTACCGTGCCCCCGAAGCGGCTTGTCACATCCACCGATAAGAACGGCAACATTGGCCGGGAATTTGTGAAGTGTGAGAGCAAGCCCAAGCCGGGAAAGGTGAGATCTGAGTGTTCCGAGTGCCAATTTCTCGCTTTTCTTTCGAAATTTCATGCATTTCATCGAATTTGTGATTTGACTCATGCTATCTATATTTGACTAGTAATTGCCACAACTATAACGGAATGAATAAAACTGCCAACTGTGTGAGTTCCTCGGTTGACTTCCTCGTTTGGTCTCGAGGGGGAAATACCAGGATGGGTATGTTTGGTGGTAGTATCAGGATGGTTCCGTATAGGTCTTTCTTATCCCTCTCTGATAGCCGCCAGTTATATCGAGTCTCTATAGGTTGTAAGTGCATGCTGCGCTGCCGCTTCCGTCCACCATACCTATGTAGGCGAGGACCGCCGAATTCTAGTCTCGCCGTGTACTGGCCTCAGTACTGACCGCTCTCTCTTTTTCCTTTGCCCTTTGTCGGCACCCCTTTTGTTTAAGCAGGTTTTGAGATCGACGTCGTTAGCAGGGTTACCCTTCCGGCTTGGCCTGGGCAGGGTTATGGACGCCATTGGTTATTCTTCAGGGCTCTTAGCTCAATTTGCATCTTGTCCGTACTCGGACACTGTATCGTTTTCCAGGTGATTTGGATATTTGTATTGTATATCTGTATTCTTGACTCATAGAGTCGCTGTTGTATATATATGTTTTGTGGGTTCCATCGAGGACTATTGTGTAATGATATTACTTCGTTTTCCACCCGCACGCAAGTGCCTGGTGGGCACCTTTGAATCGTTTCTATGCGGGTTTGGCGGGAAGCGCTAAAACTTGCATAGGGTCGATTCTGAGGGTGTTACAGAGTGGTATCAGAGCTCAGCAGTTGCGATACCCCACAAGTCCAGCCTGTAGGATAACCTACCTAACGGCCGAAGTAGAGTGTCAAAACTATTTTTGCAAAATCGGTTGGATAGTTCTGATTAGGTCTGATTTTACTCCTTACCCCTCTGCTGCTCTCCTCTCACCTCTGCGTGTTTTGAATCCGCTCTCTTCTCTCTCTTCGAGTCCAGGATTTCTCGTGGTTGGGTTCCGTCGTACCTTCAGGGTTTCGCTTCCTCCTTTGATAACGGTGTTCTACCATCCGATTTTCATGCTATCTGAGGAACCCGTCTTCTGTGGTACCATTCTTTGTTCCTTGTTTGTGCCTTCCGGTGTTTTCCGGCGCGACGACATCATCTATGCCAGATCCGATGTAGAGTCTGCATCACTCCTTTGTTTCTGAACCTCGATTGTCGAGATCTTCAGTCTGATTCCGAGAATGGTTGCACACTTTTCTACTGATTGTGCGGAGCAATAGTTTGGGTGCGTGATGGATTGGCCCCCATACCGACTACCCCTTCTATTCGCTTTTGTACATTGAAGTGGGTGAAAATGCATCGGTTCCCTCTTTCTATCGAAGCTAGAGGTGGCTTTATTTGTTGATACCTCTACCTTCGACCTTTTGTTCCCGGAGTGTTCTCTCGACGATCTCGGACAACGACCTCTTGTTAGTGGTGTCGCGCGGATCTACACGAAGCGAGAAGACGCAGATCGCCGACCTTCCTTCCGGTACCATGAGGCGGATCTTGAGGGCGAGATCCATTGTTAGTGGTGTCGAATTGTGGCATCCCGCAAAACCACTACTAGAAAATCGCCTGTTGTTTATATTTTGTGCATCATCATGACATCATGCATATATTTTGCATAAAAACTATTTTCGTAAAAGCCTAAGTTGTTTTCTAATTAGCCCTCTCCTTTAATCTCAAACTAAAACCTCGGTCTGTTCAGATCTTTTATTTGTCTAAAAAGTATTTACAAAAATGTTTTAAAAATAAAATAAATAATAAAATGTTTTGTCCGGGGAGGCAGTCCGATCGGTCAGGCCCAAAGGCCCAACCTGACCAGACTACCTACCACCCGGCCCATCTAAAGAAACCCTAAACCAGACTACCCAAACTTTTTCCTACCCCACCCTATCCTACCCATCCCCAGCCACATCACCCCGACCAATCACCATCCGCCACCTCACCGCATCCCTCCACCTCACCACTCCCTCTCCCCATCCCAGCCGCCACCTCATCCCACCATCCACCCACACAGCCGACCGCCTGCCCCTCCGACCCCACCTGCAGGCGTGCAGCGCCCACCACCCAGCGCCAACCTGATCCCCGCCCGCGACAGCCTCGGGACCCCCGCCTGGGCCCCACCATCTCGCGTCCTCTCTCCCCACCTGCCGAGCGCCCCGTCTCGATCCTCCCTCTCTCTCGCCCCGCATCCTCCGCCGCCATCTCCTCCACCTTCCCCGCACCGATCCCCGCCGCCAGGCCCACCTCTCTCGCCGCATCGCTTCCTCCCACCTGCAGGCGCGCCGCCGTGACCTTCTCTGCTCGCCTACCAGCCGCCGCCCACCTGCGCCCTCCTCCACCTCGTCGCTGGCCTCCTTCGCCGCCAGGCATCCCCGTCTCCTTCTCCGGCCCTGAGCGCCTCATCTCCGGCTCGCGTGCCCTGGCGCTCGGCCGCCTCCACCTCCCTCGCTGCTCCTCCTCCGTGTGAGCCCCGTGGCGCCGCCGCCGGAGCCACGGCGACCTCCCTTTGGCCTCCTCCTGTCTCCCCCGACCGTCCCCGCCTCGCCGTCGCGCCCCCTCGCCCTCTTCCGCGGCCGTCCATGCAAGCCGTCGCCACCATCGGTCCCTCCTCTCCTCGCCGGAAGCCGTCCGCGTCGCCGCCTTTTCCCCTTACCGGCAGTGCCACCCCGGCCCGCATCTCCCGCAAGTGCCGCCAGGCCTCCTCTGCAGCGCTGTCTCCTCCCCGACATGGCTCCTCCCCCCCAAGCACATCTCCAAGTTCGCCCGACCCCAGCAGTCATGGGGCCCCCGCCTCCACCTCGCCCGGCAGCACCAGTCGCTGGGGCCCGTCCTCCATCGTGCCCCGAGCTCCCGCTCGCGCCCCGCCTCCGGCCACCTCTCCTTCCAGTGGGGCCTTGGCTCGGCCGGCCCTGGACGCCCCTAGTGCCCCGACCGCAGCCCGCCCGGAACCGCATCGGCCTGTCCCCGTGAACCGCCCATGGCTCGCCCTTGTGCAGCATGTCCTAGAAACCGTGTGTTGTAGCCCAAGTCGCCATCCGAACGCGGTACAAGCAGCGCCAACTCCATACACTAGGTTGGTCTTCGATCTGCCTGTATGTCTTCGCCTATATGCAAGATCATCTCCAAGTCCTTCGCCGTCCTCGTCAGGTGATGATGTAGGGGTTCGTAGCATGGAAAACAAAAATTTTCTATCGCATACAAACAAACAAGCCAAGATCTATCTACTAGATTGTAGCAACGAGTCGATGGAATAACTCACCCTCGAAGATTCCAAAGTGTTTAACGAGAGCAGATTCTCGTGGGTGATGTAGTCGTACTCTTTCCGATCTCAAGATCGCGTAGACGATCCTTCCGGCGCCGCGTTCCCGCAGCGCTCCCGCAGTCGGTCACACGTTCGGTACTTGACGAAGACCTTCCTCTCCCTTGTTCCAGCAGGCAGCGGAGGTTGTAGCACTCTCCTCTCGATTCCGGCAGCACAACGGCGTGGTACCGGAAGTAGAGGGGAGATCCCGCAGGGCTTCGCCTTAAGCCGGTGCGAGTATGGTGGAGCTTATGAGAGAGGCTATTAGTGGTCTAGTAATTAGACACACCAATTAGAGGGCTCTAAACCAATTAGAAGGCTCTAAACCGAATAGCTCTAAACCGGGGTCTAGATCTAGGGTTTAGTTTAGAGGATAGGAAACTTGTGTGTCTAGGAGGGGAGCCCTGCCCCTCCTTATATAGGTGGGAGGGTGTGGGCGCGCCAGGGGAGGGAGGGAGTCCCTCCCCAACTCGGCCTTGGGCTGGGCGCCGGCCTGGAGGAGTCCAACTCCTCCTCCAGGTTGGTTCCAACTCCTCTTGCTTGTTTCCCACAGTTTCTTGTTTTGGCAGTTTGACTTTCAAACTGGACATTTGACTTTTCTGTTTTAGGATTCAATTTAATCCTATATTTGGGACAGCAAGAACACTTAGTACATGATGCAATCATTCCAAAATGTAATGACACATTCATGTACCCCTTCCCCCCCGGAGTGCCGGACAATCCGGAACCTTCTAGAATGTTCCCGATGAAAACACCGGAACCATTCCCCAACTCCGAAACGGGACTTTCCTTATATGAATCTTATTCTCCGGACCATTCCGGATCACCTCGTGATATCCCGGATCCCATCCGAGACTCCGAACAACATTCGGTCTCTTTCTCATAATACCATAACTACTCAAACAACGTCGAATCCTTAAGTGTGTCTCCCTACGGTTCGTGAATTATGCGGACATGATCGAGACACTTCTCCGAACAATAACCAATAGAGGAATCTGGAAATTCATATGGCTCCCACATATTTCTACGATTACTTTGCGATCGAATGAACCACTTACATACGATACCAATTTCCCTTTGTCTCACGATAGTTTACTTATCCGAGGTTATGATCGTCGGTATCTCTGCATACCTAGTTCAACCTCGTTACTGATAAGTACTCTTTTCTCGTTCCCGTGATATGTGATCCCTTGTGACCCAGTCACATGCTTGCAAGCTAATTGGATGACATTCCACCGAGAGGGCCCAGAGTATATCTATCCGTCATATGGATGGACAAATCCCACTCTTGATCCATGTGTTTCAACCAATACTTTCCGAACACTCAATGCCACTTTTATAGCCACCCTGTTACGGTGTGGTGTTTGATGACATCAAAGCATCCATCCAGTAAAGGTGATATGCATGATCTCATGGTCAAAGGAATTAGGTTACTATGTATCAGAAAGCATATAGCAATTGAACTATTGAAATGACTTGATCTTTATGCTACGCTTATCTATAGGAGTATGTCCACCACATCATTCTCCTAATGATATGATCCTGTTGTTAATAACATCTCTATGTTCATGATCAGGAAACAATGATCATATATTAACCAACAAGCTAGTTTAACAAGAGGCTTTACTAGGGACTCTTATTTTAGTTTACAAATCACACAAGTATTAATGTTTCCGGTTAATACAATTATAGCATGGTATGTAAACATTTATCATAAGTGTGAAGATATGATAATAACCACTTTATTATTGCCTCTTGGGCATATCTCCAACAGTCTCCCACTTGCACTAGAGTCAATAATCTAGTTTCGAACCTTTGTGTATATAACACCTATGGCTTTCCGGTGTTGTATGTACACGATTGCTAGTGGTCAACTGATCTCCGGATCTGACACTTCCAGGTCCGTGTGTAATTGCATGTCTTTGCGTCTCTACGCATCACTCATTCTCTAATGAGATGGCTTTGTATAAATTTGGTATTTCGGTGTGACCTTTAGCTCTTTGGGGTTAAAACATGTTGATAATATTGTCGCACAATATATCTTCATAGTATTATCCCACTGTGAACTACACCTAGTTTGATAACAAACTTCTTGACACAAATGCCCTCTTTTGCTGCTATAATAGCAGTCATATACTTAGCCTTTTGTTGTAGTATCTGTCACAATGTCTTAACTTTGGAAATCATCCAAATCCATTATGGAACTCACTTTCCATTATATTGTGCCACCCTTAGTTTAGATTGAGATAAACTTAATTTGTACTTTGTGACAAAACTAGTATCAATGTAGTACTTTTACAATGAACTAACCATCTATTTGTCACTTCTACAAATATAATACTCTTAGTTCTTCCAAAAGATCATAAGAATATCCTTACTATTGTCCAATGATCATCTTACGAATCACTCTGGTATATGCTCACAACACTTAGAGCATAGGACATATCTGGATTTGTACATATCACAGTATGATTGATATAAATACTCTTTGTGATTTCATACATCAAGTATCAATCTATACTTGATTATTTGTTTCACTTTACCAAATGTCAATACATTTGAATATATCATCAACATTGAACTCATTCAATCCTTTCTGTGCGACAAGAACCTTCTCTTATATTGAACTCATTCAATATCTTGTCTATGTACTTCTGGCACAACCATATTAGCGTCTATTGATGCCAAATATTTGGGTTTTGCCTAAGTCTTTCATCGGGATGAAATTCTTAATATGTGTTAATAAAAGATACATTATTTCCAATCAACAATATGTCTTCCACATAATGTATTAGAAACATGTCTTAGCGCTCCCACTTAATTTCTTGCAAATGCAAGCATCTCCATCGTCTCTGATGAACTTTTAAACTCCTTTAACAGTTTCATCACAGTGAAGATTCCAACTCCGCTATGCTTACTTCAACCATTGAAATTTGCATATGCTTTTTAGCATCCTTTGAATTAACAAAACCCTATGGACCATGTTATGCACATGGCCTAGGTAACGATTCTATTAGAAGAACTTGTTTTGTTTATTCAACTATCATATAACAAAATTATATGTAGTGATTGCTACATTAATCCGTCTAGACTAAATATCACTATGACAGATCAAATCTTGTCATAGTCAACCTTTGAACATTGTTGTGAATTCTTTCCCAACATGTCGACTATTTCATAGATGTAAAACATCCATGTCTATTTCTTTATAGATCCAGACACAACTGTAAGGTCTTACACCTTTCTCGAGGGTCCTTCAAGTTCAAAACTTGATTTCTCGTGTATGGAACTATCATGGATTTTATGGCTTCAAGCCATTTTACGGAGTCAGGGCCCATCATCGCTTCTCTGCATGTAGTCGGTTCATTATTCTCAAATAATGATTCAACCCTCAAATCTTGGTATTTGATTGTTCATCCGACCTACTTGTTTCAATAGGAACTTGGATCTCCGTGACCACAACCTTTTTGAGGTACGTGAACCATGAGCATTGTTGCTGCCTCCGAAACACTTTTCGGCGCTGCGCAACTCTGCACATATAGCTAAGGTTCTTTTAACCTTATCAAAGTTCTATTGTCCTCCCACTTAACTTTTCACGAAAAATTCCTTCTCAAAGAAACTTGACGTTCTAAGCGACAAACACTTTTGTCTCCGGTGTTTATGGAGGAATACTTAACAGTAATACAAAGACAGATTTATCCGACTTTGGTTGCAAACATCTTTCTTATGCATAGCATACCATTTTTTAAGAAAGGACTACTTGGGTTTTATCCCAAACCATAACCTTATATGGTGTCATTTCAGCGGATTATGATGGAGCTCTTTTTAGTGAAAAAGCGGTAGTCTCTAAAGCTTTTAATCTTTAAAATATAATGGCAGTTCTATATATTACACCTTTGATCTTACCATGTCAAACAAGGTTTTAATTACATATCTCGAACACTCCATACTCTTATGGTGTTTCGGGAAATGCAAATCCACGGAACGATTCCTTAAATCTTAGGTATTATGCTAAACTTGTAACTCAAATATCTTCCTTTATGATCTTTATCATAAACTATTTATATTCTTATTACAATGATTTTGCACTTCATCTTGGAAGACTTTGAACTTTTCAAATGTTTCATACTTCATCCTTATTAAGTAAATATTCAAATATTCACTCAAATTTTTGGAGAAAGCATATGAAGTTGAAATCCATCGCTCTTGACTACACATAATGGAGTTCGTACAACAATATGCACAAGTTCCAATAAGCTAGTCTTTCGTTCCCTTTTGGCCTATGAACGAAGTTTCAATTATCTCTAGGAAAGTTTCACAAACGTCATTTGATCAAAAATCAAAAGACTCCAAAATTCCATCCACATGGAGTTTCTTCATGTTTTCTTTCCAATATAATTTAAACGGCGATGTCACTTCCTAAGTGATCTTTCAATCAATTTTAGCACTAGTTTTATGGATGTGATTTCTCCAACGAGATTTGTAGATCATCCATCTTTTATGGATTACGGCAATTATTTGAACAACCCTTTTGTTCTCATAACACCTGATAAAACAAATCTTGAAGGCAAGCTTTGATGTTTAATGAGCAACACAATAACCCTTTATTTGTTCTCGATGAACATCATCACATATTCTTTTGCTAATTACTTAGGCCACTGTAGTTCATGAATTCTGTTGTTTCGTATGACGATTCATACCAACAAATTCAGTATCAAATACTTAAGAACCACATTGTTTAAGAAGCAAAGAATATAGCCATAACATGTATATCATCTATATACTTAAGCTGAACAATTCTAGTCTTTCGTTTTCTGCCATATACTTATGAGATTCTCTTTCAGTATTTCCTTTTCCGTTTGAAAGAATCTATCAACATCAATAGTGGAGTCATACATATGACACATAGTCCAAAGCGTGTATAATAAAATACCAATGTCTTTGGACTTGCACTTTGAAGTAGATCACCATCATCAAATGTTTGGTGTGCCTTCAAATTCCTTTCTTTAGTAATCTCTTGGTGTAGTAAACATTTTACCTACATCAAATATTCACCCTTATCATGGAATTATTCATGATCAAGCTACTTTTAGCTTATAACGGTGAATCGCGAGTATAATGTTGCTCTCCAAAACCTTTTGGAGGATTAAGACAACTAGTGTCTTCAACCTTTTGCAAATTCTCATCAAATATGAGAACATGACTTTTGCCATATTATACTCTATCATGTTGCAACCAAAACTTCGTTTTAGATATCACAATATCTTCCACACATCATGGTTTCTGAAACAACTCTTTCAGATCCTAGATAACCTTGATATTAAGACAATCCTTTGAATATCAAGAATCATGGAGACAAACACGATACTTATACACTAACACTTGGAATTGTCACTCTTGATTTAATACCAATTATTAAACTTCATGGAGTAACCGGAACTTACTGAAAGTTTGCAATAGGACTTTTAAACTTTAGATTAACACTTCAAAACAATACGATACCAGTTCGTAAAGTAACTAACCAGAATTCTATAGTTCTATCATCTCAATTATAACTAAGCGCAAGGTGGTAAACGGATGCCAATGACTACAACAACTATGCAAATTCACTTTGATTTAATTTATGATAAATTGAGTTCTAATTAATAATTAAATTAATCTATGTGAACTTCCACTCAAAACAATATCCCTCACATTGTTTTAGTGATCACACGAACCAAATCCCCCATATCAAAACCGATCATCACGAGAGTTGATATAGCTTCAATGGCGAACAATCGACATGTTCATCATATCTGCTATATGATTCATGCTTTACCTTTCGGCGATCCGTGTTCCTGAGGCCATGTCTGTACATGCTAGGCTCGTCAAGATCAAACCTTAGCTACCGCATAAGCAAATCTGGCTTGCTTACGTTGTATTCACCCGCGGAATCAAAGACACCCGATCATCACGTGGTGCTTCGAAGCAACAAGCTTTGGCAACGGTGCATACTAAGGGTGAACACTTTAGAACTTGAAATTTATGTGCATGAGGGATCATCTTATAATGCTACCGTCGTCTACTAAGCAATACAAGATGCATAAAGGATTAACATCACATGCAATTCATAATATGTGATATGATATGGCCTTTCTTCTTTGTGCTTCCGATCTCCATCTTCAAGCACGAACATGATCTCCATCATCATCGGCATAGCATCAAGGTCAATGACGCTTCTTCATGGTTGTCGTCCACCAGCTTCAACTATTACAACTATTTTGAATAGACACGCAGGTCTTAACAGAAATTAAAGACAACCATATGGCTCCTGCCGGTTGCCAACTTACAATAAGGAACATTGCATACATCAAATATAATCACAATCATGGCCATATCACATCACTGCACACCCCTGCAAAACAAAGTTAGACGCCTCTACTTTCTTTGCATATTTTACGTGGCTTGGGGCTTTCAATAAGTGTCGTTCTAACTTACGAACAAGAACCACAACATTGATACTAGCATTGTTGATTACCCGTTGTAAATTGGATCTTAACTATGCTAGGAGAAACAGGCACCCGCAAAGCCACTTATGCAATACAAGTTGCATGTCGAGCGTGGAGCAAGTCTCATGAACGATGTCATGTAAGGTTAGCCCGGGCCGCTTCATCCCAACATACCGCAAGATGCAAAGTACACAAGAAGCAATCGACAATAAAAGCATCAACGCCCACAATGACCATTGTGTTCTACTCGTGCAACAGATCTACATATAGACACGGCTCTGATACCACTGTAGGGGTTCGTAGCATGGAAAACAAAAATTTTCTATCGCATACAAACAAACAAGCCAAGATCTATCTACTAGATTGTAGCAACGAGTCGATGGAATAACTCACCCTCGAAGATTCCAAAGTGTTTAACGAGAGCAGATTCTCGTGGGTGATGTAGTCGTACTCTTTCCGATCTCAAGATCGCGTAGACGATCCTTCCGGCGCCGCGTTCCCGCAGCGCTCCCGCAGTCGGTCACACGTTCGGTACTTGACGAAGACCTTCCTCTCCCTTGTTCCAGCAGGCAGCGGAGGTTGTAGCACTCTCCTCTCGATTCCGGCAGCACAACGGCGTGGTACCGGAAGTAGAGGGGAGATCCCGCAGGGCTTCGCCTTAAGCCGGTGCGAGTATGGTGGAGCTTATGAGAGAGGCTATTAGTGGTCTAGTAATTAGACACACCAATTAGAGGGCTCTAAACCAATTAGAAGGCTCTAAACCGAATAGCTCTAAACCGGGGTCTAGATCTAGGGTTTAGTTTAGAGGATAGGAAACTTGTGTGTCTAGGAGGGGAGCCCTGCCCCTCCTTATATAGGTGGGAGGGTGTGGGCGCGCCAGGGGAGGGAGGGAGTCCCTCCCCAACTCGGCCTTGGGCTGGGCGCCGGCCTGGAGGAGTCCAACTCCTCCTCCAGGTTGGTTCCAACTCCTCTTGCTTGTTTCCCACAGTTTCTTGTTTTGGCAGTTTGACTTTCAAACTGGACATTTGACTTTTCTGTTTTAGGATTCAATTTAATCCTATATTTGGGACAGCAAGAACACTTAGTACATGATGCAATCATTCCAAAATGTAATGACACATTCATGTACCCCTTCCCCCCCGGAGTGCCGGACAATCCGGAACCTTCTAGAATGTTCCCGATGAAAACACCGGAACCATTCCCCAACTCCGAAACGGGACTTTCCTTATATGAATCTTATTCTCCGGACCATTCCGGATCACCTCGTGATATCCCGGATCCCATCCGAGACTCCGAACAACATTCGGTCTCTTTCTCATAATACCATAACTACTCAAACAACGTCGAATCCTTAAGTGTGTCTCCCTACGGTTCGTGAATTATGCGGACATGATCGAGACACTTCTCCGAACAATAACCAATAGAGGAATCTGGAAATTCATATGGCTCCCACATATTTCTACGATTACTTTGCGATCGAATGAACCACTTACATACGATACCAATTTCCCTTTGTCTCACGATAGTTTACTTATCCGAGGTTATGATCGTCGGTATCTCTGCATACCTAGTTCAACCTCGTTACTGATAAGTACTCTTTTCTCGTTCCCGTGATATGTGATCCCTTGTGACCCAGTCACATGCTTGCAAGCTAATTGGATGACATTCCACCGAGAGGGCCCAGAGTATATCTATCCGTCATATGGATGGACAAATCCCACTCTTGATCCATGTGTTTCAACCAATACTTTCCGAACACTCAATGCCACTTTTATAGCCACCCTGTTACGGTGTGGTGTTTGATGACATCAAAGCATCCATCCAGTAAAGGTGATATGCATGATCTCATGGTCAAAGGAATTAGGTTACTATGTATCAGAAAGCATATAGCAATTGAACTATTGAAATGACTTGATCTTTATGCTACGCTTATCTATAGGAGTATGTCCACCACATCATTCTCCTAATGATATGATCCTGTTGTTAATAACATCTCTATGTTCATGATCAGGAAACAATGATCATATATTAACCAACAAGCTAGTTTAACAAGAGGCTTTACTAGGGACTCTTATTTTAGTTTACAAATCACACAAGTATTAATGTTTCCGGTTAATACAATTATAGCATGGTATGTAAACATTTATCATAAGTGTGAAGATATGATAATAACCACTTTATTATTGCCTCTTGGGCATATCTCCAACAGATGAGGCCTGTGAAAATGTCGCAGCAAGATCGGGCGTCGACAAGACCGACTACTGACGATGCGACCCGAGAGAGTTCGCCATCGATGACAAAGCCGGAACCACAAGGCCTTTGGGGGTGGAACCGACAAGATCTACCTCACGGAGCACCAAGAACTCCTTCCCGGCTCCGCTAGCCGAAACCTCGAAGGTCGCGATGATGTTGAACCAAGATCGCCATCGTCAATGGAACCGGAACACCCAGACCTTCGTACAGGGATGCTCAACGACAAGACCGGCTCAATGCCGATGGGCTCGAGGGGTGTACATGGTGCCACTAGAAGACCGCCAAAATCGCCACCGGAACGACAAGCACTTCACCGCGGACGCCGAGTACACCGACATGGAACCGAAGAACGCCAAGTTCTTCATCCCGAATGCCAGGACCGACCGTTACACGGACCCGACAAGATCTTCGCGACGACAAGATCGACACCGACCAGGGCAGATCCGATGTGCCCCCGACGCCAACAAAGTTCTTCTTCTCGGATGCGACAAGATCTACTTCCGTTGTCCGAGACCGATCTCGTCGAGCCGTTCTCCCATCGAACCCTGAGACCGACCTCGAACCCCTAGGAGCCCAAGTTCTCCGAACCCTAATGTGATTCCCTATTCGAGACCCCCATTATTTTATAATATGACATTATCAGCTGATGCATATTAAATTGTTCATGCATGCATACTTGTCTGTGGTTTGGGGGCATTATGCCGATTCACCTCATAATTAAATATGGAGTCCATATGCGGGCTTTTCTAGTCTTATATTGGTCCCATTTAAATTTGTGCATCGAACCGGTGATATAATTTTGCCTTGTTAAGACAAAATTTAAATTGTGGGGTATCTAAACAACATGAACCTATTAATTAGTTGTCGGGACCCCGGTTCCGCTTAATATTGCCTAATTGCATCGCATCTTGCCATGTCATACATCATACATGCATCATGCCCGATCTTTTGCCGTAGTATTAAATAGTGCATCCGGTGTTTATTCTAGTGTTTTGGTTCTTCGCGGATAAGGCCGTTGAGTTGATGCGAGTGTCGACCCGATCTTCGTATGAACCTTCAGCAATGTTTTCAGGCGAGCACCTCCCCCTTTCTACCTATCTTACTTTTATAGTATTTATTCCCCCTGTTGATCTATTGCTATCTGTGTTGCGGTGCTCTAGTTTTCGTACCCGTGATATCCCTTGCAGCCTTATATTGCCTTGGACACATCCTATTACCTGTTGATTGGTAGATAGTTGGACTTGCGCGTCGTAGTCGCTTGCTCAAGTGCTGTTGCGTGTCGTCAAGTACCACAGTTGTTGGAGTATTGCCGCATGTTTAATGTTGGAGATGATCATGGCTTTAATTATTGTTTAATAACTAAAACTGAAAGTAGGTAAATGCAGAGGCACCTGTGGGTAATAGACAACTTTTGGTTTTTAACCGCTCACTGGTGTCCTGTAGGACCCCGAGTTCTTGACACCTGTTCCGAGATCGAGCGCGCTAACCACAGGTGGGGTGTGTGGGCACCCCCATCGGCTTACTACCTGATTTCAAAGTATTGTACCGGGGGCCACAAGTAGTTTGGGGCTTTATTACTATCCTGTACTTATGCCATGCTTTACTGCTTTATTTAAGTTTGTGCGTGGAGCACCTGTACTGTTTAGGATTGCGGAGTGTTTTCGCGGTATCGACAAGCCCAGTCACACTTTCGGGTTCCTAGTCGTTTACAGCCATTGACGCAAACCCTGAGTCCGTCTCGGAGACCGGCCGACTTTGTTGCGGGTAGCTTAGTGGGGTGGCCCCCATGTACTTGCTTTGGGTCTGGGAAACGTCATGACTTAGGCCCCGCCGACATACCGATGGGTGTATGTTAACTGATCTGGCAAAAAGGGTCGAAGTGCGTGTGGATACTTTGGTGCACCCCTGCAGGGTTAAATCTTTTCGAAAAGCCGTGTCCGCGGTTATGGACGACTTGGAGCACAGTTCTCGATCATAGACAACTATAACTAAAGTTTACTGTTATAATTTGACTTGTATCCGATATGACTAGTAATCAGCTTCACTGCAACGGAATGGCTAACTAAAGGTACCAACAGCTGCTGGGTTTGGGATATCTCATGCTCATTGTATCTGACTAGTAAGTGTTGCTACTACAACGGAATGGTTAACTAAAACTTCCCACTGCTTATTATATCAGGATGACTCATGCTATCTATATTTGACTAGTAATTGCCACAACTATAACGGAATGAATAAAACTGCCAACTATGTGAGTTCCTCGGTTGACTTCCTCGTTTGGTCTCGAGGGGGAAATACCAGGATGGGTATGTTTGGTGGTAGTATCAGGATGGTTCCGTATAGGTCTTTCTTATCCCTCTCTGATAGCCGCCAGTTATATCGAGTCTCTATAGGTTGTAAGTGCATGTTGCGCTGCCGCTTTCGTCCACCATACCTATGTAGGCGAGGACCGCCGAATTCTAGTCTCGCCGTGTACTGGCCTCAGTACTGACCGCTCTCTCTTTTTCCTTTGCCCTTTGTCGGCACCCCTTTTGTTTAAGCAGGTTTTGAGATCGACGTCGTTAGCAAGGTTACCCTTCCGGCTTGGCCTGGGCAGGGTTATGGACGCCATTGGTTATTCTTCAGGGCTCTTAGCTCAATTTGCATCTTGTCCGTACTCGGACGCTGTATCGTTTTCCAGGTGATTTGGATCTTTGTATTGTATATCTGTATTCTTGACTCATAGAGTCGCTGTTGTATATATATGTTTTGTGGGTTCCATCGAGGACTATTGTGTAATGATATTACTTCGTTTTCCACCCGCACGCGAGTGCCTGGTAGGCACCTTTAAATCGTTTCTATGCGGGTTTGGCGGGAAGCGCTAAAACTTGCATAGGGTCGATTCTGAGGGTGTTACAGGTGGATACGGAAGTGAAGGCCGAGATGAAGAAGATGAACAAGCAGCTAAGGCAAATCATCGAATTGAAGAAGCAGGACAATCTGATGGCCGGTTTTTTTATTTTTGTGTAATTTCTCTCGGATTAGTATATCTCCTGATCATTAGTCATTAGACAGCGCAATCAGTATTCGAGTGATGATTTGTTAGAATCTGCGGAGATGGATGTAATGGTCTATGTCTTTGGCTTGAATAAAATGCAACACAAATTCGGGCAAATTTTGAGCTGCTCCGTTTTCGAAATCAGTGTTCCTTCAGTTTCTTCAGTTTCGTCAGTGTTCCTTCAGTTTCATCAGTGTGCAGGGGAGGGAGAGGGGTTGAAAAGTTAAAAAAAATTGACGAGGAGTGATTAAAAAAGGCCAGGCCCAAATAGAACTTAGTCAGACCAAAATGGTCGTATCCAGGTGCAATAGTAACTACTTGTAGATTGAGCAAAAAAAATACTCACGTTACAATCTAGACGTGTGGATCTGTAGATACTCATGCTCAAGTCGCAATCTTTTATTTTTGCGAAAGTAAATATATAAATGAAAGACAAGAGCATCCAGTTAACTAACAAGCCGAGCACTTTAACTTGGGGGGCCCCTTTAACTTATGTAAATATGTAAATGTGTTGTTTGATAATGAACCATGTGTTGCATGTGTTGTTTGAAAATAATCAACCATCATAACGTTAACTTATTCTTCCTTTTGAGCTTTTCTAATTTTACTCATTTTATAAATATTGCACGAGTATTATATGAAAACTTTTTTTGTGTCTTTTGTTTTATGCACTTGTTGTTTTGGGTGTTTTGACAAATGACAATACAATAAAACACAAGTCGATCACATAGATAATATATTAGACAACATAAGGGGTACAATATAGAGAGGGGAACAATATAGAGAGGGGCCCCACATTACATAGAGGGCCCCACATTACATAAACCCTAAGGGAAACTAATCCTAAGGGCCCGGTGCCTAAACCCTAGGCTAAACCCTAACCCTAGCTACTACGTGGGTTTAGGGCTGCCGGCCAACCTCGCCGCCGGGAGGATGCCATACTCCATCGGCGGTGGGGGCGGTGCCGCCGCCGCCCTCCTAGCCGCTGCCGCATTCCAAGTCGTCGCCCTCTCCCGTGCATCCCGCCGTCTCTGCTCCTCCTGAAAGGCCCAGCAATTTGCCTCTCGTCGGTCCTCCTCCTCCCGTTTCCGCCTTTTCTTCAGGGCGCGCGCGGCCTTCTTCTCCTGCCACTTGGCGAAAGCAGCCAGCTCCTTCGCCTTCTGCTTCTCCGTCGCCTTCCAATACTCGTCGAAGGGGCCGGGGTCGGGGAGGTTGCCACCGACGCTGGGGAGGGGGTTGTGGACGAAGTGGCCTTGGGCCCAGGGGTAAGCCGGGGATTTGCGTCGCCCCCCTTGTTGCCACGCCTCAGGCGCGTGGGCGCCTCCTGCTCCCATACTTGCCTGTGGTCCGAGTGGTTGTCCTTGTCGCTGACCTCGGATTCCAAAGTGAAGCGGGGCGGTCGCCATGGTCACCGGAGAGGTGTTTTTGGGGCTAGGAGGAGGCAAAGGGACTCGGGCTCGAGGTTGAAGATGGGGAGGCAAAGGCGTTTTGCCTATTTATTGAGGGCTCAGCGTGAAGGGCGGCGTGGGAATCCTGCGTTGGCACAGCCGCGTGGGCTGCGTTGCGTGTAGGCAGCGGGCGTAGCCGCGTGCGTGATCAATGCGGTCAATGCAAAAAATTGCTAGGATGCGACGTGACCCCTGCACCGTCGCCCCGCCCCTGCATGCATACATTAATGGGAAAGAGAGAAAAAAATGTCCAAGGTAGTTGTTCATTGGCAGTAAAAAATAAAAGAGAAAATAGAATTTGGCCTTGATTTACTCGGTAATAAATGCAGGAATCTAGGACCAAGATAGTTGTCACCAAGGAAAAAAATAGCACGCTAATTTAAATAGCGCGGACTTCAATAAAATGCTATGAACGCTATAGCGTGCTAATAGCGCGCTATTTTCCAAAATAGCGTTTCATATAAAGTATAAAAAATCAAGATTTTAGCATCTATAAAATTATAGATATAGCATTCCGCAGCTATAAAACCATAGGTATAACATTCTGTAGCCAAACATCAACTATAGATAGTTCACATAGTTCATAACTCCATATCACATAGCCGAAATCACAAACATAGTTCAGAATTCACACACTAACATAGAGTCAGACACATAGTTGACATTCGATGCAGGGATTATCGATGACGGATTGAAGGAGGGGAATGGTGGTAGGGTGAAGGCGTGAAGCACTGAAGCTAGACGTGAAGGCATCCAAGGCAGAAGCGATTCTAGGCGGAGGCATGTTGATTCCAGGCGGAGACGCCGTATCCGTCATCGCGACGTCGCCTCTCTAAGGAAGTGGAGGAGACGAACAGGGAACTGACGTTATGTGTGTTACCATATTGTCCTATTAGGATTAGTTGGATTAGGATAGGCCACTAGACCAAAATGGTTCAAAATGGGGAATGGGCTATAAAAAAACCAACAAAAAAATAGCGCCGCTACGACGTAACGTCAAATAGCGCGAATAGCGTCGTATTTAGCGTGCGTAGCGCCATAGCGCCCTTGGAATGCATAGCATAGCGTCCAGCTCCCGAAAACGCTATAGCGGCGCTAATAGCGTTAAATAGCGCGCTATTTTTTTCATTGGTTGTCACACGACATGCAACAAACTCGTTCGTTTTTGCACACCACATGCAACAAACTCACACATGGAAACTCAACGGGTGAGGAGAAAAATTGGTGAGAGTAATCAGAGGGATGTCATTGGAGGGAATAGAGGGAGTATGAAACTAAGTTTAAAAACAAAATACTAGTATTTATAATATCAATTTTATATAATATAAAAGTATGTGTTATGGTGAATCTAATTATATTTATTACATATTTTAGATTTTAATATTTTTTCTTATATACGTAGTCAAAGTTTATAAATATTGACTTTTTCTATGGCGCATGAACCGGAGGGGAGTAAGTTTGACTGAAAAAAGTTGTTAGATGTACACTTATTTAATGCAACGGAGGGAGAAAATACGCTGCAGCGTTGCTGCATGGGTTGGTTGCATGCAAAATAGCTAGATTGCGACGCGAGAGGCAGCTGCATGGCATGCATGCATAGTGCAGCCCGCCCCGCCCAGCGCCCTCACATGCCACGCTCGGTTCAACGGTCAATGGAGTTTGCCACATTGTACCTTATATTTATTACATATTTTAGATTTTGATATTTTTTCTTATATACGTAGTCAAAGTTTATAAATATTGACTTCTTCTACGGTGAATGAACCGGAGGGGCGTAAGTTTGACTGAAGAAAGTTGTTAGGCGTACACTTATTTAATGCGACAGAGAGAGTAAATACGCTGCAGCGCTGCTGCGTCGGTTGGTTGCACGTAAAATACCTAGACTGCGTGCGAGAGACAGCTGCATGGCATGCATGCATGGTACAACCCGCCCCGCCCAGCGCCCTCGCATGCCACGCTCGGTCCAACGATCAATGGAGTGTGTCACGCTGTACCTTATCGGTTCATGGAAAAACGATACGAGCCAATCAGATTCCAGAATCATCCATCCCACGGATCGCCAAGAGCTAGCCGCGAAATCCTTCTAAGAGACGTCATCCAATCAGGTTGCAGAACAAGCCCTCCCACGGATTGCTCAGAGCCACCCGTGGAATCCTTCTAAAAGACGCGATCAGACGGCCACAGTGTCGCGCTAGGGTTAGATCTATGTTCCTTATTTGGCCTTAGTGTTAGCTGGGTTTAGGATGCAGTCAACTGGGTTTTCACAAGTTTGACCACACATTCAAATGTGCATAACTAATTCAAAAAAAAATACAAAACCTTCGCATGGTGTCATGTTATGTGACATAGTTATGAGGAAAAATATCAAA
Source organism: Avena sativa (assembly GCA_916181665.1). Lineage (NCBI taxonomy): Eukaryota > Viridiplantae > Streptophyta > Magnoliopsida > Poales > Poaceae > Avena > Avena sativa. Next base: position 376,327,592 of record OV702295.1, on the reverse strand, counting down.
CTTGGTCTATTGATCATATTTCAAAAAACCCTTCACAAAATTATCTATCTCCTCCGAGGTTTTCTGGCTTTCGGGTCAAATGACCAATGATATGGCTAGAATCAAGTCATAGTTTGTGATAATGTGCCCATATTGGGCATGCATGTGTATAATGGGATGACTAATAATGTTGTAGTACAAAGTTTTCTTTTTCGACGCATAGAAAATCCATTTTCTATTTTCTGAGTGTCGAAAGAGGGGGGATTTGTGAAGCAATCACCAAATTGAAGTTTCAAAATGGTAACATCCTATTTTTCAAAAATACTATACCACCTGGAATGTACAATGTCCCAACTTGATTATCTCAAACCTTTTATTCCATCCCTGGTGAAAAAGACAAATCCTGTCGAATCGGTTGGAAGTGGGTAAGATATGAACTACAGGTACATGATTTCATGCTGATGATTTTTTGTAAAAATCATTTGTAGGTTCAAAACATGCTATTTCATTAGAGATCCAATGCTAGTTTTGTGAGCCTCATCCCCTAGCTAAGAATATTTATGAAAACCCTTCAAAAAATTTGACCAGACATTCAAATGTGCATAACTAATTCAAAAAAATCAAAAAAAATACAAAACCTTCGCATGGTGTCATGTTATGTGACATAGTTGTGAGGAAAAATATTAAACTTGGTATATTGATCATATTTCAAAAAACCCTTCACAAAATGACCTATCTCCTCCGAGGTTACAACAACAACAAGTGCCAAATTATTATAATAACAAATGTTTACAACAACAACAACAACTACCAAATTATTACAATAACAAATGTTTACAACAACAAGTGCCAAATTCAAATTCTATTTCTTTTGGCTCTTCTTACCACTCTTTTTCTTCTCCTTCACAAGTTTCACACCACACAACAGGTTTATGCTCTTCTTTTTCTTACCATAACCATCTGGCCTCCTCACAGCACGTCCAAGAGTCTCCTTCACCTCCTGCACCTCCTCAACAACACAATCTGGCACCAGAGCCTCATCAACATGGTCACTTTGCACCAGAGCCTCATCAACATGGTCAGTTTGTACCAGAGCCTCAACAACATGCTCATTTTGCACCAGAGCCTCAACAACATGCTCATTTTGCACCAGAGCCTCAACAACATGCTCATTTTGCACTAGAGCCTCAAGAACATGCTCATTTTGCCCCTCATTTTGCCCCTCATTTTGCACCAGAGCTTCCAAATCAGAAATGGTGTGCCCTAAAGCCTCAATAGTTTGCACATCATCCTCCAAAACAAGTTCAGATTGCACCTCAGCAGCACCAAACATGTTCTGGTTAGTTCTCTTCTTTCTTTGGCCATTGATTCTTTCCCTTTTCACTGGCCAGCATTCTTCAACAACAAGAGGTGGGCCTTTTTCTCCACGCTTCCTCCTGAAAACAAGCAAGTTAGCTGGGGGAGAAAAATCATCAACAAGAAATGGGATAGATTTTGGATGAACATACTTTGGCTTTTCAGCAGTGTATCTGCACTTGGTAGAGCTAGCTCGGTGTCCAAGTTATTCACAGAGTTTGCATCTATTCGTGTTACCTTTTTGGGCCCTTTTTGGCTTGGCATCTTTCTTTTCATATTTTTTCCCTTCTTGCTGCTCCCACCTTTCTCAAACCAAGCCTTGAATATACTCTGTTTGGGCCTGCCAGCCTTTCTTTTCATCAAAGTAGGACACAAGGAGAACTGAATGTCCACTTCAGGCCACTGAGACTGATCTGTAAGTGCTGGAATTGATGTTCCATATGCAGCCTTGAATTTTGCTACAGAATAATACTCATGCAAATATGGGTGCATATTTAGCTTGTGTTTGGAGGCCAAGAAAAGTATGGCATGCTCACAAGGCTTCCCCGTGTGTTGCCACTCAAGGCATGTGCTTTCATGCAATTGAGTGTCAACAACATGCATCCTGTCAGTCTTTGTATCTCTGACTTCAGCACCCCACAATGAGGATTTCTCAACACGCAAATGTGCAAGATTTCTGCTCCTGTTGACCACCTGCTACACAACATCAGGAAGCTTATCTCCTTGAAGAACATCACCAAGCCTTCTTCTCAATTCCCACAACCTCATGATCATGATCCTGATATGGTCAACCATGTCATGGATAGGCAAGTCTTTTAACTCCTTCACTTTGTTGTTGAAACTTTCTGCCAAATTATTGTTGATATGATCAAATTTGATGGTAGTGTTAAAACCTGACCTGTACCATAAAAGAGAATGGTAGGTTTCCAACCATGTAAAAAACTTGACCCTATCCTCCTCAGAGCATGCCTCCTTAATCTTCTCAAGGTGATATGAATGTGTCTGTCTGGTGAAAGATCTTGCTGCTGGCCACATGCGTCCAAAATCATCTCCTCTGAATTTTTTGATCAAATTCAGCCACATATGGCCGAAGCACTCCTATGCTCAGCATGAGGGAAAACAATCTTCACTGCATTTTCTAAACCTTTACATGCATCTATGTGCACCGCCAATGGAGAGACTGGCCCTATGCATCTTTTCAACTACATCATGAACCATGTCCATGATGCCTCTGTCTCAGACTGAAACATGCCAATAGCTACAGGGAACATCCAGTTGTGTCCATCTAAAGCATTGCATGCTGCTAGTTGACCATTCCACTTTCCAGTCAAGAAAGATGAGTCTATACTCAAATATGGACGGCACCCTGCTTTGAAGCCATCGATGCAAGGCTTTAAAGCCATGAAGAATTTAGAGAAGAAGACTTTCCCGCCAGCTGTTACCTCAGTATCTATCTCCATAACACTGCTAGGTGACCTCTTCTCTACTTCTGCTTTGAAGTTATAAAGCATTCGAAAGGTATTTGCCCAATCACCATATAGCTCTTTCATTGCCCTTTGCTTTGCCTTCCACACTGTAGTATAATTCAGCTTAATGGGGTACTGCTTTTCCAAGTCTATTTTCAGTCTCTTTGCAGTGTTGTTTGGTGTTGTGGCTAAAATAGGCTTGATCTTTTCTGCAACCCATAATTGTGATGTCATCTTTGTAACTGTTTGAGAACTTGTAATGCAAGTATGAGGTTTTGGAATTTGATTCACTCTTATTGTCCTTCCATCAAGTTGGCGTCTAGCAGATATATACCACTTGCAAGGCTTGGCACCACCATCATAACCTATGCATTTTGCATAGAACTTCTTTTTATCAGTCCACATAGTCTTGGTAGCAAACTCACGTTTGACTGCATATGTCCTGAAACACATCCTGAATTCATCCATGCTTAGAAACAATCTCCCAACTTCAATAACTGGGTCCTCTTTGTCATAAACTGTTACTAACTCATCATCATGTGCATCATCTACATGAACTGCAGCATTTTCCAATAACTCTAGATCTATATCTGCCTCTTCATCTCTTAAATGGTTGTCACCATCATTTGCAGCTTCATCCCTCTTCTTCTCCTTGTCTCTGTCATCTATAGGAATGCCAAAAAGCTTTGCCATTTCAATGTCATCTATTGGTGCAATGACCAAATCAGTCTGGTCATGTATATCAACAGTTACAATCCTTTGTGCATTATCATTGGCAGCCTCCCCTTGTCACTACACCACAACACTAGAACTCCAACAGACAAGTTGGTCGGGATAGCCGCTTATGCCGATAGAATGTTGGTCGGGAATCAGTTTTGCCGACCGACCTTGTCGGTCACCATAAGTCCCTTCGGGAAAGGCCTTTCCCGACCAACAAATTTTTGCCAACCGACGGTCCGACAGCACCCCTGGAGCTTTCCCGACTGATGTTTCTTTTGCCGACCGACACATTTTTATCGACCGACATTGTATTATCGACCGAACAGCAGACGACGCTAGGCTTCCCGACCGACTTTCTGTTGCTCCATTCCACAGGCTGCTTCCTTCTAACAGTTGGTCGGTGTTACTTTTGCCGACCAACTTTTCGTTGTCCCTTTCACAGATTGCTTTCCTTCTAACAGTCGATTGGTGTTTCTTTTGTACACCAACAAATAGGTACTTTAGATATTTGAGTTGCAAAATTCAGTATATCTCATATTCCACAAAATCATACAAGCATATAAGAAATGAAAAAAACACATGACACACTGATACACATAAAAATATACAATACTGATTGTTCATCTTGTCTCAATTGATTACAACATAGTCAAGTTCACAAAATATAAGGAGGTTTTATAAAATGGAAGCCAAATGACTACCATATAACCAGGTTTACAAAATGAAAGCCAAATGCCTACCATATAACCAGGTTTACAAAATAGAAGCCAAATGCCTACCATATAACCAGGTTTACAAAATAGAAGCCAAATGACTACCATATGACCAAGTTTACTCCATTACACAATTCATGTTGTTGATGGGAAAGATCCAGGTACTTGGTAGTTTGCTATAATTCATCATATTTAAAGGGGACACCTGCACAAACAAGTACAAATAGATAAGAATCCATAGTTACACAGATTCTTAGTTTGCACAAACTAGTACACATCCTTCATTGAAGATGCCCACATAATGGTTGTGAAGCGAATCTGCGGAATACATTTTCAGCGGTTGTCAAAATCATAGATAAAATCCTATATAATATGCAAGGATGAAGGATCTTAAAACTACTATCGCCAATGTTTCATCGCTATATTGAGTTCATTTCAGTTAGTGATCAGTGGAAATCATTGGTTGTACATCTAAAATCTGGATGATCATCTAAATCAGGAGTTATATTTAAGGGCTCTAATTTTCTGTTTTCTTTGCTTTCAAATGAGTTATCTCCAATTAACGTTCAGTTTTTGCTGAAGGATGTGAGCACCAAAAAATCTTCCTAGAATTCGCAAAAATATATTCCAGAAATCTATACCAGTATATAATGTGGGAGTTTTGAATCTGAAAGTACCCTATGCAACGAATCCCTACATTCTGAGCTGTTTATTTATTCCGTCCGATGGCTGGCGAGCAATGGGCCCTATCGTGCATGCTGACAGAGGTAGAAACTAGAAGCTGGTAGATTTACAAGACGATAACACCACCTTCGAACCGGGACTCATAGTCCTTGCTGCTGTACTAGCCCATACTTCACGTGAGCAACAAGGACTAATCTGGCCAATGTGTTGAAATAATATATGCTTTATAATGCAATTCCAGGGTACATGTGTTTAAAGAAGGGCTGGGTGGGTTTTCATGCTACAATTTGGGACTATTCTAACGCGTTTAACACCTAGAATATCTACTGATCTATAATAATCCATTTATTATGAAATGTGAATGGTATGCTTATAAAAGAGTCAAAACTTTCTGAAATGATGACAACAAGATAATATTTTTTGGGGATAATAGGATGATTGTTAATCGCATAAATATATAATCATGTTCTTAGCATGTACCACTTACTAGTCCTCTATAGAACCACGACATGGATTGCTCCTCCATTTCCACGACATGGTGGGGTTGTGTACATCTATGCCTTTGCTGGGCAAACTAGAAGCTAAAAGGTCATTTAACAGATTGTATGACAAGGAAATCACCATTCCAATCCTGGTGCATTTAGAAAGGAGTAACCCAAAAATTACTTTCTAGCTTTGATTGATGGATAAATTAGGCTGCTAGCACCTACTTGAACAATTATTTATTGACGTATAGTGTACTATATAAATCATCTAGTTATAAAAGTTTCACTCGCTATCACCTAACAAAAATGCAGAAATAATACAAGTATAGAAGTTTTACTCACATCATCTTTAGTTGCGGCAAGATGAGCCAGACACAGCTGGTTTGTAGGGCTTAATCTAGTAAAAATTTAGCAAGTCAGCATAACAGAAACAACTAAGGATGTGGATAAAACACACAGGCATACATGGTGATTACCTTGCTAGATGGCCATGCAATGGACCTTACGACAGCATCGCTAATGCATAGTAAATCATCATACCGATATGGCAGAATAGCATCTCTTTTAATAGCAACATTCACAATAACCTCATAAGTTGCAGGCCCAAGGGGCTCCCCACCCACAACTGTGTCTGGATCGACCGAGAGAATTGTTGCCTTAGCAACAGGAGATTCAGGACCAGTCCATGCATATAGAAGCACATCCATCCCAATCTGAATATGATAATATGAAACAATGATGCATGAGAAAATTACAGAAACATGGAAGCGAAAAAATATTTAAATATGCAGTAAGGATGCATGAGAAGCTTACAAGGATTTCATCTAGGTGGGCTGAAGAGCTTTTTGGATTTGCAACAAATCTTCTCTGAACATAGTCATCTTCGCCATCCTCTTCATCACCTTCTTCGCCATGAATTTCTTCCTCAATTTCATCTCTTGAGTTCTGCAAAAACAATATTTAACTTACTGCATGAATGATGAATATGTAATGCAATGAATAGATTAGCTATGTGCAAAACAGTTCATTACTTGTCGAGAATTAGAACCATGTTGCGAGCTAGGAGCCTCCAAATTATGCCCTACTTGTTGCTGCATTTGGTTCATTAGTTGCCGCATTTGTTGCATCTGCTCCTCCAAAGTGCTGATGCGGTGTTCAGCTTCTCGACGTGCTACCATTTCAACTAGAGTCCTTGTGCTCACTTTACCCCGTGTACCCGGTGTGCCCACATCTTGAGGTGTTGGCCCTAGACCTAATACACGGACACGGCCCCTTGGCTCTTTCATTCCACAAACTCGTGCAAACAGATCACCTTCTTTCAAACTCTTGTCCTTCCAGTCAGGGTGTTCATCAGCTGCCTGTAAGAGTTTACTCTGCAGAATGCATTGCATTTACTATAATATAGTTTCTAAATGATAAAAAGATAGATGAAAAAGAGACATACAATAATTGGAGCTGCTTGTGGCACGTGTTGTCCTTTGTTTGGTCCTTTCTTGAGCGTATGTGTTCTGATAAACACTTCATCTCTCCTAGGAGCATACCCAAGTTCATCAGCCTACAACCATTTGTTGTTTCCCAACACGTATTAGTTCTTGAAACACAATATCACCTTCTTTACTAATTGGGACAATAATCTTACCATTTCTTGGGTAACACGAGCATGACTCTTGCTGCCAGCTGTATGAGGCACAATTGACTTGGCGCGATTCTCTTTGGCTGTAGCATTGCGAGCCTGAAAGAAAAAGAATTTGCCTTTGCATTTAAATGTACTACTATTTGAATTTTTATGTGAGCCTGCAAGAAAATGGGAAGCTTGACTTACTTCGAATTCTGGAGATCTCCAATATGTAAGAAGTTCCCTCCAATCAGCTTCACTAATTCTTTCATCGCGTTTTTTCATCAGCTCTTCATCAGTTAATTCAGCATCAAACTTTGTCTTCTTTAAATCTGCCTTCCATTCCTTCCATTTTGTGTGTGAAGTGTTAATGACATATTTCAAAGCAGTCGAGTCCACCTCATAAAATGCCTGTTCAAATAAAGTGTTAATAACATATTTTAATTAGATTCTCAGCTAAATGGCTTTAAGTACACCACATAAGTTGTACCTGTATGTGATCCCACACTAGCAACTTTCTTTCTTCATCAAGATCTCTCCAATCTATAGTTTTGGGTGGTATATGCTTCCTTACCAGAGTACCAATAAAATTGGAAAATTCAGTTGCATCTGGCCCAATTGGTTGGCCATGCTCATTGAGTGCAATTTTGATTTTTGTCTTATTCATCCTTGCATATATGTTTGCCTTTCTAGTTATCGTTCGTCCACCTTTCTCATCATCAACAAGCTTGGTAGTGATCTCTGCACAGCAAGAAAATGAACTGAGATTGTGAAAAAACTTGTATGATCTCTTAAACCATCTGAAGCAAGGGCGATCCAGGCTGGCCTTCAGCTTGGCATCGACCTAAACTTGAACCTGTCTATTCTTGAGATATACCTTTGGAAGGTTGGTCTGCAGGATTTGCATTATCACTTTCTTTTGCTACCCTGGCCCTCAAAACACGTCTTTCAGCTATATTTTCAAGTGCTGAGTAGGGTGCATGCATACATATGTCATAATTATAAGCTACATTTGCTTTTTTTTCCTGTTTTGGGGTCTACAAAGAAAAAGAAATCTGTTCGGAATACATACCTTTCTTGTTTTCTGTTTTCGGGGTCGGCTGGCTTGGATTTCCTCTCTAAGTGCAGCACCTTTTTGGCGTACTAGTGCCAACCTTTTCTCATTTTCTTCCACGTTCCTCTTTCTTTGTAGTTCATACTCAACTTCTGCCAGTTGTTCATCGGTGACCATCACATCTTTACTCTTTCCTCTTCCGCTTGTCATTTTTCCTACAAAATACACACTATATAAATACATTGCTGAAAATACAAAGCATAAGAGAAAAACTATACACATGGCTTACTTTTTCTTAATATCACTTGATTTAAGAACTACTCCATCAATATCTGTCCTACTACAACCAATGCCTCCATCGGCAACACTCACACGTATAGAAGTGCATGGATCAAGCAATGTCGCACGCAAAGCATTATCAGGCTCAGCTTCGTTTATGTCATAATATGATGGTATAACAACACTAGACCACTCAGCATCAATGGGATCTTCAACATAGTAAACTTGAGTTGCCTGTGTTGCTAAAATGAAGGGTTCATCTGACATCTTCTCACCGGTATTGAATAGATGCTTGAAATTTACAGAAGTGATTCCAAACTGATCAGTCTTCACCCATTTACCTTCTACACGATTATCAACCCAGACACATTTGAGCAACATTACTCTCCCTTCATGTTGATAGTTTAGCTCAAGAATCTCTTTTATAATGCCATAATATGCCTTGTTTCTTACACTAGCATTATCATCATTTCCTTTTTGAAAAGATGTGGTTTGTGCAATAAGAGCTACTCCACTACCTTGAATCGGACGACCCTCATCATATGATTGTGTATGAAAGTCTATCCCGTTTATTGTGTAGCTACTATACTTCTGCACAACCATGTTTGGCTCTTTAGCTAACATTTTTATCTCGCGTGGTGCTTCATCCCCCATCTCTGCCACCTGTGATTATGGAATGCCTTAGTTATACTATGCTAGAATTACATCTCCTATAGGTTTCAAAATTCTCATGTCTACTTACATGCAACTTAAACCACTCATGGAAGGTGTCGTAATGCATACGATTGATTTCTCGTTTACTTTGAAGACCAATAGTGGAAAGGTAATTAATATGCTCACTGCAAAAGGTTATATTTTGTCAATCAGAGGAGATAGAGAGAAATAATTTAATAACTATAGATGATATGGACATCATACTTTAAGTATGGTTCTATGTGGTCATAGTTGAATAAGACGTATCTATGGGCTTGAAGCCAAGTTTTGTTATCTAACATCACTTGACACTTGCCAGCCAGCCCTCGGCCAGAGTTGCGGAAGAACTGAGTTGCAGAAGAAATTTCCATATCCAATTCTCCATCATTTCTACCTCCTCTGTTAAACCGAGTCTCGCCATCTAAATAGCGAGAGCAAAATGTCAAGCTCTCCTCAAACAAACAGCCCTCCGCAATTGATCCTTCCACGTGACTTCTAGTATGTACATGTCCCTTAAGATTTCCTATACACCTATAATAACACACACACTACATATAAGATTACTAATAAAATAGTTGTTATTGTCCTAAAAATTAGTACTACAATATACCTCTCTATAGACCACATGCTGCGAAAATATACTGGACCGGCAATCATTGCTTGGGCTGGAAGATGAACCATTAAGTGCACCATCATATCGAAAAAGGATGGAAGGAATATAGCCTCAAGAAGGCTCAAGGTCTCAGCAATTTCAGCCTCTAACTTTTTCATGTCACTTACACAAATAACTGGTGAGTACATTTTCTTAAAAAATCTGCTAACACGTATCAACACAGCACTCACTCTCTCTGGCAGTGTTCTTCTCACAGCAAGTGGCAACAAGTCTTGCAAAATAACATGGTTGTCATGGCTTTTTAATCCAGTTATTTTTCTATCCTTTACATGCACATTACGACATATGTCAGATGCATAATGGGGAGGAAATTTAGCACTTTTAATTACTTTGCAGACTGTCCTTCGCTGATCTGGCTCCATTGCATAAGGTGCAGGAGGGAAATAGACTTCTTCATCATTAAGGTCAATAGGATGAAGATCACTTCTAATATTGTGTTCTTCAAGGTCATACCGAGAATTAATGTTATCCTTGGTTTTTCCCTCAACACCCAACAATGTGTGAACTATGTTATCACACACATTTTTCTATATGTGCATGATATCAAAGTTATGGTGCATCTTCAAATCCTTCCAATATGGCAATTTAAAAAAAATAGAATGCCTTTTCCAAATGATCAGTGGTTCCCCTTCCTTGCGTTTCTTCTTTCTAGGCTTCTTCCCATTATGATCCTTCCCAAAGTTGCTTGGAATATTTTTAGTCAGATCAAATATTTCGCTACCAGAAAGTGGAACAGGTGTTGTCCCAATTTCTATTCCTTGAAATGTACGTGTGTCATACCTTAAAGGGTGTTTCTCATGCAAAAACCTACGGTGCCCCATATAGCAATTCTTACTACCATTATTCAGCCTTAGAAAACATGTATGAGAGTGGCATTCAGGGCAAGCTCCTTCTCTAGATGTAGCACATGCATACACATTACCAAGAGCCAGAAAATCTGTAATTGTGCATATTATGGCAGCATACAACTGAAAGAAATCCCCAGTCGATGCATCATAGGTCCTAACACCATGAAGAAACATATCTAGCATGTCATCAATTAGAGGCTCGAAATAGACATCAATATCACTACCAGGAGCTCTTGGACCAGGAATCAACAAAGATAACATAAAATTTGGTTGCTTCATAACCATATTGGGTGGAAAGTTATATGGAATCAATAGAACAGGCCAAATGCTATAGCTAAGATTCATCGAACGAAAGGGATTAAAACCGTCTGTGGCTAGTGCAAGCCTGATGCTTCGGCTATCTTTAGCAAATTTTGGATTTTTGTCCTCAAAGTCCTTCCAAAGAAGAGAATCTGCGGGATGCCTAAGCAAACCATCTTCCGTGTGCTGTTCTGCATGCCATCTTGCAAGAGCTGCAGTCCTAGAGCACGCAAACAACCTCTGAAACCTTTTCTTTATTGGGAAGTAGCGCAGAACCTTCTTAGGAGCCTTGTGGACACGTTTCCCATCTACATGCTTTCTTTCAGATTTCCATCGTGAGGCTTTACACTTTGGGCATGAGTTGGCATTGGCATTGTCTTTCCAAAACAGAATGCAGTCATTCTCACATGCATGAATATTAACATACCCAAGTCCCAGGCATTTGACAAGTTTTTTGGCTTCATTGTAGTTTTTAGGTATTGCGGATTCAGGGTAAGCCTCTTTGAGAAGATCTAATAGCAGATTAAAACTTTTATCTGGCCACCCTCCGAGCATTTTGGTGTGAAGAAGTCTAACTAGGAAACGGAGCTTTGAAAAGTTTTTACAGCCAGGATACAACTCTTGTCTAGAGTCAGCTTCCAACTTGTGCAGAGATTCTAAGAAAGAATCATCCTCATCTGTAGCGCCATCATCTTCAAATTCTCCCCTATCATCATCTAAACCACCCACTAGGTCTCTTAGCAAACCAGAAATGTCATCACCCTCATCCCTCTCTTGGACATCAAAAAAATTTGGTGGATTCTCAGAAGAAGAGCCACGCTCTCCATGAAAGATCCATTGGCTATATCCTTCGGCAAAACCCTCACATACCAGATGCTCACGAACTATTCTTTCTTCTCTCCAGTACGAGTTCACACAGTTTTTGCAAGGACATAAGATTTTGTTCTCGACTGATGATTTAGCAAACGCATAGCCCAGGAATCTAGCTAGCCCTTGTATGTACTCCTCTGTATGCCTAATGCAAGCATATATATGTAGGGAGTTACATCTGATTTTAGCAAGTACTGAAGTTTAAGAAAGTAGCAATGTTTGTTGTACCTAGGCGCATTCATCCAACTTTTATCCATATTAGTTGCACACTTATTATTACCAGATCAATAGAAAATCCTGACACAATAAAGGAAAAATCAGGAGCACACATAGAATGAGAGAGGTGGAATACGCCGATGGCAGTAATATAAATAGGTATTGTCGCAGTTAGCAAAAAAGAAAATAAAAGGCATGAATAATGCCCAGAACACAACAGATAAAAATTTAGTACATGGATAGCTCTAATTGAACATTGAAGTAGAAGGTTGACTCACCAACAGATAAAACTCAAACCCTCCATAACACCTACCTCTCTAATTTCTCTTACCACATGGCCATTCTAACTAGCCCATGACATAAACACGCCCACCGCAAGTAAATACTTTGTAATTAGGGAAAAAAAATGTAAGGAGTACATGAACTCACAAACTGGTGGGAGAAGATAGTGACAAGGAGTGAGGAGGTGTCGATGTGTCCTTCCTGATAACCCATTTGTTGGCGGTAGGAAGAACCTAAAAAACAAACAAATTAGAGACTATAAATCTATATAGGCTCCACTTACAGAAGAAATCAGTAACACACAACAATATTTTGATAATAATCTGCAAGGATTTTAAATATGTAAGAAATCAATTATTAACTCTTAGCTGGTAATCTACATATTTAATTTAAACATGCCATTTTTCTAGCATTCTTAGATGGATTGATGAAATAATCTGAACCGACACTTCGACATAGGAACAACAGTGAGTACATCTTTTAAATAATAGACGTTGTAACCAGATTTGTCTAGGAAGTAAGTCATACAAAATTCCCACATACGGAACTAACTACTACTTCCTCTTACCCATATTAGTTGACTTGGATTTGTTAAAATTTAGATGAACCTATATACTAAATAGTGTCTAGATTCATCTAAATCTAGACAAATCTAAGTCAACTAATATGGGTCGGAGGAAGTACCAGATCTAACAACTTTTGAATTACCTCACAAAAGCTAAGTAGCAGATACCTAATCCATCCAACTAACTATATCTACCAAATTATGAAGATGCACACATCGTACTATTGAGAAAAAAGAGGGTTGAATCACAATGCAGAAAAATAGCTCGAAAAAGAAGCTGGCAACACATCAATCTATAAAAAAACAAGGGAACTAGTACATCTAGTCCGTCAGCTTTCTATTACACAAGGAACACAACAGTAATGAAACAATTGGTCGAACAGGTACAGGTCACCAACTAGCTAGATAGGCACAAGATAGCGGCAGCAGCCTTTACACTTTGACGCACCGAAATAGCAGCTGATGTATGTACCGCATGCACTGAGAGAGAGAAAGAGGTGACCTCCTGAAGCTTGGGCGTAGAGAAAAATCCAGGTAGTCTGCAGCTGGATGTGGATAGCAACGGTGACGAATTTGGAATGGCGGGGCTGGACCAGCAGATGGGAGCGCGAGAGGAAGGTCGTGCTTCGCTGGATGGGCAGCGTCTCCGTCCTCCACAGAGACTTTGAGCGCAGTGTGCACGCGGCGGAGAGGGGCAAGAGTGTGGGGAAAGACGGCGGCGGCCGGGAGACTGGATTTAGGGATTTAGCTTTGCCCTACCGGGTGGATATACCAGGAAACAGTGTAATGCGCGCGCTGGGCTAAATAATTGGCGCTCATATTTTTCACAGCCCGCGCACTGGGGCAATATGGCATACCGGCCCAGGTAACGATCAACAATTGGTCGGCATTATTTACCGACCGACCAGCTGATGGCTATAGACACATTGCCGACCGATAGTTTGTCAACGAAGGTTCTAGAATTTCCGACCAACAGTCTGTCGTTATATACATGTTATTCCGACCAACAGTTTGATGGACCTTTTTCCCGACCAACAGTGTGTTAGCGATGATGACTTTTGCCAACCAACAGTAGTTGGGAATGTAGTGTTGTGGTGTAGTGTGTGCATTAGCATCATCCTCCAGTGTTAACACTTCCAACTCAGTAAGTATAGGCATTACTTGCCTTTGTGCAGTCCAATCATCCTCGACCATCTGAGCAGCCAGCTTCGAGGCCACATATCCAACCCTCGAATCAGGTTTCAGATCAATGAGCTCTGCTAAAAACAGAACAGTTTTGCTTGTCCAACCGTTCGCTCATCGATTTCATCAACTATATGTTCCCCTGTCTCAACCCTAACATAGTCACATTTGCAATCATCAAATCATAACAAAGAAACTTCTTGTTCTGGCCCCCAAACAACACTATCCCCAATTTTTTCCACCATTTTGCTCACCGCCTCCTCTCCCGTGTTTATTAGCTCTTGGGGATCAACATGTTCTAATTCCACCTCCCATTTAACAATCGTGTCTCTCTCAATGATCTGCGTGCTGCCATCAACTAAAACAGCCCTGAAGGGAAAGAAATTGATGCGAAATTCGAAGGTTTTGCGCACAACATCGTCTCCCCTGTTTTTGGCAGGCACTGTGAGCTAGCGGAAGCGAACAAAGAGCTCAACCTTAGAGAAATTAAGTGCAGAGATGCGGGATATACCGATTAGAAGTCCCCTCTCCATGCTCCATCTCGTTCCCCCTCGCTCCGTTCAGCATACCCCGGCCTCTACAACCTAGCATCAATGGGCACGCTCAGATCTCGAATTGAAAAAAATGGGAGAGGAATTAGCTTTCAAATGACACTCACCACCTTCGCCTTCGAACGGAAAGCGCTGCCGCCTAAAAAAATTGCCCTGTCGCCGCCGCCGGCACCGAGAACGATGGGTGAGGTCCGCCGCCGCCGTCGGGGAAGAAGCTACAGTCAGTGTGACACGCGCTCTCGGTCGGAAGCGGTTGGTTTGACTGGCTTGACTGGTTGTCCCAACCGACTGGTTTGGTTTAACCCTAATCTTGAAACAAAGTTAAATGTGTCCTTAACGATCGTTTTATGGCCCGTGTGGCCATGGGCTATTAGCTGCCTCACAAGTGTCACATGCGAGCTATTCTTTTCAACGATGTCGTGTTTCTTCCAATTTCGCGTAAAGACGTCGCATGGGAGCTATAAGCCCTCAGGCCTGCACGTCTTGGATTATTCTCACACTTTGCGTGTAATAAGACTCTGATCTCAAGCACTCGTCAAGGCTTCTTTAAGTAGTTAACTGATTAATTTTGGACTTTGGAGACTGAACATTTCGATATGTCAAACCGGAGTACGTACTCAGTGCCGGAAGATGGCCACTAGTGACTCATGTGACAGTCCAGCTCTGTCAAGAGAGGGACATCACACATAGACTATGATAATAGTATCCAAATACAGAGGCAACATTATTGGAGTAGAGCAAAGCATGTCGGGTAGTAGTTCAAGTGAGAAAGCATGGCCTGAACTCCACACACGGACGACCGGCCTGACCATCTTTACTGGCCACCCCCATTATTATTAGGGGGTCTGTACTGTTAGTGTTCTGGTCACTACGTCTAGAGTTCATATAAATCAACATGATTGTTACGGTTTAGGGTACACATGAACATGGCCAGTGCTCAGCCTAGAGAATTACGTACACGCGGCTACGTTGAATCTGTTTATTTAGGACTAAACATACGTTTCCCGCGTAGCTGTCAGTCAGTACATTGAACCTGAATCCGAACCATGCGCGCACGTGTCAGTATTAACCACCACCCAGTAGCGAATGAATCTAAGGAGGCACTTGCATTTTGTTTCGATTCCTTGCTGCGCGCGCGTGTGTGTATGAGGTTTTCTTAACCGGTGATTAGGACACATTATTGACCGGTAGTATAGTGAGCTTAAGCTCCCAACCAGAGCGCCATGTGACGGCGTACGTACGTAGTATAAAATATGAGCTCTACACGCGTTTGTGTAACCACTACACGTACGTCGCCCTACTCGGACTCGGCCGGGCCCACTGTTATAGCGTATCTCTACTAGCTCCGATCTCATAGATTATCTTGACATGTATCTAGTCATCATTTTCAATTCCTAATCACTCTCTTGGGCTGTTGGATTATTTCGCTTCCATCGGCTGCAAAGGGAAAGGAAGGGCCAGTAATAAGCTCGGCAGGTAGTACTCTACCAATAGCCAAGAGTGGACTTCGATCGGTAGGTTTAGCTTGTCGCAGCTCGGGCTCGGCTACTTTTGTGCTTATTTCCCCCGTAGTTCCACCGGTGGAAACGGGGCTATAGGTCCCGGTTGGTATGGGGCTTTAGTCCCGGTTGCTCAACCGAGACGGGGCAATCGGGACTAAAGCTCTAACCTTTAGTTCCGGTTGCCCCACCAACCGGGACTAAAGGGTGCACACGTGACAGCGGCAGAGGGCGAGGGGGTGAAGAATTTATTTTAGCATATTTTATTGTCGCGGCAGTATTTTCGCCACTTTTTGTGCCGCCGCAGAGAATTCATTTAGGTTGTTTTATTGTTTATTTAGTGATTTGCACTTATCAATGAAGGAACCTTATATTACATCATGAATATCATGACAATATTATATTCAATACACGGATCGAGTTCATGCACTACATACAAAAGTTGCTATTCGATGCTACCGACCAATTCCTTCAAAGCTGCTATTTTTACAATCCCTGTCTATACACAGCTGAGTAGTATTCCACTTTTGGGTCTAGGACTTCTGCATCCAAGAATCCCGCCAATTCCTCCTGAATTGCTCGTACGCGATCCTTTGGCAGAAGACCGTCCCGTAGACATTCGATCTGATTTTAAAAAGGAGTCAGCCTATATGAATGAAACTAAACACAATTTGATTGTAATTAAAAACTATAGAAATTGTTTACGTACGTGGAGTTGCTCTAAATTTCTGCCCTTCTCATCACACGTCTGCCGGATAAACTCGCAAATATAGTATCCACATAGATTGTTACCTGGTCCCTGCGTCAGGCACTTTACGAGAACAGAGTTCAATCAAAATAATAATCAAGCATGATAATAACTGTATCAAAACTAGAATCAAAGAGATGCGCGGATATAGCTAGTGGTGCTTACATTTAGTGGTTGAAATGTAAGCTCCTCTTTCCAAACACCCCTAGCCTTGTTGGTGAACCGTTTCCAAGCGCTGCCCGACGTAGAAAACGAATAAAATAAGTTATTAAGTACTTGATATCATAAAATTCACGAACGTTGCCGATATAGTGTCGTAATGATTAGAATTACCGCTGGAGAAGTATCTGCATGTCCTTCCACGTCTCAAGGGGTTTATGTTTCGAGTCCATGACTAGTACACGCCCTTTGTCAAGTTGAATGATTAACAGAATATAGTGGTAGCTGCGAATGCATAACTAATCAATTATATACTTAACATCGAGTAAGCGAAATAGAAAGTGTATACAAGACAATAACACTCAGTCGAAATTGTAAGGAAATAGTATTTCCCTTTTGGTTTCTTGAAACCTTAACGCGTGTACTATATTATCCTCCATATCCTAGGGGTTTGTTTTGAGATTAGCTTGATGAACCCAATATGGGTCAATGAAGCCAATGTCATAGATTTGTCCTCTGCTGCATTCGAGAATCTTCATTCTGCATATTACAGTATGATTATATACATGCAATAAACAAGGTGAGATAGCTGGAGACTAAATTAATTACAGAATTAGTACTTACAGACAATAGGTGCATGCCTTATATCCCTTGTTTGTCTGTCCTGAAAGGTTACTAAGAGCAGGCCAATCATTGATGATTACGAATAACAACCCTCGTAGATCAAATGGCTCCTGTTTGTTCTCATCCCACGCACGTACACCTGGTTTTCCCCACAACTGTAAGAGTTCTTCAACTAATGGCCTAAGGTACACATCAATGTCGTTGCCCGGTTGCTTCGGGCCTTGCATGAGCACTGGCATCATAATAAACTTACGCTTCATGCACAACCAAGGAGGCAGGTTGTAGATACATAGAGTCACGGGCCAGGTGCTGTGACTGCAGCTCTGCTCCCCAAAAGGATTCATGCCATCCGTACTTAGACCAAATCATAAGTTTCTTGCGTCACCTGCAAAGTCTGGGAAGTCTCTCTCGATTTTTCTCCACTGTGACCCATCAGCAGGGTGTCTCAACTTCCCGTCTTTCTTACGGTCTTCTTTGTGCCATCATAACAACTTGGCATGCTCTTTGTTTCTGAACATGCGTTTCAACCTTGGTATTATAGGAGCATACCACATAACCTTAGCAGGAACCCTCTTCCGGAGGGGCTCTCCCTCAACATCACCAGGGTCATCTCGTCTGATCTTATACCGCAACGCATTGCATACCGGATATTTATCTAAATTCTCATACTCCTTACCGCGGTAGAGGATGCAGTCATTAATGCATGCATGTATCTTTTGCACATCTAATCCCAGAGGACAGAGAGTCTTCTTTGCTTCGTAGGTACTCTCGGGAAGTTCGTTATGTTTTGGAAACTTCGGCTTCATTATTTTCAGCATCTTTTCAAATGAGGAGTCAGTTAGACCACACTCTGCCTTCCATCGCAACAATTCCAGTGTGGTACCAAGCTTTGTGCTGCCATCTTCACAATTTGGGTACAACAATTTCTTGTGATCTTCTAACATGCCCTCTAACTTCAACTTCTCATTTTCTGTTTTACAGTCTCGCTTTGCATCAGAAATGACCCTACCAAGTTCATCAGCCGGCTCATCTGATGCCCGTTCTTCACCTCTTTCATCTCCATTGTCTTCCATTGCAGTATCACTGTATTCAGGAAACATATGATGATAGTTGTTATCATCATCTTCTTCTTCACCATCTTCCATCATAACCCCTCTTTCCCCGTGCTTGGTCCAGTAATTATAGTTGGGCATGAAACCTTTCATAATCAGGTGGCCGCGAATGATTTTCGAGGAAGAGTACTCCTTGTTGTTCCGACATTGAACACATGGACAACGTATAAATCCATTCTCTTTGTTTGCCGTAACCACATCGATAAATTTATCCACGCCTTTGATATACCCGGCTACGCGCCGGTCACCGTACATCCATTCCCGACCGTTCATCTGCATCATATAAGTAAGTTTATCAAAAAACAGGACATCATAAATAGTGAAATAACCAATTCACACCGACACATGAATTGTATCAATGACCTAGAAAAGATAAGATTGCTAACCTCGATCGAGGGAAATAAAGAGGAGAAAGCTCAAGTGCGTCTCGGACACCTTATATATTTTTGTTCTATGAGAAATTCAACGGGATTTTTCACTCAAACATTTCATCAAACACCTTCAATGCATGCATAGAAGAGAAAAAACTAGCACACCCCTCACACCTTCCACCATTCGAAAAAACAGAGTGGAGGCAGAGGGGCTGGGGCGTTGCATTTATAGAGGACAGGAGAATACGTTCCGGTTGGAGCCACCAACTGGGACTAAAGGTGCGTGCCACGCCACGTGGCTGTGGCCAAACCTTTAGTCCCGGTTGGTGGCTCCAACCGGGACGTATTCCCCCTTACCAACCGGGACGCATGCCCCTGGCCCCGTGCCCGCTCCAACCGGGACGCGTGCCAGCATTAGTCCCGGTTGGTGGCGCAACCGGGACAAATGCTCTGAGGGGTCGCGAACGGATAGCTCTTTTTCCACTAGTGTTCCCTTGTCCTATAGGCTCTATAAATTCCCGATCCGACACGGCGCGGCACTGGTAAACCCAACACCAAAGGTGTGTAGAAGAAGTATAGTCCAGCTCTAGTGAGTAGCGCAAAGAGCAAGCGGAGAACCTCAGTATGGCACCGGACACCCCGACAACCGTGGTACTGGAGCTGATGATGATGGGGCAGCAGTCCGCGGCGCACCTCGGGGAGCTACTCATGGCCGCGTCGCCCCCCATGGCGGCGGAGCACGGCCAGGCCCTCATCGCAGAGATCTTCCGCTCCTGCGACCGCGTCATCTCCGCGATAAGCAAGCAGGGGCGCCCGGCCCCCGGCAAGAAGAGGAAGGTGATGGACCGTGGCGTCCTGCCGTCCAAAAGGTGAGAAAATGAAGCTGACTTGCTACATGGATGGATGCACAACAGCACAAGCCTTGCGAAGATAACTGACAGGTTGAACCTTGATCTCGCAGGGCGCGTGGTGCGGCGGCGCGTCGGGAGGTCCAGAGCGGGACCACGGCGGACGGGTTCATGTGGCGAAAATATGGGCAAAAGGACATCAATGGAAGCAAGCACCCGAGGTACGCAGATGATCGATCATCCCCTAGCTATCGGGACAAACGTGTTCGCATGGAGATGATCGATCAGGGTCTGACGCGTCTTGTTCCAGGTTCTACTACCGCTGCGCTTTTAGTGGCGAGGGCTGCGGCGCGACTCGCCGGGTCCAGCATGTTAAATATATTTGTAACATGTCATGTAAACATCTTTTGTACAACTTATGGAGTAGTACTCCAAGGTTGTTACGGTAGAGATTGGCTTCTAGAAACTAGATAAGGAGATCGATCTATCCTCTCTTGTACCGATCGATCTCAACCTCCTCTGTACCGGCCATCGCAAGGGCTCTGTCAAACTTGCCATATAAACACGTACCCGGACTGCTCCAACAAGCAAGTCCGTTCCTGCCTAAAATCATTGTCGATAATATGGTATCAGAGCCACCTTTTCCGTGACTCGGCTGCCTCAAGAACGATCGACAAGAAACCTACGACAAAAAGCCTGCCGCCGCCGCTTTCCTCTGCCGCCGCCGCCGCCCACATACAAACCCAGAAACACAACACAACCAATCCAAGAAAAACCACGACCCAATCCCTCCCCGGTGGCCATGACGACTTCTGGATCCTCGTCATCCTCTATGCTCTCCACCATGCTGGGATCTCCTCCCTCCCAAAAATTGACTCGGGCCAATTTCCTCTTCTGGAAGACCGTAGTCTTACCTCCCCTTCGTGGCGCCCAGGTCCTCGGCTTGCTCGATGGTACCGACGCTGCCCCAATGAAGACGCTGGAGGTTGAGGACGCCAACAACAAGAAGACAATAATCCCCAATCATGCCTACACGGCATGGTTGTCCCGGGATCAAATGGTGCTCGGGTTCCTCGTGAACTCCCTATCGCCGGAAATCATACCCCACGCCGTTGGGCTCGACACCGCCACCGCGGTGCGGTCTCGCCTCACCGGCATGTTCTCCACCCACTCCCGCACGAAGATCAACCACCTGCGGGGGTCGCTCAACAACACCAAGAAGCAAGACCTGTCCGCAGCAGAGTTTTTTTTGCCAAGATGAAGAGATTTGGATCTGAGCTCGCCGCTGCGGGCAAACCTGTTGATGAAGATGAGATGGTGGGGTACATCCTCAACGGCCTCGACGCCAGCTACAACGACCTTGTGTCCTCCGTCAATGCCAATCCCGGTACTACCCTTGATGATCTCTATAGTCAACTTTGTGCTCATGATCTTCGACAAGTTATGCTAGGAGAACCTGGACAAGACAGTGGCTTCACCTCCTCCACCAATCTTGCTGCGCGACCAATGCGTGACGCCAACCGCGATTATCATGGTGACCGTGGTGGAGGGCGCCGCCGTGATGATGGTGCTCGTGATGGAGGACGCCGAGATTGACGGCGTGATGATGGACGCGATGGTGGACGCGACGGCCGTCGCGATGAGGAGAACCGCCGCCGTGATGATGGTAGCCGCCGCCGTGATGACGGTGGCCGCCGCCGTGATGATGGAGGGCGCCTCCGTGGTCGTGCCCCTACCCCCTTCGTCGACGTCACTTGTCAGATCTGCAAGATCCATGGCCACCCCGCCAACGAGTGTTGGTGGCGTTATCAAGACCGCAACGAGTCTGATGATGATGGTGAGGAGAAGGGTGCCCATGTGGCATCCTATGGCGTCAACACCAACTGGTACCCTGACTCTGGCGCTACTCATCATGTTACTTCTGAGCTGAACAAGCTCACCACTCATGAAAAGTACAACGGGCGTGATCATGTCCACACTGCCAACGGCAACGGTATGCAAATAAGTCATATTGGTCATTCAACTTTATGCACCCCATCTAGTAAGTTACACCTTAAAAATATTCTTCATGTTCCAAGTGCATCTAAAAATCTTCTATCTGTTCATAAACTCACACTTGATAATAATGTGTTTCTTGAGTTTCACCCATTTTTTTTGATCAAGGATCAGGCCACAAGGAGAACTCTGTTTAAAGGACCATGCCGTGATGGTCTCTACCCGCTAGTTCCTTCACCTACCGGGTCTTCCAAGCAAGCTTTCATCACAATAAAGCCATCGTCTTCCACATGGCATCGCCGTTTAGGACATCCTTCTTCCTTTATTGTTCAGCAAGTTCTTAGGAAAAACAATATTTCTTATACGCCTGAAATAAACCCATACATTTGTGACCCTTGTCAACTAGCTAAGAGCCACCAATTGCCATATCCTGTCTCTACTAGTGTTTCTACTGTTCCATTAGAGCAAGTCTTTTCTGATGTATGGGGTCCAACACCTGTTTCTGCTGGTAAACATTCATATTATGTTAGCTTTATTGATGATTTCAGTAAATTTACTTGGATCTATTTGCTCAAGAAACGCTCTGATGTTTATCAAGTTTTCCTTAATTTCCAGCAACTTGTTGAAAGAAAATTTGCTAGGAAAATAATCACTATGCAAACTGATTGGGGAGGTGAATATGAAAAACTAAATAGCTTCTTCCAAAAGATTGGTATCACTCATCATGTCTCATGCCCACATGCACATCAACAAAATGGCTCTGCTGAACGAAAACATCGTCATATTGTTGAAGTCGGCCTTGCCTTACTTACCAATTCTTCTATGCCTCTGAAGTTTTGGGATGATGCTTTTCTCACTGCCACTTTTCTTATAAAACTTCTCCCAAGCAAAGTTATAAATCATGACACTCCTGTAGAACGACTCCTTCATACAAAACCCAACTATGAAGCTCTTAGAGTTTTTGGCTGTGCTTGCTGGCCTAATCTCCGTCCCTATAACAAAAGAAAACTTTCTTTTCGTTCTACACGGTGTGTGTTCTTGGGTTATAGTCCTCGCCATAAAGGTGTTAAATGCCTAGAGATTTCCACTGGTCGAGTTTATGTCTCGAGAGATGTTGTCTTTGATGAAAATATATTTCCCTTTGCTGAGCTGCATCCTAATGCTGGCTCGCATCTTCGGAATGACATACTTCTTTTACCTCCAGAAACATCAAATAATGGGGTTGCAACTGTTGATGATTATATGCCTTTGCCTGTTGTACCTGTTGTTACAAATGAACACCAAGATATTGCAGATTCTGATGATCTAGTAGGTACTGGTGATGACCAGTATGAAACAACAAGAAATTTTGCTCAAAATGCTGAAGAAATAATGAAGAAAACAACTCCAGAAAAATCCACCATGAGCAGCAATCCCGAAGCAGATCCTGCTGTCCCTGCGGTCTTGGATCGCTCGGCAGTCAATCCCGAGGCAGATTCTGGGCGGGAATCCTTCCGTGCGCGCCAGCTGGCGTGCTCTGGGTGGACTGCCTCTCCGCTCACCGAGCCGACGTCGCTTTCACGGTCGCCCTCTCCCGTGTCATGTGAACACGCCAGATCGCCGCGGTCCCCACCTCGCGTCACGTCGCCCTCGCTCCAACTCCCGCTCCTACATGTGACAGCGCCTGGGCCACAGATTGGTCCTCGGTCGCTATCACCAGGATGGACTGCGTCTCGTCCTCGATCACGACGCACGCGGGCCCCCTCCAAGTCTCCTGATTCGCCTCCGTCACGTACGCGCGCGGAACACACGCCTCGCTCGCGGTCGCTTTCACGCGTGGGACGCAGGCGGTCACTGTCACGCGCAGGAAGTGGTGGGTCTCGCGCGCGGTCGCTGTCACGCGCGCGTCGTCGCTCGCCAGAAGCTACATCGCCCACGCCACACGGATCCCGATCAAGATCCCCTGCCTCGTCCCCCGTTCAGTCTCCTGCTGACAGGGAGGACACGCCTGACGGTGGAGGATCTTCTGTGGCAGGCTCTCCTACACCACTGCTTGTACAGTCGAATCCTCCGCCCCCTCCAGAGCCTCGGACAAGACTTCAAAAAGGTATCCGTAATCCTAAAATATACTGATGGTACTATCCGTTATGGCCTATTCACATCTACAGGCGAACCACAAACACTCTCGGAGGCTCTCGAGGACAATCGTTGGCACAAGACAATGGAGGAAGAATACAATGCATTAATGGAAAATAAAACATGGCATCTTGTTCCTTCTCACTTCACAAAGAATCTTATTGATTGTAAATGGGTATACCGTGTCAAGAAACATGCAGATGGTACAATTGACAGGTACACGCTTGGTAGCAAAAGGATTCAAGCAAAGGTATGGAATTGATTATGAAGATACCTTCAGCCCTGTTGTCAAGGCAACAACTATCAGGCTTGTACTGGCAGTAGCTGTTTCCAGAGGCTGGAGTTTGCGGCAGCTAGATGTCAAGAATGCGTTTTTGCATGGCGTTCTGAAAGAGGAAGTCTATATGAGACAACCTCCAAGTTTTGAATCTTCCGCTACTCCAAACTACATTTGTAAACTTGATAAAGCTCTTTATGGTCTTAAGCAAGCTCCTCGTGCATGGTATTCCAGACTTAGCACCAAGTTGCAACAGCTTGGTTTTGTTCCTTCCAAAGCAGATACTTCACTCTTCCTTTATAGTAAATCTACTGTTACAATATTTGTCCTAATCTATGTTGATGATATCATAGTCACCAGTTCATCAGATCAGGCTATTTCTGCTCTTCTTCATGATCTCAACAATGATTTTGCACTAAAGGATTTGGGAGACTTACACTTCTTCTTGGGTATTGAGGTAAAAAGAACTCAGAATGGTTTACTCCTTACTTAAGAAAAATATGCTGCTGATTTGCTAGCCAAAGTTGGTATGACAAAGTGCACCATCGCTCCCCCACCTTTATCTTCCACTGAAAAAATGTCTTTAACCGAAGGAATAGCTCTTGGTCCTGATGATAGTACACAATATAGAAGTATTGTTGGAGCATTACAATATTTGACACTTACAAGACCTGATATTTCCTTATCAGTAAATAAAGTGTGTCGGTATTTGCATGCTCCAACTACTGTTCATTGGACAGCTGTCAAGAGAACTTTAAGATATGTTCAGGGAACTATACATGTTGGATTAACTTTTCAGCAGTCTTCATCTAGTTTGCTTAGTGCCTTCTCAGATGCAGATTGGGCAGGTTGTCTGGATGATAGAAGATCTACAGGAGGGTTTGCTATATTTCTTGGACCAAATTTAGTCTCATGGAGTGCAAGAAAACAAGCTACAGTCTCAAGATCTAGTACTGAAGCTAAATACAAAGCTCTAGCAAATGCTACAGCTGAATTAATATGGGTTGAAGCTCTGCTTGCTGAGCTTGGTGTTAAATTAAAGCAAAAGCCTTGTTTATGGTGTGATAATCTGCGTGCTACTTATTTGTCTGCAAATCCTATTTTTCATGCCAGGACAAAGCACATTGAGATAGATTATCATTTTGTTCGAGAAAGAGTTGCAAACAAGATGCTTGACATCAGATTTATATCAAGCAAGGATCAAGTTGCAGATGGCTTCACAAAGACTTTAGCAGTTAAAGATCTAAATGAGTTCAAGCGTAATCTCAACCTTTCAGACGGTTGTGATTAAGGGAGGCTGTTAAATATATTTGTAACATGTCATGTAAACATCTTTTGTACAACTTATGGAGTAGTGCTCCAAGGTTGTTACGGTAGAGATTGGCTTCTAGAAACTAGATAAGGAGATCGATCTATCCTCTCTTGTACCGATCGATCTCAACCTCCTCTGTACCGGCCATCGCAAGGGCTCTGTCAAACTTGCCATATAAACACGTACCCGGACTGCTCCAACAAGCAAGTCCGTTCCTGCCTAAAATCATTGTCGATAATACAGCAGTCGCAAGAGGACCCCGTGGCGTTGGTGATCGCCTACTACGGCGAGCACACTTGCGGCGATGGCGCCGGCTACGCGTGCCAGCAAGGGGCAGCGCCGTTGCCTCCTGCCGTCATCGTCGACTCAAACGCAAACGCCGGCAGAGTCGTCGGTGTCGCTGATCGATATCAGTACGTGGAATCTCCTCTGCCGTTGCTCGACGCCGAGCAAAGTACGCGCCGTCACGGCGGTGAGGATCCCTTTGAGACATCGCAGAGACGATGGTCGTCGTCTTCCTCCTCCTCCTCCTCCTCCTCCTCGTCGGAAGCTGAACTTGTTGGCACTTCTCCTGTACTGGAGTTTCTGGAGGGCGGTCTCGGAGTCGGATGGGAATCCGTCGTCAATTACCTTGGTGTCGGCGGTGATCTCCCTCACTTTGATATGATTCAGTAGAGCCTAGCAGCTGCCTCAGGGCGGTACATGTACATCTCGTGCGATGTTTAGTCCAAACATAAGATTTGGATGTACGTATGTCGGTAGTTGACAGTGTAGGCGGGTGAAAGACTGAAAGAGTGTCTGCTATTTTCCTTATTTAGAGTGACTTTCACTTTTTATCCCTGGTTATGTATATGTGTGACACTAATTATACAGTGAAATTTCATCTACATTACCTTTTTAAAACTCTACACTTTTTTCCTGATCCGTAAGTGCTAGTCAATGTGTGAGGTGATGATTGAGGCTCAAAAGTATCATCATGGCGACAAGGAATGAAACGAATGGTGAAGATGAGGCTATACATGATCGTCGATGACACCCTCCG
Source organism: Avena sativa (assembly GCA_916181665.1). Classification (NCBI taxonomy): domain Eukaryota; kingdom Viridiplantae; phylum Streptophyta; class Magnoliopsida; order Poales; family Poaceae; genus Avena; species Avena sativa. Next base: position 376,300,959 of record OV702295.1, on the reverse strand, counting down.
AACTTTGCATATTTTATCACGCCACATTGACCTAACATGTCCATCTTATCTTAAAAACATGAAAATACTAAAATAGAGTAAAATTGTGATCAAAGTCCATTCTTGAGTTTCATCCTAAAAATCCATTCTGAAGGTAACAAGTCTCTTCTATTTTCTACTTTATTAATAAAATGATTTGTTAACATCGGAAATTTGATACGCGAACTGTTCCCCTCCCTCTCCTCCTCCCTTTTATGGCCTTCGGGCCAAGGAAGTGGGTTGGATCTAGGCCCTCGCTGGCGGGAGGGCTTCGTTTTTCTATTTTTAGGGTTCAAGTTTGGTGGGCCGACCCTCAGGTGGTGGCGGGGGTGTTTCTTCCAATAAGGTCTTCCCGACTTTAGCCCCAACTCAGCAGCGATGTCGAGGAGCTTGTAGGAGTGGTGTGGTTCGCGAGGACTTCTTCTGGCTGTGGGGATCTTTGGATCGTCAAGGAGTTTCATCGGTAATTCATCCTCCTTCGTTCTCTCTAGAACGGATGTGGTCTTTTTGAACCATTCGGCGACTTTCCGTTTGCAACAACAACGTCAGGCCAGCTTAGGGACGAGCGGCAGCGGCGACGCGCCGTAAACATGGTCTAGAGGTTGTATTAAAGGGTTTCTCAAGGATTTCAATGTAATTTTTGATTTTGTTCAACTGCTTTGTATTGTTCGATGTTTGTTCTAAGGACGGAGTCCTATTCGCAAAAAAAATCCGAAATTTCAGTTTGCAAGTCCTTTGTGACCCTTGTCCCATTTCATTAACGCTCCTCTTAGAATCTCTAATTTTACGGTTATCCTTTTTCCTGCATTAGAATAAACTATGGACTGGGTCCATATAGATTCCACTAATCGAAACACATTATCATAATCTATCTAGAAGTTTTCAATTTTGAAAATCTTGGTCTTGGGAATTGATACATTAAAAATCTACCTATTTTTTCAACCACTTTGCTTTTAGTTTTGTTCGAAGATTCACCAAACTTGGAATAAAGTTAACGGAACTAGCATTACTTTTAGCAAAATCTTCTTTTTGTATTTTTCGAATAGGAAATGAAAGACATAAAATCCACCCAAAATATTTATTTACTTTTCATACAAAAGAAGTCCAATGGGTCGAAGATGGGAGGTTAGAAGACCTCTGATGCGCCGGTGAGGGCCCATGGCATGGCCTGCACGCCCAGGAGCGCCATGGTGGGCCCCTGATCTCGTATCGGCTCCTCCTTCGGCACAACCATACATATACGAATAAAATTCATCGTCCTAGAAGAACAAAGCTTTTTGCGAGACAGAGTGCTATTACCATCACGATCTTCATTTTCGGGATCAGAAAAATGCTCTGGCGAGAGGCTCCATGCTGCTAACCTACCTCGACCCATCTTGCCATTTATTTGGAAACCGAACAACACAAAACAACCCAACCCACAAAGCCCTTTCTTCCTAGCGACGCAACGCCAAAACCAAGACAGTTCATGACCATGAATAAACATAGCAGAACCAATGATTCATGGTGATTCATGCCTATATATATTTTTCTTGCAAAATTATGTGTAGGGCAACCGACCCACCTTGCCCAAAGAGATCCTCCACCACTGGATGAGATTGATCATGTAATAATGCATATCCATCAAGATTTGAGGTGTTTCTTAAGATGTTCCTATATGGATTAATGCACTCTTGCTTTGAGAAATCTTGTAACTAGGGACATGTATGTACATGATTTCGGTACTGAATTTATATGGCTTTATCATGTATATAAGTTTGATATTTATCTGCATAGTATATTATCTTTTATAGCATGAAACCCGAGACTCGTATGGTGACTTGTATGGACATTCGAGGAGGGTATGATGTAATTTGAGGAGTTCATTTGTTCTTAAAGCGTTAATACGTTGATTGTGAAAAAGGTCACCATAAGATCCTTAACTGGTTCCACTGAAATGGGGGAGTAGGATAATAGATGGTGTGCAAGTTCTAAAGTAAGCACATACAACTACATAGGAACATATGTCTACATGTCAACAAAACTAGAGCCAACTTGTGACGTTTATATTGTTATAACATAAATGATCTCATCCATGTAGCATCTTGCTAATCACCCATGCCTACACTTTATTCATAAAAAGTTACAACTCTAGTCTTTCCGGTGAATAACTAGACATTTTCTTTCCTATCGGAAGCCATGCATGACCTCTCGCTATAAGAAATGTTTCCTTTCGCAACGATTAGGACCGTCGGTCGTCGTAGAAGGCGCGTCTTTCACGACGAAATTCTCAGCTCGACCATGGCCGATGCAAAAAAAAATCGGTTTTGCGCCCCTCTACTACGACGAGACCGCTAAAAATGTGAACGAAGCTCGACGGGCGCGTGGAAGAAGTAAGATTTCCGCTTTCTAGCGAGATGTTGACTCGCCGAAGTATCTTTTGGCGTGCGGGTCCCGGACACCAGTGACTCTAGCAGACCAAACTTTTTGGCCATGCCTCTCTGATTTAAACTCGATAACGTTGTCAGATGCCTCTTCGTTTAGTCAGGCTGCTGGGTCCTATATGCCTGCCTCTCATTACAGGAATCGTGTGTATGATGAATTTTTTTTCCTTGGCTCGTGCCTCCCTAATTTGAACTGATAACGTTGCTCGATGTAACATCCCAGTATTAGAGCTTAGAAATAAGCGGAACCCAGATGTGTGCATTGCATTCATGCATAAAAAATCCGAATAATTTTCGCGTTCTTGAACAAAACTTGTCAAAGTGATTGAAACTTCTCTCAACTTGATGGAATTGAAGTAGATCATCAAGTTGACTGCGATAAGTTTCAATATGATCTTTGCTAAAACCTTATTTGGGTAAACATGATTTGATTTAAGGGTAGATCAAATATAATAAAAATTAAATCATAATGCATTACTTAATGATTAATATCTGATCCTTAAGGGATCATATCATAATATTCAACACAACAACTCATGAATACCAAGTTAAGACTACAACTCAAGTAATAAGAATGCAATAACTAATCCTGACCTATCTTAATCTTATCTATTCCTACTATGAGTATATTGTGGCACCGTCTTGTAAACACGATTGATACTACGATATGCATTAGCAGCAAATACCATTTATATAAATGGTTTTGTATGTTATATTGTGCTCCCATGGCAACTAAACTGGTTGATATTACATTGATGCAATAGACAATGGGACAATGTGGCACCATCTTATGAAGATAATGAAAAGAAAGAATGACAAAAAAGAAACCAGCCATAAGAATATTGGATATGCATTGCTACAGTGTATCGCGGTATGGAAGTGGCAGGGACCGGAAATACAGCCATAGCGATATTTGAATCAACGAAAAAAATACTCTCTTTGTCCGGAAATAAGTGACTTTAATTTGTCTAGATTCGCATGTATTTACACACTAAAATACATTTATATACATGCGAATCTAGAAAAATCTAAGTCAATATTTCCGGATGGAGTACAAAAATGGGGTTATATTGTAGGAATTCTCACCTTCCAAGCTTTTCATCTTCTTTAAAATTGTTGACGTCTCCGCCCATCCAGGTCTGCAGCAAATGAAGTATAGATATCAATCAGATGCTTGATCTAGTTCGAATTATTGACAATATATTGTAATTATGAAATTGGTAGATTGTACTCTAAGCTCAACTTTTGAGTACATTCACAAGCACAAGAAAATCATCACTTGCACATGTGAGTCACAATTCCTAAACTCTTTTTGGAATAATTTCCATTCTGCAAACGTTAACTACTACTACAGGTTTAGGATTTTACCTTTGCAAACTTGCACTTTGGAGAGCAATTGGAACGGGTAGCATGATGTCTGCGTCTTTGTGGGCATACATCACCTTCCATTACCATCCAAGAGAATGAGTGACGCCTCACATTGCACTTCCACCTATAGAGAAGACGCATGCCCATCTGACTGTAGGAAGCGGAGTGCGCCAACACAAGTTTAGAGTAATTCAATATGCAAGTAGGTATGAGCATTCGAGCATCAAGAACTACTTTTTTATAAATACATAGACACAGTTGGAGTGCCATCAAAACTTCTGTTTTATCCTTCTCCAATCTCCATATTGTGTCCTGACTTGTACTTTATTTGATGATGGGCACAATAAAACACACCTCCTGACCTGCAGGATAAAAAAAGTACAAGTACAAAACAATGTAAATTTAAACCAAGACCAAATATATGCAAGGGAATAATAAATATATTGAATATATAAGTATTGCCATCAAATTCGAAATGGAGAGATATGCAAAAAAAATCCACCTGCCTCTTCTCCTCGCCATTCATCTTCGCTCCTCCCTTGTCCTGAACACATCTCTAATTCTGCCCTTGATGCCATTGAGACGTAGAGATAGCAACGCTAGATGAGAAATGGTCTGACGAGAAGTAGGAGTGCCTGCCGATTCTAGAGGTAGGACCTAAGATGGTGCTAGCCTCCAAGAGAAGGCGTGGCCATCACATCCTCGTTGGTACTCCCGACGCTAATTTTGCTCTCTCCCTTTGGTCACCATCTCATAAATTTTGATGGCCAATGTCTGGCTTTGGATGATACCTGTAGCAACAACTACACTATGAAGAAACGCTTTTAGGCATGTTATCAAACACATGGCTTGCACTTGATTGTGTTAATATACCAGAACACTCTTTGGTTCTCAATTCTCAATGAAGTCATCTTCATATCGAATCTTGAGAGCAACCACAACAAATCCATACCAACGAGCAAGTCGCTGGCCAGAACGTGTTGGGGATTCCATGGAAAGATCTTACCATGGCCATGGAAGAAAATGACCACAACGCGACATGGGATGAGGCAGGGGTGCGGCAGGTGGATAGGGAAAGCTACCTTGAGGAGGAGTGTGGGGGCAGCTATTGGCGTCTGATTCATGCAGCAGTTGGAGTGATGGCCAAATGGAGAGATCGACTGCGACCGTAGGTCGGTGCGGATCCGGTCAGCGAGGAGCTGTTGGGACGGCACACGGGTTTCTTCTCAAGTTGGACGAACCGGTCGGGGAGGAGCACTTGATTTCTTGTCGAAAGTTCAGGGCGTCGGGTGGTCAGCGAGGTTCTGCCGGCGCGTGGTCGGGGAAGAATACTGACCAGAGGGCTTGGGGTGGTGCACTCTCGCCGGGGCCCCTAGATCCCTTAGGTTAGTCTCCACGGCCACCAGCGTGGCGCACCCCATTCCTCTCCTCCGGTTCGTCCTCTTCATCTGCACAGCCGGCTCTACGCCAGTCTCTACGGGCACAACCCTGGAGCGACGTGGCCGGCTCGCCCCCTCCGCTGCTCAACCAAGCGCGGCTCTCCGCTTTCCCCAAGCACAGCGACCGGCCGGCGGCGGTGTGGATGATTGGAGGTCCTGGGTGCAGCTCCTCTGTGACCTGTGGGCGTGCAATGGACGTGGACCTGTTTTTTTTTGTGGGAGGACGAGGACCCGGCGGGTTGGTTTCCTATTTCTGTGCGTAATTAACGGGGACAAGTAACTGGGACAGTTAGTCCCGATTTTTTCACCTTCGGGCGTGCAATGGACGCACGGGGCGGAGAGGTTTGACGAAAGGTACGACGTAACACGGTTGGCAGAAAACGGAACACCTTCCTTCTTTTTAGATAGTAGAGATTTCTCCGTAGTTCCCTTGTCCTATAGGCTCTATAAATTCCCGATCCGACACGGCGCGGCACTGGTAAACCCAACACCAAAGGTGTGTACTCCGTAGAATAAGTACAGTCCAGCTCTAGTGAGTAGCGCAAAGAGCAAGCGGAGAACCTCGGTATGGCACCGGACACCCCGACAGCCGTGGTACTGGAGCTGATGATGATGGGGCAGCAGTCCGCGGCGCACCTCGGGGAGCTACTCATGGCCGCGTCGCCCCCCATGGCGGCGGAGCACGGCCAGGCCCTCATCGCAGAGATCTTCCGCTCCTGCGACCGCGTCATCTCCGCGATAAGCAAGCAGGGGCGCCCGGCCCCCGGCAAGAAGAGGAAGGTGATGGACCGTGGCGTCCTGCCGTCCAAAAGGTGAGAAAATGAAGCTGACTTGCTACATGGATGGATGCACAACAGCCCAAGCCTTGCGAAGATAACTGACAGGTTGAACCTTGATCTCGCAGGGCGCGTGGTGCGGCGGCGCGTCGGGAGGTCCAGAGCGGGACCACGGTGGACGGGTTCATGTGGCGAAAATATGGGCAAAAGGACATCAATGGAAGCAAGCACCCGAGGTACGCAGATGATCATCATCCCCTAGCTATCGGGACAAACGTGTTCGCATGGAGATGATCGATCAGGGTCTGACGCGTCTTGTTCCAGGTTCTACTACCGCTGCGCTTTTAGTGGCGAGGGCTGCGGCGCGACTCGCCGGGTCCAGCAATCGCAAGAGGACCCCGTGGCGTTCGTGATCGCCTACTACGGCGAGCACACTTGCGGCGATGGCGCCGGCTACGCGTGCCAGCAAGGGGCAGCGCCGTTGCCTCCTGCCGTCATCGTCGACTCAAACGCAAACGCCGGCAGAGTCGTCGGTGTCGCTGATCGATATCAGTACGTGGAATCTCCTCTGCCGTTGCTCGACGCCGAGCAAAGTACGCGCCGTCACGGCGGTGAGGATCCCTTTGAGACATCGCAGAGACGATGGTCGTCGTCTTCCTCCTCCTCCTCCTCCTCGTCGGAAGCTGAACTTGTTGGCACTTCTCCTGTACTGGAGTTTCTGGAGGGCGGTCTCGGAGTCGGATGGGAATCCGTCGTCAATTACCTTGGTGTCGGCGGTGATCTCCCTCACTTTGATATGATTCAGTAGAGCCTAGCAGCTGCCTCAGGGCGGTACATGTACATCTCGTGCGATGTTTAGTCCAAACATAAGATTTGGATGTACGTATGTCGGTAGTTGACAGTGTAGGCGGGTGAAAGACTGAAAGAGTGTCTGCTATTTTCCTTATTTAGAGTGACTTTCACTTTTTATCCCTGGTTATGTATATGTGTGACACTAATTATACAGTGAAATTTCATCTACATTACCTTTTTAAAACTCTACACTTTTTTCCTGATCCGTAAGTGCTAGTCAATGTGTGAGGTGATGATTGAGGCTCAAAAGTATCATCATGGCGACAAGGAATGAAACGAATGGTGAAGATGAGGCTATACATGATCGTCGATGACACCCTCCGAACTTTGCATATTTTATCACGCCACATTGACCTAACATGTCCATCTTATCTTAAAAACATGAAAATACTAAAATAGAGTAAAATTGTGATCAAAGTCCATTCTTGAGTTTCATCCTAAAAATCCATTCTGAAGGTAACAAGTCTCTTCTATTTTCTACTTTATTAATAAAATGATTTGTTAACATCGGAAATTTGATACGCGAACTGTTCCCCTCCCTCTCCTCCTCCCTTTTATGGCCTTCGGGCCAAGGAAGTGGGTTGGATCTAGGCCCTCGCTGGCGGGAGGGCTTCGTTTTTCTATTTTTAGGGTTCAAGTTTGGTGGGCCGACCCTCAGGTGGTGGCGGTGGTGTTTCTTCCAATAAGGTCTTCCCGATTTTAGCCCCAACTCAGCAGCGATGTCGAGGAGCTTGTAGGAGTGGTGTGGTTCGCGAGGACTTCTTCTGGTTGTGGGGATCTTTGGATCGTCAAGGAGTTTCATTGGTAATTCATCCTTCTTCGTTCTCTCTAGAACGGATGTGGTCTTTTTGAACCATTCGGCGACTTTCCGTTTGCAACAACAACGTCAGGCCAGCTTAGGGACGAGCGGCAGCGGCGACGCGCCGTAAACATGGTCTAGAGGTTGAAGATAAACGGTTTCTCAAGAATTTCAATGTAATTTTTGATTTTGTTCAACTGCTTTGTATTGTTCGATGTTTCTTCTAAGGACGGAGTCCTATTCGCAAAAAAAAAAATCTGAAATTTCAGTTTGCAAGTCCTTTGTGACCCTTGTCCCATTTCATTAACGCTCCTCTTAGAATCTCTAATTTTACGGTTATCCTTTTTCCTGCATTAGAATAAACTATGGACTGGGTCCATATAGATTCCACTAATGGAAACACATCATCATAATCTATCTAGAAGTTTTCAATTTTGAAAATCTTGGTCTTGGGAATTGATACATTCAAAATGTACCTATTTTTTCAACCACTTTGCTTTTAGTTTTGTTCGAAGCTTCACCAAACTTGGAATAAAGTTAACGAAACTAGCATTATTTTTAGCAAAATCTTCTTTTTGTATTTTTCGAATAGGAAATAAAAGACATAAAATCCACCCAAAATATTTATTTACTTTTCATACAAAAGAAGTCCAATGGGTCGAAGATGGGAGGTTAGAAGACCTCTGATGCGCCGGTGAGGGCCCATGGCATGGCCTGCACCCCCAGGAGCGCCATGGTGGGCCCTTGATCTCGTATCGGCTCCTCCTTCGGCACAACCATACATATACGAATAAAATTCATCATCCTAGAAGAACGAAGCTTTTTGCGAGACAGAGTGCTATTACCATCACAATATTGATTTTCGGGATCAAAAAATGCTCTGGCGAGAGGCTCCATGCTGCTAACCTACCTCGACCCATCTTGCCATTCATTTGGCAACTGAACAACACAAAACAACCGAACCCACAAAGCCCTTTCTTCCTAGCGACGCAACGCCAAAACCAAGACAGTTCATGACCATGAATAAACATAGCAGAACCAATGATTCATGGTGATTCATGCCTATATATCTTTTTCTTGCAAAATTATGTGTAGGGCAACCGACCCACCTTGCCCAAAGAGATCCTCCACCACTGGATGAGATTGATCATGTAATAATGCATATCCATCAAGATTTGAGGTGTTTCTGAAGATGTTCCTGTATGGATTAATGCACTCTTGCTTTGAGAAATCTTATAACTAGGGACATGTATGTACATGATTTCGGTACTGAATTTATATGGCTTTATCATGTATATAAGTTTGATATTTATCTACATAGTATATTATCTTTTATAGCATGAAACCCGAGACTCGTATGGTGACTTGTATGGACATTCGAGGAGGGTATGATGTAATTTGAGGAGTTCATTTGTTCTTAAAGCGTTAATACGTTGATTGTGAATAAGGTCACCATAAGATCCTTAACTGGTCCCACTGAAATGGGGGAGTAGGATAATAGATGGTGTGCAAGTTCTAAAGTAAGCACATACAACTACATAGGAACATATGTCTACATGTCAACAAAACTAGAGCCAACTTGTGACGTTTATATTATTATAACATAAATGATCTCATCCATGTAGCATCTCGCTAATCACCCATGCCTACACTTTATTCATAAAAAGTTATAACTCTAGTCTTTCCGGTGAATAACTAGACATTTTCTTTCCTATCAGAAGCCATGCATGACCCCTCGCTATAAGAAATGTTTCCTTTCGCAACGATTAGGACCGTCGGTCGTCGTAGAAGGCGCGTCTTTCACGACGAAATTCTCAGCTCGACCATGGCCGATGCAAAAAAAATCGGTTTTGCGCCCCTCTACTACGACGAGACCGCTAAAAACGTGAACGAAGCTCGACGGGCGCGGGGAAGAAGTAAGATTTCCGCTTTCTAGCGAGATGTTGACTCGCCGAAGTATCTTTTGGCGTGCGGGTCCCGGACACCAGTGACTCTAGCAGACCAAACTTTTCGGCCACACCTCTCTGATTTAAACTCGATAACGTTGTCAGATGTCTCTTCTTTTGGTCAGGCTGCTGGGTCCTACATGCCTGCCTCTCATTACAGGAATCGTATGTTTGATGAAAAAAATTTCCTTGGCTCGTGCCTCCCTAATTTGAACTCGATAACGTTGCTCGATGTAACATCCCAGTATTAGAGCTTAGAAATAAGCTGAACCCAGATGTGTGCATTGCATTCATGCATAGAAAATCTGAATAATTTTCGCGTTTTTGAACAAAACTTGTCAAAGTGATTAAAGCTTCTCTCAACTTGATGGAATTGAAGTAGATCATCAAGTTGACTGCGATAAGTTTCAATATGACCTTTGCTAAAACCTTATTTGGGAACATGATTTGATTTAAGGGTAGATCAAATATAATAAAAATTAAATCATAATGCATTACTTAATGATTAATATCTGATCCTTAAGGGATCATATCATAATATTCAACACAACAACTCATGAATACCAAGTTAAGACTACAACTCAAGTAATAAGAATGCAATAACTAATCTTGACCTATCTTAATCTTATCTATTCCTACTATGAGTATTATGGTAATACCTAACCTTAACTCTTTAGTGAGATTGAGTAGGAAAGAAACCAAGTCAAGATTATTCACCACATATCTTTCTTTCCATATCAATCCTTGTCATCCCTATTAAACCCTATTCTCATATTTGTTGTTCATCAAAGTTGAGTAATCAACTATTGATTCACCAATTCTTAATCCATTAATTATTGATCTATTAACTCTTGTTCTTATCATAGCATTCACTTAAAATCCTTTAGAGAAGGAGGTAAGGTAAGGTAAGTGGTAATGCTAGATTTAAATATCATCTATAGGATGGGAGTGTTGGAAGAGAATTGAATCAATAGGATTATTGATGGAGTTAACTCACTCCTAAAATGATAGAAGAGTATCTGAGGTAAAGATTACAAGGATGAATATTGAAGATAGTTAATAGGAGTAATCCTATAGGATCAAGTATGTATAGTCAATGAATCATATCTCTTAGTCCAATAGAGATAAACAGCAGATAATTATAATACAACTGTAATGTTGTATGAATGAAAGCCTTGATTAGCCAACTAGAAACCTAAATCATATAGGATCAGAGGATTATAATGATCATGATTTAGTCACCAAGATTGAATGCTTATATCATGTATAAGTAACATTGGTGGGTAGAACATGATTGAATCCTAGTATAGATATGTTATTCTAGGTTAGCCATGACAAGTCACCATGATATGATGTAAAGTTGTATATAAGATACTGAAGTGAAGTAGATATAAGATAGTATGACTAAGTTAAAGCTAGAGTAGCATGGAGTTATTGAAGTAGTGTTACTCCTCTTAAAGGTTAGTAAGCTTTTGAGTAGGATTTAATATATATCTAATTATAAATGAATCTATTAGAGTTAATGTTGGTGATGGATGAGTAAGGAAGGGTATGAATAGAGTTAGAAGTAACCATCTGTTGGATGGGAGATTATCAGCAGTAGAGTAGTTGATATAACCAAGTCTGGATAGGTGAAGATTATGAAAATCTTTAGTGTCAAGCTCATTGGATTTATAAATGGGTTTAGAAGAATAAAAGGTGGATAAGAATATTCTTGTGTAGCAAAGCTCATCATGTTAACACATGATGATGGACATGGAGAAGTAGTATATCTAGGAAAGGAATTCCTTAATCAGAAGTCCAGAATTTCGAATTATGTATGATAGGAATTCATAGTAAACACTAAACCTAAATCTATGATCAAGCGTAACATTCATCTCATTTTTTGGATAAATCATTCTATATTCACAATGCTTTATAGGAATATTTTTCTATAGCAAATCACTTAAGCACATCTCTGTCATTTCCAATTATCATAACCATATGTTCTTAGGAGTTATTTTTATCAATTCTTTTCCATCACACATTCCAGATAATAACTTCCTATCTTAAAGGGTGATAGCATTAAAGATCACAAACATAAAGACAATATGTTTAGCCATAAATCTTTACTCACATCAACAAAAGAATATAAGTATATTAAGAACCCTAAACTCTAGGGTAAGCATTTTCAATTCAAACATTAACTCTTATATTAGTTAAAATAAAATATATATACCTTGATTTTCCCTAGATTCAGGGGAGTAATATTAACCATATTAATTCTTTTGTATATCATACAACAAATAATGATATAGGATCATAATATAAGAATTTCCCTCCAAACTATAAAATTAATTAGAATTAAGTTTTATAAAGAAATAAGGAAATAACATATAATCAATGGGTTATCATATAAAGGAAATTAATAACAAAGGCCCTTACAAATACTAAAAGGAAAGATTTATATAAGAAAATAAAGAAATGTAACATTATATAATAAAAGTTCACAAATTAATAACTTTATGATTGCTGCAAGTATTCAGCAAGAAATTCCATTAAGAAAAGTCAAAATAATTGCTTAATAAAAAGCTAGAAAAGAAAATAGAATATAGAAAATATAAAATAAAAAGAAAAGGAATAGGTTAGCCCACTCCTGGTCGTGGCCCATTTTCTTTCTTCTCTATCTGCTGCTCACGAGCAACTCACAATAGCTCAGCAGCGGCCCAGTAAGGATAACACTCAGTAACTATCTCTCGCTGACGGTTGGGACCAAAGAAGGACTGTGGATCGAGTCAGGAAAGTTCTAGGGGGGTTTCCACAAAAATGTCGTCGTCGTCTTCCTCTAGCTGGAAGCAGCTTGGTGGCGATGCCGAGTCCGTCCGTCGCTGTCCTTGCGTCAAGATGCACGCCGCCGTCACAGGGAGAGGATAAGGAGGCCACGGCGACGTCTCTTCTCGTCCTCATCCCCATTCCCCCCTCTGAAACCCTCTCTCTCTCTCTCTCTCTCTCGAGTTCTTCTTCTGAATCGAAACCCTAGCTCCAAGATGCGATCGATTGCTAGCGTTCCGAGCTCTACCATGCTCCGTTGATCAAGCAACCATCCTCGCCTTGCCCTTCTGAGCCTCTTGGTCAAAGGAATCGAAGAGAGGCGGCGGGAATCGACGCCACAAGGTCATCTTCCCAAAGTCCGGCCACCGTGGTCCTCATCGATTTCGACCACCTTCGGTCATGCCATGCACTCCACCGCAATCCCGGTGAGCCACTGGTTCTTCCAGTACATTTGATTCTCTGTATTTCGCTCTAGTTCGCTGCCACCACAAGCACCCGACACCGCTGCCGTTATTCGCCGTCGTTGCCCAACTTCCGGCGACCATTAACTAGCGGCGCCGCCACTGTTAGGTTCCCCATCGTGCCCTCTTTCCGATAAGCATAACCAATGCCCCGCGTGTGCACCAAATTGCAAGATCAACCATCGATCTAAGAGGATCAGCTCCGGTGATGTCATGCTCGCATCATCCCATGCCTAGTCAGCCAGTTTGACTTAGTCTTTGCACGCGTGGCTGATGACGTGGCCACAGGCCCACTAGTCAGTGACTAGGGTTAAATATGTGTACGATATAAAAGGTTCTGTGTCTGTTTAGCAAATTGCTAAAACAATATTAATTCAAATATAAACATTCTAGAAATTGAAATAAAGTAATTAAATTTTGTAAATTTAGTATCTTTTGCTTTATAATTCAGAAAAATATGTTTAATATATGAAAATTTCAGAAATATAAAATCTATAACATTAAACCATTATCAAACATTGTTATGCCAACAATTTAAATAATTATTATTTAATTAAGATTTTAGAAGTATTAATACTTTGAGAATTCATATTTAATATTGGTAAATGTTAAAAATATAAATAAAATACCAAAAATCTTAGAAAAATAAGAACTATAATTTAAAACTATAATCATGTATTATTATTTCACCTAATTAAATATTTATTATTTATTAAGTACTAGCATGGTGGCCCTCGCAAATGCGAGGGCAACATGTGAATATGTCCAAAGACATATAATTTTTATAGTCACCACAAATATTATGTTAAATAAAAGATCACTTGTACGGGAGATATATTTAATCATATTCAATTGGAGAATGATTATATGTGTATTTTGTACTTGGTGATTTAGATCAATACATAGAATTAATATTATGATGCAAGCTGGGATGTAATCTTTGTTTGATGTTACTTTAGTGTGAGGTTAGCTATTATTCTCAATAATTTTTGAATTATTTAGAGTCATCAAAACATACATGTTGGTTTAAATTAAAAATTATCACTCGATGAAGTTTATATATTGTTATTAATATTAATTATTGTAGTAATTTAAAATATACATATCAGATAAATAGCCAGATTATGTTACTAAATTCCATAGATCAAAAGTTTAGTGAAAAAACTATTGGTTGTGGTTTGCTAGCTAAAGAGAAATTATTACAGTGAAATTTTCTGTTACATTTCTCAATATTTTGGTTCATCGTATGTGTTTTAATATGATAATTATGGTTTTCTATGAATATGTATGGTGATAAAATTTTAATGGAGAAATCAATATCTTAACACAATGAGAACATTATGATATACATCCTCTTAATTTAAGGGACAATATGGAGATTATTTCTTGACTAAATTTATAAGCCATGTATATTGATTCTGTCCACATCCACTCAAACCGTAGATCTCGAGAATTCAGACGCATTAGGTCGATGACTTCCTCGAGTTTTCACCGATGACTCGTAAAGTGATGCGGGCTCCAGGTCGTGCAGAATAGTTATTTTTATTGAATTAACGCGGGAAAAATTATGATGCTTGTAACACACTTCTTGGAGCAAAGTTTTTCTACATGCAAATTTGCTTACGGTGATCTTGAGCAAACTCCACTCCATCTTCCTTTTCCCTAAAGTTCTAGGTCGATGAGTGCTACGTGGCACCTGGTACACATTCTCATTTATTCGGTGAAAATCCACCTGAACCGTAGATTTCGAGAATTCAGACGCATTAGGTAGACGAGTTTCTCGAGTTTCCACCACACATGGGATCTTGCCATATAAGAGAACGCAGCTTCGCCGCTCGCCTAATTCTCATGTGTAACATGCTGACAGAACCGGATGAGAGATAATGGTACATGTGATTTAGGTTTTGCTTTTGTTTTACTACATGATTAAGGACTTTCTTTCAATCGTGTGGAATCTAGGTTTGCTTTCAATATTACGTGCGCACCATAGACTGTGTCTTCTATTTTCATATTACAGATACGTAGTCAAGTAAAGTTCTTGTTTTTGTGTGCTTATCATACATACAATATACCATACTTAGCAAACCAACATATGGTTGGTTGGTTAGGAGGGTGGTTGTATCCTTAACCCACCAGAGTTTAAATCCCAGATTTGACAATGTGTGTCGCATAAAAGGGATATTCTTCCAGTGGAAGGAACGTTTCCGTCGACAGCGAGACGTCTGTGGTGACTTCGTCAATCTCAAGACCCGATCCGCCGGCTCAATTTCTCGGAGATGCTCGTAGGATAGGGTGTGCGTGTGTGGGTTTATAGGGGTGGGTGTATGTACGTCGGGTTATACACTTTTTTTTGCAGAACACCCCGTATCCTAGAAGTTAGTTGATTGGCACCACATTTGAGCATGGTTGTGTTTTTTTCTTGACGATTCTTTTTCTGGCACGCATCTCCTAGCACCACGTACCAGCTTGTTTGAGTTTTTTTTATGATCGACAGCCAGTGGTGCATTGTTAGGAAATACGTGTTGCCTGTACGTGACTGATTACGTAAGTTCTAGTTAAATCTTAGCTATAAATTTTAGATCTAACACTTAAAATTAATTTAGGAGATGTGGATCAACCTGGTGTCTCGAAACACAACTTTATACTGATTTTAGTATATAATAGATTTAAAAAGTAATAAATCTTATAAAAATCATATCTTATTATTTATAAATCATAAAAATAAATGTAATATACCAAAATGATCACAAAAATAATACATACATGTTAAAAATATAATATTCCACTTTTGAAGTAAATAAAAATTTAAAACACTTTAGCAACTTGAATTTAAACCTATTTCCTTAGTTAATAATTCATAAAAAGGTAAATAAAAATTACTAATATTTATAAAATTAATAAATTGAGTCCAATAAATAATATTAGTCTTAAATATTGATAATATGAAGTCATAATGGTTCAAAACATTATAAATACAATTTTATTGAATTATCTTTCAACCATAAGTGTAGATTATTTTCTAAAAGGATCCTTATCCAATATAAAATCTCCAAGAATGATTATGACTAAATTAAATCTTTTCCATTACTTTAACCACAAGTTTATCAACATACCAAAGCACTATAGTGAATTCATAAAGAGTTAAGTAATATTATTACCTTGATTATAAATTATAACCATTCATTTACAAAAAGATAAATGATTCTATTCCATTATAAAATCAAGAAACCACTACACCAAGTAAAAGTATAACTATTCTTAAGTAACCTTAAGGAAACATTATAAAATACACAAGGTACACATATCGTAAGCATTACACCTTAAATCCATCCATGTTTTTTTAAAGTTAACTTTAGTCTTTAAGACTTTAAATATAAGGATAAATCTTGGTTATGTGTTTTATAGTTAACTTTGGTCTGTTATAATCAAGTTAAAAAAGCATCTCAAGTCCAGACTATTCAAGCAAGCATAAACAATATCAATCATATTCTATCAATCATATACTAAAAACTATAAGAAATTGTTTAAACCTCAATAAAGAAATCGTTTCTTCAAAAGTTATTCGTTTTGCCACTTCAGTCAACATATGACAATTAATCTGGATCATATTACTTTATCCTTTGCTTGTATGGTTAGGATTTTTAACCCTTAAGTTCCTTATAAATTCCATTATTTGCAAGGTAAAACTTGAAGATAAGATAATTCTTATATAAGCATTCCTTGAATAGCGTACCTCAATGGTATATCTTATTGTTGTACACCATTATGTTTACATGATGTTTCACACACACTCACAAGCCTTAATAAGAAGCACAAGTGTGAAACTTATCTAAAAGGACAACACATTCTAAAGAAACCATTTCCAATATCCAAATCCTAGAACAACACCATCTCTGGAATTCGAGTTTACGAAAATGCATTACATTACTTATGCATAATAGCATCTTGCTTCTTTAAACATTAGTCCTTATCGGACCAATGATGTTGATTTCAGATATTGGATCTTATATTGTCTTGAAGACCGTGAGTGCATAATCTTGCAATCACAAAAGGCAAGTTCACACTTGCTCATGTCCTTTGGTTATTTTCTGTAAAGTATTTTACAAATCCAGTGTTGTCATCACCTGCATTTGAAAAAAGGTCCGAAAACACTATATTCATAATAATGTGATTATAGGTTATTTACCATAAGGTAATAACCTACTATGAAAGTTCCGGTGGTAAAGGAACATATTATCTAGGACTTAACAACCAATGTCGCCAGTGATTCTTGCGCCGTATATCACGCGTTAACCATGAGATTTGGAATGGGACAGAGAAGTCAGTTGTATCTTCTTCCCCTCGCATGTAGCCGGATGTGCAGGTCATGACTATTATCACTCACAGCGTGCATATTAATTGGTAATTCGTAGAGGATATGCAGCATATGGGTGGGAACCCTCCATGCCCCACGATAGTTCTGGCATCTAACGGTCTGTACAAACCATTGCCGTAATTCAATGTGTGGGCATGGTGTACACCAAGGAGGCATGCGAGGTCGCGAAGGGGGAAGTGGTTGGCTTGGATCATTTTCTGGGCCCCACATCATGGAATTGTGGACGGAAATTGTCACATCCCAAGATTTTCCAAATCTTGTAATGTGAAAAAGAAATGAATAAAATAAAACTTTGTTGATTTTCAGGGTGAGAAGAAACTTTTTGAATCCATTTGGAAACTTTCAAAACCTATTGGATCAAATAAAATCCTAAAGGTATTTAAAAAGTTAAATAAACAATAAACTTCAAAATATTTAAAATTACTATTTTGGATCTTTCAATAAAAGATTTGGTTTTCAAAAGAAAAGGTAGATTTATAAATAAGGATTATTTTATGGAGTCAAAATAAACCTTGGTCAAGCTTTTAAAATAAAACATTTTGTTTTGATAAAAATAGTAAAAGTTTATTTAAACAAAATAATGAGGATTTAATATCCAATTTTATTTAAGTAAAGGCTTTTTCCATTTTAAATAAACACTAAAACTTATTTATTTTAAATAAGCTTTCTAAGTATTTCATATTCTCAAATAAAACCTACTGAAGTGTTTTGGTGTTATTTAGATTTCAAATAAAGATTTTAAATAAAACAAACCCTATTTAATTTAATAACTAAGGTCCATTTTATTTAATTATTAATGGAACCTAAAATAAAAATGTTATTTTGTTTTAAACAAGTTTTCCAAGTATCTTTTATTTTCAAATAAAAACCTACTGATTTGGTTTAGATAATATTTAGTTTTCAAATGGAGATTTTATTAAATAAATCAAAACCTATTTGAATTAATAATTAAAGGTCTATTTTATTTAATTATTAAATAGATCCTAAAAAGAATAAAATTATTTTATTTTATTTTGGGACTTTGGTTTATGTTGATAAACAGAACCAGATTCATTTACAAGTGTGGTGAATGTTTGAATTGTTTGAATGTTTGTTTTTGTTGTTTGAATTGTTGGTTGAAATTCAAAACAGAAATTAGAATTGGAAAAAGAAAAAGATTCAGACAGAAAAAAATATGAGAGCGGACTGACCCAACCCAACTAGGCCCAACAGCCCAGTCCAGCCCACCTATCCCCTCGCCCCTGAAACGTTTTCTTTACCGCAAAAGCAACCCACTAGGTCACTGACTTGTGGACCCAACTCCCCTCTCCTCTCTCTCACTGACCAGCCGACCCCACCCCTCCTGCTCATCGTCCTCACCCGCAGCGACCTGATCTTCCTCCCCTCGACACCGTTTCTGACTGAAATTCTGCGGCTTTAATTCGTCTTAACGCGGCCACCATTACTCGCTTTGATCACACAAGCTTAAACGCCCATCCCTCCTCTCCATTTCCCCTGTCACCCCACATTAGCACGCCCCCAGGCCGCCCTGATTCCTCTCCGAACCTCACTGCCACCGACGAACTTTTCCCTCGATTCCGGCTGTGTCCTGCCACCCCTCGCCTCCTTGACCACACTCGCATACTCCCCAAGCCCTGGCGCACCTTTCTGCAGCCGCAGCTCGCTCTCGCGCGCCCCTGAGCCTCGGCAACGACGACTCCAAGCGCCGCCACCGTCTGGTTGAACTCCGGCGAGTGCCCCAGGTAGTTTCTGTCCGCCCCTTTCCCTCTCGTTGATGCTCTCGCACGCTCCTCTCTCGCGCGCATCTAACACTGCTCTCCGTTTGCCTTAGCGCTCAGTAAGTTCGTCCTCGACAGCACCAGAGCACGCCCGTCGCCAGAACGAACTTCGGCGAAAGATTAAGGACAACCCCGTGCGCCCCCTGCCCAGCAACAACAACGTTGAGCATCAGCAAGCTTCGGCGATTCTGGTGAGCTATCCCATTGTTCCTCTAGCTCCCTGTATCGCCGGCGCCGTCATCGTCTGGCCGCTCCGCCGCCAGCCACCGCCGCAGCGCCGCTAGTTTTAGGTCGAGCTTGCAGTAGTCGTCCGATCTCGATCTAGTGGCTAGGATAGGAGCTAGGCGAAAGGGTAAGTAGCATCTGCGCACCGCACGATCTGACTTGATCCAACGCGCCAGAGCAGTCGATCCAACCGAAACGGTATCTGCGAATAGGAACATGACGCGTGTCACCAGATGGTTTAAAACAGAAATTTGAATCTGATTTAGATGCAGATTTGAAACTCTTGTAAATTTTGATCCACACGTCCAAAAATTTCAAAACTTTATATCAATGGAATCAGTGGAACAAGCTCTAGCCAACCATGCCATTTGTTTAGTAAAAAGCTTCTGGAAAAATGTTTGTTTTTGCAGAAACATTTGTATGCTTGTTTAGAATGTAAAAATTATTCAAAAATGAATTTGGGGATAAAATCTTTTACAAATGGTGTGATTTGAACCTACTGACCCTAGGAAACACTTTATGGTTTCAAAAATGTATTTGGTGAAGGAAAAGAATGATTCTTTGATTTAAAACCATTTCTAGTCAAATAGAAATGTGGTTTATTTATTAAAAGTGGTTTTGGAAGAAAACCTTTGGGAAATGTTTTGTTTTAAACTCTCTGACCCCAAACACCAAGTTTTATAGTTTGAAAACTTATTTGGTGAACCCTATAGATTAATGCCTTAGTAAAAATATTCCTACACCATATAAAATGATACTTTGTTTTGAAAATGGTTTAGGAAGTGAAACTTCTTGCAAATGACTTTGCCACTTTACAAAATGACCAATAGGTGTTTTCAAATGTTTATGACCCATTAGGAACCACTTTTTCAAACAAAACAAAGCTTGGCATGCTTGCATGCATTACTTTGACTTTGTCATTTTATGTGATGTTTTGTTTGATTGGTAGATTGAGTTTGTGCCTTGTTTGATTGAATTGTAGTGACTTGAAGAGTGTGATTGTTGCAAGGACAAGGAGTGAACCTATATTCTACCAAAAAGGCAAGTGATGCTTCATACTTTTGTCCCATTACTTTCACTATGCATTAGTGGTTTTTCTAAGTAAAACTTGCATGGAACTTTTGCTAAGTATAAACCTGGCTATAGGAAAACCTAGTAGATGAAACCTTAGTTGAACATTTCCTAAGTTAAGATTCCTACTACTATCAAGCTTAGCTTAGCTAATAGAAAACAAGGGTGGATTATACATTCATACTATGGAAAAAATTTCTAAGTCTGAGGACTTGTGTTTTTGTTTAATAAAACAACTAAGTTAATGAATCACCTGGGTGGAATGGTAATTGCTTGGTGGTTTTTGGTTGAGTGGTTCACAAGGCCCATGTCTATGGTTGACCTTGTGTATCTCACTTGTGGATGGCCACCCAGGAACAAAGAGATTTGAGATGTCAAATGTTGAGAAGCTTCAAGTGCAACCACTTGGCATTATGGGCTCTGCCTGGATCATATAGGTTGCAAGAACTTAGCCATATGGACAGTGGGTGGTAGAGTTTGATAGGTTGGAGCGCGTCCATTTTGGTCTAAGGGAAGGCTTCTGAAAGATCTTGTCTTGGGAAACCAAGTCTTGTGGGGAAAGTGCACCATCTCTGCAGAGTGTAAAATCTAAGTACTTAGCCATGTCCCTGGTAAAGGACAATTTGAGCCTCAAGACATGGAAGCAATCAAGAATCTCATCATTCAAATTTCTAAGTTAAAAACTTGTGGTTAAACAAGGTTTAAAGGATCTTCAATCTTTTGATCGAGAAAAATGATTTTGTCAAGCAAAAACTTAGTGTTTTCAAATGTTAAGGAAAAATCTATTTTGAGCAAATTCAAACCTCAACTCCACTTAGCCAAATGCATATAGATGTTAGACTTCACTATATTACCATAGTATCACTTGCCAATACAATTCAAATGTATTGACCCTTGTGACTGTAACTTATTATGTTGCAGGTTTGATTGATTTAGTGAAGTGTGTTAATTAGGATTACAAAGTCTACAACCAACATGTCTGCCTGTGGCACTTTGAAGATGAAGGACCCCATGCTTATAGATATTCTGCTGCAATGTAATGTAATAGCCAAATGAGCTATGTAAGATGTAATAAAATTATGTTATTCCTGGTTATAAAAGTTGTATTATGACCTTTGTTTCTTGATATTACATCTTAACTGTGGATGCTAGCTATTGATCCAGGGACTAGCATTGTAAACACAGGGGACTCTACCTTATTTAAAGGTTGGGACCCTTACAGAAATAAGCTACCTGGTTGTGCAACAAAGAGTTGATCTCTCATGGGTAAAGTGACGCACCTCTGCAGAGTGTAAGAACTGTAACTTGTTACTCCTTGTTCCGGGAAGGAGCTGCGAACGAGGCGGGAAAGGAACTCCATGAAAGTTCTGGTAAACCCGTGAAGGCTGATGGACATAGCTTTTCAGAATAAAAGCAACCTTTGAAGAAATGCTTACGAAAACTTGCATTACCTACGACCTACGGTCTGTGGCTGTAGATATAGTGCATCAAACACTCCTTTTCTAGTGGACTTGCTGAGTACGTTCGTACTCAAAGTATCTTCTTAACCCTTGCAAGATTCTGAAGCCAGTACAGACAACATCTACATCAAGTTATGCTCCAAGAATCATCATCCAAAGCTAAAGATCTTCAACAAAGACAAGAAAGTCAACATATACATCAACTCAAATGAAGACGAAGTTACTGATTAGATACGAATATACTCTCTAGCCAAAGAACCTACTTCTGTAGTGTATTGCAATAGTAGCAATGCCAACCCTTTAGTTAAAATACTAGTGTTAATAGTATAATAGTTTTTTCGTTGTTTATCTTTGATTCTTCTTTATAAGAAGTTCTTTCTCTCTCTTTAACCTAGAGTGTTCTCTAGATCTTGTGTATAGAGTGAGTTGTAACCTTTAGCCATGTATTGGACCTGATGTGTTTCTGTTGTACCACTTTGAGGGATGTAATACTAGTGAACGGTGTTTCATTGGTGTTATGTCAACGACTATAGTGTACTACATCATGCAGTGGTATGCTGGGTCACCGCACTCGATCTATCTGCCGTTAATCACGATGTTGGGTCTAACATGCCAGCCTCTCATTAGAAGAGTCGTGTGTATGATGAAATGTTTTCCTTCGATCCCGCTACCCTGTTCTGAATTTGATAGCGCTGCTAGATGCATCTACAATTTAATCACGCAGGTGGGCCCCACATGCCATCCTCTCATTAGAAGAAACGTGTGCATGATGGATTTTTTTCCTTGGCTCGTGCCTCCCTGATTTGTGAACTCAATAATGTTGCTCGATCGATGGGTCCCACATGTCAACCTCTCATTAGAAGAATCATGTGTATGATGGAATGTTTTTCTTTGCTCCCGCTACCCTGTTCCGAACTTGATAGCGCTGCTAGATACATCTACAATTTAATCACGCAGCTGGGCCCCACATGTCTACCCCTATGCCTTTTTTGTACGAGGTTCCAACAACGTGCTTTTCTATTGGTTTAGCTTTGTTTAGGTCATATCTACATGGAAAACAAAGGTTGGGACCTTATAACACATTCTAGCTCCCCGGTATGCCCGCAACGGGACTGTTACCCCTACACGTCCACGACTCTACTAAGTGCTATCGCACGCACGTGAAGAAGGTCACACCGGGTAGCTAGACATTGCATCCATCGACCTTCCACCACACTTGGAAACATATACTAGGTCCACATGCAAGTTCTAGTGCGATTTCGGATCCCCGGCGGTCCTTTTCTAGCGAAACCCTAAGAAGTGAGGCCCATAGGTCTACCCCTATAGCTTTCTTTATACGAGGTTCCAACAATGTGCTTTTTTGTTGGTTTAGCTTTATTTAGGTCATATATACATGGAAAACAAAGGTTCGGACCTTATAACACATTCTAGCCCCCTGGTATACCCGCAGCGGGACTGTTACCCCTACACGTCGAGAACTCTACTAAGTGCTATCGCATGCACGTGAAGAAGGTAGATACGTCCAAAACGTATCTACTTTTCCGAACACTTTTGCTATTGTTTCTCCTCTAAACTTGTGTGATTTGGATACAACTAACACAGACTGACATTGTTTTCAGTAGAATTACCTTGGTGTCTAGTTCTTGTGCAGAAAATCAACTATCAGGAAAAATCCCGGAAAATATGCCAAAAATCCTATTTCACCAGAAGATCCACGGAGCCAGGGTACGAGATAGAATGGAGGCCTGGGGGGCCCACACCCATGCCAGGCGCGGGCCAGGCCTGGCGGCGCCTAGGGGGGTGCGGCCACCCTAGGCACCCCCTCGGGCTCCCTCTTCGCCTCTAAGAAGCCTCTTGACCTAAAAACCGAGGGGGGTTTGACGTTTTTGCAGAAAGAGTTCCGCTGCACCGCCCCCACCAGAAACCGCGATTCGGATCCAGAAACTCCGTCCTGGCACCCTGTTGGGACGAGGAATTTGGGGAGGATCATCGTCATCACCAACGCCTCTCCATCAACCATCAATGTTTCCCTCATCCATGAGTGAGTAATCTCCCACTGTATTCTATGGCATGTAATCGAATAAGATTGTTAGGGCATAGTGCCCATTATCTCTTTTAGTGCTATTTGACTTTGTTGCAACTTGTTGTGCTTAATGCTTGTCACTAGGGCCCGAGTGCCATGATCTCGGATATGAACTTATTATTGAATCATTATGATAGTATTGTTTGTGATCTTATGTACAAGTTGTGTACACATATCATTGTCCGGATCCAAAGGCCCCGAAGTGACAGAAATTGAGACAACCGGAGGGGATGGCTGTGGTGTGAGGATCACATGTGTTCATGGAGTGTTAATGCTTTGCTTCGGTGCTCTATTAAAAGGAGCACCTTAATTGCCAGTAGTTCCCTAGACGCCCCGCTGCCATGGGCTGGCAGGACAAAAGATGTTGTGCAAGTTCTCATTGCGAGCACGCATGACTATATATGGAGCACATGCCTATGATTGTTTAGTACTTGGATGATTATTCTTATTTATCTGCAATGCCCTAGATCTTGAAGTTACATGTTTAGACTCGTCCATGCAACGCCCATCCATCCATCCCTATGCCTACTGCGCTCATATCCTACTGTTTGCTGCTACTGTTACTGTTGCTCTTGTTTTGCTGTTGTTGTTGCTTTGCTGTTGCTACTATCAAATTGTTGCTACTGATAAACTTCTATGAGAAAGAACTATTTCAAGGTGCAGCTGAATTGACAACTCAGTTGTTAAGGCTTGCAAGTATTCTTTGGCTCCCCTTGTGTTGAATCAATAAATTGGGTAATACTACCCGCGAAGACTGTTGCGGTTCCCTATACTTGTTGGTCATCAAGACTATTTTCTGGCGTCGTTGCCGGGGAGAAGAGCTTTATTTGTAAGTTCACTTGGATCTACTATTGTTCACTGCTACCCTTTTCATCATGGGTAAGTCTCGTGATGGAAAGTTTCCTATTTTACCATCCACTACAAGAAGAGGTACGGTCCTAAACACCTCTGCTTTTCTTGATTCACTGTCTGTTATAAGTAAGCTTGTCACACTACCACCACATACTCATGCTACACACACTGATACTACTGCTGAATCTGAAACTGCTTTTGATGCTCATGATGTTACTTCTACTATGCTTGATGCGAGTGGTTCATTAGGTCCTTTCCTAGATGCTACTATGGCTAGTCTAGGAAATACTGAAACTCCTAGTGAAGACACTATTACACATGTTAGCTCACCTGAGTCTAGGGAGAGTTATGATATTAATGATGGTCCAGGCACCCCCTCGAGCTCCCTCTTCGCCTATAAGATGCCTCTTGACCTAAAAAACGAGGGGGTTCGACGTTTTTCTAGAAAGAGTTTCGCTGCGCCACCACCACCAGAAACCACGATTCGGAACCAGAAACTCCGTTCTGGCACCCTGCCGGGACGGGGAATTTGGAGAGGATCATCGCCATTATCATCACCAACGCCTCTCCATCAACCATCCATGTTTCCCTCATCCATGAGTGAGTAATCCACCGCTGTAGGCTATGGGTATGGTAGGGATTGGATGAGTTCTATCATGTAATCGAATAAGATTATTAGGGCATGGTGCCCAGTATCTCTATTAGTGCTATTTGACTTTGTTGCAACTTGTTGTGCTTAATTCTTGTCACTAGGACCCGAGTGCCATGATATCAGATCTGAACTTATTATTGAATCATTATGATAGTATTGTTTGTGATATTATCTGCAAGTTGTGTACACATATCATTGTCCGGATCCTAAAGCCCCGAAGTGACAGAAATTGGGATAACCGGAGGGGGTGGTTGTGGTGTGAGGATCACATGTGTTCACGGAGTGTTAATGCTTTGCTCCAGTCCTCTATTAAAAGGAGCACCTTAATTGCCAGTAGTTCCCTAGAGGCCCCGCTGTAGGGTTTCGTAGCATGGAAAACAAAAAATTTCTACCGCATACAAACAAACAAGCCAAGATCTATCTACTAGATTGTAGCAACGAGTCGATGGAATAACTCGCCCTCGAAGATTCCAAAGTGTTTAACGAGAGCGGATTCTCGTGGGTGATGTAGTCGTACTCTTCCCGATCTCAAGATCGCGTAGACGATCCTTCCGGCGCTGCGTTCCGGCAGCGCTCCCGCAGTCGGTCACACGTTCGGTACTCGACGAAGACCTTCCTCTCCCTTGTTCCAGCAGGCAGCGGAGGTTGTAGCACTCTCCTCGCGATTCCGGCAGCACAACGGCGTGGTACCGGAAGTAGAGGGGAGATCTCGCAGGGCTTCGCCTTAAGCCGGAGCGAGTATGGTGGAGTATGAGAGAGTCCCTCGGTGTTCTAGGGTTTAGACACACCAAGGAGGGGATAGTGCCGGCGGCTAGGGTTTCACCTAGGCGGCGGCGGCGGTTGCCCTAGGGCCAGCGGCGGCTTGGAGGCGGCGGCGGCGTGTGGCTAGGGTTTGGAGGAGAGGTACTTGTGTGTCCTAGGAGGGAGCCCTGCCCCTCCTTATATAGGTGGAGGGGCCGGCCGGCCAAGGGGGAGGGAGAGGAGTCCCTCCCCAACTCGGCTTGGAGGGGGCACCGCCGGTTGGAGGAGGGAACTCCTCCCCAACTCGGTTTCCCCCTTCCTCCTCTTTTCCACTTTCCAAATTTAGCCGTTTGACTTTTCAATTTAGCTATTTGACTTTTCAAACTAGGATTTGAATTAATCCTTTATTTGGAACAGCGATGACACTTAGTACATGATGCAATCATACCAACTTGATACAACACATTCATGTACCCTTCCCCTCCGGAGTGCCGGACATTCCGGAACATTCTAGAACATTCCCGATGAAAACACCGGAACCATTCCCCAACTCCGAAACGGGACTTTCTTTATATGAATCTTATTCTACGGACCATTCCGGATCTCCTCGTGATATCCCGGATCCCATCCGAGACTCCGAACAACATTCGGTCTCTTTCTCATCATTCCATAACTACTCAAAACAACGTCGAATCCTTAAGTGTGTCTCCCTACGGTTCGTGAATTATGCGGACATGATCGAGACACTTCTCCGAACAATAACCAATAGAGGAATCTGGAAATTCATATGGCTCCCACATATTTCTACGATTACTTTGCGATCGAATGAACCACTTACATACGATATCAATTTCCCTTTGTCTCACGATATGTTACTTATCCGAGGTTATGATCGTCGGTATCTCTACATACCTAGTTCAACCTCGTTACCGATAAGTACTATTTTCTCGTTCCCGTGATATGTGATCCCTTGTGAGCCAGTCACATGCTTGCAAGCTAATTGGATGACATTTCACCGAGAGGGCCCAGAGTATATCTATCCGTCATATGGATGGACAAATCCCACTCTTGATCCATGTGTTTCAACCAATACTTTCCGAACACTCAATGCCACCTTTATAGCCACCCAGTTATGGTGTGGTGTTTGATGTCATCAAAGCATCCATCCGGCAAAGGTGATATGCATGATCTCATGGTCGAAGGAATTAGATTACTATGTATCAGAAAGCATATAGCAATTGAACTATTAATATGACTTGATCTTTATGCTACGCTTATCTATAGGAGTATGTCCATCATATCATTCTCCTAACGATATGATCTTGTTGTTAATAACATCTCAATGTTCATGATAGGGAAACCACAATCATCTATTAACCAACAAGCTAGTATTATATAGAGGCTTTACTAGGGACTTCAAATTAAGTTTACAAATCACACAAGTATTAATGTTTCCTTGTTAATACTATTATAGCATGAATGTAAACATTTATCATAAACACAAAGATATAATAATAACTACTTTTATTATTGCCTCTAGGGCATATCTCCAACAGTCTCCCACTTGCACAAGAGTCATCTAATCTAGATTACATGGTAATATACCGAACACCCATGGCAGTTTGGTGCTGGTCATGTTTTGCCCTCGGGAGAGGTTTAGTCAACGGATCCGCCACATTCAGATCTGTGTGTACTTTGCAAATCTTTATATCCCCATCTTGGATATGTTCTCGAATAGCGTGAAAACGTAGCTTGATATGCTTCAGCTTCTTGTGTGACCTTGGTTCTTGCGCATTGGCTATGGCGCCCATGTTATCACAGTAGATAGACATTGGGTCCAGCGCACTAGGAACCACACCCAGCTCTGTAATGAACTCTTTCATCCATATCGCTTCTTGTGAAGCCTCCGAAGCAGCCATGTATTCCGATTCAGTTGAAGATCTCGCCACAACGCTTTGCTTTGCACTCCTCCAGCTAACTGCTGCACCATTCAAAATAAATACGTATCCAGATTGTGATTTAGAATCATCCGGATCGGTGTTCCAACTAGCATCGGTGTAACCATTAACAACGAGTTGTTCATCACCTCCATAAGAAAGAACCATATCCTTAGTTCTTCTCAAGTACTTAAGGATGTTTTTGACCGCTGTCCAATGATCCACTCCTGGATTACTTTGATATCTGCTAGTTAAACCAATAGCATATGCAATGTCGGGTCTAGTACATAGCATGGCATACATTAGAGATCCTATGGCTGAGGCATAGGGAGTCTTACTCATCCTTTCTCTATCTTCTACCGATGTCGGACTTTGAGTTTTACTCAAGGTCGTATTGGGCAACATGGGCAAGAACCCTTTCTTGCTATCTTCCATTCCAAACCTCTTTAGAACTTTGTCCAAATATGTACTCTGTGACAATGATATTTGGCGTTTCGATCTATCTCTATAAATCTTTATGCCTAATATGTAAGCTGCTTCGCCAAGATCCTTCATTGAAAAACTATTATTCAAATATTCCTTGACACTATTAAGAAGGTCTACATCATTCCCAATCAATAATATGTCATCCACATATAGTATTAAGAATGCTACAGAGCTCCCACTCACTTTCTTGTAAATACAAGCTTCTCCATAAGTTTGTATAAAACCAAAACTTTTGATCACCTTATCAAAACGTTGATTCCAACTTCGGGATGCTTGCTTCAATCCATAGATGGACCGTTGAAGTTTGCATACCTTGTTAGCATCTTTAGGATCGACAAAACCTTTGGGTTGCAT
This sequence comes from Avena sativa, assembly GCA_916181665.1. NCBI lineage: Eukaryota > Viridiplantae > Streptophyta > Magnoliopsida > Poales > Poaceae > Avena > Avena sativa. The sequence continues at coordinate 376,272,052 of OV702295.1, read as the reverse complement.
CATATACAACTCTTCATCAATGTCTCCATTGAGGAATGCTGTTTTGACATCCATCTGCCATATCTCATAATCGTAATATGCAGCGATTGCTAACATAATCCTCACAGACTTTAGCTTCGCTACTGGTGAGAAAGTCTCATCGTAGTCAACTCCTTGAATTTGTCGAAACCCTTTTGCGACAAGTCGAGCTTTATAGACAGTAACATTACCATCAGCATCTGTTTTCTTCTTGAAGATCCATTTGTTCTCGACAGCCTTCCGGCCATCCGGTAAGTCCACCAAAGTCCATACTTGGTTTTCGTACATGGATCCAATCTCGGATTTCATGGCTTCTTGCCATTAATTGGAATCTAGGCTCATCATCGCTTCCTCATATGTCTCAGGGTCATTGGTGTTGTCCACCAACATGACACTCATAACGGGATCATACCAATCTGGAGTGGTACGAGTTCTCGTTGACCTGCGAGGCTCTGTAGCAACTTCAACCGAAGTTTCATGATCATCATCATTAGCTTCCTCTCTTATTGGTGCAGGAAACACAGGAACTTCTTCCGGTGCTGTGCTACTCGCAATTTCGAGAGAAGGTTCGACAACCTCGTCGAGTTCTACTTTCCTTCCAGTCACTTCTTTCGAGAGAAATTCCTTCTCTAGAAAGGATCCATTCTTGGCAACGAAGATTTTGCCTTCGGATCTATGATAGAAGGTATACCCAATAGTTTCCTTCGGGTATCCTATGAAGACGCATTTTTCCGCTTTGGGTTCAAGCTTGTCCGGCTGTAACTTCTTTACATAGGCTTCGCACCCCCAAACTTTAAGGAACGACAATCTAGGTTTCTTCCCAAACCATAATTCATACGGTGTCGTTTCAACGGATTTAGATGGTGCCCTATTTAAAGTGAATGCGGTTGTTTCTAATGCATAACCCCAAAATGATAGCGGTAAATTTGTAAGTGACATCATAGAACGAATCATATCTAAGAGGGTTCGATTACGACGTTCGGACACACCATTACGCTGTGGTGTTCCCGGCGGTGTCAACTGCGAAAGTATTCCGCATTTCTTCAGATGCTCGCCAAACTCGTAACTTAGATATTCACCTCCACGATCAGAACGCAGAAATTTAATCTTCTTGTTACGTTGATTCTCTACCTCACTTTGAAATTCCTTAAACTTCTCGAAAGTTTCGGACTTATGTTTCATGAAATAGATATACCCATATCTACTCAAGTCATCCGTGAAGGTAAGAACATAACGATAACCACCGCGCGACGCTACACTCATTGGACCACACACGTCGGTATGTATGATTTCCAATAAGTCTGTAGCTCGCTCCATCATACCAGAAAATGGAGTCTTAGTCATTTTTCCCATCAGACATGCTTCGCATCTATCAAGTGATTCAAAATCAAGTGATTCAAGAAGTCCATCGGAATGGAGTTTCTTCATAAGCTTCACTCCAATGTGACCAAGACGACAGTGCCACATATAGGTCGAGTTATCGCTCGATTTCAAACGTTTAGCCTCAATGTTATTAATATGTGTATTTCCACTATCGAGATTCAATAAGAATAGACCATCTATCAAAGGTGCATGTGCATAAAACATATTACTCATATAAATCGAACAACCATTATTCTCGGATTTAAACAAGTAATCGTCTCGCAATAAACAAGATCCCGATATAATGTTCATGCTTAACGCAGGCACCAAATAACAATTATTTAAGTATAAAACTAATCCCGATGGTAGATGAAGGGGTAGCGTGCCGACCGCGATCACATCAACCTTTGATCCGTTTCCAACGCGCATCGTCACCTCGTTCTTCGCTAGCTTTCGTTTATTCTGCAGCACCTGTTTCGAGTTACAAATATGAGCAACCGAACCAATATCAAATACCCAGGCACTACTACGAGTACTAGTGAGATACACATCAATAACATGTATATCAGATATACCTTTCTTCTTGATGTTGCCGTTCTTCAAATCCGCCAAGTACTTTGGGCAATTCCGCTTCCAGTGACCTTCTCCCTTGTAGTAAAAGCACTCAGTATCAGGCTTAGGTCCAGCCTTGGTCTTCTTCGTCGGCCTGGTAACTTTCTTACCACCCTTCTTGAAGTGTCCCTTCTGCTTAGACTTGCCTTTCTTGAATTTGGTGGTCTTATTGACCAACAACACTTGGTGCTCTTTCTTGATCTCCACTTCTGCAGACTTCAACATGGCAAAGAGTTCTGACAACGTCTTGTTCATGTTTTGCATGTTGTAGTTCATCACAAAGTTCTTGTAACTTGGTGGTAGTGATTGGAGGACACGGTAAATCCCCAAAGTATTGGGAATCACAATACCCAAGCTTTGAAGTTTGTTTGCGTGCCCAGACATCTTAAGCACATGCTCGCTGACGGAGCTGCCCTCTTCCATCTTGCAGTTAAAGAACTTTTCAGAAGCCTCATAGCTTTCAATTGCCGCATGAGTCTCAAAGATCAATTTGAGATCCTCGACAATATCATATGGGTCTGAATTCTCAAACCTTTTCTGAAGCTCTGATTCTAAACCATACAAGATAGCACACTGAACTGTGGAGTACTGAGTCTTCCGAGTGAGGTAAACATTCTTTACTTCATCGGAAGCATCAGCTGCAGGTGGGTCACCCAGCGGTGCATCCAGCACATAGGTCAAATTACCAGCTGTGAGGACAATCCTCAAATTGCGGAACCAATCCGCGAAGTTGCTTCCATTGTTTTTCAACTTTTCTTTCTCTAGGAACGCATTAAAATTGATGGTAGGGGCTGCCATTGATCTACAACATATTTGCAATAGTTTAGACTAAGTTTATGACAAATTGAGTTCAAATTAATATTAAAATTAATCTAGGTGAACTCCCACTCAAAACAATATCCCTCACATTGTTTTAGTGATCACACGAACCAAATCCACCACATCAGCACCGATCATCACGAGAGTTGATATAGTTTCAATGGCGAACAATCGACATGTTCATCATATCTACTATATGATTCATGCTTTACCTTTCGGTGATCCGTGTTCCGAGACCATGTCTGTACATGCTAGGCTCGTCAAGATCAAACCTTAGTTTCCGCATGAGCAAATCTGGCTTGCTCACGTTGTATACACTTGCGGAATCTAACACACCCGATCATCACGTGGTGCTTCGAAACAACAAGCTTTAGCAACGGTGCTAACTAAGGGTGAACACTTTATGACTTGAAATTCATGTGCATGAGGGATCATCTTATAATGCTACCGTTGTCTACTAAGCAATACAAGGTGCATAAAGGATTAACATCACATGCAATTCATAATATGTGATATGATATGACCTTTCTTCTTTGTGCTTCTGATCTCCATCTTCTAGCACGAACATGATCTCCATCATCACCGGCATTGCATCAAGGTCAATGACGCTTCTCCATGGTTGTCGTCCACCGGCTTCAACTATTACAACTACTTTGAATAGACACGCGGGTCTTAACATAAATTAAAGACAACCATATGGCTCCTGCCGGTTGCCAACTTACAATAAGGAACATTGCATACATCAAATATAATCACAATCATGGCCATATCACATCACAGCACACCCCTGCAAAACAAAGTTAGACGCCTCTACTTTCTTTGCATGTTTTACGTGGTTTGGGGCTTTCGATAAGTGTCGTTCTAACTTACGAACAAGAACCACAACATTGATACTAGTATTGTTAATCACCCGTTGTAAATTGGATCTTAACTATGCTAGGAGAAACAGGCACCCGCAAAGCCACTTATGCAATACAAGTTGCATGTCAAGCGTGGAGCAAGTCTCATGAACGATGTCATGTAAGGTTAGCCCGGGCCGCTTCATCCCAACATCCCGCAAGATGCAAAGTACACAAGAAGAAATCGACAATAAAAGCATCAACGCCCACAATGACCATTGTGTTCTACTCGTGCAACAGATCTACATATAGACACGGCTCTGATACCACTGTAGGGTTTCGTAGCATGGAAAACAAAAAATTTCTACCGCATACAAACAAACAAGCCAAGATCTATCTACTAGATTGTAGCAACGAGTCGATGGAATAACTCACCCTCGAAGATTCCAAAGTGTTTAACGAGAGCGGATTCTCGTGGGTGATGTAGTCGTACTCTTCCCGATCTCAAGATCGCGTAGACGATCCTTCCGGCGTTGCGTTCCGGCAGCGCTCCCGCAGTCGGTCACACGTTCGGTACTCGACGAAGACCTTCCTCTCCCTTGTTCTAGCAGGCAGCGGAGGTTGTAGCACTCTCCTCGCGATTCCGGCAGCACAACGGCGTGGTACCGGAAGTAGAGGGGAGATCTCGCAGGGCTTCGCCTTAAGCCGGAGCGAGTATGGTGGAGTATGAGAGAGTCCCTCGGTGTTCTAGGGTTTAGACACACCAAGAAGGGGCTAGTGCCGGCGGCTAGGGTTTCACCTAGGCGGCGGCGGTTGCCCTAGGGCCAGCGGCGGCTTGGAGGCGGCGGCGGCGTGTGGCTAGGGTTTGGAGGAGAGGTACTTGTGTGTCCTAGGAGGGAGCCCTGCCCCTCCTTATATAGGTGGAGGGGCCGGCCGGCCAAGGGGGAGGGAGAGGAGTCCCTCCCCAACTCGGCTTGGAGGGGGCGCCGCCGGTTGGAGGAGGGAACTCCTCCCCAACTCGGTTTCCCCCTTCCTCCTCTTTTCCACTTTCCAAATTTAGCCGTTTGACTTTTTAATTTAGCTATTTGACTTTTCAAACTAGGATTTGAATTAATCCTTTATTTGGAACAGCGATGACACTTAGTACATGATGCAATCATACCAACTTGATACAACACATTCATGTACCCTTCCCCTCCGGAGTGCCGGACATTCCGGAACATTCTAGAACATTCCCGATGAAAACACCGGAACCATTCCCCAACTCCGAAACGGGACTTTCTTTATATGAATCTTATTCTACAGACCATTCCGGATCTCCTCGTGATATCTCGGATCCCATCCGAGACTCCGAACAACATTCGGTCTCTTTCTCATCATTCCATAACTACTCAAAACAACGTCGAATCCTTAAGTGTGTCTCCCTACGGTTCGTGAATTATGCGGACATGATCGAGACACTTCTCCGAACAATAACCAATAGAGGAATCTGGAAATTCATATGGCTCCCACATATTTCTACGATTACTTTGCGATCGAATGAACCACTTACATACGATATCAATTTCCCTTTGTCTCATGATATGTTACTTATCCGAGGTTATGATCGTCGGTATCTCTGCATACCTAGTTCAACCTCGTTACCGATAAGTACTCTTTTCTCGTTCCCGTGATATGTGATCCCTTGTGAGCCAGTCACATGCTTGCAAGCTAATTGGATGACATTTCACCGAGAGGGCCCAGAGTATATCTATCCGTCATATGGATGGACAAATCCCACTCTTGATCCATGTGTTTCAACCAATACTTTCCGAACACTCAATGCCACCTTTATAGCCACCCAGTTACGGTGTGGTGTTTGATGTCATCAAAGCATCCATCCGGCAAATGTGATATGCATGATCTCTTGGTCGAAGGAATTAGATTACTATGTATCAGAAAGCATATAGCAATTGAACTATTAATATGACTTGATCTTTATGCTACGCTTATCTATAGGAGTATGTCCATCATATCATTCTCCTAACGATATGATCTTGTTGTTAATAACATCTCAATGTTCATGATAGGGAAACCACAATCATCTATTAACCAACAAGCTAGTATTATATAGAGGCTTTACTAGGGACTTCAAATTAAGTTTACAAATCACACAAGTATTAATGTTTCCTTGTTAATACTATTATAGCATGAATGTAAACATTTATCATAAACACAAAGATATAATAATAACTACTTTTATTATTGCCTCTAGGGCATATCTCCAACACCCGCTGCCTCGGGCTGGCAGGCCAAAAGATGTTGTGCAAGTTCTCATTGCGAGCACGCATGAGTATATATGGAGCACATGCCTATGATTGTTTAGTACTTGGATGCTTTATCTTATTTATTTGTAATTGTCCTAGATCTTGAAGTTACATGTTTAGACTCGTCCATGCAACTCCCGTCCATCCATCCCTATGCCTACCGCACTCATATCCTACTGTTTGCTACTTGTAACGCCCCCGAATCGGGTCTATGCAGATCTCAGCATTTCCCGCCAAAATACGCATAGAAGCAATTCAAAGACGCCCACCAGACACTTTCGTGTGGGTGGGATTTGAATACAAGTAGTTTTATCATAGTAGTTTACAACGGAGTCCACAAGAACTTATATATACAACAACGACTCAACAAGTCAATAATACAAAAAGGTACAATAGGAAGATACAACTCAAGAAGGAAGCAAGATAGTATCCGAGTACGGATAAGAACCAAATGGGACTAAGAGTCCTGAAGAATAACCAAGCGGTGTCCAACCCTGCCTAGGCCAAGCCGGAAGGGTAACCTTGCTAACGTCGTCAATCACATACCTGTCAAGCCAAAAGGGTGCCGACAAAGGGCAAAGGAAAATAGAAAGAGAGCGGTCAGTACTGAGGTCAGTACACGGCGAGACTAGAATTCGGCGGTCCTCGCCTACATAGGTATGGTGGGCTCAGCGGCAGCAAAGCTTGCACTATCTAACTTATAGAGACACGCTACAACTTCGGCTATTAGAGCGAGATAAGAGAGCACGACACGATAACTATATATAACACCAAACATAACCCATCCGAAGATTTCCCCCTCGAAGACCAATCGACGAAGTCCCCTTGCGGAACACACGCGGTGGCAATTTTAGTTAAGTAGTTGTTTAGTTGATAGGGCTAATTACTAATCATATTATTAGAGGCAAAACATTAGTGGCGTTGTCTATGATCATGACACTGTACTCCTGAGACATCCATAACCGTGGACACACGACTTCTCGAAAAGATTTACCCTGCAGGGGTGCACTACTGTACCCAAACGCATGCTCAACCCTTCAGGAAACATATCACGCGTGCCATCCGAATCTCATAACAAGAACTGTCCCTTAACTATGCGTATATCCAAAGGCATCACCTACTGTGGGGAACCAACCAAGAGGTACGACGATTCTCAAGGAAGGCACAGCGTTTGCGCCTACTGGTGGATCGGGCCCTGCGGGGTAACCTATACACACCGTGGGTGTCGCCACCGTGTACCGCGATTTATGTATGCAATCCATGGCAATCCACCAAAACATCAAGTCCGAAGACATATCAACTCACCCATGTCCGAGGACATATTATGCGTATGCACCAAATGGAAAACCAATTTTGTAATCCTCTGGATATACGAATAGCGCCGGTAGTTGAGGAGGGATCCCAGAGGCCCCACATTTGGTTAGCGCGATCAACTCAGAACTGGTATCGTAGAACGAACAGGTCCTAGGTCGGCTCAAGCAGTTCCCAAAGGTGGTCCCTACCGGGGCCTTATCATTAGGTGAATCCATAACCATAACCAACATCACCAGATTAATTATCTTATCAACAACAATATCCAAGTATCATGTTCCACCTGTATGAGAGAGGTACTAAGCATGCCTACGACTCGCAAGGACAAGCTAGCTAGACAAACAAGGCAATAGGACAACCAAGGCAATATATTGGAGCACATAAATAAAGGAACGGTACTATAGCATCAACAATAAGGATAGCAATAGATCCAAGGAAGAAAGTAAAGACTATAAATGCAAAATAGGTAGAAGGGGGAGAATGCTCTCCTGAAAACATTGTCGAAGGTTCACCCGAAGATCGGGTCGACACTCGTATCAACTCATCGGCCTAGTCCGCGGAGAAGCAAAACACAATAAGAGGCAACGGCTGCAATATTTAATACTAGGAAGGAAGATCCAGCATGATTATAATATGATGCATGACATGGCAATATGCGGTCCTACTTAGCAATATTAAGCGGAATCGAGATCCTGACATTTAGTTAGATGGTTCATGTTGTTTAGATACCCCGCAATTTAAATGTTGTCTTAACAAGATAGAACATGGCATTGATTCGCTACACAATATTAAATGGAACCGGGACAAGATAAACATCACTCCCATATATTCCATATTTATTTAGTAGATGAATCGCTGTATAACCCCGAACAATAATATATGTATGCAAGCATGAATAATTTAACATGCACAAGTTATATTATATTTATCAAAATAGGGTATGGGAAAGGGGTCACACATTTGGGTTCGGAAGATTTTGGGGTGTTGATGAGATCGAATTCTGCGAAGAGGCCTAGGTGTTCCATCTTCTCGCGTCGGTACTGGTTGACAGTCTTTGCATCGAAAATCTTGGCGTCCATGGTTTCCAACATCACGAACATCGCCCATGAAGATCTTGTTGATGGTATACCATAGCATCAGTGATCTCGACTTAGCAGACCAAAGATGAAAACAAGATGAACTTTAACTTGCAGAACGGGAAACAAGGCCTCAACGAGATGATCTGAGCAACACCATCTTCATATCCACTTGCTCGAGCACCTAGTGAGATCCAGCAGCACATGACACAGAACACAAATATGTGAGGCAGGCGAACAACACAGTGGAGCTACTAAAGTAGCCGACACGGTCATGGTTGCACCTGAAGCGGCGTGCTTGAGGCAGGGTTGTGGCAGCCGCCGCTACCGAGGAGAGAGGAGGAGCGGGGCGATGCTGGTGTGGTGCTGTAGGTGGATGCAGGGAGAAAGGGCGGCACCATGCTGGGAGCACGCGTCCATCAGCGGGGGCGCGCGGGACGGCAAGGCGAGACAGGGAGCTCGAGGACGGAAGGAGGCGTTGATGGCCAAAGGGGAGAACGGCGATGGCGGGAGGACGTCCGGCGGTGTCCTGGGACCACGCGGCTTGCTACGGAGGAGGGATCCATGGCCGCGAGGTGGAGGCCAGCGGCAGGGACGGCCGAGGCCAGCGGTGGTCGTACGGCTCGACGAGGCGAGCTGGTCCAGGGCGACGCGGGCGGAGGCCGACGCCAGGGATCCGAGGAGGAGCGGAGTCGGGGCGAGGGCGTGCAGCGCCGGCCTCTCTGGGAGGAAGACGGGTAGGGGGCGAGTATTGAGGACCTAGTCCCGTGCGTGGAGTTCGCGTGCGTTCCAGGGCCGCGGGCAGTGTGCGTGCGTGTGGTACCTATGTGTGTGGTGTGTGTGTACGTGACAGGTGTGTGCGTGCGTTGAGTGGAGGCGTGTTGGGGTGGGGTGGTGTGTGTTGTGTTTGGGGTCGCGTGAGTGTGTGTGTGTTCTGTGGCCGGCGGCGCCAGGGTGTGGTGTTAGGGTAGGATTAGGGTTTAGGTGTGGCCGGCTATGGGGTTGTAGGTGGCCTTCGGTTGGGCCACTTGGGCTTGGCCAGTTGGCTGCCTCCCCTACTAAAAACATTTTTATTTTAAAACATTTTTGTAAATAGTTTTTAGGTAAACAAAATATTTAGAAAAGACCGGGGTTTTAATTTGAAATAAAAGAGGGGACTAATTGGAAAACAAAATAGGCTTTGTCGATAATATTTTAGAACAAAAATATGCATGATGATGTCATGTTGATGCGAAAATAAAATAACAAGCAATTTTATTTTGGAATATTTTTCCGGGGCATTACAACTCGACACCACTAACAAGGATCGCGTCCCGAGATCCAAGCAAGGACACCGGGGGGAAGGAGGTTTGATGATCGGATCTTCTTGCACCAGGGTGATGGTCACGACACCACTAACAAGGGTTCTTGTTCCGTTTAGAAATCGTCGGCACCACCAACAAGGGTTGTTGCTCGCATTCTTCTAGGAATCACTCCGGAGAGGCAAAGGATGAAGTAGAGGTATCAAAGATAAGGCCACCTTTAACTTTCATGGAAGGAGTAAAAGTCACATGGATCCACCACTTCAATGTAACAAGAGTGAATGATAAGAGTAGTGGTATGGTCATGACTCAATCCCGCACTCAAAGCATTACTATGTACATGAATAGAAGGATCATGCAACCAACTATCAGAATTTAGACTAAAGATCTTGACAATCGGTATTAACAAAAGATTCAGGTAGATGATGTTGTCGCAGAAGTTGCAGGACACCGGGAAACATTTGAAGAGGGATCAAGTTGAATGAAATTCAGATGTAGACCCACCATTACAAGAGGGGAAAGTTGAACCCTAAAGGTACGACGGAAGACCCAACAACGAGAATCCTAGACTTGAAGAAGGTAAGAAACCAGATTAAAACACGCAATGATCAGAGGAGAAAGAATAGAGATAAGGAGTAAAATCAGAGCTAATCAAATCTATCCAACGCATTTGTAGCAAAATAGTTTTGACACTAGACATCGGCTGTTAGCTAGGTTATCCTACAGGCTGGACCAGTGGGGTATCGTAAACCTTTGCTCTGATACCACTTGTAACGCCCCCGAATCGGGTCTATGCAGATCTCAACATTTCCCGCCAAAATCCGCATAGAAGCAATTCAAAGACGCCCACCAGACACTTTCGTGTGGGTGGGATTTGAATACAAGTAGTTATATCACAGTAGTTTACAACAGAGTCCACATGAACTTATATATACAACAACGACTCAACAAGTCAATAATACAAAAAAGGTACAATAGGAAGATACAACTCAAGAAGGAAGCAAGATAGTATCCGAGAACGGATAAGAACCAAATGGGACTAAGAGTCCTGAAGAATAACCAAGCGGTGTCCAACCCTGTCCAGGCCAAGCCGGAAGGGTAACCTTGCTAACGTCGACAATCACATACCTGTCAAGCCAAAAGGGTGCGACAAAGGGCAAAGGAAAACAGAAAGAGAGCTGTCAGTACTGAGGCCAGTACACGGCGAGACTAGAATTCGGCGGTCCTCGCCTACATATGTATGGTGGGCTTAGCGGCATCAAAGCTTGCACTATCTAACTTATAGAGACACGCTACAACTTCGTCTATTAGAGCGAGATAAGAGAGCACTACACGATAACTATATATAACACCAAACATAACCCATCCAAAGATCTCCCCCTCGAAGACCAATCGAGGAAGTCCCCTTGCGGAACACACGCGGTGGCAATTTTGGTTAAGCAGTTTGTTTAGTTGATAGGGCTAATTACTAATCATATTATTAGAGGCAAAACATTAGTGGCGTTGTCTATGATCATGATACTGTACTCCTGAGGCGTCCATAACCATGGACACACGGCTTCTCGAAAAGATTTACCCTGCAGGGGTGCACTACTGTACCCAAACGCATGCTCAACCCTTCAGGCAACATATCACGCGTGCCATCCGAATCTCATAACAAGAACTGTCCCTTAACTACGCGCATATCCAGAGGCATCAGCTACTGTGAGAAACCAACCAAGAAGTACGACGATTCTCAAGGAAGGCACAGCGTTTGTGCCTACTGGTGGATCGGGCCCTGCGGGGTAACCTGTACACACTGTGGGTGCCGCCACCGTGTACCACGATTTATGTATGCAAGCCATGGCAATCCAGCAAAACATCAAGTCCGTAGACATATCAACTCACCCATGTCCGAGGACATATTATGCGTATGCACCAAATAGAAAACCAATTTTGTAACCCTCTGGATATACGAATAGCGCCGATAGTTGAGGGGGATCCCAGAGGACCCACGTTTGGTTAGCGCGATCTACTCAGAACTGGTATCGTAGAACGAACGGGTCCTAGGTCGGCTCAAGCAGTTCCCAAAGATGGTCCCTACCGGGGCCTTATCATTAGATGAATCCATAACCATAACCAACATCACCAGATTAATTATCTTATCAACAACAATATCCAAGTATCATGTTCCACCTGTATGAGAGCCGTACTAAGCATGTCTACGACTCGCAAGGACAAGCTAGCTAGACAAACAAGGCAATATAGTGGAGCAGATAAATAAAGGAACGACACTATAGCATCAACTATAAGGATAGCAGTAGATCCAAGGAAGGAAGTAAAGACTATAAATACAAAATAGGTAGAAGGGGGAGAATGCTCGCCTGAAAACATTGTCGAAGGTTCACCCGAAGATCGGGTCGACACTCGCATCAACTCATCGGCCTAGTCTGCGAAGAAGCAAAACACTAGAAGAGGCAATAGCTGCAATATTTAATACTAGGACGAAAGATCCGGCATGATTATGATATGATGCATGACATGGCAATATACGGTCCTACTTAGTAATATTAAGCGAAATCGGGATCCCGACATTTAGTTAGATAGTTCATGTTGTTTCGATACCCCGCAATTTAAATATTGTCTTAACAAGATAAAACATGGCATGGATTCGCTACACAATATTAAATGGAACCGGGACAAGACAAACAACACTCCCATATATTCCATATTTATTTAGTAGATGAATCGCCGTATAACCCCGAACAATAATATATGTATGCAAGTATGAATAATTTAACATGCACAAGTTATATTATATTTATCAAAATAGGGTATCGGAAAGGGGTCACACATTTGGGTTCGGAAGATCTTGGGGTGTCGATGAGATCAAATTCCGCGAAGAGGCCTAGGTGTTCCGTCTTCTCGCGTCGGTACTGGTTGACAGTATTTGCATCGAAAATCTTGGCGTCCTTGGTTTCCAACATCACGAACATCGCCCGTGAAGATCTTGTTGACGGTATACCATAGCATCAGTGATCTCGACTCAGCAGACCAAAGATGAAAACAAGACGAACTTTAACTTGCGGAACGGGAAACAAGGCCTCAACGAGATGATCTGAGCAACACCATCTTCATATCCACTTGCTCGAGCACCTAGTGAGAGACAGCGGCACATGACACAGAACACAAATATGTGAGGCAGGCGAAAAACACGGTGGAGCTACCAAAGTAGCCGACCCGGTCACGGCTGCACCTGAAGCGGCGTGCTTGAGGCAGGGTTGCGGCAGCCGCCGCTGCCGAGGAGAGAGGAGGAGCGGGGCGATGCTGGTGTGGTGCTGTAGGTGGATGCAGGGAGAAAGGGCGGCACCATGCTGGGAGCACGCGTCCATCAGCGGGGGCGCGCGGGACGGCAAGGCGAGACAGGGAGCTCGAGGACGGAAGGAGGCGTTGATGGCCAAAGGGGAGAACGGCGATGGCGGGAGGACGTCCGGCGGTGTCCTGGGACCACGCGGCTTGCTACGGAGGAGGGATCCATGGCCGCGAGGTGGAGGCCAGCGGCAGGGACGGCCGAGGCCAGCGGTGGTCGTACGGCTCGACGAGGCGAGCTGGTCCAGGGCGACGCGGGCGGAGGCCGACGCCAGGGATCCGAGGAGGAGCGGAGTCGGGGTGAGGGCGTGCGGCACCGGCCTCTCTGGGAGGAAGACGGGTAGGGGGCGAGGATTGAGGACCCAGTCCCGTGCGTGGAGTTCGCGTGCGTTCCAGGGCCACGGGCAGCGTGTGTGCTGGTGGTACCTGTGTGCGTGGTGTGTGTGTACGTGATAGGGTGTGTGCGTGCGTTGAGTGGAGGCGTGTTGGGGTGGGGTGGTGTGTGCTGTGGTTGGGGTCGCGTGAGTGTGTGTGTGTTCTGTTTTGTGGCCGGCGACGCCAGGGTGTGGTGTTAGGGTAGGATTAGGGTTTTGGTGTGGCCGGCCGTGGGGTTGTAGGTGGCCTCCGGTTGGGCCACTTGGGCCTGGCAGGTTGGCTGCCTCCCCTACAAAAAATATTTTTATTTTATTTTTATTTTATTTTTATTTTAAAATATTTTTGTAAATAGTTTTAGGTAAACAAAATATTTAGAAAAGACCGGGGTTTTAATTTGAAATAAAAGAGGGGACTAATTGAAAAACAAAATAGGCTTTGTCAAAAATATTTTAGAACAAAAATATGCATGATGATGTCATGTTGATGCGAAAAGAAAATAACAAGCAATTTTATTTTGGAATATTTTTCCGGGGCATTACATGGTTGTGGTGTGAGGATCACATGTGTTCACGGAGTGTTAATGCTTTGCTCCAATGCTCTATTAAAAGGAGCACCTTAATTGTCAGTAGTTCCCTAAAGGCCCCGCTGCCACGGGCTGGCAGGCCAAAAGATGTTGTGCAAGTTCTCATTGCGAGCACGCATGACTATATATGAAGCACATGCCTATGATTATTTAGTACTTGGATGCTTTATCTTATTTATCTGTAATTGCCTTAGATCTTGAAGTTACATGTTTAGATTCGTCCATGCAACGCCCGTCCATCCATCCTTATGCCTATCGCACTCATATCCTACTGTTTGCTACTTGAAAGAATATTTCATAATTTCTAGTGTTTTGTGTGTTAGATAATAATATCAAAGACTATTTAATGTGTGTTAAAGTATTGCAGCTCTCTCTAAGGATAAACGGAAAATGAATCTGCCTTTGGGGGGCGGATTATCCGCCCCCACGTCCGCACCCACCATACCTGGCTCTTTATGCTAGACCATAAACCCTATACCCTAAACTCTACACCCGTCTAGATATATTTTTTTCACAAACCTAAAATATCTTATATTTTGAAACGGAGTGAGTACAATTGCTAAACGTATATATGTGACAATTTGGAAGAAAGGGCCGGGCACCCTTCAGGCCTGCACATATATAGTCAGAGCAAAGCATGTCGGGTAGAGCAAAGCATGTCGGGTAGTAGTTCAAGTGAGAAAGCATGGCCTGAGCTCCACACTCGGACGACCGGCCTGAGCATCATCACTGGCCACCCCCATCATTATTAGGGGGGCTGTACTGTTAGTGTTCTCATCACTATGTCTAGAGTTCAGATAAATCAACATAATTGTTACGGTTTAGGGTACACATGAACATGGCTAGTGCTCGGCCAACAATTACGTACACGCGGCTACGTTGAATCTGTTTGTTTAGGACTAAACGTACGTTTCCCGCGTAGCTGTGACCTGTGAGTGATCAGTACATTGAACCTCAATCCGAATCTAGCTAAAGCTGAGCACGTGTAAGTATTAACCACCAGCAGCGAATCTAGGGCGGAGACACTTGCATTTTCTTTCGATTCCTTGCTGCGCGCGCGTGTGTGTATGAGGTTTTCTTAACCGTTGATTAGGACATATTGACCGGTAGTATAGTGAGCTTGAGCTCTCAACCAAACGCCATGTGACGGCGTATGTACGTACATAGCATTGACCGGGAGTATAAAACACGAGCTCTGCACGCGTTTCTGTAACCACTACACATTGCCCTACTCGGACCCCGGCCCACCATCTTAGTGTATCTCTACTACTCCCTCCGACTCATATTAGTTGACTTAAATTTATCTAGATTCGGATGTATCTATTACTAAAACATGTCTACATACATCCGAATCTAAACAAATTTGCAAGTCACTTTTCCCTGATCTGTATGTGCTAGTCAATGTGTGAGGTGATTGTTAGGGTACAAATATGTATGTCACGATAACAAACTCTTGTCGTTATCGTGAGGGGTCGTGAGTGGCAAACTAATCTTGTAGATAAGAGATGAGATCGATCTCCTCTTTCTAACCTTCTATGCTATATAACACGCAACCGAGCCGAGCTCCAATGCATCATTCTCAAAATCCTCTCATGCGATTATATGGTATCAAGAGCACCATCTTCCTAAAACACATCTATGTGCCTTGTATCTCCCCTTTCTACCACCATGACCAATCCCCTTGTCGGCATCAACGTTGGAGAGAAGCTCACGAGAACCAAGTACCTCCTATGGCAGTCCCAAGTTATGCCTCCCATCTTTGGCGCCCGGTTGACGAGCATCCTCGATGAGAAGACCGAGCGCAATGGACGCCAGCAGTGCGGCAGCGGTGGACGCCGAGGAGGAGGCACGGGCGGCAACGACCGCGACTACACCACCTGCCAGTTTTTCGGGAAGCCTGCGCATAAAGCTCGAAACTGTGTCATCGCTACTCCAATGATGAAGAAGAGGAGGAGAAGAGCGTAAATTTTGCGCTCTATGGAGTGGACACCAACTGGTGTTGTGATATCGGTGCCAACGACCACATCACCGGTGAGCTCAACAAGCTCACCATGAAGGAGAAGTACAATGGTCGTAAGCAAATCCATGCGGCCAATGAACCAGGTATGAGCATTAGTCATGTTGGTCATGCAATTATTACAACCCCTTCTAAATCTGTGCATCTAAAAAATGTTCTCCACGTTCCACATGCTACAAAAAAACCTTGTTTCCGTTCATCATTTTAGCAAAGACAATAATGTCATCAAATTTTACGCGTGGTATTTTTAGGTTAAGGATCGGTCCACCGAAGAGGGTTCTTCTGCCAAAAATCAATTACTGGCTTCCTAGAATGAATGGGAGTTTTCCAAGTCTCTGACGGAGATATCTGGTTAGTGAACATATGTCAGAGCGCACTCGGCCGATGACCATATCTCATTCAAGAACGGTCCCATATTTTGTTCCATGATTGGCAGTAACAGTTTACATCTGGACCACTTCAACCGACCGTACGATCTACTAGCATGCAAAACACAGTACTGGTCCATGTTTTCCGTTGAGTAATGTCGTTTTCTTGCTCGTTTATTACCAACGGGAAGCGTTGTGTGCGCGAGTGACCATATTAACTTTAACTATCTCAAGCCAATGAACCGGGAGCCGCGTAATTAGTTTAAGTATACTAACCGTGTATGATTTGCTTGTGAGCAGAGTCAGATCGAGATGGTATATATTCTAGGTCCAGGTTACTGTCAAATCGGTCCAAATATTTGGGTCAAATATATAGCTGCATGAGAAATTCTTCATTCAGTTAGTTCTCATATAATTAACAAGGACGTACCTATACTTCGTAGTCCTCGAACTTAACTGCACCGGTCAACACGTACCTTGAAGAACAATTCTCTTGTCGAGGCCCATTAAATGAAAATCGCTACTTGGCAAATCAAGAAACTCAAGCACGGCTTGCGTGAAAGTCTAACCCATTTGTGGTTAGAGGCAGTTGTTCTGCCATTCGTTTAGTGAGAACGAAGTTGTAGTTAACCCCTCAGGCAAGTGGCAATTTCTTGGCAATTCCATACTATACAATTCCTAAATGAAAAGGTAATCTTGGCAATAAGTGGCAATTTCGAAGAAAGGGGCACCCTTCAGGCCTGCACACAGTCACATCAGGTCTTCGATTGTTCTCGCACTTTGGGTGTAAAGAGTCTGCTCTCATGCACTTGTCAAGGCTTCTTCAATTAGTTAGTGATTGCTTAAGCTTCTCTTGATGCCAACTTGGACTTTGGAGACCGGACATTTCGATATGTCAAACCGGGGTACGTAGTCACGGGAGATGGCCACTAGTGACTCATGTGACAGTCTAGCTCTGTCAAGAGAAGGACATCACATGATTATAAAATCCTATACGGAGGCATGCATTATTGGAGCGCAGAGCAAAGCACGTCGGTTAGTTCAAGTGAGAAAGCGTGGCCTCAACTCCACACTCGGACCGGCCTTAGCCACGCTTCCTGAGCATCATCACTGGCCACCACACCATTATTATTAGCGCGCGGGGGGGGGGGGGGGGGGGGGGGGGGCGTGTACTGTACAGCGAGTGTTTCTCATCACTACGTCTAGAGATCAGATAAATCAACATTACACTTATTGTACAGGGTCCAGGGGGTACACATGAACATGGACCATATGTTCAGGGTAAAACAAGGATCAACGCAACCTAGTTGGCTCTCAGCCAAGAATTACGTACACGCGGCTACGTTGAATCTGTTTGTTTAGGACTGCTGTAACGTATTCCGTGTAGCTGTGAGTCAGTACATTGAACCTGAATCCGAATCTAGGGAAGCATGTGTGCATGTGTCAATATATACTAACCACCAGCAGCAGGTAATCTAGGGCGGAGACACTTGCATTTTCTTTCGATTCCGTCCGTCACTCATACCATGCATTCATCATACCATGCGTCACGGTCACACGTGGCCTAATCACTCGTAGATAGTGAGCTCGAGTATATAGTACAGTATAAAACATGCGCTCTACACGCGTTTCTGTAACCACTACACGTCTGCAGAGCGTATCTCTACTAGCTCCGATCTCATATATATAGATTATCTCGACATGTATCTAGTCATTCATCATTTTCAATTCCTCACTCTCGCATAGATCTCATACTAGAATATTTATGTTGGATTATTTCGCTTCGATCGGCTGCAAAGGGAAAGGAAGGGCCAGTAAGCTAGGCAGGTAGCTAGTACTACCAATAACCCCAAGAGTGGACTTCGATCGTTGTCGCAGCTCGGGCTCGCCCACTTCTGCGCTATTGCCCCGTAGTTCCCTTGTCCTAGGCTCTATAAATTCCACATCCGACAGGGCGCGGCACTGATAATAAGCCCGACACCAAAAGGCGAGACTTGTTTTAGGTGTAGAAGCAGAAGTACAGACCTGCTCTAGTGTGAGACTGTGAGTAGTACAAAGAGAGAAAAAAAGATCGGAAACTCGGTATGGCGCTGGACACTCCGACCGCCGTGGTGCTGGAGCTGATGACGATGGCGCAGCAGTCCGCGGCGCACCTCGGGGAGCTGCTCATGGCCGCGTCCCATCCGATGGCGGCGGAGCACGGCCAGGCGCTCACCGCGGAGATCCTCCGCTGCTGCGACCGCGTCATCGCCGCGATCAGCATGGGCGCCACCGGCAAGAAGAGGAAGGTGATGCTTGGTGGTGTCATGCCGGCAAAACGAAGGTGCCAAATAAAGCTCGCTTGTCACTTGTATGCTAGCTAGAAGTGTAAAACCTAAAGCCTTGCGAGGATGTTAACGTTGATCTCGCAGGGCTCGTAGTGCGGAGGCGCACAGAGTGCTCGAGACCGGCACAGCGGCGGACGGGTTCGAGTGGCGGAAGTACGGGCAAAAGGACATCAATGGAAGCAAGCACCCGAGGTGCGCACGTGGTTTTAGCGGAAAGAAATCAATCTGCATATATCACCCCAGATGATCGATCAGAGTCTGACGCGTTTTCTCTCAGGTTCTACTACCGCTGCGCGTGCAGCGGCGAGGGCTGCGGCGCGACTCGCCGGGTCCAGCAGTCGCAAGAGGACCCCGCGGCGTTCGTGATCGCCTACTACGGCCAGCACACGTGCGGCGATTGCGCCGGCTACGCGTGCCAGCAAGGGGCAGCGCCGTTGCCTCCTGCCGTCATTGTCGACTCAAACGCAAACGCTGGCGGAGTCGTCAGCGTTGTTGATCCATATCAGAACGTGGAATCTCCTCTGCCGGTGCTCGACGCCGAGCAAAGCACGCGCCGTCACGGCGGCGACGATATGTTTGAGACGTCGCAGAGACGGTGGTCGTCTTCTTCCTCCTCCTCGTCCTCGTCGGAAGCTGAACTTGGCACTTCTCCTGTCCTGGAGTTTCTGGAGGGCGGTCTCGGAGTCGGATGGGAATCCGTCATCAATTACCTTGGCTTCGGCTGTGATCTCCCTCGGTTTGATATGCTTCAGTAGAGCATAGAAGCCTGCTCAGCGCAGTATATCGTTTGGTCCACGGATAAGATTTGGAGTACGTCAGTAGTTTACAGTGTAGGCGGGAGAGAGGGTATCTGCTATTTTTCCACTTTTTACCCCTAGTTAAGTTATGCAATATGTGACACTAATTACACCATCTAGTGAAATTTCATCTAGATTACCCTTTTAAAACTTTAGACTCAAAAGTATCAGGATGGTCACGAGGAATGAGATGAATGTTGAAGGTACCTGATTGTCGATGACGCCCTCTACCAAAGGAAATAGCTTACGGGTTTAAGGATGAATCTTTACATATTTCATCATGCCACATCCACGTAACATGTGAATGTTATCTAATAAAATGTGAAAAATGCAGAATGAATCAAATTATTATCAAAATATCATAAATGAGACATTTCTATAGAGTTCCATTAAATGTGTAATATCGGTCACAAAGTTACAATTGTGGGGTAAAAACTAGAGTTCGCCCTTCTTTTTCAACGGATTTATAATTCAAAAGGATTTAGAATTATGTTTGAGTATTTGGATTTAGTCAAGAATTGATAATTAGTAGCTCAAACTTTAAATAAATAACATAATCAAGAAAAAAAGGTATTTATTCCATAATTTTATTCAATAAATAAGTTACAAAATGTAACTTATGAAAATGATCAAGAATCTTTACAATAGTAATGAAATAAAAAAGGAACCTTATATATTGAGTAATAGTACAATCTTTATTACAAAGGAATAAAATAAAGATTACAAACGAATAAAAGAAATATTACAAGTGACTATTCTATAAAGAAAAAGAAAACCTAATCTAAAATCTTGAATATCCAAGTATTGTAGCTGCAAAAAACAAAACAAAAACTAAAAGAAAGAAAATTAAGGATTAAAATATGTTACTCTCAATATTGACAGTGAGTTGCACTATACACTTTTTCATCATTGAGTAATCTTTAAAGGAGCAAGTTTCACCAATATGAAAGAACTCAATATTTTATAATTTAAGCCAGAAGTCAAATAACTCCAAACAATAAGGAGGGGCAAGTTTCACCAGACAAGTAACTGTAACCAGATAAAAGTAACTTTCATATCCAGAGCATATCCACAAGGTGCAGCAGACACACAAGCATCACACACACCAAACTGCATGGTGTGTGCTGTCAGCACAGCATCAACAACACCAACAAACAAAACTACTCAGCACAGCCGTGGGAAGCAACTCCAACACCATTCCCTGGTTCATACACACCAAGCACAGCAGCCAAACCAAACCAGATTACACCAACCACAACCTTGATCATCTCACCAAGATGGTGACATAAGGAGGGGTAGATCCGGTGGATAGCAAGAACAAGGTCGAGCCACCAGGACCAGGAGTGGAGAGCTAGATCAAGGACAAGTCTAGGAGCTGGAAGTATCAAGAGGAGCACGAGATCAAGCTAGCCACACAACCAGCAAGATCAAGCCACAAGATCAACAACTTGCAACCCCAACCACACCCAAGTGTGATGAGTATCATAAAACATCCACATATTTTGTTCATCTTATTCAAATAGAAAAGCATGTGTTGTTTTACAATTTAAACCTCTCAGTGATCACCCAAGTGGGGTGAACCTATCATAGAGGAAATTTGAAATATAAAGGCAAGTAGTAGAATCTCAGACCAGCATCATAGATCCTGGTGATCACAAACAACTCATATATTCCAATATGTTCTCAAATAGCTTATAAAATGTGGGCACGTCTCCTAATGGAGTAGCACCTCAGATTTCATAAACTATATGCACCAACATTAAGCTATAAGCAAACCAATCATTTTAGCCAACTAGGATCCAAGGTCCAGTGAACAACCTTTATACTTAAGTATATCCATGAGGGACAGCAAGATAGGAATCTAGTTCCTAAGCCTCAGACCAACATCATAGGCATTGATGCTTAAAGAAAGAAGCTTACAATTTATCTTTAACAGATATCCAATCTTAAGCACTGACCATAGTAAAGCCCAGTAGTAGAATCACCACTTGTGTGCCATTCTAGGATGATGTCACAAGAACAAATTCTAAAACCAAGCCAAACAATTACTTAGCTTTCATAAATAAACCAGCAAGCCAATAACTATCATTTTCCTGGAAACAATAAACCAGGAATCAGGATCAAGTTTATATGTACAGAGTGTTACTGCAAGAAACGAATTAACCTCAATCTGCACATGAATCCACAAGCCAACATTTACTGGTGCAGTGAATCACCACTAACAGTGCTACTATTAGTACTAGAGTACTAACAGTAGAGAAACACACTAAGCATCAACCTAACCAACCAGGTTTCACAGTTATACCATCAGCTTAACCAAGCTTTATCACCAATTAGAGGCAACACTACTGAACCACTAGCATCAGATCAACAACAGCATCAGATCAACAACAACATCAGATAATCAAAACATGACAGAAAGCACTGAAGTGCAGTGAGCACAATCTTCACTAGGCATCACTACCAGATCAAATCATCATCTTACAAGCACAAAGAGGATGAATCCTAGAACCAGGAAAGAACCCTAGAACCAATATGAACCCTAATGAGGGATGGACACTAGTTACACACATCTGAACTCAGAGGAGGTAGAGGCGGTGATAACCAATAACCAACTCACCTGTGGTCCTCGCTGTAGAATAGAAGAGGAAGCAGAGGGGTCGACGAGCACGACGGCATGGGGAGCACCCCAAGGGGCCCTGCGACCCACACCACGCCAAGGCGGCGACCACAGCCACGCCTGATGGCGAGGAACACCACCACAGCACATGGGAGCAGCGGCGACGATAGCACCAGCACCACCCCAAACCATAGGGTTCGGGACAGAGCCGATCTGGCCACAGGAGGGCTCCAGGTCCAAATCGAGTTGGACGGGAAGGTGGAGCATGGTCGACAACCTCGCCCTGCACCACGGCAGTGGCCAGGGAGGACCACGACGGCGAGCAGCGCACGGCGACGGCGCCATCGACCACGGGGTCGAAGAGGAGAAGAGAGATGAGAACGAGAGGGTGACAGAGAGAGAGTGGGATGGATGGGCCAGGACCCCTTTGGGGTGTCGTTTTGGCTCTGCCCAATTGGGCCACAAGGGCCAATAAACCCAACACAGTCAGCCCAAATCACTTAAAGCCAGTTTTTAATAAATGAGAAAAGACCAAAATGCCCCTGAATTTAGAGAAATTCTAGAAAATAAAATATAAATCCAAAAATTATAAATAAAATATTTTTGGATTCACAATAATCCAAACAATCCAAATAAATTAATAAATAGAATTTTAGGCATATAATTTTTATTAAGAATTTTGTAATATATATATTCCTTATGGAATTTTATAAAATTATTGAAAGATGATAAAAATAAATAAAAATCACATTCATTATATATTAATATTGTAGTATTTTAGAAAAATACTAAACAAATATTTAATATCAAATTTTGGTATTTAAATAATAATTCCTAAATTAATTATTAAATAAATAAAATTCAAATAAATGAATTAAAATAAAAAAATACAATATTCAATAAATATTAAAAAAATAATATTTGTAAATTCTTGATTATTAAAAATATTTTTTATAATTTAAATAATGGGGGAGATACACACAAAACTAAATAGGTGCATGACATTACTATGCATAATCATTTTGCTTCTTTAAATATTGTCCTTACTGGGTAATAATGATGTTTTGTAGACATAGAATCTCAAGGTCCAGTGCAAGCATCCGACTTAACTACCTTGCAATAACAAGGCAATTTCATCACTTGCTCATGTCCTTTGAAGAGTCATTATCAAAGTATTTGCAAATTGTGTGTTATCATATATACTCCAAAGAAAGAAAATATTATTTTCACAAAAAAAGAAATCTTAGATATCATCCTAAGTGATGATATAATGGAGCAAGAGAACTTAGGGTTCTATTTGCAACAATGATGATCAATTAGGGACTTAATAACCCATGACATCAGTGATTCTAGCGCCGTATATCACATGTTAGCCATGAGATTTGGAATGGGACAGAGAAGTCAGCTGTATCTTCTTACTCTCGCATGTAGCCGGATGTGTAGGTCGTGGTTGTTATCCTCGTAGAGTGCATAGTAATTGGTAATTCGTAGAGGATATGCAGCATATGGATGGGAACCCTCAACGTCCCACGATAGTTCTACCATCTGACGGTCTATACAAACCATTGCCGTAATTCAATATGTGGGCATGGTGTACACCAAGGAGGCATGCGAGGTCACGAAGGGGGCAGTGATGGGCTTGGATCACCTACTGGGCCCCACATCATGGAATTATGGACGGGAAAGTATGCTCGGTTGTGCAACAAGGAGTTGATCTCTCATGGGTAAAGTAACGCACCTCTGCAGAGTGTAAGAATTGTAACTTGTTACTCCCTGTTCCGGGAAGGAGCTACGAACGCGGCAGGAAAGGAACTCCATGAAAGATCTGGTCAACCTGTGAAGGCTGATGGTCATAGATTTTTTATAATAAAATCAATCTTTGATGAAAGATTTACAAAAACTGCATAGTACCAAAGACTTATAGTCTGAGGTGGTAGTTAGAGCATCAAAATAACCACCTTGCATATAATGAATTTGCTAGGTAATGTTGTTACTCATCCTTTCCTTTGATCCCTTGCTTAGACTCTGAGGATCCAGAAGATACGCCAATGTATGCAGCCGAATGCCAAGAAGATGTGTTCTACGAGGAGCCTGACCTGTCAGGAGGTGTTGAAGGAGTGGATTACGAAATCCACTATGGTGTCGATGGCAACGAGTCAAACTAAGTGCCCTAGTTAGTAGTAACCGACGGAGCCGAGCAGCATGAACCAATAAGCTGCTGAGCTCAACTCCTAGTTGGAGTTGCTACGTTGAATTCCGCTGAAAGACTTTATATTTTGGTTTGTAAGTTGAATCCTTTTGAAGTATTGAACTTCTGGTATTGTAATAATAATAATGTGTGAATGTTTGTAATATGGACCCACAATGTTTCTGTTGTACCACTCTGAGGGATGTGATATTTACAGAACGGTGTTCTGTGAATGTCATGTCAACGACTATAGTGTACTACACATGCAGTGGTATGCTGGGTCACCACAGTTGGTATCAGAGCAAATTTCTTTGACCTTAAGTTGGAAACCTAGTAAGGGTATTACCTGTAGGAGTGTGTAGCAACGATAAAGAATTATCTGAAAGAAATATAATGGGTATTCAAATGAGAATATTCCATTATATGTTTTAGTGCGATAATTCTTTGTTATGATGCAATATATTATTGGTTACTAATAAAAATATTTTTCTTATATACAAAGCTATGGCACCAAAGTTTCCAAAACAGACTTTGGTAAGGAAAGAGGAGACTCTTGATGATTAACAAGGATCATTCACAGACCAACTTTGTCAACTTTTAAAGATTTTTATTTGTCCAACTAGAATTCCAGTGAATACCATAACCTACTATGATGGTCGGATGTTATCCAAGTATCGTGTGAGTATCCAACTTCTAGAGAAGCTTGGATTGTATCACGATTTACCTATAAGAGAAGGTAGGAGTCACTTAGCAGCATATCATGTTGCCGTTGTGGAGGCGATAGCTAATATCCGGGAGCATAAAGCCAAGAAGTTAGAGGGTAGCACATTTTCTGTGATACCTCATGATTCTATAGACTCGGAGCCTGTACCGGATCATCTTACTTTAGTTAAGAAGCATCCTAAGTTAGCTTCCAAGTTTTTGGATAGATATCAAACACTTGTTGCGTCTTTTTATAAGACACATCAAGTGATTGTTGAAGATAAAAATGACATGTTAGAGGATCTAACTGATCCGGAAAGGAGGAAGCAGTTAGCTTTCCAGTTGAGTAAGGAAGCGAGTAGTAGTATAAAACCCAACTTTAACGATATACCTATAGATCATGAATCTTTTACACTATATCCTTATTCACCAAGGCCTGAACCTATATATGATCCTACTGTGGATATGAGGTGTGCAGTACCACAAGGTTCAGAGGATGGTTCTGATTCAGAACTTCCTATTGAGAATTCTGATGGTTGGATAATGGGATCATATGAAGGATCTCATGAACACCAGATGTCCATAGATGGTTCTGACAGAAATGTTGGACAATCTAGCTGGATGGGTGCAAGAATTAACCCTAGTAACAGTAGTAGCAATACCATATTCATAAATAATCAGGATGAAGAAGATCCTGAGGAGAGAGTGTTTGAATCATCAACATCTTCTCAAAGCCCAGGGAATATACATTATCCGGTGTTTAACTATCTTGCCAAAAGGAGCACCTGGGGAGCAGCAGGATCTGCGTATTCTGTTGACAACTAAGGAATGAAGCTCAGGAGATGCAAGTGGGAGATAATGTTGAATATGTTTCTGAAGACTTTTCAACTGAGCTGGAGGGAGTCAATGCGCTTAGGTTGAGTAATGACTCAAGTCTTGACACTTCAGATACTGAGTATGTTCCTTCTGGAAGGCCATTTGTTCCACAAACTGTGCGACGAACGTCACGTCATCACGGTTGGACATCAAGCATGTATGATGAGAGTAGTTAATACTAGAAGTAGGCAACTATTTAGAGGTATCGAGTACCGTGTATTGTAATCCGTGAAATAAGGTAGTTAGATAAATGAGGTAGTGTTGTGATTATACCCATATGGTATATGTTGTAATGGCTTGTATTATTATGATATTGTAATGTATAATATGTGAAATTCATATTTGGATTTTATTTGGATTTTCACTGTGTGAGTAGTTCTGTGCGTAAAGTCGAGCTCAGAACACATGTGCATGATGTAATTATGAGTATTCGCTTTATGTGCAGGACTAGGGGATCATGGACGGGTTTAGAGACCGAATCTGAACAGCAGCGGATGGAACGTGAGGCCAAGGAGAAGGTCGATGCAGATGCAGCAAATCAGGGAACGTTACCACCACCACCACCGATGAGGACGTTAATGGAGCAGAACTTTATGCAGTGTATGCAAATGATGCAAGAGACCCAGAACAAGTTCATGGAGGAGTTGCTGGGACGATCAAATCAGAGGGCACCTGAAGGTAGAGGAGTGAGTCTTTCTGACTTCCAGAATGCAAGGTCGTTACCTTTTGCATCAGCTCCTGAACCAATGGATGCATAATATTGGCTAGCAGATACAGAAAGAAAGTTGAAGACTGTAGGTTGCAATGATGAGGATAAATTGAGGTATGCAACTCATCTTCTGACTAGACCTGCAGCATCATGGTGGGAAAATCAGTTAGCAATTCAACAGCCAGGAAGGGAGTACACCTAGGAGGAGTTCAAGCAGAGATTCCGTGAATATCATGTTCCGGAGAGTGTTATGGAGTTGAAGCAGAGAGAATTTGAGGAGCTTCAACAGGGATATACTAGTATCATGAAGTATATTCGGGAGTTTAGTCAACTGTCTCATTATGCTGAGGAAGATGTTAATGTAGGGGTTCGTAGCGTGAAAAACAAAAAAATTCTACCGCATGCACACAAACAAGCCAAGATCTATCTACTAGATTGTAGCAACGAGTCGATAGAAGCACTCACCCTCGAAGATTCCAAAGCGGTTAACGAGAGCAGATTCTCATGGGTGATGTAGTCGTACACTTGTCGATCTCAAGATCGCGTAGTCGATCCTTCCGGCGCTGCGTTTCGGCAGCGCTTCCGCAGTCGGTCACACGTTTGGTACTCGATGAAGACCTTCCTCTCCCTTGTTCTAGCAGGCAGTGGAGGTTGTAGTTCTCCCCTCGCGATTCCGGCAGCATGACGGAGTGGTGTCGGAAGTAGAGGAAAGATCCCGCAGGGCTTCGCCTAAGCCGGTTCGAGTTATGGTGGATCTAGGGTTTCCCGGTGATCTAGGGTTTAGAAGACCTGGAGGAGGAGGAGGTGTCGTCGGCGATGAGCGGCGGCGGCTGGCGGCGCGTGTGTGGAGGGGCTAGGGCTTGGTGTTTTGGGGCAGCCCTCCCCCTCTATTTATGAGATATGGTAACCTTGGGAGGGGTGGGTTTGAATCCAAACCCAAACCCAAGTTGGATTGAGAGAAGGACATGTTTCTTCTTCCACTAGGAAACCATTTTTCCAGATTGACTTTTCAAACTTCCCGTTTGACTTTCAATTTAGAGCTTTAATTCTCTCTTGCAAATGCCCAAACCAAGTGACCTAGGATATGATCCAATCATTCCACTTAACCATGACATATTCATGGACCATTACCCTTCCGGTCCGGTGAACCTTCTAGACCCTTCTAGAACCTCTCCGATGAAAATATCGGAATCTTTCCCGAACTCCGGAATCGGACTTTCCTTATATGAATATTATTCTCCGGACCATTCTGGATCTCCTTGTGATATCTCGGATCCCATCCGAGACTCTGAACAACATTCGGTATCCCTACTAACATTCCATATCTACTCAACAACATCGAATCCTTAAGTGTGTCTCCCTATGGTTCGTGAATTATGCGGACATGAACGAGACACTTCTCCGATCAATAACCAATAGAGGAATCTGGAAATTCATATGGCTCCCACATATTTCTACGATTACTTTGTGATCGAATGAACCACTTACATACGATACCAATTTCCCTTTGTCTCAGGATAGTTTACTTATCCGAGTTTTTGATCGTCGGTATCTCTGCATACCTAGTTAAACCTTGTTACCGATAAGTACTCTTTTCTCGTTCCCGTGATATGTGATCCATTGTGAGCCAGTCACATGCTTGCAAGATAATTGGATGACATTCCACCGAGAGGGCCCAGAGTATATCTATCCGTTATATGGATGGACAAATCCCACTCTTGATCCATGTGCCACAACACATACTTTCTGAACACTCAATGCCACCTTTATAGTCACCCAGTTATGGTGTGGTGTTTGATGTCATCAAAGCATCCTTCCGGTGATGGTGATTAGCATGATCTCATGGTCGAAGGAATTAGGTTACTATGTATTAGAAAGCTTATAGCAAATGAACTATTGAAATGACTTGATCTTCATGCTACGCTTATCTATAGGAGTATGTCCATCATACCATTCTCCTAATGATATGATCTTGTTATTAATAACATGTCAATGTTCATGATCGAGAAACAACGATAATCTATTAATCAACAAGCTAGTATTATAAAGAGGCTTTACCAGGGACTCTAATTTAGTTTACAAATCACACAAGTATTAATGTTTCTGGTTAATATTGTTATAGCATGAATGTAAAGATTTATCATAAACACCGAGATATAATAATAACCACTTTTATTATAGCCTCTAGGGCATATCTCCAACAGTTAACACAGAAGAGAAGCGGAAGAAGCGTTTCCTTCATGGGTTAAATCCATTTGTAAGGATGCAATTAAGGTTGGCTAATAAGCAAACTTATCAGCAGTTGCTAGCTGCAGCTATCACTTTCGAAGATGACTACAAGAATGTCCAAGAGGATAGGAGGAAGAGAGCCAAGAAGGAAACCAAGAGAATTCAGGCAAGTAAACCTAAACCCAATCTGGAGTTCAAACCCCGGAACAAGGCCTACGGTAACAATAACAATAACAAGGGCAGTGGAGGAAATCAATCCAATCCTGGGAGGAATGTTATTTGTAACAACTGTGGAATTCCAGGGCATTTCCAGAGGGAATGCAAAAAGCCTGTAGTGATCTATTACGGTTGTGGTCAGAAGGGGCATATCAAGCCCGACTGTCCGAGCAAACCACCAGGTGGTTGTCCTACCAAGGGAGGAGGACAATCCAGTGGAGGAAATGGATAGCCCAATCGAGGAGGAAATAATGTCAATAACAACAATGGCAAGAGGAACAGACCTACCGGGAAGCTAAATTGCGCAACCCTTGAGAAGGTGGATAATTCGGAGCATGCAGTGATAGGTGCGCTCAATATCCTTACCAATCCCGGCAAAGTTCTATTAGATACTGGTGCAACTACTTCATTCATTTCTGAAGAATTCTGTGATAAATTCGGGATTAGAAGGGCAACGTTAGAAAACCCTATGATAGTAGTTATGGCAGGGGAAATGTGATTGTACGCCACATTAAACAAGATCAGGTTATATCGATCTGTGGTTATACATACTTTGCAGACCTTTACGTGATTCCTTTGAAGGGAATTGCAGTAGTGCTGGGGATGGACTGGATGATGGAACATGGGGCTCAGATAAATTGTGAGGAGAAAATTGTCTCCATCAAAACTCCAAGTGGAGCAAGGATAGTTTATCAAGCAGATAAGCACAGTCATATCATGGTGGATCTGCAGTTGAACTCAATGAAAGAGGTCAAATTGGAAGATATTCCCATAGTAAATGAGTTTCAAGATGTTTTTCCAGCAGAGCTACCTGGAATGCCACCAGATCAGGAAATAGAGTTCACTATTGACCTAATTCCAGGTACAACACCAATATCTCAAGCACCATATAAGATGGGACCAAAAGAATTAAAAGAACTCAAAGAGCAAATTGATGAGTTAGCCAGAAAAGGATTTATCCAGGAAAGTGTATCCCCATGGGGAACACCAGTAATCTTTGTGGATAAAAAGGATGGTGGTAGAAGGATGTGTGGAGACTACAGAAATCTGAACAATGTTACCATAAAGAATAAGTATCCTTTACCAAGGATTCAAGATTTGTTTGATCAAGTGAAAGGAGCCGGAGTATTTTCAAAGATCAACCTAAGCTCTGGATACCATCAAATAAAAATTAAACCTGAAGATGTTCCAAAGATAGCATTTGTCTCAAGTTATGGACACCATGAGTATCTGGTAGTACCATTTGGTTTGACCAATGCACCAGCAATATTCATGAATCTGATGAACAAAATCTTCATGCCATATTTGGATAAGTTTGTCATAGTCTTCATTGATGATATTCTGATCTATTCCAAAAAATAAGGAAGAGCATGCTGATCATTTGAGAATCGCATTGCAGAATCTAAGAGAACATAAACTTTATGCTAAGTTCAGTAAATGTGAATTTAGGCTAGATGAGGTAGAATTCCTCGGTCATGTGATCAGTAAATATGGAATTGTTGTAAATCCATCCAAAGTTCAATTAGTACTGGAGTGGACTGCACCAACCAATGTGAAACAAATTCGAGATTTCTTGGGGATGGCTGGTTATTATCGGAGATTCATTGAAGGTTTCTCCAAAATAGCTGGACCAATGACCAAGTTGTTAAGAAAGAATACACCATTCAATTGGGATGAGAAGTGTGAAGCAAGTTTTCAGGAGTTGAAGACCAGGTTAACCACAGCTCCAATCTTAGCAGTTCTAGAAATAGGGAAAGACTTTATAGTATACTATGATGCATCTAAAGAAGGTTTGGGTTGTGTGTTAATGAAAGATCGGAAAGTGATTGATTATGGTTCAAGACAATTGAAACCACATGAAGTCAACTATCCAACTCATGATTTAGAGTTAGCAGCAGTAGTGTTTGCGCTGAAAGGATGGAGGCATTTTCTTTATGGAGCCAAATGTGAGTTATACACTGACCATAAAAGTCTTAAATATTTCTTCACCCAAAAGTAATTGAATATGAGGAAGAAACGTTGGTTGGAACTAATCAAAGATTATGATTTAACAATCAAGTATAATCCAGGGAAAGCAAATGTTGTAGCAGATGCTTTAAGCCGAAAAAGTGCAGATATTCAGCCTAGCAATAGGGAGCTACCAAAAGAGTTACAAATGGACTTAGAAAGATTAGAGCTTCAATTCATTAGAACAGAGGTTCTTGGAGGATTGGCTACTATGCAGGTAGTTGCAGAGCAGGACAGTGATCTTAAGCACGAAATTTTTAGACATCAAGCAGAAGATCCTTTCATTGCTAAGGAAATTCGGAGGATATCTCAAGGGCAAAAATCAGTTTTTCGCCTTGGATATTATGAGTCTTTGTGGTTCCAAGATCGTCTTTGTGTTCCAGATGTAACTGAGATTCATGATGTCATACTCAGAGAAGCACATGAAACACCATATTCTATACATCCAGGAAGTACTAAGATGTATATGGATTTGAAAGAACTATTTTGGTGGAATAACATGAAAAGGGACATTGCTAAATATGTATCAGAATGCCATACTTGCCAAAGGGTGAAGGCTGAACATCAAAGTCCAGCAGGACCATTGCAACCCTTGGAAATTCCCGAATGGAAGTGGGAGGAAATAGGTATGGACTTCATCACAGGATTGCCCATGACACCTAAACAGAAGGATATGATATGGGTAATTATGGATAGACTCACCAAAAGTGCACATTTTATTCTGGTAAATCAGAAGGATAATGCCGAGAAGTTCGTAGAAGTTTATGTCAAAGAAATAGTAAGCAAGCACGGAGTGCCCAAAAGAATTTTATCTGATAGGGGATCGGTGTTAGCATTTTGGAAGCAATTACATGAAGCACTTGGTTCAAAGTTAGACTTTAGCACAGCTTATCATCCAGAGACAGGGGTTCAAATAGAAAGAACAAATCAGATACTATAAGACATGTTAAGAGCTTGTGCATTAGATTTTGGAGGTACATGGGAAGATCATCTACCATTGGCACAATTTTCCTACAATAATAGCTATCAGAGTAGTCTGAAGACAGCTCCATATCAGGTTCTATATGGAAGGAAATGTCGATCACCAATATGTTGGTATGAGCCTGGAAGTAGCAAATAATTTGTGCCAGACTATATCAAGGAAAACCAAGATATCATTGATAAAATCAAGGATAGATTGAAAATAGCTCAAAGCAGACAGAAAATTTATGCTAATCAAAGTCGAAGATCATGGCATCCGAAAGTGGGAGACATGGTATATTTCAAAGAAAGTCCAATGAAAGGGGTTAAAAGGTTCGGAGTTAAAGGAAAATTGAGTCCAAGATATATTGGGCCATTCAAGATACCGAGTCAAAATAGGACTATAGCTTATGCTTTAGAGTTACCCTCGAGATAGGCTCAAGTTCATAATGTTTTCCATGTGTCACAACTTCGTAAATGTTTGAAAGTTCTGGATGATGCAATCACACATCAAGAGATAGAGTTACAAGCAGACTTGACCTATGTGGAGAAACCCTATAAAATTTTGGAAGAAAACTGGAAAAGGTTGAGGAACAGGGCAATCAAATACTGCAAAGTACAGTGGGAACATCACCCCGAAAGGGAAGCCACTTGGAAGAAAGAAGAGGATTTAAGAAAAACCTATCCAGAACTATTCAGGTACACTTCAACAAACTTCGGGACGAAGTTTAATTTAAGGGGGGAAGTCTGTAACATCCTAGCATTTAGGAATCAATGAAGGGTAGATTTAGGAATCTATGAAATTGCATGCATTCATCTGTAAAAATGTGGGTCAAATTTTCGCCAAATAAAAACCTAAAGTGATCAAAGTTTCTTTCATTCTTTGAGATTAGGTATAGTCTTGGAGAATGATTGTTATAAACTTTGATATGATCTTTGTGGATTAGTGTGTTTTGGGAAATGAAATTTGAATCTAAACTTGAGTGTTGGATTTATAATTCAAAAGGATTTAGAATTATGTTTGAGTATTTGGATTTAGTCAAGAATTGATAATTAGTAGCTCAAAATTTAAATAAATAACATAATTAAGAAAAAAAAGTTATTTATTCCATAATTTTATTCAATAAATAAGTTACAAAATGTAACTTATGAAAATGATCAAGAATCTTTACAATAGTAATGAAATAAAAAAAGGAACCTTTATATATTGAGTAATAGTACAATCTTTATTACAAAGGAATAAAATAAAGATTACAAAAGAATAAAAGAAATATTACAAGTGACTATTCTATAAAGAAAAAGAAAACCTAATCTAAAATCTTGAATCTCCAAGTCTTGTACCTGCAAAACAAAACACAAACTAAAAGAAATAAAATTAAGGATTAAAATATGTTACTCTCAATATTGACAGTGAGTTGCACTGTACATTTTTTCATCATTGAGTAATCTTTAAAGGGGCAAGTTTCACCAATATGAAAGAACTCAATCTTTCATAATTTAAGCCAGAAGTAAAATAACTCCAAACAACAAGGAGGGGCAAGTTTCACCAGACAAGTAAGTGTAACCAGATAAAAATAACTTTCATATCCAGAGCATATCCACAAGGTGCAGCAGACACACAAGCAGCACACACACACACCAAACTGCATGGTGTGTGCTGTCAGCACAACATCAACAGCACCAACAAACAAAACTACTCAGCACAGCCGTGGGAAGCACCTCCAACACCATTCCCTGGTTCATACACACCAAGCACAGTAGCCAAACCAAACCAAACCAAACCAGATTACACCAACCACAACCTTGATCATCTCACCAAGATGGTGGCATAAGGAGGGGGTAGATCAGGTGGATAGCAAGAACAAGGTCGAGCCACCAGGACCAGGAGTGGAGAGCTAGATCAAGGACAAGTCTAGGAGCTGGAAGTATCAGGAGGAGCACCAGATCAAGATAGCCACACAACCAGCAAGATCAATCCACAAGATCAACAACTTGTAACCCCAACCACACCCAAGTGTGGTGAGTATCATAAAACATCCACATATTCTGTTCATCTTATTCAAACATAAAAGCATGTGTTGTTTTACAAGTTAAACCTCTCAGTGATCACCCAAGTGGGGTGAACCTATCATAGAGGAAATTTGAAATATAAAGGCCAGTAGTAAACTCTACCAAATCCACCAGAATCTCAGACCAGCATCACAAATCCTGATGATCATAAACAACTCATATATTCCAATATGTTATCAAATAGCTTATAAAATTTGGGCACATCTCCTAATGGAGTAGCACCTCGAATTTCATAAACTATATGCACCAACATTAATCTATAAGGAAACCAATCATTTTAGCCAACTAGGATCCAAGGTCCAGTGAACAACCTTGATACTTAAGCATATCTATGAGGGACATCAAGATAGGAATCTAGTTCCTAAGCCTCAGACCAACATCATAGGCATTGATGCTTAAATAAAGAAGCTTACAATTTATCTTTAACAGATATCCAATCTTAAGCACTGACCATAGTAAAGCCCACTAGTAGAATCACCACTTGTGTGCCTTTCTAGGATGGTGTCACAAGAACAAATTCTAAAACCAAGCCAAACAATTACTTAGCTTTCATAAATAAACCAGCAAGCCAATAACTATCATTTTCCTGGAACCAATAAACCAGGAATCAGGATCAAGTTTATATGTACAGAGTGTTACTGTAAGAAAGTAATTAACCTCAATCTGCACATGAATCCACAAGCCAACATTTACTGGTGTAGTGAATCACCACTAACAGTGCTACTATTAGTACTAGAGTACTAACAGTAGAGAAACACACTAAGCATCAACCTAACCAACCAGGTTTCACAGTTATACCATCAGCTTAACCAAGCTTTATCACCAATTAGAGGCAACACTACTGAACCAATAGCATCAGATCAACAACAGTATCAGATCAACAACCGCATCAGATAATCAAAACATGACAGAAAGCACTGAAGTGCAGTGAGCACAATCTTCACTAGGTATCACTACCAGATCAAATCATCATCTTACAAGCACAAAGAGGGATGAATCCTAGAACCAGGAAAGAACCCTAGAACCAATATGAACCCTAATGAGGGATGGCCACTAGTTACACACATATGAACTCAGAGGAGGTAGAGGCACGGGTGATAACCAAGAACCAACTCACATGTGGTCATCGCTATAGAATAGAAGAGGAAGTAGAGGGGTCGACGAGCACGACGGCACGGGGAGCACCCCAAGGGGGCGCTGCGACCCACACCACGCCAAGGAGGCGACCACAGCCACGCCTGATGGCAAGGAACACCACCACAACACACGGGAGCAGCGGCGGTGACAGCACCAGCACCACCCCAAACCCTAGGGTTCGGGACGGAGCCGGTCTGGCCATAGGAGGGCTCCAGGTCCAAATCGAGTTGGACAGGAAGGTGGAGCATGGTCGACAACCTCGCCCTACACCACGACAACGTCTAGGGAGGACCACGACGACGAGCAGCGCACGGCGGCGGCGCCATCGACCACGGGGTCAAAGAGGAGAAGAGAGATGAGAACGAGAGGGTGACAGAGAGAGAGTGGGTTGGATGGGCCAGACCCCTTCGGGGTGTCGTTTTCGCTCTGCCCTATTGGGCTACAAGGGCCCAATAAACCCAACACAGTCGGCCCAAATCACTTAAAGCCAGTTTTTAATAAATGAGAAAAGACCAAAATGCCCCTAAATTTAGATAAATTCTAGAAAATAAAATATGAATCCAAAAATTATAAATAAAATGTTTTTGGATTCACAATAATCCAAACTATCCAAATAAATTAAGAAATAGAATTTTAGGCATATAATTTTTATTAAGAATTTTGTAATATATATATTCCTTATGGAATTTTATAAAATTATCAAAAGATGATAAAAATAAATAAAAATCGCTTTCATTATATATTAATATTGTAGTATTTTAGAAAAATACTAAACAAATATTTAATATCAAATTTTGGTATTTAAATAATAATTCATTTATTACTAAATGAAATAAAATAAAAAATACAATATTCAATATATATTAAAAAAATAATATTTGTAAATTCTTTATTATTAAAAATAATTTTTATAATTTAAATAATGGGGGAGATTACACACAAAACTAAATAGGTGCATGAAATTACTATGCATAATCATTTTGCTTCTATAAATATTGTCCTTACCGGGCAATAATGATGTTTTGTAGACATAGAAGCTCAAGGTCCAGTGCAAGCATCCGACTTAACTACCTTGCAATCACAAGGCAAGTTCATCACTTTCTCATGTCCTTTGAAGATTCATTATCAAAGTATTTGCAAATTGTGTGTTATCATATATACTCCAAAGAAAGAAAATATTATTTTCACAAAAAAACAAATCTTAGATATCATCCTAAGTGATGATATAATGGAGCAAGAGAACTTAGGGTTCTATTTGAAACAATGATGATCAATTAGGGACTTAATAACCCATGACATCAGTGATTCTAGCGCCGTATATCACACGTTAGCCATGAGATTTGGAATGGGACAGAGAAGTCAGCTGTATCTTCTTACTCTCGCATGTAGCCGGATTTGCAGGTCGTGGTTGTTATCCTCGTAGAGTGCATAGTAATTGGTAATTTGAGAGGATATGCAGCATATGGATGGGAACCCTCAACGTCCCACGATAGTTCTAGCATCTGACGGTCTGTACAAACCATTGTCGTAATTTAATATGTGGGCATGGTGTACACCAAGGAGGCATGCGAGGTCGCGAAGGGGGCAGTAATGGGCTTGGATCACCTACTGGGCCCCACATCATGGAATTATGGACGGGAAAGTACGCCCGGTTGTGAAACAAGGAGTTGATCTCTCATGGGTAAAGTAACGCACCTCTGCAGAGTGTAAGAATTGTAACTTGTTACTCCCTGTTCCGGGAAGGAGCTACGAACGCGGCAGGAAAGGAACTCCATGAAAGATCTGGTCAACCTGTGAAGGCTGATGGTCATAGATTTTTTATAATAAAATCAATCTTTGAAGAAATATTTACAAAAACTGCATAGTACCAAAGACTTATAGTCTGAGGTGGTAGTTAGAGCATCAAAATAACCACCTTGCATATAATGAATTTGCTGGGTAATGTTGTTACTCATCCTTTCCTTTGATCCCTTGCTTAGACTCTAAGGATCCAGAAGATACGCCAATGTATGCAGCCGAATGCCAAGAAGATGTGTTCTACGAGGAGCCTGACCTGTCAGGAGGTGTTGAAGGAGTGGATTACGAAATCCACTATGGTGTCGATGGCAACGAGTCAAACTAAGTGCCCTAGTTAGTAGTAACCGACGGAGCCGAGCAGCATGAACCATATAGAATAAGCTGCTGAGCTCAACTCCTAGTTGGTGTTGCTACGTTGAATTCCGCTGAAAGACGTTATATTTTGGTTTGTAAGTTGAATCCTTTTGAAGTATTGAACTTCTGGTATTGTAATAATAATAACGTGTGAATGTTTGTAATATGGACCCGCAATGTTTCTGTTGTACCACTCTGAGGTATGTGATATTTACAGAACGGTGTTCTGTGAATGTCATGTCAACGACTATAGTGTACTACACATGCAGTGGTATGTTGGGTCACCGCAATGCACATGAGGTGAGAGGAGAGGAAGGTGATGGATGAGGATGTGCAAGGGGGTGAGGATGATGTGGAAAAGGGAGCTGAGGTGGCTCATATCGGTACAAATAGGGCAATAGGGTTCATATGTGGTTGTGTTGGCTTTCAAATCTCCCATTGCAGCCAAAAAAGTGGTTGAAAATACTATCAACTAGATGAAGCGAGGTAAATGGCTATCTCAACTCATACAAATAAATGCTATCTCGATGTCACATCCCAAGATTTTCCAAATCTTGTAATGTGAAAAATAAATGAATAAAATAAAACTTTGTTGATTTTCAGGGTGAGAAGAAACTTTTGAATCCATTTGGAAACTTTCAAAACCTATTTGGATCAAATAAAATCCTAAAGGGATTTAAAAGGATAAATAAACAATAAACTTCAAAATATTTAAAATTACTATTTTGGATCTTTTAATAAAAGATTTGGTTTTCAAAAGAAAAGGTAGAAATATAAATAAGGATTATTTTATATAGCCAAATTAAAACTTGGCCAAGCTTTTGAAATAAAATATTTTGTTTTTATTAAAAGAGTAAAGGTTTATTTAAATAAAAATGAGTGTTTATTAATAAACCAAATTTATTAAAGTAAAGGCTTTTCCCATTTTAAATAAACACTAAAACTTATTAAATTATTTTAAATAAGTTTTCCAAGTATTTTATATTCTCAAATAAAACCTACTGATTTGTTTTTGATATTATTTTAGATTTTCAAATGGAGTTTTTAAATAAATCAAACCCTATTTGATTTAATAACTAAGGTCCATTTTATTTAATAAATAAATGGATCCTAAAAAGATTAAAAATATTATTTTATTTTTGGGACTTGGGTTTGTGTTGATAAACAGAACCAAACTCAATGCAAAAGTTTGGTGGAAGTTTGGATTGTTTTGGTTGTTTGAATTGTTGTTTGAAATTCAAAACAGAAAATAGAATTAGAAAAAGAAAAAGCAATCAGGAAGAAAAAAATTAGAAATGGACACAGCCCAGCCGGCCAGCCCAACTAGGCCCAGCAAGCCCACCTATTTCCCCCTCCCCGAAACATTTTCTCACTCGCGAAACGACCCACACAGACGCTGGCAGATGGACCCCGCACTCCTTCTCTCTCTCTCGCTGCCAGACGGCCCCACGCCACGTCATCTTCTTCCTCCTCGCGTTGAACTCGCCCAGCCGTTGCTGCCATTGATTTCTCCGGTTGAATTCGCCTTAATGCGGCGTTAATCTCTCGCCGTGACCACGCGGTATTAATCGCCTCCCTCTTCTCTCTCTTTGCCCCCAGACGCCACCCCACCGGAGCCACCAGGCTGCGACAATTCCTCTCCACACCGCCCACTGTCCGACGACGCTCCGGCGAGGATTCCGGCAGCCCCACGCCACCTCTTGCATCCTCGAGCACGCAGTTGTGATCCCCATCTCCTGGCGGACCTTTCCGCATCGCCAGCTCACCCGCGCGTGCACCACAACGTCGGCAACAACGACCACCGAGCATCGCCGCCTCCTGGCTCGACTCCGTCGACATCTACTGGTGAGCCCAGAACTCCCTTTCACCTCACTGTGATCCTCACATGCTCGCAATTCTCATGCGAACCTAATGGTACTCCCCTTTTTCCTTAGCGCGCCTCCAAGCATTGTCTCCGTCAACGACAGAACGTACCCGACGACGATGCAAACTCCGGCAAAGGATGGACAATGACTCCGTGCGCCCCTTGGATTATTACAACCACGTTGAGCTTCTCTGCACCCTTGCGAACCCTGTGAGCATCTCCTCTCCCTCCCTTCCTTCCTGCTTCGCCAGAACCACCGCGAGCAGAGCCGCGCCGCCAGTTACTGGTCAAGCTGCTATGCGCCGTTGGATCGTCATCCAGTGGCTAAGATTAGATTAGGTCGAAGGGGTATGAATAGCTCTGCACCGCACGATCTGTTTAAAATCCAACGCACCAGAGTGCTCGATCCAACCGAAACGGTATGGACGAATAGAATTAAGACGCGTGTCCCAGAGTGTGTTTTAAAAACAGAATTTGATCAATTAGACTTGTGATTTTGTAAATTGCAAAACTTTAGTTCTACACGTCCAATTTTTGCAAACTTTATATCAATGGAATCAGTGGAACAAGCCCTAGCCAACCATGCCATTTGTTTAGTAAAAATCTTCTAGAAAAATGTTTGTTTTTGTAGAAACATTTGTATGCTTGTTTAGATTATAAAAATTGTTCAAAAATGATTTTGGGGATAAAATCTTTGGCAAATGGTGTGATTTGCCCTACTGACCATAGGAAACACTTTGTGGTTTCAAAAATGTATTTGGTGAAACAAAAGAATGATTCTTTGATTTAAAATCATTTCTAGTCAAATAAAAATATAGTTTATTTATTAAAAATGGTTTTGGAAGAAAACCTTTGGGAAATGTTTTGTTTTAAACTCTCTGACCCCAAACACAAAGTTTTGTGGTTTGAAAACATATTTTGTGAGCCCTATAGATTAATGCCTTAGTAAAAACATTTCTACACCACATAAAAAGATACCTTGTTTTGAAAATGGTTTATAAAGTGAAACCTTTTGCAAATGACTTTGCCACTTTATAAAATGACCATTAGGTGTACCCAAATGTTTATGACCCAGTAGAAACCACTTTTACAAATAAAACAACCCTTTTGCATGCTTGCATGTGTTGTTTTGTTTTATTATTTTATATGATGAATTGCTTGAATGGTAGATGGAAATATTGTTTGCTTGATTGATTTGTAGTGACTTGAAGTGTGTGAACATTGCAAAGATCAAGGAGTGAACCTATACTCTACCAAAAAGGCAAGTGATGCTTCATACTTTTGTCCCATTACTTTCACTATGCATTAGTGATTTTCTCTAAGTAAAAATTACATGGAATTTTGCTAATTATAAACCTTGCTATGGGAAATCCTAGTAGATGAAACCTTAGTAGAAATTTCCTAAGTTAAGATTCCTACTACTATCAAGCTTAGCTTAGCTAATAGAAAACAAGGGTGCAAATATATTCATACTATGGAAAAATTTCTAAGTCTGAGGACTTGTGTTTTTGTTTAATAAAACAACTAAGTTAATGAATCACCTGGGTGGAATGGTAATTGCTTGGTGGTTTTTGGTTGAGTGGTTACACAAGGCCAGGGGACTGGTGAACCTTGTGTATCACACTTGTGGATGGACACCCAGGAACAAAGAGATTTGAGATGTCAAATGTTGAGAAGCTTCAAGTGCAACCACTTGGCATTATGGGCTCTGCCTGGATCATATAGGTTGCAAGAACTTAGCCATATGGACAGTTGGTGGTAGAGTTTGATAGGTTGGAGCGCGTCCATTTTGGTCTAAGGGAAGGCTTCTGAAAGATCCTGTCTTGGTGAAACCAAGTCTTGTGGGGAAAGTGCACCACCTCTGCAGAGTGTAAAATCTAAGTACTTAGCCATGTCCCTGGTAAAGGACAATTTGAGCATCAAGACATGGAAGCAATCAAGAATCTCATCATTCAAATTTCAAAGTTAAAAACTTGTGGTTGAACAAGGGTTAAAGGATCTCCAATCTTTGATTGGGAGAAATGATTTTGTCAAGCAAAAACTTAGTGTTTTCAAATGTTAAGGAAAAATCTATTTTGAGCAATGCAAGCCTCAACTCCACTTTGCCAAATGCATATAGATGATAGACTCCACTATACTACCATAGTATCACTTGCCAATACAATTCAAATGTATTGACCCTTGTGGCTGTAACTTGTTATGTTGCAGGTTTGATTGATTTAGTGAAGTGTGTTAATTAGGATTACAAAGTCTATAACCAACATGTCTGCCTGTGGCACTTTGAAGATGAAGGACCACATGCTTATAGATATTCTGCTGCAATGTAATGTAATAGCCAAATGAGCTATGTAAGATGTAATAAAATTATGTTATTCCTGGTTATAAAGTTATATTATGACCTTTGTTTCTTGATATTACATCTTAACTATGGATGCTAGCTATTGATCCAGGGACTAGCATTGTAAACACAGGGGACTCTACCTTATTAAAGGTTGGGACCCTTACAGATGGTATCAGAGCATTGTGTTGCCTGTAGGATTTGTAAACCTAGGATTGGACAAAAACCCTTAGAAAAATAGGAGATGTATTTGTTCCAAAACTTATTTACAAACAATCTTGTAAACTCTTTCCTCAACCATTTTGGTTTCAACTCTACATCCCTTCTATTTCAACTTGATGGAAAAACCTACCCCATGGCCAAAGACTTCACCATGTGCAAAGGACTTCATCAACTCTAATGACTTCAACTTCTTCAACTCTAATGACTTCAACATCTTTAGCATATTCACCAAGGACTTCAACCTTAGATACCACTAAGGACAAGTGAGACAAGAAATCTTGCTCAAGATTTGGAGATTAAGGAAAAACAAGTTAGAAGGAACCATCATCACATTTGAAGTTTGTGACCAAGAGTTTTCCCAAGGAAACCATAATCTCATGCAATAAGGAATCAACCAAGAAGGATGGAAAGATCACAAGTGAACCATATAGATGGACCACCATATTTTAGTTAAGTCAATCGCACCAACTTATGTGGTGTAACAAAAATATTTTTGGTTGCCTAAAAATATGCTTGAAACTTGTTGTTTGAGTGGAATGTTTGTTGTGATTGCTTGCTCATTGCTTGAGTGAATTGTGATGTGTGTGATTAGAATTATTTCCTTAGAAAAATCTTGCCTATTCTAATCCCAATTCAACCCAAACAGATGACTTCTCCAAGAGACTCCAACATCAAGGATGGTGACACCAACAACAAAGAGGACAACATGAGAGAACTCATAGCAAACCAAAACCAGTTGAGCCAAGAGACAACTCAGCTTTTAGCCAACAACAACAATGGACTAGACCCAGCCATACAAAGGATTTTGAAACTTCAATCCCAATTGTTGCAAGGATTGGTTACTCAAATGATCAACATGGGAGAAAACTTTTCCCAAAGAGCTGATGACAACAAGGATGACAAAGATGCTATTATAGAAGGAACCAAAGCTTGCAATATTTGTGGAGATAAGGATCATACATGCAAGGAGCATGAAGATCAATGCCCCAAGAAGAGAGAAAGATTTCCCACCTTTGAGGTGAGGAATGAAGAGCATGAACTAGAAGAACTCCTAGCTTTGGAGAGACCCAAAAAGAAGAAGAAGGATATTACTCAAGTGCAATGTTACAATTGCAAAGAGATGGGACACTATGCCAGTGAATGCCCAGAAAAGAAGAAGAGACAAGAAGACAAACAAAAGCTAGTGAAACCCAAGATGAGGAAGG
The DNA here is from genome assembly GCA_916181665.1 of Avena sativa. NCBI lineage: Eukaryota > Viridiplantae > Streptophyta > Magnoliopsida > Poales > Poaceae > Avena > Avena sativa. The sequence goes on along the minus strand of OV702295.1, from coordinate 376,229,099 downwards.
ATTTTAGCCAAGTGACATGCAACCACTGCAGAGAGTTAGGACATTATGCATCATATTGTCCAGAGAAGCCACCTCAAGACCTCAGCCTTATCACATGTTTCAAATGCAAAGAGCTAGGCCACTATGCAAACTTCTGTCCAGGAAAGTTACACCAAGATCCCAAGAAGGCCAATATGTAAACTAGTTGGAAAATTTTTAAGGGTGGTAGTACCCTAGATGCTTTGAGCCTACTTGTAACCCTAGCCTTCCCAAATCTCGGGACGAGATTTATTTTAAGGGTGGTAGCCTGTCACATCCCAAGATTTTCCAAATCTTGTAATGTGAAAAATAAATGAATAAAATAAAACTTTGTTGATTTTCAGGGTGAGAAGAAACTTTTGAATCCATTTGGAAACTTTCAAAACCTATTTGGATCAAATAAAATCCTAAAGGGATTTAAAAGGATAAATAAACAATAAACTTCAAAATATTTAAAATTACTATTTTGGATCTTTTAATAAAAGATTTGGTTTTCAAAAGAAAAGGTAGAAATATAAATAAGGATTATTTTATATAGCCAAATTAAAACTTGGCCAAGCTTTTGAAATAAAATATTTTGTTTTTATTAAAAGAGTAAAGGTTTATTTAAATAAAAATGAGTGTTTATTAATAAACCAAATTTATTAAAGTAAAGGCTTTTCCCATTTTAAATAAACACTAAAACTTATTAAATTATTTTAAATAAGTTTTCCAAGTATTTTATATTCTCAAATAAAACCTACTGATTTGTTTTTGATATTATTTTAGATTTTCAAATGGAGTTTTTAAATAAATCAAACCCTATTTGATTTAATAACTAAGGTCCATTTTATTTAATAAATAAATGGATCCTAAAAATATTATTTTATTTTTGGGACTTGGGTTTGTGTTGATAAACAGAACCAAACTCAATGCAAAAGTTTGGTGGAAGTTTGGATTGTTTTGGTTGTTTGAATTGTTGTTTGAAATTCAAAACATAAAATAGAATTAGAAAAAGAAAAAGCAATCAGGAAGAAAAAAATTAGAAATGGACACAGCCCAGCCGGCCAGCCCAACTAGGCCCAGCAAGCCCACCTATTTCCCCCTCACCGAAACATTTTCTCACTCGCGAAACGACCCACACAGACGCTGGCAGATGGACCCCGCACTCCTTCTCTCTCTCTCGCTGCTAGACGGCCCCACTCCACGTCATCTTCTTCCTCCTCGCGTTGAACTCGCCCAACCGTTGCTGCCATTGATTTCTCCGGTTGAATTCGCCTTAATGCAGCGTTAATCTCTCGCCGTGACCACGCGGTATTAATCGCCTCCCTCTTCTCTCTCTTTGCCCCCAGACGCCACCCCACCGGAGCCACCAGGCTGCGACAATTCCTCTCCACACCGCCCACTGTCCGACGACGCTCCGGCGAGGATTCCGGCAGCCCCACGCCACCTCTTGCATCCTCGAGCACGCAGCTGTGATCCCCATCTCCTAGCGGACCTTTCCGCATCGCCAGCTCACCCGCGCGCGCACCACAACGTCGGCAACAACGACCACCGAGCATCGCCGCCTCCTGGCTCGACTCCGGCGACATCTACTGGTGAGCCTAGAACTCCCTTTCACCTCACTGTGATCCTCACATGCTCGCAATTCTCATGCGAACCTAACGGTACTCCCCTTTTTCCTTAGCGCGCCTCCAAGCATTGTCTCTGTCAACGACAGAACATACCTGACGACGATGCAAACTCCGGCGAAGGATTGACAACGACTCCGTGCGCCCCTTGGATTATTACAACCACGTTGAGCTTCTCTGCACCCTTGCGAACCCTGTGAGCATCTCCTCTCCCTCCCTTCCTTCCAACTTCGCCAGAACCACCGCGAGCAGAGCCGCGCCGCCAGTCGCCGCCACGCGGCGCCGCCAGTTACTGGTCAAGCTGCTATGCGCCGTTGGATCGTCATCCAGTGGCTAAGATTAGATTAGGTCGAAGGGGTATGAATAGCTCTGCACCGCACGATCTGTTTAATATCCAACGCACCAGAGTGCTCGATCCAACCGAAACGGTATGGACGAATAGAATTAAGATGCGTGTCCCAGAGTGTGTTTTAAAAACAAAATTTGATCAATTAAACTTGTGATTTTGTAAATTGCATAACTTTAGTTCTACACGTCCAATTTTTGCAAACTTTATATCAATGGAATCAGTGGAACAAGCCCTAGCCAACCATGCCATTTGTTTAGTAAAAAGCTTCTGGAAAAATGTTTGTTTTTGCAGAAACATTTGTATGCTTGTTTAGATTATAAAAATTGTTCAAAAATGATTTTGGGGATAAAATCTTTGGCAAATGGTGTGATTTGAACCTACTGGCCATAGGAAACACTTTGTGGTTTCAAAAATGCATTTGGTGAAACAAAAGAATGATTCTTTGATTTAAAACCATTTCTAGTCAAATAAAAATATAGTTTATTTATTAAAAATGGTTTTGGAAGAAAACCTTTGGGAAATGTTTTGTTTTAAACTCTCTGACCCCAAACACAAAGTTTTGTGGTTTGAAAACATATTTTGTGAGCCCTATAGATTAATGCCTTAGTAAAAACATTTCTACACCACATAAAAAGATACCTTGTTTTGAAAATGGTTTATAAAGTGAAACCTTTTGCAAATGACTTTGCCACTTTATAAAATGACCATTAGGTGTACCCAAATGTTTATGACCCATTATAAACCACTTTTACAAATAAAACAACCCTTTTGCATGCTTGCATGTGTTGTTTTGTTTTATTATTTTATATGATGAATTGCTTGAATGGTAGATGGAAATATTGTTTGCTTGATTGATTTGTAGTGACTTGAAGTGTGTGAACATTGCAAAGATCAAGGAGTGAACCTATACTCTACCAAAAAGGCAAGTGATGCTTCATACTTTTGTCCCATTACTTTCACTATGCATTAGTGATTTTCTCTAAGTAAAAATTACATGGAATTTTGCTAATTATAAACCTTGCTATGGGAAATCCTAGTAGATGAAACCTTAGTAGAAATTTCCTAAGTTAAGATTCCTACTACTATCAAGCTTAGCTTAGCTAATAGAAAACAAGGGTGCAAATATATTCATACTATGGAAAAATTTCTAAGTCTGAGGACTTGTGTTTTTGTTTAATAAAACAACTAAGTTAATGAATCACCTGGGTGGAATGGTAATTGCTTGGTGGTTTTTGGTTGAGTGGTTACACAAGGCCAGGGGACTGGTGAACCTTGTGTATCACACTTGTGGATGGCCACCCAGGAACAAAGAGATTTGAGATGTCAAATGTTGAGAAGCTTCAAGTGCAACCACTTGGCATTATGGGCTCTGCCTGGATCATATAGGTTGCAAGAACTTAGCCATATGGACAGTTGGTGGTAGAGTTTGATAGGTTGGAGCGCGTCCATTTTGGTCTAAGGGAAGGCTTCTGAAAGATCCTGTCTTGGTGAAACCAAGTCTTGTGGGGAAAGTGCACCACCTCTGCAGAGTGTAAAATCTAAGTACTTAGCCATGTCCCTGGTAAAGGACAATTTGAGCATCAAGACATGGAAGCAATCAAGAATCTCATCATTCAAATTTCAAAGTTAAAAACTTGTGGTTGAACAAGGGTTAAAGGATCTCCAATCTTTGATTGGGAGAAATGATTTTGTCAAGCAAAAACTTAGTGTTTTCAAATGTTAAGGAAAAATCTATTTTGAGCAATGCAAGCCTCAACTCCACTTTGCCAAATGCATATAGATGATAGACTCCACTATACTACCATAGTATCACTTGCCAATACAATTCAAATGTATTGACCCTTGTGGCTGTAACTTGTTATGTTGCAGGTTTGATTGATTTAGTGAAGTGTGTTGATTAGGATTACAAAGTCTACAACCAACATGTCTGCCTGTGGCACTTTGAAGATGAAGGACCCCATGCTTATAGATATTCTGCTGCAATGTAATGTAATAGCCAAATGAGCTATGTAAGATGTAATAAAATTATGTTATTCCTGGTTATAAAGTTATATTATGACCTTTGTTTCTTGATATTACATATTAACTGTGGATGCTAGCTATTGATCCAGGGACTAGCATTGTAAACACAGGGGACTCTACCTTATTAAAGGTTGGGACCCTTACACTCGAGTGGGCCTCCTAAGCATATGGATTGCCTGTTGTGCCATCCTTTATCACCACCAGTGGGCCCCCCTGGCTTGCTGGAATTAGTCCACATTTTAGATATACCTATTTGGTATATCCCAACAATGACACTCGACAAACATGTACTTGCTGAGCATTTTTGCATCGAGTGATGGACTAGGCTTTGTCGAGTGTCCTGGCACTCGTTGTACGGATCGAATCCGGTAGTGATACACATAATTGACAGCTAAGTTCATGTTTTTCTCTAGGATACTAAGTTAATGTGTTATTGCAACTTGGTTTCCTGCAAAATTTATACACTTATACATATATCCATAATTTGACCATCAGTTACTACCTTGCAGCTTGACTAGGATGAAAGTTTTCCGAGTCTCTGATGAAGATATCTGGTTAGTGTGCACTCGGCCGATGACCATATCACTCACCAGAACTATCGGCAAGTTTTCTTGAGACAATTTCATGCACGTTGTCAAATCGGCTACTGATCCTCACTTCTTGTCCACATAACTGTTACATGCTCATGTGATCTGCCTGCTTCCATGACGTACAGAATCATTTGTTCACGGCAAATTTACACAACCAGTTGATACGCCTAATTTGCATCACCATTCTATATCATAATCTACCTCTATTCATTGATATTTGTCTTATTATGAGGTATTTCTTATGTCTTTTCCACTGTTTATGCATGTTGGATGATTCTTGGAGGATGGACTGCCGGAGTCTGGATTCTAATGGAAAAGAGGGCGTTTTGATGCAATTTCGCGAAGATCAGAAATATACCAGAAAAATATGGGAAAATATTATTTTTCTAGAAGATTGAGAAAGCCAGAAGGAGGGACGAAGAAGGGCCGCAGGGGGCCCACACACACCCTAGGCGTGGGCCCACCTGACCCCGCGCCTAGGGCAGGTGTGGCCCACCTGCCCGGCTCCCGACTCCGCCCCTTCGCCTATATCTTCCCTACGGAACCCTAAGCCTCGGGGGCGGCCAAAGATAGATTTCCGCCGCCTCTAGGGCGGAAAACACCGAGAGAGAAAGATCTCTACGACAGACAGATTTCTGCCGGGGGAATTCCTTCCCGGAGAGGGGAGATCGTCGCCATCAACACAATCGTCAAGCTAGGCTTCATCGGGATCATCATCATCGTCCACACCATCATCTCCACCAGCACCATCATCACCACTCCATCCTGCTGTAACAATTGTGTTGGATATTGCTTTTGTTCTTAGGGGAAACTTTCTCGGTGTTAATTACTACTGTAGTTGATGCTTGTGAGTGGAACCATTGGATTATTGTTTATGTTTAGATTGTTATACATTATCATATCATCTTTGATCTTGATCCATATGATGTTTTCTGAGTAGTTCGTTTAGTTCTTGAGGACATGGGAGAAGTCATGTTGTTATTAGTGGATCTGTGTTGAGTTATTATTCAATGGTTTAGTATTTAAGTTGTGGTGCTATTCTTCTAGTGGTGTCATGTGAACGTCGACTACATGACACTTCACCATTTATGGGCCTAGGGGAATGCATTGTGTATTTGGCTACTAATTGTAGGGTTTCCGGAGTGACAGAAACCTGAACCCCCGTTAGGACGCTATTGCATAAGGGAGCATAGGATCTCGGAGTTTCAGGTTGTGGTTGATTTATATCTTAATTACTTTCCTATAGTTACGGATGTTTGCAGAGTGTTTAATCACAAGTATGTATTAGTCCAAGTAAGGTCGGTACATTAGCACAGGTTCACCCACACAACACTTACAACACCAAAGAAGAGTACTCAACTATTTGAAGCGAAATCACTTGACAGAATTCCCATGTGTTCTCGAGAATGTTTGGTCTTTATAAGTATTTCCACCGGCTTGTCCTTTGCTAAGAAAGGATTGGGCCACTTCCTACATTTGTTCTTTATTACTTGCTCTTTGTTTTGCTGCCTTATCATAAAACCACTAAAAATCCGTTTGCTAAGTATTTACAGAGATTTCCTGCTCCATACCATTGTTCAGCACCTTCTACTCCTCGTTGGGATCGACACTCCTATTTATCAAAAGTACTACGATACACCCCTTATACTTGTGGGTCATCAAGACTATTTTCTGGCGCCGTTGCCGGGGAGTGAAGCGCTATTGAAGAGTGGAACTGGTAAAGGAAATTTCTACTGTTAGTATTGATTTTGTTACTGCATGTTACTTTGTTTCCAATATGGATAACCCACTTGATTTTCTGTTTGGGAAAACTACTACCGCTGCTAGGGTAGTATATGAACCACCACCTGTTAAGATAGATCCTTTTAAGATACCTACAAGTATTGTTCATCGTGTTATGGATATTTATTATTTTGGGGATGGAACTGTCCATCCTGGTGATCACTTGCTTTTTATCCATGAATTATGCGGGTTGTTTAAGTGTGCAGGTATCACAACCGAACAGGTGAATAAGAAGTTACTCTCCATATCCTTGAAAGAGAGAGCTAAAGAATGGTATAAGCTGCTGAAGAATGGACAATCCATGGAATGGGAGGAAATGGCATCTCTCTTTTATTCTAAATTTTATCCTCCCAGTGAGATTCATAAGGATAGAAATCTGATATATAACTTTTGGCCTCGTGATGGAGAGAGTACAGCTCAAGCTTGGGGGAGATTGAATTTACTAATGCTTAAATGTCCTATTCATGAAATCCCTAACAATATTATTATCAATAACTTTTATGCTAGGCTCTCTCTTCATGATAAAGATTTACTAGATGCTTCTTGTGCTGGATCATTCACACGTATGAAGGAAGAAGCTAAATGGGATCTACTAGACCGTATTCAAGAGAACACTGAAGCTTGGGAGGATGACAAAGGAAGAAAGTCAGGTATAAACTATGATTATGAATGTATTAAATCTTTTATGGGAACTGATGACTTTCATGATATTAGTAATGGGTTTTGTATTGATTCCCAAAGTATTGCCAACTGTTTTAAGGCCTTTGCCTCTTACATAGAAATTCCCAAGAAGTGGAATAAATACCATGCACCTTATAAAGATGTTATTAGTCATGTTCCTGTTAGAAGTACTCAAGTTTGTACTACTAATCATATTGTGCTTGAACCTTATGTTGAGAAAATACCTTTCCTAGCCAAGGTAAAGGAGTATTCTATGATTATTAGTGCAAATAGCAAAGGTACAAAGAAAATTGTGGAGCCTGTTGAGCAATTGAATGTTGAACCTGTGGTAGCTATTGTGAAAGATCTCGACGCTAGAAGTATAGAGGATGAGCATATTGTCTTCTGTGAAGACACTTCTAATATTATTTCTTATCCTAGTAAAGCTAGAAAATCTAGTGTTCCTATGCTTTCTGTTAAAATATGTGATCATTGCTACTATGGTTTATGTGATATTAGTGCTAGTTCTAGTGCTATTCCTTATGAGCTATACAGAGAAATTATGCATGAAATTGGTCCTTGTCAGCTTGAGGACATTGATGTGGTTATTCACCTTGATAATAAGGAAACCATTTGCCCAATTGGTACCGTAAGAAATGTGGAGGTTCTTTGTGGTAAGATTAAATATCCTGCTGATTTTCTAGTGCTTAATTCAGCATCTAGCAAAATTTGTCCTATCATTTTTGGTAGACCTTTCTTGAACACTTGTGGTGCTATTATTGATTGTAAGAAGGAGAAAGTTTTAACTAAGTTTGATGGAGATTCTTATGAGTTTAACTTTTCCAAATTTGCTAAAGCTCCTTGTGAAAACAGCTTGCCTAATAAAGATTTCAGGATGGAACAACTTGCTTCTATTGATCTGGTTTATGACCTTGGACCTCTTTTGGTGACTGTAAGTATGCTTACTCAGATGATAAAGTTGTTGCCAGTGACAGTTATATTGTCAACTTTATTCAAAGTGCTACTGGAAGTTATTATGAGAAAGGGAATCATGGTTTTATGCAATACTCAATAATGTTAAGTTTCCCCGTTTTATGTTGAAAGCTTTGAAGTTGCATTTGTTTTGTCTTCCTATGCTAGTGGCTTTTAGTTTCAACAATTCGTTTCCTCATGCTACTCCCATGCATAGGAAGTGGGTTAGACTCAAGTGTGTTGGTTATTTGCTTCTTGATGTTCTTTTTCACTCTAGATTTATATCTCCTTTGTGAGCATCTTTGAAACTCTCAGGCCTAACTTAAAGGCATAAAAGAAAAGTACTTGTTGGGAGATAACCCAAGAGTTTTGTCGAGTCTTGGAAGTTATTACCTCTGTAATAACCGCTCCTTATCTTTTTTGTTTTGGTTTTTGTGTCAAGTTCAACTGCTTTTATGAAGTAGAGGAGTTGTGAAAAGTGGCTGTCCTGGGACAGATTTTTGTGCTGAATTGTAAAAATTCGTGAGGGAGCTCAGTACGTCGGATGGAGCTGTATTTTCTGAGCTTTTTCTCCAAGTTGTTACCCAACTTTCATTAGTTCTGCACTTTTTTATTTGAGCAACAGAAGGTTTTCGAAAAAATCAATCTTTACCCGCTGGTCTATTTTGACAGATTTCTGTTATCATTTGCATTTGCCTCTTATAGAAGCCTTTGTTTTGATGGATTTCAGTTGAAGTGTGAACCTAAAGGTTTGTTGTTTTGCTTACACTAATGTTGCCATTGAAGCTTGTGTATTGCCTTGTGAGGAAAGGAAACTTCCAGGAGAAGGGGAAAAGGAGTATGCGGAGTTCGTCTTTGAATAGGTAAAAGTGGTGAAAACAGAAGGTTTGTGAAACCCCAATCTATTTATATTTTTTATGTTTTTAAAACATAAAGGAAGTTACGAGACGGAACAGAGGAGGAGACGGAGTCCGGGGTGGACAAACCCATCCTAGGCACAGGCCCCTGCCTGGCCGCGCCTGGAGGGGGTGTGCCACCCCCCGAACTCTGACTCCGCCTCGTTTTCGTGTCAAAACCTTCCTTGTGCATTGAAACTTCGTAATATATAACCCCACGGATCCCCTGAGGTTCATGCATCGTGTTTTCGTCGTGTTTTCGTTTTGATCTGTTTTTATCAGGGAAATTTCTCAAGTTTAGAGCACCATGGTCTCCGCCAACAACAAAGGCAAGAAGCCCGAGGAAGACGATCCTCACAAACCCAAGGAGGAAGATATTTCGGTAGGTTATGAAGGAGACATGGAGGAGGACAAGCAACCGGACACTCGCATAACCGTCGCGAGCATTGGATTGGTGGCAAAACCTATCAAGCTTAAGAGGACAGCACGGATGTCTACAGGTGGGAAACCTCCACGTCATATCCTGTCTCCACAGTCACCTCCTCCAAGTACCAAGAAACCTTTCCACACTCTTATACATGAGCGTCAATATCAATATGTGCCCAAAGGGAACTTGCCCTTGATGTGGTACATGCCTCGTTCTAACCATGAAGGGGAGGAACACACTAAGAAGGAAGAGTGGAGAAAGAATAATGACTGGAACTCTCAGTCCGATATGATCATGAACCGCATTGAGCAAAACTCAGAGTTGATTCGTACCCTAACCTTTGAGATTGAGGAGTTAAGGAAACTTATTGAAGAGCTTATCAAGAGAACACCACCACCACCGAAGGAGTAATTCGTCATCAGGTTTGGCATCCCCTTGGCTTGTTCCAAGCTTGGGGTAGTGTCGCAGTATCACCACCATTATCTTTTATCTTTTTAGTGGATTTTTATCTTTGGTAGAGAGGTTATCTTATGGTTTGGTTTCCATGTGGAAGTATCTCTCCTTTAGTTGGTTATATATGTATCCCTTGGTGTGAGTGCCTTTATTGGAATATTAATGAGAAGTTTCATCTTTTACCTTTTGCACTTCTTATTTTAGTTTGCAATCTCTATTATATGATGGATCTTGTTAATCAGTATTGGCATCACTTTGGGATCATCAAGTGGATCTAAATTGGTTTTGGCAAACCGAGTTTTGGTCAGTAGCAATACTTTTTGATATTTGAAAGAAAAAGAGAAAAGCTTACAGGTATTTTGTATCATTTGTTTTCTTGTTGGCTCATAAGCTTAGTATTCTTTATTTAAGATATTTTCTGTCTTCAAGGAAGATTGCATGTTTGGCTTTATTACTTATATGTTTGCTTGTTTCTTTCAATTCTCTTGCTTGCTACCCAGCCTTGCTAGCCAAAAACCTGTTTTGAGAAGGCATACTTCTCATGTTTCCAAACCCTTTAACCAAAACCTTTGCCATTTGTGTCCACCATATCTACCTATTAGCTTTTGCTATTCCTAGCAAATTTTCAAGCTTCATCTACCTTTCGAATTAAAGAAGTATTTTGTTATGTGAAAACTAGTTAGTAAAGCTCTCACGAACTTGATGGCACACCTTATTTTATTGCCCCTAATAGATTTGAACCATTGTGCCATGGAAGTTGTATATGCTTGCATCTATACGTTGGAATTAGCAGAACTGTGCTGTCATGGGGAACGTTTTCAACATTGCAACTGTACTTTGTACTTAGTTGATATCGTGCTCTTTTGTCTATGGATGTCAACGGTGTGAAATAAAGAGGGAACTTGTAAGTCCATGGAGTTTGTATTTTGTGTTAGAGAAACGCCTGGGCCGCTAGCCTAAGTCGTGCCTAATCATGGTGGAAACTTGCAGCATCACCGTAGTGAGCTATCTATGAAGCATCCTCAATAAAAAGCTATGCACATAGTAAATAAAAAGATCGCTGAGATGTTCATTGTCTGCTTGAATTGTCATTTTGGTTATGGGAAAGCTCCTGTACCATGTGCAAGGGGTACCCCGTTGGCGGTTCTCAATGATACGCAAATACTTACAATGACAAGAACTTACCTGGGCCTGAAGTTGAGTAGCATGAGGAGTGGCCCTCATATTCAAGGGACATGAGATTGCCAACTTATATTTTGTCAAGCATATACTCCATCTTTGTGTACTTTAACCTTAATCATCTCAAGATGCTTATGATATGGGAAATGAAGGCTCAAAGCTAGTAAGTACCATAATCTTTTGGAAGCTCTTTATGACTTGTAATCCATGCTACCCTCTATAAAGGGACATTTCTCCTATTTACATGTTTGAGTCAGTAAACCTACTTCCTCTCTACCTCCAGCAAGCATTTAAGTTGTTGTGTTTCAAGCATTCATATGATGATTTATTCAATCATGTTCTCTATCTTCCTTGTTTGCACAAGACTCTTATCTATTGAGTATTACTTTGAAAGCCTTCACTTGTGAAAAACCTTTTTGAGCAAAGAGTGCTCCTGTTATAAAACTTCTACAAAAAGCTTTTTGTGAAACTGTTTGATAGGTGTTCTCTGACCAAGAACAAGTTTACCAATTCCAATTATGATTTATCTTTATGCATCTCTATTGTGACTGCTATACTTGGTTGCAAGCTAAGTTATATAACGGTGAGTTGCTTTCTTCTATGAGTTGTGTAATGGTAATTGTGATGCTTCTTGTTCGTATTCTTTTATCGACACTTCACTCCATAAACCTGTGGACATGTTTACTGAGCTCAGTTTTCACTTGGGGACAAGCGAAGGTCTAAGCTTGGGGTAGTTGATACGCCCAATTTGCATCACCTTTCTATATCATAATCTATCTCTATTCATTGATATTATTATGAGGTATTGCTTATGTCTTTTCCACTGTTTATGCATGTTGGATGATTCTTGAAGGATGGACTGTCGGAGTCTGGATTCTGATGGAAAAGAGGGCGTTTTGATGCAATTTCGCGAAGACCAGAAAAATATAGGAAAATATTATTTTTCCAGAAGATTGAGGAAGCCAGAAGGAGGGATGAAGAAGGGTCGCAGGGGGCCCACACCCCCCCTAGGCACGGTCCCACCTGACCCCGCGCCTAGGGCAGGTGTGGCCCATCTGCCCGGCTCCCAACTCCGCCCCTTCGCCTATATATTCCCTGCGGAAACCTAAGCCTCGGGAGGCGACCACGGATAGATTTTCGCCGCCTCTAGGGGCGGAAAACACCGAGAGAGAAAGATCTCTCCAGCAGACAGATTTCTGTCGGGGGAATTCCTTCCCAGAGAGGGGAGATCGTCGCCATCAACACCATCGTCAAGCTAGGATTCATCGGGATCATCATCATCCACACCATCATCTCCACCAGCACCATCATCACCACTCCATCCCGCTGTAAAAATTGTGTTGGATAGTGCTTTTGTTCTTAGGGGAAACTTTCTCGGTGTTAATTACTATTGTAGTTGATGCTTGTGAGTGGAACCATTAGATTATTGTTTATGTTCAGATTGTTATCCATTATCATATCATCTTTGATCTTAATCCATATGATGTCTTGTGAGTAGTTCGTTTAGTTCTTGAGGACATGGGAGAAGTTATGTTGTTATTAGTGGATCTGTGTTGAGTTATTATTCAATGGTTTAGGATTTAAGTTGTGGTGATATTCTTCTAGTGGTGTTATGTGAATGTCGACTACATGAAACTTCACCATTTATGGGCCTAGGGGAATGCATTGTGTATTTGGCTACTAATTGTGGGGTTTTCGGAGTGACAGAAACCTGAACCCCCGTTAGGACACCATTGCATAAGGGAGCGTAGGATCTCAGAGTTTAAGGCTGTGGTTAGATTTATATCTTAATTAATTTCCTGTAGTTATGGATGTTTGCAGGGGGTTTAATCACAAGTATGTATTAGTCCAAGTAAGGTATGTACATTAGCACAGGTTCACCCACACAACACTTACAACACCAAAGAAGAGTACTCAACTACTTGAAGCGAAAGCACTTGATAGAATTCCCATGTGTCCTCGAGAACGTTTGGTTTTTATAAGTATTTCTATCGGCTTGTCCTTTGCTAAGAAAGGATTGGGCCACTTGCTGCGTTTGTTCTTTATTACTTGCTCTTTATTTTGTTGCCTTATCAGAAAACCACTAAAAATCCGTTAGCTAAGTATTTATAGAGATTTCCTGCTCCATACCACTGTTCAGCACCTTCTGCTTCTCGTTGGGATCGACACTCCTATTTATCAAAAGTACTACGATACACCCCCTATACTTGTGGGTCATCACCAGTTAGTAGTGTTGCAATGATCTGAAGCTACAGTTGGTCCCATATAACCATATGGGACCACTTCAAGGACAATACTAGCATTTCCCTTGAGAAATGTCATTTTCCTGCTCGGTGATTACCAACCGGAAAGCGTGTGCGCATCATCATTTCGACCTTACTTAACCAGCTAAAGGCAATCAACCGGTAGTTACTTAATTAGTTAAGTACTACTGTGTACGATTAGGCTGTGAATAGACCAAAGCAGATATACGGTAGGTCCAGGTTACAATCAAATTCTGACATTTGGGTCAAATATGTGCGGAATAAATTTTTTGATCAGTTGGTTGTCATAGTCGATTAACAAGGACGTACTCTGACCAACCTACTAGATTAATTCATAATCATGGTTTCGATACAACGGCGTCACGTCGATAGGATAGAATCCGATGAACTAGTTCATGGAAGAGGGAGAGAAGTTACAAGTTCATCAAAATGTTTGGTAATTCATCGATGCCCTTCTCCTAGTTCTCGCTTCCTAGATAACGAGCGCCCCCATCGTCGTGGTCTTCCGGGCCGTTATCTCCTAGGCCTTCTCTTTCTGGGTCTTCCTCATCTCAGCCCGTTTATTAGCGCACCATTTCTCTCGTAAATCCTTATCCAGGTACATGGTCGTGACAATGCCCCCTCCTCAAAGAGCAGCTTGCCCCCAAGCTGCTGCTAGAAATGCATTGACCAGAGCATACAAATTTTCCCATGAATCATAGTTATCCATTAGACCACTCCATCGGACACGTACCTATGATTGGAGTTTCTTCCCAACCTTGATCAGCTTCTCCTCCAAAATTTCTTCAGGTTGACACTGAATATCAATGTCAGTCATCAAACTGGGCATTTCAGTGCTGACTGACTCAGTTGGTTTGAGCGCATTTTTGAGTAAGGACACATGAACCACAGAATGGATGCGTGATTGCTGAGAAAGATGAAGCTTGTATGACACATTCCCCACTTTTTGCAGTATATGATACGGACCAAAGTAACGAAAGCTAAGTTTGTGTGATGAATGAGGCATTACCGATTGATGCACATAGGGTTGGAGGCGCAGGTACACCCAATCCCCCATGGAAAAACTCCTTTCCATATGTTTTTTGTTGGCATGTTGTGTCATGCGCTCTTGAGCCCTCTCCAGATGGTGCCTAATGATTGGGATCATTATAGTATGTTCTTGTAACCATTGAGCTAGGTCCGTGGAAGTGATGTCATCATTCACTTGCATCCCAAAATTTCATGGCTTCCTCCCATACAACACCTCAAAACCGAGACTTCCACAACGCCGAGTGAAAGGTAGTATTATATACCAATATTCTGCCTACGAAATCCATTTATGTCATTGCTTGGGGTTTGCATGCACCAAACACCGCAGATAAGTTTTCAAGCATTGGTTCAGTCGTTTTGTTTGCCCATCTATCTGAGGGTGATAATAAGAGCTCAGGTTCAAGGTTGTGTCCTCCAGTTTAAACAATTGCTGCCATAATGCACTCACAAATATTTTGTCCCTATCAGAGATCAACACTTGAGGCATGCTATGCAACCTGTACATATTTTCCAGGAAAATCTAAGCCACTTTCTGCGCCGTGAATGGATGTTTTAAGGGAATGAAGTGACCATACTTAGTGAATATGTCTATCACCACCAATATAGTATCAAAGTTGTTGGATAATGGTAACCCCTTAATGAAGTCCATACTTACGGTATGCCAAGCTTCAGGTGGGATCTTGTGGGGTTGCAGCAAACCTGGTGTCCTATTGTGCTCAGTTTTCGCCTCCTAACAAGTTGTACACTACTATACAAATTTCTGCATATCCACTTTTAGTCCGGGCCAAGAGAACAATTGTATGACCTTGTGATATGTTGGAAGAATACCGGAGTGCCCTACCAAACCACTGTTTTGCAATGCTTGCAACACAGCCTGATGAGATTCTTTGTGTGATCCAAGCCAGTTTCTCCCTTTATGTCTAATGACCCCTATGTTAAAGTGTAACCTTGTTCATTTTCTCCTTGGATATTAATCTCAGTCAAAAGTTGCTTAGCTTGTGGATCATTAGAATACCCTTATATCACCACTTCAAGCCATTTGGGACATACAACAGAGACATAGTGAATTTCTATGCCTTTGTTAGGTACCTGGATAGAGCATCAACAACTTTGTTGGTGCTTCCCTTTTTATACAGAATCTTGTACTGTAACCAAAAAAGTTTGAAAAAAGTTTTTTGTTGAATGGCTTTGTTAAATTTGTGCTCGCCCAGATGTATGAGACTCTTCTGATCTGTGTGGATCACAAATTGATGGTGTTGCAAACAAGATTTCCATTTCTCCAATGCTAATAGAATTGTCAGGCATTCCTTGTCATAGGTTGACAATACTTGAATTTTAGCTCTCAATGCTTTACTCATGAATGCAAGTAGATGCCCTTGTTTCATGAGAACTGCCCCCACCCCATAAGCAGATGCATCTGTTTCCAGCACAATTTCCTTCTTAAAATTGGGCAGAGCAAGGACTGGTGCTTTAGTTAGTGCCTCTTTCAATGCTTGGAATGAGTCATCTTCCAGCCGCGTCCAAATGAAAAGGCACATTTTCTTAAGAAATGTTGTTAGTGGCCTGCTGATAACCCCAAAATTCTGAATGAATTTTCTGTAATAACCGTCTAACCCCAAAGATCCTCTTAGCTGCTTCACATTAACTAGTTCAGGCCACTTTTTAACAGCTTCCACTTTTGCTGGACCTATAGCCACCCCATTTAAACTGATTATGTGGCCCAAATATTCCAAAGAAGTGTGGGTGAAGGAGCATTTGGATTTCTTCACAAATAATTTGTTCTTGGCCAAAATAGAGAACACCATCTGCAAATGATTAACATGGCCTTGCAGCGTTTTACTATATACGAGTATATCATCCACAAAGACCAAGAAAAATGTCCTTATGTGTTCTTGCAATATTGTGTTCATGGCAGCCTGAAATGTAGCTGGAGCACAAGTCAATCCAAAAGGCATCGCTATGAATTCAAAGTGCCCCTAGTGTGTCCTAAAAGCTATTTTGTATTCATCCTTTTCCACCATCCTAATTTGATGATATCCTGACTACAGGTCAAACTTAGTGAACATTGTTGCTCCATGTAGTTCATCCATCAATTCCTCCACCACTGGAATGGGGTATCTATCCTTGATGGCGATTGCATTTAGTTGTCTATAATCCACACACACATTCTCCAAGAACCATCTTTTACTTGACCAATAATACTAGGGATGCAACATGGCTTCTAATGGTTCTAATCACTCCAGTAGCCAGCATTTATTTTACCTATTTCTCAATCTCATCTTTTTGTTCTGGTGTATACCTATAAGGTTTCACATTCACGGGATTTGTGCCAGGTAGTAGGTTGATGTGGTGGTCATATGGTCTGTGTGGAGGAAGCACTTTTGGTACATTGAAACAGTTGATGTGTTCTTGCAGAATTTCCTATACTTCAGTAGGCACTTCACTAATATGTGGTATGTTATCCATCATCGACAACTACACCAGTTGATCTACCTCACCTTCTTCCATAATCAGTTGTAACACTTGAGAAATTGTGGCACACTAAGCCATATTGTCTTCAATACCCCTCAAAGTTATCCTTTGTCATGATGCTTAAACCGAAGAGTC
Organism: Avena sativa; assembly: GCA_916181665.1. NCBI lineage: Eukaryota > Viridiplantae > Streptophyta > Magnoliopsida > Poales > Poaceae > Avena > Avena sativa. Next base: position 376,212,241 of record OV702295.1, on the reverse strand, counting down.
TTTTTCTTCTAATCCACCCACATTTTCCCAATGCCATACAACCAGTCCATACCCAGTATCATGTCATAGCCAGGAATGGGAAACACTTTCAAATCATTAATGAATTTGTGCCCTTGACACCCCCATTCAATGGCATGCACCACTCTGTTACATATCTCCTTTCCTCCATTTGCAATTGTTACTATCACTGGAGGCGTTTTTGAAACCGCTAGTTTCATGAGTTGGGATGTTTGTTTTCTAATGAAGCTACCAGTGCTACCAGAATCTATTAAGATGAGAATCTGTTTCCCCTGAATGTCACCCACCAACCTGATAGATTTTTTGTGCGTTATTCCAGTTGCTTCATGATAGGACAAGGCCATCAATGACTCATCACCACTGCTTGTTTTAGATGTCTCAGATTCAGATTCTGAGCTGAGTTCCAAGATTTCCAACAATTCTTCCATCATATTCAGTGGTATGGCTTTAGCACATTTGTGCCTAGGTTGGTATTTGTCCCCACATTTGAAACATTCTCCTTTTTCTCTCATCTGTGCTCTTAGAGACACCAACTTGTCCTTCTAGGGAGGCTTTTGGTCATGCTTCTTCCTCTCCTCTTGAGGCTGTGGCAAAATTCCTCTCTGGGCAGGTGCACTATGGTAAGGTTTCATGTAGTCATTTTTGTACTTGTTAGATATATAGCTCTTAGCTTCCTCAATCAATAATTCTTGTGTTTCTGCTAATGATAGTGCCATGTCAACTGTTTTTGGCTTGTGCAACTATATGGCTCTTCTAATTTCTCTTTTTAGCCCACTCACAAACTGTGTGACAAAGAAGGCCTCATCATAATACCTGTTGTGTACCAACACCTTGTGCCTTATCTCTTCAAATTTCTGGTAATATTGATCCACGCTGTCAGTTTGTTTGCATCTTTCCAGTGCTTCCAAGTACCTCACATGCCTATCCTTTCCAAATTTAGCATTCACAGCCACTGCTAACTCTTTCCAGCTTTCAATGTCATGTTCAGCTTCATATGTTTATAACCACATAGCAGCATTCCCTTTGAAGTGCATAGTGGCAAAGCTCACGCAAGTTTCTCTCGACACATTGTACATAACAAAGTACTTCTCAGCTACTCCTCGCCACCATTTTGGATTGTCCCCATCAAATTTAGGAAAATATGTTTTAGGCATCTGTTGATTGTTGTAATTATGACGACCACTTCTAGTTTACAATATGGTACTCCCATCAATGTCATCTGCACATCCTGACATTTCCCCAATTCAAAACTTACCGGAGTACTATGGATGTTCTTCTTACCCCTCTTGGCCATGGCTGCCTGATGTACCAGTGTCATTGCTCCAACGCTCGTTGGTGTATCGATGCGCAGATCATCCACCTTCGGCGTAACCATGTATGCTCCTAGTCATTGTGCTTCCAACACTGTCACCCTGCTCCCAACATCCACCACCGTATTCTACAAGGATCTCAGCGTGTCATCGACATGCGGCATCCATGTTGTCAATCCTTTCAAGGTCTCTACCATCTCTTTTAGTGACGCCGCCACCAAGGCACTCTGCGCCTTCAGATCTCTCAAATTTGCATGCACCTTCTCCATCCCCGCCACCATCGTCAACCACTCGCCACAGATTGACACACGAATCAAGCCGTTAGCTCGGGATTTTACCTCTCCCAGAAGATCTGAGAGAAACCGACTACGCGCCGCTCAACATGTGTCCGAATAGTCTACCGCCACCACACCCCTCCGATGGGATCAGCCAAGGATGCGATCGCCTCTCCACCCCGTGAGGAGGAAGACGACCAATGGGATTTTACGAGAGATCCCAACCACTGATTCTCCCGTCACTCGATTCACCTCCGCTCTAATAGAAGAACAAGGGGAATTTTTTTCGTGGCTAACCCTAGTTTCCTCATAGATGTGCAGCCAGATGGTTCTGATACCAGATGTGACCAACCTACTAGATTAATCCACAATCACGGTTTCGATACAACTGCGTTACGCAGATAGGATAGAATCCGATGAACTGGTTCATGGAAGAGGGAGAGAAGATACAAGATCATCAGAACATTTGGTAATTCATCGATGCCCCTCTCCTGATTCTCGCTTCCTAGATAACGAGCGCCCCCGCCGTCGTGGTCTTCTGGGCCTTTATCTCCTAGGCCTTGTCGTTCTAGGCCTTCCTCATCTCAGCCCGTTTATCAACGTGTCGTTTCTCCCATAAAGCCTTATCCAGGTACATGGTCGTGACACGGTACGCCTACACATATACAACTTTGTAGTCCTCGAACTTGAACAGGTTAACACGTACAGTAGGTATGAGTAATTTCAGGAAAATTTCCATCGTTGGGAGGGGGAGGGGAGGGGGAGGGGGCATTGCCCTTGCTTAGAGTGAACACAAAAGTGTCACTCGATCCTAGGATGTATGAGACAAACTCGAAAGAGTGAGGCGAGACCCTGAATAAGGGACCCCACGGAGTGCCATCATGGAGTGCAACGCACGGAATGCCACAGTGCCCGGGTACGCTGCAGGCGCCACCAGATCCAATTATTATGGAAGTGAATGATCGATTATCCTACGGTTTATTAGTCAACCTTTTCCAATATTAATTGTTATTCCTTCTTTTCACCCTATGATTGGGGGTCGGGGGTTGATGAAACGAACGGAGTGAGAAAACTGTCTTCCCTTGAAGGAGAGAAGATCAGTGAACGCAAAGATACATGCTAACATTCGCCCTAAGGCTAGGCTAGGCAGGCGAGCACTCTGAGTGAGCTACTTGTGAAAGAGCGAAGGAAACTGCGGGTGGTGGGGGTGGTGGGGCATTGCCCTTGCACCCCAGTGGCTCCGTCCCTGACTCCGAAGGAGAATTTTCTTTCCAGGATCCATTAAAATGCAAATCGCGGCTTGGCATATCAAGAAACCTGAGCACGGTTTTGTATCCATTCGTGAAACTCTAACCAGTTTGTACAATTTCTCGCATGGTGAATATTTTGGAACGTTCTAGAATATACTAGTACTACTACTTTTCATGGTCCTTTTTCTGTTCACGTTGGCTACATGGAAACGGACTCGTACATTCCAGACAACTTTGGGGTCAATACCACCATACACATTTTCTAAACGAAGAAGTCTGGTCAATGTGTTTCTCAAAAAAAAAAGTCTGATCAATGTGTTGCTTCAAAGAAAAGGACACCCTGCACAAGTGCACACGGGTTTTCGATTATTCTCGCTCTCTCGGTATAAAGAATCTAAGCTCATGCACCTGTAAAGGCTTCTTTAATTCGTTAATTGATTAACTATCTCGTCATATGCCCGCTTTTGGACTTTGGAGACAGAACATTTTGGCATTTCAAACCTCTATCAGGAGAAGCTGAGAGTGACATCACATTTGTCAGGATTTTAAAATCCAATGAGCAGGCATTAGTGCAGCAAAGCATGTCGGGTAGCAGTTCGAAGTGAGAAAACATATGCCCCGACTCCACACCACACTCGGACCTGCCTAGCTAGTCACGCTACCTGATCAAGCATCATCACTGGTCATAGCCATTAATTAATTAGGGGAAGACTGTACGGTGTCGGCGAGGATATGCGCAAGACGCCGCGGACGGTCGTCTTCCTATCTCGTTTTGGAGGCTTATGCCCATATACCCCAACAATAAAAAAAAAGTCCATTTTATTCTAAAATTTCAGACTAAAGAAAGAAAGGAATCTCTTGTTTATAAGTTAGGTATGGTCTCCTCTAGTAAGCGAGGTGAGACTAAGCCAAGCAGCCTTCACCGATCAACAGAGATGTCCTAACATGAAGATGAACTTTGGCATTTCTCCTGTACCAGAGTTTCTGAAGGGCAGCCTCGGATGAAAATCCGTCGTCAGTTTACTTGACTTCAGTGGTGATAGCCCTTTATTTGCTATGCTTGAGTAGAGCGTAGCAGCTAGCAGTACATCTCGTGCGATGTGTCCACAGATAAGATTACCTCGGCCGCTGCAGTGATTCTACCTAGGTGTATATGAGAGGCAGAGATGATGAGGTAGCTGGTTAATTGGTGACTAAATTTTTGTTTCAGCCAAGGGATTAGATCGAGAAATGGTTAAACAGATTGACATCTTCGATCCAGAATGTAAAGGTCTGCCTAAGCAACTGACTGGAGGCAAGATAAACAACTGGCGCAAGCGAACATGCACAAATCACACACACCAATGCAGCTTCAGCATAGAAGAAAAACGTGAATCTTCCAAACTTGCGAGATACTAGAATCTTCCAATCTGCAACCATGTCTGCCTTGGATGACCAATATGCATGGTTTCACTCGTCGCTTAACAGCTGTGCCCCCTGGTAGTGCTGTTGCTCTCGGAATTCAAAGAAGAAAAGACTGATTGCTCTCAAGCAGAAAACCTGGTCCGTGAAAATCTGAAGGATCAAATGGTTGCTTCAGCATATGACACCTATGGAAAATTAAAAGCATAATATGATGCCTACTTGCAATGGCAAATCTTATTATAGATGCTATTGGCAAACCAGAAACACTCTGATACGGCGCATGGTACAATCTAACAAAATGATAAACCAAAGATAAAATATTACGTGAACATCACAGTCAAATTTTTACCCTCGGTCCAAACAGCAACCCTCTGACATAAAACATGTTGATCTGAGGGAGTACCCGATTTCACTACATACTGAATGTGTTACAACTATGTTGTGTGCAATAAACAACATAAGTAATGAACAGCTAGGTACATGCTAGGACCATCAAGGGCCATTTATTATTTTTGTTCCAGGGCAGCATCTACATTACATGAAGAAAAGAATAAAGGGGCCCAGCCATGGGGGGAGAGAATACGCGAGCAGGTCTTTTGAATCCCAAGTGTACTATATGGAACCACTTCAGAGTTCAGGCATTGGGTTCAAACTGAAGTGTCACGGAGTTGGAGGCTGAAGGAAGGAGACCTTAAAGCGAAAGGGTCGCAATCAATCTTGAGATCATGCGATTCATTCCAGTGTGCTGTATAACCTAGAGAAGTGTTGTGCCGTGAGATGAAAAGCAATTTACTTTGATCATGTAGGAGTACACATAGTTTAACCAGTTCAGTTATCCAAGTATATATACTACACAATATATATGGGTAACAAAAAGATCTTAAGGTGAAAAAAGGTTAGGTGTTAGTGTGTTACCATTAATTCTCTGAACCACTCTCGGTGCTTGGACCCTTGTGGCCACCAGTCACAATGCGATGAATGTAAAAGGCTGTCACCAATCCACTGCAGCACAAATAAAAATATAGAAATAATGAACATGTTTTCCCGGTAGGATTTAAGTAGCCCTAGTGGCCAACAGCTGCCTCTACAAGCAGTGCAAAATGCACTCTAAACAAAACAAAGCACAGAAATAGTCAATATAATTACTGAAAGAAGAAATCCACAAATTCAGTACTCCCTCCAGTTCACAAAAATGCTGACGTTTTATGACGATTGATAGTGATGCACTATAAGACAGATGCAACATATTGTGGGGAAACGCAAGGGTTGGTTTGTTCCCAAGTCACACTTTACACAAATTTGAGAAGTACCACACTGTCAGGTGATTGCGGCAGAAGTGATGGTTATGGTTTTGGCAAGAGCAATGCAGTGCGGTAAATGAGAAGTAATTTATCATGAAGCACAGGTAGCCAGAAAGGTTGGATGCAAATGGGTGTGAAAATCATTATATCCATGTATGGAAGTTTGTATACCCATGCTGAACCTTATATTAACCGCAACGATTCATTTTTATGAAGTCTTGCAATTATATAGAAGAGCAACATAGTTCACAACAACAACTGGTTATACATCACTATATGTTTCTGTGATCCTAAAATGAAAATACTCCAAGCAAGTGTAGATATTAAATGTGTAATACTGACCTCAGAAGGACCACGAAGATATTTGGAAACCACCCGCGCTACACACACAAAAGTAAAATTAAATTCTGAGTTTCTGGCATTGCTAACAGTAGTAATACGATTTGACACAAACCAGAAACGCTACCTGGAAGAAAATTGATAATTCCCTGAAGAAGATGACGCTTGCAATAGCTGCATGCCACAAGTCAAGTATGTTAGTGCTTTGCAAGTTTAAAGGATAAGAAACCAACAGTTTACCAGAGCTCAACTGATAACTTAATCTTGAGGTAGTGTCTCAATGTGCAATCATAAACTGAGCCACACTACTTTTGCACAGTCAATACAAACAATCAAAATATGAACCATGCACGAAGTACATTGCCTTGTCAACCTAATCAGTTTAAAGCTTGGATGCTATGTATCTACGGTCAATAATCTTTTGTTGATACAGTTGTACAGAACTCAAGTTGAGTCTAAACTCCATAGGAACTATGCGAGGAAGCTCCCAAACTATCTTCTTAAAATAATTGAGGACATAGCAGAGGCATCCCATATAGCAATGTAAAATACAGAAATCAAATAGAAGACAACCACATCAGCAAGACGGAAAACAAAGACAATTCTGCACTAAAAAAGGCTAAAACACTATCCATGCTGTATCTATCTTTCTTTTTCAGATCATTCAAATGTCATCAATTTTGATAATGGGACTGCATATGGCTACAGCATACCACCTCCCTATGTTTAGAATGTTGCTTGAGAAATTTGGAAAACAAATGCACATTGTTTTGCCGGAAGTTACACTTTGTGGCATTTCACTTGTTATTTGCCTATCAAATATATTTTTACATAACTGAACATGAGATGGACCAGATAGCACAAACATCAGTTTTGTTACTAAAAATGAAAATGTCTGGATAAGCAATGCTATATTTCTGCTTACCCCCCTGATGCGTCAAAAATATCTGATTATATGCACAATACTACCTCCATCCCAAGGCTTAAGGCATATAAATTTTTTTAAAGTCAAACTACCTAAAGTTTGACCAAGTTTTTAGAGAAAAATATTAATATTTACAATGCATAATCCATACCCTTTCATACATCATGAAACATATTTTCACATGGTATCTATATAATATAATAATTCTTGATATTTTTTTCTAAAAGTTTGGTCAAACTTTACATGGCTTGACTTTTCGAAAAAGTTCTAGGCCTTAAGCCTTGGGATGGAGGGAGTACTAACTAATAGATATCACCTCACTCAACAATACAAAAAAGCATAGAAACATAAAAAATGCTAAATAATAGACAAAATAAATATGTCTGTCGAAGAGTAATCTTCTGAACTTAATACATCACAAATTATGGAGTACTTGTATTTCACTTCTCTTTTCTTTCATTCTGTTTTTCTTAACGTTGCAAACTTTACAAACATGTCACTATAAAAAGAATACACATCATATGTGTTAGGAAAAGTTGAAACTAATCAAATGCCTCTTTAATCTTGAAAAGTGAAGAAATGAACAGAAGCAAGGAAAATAGGATGAGAATACATGAACTAACCAGCTTGTCCTTTCAGCAGAAGACGAGGCTGGCGACCGCTTGCTCTTTGTGATCTCAAACTCGAGACACCCAGAGCCAACAGCGCAAACCCAAGAACAAAGCCAAAGCGAATTGCCGACACACTTCCAGTTAGCATAAAGTTCAGGAAACCTCCCACAGTAAGGTAGGTACCTACAAGAAATAAAATACTTCGGTGAAATGCTGTCCAATACCTAACGTAGCACGAAAGCACCAAACCGCCTATACAACAGATATAATCTACAAAATCCCATTTCCTCAATGATACACATGTTTGTCAGCTTGCAGCATGGTAATTACTAATTAATTGGATGACCGGAAATGCTACCAGCATAGGGGATTTACACATACCAAACGGAATGGAGACATGATAATCGTGATACTCCGACGGCCCATTCAACTTGCCAAGCGCGTTGATCGTCTCCGTTACATCCTTGACCGAATCTGGGGAGTTCTGAGCAGCCAGTCTCAGATACTCCTGCCCCTCCTCGCCAACCTCTGCGGCAATCACACTCAGGTCCTTCTGTGCTTTATCCGCCTGGATCTTCAGCTTCTCCGAGGCTTCTAGCAGCACCTCCCTCGCCCTCTTGGAGTAGACAACATATGCATCCGCTGTCAGGGCCTGCATTCTGATGGCTTCGCCCTTGAACTGCTTGAGCATTTCTCTCCACACCTCCTGCGCCTCCTCGGGCTCTATCTCGGCGGTTTCCTTCTCCGTGTCATCGCCCGGTTCGGAATTCGTCTGGATTCGGATGACAAGATAAGTTGTGAGATTTAGAAACATAATTTGATACGAGTACCACAATGCAGCCACGAAAATGTAGTATTTACCACAAAAAAGAGGACAAAACACCCGCAGCTGAGCTAACGAATTAAAGAGACCAGCACAATTTGGCACAAAGAAGACACGATTAAAAATGTACTCCGCGGGTTATACTCAAAGCACCTTACGCGGCACAAAAAGGTAGTGTAAAAGCGCACCGAGATTGTTTCAGTCGTATATCGAGTACAGAGTTAAAAATAAAACAATAATGCAGGTGAGGCGACCAACTACAAACTATCAGATCAGATAGGCAGGATGAGGTGAAACACGCCTCAGAAGTCAAAACAAGGCATCACCGCAGGAAACGGAATCCAGCGCAAGGATCTCGGAGAGGGCGAGCACTCACAGGTTCCTCCCCCGCGAAGGCGGCGACGACGCGGCGGGCACGGGGGGCGGGCCCACCGGCGGCGAGGCGTGTACCGGCCGGGAGCGCCCGGAGCGGGGCGTCGATGCGGTAGCGGCGGTGGTCGGGGGAGGAGCGCGCGAGGCGCAGGAATGGGGAGGAGGCGAGGGGGCGGAAGGCCCCGCGGGCGGGCGGGTTGGGGCCCGCGAGCGGGGAGGAGGAGGCGGCGGCGTGTAGGAGAGAGGCCGCCATGGGGGATGGGACGAGGCTCCTCGGCGAGGGGGTGGGGGAAGAAGGGAAGGGGACGGCGGAGGCGGAGGCGGACGGCACGAAGGAAATGGGAGCAGAATGGTGGAGGAGTTTGGTGAGGTTTCTTCGGGGCTTTTGGTTTGTTCCGCTTCCGCTCCGCTCCGCTCCGTGGTTTGGCTGGCCGCCGCTGCGGGCTATAGGGATTCCTCTTCTTTTCTTTTTCAGCTATCGTCAGGCAGCAGGCAGGTTGCTGGAACAAATCTGCGTGTGGTGCTAACGTAACGTGTCGTCGGCGTGCCACCCGTTCATTTCATTTCCTCCCCCGGTCCCCCGGATCTCGGAGATCGTAAAATCTCACTATCCTCCATGTCATTTTCGCAAATTGATGTGTAGTACAAGTCAACCTCGTAAGGGCATTTCTCTTAAATTGACCATCACGACTTTCGTGTTATTATCTGGCCGTGTTACGGTCGACGATACCATTGCTACACATCTGATTCTGCATTATAGCACGCACAAAAATCTGAATACAGCGCACTAGAGCGTTTGCGCGTTATTTTAGCACAGCCTTTTTCGGAGATGGTAAACGGCGCGGAAAAAATATAGCTTCGATATTGCCCTCGGCATGCGCGCTATAATACAGCGCATAAACTGTGCGCATCCACAATTTAGTAGAACATAGGATCTAAAAATTGTATAAAAAAGTTTTTGGACAAACAGAAAATAGAATATTCGATAATTTACATATAAAAAGAAAATAAAGCGCTAGACTACTCCTCGTCATACGAGGTGTCCTCCGACGAGAAACAAGTCGTCCTATCGTGGATCGTCATCTGGGATCGTCTGCTGGATGTTCAGTTGGTCGTTGATGAATTGTAGGCGCCGGCGCCAGTCCTTGCGCTCCGCCCTCCGTGCGGCCCTAGGCTGGGCGTAGAAGTTGCGCTCCGCCACCACGTCATGCAGGGAGCGCCGGCGCCACTCCGCCATGGTGTACTCGTCGGCCTCCACGACGAGGAGGCGCCGTTGAAGCGCGCGGTGACGCCGGCGCTCCTCCTCCGTGACGAGCGGGCGCCGGCGCGAGGAACTCCGCCTCCGCGAGACTCTGGGTCTCCGGGAAGTTTATCTCGCCGCGGGCGGCCGAGGCGCCACGCCGCCGCGTCGTACGCGCGGGCGGCCTCCTCCAGATGCTCGAAGGTGCAGAGCGTGAGGCGGATGCCATCGGCGCGGATCTCCGCGTAGAAGAGGTCGTTGGGCGCCGACAGACGCCGCGGAAACCCGAGGCGGAGCAGCGGCGAGGCGGCATGGCGGCGCTAGGAAGCGGAAGGGGATGCGGCGCGCAAGGGAGAAGAAGGGGAGGAACTTCCAGAGTGAGCACGTGTGGCGGTTGGTGAGCGCTGCCGCGCGCATTTGTAGCGCGCGCGTTAGGCGGCGCAGGAGATTTGGTATCCTGGATAGCGTAGCGCAGAAGCCCGCGCGCGGCAAAATATCGCGCGTGCGCGCTATTTTCATGCCACTACTGGAAGAGGTACTGACGGTTAGGATAGTGTTGTGCTATTTTTGGACATCTGCTGGACATGCTCTCGTAGGTCCCTTGTTTGCAGCCAACTAGGTGCACCGTGCGTTGGCTTTTGTTTCAAGCATGTTTCCCCACTCCTTTTCCACCAGTGTAGTGTAGGAACAGCCACATACTCCCTCGCTTTGCGGACGGAGGGAGTACATGGAAGCAGCGTATGTGAAACATTTCTCCCACACGTGGTACAGTACGGACATGAGGAAAACAGAACGTGGGTGTAAATGGCGGGTTACACCTCAAGAGTACCCTCTGTTGCTCTTGGGCTCAATGCCAATTGCCACTTCCTGACTTCCGACAGACATCCATCTTCTCAACTAAATTTTCAATGACAGTTGATGTATCCGATTCCTTCTTGTGCGAGAAGGGCAAGTTTTGATCAGCTTCACCTCAACTGTCTCAAGGGAAGTCCGAGATGGCCACAGATTCCAAACTATACTTTGCCACACAGGAAGGCAAGATGCAAGGTAGGCAAAAAGGAGCTCCACAAGGAAGAACTCGATTCCCATAGCCTCATGCGAACTCTAACGAAGCAAGGTATAACTATAATCCTATTCTACTGCTCCAGCAGTACGGTAACTAAGTAGCCTCAAACCAGCTACAACATGCAATTCCTTGTTGCGCACAGACAAAATAGAACTTGTTTTCATCAGATATTAAAAACCAGCAAACTGGCAACTCTGTTGACATTTGGTAACAGCATTTGATATGGCCATCATGACAAAATGGTACAGGTCACATGTGCTTTTATAGCACATCAATGTTTGACATCAGCATGTTTAATGAGTCGCTCACTTGACATCAGCATTCGGGACTGACGATCTACACGGACCAGCTGACGTAGTGAAGGGTACCCCTCGGAACGTTGCGATTCCATTCTCGTCCGTGCGGAGATGCTGGATGCATAACCAAGCAAAGTTATTTGTGAGCAAAGCATATACAAGATAAATATGCAACAGCATTCAGGAAGGCATGTCAAAATTGACATGCATTTACCCAAACCATCCTGAAAGGCCAGCCTTTGATCACCAAAAGAAAAGAAAAGGGAAATAGCATCACATAAATGGGCCATTGAGAAATGCTCACCGGTGTTATCTTGTCCAACTGTTTCTTCTTTGGATTTAGAACATCTTCCGGCTTCCCATCAAACCTACAAGAAAAATGAAAGAAATTGTAAACAATAACCCAGTGCAAATGATGCAGGTCAAATAGGATAATTCAAGCAAACCAACTCAGCAAAAAAAATGACAAGAGTATTGAACTACAATCTTTTTGTTTCACGGGTGGCCGCAAGCATAGATTCCTTAAACTACAAGACAACTACCGAAACCACAATGCTAAGCATACTAAATTGCAGATTTTTCTCTAAAACATCAACAGGTAGCACGACCCTTTGGTTCATCCAATTTGCATTCCAGATATTGTTTACTTTCACCAACATATTGTGCAAAAGCTTACATATCAGCCACAAAACTGCGTACTAAATGACATTTCAGCAACTTCATATTGTTTACTGTCACCAACATATTGTGCAAAAGCTTACATATCAGCCACAAAACTGCGTACTAAATGACATTTCAGCAACTTCATAGCCATGAATACAGATAACAAAACTGAACTTAGTACAGGCTCCACAGAAAAGCACAACAGACCTTTAGAAAATATAAATACATCATGTACAAAACATAATTCTTACCCAGCAAAAGAAATGCGTTCTCCAAGCTTGGCTTCTTCCGGAGGAATCAAAGGCTCCACAACTGTATGATCTTTGTTTGAAGCACACAAGACCTGGTAATGTGTTTCATGTAAAACAAGTCCAAAAGAATTTTTTCTATGAACACAAGGACAGTTGCAGTTCGGACTGACGATTGACAACATCAGAAAAAAAAAGACAAACACGCTAGTGCGCTATGTCAGAATAGGCTAGTATATGAACAAGAACAACCTACTGTTCCACTTCAGGTACTTACATGGTAAGGCTGTTCTATTTCAGATGCTTACATGGTAAGGATTCATAAGTTCGTTCCAAAATTAATTTATCAATTTCTTCCTTTGGGAACTGTTAGTTGACTATGCTAAGCCTATCAGTATGAAGTTCAGTAAGACGTACATGCCTAATAATTTAGCGCTGCACAGCAAGGCTTAACTGGAGCTTGCATTTTCAGATTTCAACACAGCAGTATTTTGCGAAAGGATGATAAATGGACAAATAGCTAATTCAAGTTGCTTTAGAGAGGTATAAAACACAAGTACAAAGGATGTAAATTAAACATACCAGACCAGCAGACATTACATCCCGCAGCTTCCCAGGCTTCACATTCGTGATCAAGACAACACGACGATTCTTCAAAAGTAAGGGCAAATATTTATAACAGAACACAGCATCATGGATAAAGAGCAAAATGAACAAGAATCATTCAAGTTCCTTGTTGCTGTTGACTACTTACAACAATTTCATCTGGGCTGAAGAACTTAGCGAGACCACTAACAACTTGACGCACATTGCCATCTCCCAAATCTATCTCCTCCACCAGAAGACTTCAAAAATAACCGGTTGAATATTAGAAAGAAGACTGACATACAACTAGCGGAATTTATTACAACTGGGTTGAAATTTGTCGGTACCTGTCAGCTGATGGGTGCTTCCATGCTTTACGAATAAGACCAACCTGTATATTCAGGATACTAACATTGCACTCAGAATCCTTTTCTGCACTTTTCTGAGGAGCTTTCTCAGCAGCTGCCTCTGTTGTTTTTCCTGTGGTCTTCTCTTGGGCTTTCTTTTTATCCCCAGAAGGCTTGTTGTTTTTGGCAGAAGTAGCATTTGCCTTATCCCCAGGAACCTTATTCTGGCAAGAATCAACACAACAAAGAGACTCACCAACTAATACAAAATCACATTGTTGTACAAGAAATAGGTTCTATTAATGGTGCCCAAACATGAATATCAACACAAATATGCAAAAGCTGTACGTGGCTAAACATTTAAGTATTGACATCCGCCTAGATTTCTTGTGCATTGCACAAGTGGCTAAATGAATCAGAACAGTATGCTAGTTCAGTGCCCAAACTTTCCATACCAAAATTGGCTGGAACAAACTGGGTAACTACCGCCACAATAATGGCCGGACAAAGGGGATTGCAGAGTAGAACATAGGTCTGGGGCAGATGAACGAGGGAGAGACTAGATTGATTACTTTCTTGTTGCTTGATTGGTATTTGGTACATATGCTACTTGACCCTGACGTAATAGTCCAAATATGGATCTGATCTCTAACTCTAATCTTATATCTTTCCTATTGAATAACTCCCCTGCCTATCCAGTATACATAAATAGGAGCCCCCCCCCCCCCCCCCCCAACACACTAACCTATTTCTCTCAACATGCACGCCCTCCACCTCAACAGATAATATTTCATGTCTAACTGAATATTGCATAATCCTATATTTCTACAACTCACATTGGCAGGCTATGATTTTATGATATTTTAGGTATAACTTGTTTACTCGGCAAAATTTTGGCAACCCATGAGAACTTACCACCCTCTTCACATTTTCTTTGCCAAAATTTTGGTTAACAATCGGTCAAGTAGTCTGATACTCTAGCCGGTCCTTTTTTTCAACCAATAGTTAACAAAAAATGGTAGGGGATGCTATGGCATTAGCCAAAATACCCTAAATCTCACCATTAATTTGAGAATGCAATACTAAGGTTGGACACTGCAGCAAAAGAACAGGAAAATGCAGTAGGGTAACATTCCAGTCAAAATCTTGCAGCACCATGTCCCATGAGTACCTCTTACAAATGCTGGTCCAGAAATGCCAATAACTAAAAAATGTGGATTGGAATAACTAATAAGTACATAACAAACTACCTCTTCTGCAGCCTTTTTGGAGTCAGCAGCTCCATCAGACTTGGCTGCGATTTTCTGTCCTGAAACAGCTTTCTTGGAAGATGGATCAGTATCTCCTTTATCAGCTTTCTTTGGAGGCTGTCAAGTAGAATTATCAAAATGGTATGGTTATTTTGCGATTTCCACATAATATTTTTTCTACAAGACCATTGAAAAGAAATAGTGTATCAGTGCTTTATCAATTCTATGAAGATTAACGTTTCATTTCTTCAGCAATACTAACAATAGTACTGCATCAGTTAAATTCTAAAGATGTAAACGAGCACAAATGTGATCTTGTAAACAGAGTAACTAGCAACAAGAAACAGAGATAATTTCCTGTTTATATGAAAGTATATAATTAAATAAGAAAGTGTAAAATACTTTCAGATCACCAAAAATTTACTTACAGAAGGTGAAGGTGGGTTAAAGACGGATCTGGGCACGTTTATCTTTTGCAATGCTGTACCAAAATCGATGGTATTCTGCATCAAATAGTAGATTCACATAAGACGACATAAATAACTGACGATACATGCATCCTATTAATTACAAACAGGTATTTGATTTTTAGAAGAAACTCCCACCATCATAAAGCAATGGTTATATTTAGGCAACAAAATTATTTTTGTAACAGACAGTATGATAGTAGAATAACTGCTGAACTATGCAATTCCATACAAATTACTACCTCTGTCCCTAAATAGGTGGCCTATAAACTTAGTTATAAAAAGTTAACGTTTTCTAACTTTGACCAAATATATTGAAGAAAATATCAACTATAATAGTAAATAAGCATATTATGAAAATATATCTTATGATGAGTTTATTGATATTGATTTGGCATTACATATCTTTATGTTTATATATATATACATATACATATATTCTTGGTCAAATTTTATAAACAGACTTTTTATCTGAGTTTATATGCCACCCCCTTTGGGACGGAGGGAGTATAATGTAAACCATAAGTTGATCTTGGAAGGTGTAAAAGCTAGCTCTATGAAAGTGTGCTGAATAGCTTTGATATCAAATAAAGTAATACTTTGAAGACATGGCTAGCTCCAAATTTTTGTCCAGTAATTACAGAGATGGGATAAAAAATGGCATATTTCAAATGCAAAAAATTGTATATGAAGAGAAAATCATCATAGTGACGGATAAGAAACAAGAAGGGATACACTGGAGATGAATTTAATTTTTGAGTTGGCAAAAAACTGTAATTTCTACAGATTTAATATTTTAGAAGAGAGTATGTACAATTTCATGTTGAGAACACATGAGGACAAGTTAAAAAACCAGATAGGCATAGTTAACAAAATAAATGAAAAGATCCAACATTAAACCTGAATGTAGTCCATCCACCGCAATATATTTGGGTATTTCTGCAACTCACTGTCACTAAGATGAGACTGAAACAAGCAATTCATAATTAGAATGTGGGGAAGTAAATGTCTGGAAAGGCATATCTATACAGAAACATATGATGGTGGCTACATAAATTGGTAAAGTCGCATCATACATACCATGAAAACCTGTACGGTTGCAAACACAACAATGTCCGCAACTGATGGTATAAAACCACTGGCTAATATTACTGACATCTGGGACAAATGCTGATTCAAATTGCCAAGTAACGTGTGCTGTTCTCCATCACTTGAAGCAAAATTGCTGGAGAATTCAACCCACTTCTTTACCTATGAATGGCGAAAAGGAGATCATGTGCCAATAGATAAGCAATAGCGAGCGGAACTAATGTACATTTGTACATACATGCAAGAATGGTTACCTCATCATCCGGATTGTTTACAAAATGTGAGAATAGACTCGCAATGTCACTCTCCTTGATAAGTGTACTGGATATGCTTTTCTGTAACATTCAGCAAGTAAATTAGTAATGGTTTCCAGCAATAAAACTGCATGCAAATAAAGGTTCACAAGAGTGAGATGGGCAAAATTTGCTCGCACGAAGTAGCAACTTACAAAAATAACACAACACATACTAGCCATCAAATTTTGCACATATGCCCGACTCATGTTGGTCCAGGGACCAGGAGTATCCAAGCACAAGTCATCACTAAGTTACTCGATTAGTAGTAGTACTGTATCTGACCATGCCCAGGCACCAGTTGAAGAGATGAAAAAACATTATGCAAAATTTTTGAACAAGACAATACAATACTTTGCCACACTATGCCAAGGCATGAGGGCATATGTTGCATGTGCTCAATAAATCTGTGCATCAAATCTATCAAAGAACTAGCATTACAAGCTTCGTCTTGTGCGGGTGTTCTAGCCATGTGCCACATAGTAACTCAAAATACGCAAGTAACTAAGCTACTCATCTCCTTAGCAAAAGATCCTTTTTCAGTGTTTGGCATAATTAATTTGATTAAGAAAAGTACACAACAAAAATTCAAAAAAAAAAAAGTACACAACAATGATGACAAATATGTTCTGTTTCAGTCTGATTGATAATAATTACCCCATAACCATAAGAAGAGTACACAACCATAATAATCAGAGTATATATATGACTAAGAATATACTTCTTCTACCTCTTTATTTTGCACAAAACATACGAGTAACTTCACATTTTAAACTTACTTAAAAAATTATGTATACTTTATTACTCTTAAACACCAGATGGGTCTTAGTAAATGAAACAGATGATCCACCGGACAAGATTAAGGAGTATTATCCAGACCCCTACCTTAACCGAGCAATTTTACCACAGGTAACTCATATATCTACAATCTCCACAACCAAACATGATGTACAAAACCACCATACCTAAATTCCACATCGCAGCATAACTACAACATGAGATTTGAGCCACGAGACTATGCAAACTTAATTATGGCTGAACTAACCATGCCCAGAGCACAACGAATCGTCGGCACCAAGATATCTCAGCACGCACCAGTAAGAATGAAAAAAAAAGCATGCCCTCGTGACCATGAAACAGCAAACGGGCGTGCCATCGCTCCGAGCCTCTTGAAGTAGTAACAAAAACCGGAATCGGGGGTTGTAGGAGTCAACGGTAAAGGGGCCCTACCGGATCGCGGTCTACGTGGATGCAGAGCGCGTAGGACATGGCCTCCTTGCTCCGCGCGAAGTCCGCCGCCGCCGCCGCCATTAGCACGTCGTCTTTCTTCCGAGCAAGGTGAGAGATAGGGGGAAGTGGAGAAGAGAGGTGGTTTAGGGTCTAGTCATTACTGGGCCGCTGGTCGCCTTTGTTGGTTTGGGTTCTGCTGACGCTTTATTTGTGTGGGCTCGGCCTCTCCTGATGGGCCTTACTTCATTATTACATCAGACTTGTTCTCAACAAAAAACTTCAGAGGATCCCCTAAAAAAAACTTCAGACTTTCCACCCCAAAGAGCACCAGTGCTCCTGCTATTTTAAAAAATATCGAAAATCATATTTATGAGTTTCAAAAAAATGGAAAACAATATCCTCATGTATCCCATGATTTTTCTCACAAACATGCAAAATATCAATTTCAAATACATTGTATTTTGAGCTACACACAAATGAAAAATATTTGGATTTGTACATACATTTTTTCAAATCCCCAAAGTTTATCAGATTTTGTCCTTCTTATGTAGCCCACAATACAAAAACAAGTGTGTTGCGATTTTGCATACTTGTGGGATACAATAACGACCACGTCCAGAGTTACTTTTAGTTCTTTTTGAAACCTATAGTAGATATGATTTTTGAATTTGTTTAAATGAAGGGAGCACCAAAGCCCCGAGAACCAGAGACACTTTCGGAGACTTTTATACTTTCTGCAGCTTCGTAGATCCATTATTTGAAATGTGGCTCCTCCATCAGGCTTCAGACCGAGTGGGTATGTGTTGTGGTATGGAGATGGAGTAGTGCTGGCGAATGCTTTGTGTTATTTGTATTTTGCGAGGATTCGGAAAAGAACAGTAGTACTATCTCCATTCCAAGGTTTAAGGCCTATATTTTTTTAAAAAAATCAAACTATGTCAAGTTTGACCAAGTTTTTACCAAAAATTGTTAATATGCAAAATAGATAATCAATATCATTAGATAGATAAAATATAGTAGATAATCAATAATCAATACCAAGTTTGACCAAGTCTACAAAATATCATGTTTATTGATAGTTTTTTCTAAAAGTTTGGTCAAAGTTCAGTTGATTTGACTTTTCAAAAAAATATAGTAGGTCTTTAAGCCTTGGAACAGAGTGAGTACTCGCTAGCGGAGAGAGTGTTAGTACTACTAATACGTAACGGTGTCCACACGTTCCTCTAGAACTGGACTGGACAGGAGAAACAAACCAAGTCAAACGAAGGTGTAGTAGGATTGAAGGAACGACACAGCTCCACGCTCTCCGTTGCAAGCACTGTTCCGCTGTCGGTTACGGACGGTTGACAATCTGTTTGTTTTGGAGAAGAATCTACGGACGGTTACGGACTCTGCCCTGTGGCGGTAAAGTACTACGCAACGCGCTTTTCTCTTGTGCCGGCGGGCGCGACGCTCTTGGCACATGGGCTCTTCTGTCATCTGCGACCTCCACGCCGCAGACGCCACGCCTCGGGCTCCGGCACCGAAGCGCCGGGCGCGAGCACGACGCCATGCAGTGCATTGACGCATGCACGCACCGCCGCCGTTTCACGGCTTGGTGTCCCCTCCCCTCCGAGGGCATTCAGTCGCGCGGTGCGCATATAGACTGTACTGTACCGCCCAGCCACGCCAGCAACAGTGCTCCATATATGCACGGCGGCGACGGCGCGCGAGAAGAGAGAGAGATTCCCGTCGCCGGCACCGGTGCTAGATGCTGCACGCGGTAGGCAGGAGGCGCGCACAGGCTAGCTTTAGATGCTGGGACATAAATGCGGCCACCGGCCACCGACACGTGGCACGACGTCATTAATGTAAGCCTGGCTGGTAGTGGTGGATGGAACACGTCCTAGTGTGACGGACGGCGTTGCCGTACCATTTCCGTTGCCGCCGCCGCACGGCACGGCACGGCGAGACCTGGCTCCGTCCGCTGGCCGTGCGTTCCGATTTCCGAACACGACGCCGTACAACGCACTCCGATATACTAGTACTGCCGCTATCCGCAGGCAGCCCGTTTCCAACGACGACATCGAGTTGTCGAGACCTGCGCTTGCTCGCTCGTCTAGGTTCTTGCGACGGCCCCAGCGTCCTCGGAGGTCGGAATACGGACCTTGACTTCGGTAGTACACGGACAGATCTCTCTTCGACCGCCTCGTCTCCCGACAAACATTTCGGTAGGAGTAGCGAGAGGTACTGTATAATGTGATGGTCAAAGCTTCTGGACGTAGTACCTACTCCTCCGTAATCTAATCGCCACGTTGATGCGCGTGTGCGCTGGAGGGAGCGAGGAGGAAGGAGGGCAATGAGTTTCGCCATCGATCGAATCTTCGCAACAGCAAACGACAAGCCTGCACCACGACCCCCACGGCCACGGCGCTAAGCACGATTTGCTCTGCACCACGGCGCTAAGACGACACACTCGAGCGTACTCCAGTACTATACAGTGCGGATGCTTCGTGTCACCTGTGGACTCCGAGACGGAAAGTCCACGCGAAATTCATCTGCCCGTCGGTCGCTGATCGCACACTCGCAAAAACTGTTGATCATCGTTGATAGCACACTCGCAAAAACTGTTGATCATCATATGAAGTAGAGTACCGCCGGCACGCACGGTTTGAACTTTGAACCTTGTCGCTCATCGCGACCTGAAGGCCTGAACAATGATCGGCAGATATGGTGCGTGTCTGCATTTCATCGTGTCGGTCCTGTCCTGTGGCGATAGAATGGATAGTACAGTAGAAATTACGTGTCCATTCGAGAAAACGGGGCAAAGGCTGGGCGCAAAGTGCCAAAGCCTGTGGCAGAGCGAAACAGCGTCGATTTCTTTCACGACCTCCCTGCTTCCTCCGCCCGCCTGGAGTCCTGCTGCCCCCACCGTCCGGGCCCGTCTCGCTCCGGCCTGCTGCTCCGAGCGCTGCATCGAAGCCTTTGCCGGGGGGGATGCCATTGACGGATCAGGCAGGGGGGGGCAGGCGGAGTGAATGCTGCCTGCCCGCTGGACGCTGCTGCTGGTACTGCTCCTCCGTGGTACCATTGCACGAGGGCGGAGCAAAACGGTAGGTGCTGCAATTGAAGGCTCGCTCCATTTCAATTTGGCGAATGGGTCTCTGCGGCCGGCGTGGGAGCACTGGAGCAGTCACTGCCCGCCTTTTTCGAACCTTCACAGGACACTAGGCCCGGCACGGACAGGCGGTAATCCACGGGTCCTTGCCCCCCACCACCACCAGTCCTTTCCCCGTTCCTATATTCTTCTTCCCGTGTCAACGGCTGCAGATACGGGATCGGAAGGGCGATCTGGAGATCCCCAAAGAATTGGAGATTGAAGAAATGCAATCAGAGTAGTACTCCCTCCGTTTCTTTACAAACCTAAAACATCTTATATTTTGAAACCTTGTTTTAGAACGGAGAGAGTACTTGTTTGGTACAGTATACATTAGCCCACCTGCACTTGGTACATGTGCAGGAGTGGCAGTAACCAGTACCCACCCCTCCAGTTTCAGCATCAACAACAACCAACAAAACAAAAGTTAGCAAGGCAAAAACAGATGTCAAGGAATGGTAGTATATAGCAGTGATCTGTAAATCAAAGTCACGTTTATAAGCAGAACTAGCTAAAGAACACTATCAGACATCAGTCATTCACTGGTGCCAAGCCAAGGTGTCGTCAAACATTGGTAGCAGCACTGTGGCATCGAGACAATACCCACAGTAGCAGTAGCAGAGACGAGCTACAGTTCCATCCAAGGAATGAACCAACGAATCGCAGAGAAGCTACTTCAAAACAGCCTTGCACCCACCCCACCCCTAAAATTTCACACAAACTAATAAACACTACAAACATTCCATGATCCATTCCCCACTCTTTGCTTCCTCTCTTCTTCCCCACCCCACCGGGCAGCATCATATATGCATCTCATCTCAGGAAACAAAAGGAACAAGAAAGCCCAGGACCGCAAAAGAACAGAGACGAGAGATCTAAAGGAGACCTAGACAAGCTCATCTCCTGTACTATCCTGAGGACTCCTCACCACCTCAAGTATACTCACCACCTCGCCCATGTCCGGCCGCTTCGAAGGCACCTGCGAGGTGCAAACGAGGCCCAGCTTGATGATCGGCATGGCCTCCTCCATCGCGAACTCGCCGCATAGCCGCGGGTCCATGCAGTCCTCGAGCCTGCCTTCCTCCAGCGCGCTTCTCACCAGATCGCACAGCACGACGACATCGTCTTCCAGGTACTCGACAGGCCTCCTGCCCGTCACGATCTCCAGCGCGAGCACCCCGAAGCCGTAGACGTCGCACTTCTCGGTGATCTTCACCGTGTTGCACGCGAACTCTGGTGCCATGTACCCGAGCGCACTCTGGATCTTACTGCTCAGCACGTACCGGTCTAGCATCGGGAGAAGGCTTGCGAGGCCGTAGTCACCGACTCTGGGCTCACCGTTGCTGTCCAGCAGCACGTTGCTTGACTTGAGATTGTAATGGACGACCCCACGCTGGTGGAGGTGCATCAGCCCCCTGGCAACACCGATGATGATGTCGAACCTCTCCATCCAGGAAAGCGAGTTCTCTTCCGTGCACTCGTGCAGCTGTTTGTGCAGATTTCCTCTGGGCAGGTAATCGTAGATGAGGAGCTGCAGTGATGAAGTCCAGTAAAACCCTCTCAGCGTGACAATGTTGTGGTGCCGCACCTTGCTGAGCAGCTTCACTTGTCGCTCAAAGTCATCCCTGGACTTCACCAAGCTAGAGACTGTGAGCTTCTTGATGGCCACTGGCTGGCCGTCCCTGAGCACCGTCTTGTAGACTGCACCAAAGCCTCCTCGCCCAAGCTCGCAATCCTTATTCAACAGGGCATGCCCACCTGCACTGAACTCTGGGCTGCCTTTACCAAACATCACGAGCTTCCCGGAGCTAGCATCATTCTCTGGGGATTGGCTAAGGTAATCGTCAGACAGTGCAACAGCAGGCTTTGAGTGGGAGGCAGCTGTACGAACACGACGGTTCAGCACGGTTACAGTGATCACTCCGATAGCAATGGCAGCACCACCAGCAATGGCAATGAGGGTGGAGACGCTCAGTATGATCTTCTTGTGGTGCTTGCTGCTAGGGGAACTCGGTGTGTCTCGCGACGAGGGGTTTGACGAGGAGTTGGGATTGAGCACGAGCGGCTTTGGCATGACCGCGCTGCACGAATTGTTCTTCCTGGAACTGCATAGGCCAGAGTTGTCAGCTAGAAAGGAGCTGGGGATGTTGTCGAAGAAACGACTGTTTGGGAGATCTCCTGATAATAAGTTGTGGGAGACGTCAAAGTTGTGCAAGCTGGGCAGATTGGATAGTTCCACTGGCAGGGTCCCATTCAGCTTGTTCTGGGAAAGATTGACCATCTGGAGGCTGGTGAGGTTGCCCAGGGTGCTCGGAATCGGTCCTGTGATGTCGTTGTGTGACAAATCCCTGCATTGCAAGAGCACACTGCATCAATAAAATGACCCTTAATGTTCAGTCAGAACTAAGTAGAACTGAAGTTTGGATTCGTTCGATCAGTTTTTGGCACTCCTAACATTCAGTCAGAATCAAGTACTACTAACTCTCTCTCTCTCAAAAAAAGAAAAAAAGAATCAAGTACTAAATATTTATTTAATCATCTTGCTATATACTAGAACAGTTTGCTACTCATGTACATTTGACTTCAGTTTGAATGTATAAAGAAGTGAGTACGCAGGCACTGGATACGAGCAGAACAACATGACAGAGACCCACATTTTGCGGTTTTGGACTCCTAACGGAAAAATAAGTAAGACATCGCCGTCCTGTCATTTTCTACAACGTCTCTGGAACCTAGGAAACTGAAAGCAACCAAAGCATGCAAAGAAATACAAATAAAAAACTACTAGTAGTCAACTTCAGTAACAAGCAATCTGAATGAATGACGTCGACAAAAGAAAATCGGCGAAATTCACTTACAGTGCAACGAGTGAAGTGCAGCTCCCAATCTGTGCTGGGATGCGGCCGGTGAATGAATTGCTCCCCATCCGCAGCTCCCGGAGAGCCACGGCGCCGCCAATCTCCGGTGGCAGGCTTCCATGTATCGTGTTAGCGCTGACGTCGAGCACCTCCAGCAGCCTCATCCCACCAATGCCAGCAGGGAGCTGCCCCGATATGGAATTCGACGACACGTTGAGAAACTGCAGACCCGCGAACGCAGTAATCTGCGGCGGGATCCCGCCGGATAAGGCGTTGCTGGACAGGTCCAGCACACGCAACGCCAGCGCAGCATCCCCAGGGACCTTGACCCAGCCGTAGAGCTTGTTGCCGGCGACCGAGACGCGCTGCAGCGGCAGGCCGAAGACCCACCAGGGGAGCTCGCCTGTGAGCGCGTTCCGGCTGAGGTCGGCCTCCAGCAGGTTTTTGCACTCGGCGATGTCGTCGGGGATGGCGCCGGCGAAGCGGTTGCCCGAGAGGTCGAGCCGCTCCAGCGCCCGCATCTCCCCGATCCACGCGGGGACATCCCCGGCGAGCGCATTGCTGCCGGCGCCAAGGAACCGCAGCGCGGACAGCCTCCGCAGAGAATCCGGCAGGCCGCCGGTGAAGAAGTTACGGCCGAGATCCAGCGACTTGAGCAGCGCCGCCTCGCCGATATCGGCCGGTATTTCCCCGGCGAACATGTTGCGGCTCAAATCCAGCAAGCGCAGGGAGCTGGTCCGGGGGAACCCGCCGGGAACGCTGCCCGAGAGCGCATTGCCGGAGAGGTCGAGAGAGCGGAGCGCAGGCAGCGACCAGAAGCCGTCGGGGATGGGGCCGGCGAGGCGGTTGGAGGAGAGGTTGAGGGCGAGGAGCGAGGAGCAGGAGGCGACGGAGGTGGGGATGTAGCCCGAGAGGTCGTTGTTGGCGAGAGAGATGCTGCGGATGTCGCGGCATTGGGCGAAGAGGTCGGCGGGGATGGTGGCGGAGAGGCGGTTGGAGGAGAGGTCGAGGGAGCGGAGGCGCGGGAGGGAGCCGAGGAGGGTGGGGAGAACGGGGCCGGAGAGGTTGTTGCGGGGCAGGGAGAGGGAGAGGAGCGCGTCGAGGCGTAGGAGCGCGCGCGGGAGGCGGCCCGAGAGCGCCGCGGCGGGGAGCGCGAGCGAGTTGACGCGGCCCGTGCGCGCGTCGCAGCCGACGCCCGGCCAGGAGCAGGGGCGGTCGTCGTCCTCCGTCCACGCGGCGAGGCGTCCCAGCGGGTCCGCGACGCCCGTCTTGAAGACCACCAGCGCGAGCACGTCGTCGGTGAGCGCGGCGGCGGTCGGCGCCGCGGCCGCCACCAGGAGGAGGAGGGCGGCGAGGCGCAGCGCGGGAGGAGAGGAGGCCGCCGCCGCTGCCATTTGCGGCGGCGGGGGCGGAGGAAGCGTGGGGGCAGGGCGGTGAGATCACACCGGAGCCTTGTCCATTTGCGCGGAGCAGTTTTTTGCGGCCGGGGAGGGTTTGAGGGGAGAGAGGTGGTGGCGTGCGTGGTGCAGCGGGGACGGGGAGGCTGTGAACTGTCACCTGCGGAGCAATGGGGAAGCGGGAGCCCCTCCCTCCTGCGCTATTAATGCGGTACCAGCAGAAGAACAAATAGGAATCGACAAAATGATTTGATTTCACCTTTTCTAAATTTCTCTCCTACGTACTACTCTTTGTTCCAAAAATTAGGTTTAAAAATGATTGGTCACATCTCATTTTGTTGGAGTAGATCGCATGCGAAATTCTCTTGAGTTTTACGTACTCCTCATTTTGTACTAGGTGGGTGCATTGCGATCCATATTTCTTGTTCGGAAAAGTTCACCCTGATACAACTGTCCTTCACACTTTACAGTAAAGCCGTGTTGAGATTAAATGGTCAGATAAATAACCGTCCTCTGGATTTATTGACACCGATGAAAATTAATGGTGTCTCTGTTCACCCATGATTTTACCCCTTCGCTCGTAAGGATAGATCTCGACATAATAACGCCACCGCCGGTGCCCACGATATGATGTTCAGAATTCCCCATTTTCCAGTACACTGCTTGCTTGATTGAAGTTTTTTTTTTTTTGTGAGTAACCAAGCGGAAGCACACTCCGTGCGTGGAGGAATCACCATCACCAAAAGAAGGGTCCGTCCATGACGTGTGTCTGCGGTCTCTGAAGGTTGCTTGTATTGAATGCGGCGCACCAACCCTTCATTTACACCGCCCGCTTTTTGATCCGAATGGCAAGCCAGCATTTAATGCCCCAATTCATTGCGATCTGGAAAGCGTACTAGGCACGAGGAGGTGGTGGAGGAGGAGCAATAGCACTGCACCGCGGGCCGCGGCACGGCACGGCAGTCGGCACTCGGCACTCGGCAGTGCAGGCACGCCCACGCACCTGCCCTGCTGCTGGCTGCTGGCTGCTGGCTGCTGGTGTGGGCGAACGATGTGCGGTGTGCAGTGCGGCTCTGAATTTTTTGATACTTCGCTCTCGGGCGCTGCTGCTCTCCTACGTGTCAACCGACTCGACTGAGTTTCATCTCGATTTTGAACAAATGCAGGTCGCCTTGTTCACGCCATTGCCAATTTTCCATTAGCGCTGAACATATGTATAATTATGTCAGACAAAAAGGCTTTAACGCAATAACATGATGTTGGTTTGCTGACATGTGGATGCCAGACACGGCGACACGTTTCTTGTATTTTTTTTTATTTTTTTTTGAGGAATACCTGACACTATATTAAGCCTCGATGATATCTGGATTACAAAGACCGGCTGGGGCTCTAGGAGCAAAACCTGACGTCCAAAATCAGCCCAAAGTACAGATCGTGCCAAACGATGGGCTTTCATGTTTAAACGACGCCTCTAGCAGGTGGCTTGACATACTCTTTATACCTTCAATCATATTACTATAAACTCCTTCATATGGTTGATGAAGATTATTGATGACTCCGAGATAGTCGAACGCCATCTTAATCCGTTGCAGATCATGTGCCAACGATAGCGCCTCGCGGCAAGCTACGGCTTCCAACACCGCTGGATCATATAAGCCCCGGATAGCGAGAGAGGATGTTCCAAGAAACACTCCCTCATCGCTGTTGCACAGTGCAATCACCGCATCCCCGCCTCTGTTCTTGTTGATAGTAGCATCAACGTTGATTTTGGCACAGCTCGGCTTCGGTGGAATCCATTTCGCCAGCCTGTGCTGATGCCGTCCAGGCGCTTGTACTCGTCCCCCAACAGCCACAGATAGGTCTCGATGGTAGCTTTGTATGAATAGGTGAGTAGATAGAGGGATATGATACTCCTCATCGTGAATGATCTTCCTCCTGGCATACCAGATCGTCCATAGGGTAATAACGACTTTGGCGAATTCATCCCTCCAGAGCGTGCTCATCATGGAAAACGGCCATTACTTCGCCGCTGGATCCTCACTTCTGTTCAAATGTTCTCTGACCTCCTCTTCAGCCAACGCCCACACATAGCAAGTTATGGGATAGTTGAGTAAGGAAATGTCTCTAGGAGTCAACCTCCCCGCATATAGAGCAGATGCTTGAGTCCACCATATGATGCTCGTGACGCACATCCCAGTTGGTAATCAATGGTGCGCCAAACGCCACAGAAAGTCCCTGACCTTGGACGGTACTTTGGACACGCCATATAGATAGCCACACTTTTGTTTTCTCAAGTGGAGTTCGAATGAGTTGATCAATCACCAAGCCAATCTTCCATTCTCATTTTTGTATGAACCAATAGCTTGTACATTGATCTCACAGTAAGAGCTCCAGACTTTCATGGCAGAGAGAGGTCACCCTATTCCTGTTGTTGGAGATGAGTTGACTCTCGTTCCATATGTCAACTATGTTATGCCACCGCTTGA
This sequence comes from Avena sativa, assembly GCA_916181665.1. Taxonomy (NCBI): domain Eukaryota; kingdom Viridiplantae; phylum Streptophyta; class Magnoliopsida; order Poales; family Poaceae; genus Avena; species Avena sativa. The sequence continues at coordinate 376,184,962 of OV702295.1, read as the reverse complement.
TGAGGACATGTTCAGAGGATTTGATCCTTCCTAGATGCCAGGCTTTGCTACTTCTAGTGTTGTGGCTGGCCATGATGATGATGATGATGACACTACTAGGGAAAGGCCTACCGTCAATAATCTTCATCAACCATTTGGTATTTTCTTTTCTCGAACCATTTGGACTTGTGTGGTGTGTTGCACAAGTTTTTATTATTATTGTAGTACTTGGATATCATATGATACTATGCTCTATGTTATCTTGTTTATCTCCTCTAGACATCCTTGTTATTAACTTGTCAATTCCATGCTTGCTAAAGATTTCAGGGAAGCTCTACATATCTCAAATTGTTGCACTTTGCATTCAAACGCAAAATCAACCAAATGCATACTTTATGGGGGAGCTTTCTTAAAATCTTTCATGGAAACTTTTTTCATAAGCTTATTATAATATCTCTGACTCTAGCTTGGCTTGTCATCGTTAACCAAAAAGGGGGGGATTGAAAGGGAAAATGCCCTAATCCATTATTTTGATTAATAATGACACCAGAGCTAGAGCGGGGACTAACATTATCTACTAGTGCAATGGGGAACTTCTACGATCGCTAGACCTCAACTACCAGGAGTATGCCAAGGGATGCATCAAGAGAGGTGTAGTGGAAACTTACAATTTCCATGACTTAATATCACACTTGAGAAGTGTGAAGGTTGAGCCCATTGTTAGAGAAATCATCGACAAGAGAAGGTATATATGATATACAAAAGTTTATAAATGTTATAATCTTGCAAACACTTGTTGTAGCAACGAAGTATGTGATACTTATTATGTTTTATGAAAACGGATCCTTCTGCATGAGAGTTGATTGCGAGAAAGGAGGTGACGTTGCGTGTGGATGCCGAGTATGATGATGATGGCCGACGACACCCTCCCTCAAGATTTATCATATAGTTTACGGTTTTTGAATAATTATTGTATTCGGTGGAATATGCACCTTTTATAGCGTGTCTTAAATTTTGTGAGACGGTTATTCATACAAGTTTTGAACAAGTCAGTTGTTCTGCTTTTATGAATGATTTCTATTATGTTCATTGATACGTCGGAAACGTATCTATAATTTTTGATGTTCCATGTTTGTTTAGTATCTACTTTTCTTTGCTTTGTCTACGCTTTGAGGTGTTTTTATATCTTTTCTGGAACTAACCTATTAACAAGTTGCCACAGTGCCAGTTGCTTGTTTTCTTCTGTTTTTGGTTCCAGAAAGGCATAAAATCAATATTCTCGGAATTGGACGGGACAAAAGCCAAAGTCAATATTTTACCGTGGGCGACACGAATCCAGAAGACGAGACGGAGAGGCAAGTCAGGGCGGCCAAACCCCCATAGGCGCGGCCAGGGGTGGGCTCGCGCCTAGGCAGGGTGTGGCCCCCTGGTCGCCTTCCAGCCTCGCCTCTTCGCCTATAAGAAGCCCCCGATGCAGAAACCCTAGGCACCCGATGAAAACTCCACCAAACCGGCTGTAGATGCCGCCACCATCGTCCCTAGATCGGGGGGGTCTGAAGTTCTTCACGGCACCCTGCCAGAGGGGAGATCATCCCGGAGGCCTTCTTCTCTGGTATGATGCGTGAGTAGTTCCACCTTGGACTATGGGTCCATGTAGTCGCTAGATGGTTGTATGTCCTCCTTGTGCTTTCATGTATAGATCTTGTGAGCTCCGTTCATGATCAAGGTCTAATCTATTTGTAATCATGCATGTTGTGTTTGTGGGGATCCGATGGATATTGAGATTAATATGTCAGATTGATTAATGGTTTTGTCTTTATGACTCTATCATGTCTGTGTTGTTTGTGATCATGCATGCTCTCCGTTGTTAGTAGCTATCTTGGCCAAGTAGTTGCTAGTGACTCCAAGAGGGGGTATTTATGCTTGATAGTGGGTTCATGCTTCTAGTTTCCAAGGGAAGTGGCAGAAATCTCTTCGGTTGTAGAAGTGTTGTTGCCACTAGTGAGAAAACAACGGTCTCTTGTTCATGGAACAAGTGGATTGTTTACGTTACACACTTTGCTTAAAGCAGTTGTCTATTGCTTGCAACTTAATACTGGAGGGGGTTCGGATGATAACCCAAAGGTGGACTTCTAGTCATAGATGCAGTTGGATGGCGGTCTATGTATCTTGTTGTATTGCCCAATCGAATCTCATAGGATCTTTTTATCTAGTATTGCATTGTTACGCCTAGCTCAGTTCCTGTCAATTTTCCTGTTGTAATTTGTTTACCCTGCATGCCATGTTGTTTATCTAAGGAGAGCACCTCTAGTGAACTATGGACCCCGGTCCAATCTTTACCATTGATACATCTTCCACTGTTACATGTTTACTTGCTGCAAACCACCATTACCTTCCACGCCATACGTTTAATCCTTTGTTACAGCAAACCGGCGAGCTTGACAACCTCACTGATTCGTTGGGGCAAAGTCTTGAGTTTGTGTTGTGCAGGTCTCCGCGTTGCTTGCAACACCTGTATGACGATTCCTTCCTCCTACTGGTTCGATAACCTCGATTTATTACTGAGGGAAAACGTGCTATTGTGCTGCTTCACACCTTGCTCTTGGGGTTCCCAACGAAGCCCTCCTACATCAACTCAGTGCCGCATGATTATACTAGAAAGGTCATATGTTGAATTTAAGAATATCAGAAATCTCCGGATTAAAGGTTGCCTCGGGCATAGTTGAAGCGTGATGGCTAAATATTTGAAATATCACATGGTGCATTTTGAATTGGAAATTTACATTTAATAACATAGTATATGGATACTATCATGTGGTGTACAAATGTTGAAGCTTCGAGAAGAAATTTCTAACATAATGTGTTCCAAATACTTAGTGCCCATGTGAAAGTCCTCGAGACCGATCTAAAGTCACTGCCGATATCTGAAACTTGAATAATCCCATTCTATTGCCAAAACAGTGTACATGCATAAGAATTTATCATGGATATGATAAAAGGTATTAATGTCATATAGGATGACATTAATAAGTTGCAAAGATTACACAAGGAATTAAATGTTCATTTCTTAGACTCAGAACTCTTCCATGAGCAAGCATAATCAGAAGCACCAAGGAGTATGGTACTGATGATTGGATAACAAATGCAACTAGTTTATTTGTACTCTAGTGCAAGTGGGAGACTGAAGGGAGTATGCCCTAGAGTCAAATATAAGATGGAATATTTCATAAAGTTTGTGATTAAGTTTTATATCATGATATAATTGTATTGATAGGGAAACATCAATACACGTGTGATATACAAACAAAAAATAGTTCCTGGTGAAACTATAGTCACTGGTTCATTGGTCAACGAATGATCAAAGGTTTCCTCATCATGATGGTGCCTTGGCCCCTAATTGACAATGAGGTCATTTCATTAGGCAATGAGATGACGAACATACCCTATCTATAGCATCATATCACGATCATGTCATAGAGTTCAGGTTACGATGATTAGGAAACATAGTGAATCTTTCCTAGTAACATGAGACCATATCAAATCACTGTCTCCCGAGGTTGCTTTGATGGAACATAACGTCACTTAGTGAAATGATCATCATAAAGGTGTCGTTGGGTATCCGAAGGAAACAGGTTGAGAAGATTGTGTCAAGAGCGGGATTTGTCCATCCACGTGACGGAAGATACTCCGGACCCACTCGAATAAGTTATATCCATAAGCTACGCGGCATGTGACTATGTCACGGGGATATCACTTATCAGATCGAGTAAAGAAGATATTGTCGGTAACAAGGTTGAACACTGACATGGGTATGTCACTTGATCAAAACCTCGGATAATACAGTATGGTAGAGACAAAAGGAATAAGACATAATGTTTACAGTTCAACGACAAATATCGTTGAGTATACATGTGGTAATTATGGGCATCTAGGTCCTGCTGTTGATCATTGGTCATAGAGGAGTCTTGACAATGTCTGTAGTACTCTCAAACTATTGGGTGATACCTTCGATCCGGATTACGGATGTAGTATAGCTATTTTTCCCTAGTAGACCTAGGTTTATCGAATCCTCGGGAATCAGAAAGCAAAGTGAGATTACTTAAACGGACCTTCGAGAGTTTTAGAATTCCTATTGTGTTTTCACCGGACCAAGAGTTTGCGATCTTGTTATTGTTGACGATGGAGAGAGAGAGGGCCTAGGGTCTTTGGTTTTCACCAGTAGTTGTGCAAAACATCTGATGGGAATAATAGATAATAATAAAGTATGCATGTAATTGTTAGAGCAAGATAATAATATGTGGGCAGTGCATCCATAAATGTTATCGCCTCCGCAGCCTCTTATAACAATAACCTATTAGTCTCATCCATAGAAGAAAGAAAACTAATGATATGCATAGTGATGTCATCGTTAATCCCAAGTAAGTTCCTCACATACAACCATACTACCCTTTCTATCACTAGGGTTCCTATCCTGCAGATCAGTCGTTACTCACACTCCCTTTACCTGGATCAATCCTCGGGGTCTTGGGTACCTGACAAGTCCTTAGATTGAGGCAAGAGAGGGTACTACAATCATCATGTCATACAAACTAATACATGATCCCATCTATAATAAATAACATGCACAAAAGCTACATGGCTAGGACGAAGCCCTTAGCCCAAAGAGAATTACTCACACATAGAGATGAATTCGACAATCATAAACATTGTAATATAGATCATAAGGTTGATAGCAAACAGTCTTACAATGTCGCCAATTGGAGAAGACATCTACTATTACAAGTGGTGGAATATAGGTATGGTGGTAGAGAAGGTTTTAGAGGTTTAGATCTAGATCTATTCCTCCGGCGTGGCATCTTCTAGTGGCAGGGAGAGTTGAGGTCGAAAAGAAGCAGATGTTTCCCGTCGCCCGAAGCCTCTTTATATAGGGGTCCCTTCACGAAAGTTGTTCTGTTTGACCTAATGAAGTCGGTGCAAACTTTACGGCCGAAATAAAATTCCCGCTGTATAGTTGGTCGTTAAGCTTGCAGAAATAGCTTCATGGCTCCTAGTTTCTTTGACATGTTGGAAATATCGTATGTTTGGCATTTATGTAGTGATTCCCATCATCATACGTCATTACCTGCGTAGGCAAAAATAGCAAGAAAGGATTGCATACCCCTTTGATCATTAGGCATTAGTGGCAGGTTTTAGAGAGAGATCTTATCAAATATATGAATAATATCTAGTTTAAATGCGGACGTGGATGGATATATTTCATAGCCATCAACCTCCACAAGCTTAAAATTGATCGTCCTCGAGCAAGAAAACCAAAATCAAAAGGGAACTCAGAATTTAAACTGAAATAACGAGATGATGATCTTACTCATGATTGGTGGTCTCATGTTTCCTCCACTTTGTTAATCTGAAAAACTTCAGCATATATAGAGTAATGGCAAGCATATCATACGGGCTTCATGAATCCTTATAGTGTAGCAAAATTATTGTAGGCATGGATGATTCAAGAGAGTAAACTTTATTCCATGTTATGTAATCAACTCATAGGCTTGCCTTTGAACAATAAAGTGTGATCATATAAAATTGAGGGTGTGAGAGTTTGTCATGAAAAGCATATACACTAAAGTATCTCAATTCTCCCACATCAATAAATCAAGAATTTTCAAGCACTACCTTTGTATTCATTGTCCTTCAAGAATTTCAGTTCTTAAGTAATTGAGAGCATGCAAAAAAAATATTAGTTTAGCAGGATGTGATGGAAACTCGTGGCATCACTAAGGTTTTTGTTCCTTTTGCATAATGATTACTCATATCAGCCAGAGGAGTGGTTCCATCATGTTACAGTGATGGCGCTGCGTTAACGTGGAGCGCTTCGTTGGGAAACCCCAAGAGCAAGGTATGATGCAGCACAGCAACAAGTTTTCCCTCAGTAAGAAACCGAGGTTATCGAACCAGTAGGAGGAAGGAAAAGTCTCAAAGGTGTTGCAAGCAACGTGGAAACCTACACAACACAAACTCAAGACTTTGCCCAACTAACAGTGAGGTTGTCAATCTCACCGGTTGCTGTAACAAAGGATTAACTGTATGGTGTGGAAGGTAATGATGGTTTGCAGCAAGTAAATAGTAATAGTGGAAGATGTATCACTGGTAAAGATTGGACCAGGGTCCATAGTTCACTAGAGGTGTTCTCCTTAGATAAACAAACATGTCATGTTGGGTAAACAAATTACAGCAGGGCAATTGACAAGACTGAGCAAGGCATAACCATGCAATACTAGACATAAAGATCCTATGAGATTCGATTGGGCAATACAACAATATATATAGACCGCTATCCAACTGCATCTATGACTAGAAGTCCACCTTTGGGTTATCATACGAACCCCCTCCAGTATTAAGTTGCAAGCAACAAACAACTGCTTTAAGCAAAGTGTGTAAGGTAAACAATCCACTTGTTCCATGAAAAAGAGACTGTTGTTTTCTCCCTAGTGGCAACATCACATCTATAACCTTAGAGATTTTTGTCACTTCCCTTGATTAAACAGAGGCATGAACCCACTATCGAGCATAAATAGCCCCTCTTGGAGTCACTAGCAACTACTTGGCCAAGATAGCTACTAACAACGGAGAGCATGCAAGATCACAAACAACACATACATGATAGAATCAATAAGACAAAATCATTAATCAATCTGACATAGTAATCTCAATATTCATTGGATCCCCGCCAACACAACATGCATGATTACAAATAGATGAGATCTTGATCATGAACGGAGCTCACAAGATCTAGACATGAAAGCACAAGGAGGAGATACAACCATCTAGATACTACATGGACCCGTAGTCCAAGGTGGAACTACTCACGCTTCATACCGGAGGCTGGCATGATGAAGAAGAAGGCCTCCGTGATGATCTCCCCTCTGGAAGGGTGCCGGGAAGAGCTTCAGATCCCCCGATCTAGGGAAGATGGTGGCGTCTACAGACGGTTTCGTGGAATATTGATCGACTGCTTAGGGTTTAGGCATCGGGGTCTTCTTATAGGCGAATAGGCGAGGCTGGGAGGTGGCCAGGGGGCCCACACCCTGCCCAGGTGCCGGCCCACCCTGGGTCGTGCCTGGCGGTGTGTGGCCGCCCTGTGGCGCCCCTCTGTCTCTCCTCTGGACTCCGTGTTCTCCTCGGTGAAATATTGAGTTTGGCTTTTGTCCCGTACAATTCTGAGAATATTTCCTTACCAGCTTTTCTGGAACCAAAACCAGCAGAAAACAGGCAACTGGCATTGTGGCAACTTGCTAATAGGTTAGTACCAGAAAACATATGAAATACACCTCAAAGTGTGGACAAAGCAAAGTAGATACTAAACAAGCCTGGAACATCAAAAATTATAGATACGTTTCCGACATATCAAGCATCTCCAAGCTTAACTCCTGCTCATCCTCGAGTAGGTAAGTGATAAAAGAATAATTTTTTAGGTGACAAAACCAAGATCAAAACCATTTGCAAGCATTGAAAGCTGAGATCAAAGAACTCTAAACATGAGCATGAAAGATGGAGTTCTAACAATAAGACAAAGTAACTATGCATGCAACATGAAAGGCAACAAACAAAGATCATGAATAGTATGCATTGAAAAACATTTGTTTGTTTCACATACAGAAAAGATGGCATAGTGGCATTCAGCTTGTCCCTCATAGAGTAGCAAATAGATGCATAGGACACCTTCAAAGTTCATAAGTGTGACTAGATACAAATAGCACACGAACAAGCAATACAACAATATGCATCAATCAATAAGTTTTGGGACAATGCACATAGAACTAAGAATGGAAACTATGCTCTCTTAACTGGTGCCTAAAGGTAGAAGGTGGAGACTCAATATAATAGTGGAAGAAAAGCCCTTAATAAAGGGAAGCAGGGATTTCAAGTTTCAAAAAGAGCTTCCAAAAATTATGGTACTGGTTAGCTTTCAGCCCTCATTGCCCCTATCATAAGCATCTTGAAGTGATTAAGGTTAAAGTGAACAAACTATGGAGTATATGCTTGACAAAGTATAAGTTGGCAATCTCATGTCCCTTGAATACGAGTGCCGCACCTCATGCTACTCAACTTTAGTCACCTGGAAGTTCTTGTCATAGTAAGTACATGCATATCATAGAGAACCGCCAACAGGGTACCCCTTGCACATGGTACACGAGCTTTCCCATAACCAAAATGACAAGGCAAACAGACAATGATCATCTTAGCGATCTTTTTATTTGCTATTTGCATAGGTTTTTATTGAGGATGCTTCACAGATTGCTCATTATGGTGATGCTGCAAGTTTCCACCATGATTAGGCATGGCTTAGGCTAGCGGCCCAGGCGTTACAAGCTCCCTTTTTATTTCACACCGACGACATCAATAGACAAAAGAGCATGATATCAACTGTGTACAAAGTACAAGTGCAATGTTGAAAACGTTACCCATGAAAACATGGTTCTGCTAGTTCCAATGTATAAGTGATACGTCCAATTTGGATCACTATTCTATATCATATTTTACCTATATTCCTTGATATATATCTTATTATGAGGTATTACTTATGTCTTTTCGTCTGTTTATGCATGTTGGATGATTCTTGGAGGATGAACTGCGGGAGTCTAGATTCTGATGGAAAAAGAGGTGTTTTGATGCAATTTCGCGAAGATCAGAAAAATACCAGAAATATATGGGAAAATTATATTTTCCCAGAAGATAGAGGAAGCTAGAAGGGAAGGCGAATAAGGGCCGCAGGGGGCCCACACCCCCTAGGCGCGAGTCCCCCTGGGTCGCGCCTAGGGCAGGTGTGGCCCACCTGCCCTGCCTCCGACTCCGTCCTCTCGCCTACATCTTCCCTACGGAACCTTAACACCAAGGGAGGCGACCACAGATAGATTTCCGCTGCCTCTGCGGGGCGGAAAACACCAAGAGAGAAAGATCTCTCTGGCAGACATATTTCTGCAGGGGAAATTCCTTCCTAGAGAGGGGAGATCGTCGCCATCAACACCATCATCAAGCTAGGCTTCATCGGGATCATCATCATCCACACCATCATATCCACCAGCACCATCATCACCACTCTGTCCCGCTGTAACAATTGTGTTGGATATTACTTTAGTTCTTAGGGGAAACTTTCTCGGTGTTAATTACTATTGTAGTTGATGCTTGTGAGTGGAACCATTGGATTATTGTTTATGTTTAGATTGTTATCCATTACCATATCATCTTTGATCTTGATCCATATGATGTCTTGTGAGTAGTTCGTTTAGTTCTTGAGGACATGGGAGAAGTCATGTTGTTAGTAGTGGATTTGTGTTGAGTTATTATTCAATGGTTTAGTATTTAAGTTGTGGTGCTATTCTTCTAGTGGTGTCATGTGAACGTCGACTACATGATACTTCACCATTTATGGGCCTAGGGGAATGCATTGTGTATTTGGCTACTAATTGTGGGGTTGCCGGAGTGACAGAAACCTGAACCCCTGTTCGGACACCTTTGCACAAGGGAGCGTAGGATCTCAGAGTTTAAGGTTGTGGTTAGATTTATATCTTCATTACTTTCCTATAGTTGCGGATGCTTGCAGGGGGTTTAATCACAAGTATGTATTAGTCCAAGTAAGGTCGGTATGTTAATACAGGTTCACCCACACAGCACTTACAACACCAAAGAATAGTACTCAGCTATTTGAAGCGAAAGCACTTGACAGAATTCCCATGTGTCCTCGAGAACGTTTGGTCCCTATAAGTATTTCCACCGGCTTGTCCTTTGCTAAGAAAGGATTGGGCCACTTGGTCGTTGTCTTTATTACTTGCACTTTGTTTTGTTGCTTTATCAGAAAACCACTAAAAATACGTTTGCTAAGTATTTACAGAGAGTACCTGCTCCATACCACTAGTCAACACCTTCTGCTCCTCGTTGGGATCGACACTCCTATTTATCAAAAGTACTGCGATACACCCCTATACTTGTGGGTCATCAAGACTATTTTCTGGCACCGTTGCCGGGGAGTGAAGCGCTATTGAAGAGTGGAACTGGTAAGGGAAACTTCTACTGTGAGTATTGCTTTTGTTTCTATTTGTTGCTTTGTTTCCAATATGGATAACCCACTTGGTTTTCTGTTTGGGAAAACTACTACCACTGTTAGGGTAGTAGATGAACCACCACCTATTGAGATAGATCCTTTTAAGAAACATACAAGTATTTTTTATCGTGTTATGGATAATTATTATTTAGGGGTTGGAACTGTCCATCCTGGTGATCATTTGCTTTTTATCCATGAATTATGCGGGTTGTTTAAGTGTGCAGGTATCACAACTGAACAGGTGAAGAAGAAGTTACTCTCCATATCCTTAAAAAGGAGAGCTGAAGAATGGTATAAGCTGCTGAAGAATGGACAATCCATGGAATGGGAGGAAATGGCATCTCTCTTTTATTCTAAATTCTATCCTCCTAGTGAGATTCATAAGGATAGAAATCTTATATATAACTTTTGGCCTCGTGATGGAGAGAGTACAACTCAAGCATGGGGGAGATTGAAGTTACTAATGCTTAAGTGTCCTATTCATGAACTCCCTAACAATATTATTATCAATAACTTTTATGCTAGGCTTTCTCTTTATGATAAAGATTTACTAGATGCTTTTTGTGCTGGATCATTCACACGTATGAAGGAAGAATCTAAATGGGATCTACTAGACCGTATTCAAGAGAACACTGAAGCTTGGGAGAATGACAAAGGAAGAAAGTCAGGTATAAACTATGATTATGAATGCATTAAATCTTTTATGGGAACTGATGACTTCCGTGATATTAGCAATGAGTTTGGTCTTGATTCCCATAGTATTTCCAATTGTTTTAAGGCCTTTGCCTCTTACATAGAAATTCCCAAGAAGAAGTGGAATAAGTACCATGCACCTTATAAAGATGTTGTTAGTCATGTTCCTATTAGAAGCACTGAAGTTTGTACTACTAATCATATTGTGCCTGAACCTCATGTTGAGAAAGTTCCTTTCCCAGCTAAGCTAAAGGAGTATTCTTTGATTATTAGTTCAAATAACAAAGGTACAAAGAAAACTGTGGAGCCTGATGAGCAAATTAATAAAGAACCTGTGGTAGCTATTATGAAAGATCTTGTCACTAGAAATATAAAGGATGAGCACATTGTCTTCTGTGAAGACGCTTCTAATATTATCTCTCATCCTAGCCAAGCTAGAAAAGCTAGTGTTCTTGTGCTTTCTGTTAAGATTGGTGATTATTGCTACTATGGTTTATGTGATATTGGTGCTAGTTCTAGTGTTATTCCTTATGAGCTTTACAGGGAAATTATGCATGAGATTGGTCCTTGTGAGCTTGAGGACATTGATGTGGTTATTCACCTTGCTAATAAGGAAACCATTTGCCCCATTGGTATTGTAAGAGATGTGGAGGTTCTCTGCGGTAAGTTAAGTATCCTGCTGATTTTCTAGTGCTTAATTCAGCAGCTAGCAAAACTTGTCATATCATTTTTGGTAGACCTTTCTTGAACTCTTGTGGAGCTATTATAGATTGTAAGAAGGAGAAATTTTTAACTAAGTTTGATGGATATTCTTATGAGTTTAACTTTTCCAAATTTGCTAAAGCTCCTTGTGAAAATAGCTTGCCTAATAAAGATTTCAGGATGGAACAACTTGCTACTATTTATCCAGTTTATGACCATGGACCTCTTTGCATAACTGTAAGTATGCTCATTCTAATGATAAAGTTGTTGCCAGTGACAGTTATATTGTCAACTTTATTCAAAGTGCTACTAAAAGTTATTATGAGAGAGGGAAACATGGTTTTATGCATCTCAATAATGTTAAGTTTCCCCGTTTTATGTTGAAAGCTTTGAAGTTGCATCTGTTTTGTCTTCCTATGCTAGTGCCTTTTTGTTTTAACAATTCGATTTCTCATGATACCCCCATGCATAGGAAGTGGGTTAGACTCAAATGTGTTGGTTATTTGCTTCTTGATGCTCTCTTTCACTTCAAATATTTATCTCCTATGTGAGCATCTTTGAAAGTTTCAAGCCTAACTTAAAGGCGTTAAAGAAAAGTACTTGTTGGGAGATAGCCCAAGAGTGTTGTCGAGTCTTGGAAGTTATTACTTCCGTAATAACCGCTCCTTATCCTTTTTTGTTTTGGTTTTTGTGTCAAGTTGAACTACTTTTGTGAAGCGAAGGAGTTGTGAAAAGTGGTTGTCCTGGGACAGATTTTTGTGCTGAATTGTAAAAATTCGTGAAGGAGGTCAGTACTTCGGATGGAGTTTTATTTTTCTGAGCTTGTTCTCCAAGTTGTTACCCAACTTTCATTAGTTTTGCACTTTTTTATTTGAGCAACAGAAGGTTTTCGAAAAAATCAATATTTACCTGCTGGTCTGTTTGACAGATTTCTGCCGTCATTTGCATTTGCCTCTTACAGAAGCCTTTGTTTTGATGGGTTTTCAGTTGAAGTGTGTACCTAAAGGTTTATTGTTTTTGCTTACACTAATGTTTCCATTGAAGTTTGTGTATTGCCTTTTGAAGAAAGGAATTTCTAGGAGAAGGAGAAAAGGAGTCTGCAGAGTTTGTCTTTTTGCATAGGTAAAAGTGGTGAAAACAGAAGGTTCGTGAAACCTCAATATTTTTATATTTTTGATGTTTTTAATGCATAAGGGAGGTTACGAGACGGAACAGAGGAGGAACCGGAGGCTGGGTGGCCAAACCCACCCCAGGCGCGGGCCCTAGCTGGCCGCGCCTGGAGGGGGTGAGACCACCCCGAGCTCCGTCTCCGCCTCGATTTCATATCAAAACTTTCCTTATGCATTGAAACTTCGTAATATATAAACCCCCAGATTCCTCGAGGTTCTTGTATCGAGTTTTTGTCGTGTTTTTGTTTCGATCTATTTCTGTCAGGCAAATTCTCAAATTTCGAGCCTCGGTGTCTTCCTTTGGACCACCCATGGAGGATTCCTCTGCGGACATCCTGAACCTGTACATGTATGAGTTGAGGATTCATCCCAAGGAGTTGATTCTCAAAGATGGGAAGGTACAGATGAAAGAAGTTCAAGGCCCTAAAGGAGAAGGCGGTCTGGAAGACAAGATGGAAGCATTGGAGCAGGAAGTTTTCAGGTATAAGAAGATGGCAGAACGTGAAGTGGATGTTATTCACAAGATAAGTTCAGAACTCATCGCTAAGCATGAGGGAGAGGTTGCTGATCTCCGAGAATAGATCTTGTCACTCTGTCAGACCACCAACCCGTTACAAGCACAACTCTATGACATACAAAATCAAAACTGTGAGTATGAGGCTAGATTTGATCGCATATGCTCTGCTGCTAGTTTTAGGATTGCGGAAACCAGGACGTCCTTTTTGGATGGGGAACCTTTGCCTTGTAAGTTTTATGATGACAAGATAACACCACCACCACCGAAGGAGTAATTCATCATCAGGTTTGGCATCCCCTTGGCCTGTTCCAACCTTGGGGGGAGTGCCGCGGTATCATCACCATCATCTTTTATCTTTTACCTTTTTAGTGGATTCATATCTTTGGTAGAGAAGTTATCTTATAGTTTGGTTTGCATGTGGAAGTATCTCTCCTTTAGTTGATTATCTATGTATCCCTTGGTGTGAGTGCCTTTATTGAATATTAATGAGAAGTCTCATCTTTTACTTTTTTGCACTTCTTATTTTAGTTTGCAATCTCTATTATATGATGGATATTGTTGATCAGTATTGGCATCACTTTGGGAGCATCAAGTAAATCTAAATTTGTTTTGGCAAACCGAGCTATGGTCAGTAGCAACACTTTTTGAGGTTTGAAAGGAAAAAGAGAAAAAACTTATAGGTATTTTGTATCATCTATTTTCTTTCTTGGTTGGCTCATAATCTTAGTATTCTTTATTTAAGATCTTTTGTGTCTTCAAGGAATATTACATGTTTGGCTTTATTACTTGTATGTTTGCTTGTTTCTTTCAACTCTTGTGCTTGCTACCCAGCCTTGCTAGCCAAAAACCTGTTTTGAGAAGGCATACTTCTCATGTTTCCAACCCCTTTGAACCAAACCTATGCCATTTGTGTCCACCATATCTACCTATTAGCATTATTGCTATTCCAAGCAAATTCTCAAGCTTCATCTATCTTTCGAATTAAAAAGTATTTTGTTATGTGAAAACTAGTTAGTAAAGCTCTCACGAACTTTATGGCACACCTTATTTTCTTGCCCCTAATAGACTTGAACCATTGTGTCATCGAAGTTGTATATGCTTGCACCTATACATTGGGATTAGCATAACCGTGCTATCACGAGGAACGCTTTCAACATTGCACTTGTACTTTGTACACATTTGATATCGTGCTCTTTTGTCTGTGGATGTCACCGGTGTGAAATAAAGAGGGAACTTGTAAGTCTATGGAGTATGTATTATGTGTTAGAGAAACGCCTGGGCCGCTAGCCTAATCCATGCCTAATAATGGTGGAAACTTGTAGCATCACCATAGTGAGCTATCTATGAAGCACCTCAATAATAAGCTATGCACATAGTAAATAAAAAGATCGCCAAGATGCTCATTCTCTGCTTGCCTTGTCACTTTGGTTATGGGATAGCTCCTGTACCATGTGCAAGGGGTACCCCGTTGGTGGTTCTCTATGATACGCATGTACTTACAATGACAAGAACTTACCGGTAACTGAAGTTGAGTAGCATGAGGAGTGGCCCTCATATTCAAGGGACATGAGATTGCCAACTTATATTTCGTCAAGCATATACTCCATCCTTGTTCACTTTAACCTTAATCATCTCAAGATGCCTATTATAGGGTCAATGAGGGCTCAAAGCTAGTAAGTACCATAATCTTTTGGAAGCTCTTTATGACTTGAAATCCCAGCTTCCCTCTATGAAGGGACCTTTCTCCTACTTCTAAGTTGAGTCAGTAAACCTACTTCCTCTCTATCTCCAGCAAGCATTTGAGTTGTTGTGTTTCAACCATTCATATGGTGATTTATTCACTCATGTTCTTTATCTTCCTTGTTTGCACAAAACTCTTATCTATTGAGTATTACTTTGAAAGCCTTCATTGAAAAACCTTTTTGTGAGACTGTTTGCCAACTGTTCTCTAACCAAGAACAAGAGTTTGCCAATTCCAATTATGATTTATCATTATGCATCTCTATTGTGACTCTTGTACTTGTTGCAAGCTAAGTTATATAATGGTGAGTTGCTTTCTTCTATCAGTTGTGTAATGGTAAATGTGATGCTTCTTGTCTGTATTCTTTTATCAACACTTCACTCCATAAACCTATGAACATGTTTACTGAGCTCAGTTTTCGCTTGGGGACAAGCGAAGGTCTAAGCTTGGGGGGAGTTGATACGTCCAATTTGCATCACCATTCTATATCATAATTTACCTCTATTCATTGATATATGTCTTATTATGAGGTATTACTTATGTCTTTTCGTCTGTTTATGCATGTTGGATGATTCTTGGAGGATGAACTGCCGGAGTCTGGATTCTGATGGAAAAAGAGGTGTTTTGATGCAATTTCGCGAAGATGAGAAAAATACCAGAAAAATATGGGAAAATTATATTTTCCCAGAAGATAGAGGAAGCCAGAAGGGGAGGCGAAGAAGGGTCGCAGGGGGACCACACCCCCTAGGCGCGGGTCCCTCCTAGGTCGCGCCTAGGGCAGGTGTGGCCCACCTGCCCGGCCTCCGAATCCGTCCTCTCACCTATATCTTCCCTACGGAACCCTAACACCAAGGGAGGCGACCACATATAGATTTCCACCGCCTCTACAGGGCGGAAAACACCGAGAGAGAAAGATCTATCCGACAGACGGATTTCTATCGGGGAAATTCCTTCCCAGTGAGGGGAGATCATCGCCATCAACACCATCATCAAGCTAGGCTTCATCAGGATCATCAACATCCACACCATCATCTCCATCAGCACCATCATCACCACTCCATCCCGCTGTAACAATTGTGTTGGATATTACTTTAGTTCTTAGGGGAAACTTTCTCGGTGTTAATTACTATTGCAGGTGATGCTTGTGAGTGGAACCATTGGATTATTGTTTATGTTTAGATTGTTATCCATTACCATATCATCTTTGATCTTGATCCATATGATGTCTTGTGAGTAGTTCGTTTAGTTCTTGAGGACGTGGAGAAGTCATGTTGTTAGTAGTTGATTTGTGTTTAGTTATTATTCAATGGTTTAGTATTTAAGTTGTGGTGCTATTCTTCTAGTGGTGTCATGTGAACGTCGACTACATGATACTTCACCATTTATGGGCCTAGGGGAATGCATTGTGTATTTGGCTACTAATTGTGGGATTGCCGGAGTGACAGAAACCTGAACCCCCGTTAGGACACCTTTGCATAAGGGAGCGTAGGATCTCAGAGTTTAAGGCTATGGTTAGATTTATATCTTAATTACTTTTCTATAGTTGCGGATGCTTGCAGGGGGTTTAATCACAAGTATGTATTAGTCCAAGTAAGGTCGGTATGTTAGCACGGGTTCACCCACACAACAATTACAACACCAAAGAAGAGTACTCAGCTATTTGAAGCGAAAGCACTTGATAGAATTCCCATGTGTCCTCGAGAACGTTTGGTCCCTATAAGTATTTCCACCGGCTTGTCCTTTGCTAAGAAAGGATTGGGCCACTTGCTCGTTGTCTTTATTACTTGCACTTTGTTTTGTTGCTTTATCAAAAAACCACTAAAAATTCGTTTGCTAAGTATTAAAGAGAGTTCCTGCTCCATACCACTAGTCAACACCTTCTGCTCCTCGTTGGGATCGACACTCCTATTTATCGAAAGTACTGTGATACACCCCCTATACTTGTGGGTCATCAGTAAGTGCAAGCATATGCAACATAGATGACATGGTGGTTCAAGTTTATTAGGGACAAGGAATATAAAGTGTGCCATCAAGTTCATGAGAGCTTTAATCACCAAGTTTTCACATAACAAAATACTTTTTAATTGGAAGATAGCTGAAAACAAGAACATACTTGGAATGGTGTAACACACCATGCATAGGGATTTATAGTGGACACTTTGGAATAACTTGGTTTCTCGGGAGTTGGAAGCATGAGTAGAGCTTACTCATACAAGTGTAGGCTAGCAAAAGACTCAGAGCAATCAACTAAGAGAGCAATAATGGCCATAATCATGCAAAGCGACAAAACATTACTAATCAAAGCATAGAGTGGTACTACAAGTCAAGGACTAAATGATCATAGAGGCTATGGTGACTTTTTCATAGTCATAACATGGTGTGAGCATGTGCCAAGTCAACCCAAACAAAACATCAAAGGAGAATACCACACTACTATGCTTTGCATGCTAAAACAACGCATGATTCTTTTAAGGCACACTAAGCAATCCTAATTGTTCTGAACAAGTCATGCTACAACAATAATCACTAAGCATAAGGTCAAAACAACACCTAGCATGACATGCTAAAGTCTAGTCACAGTCAATGCAAGCTCCTCTTGCACTTTTCAAGCAAGAACTTTCTACTCCTTTCCAACACCAATCAACTTATATGAAACAACACAGCGAGAACGGTGGTCCAAACTACTTTATTCAAGCAAACTAAAAAAACTAAGCAAATCAAACAAAAACTAAGAAGCTCCAAGAACAACACAACAGTGCATGAAACAATAAAAACGAAGTGTCTAGAAAGACCTGAGCTTTTTATTGATGAAGAAGGGGATGCCTTGGGAATCCCCAACCTTTGATGCTTGTACCTCTTGGATATTTCTTGGGGTGACACCGGGGTGGCATCCCCAAGCTTGAGATTTTGTCCATTCTTCATCTCATTACATCACTCTCTCTCTACACCTGAAAATTTCCCTTCATACAAAACTTCACACAATCTTCATTAGCAACATCAATGTATTCAAAAGATAATAGACCCTTGGGTTTAGCTTTAGAACAACAAAACTTTTACTAAAAACACAAGCTACTGTAGAAACTTTCTTTAAAAGGCTCAATTCCCTAAAACAGAACTCAAAACAAAATCAATAAGAAGTAAATGCAAATAATGGCAGAAATCTGTCAAAACAGACCAGCAGGTAGAAATCGATTTTTTCGAAGACCTCCTGTTGCTCAAATAAAAAAGTGTTGATCTAACAGAAGTTATCTAACATACTAGGGGATTTATTCGTAAATTGTAAGCTCAATCCTACTTAGAGAGACTCCTCGCGAATGTTTATGGTGGAGGACAGAAATTTGTTTCGGGACAGCAACTCCCCAAATCTTACTTCCCTCTCATTAGAGGTCATTCTTGGCACAAGCAAACAAAAAGGATAAGGAGAGGTCATTACTGAAGTAATAACTTCCAATACTCAAGAAACTCCTGGGTTATCTCCCAACAAGTACTTTTCTTTAGCTCCTTTAACTTAGGCTTGATAGTTGGAGAAGATGCTCATATAAGAAATGTGAATTGAAGTAAAAGAGAGGATTAAGAAGCAAATTCAAAAAACATTTAAGTCTAACCCACTTCCTATGCATAGGAATCTTGTAAAGAAACAGGTCATGAAAGCACAAAGCAACAAGCATAGGAAAGAAAAACAAGTGCAACTTCAAAATTTTCAACATATAGAGGGGAAACATAATATTGTTGAGATACATAAGACCATGTTTCCCTCTCTCATAATAACTTTCAGTAGTCTCATGAATAAACTCAACAATATAACTATCACATAAAGCATGCTTTTCATGATCTACAGACACATATTTTTTATCAAGCTCAAAAGTAGTGGGATTAAAACCTTCAAACCCACTTTTAACAATTCTATAATAAGGTGACTGATCATTCAATATAGGAACATCATCTAGAGCTTTATCATAAACATTTTCTAAGCAAAACTCTTTAGTACCATGCATTTCGAAATTAGGCACAAATAAAGGATTATCATAGATAACTGGAGCATAACTATTATCACAAGTTTTACCCATAGCAGATATTTCAAAAGAATCCACACGAACATAACATTCATCCTCCTTTGGTAAGCATGGGGGACAATCAAATAATGTAAGAGATAAAGAGTTACTCTCATTAGAAGGTAGACATGGGTAGATCCATTCTTCCTCCTCTTGACCATCACTCTCCTCCTCTTTGTCATCTAATGAGCTTTCAGTTTCAGCAATTTCTTCTTCCATAGGCTCCTGCAAGGCATTAGTCTCTTCCATTTTTGGAAAGAACCTATTAAAATATTCAAGAATATAGCCATTTTCTTCCTTGTAATTATCAAAGCAAAATTTAAGTATCTCAAAAACCTCATATGCATAAGGTGCATCGTTAGTATTTTCAAGCAAGCTAGCAAGTTTAAATGCACCCTTGAAAGTAATAAATTCTTCAATTTGTTCCACATCATGAAAGTCATAATTTCCTTTAACATAGGAAGATATGGTAACATTATCATTATACTCACATTGAAAAGGCAGGTGTTTATACCTCCTACATCATCAAGATTTGTCAAATAAATAAGTAACATTATAAGTAGAGCACACCTCTCTAGCAATATTATTAAATTTGTTCCCATAAGTGTTTCCCTTTTTGTGACAAACGGTGTTCCTTCTTATAATACCTTTCTTCTTCCGTGAACCCAACTTGCCAATAAGAACTAGTTTCAAAGAAACCATTCATTGATAGAAAGCATGACAAGGCAAGGCAATAATAGACCAGCAACTATAGTAGGAACTAATTTTTTTTGTGTTTTTGATAAGAGAAAGCAAACCAAGCTAAACTATTTTTTTTTAAGTTTTTGATAAAAAGAGGCAAATAAAACCAAGCAACAGAAACTAAGCAAACCAAAAACAAAGTAAATAGAAAGGTTGAGAAGGACTCCCCTTATGAAGACGTACTTAGCCTCCCCGGTAACGGCGCCAGAAAAGTCTTGATGGCGCTGCGTCAACATGGAGCGCTTCGTTGGGAAACCCCAAGAGCAAGGTATTATGCAACACATCAGAAAGTTTTACCTCGGTAAGAAACCGAGGTTATAGAACCAGTAGGATGAAGGAAACATCTCAAAGGTGTTGCAAGCAACGTGGAAACCTGCACAACACAAACTCAAGACTTTGCCCCAACTAATAGTGAGGTTGTCAATCTCACCGGTTGCTATAACAAAGGATTAACTCTATGGTGTGGAAGGTAATGACGGTTTGCAGCAAGTAAACAGTAACATTGGAAGATGTATCAGTGGTAAAGATTGGAACGAGGTGGATAGTTCACTAGAGGTGTTCTCCTTAGATAAACAAACATGGCATGCTAGGTAAACAAATTACAGCAGGGCAATTGACAGGACTGATCAAGGCATAACAATGCAATACTATACATAAAGATCCTATGATATTCGATTGGGCAATACAACAATATACATAGACCGCCATCCAAATGCATATATGACTAGAAGTCCACCTTTGAGTTATCATCTGAACCCTCTCCAGTATTAAGTTGCAAGCAACAGACAACTTCTTTAGGCAAAGTGTTTAAGTTAAACAATCCACTTGTTCCATGAACAAGAGACCGTAGTTTTCTCCCTAGTGGCAACAAGACATCTACAACCTTAGAGATTTCTGTCGCTTCCCTTGATTAAATAGAGGCATGAACCCACTATCGAGCATAAATACCCCCTCTTGGAGTCACTAGCAACTACTTCGCCAAGATAACTAATAACAACGGAGAGCATGCAAGATCACAAACAACACAGTCATGATAGAATCAATAAGACAAAACCATTAATCAATCTGACATAGAAATCTCAATATCCATCGGATCCCCGCAAGCACAACATGCATGATTACAAATAGATGAGATCTTTATCATGAACGGAGCCCACAAGATCTAGACATGAAAGCACAAGGAGGAGATACAACTATTGGAATTATGCCCTAGAGGCAATAATAAAGATGTTATTATTATAATTCTTGTTCATGATAAAGTTTATATTCCATGCTAGAATTGTATTAAGCGGAAACTTTGATACTTGTGTGGTTTATGAACAACACCGTGTCCCTAGTACGCCTCTATGGACTAGCTCATTGATTAATGATGGTTAAGGTTTCCTAACCATAGACATGAGTTGTCAATTAATAATGAGATCATGTCATTGGGAGAATGATATGATAGACAGACCCAAATTAAGCAGAACAATTAGATCGTGTCATCGTGTTCATCTTTGCGAAGCTTTTTCTTATGTCAGATATTGTATTCCTTAGACCATGAGATAATGCAACTCCCTGGTATCGGAAGAAAGCTTTGAGGTCATCAAACGTCATCCTATGAGAGGGTGATCATAAAGGTGTCTCTCAGGTGATCGGAAAGTACTTGTTGGGTTGTATGTATCGAGATGGGATTTGTCCCTCCCAAGTCGGAGAGATATACTTCGGGCCCACTCGGTAATCGATATCAACACCGCTTGCAAGCACGTGGTTAAGGAGTTAATCACAAGGTGATATCGGATTACAGAACAAGTAAAGTACTTGCTGTGAACGAGATTGAACTAGGTATGCCGATGCCAACGATCGAATCTCGGGCAAGTAAAATATCGCGTGACGAAGGGAATATATATATGGGATTAATTGAATCCTGGCATCGTGGTTCATCCGATATGATCATCGATGAATATGTGGGAGTCAATATGGGTTTCCAGATCCCACTATTGATTATTGATAGAAGATCATGTCTGCATATTCTCGAACCCGTAGGGTCACACACTTAACGTGTCTTGACGCTAGGATAGAATGGATAATTGGTTTATGAGTTTTTGTTCGGAATCTTGGATGACATCCAGGACATCACGAGAGGTTCCGGAATGGTCCGGAGAATAAGATTCATATAAGTGAAAGCAGTTTTTGGATTTCGGAATGTCGGTATTGTACCGGAAGGTTCTAGAAGCTTCCGGAGTGGGACCAACGTGGCCCCACTTGTCGGGAGGGGGCGTGGGCCTACGATGGAGTGCCCTGGCCGCATTGGGCCAGGGGCACAAGGCCCCATAGGCCCAGCCGGCCAAGCCCTAGGGGAAACCCTAGGGAGAGCTTCTAGAAGGGGGAAACTTGCCCCCCACTCCACCCATGTGGCCGCCGGCCCTAGGGCTTGGAGGAGGGTCAAGGGCAGCCGGCCAGCCCTCTATATAAAGAGGGCAGGGGCGCACCCTCCCCCCACACCTCCTCCAACCCTAGCCGCCTACCTGCTGCCCTCCTCTCTCTCTCCCGACTGCGCGTAGGCGAAGCCCTTCCGCGGAAACTCTCCACCTTTGCACCACGCCGTTGTGTTGTAGATCCAATTTATCTCTCCACCCCACTTGCTGGACCGAGGAAGTAGGAGACGTCGAGGTGCCGTACGTGTGCATCTCTCGGAGGCGTCGCCACTTGTGGCGTTGGATCGGATTGGATCGCGAGGAGGAGAAGGCTAGTACGACTACATCAACCACGTCCCGTTGAACGTTCCGCTGTGCGATTTCTTCAAGGGTATGAAGATCTCATCTATTCCCCTCGTTGTTTGCATCTCCTAGATTAGATATTGGCTTTTCCCATTCGCATCCGTAGAAAATTTTGATTTACTATGATGCGAAACCCTTCAGTGGTATCAGAGCTAGATCTATGCGTAGATGTGTTTCACGAGTAGAACGCAACATGCTTGTTGCGGGCGTTGATGTTTTCTATTGCAAGCCTCTTGTTGTGTACTTCTTATGACGCGGGATAGTGAGATCGAAGCGGTCCAGGCCAACTTTACGCGACCTCGTTCACGAGACCGGCTCTGCACTTGACGTGTGGCTTGTTCCACACATGCGGCTGGTGGATGCCAGTTTCTCTCACTATAGTTGTCATGGGATTTAAACCGGATGTTGGCAACCATAATATCACCGTTGTGGCTTTCTGTAGGTAAGAATCGTTCTTAGCTTGTTACTCCCATAAGCCACATAAAACATGCAACAACAAAGTAGAGGCATCTAACTTGTTTTTGCAGGGAGTATTTCTGTGATATGGTATGGCCCAAGATGTGATGTCTATGTTGTATGCAATGATCATGTTTTATAATATTTCATGACTTGCATGTTGATGAGTACACAACCGGCAGGAGCCATATGGTTGTCTTTATAATTGTGTATGACCTGTGTGTCAACTTCTTATACGCCATGTAATAGCTTTACTTTATCGCTAAGTAGTTAGCAATAGTTGTAGTTGCTATTCGTGGTGGAGGCAATCATGGTGGAGTGATGGAGATCATGCTGGCACGCACAAGATGGAGATCATTGCGCGAAGATTGGATATACCATGTCACATAAAATTATATGCCTGTGATGTTTATCCTTTTATGTATCTTATTATGCTTAGATCGCGACGGTAGCATTATAAGATGATTCCTCACTTAAAGATCAAGATAAAATTGTGTTCTCCCCATGTATGCACCATTGCGAAACTTCGTCGTGTTCAAGCACCACGTGATGATCGGGTGCTATAAACTCTATGTTCACATACAATGGGTGCAAGCCAGTTTTGCACACGCGGAAATACTTAGGTTTGACTTGACGAGCCTAGCATGTACAGACATGGCCTCGGAACACACGAACCGAAAGGTTAAGCATGAGTCATATGAATGATATGATCGACACTTTGTTGTCCACCATTGAAACCACATCTCTTCTCGTAAAGATCGGATTAGGTGTTGTGAATTTGGATCATGTTCACTAAAAAACTTGAGGGATGTTGAATTTAGTGGGAGTTCATCTAGTAATTTGATTAAGTTGAACTAGTTATCATGAAAATAGTCTAAATTGTACATGCAAATTTTGTAGATCAAATGGCTAAGTCCAACTTCAATTTCAATGTTTTTGCTCAGAAAGAAAAGCTTAAGAACAATGGGTCTAACTTCGCCAACTAGTTCCGCAATCTGAGAATCATTCTCGCTGGCGGACAAAAGGACTATGTCCTTGAGAAAGCGCTAGGTGACACCCCTGCTATAGATGCGCCAGCTGATGAAAAAGCTGTTTATCAGTCGCGCAAAGATGATTATGGTGTGATTAAGAGCACCATGTTGTTTGCTATGGAATCGGACCTTCAAAATCGTTTTGAGGAGTTCGCCGGGCCCATTGAGATTCTTGAGTAACTAAAAACCATGTTTCAGACTCAAGCCCGTTCTGAGAGATATGAGATCTCTTAGAAATTCCTTAACTGCAAGATGGAGGAAGGGAGTTCCGTTAGTGAGCACGCCATTAAGATGTCGGGTTACACTCAACGTCTTGAGCAACTGGACTGCAAGATTCCAGAAGATCTCAAGATTGACAGAGTTCTGCAATCACTCCCTCCTAGCTACAAAGGTTTTGTAGTTACTCATAATCAGATTGGTTCCACTGATACGATCACTGAGCTCTTCGCTAAGCTGAAAGCTGCGGAGGTGGACATCAACAAAGATAATCATGTGCTGATGGTCAACAAGCCCCCCAGCTTTAAGAAAGGTAAGGGTGCAAAGAAGTCCTTCAAGAAAGGCAGCGGCAAGCGCGTTGCCCCTGCTGAGAAGAAGCTCAAGTCTGGACCTAAGCCGGACACTGAGTGCTTCTATTGCAAGGAAAAGGGTCACTGGAAGCGCAACTGTCCGAAGTACTTAGCGGACAAGAAGGCTGGCACCATTAAAGGTATATTTGATATACATGTTATTGATGTTTACCTTACTAGCGCTTGTTGTAGTGCCTGGGTATTTGATACTGGTTCAGTTGCTAATATTTGTAACTCGAAACAGGAGCTACGGAATAGACGGCGGCTAGCGAGGGATGAGGTGACGATGCGCGTTGGCAACGGATCAAGAGTTGATGTGATGGACGTCGGCACGCTCTCCTTAGTTTTACCTTCGGGATTAGTTTTAAACCTTAATAAATGTTATTATGTGCCTGCGTTGAGCATGAACATCATTTCTGGATCGTGTTTATTGCAAGACGGTTATTCATTTAAATCTGAGAATAATTGTTGTTCTATTTATATGAGTAACATATTTTATGGTCATGCACCTGCTATGAATGGTTTATTTCTTCTGATTCTCGAAAGGGATGAAACACACATCCATAACATTGAGGCTAAGAGATGCAAAGTAGATAGTGATAATACTACGTATTTGTGGCACTGTCGTCTAGGTCATATTGGTATAAAGCGCATGAAGAAACTCCATTCTGATGGACTTTTGGAGTCTCTTGATTTTGAATCATTTGACACATGCGAACCATTCCTCATGGGCAAGATGATCAAAACCCCGTTCTCCGGAATGATGGAGCGAGCAACGGACTTGTTGGAAATCATACATACCGATGTATGCGGACCAATGAGTGTTTCGACGCGCGGTGGATATCGCTATTTTCTCACTTTTACCGATGACTTAAGTAGATATGGGTATATCTATTTAATGAAACATAAATCTGAAACATTTGAAAAGTTCAAGGAATTTCAGAATGAAGTGGAGAACCATCGTAACAGAAAGATTAAGTTTCTACGATCCGATCGTGGAGGTGAATATCTGAGTTATGATTTTCTCACGCATCTTAAAGCAAGCGGAATCGTTTCGCAACTCACGCCACCCGGAACACCACAGCGCAATGGTGTGTCTGAATGCCAGAATCGAACTCTATTAGATATGGTGCGATCGATGATGTCTCTTACAGATTTGCCATTATCATTTTGGGGTTATGCATTAGAAACCGCTGCATTCACTTTAAATAGGGCACCATCTAAATCCGTTGAGACGACACCGTATGAACTATGGTTTGTTGCTAAACCTAAGTTGTCGTTTCTTAAAGTTTGGGGATGCGAAGCTTACGTCAAGAAGTTGATGCCGGACAAGCTCGAACCCAAAGCGGAGAAATGCGTATTCATAGAATATCCTAAGGAAACGATTGGGTATACCTTCTACCACAGATCCGAAGGCAAAGTGTTTGTTGCAAAGAACGGATCCTTTCTTGAGAAGGAGTTCCTCTCGAAAGAAGTGAGTGGGAGGAAAGTAGAGCTACACGACGTTATTGAACCTTCTCTTGAGTTGGTGAGTAGTGCAGCACCTGAAATTGTTCCAGTGCCGTCTACCAACAATATAGAAAGCTAATGACGAGGATCATGAAGCTTCGTACGATGCTACTACTGAACGTCGCAGGTCGACAAGGTCACGTGCCCCTCCTGAGTGGTACGGTAACCCTGTCTTAACTGTCTTGTTGGTAGACAACAGTGAACCTGCGAACTATGAGGAAGCAATGATGAGCCCAGACTCTGAGAAATGGCTAGAGGCCATGAAATCCGAATTGGGATCCATGAGCGAAAACCAAATATGGACTTTGGTGGACCCTCCTAGCGACCGAAAGGCTGTTGAGTGCAAATGGATTTTCAAAAGGAAAACGGACGCAGATGGTAATGTTACTGTCTATAAAGCACGACTTGTCGCGAAAGGTTTTCGACAAGTTCAAGGTGTTGACTACGATGAGACTTTCTCTCCCGTGGCGATGTTTAAGTCCATTCGGATTTTATTAGCAATTGCTGCATTTCATGATTATGAAATATGGCAGATGGATGTCAAGACTGCGTTCCTCAATGGCAACATTGATGAAGAGTTGTATATGATGCAACCCGAAGGTTTTGTCGATCCTAAGGATGCTGATAAGGTGTGCAAACTTCAGCGTTCCATTTATGGACTAAAGCAAGCATCTCGGAGTTGGAACCTTCGTTTTGATCAAGTGATCAAGAGCTTTGGATTTGTTCCAAATTGCTACGAAGCTTGTATCTACAAGAAAGTGAGTGGGAGCTCAGTGACATTTTTAGTACTATATGTGGATGACATATTGATTATTGGAAATGACATTGATATGCTTAACGATGTGAAGAGTTATTTGAACAAATGTTTTTCAATGAAAGACCTAGGAGAAGCTGCTTATATATTAGGCATCAAAATCTATAGATATAGACAAAGACGCCTAATAGCTTTAAGCCAAAGTACATACCTAGACAAAGTTCTGAAAAGGTTCAGAATGGATAAGGCAAAGAAAGGTTCAGTGCCCATGTTGTTAGGTAAGATATTGAGCAAGGCTCAGTGTCCAGCTACGGTAAATGATAGAGAAACCATGAGCAAAGTGCCATATGCCTCGGCCATAGGTTCTATCATGTATGCCATGCTGTGTACTAGACCGGATGTGTCCAATGCTCTTAGTTTGACGAGCAGATACCAAAGTGATCCAGGAGTGGAACACTGGACAGCCGTAAAGAACATCCTAAAGTATTTAAATAGGACTAAACAAATATTCTTAGTCTATGGAGGTGATGAGCAGCTCGTCGTAAAAGGTTACGTCGACGCTAGTTTTGACACTGACCCGGATGATTCTAAATCTCAGACAGGATATGTTTATATTTTGAATGGAGGAGCTGTGAGCTGGAGAAGCTGCAAGCAAAGCGTGATCGCGGGATCTACAGTAGAATCGGAATACATGGCTGCTGCAGAAGCGTCAAGTGAAGGAGTTTGGATCAGGAACTTCATCACTGAGCTTGGTGTGGTTCCAAGTGCCTTGGACCCACTGGAGATATTGTGTGACAACACTGGCGCCATAGCACTGGCTAAGGAACCAAGATATCATCCAAAGACCAAGCACATCAACCGCGATTTCATATAATTCGAGATTATATAACAGATGGAGATCTGAAGATTAGCAAAGTGCATACGGATCTGAATGTCGCAGATCCGTTGACTAAACCTCTTCCACGAGCAAAACATGATCAACACCTTAATGCCATGGGTGTTAGATTGTTACCAGATGTAAACTAGATTATTGACTCTAGTGCAAGTGGGAGACTGTTGGAATTATGCCCTAGAGGCAATAATAAAGATGTTATTATTATAATTCTTGTTCATGATAAAGTTTATATTCCATGCTAGAATTGTATTAAGCGGAAACTTTGATACTTGTGTGGTTTATGAACAACACCGTGTCCCTAGTACGCCTCTATGGACTAGCTCATTGATTAATGATGGTTAAGGTTTCCTAACCATAGACATGAGCTGTCAATTAATAATGAGATCATGTCATTGGGAGAATGATATGATGGACAGACCCAAATTAAGCAGAGCAATTAGATCGTGTCATCGTGTTCATCTTTGCGAAGCTTTTTCTTATGTCAAATATTGTATTCCTTAGACCATGAGATAATGCAACTCCCTGGTATCGGAAGAAAGCTTTGAGGTCATCAAACGTCATCCTATGAGAGGGTGATCATAAAGGTGTCTCTCAGGTGATCGGAAAATACTTGTTGGGTTGTATGTATCGAGATGGGATTTGTCCCTCCCAAGTCGGAGAGATATACTTCGGGCCCACTCGGTAATCGATATCAACACCGCTTGCAAGCACGTGGTTAAGGAGTTAATCACAAAGTGATATCGGATTATGGAACGAGTAAAGTACTTGCTATGAACGAGATTGAACTAGGTATGCCGATGCCAACGATCGAATCTCGGGCAAGTAAAATATCGCGTGACGAAGGGAATATATATATATATGGTATTAATTGAATCCTGGCATCGTGGTTCATCCGATATGATCATCGATGAATATGTGGGAGTCAATATGGGTTTCCAGATCCCGATGTTGATTGTTGATAGAAGATCATGTCTGCATATTCTCGAACCCGTAGGGTCACACACTTAACGTGTCTCGATGCTAGGATAGAATGGATAATTGGTTTATGATTTTTTGTTCGGAATCTCGGATGAGATCCAGGACATCATGAGAGGTTCCGGAATGGTCCGGAGAATAAGATTCATACAAGGGAAAGCAGTTTTTGGATTTTGGAATTGTTTCGGAATGTCGGTATTATACCGGAAGGTTCTAGAAGCTTCCGGAGTGGGACCAACGTGGCCCCACTTGTCGGAGGGGGCATGGGCCTAGGAGGGAGTGCCTTGGCCGCATTGGGCCAGGGGCACAAGGCCCCATAGGCCCAGCCGGCCAAGCCCTAGGGGAAACCCTAGGGAGAGCTTCTAGAAGGGGGGGCGAACTTGCCCCCCACTCCACCCATGTGGCCGCCAGCCCTAGGGCTTGGAGGAGGGGCAAGGGCAGCCGGCCAGCCCTCTATATAAATAGGGCAGGGGCGCACCCTCCCCCCACACCTCCTCCAACCCTAGCCGCCTACCTGCTGCCCTCCTCTCTCTCTCTCGACTGCGCGTAGGCGAAGCCCTGCCGCTGAAACTCTCCACCTTTGCACCACGCCGTCGTGTTGTAGATCCAATCTATCTCTCCACCCCACGCCGTCGAGGTGCCATACGTGTGCATCTCTCGGAGGTGTCGCCACTTGCGGCGTTGGATCGGATCGGATCGCGAGGAGGAGAAGGCTAGTACGACTACATCAACCACGTTCCGTTGAACGTTCCGCTGTGCGATTTCTTCAAGGGTATGAAGATCTCATCTATTCCTCTCGTTGTTTGCATCTCCTAGATTAGATCTTGGCTTTTCCCGTTCGCATCCGTAGAAAATTTTGATTTACTATGCTGCGAAACCCTTCAACAACCATCTAGCTACTACATGGTCCCGTAGTCCAAGGTGGAACTACTCACCCTTCATACCGGAGGCTGGCATGAAGAAGAAGAAGGCATCCGGGTTGATCTCCTCTCCGGCAGGGTGCCAGGAAGAGCTTCAGATCCCCCGATCTAGGAACGATGGTGGCGGCGGCTACAGACGGTTTCGTGGAATATTGATCGGGTGCTTAGGGTTTAGGCATCGGGGGCTTCTTATAGGCGAAGAGGCGAGGCTGGGAGGCGGCCAGGGGGGCCATACCCTGCCCAGGCGCGGGCCCACTCTGGGCCGCGCCTGGGGGGTGGCCGCCCTGTGGGGACCCTCCGTCTCTCCTCTGGACTCCGTGTTCTCCTCGGTGAAATATTGACTTTGGCTTTTGTCCCGTCCAATTCCGAGAATATTTCCTTACTAGCTTTTCTAGAACCAAAAACAACAGAAAACAGGCAACTGGCACTGTGGCAACTTGTTAATAGGTTAGTACCAAAAAACATATGAAAATCACCTCAAAGTATGGAAAAAGCAAAGTAGATACTAAACAAGCATGGAACATCAAAAATTGTAGATATGTTTCCGACGTATCATACAGCTACCTGGGAGCGCCACGAATCTTACCCATTATAGCATTGCTGCTACATATGTTTAATCAACTCATAGAAGAAATCTAGGAGTTTCCTCCATGAAGATCGTTCATAGGCTAGCGGAGTTGTTGGCATCCCATGAAGTTTGACACACATAAAACTATATCATTCTTATGATTTACAAGTCAAACTTTAGCATGCTCACAAAACCGCTAAACATTAATTCAATTGAACAAATATTTTCAAAGAGAGCTATCAAGTCAATCATCATTTTCTGTGGTGTTGATTGTCTCTAGGAATAAGCTTTCAAGACTAAACACTACAACACCCAGGTCTTCAATTGTAAGACTTTTTCTCATTTGAATTGTTTAGCAAATTTTTTAGGCAAGACTTGGCTAACTACAAGAGCTGGAACAAAACATACACAATTAAATACCCATGCAATTTTTTACTATAATATAGAGTCTCACTCCACCGATATAACATCTCAACATTACTACTAACTAGCATGGGCTTCTCAAACTTAAAAAGTAGGGAGTCACAAGGCATATCTCTCATGTTTGATTCCACTTCTCTCTTCCCTTTTCATTTGTTTCTTGGAAACTCGAAGTCAACCACTCTCCTGCAAATTTATTAGAACTTCGAGGCAAAAAGAAAAAGAGAGAGGGAAAAATAAAGATAAACGGAGAAATCTTTTTGTGGTTTTTGAGAAGGGAAATTAAAATAATAGAAAATTGGTGGCAAAGTTCGGCTTGAAAATCTCAAAAAAATAAATAACTAAGATAAAGTGCTGGAGAAACCAACACGAGTGCTTATAAACTCAAATAAAAGCATAACCTCGAAAATAAAATAAAGCAAATAAAAATAGATAGAAACCTCCCCAAGCTTAGGCTTTTGGAAGCCCTTTAAATCACTGTGGTGGGGGGAAATAGTTGTAACTCCAGTCCGCAAATTGAGTTTAAAGGTTACTAATTGTTTCTCGGAGGTTCAGGGAGAGATTATGCATTCTCTCCACAGTTCCTCCATGTTCTTGGAAATCTTGATATGTAGCAAACTGGTTTGGTGGCTCCTCCTCCTGATGGTGGACTTCTTGCTCCTCCTATTGGCCCTCATCCTCATCCGGAATCTCCTCATGGGGTTGGTGTTGCTCAACCTGCAAGTCATAAAGCACACGCCCGTCCTCGATAGAGAAAAGACCATTATGCAAAGGAGCGGGGTAGATACGCCCAGCTCTAGCAATATGCAGATAAAAAACACCACCTCTCCTAGTGAGCATTCCACAAGCCCTCAAAGTAGAGAAACCAATACGTCGCTCACCTAATACCGATTGTAACTCACCTATGTCGATGCCTAGGGCATTGGCGAGCACGGTGATGACTCCTCCACAAGTTATTGGTCCTTGGCTTTGGCGGGATTGGTACTCCAAGTAGCGCATAAGAATTGCGCCCAAGTGAAGTGACAAGTTGTCATAGTTGAAAGCAGCTTTTGCAAGGACTAAGATGTCCTCCTCATTAAGTCTTGTAAACTTATTACACACCTGCAAGGTGTCAGCAATAACATAGAACAAATAGCGAATAGTAGGATGTTGAATATTCTTCCCTTTACCGACTCTAGTAGTAAATCTCATTCTATTATAACAGAGTTCAGGGTAAGGTTCCATGTCAGTAAAAGCTGCGCGTAGAGCATTAGGATCATTGCTGAGTAAACCAAAACAATTGCTATTCATCAAGTGATAGAGAATAATTACTGTTCATGAGCCAGAAAGAAATTCTATCCTCCCCATGCCATGTCTTAATGGTGCTTTTAAAAGAGCTAATGAATTCAATGGTAAACCGGCGATAGGTTGGTGCATCCCGAAATATAAAGTTTTGCAAGCCAACTCTATTGCAAAGTAAATTAAAGTCATTAGAAATACCGAGTTGGTTCAATATGATGGAGCAAGCCCACTTGGTTGCCTTGACTTCTCGGTTCTTGATCATGTCAAAACGATCACAGTGGAACTCATTCTTGAATCGAATCCCCATGCGTTCCTGAGCTACAGCCCGAGAACAACTAGCAGCGACAAGAGCACGTGTCTGGCTTCTCGTGTTCAACTTCTAAAACTAAATAAGAAAGACAATTATAAAACTTTTTGATCCAACAGTAATAATCATAGCATAATCCTCATAATAGCACACTAAAGAATCTCCTCAACATATTAATCTAGGAAAGATAATTATGGAAAAATAGATCAAAATAAGTCTCACTCTTGATTGATAATGACAATAGATCAGAGATGAATTTGCAAAAAGTAATTGAAGGATCAGAGGAGAAACATACAGTAGATTACTTATGTGCGAGGAAATCGAACGAAATTGAGTAGGGGTGAATACCCCTTGAGGTTTTGAGAGAGTTTGGAGGTAGAAGAGAGAAAAAGAATTGGAGTTTTGGTGTTGGGGGTACCTCCTCGTGCGTCTAAGTGGTCGGACGCAACTATACGTTCGCAACTATACGGCCGTAACACTTCGTTCCCGTCGTATAGTCTGACGGCAAAATTTTAGGGTTTCTAGGGTTTCTTTCCTGGCGGCTATAACTATATGGCTGAAACTATACGACCAAAACTTTTGTTCCCGCCGTAGAGTTGGTCATTAACCTTTCTGTATCCTAGGATGAAAATTTGTCGATGGGTCACATAACTATACGGCCGGAGCTATACGGCGGGAATTTTTATTCTCGCTGTATAGTTGGTCGTTAACGCTTTTGTATACATAAAAAAAATTCTATTTTTTTGAGGATTACTTTTTAGACTGAAACTTAGCGAAACACCTTGTTTTGACAGAAAAATGACAGACTAAAATTTCAACCAACTATGGCATATAAAAAACAGGAATTTTTAGTACTGATGGATCTCTTCTTCTCAGTGGAGTTTTCTAGCACTCTTTATTCTATATAAAACTTAAACTAAAATTTAAAAACTTAACTCAAACCTTTATTTCATATGGGTTGCCTCCCATGTAGCGCTCTTTTATGGTCAATAGCTTTACCTTGATATTGCTCACTCAGGCCATATGAGTGGAACACTCACTCCAAAGTAATTGGCCTTCAAAGTGATGGCCTCCTTATCATCTTGCTTGGCTTTCTTTTTCCTGGGGAAATGAATAACAAAAGGATCCCGTGAAAGCAATTGGAGCTTCACGTTCCCTTCATGCAAATTTATTAAAGCTTTAATAGTTCTTTAGAAAGGATGGCCTAATATGATAGGGGCAGTAGCATCTTCAGACATGTCAACAATAACAAAATCAATAAGAGAAGGACAACCTTTAATGTATACTAAGGTATTTTTTAATGCCTATTGTTTATTTGTAAGTAGAATCTGCTAGATGTAATTTTAGTTCAGTGATTTCAAAATAGTCAAGATTTAACTTGTTAAAAAGACTCTTTGGAATTGTTGAAACACTTGCACCTGGATCACATAGTGCAGCTATTTCATTAGTCCCAATTTTAATCTTAATAGTAGGCTCAAATATATCATCTAGCTTAACAGGAATTTTTTCAGGAATCTTCTCACATTCTTCTTCAAGCTCACGTACCTTTATTGCTACATGATTAACGAAGTGTTGATACATGGGTTCCTCATTTCCTTCAGTTACTGGAATCTTGACATTGATCCTTTTTACAAGATCTTCAACTGTGTAGTTCGGTGAAGAAGCATTGCTATAATCAAGTTCTTCGGTCTCCTTCCTTTGGATTCTTATCATCTCGAGGTCTTCTACTGGATTGGGCTCAGCTTTACCTGCAAATTTAGCTAGAATGAGAGTTTGACTCTCGGTTACCTTACCTAGATGTACCTCAATGATCCTTGTTCTTTCTTGGAGGGCCTACAAATCATTCCTCAACTAACAACTTGGTTAGATAATTTACCAAGCATAGCATCATGATTCTCCATAATTTTAACTAGAATATTGTTTTGCTCATTTTGTGAGTCCATAAAAGATTCAAGAGTTTCTTGGAGACTACTATTACTTGATGCCATATTATTATTAGAGTTACCTGCTGGACTAGAATAATGTTTCTAGAAATTAGGATTATAGGTTTTCTTCCAAGCAGGGTTATAATCACTATGAGCTATGAAGTCTACTTCTTCAATAGTTGGTTTAGGAGTAGCTCTTACCCTGGTTTCCTTACCTTTAACGGCTAATATGAGCTCATCCAACTTAGCATTGAGTTCTTCATTTTCTTGAGGTGTAACAGAGTTCACTTTTTTGTGTTTGATCTTTCCACATGCCATTGGGCATGGTTGTCTTGCATATTGTCTAGCAGTTGCTTTGCTTCGACAATTTGTTTACCCATAAATGTTCCTTAAACTACAGTATCTATCATAGACCTAGAAACAGGGTTAAGATCATTATAAAATAAATGGAAAATTAACCAATCTTCCATCCCATGGCTGGGACAGTTTCTCATGCATTCTTTCATTCTCTCCCATGCAAGCGCTAGTGGCTTACGCTCTTCCTATCTAAAACCAGTAATATTAGATCTGAGTTGCATAGTTTTTACAGGTGGAAAGAATTTAGTCATAAATAAAGAAGTACATTCCACCCATGATGCAATAGTATTTCTAGGCAAAGATAGCAACCATTCTTTTAATCTTCCTCTAAGAGAGAAAGGAAATAAGCGCAACTTGACCGCATCGGGGTCAACATCTTTAATGTGCATCATATCACATATTTCAGTGAAAGTATTTAAATGCATACCTGCATCTCAGCAAAGCCTCCAAATTGATTTTGTAGAACCAAACTTAAATAGTGGGGCTTAATTTCATAGTCTTCAGCAGTAATTGCTGGCTGATTAATAGGAGTACACAAATAATCATTGTTGGGAGTTGTAAACTCCCCTAGTTTCTTTCTTTCCAGCCATACTTCCTATGTTTTTGGATTTTCCTAAACAAGTACTAATAATGATAAAACAAGAATTAACAGACTAACTATTTTTTTGGTTTTTCAAATAAAGATTGAAAACAAACTAAAAATTAAAAACAAGAATTAAAACTAGCAAGGTTCCTAGTAACCTCGCCAGGGCAGCTATTGCTTCCCGGGCAACGGCGCCAGAAAAAGGGTTGATACTTTCGATCCGGATTACATATGTAGTATAGCACTTTTCCTCTAGTAGACCTAGGTTTATCCAATCCTCGGAAAGCATAAAACAAAGTGAGATTACTTAAACGGACCTTCGAGAGTTTTAGAATTCCTATTGCGTTTTCACCGGACCAAGAGTTTGCGATTTTGTTTTTGTTGTTGACGATGGAGAGAGAGAGGGCCTAGGGTCTTCGGTTTTCACCAGTAGCTGCGCAAAACATCTGACAGGAATAATAGATAATAATAAAGTAGGCATGTAATTGTTAGAGCAAGATAATAATATGTGGGCAGTGCATCCATAAATGTTATCGCCTCCACAATCGCTTATAGCAATAACCTATTAGTCTCATCCATAGAAGAAAGAGAACTAATGATATGCATAGTGATGTCACCGTTAATCCCAAGTAAGTTCCTCACATACAGTCGTACTACTCTTTCTGTCACTGGGGTTTCTATCCTGCAGATCAGTCGTTACTCACACTCCCTTTACTTGGATCAATCTTCGGGGTCTTGGGTACCTGACAAGTCCTTAGATTGAGGCAAGAGAGGGTACTACAATCATCATGTCATGCAAACTAATACATGATCTCATCTATGATAAATAACATGCACAAAAGCTACATGTCTAGGCCGAAGCCCTAAGCCCAAAGAGAATTACTCACACAT
The DNA here is from genome assembly GCA_916181665.1 of Avena sativa. NCBI lineage: Eukaryota > Viridiplantae > Streptophyta > Magnoliopsida > Poales > Poaceae > Avena > Avena sativa. The sequence goes on along the minus strand of OV702295.1, from coordinate 376,149,075 downwards.
AGAGATGAATTCGACAATCATAAATATTGTAATAGAGATCATAAGGTTGATAGCAAATAGTCTTATAATATCGCCAATTGAAGAAGAGATCTACTATTACAAGTGGTGGAAGATGGATATGGTGGTGGAGAAGGGTTTGAGGTTTAGATCTAGATGTATTCCTCCGGCGTGGCGGCTTCTCGTGGCAGGGAGAGTTGAGGTCGAAAAGAAGCAGGTGTTTCCCATCGCCCGAAGCCTCTTAATATAGGGTTCCTTTCATAAAAGTTGTTCTATTTGACCTAATGAAGTCCATGCAAACTATACGGCTGGAACTATACGACGAGAATTTTATTCCCGCCATATAGTTGGTTGTTAAGCTTGCAGAAATAGCTTCACGGCTCCTGGTTTCTTTGACATGTTGGAAATATTATATCTTTGGCTTTTATGTAGTGATTCGCATCATCATACGTCATTATCTGCGCATGCAAAAATAGCAAGAAAGAATTGTATACCCCTTTGATCATTAGGCATTAGTGGCAGGTTTTAGAGAGATATTTTATCAAACATATGAATAATATCTAATTTAAATGCAGACATGGATGACTATATTTCACAACCATCATTGGGTAGCACGCTTAAGGGTTTGATGAAGCTTGGATATCGTTAATGGTAGTTTGAATCACTAAAGAAATGAGAAGAGCGGGACCAGAAAAGTTCTAGGAGATTTGAAGGTGTTCGGAGAAAGAATAAGGAAAAGGACCGGAAAAGAGTTTTCAGAGAAATGGTTATTTGAATATGTTTATTATATATTAATTATGATTTAATATATTGTAAAATAAATATTTAAATAACGATTTATACAAGGGCGTCCTAAAAGTTAGCCAAAATCTCGGAGGAATTTTACCTAAAAAGAAACATACAGAAAAAAAGACAGAGGGAGCTCTTTTTAAAACATTGCACGTGGTCAGCGGATCATCCGCGCCATGCATGGGCGGCAGGTTGTGCGTGCTGCGCGCAGCAACAACTGCTACTGCTTGCGGGACAAAGACATGCCGGCCCACTCAGGCGTCGCCACGGCTGGCTGCCACGTGGGCAGGCGCCAGCACGCGGGGGCCACCAGGACGTCCCACTTGGGCCAGGCTCTGGCCGCCGCGGGCTATCGCCTGGACCGGCCCACCTGGAGCCTCCTCCTGCCACCGCCTTCATCTTGCTAGACCGGGTGCTGGTGGGCAGGCGGCCCACCTGACGGCGGCGGGACTGGCCCTTTTTACTTTGTTTTATTAGTCCCACATTGGGATCTAAAGAAGGAGGGATCCCCTCCCTCCACCTATATAAAGAGGCACCCATGGGGAATTAAAACACACCAATTTTCACCTAGAAATAAATAAAAGGCATCTGTTCTCTCTCTCTCTCTCTCTCTCTCTCTCTCTCTCTCTCTCTCTCTCGTGACCGCGGCCCCCTTGTGAGGGTTATGCGAATGGCGAGTTCTTTATCGCAGAGCACCGCCACACTGTGAGATTCGTAGTCGGGAGATCTACTTCCGCAATCTCGACTAGATCGAAAAGAACCGGGAGTCGTCGTCAAGCACCGTACGTGTGTGACTCCCTCTGGAGGCATCGTGCTTTCAGTGCAAGGAGTTGTCTTGGAGCCGCAAGGACATCGTGACCTAGTGGTCAGCGTCGCGTCGTCTTCTTCATCCATGTTCCTCGTGGTACGTTAACCGCGCTCGGTCTTCAAAGGTATAAATATCGTATTCCCTCTCGTTACTGCATTACTAGTAGATAGATCTTGGGCTTTCAGGGTTTGCCGCGTAGTAAATTTTTTGATTTTCTGCACCAAACCCCAACACTTATGACCAGTTTTGTCACAAGAAACCCTAAATCACTAGTTTTCCTCCTTGACTATTTATACCCCCTTTCTTCTCCATTGATAGGTTAGTTCAATCTTCCATATCCTTTCTTTGAGAGCTCTCTCTCTCTACATTGTTAAAACACTAAAAGCTTGATGATCTCCTATTCTAGCCAACCAAATCCAAATCCCTTTGGTAGAAAGCAAGAGGAGGTCTTGATCTACGTTTTCACCAAGCCAAAGTTCAACCCCCTTGAGTTCATCGAGTTTGCTTGTTACTCTCGGGTTTGTGGGAAACCCTAGGCGGTTAGGGTCGCCCGGAGGCATTCGACTTGTGATTTTTCCCGTGGAAAGTTTGTGAGGGTTTGAAGACTACATTAAAGTCTACCACGAGTAAGTGAGCCATTTCTTCATGGAATAGACTCGGAGAAGAAGGTGAGCCTTCTTGGCGTTGGGGAATCCTTCATGGGACCTCACACCTCTCCAACGTGACGTAGCTTCCTTCCCAAAGAGTGTGAACATGGGAATACATCTTTGTCTCCACATGCTTCGATTATTCGTAAACCAAATCTCTTTACTTGCGTTGTTTACTTTGTGATAGCCTTTATGCCTGAAGTATCACCCAGTTTGTATTTAGGCACACTTATATTTCACAAAGCCTAAAACTTGTAAAAGATTATATTTTTTTGTAGAAATCTATTCACCCCCTCTAGGTTAACCATCTTACCCTTTCACCGCGTGACCGTATTCCCAGCCAAATTTGGTTTGAAAATGGGTGGTCATCAACCGATCTGCACCGGTCAGTCTATTAAGATCACACCAGGGTAATGTTATCGATCCACGCGGAGACCTTCATGCAACTGTGGCCCATTTACGTCAACCGAAAGGCTGGTTGAGATATATCTCTCTTGAAACAAATTTGCGTGCCATTATATTAATATAGCAGCCACTTGATACAACCAATATGATCGGACGACACCACAATCAAATCCAAAAGAAAAGAGGAGAGAAAGATAAGAGAGACAAAAGCCAACATCGGCAGATCGACAAAAACAAAGAAGGCCCACAACCGTTGTGCCTTCCGGAGGATTCCCACCATAGTCCTAGCACTCTATCGCCGTGTATCAAAACAACACCTTCAATCAGAAAAACGACGACAGTGACGCTGTCCGAACTGGTTCTAGGGTGTCTCCCGGTACGCTCCCGACGCACTTCATGAAAGACCAGCGGCAGCCGCAAATGTCACCGAGTCAGTGTCGGACCGACAAGAACTTCTTCGACCCTCAAAAAACCACAATCCGGACAATCATTTGCGCTCCACCCAGTTTGTCATCCACTTGAAAGACTGGCTGAGATATATGGGAAGCAGGGGGTGTGCAAACCGCAATGCTCGGCGAAGAAGAATCATGGCGTCTTGCTGTCTCGCCGATGATGTCCCCCACAGGCAGCCTGTGTTGCCGCTGCCTTTCATAATGCGGCATCAATTAGTCTTTCTGCGCAAGTTAACTTCCGAGATCCACAGCCACATGCACATGCCTGTAGCTTTTCTCCAGAGAATCATACTCGGGGATTAGTATACTCTACTCTACATTCGACAATACACACTTGGTTCAAACAATGGATGATATCGGCACTGTACCAGCAGATTTTCTTAAGAATTGACTTTACAGATCGCTCGCAGTAGCTGTCTTGTGTGGGCATGTGGACGTACATATTTGTTTGGCACTTTGCTACTTCAAAATGACACAATCTGCTCGAATTTGGTAGATCCTGTCGGCAAACCTTTCAGAATCTGTGTTTGAAAAAGGAACTGTTATCTTCTTTGTTTGGCATGGTGCTCTGCTTTTGCATTAAGATTAGGGGAGAAGATACAATCAAGGCTGAAAATCAGCCTAGAAGGAAGTCATGACAGAAATGGCGGGAAAAAAAATCAAACTCTGTAACTAAAAGAAACTGTTATCATCTTTTGCTTTGTTCTCACAAAATTTTCAGCCGATGTTATGCTAAGAAGATCTGTGAAATATAACATTGCAAAAATCAAATGCTCCAATGGGAGTTGGCAGAAGAGATATAGTGCCACAGTAGGGACAAGAGAGACAACTAATCGAGGATAATTGCAAGAATCTGGACGACATAAGATAAGTTATCTGGTTCTCTCTTGATATTCATTCGTTTTTAGACTTCTTTGCTCAGCTTATCACGGCATTCCTACCACTGGAACTTGAAGGGCCAAATTCCTTTCCTGTGCACATGGTTTACCTGCCCCAAAGTTCCTCTGCATAAAATACAAAAGTGTGCACAATGATTTCCGATAGCAAAAAGTCTCTCCATTCCTGCCAGCCTTACTATGGATAAAAGCAAATCACAACACAAACTCACCTGGCAATGCTTTGGTCACCGTGACAGATTAGAACGGCTGTTGTCTTATTTTTGTTGGAATATTAGCCATAATTTACACGATTAATTTCAGAATATAAATCATGACAGCAACAGCTACAATCACGTGAACCTCTAACATACTATATGCATTGATTAACATGAACAGTAGCAGAGTATACGCACTAACAGCCATAGTAAAGCAACAGATCTGACGACGGTATACGTACTGATCGGTTGCCGATGAAGTCGTTGTTGGTGCAGCGTTTGCAGTAGACTGTCGGCGTTGAAGACGACGAGCACGAGCCCCGGCTTGATGACCGGGAAGACGCGCCGTGACGACGAACTTAAGCACTCGCGCGGAGCGCTTCTCAAAAACCTTATTCGCCCTCTTCCATACAAGATCACAAGAGCGAGTGGTTCAAGAGACCTGCACTCTCGTCCGCCGGTGCATGCCGGCAAGCGGGATGGAGTAGACTACGGTGACGGTGCAAGTAGAGAGGATGGCAAAACCCTAGATTGGTTTTCGATGGTGTTGTGACAGTAGCCGCGCATGAATTTATATAGAGCGGCTCAGGAGACCCTAACGAAGGCGAACATGGGCCGAGTCCATGTTGCACACGTTCGGGTCGGTTACAGTAGCTCACGATTCAGAAGCGACCAAAATAAGCTAACCGTTTGACACGTCTGTCAAAACCTCACAATTTTCCTGAGCAGCAAAATAAAGCTCGGCTCGACGAGATTCCCGCAACCCCGCGCGCGCACTCGTCGTGACGAGACGAGCGGGCGAGCGAGCATCGTCGGAGGAGGAGCGCGCGCGTGTATCTCTCTTATTGTCACTTACTTACAAAGTGGTGCAACACTCCACCTTATAAGGTGGTGCAACTCTCCTTCAACTTCCCATGGACTAAACTTTAGCTCCCACTCCACTCCCATGTGAGCTGTCACAAACATGGGCCGAAACACATATGGGCTGCCATAAATTTGGGCTTTAAGATTTAGGGCAAATCTAAAATACACATGGGCCTAAATGGATTAGCCCATTATTTCTAACAATACCCCACCAGATCTCAAATGCCCATTTGAAGATTTGTCAATCCATGCTACTTGTTTATATACCAGTGTTTCAACAGAGACTCTTAAGTTGAACTTTCGTCTAGAATCTTGAACTACGTCTATCAACAACTTGAACAATGGACGAACCTTGAATTGCAAGTTTGGTTCCAATAGATTTCACTCAAAATCATAACCAGTACCTGGCTGCCAGTAGGCTACCCCGCGGGTTGGAGCATATGCGTCATACTTCCTGGTCTCTTCATGAGTTTACTAGAGATAACCCAAGTCTCATAGACCGCGACGTTTACAGTCGAGCTCATATAGGTATGTTCTTTCAAGAATGCCCTGTAGGACAGCATCTTTGCTAATTAAAGCCAACAGAAACACATTAAGGCATGTTGCCAACCTATCTTACAGATTACGACAGTTATGCCATTTTACATAGAGAGGGTTACAAAATACTCACCTCAGTCCACCCACTAGCTTGTTCTTTCCTGGTCCTGATGTAGGGTTCGCAGCATAGAAAACAAAAAAATTCCTACGATGGGAACAACTATATACCAAGATCTATCTACTAGATACAAACAACGGGCGGATGTATATCCGTAGAGAACATACCCTTGAAGACCGACAAAGCTTAACGAGTCCAAACTCGTAGTTGATGTATACGATCTCTTGCCGATCTCAAGATCGAGAGGAAGTCCTAGTGCCGCAAAACAGCAGCGCATCCGTGCTCGCACACACGTTCGAGGCACCGAGCAACCTCCGCCTCCTCGCTCCAGCGATGCAGCGGAAGCACAACTATTTCTTGCCGAATAGGCACCGGGAACATGTATCTCGCTAGTCCGAGACCATGGGGAATAAATTCTAGAGGGGGAGAGGGATCCTTCACGAGGAGGTGTGAGTGAGAGAGAGGGAGGGGGCTCCTTTTATAGGGAGGGGGGCACCCAAGGGGCCATGCGCCCAGCCATGGGGCTGCCCCCACCTCTTCCACATTCATGTGGGTGGACACTCCACTCACTCAAATGCCTTTCAATTCCCTCCACTTAAAAACCCACTCAAATTCCCATTAAATTTCCACCAAATTTAATGCAAACTCTCATTAAATAAAACTCCTTTTATTTATTCAGAATTTTGTCAATTACTTTAATGACAAACATTCACATATAACCCCTTGCTAGTATTTCATTTCACATGCAGAAACACTTTCTGCAATTTCACCCGAAAACCCGTTTCGGTATCTAGTGAAATAAATTCCTGCGCTTGTTATTCTTTTCGGCATGAAACTTTTGCTTCAAATGGATGTCGGTGTCTCTTAAGTGTGTCACCCTACGGTTCGCGAATAATGCGGACATGATCGAGACCCCTCTCGGATCAATAATCAGAAGCGGGATCTGGAGACCCATACTGACTCCCACACATTCAATGATGACTTTCTTGTGATCGTCGGAACCTTTTATGCTAGTATATTAATCCCTTTGTTTCGCGATATATTACATGTCCGAGATTCGATCATCGGTATCTCCATACCTAGTTTGATCTCGTTACTGACATGCACTCTTTTCTCGTTCTCGTGATATAACATTCTAGTGATCAAATCACTTGCTTGCAAGCTAATCAATGTGATATCACCGAGAGGGCCCAGAGCATATCTATCCGTCATCGGGATGAACAAATTCCACTCTCGATCCATGGGCCTCAACATAACACTTTAGTAGTTCTGAACCCATCTTTATAATCACCCTGTTATGGTGTGACGTTTGATGTTATCAAGAAACTCTTCCGGTGTTAGTGATTGACATGATCTCATGGTCTAAGGATTTCGATCACTTCGTAAGTTGTTATAGCAATATAAACTCAATGACTTCGATCGTAATGCTATACTTCGGATGAATGTTCATCACACCATTACACTAATGTTGTGACCTCGTTATTAACAACATCCAATGTCCATGATCAGGAAACCTTTGATCATCTTGTTAATCAACGAGCTAGTTTATAAGAGAGGCATAACTAGGAACTTCCTTTTTGTTTATTAAACACACATGTATTAGCGTTTCCGTATTAATACAATCATAGCATGTAAAATAAACATTTATCATAACTAAGGAATACGATAATAACCACTTTATTATTGCCTCTCGGGCATATTCCCTTCAGTCTCCCACTTGCACTAGAGACAATAATCTAGTTTGAAAACTTTGCATATTGAACACATATGTCTTTCTGGTGTTCCATATACGCAATTGCAAGTGGTTAACATAATCTATGGATCTGACGCTTCAGGTCCTTGTGTATTTGCATGTCTTTGCGTCTCCATGCATTACTCATTCTCTAATGAGATGGCATTGTATAAAGTTGGTCTTTTGGTGAGACCTTTAGTTCCTTGGGGTTAAATCACGTCGATACTATTGTCATACAATATATCTTTAGTGTTAGCCCGTTGCGAACCACACCTTAGTTTGATAACAAACTACCTGACACAAATTCCCTCCTTTGTTGCTACTATAGAAGTCATATACTTTAGCCTTTTTTGTTGTAGTATTCGTACAATGTCTTAACTTTGGAACTCTTCCAAATCCATCATGGAAACTTTCTTTCCATTTCATTGTGCCACCATAGTCTAAATTGAGATAAACTTAATTTGTATCTTGTGACAAAACTAGTATCAATGTAACGCTTTACAATAAACTATTTGTAATTGTTTGTCACCTCTACACAAATATATTCTTAGTTCTTCTGAAAGATCATAAGAATATTCTCACTATCGTCCAATCATCATTTTATGATTCATTCTGGTATATGCTCATAACACTTAGAGCATAGGACATATCTGGATGTGTACATATCATGGTATGATTGATCAAAACATTCTCCTGATTTCACTCATCAAGTGTCAAAGCACTTGAATCTTGTTTCACTTATCAAGTGTTGATACACTTGAATCTTGATTCAATTCCTTTCCATGCGACAAGAACCGTTTCTTGTCGTTTCTATATTGAACTCCTTCAATATCTCATATATGTACGTTTGGCCTAACCATATTAGCGTCACCGTCTATCCACTATAGACATTCATGCTAAATATTCTGGTTTTGCCTAAGTCTTTCATCAAAATGAAATCTTTAACCTTTGTCAATAAAAGATACATCATTTCTAATCAACAAGATGTCCTCCACATAATGTATTAGAAATATGTCTCAGCGCTCCCACTTAATTTCTTGCAAATGCAAGCATCTTCATCGTCTCCAGATGAAAACTCCTTTTTCATCACGGTGAAGATTCCAACTCCGCGATGCTTACTTCAACCATTGAAGTTTGCATGCCCTTTTAGCATTCTTTGAATTTAACAAAAATCCTTTGGACCGTGTCTTGTACACGTCCTAGGTAACCATTCTATTAGAAGAATTTTGTTTTGTTTATTCATCTACCATATACCAAATTATATGTAGTGGTTGCTACTTTAATCCATCTAGACTAAATATCGCTATGAAAGATCCAATCTTGTCATAGTCAACTCCTTTGAACATTGTCATAAAATAATTTATGACATGTCGACTATTTAATAGATGTGAAACATCCATGTCTGTTTCTTTATAGATCCAAATACGACCGATAGGTTTTTACACCTTTCCGAAGGGTCTTCCAAGTTCAAAACTTGATTTCTCGTGTATGGAACTATCACGGATTTTATGGCTTCAAGCCATTTGACGGAGTCAAGGCCCATCATCGCTTCTTTGTATGTAGCCGGTTCATCATTGTCAAACAATAATGATTTACTCTCAAATCTTAGTATTTGATTGTTTATCCAACCGACTTGGTTCAATAAGAACTTAGACCTCTGTGACCACAACCTTTGCGACACGTGAGTTATGAGCATTATGGCTACCTCCGGAACATTTTCCGGCACTACGCAACTCAGCACATATAGCTAAGGTTCGTTAACCTTATCAAAGTTCTATTGTCCTCCCACTAAACTTTTACGAAAAATTCCTTTTTCAAGAAACTTCACATTTCAAGTGACAAACCCTTTTGTCCTTGGTGTTATGGAGGAATAACCAATTGTTATTCGAAATAACCTACAAAGACATGCTCATCCGGCTTTGGTTGTAAACATCTTACTTATGTTTAACATACCAAAATTTAAGAAAGGACTACTTGGGTTTTACCCGAAACCATAACTCATATGGTGTCATTTCAACAGATCAAGATGGAGCTCTTTTCAGTGTAAAAGCGGTAGTATCTAAAGCTTTAATCTTTTAAAACATAATGATAGTTTTATGAATAACACCTTTGATCCAACCATGTCAAACAAGGTTTTATTACAAATCTCAAACACTCCATACTCCTATGGTATTTCGGGAGATGTAAATCTAGGTGTTTTGCTAAACTTGCAACTCAAATAAATCCCTTTATGATAAAATCATAATTCAATTATTTTCTTGTTACACTTGTAACTCAAATAAATCCCTTATGATAAAATCATAAACCATTTATTTTCTTGTTAGAATGATTTTCACTTCATCTTGAAAGTCTTTGAAACGTTTTTCAAATATTTCATACTTCTTTCTCATTAAGTGAATATTCACTCAAATTTCCGGAGAAATTATATGAAGTTGAAACCCATCGCTTACGACTACACATAATGGACTACATACATCGATATGTATAAATTCCAATATTTTAGTCGTTTGTTCTTCTTTGGCCTTTGAACGAAGTTTTTAATTATCCCGAGGGAAGTCTCACAAGCGTCACTTGATCAAATCAAAGACTCCAAAAAACCATGAATAGAAATTCTTCATGTTTTATTTCCAATATAATTTAAACGGCGATGTCACTTCGTAAGTGATTTTTCAATCATTTGTCTTGTGACATTTTAGCATTAGGTTTTATGGATGTGATTTCTCCAACTAGATTTGTAAATCATCCATCTTATATGGAATACGGTAATTATTTGAACAACCTTTGTTCTCATAATACCTGATTTAAATAACAATTATTAAAACAAATCTTGAAGTCAAGCTTTGATGTCAACGAGAAATACAAACAACGGTTTGTTTGTTTTCGATGAACATCATCACATATTCTCTTGCTAGTTACTTAGGCCATTGTGGTTCATGAATTGCGTCGTTCTGTATGACATTTCATACCAACCAATTTGGTATCCAATACCCAAGAACCACATTGTTTAACAAGCAAAGAATACAACCATAACATGTATATCATCCATATACCTAAATTGGATATTTCCAGTATTTTCTTTTCTGCCAAATATATTTTATATATTCTCTTTCAGCATTTCCTTTTCCTTTTAAAAGAATCTATCAACATCAAAAGTGGAGCCATATACCTGACACATAGTCCAAAGCGTGTATATTCAAATAATAATACCTTTGGACTTGCACTTTAAAGTAGATCACCATCATCAAAATGATCGGCATTCTTTCAAAATCCATTCTATAGTAATCTTTTAGTGTAGTAAACACTTTACGTACATCTTCTATTCACCCTTATCATGACGACTTTCATGATCAAGCTACTATAGCTTATAAAGGCGAATCGTGAGTATAACATTACTTTCCAAAACCCTTTTGGATGATTAGGATGTCTAGCATCTCCAGCCTTCGTAAATTCTCATCCAATATGAGAACATATATTATACTCAATCATATTGCAACCAAAACATTATTTCAGATATCGTTATATCTGCCACACATGATGGTTTCTGAAACAATTCTTTCATCTCCTAGATAAACTTGATATTAAAAAAATCAAGAAACATGGAGGCAAACATGATACTTAAGATACTAACACTGGAATTGTTACTCTCGATTTAATACTAACTATTAAATTTCACGGAGTAAATAGAGTTTGCTGAAAGTTTGCAATAGGACTTTAAACTTTAGATTGACACTCAACACAATATGATACCAGTTCGTAAAGTATATATATATCCAGAATTCTATAGTTCTATTATCTCAATTACAACTATGCATAAGGTGGTGAACGAATGCCAATGACTACAACAAATTATGCAAATTCACTTTGATTTAATTTATGATAAATTGAGTTCTACTAATCCAAATTAGAAATGAACTCCACTCAAAAACGACATCCCTCGTGCCTTTTTGGTTATTACATGAACCAAATCCACTACACCAAGTCCGATCATCACGTGAGTCGGTGTAGCTTCAAAGGCGAGCACCAAATGGTCATCATATCAAAACGTATGACTCATGCTTAACCTTTCGGTCCGTGTTCCGAGGCCATGTCTATACATGCTAGGCTCGCCAAGTTAGAACCCTAGTATTCGCGTGTGTAACTGTCTTACACCCGAGATATGCTCGTGGATTCAAGTACACCCGATCATCACGTGATGTCTTGAAGTGACGAAATATTGTCGGTGTATACTTAAGGAAGAACATATTCTTATCTTGATATTTAAATGAGGGATCATCTTATTATGCTAATAAAACACCAAACAAGCAACATACGATGCAATCAAACATCACATGTTAAGGCCAAGGTGGTATGATGCAATCAAACAAGCAATACTTAAGGAAGAACACATTCTTATCTTGATATGGTTCCCGCATATGATCTCCACCGTGTGCACCGTGGTATGATCTCTATCATACCTCTATGTGTAAGGCCAAGGTCTATGGAACCTACACGTTATGTATGTTGCAAGAGTATCATCTCATACTTATACTTACAACATGACCATATCATAACACTAGCCCAACAACAATCTAAACTAGACGCCTCTAATTTATCCATTGCAAGTTTTACGTGGCTTAGGGCTTTCGAAGATAGAACCGTTCTTACCTACGAACATGAACCACAACGAGGATAACCAAATTGTTGACAACTCATTACAAATTAGATATTGACTATAGTAGGAGAGACAGACACCCGCTATCCACTTATGCAAAACTAGTTGCATGTCAAGTGTGGAACAGGTCTCATGTGCGAGGACATGTAAAGTTTGTCCTGGCCGAATTCATCCCACTATGCCACCAATATCCAAAGTACAACTAAGAAGCAATAAAATGATCATCATCGCCCACATACTCATATGTGTACTATCCGTGCGAAGCATCTACGCATAGATCCGGCTCTGATACCACTGTAGGGTTCGCAGCATAGAAAACAAAAAATTTCCTATGATGGGAACAACTATGTACCAAGATCTATCTATTAGATACAAACAACAGGCGGATGTACATCCGTAGAGAACATACCCTTGAAGACCGACAAAGCTTAACGAGTCCAAACTCGTGGTTGATGTAGACGATCTCTTGCCGATCGCAAGATCGAGAGGAAGTCCTAGCGCCGCAAAACAGCAGCGCATCCGTGCTCGCACACACGTTCGAGGCACCGAGCAACCTCCGCCTCCTCGCTCCAGTGATGCAGCGGAAGCACAACTCTTTCTTGCCGAATAGCCACCGGGAACATGTATCTCGCTAGTCCGAGACCATGGGGAATAAATTCTAGAGGGGGAGAGGGATCCTTCACGAGGAGGTGTGAGTGAGAGAGAGGGAGGGGGCTCCTTTTATAGGGAGAGGGGGGCACCCAAGGGGCCATGCGCCCAGCCATGGGGCTGCCCCCACCTCTTCCACATTCATGTGGGTGGACACTCCACTCACTCAAATGCCTTTCAATTCCCTCCACTCAAAAACCCATTCAAATTCCCATCAAATTTCCACCAAATTTAATGCAAACTCTCATTAAATAAAACTTCTTTTATTTATTCAGAATTTTGTCAATTACTTTAATGACAAACATTCACATATAACCCCTTGCTAGTATTTCATCTCACATGCAGAAACACTTTCTGCAATTTCACCCGAAAACCCGTTTCGGTATCTAGTGAAATAAATTCCTGCGCTTGTTATTCTTTTCGGCATGAAACTTTTGCTCCAAATGGATGTCGGTGTCTCTTAAGTGTGTCACCCTACGGTTCACGAATAATGCGGACATGATCGAGACCCCTCTCGGATCAATAATCAGAAGCGGGATCTGGAGACCCATACTGACTCCCACACATTCAATGATGACTTTCTTGTGATCGTCGGAACCTTTTACGCTAGTATATTAATCCCTTTGTTTCGCGATATATTACATGTCCGAGATTCGATCATCGGTATCTCCATACCTAGTTTGATCTCGTTACTGACATGCACTCTTTTCTCGTTCCCGTGATATAACATTCTAGTGATCAAATCACTTGCTTGCAAGCTAATCAATGTGATATCACCGAGAGGGCCCAGAGCATATCTATTCTTCATCGGGATGAACAAATTCCACTCTCGATCCATGGGCCTCAACATAACACTTTAGTAGTTCTGAACCCATCTTTATAATCACCCTGTTACGGTGTGACGTTTGATGTTATCAAGAAACTCTTCCGGTGTTAGTGATTGACATGATCTCATGGTCTAATGATTTCGATCACTTCATACGTTGTTATAGCAATATAAACTCAATGACTTCGATCGTAATGCTATACTTCGGATGAATGTTCATCACACCATTACACTAATGGTGTGACCTCGTTATTAACAACATCCAATGTCCATGATCAGGAAACCTTTGATCATCTTGTTAAACAACGAGCTAGTTTATAAGAGAGGCATAACTACGAACTTCCTTTTTGTTTATTAAACACACATATATTAACGTTTCCGTATTAATACAATCATAGCATATAAAACAAACATTTATCATAAATAAGGAATACGATAATAACCACTTTATTATTGCCTCTCGGGCATATTCCCTTCACCTAATTCACGGGATCTCCGATCACATAGGTTGGGTTACCACTAGGTGTGACATCCATGGGTCTCAACCCCATCTCCCTCGATGCACTATCTATCACATTTCATGATAGTCCCTTTGTAGAGGGATCTTCCAGATTTTTGTCTTTTTGAACATAATTTCACGATTGCTTCTCTAAAAATGTGCGATTTATAACCGAACCCCTAAATTTAACTCCCTAAAACTCACATCTGGCTCACATTTCGCCGAAATCTTTTGTGTCACCAACTCGAGTATTCAAACCCTAGTGACCAACTTGATTCAAACAAGGATTTAAACTAGGTATAAACATGATTTAAACTAGTTTCAAACTAGTTTACATGATTTAAACTAAGTAAAAACTAAACTAGAAATCAAAATCGTTGTTGCACTCGGAGCTACTGTCGAAGTACTCATCTAGCAATCTTGAGTGAGGAGTCGCTGTCTCCGATGAGGTCAATGACCGGCACCTGGGACGGCCCCAGCTGCGTAAGAAGACGGCCCGACGGCGGTAGAGCTCCTCCTTGCCTTGTATTCCTCATATGCACGACGCTCATCCTCGACGCGCTACCCCCAGGGAATTTGTGTAGAGGAAGATCCTAAATTTGAGAGAAGAAAGGAGGCATGGGAACAAAGGAGCGAAAGCAAGGGTTGGTTCAAAATATTGTGAATCTACTGGAAAAGGTCCCCACTAGAACATTCCTTTGAATGAAATTGTCAATTGGGTTCGACTTTTCGGAATCTAGCGGCGGAGCTCCTCCATGTACTCGTTGTCGGCGCAATCTGCCTCGAGGTGCTTGCGGGCCTCCCTATCCTTCCGCAGCCTACGTGCGGATGCCACAACAGAAAGTTAAGCCTCTCTGCAGCCGAGTTGTGGATGTGCGTGTTCTCGGCCTGTAGGCCCATGCCACATGCGCTATCGATTGCTATGTGCCAATCCAAATCCTTTGGTGGGTGTTGCAGTGAGTGATCTCTGCCACCACATCCCCTCATCTGCTGCCGCACGCCGTGGTACTTTCTTCGTGGCGATTGCGGTAAGGAAAGGTCGGGAGGCGGGAGAAGGAACCACCGCGGACTCGTGGTGGCGCTGCGTGGAGTGGATTCGTGCTATGGATCAGTGTTGTGGCCCGTCAGCGGGATGACCCTCTGGCCATCTGCTGCGTGGGCGACGCTAGAGTGATGCGGTGTGGCGCGGGGTAGCGGCATAATGGATTTTGGCGAGGCCTAAATTGATTTGTGAGGGGTGGTGAAGGGGAATTTTAATCCTCCACCCGGTGGAGGAGTAAATATAAGTGGCCGACTCCTAAAAATGTGTTCTCCTCTAAAACCTAAAAGGGACTAGTTAGGTTCGGGTAAAATCGATTTTTTTACCCCTCTAACCGATTTTAAGGGATCGGCTAGAGATGCCCTTACGCCCTCTATTCCATATCAACAAGCATATTGCATATCCAATTCATATTGCAGAATTAGTGTTAGGTAATAGTACATTTGACTATTGTGAAGACAACTTGGAACCCTAATGGCCGGTGAACTACATGCCAAATGGCAATGATCGTATTAGAATAATTGCATTGAAAATTTGTACATTGGATGGTTTAGTGAAGAGAGAACATGCTAGCCACAAGAAGAGTACCTACTACATATAGTAACAGAAGACAGGATCATGCCATTTACCTTATGTTATCTCAGATCCACTAAACGTTCAAAATCATGCAACCTTAAATGCGCGAAAAAATCAAAAAAGAAATAAAGGGAAGGAATGTTCAGGAACCACCCGAGAGAATCCGAGATGCAAATCAAAAAGAAATTTTTAAGTCAGTTGCGCTAGAAATTCCAAAACTTCGGTCGCTGGAGCACTACCATTCTATTAGCAGAAAAAAAGAGATGAGGTCCATCTGCATGCGTGCGTGCATGGCCAGCAAGGGGACTGTGACATGCTTAAAAAGCAAAGACCATATGGTGGGTATCCATATGTTGCACTGGCAATCATAGATCAAGTTCATGCTAACAAATCTCGACTCGCGCCGAAATTAACAAAACGCCGATCGAGCAGCAGGGACGATCGGGGGGGAAGGAATCATGGAAAGGAGAAGCAGACATAAAGGAAAAAGGGAAAAGGAATGTGTGGACCTACAGAGAAGAAGGGGTAGCTAGCAGGCATTGCCTCTCACCTCTCGAGTGACCGTATCATCACTCAGTCGCGAGCTTTATGGAGCACATGGGGATCGGGGAACACAGCTACCACGCAGAATTATAAACAGCGGGTCCCACCAGCATACCAACCCAGTGACCTGGAAGAAAAACTCAGGGAGTAGTGAGTTCCACGCTGTAATGATGTGCTCGATTGGATGTGGTCAAAGTCCAAGTCACTCGTAAGAGATCTGCAATTCTGCTAGTAGTACCTGCTAAGTATAGAAGTTTCAGACTGATTGCTTTGATCAGCCAGTTCAGTTCAGTAAGACACCGAATGTGTACTTGCAATTGCAAGTGCAGTGCAGGGCAACAGAGACTTGTTTTCTGGTGTATAATGCTTCGGACAAAGGATTGTGAACCTTGCACTCAGTTGTTCAGGAGTTCACTGGAGATGAAACTTCGAAGTATTGTCAATTTGTCATGAAGCAACCCCTCTGGATGAGTTGTATTAACTAGTAGTTACGATTAAGTAACCCCTTTAACTATATCAGTTCATCCAAAATTAAGTGTACCATCGCACAAATCACATGATACCAGCAGCCTGTACTCTTCTGGGATCATCACTTCTCTCTTTTTAGCTCCAAAAAGGCTACCATCTCTCCTCATATTGTGTGTTGGTGCAGAGTGTATCCCGGCTCGCTGTTAGCAGAGTATTACTGCAAGTTTACCGTTTCAATCCACATCCTAACCTCCTTGTTATCAGTATCTTGAAAGAAGAAAAAAAACCTCGTTCTTATCATTGAGATGTTGCGGAAAGATCATTTGCATTGAGGCTCTGGGCAGGTATTTTTCAGCCGGATGATCTAGGTCTGCAAGTTCGTCATCGTGTAGTCATCCGATTTGTCCGCCCATTTGCAACACGTCCACACAGCCTCACCAAAAGCAGGGCGGGAACCAAGTACAGTAGTCAGCATATATTGGATTTAGGTCATTTAGCCGTGCAGTTAGATCATTTCTTCTGAAATGGTTGTTAACAGCACCTCCACTTGTTCGGCGTTTCCAAGCCAATTCTAGCACTATTTAACATCGGATGGATGTAACATTCGGTCTGGCAATGATCAGTTTTTCACTCGCGTTTTCAGACCGAGTTTCTGATTTTGGCTAAATTTTAAACAAACTCGGCAAAATATAGACAAATATAGGCGATTTCGTTAATATATAGATGAGTTCGTACATATTATGTCAAATTTAGACATACACCCCAATTTTGGCAGCATTAGGCTAAAAGGAAAAATAGAAAAACGTAAATAGCTACTAGGCGCGCCAAGCGCGCCATTCACATGTCGAAGGTGCGGTAGAAGACGGTATAGTCGGCGTCCTAGGTGCTGTCGTCATCGCCGTTGTTGTCGCTCGGCAGCCGCGTGGGACGCGAACTGCCCTAGCCGGCCGACGTTGCAGTAGTGCCACGGCTGAGACGAGGGACCGGCCTCGTCGTCGTCCTCGAGGACGATAAGCGGCGTGCCCTGGTAGGCGCGCTGCCGGCGCGCCCTGGCGCTCGGCCTGCTCCTGCAGATGCCGAACGCGGTTGGCCTCCTCGCGCTCCCAGTCCGCCATGGACCAGGCGCGGGCGTCGGGGGCCTGCCTAGGCTGCACGTTGTTCAGGGAGCGCTCCAGCACCATCTTCATGACGAACTCGTCCTCGTCGACTGGGACGGCCCAGTATTCGGCGTGCGAAGGTGAAGCCGGCCGGTCGGCGGTGACGGCGCGCGACCTTCATTGATGACGAGGACACGTGAGCGTGTCCTCGGTGGCGAGCGCATGGGCGACTCCACTTCCCACTTCACCGGCCGGAGCAGAGGCGTGGGACTGTGCCTGCGCGAGGTGACTGTGCCGGCATCGAGCCAGACGAGCGCGACGCCAACACGGAGGACGAAGATGAGAGTCCGCCCATCCTCCTCGGTAGCCAATTGGCCGCCACACGACGTCGGGCGGCCGACAGGGCAAGCGAGGAGGATAGCCGACAACGATGTGCTCGAGGACAGTCGCGAGCGTCCGGCCTGGTGCGCTCCACCACCAACGGCATCCCGCAGCATTGTGCCGCTTCGGCGGCGTGTCGGCCCCATCATAGACGGCCAGTTGCTGGTTCCAGCGCTCGACGAAGAAGTTCTCCCAGTACACCAGGTTACCGGGGTCTTCAGCGAGCTCCGGATCCTCCATGGACGTGATGGCCGCCTGGATCTCCTCGACCATGTCGGCATCCTCCGGCATCGGCACGCCGCCGGAGCTCAGTTTCTAGGTCAGCGGGCACCAGAAATCCGGCGGTGCCGGGTAGCCGACATCGTGAAGCAGCCGTGCCTCCCACAGATGAATAGACCGCCGACCGGTGCCATTCACCACCGCCAGGTCACCCGAGTACCTCTCCGCCATAGCTGCCGCGGAGCTCTTCTTCTTGTCGCCGAAGGTAGAGTTTTGGATGGAGAAGGGGAGGGGAGAGTTTGTGCTCTAGAAACCGGCGAGGGCTTCGGCATATATAGCCGAAAGAGAAAAGGGCGGCGAAGGCGGGAGGGGTGTAGCGGCGTGGACGGGAAAAGAGGAAACAATGGAAAGGTGGGGCAGCGGTGGCATGCCATTACAACGACGTGTGGCCGATGAGACGAGCGGTCGTTGCCCAGCGGTTTGTCGTGGGAGCCGAGGCGGCGGGATGAGAATGACTCGGCTTCACATGCTGACATGCGGGGCCACCTGTGGGGGTTTGTTTTTTCGCCCTTTTATCTCCATTCGGCGTTCCCAGCGCCCTAGGTTCGGCCTAGGAAAACCTGATGAAATATGGGCCAAATTTGGTGAAAGTTGTATTCAACGTGATGGGCGAATTTTTGTCGTCCGGATGGAAAAATCAGTCCGGAAAGGCCTTCCTGGGAATGCAGATGCTCTTAGAGCATCTCTAGCAATGCCCCGTAAATAACAAACCGTAAACGTCCGAGTTTGGAGAGCTGAATCCGCGATTCCCCGCTTCGCGGGCGGCGGCGGCGAGCAGTCCCCGTAAACCGGAACCGCAAAACAGAATATGCGAATATTCTGTTTTGCGGTTCCGGTTTACGGGGACTGTTCGGCGGGTTGCACTGCAAACTAGTCCGTAAACATTATTTTCATAGTTTTGATAGTTTAGGCAGCAAATGCGACATAAACGGAATTTAACCAATGTTTCAGCACACAATAATCATCCAAATTACAATATTCAACGAATTAAATTACAACAATTGTTCAAATCAAATAATATAACAAATAAATCAATGGTTCAAATTACACAAATAGTTTTACAAGTACAATGAAATGTTTTGGGACATCACCTCTTGCCGGCTAGCATCCAATGGTGCTCGATGAGATCATTGTTGAGTCGGAGATGAGTGCTTGCATCTTCAATTTTCCTATGGGTTTCAAGAAAAGCTTGGACGCAGTCGGGGTTTCTTTGTGGTTGCACACAGGTCCCGACATTATCATAAAAGAACTCTAAATTTAAATCGCTTTCATCTTCGACGATCATGTTGTGAAAAATCACACAACATGTCATGATGTCGCGCAGGGTTTTTTTTGTCCCAAAAACGAGAAGGGCCCCGAACAATGGCAAACCTTGCTTGCAAAACACCGAAATCTCTTTTAATGTCCTTCGGCATGCTTCTTGAGCTTGTGCAAAATTGGGCTCCTTCTTGTTCCTCGGAGTTTGGATAGTTTTAACAAATGTTGACCTAGCCGGATAGATACCGTCAGCAAGGTAGTAGCCTATGGTATAATCATGTCCATTGACCTTGAAGTTGCAAGCCGAGGCTTCTCCATTAGCTAATTTTCGAAATAACGGGGAACAATGCAATACGTTTATATTATTGAGTGATCCCGGCAATCCAAAGAAGCAATGCCAAATCCACAAGTCCTGCGATGCCACCGCCTCAAGCACAATGGTTGGATCATGACTTTTACCATAATATTGCCCATGCCATGCCTTCGGGCAATTCTTCCACTGCCAATGCATACAATCTACTTTCCAGCATCCCCGGACAACCTCTTATATCATTTATTGATAGCAACCTTTGCACATCTTCTTCGTTTGGGGATCAAAGATATTTAGGCCCAAAAACCCGGATGACCGTTTTGGCAAACATCCGGACACTAGCAATGGTGGTATCTTCTCCAATGCGAAGATACTCATCCGTATAATTGGCTGAGATGCCATACGCAATGACACGCATGGTTGCCGAGATTTTTTGGTAAGCACTAAAGCCGATGGTACCGGCGACATTTCCCTGACGAGTAAAATAGGGGCAATTGGCCTCGCAAGCTTGAACTATGTTCACGCACAAATTACGGCACATCCGGAACCTTCTACGAAAGATGCAGCGGGTATGTGGGTACCTCAACGAAGTAATCTTGCATGAGGTTGGCGTGGCCGGCAGCTTGGTTCCGCGGGATGCAAGCGCGGCCGAACTACGAACCGCGGCGCCGACGCATGAAGCCGATCTTGTCTTGGATCTGCTTGGCGGCGAGGATCATGACCATCATCTTCGTGTCGTCGTCATTGAGAAGCTCCACGAGGTCCAAGTCGGAGGAGGACGACGACGAGTCGTCCATCAAGAACTCCATGGTCAGCGAGGTCGACATCCCGTCGCCTAGCTCACCGAATGCGACAAATCCAAAGGTTCTGCCGCGACGGATTTGGGCCTCCCCGCACAAGATCCAAGCTTCTGCGTACGCGGCGAGGTGCGGGGCACTCGGGCGTGGTGGACGCGTGGCAGATGCGGCTAAATCTATGGCAGCCGTCGGCGGCAGCGGCGACGCGGGAGAAATGGAGTTGGGGAGAGTTGGGGAGGAAGAAGATAGGGCCGGCTGAAACTTCAGCGCCAACGCTTCTGCGTGGATAGAGGATGTCAGTCGGTTCACTCTCTCGCCCCGTGCATCACCGGTTCTACGGACGATATTTGGCGCGCCCGTAAAACTTTTTTTAGGCCGGACGTATGATTTTTTTTAGGCACAGATAAAAAACGATTATTTTACTGTTTTAGACTATTTAGGCATCAGAAGTTCGTTGCACAAAGTGCTACTCTGCCCGTGGCACGCACTCCCGACCGTGCGAGTAACCATTCCCTCAAATCTAGCAATCGCAACGATTGTCCATGAATTAGTCCTTTCTCTTTCAGCTCATTCGGGTTGCAGCGTCGTCTTTGAGTGAAACGGGTGTAAAACAGGCTGGTTTAGACGGATTTGATTTGCAGCTGCGGTTCGAAAATCAGGTTCTGTTTTTAAACCGTGCATGCAGATGCGTGTCCCGCTCTCCACGTCAAGCTCCCAGCTTTTGAACAGAACCATGGTGGGCACCGCATGCCCAAACACCATCGTATCTCTTCGCGCGCGCGCGGCGCGCGTAAGTTATAACGACAATCGCCAGCAATGTCGCTGGAGCCGCCGGTACACCGACGCAGCAGCAGCGGCAGCATTGTCAGCCTCGACCTGGGCGGCGGCGGCGGCGCGATCCGCCCGGGCACGCTGCTCGACGAGTACGAGCGGCTGGCCATCGAGGCCCAGCTCAGCCGCGCCGTCCTCAGGCGGAGCCACTCCGAGCCGAGCCCGTCACGGGCCGTCGTGCTGCGGCCACCGGCGTCCGCTCACCGTGGCAAGAACGTCGATGAGGGCGAGGGGCGGTCAACCTGCGAGCCGCGCGCGCAGAGGTTTTGGCTGCTGGCGGCGTTGAAGCGTGTCTGCTGCTGGCTGGGCAACGCGTGGTCCTGGCACGACGGCCGGAACGAGGAGCAGCCGATGCCGATGCCGCAGCCGCCGGCGCCGGCGCCAAGGGTTTGCCTGCTTGACTACCTTCGCTAGTTGTATATATGCCGCGCGTTTATTGATGTATTTTTCTTGCGTGGCATGATGTAAAGAAGATCCACCAGATTAAAGTTCGTGCAATGAGAATGTGATTGTGCGTGATCGAGCGCCGTGGATTCGACAGCAGCATCGGCCGTCGCGGCTGACACGCAAAGCGAACTTGGCTCTGCCAGTGCCTCTGTGTAGCCATGTGCCACGTACCCGCACATGACGGTACATATCTGGTCGATCGGCATGAATCCGGCTCACCTATTGGCTTTGCCAGTTGCCACGGATCATCAACTTGCATTGCCGGGACCAAGTTTCTACTACTCTGTAGACCAGGTTAATCCCCATCTGACCAGACACGATCGCCCCGATCAAATCTCATACAGTACGTACCATCCGACGTTAATTTGTTCTCGTTAGGTTAGATCCAAACCCCAATAACCATATCAGTCCATTCTACAAACATTACATCATCATATAGTACTACCAAATCGCTATAGTACTGTTTCGATTAACAAGAAGACAGTTCAGTATATATATATAACTTAAAAGAGTGTAAGGCAGCTCAAGCATGAGATCAGCTTGGCTGGACAAGTGAGAAACTTTAGATATAAAACAATCAATGGAGACTGGTCACAGTCAACAACTGCAACGATGGGAACTGAACTTTCCACAGACAGGAATTCAACACCTCTTAACTTCTGAAAGAGTACACTTCATTATGAACTGCCACATGCTGCTAATTGACAGAACATTCACTAGACTGGACTTGGCATCCAACACAAATGTTTGACGGCAAACGAATAAACGACCGGACAACCCCAAGTTTATTCCATAATGAACGTTACAACGCCCACCCAGCACACTCACCGCTTCCATTCCATCCAATCGGAGAAACCAAAAGTATCTACAAGCTGGTTCTATCTACACTTCACTCTGCCCTTCTCAGCCAGTACTACCGAAGGGGGTAGTAGTACGTACATACAGAAAGCCACTTACTCGTCTTGCAATATATCACATTGCACGAAAATCACTATTGCTAACAAAAGCAACAAATAAACCAAGGAAAAATCGGCAATATGGACAGTCAAAAACCCTCGACGCCAGGCCTACGCAGGATATTCGGGGGCGATTTCTTGACCGAGCTCACCCTGGGGTAATCCAGGGTAACAATGGCCGAGCAGGTCCTTGGAGGAAGCAGCGCGGACGTGGACGATCTTGGAGAGACCAGGTGGTGGTTACGCGAGGGCGGCGACGGCGAGAAGGTGATGACGGGATGCTGAGGGACAATGCCGTTGAGGCTCGTAGATTTTAGCATCACTTTTCTTGGCGCGGCGGACGGTTCTTGCAGAGGGTATCGGCAGGGAACCTTTATGTCCTGGACGCTTGCGAGGGACTCCACGACGGCCCTCATCGTAGGCCTTTCTGATGGATCCCTGTCAAGGCACTTTAGGATGATGTCTGCCACGGTCCGAGCAGCCTTGGTAGGGAAGCGTCCTTTTATACGGGGATCCATGATGAGGGATAGACGACTATCATCGGTGAGGAAAGGTCTGCTCCACTTGACGATATTACGTTCTTCTTTGGAGGAACGGACGTCAAGGTTCTTCCTTCCTGTTATTAGCTCGAGTAAGACGACTCCAAAGCTCCATACATTGCTCTTTGGAGTCAATACACCTTTCTCCAAGGTTTCTACCGAGAAGTTTTTAGCAACCTGACCAAGAATGACATCCCGGTAAGCAACACAGTATCGATAACTAAATGAATATAATGTGATAGATTGATGTCATTTTCCATGTTTTACTGCAGTTAAAAGCATGTACAACAGAATCCATGTAACCTCAACAATATAAATGTGGAGGAACATGATGTATGAACCTAGAAAAAAATGATAGTACAATGCTCTGTTCAAACTCACGGATACCTAGAATTTCTACGATGTTTTCAAACATGAACTTACCATAGATACACTAGATCTTTCCTCCTCAGAGTTGAAGCCAACACAACCATATCCTGATAGCTTTGCAGTGAAATCTTTCTCTATTTGGATGTTTGAAGTTGAGAACTCATCATACATTGCCTGGGAAAAATAGAAATAAATATTAAATATGAATAATGACGACCAGGGCGCGTCCAAGAGAGCATGGTAAATTTAAACAGTAACTTTTTGAGCATATAAAACAGACATTAGGATCACTCACCTGAAAGGGTCCTTCATCATGTAGGAAAGCTAGACCTTTAGCAGCACCCAGGGCAACCTTCAAACGTGTAGACCAGTCCATGAAACGACCATCCGGTCTTCCAAAGAGTAACCTGTCTAAACTTCCATGATGGAGCAGCTCATAGACCAACATCCTTTCACTAGATTCTTCTTTTGCATGAAAGCCGATTAGTTTACATAAATTGGGATGTTGAAGCGATGCCAGCGTATTAACTTGCATTTTAAATTCTTTGAAACTCTGCAGAATGATGAAAAGTACGTTGCATCAGTGCATGTTTAGTTAAACTGTCAATATTACAACAGGATGATCCAAAAACAGAGTGGCCTTGTGGCCTTGGCATGTGGGTACCATTTACTCGAAATTGGTAAAAGTATCCAATTTGTCTAGAAGCTGTAACCAACTAGCTATAATTCACAGATGTTGTGGTCCTAAGTCGTATTTGCAAAATTAAAATCAATATATTTCTACTAGGGGCAAAGTTGCATCATATTTTAATGTATACCAGTAAGCACACATGCCTAGATGTAAACAGCATGCCACTCTAGCCTAAGTTCGGCTTTGAAACAGAACATATACTGCAAAATGGTGCTATATTCATTCAGTGGATAGGAAAAATTCTCCAAGTCATCACAAAGAAAGAGAACAATTAATAAGTGTGTCAGAAAGTGTGTTGGCAGCCAGCCTAGCAAAACTGTGGGGGCAATCTTCATGGCTCAAAATTTTGCAACCCTATAAACTTACATCCAAAATAAGAAGACAAAATACACCATCAAAATTTACATTTAACAGTACCTGATTAGAGGGGAGTAATCGAGCTACTATTGCTTCCATCGTCTTCGGGACAACAAAATCATCCCTAAAGGATGCCTTGTACGATGTCGAAGTCAGAGTTTCTGAGACACATTGAACACCAGAAAACCACTGGCAAGCAGATGAAATCTCCTCATAAGAGAAGTTCTTAAGTCCATCATGTCTCTTTGGAGGCAGTGGAAGAGGACCTGAAGTCTCAAGTGGTCCGCTTGCGTTGATAGCTTTGAAGCTGCCAAAGTTCCTCAAAGAACTCCCTTCTGGTGAGGGAAGAGGAAGAGGCAACGGGTTTGAAAAACGATGCGCCTTGATAGCTCCTCCCTTACCCCTAGAGTCATCCTGGTCATCAAAGTCAGCATATGGAAGGCCATCCTGATCAACCAGAATCAGGCTTGAAGGAGCAGATAACACGCGTGCTCTGCTGTGAGAAACTCTATTTGCCGATTGGCAGATCTTAGACCTGTTCCTAAAACTAGGAGGAGCTGACTGCAAAGATGGTACATGAGCTTCCGGCTCCGGAAGTCTCAAAGATGTATCCCTTGCATCGGCATGTTTCTTGCTCGCAACAAGAGGGCTTCTCTTCTTTCTAGACCTCAGACCAGTGAAGCAACCCATCATATGTATACCCAGGAGAAGCTGCTGCAGAATTTCAAACAGATTGCTGAATTAGCACATGGAGTATATTACAAAAGTAACTGGTCCTGCATTGCATTACAGCAGTTAATCGTTGGCAACACAAAAAAAAGGCTGTGGAACACTACTGTTGCTTAAAGCTAAATCCAGTACACCGAAGGTGCAAAAGGCACCAAGGCTTTGCACGAGCAGCCAACTTAAGTATGTTTTCTTCCATTCAGTACAGCACCTCTCAATTGATTAATTCAAACCTAAAAAAAATTACTGATGGAAAACTCACCCGATCTATCCAGACACAAACTACTTTCCACTATGTGAATTAACTCACCCGATCTATCCAGACACAAACTAGGACCAAATATACAGGAGCTGGCTTGTTTGATGCATTGGTCCACAGACAATACATTCAATTTTTAAACACCCTCCATTATTATTATTTTAGTCTCCGATACAACTTCACAGAAATCGCGCATGCCTGCAACTACTACCGACGGACGGAGTTGAATAGTCAGAGCTCTCACCTAATCTAGCCAAATTAACAATCTCGGTCAAGAGACCAACTAAAACAGGCTACCTTGCCCATCTAAGTAATTGACCCCACCAACCCAACCAAGAACGCAGGCGAATTAACTGGAACATTTGACCAGTATATGCGAACGCAATGAGCTGCAGCTCATGGCCAGAAAAACTAAAAATTGGCGACCGCTAAAACACTCGTATCATCATATTTCTCGCTTGCTCCTACATGCATACCAAATCTTGAGTTTGCATTTCCCTACATGGCTGCATCTACAATGCATGGGAGGCGTACAGAGAAATGGTCAAACAAACTAGCGGAACTCTGAACTTGACGGCTCGGGATTAGCCCAATGGATAGAGATCTAGGCAGCGGCTGGACTCGCAGCAGAACCAAATCAAGAGAGGGCTCAAGAACACCCCCCGGACAAGCAGAAAGAAGAACCAAGATGGGAACCAAGAGCGCAAGATCGTACCTGGACGAAACAGTTTGAGGCGGAAAGCGCTTCGGCGCCTGCAAATGGGAGGAGATTCACCCGCTGCTCGGGTAGGGACTGGAGTCTAGGACGGGAGGACTACGAGGGGAGACGAGGAGAGCAAATGGTAGGGCAGGGATATAGTAGGAGCGAGAGAGGGGGGGAGAAAAGTAAAGAATGGAGGTTAGAGGAGAGGCGGGGTGGAGTAAGAAGAAGAGAGGGTGGCACTGGTCAAAGCCGGAGATATTGCGATAGCAACTCCGAGGCAGCTTTTTACAAATCTACCCCTGCTGATGCCGCATTTTCTAAACCCCCTCTTAATTTGCAGCCACAAAATTGTTTTGGTGCCTTTTCAACCTGACTTATCCTCAAGTTTAAAAAAACTGACTTATCCTTCTATGAAAAACAATGGTACTACTATTACTCTCTCTTTCCCTATCTATATGCTGAAAGCCCGCAAGGAAGGCACCATTTTCCTCCCCTCCTCACATGTAGTGGCATAATCCCACCCTTCCAAGTGTTACCACACACTACATTGCACAACATGGTAAGTATGATGGCTTTCGTAAAACCATCATCATAGTTTGCAGCAACAAACTTTTAGAGTTTTTTTAGACTTGATTGAGGTATCATAAAGAAGTTAATACTATTACCACCTATTTTCCGGTTAATAGGTCTGAGGAGAAATTCTCCAAAAACTCGCAAGGAGACGCGGTATGCGTGTCACTTTTATCCTTTCGTCCACATATGCATCCCGCGGCAATTATTGCATTCAATGATCGAGTTGATCCTGGTTTGACCATAGCACAATAAAAACATAATCTAGTAATTGTATGTTACAAGTTAATTTATGAGTGTTATCAATTTATGGCAATACCAAAATGCTTTTCACCTAGAGTTTCTGACTTTGGAGAAAATCCGCGAGGGAAGGCGCCATTTGCATTGCTTCCTCCCATTCTACGCATAGTGGCATAATCTCATCCTTCCACGTATTACCCCATACCATTAGCTGAAATTTATCACACGTTGCAATCCTTCCTTTCCTAGTTAACCCGTTGCACAATACGATAAGTATGATGGCTTGTTAAATAAAATAGCCCACACTTGTGTAATTGTTGGTCTTCTAAAGAACCATCTTAGTTTCCTCCAACAAAATTTGGAGGAAGGGTGGATGGGCTTCACATATCACAAAAAAGATTCTTGTATCACCTCTCTTTTTCGGATAATTAGGCAGTTGAAAATTTTCAAAAATCCACAAGAAAAGACGCCATGTGTGTTGTCTTATCATTTCCTCCACATATGCATCCTTCTAGTTGAAATTTATTGCATGCAACAATCAAGTTGTTTCTGGTTTTACCATCACACATTATGATGAGTGTGATGGTCGAAAACGTAATTCAATAGTTGTATGATTACAAGTCAATTAATTACAAGTAAGAATAACTTATAATAGAACTGAATACTTTTTATCTTAGAGTCTTCAACTTTGGAGAAAATCACGCAAGGGAAGGCGTCAGTTGCATCGCCTCCTCCCCTTCCACACGCAATGTCAAAAACCCACCCTTTCCACATGTTACAATATACCGCTAGCTAGAATTGATTGTACGCGGGAATCCAGTCTTTCCTATTTAGTCCATCACGTGATGGTCTTTTAAAGAACATAGTCAAACAGTTGTGTGTTATAAGTTTTCTAGACAACCATCTTAATTTGAAGTGGTAACATTTTGGGGCAAAAATATTCAAGTATATTACCCATGTATCCCGATTAATAGCGAAACTAAGCAAATTTTCAAAAACTTGCAAGATAAGGTGCCATGTGCGTTGCCTTATCCTTTCATGCACGTAACCATCCCGCCTAGTTCAAATTTACCACATGGTACAATCGAGTTGTATGTTCCTGGTTTGACCATCACACGATACAATGAGTGATATGGCCGAAGACATAGCCCCATACTCGTGCTTTATAAGTCAACTAATTACGGGTGTGATTAATTCACAAAAAAACTTTAAATGCTTTCACATTGGACTTTTGTACTTTGCAGAAAAATCAGCAAGGGGCCTCATTTGGATCCCTTATCCCCTCTTATGTGTAGTTGCATAATCCCACACTTCCATGTGTGGCCGCATGCCGCTAGCTAGAACTTATTACACATAGCATTCATCCTTTCCTTTCTTACTTAGTCCATCGCGCACAATATGATAAGTGTGATGGTCTTTTGAAGAACATAGACCAACAATTGTGTGTTTGGGCCTCCCAAAGAACTATCTTAGTTTTCCCTTTGCAACAATAAATTCTTTTAGGATTTAGTGTGGGGAGAGGAGGAGGGGTTGGGGCTTGAACGTATCACAAAAAGTTCCTAGTATTACCCCTATTTTCAGGTTAATTGGGAAGCTAAGTGAATTTCTGGAAAAAAAACCGTAGGAAAGGCGCCATACGCGCCATCTAATCCTTTCCTCCACTTAAGCATCATGTTATTTGGAATTTATTGCACATAACAATGAGTTGTTCCTTGTTTGACCATCAACACAATAGGATATGTGATGGCAAAAACGTACATAATAGTTTAGCACTACAAATCAATTAATTATGAGTGGGGTTAATTCACGGGAAAACTGGAATGTTTTTCATCTTGGAGTCTTCCAGTTTGGAGAGAAATATGTGTTTGTTTCATTAGGAAAAGATGAGCATGGAGGAAAGCCTTTTGCTGCTGAATGAAGGCCTTGAGTCGGCTAAGAAGACATAATATGACACCTATTTTGTTAGTCCTGGAGATTGGGGAGATGATTTTTTCATCCATGTTTTTAGAGGTCCATGTGTTTTCTCTTATGTTTCTTATAAACCGAGAAGAATGTGCTAACACTCGTAACAATGTGCAAAGAGTGTAACTAGCTAGGTTTGTGAACATTTTTCTTGATAGACCTTAAGTTCCAATATGTTTTCCCTAAGTGGCTTGATCTAAGACTATTTTTTGTATTTCGGTTGATTATGATAATTGTCGTGCTTACCGGCAATTTATGTGCAATATATTTCAAATACGGTAAGCATGCTACAGTTAAACTACCACAGACTAACTCTAAAGTTGTATCTGGACGAGAATAGATAGTTTCCCTACCTCACAGTTTCCTAATACTTAATTTTTTTTCTACAAACAAGACGGTACAACATAGATTCATGCATAGAACACGTAACACCTATTGGACACTCCATTGTATAATTTCAAGGATGATTAGATCACTAGAAACAACTCACTATCGACATATATATTTCACTTACAGAATAGTTTGTTTTACATGGACACACATAACATCAAAAATAAAGTTTGATCCTCAGGCACAACAGCCTTCACTAAAAAGTAAGAGCAAGTCTAACCGATTTCCCAAAAAACTTTATAATATTTTGTAATAACCTTTATAAATCCCTTGGAGATTTTAGATCCATATGTCTTTTAGGTTCCTTAAAGCTATAACTTTCATATTTCTTCTCTCATATCCCCTCTTAGTATGCGTAGAATTGTATTCCTCGAAAACCCGTTTTGACTCTAATTGTACACCAATATAATTCAATTTTTTTCATGTTTCAACACTACAAGAATGGTTTAAATTTTTATTTTTTTTATTTTCTAAAATTCAAACATGAAATACAGTCCAAATGCAACAAAATATCCAAATAAACACAAAGTAGCACTAGAAACTGTTTCCCATGTTGCTTCCACTGATACTTGGCAAAATCCTCTTGAATTTGTTCATGTGAATGCCGACTTTAAGCGCTCCTATACTCATCATGAAATGTTTGAAGTATGTTCATGTTCCTACAAGGTCTAACCATTTGGACAACATGGTCATACTCGTAATCCACCTTCGTGTCCCTATCGTTCTCTATGATCATGGTGTGGAGGATCACACAAGTTGTGATTATGTTTTTCCAAGGTCTTATTGTCTAGAAACAAGATGGTATTTGACAATCGCAAACCGAGCTTGCGCCACACCGAAAGCTTGTTCTATGTTTTTCTGAAAAGATTTTCTTAAGCCTTGGTAAATTAGATTTTGTTCTTTCATCGAGGCTTTGAAACTGTGTTGACGGAATTGACCATGCATAATAGATTTCATAAGCTAGATGGTAGCCCTTATCATAATCATGCCATTGACCCTTCAGTTGCATGTAGGAACATCACGGTTATTGAAAGGATCGTATGGGCACCAAGAGGAGGGGGTGAATAGGTGCTACTTCAAATTTTACTCTTTTTCAAATTAGGGTTTGACACGAAAGGTAAATTCTCTAGATTCAACTAAGGTGAATTTACCTATATGTCAAACTAGCACATACACTAAGCAAGAACAAGTTAAGTAAAGTGCAGTAAAGGATAGAAGTAACCAAAGTGGAGCACACGGAGACACAAGGGTTTGTTTCCCGTAGTTCCTTGCTTTTGAGAGAAAGTACGTCTATGTTTGGAGAGGGGGTGGTTTCAAACCACCAACGCCATGAGAGGCCTCCCTTGTTCTCTGATGAACCTCACCCCAAAGGGTTCGATTATGTTTCTTTTTCTTCCTCTTACGAGGACCACTATCCTCACCTTGTTGGAAATCCTGCTCTATTCTTTTAGGGTGTCCTTCAGGATATAAAGGATCTTGATTAGCTGCACCACTCCTAGTTTTAATTCCATAAGCATGCTTATTTCCCGAGGCATTAACTAGCATATCCTTTTATACTTTAGCAAGTTGATCAAGTTGAGTTTGAACCATTTGAAAGTGTTTACAAAGCATTTTAATATCATTAGAAGTTCTTTCCACAATATCTTTCAACTCATGGATAGCTCTAGAATTTTCCAATAAATGATTCTGAACTTGTTTATTAAAGTGACCTTGTTTAACAATAAAAATGTCAAGTTCATCTAAGCATTGATTAGGAGGCTTGCCATAAGGAATATCACCTTTATCAAAGTGTTGGAGAGAGTGTACCTCAATAGTAGATGAGTGGGGAATTGGCTTACATAATTCTTCTATAGGAGGTAGATTCTTCACATCTTTAGATCTAATACCTTTCTCCTTTAGACACTTTTTAGCTTCCTTCATTACTTCATCATTTAATGCAATAACTCCCCTCTTCTTTGTTGTTGGTGCTGGATATGGTTCAGGAACAACTGGTTCAGGAGTAATAGGCTCAGGTGTAGTCAGCTCAGTTGAAGTCCAATCATCATAATTCTTGCTTATCTTGTTCATTAATTCTTCAGCATCTATAGGAGTCCTTTTCCTGAAAACACAATCAGCAAAGCTATCTAGGTAGGTCCTAGAATCATCAGTTAGTCCATTATAATAGATATCAAGCAACTCATTCTTAGGTAATGGACATCCAGGATATGAATGAATCACGGAACATAATCTTTTCCATGACTCAGATAGTTTCTCTTCTTATTCCTGTTTAAAATCAAAAAGTCTTTGCAAAGCAGCATGTCTAGCACTGGGAGGAAAATATTTATGGAAGAAAGAAGTAATCAAGCAATCAGGGCTATCAATGAAACCAGGAGGTAATCTATTAAATCAAGCCCTACCTTCTCCTTTTAGTGAAAAAGGGAAGATCTTAGTAACAAAGTACTTGCGCATCTTAAAATCATCAGAGAACAAAGCACTCGTAGTAGAAAGCTCATTCATATGAGCCACGTCACTCTCGTTTTCAGTACCACAAAAAGGTTCTTTCTCAACAATATCTAAATAAGATAAATCTAGAGAGAAATCACAATCTTTATCTTTAATATCTATGGGAGAGGTGGCAAACTTAGGATCATAGGACTTCTTAGGTATAATAGTATGTCTAGCGAGGAGACTGTTAATAGCACTATCACCATGTGTGTTTCGGCACTCTTCAACAAATTCATCAGTGAGCTCAATGTAACCATCATTAATATCAAAACTCTCACTAGACTCAGGTGAGCTAACAGGTGTAACAGTGTATTTACTAGGAGTTTTGGTATTTCCTAGACTAGCCATAGTAGCATCTAGAAAAGGACCTAATCAAACACTCGCATCAAGCACAGTAGAAGTAACATCATGAGTATCAAAAGCAGTTTCAGATTCAGCAGTAGTAGCAGTGTGTGTAGCATGAGTATGTGGTGGTGGTGTGATAAGCTTACTTATAACAGACGGTGAATCAAGAGCAACATAGGTGTTTAGGATTGTACCTCTTCTTATAGTGGATAGTAAAATAGGAAACTTTCCATCACGAGACTTCCCCATGATGAAAGGAATAACAGTGAACAATAATAGATCCAAGTGAACTTACAAATAAAGATATGCTCCCCAACAACGGCGCCAGAAAATATTCTTGATGACCCACAAGTGTAGGGGATCGCAACAGTCTTCGCGGGTAGTATTACCCAATTTATTGATTCGACACAAGGAGAGCCAAAGAATACTTGCAAGGCTTAACAACTGAGTTGTCAGTTCAGCTGCACCTAGAAATAGTTCTTGCTCACAGAAGTTTAACAGTAGCAACAGTTTGTAGTAGCAATAGCAAAGCAACAGCAACATCAACAGTGAAATAGTAGCAATAGTAACAGTAACGGTAATAGTAGGATTCAAGTGCGGTAGGCATATGGATGGATGGACGGGCGTTGCATGGATGAGTCTAAACATGTAACTTCAAAGAACTAGGGCATTGCAGATAAATAATAACAAGCATCCAAGTACTAAACAATCCTAGACATGTGCTCAAAATATAGTCATACGTGTTTGCAATGAGAACTTGCACAACATCTTCTGTCCAGCTAGCCCGTGGCAGCGGGGCCTCTAGGGAACTACTAGCAATTAAGGTGCTCCTTTCAATAGAGCACCAGAGCAAAGCATTAACACTTCGTGAACACATGTGATCCTCACACCACAGCCATCCCCTCCGGTTGTCCCAATTATTGTCACTTTGGGGCCTTTGGATCCGGACAATGATATGTGTACACAACTTGCAGATAAGATCATAAATAATACTATCATAATGTTTCAACAATAAGTTCAGATATGAGATCATTGCACTCGGGCCCTAGTGACAAGCATTAAGCACAATAAGTTGCAATAAAGTCAAATAGCACTAATAGAGATACTAGGCACTATGCCCCTAATAGATCTTATTCGATTACATGATAGAACTCATGCAATCCCTACCATCCCCAAGCCTACAGCGGGGGATTACTCACTCATGGATGAGGGAAACATCGGTGGTTGATGGACATGCGTTGGTGATGACGATGACGATGATCCTCTCTAAATTCTCTGTCTCGGCAGGGTGCCAAAACGGAGTTTCTGGATCCGAATCTTGGTTTCTGGTGGCAGCGGCGGAGCCGAACTCTTTCTGGAAAACTATCGAACCCCCCCCCCCCCCTCTGTTTTTATGTCAGAAGGCAACTTATAGACACAGAGGGAGGCCGAGAAGCTTCCTGGGGTGGCCAAACCTCCCCTAGGCGCGGGGTCAGTGGGCCCGCGCCTGGGGTGGGTCTAGGCCCCCCAGGCCTCCCCTTTGTCTCCCCTTCTGGTTTCGTGGATCTTCTGGTGAAATATAATTTTCGGCATATTTTTCGGGATTTTTCCTGATAGTTCATTTTCTGCACAAAAACAAGACACCAAGGTAATTCTGCTGAAAACAGCGTCAGTCCGTGTTAGCTGTATCCAAATCACACAAGTATAGAGGAAAAATAATAGCAAAGTGTTCGAGAAAGTAGATACGTTTTGGACGTATCAATGGTTTAACTTAAACTTTGTGAGGGATCGTTCTACTTTCTATCATCTAAGCATGCATAGAGTAAAACGCATAAGAATATCATTCACATAAATGTGACACGGTATGGCCCATTTTCTCATGGTGATCTCCATCGCCATAGAACTTGTCCACCATGATGATCTCCATATTCATGTTCCATGTGAGCCATCCTCCAAGTGATGAGTCCTCCAAGAACTAATACAAGCTATTACTCCTAACAGCTAGCAATCAAAATTACATAGTATTGGGTTCATCACAAGATGGCACGCAGGCCATTACAATAATTGACAACACATATGGCTCCAGCCGTGTTGCCCTACTCACGACACGTAGGTCATGATAAAATTCATACATGCATCACATACATATATGGGCCATACTGATCACATACATCCTGCAAAAACAAGTTATGCATAGAATTGCATTCTACCGGATCATGTGACCTCGCAACACCTAGTTACCTTAACGAGATACAAAAGGAGCTACGATTAAGGGGGGTCTAGGAGGCCTCCCCCTGCGGGGTTTGAAGGGGCAGCACCCCTTGCGGTATCTCGTTAAGGATTTTAATCAGCAAATCAAATTTACCATAAACCTTCTATTGTTCCGATTTGATCAAACTCCTTTGATCACGGTACATCGATTTTAGATCTAGGTTCCGATTCGATCAATCATATTGATCTTCGCGTGATTCAACAGGATTTATGTGTCACTGTCTACCCCGATGGCGGAAACCGACCAGTAGGGGTAAGTCGTTCGACAACCTCAGAATCACGATCACGGAAAGCAATATCATAGATCAATCCTAAACCACCGCAATATGAACAATCACATCATTCATATCAATCTGCATATCACCATAGGCAAACATCTTGAACCTATAACTGAACAACATCGGCTCTGACACCACTGAAGGGATACGGGTAGGCTACACTAGCGCAAATCAAAAAAATTCTACCACGTAAACCAGGAATACAATTGTCATAGATCACAAGATTACCACTAGACGCGCAGTTGCGGAACTTGATGAAGCGCGTCGAGGCAGTGTAGACGTTCTACGTCTCATCCTTGTCCTCGTCCCACGAGCAGATCACCTTGTGCGGCTCGTCCAAGTGCCACAGATGCAACACCTCCGAGGTATCCACATGTGCGGGATGGAAGCGTCAGACGCCGGACTGCTAGGTCCGCGCGTGCAACGCGGGCGTGAGGAGTGGCGGTTGGGTGGAATGGTCTAACCCTGGTCAGCTCGCCCCACCCTCTCTTATATAGTCATCCCTAGTGAGCTTCTACATTAGCAGCCTATTAGTAGCCTAAGCCTGGTCTAATTTGGATCTAATCCTCATTAGGCTTCCAGCCTATTAAGTGTGTGACTCTATAGGTTCATATACGTATAGACATGACACGAATACATTTATTCTGTCAATAGTTGGTAGCGGCCTCTAGCAAGACGTGCCAACTCCAAAACGCATACAAAGATCATATCGGACGAACCATCACAAGGTTTAGTACATGTCTTTCCCTTTGCCTCACGATATTTGGTCTAGCTCCAAGCTGACCTCCCTTTCTCGATACTATGATTCAGAATCCCTTTACTAGGTTAACTCTTAACTATATGTAGCACGACCATGCATTTTTGGATCCGATCACTCGAGGGACCCAGAGATATCTCCCTCAAGTTGAGAGGGGCAAATTGAAGGGTTTCGCAACATAGTAAATAAAAAAATTCTACGGATGCGAATGGGAAAGCCAAGATCTAATCTAGGAGATGCAAACAACGAGACGGATTAGATGAGATCTTCATACCCTTGAAGATTCGCACAGCGGAACGTTCGACGGAACGTGGGTGATGTAGTCGTACTCGCTTCTCCTCCTCGTGATCCGGTCCGATCTAACACCGCAAGTGGCGATGCCTCCGAGAGATGCACATGTGTGGCACCTCGACGTCTCCTCCTTCCTCGGTCCAGCAAGTATGGTGGAGAGACGGATTGGATCTACAACGCGACGGCGCGGTGCAAGTGGTGGAGAGTTTCTGCGGCAGGGCTTCGCCTACGCGCAGTCGGGAGGGAGAGAGAGAGGAGGGCAGCAGTGCGGCTAGGGTACCCCTCTTTATATAGAGGGGTGGGCGCCAGCCCTAGCCCCTCCCCCAAGCCTAGGCCGGCGGCCAAGGAGGGATTAGTGGAGGGCAAGTTCCCCCCTTCTAGAAGCTTCCCTAGGGTTTTGCCCTAGGTTGGCCGGCTGGGCCCTATGGGGCCTTGTGCCCCTGGCCCAATGCAGCCAGGGCACTCCCTCATAGGCCCATGCCCCCTCCCGGCAGGTGGGGCCACGTTGGTCCCTCTCCGGAAGGTTCTAGAAGCTTCCGGTACAATACCGATTAACCCGAAACAATTCCGAACTCCAAAAACTACACTGCCTTATATGAATCTTATTCTCCGG
This sequence comes from Avena sativa, assembly GCA_916181665.1. Taxonomy (NCBI): domain Eukaryota; kingdom Viridiplantae; phylum Streptophyta; class Magnoliopsida; order Poales; family Poaceae; genus Avena; species Avena sativa. The sequence goes on along the minus strand of OV702295.1, from coordinate 376,112,204 downwards.
ACCATTCCGGAACCTCTCGTGACGTCCCGGATCCCATCCGAGACTCTGAAAAAAAACTCATAAACCAATTATCCAATCTATCCTAGCGTCGAGACACGTTAAGTGTGCGACCCTTCGGGTTCGAGAATCTGTAGACATGATCTTATATCAATAATCAACAGCGGGGTCTGGAAACTCATATTGACTCCCACACATTCATAGATGATCATACCGGATGAACCACGATGCCAGGATTCAATCAATCCCATATATATATTCCCTTCGTCTCGCGATATTTTACTTGCCCGAGATTTGATCGTAGGTACCGTCATACCTAGTTCAATCTCGTTCACAGCAAGTACTTTACTCGTTCCGTAATCCGATATCACTTTGTGATCAACTCCTTAACCACATGCTTGCAAGCGGTGTTGATATCGATTACCGACTGGGCCCGAAGTATATCTCTCTGACTTGGGAGGGACAACTCCCATCTCGATACATACAACCCAACAGGTACTTTCCGATCACCTGAGAGACACCTTTATGATCACCCTCTCATAGGATGACGTTTGATGACCTCAAAGCTTTCTTCCGATACCAGGGAGTTGTATTATCTCATGGTCTAAGAAATACAATATTTGACATAAGAAAAGCATCGCAAAGATGAACACAATGACACGATCTAATTGCTCCGCTTAGTTTGGGTCTTTCCATCATATCATTCTCCCAATGATATGATCTCATTATCAATCGACAACTCATGTCTATGGTTAGGAAACCTTAACCATCATTAATCAATGAGCTAGTCCATAGAGGCATACTAGGGACACGGTGTTGTTCACAAACCACACAAGTATTAAAGTTTCCGCTTAATACAATTCTAGCATGGAATATAAACTTTATCATGAACAAGAATTATAATAATAACATCTTTATTATTGCCTCTAGGGCATAATTCCAATAGTCTCCCACTTGCACTAGAGTCAATAATCTAGTTTACATCTGGCAACAATCTCACACCCATGGCACTAAGGTGCTGATCATGTTTTGCACGTGGAAGAGGTTTAGTCAATGGATCTGCGACATTCAGATCTGTATATACTTTGCTAATCTTCAGATCTCCATCTGCTATATAATCTCGGATTATATAAAACTTGCGGTTGATATGCTTGGTCTTTGGATGATATCTTGGTTCCTTAGCGAGTGCTATGGCGCCAGTGTTGTCACACAATATCTCCAGTGGGTCCAATGCACTTGGAACCACCCCAAGCTCAGTGATGAAGTTCCTGATCCAAACTCCTTCACTTGACGCTTCTGCAGCAGCCATGTATTCCGCTTCTATTGTAGATCCCGTGATAACGCTTTGCTTGCAGCTTCTCCAGCTCACGGCTCCTCCATTCAAAATATAAACGTATCCTGTCTGAGATTTAGAATCATCCTTGTCGGTGTCAAAACTAGCATCGACGTAACCTTTTACGACGAGTTGTTCATCACCCCCATAGACTAAGAACATTTCTTTAGTCCTATTTAGGTACTTTAGGATGTTCTTCACGGCTGTCCAGTGTTCCACTCCTGGATCACTTTGGTACCTGCTCGTGAAACTAAGAGCATTGGACACATCCGGTCTAGTACATAGCATGGCATACATGATAGAACCTATGGCCGAGGCATTAGGCACTTTGCTCATAGCTTCTCTATCATTTACCGTAGCTGGACACTGAGCCTTGCTCAATATCTTACCTGACAACATAGGCACTGAACCTTTGTTTGCCTTATCCATTATGAACCTTTTCAGAACTTTTTCTAGGTATGTACTCTGGCTTAAAGCTACCAGGCGTCTTTGTCTATCTCTATAGATTTTGATGCCCAATATATAAGCAACTTCCCCTAGGTCTTTCATTGAAAAACATTTGTTCAAATAACTCTTCACATCGTTAAGCATGTTAATGTCATTTCCAATAATCAATATGTCATCCACATATAGTACCAGAAATGTCACTGAGCTTCCACTCACTTTCTTGTAGATACAAGCTTCGTAGCAATTTGGAACAAATCCAAAGCTCTTGATCACTTGATCAAAATGAAGGTTCCAACTCTGAGATGCTTGCTTCAGTCCATAAATGGAACGCTCAAGTTTGCATACTTTATCAGCATCCTTAGGATCGACAAAACCTTCGGGTTGCATCATATACAACTCTTCATCAATGTTGCCATTGAGGAACGCAGTCTTGACATCCATCTGCCATATTTCATAATCATGAAACGCAGCAATTGCTAATAAAATCCAAATGAACTTAAACATCGCTACGGGAGAGAAAGTCTCGTCGTAGTCAACACCTTGAACTTGTCGAAAACCTTTCGCGACAAGTCGTGCTTTATAGACGGTAACATTACCATCCGCGTTCGTTTTCTTCTTGAAAATCCATTTGCACTCAACGGCCTTTCGGTCGCTAGGAGGGTCTACCAAAGTCCATACTTGGTTTTCTCTCATGGATCCCAATTCGGATTTCATGGCCTCTAGCCATTTCTCAGAGTCTGGGCTCATCATCGCTTCCTCATAGTTCGCAGGTTCACTGTCATCTACTAACAAGACAGTTAAGACAGGGTTGTCGTACTACTCAGGAGGGGCACGCGACCTTGTCGACCTGCGACGTTCAGTAGTAGCATCGTCCGAAGCTTCATGATACTTGTCATTAGCTTCCTCTATTGCTGGTGCGGGCGGCACTGGAACAATTTCAGGTGCCGCGCTACACTCTAACTCAAGAGAAGGTTCAACAACCTTGTCTAGCTCTACTTTCCTCCCACTCACTTCTTTCGAGAGAAACTCCTTCTCAAGAAAGGAACCGTTCTTTGCGACAAATACTTTGCCTTCGGTTCTGTGATAGAAGGTATACCCAATAGTTTCCTTAGGGTATCCTATGAAGACGCATTTCTCCGCTTTGGGTTCGAGCTTGTCCGGCATCAACTTCTTGACGTAAGCTTCGCATCCCCAAACTTTAAGAAACGACAACTTAGGTTTAGCACCAAACCACAGTTCATATGGTGTCGTCTCAACGGATTTAGATGGTGCCCTATTTAAAGTGAATGCAGCGGTTTCTAATGCATAACCCCAAAATGATAACGGCAAATCAGTAAGAGACATCATCGATCGGACCATATCTAATAGAGTTCGATTCCGGCGTTCAGACACACCATTGCACTGTGGTGTTCCGGGTGGCGTGAGTTGCGAAACGATTCCGCTTGCTTTAAGATGCGTGAGAAAATCATAACTCAGATATTCACCTCCACGATCGGATCGTAGAAAGTTAATCTTTCTGTTACGATGGTTCTCCACTTCATTCTGAAATTCCTTGAACTTTTCAAATGTTTCAGATTTATGTTTCATTAAATAGATATACCCATATCTACTTAAGTCATCGGTAAAAGTGATAAAATAGCGATATCCACCGCGCGTCGAAACACTCATTGGTCCGCATACATCGGTATGTATGATTTCCAACAAGTCCGTTGCTCGCTCCATCATTCCAGAGAACGGGGTTTTGATCATCTTGCCCATGAGGAATGGTTCGCATGTGTCAAATGATTCAAAATCAAGAGACTCCAAAAGTCCATCAGAATGGAGTTTCTTCATGCGCTTTATACCAATATGACCTAGACGACAGTGCCACAAATAAGTAGTATTATCACTATCTACTTTGCATCTCTTAGCCTCAATGTTATGGATGTGTGTTTCATCCCTTTCGAGATTCAGAAGAAATAAACCATTCATAGCAGGTGCATGACCATAAAAGATGTTACTCATATAAATAGAACAACCATTGTTCTCAGATTTAAATGAATAACCGTCTTGCAATAAACACGATCCAGAAATGATGTTCATGCTCAACACAGGCACATAATAACATTTATTAAGGTTTAAAACTAATCCCGAAGGTAAAACTAAGGAGAGCGTGCCGACGGCCATCACATCAACTCTTGATCCGTTGCCAACGCGCATCGTCACCTCATCCCTCGCAAGCCGCCGTCTATTCCGTAGCTCCTATTTCGAGTTACAAGTATTAGCAACTGAACCCGTATCAAATACCCAGGCACTACAACGAGGGCTAGTAAGGAAAACATCAATAACATGTATATCAAATATACCTTTGATGGTGCCAGCCTTCTTGTCCGCTAAGTACTTCGGACAGTTGCGCTTCCAGTGACCCTTGTCCTTGCAATAGAAGCACTAAGTGTCCGGCTTAGGTCCAGACTTGAGCTTCTTCTTAGCAGGGGCAACGCGCTTGCCGCCGCCTTTCTTGAAGGGCTTCTTTGCACCTTTACCTTTCTTAAAGGTGGGGGGGGGGTGTTGACCATCAACACATGATTATCCTTTTTGATGTCCACCTCCGCAGCTTTCAGCTTAGCGAAGAGCTCGGTGATCGTATCAGTGGAGCCTATCTGATTATGAGTCACTACAAAACTTTTGTAGCTGGGAGGGAGTGATTGCAGAACCCTGTCAATCTTGAGCTCCTCTGGAATCTTGCAGTCCAGTTGCTCAAGGCGTTGAGTGTAGCCCGACATCTTTATGGCGTGCTCACTAACGGAACTCCCTTCCTCCATCTTGCAGTTAAAGAACTTCTCAGAGATCTCATATCTCTCAGAACGGGCCTGAGTCTGAAACATAGTTTTCAACTCCTCAAGAATCTCAAAGGGCCCGGGATAATCTTCAAAACGATTTTGAAGGTCCGATTCCATAGCAAACAACATGGTGCTCTTAATCACACCATAATCATCTTTGCGTGACTGATAGACAGCTTTCTCATCAGCCGGCGCATCTACAGCAGGGGCGTCACCTAGCGCATTTTCAAGGACATAGTCCTTTTGTCCGCCAGAGAGGATGATTCTCAGATTGCGGAACCAGTTTGTGAAGTTAGACCCATTGTTCTTAAGCTTTTCTTTCTCAGCAAAAATGTTGAAGTTGAAGTTGGACTTAGCTATTAGATCTACAATGTTTGCAAGTACAAATTAGACTATGTTCATGATAACTAGTTCAACTTAATCAAATTACTAGATGAACTCCCACTAAATTCAACATCCCTCAAGTTGTTTAGTGAACATGATCCAAATTCACCACACCTAATCCGATCTTCACGAGAAGAGATGTGGTTTCAATGGTGGACAACGAAGTGTCGATCATATCATTCATATGACTCATGCTTAACCTTTCGGTTCATGTGTTCCGAGGCCATGTCTGTACATGCTAGGCTCGTCAAGTCAAAACCAAGTATTTTCGCGTGTGCAAAACTGGCTTGCACCCGTTGTATGTGAACGTAGAGTCTATAGCACCCGATCATCACGTGATGCTTGGACACGACGAACTTTCGCAACGGTGCATACATGGGGAGAACACAGTTTTATCTTGATCTTTAAGTGAGGAATCATCTTATAATGCTACCGTCGTGATCTAAGCATAATAATATACATAAAAGGATAAACATCACATGCATATAACTTTATGTGACATGGTATAGCCAATCTTCGCGCAATGATCTCCATCTTGTGCGTGCCGGCATGATCTCCATCACTCCACCATGATTGCCTCCACCACGAATAGCAACTACAACTATTGCTAACTACTTAGCGATAAAGTAAAGCTATTACATGGCGCATAAGAAGTTGACACATAGGTCATACACAATTATAAAGACAACCATATGGCTCCTGCCGGTTGTGTACTCATCGACATGCAAGTCGTGAAACATTACAAAACATGATCATTGCATACAACATACACATCACATCTTGGGCCATACCATATCACAGAAAACACTCCCTACAAAAACAAGTTAGACGCCTCTACTTTGTTGTTGCATGTTTTACGTGGCTTATGGGAGTAGCAAGATAAGAACGATTCTTACCTACGGAAATCCACAACGGTGATATTATGGTTGCCAAACTCCGGTGTAAATCCCATGACAACTATAGTGAGAGAAACTGGCATCCACCAGCCGCATGTGTGGAACAAGCCACACGTCAAGTGCGGAGCCGGTCTCGCGAACGACGTCGCGTAAAGTTGGCCTGGACCGCTTCGATCTCACTATCCCGCGTCATAAGAAGAACACAAACAAGAGGCTTGCAACAGAAAACATCAACGCCCGCAACAACCATGTTGCGTTCTACTCGTGAAACACATCTACGCATAGATCTCGCTCTGATACCACCGAAGGGTTTCGCAGCATAGTAAATCAAAAAATTTCTACGGATGCGAACAGGAAAGCCAAGATCTAATCTAGGAGATGCAAACAACGAGAGGGATTAGATGAGATCTTCATACCCTTGAAGATTCGCACAGCGGAATGTTCGACGGAACGTGGGTGATGTAGTCGTACTCGCTTCTCCTCCTCGCGATCCGGTCCGATCTAACACCGCAAGTGGCGATGCCTCCGAGAGATGCACACGTGCGGCACCTCGACGTCTCCTCCTTCCTCGGTCCAGCAAGTATGGTGGAGAGACGGATTGGATCTACAACGCGACGGCGCGGTACAAGTGGTGGAGAGTTTTTGCGGTAGGGCTTCGCCTACGCGCAGTCGGGAGGGAGAGAGAGAGGAGAGCAGCAGGGCGGCTAGGGTTTGAGGAGGAGGTGTGTGGGGAGGGTGCGCCCCCATCCCTCTTTATATAGAGGGGTGGGCGCCAGCCCTAGCCCCTCCCCCAAGCCTAGGCCAGCGGCCAAGGAGGGAGGAGTGGGGGGCAAGTTCCCCCCCCTTCTAGAAGCTCCCCTAGGGTTTTGCCCTAGGTTGGCTGGCTGGGCCCTATGGGGCCTTGTGCCCCTGGCCCAATGCGGCCAGGGCACTCCCTCATAGGCCCATGCCCCCTCCCGGCAGGTGGGGCCACGTTGGTCCCCCTCCGGAAGGTTCTAGAAGCTTCCGATACAATACCGATTAACCCGAAACAATTCCGAACTCCAAAAACTGCACTGCCTTATATGAATCTTATTCTCCGGACCATTCCAGAACCTCTCGCGACGTCCCGGATCCCATCCGAGACTCCGAACAAAAACTCATAAACTAATTATCCAATCTATCCTAGCGTCGAGACACGTTAAGTGTGTGACCCTTCGGGTTCGAGAATCTGCAGACATGATCTTATATCAATAATCAACAACGGGGTCTGGAAACCCATATTGACTCCCACACATTCATCGATGATCATATCGGATGAACCACGATGCCAGGATTCAATCAATCCCATATATATATTCCCTTCGTCTCGCGATATTTTACTTGCCCAAGATTTGATCGTCGGTACCGTCATACCTAGTTCAATCTCGTTCACAGCAAGTACTTTACTCGTTCCGTAATCCGATATCACTTTGTGATCAACTCCTTAACCACATGCTTGCAAGCGGTGTTGATATCGATTACCGAGTGGGCCCGAAGTATATCTCTCTGACTTGGGAGGGACAACTCCCATCTCGATACATACAACCCAACAGGTACTTTCCGATCACCTGAGAGACACCTTTATGATCACCCTCTCATAGGATGACGTTTGATGACCTCAAAGCTTTCTTCCGATATCAGGGAGTTGTATTATTTTATGGTCTAAGGAATACAATATTTGACATAAGAAAAGCTTCGCAAAGATGAACACGATGACACGATCTAATTGCTCCGCTTAGTTTGGGTTTGTCCATCATATCATTCTCTCAATGATATGATCTCATTATCAATCGACAACTCATGTCTATGGTTAGGAAACCTTAACCATCATTAATCAATGAGCTAGTCCATAGAGGCATAATAGGGACACGGTGTTGTTCACAAACCACACAAGTATTAAAGTTTCCGCTTAATACAATTCTAGCATGGAATATAAACTTTATCATGAATAAGAATTATAATAATAACATCTTTATTATTGCCTCTAGGGCATAATTCCAACACAAATCCCATCTTGATTAACCATGCCTTGCAGCATGCTCCAGGACAAACCCGAAAGCTACCTTTATAAGTACCCAGTTACGGAGTAGCGTCTGGTAGCCCCAAAGTAGGTCGATCCACATCTCAAGTACATGCGACAATCTCAGGTCTAAGGACAAAACGTACACGATGTGTAGAGAGAGCTGCAAGTCTAATTGCCAGTCTCAAGTTGGGTCAGTCCATCCCCATGTTCATAACATGTGTCCACATCATTGGTTTGACATCTCCATGTCTATGACTTGCGAAACATACTCATCAACCAATCGATGTGCTAGTCTAATATTAACGTGTGTCCTCACATGAACTCTGACTAGGGACAACTATTAGATAACCATACAAGTATAGAGTTTCACAAACAATTCACATAATTGTCAATCAATACAAGTTGCCAGATATGGATATTCAAGGAACATTACAATAACTCATGGATACATAAGAAATATAATCACTTCTATGATTTTCTCTAGGGCATATTTCCTTGAATCTCCCACTTGCACTAGAGTCAATCTAGATTGTATCTAATACCTATTGCTCTTGTGTGCGCCTCATGCGTAGGCTGCAGGAGTGGCTTGGTAAAGAGCCGAAGAAGCGAAAGTTGCTCCACGTCGACGAGCAGTGAGAGATGGCAACAATTTTCCGGCCGGAGGTGATTGAAGATGGTGGTGACGCAGCAAGTTGGCGCCAACTGGAGCTCTAACAAGTAGTGAAACTTTTTTGGCACCAAAATTTGAGAGGATAGAGGACACTTTACATTCCCTCCCTTTTCTCCAAAAATAGTGGCCGAATCGTTGTTTTCAGAGGGTGTGGATGCCATAGGATATCTATTACAATGTGTTTTTCTTTACTTTCACGGTGTTTTTAATGGGTGGGAAAGTTTGATAAATTCGCTGAGAGTTGTTGTAACAAGCCAACATGTGGTTATTACGGGAAATCCATAATTGTATACATGACATGAAAGTATTCCTACCTTTTTAGTAAAAATATACCATGTCTTCTTTTTTCTCAAGTCCCTAAGTATTTTTTTAAGGGGTGGTTTCAGTCGTTAAATTTTGCTATCTCTTCGACTGAAACAAGAAATGCTCGGGAAATAATTTTAACCCCGAACGTTGAAAATTCTGAGTAGCTATGCAACTGGAAAACGACCTGGGAAAGGATTATCTAGAGCCTCGCGTGGTGGTGTTGTCGATTGTTGAATCTGGGAAGGCTGCCAATGCACTTTGCGCGGTTCTCTCTTCGTTCTTTGTTTCCCTTTTGCTTTCCAAGAGAGGAAAGAAGAAGGAAAACGAAGGCAAACTTGTGCAGCCGCTTTGAAACTTTGACGGGTCCGGGTCGTATATATGTCGCCCATTCCGTCCTCGTCTCTTCCCTCGTAAGTAAAATAAATTTCTCCGCAGAAGAAAACAAAGAAAACCAGACAAAGCGCATGTCCGATTTTTCCCTGTACGTACTTGATCTTTTAAATTAAATCTCTCTTTGGACCGAGATGTTGACGACGGGACAAGGAGGGGAGATCGCTAGCTTGGCCCTCTCCACGGAAAGGATCGGGCATCTCTCGTCGAAGTTATCGCGTTGGATTTGCCTCCTTGCTGAATACTACAAATACTTGACCTACACAGTCTTCTTCTTCCAGAAGAAACACATCCCTCCCGGGCCCTACAACTACAACGAAGCTAGCTATAAAAAATAATGCCACGAGAGCGGCGCGAATTCAAAGATCGGCCGGCGCATGATTCCTGTCGTTCAATGTTCGTAGCTTTTGTTTGAACGGATAATAAATCGTCCTAGCTACTAAGTATAGTCCGGCATATTGACGGCGGTGAGCTTTTGCGGCAATTATTAAGCTTGACCGGCTGCTAGATGTGGGTTAGTAGCTTTGCAGTAGTAGTACGTTCTACGTTGCCTGATGATGGATGGCGACTAACCGTAGTAGTACCACGGAAGCAAAGATCGATTCGAGCGTTTTCGTGAGAGTTACTACTTGCTAGATGTGGATGATGCGATCCACACTACACTCTGTGGATTGGATTGGATTCCGATTCCAGGACCTATCTTGCAGGCCAGGCAACACAAGATCAGAGGCTACTAAATTTAGGCAATTTAGCGTAAGCATGGGATTAGCAAAATGAAGGTAGATTTTGGTTCCTTCTTCAGACTTCGGTACAAACGGAAATTTTACAGTTACCGTAGCGCAACATGTGACTTGTGAGTGTGTGCAGAAGACAGTGGAACCGTACAAGGCTATCTGTTAAATTACTCGGAAGAGGGAGTGTAGTCATAGATTTGTTGTGGTGGCGGTGGGACCTGCTGGGACGCTGACAGCTCGGTCAAAGACGAAATTAATTAATTAATAAACCCGAGAGGTTTCCATTATTCCAAGATGTGCGTGCGTAGGTGTAGCCGTGCAGTCAAACATGGGGAACCGGGCGACCGGATCGGGCCTTGACCGCATCCTGCCCGTGCGGGTGTCGGCGCAACCTCTACGGACGGCTTGGATCGGTCCAGCGCCGCGAGCACCGCCGGCCCCGGCGGTCGGTCGGGAGTAAAGGTCGGGGAGGACCACGCACGGGCATTGATGGAGCTGCCTGGGGGTATGATTGGCCAATCATACTTGTACCTCCGGACACGAATCTCGAGGCAGCTCTGACGCTTCGTTTATATATGTTTATATATATATATATATATATATATATATATATATATATATATATATATATGAAAAAATATGAACGTCTACAAACCTATATACTAGAACCGCCATGAAATATATTTTCTTAATGTATGCATTAGATTTTGCATGGATAGATATGGTTATCTTTTATACGTAGTAAAAGTATACATGGTTTAAATTTAACTAAAAAATTATATGCAACACATTTTAGGAAGGAGTGAGTACGGCCCGAGTTTAATTTGTAAATTACATATAAAGGAATGCGAGTGACAAAGGCATGTGAACATTTATACGTATAATCTTTCAAATATTTTTTTGATATATACAAAATTATCTTTCGCGTCGAGAGCATATGATCACGAGAGCCAAGTTGTATACCCATTTTAAATTTGGCTATTTCTTTTATTTTCTATACTGAATTCCATCAAAGAAATCAAGATTTGTATCACATTTAGTAATAAAGCTGCATACAAAAAAGCAAAATGACCGTACATGAAAAAAGACTAAGAAACATGCAAAAAAAAAATCAATTAGCCATGCCATAACCAAGAGGCTGTATTCTAGATCGAGTCAAAGAAGCTTTACAAATATCTAAGATACAAAAGTTCATAGCGGATGTCCCACTATGGCAGAAAAAGAAAAATTATAACTCAAGGGCTTTACTCTAAAAACTTGACTCAAGCTTGGCACAAAAAAAAGGAGAACCCGGTGGGTCTTCAAATACAACTAGATAAGTCAAGAAGTTGAATGAGTCTGCGTGCTCATTTCACTTGTAATACAGTGTGAAGAGATGTGGTATGAAGATCATATATTCACGTTAAGTTGCTTATTGTGGAAAAGATGTGAGCCTTGGATTTGAAAAAATATCCTTTCCCCATCTACAGTGAAAGGAGGCGTTTTTGGGCGAACCCGTGCGGACCAGCTCGCCGCCGGCGATTCGTCGGATTCCTCGCCCTCCGGCGGCCGCCCCGGCGGCGGGAGGACGGGGAATCAACGGATCCCGGCGTGTACATAGTCTAGGTGTGCGTGGGGTGGCTGCTGGCGGCGCTATGGAGGAGGTGGCTGAAGGGTTTCGCAGCATAGTAAATCAAAATTTTCTACGGAAGCGAACAGAGGGAAAGCCAAGATCTAATCTACGAGATGCAAACAACGAGAGAGATTGGATTAGATCTTCATACCCTTGAAGATTCGCACAGCGGAACGTTCGTCGGAACGTGGGTGATGTAGTCGTACTCGCTTCTCCTCCTCGCGATCCGATCCGATCTAGCACCACAAGTGGCGGTGCCTCCGTGAGATGCACACGTGCGGCACCTCGACATCTCCTCCTTCCTCGGACCAGCAAGTATGGTGGAGAGATAGATTGGATCTACAGCACGACGGCGTGGTGTATATGGTGGAGAATTTCTGCCGCAGGGCTTCGCCTACAAACAGTCGGGAGAGAGAGAGGAAGGGCAGCAGGGCAACTAGGGTTTGGAGGAAGGTGTGTAGGGGGAGAGCGGGGCGCACCAGCCCTCTATATATAGAGGAGGGGGGGGGGGGTGCGGCCAGCCCTTGCCCATCCTCCAAGCCTATCTCTAGTTTAAACGATTTAAACTTTTATCCCTTATCTAGAAACCTTATCTCTAGTTTAAACGAGTTTAAACTTATCTAGGATCGGCTGGGCCCAATGGGGCCTTGTGCCCCTGGCCCAATGCGGCCAGGACACTCCCTCATAGGCCCATGCCCCTCCCGGAAGGTGGGACCACGTTGTCCCCCTTCCGGAAGGTTCTAGAAGCTTCCGGTACAATACCGATTAACCCGGAACAATTCCGAACTCCAAAAACTGCACTGCTTATATGAATCTTATTCTCCGGACCATTCCGGAACCTCTCGTGATGTCCCGGATCCCATCCAAGACTCCGAACAAAAATTCATAAACCAAGTATCCAATCTATCCTAGCGTCGAGACACGTTAAGTGTGTGACCCTGCGGGTTCGAGAATATGCAGACATGATCTTCTATCAATAATCAACAGCGGGGTCTGGGCACCCATATTGACTCCCACACATTCATCGATGATCATATCGGATGAACCACGATGCCAGGATTCAATCAATCCCATATATATATTCCCTTCGTCTCGCGATATTTTACTTGCCCGAGATTCGATCGTCGGTATCGTCATACCTAGTTCAATCTCGTTCACAGCAAGTACTTTACTCGTTCCGTAATCCGATATAACTTTGTGATTAACTCCTTAACCACATGCTTGCAAGCGGTGTTGATATCGATTACCGAGTGGGCCCGAAGTATATCTCTCCGACTTGGGAGGGACAAATCCCATCTCGATACATACAACCCAACAGATACTTTCCGATCACCTGAGAGACACCTTTATGATCACCCTCTCATAGGATGACGTTTGATGACCTCAAAGCTTTCTTCCGATACCAAGGAGTTGTATTATCTCATGGTCTAAGGAATACAATATTTGACATAGGAAAAACTTCGCAAAGACGAACACGATGACACGATCTAATTGTTTCGCTTAGTTTGGGTCTGTCCACCATATCATTCTCCCAATGATATGATCTCATTATCAATTGACAACTCATGTCTATGGTTAGGAAACCTTAACCATCATTGATCAATGAGCTAGTCCATAGAGGCGTACTAGGGACACGGTGTTGTTCACAAACCACACAAGTATTAAAGTTTCCGCTTAATACAATTCTAGCATGGAATATAAACTTTGTCATGAACAAGAATTATAATAATAACATCTTTATTATTGCCTCTAGGGCATAACTCCAATAGTCTCCCACTTGCACTAGAGTCAATAATCTAGTTTACATTTGGCAACAATCTCACACCCATGGCACTAAGGTGCTGATCATGTTTTACACGTGGAAGAGGTTTAGTCAATGGATCTGCGACATTCAAATCTGTATGTACTTTGCTGATCTTCAGATCTCCATCTGCTATATAATCTCGGATTATATGAAACTTGCGGTTGATATGCTTGGTCTTTGGATGATATCTTGGTTCCTTAGCGAGTGCTATGGCGCCAGTGTTGTCACACAATATCTCCAGTGGGTCCAATGCACTTGGAACCACGCCAAGCTCAGTGATGAAGTTTCTGATCCAAACTCCTTCACTTGACGCTTCTGCAGCAGCCATGTATTCCGCTTCTACTGTAGATCCCGCGATCACGCTTTGCTTGCAGCTTCTCCAGCTCACAGCTCCTCCATTCAAAATATACACGTATCCTGTCTGAGATTTAGAATCATCCTTGTCGGTGTCGAAACTAGCATCGACGTAACCTTTTACGATGAGCTGTTCATCACCCCCATAGACTAAGAACATTTCTTTAGTCCTATTTAGGTACCTTAGGATGTTCTTCACGGCTGTCCAGTGTTTCACTCCTGGATCACTTTGATATCTGCTCGTCAAACTAAGAGCATTGGACACATCCGGTCTAGTACACAGCATGGCATACATGATGGAACCTATGGCCGAGGCATAAGGCACTTTGCTCATAGCTTCCCTATCATTTACCGTAGCTGGACACTGAGCCTTGCTCAATATCTTACCTGACAACATAGGCACTGAACCTTTCAATGCCTTATCCATTCTGAACCTTTTCAGAATTTTGTCTAGGTATGTACTCTGGCTTAAAGCTATCAGGCGTCTTTGTCTATCTCTATAGATTTTGATGCCCAATATATAAGCAGCTTCACCTAGGTCTTTCATTGAAAAACACTTGTTCAAATAACTCTTCACATCGTTAAGCATGTTGATGTCATTTCCGATAATCAATATGTCATCCACATATAGTACCAGAAACGTCACCGAGCTCCCACTCACTTTCTTGTAGATGCAAGCTTCGTAGCAATTTGGAACAAATCCAAAGCTCTTGATCACTTGATCAAAACGAAGGTTCCAACTCCGAGATGCTTGCTTCAGTCCATAAATGGAACGCTGAAGTTTGCGTACTTTATCAGCATCCTTAGGATCGACAAAACCTTCGGGTTGCATCATATACAACTCTTCATCAATGTTGCCATTGAGGAAAGCAGTCTTGACATCCATTTGCCATATTTCATAATCATGAAACACAACAATTGCTAATAAAATCCGAATGGACTTAAACATCGCTACGGGAGAGAAAGTCTCATCGTAGTCAACACCTTGAACTTGTCGAAAACCTTTCGCAACAAGCCGTGCTTTATAGACGGTAACATTACCATCCGCGTCCGTTTTCTTCTTGAAGATCCATTTGCACTCAACGGCCTTTCGGTCGCTAGGAGGGTCCACCAAAGTCCATACTTGGTTTTCGCTCATGGATCCCAATTCGGATTTCATGGCTTCTAGCCATTTCTCAGAGTCTGGGCTCATCATCGCTTCCTCATAGTTCGTAGGTTCACTGTCTTCTACTAACAAGACAGTTAATACAGGGTTGCCGTACCACTCAGGAGGGGCACGCGACCTTGTCGACCTGCGACGTTCAGTAGCAGCATCGTCCGAAGCTTCATGATCCTTGTCATTAGCTTCCTCTATTGTTGGTGCAGGCGGCACTGGAACAATTTCAGGTGCTGCGCTACTCTCCAATTCAAGAGAAGGTTCAATAACCTCGTCTAGCTCTACTTTCCTCCCACTCACTTCTTTCGAGAGAAACTCCTTCTCAAGAAAGGAACCGTTCTTTGCGACAAACACTTTGCCTTCGGTTCTGTGATAGAAGGTATACCCAATAGTTTCCTTAGGGTATCCTATGAAGACGCATTTCTCCGCTTTGGGTTCGAGCTTGTCCGGCATCAACTTCTTGACGTAAGCTTCGCATCCCCAAACTTTAAGAAACGACAACTTAGGTTTAGCACCAAACCATAGTTCATACGGTGTCGTCTCAACGGATTTAGATGGAGCCCTATTTAAAGTGAATGCAGCAGTTTCTAATGCATAACCCCAAAATGATAACGGCAAATCAGTAAGAGACATCACCGATCGGACCATATCTAATAGGGTTCGATTCCGGCGTTCAGACACACCATTGCGCTGTGGTGTTCCGGGTGGCGTGAGTTGTGAAACGATTCCACTTGCTTTGAGATGCGTGAGAAAATCATAACTCAAATATTCGCCCCCACGATCGGATCGCAGAAACTTAATCTTTCTGTTACGATGTTTCTCCACTTCATTCTGAAATTCTTTGAACTTTTCAGACGTTTCAGATTTATGTTTCATTAAATAGATATACCCATATCTACTTAAGTCATCGGTAAAAGTGAGAAAATAGCGATATCCACCGCGCGTCGAAACACTCATCGGTCCGCATACATCGGTGTGTATGATTTCCAACAAGTCCGTTGCTCGCTCCATCATACCGGAGAACGGGGTTTTGATCATCTTGCCCATGAGGCATGGTTCACATGTGTCAAATGATTTAAAATCAAGAGACTCCAAAAGTCCATCAGAATGGAGTTTCTTCATGCGCTTTACACCAATATGACCTAGACGACAGTGCCACAAATAAGTAGTATTATCACTATCTACTTTGCATCTCTTAGCCTCAATGTTATGGATGTGTGTTTCATCCCTTTCGAGATTTAGAAGAAATAAACCACTCACAAGAGGTGCATGACCATAAAAGATGTTACTCATATAAATAGAACAACCATTATTCTCCGATTTAAATGAATAACCGTCTTGCAATAAACACGATCCAGAAATAATGTTCATGCTCAACGCAGGCACATAATAACATTTATTAAGGTTTAAAACTAATCCCGAAGGTAAAACTAAGGAGAGCGTGCCGATGGCCATCACATCAACTCTTGATCCGTTGCCAACGCGCATCGTCACCTCATCCCTCGCAAGCCGCCGTCTATTCCGCAGCTCCTGTTTCGAGTTACAAATATTAGCAACTGAACCGGTATCAAATACCCAGGCACTACAACGAGGGCTAGTAAGGAAAACATCAATAACATGTATATCAAATATACCTTTGATGGTGCCAGCCTTCTTGTCCGCTAAGTACTTCGGACAGTTGCGCTTCCAGTGACCCTTGTCCTTGCAATAGAAGCACTCAGTTTCCGGCTTGGGACCAGACCTGAGCTTCTTCTCAGCAGGGGCATTGCGCTTGCCGCCGCCCTTCTTGAAGGGCTTCTTTGCACCTTTACCTTTCTTAAAGGAGGGCTTGTTGACCATCAACACATGATTATCCTTCTTGATGTCCACCTCCGCAGCCTTCAGCTTTGCGAAGAGCTCGGTGATCGTATCAGTGGAACCAATCTGATTATGAGTCACTACAAAACTTTTGTAGCTGGGAGGGAGTGATTGCAGAACCCTGTCAATCTTGAGCTCCTCTGGAATCTTGCAGTCCAGTTGCTCAAGGCGTTGAGTGTAGCCCGACATCTTAATGGCGTGCTCACTAACGGAACTCCCTTCCTCCATCTTGCAGTTAAAGAACTTCTCCGAGATCTCATATCTCTCAGAACGGGCCTGAGTCTGAAACATGGTTTTCAGCTCCTCGAGAATCTCAAAGGGCCCGGGATAGTTTTCAAAACGATTTTGAAGTTCCGGTTCCATAGCAAACAACATGGTGCTCTTAATCACACCATAATCATCTTTGCGCGACTGATAGACAGCTTTCTCATCAGCCGGCGCAGTTGCAGCAGGGGGGTCACCTAACGCTTTCCCAAGGACATAGTCCTTTTGACCGCCAGAGACAATGATTCTTAGATTGCGGAACAAATTGGTGAAGTTAGACCCATTGTTCTTAAGCTTTTCTTTCTCAGCAAAAACGTTGAAGTTGAAGTTGGACTTAGCCATGTGATCTACAATATTGGCAAGTACAAATTAGACTACGTTCATGATAACTAGTTCAACTTTTAATCAAATTACTAGATGAACTCCCACTAAATTCAACATCCCTCAAGTTGTTTAGTGAACATGATCCAAATTCACAACACCTAATCCGATCTTCACGAGAATAGATGTGGTTTCAATGGTGGACAACGAAGTGTCGATCATATCATTCATATGACTCATGCTTAACCTTTCGGTTCTTGTGTTCCGAGGCCATGTCTGTACATGCTAGGCTCGTCAAGTTAGACCCAAGTATTTTCGCGTGTGCAAAACTGGCTTGCACCCGTTGTATGTGAGCGTAGAGTCTATAGCACCCGATCATCACGTGATACTTGGACACGACGAACTTTCGCAACGGTGCATACTTGGGGAGAACACAGTTTTTATCTTGATCTTTAAGTGAGGAATCATCTTATAATGCTACCGTCGCGATCTAAGCATAATAAGATACATAAAAGGATAAACATCACATGCATATAACTTTATGTGACATGGTATAGCCAATCTTCGCGCAATGATCTCCATCTTGTGCGTTCCGGCATGATCTCCATCACTCAACCATGATTGCCTCCACCACGAATAGCAACTACAACTATTGCTAACTACTTAGCGATAAAGTAAAGCTATTACATGGCGTATAAGAAGTTGACTCGCAGGTCATACACAATTATAAAGACAACCATATGGCTCCTGTCGGTTGTGTACTCATCAACATGCAAGTCGTAAAACATTACAAAACATGATCATCGCATACAATATACACATCACATCTTGGGCCATACCATATCACAGAAAACACTCCCTGCAAAAACAAGTTAGACGCCTCTACTTTGTTGTTGCATGTTTTACGTGGCTCATGGGAGTAGATGCTAAGAACGATTCTTACCTACGGAAAGCCACAACGGTGATATTATGGTTGCCAAACTCCGGTGTTAATCCCATGACAACTATAGTGAGAGAAACTGACATCCACCAGCCGTATGTGTGGTACAAGCCACACGTCAAGTGCGGAGCCGGTCTCGCGAACGACGTCGCGTAAGGTTGGCCTGGACCGCTTCAATCTCACTATCCCGCGTCATAAGAAGAACACAAACAAGAGGCTTGCAATAGAAAACATCAACGCCCGCAACAACCATGTTGCGTTCTACTCGTGAATCACATCTACGCATAGATCTAGCTCTGATACCACTAAAGGGTTTCGCAGCATAGTAAATCAAAATTTTCTACGGAAGCGAACAGAGGGAAAGCCAAGATCTAATCTAGGAGATGCAAACAACGAGAGAGATTGGATTAGATCTTCATACCCTTGAAGATTCGTACAGCGGAACGTTCGTCGGAACGTGGGTGATGTAGTCGTACTCGCTTCTCCTCCTCGCGATCCGATCCGATCTAGCACCACAAGTGGCGGTGCCTCCGTGAGATGCACACCTGCGGCACCTCGACGTCTCCTCCTTCCTCGGACCAGCAAGTATGGTGGAGAGATAGATTGAATCTACAGCACGACGGCGTGGTGTATATGGTGGAGAATTTCTGCCGCAGGGCTTCGCCTACAAACAGTCGGGAGGGAGAGAGGAAGGGCAGCAGGGCAACTAGGGTTTGGAGGAAGGTGTGTAGGGGGAGAGGGGGGGCGCACCAGCCCTCTATATATAGAGGGGGGTGCGGCCAGCCCTTGCCCATCCTCCAAGCCTATCTCTAGTTTAAACGATTTAAACTTATCCCTTATCTAGAAACCCTATCTCTAGTTTAAACGAGTTTAAACTTATCTAGGATCGGCTGGGCCCAATGGGGCCTTGTGCCCCTGGCCCAATGCGGCCAGGACACTCTCTCATAGGCCCATGCCCCTCCCGGAAGGTGGGACCACGTTGTCCCCCTTCCGGAAGGTTCTAGAAGCTTCCGGTACAATACCGATTAACCCGGAACAATTCCGAACTCCAAAAACTGCACTGCCTTATATGAATCTTATTCTCCGAACCATTCCGGAACCTCTCGTGATGTCCCGGATACCATCCGAGACTCCGAACAAAAATTCATAAACCAAGTATCCAATCTATCCTAGCGTCGAGACACGTTAAGTGTGTGATCCTGCGGGTTCGAGAATATGCAGACATGATCTTCTATCAATAATCAACAGCGGGGTCTGGGCACCCATATTGACTCCCACACATTCATCGATGATCATATCGGATGAACCATGATGCCAGGATTCAATCAATCCCATATATATATTCCCTTCGTCTCGCGATATTTTACTTGCCCGAGATTCGATCATCGGTATCATCATACCTAGTTCAATCTCGTTCACAGCAAGTACTTTACTCGTTCCGTAATCCGATATCACTTTGTGATTAACTCCTTAACCACATGCTTGCAAGCGGTGTTGATATCGATTACCGAGTGGGCCCGAAGTATATCTCTCCGACTTGGGAGGGATAAATCCCATCTCGATACATACAACCCAACAGATACTTTGCGATCACCTGAGAGACACCTTTATGATCACCCTCTCATAGGATGACGTTTGATGACCTCAAAGCTTTCTTCCGATACCAGGGAGTTGTATTATCTCATGGTCTAAGGAATACAATATTTGACATAGGAAAAACTTCGCAAAGACGAACACGATGATACGATCTAATTGCTTCGCTTAGTTTGGGTCTGTCCACCATATCATTCTCCCAATGATATGATCTCATTATCAATTGACAACTCATGTCTATGGTTAGGAAACCTTAACCATCATTGATCAATGAGCTAGTCCATAGAGGCGTACTAGGGACACGGTGTTGTTCACAAACCACACAAGTATTAAAGTTCCCGCTTAATACAATTCTAGCATGGAATATAAACTTTATCATGAACACGAATTATAATAATAACATCTTTATTATTGCCTCTAGGGCATAATTCCAACAGTGGCGTGGCCGGAGAGCCTTCTGAAGACGGCGGCACTCTTCTTCGATCTGGCGGCTCCGGTGGAGTTCCAGGCCGAATCCGTCGTCCTCTGTGTGTCTGCAGCTCGGGGAGTTGCGGCTCGTGTGATCCCCTCGCCGGTGGCCGTGATGGCGGCGTCGGCGTTGACGAATTTGGGGATGATGTTGCTGTTGATCAAGCCGGCCGATCTCGTCGGGGTGGATGGAGGCGCAGTGGCGCCGAGGTTCGTCGACCCCCCTCCGTTTGGGGATCCCACCCAGTCCAAGGCTTATGTGGTGGAGCAGCGGAGGCCCATGCCGGCGGCGCGTGCATCTCGTCGGAGAAGAAGTTGGGATCCAGGACAAGGACCTATTTGTTTTTTTCGTGTTTTCCTGGGTTTATCTGTAAGATGCTTGGTTAATATCAATATCACCCTCTTCGCAAAAAAAAAGTTGCTTATTGTGAATCATCATGGACATTTTGTATTCATAAATTAAATTGCATATAAGACAACCCATGTGTTATTATACTAGTAATATCAATCTTGCAATTATTGAAAAAATTGTCAAAGCATACCAACATTGAATCTGAATTTGAAAATCTCGTCGCAAGTAAGAAAATAAGGAAGACATAACGACGATCGAATTAGAGGTTAAAGAGATAAACATTTGTGAAGTTTGGAATCTCTTTGATGATGTCATGGCTACATGTTTAGTGTGTTTAGTTACATGTATCATGCGAGAGAGAAGGAGGGGAGCACTAGAGAGGGAGTAGGAGTGTAACACTAGCACTAACCCATGCGGCTGCCACGTTATTTCCTTCTTGAATGAATTTAATCTAGATAGTATTGAATATGTTCGATTTTGTTGAAAGCAGGGCGTCCCTTTTTTTCATAGAATAGAGTTATCAAACAAACTCCTCACCAAAAAAAGAATAATTCGTATAATGGGTGTAGTGCAAAGAAGATTAGTTATATTATGATATGCACAATTTCGTTGGAGCCATGAGTATATTCTTTGTCGAGGCTGATTCATTACCAAGATTTTGCAAAATTGCAACTTAGGTTTCTCTCTCTAAGCACATTGTCTGCTCGTCACGCCATAGTTCGGTGGCACAGCCGGTGGCAGTGCGTGCAAGGACCCTAGGAACACTCCAATATTTTATTTTTGATGTCTTTATGTAAAGCTTTCAACTCATGGTCTAGAGATTGAAGAAGAAGGGCATTTCAAAAATTTCGTTGTAATTTTCGTTTTCCTTGTGATGTTTTGTATTTTATAAGTTTCTTTTAATGTTAGGGTTCTTTCGGCAAAAAAAAATATACTGCTATATGGGAGACGAAACAAGCTAAACCTTCTTCATCCTTCTCTTTTTTCAAGAGCAAAAAAACTAGTCCCACTCTTTCACATCGCACACTAATATCGTGCTCAAACAGAAAGGTACGTGCATCGGCGGCAATTGTTTTCCACGGCCTTCTTCGTGTTCATATACACGTCGAATATGATCTGTCGTTTTTGGCGTTTGCTTAACCCACGACCATTTTCCTGTCGTTTTTGCCTTCTAGGTGTGTGGTTAGTTGTCTTACGAAATATTCTGATCATTGTAGCCCCACTCAGCTCGACATTAGCATGTTCGTTCGACACTCAGAAGTGTGTTTATGCGTGTGTCTCGTGCACGTACGTCCTCGAATTCACACCACAACCCTCGTGTGTAATCACCACTGATATAAAAAGATCTAAAAGAGCGATGATTTAACATATCTAACCGTTAAACCTTTGCACCCAACAATTAATATTGGCCTCATGTTTAGCGGATAACACAATTTTCATAATTATCTTTTATGCCTGCCGCTTTTAAATCGCTTACTTCACTATTTTTTTTCACTCAACACACATTTCTCCCTCGCCATCGTTCTTGGTTCTCAATCCGTCGTCCCGCTCCGCCTTGCCCGATCTTTCCACCTGTGCCGCCTTCCCCTCCTCACCAAGTCGTTGTCCTTCCTCCGTCCCTCCCAGGAGCAACACTATCTTTACGACGGTCTTTTTCCTGTAGCCGAGTGGCGCAGGCTATAGCCCTCGCTCGACATTGATGCTGCTCGAAGCCAGAGGCAGAGCCACAGAGGTGCTTCTGCCCAACATGATCTAACCTGCCGCCACTGCCACCAAAAGATCACCCCGCATATCATCAAGCTGGCCCGCCTGTCCCTTGACTAACAATCGCCAAGCCATCCATCCTCCTCACTTCCTGCTACAGCTACTTTCTAGCACAACTAACACTATTGTTGTGGTCAGCTTCTGCTTCAATTCTCTAAAACTTTGCTCACACTCCTTAGTCCATGAATTCGAAACATTCGTTCTGATTTACTTAGTCGTTGGTCTAGCAATTTTCGAAAACCTCTCTACAAACTTCCAGTAATATCCCGCATTCCAAAGGAACCTCGGATTTTTGTTACATTCTTATGTGCTTTCACCTAAATTGCTTCAGCTTTGTTCAGATTTATTGTCAACGCTTTTTTGGTAATGATATGACCAAGAATTTTTGCTTGATCAAGCCAATACTCACACTTGCTAAACTTAGCATATAGTTGACGTTCACTCAAAGTATGAAGTGCAATCCCTAAGTGCCTTGCATGATCTTCGCTGGCATGAAGTAAAGATATAATCCATGAATATTACCACAGACTTGGCTAGGCAAGGTATGATGTTCTTATTCATCAAATTCATGAATATCACCGCTGGATTGGTCAATCCAAATGGTACAACAAGATACCCACGATATCCATATTGTGATACGACTTTGGTCTTGGTATGTCCCTTTCCTTGATGTTTATCTTGTAATAACATATCGCAAATCTTTCTAGGAGAAAACTCCTGTCCCTTCACTTGATCGAACAAGTCTTGGATCCCTTGTAGTTGATGCATATTTTTTATTGTTAGATTGTTCATATTCATGTAATCTTCACAATCCTTGAATCATTATTTGTAACCCTGTGTGCGGTTAACTTTCATAGATAAATCCAATTGCCTTGACTACTTGTCTATACGCTTCCTAGGTAGGGTCCCTGTCTTTTGGTGTTTGGTCTACGTAGCTCATGTTTTTGTCATATTGAATTGGGATATTACTTTATGTACATTTCGAGTTTGACTGTTTTACGGTTGTGGGATGTGGCTTCGTGACATATATTAAAACACACCTTCTTAGTTTCAAAATATGTTGTGAATAGCTTTTTGTCGAAGCAATACTTTGGGACCTAACAATATATACTTTGTGATGGTTCTACACTTCTAATTACATTGATTTAAATATGTATATGGTGACATTTTTCTGTATACTCGATAAAATGACTTTTACAAAAAACTATATGCAACATATTTTTCCGAAAATGGGAGTAACAGGAAAAACCTTAGGACGCATCTGCAATTGCCAATGTTTCGCTCTTTCCTTTGTTTCTGTTTTCGATACAAAGTGAAGGTTTCTTTAAGACCACCCATAGTGGGAGTATCGTAGGTACATACACAAAGCTGGCATATCACTGCAACTAGTACTAAGAAAGATAGACAATAATGGTATCATAGGTAGATACCTACTAGTATTCGACTCAGCGACTGGCAGGTAATTAAGCACGTAAAACCTCTGTAAATTATCACCACAAAATACTGAACGGAAACGACAGACGATCGATATCCAGCCACACCGGCGGATCCTCTTGGGGACCATACCGGACCATGGCCCGGTCTTTCAAAACTGAAAAATATAATTAGTGATCCATTTTCGTACACCAGGTTCATTAAGACAATAAATTCTGAGTAATAGTTAGAACATAAGCTTAATTTGGCCCGGTCTACCACAAACCGGCCCCTCCTTATAGTGGCAGTCACGGTCCGCCACAACAGCCACAGAAACCGTGCGTGGCAAGCGATAAAGATAAGATAAGCACGTACAAAACCCACGGTCCAAGCCCTGGTCCTCTGGTCAACAGTTTATGGCAAACCTAACCGCCATGGACGGGATAGTAATACAGTACTTTCCGACGCAAACTTTGAAACGAAACCCCAGGGCATCTGTATCTCGCCTCGCGTGGACAACGACGCCAACATACATACCGTGCGATTGGGTCCAAGCAAGCAAGCAAGCAGGTAAACCACCTGTTCATACGCCTGGACGCTTTGTCCTTTACGCAGTCATCATAAATTAATCAGTGCATGGCCCGGCGATTGGCAAGTGTTTTACACGTACCGTGCTGGGGGTCTTTCGTTTCTGCATCATATGAGCGGGGGAGTCTCAGTTTGGTCACTCGGGACGCATCGTTCTTCATGATTTCTCTCGATCTAGACAGAATCACGACGGATCCAGCAAGAGCCAGAAGCTCCAGGACGTGTAGCCTCCCTGCCCCTAGCTGTGGAAAGAAGTACGCGAGATAAGTCTCGGCGGAAGAACGGTGTTTTTCTTCCACAGTTCCACCGCTCGTGCATGGAACCGTAGTAATGACGGACCGACTATTTTTTCGACCATAAAGGGAGGACCGACGGACCGACGAGTCCCTTCGGTAAAGTATCTTCTTTTCCCGCCGCTGCGTACGAACTTTTCCCGCCGCCGCCGCACCAGGTCGTTGCTCTCGCCCCAGCCAACACCCCCCTTCTGCGCGTCCCCCTCCTCTTCGCCGTCGCCAGATCCGTCGCCGGACTAAGTTCTAGCGGCACGGGCCCCAGCCCTCGCGCGCGCCCCTTCCATGGCGGCGGTGGCTCGAGTTCCCAGCAACAGCAGCGGCTTTCCGGCAGTGATGGCGAGTGGGCGGCAGCCGGTGAGTTTTGGCGGGGCGGTCCCTGGGCGGCGGGGCAGCGGATGATGGCGAGATCTAGGGTTCCTAGATCCCTGACTTCTTCGCCTCCTTGACGTTGGCCGGTGCCATCCGGAGGTTTTACGGGGCCTACTATGCATCACGAGGACCCCCCCGGGGCGGAGGCCCTAGGTTTGATGGAGGTGGACATCTTCTCCGTCGAAGGTGGCCGGTCTGCGGCTGGATTGGCGGATCTCACGATCCGTGTTCCAGTCCCAGCAGCGAGGCGGGGATACCTAGGTGCCGGTGAAACCGAACCATTGGCAGGCGATGGTGGCGCTACCACACTGTTACCTTGATGAAGGCATCGTCGTGCACCTTGTGTCGACCTCACTTGTGCTACTCTGGGGGAAACCCTAAGATCTTCGGGCCGAGCGATGGCGGTGCCGTGGTGTCGGTATCGCGTTCTCTCCTAGGAGCATCACCTGTGGAGCAGCGTTGGATGGAAGTGGCAGGAGAGGTGGAACGGTTAGCGCGCGGGGGGTGGTGCTGCTTGGCACCGTAGTGGTGTCGGTGGCTGCTGTGGCGAGAGTCTGCGCATCGATCTATATGCTGACAACGGTTTTGCGGAAGATAATGAAGGCGGCGACATCCGGAGCGTGTGCGTGGGCGCCGCTCCATGGATATGATGTGCGGTTCTAGGCTCCTTTTGCTTGAGTTCGAGTCGCCACGCCTAGTCACTCTAGCTTCTCTTGGCGAGTGGCAACAGTGTGAGTGACCATGAGGCAAGGTCGAAACAAGCAACTAGGTGTTTAATAGATCTCGCTAGGGAGCTGAAGATGCAGTTATCGTTTTTGCTCGATGTTTTGTTTTGGCAATTCCGTTTTATATGATCTTTATAATGGGCTTTGCCAAACAATGTGGTTCTAATAATAAATAAAGGTTGTATGCATCGCTTTATGCAAAGACCAGTGCTCCGTCACCCATTAAAAAAAGACAAAATATCTTCTCTTATAAGAAACAGGGGAATGGGTGAGCGGATTTTTTTTTTTTGTTGAGGGATGGGAAAGTGGATCTTGCTTTTGTCCGTCACGCCAAGTTATTATGGGCTATTGACTAAGTGGCCGATTGTGAGCTCTCAGTGGAGTAGTAAAGGCCTTTTCATGCAGTTGGAAAATCTGGTAGGCTGATAGCAATGAAGTTCATGTCCATGGGCTAAATGCTCCTAGCCGCATGGTCGATCCATAAAAGGAAGTACCTTTCTCTCAGCACGCCCAAAGCCATAGAGCAACCAAGCTGGAGTGATAATATACCAAAAGTTTTTCTAGCATATGAGTTCCGGTAAATTCTATATGCCGACCAGGCCAGCACATACCACGCGCCGCACACCACCGCGTGCAGTATTGGCCGGCCCAGTCAGCTGTTCTACTTCATATTTTTCGTGTTTTCCCTTTTTCTTTTTGTGTTCTCTTTACTGTTACTTTTTATGATTTTCTTTCTTATTTTATTTTTTGAAATATATTTTAAAAATGTTCATATATGAAAATATTTCTGGTTTGTAGATTTTTTGTATTTGAAAATTCCTTTACTATTGAAAATTATTTAAACTTTAAATTTGTTTGGAATTAAAACTTGCTTAGATTTAAGATTATAAGATTTCAAAAAATGAAAAATATTCTGATTTTTAATTTGTTCATCTATAAAAAAATGTTCAACTTTCCAAAAAAGATGTTTGTAAAATGTTTTAGTTTTTGAAAAGGATAATTAAGATTTTGAAAAAACAAAAAAAAGAAACAACAGAAAAAATTCCAAAAAATACAGAAAAACGAAAAAAGGAAAAAAGAGAAGGCTAGTGTGGGCCGGCCCAACACACCAGAGAGGGGTGTGCAGCATTGGATTCCCACCCAAGTTTGATCTTTTGCGATTAACTCACAGGAGTGTTGGAGGAACCGAGAAACGAATAAGTGCAAAAGATGGAGCTAGAACGGCAACTAGAAGATTTTTAATTTAAAATTTTAGCCTCTCAATGATCATTTGCATTTATGTGTGTTTTATTTTCTTTGAGTTGATGTTGATGTTTATGTTTACTAGTATTCGATAACTTGAGATATTGATGATATATACCATCATTGTATAGTACAAATATTTTTGTCCGAGAGAACCATTATGGTGGTGGAGCAAACCTAGTCGAAGCACTATTTTTAATACTCTTCTTTTTTTGCCTAGGCTAACATATATGGGTTGTAGTTTTCTTTCCGTTACCACCACTCCGAGGCACACTCATCTTGTGTTGACTATTCAATTCATTCTTTCGAGTAGGAAATAATAGGGGTGAGATCTCCCATCCCCACCATTCGCTTATCTCAAAAAATAGGCGAAGGTAGATTTTTTTGGGCAAAAACCACACCATATCCTACATTTACATTGCCGCTATAAAGACGTTTGTAGGATCTAGCACAGGTTATTAATGGTGAAATAAAGGGAAAAGATTCTAAAACCCAATGGAAGTATTAGGTGCGGAAAAAACTGGATGAAGTGCTAC
This sequence comes from Avena sativa, assembly GCA_916181665.1. Lineage (NCBI taxonomy): Eukaryota > Viridiplantae > Streptophyta > Magnoliopsida > Poales > Poaceae > Avena > Avena sativa. Next base: position 376,084,533 of record OV702295.1, on the reverse strand, counting down.
TCTAAGTTTTTGCTCTAGTTTTAGCATAATCGTCGGCCCCATCATTGTGCAAAATATATTTATACATGGATAATGTTTTGTTTTGTACATTTTATATTTATCACTTAATGAGAAAGCTAAACCTTTCACTACTTGGAAACCAACTATAGATAGACAAATCTTCTGTGGCGCATATGTATGACCATGTGCCACAGATAAACTTTAGTGGAGCATTTCAGGCAATGCGTCATAGAAATCGTCATACTTCTGTGGTACATATAGGGAAACAGTGCGTCATAGAAGTTTGGTGGACCCGTCACCCGCGATTGGGCTCCCTCACTTTCTGTTGACCAACGTTCTATGACGCATCCATCTATATGGGTCACAAAAGTTGACTTTTGTGACGCATATAGATGTATGCGTCACATAAGTTGAAAACAGATCTCCCTTTGGATCGCCTTTTAGCATTTGTAAATTAAATGAAAATGATAAAAAAATAAAAAATAAAAAATTCCTTTGAGATGTAGTTATATTTTGGGGTATAGCTGTAGAAAAAATTGAAAAACATGAATTTCGATGTATTTTGCAAAAAAGGCCATGTGACAGTAAAACGGCCATACCTTTTGCATACGATGTCGGGAAAAAAAGTTTAATATACTAAAATGATCGTCTCGAAATTTTCTACTTGATTTTAACCGCAGAAGCTGTTGAAGATTTCGTAGAATCTCCAAATTCGAAAAGAGAAAAAAAATTATGACAGAACGAAGATTTTTTTCTACAAAAAAATAAAAAAGGAGAAGAAACTACTGTGGTGTATTTTTCACCCATGTGCACCACAGAAGTCTTGGAAGAATTCGAAATTTGAATCCCGTCGCCCCTTCTCCCTCTATTATCCTCTTCCCTCCACCCTTCTCCACTATTCTCCTCCTCCACTTTTTCTCTCCTTCTCCTTCCCTTCTTCCTCACCTTCTCCTCCTCCACCCCGGTGAGCTTCTCCTCCTCCCTCCCTCTTTCTCCATCCCGGTGAGCTTCTCCTCCTCCCTCCTCCCTCTTCCTCCACCCCGGTGAGCTCCTCCTCCGGCGGCCTCCTCCTCTCCTCCATCGGCGACCTCCACCTCCTCCACCGGCGGCCTCCTCCTTTCCTCCACTGGCGGCCTCCTCCTCCAGCGACGGCCTCCTCCTCTCCTCCACCGGCGACCTCCTCCTCCTTCGACCCCCACCTCCAGCCAGTTTTTTCTAATTTGAAAAAAAATAATATGTGCCCCACAGAAGTTTGAGATATGGTTGGAGACTTCTGTGACGCATATTGGCAATATGTGCCATAAAAGATGCGACATAGAACTACACTTTAGTGGCGTGATAACGGTGATGTATCCCATATGCGCCACAAAAGTGAAAAATGGTGCGCCACTGATGAGCTTTTTCCTAGTAGTGTTTGGAAGGCCTTGTGGCTTCATTAATTTAAAGCTGGGCTTGGCTCAATTCTTTCGTCCAAACAACTTGATAAGAAAACGTTAATTTATAAGCCCACATAACCGATTTTGTAAAAACAAAACAGTCTCTATATTATGCCAAAATCTTTGGATGGAATATGTCCCTAAACTGACGAACTGGTAAAATTGTTTGGAGATCATCGTAGTATCATACTACTATAATTAGGGTTGCTGGGCGGGACGGGATGTGGTCGGATTTTCTTAACCCTAGCCGGTTTCTTCATGTTTCCTCCCCAAATCCGCAACGAGGATTCTGTTTTCGCGGGACTATGCGGGAGCAGGAGAAGAGTACTCCTACCTATATTTCTGAAAAATCCAGCATATGCATGTAGATATTTACAATCGTATTGTAGCTTCAGTATCCTAATATTATATCACCTGGAGAATGTATACACACGCAACAGCGACAAGAGTAAAACAGAAACGCTAGGAGCTGATGCCGTCCACGGGAGGCAAGGCTTGACCGTGACCTCAGACAAGCGGGCCTTCTCTCACCGCACGGTAACCCACGTCGAAAAATATCTCACAGACACGGCACGGCTACGATACTTTCTACTAGTACCTCGAACAAGCCTATCTGCGGGCCCACCGGTCACAAACACAAACCAATGGCGGGCGGCCCCCACCGGTCCACGTCACGCGATGACCACCGTGACGGCTGCAGCGTCGGCGCTACCCGGCCGCAAGCCGCGTCCGGTGGCGGCGGGCTTGGGCTTGGCGGCGCCGCTGAGCACCGAGTCCCTGCACGTGGGGCAGGAGTCGTGCGAGGCGAGCCAGGTGTCGACGCAGCGGACGTGGAACTCGTGGGCGCAGCGCGGGAGCACGCGCACCTTGTCGCCGTCCTCGAACTCGCCGAGGCAGATGGCGCAGACGTCGTCCGCCGGGGCCCCGGCGGACGCGGCCGCGCACGCGCCGTACACCTCGATGGGGAGGCTCCGGAGCGTGCGCTTCTTCAGCCCGCCGCGCCCCGACGCCGTCGCCTCCTCCCCGCCGCCTGCCTCCGCGGACGCGCTCATCCGCGCCCACTGGATGAGGTACCGCGCCAGCGAGTTGAGGCCCAGCGCGAAGAGCAGCGCGAAGAGGAGCGCCGCCAGGATGATGACCATGTTGGTGTCGAAGCTCGCGTCGCTGCCTCCGCTGCTGCTGAGCGCGCGCTGCGCCTCGCCCTCTCCGCTGCCCGGCGGCGGCGGCGGCGAGCCCGACTGGCCCATGTACCAGCTCAAGGACCTGGGGTGCTCGGCCATGGGTGATGCGAAGGCTGCGGCTCTGCACCTTCCTTCTCTTCCTCCTTCCTTGATGAAAAACGAAGATCGACCACGGGCTGCTGAGCCGCGGCAATTATGCACCGGAAGTGCAGGTGCGCCCGTGCAAGACCAGTCGAGCGCTTGTGCAAGGACGTGGACGTGGTAGCGGCTGCCCTACCGCTGCTGCTGCTGCTACTAATGTGGCACGCACGGTGGTGCACTTTATAAAACCAACTACTCGCATCCGTTTCGGTTCGGAAAAAGCTTGGAGCGAGTGCGAGCTAGACTAGAGTGACGGAGCCTTTTTTTTTTATCGGATAGATGGCGCTGGCGGAAACCAAGCCGTGGTGATCTGCCGCGAAATGTCCGGGGGACTTTATACAAAGATCTCGGGGGGAGGGGGGCTACCGGCTGTTGGACCGGGGGGCAGGGTAGGGGGGGTTCGGTTCCGGGTCACTTTGCCGTGGGTCCTCCCAAATGGCCGTGCACGCCCTTGGGCGGAGAAATATCTCGCCCGCTTTGCCGGTGCCACGCACTTGTTGGTTGTACGGTTGTGCTGGCTGGTACGAGACTACAAATGGGATGGCCACGCGCGTGCGCGCTGATGCGAACCCGCGTTCTTTTGTGTTGGAGGAGTAGCCTTATAGAATAGCCAGCGGCTGGAAAGACTACGCGCGCATGCACGGCCAAAGAGGAAGCATGTCACGATACCACGTTGCAAAGCGGCAGAACACTGTTTTGCATTTTTTTCTGCTCCCATCGAGCTGATGAAAGTGAATCTTCTAAGAGCGTCTCTAGCAGCAGACACCGTAAATCCCGATCCTTAAAGAACAGAATTTATCATGACCAAATTGTCCCCATAAGATAGTAACTTGACCTGCCAGCAACCCAATTTTCATTTAAATCAAGGCTCTACTAGATTCCATTCTATATTTTTTAAGTTTTCTATGATAAATTTGGTACCCCAAGGTATTTGAAAGGTAGAGATCCCGATTCACATCCAAAGATCTCTTTATATATGTGTTCCTCCTCTTAGCCTTATTGAAACAAAACAATAAACATGAAAAAAAATCTAGACTCACTAAATGGAACATTCTTTGTAGACCTATAAGGACCAGGGGGTCTTGGCATAGAGGTATTAAGACTTAAAAATATATGTTTGCTTAATAAGTGGTTGTTCAAATTATTAATCTCTGGTGTGGTAGGAAGTGTTGAAGGAGATATGCCCTAGAGGCAAACAATAAATAGGTTTATTATCATATCTTAAACAAACTCGGTCCCTAGTAGCCTTTATTTAACTAGTTTGTTGGGCAGCCGATGATCGAGGTTTCCTGATCATGGTGCATTTATGCCAGTTGACAACAAAGTCGTGTCATTAGAGAATGATATGATGGACATTATTCACATAAGTATTTCAACGTGATCTAGTCACATGGTTCATTGTTGTAGTAATTAGAAACGAAGTGACCTTCTCCTTAGATTGTGAGATCATATTAATCATTGTCTCCAGAGGGATGCTTTGATCATATTAACCATCATGTCCGTAACTGAGTGGCCATAAAAGTGTGTACTAGGTATTCCGAATGAACAATTGAGGCCTATGTATCGAGATCAGGATTTATCCACCTGTGTGACAGGAAGATACACTGAGCCCACTCGGTAAGATTGCATCCGACAAATTGTAGCTAGGTCATGAGGATACAATATCACGATAATGAGTTAAGTAGACTTGTCGGTAACGAGATTAGTATGGTGATACTAAAGATCAAATCTCGGACAAATAATGTATCGAAGAGACAAAGGGAATACGACACAGAGTTTATGGTTCGAACACGATAGAGTCTCGTGGAATGCATAGGGGTCATAATGGACATCTCGGTCCCGCTATTGATCATTGATCAGAGAGAAATATCGATCATATCTATGCCATTACCGAACCGTATGGTAACACACTTAAGGGTCTAATGACGTTCTAAGATCGCTATGGAACCGAATGGATCACCAATGAGAAAGAGAGATTGGAAATGTTCCGAGAAAGAATTGTCGTAATAGTTCCGAAGAGGGTTCGAAGATGTTTGAAAGAAGGAAAAGACCGAAAGGTATTTCGGATAAATGGCAATTTTATAAATATGCATTTGTATATATTAATTATGAATTAATATACATTTACTAAATATTTTAAATTAATATTTATGGGGCAACTTCCTGCATTGGGACAAATCCCCGGAGGGAAATATACCAAGAGAAAGCCACCCTAGAAAACAATAGCCACAACAGCTGGCCCACCCCAGGCACCGCCTTGCCGCTTGTTCGCTGCTAGGCTAGGGCGTGGTGGCCCATCCGACCACTTCTTAGCCCAGCTGTCTATGCACTCCTTTGCCTTTTTCTTTTAGTCTCACATTGGGACTTGAAGGATGGACGTACCCATTTCCCCCCTATATAATAAGGCCTATGACCGAGGGAAAAAGACACATAAAGATAAAAAGAAATTTTCTAAGGCTATTTTTCTTAGGAATTTTCCCTCTTTCTGAGTTGATTCTTACTAGTGCGGTTCCACGAAAGGACCACGCATGGGAGAGTCAACACCAGCGGCATGCCGTCGCCTGCTAGATCCCGGTTTTAGGGGGTCTACTTCTGTATCCCGGCTGGATCAGGGAGAACAGGAGTCATCGCTAGACACCGTATGTGTGTGATACCTCGGATAGCTCTGCCACTAGTGGCGTCGGGGCTGTCGTGCAAGGACTAGGGGAGACGAGCGAGGAGCTTCGAGACATCGAGGTCGGCTACGATCGTCTACTTTGTCCATGTTTTTTTTCGGGACGTTAATCGCGTTGCGATCTATAAGGGTATGTAATCGTAACCTTATCCCATTATTACATTAACTAATAGATATATCTTGGACTTATGGTGTGTTATAACTAGGAAAATTTTGTGTTTTGCTCTATGAACCCCTTCATGTGTTACATAACAAATACCTCAAAAATAAAACATTGACTCAGGTTGAATTTAAACCAAGTGACTCGACGTTTCGGAAGGGCTTGATGTGAGTTAAAAGAGTGTTCTTTAATAGGGGCCATTTCATGGTGGAAAATATTAGAAGTACGAGATTTTTGGAGGATGTTTAGTTCGGAGATATGCCTTTAGCTCTATAATATGCATATTTATATAACAATGTAAATACAAAAAATGTTTTATTTGCATATGTTTTAACTCACTTCCCATTGAATATTAGTTTTAGAAGAACTTTAACGGGTAATAATGGGATATCATGGTTGGTGGTTATAGATATTTATGATGAACCTCATAGATTTTTTTGGAAGCTTACTTCCTCAGTATTTTCTTGGTTAAATCAATGTGTGCTCAATGTGTGCAAATCTGATGGATGACTAGCAGGCTTTTCCTCGAAAATACCTTTGAAAATAAAGATCCCATTCAAAATAAAAATATTTATGTGGTTCCTTAATAGGAAGGTGTTGCTTACTAAGGACAACCTTGCTAAGAGAAGATGGACTAGGAGTACAAAATGTTGTTTTTGTGATTCTGAGGAAACCAAAACCATTCAACATTTATTTATTTCTTGTACTTTCCACAAATTGTTTGGCGTATTGTATATTTTGCTTTTAATGCTCCACCACCAGCTAATGTTACCAATATGTTTGAAAATTGGTTGAATGAGATTGATAAGATCATTAAGTATAGGCCAGAGCATGGGACCTTGCGGCGCTCCATGTGGTGGTGTCTAGCTCTTAGGGTGTGATTTCGTGATAATGTGTGACGTTTCTTAAGCTTTAACTAAGAAAATTTCCGGTCGATGTTTTGAGAAGCGGAATTTTAATATAGTTTAGAAATGGGTTTGGGCTTATATTTTTTTGGAAGGTTACAAGCTCGAAAGTTATTTTTTCTTACTTAATTAACTTCTGCAGGTTGGTGACTGTTGCTCGCGGTCAGCTATTAGTCCACGTGGGTTGATATACCAATCATGTCTAAAACTTGCTAGATAACTTAGCCTGATAACATGTCTGTTTTACCATCTTTATATGATATGATGCAAGGTCTTATTTATTAGGCTGTCGACTCATTTGTATTGGTATTTTGATGTTGGGAAACAAAATATTTTACGCTCTTTCTTCATTTCTTACCATGTCATGTCACAAATATGCTTAGTTGACATTGAAAAAACATGCATGCTATTATCTAAATTATTCTCACTCACTACAGGAATGGGAAGCTACGTCGACGGCCAAACGCCGAGGACGTCGGCGTAGCCATCATCTAGGCCAGCTCCGCTAAGCAGCCGTCGGCGTAGAATTGCCCTCGGCATATCCTATGCTACGCCGACGGCTACACTCGGCGTAGCATACGCCGACGGCTGCACTCGGCGTAGCTATTTTTTATTTTATCTCATTAAACTTTGAAAAATCATAACTAAATTATTCTAATTCGGAAAAATACAAATAATATATCAAAATTTGCAGAAAAATAAGACCTATCTATCTACACTCAAATATTACACTTTTGTAAATAAAAATTAAGTAAAACATAAAATATTATATATAGTTTAAAACGGGCATAAAAAATTCAAAAATGATCGAAACAATGCGAAACCTTCGCGTGGTGTTATATTATGTGACATAGTTAGAAGGAAAAATATCAAACTTCGTATATTGATTATGTCTCAAAGAAACCTTCACAAAATGACCTATCTCATTCGAGGTTTCTTGGCTTTCGGATTAAATGACCAATGTTATGGCTAGAATCAAGGCATGTTTTGTGATAATATGCCCATATTGTGCATACGTGTGCATCATAGGATGGCGAACAATGTTGCAGGAGAAAGCTTTCCTTTTTGTCGCACCAAAAAGGCATTTTCTATTTTCCGAGCATAAAAAACGGACGGTTTATGAAGCAACCACCAAATGGCTAATTCAAAATACTACCACCGCATTTTACAAAAATAATAGAGCACCTTATATGAACAAAGTCCCAACAGGGGGATCCGAAACCTTTCCATCCACCTTTGGTAAAAAAGACAAATTCCTGCCGAATCGGTAGGAAGTGGGTCAGATATGAACTACAAGTACATGATTCGATGCTCATGTTTTTTTATAAAAATCATTTTTAGGTTCACAATATGCTATTTTATCAAAGATCCAATGCAAGTTTAGCAAGGCTCGGCCCCGAGCTAAGAATCTTCATGCCCGCCGTTCGACAAAGTTTGACGATAGTTTAAAACGGGCATAAAAAATTCAAAAACGATCGAAACAACGAAACCTTCGCGTGGTGTCATATTATGTGATATAGTTATAAGTAAAAATATCAAACTTGATATATTAATTATGTCTCAAAAAAACCTTCACGAAATGACCTATCTCATTCGAGGTTTCTTGGCTTTCGGGTCAAATAACCAATGTTATGGCTAGAATCAAGGCATAGTTTGTGATAATATGCCCATATTGTGCATACACATGCATCATGGGATGGCGAACAATGTTGCAGGAGGAAGTTTTCCTTTTCGTCGCACCAAAAAGCCATTTCCTATTTTCCGAGCATAAAAAACGGACGATTTTGTGAAGCAACCACCAAATGGCTAATTCAAAATGTTAACACCATATTTTATAAAAATACTATACCACCTTATATGGACAATGTTCCAACAGGGGTATCCGAAACCTTTCCGTCCACCTTTGGTGAAAAAGACAAATTCCTGCCGAATCGGTGGGAGTGGGTCCGATATGAACTACAAGTACATGATCCGATGCTCATGTTTTAAAAAAAATCATTTTTAGGTTGAAAATATGCTATTTTATCAAAGATCCAATGCAAGTTTAGCGAGGCTCGGCCCCGAGCTAAGAATCTTCATGCCCGCCGTTTGACAAAGTTTGACGATAGTTTAAAACGGGCATAAAAAATTTAAAAACGATCGAAACAATGTGAAACCTTCGGATGGTGTCATATTATGTGACATATTTATAATAAAAATATTAAACTTGATATATTGATTATGTCTCAAAAAACCTTTACAAAATGACCTATCTCATTCGAGATTTCTTGGCTTTCGGGTCGAATGACCAATGTTATGGCTAGAAACAAGGCATAGTTTGTGATAATATGCCCATATTGTGCATACACATGCATCATGGGATGACGAACAATGTCGTAGGAGGAAGTTTTCCTTTTCGTCACACCAAAAAGCCATTTCCCATTTTCCGAGCACAAAAAACGGACGATTTTGTGAAGCAACCACCAAATGGCTAATTCAAAATGCTACCACCATATTTTACAAAAAATACTATACCACCTTATATGGACAATGTCCCAACAGGAGTATCCGAAACCTTTCCGTCCACCTTTGGTGAAAAAGACAAATTCCTGCCGAATCGGCAGGAAGTGGGTCTGATATGAACCAAATAGATAATTAAAAAAGGAGGGTTTGTGATTAGTTGATATGGATATCATATTTGGATTCCTGTCATTTTTCTGATCAATTTAGACATATTATTTGTTAAATTCCGATTTATAAATTTATAGATATTAATTATTCCATATTAAATAGAAAAATACAAAAAAGTAAAATTATTATATTTTTATTTGAATTCAATAATATTTTTACTTATTCATTAATGTTTACTTAAATAATTGTTTGTAATTTCAAAAAATACAAACATGTGACATGTTGATATAAGGGTTAATAGGATTGATATCATAGTATTGACAACAATGTATGAATTACTTTGCGGAAACAGATTCTGAAGAAATGAGTAAGTTAAGCGTGCTGAAGCTGGAGTAGTATTAGGATGGGTGACCGACCGGGAAGTTCGACCAAAACTGCAATTTAATTAAATATTAAGTATAGTTAGTGTTAAAAATGTTCAAAGTGAGAGATTAACGAGTTAAACAATTCAAAGATTCAAAAATTGAGAAAAAAAATAAAATTAAAAACTTTTATTTTTTAAAATAGAATGTTTTTGCAACCTGTCGACAAGCTATGCCGATGGCCGCTATGCCGAGGGCATTGCCCTCGGCGTAGCATACGCCGACGACATTTTGATACGCCGACGGTCTCTATGTGCTCCGCCGAGGGAGCCCTTTGCCGAGGAGGCTACGCCAAAGACAGCCATCGGCGTACCATACGCCAAGGGTATTTTAGCCTACGCCGACGGCTTTTTGCCCTCGGCGTAGCGCGCACGTCCTGTAGTGACTATGACTAGTCCAGCGGACAGTGTACTTTGTGCACAATGTAAGCAACCAGATGAGTGAAAAATATCTGAGTTATCAACCCGCCGTTTTTATGGGTTTTTCTTATATGTATTGTTGTTTTGTCGTGCAGCTCGTTTAGTCGGAGATTCAGATAAGTGCGCATGCATCACTGGATCAGCTCCTGACACCACGCAGATCTTCAACAATGTTTGTCTAATCTATCCCTGCTCCCATAAGAATCATAAGATGCACTAACGAAAGCTTCAGTTTATTCACCTACCAATATGCCGGTGACAGATCGTGTGTGCGGGCTGGATGCTTTTCTCAATGCCGAGCGCAAGAAACGAATCCTTATCTCTTAACTAACTCCGGCTGTCACACTCCTAACACGTAAAGCGCCAATACAAAATGATCAAACCCTTGAAAGATCCTACCTGCGGTGGTAGCGCTAAGGCCTGCATGCAGAAACGCACAGTACATCATGATGAAAGATCAACAGCATTGTTATATACAGGTTACAAGTAAACAAAGTTGGAGATAACTTACTGAACAGAATGATTCATGAACCTTATTAATTTGTTCGATCTCATAACAAAGTAAAAAAAAAAGGCAGCATAAGGGGCATGCACGGTTCTACGACCACCATTTGTTGATACTGTCATTAAGCCTGTGCAATCCCGGTTTAACCGGTTTGACCAGTTTGATTCCAAATGTAAATTTGATTAACCAAGAAAATTAACCATGCAACTCAGCATGTAGTCTAACTAGTAATCTTCCATAAAACATTAGGAGCATCACATTTTCGAAACTTATGGATGAAAAATGGGAATAACCAAAGCTAAATTTAGACTTAAGACTTTTCAGTTACATTATATTCAATTTGACAATATAGAAATTGGGCGCCCCAAAATGGATAATTCAATATATGGAGCGAATCGGGTTCAAATATTATATTTATTAAGGTTTTAAAAAACCGTATACCTGGTTTGAACTTTAATTAACAATCACAATTTTGTAGTATAATTTGGATTATGAAAATTTCTAGGAATAAGTATGTCTATGAGTGGGATATGAATTTATCAATATGTACCAAAACATACTATGTCTTTTGTGACATGGTGACCACACGATCTCCGACTAATGCATTGCAAAAGATTACATTTGGGATGTATTTGTCAAGCTGGTGGTGACCTTTTAAGGCCCCCTTTTTTTCAGCTTGTAGAACTGATTTTAGCTCAAAATCTGCAAACGCTAAAAAGAAGGGTCCAGCTTCAAAAACGCTTATTTCCACCGAGAATCATAAAGGTACGTCAATCGAGAATCGGCCAACGACCGGATTGTGAATGGTTTCCCGGATTCTCCACCTTGGACCCAAAGGGTATTCCCAGTTACCCCTCGTGTTGGTACTATTTACATGAGATTGCCACCAAAGGGAAATTGAGGAAACAAAGGGGGAAATTCTAACGATCAGCTGCACCACACGGCGGCACTTGCTTACCAAAAACGTGCGTCGGGTCACACGCGAACGCAGCGGCCGTACGTATACGTATTTTTCCTACCGGTACCGTGTACACAGTTCAATACGTTTAGGGGTATTGTAGATATTTCACAGTTTAGCACGTTTGGAATCCCAAATTTCATAAGTCAAAAAGAAGGGAAGATTGTAGATTGTGTGAGGCTTTCCCCACCACAGATTCTTCCAACAATCTTTCAAAATTCAGCTTGTCTAGAATCATAAGCTGAAAAGAAGGGGGCCTAAGTGGGTAAATTTTTTGTATTATCTCCAATGGCTCATCTTACCTTGTTATGGTTCTTATTTTGATGTAGATGTGTCACAACTTAAGGTTTGCTTATTTGTAAAATGATTTTGACATGAGCCATTCGGTTTATGTTAAAAAAATCAACTTGACACACATCTGCATCAATTTTTAACTATCTCCTATGATATAGAGTATGTATAGTTTATCCCCATTTCAGATCACTTTTTTATAACACATGTACACAGATACGAACATGATCGCAATGGCATTTTTTAAGGTATGGAAAGGTAAGTGGGCTTACGCCCATCTACTAGATATTTTCTGAAATCAACCGTCGTTTTCTACCATCCTAGCATCTTTGTTCAATCAATAAACGATTATATATAGCGAGTGATCTTTTTTGTTGTACTTGCTCTGTTTTATATTATAAGATGTTTTAACTTTGTAAAGGTAATGTATCTACACGTATTTTAGTGTGTAGGTTCGAAGAGGTTCACTCTAAATCTTCATACTAAAAGATGTCTAGATACATTACATTCACAAACGTAGAACATCTTATATTTTTTGAAACGGAGGGAATACAAAATAGTGTGATGCTAGCGGCTTGGTATTGTGAATGTGATTGTTATGTAAGATACTTTTTAGTTTACATAAAAAGGCTACGTGGCTATTGAGATGTACCCGTACATTTTGTATTCTTTATCTTTTGCCATCCTAAAGCTACAAATATTTTCCGTTGACCAAACCTCACACCATTGCGGATCGGTGATGTATTCATGCATACTATAAAATGTGATATTTTGGGTGTGTGTATGTTTGCAGGCCAAGATACGTCAATATACCGAGTCCATGTTAATTTACAATATAGAAACTAATATGGATTGAAAATCTTGTACTTTGAAATTGGTATGTCCAAATTGACCACTTGGTGGTCGATGAAGATATATGTATATTCACCATAGCGATAAAAAATGTGGGGAAAAGATTGTTATCGGCACAATTTTGGTTTTTCGCCTTTCCCGCTATATTGCTATTGCAATTTCGCTAAGTCATTTCCCGTTGGAGAAGTGCTGATGGCAGGACAGACGATTCCCCATCAGCTTGTTGGACGGGAACAATGGCATCAAATCTTGCTGGGAATGAAACATCGCTCTCTCCCAAAGAAGTATTGAAGGGCTACTAGTGGTAGTGAGCTATGCTATGTGGGGGCTTTGGAAGGAGAGAAATCGCATAATCTTCAAAAATATAGCTTTGAAATCTGTAGAGGCTGCTTTATTAATAGTAGTAGTTCACTAGGAGATGACGTGGAGGGCACTTGCCTTCTCATCAGGACTGTGGTGATGGGCCTAGTCTCTTTGCCTGCTAGAATTGATTTGGCTAGCTCCATAATTTTTTTCTTTTGTTTTGCTCTTGTAATTATACTTTGCTTTCTATTTATTCGAATGGTGGAACCGGTCCCCCCCTCCCCCAAAAAAAACAGGCTGCTTTATCGTGAGTAAGCACACATCTATCTTTGAGATGTATTTTCTGCCATGTTTACTCACGTGCCCGCTTTTTCTGTTGTTGCAGGCACGTGAGTATACGTGTAGGTTTTTTTAAAGAGAGTTTTATTAATTGAAGACAAAGTTACACTCAGAGTCTATGATCTTAGCAATCTCTGTGGGAGAATTCCTGAGACATGTGGCTGTTCTATTTTGTACTTTACCTAGTTTTGCTAGTTCATGACTAGCGCCATTTGCTGTCCGATGAACTTTGGCCACTTTTATTCCTCTCTCTCTCGTAGTAATTCTCGAATAACTTGGATTCTTGACGCATGTATAGAATAATTGGGAGTGTTTTCCGTTATCAGATGAATTGCCTCAAAGCAATCAGTTTCAACGATGATTGGAAGTGCCAACCAGTTCAGTGCGAGTGCCAGACCTTCTTCAAGAGTCGCTAGCTCAGATTCCGTCGCATCTGTACAGCTCTTTAGCCTCCTTGTAGCAGCTAGAATCACTGCCCCGTTATCATCCCGCAACAGCATGCATGTCCCTGCCTCATGTGCATTGATAAAAGATCCATCAGTATTTAGCTTAACCATACCTGATGGAGGAGGGATCCATTTGATCACGTTTTTCTGCCTCCCATCAGACGATTTATTAGTGCATGTGAAGCCGAGTTTGTGCACCACTACCGCCTTGCCTTTGGCAGGATCGTCAAGTGGCCTCTGTCGTATAATCAGTAAGGAGTCCAAATAACTTGCCAGGAAACGTCGCGACCCTTCGACTGAGGGCATAGGTTTGTCATGTGTTAATTCATTGTGCACATGCCAGTTACGCCACAAGATCATCAGCGTCATTGCTCGTTGGACCTCCGGTATTTTGTTCAACAGCTGTAGAAGCCATTCCGTTCCAGTATCTGTGATCACCTCCTCGCTCGGCAGGGGCCACATCATGCGCATAGCCTCCCAGAGGTTCCTCGACGGCGTGCATTTTACTAGTGCATGGAAGATGTCCTCGCTAGCAGTACCACAGATTGGGCAGATGGGCACCATTTTCATACCACGGCTATACATGTTGCTCTGGGTAGGCAGGGAATTTGTTGCAATTTTCCACGCAAAGTTTCGAACCTTTGGAGGCACAGGGCACTGCCATATCAGTCTCCAGATGGGTCGCTCCCCCTCCGGTCGTACACTAGGCCGAGCTTGTAGGCACTGCTTACTGAAAACACACCCCGGCTATCAGGCTGCCAGGCAATAAAGTCCTCTGTATTTCGCCGAGAGGGAACAATCTTCATAATCGCCTCAGTATCCTCTTGGCTAAACCATCTCAGCAGCAGCGCTTCATTCCATGTACCACTAGCATCCAAAAAATCAGCGACCCATTTGAGGCGACACCTACCTTGTCTTGAGAAAGGTTGGTACATTGTTTTCCTTGGGATCCACGGATCACGCCATACCCGGATGTTAGCCCCATTACCAACTCGCCATATGATCCCTTTCTTCAGCAAAGCAAGTCCGTGTTCAATGGCCTGCCAGGTGGCTGATTGGTTGCTCGAAAACACCGTGTCCAATATAGATCCATTAGGGTAGTACTTTGTTTTCAGGACCTGCGCACATAAACTATTAGGATTTTGCAACAGCCGCCATGCTTGGCGAGCTAGAAGCGCCTGGTTAAAAAGTCTTAGGTCACGAAAACCGATTCCTCCTCTGTCTTTGCTTCTCATCATCTGCTCCCAAGACATCCAGTGTGTCCTACGCTTACCATTCTCCTCACCCCACCAGTAGTTCCTTATCATTTTTGTTAGATCATCACATAGACCAAATGGTAGCTTGAAAACCCCAATTATATAAACTGGCAAAGCCTGGGCGATTGATTTAATAAAAACTTCCTTTGCAGCTTGTGTTAGGTGATTATCTCCCCATTCCAGCAAGCTTTTAGCTAGGCTTGATCTGAGCGATTCAAACTTGCCTTTGTTCATACGGCCTTGCGGCGTTGGCAGTCCTAGATATTTAGAATCCAGAGCTTCTTGTTCCACCTGGAGCACCTCCTTTACACTGGTACGTACAGATTCCGGGCAAGAAGTACCAAAGAAAATGGAGCACTTTGCTGGGTTAATCAACTGTCCCGTACTCATTGCATAGTTCTGTAAGACATGTTTAACTCGCTGAGCTTCTGCAGCAAGCTTTAAAGAATAACAGACCGTCATCGGCAAACAAGAGATGTGAGATACCGGGCGCCCTTGGGCAAATCCTAACAGGAGTTAAATCATTATTATGGATTTCCTTTTGTAGAAAGGCTGACAGGCCATCCTCCACAAACAGAAATAAGAAGGGTGAAAGGGGGTCACCTTGTCGTAGGCCACGAGAAGGCGAAAATGAGTCCAGAAGGGTGCCATTGAATTTTACCTTATAACTCACCGTGGTGACACACAACATTATCCAGTCAATCCACCGGTGGGCGAAACCCATTCTTTGCATCACTTTCTTAAGAAAACCCCAATCCACTCTATCATAAGCTTTGGACAAATCCAGTTTATAAGCACAGAAATTTGCATCTTGGTTTTTGTTGTGATCCATAAAATGCAAGCATTCGAAGGCGATTAAGGCATTATATGTTATGAGACGACTAGGAACGAAAGCACTTTGGTGTGAAATAAGATCACCTAGGATGGGTCGAAGTCTATTGACTAAACATTTAGCTATCACTTTGTACAAAACTGTGCACAGGCTAATAGGGCGGAAGTCTTTAAGCGTCTCCGGAAAATCCATTTTCAGAATTAAGACAATTGCCGTATCATTAATACCTTCTGGCATTTTACCGGTGATGAAAAATAGCTTGACTCCATTGATAACCTCCTTCTTGATGGTATCCCAGTTTCGTTGGTAGAATCTAGCAGGAAAGTCATCCGTGCCTGGGGCTTTTAGTGGCCCAATTTGAAAAAGTGCGTCACTTTTTTTTTCATCTGTAAAATCCTGGCACAAACTATCATTTCATTTGCATAGTCACCTTTTCCTGAAACAGGGAAGACACATTAGTAGCATTTAAATTCTGGTCTCTTTGAAACAGCTCCTGAAAATACGTGTAGGTTGAGTACACGACTAAAAGGATCATACGGGATTCGGATAGGTTACGAAACAAATAGGTATTAAGTTTTTGCTGTCAAAGTTTGAAAAAAAAAAGGAAGACGCCGAAGCAAAAATGTCTAAACTTTCTATATGGATCTCGTTACGAACTTACTCACGGAGAGGCCACTTATATGAGTCAATAAAAAACTCCTTCAGCGAAAAATTGGCTTGCTTCCTTTACATGTTTTGATGTTCGGTAATTCTTCAGGCACATATATCTTCGTGAAGCGATTCTAAAAACGATTGATATTGGACATCTACATCTGAGAAGATGTAAAAGTGGCTCTGCAGATATGCCCGACTAAACAGGACGGGTCTGTCTAGCCAGGTTCCCGATTTGACTGGACCATAGTGACAGTCTAGCGAAAGTAAAGAGAGACGGAGATCAACCGATATGCGGTCGTGTCAGGCAGGGACACGCTGGCATGGCCGACTAACAAAAAGGCCCAGAAAAAAGAAGCGCACGCAAAAGTGCCAAAAAGGAACGAGAGTCTCCCATGGATGATGATCCCACCACTAAGCTCTGCGATCGGAACGGGCGTGTTTAAGGATCACGCGCAGGTCGCGTTCTCGGCAGATTATTCCGCACGAACGAACTCAGGCTGCACAGCAGCTCCGGCGACGAATGTAGTCGCTTCTGGTCAATCAACTTTCGTTTCGGACAGAGACGCTCAACTTGCTGTGATCCGTTTGGATTAGGAGATTAAATCCGGTGGATCTCGAGTCGTGATGGATGGACGTCTTATTCTCGATCGGCCGCGCCGAGAGACCTTCACGTCGGTCTCACTCACGCATGCCGTGCGTGAACGGGTCTTCTCTCCCCGAGCAGCGACGGCAAAACCTATCTGCTCAAATTAAAAGCTCACCGTCGCTTCAATAAAACGGCCCACGAAACGATGATACACAAAGAAAGGACAGGCTTCGCACCAGCACGGCGTTAAGGCGAATTCCTGCGCTGTCAAAGACATTACTGATCGGCATGTGCCATGGGGCCTTCACCTTGATGACAACAATTCAGTGCCATTGACAACGTCCTTCGCCCCTGTACCGGCCGGGTACAACCTACAAGAAACATTCGAGTAGCCGATTACTACAAGTTTTGCGTACAATTTTTTCTTAAACAACCGACACGAGCTATGACTTCTCATATAGAAATAGAGAAAACCGATCACTGTACTAAGGCAAGTGCTATGCGTCCCCCGGACGATGGGGACTTCCCATCGTCCTGCTTTCCGTGCTGACACGTGTCCATTTGCTGTAAAACATCCCGCTTTGCTACATATGTCCCGCTTTTGCGTTCGAAGCAAAAAAACGGTTCGTTTTAGAAATAGAACGTCTCGCCGGAGACCTCGCAGGAGACCATGCAGCAAAAAAATTGTGCTAATATAGCAAAAGCGACTTTGCCGGAGATATCGTCGGAAAACTGGCTGGTGATTCTCGCCGGAGACCTTGTAGCAAATAGTTGACACTATTGTAGCAAAACCATAAGACGGTTGTAGCAACAAAGTTCTTCTAATGTAGAAAAAAACCTACTTCGCCGGAGACATCACCGGAGAATTTAGCCGGAAGACCTCTTCGGAGAACCTGTAGCAAAAAATTTATGGTATTGTAGCAAAACAAAAAAACAGAGATAGCAAAAAATATATAGTTATGCAGCAAATCCACAAACGCGACCCGCACTGTCGGGACCGCCTGTAGCAACTCCGTCTGCCTTCGGTAGCAACACCGTCCGCCGTCGGGACCAAAGCCGCCCGTCGTCAGTAGCATCTCCCCGTGGCAGAACCTCCATCCCCCATCCATGGCCTTTTATCTCGCCCCCGTTCTCTATCATCGGCCTAGCCTCCGCATCCATGGCGTCCTCCCCTTGTTGCACCTGCCTCGCGGGGCTCACGGCCGGCATGAGGTGCCAGGCCTAGGGCAGCCTACCCTTGTTGCTCCTGCCGGCGACAGGGGAGGCGAGTGCTCGTGGCTGGGAGTAGCATGGGCTCGGGCGCGCGACGGCGGTGGCAAACATGTCTGCTGCGAAGAGAGCCCGGAAGGCGGTGTCGGTCGGCAGCGGGCGGCGGCGACGAGCGGCGGGAGCGGCGGCGACGAGCGGCGGCAGTGGTGGGCAGCGGCGCAAGTCAGCAACGGCCAGCAGCGACGGATCTCAGAGACGGTTTCACACAGAAAAAGGGAAGAAAAAAAGGGGAAGAGATAAGGTGAGGCCCGGTCGCGTGGAGCGTGTTGTCAACCCGGACGATGGCATCGTCCAGATGATAGCTATCATTTTCCCTGTACTAATGGGGCATGTTTATTTGCCGACGGACCATGCCAAAACCGCCGTAATAGAACTTTAAAAAAACTAATCTGGCTCAACTTGGATAGCTGGCACGTAGCAGACAAAAACTCGCTCTGGCTGGAGAATGTCCTCTAACAGATGTCACCTCAAGGTAAGTTAGCCTTCGTCTAGTGAAGATCTTGTCTAGCCAAGACCGTGCTATTCCTTTTGACGAGGGATATGCTGTTGTTCATTCCACGGCTTCCCATCAATAAGGTCCTCCCACCATTCCGAGTTAGAAGGGATGCCCTAGACAGGCGTCACGATATATGCATTAGTTAAGGTTTGCGCCTTGTCCCAGATGGTCGAGGTGAAATGGTAGTCTTTCAACAGGTCAATAGTAGTTTTCAGACATTATTGACGGTTCCTTTTCTCATGGTCTTTTTATACTTAGTATTAGCACCCGACGTACATATAGTTTTTCATGAGAAGCAAAATCAATAAAAGGTTGCAAAATGGGGCAGCGTGGTCAAATTACTATGCATGCGGATTCAGAAAGCTACAAGTAGCCTCTGCAGTCGACACATGTCATGCCACGCTGGAAAAGCAGACACGATAGACTTGCAGGAAACCTCCTAGGGATACACGAATTCACATAACGGTCCTCACATCCATTAGATTACATATTCCCCTCGTTCCTCACATCGAGTCTCGAATACCTAACCCTAGGTCCACTCCCCATGGCACACGACAGCATAACTGCAATGGCTACAAATGGCGGCCAAGTGCGAACGTGGTGTGGATGGTGTGGTGGGATCCGGTGGCGGAGATTTGGGATCTCTACCTCTAAGGCAATTGGCAAGCTGAAGAGTGTTCTCGAGGATGCGACGGACAGGGGTGACACTGGAAGGATTGGAGACGAATCTAGCGAGGACTAGGAGGTGATAGAAGTGGCATACTTGGATCTTCATTGTCTAGTGAAGGTGACCTTTTGAACTTACTTAGTTTTAAATTTGCCGAACTAAATTTGAATGCACTGTTCTAAACTTGCTGAACTGGATTCGAATGCACTATTCTGAACTTGCTCAACCCAATTCTGATGTTGTAGTATCCTTAATAAATGAAGTAGTGTACCGAAGAAATGAAGCCGTGTATTGAAGAAATGAAGCCCTTACAGTACGAAGACTTGAAGGAGAAGTCTAATTGTATGGATAAGATATTGCTAGAGAAATTGCTGAAGAAAACCTCATGTTGAAATAAGAGGTTGCAGAGGTGAAGTGTGTGATCGAGAAGATAAAATCATAGAATAAAATGAGGACAAAAAAGCATTTGTGTGAGATTGCAGCATGGATAGAAAAGATATAGCATTTCTGCTATTTTTTGCTGCATGTATTGTGTATACATTGTTTCTTTGTTGGTTAGGGGCTTGGTCTAAGTAGAATTAGCACGTATTGGAGTAATTAGCTCACTTAATTTGGCTAGTTTATGTGCCATGGTGATGTAACATTAAGTGAATTTTTTATGATATATAGTGGAGATTCTTGTGCATCTTTATCTGAATTTTATATGTAACAAAGTGGTACAATTTTCTAAGTGCATATTTGCATTGTTTAGCTTGTGTTTGCATATTAACTTCATGTGTAGTTCTTATCTACTTATTGCAGTGCTCTCTCTCGGATGATAGACATAAGACATGGCAACAACATAAGTTTATCGAAGAAGGTTCGCTGGTTCAAGATCAAAGAATGAAGGGGAGGAGGATGCAACATCTAGGGGCATGTCTCAGAAGAGGGAATTTCAAATGTATGAAATAAGGATCCAACAGTAGACAAAGAAGACAGAAGGAGCAGGTAGGGGCCTACAACAGCTTAGAGAAGACATTGTGTATGCTTCAGTCATGGCCTTGTCTACTCCATCAACTCCAGTGAGGCCAGGTATGCCCATAATGCATGAGCTCCCTCATAGGGTAGATGACTTTCATCCTAGGGAAGCGTCAAACAATGCAATGATGTAAGGGAGGTAACATGGTGGACACGAGTATGTTCTGCCAAATATGGTGTGTACAAGACTAGTTTCTGACACGACCGATGCGTTTTGTGCAATTTTAAAAGAAATATCAGTAATTTCATGAAGAAAATCACCAAGCAGAAGAAGGAGAACATGTGACATACGTACTGGTATTGATATGTTGTTGATGTTGGTTTAATATAGAACATGTAAGATCTGTACCGCTATTAAGGTTGTGTGTTGTCAACCTTAATGTATGTGTAAGTTTGTACTAGAAGTGGATGAGAATAAATCGGTGTATGAAAATAAAATCAATGTTATGGAAAATAATAAATGATGAATATCCATCCAACCAACACAACAAATAATTTAGTTTACAAGAATAATTCAGTTTATTTGTTTGACGGCAAGTTCACTCATGAACTAGGACTTGCGGTACATAAGATAATAAATTCATATTTGAACTAAGCCAAAAAAGTATTCATATTTGGCAACCAATATTGTTTCATATTGGTGCATTTTGAGTAAGAATCGCCTCTTTAGGAGTTTCTTTAGCCATATATTCATTCAAATCGGGCATCTTAGCTCTGCCTCTCATACTCTTTCACAACTATGTACAACACAATAGTTTCCCACTGCCATTGCTTTAGTCATGGTATCCTGAGATGCCTTTATGAACCATGTGCAGATCCATGTTGCACACTCTCCCAAGAACACAACATAAACCTTGTTTGCTCACTTATAACTTTGCTCACCTTCACTCTTTCATTTATATATTGTATTTTATTTCACTTTCGAGCTCATTCATACAATAAAAGACCACGCCAACATTGAAATATGTAGTTCCATGTCAACTTCTGCATTGAACATTTTGAATTTGTACTTATCCTTCTGCTCTTTCTCTTTTGTCAGATGTAGAGCTTCACGGGTCATATCCAGCATCATCCTCTTCTTCCACCATCTCTGCAATTTCATTATGATCATTTACATCCATGTCAATAGTTGCTTAAAATGCCATTGCCACCATCCTTAGCATCAAAATCACTATCATAGAAATCAGAATTCGACTCCTCTCCTTTTTCTTCTTCCAACTCTTCCGTGCCAACTTCTTGTACTCTGCCCTCTTTGGGACTTCAATACCACTCCGATCATTCACAGCTACTGGCTGCTCCAGGCCCCATCCCACCATCACTATGATCATTAACATCTTCTGGATGCAATGGCCTTGCATTAAGAATTACATTGGCCTCAATCCCTTCACAAAATTTCCATGGTCAACTAAAATGGATAGTGATTTGTTATTCTTGGAAGCTATAATCATTGATACAATATCAACATCATTCTCAATGCAAACAAGTCCGTCACTGATTGCTTTGAAAGAAGTCAATAGTTCCTCCAATATAATCTATATCCCCATGCAATCGACAGAAAAAACCACTTTGCTCTATTGCCAAGGTAAACTTGTCAGGGTCGCCACCTGCAGTATAGAAATATGCACTTACCAATTCATCAAAAGAATTTACAAAAGTATTCAATAATCTAAACTGCACTGCTAAATTCACTAAGTCCTAGCAAGAATTTGTGTACAACTACTGCATGCTTTTTACATAATACGTGGACATTAAACATAGTTACCAAATATGCTTAATTCTTAATGTTTTGCTGCACAAAATATAGAAAAAAGACAATCTTTTTTCTGTCTTTGCCATGCAAAAACAGAGCAAAAACATGACACTCTCAATAGCATCGCTCACTACATCAGTGACCTCTATTGCAATAGTAACATGCCCAAACGTCGTTCAACACCAATCACAACTCAGAAATCGATGTCAAGATGGTACGCGAGGACCGCCTTCACAAGGGGGGGGGGGGGGGGGGGCTATCTGGCTAATTATTGGTACCAATCTCTCTGTTTGTCTACCGAAATCGTTCTATGATCATGGCAGCCAAGAACCCTAGCTGAACCCACAACAGACGGTGGAGAAAACCCTACAGAAACAAAGCAAAAGCAGAGGAGAAGCCTACCATAATCTAGCGCCTCCATATTTCATCTATGGTACAAAGGATCATCGGCCATGGCTGCTGCCGAGCCACGAGAGGTACAATGAGGTACGTGTCCTTGCTCATAAATACGTAAAAAATATGGTCTTCGTTTTATTCAATGTTTGTCCTCTGTCTTAAACCGACGAAAACATGACATTTCTCATTTTCTAGAGATTTGTTTTGCAAAAATTCAAATCCTACATGGCAGGTCTCGGACTGTTTGGACCAAACTAATAATAACCCTCAACAACTAGTTGTACCACACTGCACCATTTTGCAACTTGTTGTATGACTTTTTTTTTTTGCTCTTTATGGACAACTATCTACCTCTTTTCAAAATATTCCTCCTACGTCCTGACCTCATCTGTAGCCTGTGGTGGTTGGCGTGCTGCAGGGCCGGTGGTTGGCTCGTGGAAGGAGGAACTGCGAGCGCCTAGAGCGATGAAAACAAGCACCGCTGCGCCTCTTGCATCGAGGCTGAAATGCTGAACCAAACAACAAGCAGGGAAGATAGGCTCCGGGTTTTGAGTCGTAATATTTATGCTGAATCCGCCCATCCTTCTAAATGGCTTGGGCTAAGCCATCCTTGGGCCAGGCCAACCACATATAAGCGAAACGCTAGGCGGGTGGACTAAATGGGCTGATGCTTAGCTAACCGTATATGGCCGTATATGAGTCTAAACCACCGGACGGTAAGGCAGGCTCTAACGCCAGGCGAGAACTCCTCGGGCCAATATCCATGGCTAAGTTCAGCAAGAAAAATCAACATCCCTGGTTGACGTAGGAGGTACACTCATCTTTTTTTTTTTGAGAGGGAGATGCACTCATCTATGAGGGTTCTTTGGCAGTAGTGTGATCTGCGAATATCGAGAGAAAAAACATGTAAAATGCCACCGTTCCGGTAGGAAATTCCTTCAAGAGAAACAAAAGTGATAAACCGTGAGGATGCAACCTGCTGCTCCTATTGTCCTAGTGTTTTTATACTACAATTTATTATCTTAGTTTATAGTACTCGTGCCACCAACGGAAGCAGCTCATTTCACTGTGGTGACGGTTGACCCTTGTCCCGTTGTGATAAACCGCTGAGGATGCAAACCTACTGCTCCTATTGTCTTACTCCCTCCGACCTAAATTCTATAAATAAGTTGTCATAGATTTAGCTAGATTCGATTGTATCTACTTTCTCTATCCCAGTTTATAAGACTTATGCGTAATTTAGTATTAAACCCATCCTTACCTTGAAAAATTTAAGTCAATTAATTTGGATCAGACGGAGTAGTTTTTTAGACAATTTATTATCTTAGTTTATACTAGTAGTGCGTGTGCCCACCAACGGGAAGCAGCTCAGTTCACTGTGGCGACTGTCGACCCTTGTTCCGTTGTTCAGTAGTTCAGGAGTAGATAGTTGACGAGCAACACAGTGAAATTCGTTTCAAGCCCATCCGTTGATCCCTACTGAGGGAGTGAAATTCGTTTCACCAACTCAGTCTTCGACCCAGGTTTTTTATGATGAGCATTTCCCCACGTTACAAGATTCTTTTTGTGTTTCTAGTCTTCAATCCGCTAAATTTGAAAATTATCCACAGGGTCCGATGTCTAAAATTGAGACGCCAAACGTGGGTCTCAGTTTGATGACACAATGCTTCTCTCCAAGTCCTGTTCAACATTCTTACGAAGATATTGTTGCTTATGGGGGTATTCCGGAGAAGATGGCCAGTGGGTACGCTCGAGCGGGCGAATCCGAGCCCAACTGAATGCCGATGATACTCAATTGGAGAGAGACATGAAGATGGCGCAAAACCGCAATTCGCCAGGTTTGATCTCCCAACCCAATCTTTCAATTTTGAATATTTCCGATAAAGAGGTGGTGGATAGAGCTAGTAGGTTAGGGGTAGAGCTAGGGGAGTCTCCGCATACTGTAGCTTCTTCAGTTAAGATCATTAAGGAGGTTGAGCGGGAAAGAACTTTGGTCATTTTAAATCGTAAGAAAAGTTTGGAAGACAGTGATCCTAAGAGTCTTTTTGTGTCTAAAGTTTCGGGTTTATGCGATGATTTAGAGGAGGATGATCGACTGGGTTTAGAGGATGGTCATACGGACCATGCCTGCCATGACCAGGGCGGTTCATGCAAGAATTTGGGCACTAAGAAGATGACCCACGCTAGACAAAAAAAGACTGCTGGGACGGCTGTTAGGAGAAGCTCTCGGCTAAAAAAGATTAATAGATTCTTAAAATGAGAACTTTTATTTGAAACGGCGAGAACATTAGAGATACTTGCAAACATATTTTGATTCAAGAGAATATTAGAGATCACAATTTAGATATAGTGGCTATTCTTGAGACGGGGAGAACTAAGTTTTCGGTCTCCTTTATGAAAAACCTATCGGCTGGAAAAGACTTTCTATGGTTTTGCCTACCTTCACGCGGAAGGTCCGGGGGAATCCTAGTAGGAATCAATGCTGAATCACTTATGGTTCGAGACGTCGATCATGGTGATTTTTTAGTTCGTTTGAATCTCAGATCTAAAATCGATGGTTTTGATTGGTCTTTTGTGGCTGTTTATGGGGCTGCACAGGAGGCTCAAAAACCAGCCTTCCTTGCTAAGCTAGCAATAATTTGCGATAGTCCAGGAGTTCCAATGATAGTAGGTGGTGATTTTAATATCTTAAGAAGCTCATTGGAGAAAAACAAGGGTACATTTCATGCAAGATGGCCCTGTGTTTTTAATGCGATAATTTAGAGTCTAAATCTCCGCGAGCTCGCAATGTCGGGGAGACAGTTCACTTGGGAAAGTCGCAGAGAAAACCCAACCTACGAAAAACTAGACCGAGTGCTAGTAAGCGTGGAATGGGAACAAAAATTTCCCTTAGCCTCGGTGCGAGCTCTGACCCGTACGGAGTCGGACCACACACCACTTTTTTTAGACTCGGGAGAACAAGCTCACTTGGGTAACAAGTCGATTTTTTTGTTTGAACTATCTTGGCTAAGAGAAGAAGGCTTCTATGATTTGATTAAAACTCAATGGGAATCGGTTGCATATGGCAATAGTTCCATTGACACTTGGCAAAAAAAGATTAGACATTTGCGTCGTTTCCTACGTGGATGGGCTAAAAATAAAAGTGGGATTTATAAGAAGGAGAGAGATAGACTCACCAAACTAATAGATGAGTTAGATATTCGGGCTGAATCGGCGCCACTTAGTTCAGTAGACCATGAGTTACTGAGAGGGGCAAACGAAAAACTAGGGAAGTTAAGAAGAGAAGAGGAATCTAAATGGTCTCAACGAGCAAAGATTAAATTTATCCAAGAGGGTGGAAATAATACGAAATATTTCCACCTAATGGCGAATGGTAGGTATAGGAAGAAAAGAATATATCAGTTAGAACAAGACGAAGGGACAATAATTGGTGAGGAGCATCTAATTTTTTTTGTATCAGAATATTATAAGAAGTTATTTGGGGCACCGGCCAAAAGTAGCTTCACTTTGCGCGAGGATTTAGTGGATGACTTTTCTAGAGTAACACCAGAAGAAAATATTATCCTAACCGCTAGTTTTACTGAGAAGGAAGTTTTAGATGCAATTATGCAAATGGAACATAATAAAGCATCGGGGCCAGACAGGTTCCCTGCTGAATTTTATCAAACCTTCTGAGAAGTAATCAAAGGTGATCTTATGGCTTTGTTTATACAACTGCAACACGGAGATTTGCCGCTGTATAAACTAAATTTTGGAATCATTACGTTGATACCAAAGAAGGAAGATGCAATACAAATACAACAATATAGACCAATTTGCCTTCTCAATGTGAGTTTTAAATTTTTTACAAAGGTTGGCACTAATAGAATAACAAGCATTGCACCTAAGGTCATCAAACCTTCCCAGACTCCGTTTATGCCTGGCAGACACATACTTGAAGGAGTAGTGGTACTGCATGAAACAATTCATGAACTTCATAGTAAGAAGTTGGATGGTATGCTTTTTAAAATAGACTTCGAAAATGCCTACGATAAAGTCAAATGGCCTTTTCTTCAGCAGACTTTGCGTATGAAAGAATTCTCCCAAAAATGGTGTGAATTGATAAGTCAGTTCGCTGAGGGAGGATTAGTGGGAATACGGGTCAATGACGACATTGGCCACTATTTTCAAACGTGGAAGGGTCTGAGGCAAGGCGATCCTCTGTCTCCACTCCTTTTCAATTTAGTCGCAGACATGCTGGCTATCTTAATTGCTCGTGCCAAAGAAGAAGGTCAGGTAGGGGGACTCATACCTCATTTAGTGGATGGTGGAGCCTCAATTCTACAATATGCCGATGATATAATTTTATTCATGGAACATGACCTAGCGAAGGCGGTTAACATGAAACTAATCCTCTGTATCTTTGAGCAACTGTCTGAACTTAAAATATACTTTCATAAGAGCGAATTATTTTGCTTTGGTAAGACAAAGGTTTTTGAGGACCAGTACAAGCAGATCTTTGGCTGCGAGTCTGGAGCCCTCCCATTTAAATATCTTGGTATCCCCATTCATTACAGACGTTTACTAAATAAGGAATGGAATTCAGTTGAAACTCGCTTTGAGCGTAAACTGGGATGCTGGCAAGGCAAGTTGCTTTCATACGGAGATAGGCTTGTCCTGATAAATTCGGTCCTAACAAGCTTACCGATGTTCATGCTCTCTTTCATGGAGATACCCAAAGGAGTTAGGAAGAGACTTAATTTTTATCGCTCTCGTTTTTTTTGGCAAAACGATCAATTGAAGCGAAAATATAGATTAACTAGATGGAACATTGTGTGTAGGCCAAAGGAACAAGGGGGTTTAGGAATCGAAGTCTTGGAATTAAAAAATAGATTCTTACTAAGCAAATGGCTTTATAAGCTTCTCAATGATGAGGATATGTGGCAGGATTTGCTGCATAATAAATACCTTCGAAACAAAACTTTTTCACAAGTGACTACGAAACCAACTGATTCTTCCTTTTGGAAAGGCTTGATGGGAGTGAAAGACGACTTCTTCTCACGAGGCTCTTTTAAGTTAGGAAATGGGCAGCAAGTGCGCTTCTGGGAAGACACCTGGCTGGGTGACACCCCTTTAGCATGCCAATTTCCTTCACTGTATAATATTGCTCGACGGAAAAACGTTCTTGTTGCCAATGTCATTACAACAACGCCTCTAAACATTGAATTTAGAAGGTTTTTGTCAGGACACAGGTGGACCGCTTGGATAGCGCTAGTTCAACGGCTTATGGTAGTAACTTTGTCTGACGAACAAGATGTATTTGTTTGGAAATTATCCACCAATGGATCTTTTTCAGTCAAATCAATGTATGCGGACTATATGAATAGGCACACGGTTTTTTGCGTAAGTATATTTGGAAGCTCAAAGTTCCACTAAAGATCAAGATCTTTATGTGGTTCTTGCCGAAGAAAGTCATCCTCACGAAAGATAATCTAGCTAGACGAAACTGGATTGGTTGTAAGAAATCCTTTTGTGATTCAGATGAATCAATCAACCATCTATTTTTCGATTGTCCCTTCGCAAAACTAATTTGGAGAGTTATCCATTTCACTTTCAATATTCCCCCCCAACCAATGTTACGAATATGTTTGGAAATTGGTTGAATGGAGTGGACAAGATTTCAAAGAATAGAATTAGAATTGGTATTTGCGCTTTAATGTGGGCTATATGGAACTGTCGAAATGATATTGTCTTTAACAAGAGCACGAACTCTAATTTTTTACAGGTTATCCGTATGGTGTCACATTGGATCCACGATTGGTCTCTCTTGCTTCCGGATGCGCAACAGGAGCCTATGCGTGCTGGATGCAACCGTCTGAAGGTGGTTACACGGGCTATATACAGCCAGGCTGGATGTCAGCCTTTTTAAACGTCTTCATAATGTATAGACGTGTATCTATTTTATTCCGCTGGCTAATTCATGTTAATTCATATGTACACGCTATGTGATCCGTGAGATGTAAACTTGTTACTTTTTCTTGAGTAATAAAGAGGGCTGCGTGCATCGATCGATGCAGATGATGCCGAGGCTATGCTCCCATTTCGAAAAAAAATTGACGAGCGATTAGGAAACCATCATTTGGATAAAGCACGCACATTACATAGACGACACGCACATTATTACATAGCATACTGCATAGAGATAGCAGTTCACCACTGCTGCGCGCAGGCCAGAAGCACGACACAATAATGAACTGCAGACAAATCATCGATCCTAAACGAGAAGAGAAACGACGGGTAGCTAGAACTACACGGATCTGACCGCCAAAGCCTAGCTAAGCTTCAATACTTCAATACTACTAGTAGTAGCAGCAGCAATCCTTTATTCTCCGGGCATCAGCAGCTCCTCGCACTTCAGTCAGAAGTAGTACGTCGACGCGAGCCCGGCCCAAGGCAGCACATCAGTGGATCCTGCACACAAACGAGGATGGCTCATGCATCAAGTCAAAAACTGAATCCAGGGACATGATGAATTGATGATAATGTTAATGTATGAGCAGAGCAGAGCAGGGACGTACGAGTTGCAGTTGACGCTGGGGCTGATCTTGTAGGGCAGGGCGACGTTGCACTTGGAGGGCAGCGCGGCGGCGCGGTCGATGTAGGGCCCGCCGGAGGCGCCGTTGGCGACGTTCTTGAGGCAGCCGCAGATGGTGCGGCGGTCGGGGGTGTTGTTGGCCTGGTCCAGCAGGTCCTTGATGCCCGTGCAGCAGCCCCGGGCAGGCGTCCCGCCCTGCTGCACGAACTGCAGGCACGGCATCAGCGTGCTGTACACCGCCGAGCACGACATGGCGGCGCGCGCCGGCGCCACCGCCGTCGCAGCCAGCACCAGCGCCAGAACCACCACCATCGAAGCGGACCTGCTCGCAGCCATGTCTTTGAGTGATGTCTCGCACTACTGCGCTAGCTAGCTGGTCTCAGTGGTGATGTTGGTGGCGTGATTGTTGTGTGAGGAGAACGAGGGCTCTAGGAGGGTTTATATACAGGAGAGCGAAAGGTTTAGTGCTCCTGGGGTGGTTGTGCGTTGAGTGCATTTAGGAGGGGAGTTAAGAGCGCGGGCTGGTAGATGGCCGTGTGGTTACCGGTTAGTCTTTGTTTGGACTGAAGGGTGTCGCACCGTCGCGGTGAGGGATTTCTCGTTTGTTTCTACGAGAAGTTTTTACTCGTTCTGAAGTGAACCTGAGCTACACTCCGGTGCTGACCTTTGTGTTCTGCACTGATGTTTACCGTAAGAGCAACTCTAATAGATACGTATCGCGGTGCCACAAAAGGCGTTTACGGTAAATCGAAAACCTGTTTTTCTGATTGAAAAGCGTCGGCGCAGAACATATTATTTAGTTGAATTTCAAAACTGAATATTTGATTTTACAGTACAAGTATGCGGAGATATGTTCTGCTCGGACATGTGAAACCAAAACAGATTTTCAGATCTTTGTGGGTTTAAGGATGAAAATTTCGATAACTAAACAGAACAAATTCAAATGAACGACACTTTTTGGTTCAAAACAGAGAGTAGACAAAGTAGAGACCAAATTGCACAAAGATATCAATGAAATCCCATCATGAGTATCCACATAAGTAGGATCCAAGTGCAAATTGAAGCTAAAAAATGAAACGCGGAAAAACTAACAATTCTCGTCGAATTTGCCACACACATACCAAATGAAGGGGAAAATTCCATACCTTTCGGTGGAGGATTGGCCGAACACATGCGTCTACAGCGGCGGTGGAGTAGACACCGGGGTATTCGCTAATAGAGGGTCGAAATTCGTCAGCAGAGTAGGCACCTGTGGAGAAGGATTGTGGCGGCGAGTCGTTGATGAGTATATTTTTGCAGCATGTTTAAGACATGTTTTTGCACGAGTAGTGATAGGATTTTGGTATTTTACTGTGCTCCCATGTATCTTTTATGCTTGTATCAACAGGATCCCAGAACTAAAGGAGTTGATGGATAAATCAATTGGAACAATCATTTATGGACACAAATATGCAGACTTAAAGTCATAAAAGTCTTCCAAACAATTATTCACGCGCATGGGAGGAAGGCAAAGGATAAAACAATTCAAGAGAGGCAATCAGACAGTTTAAATGCCATCGGTGCCATTGGGGCCGCCTGTATCGTGCGCCCGTACCATATGCAGTTGAAGCCGTTGTCTCAAATATTTCCACCCCGTGGAGACGGATATGAGATCCAACATACAAAAATACCACAAATCGCAGAAACCTCTCCTCCGGAAGGGATCTCGAGGGGAACTAGTAGAAGGGCATCGATCTGCACCACTACGACGATAATTTGAGGCATATGCATCATCCTCATCATCAATCACTACATCTCCATCATCATCACCATCCCCTAAATCTCATATTACATTCATCTTGTTGTAATTCCTAAACCTGATTGTGGATTTGCACAAGTATTCATCCATCCATCTGTACTCCATTCATATTACTATGATGATTTTGATTACCTCATTATATGTGTAGTTCCTTTTGTTCTTGGGGAGATGGAGAAACCCTAGCATCACTATATATGTATTGAAAAAAATATGATATATAACTTTGGTTTATGAGTATGTATGTATTAACTCTCTTGATGTTATGTGAATGTGCACCATATAACATTTGTCTGTGAGACTTGAGAGGAAATTATGGTTGGACATGTAGTGGTGTTGAAGGTGTTAAGTGATATGTCACACCAGATCATCATTCATGTGGTCAAGGGAGATAAGAGGAGACTCACAAACCTAAGTTCATGACTATGGGGTTAACCCTTAATTATGGAGGAGGGGTGGCTTAACGTCGCCTGCCTAAACTCTTTTGCCAACCAATTGCGACCTAGACCTGACCCTACGTGCTTGGATCTGTCGTTGGCCTACCTCGCCTTATCTGTTGGCCTAGTAGTTTAGTGTTTTTCATGCCATTATCTCGAGTTCATGGATGTCGAGACAGTGGGCTCGAAAGGTGGATTGTGTGGGCGTCAAGACGTCCCGGTGGTGATGTCTTCCTCTTTGGCCATGTGAGTGGCGAGGAGCAGTGCGGTGACCCAGCATACCACTGCATGATGTAGTACACTATAGTTGTTGACATAACACCAATGAAACACCGTTCACTAGTATTACATCCCTCGGAGTGGTACAACAGAAACACAACAGGTCCAAGACATGACTATAGGTTACAATTCAACTCTTTACAAAAGATCTAGAGAACACTCTAGGTTAAAGAGAGAGAAAGGAACTTCTTACAAAGAATAATCAGGAATAATCAACTCATAACTGTACGAGCATTGGGGCTTGCATTGCTGCTATTGCAATACTCTACAAAAGTAGGTTCTATGGCTAGAGATTATATTCATATCTAATCAGCAACTTTATCTTCACTTGACTTGATGTATATGTTGACTTTCTTGACTTCATTGAAGATCTTTAGCTTTTGATGATGATTCCTAGAGCATAAGTTGATGTAGACATCATCTGTATTGTCTTCAAAATCTAGCAGTGGTTAAGAAGATACGTTGAGTATGAGCGTACTCAGCAAGTTCACTAAAAAGGAGTGTTTGATGCACTATATCTACAACCACAGACCATAGGTCGTAGGCAATGAAAGTTTTCGTAAACATTTCTTCAAAGGTTGCTTTTATTCTGAAAAGCTATGTCCGTCAGCCTTCACGGGTTTACCAGAATTTTCATGGAGTTCCTTTTTTGCCGCGTTCATAGCTTTTTCTCGAAACAGGGAGTAACAAGTTACAGTTCTTATACTCTGCAGAGGTGCGTTACTTCACCCATGAGAGATCTTAGCCTTGTTGCACAACCAAGTCATGAGCTTGTCCACACTTCCGTGGTATGGGCCCAATCTAAGATCCAAGCCAATCACTTTCCTTCTCCGCGACCCCGCATACCCGACGGATTGCACATCAGGCCTAGGATAAAACTTGTTTCCAATAGCAGCCTAAGGTGTACAACCCTCATAGATACCAGAAGCCGTGGGACGTTGAGGGATCCCACCCATATCCCGTCAATCCTCTATAAGAGGAGTTACAGCAATGGCTCGGTCATCCGTTGGCATGCGAAAGGGAGCCGATCCAGCTAACTTCTTCGTCCCATTCCAAATCTCATGGTTAACGCGTAATATATGGCACAAGAATCACTGGCGACATTGGTTGTTAAGTCCTAGATATTATGTTCCTTTACCACCGGAACTTTCATAGTAGGGTATTACCTCATGGTAAATAACCTATATTCATATTATTATGAAAATAGCGTTTTCTGACCTTTTTGAAATGCAGGTAATGACAACACTGGATTTGCAAAATACTTAACAGAAAATACTCAAAGGACATAAGAAAGTGTGAACTTGCCTTTTGTGATTGCAAGATTATGCATTCACGGTCTTAAAGACAATAGAAGATCCAATATCTGAAATCAGCATTATTGGTCCGGTAAGGACTAATGTTTAAAGAAGCAATATGCTATTATGCATAAGTAATGCTATTCATTTTTATAAAACTCCAAAGTGTATCCCCAATACTTTAAGTGAAGTGAACTTAGTTGATTACTTTAAGAGTTGGTTCATCTTTAAATTTTACTTCACAGAAAATTCATTTATAAGGAACTTAAGTCTTGATATACAAGATGTAAAAGTAGAGTGCATTAGTAATCTAAGATTGAGATTAGTTACTATTTGATTATTATGATGAAAATCTATGTATTGGTTGTTGAAGGTAATTATTATAGAGTTATTGTTTGAAGTGGCAAAAAGAATAACCTTCGAAGAAAAGGTTTCTTTGGTAAGGTTTAAACAATATTTATGATTGATAGAATGTGATTGATGTTGTTTGATCTTGTTGGAATAGTTTGGACTTGAGATACTTTAGGTCTTAATTAAAATAGACTAAAGTTAACTATAAAAGAATAAGTAGTTTATTAAACATGTTGTTTATAAGCTTTTGAGACTAAAGTTAACTTTAAAAAGGTAAATAAACTTAATGTGTAATTTTTTTAATTATTCCCAAGTTTTTAGATTTATGATAAGTATGACTAAGGTGTGGAATTATTCACTTTATATTTAAGTGGATGACTAGATTAAATTTGTTTTGTTATTATGAAAATAACATGCAACTATTTAATGGAAGTATAATTCAGATGATATTATTAATGTGTTAGATTTAAAGTCATGTTAAATATTATTTAGATATTAAGATCATTCCCCCTTAATATCAGTGAATGATGTATAAAATTGTCTTTAAGGTTGTGGTTTTGAATTTTGATTTTAAGGTTTCAAAAGAGAATTATTAAGTTAATGATTTACAGTTAAGTTTTATTATAAATCTTAGTTATTGTTTAGAACTTTGGTAATTAGATTTTAAAGTTTTAATATTTGTAAAGAAATATAATTATTTCTTACTTAAGAAATGTTTTTAAAGAATTTTTAAAATAGGTTATAGATAAGGATTTATTAATTTAAAATATTTAAAACTTTTCTAATAATATATTTAATATTTTTCTAGTGTGATATATTTATTCAAGACCTTAAAAATGATTTTTATATATTTTTAAGTATTATTTTTATATTTATAAAATTCGATAAAGGATTAAATGTCTTTGAATACTTACTTCATATTTTATTTATATATAAAAATTAGGTTAGTATTTTTATAAAATAGTAGTTTTACTTTTATACACAAAAATGATTTTTATTTATTTTGTAGGATTTTTCCTTATTTGATGAAATTTTACTTAGGATTTAATGATGTTAATATTTATTTGCTTTATATTTATTTTAAACAAATAAAGTTATATTTTTATTAGGTAGATCTTATTTTTATGATAATTTTAACATATTATATGTATTTTTATGATTTTTCTATAGCTAAAAATGTTTAGAGGTTATTTTGGTAATTCATTTGTTTTATTTTTATTTTATTTCTTATCCTAATCAATTTGAGCCGTTTGGTTGGGCACATGGGCCAGCCTGACCCATCTAGAGCTGGCTCGGGTCATCCAGACCACGGCCCATCTCCCTCCTCTCTCTTCTCTTGCAGACACGCGACACATCCCCACTCTCCCTCGTTCCTCAGCCTCACACGTTCACGCCACGCCCGACGCTCACCTAACCAACGCCGGCTAAATCCGATGCCGTTGGTTACTGTCGTGTGCTGGCGCTGGCTCGCCACTGCCTCCTCTCCCCTTCTCCTTGTCAATTGGGTTCAATCGTGGCCTCGCACGTGTCTGGCCGAAACCCTAGTTCTGCCTTGGCCTGGCCGCTGTCGATTCTGGCGGTGCTGCTGCTTGGCTACGACACTCTCCGCGCGCTACAGTCGCTGCTGGGATGGCTCGGCACGATGCAGGCGCTTCGGTGCCCACCGTGCCGCCGTGTTGCTACACTCGCCGCCTCTATTAATACATGTGTGTTTAATAAACAAACAGAAAGTTCCTAGTTATGCCTCTCTCATAAACTAGCTCGTTGATTAACAAGATGATCAAAGTTTCCTGATCATAGACATTAGATGTTGTTAATATCGAGGTCACAACATTAGTGTAATGGTGTGATGAACATTCATTCGAAGTATAGCATTACGATCAAAGTCATTGAGTTTATATTGCTATAACAACTTACGAAGTGATCCTAATCCTTAGACCATGAGATCATGTCAATCACTAACACCGGAAGAGTTTCTTGATAACATCAAACGTCACACCGTAACTGGGTGATTATAAAGATGGATTCAGAACTACTAAAGTGTTATGTTGAGGCCCATGGATCGAGAGTGGAATTTGTTCTTCCCGATGACGGATAGATATACTCTGGGCCCTCTCGGTGATATAACATTGTTTAGCTTGCAAGCAAGTGATTTGATCACTAGAATGTTATATCACGGGAACGAGAAAAGAGTGCATGTCAATAACAAGATCAAACTAGGTATGGAGATACCGATGATCGAATCTCGGACATGTAATATAAGATACTAGCGTAAAAGGTTCTGACGATCACAAGAAAGTCATCTTTGAATATGTGGGAGTCGGTATGGGTCTCCAGATCCCGACATAGACACAATACAATGTATCACTCTCATTTGTGTCCCTTGAGTTCACTTGCTTTTGGTTTAATATAGTATCGATTGCTATTGCAGTTTTTCCAGTTTGTCTGTCCCCGATTATAAGTTCTCGTTGACCACGGCCTATAGGAACCAGGTTCTGATTATTTATTGGAGAGGGGTATCGATAATGTCCGCATTATTCACTAACCTTAGGGTGGCACACTTAAAAGACACCGACATCCAAATGGAGCAAAAGTTTCATGCCGGAAAGAATAACAAGCGCAGGAATTTATTTCACTAGATACTGAAATAGGTTTTTGGGTGAAATTGCAGAAAATGTTTTTGCATGTGAAATGAAATACTAGCAAGGGGTTATATGTGAATGTTTGTAATTAAAGTAATTGACAAAATTCTGAATAGATAAAAGGAGTTTTATTTAATGAGAGTTTGCATTAAATTTGGTGGAAATTTAATAGGAATTTGAGTGGGATTTTGAGTGGAGGGAATTGAAAGGCATTTGAGTGAGTTGAGTGTCCACCCACATGAATTAAAGGAGGGGAGGGGGCAGCCCCATGGATGGGCGCATGGCCCCTTGGGTGCCCCCCTCTCCCGATAAAAGGCACCCCTCCTCACTTCTCACTCACACCTCCTCGTGAAGGATCTCTCTCCCCTCTAGAATTTATCCCCCATGGTCTCGGACTAGCGAGATACATGTTCCCGGTGGCTATTCGGCAATAAAGAGTTGTGCTTCCACTGCATCACTGGAGCGAGGAGGCGGGGGTTGCTCGGTGTCTTGTACGTGTGTGCGAGCACGGATGCGCTGCTGATTTGCGGCGCTAGGACTTCCTCTCGATCTTGAGATCGGTAAGAGATCGTCTACATCAACCACGAGTTTAACTCGTTAAGCTTTGTCGATCTTCAAGGGTATGTTCTCTACGGATATACATCCACCCGTTGTTTGTATCTAGTAGATAGATCTTGGTACATAGTTGTTCCCATCGTAGGAATTTTTTTGTTTTCTATGCTGCGAACCCTACAGTGGTATCATACCTGGATCTATGCGTAGATGCTTTACACGGGTAGTACACATATGAGTATGTGGGCGATGATGATCATGTTATTTCTTCTTATTTGTATTTTGGATATTGGTGGCATGGTGGGATGAAGCGGCCCGGACAAACTTTACATGTCCTCGCACATGAGACCTGTTCCACGCTTGACATGCAACTAGTTTTGCATAAGTGGCTAGCGGGTGTCTGTCTCTCCTACTATAGTCAATATCTAATTTGCAATGAGTTGTCAACAATTTGGTTATCCTCGTTGTGGTTCATGTTCGTAGGTATGAACGGTTCTATCTTCGAAAGCCCTAAGCCACGTAAAATTTGCAATGGATAAATTAGAGGCGTCTAGTTTAGATTGTTGCTGGGCTAGTGTTATGATATGGTGATGTTATAAGTAGAAGTATGAGATGATACTATTACAACACACATAACGTGTAAGTTCCATAGACCTTGGACTTACACAGAGAGGTATGATAGTGATCATACCAAGGAGCACATGATGGAGATCATATGCGGGAACCATATCATTTGACTTACAAATATGTGATGTTTGATTGCATCTTATATTGCTTGTTTGGCGTTTATTAACATAATAAGATGATCCCTCATTTAAATATCAAGATAAGAATATGTTCTTCCTTAAGTATGCACCGATTATGTTTCGTCGCTCCAAGACATTACGTGATGATCGAGTGTTCTTGGATCCATTACCATATTACGAGTGTAAGATCCTTTAAAGTGTGTCAACGATGATTCACTGATGTCAAATGCTTGTGTCTAGATTTCTGGTATTGTTTATAAGGCAGAGGTCATGTGATAATTAAATGGTCCTCTTTGAATGCTCTCTTCTAACTAGTAGATAAACCAAGCATATACAATTGTGCCTGGGCTGTCACTGTTGTGCTCAGCTGTGTGAGAAATATGACTAATTTGATAATACTCTAGCTTCCTATTATTTTGGGCAGTGAATACATATGTGCTTAATTCCTGAATTTGCAGTTAGGTAGATGATGTTTGACTATCCATGTTGACAAATAGTGTTAAAAATGATTCCTGGAAGAAAGTATTCAGGAAGATGATCTAATTAATGATACGTCAGAAACGTATCTATAATTTTTGATGCTCCATGCTTGTTTAGTATCTACTTTGCTTTGCTTTTGTCTACACTTTGAGGTGCTTTTTACATGTTTTCTGGTACCAACCTATTAACAAGTTGCCACAGTGCCAGTTGTCTGTTTTCTGCTGTTTTTGGTTCCCGAAAAGCTAGTAAGGAAATATTATCGGAATTGGACGGGACAAAAGCCAAAGCCAATAACTTTCCATGGGGGACAAGAATACATATGACGAGACGGAGACGCGAGCCAGGGCGGCCAGACCCCCTAGGCGCGGGTAGGCCCTGCCCCGCGCCTAGGCAGGGTGTGGGGCCCCTGGCCCCCTCCTCGGCCTCCCCCTTCGCCTATAAGAAGCCCCCGATGCAGAAACCCTAAGTACCCGATCAATATTCCCTGAAACCTTCTGTAGCCGCCGCCACCGTCGTCCCTAGATCGGAGGGATCTAAAGTTCTTCCCGGCACCCTACCGGAGGGGAGATAATCCTGGAGGCCTTCTCTCCGGTATGATGCGTGAGTAGTTCCACCTTGGACTATGGGTCCATGTAGTAGCTAGATGGTTGTATCTCCTCCTTGTGCTTTCATGTATAGATCTTGTGAGCTCCGTTCATGATCAAGATCTAATCTATTTGTAATCATGCATGATGTGTTTGCGGGGATCCGATGGATATTGAGATTATTATGTTGGTTTGATTAATGGTTTTGTCTTTATGATTCTATCATGTCTGTTTTGTTTGTGATCTTGCATGCTCTCCGTTTTTAGTAGCTATCTTGGCCGAGTAGTTGCTAGTGACTCCAAGAGGGGGTATTTATGCTCGATAGTGGGTTCATGCCTCTAGTTTCCAAGGGAAGTGACAGAAATCTCTTCGGTTGTAGATGTGCTATTGCTACTAGGGAGAAAACAACGGTCTCTTGTTCATGGAACATGTGGACTGTTTACCTTACACACTTTGCTTAAAGCAGTTGTCCATTGCTTGCAACTTAATACTATAGGGGGCTCGGATGATAACATGAAGGTGGACTTCTAGTCATAGATGCAGTTGGACGGCGGTCTATGTATCTTGTTGTATTGCCCAATCGAATCTCATAGGATATTTCTGACTAGTAATTGCATTGTTATGCCTTGCTCAGTTCCTGTCAATTGCCCTGATGTAATTTGTTTACCCTTCATGCCATGTTGTTTATCTAAGGAGAGCACCTCTAGTGAACTATGGACCCTGGTCCAATCTTTACCATTGATACATCTTCCACTATTACTTGTTTACTTGCTACAAACCACCATTACCTTCCACACCATACGTTTACTCCTTTGTTACAGCAAACCGGTGAGCTTGACAACCTCACTGATTCGTTGGGGCAAAGTCTTGAGTTTGTATTGTGCAGGTCTCCGTGTTGCTTGCAACACCTGTGTGACGTTTCCTTCCTCCTTCTGGTTCGATAACCTCGGTCTCTACCGAGGGAAGACTTGCTGTTGTGCTCATCACACCTTGCTCTTGGGGTTTCCAACGAAGTGCCACGTCGAGCACCATCAAAAGTCTTTCTGGCGCCAATGCCAGGGAGGCTAAGGACGTCTTCACTTGGGGAGTCCTCCACTTTCTTTCTCTTTACTTTGTTTTTAGTTTGCTTTGTTTCTTTTTCTTGGTTTTGTTTGCCTCTTTTCAAAACCCCCAAAAAATAGTCTACTTTGGTTTGCTTTTTTTGTTTAAAAAACACAAAAAATAGTTCCTACTCTAGTTGCCACCATGTATGGTTTTGGACCAATCTTTATTTCACCTATGGAAGAGATCTCCACTTTTAAGCAAAAAAGTGAAGAGAGTTTTAAAGAAGCTTGGTCTAGAATCTCCGCTTTACAGAGGGAAACTGAGCCTAGGATGAGTATTGGTTTGGTTATTGATAGTTTCTACCGCGGTATTGCTCTTCGTTATAAATTTGCTTTGGATGCTATGGCTGAGAAAGATATTTTTCTATGTACTGAGGATGAAGCTTTTGATGCCATAAAAAATGATTATAATCTATGGGACACCTGGAAAGTTTGATTCCTCCTTCAAAAATATTTTTGCTAGGTTGAACACTTTTGAGACCAGTATTGCTGCTATGAATAGTTGCTATCACATGCTTAGGGATTATCATGATTATGTTCTCATAAATTCTGAGCCTTCAAAGTGGTTTCCCACAATCAAAGTCTCTATAAATACTACACTTTTTGATGCTCGCTATGATATCATGTCTGAATTTTGTCTCATGCCTAAAGGAATTTATGATTCTTTGAGTCTTTGGGGGATTTCTGAAGGAGGAGAGGAAATATATATCACTAATAATGCCACCTTATTGCCCATTGGAATAGCTGAAGGTGTGTTTACAAAAATCTCAGGGAAAATGGTGTCTACTAATTATCTTGTTATTGAATGTGTAGGCAAATGACATATCACACTTGGAAGATCTCCACTGAAATACCTTGGGGCGGTAATAGATGTGGGAAAATGCATCATGCATTTTGCTCCTCCGGTAAGCAATCATATCTTTCCTAAAGATAAGAAGAAAGGTAAGAAAGGAAAGAACAAGAGGCGTAATTCTTCTTCATTTGAAAATACTTGATTCTTCTTGCTTCTTGTGCCTAACTTAAAGGCGTTAAAGAAAAGTACTTGTTGGGAGATAACCCAAGAGTTTCCTTGAGTCTTGGAACTTATTACTTCAGTAATGACCTATCCTTATCCTTTTTGTTTGTTTTTTTTGCCAAAAATGACCTCTAATGAGAGGGAAGTAAGATTTGGGGAGTTGCTGTCCCGAAACAGATTTCTGTCCTCCACCATAAAAATTCCTGAGGAGTCTTTGTAACTCGGATTGAGCTCAAAATTTACCCCCAGTATGTTAGCTAACTTTCGTTAGTTCAACACTTTTTGATTTGAGCAACATAAGATGTTTGAAAAAATCGGTTTCTACCTGCTGGTCTGTTTTGGCAGATTTCTGCCATTATTTGCATTTGCTTCTTATTGATTCCTTTTTGAGTTCTCTTTAGGTGAATTGAGATTTTTGAAGGAGTTACTACAGTAGCTTGTGTTTTTAGTGAAAAGCCTTGCTGTTCCAAAGCTTTGCCAGGGGTCTAATATCTTTTGAATAAACTAATGTTGCTAATGAAGATTGTGTGAAGTTTTGTATGAAGGAAAAATTTCAGGTGTAGAGAGAGAATGATGTAATGAGATGAAGAATGGACAAAAGCTCAAGCTTGGGGATGCCACCATGGTGTCACCCAAGAAATATCCAAGAGGTACAAGCGTCAAAGCTTGGGGACGCCCAAGGAATCCCCTTCTTCATCAATAAAAAGCTCAGGTCTATTTATACACTTTGTTTTTATTATTTCATGCACAGTTGTGTTGTCCTTGGAGCGTCTTAGTTTTCGTTTGCTTTGCTTAGGTTATTTAGTTTGCTTGAATAAAGTAGTTTCGACCCCCGTTCTCGCTATGTTGTTTTGCAAATAAGTTGCTTGGTGTTGGAAAGGAGTAGTAAGTTCTTGCTTATAAGTGCAAGAGGAGCTTGCATTGACTGTGACATAGACTTTAGCATGAAATGCTAGGTGTTGTTTTAACCTTATGCTTAGTGATTATTGCTGTAGCATGTCTTGTTCCAAACAATTGGGATTGCTTAGTGTGCCTTGAAGAAATTATGCGTTGTTTTAGCATGCAAAAGCGTAGTATTGTGGTATTCTCCTTTGATGCTTTATTTGGGTTGACTTGGCACATGTTCACACCATGTTATGACAAGTCACCATTAGCCTCTATGATCATTTAGTCCTTGACTTATAGTACCACTCCATGCTTTGATTAGTAATGCTTTGTTGCTCTACATGATTATGGCCATTATGCTCTGTTAGTTGGTTGCTCCCAGTCTTTTGCTAGCCTCCACTTGTATGAGTAAGCTCTACTCATGCTTCGAACTCCCAAGAAACCAAGTTATTCCAAAGTGTCCACTATAAACTCCTATGCATGGTGTGTTACACCATTCCAAGTATATTCTTGTTTTCAGCTATCTTCCAATTAAAAACTATTTTGTTATGTGAAAACTTAGTGATTAAAGCCCTCACGAACTTGATGGCACACTTTATATTCTTTGCCCCAAATAAACTTGAACCATTGTGTCATCTATGTTGTATATGCTTGCACTTATACGTTGGAATTAGCAGAACCGTGCTGTCACGAGGAACGTTTTCAACATTGCACTCGTACTTTGTACTCAGTTGATATCATGCTCTCTTGTCTATGGATGTCACCGGTGTGAAATAAAGAGGGAGCTTGTCCATGGAGGAAGTATTTGGTGTTAGAGAAACGCCTGGGCCGCTAGCCTAAGCCATGCCTAATCATGGTGGAAACTTGCAGCATCACCATAGTGAGATATCTATGAAGCATCCTCAATAAAAATCTATGCATATATTAAATAAAAAGATCGCTGAGATGCTCATTGTCTTCTTGCCTTGTCATCTTGGTTATGGGATAGCTCATGTACCATGTGCAAGGGGTACCCCATTGGCGGTTCTATATGATACGCATGTACTTAAAATGACAAGAACTTACAGGTAACTGAAGTTGAGTAGCATGAGGTGTGGCCCTCATATTCAAGGGACTTGATATTGCCAACTTATACTTTGTCAAGCATATACTCCATAGTTTGTTCACTTTAACCTTAATCACTTCATGATGCTTATGATAGGGGCAATGAGGGCTGAAAGCTAACAAGTACCATAATTTTTGGAAGCTCTTTTTGAAACTTGAAATCCCTGCTTCCCTTATGAAGGGCCTTTCTTCCACTACTGTTGAGTCTCCACCTTCTACCTTTAGGCACCATTAAGAGATCATAGTTGTCATTTTGTGTGCAGTGTTCCAAAGCTTATTGATTGATGCATATTGTGATATTACTTGTTCTTGTGCTATTTGTTTCTAGTCACCCTTGTGAACTTTGAAGGTGTCCTATGCATCTATTTGCTACTCTATGAGGGACAAGCTGAATGCCACTATGCCATGTTTTATGTATGTGAAACAAACAAACATTTTTCAATGCATGTTATTCATGATCTTTGTTTGTAGCCTTTCATGTTGCATGCGTAGTTACTATGTCCTATTGTTAGAACTCCATCTTTCATGCACATGTTTAGAGTTCTTTGATCCCAACTTTCAATGCTTGCAAATGGTTTGATCTTTATTGTGAGGGTGCATGTCACCTCAAAAATTATTCTTTTATCACTTAGCTACTCGAGGACAAGCAGGAGTTAAGCTTGGGGATGCTTGATACGTCGAAAACGTATCTATAATTTTTGATGCTCCATGCTTGTTTAGTATCTACTTTGCTTTGTCTACACTATGAGGTGCTTTTTATATGTTTTCTGGTACTAACCTATTAACAAGTTGCCACAGTGCCAGTTGCCTGTTTTCTACTGTTTTTGGTTCCAGAAAAGCTAGTAAGGAAATATTCTCGGAATTGGACGGGACAAAAGCCAAAGTCAATAACATTACGTGGGGGACAAGAATCTAGAAGACGAGACGGAGACGCGAACCAGGGCGGCCAGACCCCCCTAGGCGTGGGTGGGCCCTGCCCCACGCCTAGGCAGGGTGTGGGTCCCCTGGCCGTGTCCTCGGCCTCCCCCTTCGCCTATAAGAAGCCCCTGATGCAGAAACCCTAAGTACCCGATCAATATTCCACGACACCTTCTGTAGCCGCCACCGCCATCGTCCCTAGATCGGGGGGATCTGAAGCTCTTCCCGGCACCCTGCCGGAGGGGAGATCATCCCAGAGGCTTTCTCTCCGGTATGATGCGTGAGTAGTTCCACCTTATACTATGGGTCCATGTAGTATCTACATGGTTTTATATCCTCCTTGTGCTTTCATGTATAGATCTTGTGAGCTCCGTTCATGATCAAGATCTAATCTATTTGTAATCATGCATGATGTGTTTGCGGGGATCCGATGGATATTGAGATTATTATGTTGGTTTGATTAATAGTTTTTTCTTTATGATTCTATCATGTCTGTGTTGTTTGTGATCTTGCATGCTCTCCGTTGTTAGTAGCTATCTTGGCCGAGTAGTTGCCAGTGACTCCAAGAGGGGGTATTTATGCTCGATAGTGGGTTCATGCCTCTATTTTCTAAGGGAAGTGACAGAAATCTCTTCGGTTGTAGATGTGCTGTTGCTACTAGGGAGAAAACAACGGTCTCTTGTTCATGGAACATGTGGACTGTTTACCTTACACACTTTGCTTAAAGAAGTTGTCTGTTGCTTGCAACTTAATACTAGAGGGGTTCGCATGATAACCTGAAGGTGGACTTCTAGTCATAGATGTAGTTGGATGGCGGTCCATGTATCTTGTTGTATTTCCCAATCGAATCTCATAGGATCTTTCTGACTAGTAATTGCATTGTTATGCCTTGCTCAGTTCCTGTCAATTGCCCTGCTGTAATATTTACCCTTCATGCCATGTTGTTTATCTAAGGAGAGCACCTCTAGTGAACTATGGACCCCAGTCCAATCTTTACCATTGATACATTGTAAGGTCCCCAACCTTTAATAAGGTAGAGATCCCTGTGTTTACAATGCTAGT
The DNA here is from genome assembly GCA_916181665.1 of Avena sativa. NCBI lineage: Eukaryota > Viridiplantae > Streptophyta > Magnoliopsida > Poales > Poaceae > Avena > Avena sativa. Next base: position 376,040,146 of record OV702295.1, on the reverse strand, counting down.
CCTGGATCAATAGGTAGCATCCACAGTTAATATGTAATATCAAGAAACAAAGGTCATAATACAACTTTATAACCAGGAATAACATAATTTATTACATCATACATAGCTCATTTGGCTATCTCATTACAATGCAGCAGAATATAACAATAGCATGGGGTCCTTCATCTTCAAAGTGCCACAGGCAGACATGTTGGTTGTAGACTTGTAATCCTAATCAATAAACTTCTCTAACATCAAACAAACCTGCAACATAATAAGTTACAGCCACAAGGGTCAATACTTTTGAATTGTATTGGCAAGTGATACTATGGTAGCATAGTGGAGTCTATCATCTATATGCATTTGGCTAAGTGGAGCTTAGGCTTGCTTTGCTCAAAATAGATTTTCCTTATCATTTGAAAACACTAAGTTTTTGCTTTGACAAAATCACCCAAGGAACCACCAATAGAAATTGGTGAACCTTAAACCCTTGTTCAATCCACAAGTTTTTAACTTAGAAATTTGGATGAGGAGATTCTTGATAGCTTCCATGTCTTGATGCTCAAATTGTCCTTTGCCAGGGACATGGCTAAGTACTTAGATTTTTCACTCTGCAGAGGTGGTGCACTTTCCCCACAAGACTTGGTTTCACCAAGACAAGATCTTTCAGAAGCCTTCCCTTAGACCAGAATGGACGCGTTCCAACCTATCAAACCCCTACCACCAACTGTCCATTTGGCTAAGTTATTGCAACCTATATGATCCAGGCAGAGCCCATAATTCCAAGTGGCTACACTTGAAGCTTCTCAACATTTGACATCTCAAATCTCTTTGTTCCTGGGTGGCCATCCACAAGTGAGATACACAAGGTAAACCATAGAAATGGGCCTTGTGAACCACTCAACACAAACCATTCCTTCCATTCCACCCATGTGATTCATTCACTGTTGTTTTATTAAACAAAACATAAGTCCACAGACTTAGAAATTTTTCATAGCATGAATATATATTCCACCCTTGTTTTCTACTAGCTAAGCTAAGCATGATAGTAGTAGAAATCTTAACTTAGGAAATTCTACTAAGGTTTCTACTAGGATTTCCCATGGCATGGTTTATACTTAGCAAAAATTCCACGCAAGTCCTACTTAGAAATATCACTAATGCATAGTGAAAATAATGGGACAAAAGTATGAAGCATCACTTTCCTTTTTGGTAGAGAGTATAAGTTCACTCCTTGATCTTTGCAATGTTCACTCACTTCAAATCACTACAATTCAATCAAGCAAACAACATTTCAATCTACCATTCAAGTAATTCATCACATAAATTAATAATAACAAAACAATGCATGCAAGCATGCTAAAGATTGTTTTATTTGGAGAAGTGGTTTCTAATGGGTCATAAACATTTGAAAACACCTAATGGTCATTTTTTAAGGTGGCAAAATCATTTGCTAAAGTTTTCACTTCATAAACCATTTTTAAATCAAGTCATTATTTTATGTGGTTGAAAAATGCTTTTAATAAGGCAACATTCTATAGGTTTCACAAAATATGTTTTCAAACCATAAAACCTTGTGTTTAGGGTCAGAGGGTTTATTTCCAAAACATTTCTCAAAGATTTTCTACTAAAAGCATTTTAAATAAATAAACATTACTTTTGTTTGACTAGAAATGGTTTAAATCCAAAGTTTATTCTTTTGTTTCACCAAATACATTTTTGAAACCATAATTTGTTTCCTATGGTCAGTAGGTTCAAAACACACCATTTTCCAAATATTTTATCCTCAAAATCATTTTGGAATAAATTTTATAACCTAAACATGCATACACAAGTTTCTGTAAAAACAAACAATTTAACAGAAGCCTTTTACTAAACAAAGTGCATGGTTGGCTAGGGCTTGTATTGATGAATCCATTGATATAAAATTTGCAAAATTTGGACGTGTAGATTAAAAGTTATAGATTTTACAAAATCTTGTATCTAATAGACCAAATCTGTTTTAAATCAAACCAACAGGGACACGTGGCTAGATTCTATTCGCGAGTACCGTTTCGGTTGGATCAGCAATTCAGACCGTAGGATTTAACTGACATCACATGGCGCAGGTTGCGTACCCCTTCGGTGTTAAGTGAATCTATCGTATCCATTAGATCGACATCTAATGGCTAGCGATGGTCTGACCAAACTCTGGCGGCGCTCAGCGGCAGCACGCAGTGGCGACGCTTGGCTAGCGGCGGAGCTGGCGATAGAGGAAGCAAGGAAGGAGAAGGGGTGGCTCACCGTGATCGCCGTGGCGTGGGGAAGTTTAAGGTACTCGTGGTTGGTCAAGGGGCGCACTGGGGTTGCAGGAATTCCTCGTCGGAGTTGAGCTGTGCCTCGGGTGCGGTCAGTCGTCGACGGGGGCGAGGCTACAGCGCACGAGAAGGCAAGACAATAGTGGCGTTAGATGCGTAGAAGTTTAGGGAGTGCGGGAGCTTCACAGAGAAGGGGCGGCGCGGTCAGGTTCTCACCAGAGGAGTCGCAGGAGAAGAGGCAGACGGCGGCGATGCTTGGTGTCGTCGTTGCCGATGCTGTGGTGCTCGCGCGGATGAACGGAAGGTACAATGAGGTGCGCTAGAGGTTGTGGAAGATTCTCGTGTGCTCGAGGAGTCGAGGGGCGGAGGAGGCTGGCCGGAATCGACGCCGGAACTCGTTGGGGTAGTGGAGCTTCGTAGAGGAATTAGGACGGCCTGAGGGCGCGCTAAGGTGGGGAACTGAGGAGGAAACATAGAGGGAATGCTGGCGATTAAGAGAGCATGGTCTGGGGGCGGAATCACTGCGTCATTGAAGAGAATTGACGACGCGAATCAATCGGCATTAACGGGGGGAAAAGAACTGGTCGCGGGTTGACGACGAGGTGAGCTGGCGGTGGGGTCCGCTTGGCAGCGTGAGAGAGGAGTGGGGAGATGGGGTCCACCGGTCAGTGGCGGAGTGGGTAAGTTCTCTGGTTCGAAACGTTTTCTGCGGGAGAAGAGAGGGAGTGGGCTGTTGGGCTTAGTGGGCTGCCAGATGGGTTGGGTCTTTTACTTTTTTTTTGTTCTAATTGTTTTTCCTTTTTCCTTTTCTTTAATTCTGTTTTGATTTTATTTAATCAATTCAAGCATCCATTTGAATTCAAACTTTTGTCAAATTTTGTGTAGCTTTAAACACCGATTAGTAATATAATCTGAAGTCAATTTTGAAATAAAATTTATTCTTTTTGGGGTCTTTTTAATTATTCAAAAAGGCCCTTGTTTTAAATCAATTAAGATTTAATAATATTTCCAAATACCATTTGATTTTCCAAAACCTTCCAAATCTTTTCAGTAGGTTTTTATTTGATTATAAGGATGTCAAAATAGTTCACTTTGAATTATTTGGAATAATTTTAATATGATTTTATTAATCATTTGAATTGGGCATTTGTTTTAATTCCAATGGAATTAAATATAGTTTTAATTCCATAAAATTTATTTGGAAGATTTCTTTAATCTTAATTAAGTTGAATTAAACAACTTTTATTTTACTTGGGTATATTCCAAAATACTATTTTCTCATGAATTATATAATTATCCTTATTAAAGACTTGTCTTTATTAAAATAGGGATAGAATGGTTAATGCCATTTTATTTTATTTGGAAATTCGTTATCCTTTTATTTTATTTGGATTGGGATTCTATTCATTCCATTTGCTTATGGATTAGTCCAAGATTTAGTTTAGTCTTTGAATATTCCTTATTTAATATTTCTTTCTTCATCTTATAAAATCCTTATCTTTTTATTTAGAGATCCAAACTTGGTGATTCCAATTTGGTAAAATCTTATTTGAGATTTTTTTATCCTTTTAAATATCTTTAGGATTATTTGCTCACCATTTGGTATGGATTTATAGATAGGTCCTTTATTAGCTTTAGGAATTACTTTTCCTTATTTTATTAAATTCATAAGATTTTATCTATGGCTCCAAATTAAGTGAAACCCATTTATATAGTCTTATAATATTTCTATTTGTCATTCTTGATCATTTGTAAATGTTTGTTGACAAGTATTTATATGGATCAAATCCATAGGCTTGGAGATAACTTGGAAATGATTTTTTTATTCCTTTAGGGTTTAGGGTTTGGTTTTATTTTCCAAGTGTTTAAATTTCCAGATACATTCATTGAGGATCGCATTTCTCTTGATTTGGATTTTGTTGATTTCAAACTTTAATTAAAGTTTGTTCAAGATGGGATTTTAAGTTTCCATTTAGAAACAAAAGTTTCTTTTCACCCTGATTTTCAATAATAATTTATTTTGTTTATTTATTTTTCACATTACAAGATTTGGAAAATCTTGGGATGTGACATACATCTTCCAATGTTACTTGTTTACTTGCTGCAGACCACCATTATCTTCCGCACCATATGTTTAATCCTTTGTTACAGCAAACCGGTGAGCTTGACAACCTCACTGATTCGTTGGGACGAAGTCTTGAGTTTGTGTTGTGCAGATCTCCACGTTGTTTGCAAAACCTTTGTGACGTTTCCTTTCCTCCTTCTGGTTCGATAACGGTCTCTGATACGTCCAAAAGTATCTACTTTTTCGAACACTTTGCTATTGTTTTTCCTCTATTCTTGTGTGATTTGGATACAACTAACATGGACTGACGCTGTTTTCAGCAGAATTACCTTGGTGTCTTGTTTTTGTGTAGAAAATGAACTATCAGGAAAAATCCCGGAAAATATGCCAAAAAATATATTTCACCAGAAGATCCACGGAGCCAGAAGAAGAGACGGAGGGGAGGCCTAGGGGGGCCAGACCCACCACAGGCGCGGGCCCACTTGACCCCGCGCCTAGAGGGGGTTTGGCCACCCCAGGCACCTCCTCGGCCTCCCTCTGCACCTATAAGTTGCCTTTCGACCTAAAAACCGAGGGGGGGTCGATAGTTTTTCAGAAAGAGTTCCGCTCCGCTGCCGCCACCAAAAACCAAGATTCGGATCCAGAAACTCCGTTCTGGCACCCTGCCGGGACAGGGAATTTGGAGAGGATCATAGCCATCATCATCACCAACGCATCTCCATCAACCACCGATGTTTCCCTCATCCATGAGTGAGTAATCCCCCTATAGGCTTGGGGATGGTAGGGATTGGATGAGTTTTATCATGTAATCGAATAAGATCTGTTAGGGCATAGTGCCTAGTATCTCTATTAGTGCTATTTGACTTTGTTGCAACTTGTTGTGTTTAATGCTTGTCACTAGGGCCCGAGTGCCATGATCTCAGATATGAACTTATTATTGAATCATTATGATAGTATTGTTTGTGATCTTATCTGCAAGTTGTGTACACATATCATTGTCCAGATCCAAAGGCCCCAAAGTGATAATAATTGGGACAACCGGAGGGGATGGCTGTGGTGTGAGGATCACATGTGTTCATGGAGTGGTAATGCTTTGCTCTGGTGCTCTATTAAAAGGATCACCTTAATTTCCAGTAGTTCCCTAGAGGCCCCGCTGCCACGGGCTGGCTGGAAAGAAGATGTTGTGCAAGTTCTCATTGCGAGCACGTATGACTATATTTGGAGCACATGCCTAGGATTGTTTAGTACTTGGATGCTTGTTATTATTTATCTGCAATGCCCTAGATATTGAAGTTACATGTTTAGACTTGTCCATGCAACGCCCGTCCATCCATCCCTATGCCTACCGCACTCGAATCCTACTATTACCGTTACTGTTAATATTGCTCATGTTTCACTGTTGCTGTTGCTATTGCTGTTGCTTTACTGTTGCTACTACCAAATTGCTGCTACTGATAAAATTCTGTGAGCAAGAACTATTTCCAGGTGCAGCTGAACTGACAACTCAGTTGTTAAGGCTTGCAAATATTCTTTGGCTCCCCTTGTGTCGAATCAATAAATTGGGTAATACTACCCGCGAAGTCTGTTGCGATCCCCTATACTTGTGGGTCATCAAGACTATTTTGTGGCGCTGTTGCCAGGGAGCATAGCTTTATTTGTAAGTTCACTTGGATCTATTATTGTTCACTGCTAATCCTTTCATCATGGGGAAGTCTCGTGATGGAACGTTCTCTATTTTACCATCCACTACAAGAAGAGGTACTGTCCTAAACACCTCTGCTACTCTTGATTCACCGTCTATTATAAGTAAGCTTGTCACACCACCACCACATACACATGCTACACACACTGCTACTACTGCTGAGTCTGAAAATGCTTTTGATACTTATGATGTTACTTCTACTGTGCTTGATGCGAGTGGTTCATTAGGTCCTTTTCTAGATGCTACTATGGCTAGTCTAGGAAATACTGAAACTCCTAGTGAAGACATTGTTACACCTGTTAGCTCACCTGAGGCTAGAGAGAGTTATGATATTAATGATGGTTACATTGAGTTCCCTGATGATTTTGTTGAAGACTGTCAAAACACACATGGTACTAGTGCTATTAAGAGTCTCCTTGCTAGACGTACTATTATTCCTAAGATGTCCTATGATCCTAAGTTTGCCACTTCTCCCATAGATATTAAAGATAAAGATTATGATTTCTCTCTTCATTTATCTTATTTAGATATTGTTGAGAAAGAACCTTTTTGTGGTACTGAAAACGAGAGTGTTGTGGCTCATATGAATGAGCTTTCTACTATGAGTGCTTTGTTCTCTGATGATTTTAAGATGCACAAATACTTTGTTGCTAAGATCTTCCCTTTTTCACTAAAAGGAGAAGCTAGGGCTTGGTTTAATAGATTACCTCCTGGTTCCATTGATATCCCTGATTGCTTGATTGTTTCTTTCTCCAGAAATATTTTCCTCCCAGTGCTAGACATGCTGCTTTGCAGAGACTTTTTGATTTTAAACAGGGAGAAGAAGATAAATTGCCTGAGTCATGGACAAGGTTCTGTGCCTTGATTCATGCACATCCTGGATGTCCATTACCTAAGAATGAGTTTCTTGATATTTATTATAATGGACTAACTGATGATTCTAGGACCTACCTAGATAGCTTTGCTGATTGTGTTTTCAGGAAAAGGACTCCTACATATGCTGAAGAATTAATGACAAGATAAGCAAGAATTATGATGATTGGACTTCAACTGAACTGAATACACCTGAGCCTATTACTCCTGAACCAGTTGTTCCTGAACCAATTCTAGCACCAACAACAAAGAAGAGGGTAGTTATTGCATTAAATGATGAAGTGATGAAGGAACCTAAGAAGTGTCTAAAGGAGAAAGGTATTAGAGCTGAAGATGTGAAGAATCTACCTCCGATTGAATTATTATGTAAGCCAATTCCCTACTCATCTACTATTGAGGTACACTCTCTCCAACACTTTGATGAAGGTGATATTCCTTATGGTAAGCCTCCTGATCAATGCTTATAGGAACTTGACACTTTTATTTTTAAACAAGGGTATTTTAATAAACAAGTTCACAATCATTTATTGGAAAACTCTAGAGCTATCCATGAGTTGAGAGATATTGTGGAAAGAACTTCTAATTGAAGGGAATATGCCCTGAGAGTCAATAATAAAATGTTTATTATGTGTATTCCAAGTATATGATAGATGTTTATTTTGCATGCTATAATTGTATTAATACGGAAACGTTAATACACGTGTGTTTAATAAACAAACAAAAATTTTCTAGTTATGCCTCTCTCATAAACTAGTTCGTTGATTAACAAGATGATCATAGTTTCCTGATCATAGATATTGGATGTTGTTAATAATGAGATCACAACATTAGTGTACTGGTGTCATGAACATTCATCCGAAGTATAGCATTACGATCAAAGTCATTGAGTTTATATTGCTATAAACAACTTACGAAGTAGTCCTAATCCATAGACCATGAGATCATGCCAATCACTAACACCGGAAGAGTTTCTTGTTGACATCAAACGTCACACCATAACTGGGTGATTATAAAGATGGCTTCAAAGCTACTAAAGTGTTATGTTGAGAATCATGGATCAAGAGTGGAATTTGTTCATCCCGATGACGGATAGATATACTCTGGGCCCTCTCGGTGATATCACATTGGTTAGCTTGCAAGCAAGTGATTTGATCACTAGAATGTTATATCACGGGAACGAGAAAAGAGTGCATGTCAGTAACGAGATCAAACTAGGTATGGAGATACAGATGATCGAATCTCGGAAATGTAACATATCATGAAACAAAGGGATTAAGATACAAGCATAAAAGGTTCCGACGATCACAGGAAAAGCCATCGTTGAATGTGTGGGAGTCAGTATGGATCTCCAGGTCCCGCTACTGATTATTGATCGAAGAAGGGTCTCGATCATGTCCGCATTATTCGCGAACCGTAGGGTGACACACTTAAGGGACACTGACATCCAGTTGGAGCAAATGTTTCATGCCGAAAGAATAAACAAGCGCAGGCATTTATTTCACTAGATACCGAAACAGGTTTTCGGGTGAAATTGCATAAAGAGTTATGCATGTGAAATGGAATTCTAGCAAGGGGTTATTTGTGAATGTTTGTCATTAAAGTAATTGACAAAATTTTGAATAAAATAAAAGAGTTTTATTTAATGAGAGTTTGCATTAAATTTGGTGGAAATTTAATGGGAATTTGAGTGGATTTGTGAGTGGAGAAAATTGAAGGGCCATTTTGTGAGTGGAGTGTCCACCCACCTGAATGAGGGAGAGGTGGGGGCACCCTCCATGGCCGGCGGCCATGCCCCCTTGGGCTGCCCCCTACCCTATATAAGGAGCGCCTCCTCTCACTTCTCACTCACACCTCCTCGTGAAGGATCTCTCTCCCCCTCTATAATTTATCCCCCATGGTCTCGGACTAGCGAGATACATGTTCCCGGTGGATATTCGGTAAGAAAGGGTTGTGCTTCCGCTGCATCGCTGGAGCGAGGAGGCGGAGGTTTCTCGGTGTCTTGTACGTGTGTGCGAGCACGGATGCGCTGCTGCTTTGCGGCGCTAGGACTTCCTCTCGATCTTGAGATCGGCAAGAGATCGTCTACATCAACCACGAGTTGAACTCGTTATGATTTGTCGGTCTTCAAGGGTATGTTATCTACGGATATACATCCGCCCGTTGTTTGTATCTAGTAGATAGATCTTGGTACATAGTTCCCATCGTAGGAATTTTTTTGTTTTCTATGCTGCGAACCCTATAGTGGTATCAGAGCCGGATCTATGCGTAGATGCTTTACACGGGTAGTACACATATGAGTATGTGGGCGATGATGATCATGTTGTTGCTCCTTAGTTGTAATTTTGGATATTGGTGGCATAGTGGGATGAAGCGGCCCGTACAAACTTTACATGTCCTCGCACATGAGACCTGTTCCACGCTTGACATGCAACTAGTTTGCATAAGTGGCTAGCGGGTGTCTGTCTCTCCTACTATAGTCAATATCTATTTTGCAAAGAGTTGTCAACAATTTGGTTATCCTCGTTGTGGTTCATGTTCGTAGGTAAGAACGGTTCTATCTCGAAATCCCTAAGCCATGTAAAACTTGCAATGGATAAATTAGAGGCGTCTAGTTTAGATTGTTGCTGGGCTAGTGTTATGATATGGTGATGTTGTAAGTAGAAGTATGAGAAGATACTCTTACAACATACATAACGTGTAATCTCCATAGACCTTGGGCTTACACATATAGGTATGATAGTGATCATACCACGGTGCACATGATAGAGATCATATGCGGGAACCATATTATTCCACTAATAAACATGTGATGTTTGATAGCATCTTATTTGCTTGTTTAGCGCTTTGTTAGCATAATAAGATGATCCCTCTTTTAAATATCAAGATAAGAATTTGTTCTTCCTTTAGTATGCACCGATTATGTTTTCATCGCTCCAAGACATCACATGATGATCGGGTGTTCTTGGATCCACGACCATATATCGGGTGTAAAACAGTTACACACGCGAATACTAAGGTTCTAACTTGGCGAGCCTAGCATGTACAGACATGGCCTCGGAACACAGACCGAAAGGTTAAGCATGAGTCATATAGTACATATGATGCCCATTAGATGCTCGCCTTTGAAGCTACACCGACTCACGTGATGATCGGACTTGGTGTAGTGGATTTGGTTCATGTAATCACCAAAAAGGCATGAGGGATGTCGTTTTTGAGTGGGAGTTCATTCGTAATATGGATTAGTTGAACTCAATCTATCATAAACTTAGTCTATACTTTACAAATTCTGTTGTAGATGGCACCACCTGCTTTTAATTTCAATGTGTTCATGGAGAAAGAGAAACTTGCAACGAACGGTAGCAACTTTACCGAATGGGCCATGAATTTGAGGATTCTCCTCTCTGCTGCACAAAAGCAATATGTGCTAGAAGCGCCGCTAGGCCCCCACCCTTTGAGGATGTCCCTGACGAGGATAAGAATGTCTATCCGACTCGTCAGGAGGACCACAACTTAGTTCATTGCGGCATATTGTATGAGCTAGAGCCAGAGATTCGAAAGGGTTTCGAAAATGGCAATGCATTTGATACAATGGGTGAGTTGAAAATGATTTTCGACACACATGCTGCTGTAGAGAGCTACAACGCTTCAGAAAAGTTCTTTAGCTGCATGATGGAAGAGCACAGCTCCGTTAGTGAGCATGTACTCAAGTTGTCGGGTTACGCGGATAAGCTTGTGTCCTTGGGAATAACGATTCCCATTGACTTAGGCATCCATCGTGTTCTGCAGTCTCTGCCACCTAGCTATAAGATCTTCGTGATGAACTATAATATGCAAGGCATGAAGAAGTCTCTCCCCGAGCTTCTGTCAATGCTTAAAACTACAGAAGTGGAGATCAAAAAGGAACATCAAGTGTTGATGATCAATAGGAACACTGATTTCAAGAAAGACAAGAAGGGAAAACGGAAGGGAATTAAGGGAGGCAAGCCGATTGCCGTGCCTGAAAAGAAACCCCGAGTTGGACCTAAGTCTGATACCGAGTGCTACTATTGTAAGGGGACCGGCCACTGGAAGCGCAACTGCCCCAAGTATTTGGCAGACAAGAAGGCCGGCAAGGCAAACAAAGGTATATATGATATACATGTTATTGATGTGTACTTGACTAGTGCTCGCAGTAGCACCTGGGTATTTGATACCGGTTCAGTTGCTAATATTTGTAACTCGAATCAGGGGCTGCGGAACAAGCGACCGCTAGCAAGGGGTGAGGTCAAGATGCGTGTTGGCAATGGATCAAGCGTTGATGTGATCGCCGTCGGAACGCTACCTATCCACTTGCCGTCGGGATTAGTAATAAACTTGAAGAATTGTTATCTGGTGCCAGCACTTAGCATGAACATTGTATCTGGATCATGTTTAATGCGAAGTGGTTATTCATTTAAATCCGAGAACAATGGTTGTTCCATTTATATGAATGAAATCTTTTATGGTCATGCACCGATGATGAATGGTTTATTTATATTGGATCTCGATAATAATGTTACACATATTCATAATGTTGATGCTAAAAGGATTAAACTAAATGATGATATATCCGCATATATGTGGCACTGCCGTCTAGGTCATATTGGTGTTAAACGCATGAAGAAGCTCCATTCGGATGGACTTTTGGAATCACTTGATACATGTGAGCTATGCCTTATGGGCAAGATGACTAGAACGCCATTTTCCGGTTCAATGGAACGGGCGACAGATTTATTGGAAATCATACATTCTGATGTATGTGGTCCAATGAGTGTGTCAGCGCGAGGTGTATATCGTTATTTTGTTACTTTCACGGATGATTTGAGTAGATACGGTTATATCTACTTGATGAAACACAAGTCTGAAACCTTTGAAAAGTTCAAGGAATTTCATAATGAAGTGGAAAATCATCATAATAGAAAGATCAAATTTCTACGGTCCGGCCGTGGAGGTGAGTATCTAAGTTATGAGTTTAGCACTCACATGAAAGAGTGTGGAATTGTTTCACAACTCACACCTGCCGGAACACCACAGAGAAATGGTGTGTCGAAACATCGTAATCATACTTTATTAGATATGGTTCGATATATGATGTCTCTGACGGACTTGCCGTTGTCATTTTGGGGTTATGCACTAGAAACTACTGCATTCACTTTAAATCGGGCACCATATAAATCCGTTGAAAAGACACCGTATGAATTGTGGTTTGGAAACAAACCTAAGCTGTCATTTCTTAAAGTTTGGGGATGCGATGTTTATGTGAAGAAACTTCAACCGGATAAACTCGAACGCAAAGCGGAAAAATGCGTCTTCATAGGATACCCTAAGGAAACTATTGGGTATTCCTTCTATCACAGATCCGAGGGCAAGGTTTTTGTTGCCAAGAATGGATCCTTTCTAGAGAAAGAGTTTCTTGCGAAAGGTGTGTGTAGTCGGAAAGTAGAACTCGAAGAGGTTATTGAACCTTCTCTTCAAAGTATGGAGAGTAGCACAGCGCCGAAAGTTGTTCCGGAGTTGGCTTCACCTGTCAAGAAGGAACTAATGATAATGATCATGAAACTCCGAAACAGAGTACTACTGAACCTCGCAGGTCTAGCAGGACGAGTGCAGCTCCCGAACTGTACGGAAATCCTGTCATGAATTTCATGGTTGATGAAAATGATGACCCTGTGATGTATGAAGAAGCGATGATGAGCCCGAATTCCAACAAATGGTTAGAAGCCATGAAATCCGAGATGGAATCCATGTACGAAAATCAAGTTTGGAACTTGGTGGACTTACCTCACGACCGAAAGGCCGTGGAGAACAAATGGATTTTCAAAAGGAAAACTGATGCTGATGGTAATGTAACCGTTTATAAAGATCGACTTGTCGCAAAGGGGTTTCAAAAAATTCAAGGAGTTGACTACGATGAGACATTCTCTCCCGTAGCGATGCTAAAGTCAGTTAGGATTATGTTAGCAATTGCTGCATATTTTGATTATGAGATATGGCAGATGGATGTCAAAACCGCGTTTCTCAATGGTAATATTGAAGAAGAGTTGTATATGATACAACCAAAGGGTTTTGTCGATCCTAAGGATGCTAACAAGGTGTGTAAACTTCAGTGATCCATCTATGGATTGAAGCAAGCATCACGAAGTTGGAATCTCCGCTTTGATGAGGTGATCAAAGAGTTTGGATTTGTCCAAACTTATGGAGAAGCTTGTATTTACAAGAAAGTGAGTGGGAGAAATGTGGCATTTCTGATATTATATGTGGATGACATATTATTGATCGGAAATGATATAGATCTTTTAAACAGTGTTAAAAGTTATCTAAACAACAAATTTTCAATGAAGGACCTAGGTGAAGCGTCATACATATTAGGCATAAAGATCTATAGAGATAGATCTAGGCGCCTAATAGGGCTATCGCAAAGTACATACCTTGATAAGATTTTAAAGAAGTTTAAAATGGAAGATAGTAAGAAGGGGTTCTTACCTATGACACAAGGCACGACATTGAGTAAGACTCAAAGTCCGGCAACGGCGGAAGAAAGAGAGAAAATGGACAAAGTACCCTATGCTTCAGCCATAGGCTCTATAATGTACGCCATGCTATGTACAAGACCGGATGTGGCACATGCTATTAGTTTGACTAGTAGGTACCAATCGGATCCAGGTTCGGAACACTGGAAAGCGGTCAAGAATATCCTTAAGTACTTGCGAAGAACTAAGGATATGTTTCTTGTATAAGGAGGTGAAGAAGAGCTCATCGCTAAGTGTTATGTCGACGCTAGCTTTGACACCGATCCGGATGACTCTAAGTCTCAATCCGGATACGTATTTCTCATGAATGGCTGAGCGGTTAGTTGGAGGAGCTCCAAACAACCCGTGGTGGCGGGATCAACAACAGAGTCCGAATATGTTGCTGCTTCAGAAGCGGCTCAGGAAGCGGTTTGGATGAAGGAGTTCATATCCGAACTAGGTGTGGTTGCAAACACGTTGGACCCAATGGTGATCTATTTTGACAACAATGATGCCATTGCCAATGCCAAAGAGCCAAGGTCTCACAAGAATTCCAAGCATATTAAGCGCCGGTTTCACTCCATCCGCGAGCATGTCAAGGATGGAGATATAAAGATTTGTAAAGTACATACGGATCTCAATGTAGTAGATCCGTTGACTAAAACTCTCCCTAGAGCAAAACATGATCTACACCAGAACTCCATGGGTGTTAGATACATCACTATGTAACTAGATTATTGTCTCTAGTGCAAGTGGGATACTGAAGGGAATATGCCCTGAGAGGCAATAATAAAATGTTTATTATGTGTATTCCAAGTATATGATAGATGTTTATTTTGCATGCTATAATTGTATTAATACGGAAACGTTAATACATGTGTGTTTAATAAACAAACAGAAAGTTCCTAGTTATGCCTCTCTCATAAACTAGTTCGTTGATTAACAAGATGATCATAGTTTCCTGATCATAGACATTGGATGTTGTTAATAACGAGATCACAACATTAGTGTAATGGTGTGATGAACATTCATCCGAAGTATAGCATTTCGATCAAAGTCATTGAGTTTATATTGCTATAAACAACTTACGAAGTAGTCCTAATCCATAGACCATGAGATCATGCCAATCACTAACACCGGAAGAGTTTCTTGTTGACATCAAACGTCACACCGTAACTGGGTGATTATAAAGATGGCTTCAAAGCTACTAAAGTGTTATGTTGAGAATCATGGATCAAGAGTGGAATTTGTTCATCCCGATGACAGATAGATATACTCTGGGCCCTCTCGGTGATATCACATTGGTTAGCTTGCAAGCAAGTGATTTGATCACTAGAATGTTATATCATGGGAACAAGAAAAGAGTGCATGTCAGTAACGAGATCGAACTATGTATGGAGATACCGATGATCGAATCTCGGACATGTAACATATCGTGAAACAAAGGGATTAAGATACAAGCGTGAAAGGTTCCGACGATCACAGGAAAAGTCATCGTTGAATGTGTGGGAGTCAGTATGGATCTCCAGGTCCCGCTACTGGTTATTGATCGGAGAAGGGTCTCGATCATGTATGCATTATTCGCGAACCGTAGGGTGACACACTTAAGGGACACTGACATCCAGTTGGAGCAAATGTTTCATGTCGAAAGAATAAACAAACGCAGGAATTTATTTCACTAGATACCGAAACAGGTTTTTAGGCGAAATTGCATAAAGAGGTTATGCATGTGAAATGGAATTCTAGCAAGTGGTTATTTGTGAATGTTTGTCATTAAAGTAATTGACAAAATTCTGAATAAAATAAAAGAGTTTTATTTAATGATAGTTTGCATTAAACTTGGTGGAAATTTAATGGGAATTTGAGTGGATTTTTGAGTGGAGAAAATTGAAGGGCCATTTTGTGAGTGGAGTGTCCACCCACATGAATGAGGGAGAGGTGGGGGCACCCTCCATGGCCGGCGGCCATGCCCCCTTGGGTTGCCCCCTCCCCTATATAAGGAGCCCCTCCTCTCACTTCTCACTCACACCTCCTTGTGAAGGATCTCTCTCCCCCTCTAGAATTTATCCCCCATGGTCTTGGACTAGCGAGATACATGTTCACGGTGGCTATTCGGCAAGAAAGGGTTGTGCTTCCGCTGCATCGCTGGAGCGAGGAGGCGGAGGTTGCTCGGTGTCTTGTACGTGTGTGCGAGCACGGATGCGCTGCTGCTTTGCGGCGCTAGGACTTCCTCTCGATCTTGAGATCGGCAAGAGATCGTCTACATCAACCACGAGTTGAACTCGTTAAGCTTTGTCGGTCTTCAAGGGTATGTTCTCTACGGATATACATTCGCCCGTTGTTTGTATCTAGTAGATAGATCTTGGTACATAGTTCCCATCGTAGGAATTTTTTTGTTTTCTATGCTGCGAACCCTACACTAATGATATAAAAATGCTTTGTAAACACTTTCAAATGGTTCAAACCCAACTTGATCAACTTGCTAAGGTGCAAAAGGATATGCTAGTTAATGCTTCAGGAGATAAACATGCTTATGGAATTAGAACTAGGAGTGGTATAGCTACTCAAGATCCTTTATATCCTGAAGGACACCCTAAAAGAATAGAGCAGAATTCTCAACAAGGTGAAGATAGTGGTAGTCCCCGTAAGAGAAAGAAAAAGAAACATAAGATAGTTGAGGAACCACTTGAACCTGCTGTAGATCCTAATAGTATATCTGTCTCTGATGCTAAAACTAAGAGTGGTAATGATAAAAATGAGTCTCCTGATAAGGAGGAAGGTGAGGAAGAACCTAAGAAGCACACTAAGAACACTAGATACACAAAGAATACTTTATTGCTAATAAACATGGTAAAGAGAGAACCTTGGGTGCAGAAACCTATGCCTTTTCCAGGTAAGAAACACAAGTCAAAGGAGGAAGAACACTACAACAAGTTTTGTGAGTGGATGAAGCCTTTATTTTTGCAAATTCCTTTGACTGATGCTATTAAGTTGCCTCCTTACTCAAAGTATATGAAGGATATTGTCTCTAATATAAGGAAGATTCCTAATGAGGAGATTTCTGCTCTACTTGCTAATTATTCCTTCAATGGTAAAGTTCCAAAGAAACTTGGTGATCCAGGTATACCAACTATTCCTTGCTCCATTAACAATAATTATGTTAGAACTGCTTTATGTGATTTGGGAGCTGGAGTTAGTGTTATGCCTTTTTCTCTCTATAAGAGACTCCAGCTAGAAAAGTTGATACCAACTGATATTTCTTTGCAAATGGCTGATAAGTCAACTACTATTCCTGTTGGTATATGTGAGGATGTTCCTGTTCAGTTTGCTCATAATTGCATGGTCTTAACTGATATTGTTGCGCTTGAAATGCCTGAAGATGATAATATGTCTATTATTCTTGGGAGACCTTTTCTTAATACTGTAGGTGCTGTCATCAATTGCAATTAAGGAAAAGTAACATTCAATATTAATGATAAAGTGCACATTGTCTATTTCCCCAAGAAGGTTGATAAGATCTATTGCCTGAATTCCATTGAAAATATTGAGAGCATCAAGGTTGGAGAAATATATTGTCGCATTCCACCAGAAAAATTTGAAACTATTATGATTGGGACCATTGCTATCAAGTATGAGGTAACATAATCACCTTGTGTAATGCAAAGTTTTGTTTCATATAATATTGTTTTGGTAACAAGACTTTATCAACCTTGTTAACAAAAGGATTTTAATGAACAAAATAATGTTTCCACTTTGGTTTTACTTGCTTTCTTTTTCCTTTCTCCTTCCTAGTATTTGCTTTAGCTTTAGTTTTGCTAGTTATTTGCTTGTTTAAGTTTCTTAGAGCTCCTGTAGTTTGGCTTTTGGTTTGCTTTTGCTTCTTCTGAAAAAATTATTTCTGCGAGAAAATCAATTTGCATACCTTGAAAATTGGCCAAAAATAAAGTTTCCTGAAAAATCCCAGAAAATTCAAAATAAATATTTCCTCGAAAAAAGGGGCAGAGTGGCACCTGAGGTGACCCAGGGGGCCACCCCAGGCCACCAGACCCCTGGTTGGCGCGACCTACCAGGTGGCGGCGCCTGGGTGGTCTGGCCCACCAAGGCCGCTCCAGGCTGCCTCCTCAAAGCCACCTTCTTTCTCTCTCCCAAAAACACCGGAAAACTTGCTCTAGCTCAAGTTCTTGCTGTTCTTGCTCGCAATTTTCGATCTCCTTGTTCAGCCCATCTCAAGTGCTGATTTTTGGAGGGATTGCTCCTTGGTATGTGCCTCCTCCACTTGTCCAATTAGATTTGTGATTGGTAGATTGTATCTTGAGTATTTTGCTGTTATAGGTGATAGGTTGTTTGAGCTTGCATGCTTGTTTTATGCTTAGAAACTTTGTTTTGATGCATGTGTAGTCATCTAGCAAGTTCCTATAGTAGTTGCTCATCATTTATCAACTTAGAAATCACTTGGTTTGATGGTTGTCTAAAAATTTTAGCAAGGAAGATGAGTGTTTATCCACTGAACCAATATGACTTGATGGTGCATGAGCCAATGAAGGTTCATCGTGAGGAGGCAGTTTTTCCTTTCCATATACCCATGCCATGAATTTATGAGAGCTGCGGGTATCCTCCAAGATTTCCAAACTATGGTTACAAATGCAAGGTTGGAAAACTTTGTGGAAGGTGAACCATTCCAATATGTTAAGCTAACCATGGACTTTGTGCAGGACTTCCGGTTCACTTGGTCTACTTCTAATCCCATGGTCCATTACAAAATATATAATATACCTGTCGAACTGCCTTTTGCTGATTTCTGTGCAGCAATCAGAGTACCTCAGTGGGGATCTTGTGAGAAGATCAAGGAGAGGCCCAAGTCACTTATTGATTTGTATGCTGAGATTTTCCAAGGTTTCGACTACTCAAAGGAAAGTGGTAAAATTCGGAACATTCAGCTCCCAGCTATTAGATACTTTTCCTATTTCATTACCAAGTGTGTTCTTGCTAGAAAGATTGCTAGAAAGTTGTCTTATTTTGATCTAGCTTTTATTGCAGTTGCTCTGAATAGGAATAGTTCTTATAGTTTGGGTGCTATGATAGCTCACCGTCTCACCACCAACCGTGAGAAGGGTGGAATTTGTGGAGGTCTCACTGCTTCTAGGTTGCTAGATTTCCATGGTTTAGAGCCTCATTATTCAGATTTTCAATTCCCCATAGAGATGCTTGATATTGAATCCATGATTCAACATGGTTTTGTTTCCTTGGGGGCTAATGTGAGAAGTTTACCGTATGAAATATCTTTTTCCCAGCAAGGTCGGAGAAAGGGTAGGACTGAGAAAATAGTTTATTTGCCTGCACCTGCTTTGTTTAACTTTGATAACATGCAAGGATGGTCACTTACGGAGGAGGAGCTTGACACTTATGTGGGGGAACTCTCCCAGCAAGAGGAGAATGTTGAAGAGGATGCCGAAGACAATTCAGTTCAGCCCTCCAACTTGGGAGAGTCTTCATACCAGCATCCCTCATTTGATTGGGGCGCGTCTTCTTCTTCATCGCAGGTGCCTGACTATGATCATTCCTATGATGACCCACCAGCATGGGGGTATTATCCGCGCTATTGAGCCCCACTTAGGCCAAAAGCCTAAGCTTGGGGGGAGGTATACCGACATCACACTCATATATATATCATGTTCGGTCAGTTCTTTGTATATCCATTGTTTTTTGCTTTCTTTTTGGTTTTTTGTTGCTTCTTTCTAAAAACCCAAAAATACCAAAAATATTTTCGTTGTTTCTCTTGGTTTGTTTATTTGTTTCTTTTCTATGGTTTGCCTTAAAAGAAAAAAATCCAAAAAGATTTTGCTTTGTTTGGTTTGCTTTGTTTTTGTTTGGTTTTTCTTTGTTTGCTTGTTTCTAAAAAATCTAAAACACCCAAAATATTTGTTGTTCTTCTTTGGTTTTGTGAGTTCTTTGCAGGGTTCAGCCGTCCTCAGTGGATTTTGGTTTCATGTTAATTATTCAAGTCACACAAGTGAAGGGCAATAATGAAGATTAAGACAACTCGAGGTGTGGTAAGAGGCCGGTAACGACTCTATTTGTTTCATTTTTGTACATATACTCATCATTGTGAGCATGCTTAGCTTGGTTGTGTAAGGTGTATGTCATTACGGATGCTTAGTAGTTCTTTCTTGTCTATGATTAGCTCAATCTTGCTAATAGTTTGTAGCATGTCATATGAATATTTGCTTGCATTGTTTTATTTGTACTTGGGTATGATATTGTGGTATCCTCCTCTGAATGTTCATGTGAATCGACTTGACACATGCTCAAGCATGCATATGACTAATCAATAGTCAGTAAGCCTCGATGATTTATTTTGCCTCAGAGTTCTTGTATCACTTTCATGCCATAGTTAGTCATGTTTTGTTGCAAGCATGATTATGACAGCTATTTCTCTCTCGTTTGTCGCCCCCTCTCTATTGCTAGCCTTCACTTGCACTGAGTATGTGCTCTACCTGTGCTTCCAACTCCCCAAACCAATATTGCCAGCTGTGTCCACCATACCTACCTATTAGCATCATTTGCTATTTCAGTGCATATTCCATATGCCATGTTTTCTTCCAAAATAAAATGTTTGTCTGTTTTGATAAAGTTAGTTAGTAAAGCTCTCACGAACTTGATGGCACACTTTATTCCTTGCACTTAATAATCCTGAACCATTGTGACTAGTCCATGAAAGCTATATGCTTGCTAATTATATACTGGGAGTCAGCAGAACCGTGCTGCCACGAGGAACGCTTTCAACACTTTTTGGATATCTCATTCAGTTGATTCCTCGCTCTTTTGTTTACGGATGTCGACGATGTGAAATAAAAGGAGTGGTTGTGAGTTCATGGAGTTTATACATTGTGTTAGATAAACGCCTGGGCCGCTAGCCTAAGCCATGATTAATCATGGTGGAAACTTGCAGCATCACCATAATGAGCATCTATGAAGTTTCCTCAATAAAAAGCTATGCATATGGTAAATAAAAAGATTGCTGAGATGCTCATTGTCTGCTTGCCTTGTCATTTTGGTTATGGGAAAGCTCCTATACCATGTGCAAGGGGTACCCCGTTGGCGGTTCTCAATGATATGCATGTATTTACAATGACAAGAACTTTCAGGTGACCAAAGTTGAGTAGCATGCGGAGCGACCCTCGTACTCAAGGGACTTGGGATTTCCAGTCTATGGTCTGTCAAGCATATGATTCAGAGTGGACCTCACTTTCACCTTAACCACATGAAGATGCCTATGATAGGGGCAATGAGAGCTCAAAGCTAATGAGTACCTTCCTTTCAGCATTGGGAAGCCTTTCAAACCTTCAGAAAACCGTTTTCACAACTTTGTTGAGTCACCACTTATTCTATGAGCACCTTCTTGAGAGCATATTTGTCATTCTTGTGTTTGTTCCAAAACTTGGTTAATTATGTCATGACTTTGATGCTTGTATCTCTGATATCTTTACTTCTAGTCTTCATGTGAACTTCAGAGGTTCCTTGGCATTTATATTGTGCTCTTCAAACAAAGGCAAGCGAGATACCACTCTATCATACCTTATTATGAGCATTGCAATGTTGCTTATGTTTATGTTGCATGCTACTTATTATTGTTGAGTTGGTTCCTCTTCATAGCTTGCAAGGACTATTGAGTAGACTTAGTTGCATACTCCTTATTATGAATTGTCTAAGCATCTACTCCCGTGCTGAGAATATTTACATCATATGAAGCAAAGTGTTCGTGAAAGTTCTTTTATGGCACACAGTTTTCAACTGAATTGCTTGAGGACAAGCAATAAGCTAAGCTTGGGGGGAGTTGATACGTCCAAAACGTATCTACTTTCTCGAACTTTGCTATTGTTTTTCCTCTATACCTGTGTGATTTGGATACAACTAACACAGACTGACGCTGTTTTCAGCAGAATTACCTTGGTGTCTTGTTTTTATGCAGAAAATGAACTATCAAGAAAAATCCCGGAAAATATGCCAAAAATTATATTTCACCAGAAAATCCACGGAGCTAGAAGAAGAGACGGAGGGGAGGCTTGGGGGGGGGAGGGGGGGGGGGCAGACCCACCCCAGGCGCAGGCCCACCTGACCCCGCGCCTAGAGGGTGTGTGGCCACCCCAGGCACCTCCTCGGCCTCCCTCAGCGAGGTGTGGGGTTAGGAGCGGGGTCACCTCGTTAGTGGTAGCGCGGGTGAGAATTGCGGTGTGAACCGTTTTCTGCGGGGAAGGGGAAATGGGCTAGCTGGGCCTGGTTTGCTGGGCTGGGTCATTTCCATTTTTTTGTTCTGATTCATTTTTCTTTTTCTATTTTATTTTTCTATTTTGATTTTGTCCAAATGATTTCAAACCTTGTTTGAATTCAAACCCTTTTCAAATGTTCAGTATATTTATATACTGTTTTAAATAGTTATTTTAATTCTATTTTAGAATAATTCCTTTATTCTTTTATGGTTTATATTTTATTTAAAATAGGCTCTTGCCCTTATTCAAATAAGATTTTAAATATAATTTCCATTCTTATTTAACTTCAAATTTTTATCAAAACCTTTTATAGTAGGTTTTATTTATTCAAAAGGGTGTTGAATAATTCATTTTGATTTATTTGAAATATTTTCATATGATCTATTAATCATTTAAATTGGGTAAATGTCTTCAATTAAATAAAATTTGATTATGATTTTAATACCATATAAATTTTATTTAAGTGTTTATTTTATTTCATTTAAGTTAATTCCAATTATTATTTCTATTAGTAATTTTATCTTTATCCATATATAATTTAGAATATGGTTTAATGCCATATAATTTTACTGGAATAATCTTTATTCTGTTATTTTATTTGGATTATCTTTATTTAATTTGCTCATGCATTTGGCCAAGATTTAATTTGGCTTTTAAATATTCCTTATTTCTTTCTTTCTTTCTTTATCTTATAAATCCATATCTTTGTTACTTGGTGATTCCAATTTAGATCTAAACTTGGTGATTCCAATTTGTATAATTTTATTTAATATTTGTTTATCCTTTTAAATCTCTTTAGGATTATTTTCTCACCATTTGGTATGGATTTTAGATAGGAGCTTATTAACTTTGAAATTTAATTACTTTATCTTATTAACTTCATAAGATTTTATCTATGGCTCCAAATTGAATGAAATCAGTTTCTATGGTTTTATAATATTTTTGCTTATCATTCTTGATCATTTTAAAATGATTGTTTCTCTAGTTTTTATATGGATCAAATCCATTGTCTTTGAGGTAACTAGGAAATGTTTTTCTTCCATTAGGGTTTTAGGGTTTTGGTGTTATTTTCCAAGTGTTTAAATTTCAAGATGCATTTATGAAGAATGCATTTCACTTGATTTGAATTTAGTTGGAATCCTTTTTGTTCAAAGTTTGTTCAATATGGGTTTTAATGTTTCCATTTGGAATCAAAAAGTTTCTTTTCACCCTAAATTTCAATAATTATTTATTTTGTTTATTTTTTTTTCACATTACAAAATTTGGAAAATTTTGGGATGTGACAGGCTACCACCCTAAAAAGAAATATCGTCCCGAGATTTGGGAAAGCTAGAGGTTACAAGTTGGATTCAAAACAACTAGGGGTTCTACCACCCTTAAAAAGTTCTCAACTAGATTACATCTTGGCTTGCTTGGGATCTTGATGAAACTTCTCTGGGCAGACATCTGCATAGTGTCCTTTGTTTCCACACTTGAAACATGTGACAAGGCTGAGATCTCTCATAGGCTTGTTTGTCTTGTACTTCATCTTTTCTGGACAATTGCTTGCATAATGTCCTTGGTTACCACAATTGTAACATGTGACAAGGTTGAGTTCTTCACGTATCTTCTATGGACAAGTTGATACATAATGGCCTAGCTCTTTGCAGTTGTTGCACCACACTTGGCTAATTTCCTTATACTTCTTCTTCTTCTCTAGACATTCATTGGCATAGTGTCCCATCTCTTTGCAATTGCAACATTGCACTTGGCTTTTGTCCTTCTTCTTCTTGGGTTTCTCCAAAGCTAGGAGTTCTTCTAGTTCATGCTCTTCATATCTCACCTCAAAGGTGGGAAAGTCTCCTTGTTTCCTTAATCGTTTCCTTGGATAATACATATGTTTCCTCTTTTGTCCATCAAGGTGAGTCATAGTGCACGGAGGTGCAAGCTGAGATTTTCCTTTGTCTTCATCCTTCTTGGTAGAGGTTGTTTCCTCATGGGGATTTCCAAACTTTTGTTGCACTCCACCTTGTTTCCTTTGTTGAACTATAGAATAGATGGGGAATTAGATAGGGACATGATTATTTCCTTCACATAGGAAACAAGTCACTTGAGATGTGGGGCATTGTTTAGTTGGATGTTTCTCTTCACAATTAGGGCATTGGTCTTCATGCTCTTTGGAAGTGTGATCCATGTCTCCACAAATATTGCAAGCTTGAGTTCCTTCTATAATATCATCCTTGACATCATTGTTGTCACAAACTCCTTGGGAAAGGTTGTCTCCCATGTTGATCATGTGAGTGGTCATCCCTTGCAATAATTGAGATTGATTTTCCAAAAACTTTTGCAAGGTTGGGTCTAACTCATTGTTGTTGGCTAAAAACTGAGTTGTCATCTGATTCAAATGGGTTTGGTTTACTAGTAGTTATTCTCTCATGTGCATCTCTTGGTGGTTATTGTCACCATTCTTGATGTTGGAGTTTCTTGGAGTAGTCATCTGTTTGGGTTGGATTGGGATTAGAATAGGCAAAAGATTCCTATAGGAAAAGTTCTAATCACACACATCACAAATCACACAAGCAATGTGCAAACAATCACAACCAAACATTCCACTCAAACAACAAGTTTCAAGCACATTTTTAGGCAACAAAATATTTTTGCTACACCTCATAAGTTGGTGTGTTTGATTTAAACTAAACACTAATATGGTGGTCCAACTATATGGTTCACTTGAGATCATTCCATTCTTCTTTGTTGTTTCTTCATGAATAAAATCATTGTATCCTTGGAGAAATTATTGTATCTTGGTCACAAATCTTCAAAGGTGATGATGATTCCTTCTAAGTTGTGTTTCCTTAGTCTTCAAGTCTCGAGTAATATTCCTTGTCTCACTTGTTGTCCTTAGTGATATCCAAGTTGAAGTCCTTGGTGAAAATAAAGTTGAAGTCTTTGATGATGTTGAAGTTGAAGTCATTTGAGTTGGTGAAGTCCTTTGCTCATGGTGAGGTCATGTTCTTGTTGAAGTCTTTTGCTCATGTTGAGGCTTTGTCCATCAAGTTTGAAAACGGAGAGATGTAGAATCAAAACCAAAAATGGTTGAGGAAAGAGTTTACAAGATTGTTTGTAAATAAGTTTTGGAACAAATACAACTCCTATTTTTCTAAGGGGTTTTGTCCAATCCTAGGGTTACAATCCTACAGGCAACACAGTGCTCTGATACCATCTGTAGAGGTCCCAACCTTTAATAAGGTAGAGATCCCTGTGTTTACAATGCTAGTCCCTGGATCAATAGCTAGCATCCACAGTTAAGATGTAATATCAAGAAACAAAGGTCATAATACAACTTTATAACCAGGAATAAAATAATTCATTACATCTTACATAGCTCATTTGGCTATCTCATTACAATGCAGCAGAATAACTATATAGCATGGAGTCCTTCATCTTCAAAGTGCCACAGGCAATCATGTTGGTTGTAGACTTGTAATCCTAATCAACACACTTCACTAACATCAAACAAACCTGCAACATAATAATTTACAGCCACAAGGGTCAATACATTTGAATTGTATTGGCAAGTGATACTATGGTAGTATAGTGGAGTCTATCATCTATATGCATTTGGATAGGTGGAGCTTAGGCTTGCTTTGCTCAAAATAGATTTTCCTTATCATTTGAAAACACTAAGTTTTTGTTTGGCAAAAACTCCCAAGGAACCACCAATAGAAATTGGTGAACCTTCACCCTTGTTCAACCACAAGTTTTAACTTAGAAATTTGGGATGAGGAGATTCTTGATAGCTTCCATGTCTTGATGCTCAAAATGGTCCATTACCGGGGACACGGCTAAGTACTTAGGTTTTTCACTCTGCAGAGGTGGTGCACTTTCCCCACAAGACTCGACATGCATCGAGACAAGATCTTTCAGAAGCCTTCCCTTAGACCAGAATGGACGCGCTCCAACCAATCATCCCCTACCACCAACTGTCCATTTGGCTAAGTTATTGCAACCTATATGATCCAGGCAGAGCCCATAATGCCAAGTGGCTGCACTTGAAGCTTCTCAACATTTGACATCTCAAATATCTTTGTTCCTGGGTGGCATTCCACAAGTGATATACACAAGGTAAACCATAGAAATGGGCCTTGTGTAACCACTCAACAAAAATCCTTCCAAGCAATACCATTCCACCCAGGTGATTCATTCACTTAGTTGTTTCATTAAACAAAACACAAGTCCTTGACTTAGAAATATTCCATAGCATGAATATAATCCACCCTTGTTTTCTACTAGCTAAGCTAAGCATGATAGTAGTAGGAATCTTGACTTATGAAAATTCTACTAAGGTTTCATCTACTAGGATTTCCCATGGCATAGTTTATACTTAGCAAAAATTCCATGCAAGTCCTACTTAGAAATATCACTAATGCATAGTGAAAATAATGGGACAAAAGTATGAAGCACCACTTGCCTTTTTGGTAGAGAATATAAGTTCACTCCTTGATCTTAGACTCTTCAAATTCCACTACAATTCAATTAAGCAAGCAAATATTCAATCTACCATTCAAGCAATTCATCACATAGAATAATAAAAACAAAGCAATGCATGCAAGCATGCCAAAGATGTTTTATTTGGAATAGTGGTTTCTAATAGGTTATAAACATTTTAAAACACCTATTGGTTATTTATAAAAGTGGCAAAACCATTGGATATCAAGTTAGTGAAAATGGCCATTTTAAGTCATTTTTGTTTTGCTGGAAATGGTTCAAAGCAAAGTAATAATTTCTAGTGTTTGACAAATATATTTTTAAACACAAATGTTAGTGTTTTAAGGTCAAGTGTTTAATATTAAAACCATTTGCAAAAGGTTTTACTTATAAACCATTTTTATACCAAAGCAATATATTATGTTGTTGGAAATGCCTTTTAGCAAAGTAATAAATTTATAGGGTTCATCAAATATATTTCTAAATATCAAAACTTGGTGTTTTAGGGTCAGAGAGTTTAAATCTAATCATTTTCCAAAGGTTTTACTCAAAGAGCATTTTTAACACATAAACAATATTTTTATTTGACTAGAAATGTTCTAATTCAAAGATTTATTATTTGGCTTCACAAAATATGTTTTTAAAACCAAAAGTTGGTTTCTATGGTCAGTAGGTTCAAAACAAACCAATTACAAAATATTTTACCCTAAAAATATTTTTAGAAAGAATTTTATATACAAATTATGCCTACACAAGTTTCTGTAAAAACAACCAATTTAACAGAAGAAATTTACTAAACAAAGCACATGGTTGGAAAGTACTTGTTTTGCTGATTCCATTGATATAAAATTTGTAAAATTTGGACGTGTAGATTTAAAGTTATGCAATTTACAAATTCACATATCTAATAGAAAAGTTTCTGGTTTTAAAACAAACTCCAGGCCACGTGGAATGTTTTCATTGGCTCATACCGGTTCGCTCGGATCGGCCTATGCGGTGCGTTGGATCTAAAATAGATCGAGCGGCACAGGATCAATCGTACCCCTTCGGGTTATGTTCTATCATAGCCACGCGATCAAAATCCTACAGCCTAAATCGAATGACCGGGAACGGGCGGCTATGGTTGGCGGCAGCACGGTCAGACGGTGGCGGAGCCGGCGATACAGGAAGCAAAAGAGACAGGGGAGGAGCTCACCGAGGTCGCCGTGGCATGGGGATGCTTGACATGTGCTTGGTCGTCGAAGGGGCGCTCAGAGTTGATCTGAATCGCTCGCTGGAGTTGTCTCTGTCGACGGGCGAGCTTGGCAACGTCGTTGGCGAGGCTGGGGTGCGCGCTAAGACAAACCAGTGGTGCAGTTAGATGCGTACGAGAGAGGGGGTTGTAGGAGTAGCAACCAGTGAGGAGGGGCGGTCAGGTCTCACCGTGGGGGGGGGTCGTCGGAGTGGAAACAGACGACGGCGATGCTCAGTGTTAACGTTGTCGACGATGCAGAGCACGCACGGCTAAACGAGCGGTACTAGGAGTTGCAGGGGGTGATGGGGAATGCGCTCGTGGGGACTGGGAGGCAAGGGGTGGCGAGGAGTGGCCGGAATCGCTTGTGAAGCTCGTCGGAGCAGAGGAAGGTCTCGGGTGAAATCAGCGCAGCCTGGTGGCGGAGGAGAGATGGTGTCCAGGGAAAAAAATAGAGGGGGAACAGGCGCTTTAACGTGCGTGATCACTGGGCTGAATTGCCGCGGCATTAACGAGAATTTAATCAAGTTTAATCGCCCAGAAATGGCGAGGTGAGGGCGTGGTCACCGCGGGGGTGAGGACGAAGGGCTCACAACGTGGGGTCGCTTCATCAGCGAGGTGTGGGGTCAGCTCGTCAGTGGTAGCGCGGTTGAGAATTGCGGTGTGAACCGTTTTCTGCGGGAAAGGGGAAATGGGCTAGCTGGGCCTCGTTTGCTCGGCTGGGTCCTTTCCATTTTTTTGTTCTGATTTATTTTTCTTTTTCTATTTTCTTTTTCTGTTTTGATTTTGTCCAAATGATTTCAAACCTTGTTTGAATTCAAACCCTTTCAAATGTTCAGTAGATTTCTATACTGTTTTAAATAGTTATTTTAAGTCTATTTTAGAATAATTCCTTTATTCTTTTATGGTTTATATTTTATTTAAAATAAGCTCTTGCCCTTATTCAAATAATATTTTAAATATAATTTCCATTCTTATTTAAATTCAATTTTTATCAAAACCTTTTCTAGTAGGTTTTATTTATTCAAAAGGGTGTTGAATAATTCATTTTGATTTATTTGAAATATTTTCATATGATCTATTAATCATTTAAATTGGGTAAATGTCTTCAATTAAATAAAATTTGATTATGGTTTTAATACCATATAAATTTTATTTAAGTGTTTCTTTTATTTCATTTAAGTTAATTAAATGACTTTTATTTTACTTGGGTAATTCCAATTATTATTTTCCCATGATTTAATTGATCATTTCTATTAGGAATTTTATCTTTGTCCATATATAATTTAGAATATGGTTTAATGCCATATGATTTTATTGGAATAATCTTTATTCTATTATCTTATTTGGATTATCTTTATTTCATTTGCTCATAGATTTGGCCAAGATTTAATTTGGCTTTTAAATATTCCTTATTTATTTATTTATTTCTTTATCTTATAAATCCATATCTTTGTTACTTAAAGATCCAAACTTGGTGATTCCAATTTGTATAATTTTATTTAATATTTGTTTATCCTTTTAAATATCTTTAGGATTATTTGCTCACCATTTGGTATGGATTTTAGATAGGAGCTTATTAACTTTGGAATTTAATTCCTTTATCTTATTAACTTCATAAGATTTTATCTATGGCTCCAAATTGAATGAAATCAATTTCTATGGTTTTATAATATTTTTTTTTATCATTCTTGATCATTTTAAAATGATTGTTGCTCCAGTTTTTATATGGATCAAATCCATAGTCTTTGAGGTAACTAGGAAATGTTTTTCTTCCATTAGGGTTTTAGGGTTTTGGTGTTATTTTCCAAGTGTTTAAATTTTAAGATGCATTTATGAAGAATGCATTTCATTTGATTTGAATTTAGTTGGAATCCTTTTTGTTCAAAGTTTGTTCAAGATGGGTTTTAATGTTTCCATTTGGAATCAAAAAGTTTCTTTTCACCCTAAATTTCAACAATTATTTATTTTGTTTATTTTTTCATATTACAAAATTTGGAAAATTTTGGGATGTGACAGAGCATGGGGCCCTCAAGTGAATGTGGGGAAATGAAGATCTCTCTTAGTGAAGCTGTAGATCAAAGCCTCCTCCTTCGGTTCTCCAAAGATCAATGACTTTGGATGGTTGGATGAAGAGATCTTGTAGATTTGGTGGCTCTAATGGAGTTTGTGTTCTTGAGCAGGTCGAGCAGCTAGAGGAAGGGGATACGGGTCCCTATTTATAAGCACCCCCCTCCACGAACCGTTTTCTGACCGTTGGAGAAAATCCAGACCGGAGACTCCGGTCTGTACACCGGAGACTCCGATCTACACCGGAGATTCTGTCCTATCTCCGGTCTAGCCTCCGGACCACCCTTTTGATTGACCAGGGCCTGACACGAGCCAACTGGGTCGGAGACTCCGATCCTCCAGCACCGGAGACTCCGGTCCTCCAGCACCAGAGACTCCGGTCTGAGCCCAAACTGGAGATTCCGGAGAAGCCTCCGGACCTTTCTCCGCACCCTTATACAGAATGTCCTAGCCAGATTCCTGAAGCCACCACCGGAGATACCTGCGGAGATTACGGTCCACACCAGAGACTCCGGTCCAGCCAGAATGGAGACCCCGGTCTGAAACTTCCAGAACAATGTCAAGCTTTGCATAAATCTTTCCAAAGTGTGAGGGTACTTTTCACTTATCATAATAGCAACCTGTGGACAATGACAAACTGTAAAATGATCTACTTGTTGTTAACGAACACCAAAATTGTTTATGACAATAAATGTCCTTTCAATCTCCCCCTTTTTGGTGTTCGATGACAACAAGTGATTTTTGCATGGAATAATTTGTATGAAGCTCCCCATGACTATGTGCAATAAGGTAAACAAGTAAATCATGCAAGATAGATAGTTTCAATGATAACACACATAGTTATCACATGAGTTACAATAGTAGGTGCACAAGCACATAGTCACACACATAAACGGCAAATAACACACATGAAGTTCAAAGTTCAAATATGGCAAATGAAAGCAAATAAGAGCGAATCCAAAGCCCAAGCCCATGCAAATCGATGACAATGTGTTCTCTGCCTTTGGCATTGAAACGCCGAAAAATGGAAAAGACCTAAGATAGCGCCCCAGCAACTCAGTAGTCCTCGTCATCCTCGTCCTCCTCATCCTCATCCTGATCCTCACCATCCTCATCAAAGTCATCATCATCAGCATCATCAGGGACTGCATGCCCTTTGCCGTGAGGGCGAGAAGAGGAGGTACCCTGGTACCTGTATCCAGAGGTGACATCAACAAAGGTCTTCCAGTCCACCAGTCTATCCTGTTGGGCATTCCATGCCCCAAACGAGAGAGTGTGTCTGACTCTATGGACTGCTGAGCACCATGCTCATCATTGTACTCACCCTCTCCTTCCCCATCATCCCCTTCACCTTGTTCCTTAATCTCCTTGAGGAGCTTCTCACTGCGACGGTTGCTTTGGTAGGAGGCATGTTGCTGCTTACGGATGTCTACATTCATGAAACAAAGGGTCCTCTCCCAGAAAGTGGTCTTCTTGACTCGCTCATGTACATAGTCCCGAGTCATGGAAGGCATAGGTGCATTGGAGGCATTCTTCCTCCAAACTCTAGGTGGAGAGGGGCCCCTCTCAGTCTCAATCTCCTCATCATCATTTCCATAGCGACGCCTAGGAGCAGGCCCCAAACGCCCCTTCTGCTGCAGTGAGACCAATGCGTGCTCAGTGAGATGTGGTGCTATGCCAAGGGGGAATCATGCTCCTTGGAGTTCATGAGACTCATAACCAAAGGTGCATATGGGGGAGACTTCTTGAAAATAATATCATGGAACATCTCCTCAAAAATGAAATCCATCACATCAATAGGATCAGCATCTGCCTATGGGCCAGCATTGTAGGTCCGGTGGGTATGATAAAGAAGGTTGACTAGCCCACCCCTAATAGCATCGTCATTCCCAACACTTGGTGCGATGGTATGACTGAATATCCTCAACATCAGGTTGTAGAGAGGCTTGAGTCCCTTGGACCCTCCTACAACACCCTCGCTGCCATACAGAGGTGCAAGCTTCATATTGTTGTCACCAAGAGCCGCAGAGTGCATGCGCAGCCCAACTGGAGTGGATACGCCATGAAAGGTCTCAAAGATGACACTAGCAAAGTCATGGAATGTAGCTATGCAGCGGGTGGTGCCAGACATCCAAGTCATGGTCCTGTCTTGATCAGATCCAAACACTACAGTGGCATAGAACTGCTGCACAAGGTAGATATTGTAGTCCTCATGAAGCTCCATCAAGTTAAACAGTCCCAACTTCTCACAGATCCACAAAGCATCATTGAAGTAGGGGATGAGCCTCATCTACTCAACACTCATGAACTTCTGAGGACATACAGGTGATTTGGTGAGCACTCCATACACATCCTTCATGAACACAACGTGCTCCTTTCTCCAGAAACGAGGATCCTCGCTGGTACGAGGCAATCCATAAAAATCAGTCTTTCTCAGCTCACGAAACTCCTCCTTTGACATTTGTCCAAAGACTGATTGTCATATTTGGCCTTCTTGGTGCGGTCCTCTCGTTCAGTCCTTTCATGTTCCCTCCTCAAATAGGTTGCATCACGTGCCTATTGTCTCCTGTTGGAAGGAGGCACGACAAACTGACCCTAGGCTTCATCATAGCGAGGAGTGCCTCTTTGAGACTTGGCCTTGGTGCGACGAGGACGGCTAGAACCATCACCTGTGAACAATAGTGAGGGAGATAGCATGGAGATGAGTATATATGTCCCAAAGATGCAGTACAAGAGCTTTGATGCATTTCTAAACTATTTTGATTCACCATACACCGGAGTCTCCGCACCTCATACCAGAGTCTTCGGTCCCGTGGACCGGAGTCTCTGGCCTGGACCGAAATCTTCGGCCCTGGGGCCGAAATCTCCAGTCGGGAGACTCGGGTACGAGATGGGAAGATGCTGGTGAGGGTAAATTTAGTAGATCGGGCAATGCAACAAGGATAAAGTACTAGAGTGCATGCAAACAAGTGATTCCAATGGACAAATCAATACCAATCCTCAAAACACATCTAGAGATGAACCCTAGGAGAAAAAGAGGAGGAGAGGTACCAGATCTGTCCATGGGATCGATTCCTCCGGTGGGAATGACCCAATGGAGGAGAGGAGAAGGTTGGCCGGCGGCACAACGGATCCCGGGGGCTTCTTGACCTCCGGGGAGGAGTTTTCGAAGAGGAGGCGACGGGTTAGAAGGAGGGGGACGGGGGTGAGAATGAAGAACTGATGTTTTAGTTCTCCCCGTCCCCTTCCTATAAGTGGCAGAAACCGTCTGGACCAGAGACTCCGGCCTACACTGGAGACTCTGATGCAGGTGCACCGGAGACTCCGGTCCTCCTCGATCAAAAACTCCAGGATAGGTGTTTGGGGACATATATGAGAGATAGATAGGTTTAAGACAAAGAATAGGCTTGGGTTGAGATATCAAACTGTGAAGAACCAATAAGAGCCATAGAAATTCACAAAAATGTTCAGGAAATCTTCAAAAAGACAAGGATCAAGAAAATGACAAACACGAGTAAGCACCAACCTCTCTAATGTGAGAGGGCGGTGGCCTAGGACACCATATTTGAGTATACTCGGCTTGGCACCACGAAGATATATCTTGGATCCATTACCGAAACTCATCATTTAAGCTCACATATCACAAAATGATATTAAGAGGAATGATTTTGATTGCTTTGGGTATAATGGGGGGAGGGATAGTCCAATCAATTAGGACCGCACTCCCCCTATATCCATGCCTACACCTAAACCAAATAAGAGTCAAGACATAGGTGAGAATGCAAGGTGATCAAGTCAAGCTCTTTGAATCTATGATATTTAGTTCATTCCTCAAATAGCAAAACCTTGCTTCATCAAGTGGCTTCGTGAAGATGTCGGCAAGTTGGTCTTTGGTTGGCACATATGATAGTTCAACATCACCTCGAGCAACATGATCCCTAATGAAGTGATGACGGATCTCAATATGCTTTCTCCTTGTGTGAGCCACCGGGTTGTAGGCAATCTTGATGGCACTTTCATTGTCACATAGAAGAGGCACTTTGTCACAATGTACACCGTATTCCTTTAAAGTTTGCCTCATCCATAGAAATTGAGTGTAAGCACTAGCAGCTGCCACATACTCGGCTTCGGCGGTGGAGAGAGATATACAATTTTGCTTCTTAGAAGACCAACATACCAAGGACCTCCCAAGGAATTGGCAAGCCCCGGTTGTTGATTTCCTATCATCCTTATAACTAGCCCAATCCGAGACCGTGTATCCACAAAGAGCAAATGTTGACCCTCGAGGATACCAAAGACCATAATGTGGGGTATGAACCAAATATCGAAAGATTCTCTTGACTGCCATCAAATGAATTTTTTTAGGAGCCGCTTGATATCTTGCACACACACCTACACTCAACACAATATTGGGTCTAGATGCACAAAGGTAAAGCAAATAACCAATCATAGACCGGTATACCTTTTGATGCACATCTTTACCATTTGGATTTTGTTCTAGATGAGTCTTTGTAGCCATGGGAGTGGGAGCTCCATTTAAATCTTGCATATTGAATCTCTTGAGCATATCTTGAATATACTTGGCTTGGTTGAAGAATGTCCCTCCTCTAACTTGCTTGATCTCGAAGCCAAGAAATACTCTCAACTCCCCCATCATAGACATCCGGAACCTACTAGTCATAAGCTTTGAGAATTCATCATTAAAAGCTTTGTTAGATGAGCCAAAGATAATATCATCAACATATATTTGGCATACAAAAAGCTCCCCATTGACCTTCTTAGTAAAAAGAGTGGGATCGATTTTCCCAACCTCAAATCCACGATCAAACAACAACTCTCTAAGGTGCTCATACCACGTGCGTGGGGCTTGCTTGGGCCCATAGAGCGCCTTATGAAGTTTGTAGACATGGTTTGGTAAGTTGGGATCCTCAAATCCTGGGGGTTGCTTTACATATACCAACTCATTTAATGGACCATTAAGAAAGGCACTTTCTACATCCATTTGTTGCAACTTAAAGTTATGATGTGCCACATAAGCAAGAAGGATACGGATGGACTCAAGGCAAGCCACGGGTGCATATGTCTCTCCATAATCAATGCCTTCAATTTGAGAGAACCCTTGTGCAACCAATCTTGCCTTGTTCCTTACTATAATTCCATGCTCATCTTGCTTGTTCTTGAATATCCACTTGGTGCCTATAACATTGTGGCAATCCTTTGTCTTCTCAACTAACTTCCATACTTTGTTTCTCTCAAAGTTGTTAAGCTCTTTGTGCATTGCTTCCAACCAATTCGAATCTTCAAGAGCTTCCCACACTTTCTTTGGTTCAATCATGGAGATGTGTGCTTGGTGCTCACTGAACCTCTTCAATTGTGCTCTTGTGGAAATGCATTTCCTTAGGTCACCAACCACATTTTGTAGAGAGTGATCTCTTAATTCCAACATTCTCTCCTTTCTAGCTTCACGACGAGCGTGGATCTCCTCGTTGTTTCTTGGAGGACCATATTCATCATTCTGGTCCTCGTCTTGACCATCAACTTGACCTTGATCATCATCGGAATCATTCTCTTCATTAAGAGGCATGGATTGACCTTGGTCTTGATCAGACATTCTTCTAGCATCAATTTGAGCTTGTCTCAAGGCAGTTTGTATGGATCTTCCTTGAGTAATCGACTTGGCACTACTTGACATCGTAGAGAATGAATCAAGCTCCTATTCACTAGAGTTGTCACCTTGATCAACATGTTGAGGGTCCACAGTTTGTCTTTGGCTTGGGTCATTGCCCTCCTCGGTGGATGGAGCTTTTTGATGTTGTGAAGATGAGGGCTCCACTTGAGTAGAGCATAGTTCTTCTCGATCCGCCATAAGGGGTTCCTCGACAAGGTGGATATATCCCACACACATTCTTCCTATGGCATCCTGAGGCATTTCATCATCAGCATCACAAGCATCAACACGCCCCCTTGGGGACCATCATATTCTTCGAAGGTCACACTACAATATTCTATGACCGCTCCGGATAGCTTATCATAGATTCTATAAGTGTGAGATTCGAGACCATAGCCAACAAAAATACCCTCTAATGCTTTAGACTCGAATTTGTAAAAACGAACACCTTTTATAAGATAGAAACACTTACAACCGAACACCCGGAAGTAAGATATGTTGGGCTTGTTATCGGTAAGTATTTCATATGGAGTCTTGTTGATTTCTTTGCGGAGGTAGAGCCGGTTAGATGCATGGCAAGCGGTGGAGATGGCTTCGGCCCAAAAGTTGTATGGAGATTTAAACTCCGCCAACATGGTCCTATCCATCTCAATAAGAGTCCGATTCTTCCTCTCGGCCACACCATTTTGTTGAGGGGTATATGTAGCGGAATATTGGTGTTTTATCCCCTCATCACTAAGGAAATCATTAAAGGTGTAGTTTTTGAACTCGGTGCCGTTGTCACTTCTTATAATCAACACGAGAAGGTTGTATTAACGTTGAACCATGTTGATGAAGTCGATGAAGGTCTTTTGGGTCTCACTCTTTAACTTGAAGAAATATACCCATGAGTATCTTGAAAAGTCATCAACAATAACCAAACAATATTTCTTCCCACGAAGACTTGCATGAGATGGAGGACCAAAGAGATCCACATGAAGGAGATCCAAGATCTTGGTTGACTTGATGCGGTTCTTTGGCTTGTGGGGAGCATCATGCATCTTTCCTAGAACACAAGCCCTGCAAACACGATCTTTGGCAAAGGAATTTTTTATTTTAGTCCAACAATATGGCCCTCCTTATGGAGACTTTGCAAAGTTATCATATTGACATAGGCTAGTCGGCGATGCCATAACCAACCCACATCGACCTTTCCGAATAATCACATCACACTTGTAGTGGTTTGTCTCGAAAAATCCACCACATATAAGTCATGTTTGACATACCCAACGAAAGCGACCTTGAGAGACTTGATCCACATGAGGACCACAATATCATCATCAACAAAGACGGCAAAGCCCATCTTTCCAAGAGCACGAACTGAAAGTAAATTGTATCCAAGGGTCTCAACAAGCATGACCTTCACGAGTGTAATATAGTGAGAAACCACTACCTTGCCGAAACCCATTACCTTAGACTTTGACTTGTCGGCATATGTCACGGTTATTTGATCATCATTTGGCTTTAAGTCCTTGACAATGGACGAGCTTCCGGTCATATGACTTGTGCAACCACTATCAAGCACCCACTTTGACCCTCCGGAAGCATATGTCTACAAAAGATCAAGCTAATTTTTAGGTACCCATTTTTCAGTGGGTCCTCTTTTGTTAGCAACAAGGGTCTTGGGGACCCAAATATACCAAGCAATATAACCATCATATGGGACAACATATTGTGCATACACATCACCATAATAATCACGCATTAGAATATAGTGAGGGTTAGCACTTCCCGCAAAGTCATCATGAGACATAGTTTTACCACTTGTGGTCTTACTATCCATAATGGTCTTGTTTTTCTCTTGTGCGGGCTTGGCCTTCTTCTTCTTGTTCTTCTTCTTCTTGGCTTTGGAGACAAAACCAATGCCCCTTTCTCACCACTAGGCCTTTGCTTAATCAAAAGTTCATCAATGGACTTGTTACCTTGTGGAAATGTGGCCTTGGCTAGCTCCCCCTTCAACCTAGCATTTTCTTCAGGAATAGTTGTACTACTAGAAGGAATGAAATTACTAGGTGAAGGAATATTGGTCAATTGAGTTTGAAGCGTTTCATAGGACTTTGTGAGTGACAATAGTTCACTTTCCAATGCCTTGTGAGCCTTGTTAAGTGAACTAAAGTCCTCGTCAAGTTTTTATGAACCACACCAAACTCAATCTTGTCCTTTTTAGCCTTTTTATATTTAGCAATAGCATGATCATGTTCCTTGATGAGTCTATTAACAATTACATCATTGGCCTCCTCAAGCCCTTCAAGTTTTAGTTCAAGATACATTCTAGTCTCTTGTTCTTCTTCTAGAGCATTATTTAGGGCGCCTAGCTCAATCATGTGTTCATGCCCAAGTTGTAGAGGTCCCAACCTTTAATAAGGTAGAGATCCCTGTGATTGCAATGCTAGTCCCTGGATCAATAGCTAGCATCCACAATTAAGATATAATATCAAGAAACAAAGGTCATAATACAATTTATAACCAGGAATAAAATAATTCATTACATCTTACATAGCTCATTTGGCTATCTCATTACAATGCAACAGAAATAACTATAGCATGGAGTCCTTCATATTCAAAGTGCCACAGGCAAACATGTTGGTTGTAGACTTGTAATCCTAATCAACACACCTCACTAACATCAAACAAACCTGCAACATAATAAGTTACAGCCACAAGGGTCAATACATTTGAATTGTATTGGCACGTGATACTATGGTAGTATAGCGGAGTCTATCATCTATATGCATTTGGCTAAGTGGAGCTTAGGCTTGCTTTGCTCAAAATAGATTTTCCTTATAATTTGAAAACACTAAGTTTTTGCTTGACAAAATCACCCAAGGCATCTCCCAATAGAAATTGGGGATCCTTCAACCCTTGTTCAACCACAAGATTTTTAACTTAGAAATTTGGATGAGGAGATTCTTGATAGCTTCCATGTCTTGATGCTCAAATTGTCCTTTGCCAGGGACATGGCTAAGTACTTAGATTTTACACTCTACAGAGGTGGTGCACTTTCCTCACAAGACTTGGTTTCACCAAGACAAGATCTTTCAGTAGCCTTCCCTTAGACCAGAATGGACGCGCTCCAACCTATCAATCTCCTACCACCAACTGTCCATTTGGCTAAGTTATTGCAACCTATATGATCCAGGCAGAGCCCATAATGCCAAGTGGCTGCACTTGAAGCTTCTCAACATTTGACATCTCAAATCTCTTTGTTCCTGGGTGGCCATCCACAAGTGAGATACACAAGGTAAACCGTAGAAATGGGCCTTGTGTAACCACTCAACACAAACCATTCTTTCCATTCCACCCAGGTGATTCATTCACTTAGTTATTTTATTAAACAAAACACAAGTCCTTGACTTAGAAATATTCCATAGCATGAAATATAATCCACCCTTGTTTTCTACTAGCTAAGCTAAGCATGATAGTAGTAGGAATCTTAAATTAGGAAATTTCTACTAAGGTTTCATCTACTAGGATTTCCCATGGCATAGTTTATACTTAGCAAAAATTCCATGCAAGTCCTACTTAGAAATATCACTAATGCATAGTGGAAACAATGGGACAAAAGTATGAAGCATCACTTGCCTTTTTGGTAGAGAATATAAGTTCACTCCTTGATCTTGCAATATTCACACTCTTCAAATTCCACTACAATTCAGTCAAGCAAGCAATAATTCAATCTACCATTCAAGCAATTCATCACATAAAATAATAGAAACAAAATAATGCATGCAAGCATGCCAAAGATTGTTTTATTTACCAAAGTGGTTTATAATAGGTTATAAACATTCTAAAACACCTATTGGTCAATTTATATAAGTGGCAAAACCATTTGCAAAAGATTTTACCTATAAACCATTTTTAAAACAAATCAATATTTTATGTGGTTAGAATTGCCTTTAGCAAGCAATAATCTTTATAGGGTTCACCAAATATATTTTTAAATCATAAAACTTTGTTTTTAGGTTCAGAGAGTTTAAATCAAAATATTTCCCAAGGGTTTTTCTCCAAAATCATTTTTAAACCATAATCAACATTTTTATTTGGCTAGAAATGCTTTAGTTCAAAGATTTATTCTTTTGCTTCACCAAATATGTTTTTGAAACCACAAATTGATTTCTATGGTCAGTAGGTTCAAAACAAACCATTTGCCAAAGATTTTATCACCAAAATAATTTTAGAAAGAATTATATATTCAAATATGCTTACACAAGTTTCTGCAAAATCAACCAATTTAACAGAAGCAATTTACTAAACAAAGTGCATGGTTAGAAAGTACTTGTTTTTCTGATTCCATTGATATAAAATTTGCAAAATGTGGACGTGTGGTTTGAAAGTTATGAATTTTGCAAGTTTGAGTATCTAATAGAATAGTTTCTATTTTTAAAACAAAAGGCTGGCCACGTGTTGTGTTTTGATTGGCCGAAAACGTTTCGCATGGATCAGCTGCTGTGGGGCGTTAGATCTAACTGAAAACGTGCGGCACAGATCAAAAGATACCTCTTCGCTTAAGTTTTTTCGCGTGCATTAGATCTACATCCTACGGCGCTCATTCACTGACCATCGAGTGGCGGCGCTAGCGGCTCTGGCGGTGAAGTTGCCGGAGTTACAGGAGGCGAGAGGAGTAGGGGAGAAGCTCACCAGAATCGCCGTGGCGAGGGGATGCTCGACGTGTGCTCGGTTGGCGAAGGGGCGTATGGAGTCGACGTTGATTGCTCGTCGGAGATCGAGACGGCGTCGGTTGTTCTCTGTTGGAGACGGAGACGATGCTATGGGCCACGCTAAGAAGAAAAAAAGGGTTGCGTTAGGTGCGCACGACGCTGGCGATCACACACATATCAATCAGAGGGAGAGGGGAAGTTGGGGCTTACGAGGGATGGTTGCCGGAGACGAGGCAGACGGTGGCGGTGTTCGGGTGTGGACGGATGAATGGAAAGCATAGGGAGATGCGCCTGAGACTGGGGATCACGCTCGGGTGAACTAGGAGGCGAGATATGGTCAGACGGCGCCGGAATTGGCCGGACAGCTCTTCGGAGCAGAGAGCATTGTCACAAGCAATACAGGAAGCCTAGGGGCAGTGGGGAGGCGATGTCTGGGGGGAATAAAAGAGGAGGAGCAGGCGTTTAATACTGCGTGGTCACTGGACTGAATCAACGCGGCAGTAACGAGTATTGACGCGAGTTTAATCGGGCAGAAACGGCCGGCGAGGTTGGCGCGGGTGGGGAAGACGATGATGTGGCGTGGGGTCGAGACGTCAGCGAGAGAGAGAGAAGGAGTGGGTCCAGGTAGTCAGCGAGTGAGTGGGTCGTTTCTCTGGTGCGAAGCGTTTTCCGCGGGGAGAGAGGGAGTGGGCTGATGTTGGGCTTAGTGGGCTAGCTGGGTTGGGCTGGCTTTCCTCACTTTTTTTTGTTCTGTTTCTCTTTTCTTTTTCCAATTCTAATATTCTGTTTTGATTTTGTTTAATTATTTCAAACAATAATTTGATTTCAAACTTCAACCAAACTTTATGTATATTCAAATACTGTTTAATAGTTCATTTTAGAGTCAAATTCAGAAAAATTCAATTATTCTTTTTAGGATATTTTATTTGTTTTATAAATGGACTTTGGTCTTTATTTCAATAGTTTTAAATGTGTTTTAAAACTTTATTTGAAATCCATATTTTTACCAAACCTATTCAGTAGGTTTATTTATTTAATTAGGGTGTCAAATAATTCACCTTGAATTATTTTGAATAATTTTAATATGATTTATTAATCATTTTAAATTGGGTACTTGTCTTTTTTCCTATGAAATCAATTATGGTTTTAATTCCATAATTTTTATTTAGGTGATTTCCTTGATTTCATTTAAGTTAATTAAATGACTTTTAATCCACTTGGGTAAATTCCAAATACTATTTTCCCATGAT
Source organism: Avena sativa (assembly GCA_916181665.1). Taxonomy (NCBI): domain Eukaryota; kingdom Viridiplantae; phylum Streptophyta; class Magnoliopsida; order Poales; family Poaceae; genus Avena; species Avena sativa. The sequence goes on along the minus strand of OV702295.1, from coordinate 375,999,053 downwards.
TTAAAATAATAATTCTTATTAGGGATTTGTCTTTATTCAAATAGAAGTAGAATTTGGTTAATGCCACTTTATTTTATTTGGAAACTTCTTTATCCATTTATTTTATTTGGATTTGGATTATATTCATTCCATTTGCTTATGGTCTTGGCTAAGATTTAATTTGGTCTTTAAATATTCCTCATTTAATAGTTCTTTCTTTATCTTATAAAATTCATATCTTTTTATTTATAGATCCAAACTTGGTGATTCCAATTTGTAAAATCTTATTTAATATTAATTTACCCTTTTAAATATCTTTAGGGTTATTTACTCACCATTTGGTATGGATTTTAGATAAGTGCTTTATTAGCTTTGGAAATTTACTTTTCCTTATCTTATTAAATTCATAAGAATTTATCTATGGCTCCAATTTAAGTGAAACCAATTCATATGGTTTTATAATATTTCTATTTGTTATTCTTGATCATTTTGAAATGTTTGTTTGACCAATTTTTATATGGATCCATTCCATAGGCTTAGAGATAACTTGGAAATGTTTTTCTTTCATTAGGGTTTTAGGGTTTTGGTTTATTCTTCTAGTGTTTAAAATTTCCAGATGCATTTATGAAGAATGCATTCCACTTGATTTGAATTTAGTTGGATTCAAACTTTACTCAAGTTTGTTCAAGATGGGATTTTTAAGTTTGCATTTTTATCAAAAAGTTTCTTTTCACCCTAAACTTCAACAATTATTTATTTTGCTTATTTATTTTTCACATTACAAAATTTGGAAAATTTTGGGATGTGACAGGCTACCACCCTTAAAATAAATCTCGTCCCGAGATTTGGGGAGGATAGGGGTTACAAGTTGGCTCAAAGCAACTAAGGTACTACCACCCTTAAAATTTTTCCAACTAGTTTACTTCTTGGCTTGCTTGGGATCTTGCTGAAACTTCTCTGGGCATACATCTGCATAGTGTCCTTTGTTTCCACACTTGAAACATGTGACAAGGCTGAGATCCTTCATAGGCTTTATCTTGTGCTTCATATTTTCTGGACAATTGCTTGCATAATGTCCTGGATCACCACAATTGTAACATGTGACAAGATTGAGTTCTTCACGTATCTTCTATGGACAAGTTGACACATAATGGCCTAGCTCTTTGCAGTTTTTGCACCACACTTGGTTAATCTCCTTATATTTTTGTTTCTTCTCAGGACATTCATTGGCATAGTGTCCCATTTCTTTGCAATGGCAACATTGCACTTGGCTTTTGTCCTTCTTCTTCTTGGGTTTCTCCAAAGCTAGGAGTGGTTCTAGTTCATGCTCTTCATATCTTATCTCAAAGGTGGGAAAGTTTCCTGGTCTCCTTGATCTTTTCCTTGGGTAATACATATGTCTCCTCTTTGGTCCATCAAATTGAGTCATATTACATGAGGGTGCAAGCTGAGATTTTCCTTTGTCTTCACCCTTCTTGGTAGAAGTTGTTCCCTCATGGAAGTCTACAATCTGTTGTTGCACTCCACCTTGTTTCCTTTGTTGAACTATGGAATAGATGGGTCATTGGATAGGGACATGATTATTTCCTTCACATAGGAAACAAGTAGCTTGAGATGTGGGGCTTTGGTTAGTTGGATGTTTCTCTTCACAATTGGGGCATTGATCTTCATGCTCTTTGGAAGTGTGATCCTTGTCTCCACAAACATTGCAAGCTTGAGTTCCTTCTAGAATATCATCCTTGACATCCTTGTTGTCATAAACTTCTTGGGAAGGGTTGTCTCCCATGTTGATCATTTGAGTGGTCATCCCTTGCAGCAATTGGGATTGAATTTCCAAAAACTTTTGCATGGTTGCGTCTAACTCATTGTTGTTGGATAAAAACTGAGTTGTCATCTGATTCAACTGGGTTTGGTTTGCTAGTAGTTGTTCCCTCATGTGCATCTCTTGATTGTTGTTGTCACCATTCTTGATGTTGGAGTCTCTAGGAGTAGTCATCTGTTTGGGTTGGATTGGGATTTAGAATAGGAAAAAGATTTCTAAGGAAATAATTCTAGTCACACACAACTCAATTCACACAAGCAATGTGCAAGCAATCACAACAATCATTCCACTCCAAACAACAAGTTTCAAGCACATTTATAGGCAACAAAATATTTTTTCTACACCACATAAGTTGGTGTGTTTGATTTAATATTAATATGGTGGTCCAACTATATGGTTCACTTGAGAGCATTCCATCCTTCTTAGTTGGTTCTTCTTGAATGAGATCATGGTTTCCTTGGGAAAATTTCTTGTATCTTGGTCACAAACTTCAAAGGTGATGATGATTCCCTCTAAGTTGTGTTTCCTTAGTCTTCAAGTCTTGAGTAGTATTTCTTGTCTCACTTGTAGTCCTTAGTGATATCCAAGTTGAAGTCCTTGGTGAGACTAAGGTTGAAATCACTTGAGTTGGTGAAGTCCTTTGCTCATGGTGGAGGCTTTATCCATCAAGTTTGAAATAGAAGAGATGTAGAGTTAAAACCAAAAGGTTGAGGAAAGAGTTTACAAAATTGTTTGTAAATAAGTTTTGGACCAAATACAACTCCTATTTTTCTAAGGGGTTTTGTCCAATCCTAGGGTTACAATCCTACAGGCAACACAATGCTCTGATACCATCTGTAGAGGTCCCAACCTTTAATAAGGTAGAGATCCCTGTGATTGCAATGCTAGTCCCTGGATCAATAGCTAGCATCCACAGTTAAGATGTAATATCAAGAAATAAAGGTCATAATACAATTTATAACCAGGAATAAAATAATTCATTACATCTTACATAGCTCATTTGGCTATCTCATTACAATGCAGCAGAAATAACTATAGCATGGAGTCCTTCATCTTCAAAGTGACACAGGCAAACATGTTGGTTGTAGACTTGTAATTCTAATCAACACACCTCACTAACATGAAACAAACCTGCAACATAATAAGTTACAGCCATGAGGGTCAATACATTTGAATTGTATTGGCAAGTGATACCATGGTAGTATAGTGGAGTCTATCATCTATATGCATTTGGATAAGTGGAGATTAGGCTTGCTTTGCTCAAAATAGATTTTCCTTATCATTTGAAAACACTAAGTTTTTGCTTGACAAAATCACCCAAGGCATCTCCCAATAGAAATTGGTGATCCTTCAACCCTTGTTCAACCACAAGATTTTAACTTAGAAATTTGGATGAGGAGATTCTTGATAGCTTCCATGTCTTGATGCTCAAATTGTCCTTTGCTAGGGACATGGCTAAGTACTTAGATTTTACACTCTGCAGAGGTGGTGCACTTTCCCCACAAGACTTGGTTTCACCAAGACAAGATCTTTCAGAAGCCTTCCCTTAGACCAGAATGGACGCGCTCCAACCTATCAATCCCCTACCACCAACTGTCCATTTGGCTAAGTTATTGCAACCTATATGATCCAGGAAGAGCCCATAATGCCAAGTGGCTGCACTTGAAGCTTCTCAACATTTGACATCTCAAATCTCTTTGTTCCTGGGTGGCCATCTACAAGTGAGATACACAAGGTAAACCATAGAAATGGGCCTTGTGTAACCACTCAACACAAACCATTCTTTCCATTCGACCCAGGTGATTCATTCACTTAGTTATTTTATTAAACAAAACACAAGTCCTTGACTTAGAAATATTCCATAGCATGAAATATAATCCACCCTTGTTTTCTACTAGCTAAGATAAGCATGATAGTAGTAGGAATCTTAACTTAGGAAATTTCTACTAAGGTTTTATCTACTAGTATTTCCCATGGCATAGTTTATACTTAGCAAAAATTCCATGCAAGTCCTACTTAGAAATATCACTAATGCATAGTGGAAACAATGGGACAAAAGTATGAAGCATCACTTGCCTTTTTGGTAGAGAATATAAGTTCACTCCTTGATCTTTCAATATTCACACTCTTCAAAGTCCACTACAATTCAGTCAAGCAAGCAATAATTCAATCTACCATTCAAGCAATTCATCACATAAAATAATAGAAACAAAATAATGCATGCAAGCATGCCAAAGATTGTTTTATTTACCAAAGTGGTTTCTAATAGGTTATAAACATTCTAAAACCATTTGCATAAGTGGCAATTTATATAAGTGGCAAAACCATTTGCAAAAGATTTTACCTATAAACCATTTTTAAAACAAATCAATATTTTATGTGGTTAGAATTGCCTTTAGCAAGCAATAATCTTTATAGGGTTCACCAAATATATTTTTAAATCATAAAACTTTGTTTTTAGGGTCACAGAGTTTAAATCAAAACATTTCCCAAGGGTTTTTCTCCAAAATCATTTTTAAACCATAATCAACATTTTTATTTGGCTAGAAATGCTTTAATTCAAAGATTTATTCTTTTGCTTCACCAAATATGTTTTTGAAACCACAAATTGATTTCTATGGTCAGTAGGTTCAAAACAAACCATTTGCCAAAGATTTTATCACCAAAATAATTTTAGAAAGAATTTTATATTCAAATATGCTTACACAAGTTTCTGCAAAATCAACCAATTTAACAGAAGCAATTTACTAAACAAAGTGCATGGTTAGAAAGTACTTGTTTTGCTGATTCCATTGATATAAAATTTGCAAAATTTGGACGTGTGGTTTGAAAGTTATGAATTTTGCAAGTTTGAGTATCTAATAGAATAGTTTCTGTTTTTAAAACAAAAGGCTGGCCACGTGTTGTGTTTTGATTGGCCAAAAATGTTTCGCGTGGATCAGCTGTTGTGGGGCCTTAGATCTAACTAAAAACGTGCGGCACAGATCAAAAGATACCTCTTCGCTTAAGTTCTTTCACGTGCATTGGATCTACATCCTACGACGCTCATTTACTGACCATCGAGTGGCGGCGCTGGCGGCGGCAACAGGCGACGGCGTGCTTTGGCGGTGAAGTTGCCGGAGTTACAGGAGGCGAGAGGAGTAGGGTAGAAGCTCACCAGAATCGCCGTGGCGAGGGGATGCTCGACGTGTGCTCGGTTGGCGAAGGGGCGTACGGAGTCGATGTTGATTGCTCGTCGGAGATCGAGACGGCGTTGGTTGCTCTCTGTTGGAGACGGAGGCGACGCTATGGGCCACGCTAAGAAGAAAAAAGAGTTGCGTTAGGTACGCACGACGCTGGCGATCACACACGTATCAATCGGAGGGAGAGGGGAAGCTGGGGCTTACGGGGGATGGTCGCCGGAGACGAGACAGACGGTGACGGTGTTCGGGTGTGGTTGTTGTCGACGATACGGTGCTCGCGCTTTTGAACGGAAAGCACAGGGAGATGCGCCAGAGACTGGGGATCACGCTCGCGTGAACTAGGAGGCGAGAGAGGGTCAGACGGCGCCAGAATTGGTCGGACAGCTTGTCGGAGCAGAGAGCGTTGTCGCACACAATACAGGCAGCCTAGGGGCAGTGGGGAGGCGATGTCTGGGGGAATGAAAGAGGAGGAGCAGGCGTTTAATACTGCGTGGTCACTGGACTGAATCAACACAGCAGTAATGAGTATTGACAAGAGTTTAGTCGGGCAGAAACGGCCGACGAGGTTGGCGCGGGTGGGGAAGATGATAATGTGGCGTGGGGTCGAGACGTCAGCGAGAGAGAGGAGTGGGTCCAGGTAGTCAGCGAGTGAGCGGGTCGTTTCTCTGGTGCGAAGCGTTTTCTGCGGGGAGAGAGGGAGTGGGCTGATGTTGGGCTTAGTGGGCTAGCTGGGTTGGGCTGGCTTTGCTCACTTTCTTTTGTTCTGTGTCTCTTTTCTTTTTCCAATTCTAATATTTTGTTTTGATTTTTTTTAATTATTTAAAACAACAATTTGATTTCAAACTTCAACCAAACTTTATGTATATTCAAATACTATTTAATAGTTCATTTTAGAGTCAAATTTAGAAAAATTCAATTATTCTTTTTAGGATATTTTATTTGTTTTATAAATGGACTTTGGTCTTTATTTCAATAGTTTTAAATGTGTTTTAAAACTTTATTTGAAATACATATTTTTACCAAACCTATCCAGTAGGTTTATTTATTTAATTAGGGTGTCAAATAATTCACCTTGAATTATTTTGAATAATTTTAATATGATTTATTAATCATTTTAAATTGGGTACTTGTCTTTATTCCTATGAAATCAATTATGGTTTTAATTCCATAATTTTTATTTAGGTGATTTCCTTGATTTCGTTTAAGTTAATTAAATGACTTTTAATCCACTTGGGTAAATTCCAAATACTATTTTCCCATGATTTAAAATAATAATTCTTATTAGGGATTTGTCTTTATTCAAATAGAAGTAGAATTTGGTTAATGCCACTTTATTTTATTTGGAAACTTCTTTATCCATTTATTTTATTTGGATTTGGATTATATTCATTCCATTTGCTTATGGTCTTGGCTAAGATTTAATTTGTTCTTTAAATATTCCTCATTTAATATTTCTTTCTTTATCTTATAAAATTCATATCTTTTTATTTATAGATCCAAACTTGGTGATTCCAGTTTGTAAAATCTTATTTAATATTAATTTACCCTTTTAAATATCTTTAGGGTTATTTACTCACCATTTGGTATGGATTTTAGATAAGTGCTTTATTAGCTTTGGAAATTTACTTTTCCTTATCTTATTAAATTCATAAGATTTTATCTATGGCTCCAATTTAAGTGAAACCAATTCATATGGTTTTATAATATTTCTATTTGTTATTCTTGATCATTTTGAAATGTTTGTTTGACCAATTTTTATATGGATCCATTCCATAGGCTTAGAGATAACTTGGAAATGTTTTTCTTTCATTAGGGTTTTAGGGTTTTGGTTTATTCTCCTAGTGTTTAAAATTTCCAGATGCATTTATGAAGAATGCGTTCCACTTTATTTGAATTTAGTTGGATTCAAACTTTACTCAAGTTCGTTCAAGATGGGATTTTTAAGTTTGCATTTAAAATCAAAAAGTTTCTTTTCACCCTAAATTTCAATGATTATTTATTTTGCTTATTTATTTTTCACATTACAAAATTTGGAAAATTTTGGGATGTGACACAAGTTTACATCTTACATCTAGAAGCTCTTGTGTGTGGGAAAGTTGATCTAAGATGTTCCCAAAATGTGTCTTGGCCTCCCCTGTAAGTTAGTCACAAACTCATCAAAAGCAATTAATTCCCTTTTTACGTCAAGAGACATCTCATCATCAATTTCATCATTAGCTAATGGAGTGGAGTGAGATGATGAGGATACCTCCATTCCTCTTGCCATAAGGCAAGTGACATTCTTGTTGGGAGTATTCTCATTTGGAGAATCGAAGAGTGAGAATGTTGGAGTAGAAGTAGTGGCTAGAGCAGCCACACCTCTTGATGTTTCCTCTTCCTAATCTTCATCATCTTCATTGTCGGAGGAGAATTCTTCATGAGTGACCAATACAATTTCGCCCGACTTCTTGTTGACAGGATTCTTCTTGATGAAGGGTTTCTTGCAAGGAGCTTTGGAAGTTTTCTTTGGAACGAGGTTGCCACCATGATCTTCTCTCTTCTCATATGGGCAACTCGCCACAAAGTTATAGCGGTCACCACAATTGAAACAAGTTCTCAATCTAGTGGTATGTTCTCTTTTCCCATTTGGGTTGCTTTTTTGTTGCATTTCCATCTTGGCCTTGGCGGGGTTCTTCCAAAAGTTCTTTGCATAAAAGGCCAGATATTGAATATGAGCAATCTTGACATCATCGGGGTGGTCCATGGAGAGGCTTCATCACTATGATCTTCATCCCCATGTTCCACAACTTTGGCCTTCAAAGCAACGTTGACAATATTTCTCATACCAAGGGCACGAGCACGGGCATCTTTGGCATTCTTGGCGGCAACCTTGAACGAGGCCATCTCTTGCATGACTTCATTGGAGGTCATGATATGGTAGTTGTGTCTTCCTTGTAGGCTCTTCAAGTCGGTGGGCTCAAAGGGCATGAGTGCACTCACATATTTCCCTTTTATCCAAGCATCATCCACATGTGAGGCACCCACATTTCTAAAAGCGGTGGCGGTGGTCTTGAGCCTATGGTACTTGTCTTCATGATTTTCACCTTCCATCATGTAGAATCCTTCGGCTTCATTGCTTAGTGCATCATACCGGTTCCTCCTCATGCTCTCATTCCCAACAAACAACACCATGAGAGCATCCCAAGCTTCCTTGGCGATGCTGAGGTGCTCAATGTGTGGGTAATCCTTTGTACCCAATCCTTGTTGAATCATGTTCAAGGCGGTGGCATTGAGTTGACTATTGACAACTTCTCTTCTTGTCAAGTTGTTTGGATCCCCAATATAGAGTCCTTGTTCGATGATGTTTCATAGTTCAATGAAAGAGATGCGCACATGAGTTTTCATTAGAGATTGCCATTGAGCAAAAGTAGAAGATGCTTCAAGCTTAGGTGGGTCACCTCTATTGTTTACATGAGGGTGAGGAATTGGAGGGTCAGGAGAGAACCACACATGAGATTCATGATGCTCTCCCTTCTCACCAACCCTTTTTGTGGAGGAGTTAATGTTGCCTTGATTATCCCCCACCACCTTATCCATGGGAGATGCCGGGGCATTCTTTTTGGATGAAGGCGGTAGTTCCTCTTGATGTGGAGGGGATGATGAGACTACCTTATCTTTAACAAGTTGCTCAATTAACTTTTGCAATTGTTTGATCTCGTTGGCCATGGTGGAGCTCAATCTTGTTTCCAAGTTATTGAGACCATCCATGGTCACCGTGGTATGCTCACCACCACCTTCCCCATCATTGCTACCCATATACTCTTAGGCGGTAAAGCCCGAATAAAGAGTCGAGGCTCTGATACCAATTGAAAGGATCGTATGTGCACCTAGAGGGGGGGGGGGGTGAATAGGTGCTACTTCAAATTTTCTTCTTTTTCAAATTAAGGTTTGACAAGAAAGGTAAATTCTCTAGATAATGCAACTAAGGTGAATTTACCTATATGACAAACAAACACTAGCTAACATAACACTAAGCAAGAACAAGTAAGTAAAGTGCGGTAAAGGATAGAAGTAACCAAAGTGGTGGACGCGGAGACACAAGGATTTTTTTCCTATAGTTCATTCCTTTTGAGGGGAAGTACGTCTAAGTTTGGAGAGGGGGTGGTTTCAAACCACCAACGCCACGAGAGGACTCTCTTGTTCTCCGATGAACCTCACCTGTCGTGGTATTGCCGACGAGTACGCTATGGAGGGGGTCCTCACAGCGCATGTTTAGAGACGTGGGAGAAGGCAGTCGGTTGACGGGTACGAGGTAACATAGCTTACCCAGGTTCAGATCCCACGACGGTGGCGGAATCCTACTCCTGCTATAAATCACTATAAGGGAAATACGCCGAGTTACAGGGATTGGTTCGCTGTGCAAGGTGCGTCGTAGTCGACACTAGGTTGTCTGAGATCATTCCCTAAAGGCTCCCATAGGCCCGACTTATATAGTCGCCAGGTCCTAGGGTTACAGGGACAAGTCCTAGTCGGACAGGTTACAGAGTCCTACACCGTCTATTACTAGTCTTGTGTGTCTTGTACTCCAAGGCTCCGGGTACGTCGATGACTCCAACCGTAGCCTTCCTTTATCCGGCATGGGCCTCCCTTCTGGATCCATCTAAATGGGCCGCCCAACAGGCCATGGGCCATGCTACCAACTGTGAGCCACCCGGGTTATCCGGATAGGAGACATGCTATGAGGATACCCATATAGCATATCCCCAACAGTAGCCCCCGAAGAACTCCGAGATCTTGCGTTGTCTTGCCTCTTCACGTGAAACGCTCCGTCTAGATGGATGTCGGCAAATTGTCAAGCAACATCTTGTAGTCCTACCAAAGAACCCTGCAAGGTTTTTTCTCCGTCTTCAACTTGTAAGTCGGAGAAATGCTGAATCTTCCATCGTACTCTTCCGTAGCCAGACTGGATCCGTCCATGCCGGAATCTTCCGATGTGACGGCTCATTTGCCTATGTCAGCTAGGGCGACGTAGGCATAGGTCAGCGACACCTCGTAACTCACATATGCAGATAACACAATCATGTCCGATTTTCCCGCGCGAGTGATACGAACCGTTGGCGGCAACGGTTGGGACATGGAGAAATTTCCGCGCATGTTCACGCACACGTCGTCTACGCGGCAACCGTCTGATCAAGATGCACGAATCTTGATGCTGGAGATCATAAATAGTAACTGCGGTGGAAATTTTTACTTTTCACCTCTTTCTCTCCTCGCATAGTCTTCTTCCTCCAGCGAGCGCCCCCTTGAGCTCTCCACGCAATCTTCACGAAAAACCCTAGCTCCAATGCTCGACAGTCACCTCCAAACTCACTCAATGGCCAGCAGCAGCTCTACTCCTTCCATGACGGTGTTGGGCGAAGCCGCGGCGAAGCCGGCGAGCTCCGTCGTCGTGCCCCCAGAGGGTTTGGTCATCCTCGTCTCGACGGTGGTTGAGTCCACCGGCGGCGACCATAATCCAGCGGCGCTGGAGCCGCTGGAGGAGGAGCTCGACTCCCACAAAGGCGATTGGCGCGGTTCGGACATCACGGACCGTGATATCAAGGAGCTGATCGCCGAGGCTACCTCCCTGCGACGGAGGGGCTCGCCTGGCGGGCGGCGCCGGCCGGGCGAGGTGACACCTTCTCCCTAAGCCGGAGAAAAGGTGTACCTCAAAGCCCAATTGGTACGCGGCGTCTCCCTGCCCATCTCTAACTTCTTCCTTTCCTCTTGAACCACTATCGAGTCCAGCCCCAAAAGCTCTCTCCCAATAGCATCATAGCGCTTAGCAATTACGCGGTGCTCTGCGAGGGTTACTTAGGGATTAAGCCTAGGCTAGATCTCTTCGTGTATTTCTTCACCGTCAAGCGTGAAGCTGGAGCTAGTAAGGACGAACTTAGAAATTACGGTACCATAAGCTTCAAGATCCGTCCTGGCCGGCGGTTCCCCGACATCGTCGGCCACGAGTCCTGCAAGAACTAGCAACGTACTTACTTCTACGTCCCAGATACCCCTCTGGCTGGCCGAGAAGTAACGTACCCGGACTTCGTCGACAGAGCCGCCGCCAAAACTTCGACATGGAGATCCCAAGCCTCCATTCCCTCCAACGTCGATGCTTCCCGCGCCATAAGGCGGATAGAGTGGTTCGTAGAGATGGGTTTGACCGGCTTGGACCTAGCCATGTGTTGGTTCATCAGGCGAATCCACCTCTGCAGCACCACGCGAAGCTGATGCACGAGTACACCAGCGATAGAAGGGATAGTCTCTGCATCACCGTGGACAATTTCTCGAGCGACTCCGTCAAGCTCCATCTTAAGGACATCGTCAAGGTGAAGGACAAGAAGCGTGGCTTCACCATCACCTACGACATGTTCGTAGACGGCAAGTGCCCAAAGGTAACTTGTTTATTTTCCGTGTATGACATATACTCCAGTTCTTCCGTCTAGCCATTACCATCTCATCTAACACGGTGGTTCTTCACTTTACAGCTTAGCGACATAGATGAGGACAGCATGGCTCCTCAAATCTATGATCCAAAGATGAAGGAAGTCACCGTCATGTCTGACGACAATGCTCCATTGGCGCAAAAGAGGAAGAGCTCCACCTCTGACGCTGCCGACGGAGGCAAGAAGAAGAAGACGGAGGGTGGAGCCTCCAAGAAGACTACCGCCGCCCTGGAGGCGGAGAAAAGAAAGACTACCGGGATCCCTTTTGCCAAAGCACCCCCACTTATGTAAGCTTCTTTTCCTCCGACATTGTCTATTTATCTGTCTTGATCCTGTACTTATGCATTTTGCACGTTTCAGGAAGAAAGCCACGACCATCTTTAAGAAGACCTCCAAAACATTGGGGCTTCTAGAACCATTAAGGACATGCTGCATCGCGAGCATCTCCCGCCATCGCCCCTGTCACTCCCTCCGTCAAGCCCTCATCTGCCCCGACAAGCTCGCAAGCTAAGGAGGCATCTGGCCCTTCCGCCATGGAAGTGGACTCAGTTGCCTCTACCGAGGTCGCTGTTGTCGGCGAGTAGGCGACGCAGGAGAGTGCTGCCCACCAAACGGCTGAAGCTCCAGCTAAGGATGCCATCGATGGCGGTAAGGAGGTGGTGGAAGCTGGTACTTCTGCCGTAGGCGGCGCCCCCGCACCCAAGAAGGCCATAGAGTATCCAAAGATAGTCTATCCGGTACTTACACAGGGTAGCACTGCTCTAGTTCCAGGTGCGCGCCGACATCTCCGACGTGCGGTCTAGAGGAGCTCCTCCGACAAGCAGAGATCTTGCAAGGAAACAGCGTATCCTTTGGCAAGCTACTGGCCGAGAGTGCTACAAACCTCAAGATCATTGCACTTGTAAGTTTTATTTGCCTTTTGCATTTCATATGAGTATCCCACTGTAGCCCCGATGTAGACGGAAAACCATAGGTCTTTGCGTCTAGATGCTCTAAGAGTGACTAAGCTAGAAAACCTCTCACTATAGCCCCCAAGCATATAGGTGGAATGAATTATTCCGACTAGATGCGTTAAGAGTAGCATACGCAGTGTTTATAAATTTCAATATTGTAGCCCCCAAGCCTCTAGTTGTAACTGAATTAGTTCCGACTAGATGCTTAAAGAATAGCTAAGCAGATATCCGATTTAAAAACTTCATACTATAGCCCCCAAGCTTCTAATAGAGAACTGAATTAGTTCCGACTAGATGCTTAAAGAAAGACTAAGCATATTGCTAAGTTAAAAACTCTCGTTGTAGCCCCCGAGCGTCTAGGTGGAATTTTTCCAGCTAGATGCTCCAAGCAGACCAAACAACGTTTAAATTTTTCCTTTTTTCCACAGAACGAGAATGCTCGGAGGGGCATGGCCAACGACAAGTATCAGAAGATGCACGCAGACTTGGAAGCTAAAAAGGGTAAAACTGCCTTCTTGAAGGAACAGATCACCAAGAGCAAGCGTCTATTTTCTTTTTCGCATTCTGACTTGGTTTTGTGTCCACATTCTTCGAGTACTCACGGTGTACTTTGCTTTATCCGACTTGCAGAAACCATTTCCAAGGCTAAGTACATTGTCGAGCAATCCAAGCACATTTAGGAGCTGGATAGCGAGAACAAAATCCTTAAGCAGGAGAAGAAGGACATGCTGAAGATGCATGAAGAATCGATGAAAGCCCTGCAGGACTCCGCCACCGAGGATATGAACCGCTTGAAGGAGAAGATCTCGATCTTAAAGGATCAGAAGAAAGCTGCTGACGGGCAGAATCAACGCCACCATGAGGCATACAAGCTCCTCCAACAAGAAAATGACTCCTTGGCGGATACCCTTTGGCAAGCTGAGGCTAGCATCTTCAGTAAGTGATTCTCCGTCTTGGATTTCTGTAGTCTAGATACTTTGAATTTTTAAACTCATGTGCTCCTTGTCGAAATTTGTAGCTCCTATGGGTTTAACCCGTTCGCCTCCTCCAGCAAAGGAATGCATGGTTCTTACTGGCAACTTTATCAACACCGCCATCACGCAAGCCAAAGAGATTTCCAAGCCCCTCCAAATCAACATCAAGGCATCGGACTCTGTGGAGAAGTACTCGGAGATCCTGCGCCGAGCCCCCGAGCGTATCACAAGCTGGAAAGCTTCATGTGCACAGGCCGGCGCAAGGATGGCGCTATCCATGGTGAAGGCACACTACGAAGATGGCGACATCGACACGGTGACCTCTGGCATTCCCGACGTAGATGACGATGGCAAAGAGATTAATCATGAATCCATCTTATCTTCACTCGCGGGCTATGATACCAGAGTTGTCGAGTTAGTCGGCGTCAATGTCTTCGTGCCGATGAATACCATCGATAGCGGCAACAAAAGCTCCTCTGAGTCCCTTCACACTGCCGACTTTGAGGGTGGTTCTCCTGCTGCTGATGACGCTGCTTCCAAGTCGCCTGCGCCAAAGGAATGAAAAACAACTTGTAATATTTGTTTCACCTTTGATGTGTATGCGGAAAAAACTATGTATTTAACTTAAGGAGGAAAACAATGTTGTATGTCCTGCTACTTAAGAACCAGTTTCCAGCATGTATATATTGTTTAAGCAAGTGCTGGCTTATCCATTACTTTGGTTCTTATGCTTGACCTTTCGTGAGTTGGAAGACTCGTTGTCAGAACCACGCGCTCAGATGATGATGCCCAATGGCACCGTCAATAACATAAGCATAAAATCGCCGATAATAAGTGCCAAAAGTCACTACTCCAGAATCCACATAAAAACGACAAAGAACGTGTAGACCAGAAAACTTAAGCTAACGCCCGTAGGTGGAATTTTCACAAGTGCAATCGCTAAACTTGTGCATAAATGTTTTACATGATCCAAAAATGAACACTAAAGGAGGTAAAAGACTCAGAAATATGAGTGAACCAAAGAGCTTTATTTTATTAATCATATAAGAGGTATACAATTAGATAAACAATGCTAAGTGTAAAAAGGACGTAGCTGTGCTATGTTTCATGGCCGATCAAGCTCCGGGTAGTCATCATCTGGGTCACGTCGCTTACGCTTATGATCCTCATTGGGTCTATCCTTCAGTTCACGATTGTCAACGAGGTAGTAAGACCCATTGAGTAGCGCCTTGCTTATGATGAACGGTCCTTCCCATGGCGGGGATAATTTGTGTGACTTCTTCTGCTTAAGTCGGAGCACCAAATCCCCCTCTTTAAACGAGCGATGCCGAACGCGGCGACTATGGTAGCTGCGTAGATTCTGCTGGTAGATGGAGGATCTTTGGCATGCCAAAATGCGCTCCTCCTCGAGAAGTCTGGATTCTTTAGCGTCATCTTCATCGTAGGCGGCGACTCTTGGTGCATCGTGAAGTATGTCGGAAGGTAGGATGGCTTCTGCTCCATATACCATGAAGTAAGGGGTGTAGTCGGTGGATCTGTTGGGTGTAGTTTGTAAACTCCACAACACAGATGGCAATTCTTCCGCCCAGGCTCCATCTGCTCTATGTAGCGGTGCCTCAAGACGTGGCTTGATTCCCTGCAGAATTAATCCATTGGCTCGCTCAACCTGACCATTGGATTGTGGATGTGCCACAGATGCAAGGTCAAGTCAGATGCCCTTCTCCCAACAATAAGCCTCCACTTCTCCGAGTGACAAGTTGCTGCCATTGTCGGTGATAATGCTATGTGGGAGACCAAATCTCACCACTAGATCCCGGACAAACCTGAGGGCAGTTGCCCCATCAAGCTTTCTAATGGGTTTAGCTTTTATCCATTTAGTGAATTTATCAACTGCTACAAGCAGATGTGTAAACCCACATGGCGCTGTCTGTAACGGTCCCACCATGTCTAGCCCCCAGACTGCAAACGGCCAAGTTATTTGTATTGTTTGCAATTATTCAGCAGGAACATGTGGTTGTCGGGCATAGTACTGGCATCCCATGCATGTCTCAACCAGCTTGTCGGCGTCCGCCTTCGCGGTCAGCCAGTAGAATCCTTGACGGAAGGCTTTCGCGACCAATGATCGAGGAGCGGCGTGATGCCCGCAATCTCCGAGATGGATTTCGCGTAGGATTTCAATACCTTCTAGCTGGGAAACACACTTTAGGTATACACCAGTAGTGCTCCTTTTGTAGAGTTGTCCATTGATTATGGTATAATCCTTTGCTCGTCGTACTATTTGCCGTCTTTCGACCTCGTCGTCGGGCAAACTTCCGTGTTCGAGATATTCCATGAACGGTTTTGTCCAAGCCGGAGGAACCTTTGTCACCATGTTGACGAAAGAGTCAGCTCTATCCGGGTTGTCGATGTCAGCTCCCTTCACGGATGGTGTACGTAGATGCTCTAGGAAGACTCCTGGCGGAATTCTTTTGCGCCCTGATCCAAGCTTAGATAGCAGATCAACCACCTCGTTTTGCTCCCTAGGTACATACTTGACTTCCTAGCCCAAGAAGCTCTTGGCTATCTCGTCCACTTCGTCTCGATATGCCGCCATCATAGGGTTCCGCGCATTCCAGGTGCCAGCCACCTGCTGGGCAACCAAGTCGTAATCTCCACAGCAAACTATGTGCTTGATGCCAATATCCTTGGCTACAGGTAGTCTGTGAATGAGTGTTTCATACTCCGCCATGTTGTTTGTAGCCTCGAAGTGGATCTGCAGAACATAGTGTAGCTTGTTTCCTATTGGTGACTGTAGCAATACACCAGCCCCCGAGCCGTTGAGCAACTTTGATCCGTCAAAGTGCATCACCCAATACTCTGGTTCCGGCAACGGAGTAGCATCTGGCATCTCCGTCCAATCTGCAACAAAATCCGCCAAGGCTTGTGACTTGATAGCGTCGCGTCTCTTGTAGGTGATCTCAAAGGCGGCAAGTTCAATGCCACACTTCGCGACCCTTCCCATAGTGTCGCTGTTGTTGATTATGTCGGACAGTGGAGTCTTGCTCACCACTATGATTGGATGCTCCTAAAAGTAATGCCTCAGCTTTCGAGAAGCAAGGAATACTCCATAAGCTATCTTCTGGTAGTGCGGGTAACGCTGCTTGGACTCCGTCAAGACCTCGCTCACATAGTAAACTGGTCGTTGAACTCCGTGCTCATAGCCTGGTTCCTTCCGCTCTACCACGACGACGATGCTGATTACCCTTTCCACCATGTAGATTAACAGGGGCTCTCCAGGATCGGGTGCTGCAAGGATGGGCGCTGAGGAAAGAATCTCCTTGAGCTGCTTCAATGCTGCATCTGCTTCGTCCGTCCATGTGAATTTGTCCGCCTTCTTCAGCAACTTGTACAGCGGTAGATCCTTCTCTCCAAGTCGGCTGACGAACCAACTAACCGCTGCAACACAACCTGTTAGTCGTTGAATGTCCTTTAGGCATGTCGGACGGTTTATGTTTAAGAAGGCCTTAATTTTCTCTGGGTTGACCTTGATTCCATGTTGGGAAACGATGAATCCCAACAATTTGCCGGCTGGAACCCCGAAGACGCACTTCTTAGGGTTAAGCATCATGTTGTATTTCTGGAGATTATCAAAGGTTTCTTTTAAGTCAGAGATTAAGTCATTTGATTTTTTAGACATCACCGTAATATCGTCCACATAGGCGTGAACATTCCGACCAATTTGGTCATGAAGGCAACGTTGCATTGTCCGCTGGTAGGTAGCACCTGCGTTTTTCAGCCCAAAGGGCATCGTGACATAGCAAAACGTGTCGTATGGGGTAGTGAACAAAGTGGCCAATTGGTCCGACTTCATCATCTTGATCTGGTGGTATCCTAAGTATGCATCGAGAAAACACAAAAGTTCTGAGCCAGCCGTCGAGTCAATGACTTGGTCAATGCAAGGAAAAGCAAACGGATCTTTGGGACATGCTTTGTTCAAGCCGGTGTAATCAACGCACATTCTTAATTCTTTGGTTCCCTTTTTGGGGACAAGTACAGGATTGGCCACCCATCGGGTGTGAAGGACTTCTCAGATAAATCTAGCCTTAAGTAACCTAGCTATCTCTTTGCCAATGGCGCGTCTCTTCTCGTCTCCGAAGCATCGTAGAGGTTATTTCACTGGTTTGCAGTTTGGATCAATGTTTAAGCTATGCTCGGCAAGTTCCCTAGGTACACCTTTCATGTCGGCAGGTTGCTAGGCAAAGATGTCCCTATTCTCACGGAGGAACTCGACAAGCGCGCTTTCCTATTTGGGATCCATGTTCGTCCCAATGGCGGTGACCTTGGAGGCATCGCCTACCACAAGTTCCATCGGCTTGGTCTCGATAGCGTCCTTGAATGCAGGAGCGGAGTCAGAGATCTGTTTCTTTGACGCGGGCATCTCTAAGTCATCGACCTTGCTCTGGATCTCTTTGAATTCTTTGCTGTAGAGGACAACTTCCGCGAAGGCTACTTCGTTAATCTCGCAGTCCCTTGCCTTGGTAAAGCTTCCGGATACGGTGATGACACCGTTTGGTCCGGGTATCTTGAGTTTGTTGTAGACGAAGCATGGCTTGGCCATGCACGTGTGGAATATGTCGTGGCCGAATATGACGTGGTACACGCTCTTGAAGGGGACCACCTCAAAGGTCATGCGCTCTTGGCGGTAATTATTAACATCGCCAAAGGCGACCTGAAGTGTAATGCACGCAAGGGACCGAGCCTCCCGACCAGGAACTACGCCGTGGAAGATGGTGTTGGTCCGCCTTAGGTTTGCCTCCGTCAAGTTCATCTTCTGCAGTGTATCCAGGTACATGATGTTGATGCTACTTCCACTATCCACCATACACTTGGTGAACTCCACACCGTCAATCAAGGGGTTGATGACCATGGCGTATTGGTTCTCCATAGGAATAAGGTCTGGGTGGTCCATCCTGTCCCAAGTAATTCGAACCTCCGACCAGCGCAGGTACTGGGGAACTGGGGGTAGAGTCGCCATCAGGATCCTCATAGAGGTCTTCTGTTGTCGGTCGGTGGGGGTGCCAAGGAAAGTGTGGTAGACTGGCGCCTTCTTCACGAAGGGGTTCTTGCCCTTGTCGTCTCCCTTGGCGGCATGCTTGGGGTCAACATCCTCGTCCATATCACTTCAATCCTTGGACTCCTCCTCCTTCTTCTTCCCCTTGCCCTTGCCTCGCGGTCTGTTCTTCCGACTTTGCTTGTAGCCGGACTCCGGGTCTTCCTTAAGGTCGTTGACGAACTTGCAGTGTTGATTGGTATGGGTGGCCTTGCCATTGACATCGAGGTATGTGAGGCACAACATATCGCGGTACTCCTCGTAGGTTTGGGGAACGTGGAGTAGCGACGAGGTAGTTTCACTTCCTCGTTGCTGCCCATGACCAGCTCCCTGTCCTCGGCCACGCTGTCCGCCATCACCTCGTCCTGCAAAAGTCATAGCGACCACGTCGGTAGATTGATTTTCTTCTGGAACGGTTTTCCGCTTTGTACTGTTGTTCCTCCGAGCCTGAGTTGGAACGGCCGTTGCCAGCAAGGAGCCGCGAGCATCGTCATCGGCAGCTGCGAACTCACTAGCCAACTAAATCATCTGGTTCAAGTCAAGCTGGTGATTGTCCTGCAAACGCTTCAGCTTATGTCGGAGCAACGTGCCCCTTTCCAACCCATCGATGAAGGCAGCCATGGTGGTCTGAGTGTGCACTCCTGCGCAGGAATTATTCATGTCCAACCAGCGGGAGAGGTAGGCATGAGATGTCTTGTCTTTCTCTTGCACGCACCGCTGTAGATCGCCAACAGTGCAGGGACGCTTGTATGTACCCTCAAAGTTCTTGGTGAACGCTTCTTGCATGTCTAACCAATTGCAGATGGATTTCTCCGGTAAGTCGTCGATCCATTGACGGGCCATGCCTGCCAACATTAATGGGAGGTACTTGACGGCGACGTTGGGGTTGCCTCCGGCAATCTCCACTGCGTTGCCGTAGTCCTGCAACCGTGTGGCTGGCTTGGCGGTGCCGTCATAGGGCTTGATGGTCTTGTCAATCCAGAAACCTTTGGGGTAAGTTGCAGACCGTATTGCAGGTCCAAAGCAACGTGGTCCCAGGTATGGTCCTTCCCGGTCCTCGTGGATCTTATCGATCCGCGAACATGCATCGTATGGCTCTGGGTTCTTCTTCTCCGCCATGGTGACTACTAGGTGGTGACGGAGGCGGAGGTGGCGGTGGGTTAGCCTTCTTGTTGTTACCCTCCTGCGACGCCTCACGCCTGTCATGGTTGATTGTTGGACACGGAGGGTCATGGCGTGACCTGCTCTTGTGTCCTTGGTTGCGCTCTCCGTCATGACGGGTCTGCTCCGTGTTGTCGCGGATGACGATGCCGCACTGCCTTGGTGGGGGCATATCCGTACGATGGTGAGCCTTGGGATCTTCGCGATGTCGGGGGGATCGGGGCGGTGGCGATGGGCGACGAGGTCGGGCCTTTTCTCCGTGGTTGGAGGAAATGGGGATAGCATCCTTCCTATTGCACGCATCCCTCCGTATTCGCTCTGATGAACCCGTCTGGGACCCGACATCAAGAGGAGATCTGTCCCTTGGCGGCTTATACTGGCTAGACTGGCAAAGCGCTGGGTTGGACTCAAGCCTCTGAGTGGTGGCCTTTTCCTGCTGCTTCACTGCCTTGGCCACTAGGTCATAGACCTATTCCACTACCTCGAGCGATCTATCCTGTTCTAGAAGGGTCTTGGCGACGGCGAGGTTAAGGAGTAGGGTGGGCATCACCTGTTTGCCTTCACTGTCAATGTATGGCTTGGCCTGTGCCGGCTTTGAGGGATCCCATCCTAGGTTTCGCCGTACACCAGGATCGTTGATGACGCGAGTCGGAGCTTTCTTGGCCTTCTGCTGCTGTAGCAGAGTCTTGTACTCGGCCTCCATTGCTCTAGATTTCTCTATGGACTTCTGCGTGTTGACTAGATCTCGATCCAGCTTAGCGCCTTGCTCCGCGATGGCCTGCGCCTCCTCCAGCAGCTGCTGTCGTTTCTCGTCGAGTTGAGTCACATTCCGGATATGAGCTACGGTCAGTGGCTCAATGAGGAGATTGGCGTACATCACTCTATCAGATGGAGTAACTTGGGCAGCAATAGACGTAGATGCCGGAGGCGGCAAGTTTTCGGTGTTGTTGTTTCTTGGGCCGGTGCCGAGTTCCTGTGGCTGATGCACTGGGTTAGGCGGAGGAGGCATGACCTTTGCGCGATCATCGTCAGCAGCAATAAGTGGCCCCTTCCCCTTTTCCAGCGCTGTAGGCGGAGCTCGTCCGGGTTGATCTTCATCCATCGCCATCCCAATGGTGACGAACACCTCTCGAGACGTGACGACGTTGTTGGCTTGCTCGTCACGCGTGTACTCCTCCTCCATCTCCTGCATGGCGGAGTCTAGTTCCTCTGGACTGAAATCTATCTCCTCCGAATCTGCACTAAAGTCGGCATAGAGCGCGTCAATCACAGAGTCGGAGGGTGCCAGGACTTCTTCGATGATGGGTGGTGGAGGTGCAACAGCAGCGACGATTACTAGAGGTGGCGGCGCAGCTGCGACGATGGCGGCCGGAGGCGGTGGTGGCGGTGGCTGAATTGGAGGGGCTCCGTCAATGAGCGCAAGCGCTGTGTGAGTTGTCGCTTTAGCCTCTGCGTAGTTGTTGACGGTGTTCACCATGCCTTGGAAGGTAAGGCGTCCTAACGCCTGCTGCCGTCTTAGGGAATGCTGGAGAAGCGTGTCGTGGTCCAGTCCTTCCACAAAGTGATACATGGCATCATCATTGGGGTAGTGGGCCAGATCGGCTCGTATACGGAGCCACCTGGCCAGGTAATCGCGGGGTTTTTTGCCCTCTCTCTGAATGCAATGCGCCAGATCAAAGATGGTAACCACGCCGACGAACTTGGATCTCTGCTGTCCAGACGCACGGGCGAAGCCGGCGGACTTGCAGCGATCTTCCACCTTTATATCCTGCATAGGGGCGGTTTGGGTGGGCCTTAAATTTTTCTGATCTTTGCTGGCAAACTCCAAAGAGAGATCCGACATCGATCCTTCCGTGAACGTATCCTGCCCATAGGCGGTCCGTGCAGGTCTTGATGCTCCTCCGACTCCTAGGGAACTAGTGCCCGAGTCGGTTTCGCCAATGAAGAGGTGGATGTCTCTGATAGGAACAATCGAACACCGTGTAGGGTTCGTCTTCGCCGGGATCTAGAACTCGTCGGGGGGGGGGGGGGGGCGGACGATCGGAACATTGCCGGAGAAGAGAACGCGACCGATGGCCACAGTTTTGCCGATTCCCGCGAAGATCTTGGTCCTCGCCCGCTGAAGAGCTTGAAGCGTCTCTTGCCCCATGGTGGGCGCCAACTATCGTGGTATTGTCGACGAGTACACTATGGAGGGGTCCTCACAGTGCGTGTTTAGAGACGTAGGGGAAGGCGGTCGGTTGACGGGTATGAGGTAACACAGCTTACCCAGGTTCAGATCCCACGACGGTCGCGGAATCCTACTCCTGCTATAAATCACTATAAGGGCAATACGCCGAGTTACAGGGATTGGTTCGCTGTGCAAGGTGCATCGTAGTCGACACTAGGTTATCTGAGATCGTGCCCTAAAGGCTCCCATAGGCCCGACTTATATAGTCGCCAGGTCCTAGGGTTACAAGGAAAAGTCCTAGCCGGACAGTTTACAGAGTCCTACACCGTCTATTACTAGTCTTGTGTGTCTTGTACTCTAAGGCTCCGGGTACGTCGATGACTCCAACCGTAGCCTTCCTTTATCCGGCATGGGCCTCCCTTCTGGATCCATCTAACTAGGCTGCCCAGCAGGCCATGGGCCATGCTACCAACTGTGGGCCACCCGGGTTATCCGGATAGGAGACATGCTATGAGGATACCCATATAGCATATCCCCAACATCAGCCCAAGGGGATCGATTCACCTTACACTATATCGACAACCTTCGAGGTGGAAGCCGGCACCTTTACAACAAGTTCAGGGCACACATCCACAACTTAACTTGGAGGCTCCCAAATACAAGCAAGCAGTCAAAGCAATCAAAGACAAGCTTGTAAGAACCAAATCAAAGCTAGGGTTTCCAATGAAAGTTTGTGTTCTTGAGCAGGTCGAGCAACTGGAGGAAGGGGATAAGGGTCCCTATTTATAAGCAGCCCCCCTCCACGAACTGTTTTCTGATCGTTGGATAAAATCCAGACTAGAGACTCCGGTCTGTACACCGGAGACTCCGGTCTACACCGGAGATTCCGGCCTATCTCCGGTCTAGCCTCCGGACCACCCTTCTGATTGACCAGGGCCTGACACGAGCCAACTGGGCCGGAGACTCCGGTCCTCCAGCACCAGAGACTCCAGTCTGAGCCCAAACCGGAGATTCCGGAGAAGCCTCCGGACCTTGCTCCGCACCCCTATACAGAATGTCCTAGCCAAATTCCCGAAGCCACCACCGGAGATACCTT
Source organism: Avena sativa (assembly GCA_916181665.1). Classification (NCBI taxonomy): domain Eukaryota; kingdom Viridiplantae; phylum Streptophyta; class Magnoliopsida; order Poales; family Poaceae; genus Avena; species Avena sativa. Next base: position 375,976,166 of record OV702295.1, on the reverse strand, counting down.
CGGAGATTCCGGTCCACACCGGAGATTCCGGTCCAGCCAAACTGGAGACTCCGGTCTGAAACTTCCAGAACAATGTCAAGCTTTGCAGAAATCTTTCCAAAGTGTGAGGGTACTTTTCACTTATAATAATAGCAACCTGTGGACGGTGACAAACTGTAAAATGATCTACTTGTTGTTAACGAACACCAAAAGTGATTATGACAATAAATGTCCTTTCACATGGGCTGGCTGGACAGAAGATGTTGTGCAAGTTCTCATTGCGAGTACGTATGACTATATTTGGAGCACATGCCTAGGATTGTTTAGTACTTGGATGCTTATTATTATTTATCTGCAATGCCCTAGATATTGAAGTTACATGTTTAGACTCGTCCATGCAACACCCGTCCATCCATCCCTATGCCTACCGCACTCGAATCCTACTGTTATCGTTACTGTTATTATTGCTCCTGTTTCACTGTTGCTGTTGCTATTGCTGTTGCTTTACTATTGCTACTACCAAACTACTGCTACTGATAAACTTCTGTGATCAAGAACTATTTCCAGGTGAAGCTGAACTGACAACTCAGTTGTTAAGGCTTGCAAGTATTCTTTGGCTCCCCTTGTGTCAAATCAATAAATTGGGTAATACTACCCGTAAAGACTGTTGCGATCCCCTATACTTGTGGGTCATCAGTCTCAACTGAAGTAAAACATGTTGATGTGCTCTTCACATCCTACGCTTGGGGTTACCAACGAAGTGCCACGTCGAGCACCATCAAGTAACTTCGTGGATTAATTACATAAACTATGTGATGCTCTTGGAATTGAATTAAAATATGTGTAAGCTATGGATTGGCACTGCCAATCCAATCTGGTGGTGGCAATTCATATATATATTTTTATAAGTTATGGATTCAGTAGTGTTCAACTGAATTTTATGTTTGTCAATATGACAGTGATGTCACACACCAATTATTCCTAGCTAATTAGCTAGTAAAATGATATAAAATTTAGTGTTGGTTGCTTGCAAATGGTTTTGAATGAGCTATTGATGATCATATCATGCAAAGGCATGATCTGGGATAAACATGAATTGGAATATGCAATGAAGATTCTCTTTATCTAACTAATTGCTTGATATCTAGATAATTGATTCCTAGATGGTTAACTAGGAAAATGATAAGAACTCTTTGGTGATTATCTGCAAGTGAGATGGTTGCTTAATCTATACTGTCTATATGAAAAAGTATATTAGGAATGATTCCAACAATTTAAGCTAGGAAAATGATTTGTAAACTTGCATATGTTTCCTTGTCACTTACTATCTAACAAGCAGTCATATTTAAGATCAAGTGTCCCTTAGAATAGTGGCTTCTTCTAACTGGAATTAACTACTTTGGTGCCTCTTTCAAGAGTGTGCATAGTAGTGAATCTTAATTAGCCTAACCTGCTGCTGAAAACACTACTATGATGTAACCTGAGTGGTATAGTAGGGAGATAGGGATTATAGCTAGTGATGCAAAAGTCTGAAGCTATAGTGGCATACTTGGATATCTCAATCTGTTGTTTTAAACTGACTGGCTAGAAATTAAGATATGACTGCCAAGGATGCATATGCGGAGGCACAAAATTTAAATAAAAGAACAGAGACTTGTGTTCCCTAAAGCTCTATGATGAGCCTTACATAGCATTTCTATGTAAGACTTAGAGCTCCCTTTAAAAAAACTCTCATATAAGAATGGATGATATGATTGATCCTAGGAATGGGTATTTTCCTAGTGTTGCATAGGTTGATGAACTATGCTTGTAAGCTTGTGGTTATTCTTGATCCACTGCTGGTGCAAACCCTCTCCTTTTAGCTCCTGACTTGATCTATTGAATCTGCTACTGCTTTTCTTCTACTGGTGCTCCTGAATCTTGTCTTCCCCTTATTCTAGCTCTTGGATGGCTCCAGGGAGCAACCGGAGCTAGAGATGTGGTGAGATGGTGGAGTAATATGTGTGGTTGTTATCCAAGGGTTGGATCTGATGATAGATGAGTGTGTGTTCTTGGTACACTCCAAGCAGTGTTCTTGATACACTTTACTACAGAGAGAGATATGTAGTTTCAGCAGGAATGGTTGGATTTGTGATTTGTGTTTTCTTGGGAGAGAACTGATAAGAACAAAAGATGTTCTTTGTGGTGTTCTTGTGCTAGTATAAGATCTGTTGGTCTGGTTGTGTGTGTGGAGAGAGGATATGGTAGCATCTCGGCTACGACTGGTACTCTCTCTTTTTGCTGGCCTCTTGTGGTGTTGACAACACACTAGTGCATGCCGGTGAGTGAGCAGTCTGCTTGCCTATTGTGGTTTGGGGATCAGATCAAGTAAAAGCTTGATATTTCCTGATGTTTTATCGCTTTACCTTCTTATCTGAGTTTGGTGAAACTTGCCCCAGGCCAATGATGCTGTGCTGAGGCTAAGCTACTGTGATAAGGACAAATACTATAGTGTGGCCCCTATTTGATTAAATACTCAATGATGAACTCAGGCTCTAGCATTTCTAGGCCAAATCTGAGAGTAAAATTATTAAACTAACCCTTGTTTATGATCTATCCTATTTATCTATTTCTTTTGCAGGGACAAGAATATTGAAGATATAAAAGATGAAGGGAATATATAGGATTAGTTTTTAGGGTTCTCTTTACATCTAATTTCTTTTCTCTTTTGAAACATTGTAGTAGTATTAACTTGTTGTAATGTGTATTTATTATTGGTAACTTATAAAATATTCAATGTAAGAAAGAATTCCTTTTGCATCATTTATTTAGACTTGTTTTCTTTTGATAAATGTTGTAAAACATTCTTTTGATAATAAGTACTTATAATATTTAATTCTTATTGTTGTGTCTCTCATGTATTTTCATTATTAGATATTGTGGGATTTTAATACATATTCTTTTTGGAATTAATTCCAATGTCTTGTTTAAATCCAACATAATGTGGTGATCTATTATTAATTCATATGTCTTATTCTATTTCAAATTTACATTTAAATTATTGCTATGGAAATCATTTATTTTTATCTAATTGACTCAATTTGTGGATTTTATAAATTCATTCAAAGTCAAACTTCAAATTCAAATACATGTTTGAATTATTCCCCCTTTAAAATACAAAGATCCAATAGAGGTCATGTCGAAATCTATCACACTTGTACTGATGTTCCCACTAGTACAAGAGAGATCTCGATCCCTTTATATGTCTTGTTTCTTGTTTTGCGTGAAAAGACCCCAGATTTTCTTATGCATGAACGCAATACACACACGTGTGGCATCACTATTTCTAGATGCTAATCCTAGGATGTTACAAGCGGGCGGCAGGGAATCCTAGAGTTGACGGTGCTTTAACTTTGGCAGTTATCAGATTGCATTTAGGAGGCCAGACTCGGGCGTAGCGGGTGGTCCAAGATATCGGGTGTGGTGTGAAGGTTTTTTCGGGCAAAATAACAGCGCTTTGGCACTAGTGACGATGATGCATGTTGGTTTCGTAATCTTCTCGAAGGCCCCGCTGTGGGTACCTTCTCCATGTCGAGCTCCGGGAGAAAATCCTTGACCGCTTGGTATCGACAACGGTGGCGCACAACATCGTCACCCTCTAGGGGGCGTCGTCATGGAGCTCCAGTACCCCTTGGCCTTGCTTGTTGTCTTCTTTGGCAAGTTTGGTGTTCCACGTACTTTTTTGTTTATCTTTGATCTGTTTTGTAATAGTGTTCCCTCATCATTTTGTATTAGTTTGGCCATTGGTGGCTTCATTTATAAACCGAGGTGGAAGCCTGTTTTGGAACCAAAGGGTACAAAAAGTAGTGATCAAACTTCCTCAAAAATATCAATGAAATCCCATCATGACCCCAAATTAAGCAATACCGTAGCCTGATACCTTCGATTCGAATTTACGGATGCAGTATAGTAGATTTTTCCCTAATAGACCTAGGTTTAATCGGACCTTGGAAAACAATGCTAAATGGAAATTAAATAAGACACGTATACAAGACTTGTTTGTCCATTTTACCTTTATTTACTGGACCTTTCTAGTTTATTTTAGAAAGTGATTTGTTTTAATGGATGGAGATAGGACAGGGTTAAAGATTCACCTACGGCTACACATCGTATGGGATTAAGATAATAATATGCATAGTCATGTGTAATGATTTAATAATGATAAAATTTGTGGGCAATACATCGTGATATATTATATCCCCTACGAGTTACAAGCATAGCAATAGTCTTTTGATCCAACCATTGCACCACGAAATACCTGGATACAACAATTATTAAGTGAAAACGCATATCAAAGCCTTAACAAGTGATGTTGTTGTTGTTGTTCCCAAATGAGTCGCTAAACAAAGACCATACTTCTCTTTCTGTCATTGGGTTTCCTACGAGATCACCGCTCACCAAGTATCTCACCTCAAGCCTTTATTAATCTCTGGGATCTTAGGTACCTATAAGTCTACAGATCGAGACAAGAGACAAAGAAACATACAAATATCTATTCAATCAATAAAATACCCCCATGAATTAGATGCACATAATCGCTGCGATATTTCACCCCAACCCGTAGCCCGTAAGGACTACTCACTCATAACAATAAGATTAAAGATAGAAAACATTGTGCAAAATACTTAGTTTGAAATGAAATATTTTTACAATGGTCACTGGATCACAAGGAGATCTCAAATACAAGCTAATGGCAATGGCTATAGAGAGGATGGAGGGTGGAGAGGATGAACTATGGTGGTGAATCTTCTTTAGTGGTGTTGTGATGCAATATAAGAATGGCAATACTCTGCGTGATGGGTGGGACCTCGAAACATATAGGCGCCTTCACAAAAGTCGCAGGGTTTGACGAGACGAAGCCAGCACACATGGTACGGGTGGGACTTGCTCGTAGCAATGGTCGTTAAGCTCTCTGTTGATGGGTTTTCCATCCTGGTTTGCTTGGCCGTGTAGACAACCACAAAATCTTTATTAATAGCTTCTGATTTCTCCTTAAAAGCATAATTTCCTGCACAACACAATTCAAAGCAATAGATTGCACATCTTTGCAATAAATAGTCATCAGTTGCAAAGCTAGAGAGATTTCTTGGTTATTTGTTTAACTGAAAATATAATTTACATGGAGAAAAATGGCCATTTTCACGGCCATCGGAGTTCTAAGAAATCCCATCACTCTCTATATCTACCGAGTTTACTTGCAACATATCCTCCTATGAAGTAGGAACCGAGTGCAAATCAAAGATAAAAAATGAAACACGAAAAATCTCACCATTCCCATCGAATTTGCGACACATAGTAAATGAAGAGGGAAATTGTGCACCTTTAGGTGGAGGATTGGCCGAACACATGCATCGATGGTGGAGATGGAGTAGGCACCGGGGTCTTCACCAACAAAGGTCAAAATCATTGGTTGGAGTAGGCATCGGTGGAGAAGGCTTGCGGCTACGAGTCATCGACTGCTTCGACTTCTTGGTGCTCTTTTTTTGTCGAGCTCGTGGCGGCGCCGGAAGGGGAAGGCCAGAGGAAGCGGTCGCAAGCAAATCGCTTCCATTCACGACACGTTGGCCCTGCACTTCCGTTTTGGCGCAACAACGGCCGCAAGAAAATCGCCTCCATCCACGACGCGATTGCCCGGTCGCTTCCGTGCGCAACGAAAGGCACATCGACGTTCTCGGCGGTGGGATATGCGCCGGTTGGAGGTGGCACCGATTGGGGTTGCGTGAGATGGGAAGCGATGACATGAGGGAACTGAGGGTCGCATGCGGAAAGCTAGAGGGTTGAAATGTCCCTCCCACCAATGATGTACGCGGATGCGGGAAACCGGAAATGTAGCCCTCGGTACTTTGTATATACGGGTTTGGGAGGAGATATTTACTAAAAGAATATTTTCCAGATCTATCGATTTTGTGGGATATACTCTGACATTTTTTCCGTTGCAAAACCATAAAATAACGATTATTTTATGGTTCGATGCAGATATGTGGTATCTGCTAGAGTTTCTCTAACATCAATCGATATAGTTTGTATATGCAGCGAAATGAATAGATCATCTTGTGCAGTCGACCACCTTTGGTGACCATGCATGGCTTGATATGTATTGAGGCGATTGTGATGTTGGTTAACCATTTGAATTCAGGTCTGGTTAAGCTAGTGGCTAAATAAGAGTTCCGGCGGCCCAGGCAGCTGGTGTGGGTCGCGGCCGTGACGAGTGAAGAGGCCAGGCCACCAGTCTCCGAGAGCTAGCTACGAAACAGCCGAACAGGATCAAGCTGCTGCTTGTACGTACGTTCCGTACCATGTAGCCATGTTCGCTCCGTCTGCGAGCAAGGCTTGACAAGACATTATATGTGACCACGCGGGAAATCAATGTAGTAGTAGTAACATGCAATATGTGGATCCCGGAGTGGCTCATTATTATCACACTGCATATTTACATTTACAAGGAACTCTAAAAATAGTCACACCAGGTTGACACGAAGAAAGTTCAGATATAACAATATGCTATCTCCGTTTGAAAATATAAGATGTTTTATGTTTATGAAGTTAACGTATCTAGAAACCTCTTAGTACGTAAATTTATTTGGACATATACACTAACAGATGTTTAAATACATTTACTTTACAAAACAAAAACATCTTATATTTTTAAACAGAAGGAGTACCGTATAAAGCGTTCGTTTAACAAGTTTTTGGAAACAAATATGGCTCTACGCTCGGTTTCAAAACTTTCAATTCGAGCTTGCTGCCGCTGCCTCTGCCGCTGCGGCGCTGCTGCCTATTCGATCGGGGGAACGCACCTCTGCGATCGACCTTTAATGGAGCCGCAGGCGGCTGCTGGCCACCCTGCTACACAGACGCTTCCCTCTTTTCTCCATTCAGATTTAGATCTGCAGAAGCTAAACACTGCGCGCGAAGGTACCTGTAGCTGGGCAGGCAAGGGGATTAATGGAGGCTACGTACGCGCAGCGGCCATGTGAGCGCCACTCCACCACATTTACAGCGGCTGCTGCCCGGTCTGCTGCAAGGCCGGCGGCAGGTGGCGTAAATGCCCTCCAGAACCTACTCGTCGACCCCTCCCTGTATCATCTCTGCCAGGCTTTTATGTTTACTGCATTTCGTAGTACGTACGCAGTCCCGGCTGTAGCAAAGGAAAACCTAGAGAACCTATTACTTCGAAACTTTACGAGCTGGCCGTGGGTTAACTTTTGTTTATTTTCGAAGAAGAAAATGTCCGCCTGATGATATCGAATGCGAACGGTATTGGTGTCACACGGGGTAGTGGATCCAAGTTCTCTGTTTTCGAACGAAGCAATGAACGAATGTGGATCCAACCGAAGTTCCTAGACCCCCTGCATCGCCATGCATGCATTTTGCGTCAAATTTCCCTTCCTTCTCACGATTTTCTTCCCTTTGCTTTTGGTCATAGCTTGGCACGTAACGAGAACTTCTGGCGAGTTGTTCAAGCTCCGGGGCAATAACCCCGACGTCCGAATTCACGTCGGCAGAAATCCCTCAATCTTCGTACACCGGTTGTACACCACGCTCGGCGATGATCTAACATGATAGTACTATTAAGACCACTATTGGACCACCGCATTACGTGTCTTTCTGTAGTACTATTGACTAGAGCATCTGACGCATGTTACTTCTCACCAAACGAGTTAATTGGTTCACAGTTCACACAAAAACACACCTCTAACACCAAACTTTTCACAATGGACGTTAGAGAAGGATAATGCGTGGTTGTTCAAAGGCAAATATTGTTCTCTGATGGTTCAGTTATTAGGATTTATAGGAGTGAGTGGATCTTCAAAAAATTGAGATTGTTAGGTTTAGTATTGCTCTGCCTTTTATCCGAGACACATATTGATGTTGAGTTGCAAACAAAGAGAAGATAAAAAACCGTTTTTTTTACCTCGCATGCTGCACTAATGTAGAATTTCGAAATAAAAATGATTTAAACTTTTGAGTATGTAAGAGACGTTTTCTCAAATGACATATACATGTTGTCATGAGCAAATTCTATTATCCATAATCTGTATAATAATAGAAGTGACCCATGCGAACTTAGGCGGTGGCTGCAAACCCATTTAGGGTACCGTCCGCTCACCAGCAACGTCGCCGGTCCGCTCTGCCTCCGCTGGCCTTAGGTCCTTGTAGGCGTGGCGAAACATGGCCTCTCGTCGGTGGGAGGGTTCTCGTTCCGTTTTTAGGTCTTTCAGTGTCTTCTAGTGAGATGACAGCTACATCTTGAACGCATAATAAGGTACTATATTTCGTATCCTTGCTTCTGTGGTGCATCTAGCGTCGACGAAGGGCACGTGGAGTCGCGTGTGCGGTGGATCTTTCGGGATCCGAACGTTTTTCGTATTCATTGGTGTGGTTTGAGACCAGTCTCTTTCAATATACAATTTTCATTTTCACTGGTTTCTGCTCTGGTGTGCTGACCTTTTTCGAGCCTTATTAGCACGATGACTTCCTGTCTGACTACTACAACAATCTTTATTTCGACAAGTTTTGCATGGCTTCTGTGATGGAGGGGCGATGACGGCGGCACGCATTTGGCCCGTGCTAGTGTATGCAATCGGTGCTAGGTGGTCCATTAGTCTATTTTTTTTTATTTTTGAGATTCTTTGTACAGTATAGATCGAATGATTTTTTTAAAACAAATCTGTAAAAACTAGCCCAATGGCTAAGCGTGACTCTAAACAAAGAATGGGCCAAACAGGTCCGTGGTACATCACAACTTCTCTAGCCTGGGCAGATGAAGTAAACACGACCAACTAGTGATGAATATGTGGACTATTTAACCTAGAATTAATGTTTTTCAGAAGACCTAAGCAGAGATAATGAAACTCAAGCAAAACACATGGGACGAGAAAATGCAAAGTTTGAAGGAGGGAAAGAAAACGCTAAAGTGCATGATATTTGATATGCTCAAAACTAGTGAGGCTAACAAGGATAAGCTGAAGAAGATTAAGAAATATGTGATGGTTGACTACTTATTCCAGTATTGTTGTACGTATTCTTAAAAACTTCTAATGGTCGAATCTTGTTATGAGATGGTATATAGTAGCCCCTCATGTGATGGTGAACTAGTGGTGGTGGGAGGATGACACCTACTTTTGATGTGGCGGTAGGTTAACGCTATGATGATATGATAAACTGTGATTCCCTTTTTCCAACGATCATGCATGCACCTGTCTAGGTTATGCTCGTGTTATTACTGGTTTTCTTCTTGTGATGCTTGTGATGTTCCTGATGGTGTCCTTGTGATGTGTCTAATGTTGTGATTTTCATGTTTCTATTATGCTTGTGATGTACTTGATGTTGTGATTGTCATGTCCATGTTATGCTTGTGGTGTTCATGATGTTGTGTGTTCATGTTCCTGTTATGTTTGTGGTGTTCCTGATGTTGTGCTTTCATGTTCCTGTTATGTTTGTGGTGTTTCTGATGTTGTGCTTGTGATGTTCCTGATGTTGTGCTTGTGATAAGCTCACCATATGTGGTACTTGGTAACCATGTCCAATGCCATGTCGGCAGCCAAACAGTTTTTATTTGCATCACCCATCCTATGAGAGTTTATTGTATCCTAACAAACAAAATGAGATTGATGTCTACCCCCACAAAGCCAAGATTTTGCGGGCAACCAAAAGAGAGAGAAAATGGAGTTTAGGTTGTTTTTCCAGGGCCTTGACTCCTAGAGTCTGCCCCCAAGGATACGAGAAATCCTTGCAGGTGACCAAACACGCCCTTAGAGCATCTCTCTCCTCATGTTGACTAGTCGCTTGGTACTACTCTTTAGCTTGCGAGAAATTTCTAGATAGCAATGAGATAACGCATGAGCAACCTACGGACAACATGAGATAGTGCCAGTCTGGCAACATAGTGGCAGGTACAACTGCAAATCGAAGCATAATGGGCTATCACATTGCTATATCCAAGGACTTATATATGGCCATGTAGTCCCCTAAGTTGAGCATTGAATATGAATCGTCCGATAAGAAAGATCCAATGATCTCTATGACCTGATATTGGTATAATATATAGGAGAGTATAGATTTAACAAGAGTACATAAAAGAAGAAACTGATACACATACGAACAATAGTGGTCATCGATAAGCCTATAAACTGCATCGAATACCTTCAAAGTTGTTGTCTATAGTTGCGCCTTTTTCATCTTAACATTCTTGAAAGACACTAGAGAAAAGACATCAAAAGATTAGACTAAGCAAGATAAACTAACCTTGTTTTGGTAGCCCCGCTAGGTAAGAACACAACCATTGGTATTCTCAATTTTATTGTATATTCGAGAGCATTTGGTCCATAGAGCTAAAACTCCATGCAAATTCTAAATACTTACAAATAAATATAAAATCAAATATTTATATTAAGTTATTAACAAAGCGAGAAAACCTTTGCTTTGGAACTTATTGAAATAGAATGGTTGTGATTTATTTATAAAACAAGACGAAAAAACTTTTTCGAGAAAAAATTCCATCCATATGTTAACGAAAATGCGGACCATGTACACTAGCCCACGAGCAGCTTCCAGAATTGCAGGCATGAGGTATCCAGCCCACATACACGAAGATCAAACCAGGCCACCCTATTCATCACCCATTACGATGCCCGATTGGCATTGCTCGCTCCCTCACCCGTCTTATGGTACGCGGCCTGTTAGTTTTTTTTCTCCTCTTTTTTCCTTTTTCCTTTGTTTTCTTTTCTTTTCTATTTTATTTTCTTATTTTGTTTTTTTAATGTAAATCTGAATAATTTTGAAAAAAATGAAATCATTTTTTGTTGAAATTAGAACAAATTTCAAATGTAAAATTTTCAAATATAAACAAACTTCACATTTGACTAAATACGAAATTTGAACAAATTCAAATTTTGAAGAAATTTCAAATTTGAGAAAAGGTCAAAATCTGGAAAAAAATTGAATTTTTTAATAAACATCATATTTAAAAAATTCATATTTAAATAATTTTAGATTTAAAAATAAATAAAAACATATTTTAAATAGTGTTCAAATTTTTAAAATGGTCCAGCAAAAAACAAAAATGAAAAAAAGAGATGTTCACATGGAAGGCTGCTGCCCATGGCTTAGCCACTGAATCTAGTAAGTTGAGACGGAATATAAAAGTTACGGGGTACCTGTAAATATCTGGGGTCAAGCAACAGTGGAGCATGCGCTCACTAGATGACCACATACACGCTAACTTTGGGATGAGATAAGTTCAATCTGGCGTGTTCCATCTCCTCAAGATTTGTCTAAACCAAGTCTTAATTGGTTTCAATATGTACTTGCTGATCTACAGGCTCACCAGGTAGACAACACCTTATTGGTTGCTTGGCGAATTGATTATGCGTGTAATGAGGTTACTCATGACAAGTTCTTGTCGTGTGTGGAAAGTTCGAAGAGGTTTCTCTGTAGCTATCTTCAGTTGATCCAGAATTGTGCAGACAAATCTACTGACGCCATCATTAAGGGGAAATCTCCTATGTTTACTACTGGTTCCCTGCCCTCTCCTGGTCTGATGAAGAAGGGGCCGGATAAACCCTAGGGCACTCCTCCTTTAGGATGGGTGAAGCTCACCATTGATGGTTCTTTTATGGCGAAGGATCGCACGACTGGTGTAGATATGACATTGCGGGATGCAGATGAGCTCCCAATATTTACATCCTGCAGATTTATCGATGAGTGTATGGCTCTACTAGAGGCAAAAGTAAGGGCATGCATAGAAGGTTTGGATCTGGCTCTTCACCGTTCCAACCTTTCCATTATTATCGCCAGCTGGTGCTTACTGCTAATTCTTTTACTAAGGATAGATCTTCATATTGTTTCCTAATTGAAGAACTTCATGCTTTAGATAATCAAGATAGAATTTATACATTTATAAAAGTGGAACCATCACAGATTAGGATTATCCACACCCTTGCAAATATTGTGAGGGTGGAACGACGAACTGCTACTTGGTTATGGTCGGGACCTAAAGCTATTATTCGGTTACTCGATCACGACCATCATGTAATCCTTCATATTTGAATAAATTTCCTATTTTACCCGAAAAAATAGAATGAATAGAAAATAAACCTAAAATAAAAAGGATGAAAAAAGTAATGAAAAAGAAAAAAGTAGAACCTCTCTGAATAAACCGGCCTAGTAAATGGCCGAGTGACACTAGCACGGCCCTCTAGGCTCGGCCAGGAAGAAATAACCGTCTTGTCCAAACAATTGAGTCCCCTCTCTCTCTCTCTCTCTAAAAAAAGGGATCCATAAAGTGGAATGTTTGAGTCCCCTGGACCTAGCCACCGCCAACACCTTCGTCCCCTCCATAGATCGCTTCCCCCTCCTCTGGCCAGTCTTGTCGGCATCGAGAAGAGTGGGGAACCCGATCTATAGGTGGAATTTTTAAGAAAGTAGTGTTTTCACAATATTATATTAGGGTTTTGGTAGACATCTTCTTCTTAGAGTCTATGTCAATGGATATTGTATCATCATCAATAAGTGATCTCCGGCCCTTCGTTTGACGACAAGATCTTTCCGGCATCAATGGTAGTGTAGTAAGATTAAAGTTCTATATATATATATGGGTTTTCAGATCTTGATTCGTCAGATCGATCCTGGATTTTTTTCCCATGGTTGCCGCGAGGAGTATTATCCTCGCGATATTTTTCACGACTGCTACGTCCTCAACAATGAAGATTCATATCCTCGACTCATGTGCGATGTTGACCAGGTTGTTCGGTTTCTTTTCATTGGAATACTCGTGGTGGTACTCTTGGCTGCGCGCGTGTACATTTAGCCTTGGTATTGCGGCTTAGATAAAAATTATAGAAGAACCCTCGTTGGTATTTACAGGTCCATGGTTTGACATATGTGTCATGTTTATTGTGTTGAATTCGGGGTTTAGGGTTTAGCGTGCATTTAGCCTTGGTATTGCGACTCAAATTAAAATTATGGAAGAACCCTCGTTGATATTTACAGGTCCATGGTTTGACATATGTGTCATGTTTATTAGGTTGAATTTAGACAAGTACACGATTGTGTCATAGAAAAATAGATTTTAAAAACTTTCGAGATTTGCTTATTTTTTACTCCCTCCGTCCCAAAATAACTGACGTAGCTTTGTCTAAATTTGCATCTATCTAGACATATTTTAGTGTCACTTATTGTGAGACGAAGGGAGTAGATTTTATTTTATAGTCGATGAAGACACTACAGGAACACGTCACTACGACGATGGCCAGAAGCCGTTGGCATAGACTAAATTGCCGTCAGCATAGCTCTATACCAACAGCAGTCGTCGGCGTAGCATAGCGTAGGTTTACACTAATTAACCGTCAGTATATTAAAGTTGTCGGCGTAGACGGCTACACCGACGGCTAAGTCATCAGCATAGCTTATATGGGCCCTACCTGATGGCTAAACGCCATTTTGAGACGCCGATGGCCTAGTTTTTATTATTTTATTTATTTCTCAATTTTTTCCATTTTTAGAATTTCTTTTCCTTTTTTGAATTATTTGACTTGTTAATCTCACAAGCGAATTGTTTTTAACTCTAAGTATGCTTAATCTTCGGTTAAATTGCACTAATGGTCAAATTTCTCGATCGATCACCCATCCTCACACTACTCCTGCTCCAGCATATTTAACCTCTCTGTTTCTTTTGGATGACTCTTCGATATATAGATTAGACCTTACTGATAATATTATCATATCAATCCCATTAATCCTCAAACCATAGTGTCACATCGTCTTTATTTTTAAAATTCAAAGAATTATTTAAGTAAAGAAAAATGAATAAGTAAGAATAATCTTGATTTCAAATGACAAGAGAATAAATATTTTGTTTGCCTTTTACTATTTAATATGGAATAATTCATATCTTTAAATCCATAATTCGGAATCCGACAAATATTATATATAAATCTATCAGAAAAATGTGAAGAATCCAAACATGAAATCCCTATCATATTTTAATAATGCATCATGTATTTTTAAATAAAATTTATTTAATAGTGTTCAAATCTTCAAAAAATCATATTATGAGTCTAAAAATGGTCAAAATGGCGGGCATGAAGATTCTTATCTAGGGGATGAGCCTCGCTAAAACTTGCATTGGATCTATGAAAAACATCATATTGTGAGTCTAAAAATGATTTTTTTAAATCATGAGCATTAAATCATGTACCTGTAGTTCAAACCGGACCCACTTCCTACCGGTTCGACAAACATTTGTCTTTTTCACCAGGGCTGGACGGAAAGGTTTGAGATACCCCGATTGGGATATTTTCCATATAAGGTGGTATAATATTTTTTAAAAATGGGGTGGTAGCATTTTGAATAAGCATTTTAGTGGTTGCTTGACAAAATCCTTCGTTTTTTGCACTCGGAAAATAGAAAATGGTTTTTCCGTACAACGAAAAGGAAAGCTTCCTCCTACAACATTATTCCTCATCCCATGATGTACATGCATGCACAATATGAACATAGTATCATAAACTATGCCCTAATTCTAGCCATAACATTGGTCATTTGTCCTGAAAGCCAGAAAACCTCGAACATGATAGGTCTTTTTGTGAAGGTTTTTTCAGACATAATCAATTTACCAAGTTTGCTATTTTTCCTTGCAACTCTATCACATAATATGACACCACGCAAAGGATTTATATTGTTTGGACCGTTTTTGAATTTCATGCATGTTTCAAAAAAAATCCGTTTCAAACTATGGTGAAAATGGCGGGCATGAAGATATGTGATGAGCCTCGCTAAAACTTGCATTGGATATATGAACAAACATCATATTGTGAGTCTAAAAAGGATATTTCAAAAAATCATGAGCATTAGATCATGTAGTTGTAGTTCAAATCGGACCCAATTCCTACCGGTTCGGCAAGCATTTATCTTTTTACCAGGGGTGGAAGGAAAGGTTTGAGGTACCCCAGTTGGGACATTGTCCATGTAAGGTGGTCTAGTATTTATGGAAAATGGGGTGGTGGTATTTTGAATGAGCATTTTGGTGGTTGCTTCACAAAATCCCCCATTTTTGGCGCTCGGAAAATGGAAAATGGCTTTTCCGTGTGACGAAAAGGAAAACTTCCTCCTGCAACATTGTTCGCCATCCCATGATGCACATGCATGCACAATATGGGTACATTATCACAAACTATGCCCTAATTCTAGCCATAACATTGGTCATTTGATCCGAAAGTCGGGAAACCTCGAATATGATAGGTCATTTTGTGAAGGTTTTTTGAGACATAATCAATTTACCAAGTTTGGTATTTTTCCTTGCAACTATGTCACATCATATGACATCACATAAAGGATTTACATTGTTTGAACCGCTTTTGAATTTCTTATGCCTGTTTCAAATTTTTCCCATTTCAAACTATGGTCAAAACGGTGGGCATGAAAATATGTGATGAGCCTCGCTAAAACTTGCATTGGTCCTCTGAAGAAACATCATATTGTGAGTCTAAACATGTTTTTTAGTCTTGATCATTGGATCATGTACCTATAGTTCAAACCGGACCCAATTCCTACTGGTTCGACAATATTTGTCTTTTTCACCAAGGGTGGATGGAAAGGTTTAAGATACCCTGGTTGGGACATTGTCCATGTAAGGTGGTCCAGTATTTTTGAAAATTGGGATGGTAACATGTTGAATGATCATTTTGGTGGTTGCTTCATAAAACCCCCCGTTTTTGGCGCTCGGAAAATGGAAAATGGCTTTGTCGTGCGACAAAAAGGAAAACTTCCTCCTGCAACATTGTTCGCCATCCCATGATGCACATGCATACACAATATGGGCACAGTATCACAAACTATGCCCTAATTCTAGCCATAACATTGGTCATTTGACCCGAAAGCTAGGAAACCTCGAACATGATAGGTCATTTTGTGAAAGTTTTTTGAGACATAATCAATTGACCAAGTTTGATATTTTCCCTTGCAACTATGTCACGTAATATGACACCACGTGAAGGTTTTACATTGACTTTTTGAATTTCTTATGGCTGTTTCAAAATTTTCTCGTTTGAAACTATGGTCAAAACGACGAGCATGAAGATATGTGACGAGCCTTGCTAAAACTTGCATTGGATCTCTGAAGAAATCATATTTTGAATCTAAAAATGATTTTTTTGAATTAGATCATATACATGTAGTTCAAACCGGACTCATTTCCTACCGATTCGGCAGACATTTGTCTTTTTATCAGGGGTGGACGGAAAGGTTTGAGATACTCCGGTTAGGACATTGTCCATGTAATGTGGTCTAGTATTTTTGAAAAATGGTGACATGGTTATACCCTGCGTGTACGCGACCTTAGCATACCTGGTCTAGCCCAAGGAAGGCCCACAACAAATATGCGCCATCCCATGAAGATTTTCGGGTGGCCAGGGCCCATGACGCCTTCGGATCCTTGGAGAGCAAGACTAGAGTAGATAGAAAATTCAAAGGGGTAAACCCTAAAACCTGTAACCGACTCGATCTGTGTCTGGGACCTGCCTAACTCTATATAAAGGCTAGGAGGGCACAGCGAGGAACACACCTCATACCTTCGCATACACACCTCCATGCCAGATTGCATCGGCGCACCCTTGTAACCTTCGGTTCCGCCGTAATCAAGAGCAGACAAGCAGGAGTAGGGTTTTCCCTCCGGGGGCCTGAACCTGGGTAAACCTCGTGTCCCCGTGTTGCTTGTTTGCTAACCGTTCCGCGATCTCCAACATCCCCATATTCTCCAAAACCCAAGTCCATAACAATGGGCATTGACGAGATTAAACCTCGTCAATTGGCGCCGTCTGTGGGAACTGGGAACGCTAATTGTGCAATCGTGACGGTCCCAACCCGAGCGATCTACAACTCCGCGACGACGGAGAGTCATCTCCTCTTCGGCGCCTTCGACTTCACCGCCCACTCACCGGCCACCATGAAGGACTTCGAGCCCGTTGGCGACAGACTCAAGATCCTGTTCGGGAGCTTATGCTTCCAGGTGGGGCAGACCGGCACTCTCCGCCTTCCAGAGCGGGTGCCCATGCCATCGATCAGGCCCTGTTCATGGGCTCCACACCCTGTGCTACGCACATCACCATCGACAGACGAGTCCTATGACAGCAGCAACTGCAACTCCGATCTGTGCGATCCACCATCGGATGAAGGGACCTATGGTTCCGGATCCGAAAGCTGCGACAGCAGCAAGCCGATCTACGAGCGCTACCAGTGCGCCGCAGTTATCTAGGATCAGGAACACAATCCGCCACCCAACCCGCAGGGTAGAAACGGTGGAAACAGAAGAAGTCAATCCCCCCACCCAACGGGAACAACAATGATCGGGTCATCCACCTCAACGAGGAGGGATGGGCTCAAGCACGCGAGGCTGTAGTAGGCAACAAGATCCTGCCCGCTGATGCCTCACGAGATCTGCTGATGGCATACCACATGCTCCTCATCGAGGAGCACAAGAAGCAGATCAAGATGCAGGAAGTGCCTGACAAGCGCAAGCAAGCAGCTTTGGAGTCCAGTGCGCGACGAGCTACGCTCTCCGCCATGGGCATTGGCTCCAGCTCGCACGGCAACAACGGCAACAAGCAACGTTCTCGGATGGAGAACATGGACCCCAAAGAGCGTCGCGAGGTGACCCGAGCCCTCAAGGCGTCCTTCATGGAGATGGACGCCGACGGCAACGTCATCCCGAAAACGCCGCAAGCTGCGATCATGGCAGCTACCGCGTATCTTGCGTCCCATCCACCTCCGGAGGGGGACCCGAAGAGGGCCATGCACAAGTCCGCGCTTACCGGACTTGGACTCGTTGGAGCTGCGCTCCACGGAGAAGCTCCTGCGGAGCCAAAGAAGAAGGCTGCGGTCAGATTCAACCAGTTCCACGCCTTCATCCGAAGACGAAGAGCACGACCTTCCTCGAAGGCACAAGAGCTCGCGCCATCACAGCTGCGATTACGACGCCCGAAGCGAGCTCACCCAGCGCAAAATTGACAAGGCGCGCGCCAAGCACGCATGCTTGTCTGAATCCAAGATGGATGAAGACGAAGGAGAACTCTGTGGAGCCCGATGCTTCAGCAGATCTGTTCGACGGACAAGGATGCCGCGAAACTTCAAGCTTCCTTCGGACACTCCGAAGTTTAATGGCACATAGGACCCCAGTCATGGCTCAGGGACCACTTGTCGTTCGTCAAGCTGCACGGCAGAAGAAGGGAAACCGCCATGCAATGCCTTCAGCTGCAGTTGATAGGCGCAGCTCGGATCTGGCTGAGCAGCCTATCCTCAGGATCCATCCGAAGCTGGGAGGAACTGGCGTACAGTTTCGTCCGAAACTTCAAAGGCACCAGCAAGAGGCCTGCCTCGATCGAGGAGTTGCGGGCCTGCACTCAACAAATGGGCGAATCCATTCGCTCGTACATACTGCGCTGGTCCAACACCAAGAACTCCGCGGCGCACATCTCCGAAGAGAGGGCTATCGACGCCTTCAAGGACGGCGTCAAGCGCCAGGACTTCAAAGAAGAACTTGGGCGCGTCAAGCCAAAGACAAAAGACCACTCACCAACAGGTGGGCCGACGGTGAGGACTCTGTCCACCGAGCGCACTCGGAGGAAGAAGACGACTATGGCCGACGACGCGAACGCCGTAGCAAGAGAAGATCGCGCGTCTGCGATGATCGCGATGGACCCGACATGGTCACGGTTGGCTACGCCGACCGCCACAGCGACGGCAACCGCAACAGCGGCGGATACCACGGAAGCAATTTCCGCGATGGAGGACGCCCAACACAGTCGTGGCAGCACCGCGGTCGCGACGACGGACCCTCAGCATACGAAAAACTGTCGGGTCCATGCACCATCCACTTCTACATCGACAAGCGGGATGGTAAGGAGAAGGCAAGCCACATGCTCAAGGACTACTGCGAGTTCCAGAAACTCAGCGAAAGCATGGCTCAGATGAGGCAGCAAGCCCCGAACCCTGGATTCGGGAACGCACCCGCACCAGGCGAGATCGCGCATGGAGATCCTCCACCACCACCTGCAGGAGGCCCGAACCACCCAATCGCACCCGCACAGAATAACGGTGGGCACGGGTATCCCCCGCCGAAAGGAGCGCTGATGATCCAAAAAGGGCGCCCAACGAATAGGGTGCAGAAGAAAATCACCCGTCAGATCAATCTGGCCGTGACAACACCACCCGCCATCCCTGAGTACCTCAGCGGATCGGAATCTTGCATCACGTTCAGCCGTTCGGATCACCCTTGCCAGGTCCCTCGCCCAGGTCATGCTGCCCTGGTGCTTGAGGCGCAGATCGGAGGGTTCGAGATGAGCCGCGTGTTCATGGACGGTGGCAGCGGCATCAACCTGATGTTCGCCAGCACCCTAGCAGCAATGCGGATCCCGCTATGCAGCCTGGAACAGTCAGACACAACGTTCCATGGCATCGTCCCAGGAAAGGGAATATTTCCCCTGGGAAAGATATGGCTCGACGTCATCTTCGGCAAGCCGAATAACTTCCGATGCGAGCGACTCGAGTTCGAAGTGGTGGACTGGCCATCACAATACCACGCCATCCTCGGGCGTGTGGCATTCGCAAGGTTCCTGGCAGTACCGCACTACGCGTACCTACTACTCAAGATGCTAGGACCCAGGGGCGTCATCACGGTCCACGGGAGCTTCACCCGATCGGACCACTGCGAGAGGGACTTCAATAGAATCTCCCAGTCATTCGGCATGCAAGAGGAGCTCGTAAGGCTCCACGAGGTGACGGACAATGGAGCACCCCCAGTCGCAAGACAGAACGCACCTGACATGTCCTTCGACTTCACCGTCAACACAAAGAAGGTGCAGGTCCACCCGACGGATGCCTCCAAGACGGTGCTGATCGCCAACGATCTCATCTCCGCATAGGAAAGCGCGCTCGTCGAATTCCTCTGTGAGCGCTGGGAAATCTTTGCCTGGTGTCCTGCGGACATGCCAAGAGTTCCCAGGGAATTCGCCGAGCATGCACTCAACGTCTTTCCAGACTCCAAGCCTGTCAAGCAGTCTATCTGACGACTGTCCGAGCCCCGAGCAGAAGCCATAGGAGTTGAAGTCAACACACTACTCGCTGCAAACTTCATCAGGGAGATTAAGGAGAGCGAATGGCTCGCCAATATAGTGATGGTCCCCAAAAAGGACACGGACATCCTGCGGATGTGCGTGGACTTCACATCGCTGAACAAACACTACCCGAAGGACCACTTCCCTCTCCCTTGGATCGATCAAATCATCGATTCGACTGCAGGATGCGAGAAGCTCTCCTTCCTCGACGCCTACTCAGGCTACAACCAGATTCGACTAAAGGTCGAAGATCAGGAGAAAATGGCGTTCATCACGTTGTTCGGAGTGTTCTGCTATAACACAATGCCCTTCGGGCTAAAGAACGCGGGTGCCACGTACCAATGGTGCATGCAGGCATGCCTAAAGGACCAGATCGGTCGCAATATCCAAGTCTATGTCGACGACATAGTCATCAAAACCAGGCAGGTGAGAACGCTCATCGACGATCTCCGCGAGACGTTCGATAATCTCGACCGCTACAAGATCAAGCTTAACCCTGAAAAGTGCGCCTTTGGCGTCCCATCTGGCCAGTTTCTTGGCTACTTCATCTCCCAGCGAGGGATCGAGGCGAACCCGAAGAAAATTCGGGCCATAATGGCCATGGAAAAACCAAAGAACCTCAAGGGCGTCCAGCAGCTCGCCGGGCGAATCGCGGCATTAAGAAGGTTCATCAGCCGCATGGGCAAAAAGGCTCTGCCATTCTACCAGCTGCTACACAAAGCAGAAAAATTCGAATGGACGCCTGAGGCGGACGACGCATTCGAAGATCTAAAGCGGCTGCTCTCTACCTCGCCGGTCCTGGTCACGCCAAAGGAACGCGAGCCTCTACTGCTGTACATAACAGCCACACACCAGGTGGTCAGCACCGTATTGGTGGTCGAGCGACCCGAGGAAGGCAAGACCCATGGGGTCCAACGCACAATCTACTACCTCAGCGAGGTATTGACGTCGACAAAGCAGAGGTACCCTCACTACCAAAAACTCTCCTACGGCGTGTTCATGACGGCTCGTCGGCTGAGCCACTACTTCCAGGAGCACCAGGTGAAGGTCGTCAACGAGGCACCGCTGAACAGCATCCTGAACAATCCGGAGGCCACAGGACGCGTGGCCATGTGGGGCATCAAGCTGTCACCTCTAGACATCGCCTATGAGAAACGCCACGATCAAATCTTAAGTCCTCCCGGACTTCCTTGTACAATGGATGGAGCTGCAACAGCCAGACACCCCAGACATGACACAGTCATGGACGATGCACTTTGACGGCTCCAAGCGTGAAGCCGGAGCAGGAGCCGAGGTCATACTGACCTCCCCGCAGGGCGATAAGATGAAGTAGTCCTCCGGATGAAGTTTCGAGCTTCCAACAACGAGGCAGAATACGAGGCCCTCATCCACGGCATGCGGATGGCCAAGATCTGCAGCGCAACACGCCTTTTCATCTACGGTGACTCCAACCTCGTCGTCCAGCAGACGATGAACAAGTGCGACGCGCATGCCGCCAACATGATTGCGTACCGCGCACTCTACAACATACTCGAAGGAGACTTTGACGGTTGTGAGCTTCGGCACATTGGTAGAGAAAGCAACGAAGAGGCCGACAGACTCGCCAACATCGGCTCCACCTGCGCACGGGTGCCACCAGGTGTGTTCCTCGAACAGATCTGCGTGCCATCCATAAAACAGAAATTCCCAAAGGGATCACCCAAAGAAGCAGAACACTCGGGGCTGCGATATCCGAAGGACAGGAAGGACCCGAAAAGCTAGATACAGAGGTCGTTGTGGTCAACCTGATGCAGGTCATGGCAGTCGAAGAAACTTGGACACGGCCATACCTCAGGTATCTGATAGATGGAGAACTACCTGATAGCCCGACGGATGCCCGACGCATATCTCGCCGGTCCAAGGCCTTTACAATCATCAATGGCGAGCTGTACAAGCGCAGCATTTCAGGTGTACTCCAAAGGTGCGTCACCATCGGTGACGGCTAAACCATACTCCAAGACATCCATGAGGGCATCTGCGGCCATCATGCAGGCAGCCGCTCCCTTGTCGGCAAAGCTCTACAAGCTGGATTCTACTGGCCAACGGCCATGAACGACGCCAAGGACATCGTCCGAAGATGCAATGGGTGCCAAAGGTTCGCCGATAAACCACACGCACCCGGATCAGAACTCAGGCCCATACCTTTGGCCTGGCCCTTTGCCCAGTGGGGCCTCGACATGATCGGCAAGCTACCAAGGTCCTCGAAAGGAGGTGACGTCTACTTCCTGGTCGCAGTCGACAAATTCACCAAGTGGATTGAGGCCATGCCAGTCACTAACCAAAAGCGCAAAACTGCCATCAAGTTCTTTGAATCCATTGTCTACAGGTTTTGCGTGCCGCACAACATCATCACCGACAATGGGTCGAACTTCATCTCCAAAGAATTCCAGGACTTCTGCGAAGACCTCGGAATCAACATCACATACGCCTTCGTGGCGCACCCGCAAATAAACGGGCAGGTCGAGAAGGCCAACGGCCTCGTCGGTGCTGGCATCAAGAAGCGCCTAATGAGCCCACTCGAGCGACTTGCGGGTGCCTGGACACAAGAGCTACCTTCGGTCCTGTGGAACCTGCGCACAACGCCAAACAGCTCAACCGGCTACACGCCTTTCTTCATGGTGCACGGAGCCGAGGCCGTGCTACCAGCAGAAGTACGCCACAAGGCCCCACAGGTCGTCGCTTACAGCAAAGCCGAATCGACGACTGCACTCGAAGACACAGTCGATACACTCGACGAAGCACGCGACATAGCAGCGGCTCGATCAACGGTATACCAACAGAGTCTCCGCAACTACCACAGCCGATGGCTGCGCCCAAGGTCCTTCATCGAAGGAGACCTGGTCCTACGACTCAAGCAAGAGCGACCGAAGAAATTCGAGTCACCATGGGATGGACCCTACATCGTCACTGAAGTCATCCCAGGTGGCGCCTATCGCCTCAAGCACGTGGAGTCTGGAGTCGCATACTCTAACCCATGGAACATCGCACAGCTGCGACACTTCTACCCCTAGCTACCCCCTCTTTTACTTTCAATAAGGCTATTCAGCCGAACAATGTACTTCTTCCATTACGATATGAATAAAGCTAAGTGTCTCGCCCTAAAATTTTGTTTACTATTTCGCATTTTACTCCATGCCACAAACGCACTCGGGGGCTCCCCCCACCTCACGACTTCGTCAACTGAGGACACCACGTGTACACCTGAGTAGCTAACCACATCAGGCTAACGAAAAGGACACGTATATAAACAAAGCACTACGTGCTAAAACAACAACCAAACCCTTACAACAAAGGGCAAAACACGCCCAGTCAAATATATACAAATTTTACATCTATCTTTTTTACAGGTACTACCTATTCTGAAGAACAACCTGAGCACGCTGCTTAAACAGATCTACGATCTGTTCGGCATACTGCCTTACAGCCGTATAATGTGGACGCATATCCCACTCGCCACCATCTGGCCGAAGAGGCGGCCCAGCCGCTACAACAGACAGATCTACATCAGGACGATGTAACCGCACAAGGGAGAGTGCAGCCTTCACCCCCGCGACAAGCTAATGCCGCACCAGCTCCCTAACACGATGCACACTCCGAAACTTCGACAGCAGGCCAGAGAGAGTTGACGGTGCATCATCCAGCGGGAACATTATATGCAGAACCGACGCCATCGAAGACTTCACTTGACACAGCACCCGCGATACCTGGTGGACACGATCCTGCACTGTCGCAAGGACTAGGGCACGATCACGGTCCATCCAGAAAAACCCGCCGGCCTCCATGTATTGCTGAGTCAAGCAACTAATCCGAACACAACACGCTCCTTTTCCTCCCTCGGAGCAAGGTTAGCACCTGCAAAACTTACAAAGAGTAAGGTGAAAGGCCACCAGGCGCATTCGAAGTAATGGGCAATAGTTCGAAAAACTCACACTCAAGCTGTTCGGACAAACGAAGCAACTCCGCCATCAAATATTCCTCTCGGGAAGTGCCTCGCTCCGCCTTCGACTTCCAAACATCAGCATGGCCACACACTCCAAGCAATTCCCTCTCAAGACTACGTATGCGGTCTCGAAGAAACACAAGCTGCGACGCACCATCCAAGGATGGCCGCAGCTGTGGCGCAAACGAAGTGTCAACAGGGTCATCACCTGAAGGATCCTAGAGTAAAAGAAGACAAGGATATGAATAAGGAGCACAGAACTCAGAAATTCATTACATACAGCAAAATCCACTACGTGGCACAAGGATTGTTCATCGAACTAATTAAAACAAAAGAAGCTAAAACTATCCTACTACTACAAAGCCTACGAAGCTGCATCCTGAGTAGCCTCGGAGCCGAACTGCCTCGCCTTAGCCTCCCCCTGCTGCCTCAGCGCGTACTCAGCCAGCAGGTCAATCAACTTCGGACCATAATGCTTACAGCGAGCCACATAGATGGCAAAGGCTACCTCGGATCCGTCAGCAGCCGTCGGCATCCGGGAGGTGATCTGAGGAAGATCCAGCTCAGCTCCAGACGCCAAGGCCATGGCCAGCCCAACAGATGCACAGATGCCTTTCTGCTTGCGCTTGTACGCCGCAGGCGCTTTGGCTGACAGCGCATCCGCCAAGGCATCGACATCTTCGAGGGCCACACCCTTGGGAACGAGATCCTTGTAGAAGCGCCCAAGGACCTCCTTAGCCTTGGCAAGCGAGTTGACAACGGTCTGCAGCGGTATTCGACCGCCGCAACAACATCATCCAGAGCACTTCCGTGCTCCAGAGCACCGCGATCAAACTCGATGCCCGCTGCATCTAAATAAACAAAGGAAGCAGCATAAATAAAAGCACTACAAGGAAAGACAAGGAAGCCAAAAGGGGAAGGTGAAGAAACTCACCCGAAACAGCCTTGGCAGCTGCCATCAGCTTGCCGGCTACCTCTTTCTCGCGTGAAGCCGTGGCGGTGGCGAGATGCTCCTCGCGGTCCGTAGCCTCCTGCTGCAGGCGCTCCTTGGCCTCGGCCGCGTTGGCTAGCTCCAGCTCGAGGCGTTCCTTCGCACCAACGGCGACCTCGGCTTTCTTCTCCGCCTGCCCAAGGCTATTTTTGAGAGCATCAAGCTTGCGGAGAGAGGTATTGTGGTCCTCTGCAGCCAGCAACACGCCTATTAGATCGAAGGGCCAAAAAATACATAAAAAAGCAAAAAGACCAGGCCATAAACATACCTTGAAGCTGTTTGAAGCTGGCCTCCAATGCCAGGTGCTGCTGCACCAGCTGGTTGGTGCCTTGCACAAAAGGCTGCAAAAGGAACCACTCGTCAAAAGAACGGCTCAGGGGCTACGACCAAAAGAACGAGCAAAAGCACGTTACACATACGAAAAACGCTCGGGGGCTCCCCCCGAGACAAGAAGCAAAAAACAAGGATCAGCAGATCATCTGAAAAGGCTCGGGGGCTACCCGTGCGGTAGAAAACAAAAAATACTTACGTGGTTAGACGGTGACTCCGAAGGTCCGCTCGTAGTGTTCTGAGGGACAATGATGGAGGGGTTAACCTCTTGGGTGGCCCGATCTTCACGGATCTCGTGGTCAAATCGATGGGAAAGCGAGGGGAAAGGGAGAGGGTAGCGGAAGCGAACACACACCTCGCGAAGAACACGATGAACACACGCAAAACTCACACGATACAAGGCCGATTGCTCCCGAACGGCGGCCACCGGTCCGATAGAATCCTCGCAAGGAAAGATCGGTCAACGTGCTCCCTCAAATCCACATCGGAGAGGGAAGAACACCTTGGGGAGGGTCTTGACAACTTGGAGACGAGACATCGAACTCCAAGGCCTTGTTCAACGATGGATGCGTGATGCAAAGTCCAATCGAGGTTGGTGATGATAGTCGGTCCCCTTGGATAAGGGGATGAGGCAAAACTAGAGATTCCACACAAGGGGGTTGTCTTTAGTCTATCATCTATGCCTAAGGGATACATGAGGGGTGGGGGCTCTATATATAGGCTAACCTCTAAACAAGGGTAGTTTGGGGATAAAACTAGGGTTTGGATGAGCTAGAGGGGTACATGGGCCGAAGGACCAACAGGTGCGCGCAGGCACACATGACCGGTAGTACCGGACTTGGGTCCGGTAGTACCGTCGACCGGTAGTACCGGGTCCAGATCCGGTAGTACCACTTACAGTCCTGGGACTTCTATTGGCGTCGTCTGTATGGGGCGGTAGTAGTGGGCGGTAGTACCGCTGGCCGGTAGTACCGGTCGCCAGATCCGGTAGTACCGCTGGAGACAGAGAGCATTTGGCGATCTGTCTTCTTCCGCCTCCTCTTTCAAGCCTCCGTCTTGTCGGGCTTGATGCTCCGGGCTTCCTCCCTTGCCTCCGTACTTGTCAATGTGAACCTATCATGCATTTGTGACGGAGTATGAAGTAGCATACCATTCAATAGGGTAGGAAGGGGGCTCGCATAGAGGAACGGATTCACCTTTGGAGTCCATGACGACTTGGCGTAAGTTGGATACCAAGATGTGGTCACGACCGTAGGTCGAGCTACATCAGCTCCCCCCTTCAAAAGGAGTCGTCCTCGACTCTACATGTTCATCACAACGTAGAAGCGGTCGAGAGACCTTCTTGATCCTGGGGTTCATCATATAGTCGTCCTCGGGAAGATTGACTTGACAACACTTCAATGTTCCTTCACCTTCCTTGAAGCCTACAAAGCTCACAACAAAAGCAAAGCAACACTCAAAGCGTAGCCAATTCATGAAGATTATAGCATGAGTCCTCAAGTAGAAGGAATTCACCTTAGCTTGTAGATATAGCTCGATGAAGGGTAGCCATAGGTAACTCTCTTCGGTTCTTCTTGTCAACATATAGTCCATAGAGGTTGACGTGTATGCATTTGTACCTTCATACAACAAAGACCAAGCAACATATGTTTGTGTGTGATAGAGGAGCATGTCATTTGTGGCATGTCTATTCTTGTTCACAACACGATTAGCACAACTCAAGTATAGCAAACGGGATGCATATGCAAGGTCAATGTGCATGGAAATCGTTTGAACATCATCCAGATGTGGAAACTCAAAAACTCCATATAACATAGAAGTGGGGCATTCAAAGCATTGGATCCAAATTTGAAACAACATCTTTGATGCAAGAATAGGAGAATTTGGCAAAAACACACAAGGAAGCATATCCAAAACAAAAGTATTATGTTTGCAAACAAACCAAATGAAAGAGCAAGTGGTACTTATGTTTGTTGCAACAACAAGACGAGATTATTGGAAGCTCTCATGAAAATACATGCTCTTAATGGAATTGTGGTTGCACACAAAACATCGGAAAGAGAAATGGTTCAACATTTTTGTTGCAACACACAAAGCATCATTATCTAAATGCGAATAAACATGAATGTCATGAGGGGAGATAATACCATTAACATGCTTGCAATCAAACCATAGGAAAGAGCAATTTGCCAACATGAAAGATGCAAAGCATGGAAAAGGTATCAGAGCTGGGTTCGATCTTGAACTCACTTGTGGGATGCTCTCTAGAGCTCTTTTTGTCAACTCGTGCTCAACCGAGGTTGACATTCTCGTGCGGGCACCTACACACATCATATGTAAAAGGAAGAACGTGTGTGCATGGTAGAGATACACATCATCCATCATGACGTATCTCTTCTTATGCACATCACCATTAATTTCAATCAAGTATGAAATAGATGCATGGTGAGTATGCAAGTGGGGAACATGCTTATCATGGTAATCATCAAAATCTCCAAAAATTGAGAAAACTATGGGGGCCATCTCATTAGAACGCATATGATCAATATTGTTGCAAGCAAAACAAGTGAAATAGCAAGTATTCATCTTATCGCAAGCAACGGGAGAAATTGAATGACTAGTATGACAAGACAAGTCCGAAGCAATTGGAGGATACACACAAGATGCATAGCATGGCATGTTTATGGCAATGATATCGCAATCAAACAATTCCACATGATCAATATTATGCAAAGGCAAATCATCACATGGAAAAGTGGATGAAGCATATGTAATGTCACAAGTATCATCCATAGCATGCATATCCTCACAATTCATCATGTCCACTAGTGGGATCATGGCATCATCAACACCCTTATTGTTACCTTGGTCATACCTCTCATATGAAGTGGGTGTTGTGGAAGTAGTGGCCTCCTTGTGGACGACTTCGTCTTCTTGATGTAGCCATGGCATAGCATCATCTTCGTGCACCATGTACATCTTCTCCAATTGAGGCATCATTGCTTCATGGCTTGGCGCTTCTTCATCCATGGAACCTAGCACAACATAAGAGAACACACTAGAGGTAGAGGGTAAGTTGTTAGAAATAGAAATGGTCTCACTTGACCTATCAACTACCACTCTCAACTCACTCGGTGTATCACTCACGCCCTCAAAGTGGAAGCACTCAATCTCACATAAGGTGGATTCACTCATCTCACTCTTGTTCTCACTCAAGTGGGCTAAGTGTCTCTCATACTCACATGGGATTGGTACCACATCATCACTCAAGCTTATAGGGGTAGGCGCGGGTTCCTCAACTCCATGCGCCTCCTTTGGTGAAGGGAAAATCCCATGCTCACCATTCTTGACCTTGTCGCCTCCAAAGTTGGATGCCATAAGATGGGCATCATCGCTCGCCTCCTTAGTCGAAGGGAAAATCCCATGCTCGACCGTCTTGTGGCCATCTCGTAGTAGTGGTGGAGGTAGGCTCATGCTATCCAACTTGGCAAATTAGAGGTATACATTTTCCTCATTGGCGAGGTCGTGGAAGTCAAGCGTAGGCGTTGAAGCTTGATGGCGTGGAGGAAGGCTTGCTCTTGGTGCCATTGTGGTGGTGGCACGAGTAGTTGAAGGTGCCCTATGATGGTGTCGACGGAGGTCATTGGCGTGCCTTGCCGATGGTTGATGTTGGTGAAGCACTTGGCCATCCACATGGCGCTCACGACGGTGATCATTTGCCTTGGCACTCTTCTTGTGGTTGTGGTGCCTTCTTGAGCTTGATTGAGCATTATGGTTGGTGCTCATCATAAATTCTTCGTCTTTATGGCGAAGATGCCTTTGACGATGTCTTGTATCCTCTTTATGGTGGCGACGCTCATGAGAGGATGTTTGTCGATGAAGAGTCTTGTTTCTTGGCGCCTCTTGATGTATATGATGTTTCGACGCCACTCTTCTTTGGGTAGGAGGTGGATCTTGGCGCCTTGGAGGTGATGTAGCTTGGCGCCTTGGAGATGGTGGATCTTGACGCCATCTAGGTGGTGGCACTTGATGCCGTGTCGATGGTGGCGCTTGTCGCCTTGGAGGTGGATCATCCAAGTAGGTGGTGCCCTTTGGTGTGGCACGCTTGGCCTTGAAGGTCATGGATTCTTGATGATGCGCCTCCTCTTGCTTGGCGTAGTAGGCTTCCATCTCCACGCGGTGGAGGAATTCTTCATGACTCGTGGAGGAGCCATCAAACTCGATGAAGTTCTCCGTGTCCTCCATGCTTGGCGAGGCGTCGTCGATGTCGCACTCGAAGTCATCCATGCTTGGGGAGTAATTGTTGGTGTAGTACTCCATATCACCCAAGCATGTGGAGCCATTGTCGGTGTAGTGCTCCATAGGCTCCATGCATGAGGAGCCATTGTCGACGTAGAGCTCCATGTCTTCCATGCATGTGGAGTCATCGTAGGTGTAGTGCTCCGGGTCCTCAAAGCATGCGGAGCCATTGTCGGTGCTGTGCTCCGTCATGTCCTCTATACTTGTGGAGTCGTAGTCATGGTGGCTCATCATGGATTCTTCATAGATATCATCCTCGGTCCCGGAGTCCCTAGACATGCTTCACAAGACCAAGTGTTGTATATGGAAGTGGTAGAGGGTGTTAGGAATACAACGTCGAACCTTACTTTACCTTGGAAGATCGTATCGTGCAAGTGGCCACACTTGAGAGCAATAAACCAAGCAAAGTGAAGTTCACGTGGAACACCAAAACCAACTACTAACCAAAACACACACACACAAGGCCTATGGTGGATAGGTATGGAAAGTGGCATGTCAAGAACCAATCCGAAATCAAGATGTTGTATTGGCAAGTAAAGAACCACAATGATCACAAAGCAAACAAGTTAATCCACAAGATAGGAAATATGTACAAGGAAACACACACGGTGGGATAAATAGGACTTGTGCGACGGAGAAAGTGAGCTAAGAACCAAATGATTACCTAGCGAAGACTATAAGCTCGTGTCACACAAGTACAAGGAGAGATGCTAGTTCGATTGCACAAAATTGGTGGGCTACAAGATATGCACAATAAGTACCACCTATATGATGTCCATCGAGCTTGCGCTTCCTATTCTATGAGGCACATGTATATTTCTTTTTTTTTCTTTTTCTATTTTTTTCTCTTTTTCTTTTTCTTTCTTTCTTTTTCTTTTTCACTTGCCTCTTCCTTGTGCCAACAACTATACAAGATAACTATATGAGGTAGCGCTCACAATGTTTGCTCGGAATCTACAAGGTATCAAATGTGCATAGCCCAAGCAATAATAAGAGGCACTAGTCTCAATAGGTGTTTGTTGCTCACAAAGATAGTGGGGTTCACAAAGGAATGCAAGTGGGGAGAAGTCGCGGAATGTTTATACCTTTCGTCGACGATCTTCACCCTTTATTGTTGGATTCCGCCTTTCTCACAGAATTTGGATGGAGTATATAGCATGAACAACGTGGATGATGATGTAGATCTCCTTCTCCTCTTCGAAACGATCTAAAGAACACCAAAATCCGAGTTCGAATGCAAAAGTTATGCTCAAAATGGTGAGAGGCTGAAATCTGGGAACCTGCTGTTTTCTTTCTGTACTGGGCGGTAGTACCGGATTTTGGGAGCGGTAGTACCGGTGAGCGGTAGTACCGGATATTTTGAGCGGTAGTACCGCTGGAGACAGAGACGGCCAGATCTGACGCGTTTTCGCGATTTTGGGGCGATTTGGGCGGAAAATCTTCAAGAAAAACACCAAATCGACGGGGGAAATCAAGGAATTAGGCTATGGGAACGCAAAGGAAGGTAGATCAACAAGTTTAGCAAGTAATCCACGGATCAAAACCTACGAAAACGCACTCAAATCACATATCGATCCAAAACACGAATTGGGGCTATTTTTGGTGGAATTTTCGAATTTATGGGGAAAAGACCAAATCGATGAGAAATCCGTGGCAACCAAAAGCTGCTGATACCAGATGATGGAGGGGTTAACCTCTTGGGTGACCCGATCTTCACGGATCTCGTGGTCAAATCGATGGGAAAACGAGGGGAAAGGGAGAGGGTAGCGGAAGCGAACACACACCTCGCGAAGAACACGATGAACACACGCAAAACTCACACGATACAAGGCCGATTGCTCCCGAACGGCGGCCACCGGTCCGATAGAATCCTCGCAAGGAAAGATCGGTCAACGTGCTCCCTCAAATCCACATCGGAGAGGGAAGAACACCTTGGGGAGGGTCTTGACAACTTGGAGACGAGACATCGAACTCCAAGGCCTTGTTCAACGATGGATGCGTGATGCAAAGTCCAATCGAGGTTGGTGACGATAGTCGGTCCCCTTGGATAAGGGGATGAGGCAAAACTAGAGATTCCACACAAGGGGGTTGTCTTTAGTCTATCATCTATGCCTAAGGGATACATGAGGGGTGGGGGCTCTATATATAGGCTAACCTCTAAACAAGGGTAGTTTGGGGATAAAACTAGGGTTTGGATGAGCTAGAGGGGTACATGGGCCGAAGGACCAACAGGTGCGCGCAGGCACACATGACCGGTAGTACCGGACTTGGGTCCGGTAGTACCGTCGACCGGTAGTACCGGGTCCAGATCCGGTAGTACCACTTACAGTCCTGGGACTTCTATTGGCGTCGTCTGTATGGGGCGGTAGTAGTGGGCGGTAGTACCGCTGGCCGGTAGTACCGGTCGCCAGATCCGGTAGTACCGCTGGAGACAGAGAGCATTTGGCGATCTGTCTTCTTCCGCCTCCTCTTTCAAGCCTCCGTCTTGTCGGGCTTGATGCTCCGGGCTTCCTCCCTTGCCTCCGTACTTGTCAATGTGAACCTATCATGCATTTGTGACGGAGTATGAAGTAGCATACCATTCAATAGGGTAGGAAGGGGGCTCGCATAGAGGAACGGATTCACCTTTGGAGTCCATGACGACTTGCCGTAAGTTGGAGACCAAGATGTGGTCACGACCGTAGGTCGGGCTACATCAGACAACCACCCGATCCTCCTGCAGGAAAGGGTTCAGAACTAAATAATTGTTATTATGTTCCAGTGCTCAGTCGAAACATTATTTCTGCTTCATGTTTGATGAGGCAAGGCTATGAGTCGAATATCAAGAATAATGGTTGTTCTTTGTATTTGAATGATATGTTTCACGGCTTTGCACTCGTCCAGGACGGGTTATTTATTTTGAATCTTGATGGTGAGTCGGTTTATAACATAAATGTTAAAAGGTTGAAACCAAATGATCTGAATATGACTTACTTTTGGCACTGTCGACTTGGTCATATAAGTTGGAAACGCATGAAGAAGCTCCATGATGATGGACTCCTAACTTCGTTCGACTTGGAGTCGTTCGAGACATGCGAATCTTGCCTACTCGGCAAAATGACCAAGACACCTTTTGCAAAGAGTTGCGAAAGGGCGTCCGACTTGTTGGGACTAGTACATAGTGATGTATGTGGACCAATGAGCACGACAGCCAGGGGGTGGTTATTAGTACTTCATTACCTTCACTGATGATTTGAGTAGGTATGGATATATCTACTTGATGAAACATAAGTCGGAAGCCTTTGAAAAGTTCAAAGAATTCGAGAATGAAGCACAGAATCAACTCGGCAAGAAAATAAAGTTTCTTCGGTCGGACCGAGGAGGCGAGTACATGAGCCATGAGTTTGATGACCATCTGAAAAGTTGTGGAATAGTTCCTCAACTTACTCCGCCAGGAACGCCACAAAGGAATGGTGTTTCGGAAAGGCGGAATCGGACCTCGTTGGACATGGTACGATCAATGATGAGTCAGACAGATATGCCTTTATCATTTTGGGGTTATTGTCTAGAAACAGCAGCGTTCACACTAAACAAAGTACCATCAAAGTCGGTAGAGAAGACACCGCATGAGATGTGGACAGGCAAAAATCCAAGTTTGTCTTTTCTTAAGATTTGGGGTTGTGAAGCATTTGTCAAGCGACTTCAGTCGAACAAGCTTGCAGCCAAGTCGGATAAGTGTATTTTCGTGGGGTATCCGAGGGAAACCTTGG
This sequence comes from Avena sativa, assembly GCA_916181665.1. Taxonomy (NCBI): domain Eukaryota; kingdom Viridiplantae; phylum Streptophyta; class Magnoliopsida; order Poales; family Poaceae; genus Avena; species Avena sativa. The sequence continues at coordinate 375,942,689 of OV702295.1, read as the reverse complement.
GTTACTACTTCTATAACCGAGAAGAGGGCAAAGTGTTTGTCGCTCGGAACGGTGTCTTCCTTGAGAAAGAGTTTCTTAGTCGGGGAGTAAGTGGGAGCACGGTGAAACTTGAAGAAATTCGAGAGGAACCGGCTAGTAGCGAGTCGGCAAAAACCTTGGAGGTTAAGCCGGTCGTGGCAGCTGAGCCGGCAGCAGCACCTGTACTACGAAGATCAGCAAGATTACGAAGTGTTTGTGATGTGTTACTGTTAGACAGTGATGAGCCAGCAAATTATTCGGAAGCGATGGTGGGATCTGATTCCGAGTCATGGCTTGGAGCCATGAGATCCGAGATAAAGTCCATGGATGAAAATCAAGTTTGGAACTTGGTTGATCTGCCAGACGGTGCAAGACCCGTCGAGTGCAAATGGGTCTTTAAGAAGAAAACTGATATGGATGGAAATGTTTCCGTCTATAAAGCACGCCTTGTCGCGAAGGGGTTCCGACAAGTTCAAGGAGTTGATTACGATGAGACTTTCTCGCCCGTAGCGATGCTTAAATCAGTTCGGATCATGTTAGCTATAGCAGCCTATTTCGACTATGAGATATGGCAGATGGATGTCAAAACGGCTTTCCTTAACGGAAATTTAACCGAGGACGTGTATATGATACAACCCGAGGGTTTTGTCGATCCGGCTAATGCTGACAAGGTATGCAAACTTCAGAAATCCATTTATGGGTTGAAGCAAGCATCTCGGAGTTGGAATATTCGCTTTGATGAGGTAGTCAAATCGTTTGGCTTCATCAAGAGTGATCATGATTCTTGTTTGTACAAGAAGTTTAGTGGGAACAAAGTAAATTTTATAATCTTATATGTGGATGACATATTACTGATTGGAAATGATGTCCAGATGTTGCAAGAAACCAAGGAATCATTGGAAAGGAGTTTCTCCATGAAAGACTTGGGTGAGGCAACATACATCCTCGGAATCCGGATCTATAGAGATAGATCAAGGAGGCTCATTGGATTGAGTCAGAGTACTTATTTGGACAAAGTGTTGAAGAAGTTCAACATGGAATTGTCTAAGAAGGGGTTCTTACCGATGTCCCATGGTGTAAAACTTAGCAAGACTCAGTGTCCTTCGACAACTGATGAGCGAAGTCGGATGAGTGCGATTCCATATGCTTCTGCAGTCGGATCCATCATGTACGCCATGATTTGTACTAGGCCAGATGTTTCCTATGCTCTAAGTTATGTGAGCAGATACCAGGCTGATCCTGGAGAGATCCACTGGACAGCGGCTAAAAATATCCTAAAGTACTTAAGAAGGACTAAGGATATGTTCTTGGTTTATGGTGGTGAAGATGAACTCAGTGTAAAGGGTTACACGGATGCGAGTTATCTCACCGACTCTGATGATTCTCGCTCGCAATCCGGATACGTGTTTATTATAAACGGGGGTGCTGTAAGCTGGAAGAGTTCCAAGCAAGAGACTGTGTCTGCGTCTACAATAGAGGCTGAGTATATTGCCGCCTCGGAGGCAGCAAAGGAAGCTGTTTGGATGAGGAATTTCCTCATGGATCTTGGTGTGGTTCAGGGCTCGTCCAATCCGTTGGACGTGTATTGTGACAACAATGGTGCTATTGCACAAGCCAAGGAACCTAGACAGCACCAGAAGAACAAGCACATACTCATGCGGTACCACCTGATTCGCCAGTTCGTGGATCAGGGTGATATCAAGTTATGCAAGGTACACACGGATGCAAATATTGCGGATCCGTTGACAAAGCCGTTACCCCAGCCGAAGCATGAGGCGCACCTGAGAGCCATGGGCATTAGATGCTTAGACATGTGATGTCAAAAGATTGACTCTAGTGCAAGTGGGAGACTGTTGGGAATATGCCCTAGAGGCAATCATGTATGATGAGATTTCCCATTGTATTCATAAAGTTGTTAAGTATTCCTTGTATGAACATCTGATGTGTATCATTGAATATGTGATTCGGTTGTGGAACTATGCATTCATGTTGTTTGTACTAAATATCCTTGGTCATTGAGGTTGTGCCGGACACACAACTTAGACCAATGTGAAAGTTGGCTTGATGACTCGGTTCCACTTGTCATGAGCATGGAGATGCTATTCCAACTTACACAGATTCAGCTAAAGAGTTTAGCGAGTCGGATTGACCCATATTGAGGTACAACGAACAAGTTGTCATTTGTATATCTCAATCAATGTAATCCTTAGACCTAAGGTTGTTGCATAGTCCGAGTTGAGGATCACCGACTTAGGTTCTGTCAAACGCTGATCCGTAACTGGGCAGTTATAAAGGCAGGGTTCGGGTCGACTGAGAATCAAGCTGCGTGATGTGAATAACCAAGATGGGATTTTGCCCCTCCATTCGGAGAGATATTCTCTGGGCCCTCTCGTGAGATATGATTCGGAAAGCATGGCCATGCACGACTCGGTTAAGTGTTAACCAAGGCGATCGACTAAGAGTTAGTCGGGTGAATCACTTATCTCAGATCGAGAAGAGAGTCGGACTATTTAAGGGATGACATATATTCGCCTATAGTCTGACAAGGTATATCGTGAGGCAAAAGGGACTCGGACGTAAGTCGCATTGGAAAAGGCAAGTCGTCATGACTCTTTGGTACTTGGGAGTTGGCACGTTCTGCTAGGAGCCGCTGCCGACTGATCGATTGTGAGTCGGACTCTAATCGTGTCCAAGTAGCCATGAGCCTGCGGGGTCACACACTTAAGAGCGGGAGCAAGTTCGGATTGGATCCGAATCTGTAATCTGGTTGGGTTGGACCTAAACCAGATTAGGACTGAGTTAGTGAGTTGGAATCATGGTGACTAGTGTTATATGGGCTTTAGTGAATGGGTCGCGCGAGCAGAGCCCACGTTCACTCCCTATATATAGTGGAGCACCGTAACCCAGAAAGGTTAATCGTTGTTCGGTTAGGTCATTCCATGTGTTGGAAACCCTAGCTCCACAACAGTCCAGCCGCCTTAACGAACCTAGCAGTTCACCGTCGGCGCTCCTCCTTGTACGTGTGGATACCAGCAGAGGTGCTGTGCGATCAGCACCAGGACGATCGGATCGTTAGGACTGCACTGCATCAACTGACGCGCTTCATCAGTAATCCGCAACTGCGCGTCTAGTGGTAAACCTCGTGGCCTTCTACCTCAGCTAAATCTTGGGATCACCACGTTAGTGGAAAATTTTATTTTATCTCCACGTGGCCCAACAAAAATGGACTGAGGAAACATACGAGTCGAGATCGCTCAAGTCGAAGACAGGAGGGGTTTTCCTGCCCTTCTTCTCTTCTTTCTTATCTTCCTTGTTTTCTTCCTTCTTCTGCTTCGGCGTCGGGTGCGGTGCCACAGCCCGCACGGGAACGGCAGGAATTGGAGAAGAAGAGCCTCCATGCCCATCACTGTGACGCTCAAGGCACAACGGGTTCCTAGGCATCGGCGGAGTCGAGGCATCCGACGATTCGCTAGAGCTCCTCGTCCGCTTGCGAGTGTGATCCTCGCTCGACTCGTTTGCCTCTTCAGCCGGAGATCGCGCCGACGGCAGCTCGGACATGGAATCCACCACCTCATTGTCCGGAGCATCCGGGAATACTTCGTGCAATGGATGCGACATGCCTGGCACCTTGAATTCCTGCGCAAAAGATAACAAAAATTTCAGTACAGAAGGTGGAAAGACAAACGCAGTCGAAAAATAGCGCTACGCGCACACCCCAGTTCTACACCTGCGGAACCGGACGAGAAGCAGAGAACGGAGAAGTCAGCGACTTCCCTGGAAGATCCTCTCCAGCCTTGAACTTTAGCAGCGGACGAAGGATCCCGTCGAGATCCCCCTTGGAGAATTCCTCAGCCGAAACCCTAGTCGGATCACGGCGACCCGAATAAAGAAACATCGGGTGCGCCCTAGCCTGGAGCGGCTGCACCCGACGTTTGAGAAAAGTGCGGATGATATCCACACCGTTCACCTCCTTATCCGGAATCAGCTGGAGATCCTCCACCCGATGATAGAGACCCTCTATCTCCGCCACCTCGCCATCCAAGATCTGGTTCTTCCAGGACCTCTTCGGCTCGATCTTTTGGGAGGGGTCGAAAGGATCAAGACCAAAATCCTGCCCAGCCACCGTGGAGTCGCGGATGTAAAACCATCGCCTCCGCCAGTACTGGATAGATTCGGACATAGAAAAGAAGAAGAAAAGAAGATTTGATCAAAGGGAAATGATGCAACCCCCAATGGGATAGACACCATCAGAACCAGATTGCCTCTTCACGGAATAGAGTTTCCGGAAGAGGCCAAAATGCGGCTCGATACCGAGCCAGCACTCGCAGAAAGTGACGAAACAAGCGATATGAAGAAGAGAGTTGGGACAAAGATGATGCAGCTGGATGCCGTAAAGAAAAAGCAATCCACGAAGGAAATTGTGGACTGGGAAGGAAAAACCCCGAAGAACAAAAGCGAGGAACATAACCCGAAACCCAACGGGTGGGGAATTACCTCTTTTCCAGGGAGTTTAACGGCCTCCCTAGCCTACGGGATTGTAGGGTTCGCAGCATAGAAAACAAAAAAATTCCTACGATGTGAACTATGTACCAAGATCTATCTATTAGATACAAACAACGGGCGGATGTATATCCGTAGAGAACATACCCTTGAAGACTGACAAAGCTTAACGAGTTCAACTCGTGGTTGATGTAGACGATCTCTTGCCGATCTCAAGATCGAGAGGAAGTCCTAGCGCCGCAAATCAGCAGCGCATCCGTGCTCGCACACATGTTCTAGGCACCGAGCAACCTCCGCCTCCTCTCTCCAGCGATGCAGCGGAAGCACAACTCTTTCTTGCCGAATAGCCACCGGGAACATGTATCTCGCTAGTCCGAGACCATGGGGGATAAATTCTAGAGGGGGAGAGAGATCCTTCACGAGGAGGTGTGAGTGAGAAGTGAGAGGAGGGGCTCCTTTTATAGGAGGAGGGGGGAACCCCAAGGGGGTGGCCGGCGCATGGGGGCTGCCCCCTTGCCCCCCCCCCCTCTTCATGTGGGTGGACACTCCACTCACAAAAATCCATTCATATGCCTCCACTCAAAATCCCACTCAAACTTGCCATTAAATTTCCACCAAATTTAATGCAAACTCTCATTAAATAAAACTCTTTTATTTTATTCAGAATTTTGTCAATTACTTTAATGAAAAACATTCACAAATAACCCCTTGCTAGAATTCTATTTCACATGCATAACCACTTTATGCAATTTCACCCGAAAACCTGTTTCGGTATCTAGTGAAATAAATTCCTATGCTTGTTCATTCTTTCGGCATGAAACTTTTGCTCCAATTGGATGTCGGTGTCTCTTAAGTGTGTCACCCTACGGTTCGTGAATAATGCGGACATGATCGAGACCCCTCTCGGATCAATAATCAGAAGCGGGATCTGGAGACCCATACTGACTCCCACACATTCAACGATGACTTTCTTGTGATCGTCGGAACCTTTTATGCTAGTATCTTAATCCCTTTGTTTCACGATATATTACATGTCCGAGATTCGATCATCGGTATCTCCATACCTAGTTTGATCTCGTTACTGACATGCACTCTTTTCTCGTTCCCGTGATATAACATTCTAGTGATCAAATCACTTGCTTGCAAGATAATCAATGTGATATCACCGAGAGGGCCCAGAGTATATCTATCCGTCATCGGGATGAACAAATTCCACTCTCGATCCATGAGCCTCAACATAACACTTTATTAGTTCTTAATCCATCTTTATAATCACCCTGTTATGGTGTGACGTTTGATGTTATCAAGAAACTCTTCCGGTGTTAGTGATTGACATGATCTCATGGTCTAAGGATTAGGATTACTTCGTAAGTTGTTATAGCAATATAAACTCAATGACTTTGATCGTAATGCTATACTTCGGATGAATGTTCATCACACCATTACACTAATGTTGTGATCCCGTTATTAACAACATCCAATGTCCATGATCAGGAAACCTTGATCATCTTGTTAATCAACGAGCTAGTTTATGAGAGAGGCATAACTAGGAACTTTCTGTTTGTTTATTAAACACACATGTATTAATGTTTCCGTATTAATACAATTATAGCATGCAAAATAAACATCTATCATATACTTGGAATACACATAATAAACACTTTATTATTGCCTCTCAGGGCATATTCCCTTCAGTCTCCCACTTGCACTAGGGACAATAATCTAGTTACATAGTGATAAATCTAACACCCATTGAGTTCTGGTGTTGATCATGTTTTGCTCTAGGGAGAGTTTTAGTCAACGGATCTGCTACATTGAGATCCGTATGTACTTTACAAATCTTTATATCTCCATCCTTGACATGCTCGCGGATGGAGTGAAACCGGCGCTTAATATGATTGGAATGCTTGTGAGACCTTGGCTCTTTGGCATTGGCAATGGCACCATTGTTGTCACAATAGATCACCATTGGGTCCAACGCGTTTGCAACCACTCCTAGTTCGGATATGAACTCCTTCATCCAAACTGCTTCCTGAGCCGCTTCTGAAGCAGCAACATATCCGGCCTCCGTTGTTGATCCCGCTACCACAGGTTGTTTGGAGCTCCTCCAACTAACCGCTCCGCCATTCATGAGAAATACGTATCCAGATTGAGACTTAGAGTCATCCGGATCGGTGTCAAAGCTAGCGTCAACATAACACTTAGCGACGAGCTCTTCTTCACCTCCGTATAAAAGAAACATATCCTTAGTTCTTCGTAAGTACTTAAGGATATTCTTGACTACTATCCAGTGTTCCGAACCTGGATCCGATTGGTACCTACTAGTCGAACTAATAGCATGTGCCACATCCGGTCTTGTACATAGCATGGCGTACATTATAGAGCCTATGGCTGAAGCATAGGGGACTTTGTCCATTATCTCTCTTTCTTCCGCCGAAGCCGGACTTTGAGTCTTACTCAATGTCTTGCCTTGCAACATAGGTAAGAACCCCTTCTTACTTCCGTCCATTTTAAACTTCTTTAAAATCTTATCAAGGTATGTACTTTGCGATAGCCCTATTAGGCGCCTAGATCTATCTCTATAGATCTTTATGCCTAATATGTATGACGCTTCACCTAGGTCCTTCATTGAAAATTTGCTGTTTAGATAACTTTTAACACTGTTTAAAAGATCTATATCATTTCCGATCAATAATATGTCATCCAAATATAATATCAGAAATGCCACATTGCTCCCACTCACATTCTTGTAAATACAAGCTTCTCCATAAGTTTGGACAAATCCAAACTCTTTGATCACCTCATCAAAGCGGAGATTCCAACTTCGTGATGCTTGCTTCAATCCATAGATGGATCGCTGAAGCTTGCACACCTTGTTAGCATCCTTAGGATCGACAAAACCCTTTGGTTGTATCATATACAACTCTTCTTCAATATTACCATTGAGAAACGCGGTTTTGACATCCATCTGCCATATCTCATAATCGAAATATGCAGCAATTGCTAACATAATCCTAACTGACTTTAGCATCGCTACGGGAGAGAATGTCTCATCATAGTCAACTCCTTGAATTTGTCGAAACCCCTTTGCGACAAGTCGAGCTTTATAGACGGTCACATTACCATCAGCATCAGTTTTGCTTTTAAAAATCCATTTGTTCTCCACGGCATTTTGGTCGTGAGGTAATTCCACCAAGTTCCAAACTTGATTTTCATACATGGATTCCATCTCAGATTTCATGGCTTCTAACCATTTGTTGGAATCCGGGCTCATCATCGCTTCTTCATACGTTGCAGGGTCATCATTTTCATCAACCATGAAATTCATGACAGGATTTCCGTACAGCTCGGGAGCTGCACGCGTCCTGCTTGATCTGCGAGGTTCGGTAGTACTCTCTTTCGGAGTTTCATGATCATTATCATTAGTTCCCTCTTCAACAGGTGGAGCCAACTCCAGAACAACTTCCGGCACTGTGCTACTCGCCATACTTTGAAGAGAAGGTTCAATAACCTCTTCGAGTTCTACCTTCCGACTACTCACACCTTTCGCGAGAAACTCTTTCTCTAGAAAGGATCCATTCTTGGCAACAAAAACCTTGCCCTCGGATCTGTGATAGAAGGAATACCCAATAGTTTCCTTAGGGTAACCTATGAAGACGCATTTTTCCGCTTTGGGTTCGAGTTTATCCGGTTGAAGTTTCTTCACATAAACATCACATCCCCAAACTTTAAGAAATGACAGCTTAGGTTTGTTTCCAAACCACAATTCATACGGTGTCTTTTCAACAGATTTAGATGGTGCCCGATTTAAAGTGAATGCAGCAGTTTCTAGTGCATAACCCCAAAATGACAATGGCAAGTCCGTCAGAGACATCATAGATCGAACCATATCTAATAAAGTACGATTACGATGTTCCAACACACCATTTCGCTGTGGTGTTCCGGCAGGCGTGAGTTGTGAAACAATTCCACACTCTTTCATGTGAGTGCTAAACTCGTAACTTAGATACTCACCTCCACGGTCGGACCGTAGAAATTTGATCTTTCTATTACGATGATTTTCCACTTCATTCTGAAATTCCTTGAACTTTTCAAAGGTGTCAGACTTGTGTTTCATCAAGTAGATATAACCATACCTACTCAAATCATCCGTGAAAGTAACAAAATAACGATATCCACCTCGCGCCGACACACTCATTGGACCACATACATCAGAATGTATGATTTCCAATAAATCTGTCGCCCGTTCCATTGAACCAGAAAACGGCGTTCTAGTCATCTTGCCCATAAGGCATGGCTCACATGTATCAAATGATTCAAAATCAAGTGATTCCAAAAGTCCATCCGAATGGAGCTTCTTCATGTGTTTAACGCCAATATGACCTAGACGGCAGTGCTACATATATGCGGATATATCATCATTAAGTTTAATCCTTTTAGCATCAACATTATGAATATGTGTAACATTATCATCGAGATCTAATAGAAATAAACCATTCATCATCGGTGCATGACCATAAAAGATTTCATTCATATAAATGGAACAACCATTGTTCTCGGATTTAAATGAATAACCACTTCGCATCAAACACGATCCAGATACAATGTTCATGCTCAGTCCAGGCACCAGATAACAATTATTCAAGTTTATAACTAATCCCGACGGCAAATGGCGAGGCAGCGTTCCGACGGCGATCACATCAACGCTTGATCCATTGCCGACACGCATCTTGACCTCACCCCTTGCTAGCGGTCGCTTGTTCCGCAGCCCCTGATTCGAGTTACAAATATTAGAAACTGAACCGGTATCAAATACCCAGGTGCTACTGCGAGCACTAGTCAAGTACACATCAATAACATGTATATCATATATACATTTGTTTGCCTTGTCGGACTTCTTGTCTGCCAAATACTTGGGGCAGTTGCGCTTCCAGTGGCCAGTCCCTTTACAATAGTAGCACTCGGTATCAGACTTAGGTCCAACTCGGGGTTTCTTTTCAGGAACGGCAACAGGCTTGCCATCCTTACTTCCCTTCCATTTTCCCTTCTTGTCTTTCTTGAAACCAGTGTTCCTATTGATCATCAACACTTGATGTTCCTTTTTGATCTCCACTTCTACAGTTTTAAGCATTGACAGAAGCTCGGGGAGAGACTTCTTCATGCCTTGCATATTATAGTTCATCACAAAGCTCTTATAGCTAGGTGGCAGAGACTGCAGAACACGATGGATGCCTAAGTCAATGGGAATCGTTATTCCCAAGGACACAAGCTTATCGGCGTAACCCGACATCTTGAGTACATGCTCACCAGCGGAGTTGTGCTCTTCCATCATGCAGCTAAAGAACTTTTCTGAAGCGTTGTAGCTCTCTACAGCAGCATGTGTGTCGAAAATCATTTTCAACTCACCCATTGTATCAAATGCATTGCCGTTTTTGAAACGCTTTCGAAGTTCCGGCTCTAGCCCATACAATATGCCGCAATGAACTAAGTTGTGGTCCTCCTGACGAGTCTGATAGACATTCTTCTCCTCGTCAGGGGCATCCTCAAAAGGTGGGGGGCCTAGTGGCGCTTCCAGCATGTATTACTTTTGTGCAGCAGAGAGGAGAATCCTCAAATTCATGGCCCATTCGGTAAAGTTGCTACCGTTCGTTGCTAGTTTCTCTTTCTCCATGAACACATTGAAATTAAAAGCAGGTGGTGCCATCTACAACATAATTTGTAAAGTTTAGACTAAGTGTATGATATATTGAGTTCAACTAATCCATATTACGAATGAACTCCCACTCAAAAACGACATCCCTCGTGCCTTTTTGGTGATTACATGAACCAAATCCACTATACCAAGTGTGATCATCACGTGAGTCGGTATAGCTTCAAAGGCGAGCATCAAATGGGCATCATATCAACTATATGACTCATGCTTAACCTTTCGGTCCGTGTTCCGAGGCCATGTCTATACATGCTAGGCTCTCCAAGTTAGAACCTTAGTATTCGCGTGTGTAACTGTTTTACACCCGAAATATGGTCGTGGATCCAAGAACACACGATCATCACATGATGTCTTGGAGCGACGAAACATAATCGATGCATACTAAAGCAAGAACACATTCTTATCTTGATATTTAAATGAGGGATCATCTTATTATGCTAACAAAGCGCTAAACAAGCAATATAAGATGCTATCAAACATCACATGTTTATTAGTGAAATGTTATGGTTCCCGTAGATGATCTCTATCATGTGCATCGTGGTATGATCACTATCATACCTATATGTGTAAATCCAAGGTCTATGGATTTTACATGCTATGTGTGTTGTAAGAGTATCATCTCATACTTCTACTTACAACATCACCATATCATAACACTAGCCTAGCAATAATCTAAACTAGACGCCTCTAATTTATCCATTGCAAGTTTTACGTGGCTTAGGGCTTTCGAGATAGAACCGTTCTTACCTACGAACATGAACCACAACGAGGATAACCAAATTGTTGACAACTCGTTGTAAAATAGATATTGACTATAGTAGGAGAGACAGACACCCGCTAGCCACTTATGCAAACTAGTTGCATGTCAAGCGTGGAACATGTCTCATGTGCGAGGACATGTAAAGTTTGTCCGGACCGCTTCATCCCACTATGCCACCAATATCCAAAATTACAACAAAGGAGCAACAACATGATCATCATGGCCCACATACTCATATGTGTACTACCCGTGTAAAGCATCTACGCATAGATCCGGCTCTGATACCACTGTAGGGTTCGCAGCATAGAAAACAAAAAATTTCCTACGATGTGAACTATGTACCAAGATCTATCTATTAGATACAAACAACGGGCGGATGAATATCCGTAGAGAACATACCCTTGAAGACCGACAAAGCTTAACGAGTTCAACTCGTGGTTGATGTAGACGATCTCTTGCCGATCTCAAGATCGAGAGGAAGTCCTAGCGCCGCAAATCAGCAGCGCATCCGTGCTCGCACACACGTTCGAGGCACCAAGCAACCTCCACCTCCTCGCTCCAGCGATGCAGCGGAAGCACAACTCTTTCTTGCCGAATAGCCACCGGGAACATGTATCTCGCTAGTCCGAGACCATGGGGGATAAATTCTAGAGGGGGAGAGAGATCCTTCACGAGGAGGTGTGAGTGAGAAGTGAGAGGAGGGGCTCCTTTTATAGGAGGAGGGGGAACCCCAAGGGGGTGGCCGGCGCATGGGGGATTCCCCCTTGCCCTCCCCTCTTCATGTGGGTGGACACTCCACTCACAAAAATCCATTCATATGCCTCCACTCAAAATCCCACTCAAACTTGCCATTAAATTTCCACCAAATTTAATGCAAACTCTCATTAAATAAAACTCTTTTATTTTATTCAGAATTTTGTCAATTACTTTAATGACAAACATTCACAAATAACCCCTTGCTAGAATTCTATTTCACATGCATAACCACTTTATGCAATTTCACCCGAAAACCTGTTTCGGTATCTAGTGAAATAAATTACCGCGCTTGTTCATTCTTTCGGCATGAAACTTTTGCTCCAATTGGATGTCGGTGTCTCTTAAGTGTGTCACCCTACGGTTCGTGAATAATGCGGACATGATCGAGACCCCTCTCGGATCAATAATCAGAAGCGGGATCTGGAGACCCATACTGACTCCCACACATTCAACGATGACTTTCTTGTGATCGTCGGAACCTTTTACGCTAGTATCTTAATCCCTTTGTTTCACGATATATTACATGTCCGAGATTCGATCATCGGTATCTCCATACCTAGTTTGATCTCGTTACTGACATGCACTCTTTTCTCGTTCCCGTGATATAACATTCTAGTGATCAAATCACTTGCTTGCAAGCTAATCAATGTGATATCACCGAGAGGGCCCAGAGTATATCTATCCGTCATCGGGATGAACAAATTCGACTCTCGATCCATGAGCCTCAACATAACACTTTATTAGTTCTGAATCCATCTTTATAATCACCCTGTTACGGTGTGACGTTTGATGTTATCAAGAAACTCTTCCGGTGTTAGTGATTGACATGATCTCATGGTCTAAGGATTAGGATTACTTCGTAAGTTGTTATAGCAATATAAACTCAATGACTTTGATCGTAATTGTAAGGTTCCCAACCTTTAATAAGGTAGAGATCCCTGTGTTTACAATGCTAGTCCCTGGATCAATATCTAGCATCCACAGTTAAGATGTAATATCAAGAAACAAAGGTCATAATACAACTTTATAACCAGGAATAAAATAATTTTTTACATCTTACATAGCTCATTTGGCTATCTCATTACAACGCAACAGAATATAACAATAGCATGGGGTCTGTCAACACCCGGATTTTTCAATCCTAGATGCCTGTTATGCCATACATCGCAATCCCAGGATTACCATTTTTGCGAGACAAAACAGAATTGGATACCATAGTACTTCATCCATTAAAAACGATACATAAGTTCTTACACAAATAGAGATCTCATGATCCAGTTCTTAATACAACATCAAGCAGCGGAATACGTAATAATAACGGTAGCGTAGGCGAAGCTCCATCTTCGGGGTCACAGGCAATGCTGACGATGGGAGATGATCCTAGTTGTCGTAACCTTCCTGGGGTCCATCCTCCAGGTACTCCTCTTCATAGTCTGGCCATGGGAATTGCCAGGGACAAAGCCATGAGTACTCTTTAAGTACTCGCAAACTAATACTAACAGGTAAGGGGTTTTTGGATAATAGGACACTAGGCTCTAAGGTTGTTTTGCAAAAAGCCAGGTTTATCTCTACTAAGTTCCAAAGCTAGTCACAATTTTATAACTCCTAAGTGGGATCTTGTAATTCAGGTCACAACTCTGTTGTGGTCAAGTCAAAGTCTCAATTCATTTCACAAGTCATTTTGAAAAGTCTGACGGGGGAATAGTATGGCCACTCCAACTGTCCATAATCGCGGACGCGGCTATTCGAATAGTTTGACACTCTGCAGAGATTGTACACTTTCACCACAACATTCGATACATCCGTCAGGAACAAATCCTGAATTCACCATACTCAGTATGCGGATAATCAATCCTAACCTTTCAATTACACGCCCTAGTATAAGCACCTCTCCTGTGAGTTTGGCCTCCCAACCATGACTCACTGTCATCTTGGGTACTGCACAGGTGGACAATCTTCACAAGGTAGCCTCAGCTCAGACCTTGGCCGTGAGGGAACTAATACTAAGGAATATAAGGTTCCAGTCAAGCCCTACCCAATATTCGGGTATTGTGGTTGTACGATAAAATTGGAATGGTATCGCATCCAGACAACCATCAGTTTTATAAAGGGCTAAGGCTCATGCCTCAACATTTTCATCACCAAAATCATCAAGTGTTTGGAAACACATGTCCAAAACATTTCAATAGAATGATCCATCATTCCAAGGTTTTCATAACCATTTTTCCACCAAGTATTCCCATCTAAAGTTGATCAAGTTTTATGCTTAGCACTAGCATCTACAGGTGGGGGTAGTACTGATGAGGGGTGGTAACTAGTGGAGTTTTACTAAGTTCAATCTCATGTCTTAGGCTGAGATCAAGGTTTCTATCTTAGGCCAAATTTTATGCTCTTTATGAAACCTTCAGCACAACTGTCTAGTATCTACCAAACTCTTAGGTAGACTCTAAGTAAGCTTTGATAACGAAATAAAATAAGAAGCTTGCACATAAAACTAGGATTGGTTTATCAAGTGGGTATGATCACATATGCTTAAGGCATATAGTATTCATATCACAAGTATGGGTTTGTGGCATCAGTAGGGTATCTGGCAAGGGTTAGCTTGCACAATATGAGTATAAGCTTGCATAGTTACTAGCTTGCCTTGTGCAGAGCAGTGGTTGAAGTTCTCCTCGGCTTCTTCTTCGTAGTATCCTCCTTCCTCCTCGTATCCTTGGTCGGTACTAGCGTCTATGAATAAATACGAGGTACACAATCACCAAACAATACTTAACTACTTGCCATCATCACACACAAGGGTCCTATAGATGATCTAGCATCATCTCTAATATTACAAGGTTAAGGCTTGGTTTAAATCTTTTTATTTTTAGAAAAGTAATTTCTACTCATTGAAAAACTACTTAAGATTTAATATTCTCCAAACTAAACATGGGATCATGTTGACACCTGTCATCACCACATATTGTAGTCCATGGGAATGTGATTTAAAGTGGTGTCACAATTTAATAAGGTTTTACCCTTTTATTTTAATTAATTAATGTGTCTAGAAATGCTTATGAAGCATTCTTTTATTCCTTGAACATTATTTCTGCAAGTAAACCTATATATTTTTATATATTCTGAAAGGTATGGTTAAATGTGATTTTTGAGAGTTGGAAACAACTCAAAAGCTTTTATGGTTTAAATTTGAAAAATGTTTGAATGCAGAAAAGCTTCTGCCTTGTTATTTTTACTATGGGTGATCTACAGATCCAAATGACTTGAATCCAACGGGCTTGGATTAAGCATTCATAGACCTTTCCAACAAAATTGGTTTCATTCAAATTGGTGCACTGAATCGATCTGGGTTGATTTTTGAAGTTGGGTACAGAAGTGTGTTTGAATTTAAAAAGAAAAGGTTTAATTTGAAATGTTGGGCTGCGCGGGAAATGTTACTGGGCCGGCCTGCTAAGCGCAGTGCTCCCGCGGGCTGCTTAAGTGGGTGTCCCCACTCGTTAGTGACACGGGGCTGGGAGAAGCGGTATGGGGCAACGTGGATCGTTTGATCTAGTTCTAATCCAACGGCTGTGGGTCATCATCGACGTGAGACAGCTCCGGTGAGAATGAAACCTAGCGCGGCCAGTGAGGGGTGCTGGGGTCTCACCGGGGTATGGGCGAGGGTCGGCGAGGCGGGCGAACGACGAAGTCGACGACGGTGAACCTCTTGGTACCGGTGGCTTCTCCTAGGGCGGCTCCAATCGCTGGCTCCTTTCTTCTCTAGAGGCGGCAGGCTCCGGTGAAATTCCGGCGAGGTGGTGCTCGCCTTGCTCTAAGAATGGTGTGGCACGGTCAGTGAGGAGAGGGGAGTGAGATGGTGTGAAGAAATCGTGCGGGGGTGGCCTCTATTTATAGTCGAGCGAGGGGACCGTCGGGGCGCACAGTGAGCTCGTCGGGGGCGACGTTACAGGCGGCTAATGGCATGGGCAAGGGTAGGGGACGGTGCTGTGTCTCCTGGCGATGCTCAACGACATGGTCGCGAGGCATGGGGCGGTGTGGTTTGGTCTGGAACGGGCGGTGCTCTGCGCGGCAGAGGCGGCGTCTTCGACGGCGGGCGGTGGCTGTATGGCACGGGGCGGCAAACGGGGATGTCTGGCGGTCTCCTGGGTCGGTGGTGATTGCGTGTGCACGCGGTGAGGGCGGCACGCGGTCTGTGGACGCTGGTCGAGGGTGGCGCTCTGGCGCACGCTCGGCATGGTCTGGGCGCGGCTTGTACGCGTGGTCCAGGGCTTGGCAACGCTCGCGGCTGGGACAGGGAGTGGCAGTGGACGGTGGGCTGCCTCCTAGACAAGGTTGGCACGACTAGTTCTTCCTCTAGCCTGCTGTCGACTATGGGGTGGCATTGAGGTGCTCAGCTGTTCACCATTAATGGCAATAGCAAGCTCACAGGGGTGCTAGTGTTGGGCTAAACTTTCTAGATGATCTACTGAGTTGTGTGTGAGCTAACTAGGGAACAAGTTAGGCAAGAATCACTGCACACTATAGTGTTTGATGTTTTGTTTGATTTGTGTCTGCAACCTGTTTGATGAAATGGCCGCATGAAATCAAGTTTTGAATTTTGAAATGATTTTTGGTGGGTTTGCTAGATTGGTTCTGGTGAGTCTGCAGATGCTTGGGTTTTGAAAGTTGAGCTTGTTTAAGTGGTTTTTGAAAAAGTGGGATCTTCCCATATGAAGAAGATTCAATTTTGAATTGTCATTTAAACTATGCATTTGAAAGTTTCTGGATGATCACAAAGTGGGCCTTGATACTTTGTTATGAGTACATTCAAGGGGTGCAAAGATCCAGAAAAGTTTCTGTTAGGTTTTGAAAGTTTGAGACAGCCAAAGTAGGCATGGGAGTTAAATTGGTCAAAATGACCATTCACTTAATATATTTGTTTTGATTTACTTGTCTTTAGGAAAAGTGTGGGAAATGTTTTAGATGATGTTCATTTCACCTAAGAAACATTTTACAAGCAATGGATCACACAGACAAGGTGGTTTTTAAAGAAATTCAAAATCCATGCATACACATATACATGCATTCATGGGTTTACTTAGAAAAGTTTTTGTTAGCCCTAATCTTGCTGATTAGTGTTTGATGATCTAAGTTTGGTATTTTTGGGATGTTACAAACCTTCCCCCCTTAAACAAAATCTCGTCCCGAGATTTGAAAAAGGACGAAAAGATTACCTAGGATTTGAAGAGATCGGGAAACTTCGTCCTGATGTGATCTTCGCGCTCCCAGGTAGCTTCCTCTTCTGTGTGGTTGCTCCACTGAATCTTGAGAAACTTGATGCTTCGGGTTCTAGTAGTTCGATAAGCTTCTTCCAAAATGCGGATGGGCACTTCGGGATAGGTTATGTCATCGTTGATCTCTATGGTCTGGTGATCGATATTCTTGAACACTTCGGTCTTCTCGGGGACTTCGAGACACTTGCGAAGTAACGAGATATGGAACACATTGTGCACAGCTGACATCTCTTCTGGTAGTTCTAGTTGATACGATACTTCTCCTCGACGGTTTAGAATTTTGAAAGGTCCGATATATCTGGGGGCTAACTTTCCTTTGAGTTGGAAACACTGCATTCCCTTCAATGGCGACACTTTCAGATAAACAAAATCTCCTATGTTGAAGGCGAGGTCTCGACGTCTCTTGTCGGCGTAACTCTTCTGTCGGGATTGGGCTGTCTTGAGGTGCTCACGAATCTTGTGAACCTTCTCTTCTGCTTCTCGTAGGATGTCGGGTCCGAAAATTTGACTCTCTCCTACTTCCGACCAGTTCAAAGGGGTGCGACACTTCCTTCCGTACATGAATTCAAATGGGTCCATTTGCAAACTGGCTTCGTAACTATTGTTGTAAGAAAATTCTGCAAAAGGCAGACAGTCTTCCCATTTGGATCCATATTCTAGCACACATGCTCTAAGCATATCTTCGAGTATTTGATTTAATCGCTCCGTTTGTCCATCGGTCTGAGGGTGATACGCGGTACTGAAATCTAGGCGGGTTCCTAAATCTTCTTGGACTTTCTTCCAGAACCTCAAGGTAAACTGAGTTCCTCGATCCAATACTATGTTCTTGGGGACTCCATGCAAACTAACGATTCTAGCGATGTACAACTCTGCTAGCTTCGAACTCTGATAGGTGGTTTTGACGGGCAAGAAATGGGCGACTTTGGACAATCTGTCCACTATGACCCAAATAGAGTCATTTCCCCTACTAGAAGTAGGTACTCCAGTGATAAAGTCCATTCCTACAGAATCCCATTTCCATTCCGGAATTTGCAAAGGTTGCAACAATCCAACGGGTCTTTGATGTCCTGCCTTGACTCGCTGACATATATCACACTTGGCGATATAGCTTCCGATTTCTCTCTTCATCTTATGCCACCAAAATTGCTCTTTCAAATCTTGATACATCTTAGTTCCTCCGGGATGGATAGAATAAAGAGTATCATGAGCCTCCTTCAAGATAACTTCTTTTAACTCAGAATCTGATGGTACACAAAGGCGTCCTTTGTACCACAAAACTCCTTCTTCGTCCTCGATGAATCCGGGTACTTTGCCTGTACCGATACGACGCTTGATTCCGTTGATACTGGCATTTACCTTCTGCGCTTCTTTAATCTGACTGATCAAAGTGGGCTGAAGTTCTATGCTAGCCAAAAATCCTTCACTTACTAATTCTATTCGGAAATCTTCCATCTCCTTGTGAAGACTTGGTTGCTCCTCTAAAATCATGGAGTTCAAGCGGCACGGCAATCTGCTAAGGGCATCGGCTACCACATTGGCTTTACCAGGGTGATAGTGAATGTCCAGGTCGTAATCCTTGATTAGCTCAATCCATCTTCTCTGCCTCATATTCAGCTCCTTCTGAGTGAATATATACTTTAGGCTCTTGTGATCCGAGTAAATCTCACAACGGTTTCCCATCAGGTAATGTCTCCATGTCTTCAGGGCTAGAACTACGGCTGCGAGTTCGAGGTCATGGATTGGGTAATTTTGTTCATGTTGCTTCAATTGTCGCGATAGATAAGATATAACTTTGCCTTCTTGCATTAGCACATATCCGAGACCAATCTTGGATGCGTCACAATACACATCGAAGGGCTTCGTGATATCCGGCATGATCAAGATTGGGGCTGAAATCAATCTCCTTTTGAGTTCTTGAAAACTCGCTTCACATTTGTCGGTCCATTCAAACTTCTTGTATTTCTTCAGTAATTGGGTCATGGGTCGGGCGATACTAGAGAATCCTTCTACAAATTTGCGGTAATATCCCGCCAATCCGAGAAATCCACGAACTTGGGTTTGAGTGGTTGGGGCTTGCCAATCTTCTACATCTTTCACTTTGGCAGGGTCAACGGAAATTCCTCCGGCTGATACAATGTGACCGAGGAATCCTACTTCCTGTAACCAGAATTCACATTTGCTAAAATTTGCATACAGCTGATGCTCTCTAAGGGTTCCAAGAATGGTCCTTAGGTGTAGCTCATGTTCTTCTCCTGATTTGGAACAAATCAGAATGTCATCGATGAAAACAATGACAAACTTATCCAGGAAGTCCATAAAAATCTTATTCATGAGGTTCATGAAATAAGCGGGGGCATTGGTTAATCCAAAAGACATGACTGTATACTCATACAATCCATATCTGGTGGTAAAGGCAGTCTTTGGAATATCCTCTGCACGAGTTTTGAGTTGATGATAGCCAGTCCTAAGATCAATCTTAGAAAACACTTGGGCACCGGTCAACTGATCAAACAAATCTTCTATCTTAGGCAAGGGGTACTTGTTCTTGATGGTGACATCATTCAACTTCCGATAATCCGTACACAAACGGTTACCTCCATCCTTCTTGTCCACAAACAAGACAGGTGATCTCCATGGGGACGCACTTGGTTGAATTAATCCGATTTCCAACATGGAATCCAGTTGCTTCTTCAGTTCTTATAGTTCTGACGGGTTCATACTATAGGGTCTCTGGGCTATGGGTCCTGTTCCGGGGATTAGTTCGATGATAAACTCGATATCCCGATCTGGGGGCATACCGGGCAAAACATCTGGAAATACATCGGGGTATTCACAGACTATCCGGACTTGGTCAATGGTTGGCTGGGCTATACTCTTGTTACACTTGAATTGGCGAGGTAAGGTTTCAGATATATGCTCGACTGATATTCCGGTGGTACTGGTCATGGTGATGGCTTTCTTGGCACAGTCAATCAATCCTTTATGTTTGGACATCCAATCCATTCCTAGTACTACTTCCAAACCTTTAGTTCCGAGTACTATTAGGTTAGCATAAAAATCTATGCCATGGATTCGGATAGGGACGGCTTTGCAAATTTGCCTAGCCTTGGTGGTTGATCCAGGAATTTGCACAATCATAACATGCTTCAGTTTGGTTGGTTGAATTTTACTAGTGCAGGCAAATTCTTCGGTGACAAATGAATGCGATGCACCAGAATCAAACAACACTCTTGCAAGTACTGAATTAACAGAAAACATACCCAGCACGACGTCTGGCGCTTCCTGAGCTTCTTCAGCATGCATGAGAAAAAGACGGCCATTGCGGTTGAGTGAATTCCCTGGGGCAAATCTCCTTCCTGGCTGGACACGACGCTGCTGCTGAGCTGGGACATTGGTGTTGGGGGCTGTAGCATTCTTCTTGTTGGGGCACTCGTTGGAATAGTGGCCTTTATTTCCACAGTCATAACAGGTCACTTGTGACTTGTCCTTGGCTGCGACAGGCACATCATTGCTTCCAGTCCTCGGGGCAGTGTTAGGGTTGGCGGTAGCATTGTTGGTGTTGAACTTGGGTGGGGCATGGTTGAAATTTCTAGAGTTGTCGGGGTTGTTGTGATTCCCTCCGGGTCTAGGGTTTCCACGGTTGGGATAGGTCGGACGGGTCATAGGGAGTCTGTTGGTTCTTGGGGCAAATCCTGGAGATGGGTTGGCACGATACTTTGGGGTCTGATGGGTTCCTGGTTGATGCATCATGCGACGCTTGCGGTTCTCATTGGCCTGGTTGATCTTTCCTTCCATCTGGATAGCAGAGTCGACAAGGGCTTCAATATCAACAAAGGGGATATTGACTAACACTGTCTGCATCTCGTCATGCAGACCATTCAGGAATCTTTCTTTCTTCTTGGCTTCGGTGTTTATTTCGTCCGGGGCATACCTAGCTAATGACAAAAATTTGTCACGGTATTCCACTACAGTCATCCTTCCTTGCTTCAATTCTCGGAACTCGTCTCTCATTCTCTTGATCAAACCTGGTGGCACATGGGTTCTGCTAAACTTGACCTTGAATTCCTCCCAGGTCATCATCTGGCCTCCGGTCATTGCACGAACACTGTTCCACCATGCCCTGGCATCTCCGGCTAGATAATGGGTGGCGAACAGGACTTTCTCGTTGGCTTCCACTCCTGCTACTTCTAAGTTGTTTTCCATGGTTTGCAGCCAATCATCGACATCTAGGGGTTCTTCTGACTTGGTGAAAACAGGTGGGTTGGTATTCTGGAAATTCTTGAGCTTAGATCCGTGGTTGTCCTGATTTCCATGGCCTTGGTTGTTATGGGCTAGCTGGGCTATCTGTTGCAGAGTGTCTAGGTTGGCTTGACGTTCTGCTCTTTCAGCTTCGCGGTCAGAGGTCAACATTTGCAGGATCTGCAACATCGGGTCCGGGGCTGAACCACTTCCTCCACGTGGCATCTGAAGATTGATATAGATCATGAGAAAAGAGGGAAATTTCTAAGGTTTTGGGTTTTTGAAAAGTTTTTAGAGTTTGACTCAGGTTTTTCTGGCAACTTGATTTTTCATTCATTCATAGCACACATTACAACACACACCACAACAAGGAAAAACAGATGGTTTTAAGAACCATTCTGGAAACTACGATACAGTGGGACCGACTACTACTCACTACGCTAGTGCCCAGTGCTACTACTCCTCGGAGTCTATGGCTTCACCATCTTCAGCATCATCGATGAAGGCGAAATCATCCTCATCGGTGAAGAAGTCCATGGCCTGATCCTCTAGAAAATCATCGTCATCGCTGAGATAGGAGTAAGGGTCTCCACGAAGATCCTCTCCGGCATTCTCCCTTTCCTCTAACTGCATGTCTCTCTCGTGGATGGTCTCTTCCAGAGATGAGATGCGATGGCGAAGACGGGCAATAATGCACTCCTTCTTTTCAAGTTGACGACGACGAGACTTGCGATCCTTTGCTAGCATGGCGATGGTCTGATCCTTCATCTTGATGATGGCAGACTTGTGGTTGCAATAGTCACGGCAGTTGTCCAATTCCTACTGACGATCATACATAATGAAGCTAAGGTGGTCCAATTGAGTCTTCAGCTCGGGGTGGTATGGGGCTTCCAGGGGTTGTCCATTTGCATCACGTCTTGCGATGTTCACTCTCTTCAAATCACTACAATTCAATCAAGCAAACAATATTTCAATCTGCCATTCAAGCAATTCATCACATAAAATGATAGAAACTAAACAATACATGCAAGCATGCAAGAGATTGTTTTATTTGTAAAAGTGGTTTATAATAGGTTATAAACATTATAAACGCTTATTGGTCATTTTATAATGTGGCAAATCCATTTGCAAAAGATTCTATCTCTAAACCATTTTTAAGCCAAATCATTATTTCATGTGGTTGAAAATGCTTTTAGCAAGGTAATAATCTTTATAGGGTTGACCAAATACATTTTGAAATCATAAAACTTGGTGTTTGGGGTCAGTGAGTTTATTCCAAAACATTTCCCAAAGATTTTCTCCCAAAAGCATTTTTAATAAATAAACATTATTTTCATTTGACTAGAAATGGTTTAAATCAAGAGTTTATTCTTTTGCTTCACCAAATACATTTTTGAAACCACAATTTGTTTCCTATGGTCGTAGGTTCAAAACAAACCATTTTCCAAAGATTTTATCCTCAAAATCATTTTGGAACAAATTTTATATCCTAAACATGCATACACAAGTTTCTGTAAAAACAAACAATTTAACAGAAGCTTTTTACTAAAAAAAAAGTGCATGGTTGGCTAGGGCTTGTCTTGCTGAATCCATTGATATAAAATTTGCAAAATTTGGACGTGTAGATTAAAAGTTATGAATTATTCAAATTGGAACATCAATTAGATAAGTTTCTGGTTTTTAAATCAAACAGAGGCCACGTGTCAAGTTCTAATTCGCCTGTACCGGTTCGCACGGATCGGCTCTGTGAGGCGTTGGATCTAATGACGATCGTGCGGC
Organism: Avena sativa; assembly: GCA_916181665.1. Taxonomy (NCBI): domain Eukaryota; kingdom Viridiplantae; phylum Streptophyta; class Magnoliopsida; order Poales; family Poaceae; genus Avena; species Avena sativa. The sequence continues at coordinate 375,919,657 of OV702295.1, read as the reverse complement.
ACAGATCCATCCATACCCTTTCAGTTAAATGATTCTATCGCGTCACTACGATCTGGATCGGACGGCTACCAATAGCCTGCCACTAACTGGCGGCGCGACGACGGTGGCGCGTGGCGGCGACGCTTGGGCGGTGACGCTCTGGCTATTCCAGGAAGCTAGGGGAAGGGAGGGTGTGCTCACCGTGTTTGCCGGAACGTGTTGTAGCTCAACGTGCCCGTGGTTGGCGAAGGGGCGCACAGAGGTGATCGGAATCGCTCACCGGAGTTCTCGCTGGCATCGGGTGCGCACGGTCGTGGTCGAAGACGAGCGCCTGGGATGCAAGCAAGCGAGGAAAAGTATCAGGAGGATGCGCACGGTCTCGGTGGTTGTAGGGGTACTCACCAGCACACGAGGGGCGCACGGGTTTGGCGTCAGTAGCTCGCCGGAGTTGCGGGGTCGTCGGTGGCGCACTGGTGAAGACGTTGCCGACGTTCTGGCACGCCTGCGAGCGAGCTGTTGCTACGGGAAGGTTCGCCAGGAGGTGGGGATAATGTGAGCATGGTTGAGGAGGCAAGGGGCGGCGAGGGGCTGCCGGAATCGGGTGTGGAGCTCGCCGGAGACAGTGGCAATGCAAAGCAAAATTGACGCAACCTGGTGGCTTCGGGGATGTGGCGTCTGGGGGAAAGAGGGAGGAGGGCCTGGCATTTAAGAGGGCATCGTCGTAGCGAGGGATTAATCGGCCGTTTAACACGAATTGAAGGGCGCAATTACGACAGAAACAGCAGCGAGGTTTGGGGATGAATGGGTCGCGGGGTTGACGACGAGGTGAGCTGGCGGTGGGTTCCGCTTGGCAGCGTGAGAGAGGAGTAGGGAGATGGGGTCCATCGGTCAGCGACACTGTGGGTGTCTGTCTGAGTGAGGAAACGTTTCAGGGAGAGAGGGGTGAGGTGGGCTACGAGTTGGGCTTAGTGGGCTGGGCTGGCTTGTTCTCTTTTTTTGTTCTGTTTGCTTTTCTTTTTCTCATTTGATTTTTTTCTGTTTTGATTTTGAATAAGCAATTCAAACATTTATTTGAATTCAATCCTTTGCCAAAATTTGTGTAGGTTTAAATATTGATTTGTAATATATTCTGATGTCAATTTTTGAAATAAAACTTTATTCTTTTTAGGGTCTTTTATTTATTTGATTAGGCCCTTGTTTTAATTCAAATAGGATTTAATAATATTTTCAAACACCATTTAAGTTTCTAAAAACTTTCCAAATCTTTTCAGTAGGTTTTTATTTGATCAATAGGGTGTCAAATAATTCATCTTGAATTATTTGGAAAGTATTTAATGTGATTCAAAAAATCATTTGAATTGGATATTTGTTTTAATTCCAATGGAATTAAATATAGTTTTGATTTCCTAAATTTTATTTGGAAGCTTTATTTTATTTTATTTAATTAAACAACTTTTATTCCACTTGGGTAAATTCGAAAATACCATTTTCTCATGAATTATATAATTATCCTTATTAGAGATTTGTCTTTATTAAAATAGGGATAGAATGGTTAATGCCATTTTATTTTATTTTGTAAATTCTTTATCCTTTTATTTTATTTGGATTTGGATTATATTCATTCCATTTGCTTATGGTCTTGGCCAAGATTTAATTTGGTCTTTAAATATTCCTTATTTAATATTTCTTTCTTCATCTTATAAAATCCATATCTTTTTATTTAGAGATCCAAACTTGGTGATTCCAATTTGTAAATTCTTGTTTAATATTTATTTATTCCTTTTAACTATCTTTAGGATTATTTGCTCACCATTTGGTATGGATTTTAGATAAGGGCTTTGATTAGCTTTGGGAATTCAATTCCTTATCTTATTAATTCATAAGTTTTTATTTATGGTTCCAAATTAAGTGAAACCAATTTCTATGGTCTTATAATATTTCTATCTGTCCTTCTTGATCATTTGTAAATGTTTGTTGACAAGATTTTATATGGATCAAATCCATAGGCTTGGAGATAACTTGGGAATGATTTTTATTCCATTAGGGTTTAGGGTTTGGTTTTATTTTCCAAGTGTTTAAATTTCCAGATGCATTTTATGAGGAATGCATATTTATTTTTCACATTACAAGATTTGGAAAATCTTGGGATGTGACAGGCTACCACCCTTAAAATAAATCTCGTCCCGAGATTTGGGGAGGCTAGGGGTTACAAATTGGCTCAAAGCAACTAGGGTACTACCACCCTTAAAATTTTTCCAACTAGATTACATCTTGGTTTGCTTGGGATCTTGTTGAAATCTCTCTGGGCAAACATCTGCATAGTGTCCTTTGTTTCCACACTTGAAACATGTGAAAAGGCTGAGATCCTTCATAGGCTTTATCTTGTGCTTCATCTTTTCTGGACAATTGCTTGCATAATGCCCTTGGTTACCACAATTGTAACATGTGATAAGATTGAGTTCTTCACGTATCTTCTATGGACAAGTTGCTACATAATGGCCTAGCTCTTTAAAGTTGTTGCACCACACTTGGCTAATCTCCTTATACTTCTTCTTCTCTGGACATTCACTGGAATAGTGTCCTATTTCTTTGCAATGACCACATTGCACATGGCTTTTGTCCTTCTTTTTCTTGGGTTTCTCCAAAGCTAGGAGTGCTTCTAGTTCATGTTCTTCATATGTTATCTCAAAGGTAGGAACAGTTCCTGGTCTCCTTGACCTTCTATTATTCCTTGGATAATACATATGTCTCCTTTTTGGTCCTTTAAATTGAGTCATGTTGCTGGGAGGTACAAGCTGAGATTTTCCTTTGTCTTCATCCCTCTTGGTAGACTTGGCTCTCTCATGGTAGTCTGCAATCAGTTGTTGCACTCCACCTTGTTTCCTTTGTTCAACTATGGAATAGATGGGGCATTGGATAGGGACATGATTGTTTCCTTCACATAGGTAACAAGTAGTTTGGGATGTGGGGCATTGGTTAGCTGGATGTTTCTCTTCACAGTTGGGGCATTGATCTTCATGCTCCTTGGAAGTGTGGTCCTTGTCTCCACAAATATTGCAAGCTTGGGTTCCTTCTAGAATAACATATTTGTCATCCTTGTTGTCATAAACTCCTTTGGAAGAGTTGTCTCCCATGTTGATCATTTGAGTGGCCATCCCTTGCAACAATTGGGATTGAGTTTCCAAAACTTTTTGTATGGTTGGGTCTATTTCATTGTTGTTGGCTAAAAACTGAGTTGTCACTTGGTTCAACTGGGTTTGTGTTGCAAGCAGTTGGTCTCTCATGTTGACCTCTTGGTTATTGTTGTTGTCACCATCCTTGATGTTGGAGTCTCTTGGAGAAGTCATCTGTTTGGGTTGGATTGGGATTAGAATAGGCAAAAGATTTCTAAGGAAACAATTCTAATCACACACAACACAATTCACACAAGCAATGTGCAAACAATCACAAACAAACATTCCAATCAAACATCAAAGATTCAAGCGCATTTTTAGGCAACAAAATATTTTTTTTACTACACCACATAAGTTGGTGGGTTTGATCTAAACTAAACATGGTGGTCCAACTATATGGTTCACTTGAGTTCATTCCATCCTTGTTAGTTGGTTCTTCTTGATCAATGTCTTTGTATCCTTGGAGAACTTGTTGAATCCTGGTCACAATCCTTCAAAGGTGATGATGATTCCTTCTAAGTTGTGTTTCCTTAGTCTTCAAGTCTTGAGTAATATTACTTGTCTCACTTGTTGTCCTTAGTGATATCCAAGTTGAAGTCCTTGTTGAGAATAAGGTTGAAATCACTTGAGTTGGTGAAGTCCTTTGCACATGGTGAGGTCTTTGGCCATGGGGTAGGTTTTGTCCATCAAGTTTTAAATAGAGGAGATGTAGAATCAAAACCAAAATGGTTGAGGAAAGAGTTTACAAGATTATTTGTAAATAAGTTTTGGAACAAATACCACTCCTATTTTCTAAGGGGTTTTGTCCAATCCTAGGGTTACAAATCTACATGCAACACAATGCTCTGATACCATCTGTAAGGTTCCCAACCTTTAATAAGGTAGAGATCCCTGCGTTTACAATGCTAGTACCTGGATCAATAGCTAGCATCCACAGTTAAGATGTAATATCAAGAAACAAAGGTCATAATACAACTTTATAACCAGGAATAAAATAATTTATTACATCTTACATAGCTCATTTGGCTATCTCATTACAATGCAGCAGAATATAACAATAGCATGGGGTCCTTCATCTTCAAAGTGCCACAGGCAGATATGTTGGTTGTAGACTTGTAATCCTACTTCACTAATATCAAACAAACCTGCAACATACAAGTTACAGCCACAAGGGTCAATACATTTGAATTGTATTGGCAAGTGATACTATGGTAGTATAGTGGAGTCTATCATCTATATGCATTTGGCTAAGTGGAGCTTAGGCTTGCTTTGCTCAAGATAGTGTAGGGTTCGCAGCATAGAAAACAAAAAATTTCCTACGATGGTAACTATGTACAAAGATCTATCTACTAGATACAAACAACGGGCGGATGTATATCCGTCGAGAACATACCCTTGAAGACCGACAAAGCTTAACCAGTTCAACTCGTGGTTGATGTATACGATCTCTTGCCGATCTCAAGATCGAGAGGAAGTCCTAGCGCCGCAAAGCAGCAGCGCATCCGTGCTCGCACACACGTACAAGACATTGGGCAACCTCCGCCTCCTCGCTCCAGCGATGCAGCGGAAGCACAACCCTTTCTTGCCGAATAGCCACCGGGAACATGTATCTCGCTAGTCCGAGACCATAGGGAATAAATTCTAGAGGGGGAGAGAGATCCTTCACGAGGAGGTGTGAGAGACAAGTGAGAGGAGGGGTTCCTTTTATAGGAGGAGGGGGGAACCCCAAGGGGGTGTCCGGCGCATGGGGGCGGCCCCCTTGCCCTCCCCTCTTCATGTGGGTGGACACTCCACTCACAAAATGTCCTTCAATTTTCTCCACTCAAAAGTCCACTCAAATTCCCATTAAATTTCCACCAAATTTAATGCAAACTCTCATTAAATAAAACTCTTTTATTTTATTCAGAATTTTGTCAATTACTTTAATGACAAACATTCACAAATAACCCCTTGCTAGAATTCCATTTCACATGCATAACCACTTTATGCAATTTCACCCGAAAACCTGTTTCGGTATCTAGTGAAATAAATTCATGCGCTTGTTTATTCTTTTGGCATGAAACATTTGCTCCAACTGGATGCCAGTGTCCCTTAAGTGTGTCACCCTACGGTTCGCTAATAATGCGGACATGATCGAGACCCTTCTCCGATCAATAATCAGTAGCGGGACCTGGAGATCCATACTGACTCCCACACATTCAACGATGACTTTTCCTGTGATCGTCGGAACCTTTTACGCTTGTATCTTAATCCCTTTGTTTCACGATATATTACATGTCCGAGATTCGATCATCGGTATCTCCATACCTAGTTTGATCTCGTTACTGACATGCACTCTTTTCTCATTCTCGTGATATAACATTCTAGTGATCAAATCACTTTCTTGCAAGCTAACCAATGTGATATCACCGAGAGGGCCCAGAGCATATCTATCCGTCATCGGGATGAACAAATTCCACTCTTGATCCATGATTCTCAACATAACACTTTAGTATCTTTGAAGCCATCTTTATAATCACCCAGTTACGGAGTGACGTTTGATGTCAACAAGAAAATCTTCCAGTGTTAGTGATTGGCATGATCTCATGGTCTAAGGATTAGGATTACTTCATAGTTTGTTTATAGCAATATAAACTCAATGACTTTGATCGTAATGCTATACTTCGGATGAATATTCATCACACCATTACACTAATGTTGTGATCTCGTTATTAACAACATCCAATGTCTATGATCATGAAACTATGATCATCTTGTTAATCAACGAACTAGTTTATGCGAGAGGCATAACTAGGAACTTTCTGTTTGTTTATTAAACACACATGTATTAACATTTCCGTATTAATACAATTATAGCATGCAAAATAAACATCTATCATATACTTGGAATACACATAATAAACATTTTATTATTGCCTCTCAGGGCATATTCCCTTCAGATAGATTTTCCTTTATCATTTGAAAACACTAAGTTTTTGCTTGACAAAATCTTTCCAAGGCATCTCCCAATAGAAATTGGTGATCCTTCAACCCTTGTTCACCCATAAGTTTTTAACTTAGAAATTGGGATGATGAGATTCTTGATAGCTTCCATGTATTGATGCTCAAATTGTCCTTTGCCAGGGACATGGCTAAGTACTTAGATTTTACACTCTGCAGAGGTGGTGCACTTTCCCCACAAGACTTGGTTTCACCAAGACAAGATCTTTCAGAAGCCTTCCCTTAGACCAGAATGGACGCGTTCCAACCTATCATTCCCCTACCACCAACTGTCCATTTGGCTAAGTTATTGCAACCTATATGATCCAGGCAGAGCCCATAATGCCAAGTGGTTGCACTTGAAGCTTCTCAACATTTGACATCTCAAATCTCTTTGTTCCTGGGTGGCCATCCACAAGTGAGATACACAAGGTTCACCAGTCCCCTGGCCTTGTGTAACCACTCAACACAAACCATTCCTTCCATTCCACCTAGGTGATTCATTAACTTAGTTGGTTTATTAAACAAAACACAAGTCCTCAGACTTAGAAATTTTTCCATAGCATGAATATATATTCCACCCTTGTTTTCTACTAGCTAAGCTAAGCAGGATAGTAATAGGGATCTTAACTTAGGAAATTTCTACTAAGGTTTCATCTACTAGGATTTCCCATAGCATAGTTTATACTTAGCAAAATTTCATGCAAGTCCTACTTAGAAATATCATTAATGCATAGTGAAAATAATGGGACAAAAGTATGAAGCATCACTTGCTAGAATTCCATTTCACATGCATAACCACTTTATGCAATTTCACTCGAAAACCTGTTTCGATATCTAGTGAAATAAATTCCTGCGCTTGTTTATTCTTTCGGCATGAAACATTTGCTCCAACTGGATGCCATTGTCCCTTAAGTGTGTCACCCTACGGTTCGCGAATAATGCGGACATGATCGAGACCCTTCTCCGATCAATAATCAGTAGCGGGACCTGGAGAGATCCATACTGACTCCCACACATTCAACGATGACTTTTCCTGTGATCGTCGGAACCTTTTACGCTTGTATCTTAATCCCTTTGTTTCACGATATATTACATGTCCGAGATTCGATCATCGGTATCTCCATACCAGGTTTGATCTCGTTACTGACATGCACTCTTTTCTCGTTCTCGTGATATAACATTCTAGTGATCAAATCACTTGCTTCCAAGCTAACCAATGTGATATCACCGAGAGGGCCCAGAGCATATCTATCTGTCATCGGGATGAACAAATTCCACTCTTGATCCATGATTCTCAACATAACACTTTAGTATCTTTGAAGCCATCTTTATAATCACCCAGTTACGGAGTGACGTTTGATGTCAACAAGAAACTCTTCAAGTGTTAGTGATTGGCATGATCTCATGGTCTAAGGATTAGGATTACTTAGTAGTTTGTTTATAGCAATATAAACACAATGACTTTGATCGTAATGCTATACTTCAGATGAATGTTCATCACACCATTACACTAATGTTGTGATCTCGTTATTAACAACATCCAATGTCTATGATCAGGAAACTGTGACCATCTTGTTAATCAAGGAACTAGTTTATGAGAGAGGCATAACTAGGAACTTTATGTTTGTTTATTAAACACACATGTATTAACGTTTCCGTATTAATACAATTATAGCATGCAAAATAAACATCTATCATATACTTGGAATACACATAATAAACATTTTATTATTGCCTCTCAGGGCATATTCCCTTCAGATAGATTTTCCTTTATCATTTGAAAACACTAAGTTTTTGCTTGACAAAATCTTTCCCAAGGCATCTCCCAATAGAAATTGGTGATCCTTCAACCCTTGTTCACCCATAAGTTTTTAACTTAGAAATTGGGATGATGAGATTCTTGATAGCTTCCATGTCTTGATGCTCAAATTGTCCTTTGCCAGGGACATGGCTAAGTACTTAGATTTTACACTCTGCAGAGGTGGTGCACTTTCCCCACAAGACTTGGTTTCACCAAGAAAAGATCTTTCAGAAGCCTTCCCTTAGACCAGAATGGACGCGTTCCAACCTATCATTCCCCTACCACCAACTGTCCATTTGGCTAAGTTATTGCAACCTATATGATCCAGGCAGAGCCCATAATGCCAAGTGGCTGCACTTGAAGCTTCTCAACATTTGACATCTCAAATCTCTTTGTTCCTGGGTGGCCATCCACAAGTGAGATACACAAGGTTCACCAGTCCCCTGGCCTTGTGTAACCACTCAACACAAACCATTCCTTCCATTCCACCCAGGTGATTCATTAACTTAGTTGTTTTATTAAACAAAACACAAGTCCTCAGACTTAGAAATTTTTCCATAGCATGAATATATATTCCACCCTTGTTTTCTACTAGCTAAGCTAAGCAGGATAGTAATAGGGTTCTTAACTTAGGAAATTTCTACTAAGGTTTCATCTACTAGGATTTCCCATAGCATAGTTTATACTTAGCAAAATTTCATGCAAGTCCTACTTAGAAATATCATTAATGCATAGTGAAAATAATGGGACAAAAGTATGAAGCATCACTTGCTAGAATTCCATTTCACATGCATAACCACTTTATGCAATTTCACCCGAAAACCTGTTTCGGTATCTAGTGAAATAAATTCCTGTGCTTGTTTATTCTTTCGGCATGAAACATTTGCTCCAACTGGATGCCAGTGTCCCTTAAGTGTGTCACCCTACGGTTCGCGAATAATGCGTACATGATCGAGACCCTTCTCCGATCAATAATCAGTAGCGGGACCTGGAGAGATCCATACTGACTCCCACACATTCAACGATGACTTTTCCTGTGATCGTCGGAACCTTTTACGCTTGTATCTTAATCCCTTTGTTTCACGATATATTACATGTCCGAGATTCGATCATCGGTATCTCCATACCTAGTTTGATCTCGTTACTGACATGCACTCTTTTCTCGTTCTCGTGATATAACATTCTAGTGATCAAATCACTTGCTTGCAAGCTAACCAATGTGATATCACCGAGAGGGCCCAGAGCATATCTATCTGTCATCGGGATGAACAAATTCCACTCTTGATCCATGATTCTCAACATAACAGTTTAGTATCTTTGAAGCCATCTTTATAATCACCCAGTTACGGAGTGACGTTTGATGTCAACAAGAAACTCTTCCAGTGTTAGTGATTGGCATGATCTCATGGTCTAAGGATTAGGATTACTTAGTAGTTTGTTTATAGCAATATAAACACAATGACTTTGATCGTAATGCTATACTTCGGATGAATGTTCATCACACCATTACACTAATGTTGTGATCTCGTTATTAACAACATCCAATGTCTATGATCAGGAAACTGTGATCATCTTGTTAATCAACAAACTAGTTTATGAGAGAGGCATAACTAGGAACTTTCTGTTTGTTTATTAAACACACATGTATTAACGTTTCCGTATTAATACAATTATAGCATGCAAAATAAACATCTATCATATACTTGGAATACACATAATAAACATTTTATTATTGCCTCTCAGGGCATATTCCCTTCAGATAGATTTTCCTTTATCATTTGAAAACACTAAGTTTTTGCTTGACAAAATCTTTCCCAAGGCATCTCCCAATAGAAATTGGTGATCCTTCAACCCTTGTTCACCCATAAGTTTTTAACTTAGAAATTGGGATGATGAGATTCTTGATAGCTTCCATGTCTTGATGCTCAAATTGTCCTTTGCCAGGGACATGGCTAAGAACTTAGATTTTACACTCTGCAGAGGTGGTGCACTTTCCCCACAAGACTTGGTTTCACCAAGACAAGATCTTTCAGAAGCCTTCCCTTGTTGGGCCACGCAGAGATAAAACAAAACTTTTTCCTCTAACGTGGTGATCCCAAGATCTAGCTGAGGTAGAAGGCCACGAGGTTTACCACTAGACGCGCGGTTGCGGATTACTGATGAAGCGCGTCAGTTGATGCAGTGCAGTCCTAACGATCCGATCGTCCTAGTGCTGATCGCACAGCACCTCTGCTGGTATCAACACGTACAAGGAGGAGCGCCGGCGGCGAACTGCTAGGTTCGTAATGGCGGCTGGACTGCTGTGGAGCTAGGGTTTCCAACACATGGAATGACCTAACCGAACAACGATTAACCTTTCTGGGTTACGGTGCTCCACTATATATAGGGAGTGAACGTGGGCTCTGCTCGCGCGACCCATTCACTAAAGCCCATATAACACTAGTTACCGTGAGTCCAACTCACTAACTCAGTCCTAATCTGGTTTAGGTCCAACCCAACCAGATTACAGATTCGGATCCAATCCGAAATTGCTCCCGCTCTTAAGTGTGTGACCCCGCAGGCTCATGGCTACTTGGACACGATTAGAGTCCGACTCACAATCGATCAGTCGGCAGCGGCTCCTAGCAGAACGTGCCAACTCCCAAGTACCAAAGAGTCATGACGACTTGCCTTTTCCAATGCGACTTACATCCGAGTCCCTTTTGCCTCACGATATACCTTGTCAGACTATAGGCGAATATATGTCATCCCTTAAATAGTCTGACTCTCTTCTCGATCCGAGATAAGTGATTCACCCGACTAACTCTTAGTCGATCGCCTCGGTTAACACTTAACCGAGTCGTGCATGGCCATGCTTTCCGAATCATATCTCACGAGAGGGCCTAGAGAATATCTCTCCGAATGGAGGGGCAAAATCCCATCTTGGTTATTCACATCACGCAGCTTGATTCTCAGTCGACCCGAACCCTGCCTTTATAACTGCCCAGTTACGGATCAGCGTTTGACAGAACCTAAGTCGGTGATCCTCAACTCGGACTATGCAACAACCTCAGGTCTAAGGATTACATTGATTGAGATATACAAATGACAACTTGTTCGTTGTACCTCAATATGGGTCAATCCGACTCGCTAAACTCTTTAGCCGAATCTGTGTAAGTTGGAATAGCATCTCCATGCTCATGACAAGTGGAACCGAGTCATCAAGCCAACTTTCACATTGGTCTAAGTTGTGTGTCCGGCACAACCTCAATGACCAAGGATATTTAGTACAAACAACATGAATGCATAGTTCCACAACCGAATCACATATTCAATGATACACATCAGATGTTCATACAAGGACTACTTAACAACTTTATGAATACAATGGGAAATCTCATCATACATGATTGCCTCTAGGGCATATTCCCAACATCCCTTAGACCAGAATGGACGCGTTCCAACCTATCATTCCCCTACCACCAACTGTCCATTTGGCTAAGTTATTGCAACCTATATGATCCAGGCAGAGCCCATAATGCCAAGTGGCTGCACTTGAAGCTTCTCAACATTTGACATCTCAAATCTCTTTGTTCCTGGGTGGCCATCCACAAGTGAGATACACAAGGTTCACCAGTCCCCTGGCCTTGTGTAACCACTCAACACAAACCATTCCTTCCATTCCACCCAGGTGATTCATTAACTTAGTTGTTTTATTAAACAAAACACAAGTCCTCAGACTTAGAAATTTTTCCATAGCATGAATATATATTCCACCCTTGTTTTCTACTAGCTAAGCTAAGCAGGATAGTAATAGGGATCTTAACTTAGGAAATTTCTACTAAGGTTTCATCTACTAGGATTTCCCATAGCATAGTTTATACTTAGCAAAATTTCATGCAAGTCCTACTTCGAAATATCATTAATGCATAGTGAAAATAATGGGACAAAAGTATGAAGCATCACTTGCATTTTTGGTAGAGAGTATAAGTTCACTCCTTGATCTTTGCGATGTTCACTCTCTTTAAATCACTACAATTCAATCAAGCAAAAATATTTCAATCTACCATTCAAGCAATTCATCACATAAAATGATAGAAACTAAACAATACATGCAAGCATGCAAGAGATTGTTTTATTTGTAAAAGTGGTTTATAATAGGTTATAAACATTATAAACTCTTATTGGTCATTTTATAAAGTGGCAAATCCATTTGCAAAAGATTCTATCTCTAAACCATTTTTAAACCAAATCATTATTTCATGTGGTTGAAAATGCTTTTAGCAAGGTAATAATCTTTATAGGGTTGACCAAATACATTTTCAAATCATAAAACTTGGTGTTTGGGGTCAGTGAGTTTATTCCAAAACATTTCCCAAAGATTTTCTCCCAAAAGCATTTTTAATAAATAAACATTATTTTCATTTGACTAGAAATGGTTTAAATCAAGAGCTTATTCTTTTGCTTCACCAAATACATTTTTGAAACCGCAATTTGTTTCCTATGGTCAGTAGGTTCAAAACAAACCATTTGCCAAAGATTTTATCCTCAAAATCATTTTGGAACAAATTTTATATCCTAAACATGCATACACAAGTTTCTGTAAAAACAAACAATTTAACAGAAGCTTTTTACTAAACAAAGTGCACGGTTGGCTAGGGCTTGTGTTTCTGAATCCATTGATATAAAATTTGCAAAATTTGGACGTGTAGGTTAAAAGTTATGAATTATTCAAATTGGAACATCAATTAGATAAGTTTCTGGTTTTTAAATCAAACAGAGGCCACGTGTCAAGTTCTAATTCGCCTGTACTGGTTCGCACGGATCGGCTCTGTGAGGCGTTGGATCTAATGACGAATTGAAGGGCGCAATTACGACAGAAACAGCAGCGAGGTTTGGGGATGAATGGGTCGCGGGGTTGACGACGAGGTGAGCTGGCGGTGGGGTCCGCTTGGCAGCGTGAGAGAGGAGTGGGGAGATGGGGTCCATCGGTCAGCGACGCTGTGGGTGTCTGTCTGAGTGAGGAAACGTTTCGGGGAGAGAGGGGTGAGGTGGGCTACGAGTTGGGCTTAGTGGGCTGGGCTAGCTTGTTCTCTTTTTTTTTTGTTCTGTTTGCTTTTCTTTTTCTCATTTGATTTTTTTCTGTTTTGATTTTGAATAAGCAATACAAACATTCATTTGAATTCAATCCTTTGCCAAAATTTGTGTAGGTTTAAATATTTATTTGTAATATATTGTGAATTTTTGAAATAAAACTTTATTCTTTTTAGGGTCATTTATTTATTTGATTAGGCCCTTGTTTTAATTCAAATAGGATTTAATAATATTTTCAAACACCATTTAAGTTTCTAAAAACTTTCCAAATCTTTTCAGTAGGTTTTTATTTGATCAATAGGATGTCAAATAATTCATCTTGAATTATTTGGAAAGTATTTAATGTGATTCAAAAAATCATTTGAATTGGGTATTTGTTTTAATTCCAATGGAATTAAATATAGTTTTGATTTCCTAAATTTTATTTGGAAGCTTTATTTTATTTAAGTTAATTAAACAACTTTTATTCCACTTGGGTAAATTCCAAAATACCATTTTCTCATGAATTATATAATTATCCTTATTAGAGATTTGTCTTTATTAAAATAGGGATAGAATGGTTAATGCCATTTTATTTTATTTTGGAAATTCTTTATCCTTTTATTTCATTTGGATTTGGATTATATTCATTCCATTTGCTTATGGTCTTGGCCAAGATTTAATTTGGTCTTTAAATATTCCTTATTTAATATTTATTTCTTCATCTTATAAAATCCATATCTTTTTATTTAGAGATTCCAATTTGTAAAATCTTGTTTAATATTTATTTATTCCTTTTAACTATCTTTAGGATTACTTGCTCACCATTTGGTATGGATTTTAGATAAGGGCTTTATTAGCTTTGGGAATTCAATTCCTTATCTTATTAATTTATAAGTTTTTATTTATGGTTCCAAATTAAGTGAAACCAATTTCTATGGTCTTATAATATTTCTATTTGTCCTTCTTGATCATTTGTAAATGTTTGTTGACAAGATTTTATATGGATCAAATCCATAGGCTTGGAGATAACTTGGGAATGATTTTTATTCCATTAGGTTTTAGGGTTTGGTTTTATTTTCCAAGTGTTTAAATTTCCAGATGCATTTTATGAGGAATGCATATTTATTTTCACATTACAAGATTTGGAAAATCTTGGGATGTGACAGTAATGCTATACTTCGGATGAATGTTCATCACACCATTACACTAATGATGTGATCCCGTTATTAACAACATCCAATGTCGATGATCAGGAAACCTTGATCATCTTGTTAATCAACGAGCTAGTTTATGAGAGAGGCATAACTAGGAACTTTCTGTTTGTTTATTAAACACACATGTATTAATGTTTCCGTATTAATACAATTATAGCATGCAAAATAAACATCTATCATATACTTGGAATACACATAATAAACACTTTATTATTGCCTCTCAGGACATATTCCCTTCAGGGATCAAGCCCCGCTCACGGAGCTTGCGGAGATCACTCTCCCGCGTCTCCGATCGCCGCCAGCCACCATCGATAACACAGGCAGCGGTAGAACCTTTCTTGCCACCAGCAGCGTTGGTGCCAACTGCAGAAGAGGATTTCTTCGGCTTCCCCATCGTGGGGCGGCGGCGTTTTTTCGGAGAGAACGTAGGATCAAAGCAGGAAATGCTCGAGGATATTCCAGCGCAGCAAGAAAACTCAGAGCAGATTGGAGCAGTGAAACAAGAATGGCTGCGGTGAAAACAAAATAACTTTTCCCCAATGATTATAAGGATGAAGACGACGCACGATGACCGTCCATCGGGAAGACCTAGAGCCAACGGCAAGATCTGGCCGTCCACGCGTCAGCACAGCAGCGAACCGTCGCTCACACGCCGTCCACTACACGCGGAAATCGAGTCGACGCCGTAATTATCTCCATGCCGCGCGTGACCGGTCAACTCAAGGTCAGAAGGTGGGACTCATGTTCGTCTAGTCACGTCATCTCTGACGCCGCAGACGCTTGAGGTCACCGATCGTCAGCACTGACGTCATCAAAAGCTATGCTAGCAACGGTTATAATTCTTCGGCTATACAATTAAGAGTACTCACTCGAATCTACGATTCGACTAACCACTCGGGGGCTACTCCTATCAGGAGCGCTGGCTACGCACCCGAAAAGTGAACAAAACACTACGTCATTGAATTATTTCTTCGAGTCCTACGTCGAGTCTACGACTCCACTATGGACTCGAGGGCTACTCCCATAGGGAGAATGGATTCAAGCATCCGAAAAATTTGTGTCCTAAGGACCTGAAGCTGAACAACGGCTGAATTAAAGTCTCTGCTCGAGTCTATGACTCGAACAGACACTCGGGCGCTACTCCCATAGGGAGCGCTGGTCGCGCACCCTATGAATTCTTCGACTGCGATTCTACGGATCAGCATGCAAAACTTTTTCGGCAACTCTGCCCCAATTAACGCTAAGTGAGCAACATTATCCTTGGCCACCCGAAACACCTCCGCGGTGATAAACATCCGGATGCTGTGTCTGCGACGCAAAGATAAGACCTACAGATATCATCTGATGGCCTGACAACGCACACGACTGCGCTCTGCTAGTATGAATCCCTGCCAGCAGGCGCTATGAAAAATCCCGACGGACGTGTTGGGTACATTGTTTAAATTCACTAGAATTCCACTCTTGTAAGTCCTCCGCGGCCTGAGTCGAATTACGCCAGCATAGGTTCCAGGTTCGAGTCGAGGGACTCGAATCTGAAGAAGATCGTGTTGTTTTGTCCTAAGACAGTTAACTGACCCTGATCCGTCGGGAGAGTCAGGCACACGCATCAACAATCCCTACACATTTCTCTTGAAAGACACAGATAGTTGCACCCGAAGGATTGAAGAGTCCTCAGCCGAATATACGATTCGACTGAACACTCGGGGGCTACTGACATGGTTATACTGTTGGAATTATGCCCTAGAGGCAATAATAAAGATGTTATTATTATAATTCTTGTTCATGATAATGTTTATATTCCATGCTAGAATTGTATTAAGCGGAAACTTTAATACTTGTGTGGTTTGTAAACAACACCGTGTCCCTAGTACGCCTCTATGGACTAGCTCATTGATTAATGATGGTTAAGGTTTCCTAACCATGGACATGAGTTATCGATTAATAATGAGATCATATCATTGGGAGAATGATGTGATTTTATTATGTCAAATATTGTATTCCTTAGACCATGAGATAATACAACTCCCTGGTATCGGAAGAAAGCTTTGAGGTCATCAAACGTCATCCTATGAGAAGGTGATCATAAAGGTGTCTCTCGGGTGATCGGAAAGTACATGTTGGGTTGTATGTATCGAGATGGGATTTGTCCCTCCCAAGTCGGAGAGATATACTTCGGGCCCACTCGGTAATCGATATCAACACCGCTTGCAAGCATGTGGTTAAGGAGTTAATCACAAAGTGATATCGGATTATGGAACGAGTAAAGTACTTGCTGTGAACGAGATTGAACTAGGTATGACGGTACTGACGATCAAATCTCGGGCAAGTAAAATATCGCGTGAAGAAGGGAATATATATTTGGGATTGATTGAATCCTGGCATCGTGGTTCATCCGATATGATCATCGATGAATGTGTGGGAGTCAATATGGGTTTCCAGACCCCGCTGTTGATTATTGATAGAAGATCATGTCCGCATATTCTCGAACCCGAAGGGTCACACACTTAACGTGTCTCGATGCTAGGATAGATTGGATAATTGGTTTATGAGTTTTTGTTCGGAGTCTCGGATGGGATCCGGGACATCACGAGAGGTTCCGGAATGGTCCGGAGAATAAGATTCATATAAGGCAGTGCAATTTTTGGAGTTCGGAATTGTTCCGGGTTAATCGGTATTGTACCGGAAGCTTCTAGAACCTTCCGGAAGGGGGCCAACGTGGTCCCACCTGTCGGGAGGGGGCATGGGCCTATGAGGGAGTGCCCTGGCCGCATTGGGCCAGGGGCACAAGGCCCCATAGGGCCCAGCCGGCCAATCAAGGGATAAACCCTAATTGGAGCTTCTAGGAGGGGGGGTTTCCTTGCCCCCCACTCCTCCCTCCTTTGGCCGCCGGCCTAGGGCTTGGGGGAGGGGTTAGTGCTGGCGCCCACCCCTCTATATATAGAGGGCTGAGGCGCACCACCCCCCCCCCCCCCCCACACACACACACACACCTTCCCCTCAAGACTAGTCGCCCTGCTGCCCTCCTCTCTCTCTCCCTCCCGACTGCGTGTAGGCGAAGCCCTGCTGCAGAAACTCTCCACCAATTGCACCGCGCCGTCGCGTTGTAGATCCAATCCATCTCTCCACCATACTTGCTGGACCAAGGAAGGAGGAGACGTCGAGGTGCTGCACGTGTGCAGCTCACGGAGGCATCGCCACTTGTGGTGCTAGATCGGATCGGATCGCGAGGAGGAGAAGCGAGTACGACTACATCACCCACGTTCCGACGAACGTTCCGCTGTGCGAATCTTCAAGGGTATGAAGATATAATCCAATCTCTGTCGTTGTTTGCATCTCCTAGATTAGATCTTGGCTTCCCTCTGTTCGCATCCGTAGAAAATTTTGATTTACTATGCCGCGAAACCCTTCAGAGGTATCAGAGCTAGATCTATGCGTAGATGTGTTTCACGAGTAGAACGCAACATGGTTGTTGCGGGCGTTGATGTTTTCTGTTGCAAGCCTCTTGTTTGTGTTCTTCTTATGACGCGGGATAGTGAGATTGAAGCGGTCCAGGCCAACCTTACGCGACGTCGTTCGCGAGACCGGCTCCGCACTTGACGTGTGGCTTGTTCCACACATGCGGCTGGTGGATGCCAGTTTCTCTCACTATAGTTGTCATGGGATTTACACCGGAGTTTGGCAACCATAATATCACCGTTGTGGCTTTCCGTAGGTAATAATCGTTCTTAGCATGCTACTCCCATAAGCCACGTAAAACATGCAACAACAAAGTAGAGGCGTCTAACTTGTTTTTGCAGGGAGTGTTTTCTGTGATATGGTATGGCCCAAGATATGATGTGTGTATTGTATGCAATGATCATGTTTTGTAATGTTTCACGACTTGCATGTCGATGAGTACACAACCGACAGGAGCCATATGGTTGTCTTTATAATTGTGTATGACCTGTGTGTCAACTTCTTATACGCCATGTAATAGTTTCACTTTATCTCTAAGTAGTTAGCAATAGTTGTAGTTGCTATTCGTGGTGGAGGCAATCATGGTGGAGTGATGGAGATCATGCCGGCACGCACAAGATGGAGATCATTGCGCGAAGATTGGCTATACCATGTCACATAAAGTTATATGCATGTGATGTTTATCCTTTTATGTATCTTATTATGCTTAGATCACGACGGTAGCATTATAAGATGATTCCTCACTTAAAGATCAAGATAAAACTGTGTTCTCCCCAAGTATGCACCGTTGCGAAAGTTCGTCGTGTCCAAGCATCACGTGATGATCGGGTGCTATAGACTCTACATTCACATACAACGGGTGCAAGCCAGTTTTGCACACGCGGAAATACTTGGGTCTAACTTGACGAGCCTAGCATGTACAGACATGGCCTCGGAACACATGAACCGAAAGGTTAAGCATGAGTCATATGAATGATATGATCGACACTTCGTTGTCCACCATTGAAGCCACATCTCTTCTCGTGAAGATCGGATTAGGTGTGGTGAATTTGGATCGTGTTCACTAAACAACTTGAGGGATGATGAATTTAGTGGGAGTTCATCTAGTAATTTGATTAAAAGTTGAACTAGTTATCATGAACATAGTCTAATTTGTACTTGCAAATATTGTAGATCAAATGGCTAAGTCCAACTTCAACTTCAACGTTTTTGCTGAGAAGGAAAATTTAGAAACAATGGGTCTAACTTCACCAATTGGTTCCGCAATCTGAGAATCATTCTCTCTGGCGGTCAAAAGGACTATGTCCTTGAGAGTGCGTTAGGTGACGCCCCTGCTGCTACTGCGCTGGCTGATGAGAAAGTTGTCTATCAGTCGCGCAAAGATGATTATGGTGTGATTAAGAGCACCATGTTGTTTGCTATGGAATCGGACCTTCAAAATCGTTTTGAAGACTATCCCGTGCCCTTTGAGATTCTCGAGGAGCTGAAAACCATGTTTCAGACTCAGGCCCGTTCTGAGAGATATGAGATCTCTCAGAAGTTCTTTAACTGCAAGATGGAGGAAGGGAGTTCCGTTAGTGAGCACGCCATTAAGATGTCGGGCTACACTCAACGCCTTGAGCAACTGGACTGCAAGATTCCAGAGGAGCTCAAGATTGACAGGGTTCTGCAATCACTCCCTCCCAGCTACAAAAGTTTTGTAGTGACTCACAATCAGATTGGTTCCACTGATACGATCACCGAGCTCTTCGCAAAGCTGAAGGCTGCGGAGGTGGACATCAAAAAGGATAATCATGTGTTGATGGTCAACAAGCCCCCCACCTTCAAGAAAGGTAAGGGTGCAAAGAAGCCCTTCAAGAAAGGCGGCGGCAAGCGCGTTGCCCCTGCTGAGAAGAAGCTCAGGTCTGGTCCCAAGCCGGACACTGAGTGCTTCTATTGCAAGGACAAGGGTCACTGGAAGCGCAACTGTCCGAAGTACTTAGCGGACAAGAAGGCTGGCACCATCAAAGGTATATTTGATATACATGTTATTGATGTTTTCCTTACTATCCCTCGTTGTAGTGCCTGGGTATTTGATACTGGTTCAGTTGCTAATATTTGTAACTCGAAACAGGAGCTACGGAATAGACGGCGGCTTGCGAGGGATGAGGTGACGGTGCGTGTTGGCAACGGATCAAGAGTTGATGTGATGGCCGTCGGCACGCTCTCCTTAGTTTTACCTTCGGGATTAGTTGTAAACCTCAATAAATGTTATTATGTGCCTGCGTTGAGCATGAACATTATTTCTGGATCTTGTTTATTGCAAGACGGTTATTCATTTAAATCGGAGAATAATGGTTGTTCTATTTATATGAGTAACATCTTTTATGGTCATGCACCTATTGTGAATAGTTTATTTCTTCTAAATCTCGAAAGGGATGAAACACACATCCATAACATTGAGGCTAAGAGATGCAAAGTAGATAGTGATAATACTACTTATTTGTGGCACTGTCGTCTAGGTCATATTGGTGTAAAACGCATGAAGAAACTCCATTCTGATGGACTTTTGGAGTCTCTTGATTTTGAATCATTTGACACATGCGAACCATGCCTCATGGGCAAGATGATCAAAACCCTGTTCTCCGGTATGATGGAGCGAGCAACGGACTTGTTGGAAATCATACATACCGATGTATGCGGACCGATGAGTGTTTCGACGCGTGGTGGATATCGCTATTTTCTCACTTTTACCGATGACTTAAGTAGATATGGGTATATCTATTTAATGAAACATAAATCTGAAACATTTGAAAAGTTCAAGGAATTTCAGAATGAAGTGGAGAACCATCGTAACAGAAAGATTAAGTTTCTACGATCCGATCGTGGAGGTGAATATTTGAGTTATGATTTTCTCACGCATCTTAAAGCAAGCGGAATCGTTTCGCAACTCACGCCACCCGGAACACCACAGCGCAATGGTGTGTCTGAACGCCGGAACCGAACCCTATTAGATATGGTCTGATCGATGATGTCTCTTACTGATTTGCCGTTATCATTTTGGGGTTATGCATTAGAAACCGCTGCATTCACTTTAAATAGGGCTCCATCTAAATCCGTTGAGACGACACCGTATGAACTGTGGTTTGGTGCTAAACCTAAGTTGTCGTTTCTTAAAGTTTGGGGATGCGAAGCTTACGTCAAGAAGTTGATGCCGGACAAGCTCGAACCCAAAGCAGAGAAATGCGTCTTCATAGGATACCCTAAGGAAACTATTGGGTATACCTTCTATCACAGAACCGAAGGCAAAGTGTTTGTCGCAAAGAACGGTTCCTTTCTTGAGAAGGAGTTTCTCTCGAAAGAAGTGAGTGGGAGGAAAGTAGAGCTAGACGAGGTTATTGAACCTTCTCTTGAATTGGAGAGTAGCGCAGCACCTGAAATTGTTCCAGTGCCGCCTGCACCAACAATAGAGGAAGCTAATGACAAGGATCATGAAGCTTCGGACGATGCTGCTATTGAACGTCGCAGGTCGACAAGGTCGCGTGCCCCTCCTGAGTGGTACGGCAACCCTGTCTTGACTGTCTTGTTAATAGAAGACAGTGAACCTACGAACTATGAGGAAGCGATGATGAGCCCAGACTCTGAGAAATGGCTAGAAGCCATGAAATCCGAATTGGGATCCATGAGCGAAAACCAAGTATGGATTTTGGTGGACCCTCCTAGCGACCGAAAGGCCGTTGAGTGCAAATGGATTTCCAAGAAGAAAACGGACGCGGATGGTAATGTTACCGTCTATAAATCACGGCTTGTCACGAAAGGTTTTCGACAAGTTCAAGGTGTTGACTACGATGCGACTTTCTCTCCCGTAGCGATGTTTAAGTCCATTCGGATTTTATTAGCAATTGCTGAGTTTCATGATTATGAAATATGGCAGATGGATGTCAAGACTGCATTCCTCAATGGCAACATTGATGAAGAGTTGTATATGATGCAACCCGAAGGTTTTGTCGATCCTAAGGATGCTGATAAAGTATGCAAACTTCAGCGTTCTATATATGGACTGAAGCAAGCATCTCGGAGTTGGAACCTTCGTTTTGATCAAGTGATCAAGAGCTTTGGATTTGTTCCAAATTGCTACGAAGCTTGTATCTACAAGAAAGTGAGTGGGAGCTCGGTGGCATTTCTGGTACTATATGTGGATGACATATTGATTATTGGAAATGACATTAACATGCTTAACGATGTGAAGAGTTATTTGAACAAGTGTTTTTCAATGAAAGACCTAGGTGAAGCTGCTTATATATTGGGCATCAAAATCTATAGAGATAAACAAAGACGCCTGATAGCTTTAAGCCAGAGTACATACCTAGACAAAGTTCTGAAAAGGTTTAGAATGGATAAGGCAAAGAAAGGTTCAGTGCCTATGTTTTCAGGTAAGATATTGAGAAAGGCTCAGTGTCCATCTACGGTAAATGATAGGTAAGCTATGAGCAAAGTGCCTTATGCCTCAACCATAGGTTCTATCATGTATGCCATGTTGTGTACTAGAACGGATGTGTCCAATGCTCTTAGTTTGACGAGCAGATATCAAAGTGATCCAGGAGTGGAACACTGGACAGCCGTGAAGAACATCCTAAAGTACCTAAATAGGACTAAAGAAATGTTCTTAGTCTATGGGGGTGATGAACAGCTCGTCGTAAAAGGTTACGTCGATGCTAGTTTCGACACCGACAAGGATGATTCTAAATCTCAGACAGGATATGTGTATATTTTGAATGGAGGAGCTGTGAGCTGGAGAAGCTGCAAGCAAAGCGTGATCGCGGGATCTACAGTAGAAGCGGAATACATGGCTGCTGCACAAGCATCAAGTGAAGGAGTTTGGATCAGGAACTTCATCACTGAGCTTGGCGTGGTTCCAAGTGCATTGGACCCACTGGAGATATTGTGTGACAACACTGGCGCCATAGCACTCGCTAAGGAACCAAGATATCATCCAAAGACCAAGCATATCAACCGCAAGTTTCATATAATCCGAGATTATATAGCAGATGGAGATCTGAAGATTAGTAAAGTACATACAGATCTGAATGTCGCAGATCCATTGACTAAACCTCTTCCACGTGTAAAACATGATCAACACCTTAGTGCCATGGGTGTGAGATTGTTGCCAAATGTAAACTAGATTATTGACACTAGTGCAAGTGGGAGACTATTGGAATTATGCCCTAGAGGCAATAATAAAGATGTTATTATTATAATTCTTGTTCATGATAATGTTTATATTCCATGCTAGAATTGTATTAAGCGGAAACTTTAATACTTGTGTGGTTTGTAAACAACACCGTGTCCCTAGTACGCCTCTATGGACTAGCTCATTGATTAATGATGGTTAAGGTTTCCTAACCATGGACATGAGTTGTCGATTAATAATGAGATCATATCATTGGGAGAATGATGTGATGGACAAACCCAAACTAAGCGAAGCAATTAGATCGTGTCATCGTGTTCATCTTTGCGAAGCTTTTCTTATGTCAAATATTGTATTCCTTAGACCATGAGATAATACAACTCCCTGGTATCGGAAGAAAGCTTTGAGGTCATCAAACGTCATCCTATGAGAAGGTGATCATAAAGGTGTCTTTCAGGTGATCGGAAAGTACCAGTTGGGTTGTATGTATCGAGATGGGATTTGTCCCTCCCAAGTCGGAGAGATATACTTCGGGCCCACTCGGTAATCGATATCAACACCGCTTGCAAGCATGTGGTTAAGGAGTTAATCACAAAGTGATATCGGATTAAGGAACGAGTAAAGTACTTGCTGTGAATGAGATTGAACTAGGTATGACGGTACTGACGATCAAATCTCGGGCAAGTAAAATATCGCGTGACAAAGGGAATATATATGGGATTGATTGAATCCTGGCATCGTGGTTCATCCGATATGATCATCGATGAATGTGTGGGAGTCAATATGGGTTTCCAGACCCCGCTGTTGATTATTGATAGAAGATCATGTCCGCATATTCTCGAACCCGAAGGGTCACACACTTAACGTGTATCACGCTAGGATAGATTGGATAATTGGTTTATGAGTTTTTGTTCGGAGTCTCGGATGCGATCCGGGACATCACGAGAGGTTCCGGAATAGTCCGGAGAATAAGATTCATATAAGGCAGTGCAGTTTTTGGAGTTCGGAATTGTTCCGGGTTAATCGGTATTGTACCGGAAGCTTCTAGAACCTTCCGGAAGGGGGCCAACGTGGTCCCACCTGTCGTGAGGGGGCATGGGCCTATGAGGGAGTGCCCTGGCCGCATTGGGCCAGGGTCACAAGGCCCCATAGGGCCCAGCCGACCAATCAAGGGATAAACCCTAATTGGAGCTTCTAGAAGGGGGAGGTTTCCTTGCCCCCCACTCCTCCCTCCTTTGGCCGCCGGCCTAGGGCTTGGGGGAGGGGTTAGGGCTGGCGCCCACCCCTCTATATATAGAGGGCTGGGGCGCACCCCCCCACACACACCTTCCCCTCAAGCCTAGTCGCCCTGCTGCCCTCCTCTCTCTCTCTCCCTCCCGACTGCGTGTAGGCGAAGCCCTGCTGCAGAAACTCTCCACCAATTGCACCGCGCCGTCGCGTTGTAGATCCAATCCATCTCTCCACCATACTTGCTGGACCAAGTAAGGAGGAGACGTCGAGGTGCTGCACATGTGCATCTCACGGAGGCATCGCCACTTGTGGTGCTAGATCGGATCGGATCGCGAGGAGGAGAAGCGAGTACGACTACATCACCCACGTTCCGACGAACGTTCTGCTGTGCGAATCTTCAAGGGTATGAAGATCTAATCCAATCCCTCTCGTTGTTTGCATCTCCTAGATTAGATCTTGGCTTCCCTCTGTTCGCATCCGTAGAAAATTTTGATTTACTATGCCGCGAAACCCTTCATATACCCTGCGGGTACGCGACCTTAGCATACCTGGTCTAGCCCAAGGAAGGCCCACAACAAATATGCGCCAGCCCATGAAGATTTTCGGGTGGCCAGGGCCCATGACGCCTTCGGATCCTTGGAGAGCAAGACTAGAGTAGATAGAAAATTCAAAGGGATAAACCCTAAAACCTGTAACCGACTCGATCTGTGTCTGGGACCTGCCTAATTCTATATAAAGGCTAGGAGGACACAGCGAGGAACGCACCTCATACTTTCGCATACACACCTCCACGCCAGATTGCATCTGCTCACCCTTGTAACCTTCGGTTCCGCTGTAATCAAGAGCAGACGAGAAGGAGTAGGGTTTTCCCTCCGGGGCCTTGAACCTGGGTAAACCTCGTGTCCCCGTGTTGCTTGTTTGCTAACCGTTCCGCGATCTCCAGCATCCCCATCTTCTCCAAAACCCAAGTCCATAACAATGGGCATTGACGAGATTAAACCTCGTCAAATGGGGTGTAGCATTTTGAATTATGTCTTTGGTGGTTGCTTTACAAAACGCTCCATTTTTTGATACTCGGAAAATAGAAAATATGTTATACAAAAGTATATGTAATATTTGAGTTTAGTTAGATAGATCTTATTTTTATACAAATTTTGATATATTATATATTTTTTAAGTAGAATGATTTAGTTATATATATTTTTAGTATTAATATGACAAAAAAGGAAAATAGCTAGGCCGACGGCAAAGCCGTCGGCGTAGCCTTTATGTCGCCGCATAGCCGTCATGACCTATCTACTATGCCGACGGCCCTGTGTACGCCGACGACTACCGTCGGCCTATTCCATTCTACGCCGACGGCCAAACTAGGCCGATGGCTGGTTTACTCGGCTGCCCGCCTCGAGGCCTACGCCGACGGCCTCGACATGTAATCATTGGCATAGAGTTTGGCTGTCGGCGTGTTGATTTTTTTCCTGTAGTGAGACAATTTATGTATCTCTATCATATACTACTCTCTCCGTTTCAAATCTGAGTGAACCTACATACTAAAACTAGTCTAGATATATTTGCTTCACAAAGCTAAAACATCTTATATTTTAAAACGGAGGAAGTATTTGTTAGTTGTTATTATGAATATACATGGTATTGATCGTAAAAAAAAGTCCAGAAAGTGAGAAGTCATCGGCAAACAATTCACACGGTTTTTATCTGGGCGCAGACTCCTTCGTCGGCACATGGGTTACCGACGGTCTTGGGTTCCTTGAATAGAGCCCCCGCAGTACAAAACCGTCGGTGTGCGATAAGCAGCCGAAAGCCTACCTCTTTGCCGGTCGGTCAGGTCATCCTGGGAAAACCCTTTCTCAGTTTGGTCGCCAAACATTGCAGTAGTAGTACTAGCCCTGTTTCTTCAGCGCCGCAACAGCAAGCGATCGAAACCCCTCGCCGCACGTACGTCCGGCGCCTAAACCAGCCACGTCTCTCCCTTCCTGACCCCACGACGGCACGACCTCATGTACGGCACGTCGCCGTCGCGCGCCTTGGCACGCCGCCCGGGCACATGGCCGCAACAGTGCACGATCCTCCCGCTCCTGTGCGCGCGGCCCCGGCGACCGTACCGGTCGAGAGGCCGGGAGCACGCGCCCGTGCAGCTCGGCGCAACATGCAAACGCTCCAGTAGACCACAGGGCGCGGGCGGTGGCGCGCACGACGCCGTCGGCATCGGCAGGATTTCGCACCGGAGAGCGACGCGGGAGCAGGCCGGCGCGCAGCGCGCAGAGCCATCGATTCGGTTGGGCCTCCCGCCATCGGACCATTAATGAATGGAAGCCACGGTCGTCCGCCCGCGCGGCCCACCGCCCACATGCATCGCAGCGTCCTCCCCCGTCGGCTTCTCCCCTCCTTTGTTACTTACCTCCATCTCGCCGTCAGCCCGTCAGTCCTTGCTTTTCCGACGTTGCATCAAGATTTCAGTAGGTGCGGAATAGTCCCTTTTTTTTAATAGTCTGAGAACTAGTGGCTCCGACCTTTCCTTCTCCCCTCCTTTGGAAACTTTCAAGCAACAGGCCTACTGTTCGATCTGTCATATGATTGATCCCTGGTGTTAGTTTCACGGCAACTCTAAGCGATCATGATTCTGCCATGGAAATCATGGACAACCACCGTCTTGGGCCGGCCTCTGAAACGTTTCAATGGTGGCGCCACGAGCTAGTGCGAGACTCTGAGCAACAACCCTATGATGGCGTCGAGGCGGTTGGGAGAAGAAGATACGAATGGTAGGTACTACGACGAGAGATTCCATGTAGAGCAGGCATGATAGCTCCTTCTTTGAAGATTTACAGATATCTCTTTTTGTTCGACCAGATGAGTTCCCGAGCCGAGGTCGCCATCACGGCAAGATTTTGTGATTTGGTTTGGTGTGTGCTCCCCACATGCATGGCTTTCTCGGGATCTCTCGCCCCTTCCGGCAGCAGCTATCACGTCTCTTCGACGCATGGCGTCAATAGTTCCAAACTACAGTATTTTGTTATCATCCCTGAAAGGAAAACAAACTATTCAACTACTACTCCATGACATACACACTACTCCGTATAAACACAAAATAAATGCCGGGGATGAGGGGTTGTGGGCATCCCGACCCAAAAAAGCCTGACGGGCCGGGCTTTTGGGCTTCAGATCTGTGGCCTGGAGGCTTCTCGCGCCTAAGGAAATGCAGATTTAAGGGAACGCCTGGCCCGTGGCCAACGGCCCGGAGGAAACTATGCAGCGCGGGCCGGGCTTAGGCCAAGATTTGAGGGGGACGGGTGGGCTTTCTCCGGCCCGGCCTAAGCCCGGTCTAGCCCGAAAAATGTCTAAGTATATACAGTAAACCAGACAAAACAAAATGGTTAGTAGGATGCTTTGGTTCATCTTGCATATGCTTTGCTACATGGCGGTCACGAGTTTCAATACTCAATAGGGATGGATCCCGTTTTAATATTTAAAACTCAACTCGACTCGGTAAACTCATGGGTAGCTCGTTTAGCTTATTATAAGTTGAGAATAGGAGCATATATAAAAAATATAGTAATTCTCCTACTAGTTAAGAATTATAGAACAACGATAGTACTTTCATAATAACATGAAGGCAAGATCAATGAAAAATATATTAGCGCTATACCATTACATGTACAAGAAACATCCATAGCGTGGCACTTATCAATAGAAAAATTTAAACTCTGTATTTAAACGAGTTTAACGAGCCGTCTTGCTCACGGGTAGCTCATTTTTAACATGGGTGAACAAACAAGCTCAAATCTAAATCTCAGCTCGACTTGTTAGACATCAAGTTCGATCGAGTCGAGTTGAGTCATAGGTTAGTTGTTTAACTCACGAGTTTTAAATTATAATTCCATCCCTAGTGTCAGCACATAGAACCATTATTTTGTAGTACTTGTTGTATCTTTTCAGTTTTCCCGAGTTCATAAAATTCAACACATTACATGGCGCAAAGCCTACATTCTTTTTTGATGGAACACTTTCTTCAAAAACATTACATGGCGCAAAGCCTAGATTCTTTTTTGGATGGAACCGAAGGGTTCCGTGGCAGAAAACAAATAAATTTCTACTACGAGAACACACCAACCAAGATCTATTTATGGAGAAGTATAGTAAAAAGCAGGGACCGGTGTTCATACGTTTGAAACCCGGGAGCGGGAGTACGTTCCTGTACAAATGTTGCTGATGAAGCCTAGCATAGCAGACCTCAAGTTCTAGAAGGCATAGAGCACCACTAATGGTTGTGCCTCCAAAGTTTTACAGACGTACGGTGTAAAGAATGTCCCCTGGGCCCTGGTCCAGCAAGGCCGTAGAAGAAGAAGAACTGCACCGACTCCGACAACATGACGACGTGCGTTGGGTGGAGAAAGCTCTGCTTCGTAGCTCACTTTCTTAATAAAGGAACACACACGAAAGGGAGAGAGGGAGAGAGAGAAGGAAAATGACCAACCTAGGATGAGATTGGAGGGCATCCCTCCCCCCATTATATAGGGAAAAATTGGCACCCCACCTGTCCAAGTCCAGGGGTGGTACTAAACAAAGGAAAGGTGGAGAGGAGGGCTAGCCACTGGTTGGTGTGGGCCTCACCCACGCGGCAAGGCCTACCTAGGTGGGCCTCAGCATATTCCCTTGGAGTATCCAATATACACCCTTATGGCCACCCAATTACGGATATGACGGTTAATGTGATCAAAGCATCTGCAGGAGATAGTGCTTAATATGGTTTCACGGTCAAAGGACTGAATCACTATGCTTTGCTAGATATTGCAACGTTTGAACTTTGTGACTGGATCACATTGCAATTCTATGGTCGGGTGTGTCCATCACTCCATTCATTAATGAAGTGACCTCGTTGTTAGTTAATGTTTGTCTCAGTCCATGATCAGGAAACCTCGATCATCAGCTTCCCAATGAACTAGTACTATAGGATACTAGGGACCTGGTTGTTTATATATCACACTTGTATTAATGTTTTTGTTTAATACAGTGATAGCATGATACAAAACTATTATGAACATTAGATATATATAACAATAAACAACTTTATTATTAACCTCTAGGGCATATCTCCTTCAGTCTCCCACTTTCACTAGAGTATAATTACACTAGTTTACATAGGCAATAATCTAACACCAACAGCTTCCTATGTTGATCATACTTTGCTTGTGGCAGAAGCTTGGTGAATGGATCAGCTACATTCACATTTGTATGTACTTTTCAAACCCTTATGTTACCCTCACCTACGTAATCTCTTATTACATGGTAACATTGGAGAACATGCTTGGTCGTGGAGTGGAACCTTGGATCCTTCGCATTCGCAATGGCCCCCATGTTGTCACAATAGATGCACACAGGGTCTTGCACGCTTGGGAACACTCTGAGTTCAGTGATGAACTTCATTGGCCGATTATGAGGAAACCATGTACTCCGACTCCATTGTAGATTGAGCCACCAAGGATTTCTTCCCTGTTATGGGGTAACCCTTGGGGTGGCCCGATCTTTCACGAATTCCACGGGAATCGAGGGGAAAGCGGTGGAAGGGGGAAAGGGGATGAAATCCACGAACACACGCACACAAAGAACCCGATGAACTCACACGCACAAAAACACGATACACGCCGATAACTCACGCCGGTGGCAATCGGTCCAACATAATCCCTAGGATAGGTGTTGGGCGAAGCACTCTCTCCACGACCAACAACGGGGGCGAGGTGCTTGGTGAGATCTTGACTACTTGGGCACGAGAAACCGAGATCCCAAGGACTTGTACAACTTGAACGCACTAGGCAAGATCCAAGAGGTTGTGGATAATAGGGTGCCCCTTGGTAGGAGCATGAGACCAATAGATGAAAGATCCTCAAAGGGGTGTCCTCAACTATTATTATCCAAGTCTAGGGTTTACAATAGAGGGGTGGGGCTTTATATAGGCCAGCCACTTAAACAGGGGTAGTTTAGGAATAAAACTGGAAGTTTGGGCGAAATTGGGGGTTACATGGGCCAGGCCCAAAAGGCCTTGACATGCCTGGCGTTGATCAGTCCAGAGACTCCGGTGTTGGGTCCGGAGACTCCGGTCTGGGCCGGAGACTCCGGTCAATCTCCGGACCCGTCTCTAGAAGGGCCTTCTGGTTGTCCCGGGCTTGGTTCCTAGGGCCGGACCGGAGGATGGTCCGGAGACTCCGGTGTACAGGACCAGGATTCCGGTCTACACCGGAGACTCCGGTGTGCAGAACTCCAGCAGCATCTTCTCCTGGTCCTTCTTCCTTGTTGGCTTGGTGTGGTGATGTTGCTCCATATCTGAGAATACACAACGTAGTTGCATGAAGTAGCAAGCCATCCAAAGGTAGACCAAAATCACATGAAGAGAGGAGCGAGTTAACCTTGGCTTGTAGGAGCTTGGCTCGGGCGCGAGTCATTGGTCCGCTTGGGGGACTAGGTGTTGTAGATGGAGGTGCGTCCGTAGGACGGGCTGCATCAGCTCCCCCCTTGGGAAAGAGTCGTCCTCGACTCTTCAACCTTCTCAACTTCATCTTCTCCATGGTAGGGTGAGAGGTCCTTGACATTGAACGTCGGGCTCACAAGATACTTGGATGTTGGGATATCGATGATGTAGGCGTTGTTGTTGATCCTCTTTAGTACTTTGAATGGTCCATCACCTCTTGGCTTGAGTTTGGAGTCGCGGTCCTTGGGGAAGCGGTCTTTACTCAAGTGTATCCACACAAGGTTGCCTTCTTCGAAGATCATCTCTTTCTTGTTCTTGTTTAGCCTTGATGCTTGGCGAAGGACTTGTTGCTCGATCATAGCTCTTGTGTCTTCATGGAGTTTCTTCATTGTTTGGGCACGCTTGACAACGTCCATATTGGCACGGTCATGAAGCGGGAGTGGAAGGATATCGAGCGCGGTGAGAGGCTCGGAGCCATAGACGATCATGAACGGGCTCCTCATGGTGGTGGAGTGCTTGGCGCTGTTGTAGGCGAACTCGGCGTGTGGAATACATTCCTCCCATTCTTTAAGGTTCTTCTTTATCAACACACATAGTAGTGTGCCAAGGCTTCGGTTGACGACCTCGGTTTGTCCATCGGTTTGAGGATGCGAGGCGGACGATAAGAGGAGCTTGATGCCGAGCTTGGCCATGAGTGTCTTCCAGAAGTAGCTCATGAATTTGACGTCGCGGTCGGAGATGATTGTTCTTGGTACACCGTGTAGCCGAATTATTTCCCTGAAAAACAAATTTGCTACATGTGAAGCATCATCGGTCTTATGGCACGGAATGAAGTGTGCCATTTTGGAAAAGCGATCCACTACCACAAATATAGAATCATGTCCATGTTTAGATCTAGGTAATCCTAACACAAAGTCCATGCTAATGTCCTACCAAGGTGCATGAGGAATAGGCAATGACATATAAAGACCAAAGGGGTTATACTTAGACTTAGCTTGGATACATGTAGTGCATCGTTGGACGTGGCGCTCGACGTCGCGCTTCATCTTTGGCCAAAAGTAGTGAGTGGATAGCATGTCATATGTCTTGTCACGGCCAAAGTGACCCATAAGGCCTCCACCATGGAACTCTTGAAGAAGCAAAATTTGGAGAGACGACTTCGGAATGCAAAGCTTGTTTTGTTTGAAAAGAAAACCCTTATGCAAATAGAAATCATCAATCCCTTTGTCTATTGAACATCTTGCAAAAATTGGTCCAAAGAAAGGGTCGGACGCGTACAAAGATTTGATGTCATCAAGACCCAAGACATTTACTTCGAGTCTCGTAAGAAGGTTTGTTTTTTTGCGAGACAAAGCGTCCGCTACCACATTTTCTTTGCCCTTCTTGTACTTGACAATGTAAGGAAAAGATTCCATAAACTCAACCCATTTGGCGTGCCTTTTACTCAAATTGGCTTGGCCCTTAAGATATTTCAATGACTCATGGTCGGAATGGATGATAAATTCTTTGGGCCAAAGGTAGTGTTGCCACACTTGAAGGACACGAACCAAGGCAAAAATCTCTTTGTCATAAATGGGATAGTTAAGGCGTGCGCCATCGAGTTTCTCACTATGGTATGCAATAGGACGCCCATTTTGCATAAGGACGCCTCCAATGCCAATTCCACTAGCGTCACATTCTATCTCAAAGGTTTTTGTGAAATCCGGTAATGCAAGAAGTGGTGCTTCGGTGAGCCTCTTTTTGAGCTCATCAAAAGCCTTTTGTTGTGCTTTTCCCCAAACGAACGAGACATTTTTCTTGGTCAATTCATTAAGGGGGCAAGCAATGGTGGAAAAGTCTTTCACAAAGCGACGGTAAAAGCCAGCCAACCCATGAAAACTACGAAGTTCACTAACATTGGTAGGTATGGGCCAATCTCGTATGTCCTTAACTTTTGAGACATCAACTTCAATGCCATTAGAAGACACAACAAAACCAAGGAAAATGAGTTTGTCTTTTGCAAAAGTGCACTTTGGGAGATTAGCATAAAGCTTTTCATGACGAAGGATTTGAAGGACCTCCTTAACATGAGTAACATGCTCCTCTAGTGACTTGCTATAGACAAGGATGTCATCAAAGTAAACAACGACACTCTTCCCAATGAGAGATCTCAAAATATGGTTCATGAGGCGCATGAAGGTAGATGGGGCATTTGATAAGCCAAAAGGCATAACCAACCATTCATAGAGACCAAGCTTGGTCTTGAAGGCGGTTTTCCACTCATCACCTTCGGCCATGCGAATTTGATGGTAACCACTACGAAGATTAATTTTCGAAAATATAGTGGCTCCACATAACTCATCAAGCATGTCATCAAGACGCGGTATAGGATGTCGATAACACACGGTGATAGCATTGATTGGACGGCAGTCCATGCATAACCGCAACGTATCATCCGTTTTTGGAACTAGAATCACGGGAACCGCGCTTGGGCTAGTGCTTACTTGGATCAAACCTTTGGAGACGAGTTGGTTGATTTGTCGTTCTATCTCCTTCGTCTCTTCCGGGTTAGTGCGATACGCGGCGCGGTTTGGGAGTGGAGCGCCGGGTATGAGGTCGATGCGGTGCTAGATTCCACAAAGAGGAGGTAGTCCATGAGGAAGCTCTTCGGGAAATACATCTTGGAATTCCTGCAAGATAGCCATCAAAGAAGGAGGAACATTTGTCAAGTCATTAGTTCCTTGCGCTAGTCCCTTGCATACAAGGACATAGTGCAAGATGGATGGGTTGTTCCGCACTTCTCTCATCTCACTTTTGGTGGCAAGAAGAACACTCTTAGTTTTTCCACTCGAGTTTGGCTTGTGGCACTCACTCACTATCGTGTTGTTCTCTCACTCACCACTCTTCTCACAAGATGGTCTTGTGTATTGCGCCCTCGCTAAAGCCTTTGCATTATCCGCAATTATTTGGCTAGGAGTCATTGGTTGCAAAACACAAGTTTTTTAAGCCATTTGAAGGTATAAGTGTTGGAGTGACCATCATGCAAAGCACGCTTGTCATATTGCCACGGACTTCCTAGCAACATATGGCAAACCGTCATGGGGACCACGTCCCATTCCACCGTGTCTTTGTATGGTCCAATTGAGAACGTTACCGAGACGGTGTGCTTGATCTTGACGGACCCTTGGTCACTTAGCCATTGTATATGGTAGGGGTGCTTATGCGGATGGAGGGTGAGGTTGAGTTTCTCACACAATTCCGTACTTGCAAGATTGTGGCAACTCCCTCCATCGATGACAACTTTGATGGACTTCCCATTGATACCGGCACGAGTTTGGAAGATGTTTGATCGTTGGTCTTCATTCTCATTGGCTTGAGTAGTTAAGACCCTTGTGACCACAAGCGATGGACTTGCATCATGCTCACACACAAGTAGTTCTTGATCCTCTTCCAAATGTTGCCTTGCCATGGCTTCCTTGACCCTTGCATCAAACTCATCTTCACTCAAGAATTCTTCGTCACTGTTGTCATGGATGAACAAAACTTTCTTGTTCCCACATGCGGCCGACTTGTGTCCTTTGCCTCCACACTTGTAGCACTCACCATTGAATGGTTGTTCATCTCTTGTGTATTTGCCACTTGGGGTGGTTTTCCTTGAGGAAGTGTTGGCTTGAAGGGAAGCTTGGTGGTATTTGATGAGCTTCCACTTGGTGTTGTCGGAGTAGTGGTTGGGGCTTGCTTGTATGTGAAGTATGTCTTTGGCTTGTTGTACTTGATGTCCTCTTGCACTTGACCCTCTGCCTTTAATGCGATGTGCATAAGATCAACCATGTTGTTATACTTTTGGAACTCGGTGATGCGCTTGATTGGATGGTTCAAGCCATTGAGGAAACGTGCCATTGTTTGTTCATCCCGCTCTTCAATGTTGGCACGGATCATGTTGAGCTCCATTTGCTTGAAGTACTCTTCCATGGTCTTTATCCCTTGACTAAGTGTTTGAATCTTGTTGAAAAGGTCACGCGTGTAGTGCGAAGGAACAAAGCGGGATCTCATATGGGCCTTCATATCTTGCCAAGTTGAGATTGGAGGCTCTTCTTTTGCTTCACGAGCGAGTTGGACTTGTTCCCACCAAAGGTTGGCATACTCATCAGACTCGAGGGATGCCATGGCCATCATCTTCTCATTGCTATAGTTGTGCATGCGGAAGATCTTGTCAACCTTGAGTTCCCACGAGAGATATTCTTCGGGTTCATTGGAACCGGTGAACTTGGGCATGGTGAATTTGAGCTTGCCGAAAGTTTCTTCTTCATTGCGGTTCCGGTGTCGATGGTTGCCATGATTTTGGCAGCCATCTTCATCATCTGAGCTCTCATGTCTTGCTTGGTGATGGTGGTGTTGCTCTTGCGATTGTTGAGGTGCCGCGTTTGGTGGTGGAACTTGGTTTTGACGACGAGCTTGGGGAGCTTGCTCGTGTTGTTGGCGCGGTTGAGGACGAGGAGGAGGTTGTTGATCCTCACGACGAGCTTGGGGAGCTTGCTCTTGTTCTTGTCATGGTTGATGCCGAGGAGCAATGTCTTGCGCCATGTGGCGAGGAGGACGTCGAGCCGCATGCGCAATGGGCTGCTCTCTTTCTTCTTGATGTGTAGGAGGCTCGTCATGATGATCATGTTGTCGACGTTGACGTTCATGTCGATGATGACGCCTTGGTGGATCTTCGAGTGCTTCACGCTGACGGCGATCTTGTTCTTCCACTTCGGATGCTTCGCTTGTTGTTGAAAGAACATGTCAATGGCGATGGGCTTGGTGGGACATGTGAGGTTGCTCTTGTTGAATCACAAGTGCCCTTGGTTGTGGCCGGTCCGCTTCACATCTTGGAGGTCTTGCGGAGAGGTCACCATCATAGCTTGACGTCGCGGCGTGTCGCAGAGCTGGTACCGCTTGAGAAGAGCTCATGGATTGAAGGACGGGTCCATCCCGGTGCCTTGAAGCGTGACGGCGATGTGCGCTTGATTCACTTGAGGAGTGTCGTGATGATCTTGATTCTCGCGATCGTGGCCTTGCTAACCCATCAATGAGGCGTTGAAGCTTCTCATCCATTGAGGTGAGGGCGCGACCAAGAGCTTCATTTTGATGACCGAGGTTGTGTTGCATGGCATGCATTTGGCCTCGGACGTCTTCAAAGCGGTTGTCGATGTTCTTGAACTCCACTCGGGCTTCGCTAAATTGTTCATCTTGGCGCCGCTCAAGGGCTTCACAACGGTAGTTGAATTATCCTCGGACCTTCCAATGGTCCCATCTTGTCATGTATTGTGTGTCATCCTCCGAAGGTGGTGGTGGTTGGGACGGCTCGCCATTCCTGTCCATGATGCAAAGCCGACTAGGGTTGTATATGGAGAATAAGGGTGCGTAGAGTTAGCCTTTTACCTCACCTTGGAGATTATATCAAACCAATTGCCACACAAAGAAGCGAACAGCGTGCAAAGTGAAATTGCAAAGAAACTCACACACAAATAAGCTACAACTCTCAAAAGCTTTTGATGGATGGGTAGGATTGTGGGAAAACCAAAGAACCAATCGAACGCAAAGGATAGTCAAAAGTGGAGAAGATCCGACAAACTCAAGTCAAAAGGAAATGGTCAACTCAAAAGGTGACGGGAACCTACGACTACACACACACGTGGAGAAAAATGGGGTTAGCACGACTATGAAAGTGAGCACGAAATGGCCTAACGAAGACTACGCTCGGTTGTCATGCCAACTCAAGGAGAGACCATAACTCGTTTCCCAAAAGAGGGTAAGCAACGGATTTGTGCACTTGCCTTGGCGCGCTTCTTCCTCTCTCTTTTTGCTTACAAGCTTGATGCTCTCTTTGTATTAGGAGACTATGTATCTTTCTATTTTTCTTCCTTTTTTTTGATTCTTTTTCTTTTTCTCCCTTTCTATGCTACTATGTTAACTTTTGTATTTGCCCTCACACTCTCACTTTCCAAATGCAAGTGCACAATGCTTAGACAAACACAAAATGAGTTGCTCTCATAGGATAGGTACACACAAAGGAAGATATGGCTACAAGGGTTGACACAAGTTATACCTTAGTTGTTGATGATGATCTTGTGTCGATGGAGCGGGGAAGAGTTTGGGGTCCGTGGTGTCGAAGAGCACGGCGATGTTGCGGAAGCTATCTGTTAGTTGGTGACACGCACATGGAACACAAACAACAAGCGGACAGATTAGCCAATGCAGAAAAGAGGAAAAAGGTCAAAACTGGCGTCCAGGGCCGGAGACTCCGGTGTAGACCGGAGACTCCGATGCACAGGGCCGGAGACTCCGGTGTGGAAGATCTGCTCGTGTTCTTGATCGGAAATTCACGCCTAGAGTCCTCAAATCCGCAAAAATTTGGCCAAAATTGGGCTGGGAGACGCAGGCAAAAGCTGGACCAACACCTTAGACAAGATTTGGTCGGATCAAAACCACAAATAACACTCCAAAACGATAGATCGATCCAAAGGCAAATTGGGGCTGTTTTTTGGGAAATTTTCGAATTTATGGTGGATAGAACAAAAATTGAGGGGAAATTCGTGATCAACCTTGCTCTTGATACCAATATGTTATGGGGTAACCCCTTGGGGTGGCCCGATCTTTCACGAATTCTGCGGGAATCGAGGGGAAAGCGGTGGAAGGGAAAGGGGATGAAATCCACGAACACACGCACACGAAGAACCCGATGAACTCACACGCACAAAAACACGATACACGCCGATAACTCACGTTGGTGGCAACTGGTCTAACATAATCCCTAGGATCGGTGTTGGGCGAAGCTCTCTCTCCACGACCAACAACGGGGGCGAGGTGCTTGGTGATATCTTGACTACTTGGGCACGAGAAACCGAGATCCCAAGGACTTGTACAACTTGAACGCACTAGGCAAGATCCAAGAGGTTGTGGATAATAGGGTGCCCCTTGGTAGGAGCATGAGACCAATAGATGAAAGATCCTCAAAGGGGTGTCCTCAACTATTATTATCCAAGTCTAGGGTTTACAACAGAGGGGTGGGGCTTTATATAGGCCAGCCACTTAAACAGGGGTAGTTTAGGAATAAAACTGGAAGTTTGGGCGAAATTGGGGATTACATGGGCCAGGCCCAAAAGGCCTTTACATGCCTGGCGTTGATCAGTCTGGAGACTCCGGTGTTGGGTCCGGAGACTCCGGTCTGGGACGGAGACTCTGGTCAATCTCCGGACCCGTCTCTGGAGGGGCCTTCTGGTTGTCCCGGGCTTGGTTCCTGGGGCTAGACCGGAGGATGGTCCGGAGACTCCGGTGTACAGGACCGGAGACTCTGGTCTACACCGGAGACTCCGGTGTGCAGAGCTCCAGCAGCGTCTTCTCCTGGTCCTTCTTCCTTGGTGGCTTGGTGTGGTGATGTTGCTTCATATCTGAGAATACACAACATAGTTGCATGAAGTAGCAAGCCATCCAAAGGTAGACCAAAATCACATGAAGAGAGGAGCGAGTTAACCTTGGATTGTAGGAGCTTGGCTCGGGCGCGAGTCATTGGTCCGCTTGGGGGACTAGGTGTTGTAGATGGAGGTGCGTCCGTAGGACGGGCTGCATCATTCCCGCTCCTCCAGCTCACCTCGCCACCATTAACCAAGAACACATACCTTGTTTGAGACTTGGAGTCATCTGGATCCATGTAGAAGCTTGCATCTACGTAACAAGTTATAGCAAGTTCTTCTTCACATCCTCCAAAGACAAGAAGCATATTCTTAGTTCTTCTTAAGTACTTAAGGATATTCTTAACTGCAGTCCAATGAACCGACCCTGGGTTACTTTGGAAATGGCTCATCAAGCTAAGAGTCAGGGCCACTTCCGGTCTAGTTCTCAACATGGCATACATGACGGAGCCAATGACCGAGGCATAAGGAATGCCTCTCATTGTTTCCTTATCATGTTTCATCTCTAGGAATTGAGTCATACTCAATGGATTACCTTTTATGATGGGCAAATATCCTCTCTTTGACTCATCCATTCTGAACCGTTTCAGAATCTTCTCTAGGTAAGTGCTTTTACCAAGTGCTTGTAGGTGCTTTGATCTATCTCTATAAATCTTAATGCCTAGTATATATGCAGCTTCACCCATATCCTTCATAGATAATTTACTATTTAAATAATCTTTTACACTATTCAGAAGATTCACATCATTCCCTATCAACAATATGTCATCCACATATAGTACCGGGAATGCTATTGAATTCCCATTCACTTTGTTATATATGCAGGCCTCTTATCCATTATGGATAAATCCAAAACCTTTGATCACTTGATCAAATCAAAGGTTCCAGCTCCGAAATGCTTGCTTTGGTCCATAGATGGACCTCTAGATCTTGCACACTTTATCAGCATCCCTTGGATTAACAAAACCCTCTAGCTACATCATATATAACTCTTCCTCAATGTTGCCATTTAGGAAGGCATTTTTTACATCCATCTACCATATTTCATAATTGAAATGTGTAGCAACTGCTAGTAGAATCCGAATATACTTCAACTTTGCTACGGGAGAGAATGTCTCTTTGTAGTCAACTCCTTGAATTTGTCAAAAACCTTTTGCAACTAGTTGAGCTTTGTAGATAGTGACGCTTCCGTCAGCATTTGTCTTTTTCTTGAAGATCCATTTATTCTCTACAGCCTTGCGGCCTTCGGGAATATCATCCAAGGTCCATACCTTGTTATAATGCATGGACTTCATTTCGAATTCCATGGCTTCTCACCATTTCTCGAGTTCAGGGCCTTCCATTGCTTCCATGTAGTTCACATGTTCATAATGTTCAACCAACATGACCATGTTCACAAGATGACCGTACCATTCAGGAGCGGAGAACTTTCTCGTTGACCTGCAAGGTTTGATAGAGATATCATCGGGGTTATTATGATCATTATATTCTACTCCCACTCCACTTGATGAGTGTGGTTCCAGAACATTTTCCATTGCACTACTTGGTATTTGGAGATTGGGGTCAATAACCTCGACAAGCTCTATGTTCTTTCCACTTACACCTTTCGTGAGAAACTCTTTCTCGAGGAAGGTACCATTCTTAGCGACGAACGTTTTGACTTCAGCTTGGTTGTAGAAGGTGTATCCAATAGGTTCCTTTGATACCTTACAAAGATGCACTTTTCCACTTTAGGTTTGAGTTTTTTATGCTGTAGTTTCTTAATGTAAGCCTCACACCCCCAAACTTTTAAGCAGGACAACTTTGGCTTATTTCCATGCCATATCTCATACGGTGTTATCTCCATTGACTTGGATGTCGCTCTATTTAAAATCAATGCGACAGTTTCAAGAGCATATCCCTAGAAAGATATAGATAAATCGGTGAGAGATATCATAGAACGCATGCTATCCAATAGTGTGCGATTACATCACTTGGATAGACCTTCAGATGTGCGCCAAACTCATAGATCAAATATTCGCCCCCTTGATTAGTTCGAAGGTGCTTGATTTTTCTATCGAGCTGAGTCCCAACTTCACTCTGAAATTCTTTAAACTTTTCAAAGGTCTCAGACTCGTGTTTCATTAAGTAGATATAACCGTATCTACTCAAATTATCAGTGAACGTGACAAAGTAACAATAACCATTGCGCGTGGAGACGCTCATTGGTCCACATACATAAGAATGTATGATTCCCAATAGTTCAGCATCCCGTTCCATCATACATGAGAACAGTGTCTTGGTCATTTTTCCTATAAGGAAAGGTTCACATCGATTGAGAGATTCAAAATCTAACGATTCCAGAAGTCCATAGGAATGGAGCTTCTTGATGCGTTTTACACCAATATGACCTAGACGGCAATGCCACATGTACATGGAATTATCATCACCATGCTTGCATCGCTTGGCTTCTATGTTATGGATGTGAGTGTTCCAACAATCAATATTCAATAAGAATAAACTTTTACTTTGCCCCGCATCAGCATAAAACACATTATTTAGATAAATAGAACAACCACTTATATCTAATTTAAATGAATAACGATCTTGCAACACACAAGATCCACTAACAATATTCATGCTCAAGGCCAGTACATAGTAACATTTATTCAAAATTAAAACTAATCATGAAGGAAGACGCGGAGGGAGAGTGCCGACATCCACGACTTCAACTCTTTGGATGTTGCTAACATGAATTGTCAACTCGTCCTTCACTAGAGCCGCTTATTCTGCAACTCATGTTGAGAGTTACAAATATGAGCAATAGAGCCAGTATCAAAGACCCAGGTGTTTCTCCTCGAACCAGTGAGTAAAACATTAATAACATGTATAACATGTATACCTTTCTCTTTGGCAATAATCTTGTCAGCCTTCTTATCCTCCAGGTACTTGGAGCAGTTGCATTTCTAGTGACCCTCGCCCTTGCAATAGAAGCATGCCGTGCCGGGCTTGGGCTTGGGCGCCTTGGAGGAAGCGACAATACATTTTCCGTCCTTCTTTGGTTTCCCGCTCTTGCCCTTGCCCTTATTGGCAGAATTCTTGAAGTAAACCGTTTTATTGACCATCAAGACGGTGTGCTCCTT
Organism: Avena sativa; assembly: GCA_916181665.1. Taxonomy (NCBI): domain Eukaryota; kingdom Viridiplantae; phylum Streptophyta; class Magnoliopsida; order Poales; family Poaceae; genus Avena; species Avena sativa. Next base: position 375,878,570 of record OV702295.1, on the reverse strand, counting down.
CCTGATCTCCCCCTCAGCATGCTTGAGCATGGTGAACAGCTCCGACAGGGTCTTAGTCATACCCTACATGTTGTAGTTCAGCACAAACCCTTTGTAGCTAGGGGCAGAGACTACAACACCCTATCAATCGCCAGATCATCATTGATTTTGCAATTGTTAGGAATACACAACATGTATTCCTCAGGGGCCAAAGGCCACAATATATAGTACATGTACATGTGGAAATATGCAGGAAAACCCCCTAACAAGTGGGGACATACAATATATACAAATATACATCTAACACCCCCCTCAAACTCATGGTGGCTCGACAACACTAAGTTTGGAGAGAAAGAAGGTATGCTGCGTAATGGTCTATGCCTTCGTAAAGAAATCCGCCAACTGTAACTCTAAAGGCACATACTGAAGCGCAACAATCTGAGCCTGCACTTGAGCACGTGTATAGAAAGCATCAACACCAATATGCTTGGTAAGCTCATGCTTGACCAGATCACATGCAATACTAATAGCACCCGTACTGTTAGACAAAACCAAAGTGGGTGTGGTAATAGAGACCCCAAAATCTGCAAGCAACCACCGTAACCAGGTCACCTCAGCAGTCAACAAGGCCATAACACGTAACTTAGCCTCAACACTCGAACGGGAAACCGCTGTTTGTTTCTTCGTCTTCCAAGCAATGAGCAAACCACCAAGAAACACACAGTAAGCAGAAAGGGAATAGCGATCCATAGGATCACTCGCCCATGTAGCATCCGAATAGCACTGGAGCTGAAGGGAGCTGGAACAAGGAAAGAAAAGGCGACTAGTGATCGTGCCACGAAGATAATGAAGAACACGGAGAAGATGACTATAGTGAACAGTGGTATGAGCGGAAACAAACTGACTCGGAATATGAACAGGATAGGATATGTCAGGACGAGTGACAACAAGATAAACAAGACTCCCAACAAGATGGCGATAACGCGTCGGATCAGGAAGAGGATCACCATCAGTAGGACGAAGCTTGACATTAAGCTCCATAGGGGTATCAACGGTGCGCTCATCCCCAAGAGCAGCACGAGCAAGAAGATCCTGAATGTACTTTTCCTGGGAGATGAAAAAGCCATCAGAAGTGGAGGAAACCTTAATCCCAAGAAAGTATCGAAGAGGACCAAGATCAGTCATAAGAAACTGATCACGAAGACGAGCCTTAACAAAGGCGAAATACTCAGGATCATCACCAGTAATGATCATATCATCAACATAGAGAAGAAGAAGAGTGCGTCCACGAGGGGAAGTGTGAACAAACAGCGCTGGATCATGAGCACTAGGGGAGAAACTAGAAGCAGTCACCACAGAGGCAAAGCGCTCAAACCAGGCACGAGGAGCCTGTTTGAGGCCATAAAGAGAACGCCGAAGACGACAAACCATCCCAGCGGGAATAGAATACCCATGAGGAGGCTGCATATAAACCTCCTCACTCAACTCGCCATTGAGGAATGCGTTTTGAACATCAAGCTGGGACACAGACCAGTGACGAACAGAAGCGACAGCAAGAAGAGTACGCACAGTGGTCATATGAGCCACAGGAGCAAAGGTCTCATCATAGTCTTGACCGTGCTCCTGCTGAAAACCATGAGCCACAAGACGCGCTTTATAGCGCTTAAGAGATCCATCAGAGTGGGTCTTAATTTTATAGACCCACTTACACATGATAGGACGAACATCGTGAGGAAGAGAAACAAAATCCTAGGTGCCAATGTTCTCAAGCATAGCAATCTCCTCAGCCATGGCCAGCTGCCATTCAGGATGATGCTCAGCATCCTGTTAAGAAGTTGGCTCAGAGGCAACAGAAAGACCATACTGACTAGGACAGTGACGGTTGGGGGCACGACGCTGACGAACAGGACGAGTAGAAGGAAGCTCATCAGAGGAAGATGACTCATGAGACGACAATGAAGAAGAAGGAATAGCAGAGGAAGGCTCCGGAGAACGAGGAGAACTAGGGGGAACTAGACGGAGCAGAGGAGGAGGATGTCGAAGAAGAGACATCGGGGAGAGTGGGTCCTGAAGAAGACACAATAGGAGTAGGAGGTGTGTCAGGAAAAAGAAGAAAAGAGATATCTTCCACCGGGTAGGTACTAGTGGTGGGACGAGGATAGAAAGGGCGCGTATCATCAAAAGTAACGTCACGAGAGATACGCATCCGACGACCAACGGGGTCCCAACAGCGATAGCCCTTATGCTCATCACTGTATCCAAGGAAGACACACTCAACAGACTGAGCGATCAGTTTGGTGCATTCTCGAGGGGAAAGGAGAACATAGCAAACACAACCAAACAAGCAAAGCATAGAGTAGTCTGGAGAATGACCAGATAGGCGCTCAAGAGGGATACCACCCTGTAGAGTGGCAGAAGGCTGAATATTGATGAGGTAAGCCGACGTAGCGACAGCCTCAGCCCATAAATGCGGCGGAAGGGAAGAAGCAATCATCATGGAACGAGTGGTCTCAAGAAGATGGCGATGCTTACGCTCAGCAACGCCATTCTGGGCATGTGCACCGGGGTAGGAGAACTGAGCGAGGGTACCCTGCTCAGCAAGAACACCTCGCAACATCTGGGAGATATACTCACCAGCAGAATCAGCACGAAACACACGAATGGATGTAGAGTATTGAGTACGGACCATGGCCGCAAAACGCTGATATATGGAGAGCACTTCACTGCGAGAGCGCATAACATACAACCAAGTGTACCGATAAAAATCATCTATGAATAAAATATAGTAGCGATGGCCCCCTTTCAAAGCGAAAGGAGCCGTACCCCAAACATCGGGATGAACTAAATCAAAAGGTCGCTGAGATACAGACGCGCTAGTAGGATAGGGAAGCTGAATCTGTTTGCCCAACCTATAGCCCTGACAATGTAAAGACCCATCTCCTGAGACAGACCCCAGAAGACCACAATGAACTAATGATGACAAGCGAGAGTCACAAAGGTGACCAAGATGATGATGCCACTGCTGAAAAGAGCTGGTAGCAGAGGCGACGACCGGAGAAGAACTGGCAGATGAAGTGGCAGCAGAAGGAACACGAAGCCAGTCTAACTCCCAAAGTCTTGAAGAGTCACGGCTGCAAGGGCCATCTCCAACCAGGGCTTGTGTGCGACGATCCTAGACAGCACAAGAATCAGCATCAAGAATGACGCGACAACCAGAGTCAGTAAGCTGGCTAGCAGAGAACAGATTCATCTTAAGACGAGGAACATGAGAAATATCAGGAATAGAAAAAGAAGAAGTAGAAAGGGTGCCCCGACTAGAAACAGGAAGAGAGGTACCATCGGCCGTGAGAACACGGACAGGAGAAGTGAGAGAATGAATAGCGGACAGAAGAGAAGACTCAGAGGTCATATGAAAAGAAGCTCCAGAATCCAGATACCACGGGGACGTACCTGACTGTGTAGAAGGTGGTGGTCGTGCAGTGCTTAAAGAATCAGTCACAGAACCAGCAGTGCCCGTCGAAGAAGAGCCTGTAGCAGCAAGCAGACTGCGAAGACCCCTGATAATGTCCTGATCAGAGAGAGCAACTGCTGAAGATCCGGAAGGAGCAGACTGCCCACGAGCCTGGTGCTGCTGACGTATACTGGGATCCCGTGTATAACATGTGGCCCAAGTGTGGCCATCACTACTACAGTAAGTGCAGTGACGAAGAGAACCACGGCGACCCTGACCACGAGCCTGTTGATGCTGACTCTAACCCTGAGACTGCTGGTGCTGACTTTGGCCCTGACCTGGAGGAGTGGGTAGTATTGGCAACGGCACAGAGGATAGCGGCTGAGTCGAGGGAGCAGACGGAAGAGGAGGACCACGAGTAGCAAGCACAGACGAAACCTCAAGAAGACCAGCACCATGGAGACGAGTCTCCTCAGCCCGAAGCTTAGACAACACCTCAGAGAGCGGAACGCAACCACAAGCATTCAACTGAGCACGACGGGGCTCGAAATCCTTGCGGAGCCGATACAGAAACTCATAGATGCGGTGGAACTCCAAATCCGAGCGCACAATCTGGCAGCACGGACATGTGCCACAAACAGCAGTACGGAGAGAATCAAGCTGACGCCAGATAGCAGCACTCTGAGTATAGAACTCATTAATAGTGGAATCACCCTGCTGAAGAGCATGCTCCTGGCGAACCACAGACAGGTAAAGAGCGTCCCCAGACGGCTGGTAGCGCTGACGGAGATGTGCCCACTGAGCAGCAATGGTAGGAAGACTCATGAACTCAGTGGAAACCTGGGGCAGAACACTGGAGGTGAGAACAGCAGCAGCACGAGCATCCTCATCTACCCACTGAGTGTAGGCGGTTAGATCGAGGCGATAGGTCTCGAGATCAGCAGAGTACTGTTTGAGCTTTAGCTCATATGCAGCAACAACACTATCATCGGCACTTTGAGCAGCATCCTTGGCCTCCTAAGAAGCATCAGCGCCGAGAACAATCAGCGACGGCGGAAGAGGTGCCAGAGGAGCAGTGGGGCATGGCGGACAGGAGACCTTGCCAGAGAGCACACCCCATAGATGGAGACCGCGCATGTGAACACGCATAAAGGCGACGAAATCAGGATAATTTGCGCCATCGAAGATCACCAGGCAGCGAAAAATCGCAACATAGACCGATGTAGAAGACATCTCTCACTCACTTTTTTTTTGAAGTCAACGCTCAGATCAGATTCGATCTAGACGAGGCCCGACGAAAAACAATCGGGCGAGGGCGATGCGCCGACTGGAGGCGGACGGGAGAGGGCCGGGGAGGGTGGGGCTGGTGCCAGCAAGGTGGAGGCAGGCTGGGGCCGGTGGCGGGACCGGAGATCTTGGCGGGCGGCGGCGGCCCGTCCGGAGGCGATTGGTGAAGAGGCGGGCGACGACGAAGATCTGGGCAGGCGGCGGTAGCCGTCCAGCGGCGGTCGGTGTAGAGGCGGTGGCGGCGGCGACTGCGGTCGGTGGGCAGATGGCGGCGGCCCAAGTCGGGGAAGACGCGGCTAGGAGGGAGTGGCCAGAGATGAGAGATCGACGGCGGCAACCGGCGGCGGCGTCGGCAAAAAACCGACGACGACAGGGACGGTGGCGGCTGTGACGAGGTTGCAAAAAAATCTAACCTAGCTCCGATACCATGTTAGGAATATGCAACATGTATTCCTCAGGGGCCAAAGGCCACAATATATAGTACATGTACAGGCGAAAATATGCAGGAAAACCCCCTAACAAGTGGGGACATACAATATACAAATATACATCTAACAACAATCAAGATCGTTCAGGCATTGGACATAGCCAGACATCTTGACCATGTTCTCGCTCAAGCTACTGTGCTCTTCCATTTTGGCAGAGAAGAAGAGGTTCGAAACCTCGTACCTCTCAGTCCTGGCCTAGGGCGCAAAGATGGCATTGAGATCGGAGATGATATCAAATGCGCTCTTGTTCTCAAAGCACTTCTGCAGGTTGGCCTCCATGGCATAGAACATGCCACTCTGGACACAAGCGTTATCATCTGCCTTCGTCTGATAGACGTTCTTATAAGCTTGGGAGGCATTGGCATCGGGCTCGTTACCTAGATCAAGTTTAATCACATAGGAAAGCTTTTGGGGAATGAGGAGAATCCTCAGATTGTGTGACCAGGCGGTGAAGTTTGACCCGTCAGTTTTGAGCTTTTCTTTCTCAGGGAAGGGTCCAAGGTTGAAGGTGGGGCGAGACATCTTCAATTGTATTTGCGAAGTCATTAATCTTAATGTTCATAATATGGGTTCTTTATTTAGATAAAATAAATACCAGAACTCCCACTCAAACGAATATCCCTCAATGTATGTTCGGTGACTACACGATCCCCTTACACTTTATCATCCCCGACTGTCACAACCTTTGATACAGCTGTCAGCGTGGACTATTATCTATCGATCACATCATATATGACTCATGCTTAACCTTTCGGCCACCTGTGTTCCATTCCATGTCTATACATGTTAGGCTCGCTAATGTTATCCTTTAGTGTATTGTTGTGCATACATGACTTACACCCACCATATGCGAACTTCGATCTAGATGCACCCGATCATCGCGGCCTTCTCCACAACTAAGAACTTTCTTGGTGGTACACAACAGAGGGAGAACACACATATTGGAATTATGTTTGAGGTATCTTCTTATTACGCTATCGTCGTAAGTCTAATACTAGCATAATAAGACACATAAACAATTGACATCAAATGTAAATAGTTCATGTGTGATATGTGCTGGTCGTTGCGCCTTCATCTCCATCGAGAGCGTCGGCTCCGAACCTGGTTCATGGTGCCACCTTGCCTTAGGATGCTCATCTCATAAACCTACCTATACCACACATATCACTAGCTCCTGGAAAATAAAGTTAGACGCATCTTCTTTATCTTTTCAATTTTATGTGGCTATATGGTCTTACGTATAAGAACCGTTTCTTACCTATGGATACAACCACAACATGGGTTAACTAGTTGTTGCTTTAAATCCCTTTTTAAGGCCGACCTTTGTAAAATCTATATCAACTAATGATGGAGGGACATACACCCGCCAGCCACTTATACGGTACAAGCCGTATGTAAGTCGTGGAACCAGTCTTGTGTAGGATTAAGCGTAAGGTCGGTCCGGGCCGCTTCATCCAACTTTGCCACGATATGGGCACGTACATGTGGGAGGGTGGAAACTAGAGAATGTATGCCCACATATTTCTATGTGTTCTACTTGTACTGGTATATCTATGCATAGATCACTATGATACCACTAAAGGGGTTCCGTGGAAGAAAACAAAAAATTTCCTACAACGAGAATGCACCAATCAAGATCTATCTATGGAGAAGTATAGTAACGAGAGGGGATCGATGTTCATACCTTTGAAGACCGAAAGTGGGATTACATTCCTGCATAAACATTGTTGATGAAGTCGAGCATAACAGACCTAAAGGTCTAGAAGGTTTCAAGCGTCGAGCACCACTAATGGCAGTGCCTCCAAAGTTTTACACACGTCTAGTGTAAAGAACGTCCCTCGGGCCCTGGTCTAGCAAGGCAACAGGAGAATAAGAATTGGCCCAACTCCGACAGCACGACGATGTGCATTGGGTGATGAAACTCTACCTCGTTGTGCATGTTCCTAATGAGGGAACACACACGAGAGGGAGAGAGGTAGAGAGAGAGAAGGCAAATGGCCAACTTGGGATGATATTGGAGGGCACCCCTCCCCCCATTATATAGGGGAAAAATGGACACCCCACCTCTCAAGTCCCGGGGTGGGACTAAACAAAGGTGAGGTAGGGAGGAAGGTTGGCTGCCGGCTGGGGTGGGCCTTACCCGTGCACCAAGGCCCACCTAAGTGGCCTACAGTGTGGAATCCCCCACCTAAGCGCCTTGACCCACTTGGGCCTAGCCGACTCCCCTCTTGGGCCCTCTCCCCTATGGGGAGGGCCCATGAAGGGGTTTTCATTTTTTATTTTAATTAAATAATTATATTTAATAATTAATTCCATTAATTAAATGTTAAATAGACTTTATTTAATTTCCTCTATTCAAAACTAATTTTTAATATTCTCCAAACACTTCGGAATCTCTTCGGAACATTTCCGGTTCTCTCTTCCTATTTCTCTTAAGGCCGTAGATCTTCCCGCACCATCTCTATCCTTAAGCGTGACACCCTTACGGTTCGAGAATGATCAGACATGACCGAGACAACTCTTAGATCAATGGCCAACAGCGGTATCTAGAAACACATGTTGGTCCCTTCACATTCCACGTATCTGATTGATCGCTTGAACCTTTTAGACATGGAGGCTCAATCCCCTTGCACGTTTACTCATTCCCGTGATATTACATCCTTGTGACCTAGTCACGTGCTTGCAAGCTCATTTGATGTAATCTCACCGAGTGGGTCCAAGGTATCTATCTGTCACTCGGATAGGCAAATCCCGCTCTTGACATGCATGCCTCAATCTATTCCCTTGGAGTACCTAATACACACCTTTATGGCCACCGAGTTACGGACATGAGGGATGATGTGATCAAAGCATCTGTAGGAGATAGTGATAATATGTTCTCGCAGTCAAAGGACTTGATCACTACGCTTTGCTAGATATTGCAAAATTTGAACTTTGTGAATGGATCACATTGCAATTCTATGGTCGGGTGTGTCTATCACTTCATTCATTAATAAAGTGACCTTGTTGTCAGTTGAAGTTTGTGTCAGTCCATGATCGGGAAACCTCAATCATCAGCTGTCCAACGAACTAGTACTAGAGTATATTAGAAACCTGGTTGTTTATATATCATACTTGTATTAATGTTTTCGCTTAATACAATTATAGCATGATACAAAACTATTATAAGCATTAGATATATATAACAATAAACAAATTTATTATTGGCCTCTAGGGCATATCTCCTTCAGGAACACCTTTGAACACATTACATGGCGCAAAGCCTATGATCACTAAGTTAAATGGTGGAAATATGGTTCTCTACATATACGAGGCCATCGCACGGTCGACATGCTCCCCGAGGCTACCCTATAAGGTGATTATGATCCGTCTAGGTGAAATTATCATCATAGATCCTAACAAGGATAATAGTAGAGCCAACTGCTGGCTATAAGCCATGTTCCATCATTTATAGTCAATTAAATAACCAACATGTATAATAGATATGTATAAACATATAATACTTTATTAATACATGGCACACTTTACACTCACAAAATTTCTAGGAGCATGTGTGGCAGTTGGCTCTCAATCAAGAACCCACTTCTCTGCTCTCTCATCAAATTAATAAAATATACTATTTAAATTCTTATAAGCTGCTGACAAAGCATTGTTGTACTTGCTCTAACGGTCCATGCATTATTGGGGTATCGCCACACTGCCATCGTTCTCCCAAGTATAATTTTATTTTGTTGAAGTATCCAAAGAAACAACCACTGTTTTGTTGAAGTATCAATGACATTATTTAAGAATTGTGCCATATCTGCACTTTGTCATCCTCGATTTCAATCTAAGAAACTCAATCCTCCTCCCTTCCATCTCATTCCTACAAAAAATAATACATATCGGTGTTCTTCTTCTACAAATCAAGAAGTATGTGACTACCAAGTCGTTCCCTAACCCCTCACAATTCTAGGTGATAAGCTTCATTGGTCCATGTGGAGCTATTCTGGTAGTGCCACAACAATCACATTTCTAGCCGAAAGATCACATACGTTGACTAGAGGGGGTTGTGAATAGGTGATGTTCAAAAATATTAGTTAAAGTTGGAACTTTTAACAAGTTTTCTATGGTAGCCTAAAACACTCTATGCATGCAATACAAATACAAACTTGATGAAAAGTAGATTCCAAGTAAATAAAGGAGCTTGGGAAAAGGGATATCACGCACAAAGATGTATCCCGAGATTTGGATAGTGGGCGCTATCTTGTGTCCTTGTTGGAGAAGTCTAGAACACAAAATTATTTGTCACAATAATCAACCTACTTTTCCTGGATCTAGGGCACTTCATGCCAGCCACTAAGAAGGGGATCTTCATGAAGTAGGTGATCACCGCCATTTCTGAACTCATGGATCCATAACAAATCACCACAAAGGTTTCCAAGTGACTAGAGGCGCACACTACCTAAGAAGTAATGACACTAGGATAGCCTCCACAAATAAATTGGATTCAAATCACTCTAAATGGCATAATGTTTAAAGTAAAGGTATAGATCTAGTTGTATGAGATATAGAGAAAAAGGGTAGGTCAAGAAATCTCTCTCTTCTCTCTAAAACCGCTAAAAATATACCACTTTTCTCTAGATCTTCAGCCCCTCCTGTCAACTTCACCTCCTCAACATGCCTTCCACACAGTCCAACTTCCCCCACCGTTGTGATCTAGTCTAGGTCAAGTGTATTACGGTAGTGTGACCTAGGACGCACAAGAATAGTTTGGTAAAGATGGTTAAGGTTTGCAATGGACTCAAGCGCGTGCGAGTGGACACAACCCACCAAGTTTTGATAGGTAGGGAGAGCAGTTCCAAGACGACTTGCAACATATCAGTTTTATCTAAACCTAATTATGAGTTGTTTTGTGCCTCATAAGCATTGCATGCATTATTTTTTGTGCATCATCCTCTCCCTCTCTCTCATGCTCTTTTCCTCTCTCTCCCAATGATCCCCCAAGCTCTAGGTAGAGCCTCCAATGGACGTCACAGTTAAGGCCCTCCCTAAAAGAAGCCAAGCATCCCTAAAGCATCGCTTCATCTTCCATGTTCTTTTAGCCATACAAATCAACCAAATACACCCTGAATCATCGTAGATGTCCATGTCTTTCATGCCTCCAGCCAAAGCGCGCCGTCACCAACTCGCTCGACCTCAACCTCCTCCATCTTCCCTGAACCCTACATCACCTCCACGGTGAGCCTTCAGTTCTGTCTGTACCCTCTCCTTGCTCCCTCCCGCTACATGGCTCGCCTGTTCCATACACCACCGCCCACCCCCGTAGAACCTGTAGAAGCACCACCAGTGAAGAATAACTAGCGGCACCATTCCTAATAGGTTCAACTTTCTCCCTGCATCTAACATGCCTTGTCGCATGTGCCTGCTTTCCCTCCTTTGTCGTGTCCATGCTTGACCGGTGGGAAGATGGTCATGCTCACGTCAGCATGATGTCATAATCCCTTTATCCTTTTTTCTATAAATAAGAAAATATGACATATGGGTCCTCCTTATTAGATATCTAATAATTTTGGAAAATGAAATTTATAATTAATAAAACCCTGATATTAGGTGTGCTATCAGAATATTTTAATTCTTTTTATAATTTAGAAAATGATTTAAAATGAGTTCCAATTTGAAAAATCACAACTAGTTCATTTTAAATTAGAAAAATATGAATAATATATATCAAACTTTTTAGAAAAATGAAATATATCTTTTTATCCTATCATCATGCATGGTTGCGACTACTAAAATGGTGACTTTAGTTTAAGACTAGTAAACCCTTTTCTTTAAACATTTGATTAATAGAAATGCCACTTGTTATGCATTTCAGTCTCATTTAAATTGGTCTTATGCAATAGGGTTGCCTTAAATAAATTTAGTATGTCATTTCATCATTCTTGTGTGCATTACGGTGATACCATGTGTTGAATGTTGTTTTTTTCCTTTAAGGTATTTATTTCTTCTTGGTAGAAGACGAGTCCAAAATAAAGATCGAAAACACTGAATATCAATGCTCGATCATCCACCAACAAGTTGTAAGGGTATATTGTCCCTATGTGTCGTTTTGGTAATTAATGAAAATCTCTAACATGCAATCAAATGATGAGTTTATATGTACCTCAAGATATTGATATAGAGTATGAGAAGATATATTGTTGACCAATACAATGGGTGAAGATTGGATTCAACTTGGTCAACATATGAATCATAAAGAATGTACCACATGCGATCTTGTGGTATGGTAAGATTTATAAATTATGCTTCATGAACTAACCCATTATATATGTGCCTTTGTGTTACCTATGTGGGTTAGGTATCTTTTCATGGGCATGCATAAAAAGTAAAGATTTCATATAGCCCGTAAGAGGATGACATCAAGTGGTGATCACCATCAACGTTAAGAGTCATGGTCTCGGAGAAAGTAAGGTAAATCTCGTGTCCAACCACCCTCTGTCGGCACACCTTGCGCGGATAGCTAATGTTAACTTGCATTAAGAATCGTTGGCACGTGTGGGTAAAGTTTACACCATTTCATGATTAAATCTTTTCGAAAAGTACGACTTGGAAACAGATTCTGATGATTATAGAGAACTGTAACCTAATCATAAAACTTGGCAATTAAAGTTTGAAAAGGATTGATTCCTCGATGTTGATCGAGAGCATGATTGTAGTTGATAGGTTCAGGTAATGATAACTCGGTGCTTATAATGTAATGATTAGTAAAGCTAGTGATATCGCTCTCTTATTCTCTTTTAAATCTTCTGAATAGACGAGCTTCTCCCCTTACTTGTTTATGCAAAAATGATTGCTTTATGCAAAAGTAACTCTAGAGAAAGCCTTTTAGACCCGAGCATGTAACTAATAGGTTATCTAAGTCTTGCTGAGTATATCATATACTTATCCTTGTTTCGTTGATATATTTTGTAGCAGGGTAAGTTCCCGTTGAAGGTGAGTTATGTTTGGACATAGACATCGACGAGAAGTTTAGGGTGTCTAGATGACATCCTGGAATCTATGGACTAGGATGTCACCGTTATGCTTCTGGCATCTTATCTTAGGCCCTTTGTTAAGCTTACTTTTTTTTGTTAAGCTTACTATGTCTAATAGCATAACTTCGCTTTCGTTGATTGATTTACATGGTCAGTGACCTCCGTATGTAATATTTTTCTTATTTTCTCTATTAAAAGTTTGTATTATTTCTTTGATTCATAGGGTCATCGTTGTGTTATCGATTCTCTTATTGTAGGCTCCCGAGCTCTAGGTTAGGCTTATGTCAGATAAAGGTCTAAAATTTATCTAGCCCGATCTCGAGGGTGCCACGACGGTGAACTCATGGAAGACGAAAACCCTAGAAAAGGTTGCCGCAGGTTGCCAACCAGAATGCTCGCATGAAAACGAAACCTTCATGCAGGGGACGAATGACGAGCTCTCGGTATGGAGTTTTTTTAAACGGAGGCAAAGCTTTGTCTCATCTTATTTAAATAAAGGAGTTTAACATAAGTTCAATCGAGCAAAAGCTCGACAATAACAAAAGTTTACTCTCCGCCATAATAGATCCCAAGTGCTTAGCACCTGCCGCACACCTTAAAGACGCCTCTAATTTTATTTTCTCACTACTACTATGGTTGACTTGGAGGCCACTTTGTGGAAGACTCTCGCGTTACGTTCGTTCCAAATTTCCCTAAAAGGCAAGCATGACGACGGACGCCAACAATTTCCTTGGTGTGCCGATTTGAGCAGACGATCGGTTTGGAGTTAACCTACTGCCAGTTACTAGTAGTTTCCTTTTAGTGAACAATGTTCGTTAGTTTTATCAGAAGACTGAGCATGCTCCACCTCATCTCAGGTTCAGATCCAGCACTCCACTACACCCAGCAAGCAGCATCACAAACGAACATCTGCCCATGGGCTCACTCTAATTAAAACAGTTTTAAAAACCACGAAGCTGCGAATTATAGAATGGTTCCAAGATAAAGGCGAATCGGCTAGCTAATGACAGGGGATTGGCCGCAATGCGCGGGCGGCCATGCACGCAGGCATGTGCGAGTAACATGGCGTCGTGGGGCCATCGAAACAGATGGTTAATCAGTATTAGTCGCTGCCGCCGGGAGACGGAGACGGTAGCTTTTGTGAAAGCGTGGAGCTCGGCGCGCATGTTATCTTTGAAAGGGCACGGCCGGATCGCGACCTGAAATCTAACCGCAATCCCGTTATCCTGTACCGGTGTGTGATGATGAGACGCCGACGGGTTTGGACTGTTTACCGCTTATGTTCTTGTGCTTTTCCTACAACAGAGAACGATCGGCGTAATATATATTTATCGGCCTCGTCATCGAAAGCGGCTTCTGGTTGCTTGGATATTCTTGGCTATAGGGGGGACATGGACGGTGAGCAAAAAGAAAGAATTGATAAAGAAGGAGAGTTAATTGGTGCTATTGTTTGGGCTAGCAGCTAGCTAATCTGCAGACTTGCAGTTACTTGGCTGTTCAGCGGCCTATGAAGGATTTATACAAGTTTCCTCAGGTTAGTTGTGAGAAAAACTTTTCGATGCTTTCACGGTCGCTGCCTATAAAGCACGAGTCACACAACAGACAGTACAGTACTGAGTTCGGAGTCCAAAGGAAAGACACTTGAAACCACCTAAAAGAAGCTAGTACATAACTGCGTTGCGCAACGTGCAGAGCATGCCTGAGTAGCAAGTCAACCGTACGTTGCAACGTACCAAAGTCTCTTTCCCATTAGATGAGCCACTAACCAGCGACCTCTCCTACACATCGATCCTTAACACATGAAGTCTGGCACCTTAATTCACAACATTTGACCTCTGCATCTATAGAAACCGTAGTACCAGTAGGTCCGAAGCAACATTTGACATCTTAATTTACAACGTTTGGCATCTACATCCACCTGTCGCTTTGACACGAGGAGCTGCAGGACGGAAGATGCCGCGGAGGCCCGACCGACAGAGAAAAATGGGATCTTGTACGCACTCTCTGCTGCAGCACGCTGCGGTTTTGTCCGCAGATATATATCTCCATATCGATCTCTACACAAGTTTTGTTGGCGTACGTACGTGGCCATGTTGGGGGCATGTGAGGTCCAGAACCTTATCGACCAACTACGCCTTATACAACTCCGAGCTTATCATTTGGGGTTGGACTAGTGTTTGGGGGGCATGCATGATTGATTAACCTTACTACCAGACGTTGTCTGATCCGACGTTTTTCACACCCGACAGGCAGATCTCCAGGTTCACTTTTAGTGGAGCGGTTAAGCGGCCTAGTGTCGGCTCGGGGTTCGATTACCGAGGAAAAGCTAGTGATTTCGGGGAAAAGTTAGTAACTGCTTAAACTGAAGAACGCAAGTTTCGAATCTCTGGACGGGAGAAGCTCTCGCCACCGGTGGAAAGGGAAAAGCATCCGGCCGGGAACATGCTTCACACTCTGGGTCTCGGACGATCGGTTGTCATCCCCCCACTTTTTTCGTTGCAGATAGTAGTATTAATCTACTACGTGCAACTTGATCGATCATCTGTAAACAAGTGGGACTGCTGCTTTCGAATTCCGTGGCATCAAATCAAACCAACTGTCCTGCGCGCCTTTGACATTCTTCCCCATGGCAGTTAATTACAGTAAAAACAATCACATGGCATCCAGGCAACACATACGACCCATGCCGCGGCCATCCACGGCGCGAACATGCGCTGCATGCTCCTGGATGCGCAAATAATTCATTAGCAGTCCTGATTGAATCGTGATGTGCGCCCATCCGTCAGGTTCACACCCTCACCTCACATGGTTAATTTATTAGTATGGTTATCATCAATCAATCAACAAGGCGGCCTGTATTTCTTTTATCTTCATGCTGGAGAAAATTTCATGGCCTTGGAATCGTGAGAGCCATGTGGGCAAAGGGCCAGGCTTAATCTGCCGATTCATTGGACCCCGTCGTCCTGCACACACACGCACACGCGCACGCACACACACGGCCAGTTGCTGTCTCCGGCTGTGCCCGTCGCCGATCGGACGAGCACCTGCATGTGCGCCCGATTCGTATGTGCTAACCGCCGTCGTGGCTCGTCGTGGTCGGCGGTGGGTCGGGGCCGATACGCAGTCCCCACTTTGCTTCTCCCCACTTTTGTCCCTTTTTTTTTTCTCTCTCTCTCTCTGCCCTCCCGCAAAGCGATTACTAACAGGATTCCAACGGCCAGGGACCGCTCACGCCTCTCGCCTATATAAGCACATCGCCGGGAACACACCTCTCTTCACAGCCAAGCAACCATCGGTGCCTACTGAGCAAGTCCGGAGCTCACTTTATCCAGCACTAGCGAGCTAGTAGCACACAGCTGCAATGGCCTCCTCCGCCAATGCTCTGCTCCTGCTCTTCTCCGCCGCCTTCTGCTTCCTCGCCCGCCGCGCCGCCGCCGACTACGGCTCCTGGCAGAGCGCCCACGCCACCTTCTACGGCGAGGCCGACGCGTCCGGCACAATGGGTGAGTTCGTTTATTACCACAGTACAGTACTACTGTCGGAACCAAACCTGATTCCTACCAGCTGTACGTGTGTGTACCCGATCGACCCGGACAGACAGTATCTAACTCAAGTGACTGAGACTGCAGGCGGCGCGTGCGGCTACGGGAACCTGTACAGCACGGGCTACGGCACCAACACGGCGGCGCTCAGCACGGCGCTCTTCAACGACGGCGCCGCCTGCGGCTCCTGCTACGAGCTCAAGTGCGACGCCGCTCTTGGCACCTACTGCCGGGCGGGCAGCATCACCATCACCGCCACAAACCTCTGCCCGCCAAACTACGCGCTGCCCAACGACGCCGGCGGCTGGTGCAACCCGCCGCGCCAGCACTTCGACATGGCCGAGCCGGCGTACCTCCAGATCGGAATCTACCGCGCCGGCATCGTGCCTGTCAACTACAGGAGGTGAGCCACCAGTTACTACTGTTAAGTTTGGCAGTTGTTGCCCACAGAGCGTACAAACTTTTGGTCCCGTGTCGGTGTCGGTCCGGCCACTCAACTGAACCGGACGGAGTACACATGGTCGATGCATGGGTCGTCTCCGTCCATATTGCTTTAGGTTCGGCCTCCGTATGCTTAGGCAGTAGGAGGAGGAGGAGACGCATATGCCACAGATGATTATGGCTGACAGCAACTCCATCGATCGCCTTGCTATTTCGGAATAGTTTAGGCGTCACGCTCACTTGACCATGATGCCGCAAGTGACATGATCCAATCACTGGCAGCCGCTGACATGTGCGGCCTGAATGAAACCTTTTCCAGTTTTACTGAACATCGCTGTTTCACCGATTGCGCCGCAGGGTCCCGTGCGTGAAGAAGGGCGGGATCAGGTTCACCATCAACGGCCACTCCTACTTCAACCTGGTGCTGGTCACCAACGTCGCCGGCGCCGGCGACGTGCAGTCCGTCTCGATCAAGGGCTCCAGCACGGGGTGGCAGGCCATGTCCCGTAACTGGGGACAGAACTGGCAGAGCAACGCCGACCTCGATGGCCAGAGCCTCTCCTTCAAGGTCACCATCAGCGACGGACGCACCATCGTCAGCAACAACGCTGCCCCGGCCGGCTGGCAGTTCGGCCAGACCTTCGAAGGAGGCCAGTTCTAGCTCGATGATCGACTTCGTCTTCGTCTCCCCCTCGCGAGCGCGCGCGCAGGAGGATCTTCCGTTTGATCATGGATTGCATTGATTTGGAGCTTGAGCAAGAGAAGGAAAAACCTCTTCGTTTATACTAAGAAGAGGCCTTCGGCTATTCCGAGGCTGCTGATCAGCACCCGCTTAGGCCTTTCCCTTCTCTCATACTAGGACATACTACTAGTAGAGATCAAATAAGTTATTCTGCATTTTCATCATTCTTAGTGTTGCCTTGAGTTATGAAAATATACTACACTGTAAGGTGATTTATTAAGTGTATTTTACTAGAATAGTGTGTGTGTGAGTGTCTTGTAACTTTTGTTGTAACGCTCGAATCCTGCCACATGGGTAGGAGATGTTTGTGGGGTACACTTATTTTTTTTGGGACCATGAACAATCCTAGTTTATGGTTTATAAGTATATATGTTTTTCTTTCAACCTATAATCACCTCTACCCTGTCCTCTGTCGGCTGAACGACTAATTCGATACTTTTGACACACAGCATTCAGAGCTGATATCACAAATTTCAGCAATCATTTCTCGATTTGCTATTTTTTATTAGAATGCGATGCAGCTTGATTACATGACATCATATAAGATCGAATTGCAAACAAAAGATACTCTAAACACTAGTACTCAAAACACATCATCTGAATCCAAACTCAAAGAAATTCCTTCGATTTCCCCACTTTGCTCAAGGCTCTACCGACGTACCGATGTACACAGGCTGAGGCTTTAGACTTCAACCCTCCCCGAGGTTTGCTTTTGCTGACTAGTAAAATGCCCGTGCAACCTATAATCATGCATGAACAACTCACTCGATTTTTTCGATAAAGAATGCTTTATTACTTAAAAGGTTTGAACATTACACCTGGGCTCTGCATAACTAGATGCACACAGCCCTGCCATCACCCGAAATAAGATAATAAATCAAAGAAGACGAATACATAGTACAAGGACTGTAGGCCGCCTAATAACTTGGAGGAGGCCTCATCCTGAGGTCATGATGTCATCCATGTAGGATAAAAGTAGCCCTCACCGTGTCCTCCAAACAAACACAGACCTCCGTAAATAGGTCTCGAAATTTCACACGCTGAAGAGACGACCATAAACGGAGTGTACCTATGCACCAGTAAATAACCTGCATAAGGGAAGAACTTTTATCAGTAAAAACATTATCATTTATACATAGCCATAGCAACCAAATAATCGCTAGCGCTCCCACCCTAAGAAGGATTCTAAACCTTTTATCAACCCCATGTAACCGGTTGCCAAAAATGTTTGCAACACTACGTGGGGGATATAGTCCAGATGCTAACTGGGTGACTAACCATATAGACCGAGCTAATTTACATTGACAGATTTAAGTGTTTTATTGTCCTATTGTGATGACAGAAAACACATGACGCGCTTCCATGCCAATTCCTATTAATAAGGTTATCTTTTGTAAGAATGACTCCTAGATTTTGTTTTTAAGTGGTATATCAATTTTCCAGATCTTCTTATTATCATCGACAGACAGGGACATCTGATTGGATTAAGGATCTATACATAGAATCTACAAAAAACTTACCGCTTTAATTTAGATTCCAATGAAATACATCAGTCTCTTGTGATAATTGCACTGTGGATAAACGCTGCAACAGAGCGTCCCATGATGCAAGACGCGGACCAACTAAATCTTGTCTGAACGACACGTTCGGAGGAAAAGATTCCAGGACCTTGGCGATAGTATCGCCTTTGTGCCGCACTATGTTGTATAAAGTCGGGTATTGTTTCTAGATAGTAGCATTGCCTAGCCACTTATCCTTCCAGAATATAATTTCCAAGCCATCTTGAATGGTGACAGAGGGCCTTTGTGCCAAATAGTTTGTTATGAAACTAGGTGCAGTTTCAAGTGGGCTATACTATGAAGATCTGTTGTATAACAATAGTATTGACATAATTTTGGCTTAAGGAATTAAGGTCTTGCCAAAATACTAAATTATACAATCCCATCCCATCGAAGAATGAGTGATGCTAGTGACACATAAACATAGAAATACAAACGAAACTAAAAGTGTTAGTTTGGGAGATTGGGTTTACCACAAGCAATGCGCATGTGGAAAACGTCAGAATGTCATAGGTGTTAAAATGCGTGAAAAATAACTAGATTATTGACTCTAGTGCAAGTGGAAGACTGGATAAGATATGACCTAGAGAAAAATAATAAAGAGGTTTTTATTGTCATATCTCATTAGTTCGTAATAGTTTTATACCATGTTATAACTATATCGATCGGAAACATTAGTACACGTATGATATGTAAACAAACCAAGTCCCTAGTATCCTCTAGTACTAGTTTGTTGGGCAGCTAATGATCGATGTTTCCCGACCATGGACTTATTAACGCCAACTGACAACGAGGTCACTTCATTAGATGAATGATGTGATGTAGACATGATACATCGTAAACATATCTATAATTTTTGATGTTCCATACTTGTTTAGTATCCACTTTGCTATGCTTTGTCTACACTTTGAGGTATTTTTATACATTTCTGGAACTAACCTATTAACAAGATGCCGCAGTTCCAGTTGCCTGTTTTCTGCTATTTTTGGTTTTAGAAAAGCTAGTAAGAAAATATTCTCTGAATTGGACGGGACAAAAGCCAAAGTTAATATTTCACCGAGGAGAACACGGAGTCCAGAGGAGAGACGGAGGGGAGCCACAGGGCGGTCGCACCCCCCAGGCACGAGCCCACCCTAGGCCGCGTCTGGGCAAGGTGTGGGCCTCTTGGCCGCCCTCCTGCCTCACCTCTTCACCAATATAAGCCCCCCTCCCCCTCCCCGATGCCAAAATCCTAAGAACCCGATCAGATCTCCACGAAACAGTCCGTAGCCACCGCCACCATCGTCCCTAGATCGGGGCAATCTGAAGCTCTTCTCGCACCCTTCCGGAGGGGAGAGGTCATTTCGGAGGCCTTCTTCATCACCATGCCAGCCTCCGGTATGATGCGTGAGTAGTTCACCCTTGGACTATGGGTCCATGCAGTAGCTAGATGGTTGTTTCTCCTCCTTTGTGCTATCATGTTTAGATCTTGTGAGCTCCGTTCATGATCAAGATCATCTATTTGTAATCATACATGTTGTGTTTGCGGGGATCCGATCGATATTGAGATTGCTATGTCAG
The DNA here is from genome assembly GCA_916181665.1 of Avena sativa. Lineage (NCBI taxonomy): Eukaryota > Viridiplantae > Streptophyta > Magnoliopsida > Poales > Poaceae > Avena > Avena sativa. The sequence goes on along the minus strand of OV702295.1, from coordinate 375,858,505 downwards.
ATTGATTATTGATTCTATCATGTCTTATTGATTATTGATTCTATCATGTCTGTGTTGTTTGAGATCTTGCATGCTCTCCCTTTCTAGTAGCTATCTTGACCAAGTGGATGCTAGTGACTCCAAGAGGGAGTATTTATGCTCGATAGTGGGTTCATGCCTCTATTGAATCTGGGGAAGTGATAGAAATATCTAAGGTTATAGATGTGCTGTTGCTACTAGGGAGAAAACAACAATCTCTTGTTTATGGAACAATTATATTGTTTACTTTACACACATTGCTTAATGCAGTTATCTGTTGCTTTCAACTTAATACTGGAGGGGGTTCGGATGATAACCTGAAGGTGGATTACTAGTCATAGATGCAGTTGGATGGCGGTCTATGTATATTGTTGTAATGCCCAATCAAATCCCATAGGAATCATGATGTCTAGTATATACATTGTAATGCCTTGCTCAGTCCTGTCAGTTGCCCCGCTGTAATTTGTTCACCCAGCATGTTTTGTTATCTTTCTTAAGGAGAACACCTCTAGTGAATTGTGGACCCCGGTCCAATCTTTACCATTGATACATCATCTATTGTTACTGTTTACTCTCTACAAGCAACCATTACCTTCCACATTATACGTTCAATCCTTTGTTTTCAGCAAACCAGTGAGATTGATAACCTCACTTTAAGTTGGGGCAAAGTCTTGAGTTTGTGTTGTGCAGGATTCCAAGTTGCTAGCAACACCTTGGAGTTGTTTCCTTCCTCCTACTGGTTCGATAAACTTGGTTTCATAACTGAGGGAAAACTTACTGTTGTGCTCATCACACCTTCTTCTTGGGGTCTCCCAACGAATCTCTACAGTGATTTGAGCTCATTAAGACTTTTTCTGGCACCGTTGCCGGGGAGTAAGGACAACTTCACAAGGGGATTCTTTCACAACCATTCTCTTTACTTTGTTTTTGTTTTGCTTAGTTCCTTTTTTTTCCTTGTTTTCCTTGCTTCTTTTTATCAAAAAGTACAAAAAAATAGTTTCGTTTGGCTTGCTTTTTCTTATCAATAACACAAAAAAAATTTAGTTCTTCCTATAGTTGTCACCTTGTTCTAGCTCACCATGTTGGTCCCTAAGTTCACCCTAAAAGACCTTTCAATAAGTAGTGGCTCTATAATTGGGAAAGAAAATATTGAAGAATTCTTCAATCACATTAGCAAACATGAGGATAGATCCTTAGCAGAATTTGCTCCTAATTATGTGTTGGAGATATGCCCTAGAGGCAATAATAAATGTAGTTATTATTATATCTTTGTGTTTATGATAAATGTTTACATTCATGCTATAACAGTATTAACCGGAAAAATTAATACTTGTGTGATTTGTAAACTAAAATCGAGTCCCTAGTAAAGCCTCTTTATAATACTAGCTTGTTGGTTACTAGATGATTGTGGTTTCCTGATCATGAACATTGAGATGTTGTTAACAACAAGATCATATCATTAGGAGAATGGTATGATGGACATACTCCTATAGATAAGCGTAGCATAAAGATCAAGTCATTTTAATAGTTCAATTGCTATAAGCTTTCTGATACATAGTAACCTAATTCCTTCGACCATGAGATCATGCTAATCACCATCACCGGAAGGATGCTTTGATGACGTCAAACACCATACCGTAACTGGGTGGCTATAAAGATGGCATTGAGTGTTCGGAAAGTATGGGTTGAGGCACATGGATCAAGAGTGGGATTTGTCCATCCATATGACAGATAGATATACTCTGGGACCTCTCGGTGGAATGTCATCCAATTAGCTTGCAAGCATGTGACTGGCTCACAAGGGATCACATACCACGGGAACGACAAAATAGTACTTCTCGGTAACAAGGTTGAACTAGGTATGCAGAGATACAGACGATCAAAACCTCGGATAAGTAAACTATCGTGAGACAAAGGGAAATTGGTATCGTATGTAAGTGGTTCATTTGATCGCAAAGTAAACGTAGAAATATGTGGGAGCCATATGAATTTCCAGATTCCTATATTGGTTATTGATCGGAGAAGTGTCTCGATCATGTCCGCATAATTCACGAACCGTAGGGAGACACACTTAAGGATTCGATATTGTTTAGTAGATATGGAATGTTAATAGGGATACCGAATGTTGTTAGGAGTCTCGGATGGGATCCGGGATATCACGAGGAGATTCGGAATGGTCCAGAGAATAATATTCATATAAGGAAAGTCCTATTTCAGAGTTCGGGAAAGTTTTCGATGATTTCATCGGAGAGGTTCTAGAAGGGTCTAGAAGGTTCACCGGTCCGAAAGGAGAATAGTCCATGAATGTGTCATGGGTAAGTGGAATGATTGGATCATGTCCAAGGTCACTTGGTGTTGGCATATGCAAGAGAGAAATAAATCTCTAAATTGGAAGTCAAACGGGAAGTTTGAAAAGTCAAACTGGAACAATGGTTTCCTAGTGGGAGAAGAAACAAGTTCTTCTCTCAATCCAACTTGGTTTTGGGTTTGGATTCAAACCCACCCCTCCCAAGGCTGCCCCTCCCTCTCATAAATAGAGGGGGAGGGCTGCCCCAAACAACACAAGTTCCGAGCCCTCTCCACGAGCCGCCGCCGCTGACCTGCGTCGTCGCCGCCGCCCAGCGCCGCTGCTCGCCGCCGCCGCGCTGCCGCTCGCCGCCACCACGCCGCCGCCGCCGCCCTAGCCGCTGCCGACACCTCATCCTCCTCCCAGATCTCTAAACCCTAGTTTTCTGGGAAACCCTAATCCACCATAACTCGCATCCGGCTTAGGCGAAGCCCTGCGGGATCTTCCCTCTACTTCCGACACCACGCCGTCGTGCTGCCGGAATCGCGAGGGAGAACTACAACCTCCGCTGCCTGCTGGAACAAGAGAGAGGAAGGTCTTCATCGAGTACCGAACGTGTGATCGACTGCGGAAGCGCTGCCGGAACGCAGCGCCGAAAGGATCGTTTATGCGATCTTGAGATTGGCAAGTGTACGACTACATCACCCACGAGAATCTGCTCTCGTTAACCGCTTTGGAATCTTCGAGGGTGAGTTCTTATATCGACTCGTTGCTACAATCTAGTAGATAGATCTTGGCTTGTTTGTGTGCATGCGGTAGAATTTTTTTGTTTTCCTTGCTACGAACCCCTACAGTGGTATCAGAGCCAGGTCTATATGTAGATCTGTTGCACGAGTAGAACACAATGGTCATTGTGGGCGGTGGTGCTTTTATTATCAATTGCTTTTTGTGTACTTTGCATCTTGCGGTATGATGGGATGAAGCCGCCCGGGCTAACCTTACATGACATCGTTCATGAGACTTGCTCCACGCTCAACATGCAACTTGTATTGCATAAGTGGCTTTGCGGGTGCCTGTCTCTCCCATTATAGTATAGATCCAATTTACAACGGGCACTTGATAGTTCAAGCATCAACGTTTTGGTTCTTGTTCGTAAGTTAGAACGACACTTATTGAAAGCCCCAAACCACGTAAAATATGCAAAGAAAATTAGAGGCGTCTAACTTTGTTTTGCAGGGGTGTGTTGTGATGTGATATGGCCATGATTGTGATTATATATGATGTATGCAATGTTCCTTATTGTAAGTTGGCAACCGGCAGGAGCCATATGGTTGTCTTTAAATTCCGTTAAGACCCACGTGTCTATTCAAAGTAGTTGTAATAGTTGAAGCTGGTGGACGACAACCATGAAACGGCGCCATTGACCTTGACGCCATACCGGTGATGATGGAGATCATGTTCATGCTTGAAGATGGAGATCAGAAGCACAAGAAGAAAGGCCATATCATATCACATATTATGAATTGCATGTGATGTTAATCCTTTATGCATCTTGTATTGCTTAGTTATCGATGGTAGCATTATAAGATGATCCCTCAAGAACACAAATTTCAAGTTTTAAAGTGTTCATCCTTAGTAAGCACCGTTGCTAAAGCTCGTTGTTTTGAAGCACCACGTGATGATCGATGTGTTAGATTCTGCGAGTGTATACAACGTGAGCAAGCCAGATTTGCTCATGCAGAAGCTAAGGTTTGATCTTGACGAGCCTAGCATGTACAGACATGGTATCGGAACACGGATCACCGAAATGTAAAGCATGAGTCATATAGTAGATATGATGAACATGTTGATTGTTCGCCATTGAAGCTACATCAACTCTCGTGATGATCGGTTTTGATGTGGTGGATTTGGTTCGTGTGATCACTAAAACAATTTGAGGGATATTGTTTTGAGTGGGAGTTCACCTAGATTAATTTAACTATTAATTAGAACTCAATTTGTCATAAACTTAGTCTAATATGTTGTAGATCAATGGCGGCCCCTACCATCAATTTTAATGTGTTCCTAGAGAAAGAAAAGTTGAAAAACAATGGAAGCAACTTCGCGGATTGGTTCCGCAATTTGAGGATTGTCCTCAATGCTGGTAATTTAACCTATGTGCTGGATGCACCGCTGGGTGACCCGCGTGCAGCTACTGCTACTGATGAAGTAAAGAATGTTTACCTCACTCGGAAGAATCAGTACTCCACAGTTCAATGTGCTATCTTGTATGGTTTGGAATCGGAGCTTTAGAAAAGGTTTGAGAACCATGACCCACATGATATTGTCTGTGAACTCAAAATGATATTTGAGGCTCACGCGGTAGTTGAGAGTTATGAGGCTTCTGAAAAGTTCTTTAACTGCAAGATGGAAGAGGGCAGCTCCGTCAGTGAGCATGTGCTTAAGATGTCTGAGCACGCAAACAAGCTCCAAAGTTTGGGTATAGTGATTCCTAATTCTTTGGGGATTCACCGTGTCCTCCAATCACTACCACCAAGTTACAAGAACTTTGTGATGAACTACAATATGAAAAACATGGACAAGACATTTCCAGAACTCTTCTCCATGTTGAAATCTGCAGAAGTGGAGATCAAGAAAGAGCACCAAGTGTTGTTGGTCAATAAGACCACCAAATTCAAGAAGCAAGGCAAGTCTAAGAAAAAGGGAAACTTCAAGAAGGGCGGTAAGAAAGTTACCGCGCCGGCGAAGAAGACCAAGGCTGGGCCTAAGGCTGATACTGAGTGCTTTTACTGCAAGGGAGAGGGTCACTAGAAGCGGAATTTCCCAAAGTACTTGGCGGATTTGAAGAACGACAACATCAAGAAGAAAGGTATATCCGATATACATGTTATTGATGTGTATCTCACTAGTACTCGTAGTAGTGCCTGGGTATTTGATACTGGTTCGGTTGCTCATTTTTGTAACTCGAAACAGGTGCTGCTGAATAAACGGAAGCTAGCAAAGAACGAGGTGATGATGCGCATTGGAAATGGATCAAAGGTTGATGTGATCATGGTCGGCACGCTACCTCTTCATCTACCATCGGGATTAGTATTATACTTAAATAATTGTTATTTGGTGCATGCGTTGAGCATGAACATTATATCTAGATCATGTTTATTGCGAGACGGTTACTTGTTTAAGTCCGAGAATAATGGTTGTTCGATTTATATGCGTAATATGTTTTATGCACATGCACCTTTGATACATGGTCTATTCTTAATGAATCTCGATAGTGGAAATACACATATTAATAACATTGAAGCTAAACGTTTGAAATTGAGCGATAACTCGACCTATATGTGGCACTATCGTCTTGGTCATATTGGAGTGAAGCGTATGAAAAAACTCCATTCCGATGGACTTATTGAATCACTTGATTTCGAATCACTTGAAAGATGTGAAGCATGTCTGATGGGTAAAATGACTAAGACTCCATTTTATGGTATGATGGAGCGAGCTACGGACTTATTGGAAATCATACATACCGATGTGTGTGGCCCAATGAGTGTAGCATCGCGCGGTGGTTATCGTTATGTTCTTACCTTCACGGATGACTTGAGTAGATATGGGTATATCTATTTCATGAAACATAAGTCCGAAACTTTCGAGAAGTTTAAGGAATTTCAAAGTAAGGTAGAGAATCAACGTAACAAGAAGATTAAATTTCTACGTTCTGATCGTGGAGGTGAATATCTAAGTTACGAGTTTGGCGAGCATTTAAAGAAATGCGGAATACTTTCACAATTGACACCGTCGGGAACACCATAGCGCAATGGTGTGTCCGAACGTCGTAATCAAACTCTCTTAGATATGGTTCGTTCTATGATGTCACTTACAGATTTACCGCTATCGTTTTGGGGTTATGCATTAGAAACAACCGCATTCACTTTAAATAGGGCACCATCTAAATCCGTTGAAACGACACCGTATGAATTATGGTTTGGGAAGAAACCTAAATTGTCATTCCTTAAAGTTTGGGGTTGCGAAGCCTATGTAAAGAAGTTACAGCCGGACAAGCTTGAACCCAAAGTGGAAAAATGCGTCTTCCTAGGATACCCGAAGGAAACTATTGGGTATACCTTCTATCATAGATCCGAGGGCAAAAACTTTGTTGCCAAGAATGGATCCTTTCTAGAGAAGGAATTTCTCTCGAAAGAAGTGATTGGAAGGAAAGTAGAACTCGACGAGGTTGTTGAACCTTCTCTCGAACTTGCGAGTAGCGCAACACCGGAAGTAGTTCCTGTGGCGCCTACACCAATAAGAGAGAAAGTTAATGATGATGATCATTAAACTTCGGTTGAAGTTGCTACAGAACCTCGCAGGTCAACGAGAACTCGTACCACTCCTGATTGGTATGATCCCGTTATGAGTGTCATGTTAGTGGATAACACCGATGACCCTGTGACATATGAGGAATCGATGATGAGCCCAGATTCCAATAAATGGCAAGATGCCATGAAATCCGAGATTGTATCCATGTACGAAAACCAAGTATGGACTTTGGTGGACTTACCGGATGGCCGGAAGTTTGTCGAGAATAAATGGATTTTTAAGAAGAAAACAGATGCTGATGGTAATGTTACTGTCTATAAAGCTCGACTTGTCGCAAAAGGGTTTCGACAAATTCAAGGATTTGACTACGATGAGACTTTCTCACCAGTAGCAAAGCTGGAGTCCGTGAGGATTATGTTAGCAATCGCTGCATATTATGATTATGAGATATGGCAGATGGATGTCAAAACGGCGTTCCTCAATGGAGACATTGATGAAGAGTTGTATATGATGCAACCCAAAGGTTTTGTCGATCCTAAAGATGCTAACAAGGTATGCAAACTTCAAAGGTCCATATATGGACTGAAGCAAGCATCCCGAAGTTGGAATCAACGTTTTGATAAGGTAATCAAAAGCTTTGGTTTTATACAAACTTATGGAGAAGCTTGTATTTACAAGAAAGTGAGTGGGAGTTCTGTAGCATTCTTAATACTATATGTAGATGACATGTTATTGATTGGGAATGATGTAGACCTTCTTAATAGTGTCAAGGATTATTTGAATAATAGTTTTTCAATGAAAGATCTTGGTGAAGCAGCTTACATATTAGGCATAAAGATTTATAGAGATAGATCGAGACGCCTAATATCATTGTCACAAAGTACATATTTGGACAAAGTTCTAAAGAGGTTTGGAATGGAAGATAGCAAGAAAGGGTTCTTGCCCATGTTGCCCAATATGACCTTGAGTAAAACTCAAAGTACAGCAACGGCAGAAGATAGAGAAAGGATGAGTAAGACTCCCTATGCCTCAGCCATAGGATCTCTAATGTATGCCATGCTATGTACTAGACCCGATATTGCATATGTTGTTAGTTTGACTAGCAGATATCAAAGTGATCCAGGAGTGGATCATTGGACAACAGTCAAAAACATCCTTAAGTACTTGAGAAGAACTAAGGATATGGTTCTTTCTTATGGAGGTGATGAACAACTCGTTGTTAACGGTTACACCGATGCTAGTTGGAACACCGATCCGGATGATTCTAAATCTCAATCTGGATACGTATTTACTTTGAATGGTGCAGCAGATAGCTGGAGGAGTGCAAAGCAAAGCGTTGTGGCGAGATCTTCAACTGAATCGGAATACATAGCTGCTTCGGAGGCTTCACAAGAGGCAATATGGATGAATGAGTTCATTACAAAGCTCGGTGTGGTTCCAAGTGCGCTAGACCCAATGTCTATCTATTGTGATAACATGGACGCCATAGCCAATGCGCAAGAACCAAGGTCACATAAGAAGCTGAAGCACATCAAGCTACGTTTTCACGCTATTCAAGAGCATGTCCAAGATGGTGACATAAAGATTTGCAAAGTACACAAAGATCTGAATGTGGCGGATCCGTTGACTAAACCTCTCCCGAGGGCAAAACATGACCAGCACCAAACCGCCATGGGTGTTCGGTATATTACCATGTAATCTAGATTAGTTGACTCTAGTGTAAGTGGGAGACTGTTGGAGATATGCCCTAGAGGCAATAATAAATGTAGTTATTATTATATCTTTGTGTTTATGATAAATGTTTACATTCATGCTATAACAGTATTAACCGGAAACATTAATACTTGTGTGATTTGTAAACTAAAATAGAGTCTCTAGTAAAGCCTCTTTATAATACTAGCTTGTTGGTTAATAGATGATTGTGGTTTCCTGATCATGAACATTGAGATGTTGTTAACAACAAGATCATATCATTAGTAGAATGGTATGATGGACATACTCCTATAGATAAGCGTAGCATAAGGATCAAGTCATTTCAATAGTTCGTTTGTTATAAGCTTTCTGATACATAGTAACCTAATTCCTTCGACCATGAGATCATGCTAATCACCATCGCCGGAAGGATGCTTTGATGACGTCAAACACCATACCATAACTGGGTGGCTATAAAGATGGCATTGAGTGTTCGAAAAGTATGGGTTGAGGCACATGGATCAAGAGTGGGATTTGTCCATCCATATGATGGATAGATATACTCTAGGACCTCTCGGTGGAATGTCATCCAATTAGCTTGCAAGCATGTGACTGTCTCACAAGGGATCACATACCACGGGAATGAGAAAAGAGTACTTATCGGTAACGAGGTTGAACTAGGTATGCAGAGATACCGACGATCAAAACCTCGGATAAGTAAACTATCGTGAGACAAAGGGAAATTGGTATCGTATGTAAGTGGTTCATTCGATCACAAAGTAATCGTAGAAATATGTGGGAGCCATATGAATTTCCAGATTCCTATATTGGTTATTGATCGGAGAAGTATCTTGATCATGTCCGCATAATTCACGAACCGTAGGGAGACACACTTAAGGATTCTATGTTGTTTAGTAGATATGGAATGTTAATAGGGATACGGAATATTGTTCGGAGTCGTATGGGATCCGGGATATCACGAGGAGATCCAGAATGGTCCGGAGAATAAGATTCATATAAGGAAAGTCCTATTTCGGAGTTCGGGAAAGTTTCCGATGATATCATCGGAGAGGTTCTAGAAGGGTCTAGAAGGTTCACCGGTCTGAAAGGAGAATGGTCCATGAATGTGTCATGGGTAAGTGGAATGATTGGATCATGTCCAAGGTCACTTGGTGTTGGCATATGCAAGAGAGAAATAAATCTCTAAATTGAAAGTCAAACGGGAAGTTTGAAAAGTCAAACTGGAACAATGGTTTCCTAGTGGAAGAAGAAACAAGTCCTTCTCTCAATCCAACTTGGGTTTGGGTTTGGATTCAAACCCACCCCTCCCAAGGCTGCCCCTCCCTCTCATAAATAGAGGGGGAGGGCTGCCCCAAACAACACAAGTTTCGAGCCCTCTCCATGAGCCGCTGACCCACGTCGCCGCCGCTGCCCTCGCCGCCAGCGCTGCCGCTCGCCGCCGGTCCGTCGCCGCCGCCCTAGCCGCCGCCGAAACCTCCTCCACCTCCTGGATCTCTAAACCCTAGTTTTCTGGGAAACCCTAATCCACCATAACTCACATCCGGTTTAGGCGAAGCCCTGCGGGATCTTCCCTCTACTTCCGACACCACGCCGTCGTGCTGCCGGAATCGCGAGGGAGAACTACAACCTCTGCTGCCTGCTGGAACAAGGGAGAGGAAGGTCTTCATCGAGTACCGAACGTGTGACGGACTGCGGAAGCGCTGCCGGAACGCAGCGCCGGAAGGATCGTCTACGCGATATTGAGATCGGCAAGTGTACGACTACATCACCCACGAGAATCTGCTCTCGTTAACCGCTTTGAAATCTTCGAGGGTGAGTTCTTCTATCGACTCGTTGCTACAATCTAGTAGATAGATCTTGGCTTGTTTGTGTGCATGCGGTAGAAATTTTTTGTTTTCCTTGCTACGAACCCCTACATTATGAAATTGCTGCAGCTTCTTTAGTTCAAATGTTGGAGGGTAGGTTTTTTAACCTTAACCCCATGATGCAAATAATGTTTCTTAAGACTAAAGAAATTGAGGATACTGAAAAGAGAGATTTTATTCTAGAAACTTTGCTAAAGGAGTTCAATGATGTTGCTAAGGAAGATAAAAAGGTCTTTGATCGTTTTAATATGCTAGGATCATGTGTAGATGTTATGGGTACTTTAGGAAAGTTGGATAAAACCAAACCCAATGGAGAGGAAATTAAAATACCCATACCTTTTAAACTTGTAGGAATGCATGAAGCCTTAGAAAAGAATTTTGTTTGGATTGTTCCTGAAAATCCATTTGATGAAAGTAGTGAACCCAAGAGAGTTGAGAAAGGATCCTCTAGAACACATTTGGATGAGATACCTTTCCTGGTTGAAATAATTTCGAGTATTGATCTTAATGCTTCTTCATTTGAAAATATTTGATTCTTCCTTCTTGTGCCTAACTTAAAGGTGTAAAAGAAAAGTACTTCTTGGGAGATAACCCAATAGTTTTCTTGAGTCTTGGAAGTTATTAATTCTATAATAACCTCTCCTTATCCTTTTAATTTGATTTTTGTGCCAAGATAACCTCTAATGAGAATGAAGTAAGATTTGGGGAAGCTGATGTCCCGAAACAGATTTTTTTACTTCACTGTAAAAATTCATGAAAAATCTCTGTATGTCGGCTTGAGCTGTAATTTTCTGAATAAGTCCCCCAGGTTGGTATCTAACTTTCGTTAGTTCAGCACTTTTTGATTTGAGCAATAGAAGGTCTTCGAAAAAATCGGTTTTGGTCTGTTTTGATAGATTTCTGCCATTATTTGCATTTGCCTCTTTATTGATTTATTTTTGAGTTTCCTTTGGTAAATTGAGATTTTTGAAGGAATTGCTATAGTATCTTGTGTTTTTAATGAAAGTTTTGTTGTTTTGAAAGTAAACCCCAAAGTTTTATTACTTTTGAATGCACTAATGTTGCTAATGAAGATTGTGTGAAATTTTGTATAAAAGAAATTTTCAAGTGTAGGGGAAGAATGATGTAATGAGATGAAGAATGGAAAAAAAACTCAAACTTGGGGATGCCACCCCATGTCACCCCAAGAAATATTCAAGATGTACAAGCGTCAAAGCTTAGGGATGCCTTGGCAAGGCATCCCCTTCTTCATCAATAAAAATCTCAGGTCTCTTTCTAGACACTTTGTTTTTATTGTTTCATGCATAGTTTTGTTGTTCTTGGAGTGTCTTAGTTTTTGTTTTTGGTTTTCGTTTGCTTAGTTTTCTTGAATAAAGTAGTTGTACCCCCGCTTTCACTGTGATGTTTCAAATAAGTTGATTGGTGTTGGAAAAGAGTAGAAAGTTTTATGCTTATAGTGATACAAAAGGGGGCTTGTTTTGACTGTGACTTAGGCTTTATCATGTCATACTAGATGTTGTTTTGACCTTATGATTAGTGATTATTGTTGTAGCATGACTTGTTTCAAACAATTGAGATTGCTTAATGTGCCTTGAAAGAATCATGTGTTGTTTTAGCATACAAAATCATAATATTGTGGTATTCTTCTTTGATGCTTTGTTTGGGTCGACTTGGCACATAATCACACCATGTTATGACTATGAACCAGTCACCTTAGCCTCTATGATAATTTAGTTTTTGACTTTTGATACCACTTTATTCTTTGATTGATAATGTTTTGTTGCTCTGCATGATTATGACCATTATTGCTCTCTTAGTTGGTCACTCCCAGTCTTTTGCTATTCTCCACTTGTATTGAGTAAGCTCTACTCATGCATCCAACTCCGAGGAAACCAAGTTATTCTAAAGTGTCTACTATAAATTCCTATGCATGGTGTGTTACACCATTCCAAGTATATTCTTGTTTTATCTATCTTCCAAATTAAACTTGTTATGTGAAAATTAGTGATTAAATATCTCACAAACTTGATGGCACTCTTTATTTTTCTTGCCCCTAATAAACTTGAACCATTGTGTCATCTATGTCGTATATGCTTGCACTTATAAGTTGGGAATTAGCAGAACCGTGCTGTCACGGGGAACGCTTTCAACACCTATAAATATCTACCTAGTTGATATCATGCTATTTTGTTTATGGATGTCGATGGTGTGAAATAAAAGGGGAGCTTGTAAGTCCATGAAGTTATGTATATGTGTTAGAGAAACGCCTGGGCCGATAGCCTAAGCCATGGCTAATCATGGTGGAAACTTGCAGCATCACCATACTGAGCAATCTATGAAGCATTCTTCTTATAAAAAAGAGAGAGGAAAAAAGAGAAGAGAAAAAGGAGGAATAAAGAGAAAAAAGCACCATTTTCCTATGGTAAGTAAGAAGATTACTGATATGCTCATTGTGTGTTGCTTTGTCATTTTGATATGGGATAGCTCCTGTGTCATGGGGCAAGGGGTATCCCGTTGGCGGTTATCTATGATACACATATACTTACAATGACAAGAACTTAGAGGTAACTAAAGTTGAGTAACATGAGGAACGTCCCTCGTACTCAAGGGACATGAGATTGCCAACTTATACTTTGTCAAGCATATACTCCATACTTTGTTCACTTTAACCTTAATCACTTCGAGATGCTTATGATAGGGGCAATGAGAGATGAAAGCTAACAAGTACCATAATTTTGGGAAGCTCTTTATGAAACTTGAAATACCTGCATCCCTTTGAAGGGCCTTTCTTCCACTTTTATATTGAGTCTCCACCTTCTACCCTTAGGAACCAATTAAGAGAGCATAGTTGTCATTCTTAGTTCTATGTGCATTGTCCCAAAACTTATTGATTGATTCATAATGTTGATATTGCTTGTTCTTGAACTATTTGTATCCAGTCACCCTTATGAACTTTGAAGGTGTCCTATGCATTTATGTTTTGTTACTCCATGAGGGACAAGCTGAATGCCACTATGCTATGTTTTCTATATGTGAAACAAACAAACGTCTTTCAATGCATTGTTATTCATGATCTTTGTTTGTATCCTTTCATGTTGCAACATAGTTACTATGTCCTATTGTTAGAACTTCATATTTCATGTTCATGTTTAGAGTACTTTGATCCCAGCTTTCAATGCTTGCAAATAGTTTGATCAAGATTGTGATGGTGCATGTCACCTCAAAAATTATTCTTTTTATCACTTACCTACTCGAGGACGAACAGGAGTTAAGCTTGGGGATGCTTTATACGTCGTAAACGTATCTATAATTTTTTATGTTCCATGCTTGTTTAGTATCCACTTGGCTACGCTTTGTCTACACTTTGAGGTATTTTTATACATTTTCTGGGACTAACCTATTAACAAGATGCCGCAGTGCCAATTGCCTGTTTTCTGCTATTTTGGTTTCAGAAAAGCTAGTAAGGAAATATTCTCGGAATTGTATGGGACAAAAGCCAAAGTTAATATTTTTACCGAGGAGAACACGGAGTCCAGAGGAGAGACGGAGGGGAGCCACAGGGCGACCACACCCTCCCAGGCACGGGCCCACCCTAGGCCGCGCCTGGGTAGGGTGTGGGCCCGCTGGACGCCCTCCTGCCTCACCTCTTCGCCTATATAAGCCCCAGATGCCAAAACCCTAAGCACCTGATCAGATCTCCACGAAACAGCCTATTGCCGCTCCACCATCGTCCCTAAATCGAGGAGGATCTGAAGCTCTTCCCGGCACCCTGCCGGAGGGGAGAGATCATCCCAAAGGCCTTGTTCATCACCATGCCAGCCTCCAGTATGATGCGTGAGTAGTTCACCCTTGGACTATGGGTTCATACAGTAGCTAGATGGTTGTTTCTCCTCCTTTGTGCTATCATGTTTAGATCTTGTGAGCTCTGTTCATGATCAAGATCATCTATTTGTAATCATACATTTTGTGTTTGCGGGGATACGATGGATATTGAGATTGCTATATCAGATTGATTATTGATTCTATCATGTCTTATTGATTATTGATTCTATCATGTTTCTATTGTTTGACATCTTGCATGCTCTCTGTTTCTAGTAGCGATCTTGGCCAAGTAGATGCTAGTGACTCCAAGAGGGAGTATTTATGCTCGATAGTGGGTTCATGCCTCTATTGAATATGGGGAAGTGACTTAAATCTCTAAGGTTATAGATGTGCTGTTGCTACTAGGGAGAAAACAACAATCTCTTGTTCATGGAACAATTGTATTGTTTACTTTACACACATTGCTTAATGCAGTTATCCGTTGCTTGCAACTTAATACTGGAGGGGGTTCGGATGATAACCTGAAGGTGGATTACTAGTCATAGATGCAGTTAGATGGCGGTCTATGTATATTGTTTAATGCCCAATCAAATCTTATAGGAATCATGATGTCTAGTATTTGCATTGTTATGCCTTGCTCGGTCCTGTCAATTGCCCCGCTGTAATTTGTTCACCCATCATGTTTGGTTATCTTTCTTAAGGAGAGCACCTCTAGTGAACTATGGACCTCAGTCCAATCTTTACCATTGATACATCATATACTGTTACCGTTTACTCTCTACAAGCAACCATTACCTTCCACATTATACGTTTAATCCTTTGTTTTCAGCAAACAAGTGAGATTGACAACCTCACTGTAAGTTGGGGCAAAGCCTTGAGTTTGTGTTGTGCAGGATTCCAAGTTGCTAGCAACACCTTGGAGTTGTTTCCTTCCTCCTACTGGTTCGATAACCTTGGTTTCATAACTAAGGGAAAACTTACTGCTGTGCTCATCAGACCTTCCTCTTGGGGTCTCCCAACGAAGCTCTACAGTGATCTGAGCTCATCAAGACACCCGGCCGTAGTATTGCAATATTATCCAGTCACAAAGTTAAACATTGGAATATCTAGCAAAGCGTAGTAACTCAGTAATTCGACCGTGAGATCATATTTAATCACTATCTCTCACGGACACTTTGATCACATCAACCGTCACGACCGTAACAGGGTGACCATAAAGGTGTGTATTGGGTATTCCAAAGGAATAGGTTGAGGCGTATGTATCAAGATCAGGATTTGTCCATACCAGTCATGATAGATACCCTGGGCCCACTCGATGATATTATCATCAAGTCTGCAAACATGTTACTAGGTCATGGAGATGTAATATTATTGGAACGAGTTTATGTGTTTGTCAATAACAAGATCAAACTAGGTATGTTGATACCTGAAATTTCCAACTTTGGTCGACTAGAGGAGGGGTGAATAGGAGACTACCAATTTTTATCTTGTTAATCAAATTTAGGCTTGGCAGGAAGTAAAGTTCTCTAGATATACAACTAGACGAGTAACCTATATGGTTGAGAACCAACAACAAGCACTAGAACAGTAAAGGACAAGTAGTAAAGGAGAGGACCGAGTAAACCGGAGAGGAGACACGGAGATGTAATTCCCATAGTTCACTTCCAAGGAAGCTACATCTATGTTGGAGAGGTGTCGGGGCCACACTAGGTCATCCGAGCGCCACAAAGGCCTCACCTTCTTCTCCGGTGAGCACCACCAAAAAGGTGGCCTCACAATCCATTAACTGTTGACCTTGAAGGCGCCAACCAAAACCTTTACAACAAGGTTGAGGGGGAATCTCCACAACTCAATTTGAAGCCCTCAACGAGACCACGGAGGTTCAAAACACATGCCCTTAGCTCTGAGGATGTCCTACACCGTCTAGGGTTCCAAGAACCCAAGAGCAACAAGATCCACAAAGGATAGGTGGGGGGAATCAAGTCTTATTTTGTGGAAGTGTAGATCTAGATCACCTCTCCCACTCCTAAAAATATCAAGAGGTTGGAGTGGCTAGGGAGAGTGATCTAGGGAGATGAAGCTCTGGTATTAATGGAGGAGATAGATAATTGAAGAGTTAGGTGGGAGGAAGAAGAAGGGCGCCTTAAATAGGCCCCCTTCAAAAGGAGCCATTTGGTTGTTGAAAGTACAAAGGAAGTCGCCTAGAGGAGGGGTGAATAGGCGTTTTAAAATATTACGGTTTAGGCTCAAGTAAATGCGGAATAAAACTAATGTTTAATTTATTGAGCACAAAACCTAGCCACTAAGTTCACCTAAGTGCACCAACAACCTATGCTAAGCAATACAGGCAACAAGGTGATAGCAAGATATAAATACTTCAAGCACGATGGCTATCACAATGTAAAGTGCATAAGTAAAGGGCTCGGTTGAGAGATAACCGATGGACGCGGAGACGAAGATTTGTTTCCCGAAGTTCACTTCCAAAGAAGCTACGTCTCCGTTGGAGAGGTGCGATGGCGCAATGCTCTCCGAACGCCACAAATGGCTCACCTCGAGGTGTGGTAGCTCGATGCTCACCCAACGCCACACAAGGCCTCACCCCGGATGCGGAAGCACGCAACTCACCAACGCCACAAAAGGCTCACCCTATTCTCCCGAGTGCGCACCACAAAAGGCGGGCACTCACTCCACTATGGGACGCTTGAGGGCGGTCACCGAACCCGTACAAGATTGGGGCTAACTCCACAACTCAATTGGAGGCTCCCAACAACAAATCCACAAAAGGCTACAAATGCCACAAAAGGCCAACAAAGCCACAAAAGGCTACAAGACCACAAAAGGTCAACAATCCAACCACACAACCGTCTACGGTTCCAAGGAACCCAAGAGAAACAAGCTCACAAGCTTGAACTCGCCGAATCTGCGAGGAGAACTCAAACCTATGCACCAAATGCAAGGGCAAGTCCTTCTCTCCCAAATTCCAACAAAGCTACCAAAGCTATTGGGGGAATAAGGGAGGAAGAACACAAGAGGAGAATACAAAACTCTCCAAGATCTAGATCCCAATGATTCCTTCACAAAGAAGGGATTTGGCTTGGGGGGATTATAGATCTAGATCTCCTCTCTCAAATCCCTCAAAAAGATGCAAGAATCATAGGAAGGGAGAGGGAAAGCTTCTTCAAGGTTAGCAATGGAGGAGAGAGAGAAAGCCAAGAACCAAGAAGAAAAGCTAGTGGCCACGAAGGGGAAGAGGAGCCCCTTTTAAAGGGCTCCCAGATCTGCCCGTTATGGGCATTCGCGACTCCTGGCCGGAACTTCCGGTGGGAGTCCGGAACTTCCGATGGCACACAGCCAACGGTCGAAAATTGCGGAGCGAGAAACTGAAAAAGAGAATCCTGGTCAGAACTTCCGCCGGTTCAACGGAACTTCCGGTGGGAGCAAAACTTCTGGTGAAAGTTCCGACAGAAGTTCCGTCAAATAGACACAACGAAAACAGAAGGTTACTGAACGTGAGCGGAACAAGAGCCAGAAATTCAACAGGAACTTTTGGCCTGAGCGGAACTTCCGGTCACTGGCCAAAACTTCCGGTGAGAGCGAAACTTCCGGTGGAAATTCCGACTGAAGTTCCGTCAAATAGCACATCCAAAATAGAAGGTTACTGAGCGTGAGCGGAAGAAGACCCCGGAACTTCCACCGGAACTTTCGGCGGCAAAAATGCCCTAGCGGAACTTCCGATGGGAAGCCGGAACTTCCGGTCAGGGAAATTCCAGAAACCAGAAAACCAGAAACGCAATAACTTTTGCATCCGAACTCCAAACGGGATGAAACCAATTTTGTTGGAAAGATAACGACGAATAGAATCCAACAAAATCCGGAATATATTGGGTATCACCTTGGGTATCACCTTGGGAGAAAATACCTTGGGTATCACCTTGGGAGAATCCAACAAAAACCGCAACAAAGATAACAATGAAATATTGGGTATCACCTTGGGAGAAAATACCATGAATATATATGAGAAGTATCCCCCAAGGTGTGGAGCCGGAAAACTCGCAAGATCAAAAACCGCAATAAGATATGCAAGTGAAATCCTTATTTGATGAACTAGAGCTTGTTATGATGATGACCACAAGCTCTAGATCCTCTCATGGACAAGAACCAAATAACAACCAAGAAAGATGATGCTATGAATGCAAAGGTTTTAGCTCGCTCCGAACGATGCAAATGAGACACCCGCTTGAGAGCCCCTCTTGATAGAACGGCTATCTATCCTAAACCCGGTCTCCCAACTAACAACACGAGACCGGCAAAAGAGAAGCCCTATCAACATACCTTTGCCTTGAGCATCCCACTTGAACTTGATGTAGACCGTCTTGTTCTTCTATAGTGGGAACACCTTTCTTGTTTGCTCTTGCTCGCTCTTGCTTGATGAAGACTTGCAAATTGCTCCCCCATACTCCATGGGGAAACCTCTCCTTGAACTTTTTGTCTTCATCACTCCATGAACACGAGGATGGCAAGATTCAAGGATGAGATCTTCTAGAGATGGCGCATGCAACTCATTGCACATGCCTTGATCAACCTTCAAGCTCCTTCTTACTTCATGATTCCAAAGGGAACAAAGCCCTTGGACATTTCTTCATCTTCCAACCTTGAGACCAACACATGGCCCAAGCGATGCCAATGGACAAACCTATAAGTGAAACTCAATTTACACATTAGTCCATAGAGATTGTCATTAATTACCAAAACTACACATGGGGGCATACATGCCCTTTCAGTTGTTTCATGACTCCACCGGATTTTCTGCTCAGCGTACCTCCAATGGCTCGAAAGCTATCGGTGGACACTCCAAAGTACGACCGAAATTTCCGGTCAGCTTTACCGGAATTTCCGGAGCAAGTTTCGGTGCAAGTTCCGTCAAATAGGACACTTCCATACAGAAGTATACTGAACGTGAGTGGAACTTGGAGTGGAACTAGGAGCGGAACTTTCTGGGTCGTGAACCACCTGACTGAAACTTTCGAAGGCTGGGTAGAAGTATCGCTCAAGAACTCAGCGGGAGAAGCTAGGGTAGTTCCGATCGCAGAATCCGGTCAGGCTTGACCAGGTCTGCTGACCGGAACTACCGGAGTTGAACGTGGGCGGAACTTCTGCCTGAAGTTGGGCCAGAAATTCTGTCGTACCCAGTACCACAGAGACCCCTGATTAGAACTTCCGGCGCTTGGTCGGAACTCCCGGTCAGGACAGAAACAGAACTAACAACTCCAAGGATCACTCACTCGCTGGAAAATAGGATGGCTATGGCGGTGCAAGTATGGTTTGTGCATGAACAAGTGAGTCCCCACAACCATCCGAGGTGGACCCCCTCTTGATAGTACGGTGACCTAAAGAAAAAATAAAGATAAAGGCAAAACAAAGGCCACCGTCTTCTCGAGATCCCAAGAGAGGTGTCCATGAACTTCATAGAAATCAAGTATCCTGAAACTCAAACACACAATTAAACCACATGTGGGATTGTAATCAACACCAAAATACTTAGGGAAAACAAGGTTCTTTCAATACCGGAGATCAGGTCTTGGACAAACCAGGTATCATAGAGAAAAGGGAATGAGACTTGAAGTTCAAGGTTCAAGCGATCAAGTTATTCGTGGTATGCATGGGGGACATCATGAGTTTTCAGACACCATTGTTGGTCATTGATCAGAGAGTGTCTCGATCATGTCTATCTATTCCTGAACCGCAGGGTGTCACGCTTAGGGGTAGATGATGCTTAGGGATTGATCCGAGATCATAGAGAGAACTTCATAATTGTTCCAGGGTAATACCAAAATGTTTCCGGGGATATCCTATGATGATCGGAGGGGTCCAAATGTGTTTCATAGTGATAGGTATTAAATAATATGTATTTAATATTAATTAAATGAATTAATATTAAAATGTATTTTTAAAATTAATTTAATGGGGCATCCCACCTAAATCGTCCTTCGAAGAGGCTCAAGAGGAGGCCGCACGCCCCAAGGAGGGACAAGGGAGGCCGGCGGCCACTAGTGGGATTCTCCCACGCAGGGCCCATGTGGGAGGGGCTGTACGGCTATGGTATTAGTCCCACCCAGCCTCCTGCCATGTGGTGGCACCCCTCCTCCACCTGTATAAAGAGGGGCACCCCTTCTCCCTCAATCAACCCATTGCCTTTTGCCTATTTCTCTCTCCCCCTCTCTCTCCATCATGTGTGGTTCCCAAGATTGGAACTGCATATAGGGATAGAGGTTTCTCCACCATACGCACGCCGTCGTGCTGCTGGACTCACGGTTCGGATCAGTCCTCTTCTGCTGCTTTGATAGACCGGAACCCGGGAGACGTGTATACACCGTATGTGTGTAAAGCCACAAGGACCGCCACTTGTGGTGCTAGTCGCTTGGAGCTTGGATATTGGACGTCTACACTACCTTGAGGTCGTCTACATCGTACGACTACGTCATCCATGTTTCTCGTGCAACGTTAACCGCTTTAAGTCTTCAAGGATATGAACACCGAATCCCTCTCGTTGCGTTACATCTGCATAAATAGATATTGGCTATGGTGTTCTGGTCATTAGGATTTTTTTTGTTTTCTGCCACGGAACCCCTTCAAGAACATCAATTGATTTGGAGGCACCTGCCTCGTGTTTGCACTAAAAAGTTTCCCCTGGAAGCTACAAATATTGGATCTACCAATGATGAGCATCCATCCCCACATTAGCTCCTACTATGCTTCTAACATATTGGGTCGAACAATGTTGTGTATGTGCTTGCAAGTGTACTCTCTGATGGCATCCCTCAAAACTACAAAATGTTGCAATAATTTCCCGACATGTAAATTGTGGTCATGGATAAATAAGTCCATGAAATATTTTAATGTAGAAGCTCAAGTAACTCATCTTCAGATGGTAGTTGATCTTATGTATTGCTCTTTCCCTTTTGGATAGCATTTACATGATCATCCACATATTCCTAATACAAGTAATCATATCCATCCTCTTTGGCATAATCATTTGTGTGTGTCTATCTAACACAATTTGAACCCTCTAATCATTATTATCTTATTTATCATAATCATTTTATAAGCTTAGTTTAAACCTTCCTGGTGCATGAACATCAACAATATTGTATTCCTCTTGCATGCTTCATCATTGATCAAAATGTTATTGTTGTCAACATAGGTGATCTTCTTAGGAATTACAATAGTAGGATATTGTGTCACTGTATTAGTAACTACATCATCCTAGTTGGCCCATTAATGGTTTAATGATGATAGATCACCATCAGATACCTATGGCCTTATACAACCTTAAACACAGTGCTTAGTGTGTCCTTGTAGTTAGTTATCGACGGAAGTCTATCCTAATTTATTTGCATCTTCATGTAGTAACCATGTACACTAATTCTCTCTGCCTTCTCAGACCCTAAAACTGAAATGAATTCATTTATGCCCGAAAGGTTACCATATCACGGTCATCAAAGCAAAATTTTATACCATATACATGTAATATTACATCCAAAACCAATAAAAATCCTCCATATATCGCCCACACTAGACATATCACTGCCTTTAGCTATACACTTAATAAAGACAAATCAGAAGCCACAACTTTTAGACCTTTCATGCGGCTACAAAACTCTAAAGCTAGCATGCACCTAAGTCTTTAAAATTCACTATCCACCAATACAAACATAATGACACATCCAAAATTATGAAAGATCCTGTGGAAGGCCACCCAGATCATGAGATCAAGAGCATAATTGATATCACCATAAATGAAAATGGAGTCTCTCATAAGGAAAATGGAGTATCTCCTTCTGAGCGATAAATGGGCACCATCCCCTTCACAAAATATGATCCAAAAAATGACGTACTCGCCCTATCTAGTTACACATTTATGTTCGTGGGTGGAATCAGGTGAAATTATTTAAGGGATCGATAAACTCGTGATGATGTACTCGCCCTTCACAAAAGATCGATAAACTCGTGATGGATTCTTTGTCTCTTTTCGCCCCTTGAGCTGTCTGAGGAACATAGGAGGTGCATGTGACTAGTTGAATGGGGTGAGGAGCTGAATATAAAATTACCATAGGATCTGAAGGATATGCGCTCTGTACACTCAACCTAGGCGCAGTAGTGGCATCGATACAATTAAACATCATCGGATTATGACGGTGAAACGAGGTTGTGACTATGTAGAGACCACTTTAGCAAAACTAGGGACCGCAATGGAGCATTTTCTGACTAGATGGACAATTTTATACATGGTACGCGATGGTAAGTACTATGTATAATTTTCCTCCAATACTGATCTACCGATTAAAGGGCCACTTATGGCAGGTTTTTAAAACGAATTCCATAACTTTTACAAGAAAATTGGAGTTTACAAGAGTAGTACACTGTCATTGCCATCACGAATAAAAACTAATTTCTGTTGCACAAGTGAACAAAACACCCAGTCTTCGTTGCATAGGTAGATGAAAATATTTCTAAAAAGTGGGATGAAATGGAAAGTCGCCTAAACCCAGTCCCGGGCTCCCCAACCAACCATAGGACCCAATGAAAAATTGGGTCTCCCAAAACAAAGAAAGGTGGTACATTCTGATTTCTTCCCGTAACAATAGCTCCAAGAGAAGTAGCCGGCTTGACCTCTTTCTTCTATCTCTCAACTTCTCTCTCTTCTCACTAAATAGGCGTAGAGGTCCTGCAAATTTAGGCCAAAAGCATTCCCCCAATCCTAAGTTGAGAGCTAGGGGGAGGATGAGGCATGTGGGAACCCTGATCTGGTGATGGGATAACTTGTAGAGGCGTGCTTCAGTAGAGAAATGGCGGGCATGGTGGTATGTGGTGGCGTTCTCTGATGATGCAACACTCTGCACCTATTTAGTGCTCTCGTAACTCACAACACACTTATATTGTGCGCTAACCTTCGATAATCCACCCCATAATATGTTCATTCACCCGAAGATATGGATCTCTTTACTTCACAACTTTGTGTCCTCGGGGTGATAGTACACAATGCAAATATAGCACATACAAAAAATTAGAACTATGACTTCTAACCGAGTGAAATTGTAATGCCAATTACGTTGATATGACATGCAGAAATAACCTTATTATTGGTGACAAAGTGTTAATAGGAAACATATGATGGCACACATCGATATATGTTAGTTCAACCTCTAGGTTTCTTTCCAGAAGTCTTTCTTTGGGAAATACCTACCCAACTTGGTGAGACCGCTTTTTATAGTAATGGTTGGCTTAATGACTCAATGGTGGAGTAGAACGAGCTAGGTATATTTAAGGGATTTGATCTACTAGTAGAAATAAAGAATGCTCAGTCAAAAGGTAGAAGAATGCCATTGCCACCACACACTTAAAAATTTATTATGGTATGTTTTTATATTCACTGAATAATATGACTACGAAATTTCCTAAAATGAATAATAGTAAAAAAAAATCTTATGTACTAACGTATGCTTACCATGACATAAGAAGCACATACCGAAAAGGATAATAGTTACACAAGAATTAGCGAATTTTACTATGGCTTTTGTGGCATCTGAACTTAGGTGCCGTGTGATTAATTACTCGAAGCACTTTGAATTAAGGAGCACAATAAACTTTGGATACGGGTCTTACTCCCTCCGTCCCGGTTTAAAGGACACAATTTGCAAACCATGCAATCCTAAAATACTTAGACACAAAAACATTTAATCTCTGTAATTACTCCTGTGTGAAAGCAATAAAATGCTTGCATGCACATGTGTGAACAAATATAAACACTTTCCTAACTCTTTTTCTTCTTATGCATGTTCTACTTTATACTATTAAATGGACCAATTAGATGACACCTAGAGCTTAGAGAATTACAAATTGTGTCCTTTAAACCGGGACGGAGGGAGTATTATGTTTCCACACATGGATAGTGTTTTTGCAAAGCGGAAACGCAATAAATGCTGGGCGCCTTTGTTTACACTCACATGCTCACGACGTGGACCGTCTATCGAAGAAAGAACGGCTTGGATGCCATTCGGCTACCTGCCAACGCTTATATAAGGGCCACACCGGGAAGGCAAACCCTACAAGGACCCGCAGAATCCGGAGCTCGAAGACGCCGCCGCCGACCCTCTCCGTACTCCTCGCGCCCTCGCCCCCGCCCACGCGTTCCTGCCATGGTAAGAGGCGATCCCCGTTCCTTTCACCCCTGCTGCTTCGTACCCCCCCCCCCCCCCCCCCCAATGCAGGTCTGACCCTCCCTCTTCATCTTCATGTCGCCGCAGACTGTCAAGCGCCGAAACCATGGCCGCAACAAGCATGGCCGCGGCCACGTCAAGATCGTCCGCTGCGACAAGTGCTCCATGCGCGTCCCAAAGGTGAGTTGGATGATGTATCCTTGTCCAAAGCCGTCTCTTTGTGCGCGACTCGCCTTTCAGTTTGTTGATTATGCATGGTGAGGTTTCTGGTGGTGCCGTGCAGGATAAGGCGATCAAGAGGTACCAGGTGCAGAACGTCGTGGAACTTGCAGCCATCAGGGATCTCAAGGAAGCGTGCGTAATTGATGGTGCGATTCGCCTTCCTCCTTCGATTTTTCATTTAGGGTTCTTAGCTGCTGCTGGATCAGTGATCGCCGACCACGCTGTAGTTACTTGGAAATTCCATTTCGCCCCTGTTATTTGATCTTGATCCTCTCTCGAGTCTTGAGAGAGTTCAAAGGTTCCATCTTTTGATGTGTCTGTGGCATAACTAGCAAGTGTTTCGTTGCAGGTTACACTCTGCCCAAGCTCTACAACAAGGTGCACTGGTGTGTGGGCTGCGCCATCCGTCTGCACCAAATCCGTGTGCGCTCCCGTGTGGACAGGAAGAACCGCGCGCCGCCGCGATACTTCCGCCCCAGGGTATGTGCTTTCGTTGATTTGTATGCAGTGAATCCTTCGTGTTTCCCAACAGCGTTCATGGATCGGTGTTGCGCTCCTGATTATTCCTATGTGTTAGATACACTGATGAAACAAGCAGTCGGTTGGTAGATTTAGTCCTGATATCTCTTTTGAATTCTGAAAATCAGTGTTGATTTCTACTACTCCCTCCGGTCCATATTACTTGTCATTGAAATGGATGTATCTAGACATGTTTTAGTGCTAGATACATCTACTTTAACGACAAGTATTATGGATCGGAGGGAGTATCTGGTAATGCTGCTGTACGCCTGTACCATATGACTGATGCTCTGAAGTTCCATTTTGCAGGAGGAAAGACCTGCTGGGCAAGCTCCTCGTCCTGGTGGTGTCCAGGGGGGTCCTGGTGGTGTCCATGGGGGTGCCGGCGGTGCTGGTGGGGGTGCCGGCAGTGCTGGCGGTGGATTTGGCACCGGTGCTCCAGCTCCCAACATCGCCGGTGCCTGAGTTCGCTTGCTCAAGTTCTCTGCTTCTTGACCAGTTTTGCTCTTGCCGCGTATAACTATCTAGCATGCATGGTTCCAGTAGGTAGCTGGCCAGGCTAATGTTATGTATGATCTACTCCCTCCGTTTCAAAATATAAGATGTTTTAGATTTGTGAAGCAAATGTATCTAGACTTGTTTTAGTGTATAGGTCGAAACCAAACCTATACACTAAAACAAGTCTAGATACATTTGCTTCACAAATCTAAAACATCTTATATTTTGAAACGGAGGGAGTAGTACTTTGTTTTGAGCATCCGATATATCGTGGACAAGGCTATGCCTATGTATGTTATTGTTCAGCAGGCACCGCTTGTTGTGCTCCTGCTTTTTATCTGGTTATTACTCGCTGTTTCGTATGGTTTTTTGCTCTAAGTTGTTCTAGTTGCCTTGCATTGCAAGATCTGGGCTGATTCTAGTCGTGTGGTGAATTAAAATGGAATATTCATGCATTGTTTTAGCCTCAAATTGTTTCAGTCACCGTGCTAATTGTGTTTGTTTATCACCATGCATGGAGGGGTTTTCCTTCTTTTGTTTCCATCAAACATTCCAAAGTTGGGAAGATGAACACATGTGGAACTATGGAATGGATCGAAAAAACTTCATTCTGTGAATGTTGATGAAACCTGGGGCGTGCATCTAACCTTCATTCTGAATTTTGATGAAACTGTTGGGGCTGGCCTTGGCGACACACGCCGAAACCAGCCCTCCGGCGACAAACGCCGCTGCCCTCTCTCTCACGCACAAACTGAGGTAGAAGAGGACCTAATGGAGACAGTAGGATTTTTCCCGGCCGGCGCACGAACGCCGCCGTGGGCGCACCAACACCCTAGTCTTTTTTCCTTTTCTGCTCGTCCCACACACGGCCATGCACTCTAGCCCCTTATATAGGCAGGACCTATGTATAAGCCACTAACACCACCTACACTCACGCACGCACACAGGCAACTACCTGATCCTGCCACTAACTCACGACCTACATGCACACACACCACACCAGCCATCCACACATGACCCGGCCAAACGCATCGGCCTGCATGGGCTAGCTAACAAACTCCACTAAGCTAGCTAACAACTTGGTCATGGACCTGTGCCGCTCACGAGCACGCACACACGCGCGCACCTGATCGTGGTTTACTCCAACAGAAACCTGGGGCGTGCATCTATACAAATATATAGGCAGAGAGGACAGCCGAAGCTATCTTGATGGGATGTATATAGAGCTCAGCGAACAAAGACAGGAGAGCCTGTGATGGGGCGAAATCTTCAGTCTAACCGATGTCTACGGCGCATTTCTTCCAGTATCAACTTCAAGTCTTGTTTAATGTTGTCTAGTTTCTGACCAAAAGAAAGAAATTGCGTCGTCTTGTTTCTGAAAACAACAAATACTCAGCCTTCCTCCGATGTGGTCGTCGGTCGTCAATCGTCATGGTGTCCCCGCTTTCTCACCAGTTCTTCCCCATACGATTCTAAAACGCCGATTGGCGCTACCTCGGGCGTGGGCAGGGGAATCGGGGCCGGCGAGGTGCTTGCCGCCGTCGAGGCCGCGGAGACGGTGTTCGGGGATTAGAGCTGGGAACGTTCTTCCGGAGGAGGGATCGGGGGGTGGTCGGGGAGGAGCTACCTGTGCTTGCGCTGTCAGGTGAGCTCCGAGCCTCTGACCTGGATCGGTTGCTGGAGCTGGAGGCGGCCCTGCCTAGCTCGACGTACCAAGCGTTCAGGTGATTCATGCTACCACCTTGTAGTAAGTTTTGTCTCCTTGTTGCCTCCTCTCTCGCCATTTGTAGCTACCCCTCTGTATACACTATTCGGTGTGCATTGCAGATAAGCTAGCAAGCTGGAACTGAATCCCATTTTTCTGCAACACTCACTCATGGCAAGAACATCAATGCCTGATGGGCATGCAGGCCCAACTAGCTAGCTAGTTGGTGCTCCAAGAAGTTTGATAATCGTAAAAGGAGAATAAAAAAGGACCGGTAAGAGCTTGAAAAGCAGCGGGAAACAACTCTTTACCGAGGTGCTTCAGATTCAGAGAGAGAGAGAGTGCTGGTGAGGCAGCTGGCTGACCTGTTACGTAAGGAAGAGATCATGGAGCGCGTTTGTTAGCACAGCCCCTGCCGCCGAGTACTTTCCGACGATACTGACGAGGAAATTCCGACGAGACGACACACATGTATCCGATAACTTCCGCCGAGATACACGTAATACTAGCATTGATCGATTCTTTTGATCAAACTAGTATACTCACGCACGCACACGCAAAACAACTTTGATTGCCAAAGGCTCTTGTTGAGCCTTGCTTTTTCTCTTGTATTGCTCAACTCACACGGTGTCTGGTACAAGATTACAAGACCAGGTGTGTGCATATATATGCACTACTAGGACCTAATCAACTAGTATAAGACACGATCAACTAGACCTACATGGACACAGGTACGTATACGAATTCTTGCCAGAGTTCGTACCGTGCTTATTTCTAACATTCACCCCCTAAGCACGACGTACTCGTCCTAGGTCTCACATGCGCCAGCTGCTCCTCGCGGACGTTATCCACGGCATTGCTTTCGCCACTTCCTTCCTTAGCACCCATGTCACTGACCTTGCTTTTGTCGGCTTCTTCATGGCTTCACGTCGACCCTTCTCGTCCGCGTCCTTCTTTTCTGCGTCCTCCTTGTCGATGTCGTCCATGACTGTGCCTTCAGTCTTCACCGATTCTTTGATGAACAAACATTGATTTTCGTACTCCATCTTCACCAGATAATTTACCGTCCAAAATTCTTTCTTCGGATAGTAGTCCAGCATGTCTCGCATGCGTGCTTGCATCGGTCATAGTCGTCTCATCTACAGTGCAGTCGGAGGCTCTGCGACATACTCTTCTGCGTCCGACAACGCGCTTGTTTCTTCAGTTTCTAAACCTTGTGTGCCTCCACATAGAGCTCCTGGAGCCAACGGCTCTACATGCAGCGTATCCTGCATGCCTATTTCTGAGCCAATTTCTTGACTCACCACCACATCATATGGCCCTTTCACTTCTGGACACTCCTTTGCCCCAATCTCTTCACGTGGATCATCACCTCCTGTACTAGCACATGATGAGCTAAACGTAACACCTTCTAGCTCCGTTTTTTCTGACCACGGGCTAGCCTTTTCTCCGGACACTTTTTCTTCTGGGAGTATCCCTAGTGCTTCTGGCCTGGTGTCCACGCCTGGAGCATCCCCTAGGCCTTCAATCTCTTCTGGATCCAAATTTGCTGACAAAGATAAGCTTGGTTGATCCATATTTTCTTCGTACTCAAGATCCCACGTGATGTGAAAAGATGAATATTCCGGTTCCTTGGAGCCCCAATTCCATGATTTCTCTTCCTCAAAGACTACGTCGTCCGTGAAAACCACCTTATTGGTATAAGGATTGCACAAACGGTATTCCTTCGAGCCTTTATATCCTGTCATGATCATTGGAGTACTCTGCTGGCCGGTCTTGTCATGCACCACGCATCCAAAAGTGCGAAGATGATCAACCGAGGGCTTCCGTCCGTACCATCCTTCATACGGAGTCATACCAACTCCACTCTCAGTTGGCTCCATGTTCAGCAAATACACAGCCGTATTGACTGCCTCACCCCAGAAGTTTCCTGGCAAACATTTACTCTTCATCATCCTCCGTGACATGGTCAACACGGTTTGATGCAACTCGCCTTCCTGATCAATGCGTAGAGATCTTATATTCGCCTCCACCTTGAACTCTTCGGCTTCCTTGATCTTCTCAAATGCTTGTTGAGCTTGACCCTTACTTTTTAGCAACACAATCCACATGTATTTACTATGATCATCCACCACAAGCATGAAGAACTTATTGCCGGACGGAGTTGCAGGTGCAATTCCAACGCATAGATCACCATGATCAGATTCTGGAGCTTCACTCGCCTCAAACGTGGCTTCATGCAGAAACAGGGCACTCTGTTGCTCGTAATCCACACACGGTAGATCGTGATCCACTTGCGCCACAATCTCTGTACCCGGTGATGGAGGATCCTCCTCATCCTTTAGCTCAGTTACTTCGAGCATCAGCATCATCGGTCCATCATCATCTCCTTCCTGGGCGATGAGAGCCCTCTCCTTTGACGATTTCTTGCAATCCTTCTTGAAGTGACCGAGCTCGCCGCACTTATGACATCTTACTTTCTTGATGTCAAACTTCCTCCGTGGCGGAGCCTCGACCTCGTCCTCCCCTGTGATATACTTTTTCGCTGGGCGAGAATCTTCTCTATCACTCCTGCTGCCGGATGCTTTATCGCCCTTCTTATCCTTGGCGAACAACGCTCGAGCCATAAGCATGAGATGCTCATCCACTTTTGCGTCGCCATAGGTGATCTTCATCCGCTCGTCGTGCGCCTTGAACCGTCCAACTAGATCATCCATCGTGAGAGTCTTGAGATCAACGCATTGCTCGATCGCCGAGACAACTGAGTAATGCGGCGGCGCCACGCGGAGGAAACGCCTCACAATAGAGATCTCATCTAGCTTCTCGCCGAGTCCGCGAATCCCATTGACCAGTGTAGCGACCCTTGAAGCAAAGGCATCTAGCGTCTCATCTTCTCCCATCTCCAGATTCTCGTACTTCTTCTGCAAGGTCTGCAGGGTCGCCTCGCGGACGCGCTCGTGCCCAAGATTTAGCGTCTTGAGCGTATCCCACACCTTTGCAGATTTCTTCGAGATCAGGTGTTGCATCAGATCCGTTGGCACCACCGAGCATATGGCCGTGAGTGCTAGTCGGTCTAGGTGGTACTTCGACGCGCCTTTCTTGAACTCGTCGCCGCCTGGATCGACAACCTCCCAGAGTCCGGCGCCTTCTAACGCCCACTCCATCTAGACCGCCCAGACCGTGTAGTTTTCACGGCTGTACCGTGGATACTGCATCGACACCGGTGCACCCGTAGCCGCACCAAAATACTCGCCCACCTCCTTCGTCATGACCTCCCATTACTAGGAGATCCTCCACGAGGCTCTGATACCAATTGTTAGCATAGCCCCTGCCGCCGAGTATTTTCCGACGACACCGACGAGGAAATTTCGACGAGACGACACACACGTATCCGATAACTTCCGCCGAGATGCACGTAATGCTAGCACTGATCGATTCTTTTGATCAAACTAGTACACTCACGCACGCACACGCAAAACAACTTTGATTGCCAAAGTCTCTTGTCGAGCCTTGGTTTTTCTCTTGTATTGCTCAACTCACACGGTGTCTGGTACAAGATTACAAGACCAGGTGTGTGCATATATATATGCACTACTAGAACCTAATCAACTAGTATAAGACACGATCAACTAGACCTACACGGACATAGATACGTATACGACTTCTCGCCGGAGTCCGTACCGTGCTTATTTCTAACAGCGTTCACCGGTTGATTGGCTTCAGGAGTCGAGTCGGAGTACTGTGTTCTTTCACACGTGTGCCTCAGTTAGGAGATCACAGAATCAAACAAAATCCTTGAGAAGAAGCAATCGGGTGGTTGTGCGGAGAAAAGTGAGCTAGAAGCTGAAGTACTCCCTCTGACCATATTATTTGACTTAAGTTTGTCTAAATTTATATGTATCTAGTTCGTGTTTAGTCTAAGATAAATCACTAGTAGAAAACAGGACACTAGTCCCGGTTTGTAAGAAGCTTTAGTCCCGAATTGCAATCCGAGACTAACGTATCGAGACTAAAGGTTAGGCCTTTAGTCCCGGTTCTGTTACGACTAAAGTTCTTCTGCCGCGGCAGCGTTTTGCACCAAACTGCTGTCGCGGCAGGAGATGGGGTTTTAGGGTTTTAGGGTTTTCTTTTTTTGTGTTTGATTATTTTTCATTTTGTGTTTTCATATACATAATATTCTACGCTACTACATGTTGTATACATTGATGCATATATAATATAATTTCACTCACGATAACATAAATACATATAAATATATACACAATCGAGACTAGAGCTTGTCTAATTGATTTACACCAAGATCATCATTACAACAGATACTGTCCTTTTGTGTCTATCCACGATTACACGAAGGTCTATCTACGTTGTACTCTCCTTTTGAATTCATGACGTCCCTGAGCAAAAATCCCGACAACTCCTCTTGAATTGCTAGTAGGCGTTCATGTGGTAGGAGCTTATCCCGCATCGCATCCAACTATATATAAAGAAGTAGATCATTATGAATGGAACTCAACAAAAACTATGGTATAGAATAAATTGTGAATATATTGTTTACGTACTTGAAGAAAGTCTGTGCCCTGCTACATACACCCACGAATGAACTCGCATATGTAATATCCACATAAATTAGTCTCATGTGGCTGCGTCTCACACTTTTCGATTGAAAATATAATTCAATCAGATAATAATCAAGCATGATAATTGTAAGAATGATAATTGTAATATCCACATAAATTAGTCCCCTAGCTCTCGTACTACTTACCGGGACCGTACGAAAGTGAGCTCCTCACGCCATTCATCCTGAACCTCCTTCATGAACCTTTTCCAAACCCTGTCCGGCAAAAAAGAAATGAATGAGTTATTAATTAGTTTACATCTCAGAGAATGAACGAAAGAGACAGATATAGTGATTGAAATTACTTTTGGAGGCAATCAATTATGCTGCGGTAGTCTTCCATCGGCTTTTTTAACGAGTCCGAGATTTCAACTTTTGCACGGTCAACGTCAATGTTTAGAAGAATCCAATGGAAGCTGCGCACGTTTATATACACTTAACATCGAGTAAATAAAAATTAAATGTGTACAAGACAGTAAGACTCTTACCCATAGTTGTAAGGAAATAGTATTTGTGTCTTGTAATGTTGCTCCATTAAAAATATTAGCAAGTTATCCTCCGTTTCCTCGAGGTTATTTATTAGCGTATGTCCATTAACTCTGTTTGGGTCAACGAACCCAATGTTGTAGATTGACTTTTTTCTACATTCTTGAATCTTTATTCTGTATATATAATAGCATACAGAAGGAGCTATAGTGAGGATAACGACAGGAAATGAATTGAACGAGCTGAGTTAGTGACTTAATTACTTACAGACAATATATGCTGAGGAGGGACTTGTCGAGGGCGTCTAGGTTGAATAACTGAAATAGTTCACAAAGTTCAATGGAGATCTCGTCTGGACGGAAGTACTCCTCTCTAACTTTACATAGGAGAAATTGTCTCCCTTCCTTTGTGACTTTCAAGTATCAGATATGCAACAGTCGCATATGTGTTGGCAGATCATCGAATACCTCATCGCTGACCAGAGGCTCCCCGTAGACAAATTTTCGTGCTATTGGTCCCTTGGCGACATTATCTCTGTCAGCTAGAAGTGCTTCGACCGGCACGTTACACTCCTTGGCTAATTTAATAGCTAATTCCATATCTATTCCACCTTGTGTGGGCTGGGGTAACACCTTGAGCGGGGCAATGGATTGTTTTGCCTGTTTGCCGAGCTGGGCAACTTCTTTTGATTTTCTCCCACTTGCAGTACTGCTTGATGACTTCTCTTTTAGTGTCTTCGTAAGACAGCGTGTATAGTCATCTTTCCTATTTAACACATGTTGGGTGGTTGCTCAAGGAATGCCTTGAAGTGCTTCTTGACTTTTGGATCAACTAGCACCTGTGGCTCGGGTTGTTTTGGTGCAAAATGGGCCTTCACTTCGGCCCGGGAGATCACCGTGCTCTCCTCATCAGTCCGGTGCTAAGCTAACTTGGGAGGAGACGGCGGTACTATTGGGAGGGGATCTTGTCGTTTTCGGCGTCGAGTCTCCCTCGACGTAGCGGTGTTATTCTTCCGCTTTCTTCCCTTTGATTCAGTGGGCGGAGGCGCCGGAGATGGAGATGCAGTCGCGCTGCGATCCCTCTCAGGAAGGGGTGGACTATTGTTTCTTGGTGGAGACGGTGGACTCGGAGGTGATGGTGGCCTTGGAGGTGATGGATTGCTTCTCGGAGGAGAAGATTTCCTTGGCGCCCACCCTGGAAACACGATGTGTTGTTTTTTCTAAAGAATGATCCCACCCTCCACTTCTCCAAGTGGTTTCTCCCCTTCGCCTGCAGGGATGTCAAGCTCAAGTGATCGACATGTCAGTTCAACTTCATCCACACCGACACGAGCATAGCCAGCTGGAATCTGACTTCCATGGTAGGTCGCTTTCGATGGACAAGGTAAAGCAAAGCCGAGCACAACCTTCATAGAAATGTTCTTCACTATGACATGTAGCTCACAAGCTGTCCTTGCCTCGACTTCATCCACGGGGTAGCGAACCATCGTTGCACCGGCCGTATCATCTATCACCGGTGTATTATTGTCCATCAGCATTGGATTATTAGCTTGTACCTCCGTGGAAGCCACGCTGCTTCTCCGTTGAGATGGGCCCACCGGACTATCTAACGCAGGATCTTGCTGTCGGGCCAGTACTCTAAGTTCATTAATATGCTCCTGCTGCAACTTGAACATGGCTTGAAATTCCTCGTTCCTTTTTTCAACCGCCTCCAACCGCGCTGCCTCCTCCGCCTTCTGCCGGTTCGTTTTTCTGGATCGACTTCTATAAGTGTCGATGTCAGCGGGAAACCCTGTCTTCCATGGAACAGATGGGCCAAAGCCTCGTGTTCGTCCGACTTTTTCATGATTCCCGAGGGCATATGTCAGCTCATCGTTCTCTCTGTCGGGAATGAACTTTCCATCTTTTCTCAGTTGTATCACTTTAACAAGTTCATCTTTGGGTTTAGTAATGGCCTCCTTTGTAACAATAATCTCCCCGGTTTCAGTGTCATACGACCCCTCATGCCCAAGGAGCCAATTTTTTAACCTCACGGGCCACTTATTTGTAGCTGGCGTGATCCCTTTTTTACGCATTTCTTCCTCGGTTTTTTCCCACTTTGGCGCGGCCGTCTTGTAGCCACCTGTCCCCATAGTATGGTGATTTTTCTTTTTGGCAGCATTTATCTTATTCTTTTCTGACTTGGCCGTAGCTGCTTCTGATTCCTTGTATTTCACAAATGGGGTCATGTTATCCCGCTGCTTCTCCAGCGGGCCAGTGAATGGCGGAGTCAGCCCCTTCTTGGCAAAGTTGTTGTACAATCTTTTCTTCCAGTCCTTGAACTGTCTGCCCATCTTCTTAAGGGCCCACTTTCTGACTTGCAACCTCAATGCCTCAGTGAGTTCAGGAGTGTCCAATTCAGGCAGAGAGAAGTGTGCCATGAGTGAATTCCAAAGACCGTCTTTGGCTCTGTCATCGACAAAAGTTTCTCCAACTCGATCACTTTTATTTCCTGGCTTATTCCACTTCTGAGTAGTGATCGGGATGGCGTCCCTGACTATCTCTCTGCATTGGTATACAAATACACTTGCAGCCTCTTTCGGCTCCAAAGGTTCGCCGATCTCAGACACTAGATCAATGGTGAAACGCATACCATCGGCCAACTTTTTGGTCGGGCCTCGTTTCCTTGCAGAAGATTCGCCCGATGCGGAGGTCTAAGAGAAGAAACAGTCGTTGGTACATATATATATATATATGAATCAACTAATGCATCTAATAGCTCGTGATCAGTAGAGGCTTTATATACCTCGCCGGTCTTTGCTATGGTGGTGTCTCCACCGTCAGTTCCACCGTCGTCTCCACCAAAGAATTCGTCATAGTCGTCTCTTCCGTCGGCTTCATCCAAGTTGAGGTATTGGGAGCCATCATCATATCCATCATCGTCTGCTCCATCATAATGGTAACCTCCTGTACCCTCATCTATCATGTTGTACATGATGTGCTCTTCGTTGTCTCTACCGTTCATAACTTAACTAATACAGAAGAAAGATAAAACCATTTTGCTTAATGCGATAAAATAAAGGAAGATAAAGTAATCCAGCTTAAACAATGCAATAAAGAAAGATAAAGTACCAATTAAACAACAATACATCTCGAATAATCCAGCTAGTACAACAATAAAGTACCAATTAAACAACAATACAACCCTATTACACATCTAGCTAGCTCAGCGAAGACGTCGAGCCCCGGCTACTGAGCCGCGAGAGGTGTGCACCCAAAGTGTAGGAACCATCACCGGAGAATATCTCGGGTAAGGTGCCTGAAGAAGCTGCCAGGTATTGGCATCCCGGACTCCTAAAATGTGCATGTAGCGCCGGACGTTCTCGTCCTCCTCCCTGACACGACGTTGTACCACCTCGTCGGGGGCCGCCTCCCTCTGCATCGCACCTGGACCACTCGACCGCCACCACAGAAGATCCGGGTCGACGATGAGACCTGGATTCCTCACGAGACGACGTCTCCTGGCTGGTAGCATCTCCCAGTGCCAGCCGGGCGGAGTCCAGCCCTGTGGATGCCCGGTGACATTGTCTAGTAGCGCTCCGGGGGTCACGCCGAGTGAACTAGGATGAGGAATCAGCATATTCCTAAACACTAAATTAAACCTATATACTTTAAACATGATGAAAATAAATAGTATCAACTAAAATAAACTATATTAAACACTAACTAAATTCACTAACTAAAATAAACTATATTAAACACTAACTAAAATCCTAAAATTCACTAACTAAAATAAACTATATTACACTAACTAAATTACACTAACTCAAAATAAAATATATTAAACACTAACTAAAATATCTAAGAAAAAATTACACTAAACTTACTAACTAATTAACCCTAAAATAACCCTAACTAATTAACCCTAAAATACACTAACAAAATTATATACACTAACTAATTAACACTAACAAAATTAACACTAATTAACAAAATTAACACTACTAATTAACTAGAGCTTACCTTGGGGAGGGGCGGCTCCGGTGGTGGTGGACGGTGCGGGCTAAACCGATTCGGCAGACATTTGTCTTTTTCACCCGGGAAGGACAGAAAGGTTTGAGATCCCCCGGTTGGGATATAGTTCGTAACGTGGTCTACTATTTTAGAAAAATGGGATGGTAGCATTCTGTAACTGCATTTTGGTGGCTGCTTCACAAAACGACCCGTCTTTTGCGCTCGGAAAATGGAAAATGGCTTTTGCGAGCGACGAAAAGGAAAACTTCCTCCTGCAACATTGTTCTACATCCCAATATACACATGCATGCATAATATGGGCACTATATCATAAACTATGCCGTGATTCAACACATAACATCCGTCTCTTGGACCGAAAGCCATGAAACCTCGAACATGATAGGTCATTTTGTGAAGGTTTTTTGGAGACATAATCAGTATACCAAGTTTTATATTTTTCCTTGCAACTATGTCATATAATATCACACCACGCGAAGGATTTATATTGTTCGGATCTTTTTTGAATTTTTTATGCCCGTTTTGAATTTTTTGCCGTTTCGAACTTAGGTCAAAACGGCGTGCGTGAAGATAGGGGATGAGAATGTTAGAACTTGCATTGGATCTCTGAAAAATGACATATTGTGAGTCTAAAAATAATTTTTTCAAAAAATCACGAACGTTAGATCATGTACCTGTAGTTCAAACCGAACCCACTTCCTACCGATTCGGCAGATATTTGTCTTTTTCACCCGGGAAGAACAGAAAGGTTTGAGATCTCCCGGTTGGGATATAATTCACGTAACGTGGTCTACTATTTTATAAAAATGGGATGGTAGCATTCTGTAACTGCATTTTGGTGGCTGTTTCACAAAACGACCCGTCTTTTTGCGCTTAGAAAATGGAAAATGGCTTTTCAGAGCGATGAAAAGGAAAACTTCCTCCTACAACATTGTTCTACATCCCAATATACACATGCATGCACAATATGGGCACCGTATCATAAACTATGCGGCGATTCAACACATAACATCCGTCTCTTGGACCGAAAGCCATGAAACCTCGAACATGATAGGTCATTTTGTGAAGGTTTTTTGGAGACATAATCAGTATACCAAGTTTGATTTTTTTACTTGCAACTATGTCACATAATATCACACCACGTGAAGGATTTACATTATTTGGGCCTTTTTTGAATTTTTGATGCCCGTTTTGAATTTTTTGCCGTTTCGAACTTAGGTCAAAACGGCGTGCGTGAAGATAGGGGATGAGAATGTTAGAACTTGCATTGTATCTCTGAAAAAACGACATATTGTAAGTCTAAAGATGATTTTTTTAAAAAATCACGGACGTTAGATCATGTACCTGTAGTTCAAACCAGGCCCACTTCCTACTGATTCGGCAGATATTTGTCTTTTTCACCCGGGAAGGACAGAAAGGTTTGAGATCCCCCGGTTGGGATATAGTTCACGTAACATGGTCTACTATTTTAAAAAATGGGATGGTAGCATTCTGTAACTGCATTTTGGTGGCTGCTTCACAAAACGACCCGTCTTTTTGCGCTCGGAAAATGGAAAATGGATTTTCCGAGCGACAAAAAGGAAAACTTCCTACTGCAACATTGTTCTACATCCCAATATACACATGCATGCACAATATGGTCACCATATCACAAACTATGTCACGATTCAACACATAACATCTGTCTCTTGGACCGAAAGCCATGAAACCTCGAACATGATAGGTCTCTTGGACCACCGCTTCCCGCCATATCCCTCTAAACGGTGATTTTAGTCCCGGTTGTAGCCACTAACCGGGCCTAAAGATATTTCCCGCCATATCCCACCGCTTCCCGCCATGTTTTCCCGCCCTTTCCCTCGAACGGTGCTTTTAGTCCCAGTTGTAGCCACTAACCGGGACTAAAGATATTTCCCGCCATATCCCATCGTTTTCCGCCATGTTTTCCAGCACTTTCCATCTATATATAGGCCGACCACGCCATGGCTATCCATAGATCCACACCTTCCTCTCTCACAACTATGGACAGTGCCTACTGGGCCATTCTGACCCTTGAGGAGACCCAGGCGTTGTGGGCCTCCAACTACCCTTGCTCGCCGGGCTACCGGCCGGCCGCCGGCTGGATGCTGAGCGCTGGAGGGGTTCCTGTCCCTCCTGTGCCTCAAGGCTCCGCCCGACAGGCGGCCATCACGAACCACTTCTACCACGAGCTCACGCCGGAGCAGCTTATGGATCCCAGTGGGATCCCGACAACTATCACACCTGGAATGCCTTCTTCGCTAACCGACGAGAAAGGGAGCTCGCCAGGTACGAGGGTGATGGTCCGCCCCCGGTGAACCACAATGAAGCCGGTCGTCATCTGTGGTGGGCGAACCGTACTATCATCGGCGTGATGCGCTACATCGCCGGGGGAGACCATCCTCGCTGCGGTGCCCACAAGTCTACCCGCCACAGAGCCATAAGAAGGCCCCTCCCCTGCCTGGCGGTAGCGGCATCGTCTTCCAGGAGACTCCTCCCCCGCCCGCCGTGAATCCGAGGCCGGAGTGGCAGGTGCCCCCGGTATATGCCATGGCTGGGCTGAGGATCTCTGGAGTGGCAGGTGACGGTGACGATGATGATGACGATGACGAAGAAGACCCTGAAGCTGTGTACTATAGGACTAGGCATGATTATGACTAAAGGGGTGGCTTTAGTCCTAAGTGTTAGCTAGTCCTGGTTTGTCCCGGTTTTTAATATTAATAAATGGAGCATCTTCCTTTTGGTACCTGCCTACAACAATCTCAGAAATTCCTTTATTAACCATGGAGCATCTTCCTTTAATAAATGAAAAATAGGATTAATTCACAAAAGGTTTAATACATTACATCACCAACATCCACATCTAGTGTTTTGGTTCTCTTCTTGTCCGTAACCATGGAGCATCTTCCTTATTTAGCGATATGCTTGGGTCAGTTTTCACTTTGAATGGCGGAATTTCATAAAATTTGTCATAATCTTCTAACATGTCTGTCATGTCCTCAACTCCCACCATGTTTCTTTTTCCTGAAAGAACTATGTGGCGCTTTGGCTCATCGTATGATATTATATTCTTTTGCTTATCTTTCCATTTTATCGGTCTAGTAGACATGTCCTTCACATAGAAAACTTGAGCCATATCATTGGCAAGGACGAATGGTTCGTCTCCGTATGCAAGATTATTGAGATCCACTGTTGTCATTCTGTACAGCTGGTCTACCGTTACCCCACCTCCTGTCATCTTGACCCATTTGCATCGAAACAATGGGACCTTGAAATTAGGACCATAGTCAAGTTCCCATATGTCCTCTATGTAACCATAATATGTGTCCTTTTTCCCATTCTCGTCTGTTGCATCAAATCAGACACCACTGTTTTGGTTGGTGCTCTTTTTATCTTGAGCGTGCGTGTAAAATATTTTCCCATTGATCTCGTTGTAGGGGTTCGTAGCATGGAAAACAAAAATTTTCTATCGCATACAAACAAACAAGCCAAGATCTATCTACTAGATTGTAGCAACGAGTTGATAGAGGAACTCACCCTCGAAGATTCCAAAGCGGTTAACGAGAGCAGATTCTCGTGGGTGATGTAGTCGTACTCTTTCCGATCTCAAGATCGCGTAGACGATCCTTCCAGCGCCACGTTCCGGCAGCGCTCCCGCAGTCGGTCACACGTTCGGTACTCGACGAAGACCTTCCTCTCCCTTGTTCCAGCAGGCAGCGGAGGTTGTAGCACTCTCCTCGCGATTCCGGCAGCACAACGGCGTGGTACCGGAGGTAGAGGGGAGATCCCGCAGGGCTTCGCCTTAAGCCGGTGCGAGTATGGTGGAGCTTATGAGAGAGGCTATTAGTGGTCTAGTAATTAGACACACCAATTAGAGGGCTCTAAACCAATTAGAAGGCTCTAAACCAAAATAGCTCTAAACCGGGGTTTAGATCTAGGGTTTAGTTTAGAGGGTAGGAACTAGTAGTGTGTAGAGAGGGGAGCCCTGCCCCTCCCTTTATAGGTGGGAGGGCCGGCGGCCAAGGGGAGGAGTTCCTCCCCAACTCGGCCTTGGGAGGTGCGCCGGCCAAGGGGAGGAACCCTCCTCCAACTCGGCCTCCACCTCTCCTCCTCTTTCTCCTCTTTCCGAAAACTGGCAGTTTGACCGAAAACTGGCAGTTTGACTTTTTCAATTAGGATTTGAATTAACCCTTTATTTCGGACAGCGAGAACACTTAGTACATGATGCAATCATTCCAACATGCAATGACACATTCATGTACCCCTTCCCCCTCCGGAGTGCCGGACATTCCGGGACCTCGTAGAATGTTCCCGATGAAAACACCGGAACCATTCCCCAACTCCGAAACGGGACTTTCCTTATATGAATCTTATTCTCCGGACCATTCCGGATCACCTCGTGATATCCCGGATCCCATCCGAGACTCCGAACAACATTCGGTCTCTTTCTCATAATACCATAACTACTCAAACAACGTCGAATCCTTAAGTGTGTCTCCCTACGGTTCGTGAATTATGCGGACATGATCGAGACACTTCTCCGAACAATAACCAATAGAGGAATCTGGAAATTCATATGGCTCCCACATATTTCTACGATTACTTTGCGATCGAATGAACCACTTACATACGATACCAATTTCCCTTTGTCTCACGATATGTTACTTATCCGAGGTTATGATCGTCGGTATCTCTGCATACCTAGTTCAACCTCGTTACTGATAAGTACTCTTTTCTCGTTCCCGTGATATGTG
The DNA here is from genome assembly GCA_916181665.1 of Avena sativa. Lineage (NCBI taxonomy): Eukaryota > Viridiplantae > Streptophyta > Magnoliopsida > Poales > Poaceae > Avena > Avena sativa. Next base: position 375,817,445 of record OV702295.1, on the reverse strand, counting down.
ATCCCTTGTGACCCAGTCACATGCTTGCAAGCTAATTGGATGACATTCCACCGAGAGGGCCCAGAGTATATCTATCTGTCATGTGGAAGAACAAATCCCACTCTTGATCCATGTGTTTCAACCAATACTTTCCGAACACTTAATGCCACCTTTATAGCCACCCAGTTACGGTGTGGTGTTTGATGTTATCAAAGCATCCATCCGGTGAAGGTGATATGCATGATCTCATGGTCGAAGGAATTAGGTTACTATGTATCAGAAAGCATATAGCAATTGAACTATTGAAATGACTTGATCTTTATGCTACGCTTATCTATAGGAGTATGTCCACCATATCATTCTCCTAACGATATGATCTTGTTGTTAATAACATCTCAATGTTCATGATAGGGAAACCACAATCATCTATTAACCAACAAGCTAGTGAAGTATAGAGGCTATACTAGGGACTTCAATTTAAGTTTACAATTCACACAAGTATTAATGTTTCCTTGTTAATACTATTATAGCATGAATATAAACATTTATCATAAACACAAAGATATAATAATAACTACATTTATTATTGCCTCTAGGGCATATCTCCAACAGTCTCCCACTTGCACTAGAGTCATCTAATCTAGATTACATGGTAATATACCGAACACCCATGGCAGTTTGGTGTTGGTCATGTTTTTGCCCTCGGGAGAGGTTTAGTCAACGGATCCGCCACATTCAGATCTGTGTGTACTTTGCAAATCTTTATATCCCCATCCTGGATATGTTCTCGAATAGCGTGAAAACGCAGCTTGATATGCTTCAGCTTCTTGTGTGACCTTGGTTCTTGCGCATTGGCTATGGCGCCCATGTTATCACAGTAGATAGACATTGGGTCCAGCGCACTAGGAACCACACCTAGCTCTGTAATGAACTCTTTCATCCATATCGCTTCTTGTGAAGCCTCCGAAGCAGCCATGTATTCCGATTCAGTTGAAGATCTCGCCACAACGCTTTGCTTTGCACTCCTCCAGCTAATTGCTGCACCATTCAAAATAAATACGTATCCAGATTGTGATTTAGAATCATCTGGATCGGTGTTCCAACTAGCATCGGTGTAACCATTAACAACGAGTTGTTCATCACCTCCATAAGAAAGAACCATATCCTTAGTTCTTCTCAAGTACTTAAGGATGTTTTTGACCGCTGTCCAATGATCCACTCCTGGATCACTTTGATATCTGCTAGTTAAACTAACAGCATATGCAATGTCGGGTCTAGTACATAGCATGGCATACATTAGAGATCCTATGGCTGAGGCATAGGGAGTCTTACTCATCCTTTCTCTATCTTCTGCCGATGTCGGACTTTGAGTTTTACTCAAGGTCGTATTGGGCAACATGGGCAAGAACCCTTTCTTGCTTTCTTCCATTCCAAACTTCTTTAGAACTTTGTCCAAATATGTACTCTGTGACAATGATATTTGGCGTTTCGATCTATCTCTATAAATCTTTATGCCTAATATGTAAGCTGCTTCGCCAAGATCCTTCATTGAAAAACTATTATTCAAATTTTCCTTGACACTATTAAGAAGGTCTACATCATTCCCAATCAACAATATGTCATCCACATACAGTATTAAGAATGCTACAGAGCTCCCACTCACTTTCTTGTAAATACAAGCTTCTCCATAAGTTTGTATAAAACCAAAACTTTTGATTACCTTATCAAAACGTTGATTCCAACTTCGGGATGCTTGCTTCAATCCATAGATGGACCGTTGAAGTTTGCATACCTTGTTAGCATCTTTAGGATCGACAAAACCTTTGGGTTGCATCATATACAACTCTTCATCAATGTCTCCATTGAGGAATGCTGTTTTGACATCCATCTGCCATATCTCATAATCATAATATGCAGCGATTGCTAACATAATCCTCACAGACTTTAGCTTCGCTACTGGTGAGAAAGTCTCATCGTAGTCAACTCCTTGAATTTGTCGAAACCCTTTTGCGACAAGTCGAGCTTTATAGACAGTAACATTACCATCAGCATCTGTTTTCTTCTTGAAAATCCATTTGTTCTCGACAGCCTTCCGGCCATCCGGTAAGTCCACCAAAGTCCATACTTGGTTTTCGTACATGGATCCAATCTCGGATTTCATGGCTTCTTGCCATTTATTGGAATCTGGGCTCATCATCGCTTCCTCATATGTCTCGGGGTCATCGGTGTTGTCCACCACCATGACATTCATAACGGAATCATACCAATCTGGAGTGGTACGAGTTCTCGTTGACCTCCGAGGCTCTGTAGTAACTTCAACCGAAGTTTCATGATCACCATCATTAGCTTCCTCTCTTATTGGTGCAGGCACCACAGGAACTTCTTCCGGTGCTGCGCTACTCGCAATTTCGAGAGAAGGTTCGACAACCTCGTCGAGTTCTACTTTCCTTCCAGTCACTTCTTTCGAGAGAAATTCCTTCTCTAGAAAGGATCCATTCTTGGCAACGAAGATTTTGCCTTCGGATCTATGATAGAAGGTATACCCAATAGTTTCCTTCGGGTATCCTATGAAGACGCATTTTTCCGCTTTGGGTTCAAGCTTGTCCGGCTGTAACTTTTTTACATAGGCTTCGCATCCCCAAACTTTAAGGAACGACAATTTAGGTTTCTTCCCAAACCATAATTCATACGGTGTCGTTTCAACGGATTTAGATGGTGCCCTATTTAAAGTGAATGCGGCTGTTTCTAATGCATAACCCCAAAATGATAGCGGTAAATCTGTAAGTGACATCATAGAACGAACCATATCTAAGAGAGTTCGATTACGACGTTCAGACACACCATTACGCTGTGGTGTTCCCGGCGGTGTCAATTGTGAAAGTATTCCGCACTTCTTTAAATGCTCGCCAAACTCGTAACTTAGATATTCACCTCCACGATCAGAACGTAGAAATTTAATCTTCTTGTTACGTTGATTCTCTACCTCACTTTGAAACTCCTTAAACTTCTCGAAAGTTTCGGACTTATGTTTCATGAAATAGATATACCCATATCTACTCAAGTCATCCGTGAAGGTAAGAACATAACGATAACCACCGCGCGATGCTACACTCATTGGACCACACACATCGGTATGTATGATTTCCAATAAGTCCGTAGCTCGCTCCATCATACCAGAAAATGGAGTCTTAGTCATTTTACCCATCAGACATGCTTCGCATCTTTCAAGTGATTCAAAATCAAGTGATTCAAGAAGTCCATCGGAATGGAGTTTCTTCATACGCTTCACTCCAATGTGACCAAGACGACAGTGCCACATATAGGTCAAATTATCGCTTGATTTCAAACGTTTAGCTTCAATATTGTTGATATGTGTATTTCCACTATCGAGATTCAATAAGAATAGACCATCTATCAAAGGTGCATGTGCGTAAAACATATTACTCATATAAATCGAACAACCATTATTCTTTGACTTAAACAAGTAACCGTCTCGCAATAAACAAGATCCTGATATAATGTTCATGCTCAACGCAGGCACTAAATAACAATTATTTAAGTATAAAACTAATCCCGATGGTAGATGAAGAGGTAGCGTGCCGACCGCGATCACATCAACCTTTGATCCGTTTCCCACGCGCATCGTCACCTCGTTCTTCGCTAGCTTTCGTTTATTCTGCAGCTCCTGTTTCGAGTTACAAATATGAGCAACCGAACCAGTATCAAATACCCAGGCACTACTACGAATACTAGTGAAATACACATCAATAACATGTATATCAAATATACCTTTCTTCTTGATGTTGCCGTTCTTCAAATCCGCCAAGTACTTTGGGCAATTCCGTTTCCAGTGACCTTCCCCTTTGCAGTAAAAGCACTCAGTATCAGGCTTAGGTCCAGCCTTGGTCCTCTTCGTCGGCATGGTAACTTGCTTACCACCCTTCTTGAAGTGTCCCTTTTGCTTAGACTTGCCTTTCTTGAATTTGGTGGTCTTATTGACCATCAACACTTGGTGCTCTTTCTTTATCTCCACTTCTGCAGACTTTAACATAGCAAATAGTTCTGGCAACTCTTTGTTCATGTTCTGCATGTTGTAGTTCATCACAAAGTTCTTGTAACTTGGTGGTAGTGATTGGAGGATGCGGTAAACTCCCAAAGTATTAGGAATCACTATACCCAAGCTTTGAAGTTTGTTTGCGTGCCCAGACATTTTAAGCACATGCTCACTCACGGAGCTACCCTCTTCCATCTTGCAGTTAAAGAACTTTTCAGAAGCTTCATAACTTTCAATTGCCGCATGAGTCTCAAAGATTAATTTGAGATCCTTGACAATATCATATGGATCTGACTCTTCAAACCTTTTCTGAAGCTCCGATTCTAAACCATACAAGATAGCACACTGAACTATGGAGTACTGATTCTTCCGAGCAAGGTAAACATTCTTTACTTCATCGGTAGCATCAGCTGCAGGTGGGTCACCTAGCGGTGCATCCAGCACATAGGTCAAATTACCAGCTGTGAGGACAATCCTCAAATTGCGGAACCAATCCGCGAAGTTGCTTCCATTGTTTTTCAACTTTTCTTTCTCTAGGAACGCATTAAAATTGATGGTAGGGGCTGCCATTGATCTACAACATATTTGCAATAGTTTAGACTAAGTTTATGACAAATTGAGTTCAAATTAATTAATGAAATTAAACTAGGTGAACTCCCACTCAAAACAACATCCCTCACATTGTTTTAGTGATCACATGAACCAAATCCACTACATCAACACCGATCATCACGAGAGTTGATATAGTTTTCAATGGCGAACAATCGACATGTTCATCATATCTGCTATATGATTCATGCTTTACCTTTTGGCGATCCGTGTTCCTGAGGCCATGTCTGTACATGCTAGGCTCGTCAAGATCAAACCTTAGCTACCGCATAAGCAAATCTGGCTTGCTTACGTTGTATTCACCCGTGGAATCAAAGACACCCGATCATCACGTGGTGCTTCGAAGCAACAAGCTTTAGCAACGGTGCTAACTAAGGGCGAACACTTTAGAACTTGAAATTTATGTGCATGAGGGATCATCTTATAATGCTACCGTCGTCCACTAAGCAATACAAGATGCATAAAGGATTAACATCACATGCAATTCATAATATGTGATATGATATGGCCTTTCTTCTTTGTGCTTCCGATCTCCATCTTCAAACACGAACATGATCTCCATCATCACCGGCATAGCATCAAGGTCAATGACGCTTCTTCATGGTTGTCGTCCACCAGCTTCAACTATTACAACTATTTTGAATAGACACGCAGGTCTTAACAGAAATTAAAGACAACCATATGGCTCCTGCCGGTTGCCAACTTACAATAAGGAACATTGCATACATCAAATATAATCACAATCATGGCCATATCACATCACTGCACACCCCTGCAAAACAAAGTTAGACGCCTCTACTTTCTTTGCATATTTTACGTGGTTTGGGGCTTTCAATAAGTGTCGTTCTAACTTACGAACAAGAACCACAACATTGATACTAGCATTGTTGATTACCCGTTGTAAATTGGATCTTAACTATGCTAGGAGAAACAGGCACCCGCAAAGCCACTTATGCAATACAAGTTGCATGTCAAGCGTGGAGCAAGTCTCATGAACGATGTCATGTAAGGTTAGCCCGGGCCGCTTCATCCCAACATACCGCAAGATGCAAAGTACACAAAAAGCAATCTACAATAAAAGCATCAACGCCCACAATGACCATTGTGTTCTACTCGTGCAACAGATCTACATATAGACACGGCTCTGATACCACTGTAGGGGTTCGTAGCATGGAAAACAAAAATTTTCTATCGCATACAAACAAACAAGCCAAGATCTATCTACTAGATTGTAGCAACGAGTTGATAGAGGAACTCACCCTCGAAGATTCCAAAGCGGTTAACGAGAGCAGATTCTCGTGGGTGATGTAGTCGTACTCTTTCCGATCTCAAGATCGCGTAGACGATCCTTCCAGCGCCACGTTCCGGCAGCGCTCCCGCAGTCGGTCACACGTTCGGTACTCGACGAAGACCTTCCTCTCCCTTGTTCCAGCAGGCAGCGGAGGTTGTAGCACTCTCCTCGCGATTCCGGCAGCACAACGGCGTGGTACCGGAGGTAGAGGGGAGATCCCGCAGGGCTTCGCCTTAAGCCGGTGCGAGTATGGTGGAGCTTATGAGAGAGGCTATTAGTGGTCTAGTAATTAGACACACCAATTAGAGGGCTCTAAACCAATTAGAAGGCTCTAAACCAAAATAGCTCTAAACCGGGGTTTAGATCTAGGGTTTAGTTTAGAGGGTAGGAACTAGTAGTGTGTAGAGAGGGGAGCCCTGCCCCTCCCTTTATAGGTGGGAGGGCCGGCGGCCAAGGGGAGGAGTTCCTCCCCAACTCGGCCTTGGGAGGTGCGCCGGCCAAGGGGAGGAACCCTCCTCCAACTCGGCCTCCACCTCTCCTCCTCTTTCTCCTCTTTCCGAAAACTGGCAGTTTGACCGAAAACTGGCAGTTTGACTTTTTCAATTAGGATTTGAATTAACCCTTTATTTCGGACAGCGAGAACACTTAGTACATGATGCAATCATTCCAACATGCAATGACACATTCATGTACCCCTTCCCCCTCCGGAGTGCCGGACATTCCGGGACCTCGTAGAATGTTCCCGATGAAAACACCGGAACCATTCCCCAACTCCGAAACGGGACTTTCCTTATATGAATCTTATTCTCCGGACCATTCCGGATCACCTCGTGATATCCCGGATCCCATCCGAGACTCCGAACAACATTCGGTCTCTTTCTCATAATACCATAACTACTCAAACAACGTCGAATCCTTAAGTGTGTCTCCCTACGGTTCGTGAATTATGCGGACATGATCGAGACACTTCTCCGAACAATAACCAATAGAGGAATCTGGAAATTCATATGGCTCCCACATATTTCTACGATTACTTTGCGATCGAATGAACCACTTACATACGATACCAATTTCCCTTTGTCTCACGATATGTTACTTATCCGAGGTTATGATCGTCGGTATCTCTGCATACCTAGTTCAACCTCGTTACTGATAAGTACTCTTTTCTCGTTCCCGTGATATGTGATCCCTTGTGACCCAGTCACATGCTTGCAAGCTAATTGGATGACATTCCACCGAGAGGGCCCAGAGTATATCTATCCGTCATGTGGATGAACAAATCCCACTCTTGATCCATGTGTTTCAACCAATACTTTCCGAACACTTAATGCCACCTTTATAGCCACCCAGTTACGGTGTGGTGTTTGATGTTATCAAAGCATCCATCCGGTGAAGGTGATATGCATGATCTCATGGTCGAAGGAATTAGGTTACTATGTATCAGAAAGCATATAGCAATTGAACTATTGAAATGACTTGATCTTTATGCTACGCTTATCTATAGGAGTATGTCCACCATATCATTCTCCTAACGATATGATCTTGTTGTTAATAACATCTCAATGTTCATGATAGGGAAACCACAATCATCTATTAACCAACAAGCTAGTGAAGTATAGAGGCTATACTAGGGACTTCAATTTAAGTTTACAATTCACACAAGTATTAATGTTTCCTTGTTAATACTATTATAGCATGAATATAAACATTTATCATAAACACAAAGATATAATAATAACTACATTTATTATTGCCTCTAGGGCATATCTCCAACACTCGTACCCTTGGAAAGTCAATATAGTTGAAGATGGAGACCTGGCCAACAAGTACAACTGATCTCCAATAGTGGTGTCATTCATGAGATGTGTCTACAACCAACCGCCGAAAGTCTTCATGTGTTCATCTCTAATCAACCTGTCAGACTGCCCCGGGTAGTTCGAGCGTACAATATTCTTGTGTACCTCGATATATGGAGCCACCAAGGTGGAACTTTGCAGAATTGTATAGTGTGCTTTAGTGAAAGAATGTCCATCCATACATATCTTTGCTTTCTTTCCTAGTGTGCCTTTTCCACTAAGTCTCCCTTCATGCCATGATTCAGGTACACCGATCGGCTTAAGGTCAGGAATAAAGTCAACACAAAACTCAATGACCTCCTCTGTTCCATATCCCTTGGAGATGCTTCCTTCTGGCCTCGCACGGTTATGGACATATTTCTTTAAGACTCCCATGAATCTATCCATTTCTATCCATTTCTAGAGCACACACAAAATGATGAACCCACACAAAATCTATCCATTTCTAGAGGATGAAATGAGCTAAAACAAGCAATGAGAGCTGAAATGATGAAGTTGCTAACCTCTTAGGACCCTTGATAGATGTGGAGCCAAAAAATCTTCACAAATCTTGAGAAAAATGGGGAAGAACTCGAGATTGAGGGGAGAAATTTGAGAAGGATGATTGTGTGAGCTTGAAATGGCTCGGGCTAGGAAGGGGAAGAAGATATAGTCGGGGACTTTAGTCCCGGTTTGAGAAACAAACCGGGGCTAAAGGTCCACGCATCTGCTCTTTTCCAGCGCCAGACCCTTTAGCCCCAGTTTGTTAAACGAACTGGGGCTAAAGTTCCCATACGAACTAGGGCTAATGTCTTTTGGTCTCTGCGGCCGTTTATAGCCGTTGGGACCAGGGCATTAGTCCCGGTTTGTACCAGAACCGGGACTAATGCTCTAGACCAAAGGTCCGTTTTCTACTAGTGAATAAGCTGCTCATCCGTATTTAGACAAAGTTGAGTCAATTAATATAGTAAGAGAAAATACAATTTTTTCACAAGTTCGTGTTCAGCCCAAGATAAATAAAATAATATAAACACAGTTTTAAATTATGTTCCGAATATTAAGTGAATACCCACGGCCGGGGTACATACCGATTGCATGCGACAGTTGGATACCCATTCGTCCGTACGAACGGATGACAACTAAGCACCAAAGTAAGCACATGTCAATCAGAAAGTTTTACAAGTCGATTTAGATAAAAATAACCCTTCGCCAAAGTTTAATGGATTTTAGCTCTCGATCAAAAGAATTTTGAAATCTAACCTATTTTCATAGCGCCTGCACGAATGGAGCTAGACTCCATGCGATAGTGCCCGAGGAAATGGAGCTACCGTCCCAGCCACCATGGCAACATGGGCCCGTAGGCGGGTTGTGTAGCTCCATAGGGCAAGGCTTTAGCCCATCTAGGGTAACTCCATGCACAAAGAATCTACCCTTCCGAGATGGGCTATAACCTAGCAAGACTAACACGCACGAGTCGCCGTTTCCTAGAGCATCGCGTGTTCCTGCGAGCGTGTTCGAGAAGCATCGGCGGTGGTGACCTGGAGCTTCGCCGACAGTGCCTAGGTATGCTCTCCCGGCCATCCCCTCTCTTCCGCCATTCCACACACCCTCCTCTCCCTCTTCTTGACCTTCTCCTAGTCCGTGAACCGCAGGGTGACACACTTAAGGTTCAATATTGTTTAAGTAGATATGGAATATGAGTTGGAGACCGAATATTGTTCAAAGTCTTGGATTGGTTCCAGGACATCATGAGGAGATCCGGAATAGTCTGGAGAATAAGATTCATATAAGGAAAGTGGTTTTCCGGGGTTCAGAAAATTTTTGGTGTTTTGACCGGAAACTTCTAGAATGTTCTAGAAGGACCACCAGTGGTTCCACCATCCCGGGAGGGGTCACTTGGGCTATGGCATGCCATGGGGGCCCTAGGGGACAGCCGCACCAAGCCCAAAGGGGCCAGCCGGCCATCACTAGGAAAAAAGGGTCAAATTCTAGTTTGAATAGTCAAACTCTAGTTTGGATGAAGGGGGAACACTTGGTGGGAAAGTTCCCAACTCTTCCCTTCGCCATGTTGGGGGGGCTCAGCTTGGGCTGGGAACCCCTTGGCCGCCCCCCTCCATATAAGGAGGGGTGGGGGCGCACCCCCTAGTGCCTTGCCCCTTCAGCTCTAGTCCCTGGCGCCTAAATCCTAGCCACCACCTCCCTCCTCCCTCCTCCATCGCCCTGCTCCGGCTTAGGCGAATCCCTGCAGGGATTCTCCTCCACCACCACCACCACGTCATCGTGCTGCTGGGATTCCGAGGGGATCTACTACCTCTGTTGCCCGCTGGAACGAGGAGAGGAAGGTCTTCATCGACTCCGTACGTGTGACCGAGTGCGGAAGCGCTGCCAGAATGCGGTGCCAGAAGGATCCTCTACACGATCTTGAGATCAGCAAGTGTCGACTACATCAACCACGAGAATCTAATCTCATTAAACACTTTGGATCTACGAGGGTTAGTTCTATTCAATCTCTTTGCACCGATCTCATGGATTAGATCTTGGCTTTTTCATAGATTGGATCTTGGTTTTATGTGTTCTTGCGATAGAAATTTTTTGTTTTCCATGCAACAAACCCTACAGTGGTATCAGAGCCGAATCTATGCATAGATATGTTGCATGAGTAGAACACAATGGTTTTGTGGGATTTTATGCTCTTGTTGTCGCTTGCTTTTTGTGTACTTTGCATCTTGCGGGATGGTGTGATGAAGCGGCTCGGGCTAACCTTACATGTCATCACACATGACACTTTCTCCACACTTAACGTGCAACTTGCATTGCACAAGTGGCTTTTCGGGTGTCTGTCTCTCCCACCATAGTTAAGATTCAATTTATAATGAGCACTTGAAAACACTTGTATCCACGTTGTGGTTCTTGTTCGTAGGTAAGAACGGTTCTTATTCGAAAGCCCCAAGCCACGTAAAAGATGCAAAGAAAATTAGAGGTGTCTAACTTGTTTTTGCAGGGGCATGTGATATGATATGACCATGATGTGATTGTGATTATATTTGATGTATGCAATGATACTTATTGTAATATGGCAACCGGCAGGAGCCTAATGGTTGTCTTTAAATTTGTTAAGACCTGCGTGTCTATTCATCATGTAATACCCTTATTCCAAGTAGTTGTAATAGTTGTTGTTGGTGATGGACAACCATGAAGAGGTGCCACAGACCTTGACTCCATGCTGGTGATGATGGAGATCATGTCCATGCTTTGGAGATGGAGATCAAAGGCACAAGAAGAAAGGCCATATCATATCACATATTATGAACTGCATGTGATGTTAATCCTTTTTATGCATCTTGTATTGCTTAGATCACAACGGTAGCATTATAAGATGATCCCTATCACTAAATATCAAGTAATAAAGTGTTCTTCCTTAGTAGGCATTGTTGCTAAGACTCGTCGTTTTGAAGCATGTGATGATCGGGTGTTATAGATTCTACGTGTGCATACAACAAGTGCAAGCTAGATTTGCACATGCGGATACTAAGGTTAACCTTGACGAGCCTAGCATGTACAGACATGGTCTTGGAACACGGAATACCAAAATTTAAAGCATGAGTCATATGGATGATATGATGAACATACATCTTCTCTCGTGAAGATCGGACTTGATGTAGTGGATTTGGTTCGTGTAATCACTAAGTCAACGTGAGGGATGTTGTTTTGAGCAGGAGTTCAAAATAGTAATATGATTCAAAGTTAAACACCATTTATCATAAATTAAATCAAAGTGAATTTGCATAATTGTTATAGTCATTGACATCCGTTCACCACCTTATGCTTAGTTATAATTGAGATAATAGAACTATAGAATTCTAGATAGTTACTTTACGAACTAGTATCGTATTGTTTTGAGTGTTAATATAAAGTTTAAAAATCCTATTGCAAACTTTCGGCAAACTTCGTATTACTCCGTGAAGTTTAATAATTGGTATTAAATCAAGAGTAACAATTCCAGTGTTAGTATCTAAGTGCCATGTTTGCCTCCATGATTCTTGATATTTAAAAGATTTTTTAATATCAAGGTTATCTAGGAGCTGAAAGGAGTGTTTTAGAAACCATCATGTGTGCAAGATATTACAATATATGAAACAATGTTTTGGTTGCAACAAGATAGAGTATAATTTATAAAAATATATGTTCTCATATTTGATAAGAATTTGCGAAGGTTGGAGATGCTAGATGTCCTAATCCTCCAAAAGGTTTTGAAAAGCAACATTATACTCGCGATTCGTCGTTATAAGCTATAGTAGATTGATCATGAAAATTGTCATGATAAGAATGAATAAAATATGTAGGTAAAATTTTTACTACACTAAAAGATTACTAAAGAATGGATTTCGAAAGATCGCCAAACATTTGATGATGGTGATCTACTTCAAAGTGCAAGTCCAAAGATATTAGTATTTGAATATACACGCTTTGGATTATGTGTCATGTGTATGGCGCCACTATTGATGTTGATAGATTCTTTTAAAGAAAAAGGAAATGCTGAAAGAGAATCTCAGAAATACTTGGCAGAAAAGAAAAGACTGGAAATTGTCCAACTTAGGTATATAAATGATATACATGTTAAAGAATGTGGTTCTTAGGTATTTGATACCAAATTTGTTGGTATGAAGTGTCATACAGAACAACACAATTCATGAACTGCAATGGCCTAAGTAACTAGCAAGAGAATATGTGATGATGTTCATCGAAAAACAAATAAAGTGTTGTTTTGTTTCTCGTTGACATCAAAGCTTGCCTTCAAGATTTGTTTTAATAATTGTTATTTTGATTAGGTATTATGATAACAAAAAGGTTGTTCAAATAATTTCCGTATTCCATAATAGATGGATGATATACAAGTCTAGTTGGAGAAATCACATCCACAAAACTAATGCTAAAAATGTCACAAGACAAATGATTGAAAGATCACTTAAGAAGTGACATCGCCATTTAAATTATATTGGAAAGAAAACATGTATAAACTTCATATTGATGGAATTTCGGAGTGTTTTGATTTTGATCAAATTACACTTGTAACACTTTCCTAGAGATAATTGAAACTCCGTTCATATGCCAAAAGGGAATGGATGACTAACTTATTGGAATTTGTACATATTGATGTTTGTAGTCCATTATGTATAGTCATGAACGATGGATTTCAACTTCATATGCTTTCTCCGAAAATTTGAGTGAATATATGTGTATATTTACTTAATGAGGAAGAAGTATGAAATATTTTAAAATGTTCAAAGACTTTCAAGATGAAATGGAAAATCATTGTAACAAGAAAATAAAGAGTTTATGATTGGATCATAAAGGAAGATATTTGAGTTACAAGTTTAGCAAAATACCTAAGATTTGAGGAATCGTTCCATGGATTTACATTTACCGAAACACCATAGGAGTATGGAGTGTCCGAGATATGTAATGAAACCTTGTTTGACATGGTAAAATCAAAGGTGTCATTTATAAAACTGTCATTATATTTTAAAATATTAAAGCTTTAGATACTATTGCTTTTACACTAAAAAGAGCACCATCGTGATCCGTTGAAATGATACCATATAAGATATGATCTAGGATAAAACCCAAGTTGTCCTTTCTTAGAGTTTGGTATGCTAGGCATAAGTAAAATATTTACAACCAAAGTCGGATGATCATGTCTTTGTAGATTATTTAAAATAACCGTTAGGAATTCCTCCATAACACCGAAGGCAAAAGTGTTTGAAGCTTAGAACGTCAAGTTTTTTGAGAAGGAATTTTTCGTGAAAACTTTAATTGGGAGGACAATGGAACCTTGATAAGGTTATTGAACCTTAGCTATGTGTGCTAAGTTGCACAGCGTTGGAAAGTGTTCTGGAGGCAGCCACAATGCTCATGGCTCACGTGCCTCAAAGGTTGTGGTCACGGAGATCTAAGTTACTATTGAACCAAGTAGGTTGGGTAAACAATCAAATACCAAGATTTGAGAGTTAAATCATTATTGTTTGAAAATGATAAATCGACAACATGCAAAGAAGCGATGATGGGACCAGACTTCGTCAAATGGCTTGAAGCCATAAAATCCGTGATGTTTCCATACATGAGAAATCAAGTTTTTGAACTTGGAAGACCCTCCGGAAAGGTGTAAAACCTATCGGTCGTATTTGGATCTATAAATAGACATAGATGTTTCACATCTATGAAATTGTCGACATGTCAGTAAAGAGTTTACGACAATGTTCAAGGAGTTGACTATGACAAGATTTCATCTTTCATAGCGATATTTAGTCTGGACGGATTAATGTAGCAACCACTACATATAATTTTTTTATATGGTAGTTGAACAAAAAACAAGGTTCTTCTAATAGAATGGTTACCTAGGACGTGTGCATGACACGATCCAAAGGGTTTTGTTAATTCAAAGGATGTTAAAAAGGCATGACTTCAATGATTGAAGTAAGCATCACGGAATTGGAATCTTCACCATGATGAAACTGTTAAAAGGTTTAATTTCATCACATACGATGAAGATGCTTGCATTTGCAAGAAATTAAGTGGGAGAGCTGAGACATATTTCTAAAACATTATGTGAAAGACATATTGTTGATTGGAGATGATGCATCTTTTATTGACACGGGTTAAAAAAATTATCTTGATGAAAGACTTAGGCAAGACCCGAATATTTGGCATCAATATCTATATGGATAGATTGCGACGCTAATATGGTTGTGCCAAATGTACATAGATGAGATATTGAATGAGTTCAATATGGAAATGAAAAGAAAGATTCTTGCCACATAGAAAGGATTGAATCAAGATTCAAGTGTATTGATACTTAGTAAGTGAAACGAGATTCAAGTGTTTTGACACTTGGTGAGTGAAATCACAAGAATATTTTGATCAATCATATAGTGATATGTACATATCCAGATATTTCCTATGCTCTAAATGTTATGAGAATATACCAAAATGATTCATAAGATGATAATTGGACGATAGTAAGGATATTATTATGATCTTTGGAAGAACTAAGAATATGTTATTTTTGTAGAGATGACAAATAGATAGATAGTTCATTGTAAAGTGTTACATTGATACTAGTTTTGTCACAAAATACAAATTAAGTTTATCTCAATTTAAACTATGGGTGGCACAATGTAATGGAAAGGAGATTCCATAATGGATTTGGATGAGTTCCAAAGTTAAGATACTATAAGAAAAGGCTAAATATATGACTGATACTATAGCAGCAAAAGAGGGCATTTGTGTCAAGTAGTTTGTTATCAAACTAGGTGTGGTTCACAGCAGGCTAGTACTATGAATATATATTGTATGACAATTGTATCAACATGTTTTAACCCCAAGGAACTAAAGGTTTCACCAAAGGACCAAATTTATACAATGCCATCTCATTGGAGAATGAGTGATGCGTAGAAACGCAAAGACATGCAAATACACGCGGACCTAGAAGTGTCAGATCCGAACATTATGTTTACCACTATCAATCATATATATACAACACCAGAAATCCATAGGTGTTGAAAGCACAAAGTTTTAAAACTAGATTATTGACTCTAGTGCAAATGGGAGACTATTGGAGATATGCCCAAGAGGCAATAATAAAGTGGTTATGATCATATATTTATGTTTATGATAAATGTTTGTATCCCATGTTATAATTGTATTAACCAGAAACATTAATACTTGTGTGTTTTCTAAACAATAAAAGAGTCCCTAGTATGCCTCTTGTTAAACTAGCTTGTTGATTAATAGATGACCATGGTTTCCTGATCATGGACATTGGATGTTATTAATAACAAGGTCATATCATTAGGAGAATGATGTGATGGACACACACCCATAGTAAGCATAGCATAAGATCAAGTCATTAAGTTCGTTTTGCTACAAGCTTTCAAATACATAGTAACCTAATCTTTCGACCATGATATCATGTTAATCACCATCACCGGATGAGTGCTTTGATGACATCAAACGCCACTTCCATAATTGGGTGGTTATAAAGGTGGCATTGGGTATTCTGAAAGTATGCGTTGAAGTGCATGGATCAAGAGTGGGATTTGTCCATCCATATGATAGATAGATATACTCTGGGCTCTCTCGGTGGAGTGTCATCCAATTGGCTTGCAAGCATGTGACTAGGTTATAAGGGATGTCACATCACAGTACGAGTAAAGATTACTTATCGGTAACGAGGTTGAACTAGGTATAGAGATACTGATGATCGAACCTCGGGTAAGTAAAGTATCGCGCAATAAAGGGAATCAGTATCGTATGTGAATGGTTCATTCGATAATGAAGTCATCGTTGAATGTGTGGAAGCCATTATGGATCTCCATATCCCGCTATTGGTTATTGACCGTAGAGGTGTCTCGATCATGTCTGCATAGTTCGCGAACCGTAGGGTGACACACTTAAGGTTCGATGTTGTTTAAGTAGATATGAAATATGATTTGGAGACCAAATGTTGTTCGGAGTCTCAAATTGGATCTAGGACATAACGAGGAGATTCGGAATAGTCTGAAGAATAAGATTCATATAAGGAAAGTGGTTTTCTGGGGTTTGAAAAAGTTTCGATGTTTTGACTGAAAACTTCTAGAATGTTATAGAGGGACCACCAGTGGTTCAACCACCCCAGGATGGGTCACTTGGGCTATGGCATGCCGTGGGGGGCCTAGGGGACAACCGCACCAAGACCAAAGGGTCCATCCAGATAGCACTAGGAAAAAAGGGTCAAACCCTAGTTTGAATATCAAACTCTAGTTTGGATGGAAGGGGGAAGACTTGGTGGGAAAGTTACCAACTCTTCCCTTGGCCGTGTTGGGGGAACTCAGTTTGGCTGGGAACCCCTTGGCTGTCGCCCCCTCCATATAAGGAGGGGTGGGGGCGCACCCCCTAGTGTCTTACCCCTTCACCTCTAGTCCATGACGCCTAAACCCTAGCCGACACCTCCCTCCTCCCTCCTCCATCGCCCTGCTTCGGCTTAGGCGAAGCCTTGCAGGGATTCTCCTCCACCACCACCACCATGCCGTCGTGTTGTTGGGATTCCGAGGAGATCTACTACCTCCGCTGCCCGCTGGAACGGGGAGAGAAAGGTCTTCATTGAATCTTTACATGTGACCGAGTGCGAAAGCGCTGTCGAAATGCGGCGCCAGAAGGATCGTCTACACGATATTGAGATTGGCAAGTGATCGACTACATCAACCACGAGAATCTGATCTCGTTAAATGCTTTGGATCTACGAGGGTTAGTTCTCTTCAATCTCATTGCACCGATCTCGTGGATTAGATATTGGCTATGCCATAGATTGGATCTTGGTTTTATGTGTTCTTGCGATAGATTTTTTTTGTTTTCCATGCAACAAACCCTGTACTGAGTAGTGAAGGCTTATGCAGCCTATAAATAGAGGAGCGCTCCTTTATCTATGGAACCAGACTATGTAACCTTCACCTATCAATAAAAAACTTTGTGTTCCTATATCTAGCCCACGCCCCCGAGAGATATCTATCCCAGCATGTTGAAGTGGTTCCTTCAACACTTATGTTGTCCACATTATAGAAGCAAGGTGGAGTTGTTCCTACATAACCCTTGTGCTGCATCATGTGGTATTAGAGTCCTGCTGATCCATTCTAGCTGTTGGTTCTCTTAGTGAGATCAAGATGCAACAAGCAATGGAGGAGTTGGGAAAGAGAGTTAATGTTGTAGAACAACAAGTCCAAGAGCTACAAGAAGATCTTAACCGGAGATTCAATCAGCTCGGTGAGATGATAAGGAAGGGTGTTCCTCCGACTGCCAATGAAGAATATTCATCAAGGAAGAAAGGATATGTTCAACTACAAAGAATAGGAGGTCATCTTCAAGCCCAAATACCCCAACGACATGCATATCATCATACCTTGAGAAATACAACTTATACGGAAGCTCCTGAAGAGGAAGAATATGATGATGCCCTTGAGGAACCTGATCACTATACATACCCGAGCGTACCCAATGACATGGATATACCCTACGAGTGCGTAACGTTGGTATACCCGGTCTAGCCCAAGGAAGGCCCACATGAAGACATGCAGCCCGGGAAGATTTTGGGTGGCCCAAGCCCATGGCGAGTTCGGCTCCTTGGAGGACAAGTCTAGTTGTAGATAGAATTTCAAAAGGTTCAACCCTAATCTGTAACTGACTCGACCTATCCCTGGGACATGGCCTATCTATATAACGGCCAGGAGGGCACGACGAGAAGGACTAACTCACCTCATACACACACCTCACACCAGATCGCATCTATGCACCCCTGTAACCTTCAGTTCTGCCGTAATCAAGAACAAACAAGCAGGAGTAGGGTTTTCCCTCCGGGGGCTGAACCTGGGTAAACCTCGTGTCCCCGTGTTGCTTTCATGTTAACCGTCTCGCGATTTCCAGCATCCCCATCTTCTCCAAAACCCAAGTCCATAACAATGGGCATTGACGAGTCGAACCCTCGTCACCCAATGCTACATATGCAAGAGATACATACAAGGTGAACGCTAAAATCCCTACTTTCAATAGAAATGTAGATATTCAAGGATTCTTTGAGGTCATGAATATTCCGAAAGACCGTAGAGTTATTTTGGTTGCATACAAGCTAAAAGGAGGAGCCGGTGCGTGGTGGCATCGCCTTCAATAAGACCACCAACTCAAACATATCATCTAGACATGGAATAGGGAATTTGTACCTTATGGTGATCTCGTTGATAGCTCTACTATCTGTACACATGCGCCAAGTACCTTTATGCACTTGATGAACCAGGTACCTAGACCCTTCTTATCCCACTTTGTTGTGGTTTATCTTGATGACATCCTGATATATAGCGAGGATGAATATGAACACTTTGGTCAGATTCGTGAGGTGCTACGAGTACTAAAGGAAAACGAACTCTATGTCAACTTGAAGAAAGGTGTTTTTCTTCAAACACGACTTCTTTTCTTGGGGTTTGTCATCACAAGTAAGGGCATCCATGTTGATGGCTCTAAAGTTGAAGCAATAAGGAAATGGCCAACTCCAAAAACTATTTAAGAGGTGAGAAGTTTTCATGGTCTTGCAACTTCCTATAGGAGGTTTGTGAAAATTTTTAGTACCATTATGGTACCAATCACTAAATGCTCAAATAAAGGAAAGTTTCAATGGAATGAATCCGCTAAAGATAGTTTCAATGAGATAAAGGAAAGGCTCTCACAAGCTCCCGTCTTGGTACTACCTGAGTTTACTAAGACATTTCAGATGGAATGTGATGCAAGTGGAGTAGGCATTGGGGCTGTTCTATCACAAGAACGAAAACCCATTTCTTTCTTCAGTGAGAAGCTAAGCGAAGCAAGACAAAAGTGGAGTACCTATCAGCAAGAATTGTATGATGTTTTCTAGGCTTTGAAGACTTGGGAAGTATATTTGTAAGGAATTCATTGTTTACACTAACCATCAATCCTTAACGCATTTTAGAAATCAAAAGCATGTGGATCGTATGTTAGCAAGATGGGCAGCGTACCTAGAGCGGTTTAACTATCTTATGGTGCACAAGGAGTAACCAACAAGGTAGCAGATGCTTTGAGTCAGCGTGCATGCCTCTTGACTTCCTTCAAGGCTGAACTTCTAGGTATGGATCAAATAAAGGAGTTATACGAAGAGGATGAAGACTTTGGCCATGTTTGGATGAAGCACTTGAGATATCAACCATTAGGTGACGACTATTTGCTGCAAGATGGCTATCTCTTCAAGAATGATCATGTATGTATCCCAAGAAGTTCTCTACGTCATAAGTTGATTAGAGAGCTTCATTCAAGTGATCTTAGTGGCCATGTTGGACGTGACAAGACTATGGAAAACTTGGAGGCTCGTTAATTTTGGCCACAACTAAATAGGTATGCGAGAAAGTTTGTTCAGCGGTGCCTATATGTCAAACATGCAAAGGTCAAGTCCATAACATAGGGTTATACATGCCTTTTCTTGTTTCTGATGCTCCATGGGAGGATATATCTATGGATTTCGTCTTGGCTTTGCCAAGAACAAGACGTGGGAATGATGCATTATTTGTGGTTGTGGACAGATTCCCTAAAATTATGCATTTCATTACATGCCACAAGACAACGTATGCTCATCATGTGGCAAATATATTATTTTGATAAGTGGCCAGACTTCATGGGGTCCCAAGGTCCAACGACTCAGACCGTGATAGCAAGTTTCTTGCTGCATTTTGGCTAACTTTGTGGAAGAAATTCAACACCTAATTAAAAAATTGAGTACTTCTCACCCACAAACCGATGGCCAAACGGAAGTGGCGAACAAGTTTTTGGGTAGTCTGGTCCGTTGCATTTGTGGAGACAAAAAGGGACAAATGGGATTTGTCCTTATCTCTTGCTGAATTCTCCTCCAACAACTCCACGCATAGATGAATATGAAGGAGTCCTTTTTCTATTGTCTACACTAAAGTTCCAACACATGTGGTGGATCTGGTGAAGCTACCATCAAAGGGGAGGTCAAAATTAGCGTTATCCTTTGCTCATAACTACAATGAATTATTCAAAGAAATTTACAATGTGTTGGAGGCACAAAATCAGAAGTACAAACAACTAGCTGACTGCAAACGGAGGCCGAAATCATTCCAAGTTGGAGATAAGGTGATGGTATAGCTCCGAAAAGAAAGGCTGCCATTATATATTAAAGGGAAACTTAGACAGTGGAAATATGGACCCTTCTCTATTCTAAGAAGGATAAATGATAATGCTTATGTGATAGATCTCCTATCTGAGATGGGAATATCCAACACATTAAATGTGGCAGACTTGACTCTCTATCACCTAGAGGAAGCACTTTATGAGAATAACACGAGGTCGAGTTCTAAACAACCAGGGAGTATGATGGAGAACAACAGGGAAAATAAAATAAAATAAAATAAAGTAGAAGTCAAGTACAATACTGACTTCTACAAAGTTCTACTCTATTCTACATAATTTGGTACTTTAGTCATATGTGTTGTAGCAAGTTTCTAAAGTGTTCTAACTATGTGTTGTAGTCATGTTTCTTGTATTATTTATTAGCTTTAAGTAGTGTTCTCTAGAATGTTACAACTACAAGTAGAACTAAGTAGTGAATGCTTATGCAGCCTATAAATTGAGGAGCACTCCTCTATCTAGGGAAGCAGACTATGTAACCTTCACCTATCAATCAAGAACTTTGTGTTCCTATTTTAAGATCTTGGAGTAGATCTTGTGTGTTAAGAGTTTTGGACTGAACTCTTGTCAGCCCCACCTCTAGAGCAATATCTAGCCTACGCCCCTAGAGCAATATCTAGCCCAACATGTTGAAGTGGTTCCTTCAACACTTGTGATGTCCTTATTATAGCAGCAAGGTGGAGTTGTTCCTCCACAATCCTTGTGCTGCATCACTACATTTATCAAAAAAGCTAACCCTAACCTACAGTTCCTAACCATAATGCTTCATAGACATCATGCAAGTCACCATTAGCTACCATAACATGAATAAACTATCTACGACCAAATATCTAGGGTTTCCAATATTTGCACAAATGCCACCAACAAGATTTCAGTCGGACAAAAGCGAGGGAATGGGGGAGAGTACCTCTTGTTCGAGATATGCCCTAGAGGCCAATAATAAAGATGTTTTTATTGTTATATCTCATATGTTCATAATATTTTTATACATGTCATAACTGTATTAAGCGAAAACATTAATACACATGCAGTATGTAAACAAACCAAGTTCCTAGTATCCTCTAGAAGACTAGCTCGTTGGGCAACCGATAATCGAGGTTTCAACACAGGTGCTCCAGCTCCCAACATCACTAGAACCTGATGTAGCTTCCTCAAGTGCTCCGCTTCAGATAGTCTAGGTCTTACCATAGAATTTTAGCATGATGCCAGAAGGTACTGAATGAGTTCTCTGCTTTTGCGTCAAAATCTTGTTATGTGGTCA
Organism: Avena sativa; assembly: GCA_916181665.1. NCBI lineage: Eukaryota > Viridiplantae > Streptophyta > Magnoliopsida > Poales > Poaceae > Avena > Avena sativa. The sequence goes on along the minus strand of OV702295.1, from coordinate 375,795,681 downwards.
GGCCATATGCTATGTTGGTCTACCTAGTTTCGAGCATCGGTTATGGATAAGGCTATCTATGTTATGTCTGATCTACCTAGTTTTAAGCACCCATTGTGAACACTGAACAAGGTTATGTATGTTATGTATGATCTACATAGTTTTGATCATCGGGTATGGACAAGGCTATGTATGCTATGTACGCTATGTACGCTATTAATCAATCATCAGGCACCACTTGTCCAGTTGTTGCTTTTTATTTGGTTGCCCGTAGTTTCATATGGTTTTCTCCAACTTTTTTCACTTTTTTTGAAACAAGGCAAAAGATGTGCCATTTTTATTGATTAAGGAGAAGGTTTCTAGATAGTGCTTATAAACCATGTCTTGGCCAAAGCCAAGACCAAAAAGAGACAACTACTCGCGAGAGATTACACTACTAAGGGCTTTTGCCCCGGCAAGGCACCACATATGAGGTTCTTCCTTAATTTTCTTTGCAATCATATCAACGGTAATAGCGTGGCCTTGGAAGACCCTTGCATTTCTTTCTTTCCAAATTTCTCAAGCGACCAACATAGCAAGCGAAGCCATAGCCTTTCTTTGCAGTCCTCTCTTATGGATCGCCTCCTTCCACCACTCTTTGACGGATCGATATTGATGCCAACTAGCCATGTCAAGTTGATGTAGACCGAGCCAAGTCTTCAACTTGTTCCAAACCCCTCACGGATAAGCGATATTTGAATAGTAGACGAGATGGCGACTCTTGTATTTGGTTGCATAGCTTACATAGCCCACAATTTGGCCATCCTCTACGGGCGAGCCTATCCGCTGTCTACATTCTATTTTGTAGAACCAACCAAGCAAAACACTTGCATTTAGGGGTTTTCCAAGGCTTCCAAACCAAGGTAGGCATCGAAGAGGTGGTTAAGCCCAAGAATTCCATTTTGTATGCCGATTTAGCCAAGTAACATCCATCATTTATGAGTTTCCACTCAATATCGTCTCGCCTTTGCGGGAGTAGATTTACACTGGCAAGCTTCTCCCGTAGCTTGTAGAATTGGTCGATGTGCTCCAAGGGTAAGCCATTTGGGGTGTTGATTTGTGAGACCCAAAAGTCGTTTTGCAAAGCATTTTCCACTAAACTTGTTTCACTTACCTTGTATTGCGAAATCTTGCCTGATTCTATTCTTTACTGACTTCAAATGTGTGCAATTTGCTCCCTTGTGAATAGACGTGCTCACCCTGTTTAGGTATCTTCATCCTAACAGCACTAATTTTCTTTTAATAATGCTATGCTTTTCACTGCATCAACAACAGGAAATTACTCGCAAGATGGAATTGACCAGTGTGCCCTGTGAAAGAGCTGTTACCGTGTGACTCACCATATTGAAAGCTGAGTTTTTAATGACTTTGTGCATGCTGATTTCAGCAGCAGATTGTTAGAGATGGTGTTATATGTTGATCCAAATTCTATAAAGTATAGGCCAACTTCTGACGACTGAAGCGAGGCCTGTCCCACTCTGTGGCCAACAAAGACGTCTGTGGGGGGTGCGACAGCCCCCCGTGGTACGGTACGGATCGTCGAAAACCTAGGTTTTCACCGATATATAAACCGCTTGTAAGCCGCCGGTTGGGATGAGTTGCATCTGTGAAATCGCCGGCGTTTGTAAACACTTTTCGATATAGTGAAGTTTCGCTGGCTGGCGCCCGTGGTTTTTTTCCTCTCTTTGTTGGAGAGGGTTTTTCACGTTAAATTTGTGTCTTCTTGCTGTGATTTCGTTTTGTTCTTCATTATTTACTTGTCGCAATTGTAACATATGGGTGTGTTGTGCAGTAGTGAGAACTGTCAGAATGGTGTCATAGATTCAGTTACTGAATACTCCCTTTGTTTTAAAATATAAGATGTTTTAGCTTTGTGAAGCAAATGTATTTAGACTTTTTTTTAGTCTAGATACAAGTCTAGATACATTTTCTTTATAAACCTAAAATATCTTATATTTTGAAACGGAGGGAGGAGGGAGTACTGCTGAGACTTTCTCGTTGGCGTATTCATTTCGCGAGAAGGTAGGAAGATATTATCGAGCTGTGTCATGGAATTGCAATGTATCTCTAGTATACAGAAGCAGAACAAAACAGCGATTCTGGCGTGCACGCTATATAGCGTGCATGGCCCCACCCTCTCTCTCCTCTATTGCATGCAACCTTTACGTAGATTAGCCCATTTTCTTTCATATTATGGTATAATTTAAAACGCTTATAGATTTTTAATTATAAGTTCACTTTAAAAACCGTTTGCACATCTGGGTTTTTAACGGAGAGAGCTTCAAAACAAGACTAATATTAACTATATTTTAACAATATTTAAAAATCGATTTTTGAAATTGATAAAACAAAAAAAAATTATATGAAACCTGGTGGTTTTTTATTGCTAAACAGTCTCTTTCTTTATGTTTCAAACTTTTTCCATCATAATTAGAAAATAGTTGACAAAATCCTTTGAGTTAAAAAAATAAAATATATTAAAGAAAAACAAGAAACCAATAATACAATATGTTTCATTGTGAATCATGACATTTCATTATGTTTCGAAATTTAAATTTTCAATTTTATTAATTTTGGGCTTGTTTAAAAGATTTAATAAAAATAAATACGTTGGTTCAAAAAGATTTTTAATCAGATAATTATTTCAAATTATATGACTCTTTTAAATCTAGTATTGAGAATTAAAAGAAATGAGAGAGAGTGCCGTAGAATTGTCAGATGGTGTACTATGTGCATGCAAAAGATTCTTTTTTGTGCAAATCTTAAAGCAAAAGAAGGCTAATTTTTTTTAAATAATACATTTTTTTATTGAATTGCACAAATAATACACAAAACGGACAAATTGCAAATCTGTTGGTCGATCGGCCGTTCGACAGACGACAGACTCGTTTCGTCCATTCGGACGAAACACTGCCTTCATCCGTTCAACGGATGACACGCAGCCTTCCTTCGTTCAACGGACGACACACCCCTCCTTTACCAAACAGCTGACAGCATGTTTGTCGTCCGTTGAACGGACGAAGGCTGCGTGTCCGTTCAACGGACGAAGGTTGCGTGTCGTCCGTTGAACGGACGAAGCCCAGTGTTTCGTCTGTTGAACGGCCGACCGACCAACAGATTTGCAATTTGCCCGTTTTGTGTATTATTTGTGAAATTCAATAAAAAAAATGTATTATTTAAAAAAATTTAGCCAAAAGAAGTATATGAACGTCTCTAACATGCACGGGACCTAACGATGCATGCTGGAGTTGCATTTCTGAGAAACAGAACCTACTTCCTCGTATTCAAGGGAGGCGCAGCAGACGGCGTCTACATGGAAATGGAGCACAGGAGACTGTCCTTCATCCTGAGCTCGTTCAGCGCCACCCCCGCAGTAGAAGTCTTTGAGCTTGATTGAGTGCACTGGTGTTTCTCGACGTGGCTTCTGCTTGTGGGTGGCCAGTGTGTGGTTGATTTTCCGTTGTGTGTGTAATCTTACGGAGGTGAATCAATCAGAGAGTGAAGTTCTGAGTTCTGACTATCTGTGTGTTGCTCGTCACCTGTGAACAAGGCTTTGCCTTGCCTGATGCACTGCCGTGACTGTCTCCTCATCTCATGTCCTCCAGTTCACATGTATAAGAGTTCGCAAAACTACGGAACATTTCGTTCTGTGTCAAGTTTCAGTCTTGTTTAACCTTGTCTCGTTTCTGAACCAAAAACCTCCGATGTGGCGTTGCCGGCCGTCTTCCCAAAAGTCGTCGGTCGTCGTGCTTTCTCCACTTTCTCACCACTTCTTCTCCCACGATTCGAAAACGCGGTCAACCATCACAACCCACGACGCCTGCTTCCCGTCCCCACCGTTTCTTTAAACCCACGCAACCTCCACCAGCCTGGACGATCAAGCAGCCAGCAGCAGGCAGCGGCACCTTCCACCAGCTCACCGGCGGGCGCCACCATGACGGCGACGTCCACGTCGAGGGCCCCGCGGCGCTCGCGCATCCGCACCCGCGCGCCGCCGCCGACGCCGATCCGGACCGCCCGCGGCGCGCGCTCCGCCGCGGCCGACGAGCTCGTCCTCGCCCAGTTCCTCGAGGCCTCCCAGCGCGTCCCCGCCCTCACCCTGCCCCTCAAGAAGAAGCGCTTCGACTTCCCGGCTCCACCACCGGCGCCGGACATCCCCGCCCGGGACTTGCTATCGGGCGACCCGGCCGCCGCGCGGACGGCGGTCGGCGCCGCTTCGGAGGCCGGCGCGTTCCGCGTGGGCGGGGCGATCGGGGCCATCGAGGTGCGCGCCGCCGTGGAGGCCGCGGAGGCGGTGTTCGGGGCGCCGGAGGAGGTGAAGAGGGAGCTGGGCAGGTTGTTCCGGAGGAGGGATCGGGTGGTCGGGGAAGAGCTCTACCTGCCCTGGCCTGTCAGCTCCGGCGTGGATCGGTTGCTTGAGGCGTCCCTGCCCGGCCCGACGTACCGTGCCTTCAGGTGATTCATGCTACCACCTTGTAGTAACATTTGTCTCCTTGCTGTAGTAAGACTCCGCTACACGCCAGTGCGTATTGGAAGGTAGCGAGCTAGCCGTGGCTGAGATGGGAGTTTCGGAGCTCTTTTGCAACAGGATTCTGAACTAAAAAATAGTCAAATAGAAATACAACTACTAAGCTGATCACTAACCCTGATAGCACAGGTCTGCATTTGTGTTTGCGTACAGCAAAACAAAGCTGAATATAAGAATCAAAATGAACTTTTGTCTCGTTGATCCATGGGAATATGGCATCTAGGACAGCAGGAGTCTCTGTCCCTTTGCCTCCGACCAAATTACTCACGAAACCTGCTAGAAGTAGCTAGTGATCACCAAATTCAGGTGTTTACTAATGGTTCTATAACACATATGCCATCAGGTTACTAATCTCCTTGCTGCCTCGCCGCATTTGGAGCTACCCTTGTAGTCGGTGGGTGTTGCAGGTAGGATAGCAAGTTGCTACTGAATGTGAGTTCTAGAGCTCTTTTGCAGGCAGAATATGAAGTCAAAATAGTCAAGATAAAAATGCAGATATATGTGGTTGATCCAAGATGAAGTTGATTGCTGGCCGTCATAGATTGTTAGGGTGATAGCAGGTCTGGATTAATGTTGACATACGGCAAAACGAGGCTCAATATACCTTAGCTTTCATAGATCTGAAATTTTGTCTGCAAATCGTAAACTATACATGGCACCTAAAGAGACCCGCGTTGCCGAACACTGAATTATTCAGGAAACCTGCTACAAGTAGCTAGTAATCCCAAATGAAGGAGACACCAATGGTTGTACAATGCATGCATGAGCCATCAGAATTCAGAGCTGATCTTTAAGATCGATGTACGCATTCCCATGTTTCTCCACTACTCACTTACAGCAAGAACATCAAATAAATACCCTCATAAGCGTGGTAGCAACAGGGCGTGATTTCAAGACTGATCTCCTATGTATGTCCTGACATTAGATCTTCCACTGCTGCTAGGGAGAAGATGGATGTTGTCGCATCTAAAATGGAGGAGCTCGCAAGGTGTGCGGTCAGAGTCCTCTCTGATAACGCCAAGAATCCGAGAGATGCTGCTCTGCCTAGCGCAGCCCCATCGGTTCTGTGTCTGACACTGTACAACTGCAACAAGTTGAAAACGTCTTGGGGAGAGTTTGGCACCACCGATCGTCCGAGCTCGTATGCGTTGAGCGTACACCTCTCTGGACGCGATCAGGAAATCTGCCTCCGGAACCAGGGCGGCTCAACCTTTTTCAATTTGCCGGCCGGCTCTGTGCTTGTTACAGTTGGCAAGCAGATTCAGGTATCATGCTAAATTATGGCATACCTTCCCTTACTGAACATGTCAATAAACTCAAAATTATTCAATAAAATACTTGTTCATAATAGTAAAAAGTTTGGTCCACTTATGTCATAATCGTTTGCCCCAATTGTGAAGTAGTGCTTGCTCCGAACCACGTTTGGAACTTCCAGCTGTGGAGTATGACAGTGTTTGCTGAAAATACAGGAATGGTCCAACGGGGAATTCAAGAGCGCTGTTGGCGAGATCCTGTTTGAGCTGACCGACGAGCCAAACCCGTTCATGTCTCTGGAACTCTTGTACTCTCCAGGAGACCTGCATCTTGGCGACGTTGGTCGGCAATCCAGCCACATTGACCGTCCCAAGACTATCCCTTTAAGGGACCAGATTTTGATTGCTCTGGTTCTGCTAATTCTGTACTACCTCTTCTGGAGATGAGCTTGTCGTGTGCCTATAGTTTTCTAATGGCGCGACCAAGAATGCTTGTTTTTTTACAGCTTTCTTGGCCTTGACGGCCGGTCCTTCTCCATTAATTGATCTTGGAGAAAACTGCCACGGATGGCGGTGATGACGGGTGGTTTGAGTCTTGTTTGGCTGAGATTGATTTTTTTTGGATAAAACAAAAACACAGAATAAAACGAGGTACATAACACTGTTAGCTCATCCCAGTTAAGGAAAATTGGGATGGATGTGGATTTTGATTGATTTTTTGAAAGACAATTTTTGTCGATAGGTTTATAGACTTGGTCTTGACTGTATATCCTTTGAGATCGAGGGTTTATATTGAACCTGAGAATCATTCCTTTGCATTCGGGCTTTGTTCAAGTTGGATATGAGAATCATTTCTTTGTACATTATTACTCTATATATTTTTGTTGTAGACGGGGCTTTCTTCATGTGGCATGAGCTGAGGAAACTGTTTGTCTCATTGTAGAACTATTCACCGTACTATGTCTGAACGTCAGACTATATTCAGGGTGAAAACAAAATGCCTGAACTTTATTGGTTCTACATGGCAATAGCCTTTTTGAAAACATTGTTTTGGGATCTTAGACTTTTTTCAGAGTGAAAATCTATGTTTTGTTAATCGGGCGACGGCGTTATTTATCCATTGTTCCCTTTTTGAAGGTGTGGATTTCGTAGAACTTTTGTAGTCCCGGAGTTGTCTTTGGTTGTGGTTTGTATGTTTCTTCTGTGAGTGGTTGTTCACCGTGCCGGGTTTTTTGTTCTTCTTTTTGGATGTCTGCATACTAAATGTCTTTTAGACATTTTATTGTGTAGAATCTGGGTATAATTGGTATCTTCACGATATTAATAATTTTTTTGTCGAAACAAAGAGAACACTGATTATCATATTGGCTCTCTGTTTTTTGAAAGGGATATACGTAACGGAAAGAGTTGACATTCTACATGAAGTACCGAATGATAGGCACAAAAAATATGTAGACTTTGACAAAGCCTTTGATAAAATCAAATGGATATTCCTAGTCAGGTCTATGAAAATGAAAGGTTTCCTTCCTGATGTGTGATTCCATAGACCCCCTCTAAAAAGTTGTAAACATTCCAAAGGGTAGAATTACCCCCGTAAGTATTAGAGGAGGGCGCACGAGGGTAGCCCGTCGACGGGCCCAAAAGAACACACCCTAAATCACGTACAAGGCGTTGCCACGTCAGCGGACACATGCAAGTGTTGTATTCGAGTTAGACACTTAAATTTCAACGTTACATCCGTAGAATACCCGCATATTGCATGCTTCGGGCCTGTACGGGCTTTGGTGGGCAGTACATATATGGTCTAAATTTTTTGAATCCCGATCATGCCCCAACTCGCGAAGAGGTATCGGTCAATCCGAGCCATCGATCTAATATATCTCCTTTTTTCATTCCTTTGGGGGGTCTATTGAATTAGAAGTCTTCCTAGATCATCAGATTGATATGGTGATGAAAACTATCACAAGTGGCAAAGTAGGTGACGAGGTTTGATCTCATCAATGCCCATTGTTATGGACTTGGGTTTTGGAGAAGATGGGGATGCTGGAGATCGCGGAACGGTTAGCAAACAAGCAACACGGGGACACGAGATTTACCCAGGTTCAGGCCCCCGGAGGGAAAACCCTACTCCTGCTTGTCTGCTCTTGATTACGGCGGAACCGGTGATTACAGGGGTGCGCAGATGCAATCTGGCGTGGAGGTGTGTATGCGGAAGTATGAGAGAGAGATCTAGGTCGTGCCCTCCTGGCCTTTATATAGACTTAGGCAGGTCCCAGGCACAGATCTAGTCGGTTACAGGTTCTAGGGTTTACCCCTTTGAATTTCCTATCTACTCTAGTCTTGCTCTCCAAGGATCCGAAGGCGTCATGGGCCTTGGCCACCCGAAAATCTTCATGGGCCGGCGTATATTTGTCGTGGGCCTTCCTTGGGCTGGACCAGGTATGCTGAGATCGTGTACACGCGGGGTATAACCATGTCAGTAGCCCCCGAGTGTTCAGTCGAATCGTAGATTTGGCTGAGAACTCTTCAATCCTTCGGGTGCAACTCTGTCTTTCAAGAGAATATAGGGATTGTTGATGCGTGTGCCTGACTCTCCCGACGGATCAGGGTCAGTTAAGTGTCTTAGGACAAAACAACACGATCTTCTTCAGATTCGAGTCCCTCGACTCGAACCCGAACATATGCTGGCGTAATTCGACTCAGGCCGCGGAGGACTTATATGAGTGGAATTCCAGTGAATTTAATTGATGTACCCAACGCGTCCGTCGGGATTTTTCATCGCGCCTGTTGGCACGGGTTTATACTAGCAGAGCGCAGTCATGTGCGTTACCAGGCCATCAGATGATATCTGTAGGTCTTATCTTTGCGTCGCAGACACAGTATCCAAATTTTATCACCGCGGAGGTGTTTCGGGTAGCCAAGGAGAATGCTACTCACTTAGCTTTAAAAAATTGGGACAGAGTTTGCCGAAAAGTTTTTGCATACTGATCCGAAGGATCGCAGTCAAAATTTTATAGGGTGCGCGACCAGCGCTCCCTATGGGAGTAGCCCCCGAGTGTCTGTTCGAGTCGTAGACTCGAGCGGAGACTTAAATTTAGCCGTCGTTCAGTGTCAGGTCCGTAGGACACGAATTTTTTACGGATGCTGAAATCCATCCTCCCTATGGGAGTAGCCCCCGAGTCCGTAGTGGAGTCGTAGACTCAACGTAGGACTCGAAGAAACAGTTCAGTGCTGTAACGTGTTGTTCTTTTTTCGGGTGCGCGGCCAACGCTCCTGATAGGAGTAGCCCCCGAGTAATTGGTTGAATCGTAGATTCGAGTGAGTACTCTTAGCTTTAAAGCCGAAGAAATTATGGTTGTTGCTAGTGTAGCTTTTGATGACGTCAGTGCTGACGATCAATGACCTCAAGCGTCTGCTGTGCCAGAGATGACTTGACTGGACGAACATGGATCCCACTTTCTAACCTTGAATTGACCGGTCATGCGTGGCATGGAGATAATTACGGCGTCGCCTTGATTTCCGCGCGTAGTGGACGGCATGTTAGCGACGGTTCGTTGCAATGCTGACACGTGTATGGCCAGATCCTGCCGTTGGTGTTAGGTCTTCTCGATGGACGGTTGTCGTGCATCGTCTTCGTCTTTATAATCATTGGGGAAATCTTTAGTTTGTTTTCACCGCAGCTATTCTCGTTTCACTGCTTCCTTGTTTTCTGAGAGTTCTTGCTGCGCGCTGGAATATTCTTTTCACATTTCCTTCCTCCATCCTGCGTTCTCGCCGCCGGCGCCGCCGTACCGCGATGGGGAAGTCGAAGAAGTCTTCTTCTACGGTTGGTACCAGCGCTGCTGGAGGGAAGAAGAGTGCCGCCGCTACCCGTGTCACCGACGGTGGCTGGCAGCGATCGAAGACGCGGGAGAGTGATCTCCGCAAGCTTCATGAGCGGGGCTTGATCCCGCAGGATAGGGAAGCCGTGAAACTCCCGGGCAACGAGGTAATCCCCCGTCCCCCCGCTGGGTTTCGGGTTATGTTCCTTGCCTTCGTTATTCGCGGCTTTTCCTTCCCAGTCCACGACTTCCTTCGTGGACTGCTTTTTCTTTATGGTATCCAGTTGCATCATCTTTCCCCCAATTCTCTTCTTCACATTGCTTGTTTCATCACTTTCTGCGAGTGTTGGTCGGTATCGAGCCGCACTTTGGCCTCTTCCGAAAACTCTATTCCGTGAAGAGGCAATCTGGTTCGGATGGTGTTTATCCCATTGGGGGTTGCATCATCTTCCTCAAACCCAATCTGCTTTTCTTTTCTTTTTCCATGTACGAATCTGTCCAGTACTGGCGGAGGCGATGGTTTTATATCCGCGACTCCATAGTTCCTGGGCAGGATTTTGGTCTTGCTCCTTTTGACCCCTCCCAAAAGATTGAGCCGAAAAGGTCCTGGAAAAACCAGATCTTGGATGGCGAGGTGGCGGAGATAGAGGCTCTCTATCGTCGAGTGGAGGATCTCAAGTTGATTCTGGAGAAGGAAGTGAACGGTGTGGATATCATCTGCACTTTTCTTGAGCGTTGGGTGCAACCACTCCAGGCTAGGGCGCACCCGATGTTCCTTTATGCTGGCCGCCGTGATGTGACTAGGGTTTCGGCTGAGAAATTCTCCCAGGGAGATCTTGTTGGAATTATGCCCTAGAGGCAATAATAAAGATGTTATTATTATAATTCTTGTTCATGATAAAGTTTATATTCCATGCTAGAATTGTATTAAGCGGAAACTTTAATACTTGTGTGGTTTGTGAACAACACCGTGTCCCTAGTACGCCTCTATGGACTAGCTCATTGATCAATGATGGTTAAGGTTTCCTAACCATAGACATGAGTTGTCAATTGATAATGAGATCATATCATTGGGAGAATGATATGGTGGACAGACCCAAACTAAGCAAAGCTATCAGATCGTTTCATCGTGTTCATCTTTGCGAAGCTTTTCCTATGTCAAATATTGTATTCCTTAGACCATGAGATAATGCAACTCCCTGGTATCGGAAGAAAGCTTTGAGGTCATCAAACGTCATCCTATGAGAGGGTGATCATAAAGGTGTCTCTCAGGTGATCGGAAAGTATCTGTTGGGTTGTATGTATCGAGATGGGATTTGTCCCTCCCAAGTCGGAGAGATATACTTCGGGCCCACTCGGTAATCGATATCAACACCGCTTGCAAGCATGTGGTTAAGGAGTTAATCACAAAGTGATATCGGATTACGGAACGAGTAAAGTACTTGCTGTGAACGAGATTGAACTAGGTATGACGATACCGACGATCGAATCTCGGGCAAGTAAAATATCGCGAGACGAAGGGAATATATATATGGGATTGATTGAATCCTGGCATCGTGGTTCATCCGATATGATCATCGATGAATGTGTGGGAGTCAATATGGGTGCCCAGACCCCGCTGTTGATTATTGATAGAAGATCATGTCTGCATATTCTCGAACCCGCAGGGTCACACACTTAACGTGTCTCGACGCTAGGATAGATTGGATAATTGGTTTATGAATTTTTGTTCGGAGTCTCGGATGGGATCCGGGATATCACGAGAGGTTCCGGAATGGTCCGGAGAATAAGATTCATATAAGGCAGTGCAGTTTTTGGAGTTCGGAATAGTTCCGGGTTAATCGGTATTGTACCGGAAGCTTCTAGAACCTTCCGGAAGGGGACCAACGTGGCCCCACCTTCCGGGAGGGGGCATGGGCCTATGAGGGAGTGTCCTGGCCGCATTGGGACAGGGGCACAAGGCCCCATAGGGCCCAGCCAATCCTAGATAAGTTTAAATCGTTTAAACTAGAGATAAGATAGGGTTTCTAGAAGGGAGAGTTTAAATCGTTTAAACTAGAGATAGGCTTGGAGGATGGGCAAGGGCTGGCCGCACCCCCCCCTCTATATATAGAGGGCTGGTGCGCCCCCTTCCCCACACACACATCTCCCTCCAAGCCCTAGTAGCCATGCTGCCTTCCTCTCTCCCTCCCGACTGTTTGCAGGCGAAGTCCTGCTGCAGAAATTCTCCACCAAATACACCACGCCGTCGTGTTGTAGATCCAATCCATCTCTCCACCATACTTGCTGGTCCAAGGAAGGAGGAGACGTCGAGGTGCTGCACGTGTGCATCTCACGGAGGCACCGCCACTTGTGGTGCTAGATCGGATCGGATCGCGAGGAGGAGAAGCGAGTACGACTACATCACGAACGTTCCGACGAACGTTCCGCTGTGCGAATCTTCAAGGGTATGAAGATCTAATCCAATCTCTCTCATTGTTTGCATCTCCTAGATTAGATCTTGGCTTTCCCTCTGTTCGCTTCCGTAGAAAATTTTGATTTACTATGCTGCGAAACCCTTCAGTGGTATCAGAGCTAGATCTATGCGTAGATGTGATTCACGAGTAGAACGCAACATGGTTGTTGCGGGCGTTGATGTTTTCTGTTGCAAGTCTCTTGTTTGTGTTCTTCTTATGACGCGGGATAGTGAGATTGAAGCGGTCCAGGCCAACCTTACGCGACGTCGTTCGCGAGACCGGCTCCGCACTTGACGTGTGGCTTGTACCACACATGCGGCTGGTGGATGTCAGTTTCTCTCACTATAGTTGTCATGGGATTAACACCGGAGTTTGGCAACCATAATATCACCGTTGTGGATTTCCGTAGGTAAGAATCGTTCTTAGCATCTACTCCCATAAGCCACGTAAAACATGCAACAACAAAGTAGAGGCGTCCAACTTGTTTTTGCAGGGAGTGTTTTCTGTGATATGGTATGGCCCAAGATGTGATGTGTATATTGTATGCGATGATCATGTTTTGTAATGTTTCACGACTTGCATGTCGATGAGTACACAACCGGCAGGAGCCATATGGTTGTCTTTATAATTGTGTATGACCTGCGAGTCAACTTCTTATACGCCATGTAATAGCTTTACTTTATCGCTAAGTAGTTAGCAATAGTTGTAGTTGCTATTCGTGGTGGAGGCAATCATGGTGGAGTGATGGAGATCATGCCGGAACGCACAAGATGGAGATCATTGCACGAAGATTGGCTATACCATGTCACATAAAGTTATATGCATGTGATGTTTATCCTTTTATGCATCTTATTATGCTTAGATCGCGACGGTAGCATAATAAGATGATTCCTCACTTAAAGATCAAGATAAAAACTGTGTTCTCCCCAAGTATGCACCGTTGCGAAAGTTCGTCGTGTCCAAGCATCACGTGATGATCGGGTGCTATAGACTCTACGCTCACATACAACGGGTGCAAGCCAGTTTTGCACACGTGGAAATACTTGGGTCTAACTTGACGAGCCTAGCATGTACAGACATGGCCTCGGAACACATGAACCGAAAGGTTAAGCATGAGTCATATGAATGATATGATCGACACTTCGTTGTCCACCATTGAAACCACATCTCTTCTCGTGAAGATCGGATTAGGTGTGGTGAATTTGGATCGTGTTCACTAAACAACTTGAGGGATGTTGAATTTAGTGGGAGATCATCTAGTAATTTGATTAAAAGTTGAACTAGTTATCATGAACATAGTCTAATTTGTACTTGCAAATATTGTAGATCACATGGCTAAGTCCAACTTCAACTTCAACGTTTTTGCTGAGAAAGAAAAGCTTAAGAACAATGGGTCTAACTTCACCAATTGGTTCCGCAATCTAAGAATCATTCTCTCTGGCGGTCAAAAGGACTATGTCCTTGGGAAAGCGTTAGGTGACCCCCCTGCTGCAACTGCGCCGGCTGATGAGAAAGCTGTCTATCAGTCGCGCAAAGATGATTATGGTGTGATTAAGAGCACCATGTTGTTTGCTATGGAACCGGAACTTCAAAATCGTTTTGAAAACTATCCCGGGCCCTTTGAGATTCTCGAAGAGCTGAAAACCATGTTTCAGACTCAGGCCCGTTCTGAGAGATATGAGATCTCCGAGAAGTTCTTTAACTGCAAGATGGAGGAAGGGAGTTCCGTTAGTGAGCACGCCATTAAGATGTCGGGCTACACTCAACGCCTTGAGCAACTGGACTGCAAGATTCCAGAGGAGCTCAAGATTGACAGGGTTTTGCAATCACTCCCTCCTAGCTACAAAAGTTTTGTAGTGACTCACAATCAGATTGGTTCCACTGATACGATCACCGAGCTCTTCGCAAAGCTGAAGGCTGCGGAGGTGGACATCAAAAAGGATAATCATGTGTTGATGGTCAACAAGCCCTCCTTTAAGAAAGGTAAAGGTGCAAAGAAGCCCTTCAAGAAAAGCGGCGGCAAGCGCGTTGCCCCTGCTGAGAAGAAGCTCAAGTCTGGTCCTAAGCCGGAAACTGAGTGCTTCTATTGCAAGGACAAGGGTCACTGGAAGCGCAACTGTCCGAAGTACTTAGCGGACAAGAAGGCTGGCACCATCAAAGGTATATTTGATATACATGTTATTGATGTTTTCCTTACTAGCCCTCGTTGTAGTGCCTGGGTATTTGATACTGGTTCGGTTGCTAATATTTGTAACTCGAAACAGGAGCTACGGAATAGACGGCGGCTTGCGAGGGATGAGGTGACGATGCGCGTTGGCAACGGATCAAGAGTTGATGTGATGGCCGTCGGCACGCTCTCCTTAGTTTTACCTTCGGGATTAGTTTTAAACCTTAATAAATGTTATTATGTGCCTGCGTTGAGCATGAAAATTATTTCTGGATCGTGTTTATTGCAAGACGGTTATTCATTTAAATCGGAGAATAATGGTTGTTCTATTTATATGAGTAACATCTTTTATGGTCATGCACCTCTTGTGAATGGTTTATTTCTTCTAAATCTCGAAAGGGATGAAACACACATCCATAACATTGAGGCTAAGAGATGCAAAGTAGATAGTGATAATACTACTTATTTGTGGCACTGTCGTCTAGGTCATATTGGTGTAAAGCGCATGAAGAAACTCCATTCTGATGGACTTTTGGAGTCTCTTGATTTTGAATCATTTGACACATGCGAACCATGCCTCATGGGCAAGATGATCAAAACCCCGTTCTCCGGTATGATGGAGCGAGCAACGGACTTGTTGGAAATCATACATACCGATGTATGCGGACCGATGAGTGTTTCGACGCGCGGTGGATATCGCTATTTTCTCACTTTTACCGATGACTTAAGTAGATATGGGTATATCTATTTAATGAAACATAAATCTGAAACGTTTGAAAAGTTCAAAGAATTTCAGAATGAAGTGGAGAACCATCGTAACAGAAAGATTAAGTTTCTACGATCCGATCATGGGGGCGAATATTTGAGTTATGATTTTCTCACGCATCTCAAGGCAAGTGGAATCGTTTCACAACTCACGCCACCCGGAACACCACAACGCAATGGTGTGTCTGAACGCCGGAATCGAACCCTATTAGATATGGTCCGATCGATGATGTCTCTTACTGATTTGCCGTTATCATTTTGGGGTTATGCATTAGAAACCGCTGCATTCACTTTAAATAGGGCTCCATCTAAATCCGTTGAGACGACACCGTATGAACTGTGGTTTGGTGCTAAACCTAAGTTGTCGTTTCTTAAAGTTTGGGGATGCGAAGCTTACGTCAAGAAGTTGATGTCGGACAAGCTCGAACCCAAAGCGTAGAAATGCGTCTTCATAGGATTGTAGGGGTTCGTAGCATGGAAAACAAAAATTTTCTATCGCATACAAACAAACAAGCCAAGATCTATCTACTAGATTGTAGCAACGAGTCGATGGAATAACTCACCCTCGAAGATTCCAAAGTGTTTAACGAGAGCAGATTCTCGTGGGTGATGTAGTCGTACTCTTTCCGATCTCAAGATCGTGTAGACGATCCTTCCGGCGCCACGTTCCAGCAGCGCCCTCGCAGTCGGTCACACGTTCGGTACTCGACGAAGACCTTCCTCTCCCTTGTTCCAGCAGGCAGCGGAGGTTGTAGCACTCTCCTCGCGATTCCGGCAGCACAACGGCGTGGTACCGGAAGTAGAGGGGAGATCCCGCAGGGCTTCGCCTTAAGCCGGTGCGAGTATGGTGGAGCTTATGAGAGAGGCTATTAGTGGTCTAGTAATTAGACACACCAATTAGAGGGCTCTAAACCAATTAGAAGGCTCTAAACCAAAATAGCTCTAAACCGGGGTTTAGATCTAGGGTTTAGTTTAGAGGGTAGGAACTAGTAGTGTTGTGTAGAGAGGGGAGCCCTGCCCCTCCCTTTATAGGTGGGAGGGCCGGCGGCCAAGGGGAGGAGTTCCTCCCCAACTCGGCCTTGGGAGGTGCGCCGGCCAAGGGGAGGAACCCTCCTCCAACTCGGCCTCCACCTCTCCTCCTCTTTCTCCTCTTTCCGAAAACTGGCAGTTTGACCGAAAACTGGCAGTTTGACTTTTTCAATTAGGATTTGAATTAACCCTTTATTTCGGACAGCGAGAACACTTAGTACATGATGCAATCATTCCAACATGCAATGATACATTCATGTACCCCTTCCCCCCCGGAGTGCCGGACATTCCGGGACCTTCTAGAATGTTCCCGATGAAAACACCGGAATCATTCCCGAACTCCGAAACGGGACTTTCCTTATATGAATCTTATTCTCCGGACCATTCCGGATCACCTCGTGATATCCCGGATCCCATCCGAGACTCCGAACAACATTCGGTCTCTTTCTCATAATACCATAACTACTCAAACAACGTCGAATCCTTAAGTGTGTCTCCCTACGGTTCGTGAATTATGCAGACATGATCGAGACACTTCTCCGAACAATAACCAATAGAGGAATCTGGAAATTCATATGGCTCCCACATATTTCTACGATTACTTTGCGATCGAATGAACCACTTACATACGATACCAATTTCCCTTTGTCTCACGATATGTTACTTATCCGAGGTTATGATCTTCGGTATCTCTGCATACCTAGTTCAACCTCGTTACTGATAAGTACTCTTTTCTCGTTCCCGTGATATGTGATCCCTTGTGACCCAGTCACATGCTTGCAAGCTAATTGGATGACATTTCACCGAGAGGGCCCAGAGAATATCTATCCGTCATGTGGATGGACAAATCCCACTCTTGATCCATGTGTTTCAACCAATACTTTCCGAACACTCAATACCACCTTTATAGCCACCCTGTTACGGTGTGGTGTTTGATGACATCAAAGCATCCATCCAGTAAAGGTGATATGCATGATCTCATGGTCGAAGGAATTAGGTTACTATGTATCAGAAAGCATATAGCAATTGAACTATTGAAATGACTTGATCTTTATGCTACGCTTATCTATAGGAGTATGTCCACCATATCATTCTCCTAACGATATGATCTTGTTGTTGATAACATCTCAATGTTCATGACAAAGAAACCACATCATCAATCAACCAACAAGCTAGTGAAGTATAGAGGCTATACTAGGGACTTCAAATTAAGTTTACAATTCACACAAGTATTAATGGTTTCCTTGTTAATACTATTATAGCATGAATGCAAACATTTATCATAAACACAAAGATATAATAATAACTATATTTATTATTGCCTCTAGGGCATATCTCCAACAGTCTCCCACTTGCACTAGAGTCATCTAATCTAGATTACATGGTAATATACCGAACACCCATGGCAGTTTGGTGTTGGTCATGTTTTGCCCTCGGGAGAGGTTTAGTCAACGGATCCGCCACATTCAGATCTGTGTGTACTTTGCAAATCTTTATATCCCCATCCTGGATATGTTCTCGAATAGCGTGAAAACGTAGCTTGATATGCTTCAGCTTCTTGTGTGACCTTGGTTCTTGCGCATTGGCTATGGCGCCCATGTTATCACAGTAGATAGACATTGGGTCCAGCGCACTAGGAACCACACCCAGCTCTGTAATGAACTCTTTCATCCATATCGCTTCTTGTGAAGCCTCCGAAGCAGCCATGTATTCCGATTCAGTTGAAGATCTCGCCACAACGCTTTGTTTTGCACTCCTCCAGCTAACTGCTGCACCATTCAAAATAAATACGTATCCAGATTGTGATTTAGAATCATCCGGATCAGTGTTCCAACTAGCATCGGTGTAACCATTAACAACGAGCTGTTCATCACCTCCATAAGAAAGAACCATATCCTTAGTTCTTCTCAAGTACTTAAGGATGTTTTTGACCGCTGTCCAATGATCCACTCCTGGATCACTTTGATATCTGCTAGTTAAACTAACAGCATATGCAATGTCGGGTCTAGTACATAGCATGGCATACATTAGAGATCCTATGGCTGAGGCATAGGGAGTCTTACTCATCCTTTCTCTATCTTCTGCCGATGTCGGACTTTGAGTTTTACTCAAGGTCGTATTGGGCAACATGGGCAAGAACCCTTTCTTGCTATCTTCCATTCCAAACCTCTTTAGAACTTTGTCCAAATATGTACTTTGTGACAATGATATTTGGCGTTTCGATCTATCTCTATAAATCTTTATGCCTAATATGTAAGCTGCTTCGCCAAGATCCTTCATTGAAAAACTATTATTCAAATATTCCTTGACACTATTAAGAAGGTCTACATCATTCCCAATCAACAATATGTCATCCACATACAGTATTAAGAATGCTACAGAGCTCCCACTCACTTTCTTGTAAATACAAGCTTCTCCATAAGTTTGTATAAAACCAAAACTTTTGATTACCTTATCAAAACGTTGATTCCAACTTCGGGATGCTTGCTTCAATCCATAGATGGACCGTTGAAGCTTGCATACCTTGTTAGCATCTTTAGGATCGACAAAACCTTTGGGTTGCATCATATACAACTCTTCATCAATGTCTCCATTGAGGAATGCTGTTTTGACATCCATCTGCCATATCTCATAATCATAATATGCAGCGATTGCTAACATAATCCTCACAGACTTTAGCTTCGCTACTGGTGAGAAAGTCTCATCGTAGTCAACTCCTTGAATTTGTCGAAACCCTTTTGCGACAAGTCGAGCTTTATAGACAGTAACATTACCATCAGCATCTGTTTTCTTCTTGAAAATCCATTTGTTCTCGACAGCCTTCCGGCCATCCGGTAAGTCCACCAAAGTCCATACTTGGTTTTCGTACATGGATCCAATCTCGGATTTCATGGCTTCTTGCCATTTATTGGAATCTGGGCTCATCATCGCTTCCTCATATGTCTCGGGGTCATCGGTGTTGTCCACCAACATGACATTCATAACGAAATCATACCAATCTGGAGTGGTACGAGTTCTCGTTGACCTCCGAGGCTCTGTAGCAACTTCAACCGAAGTTTCATGATCACTATCATTAGCTTCCTCTCTTATTGGTGCAGGCACCACAGGAACTTCTTCCGGTGCTGCGCTACTCGCAATTTCGAGAGAAGGTTCGACAACCTCGTCGAGTTCTACTTTCCTTCCAGTCACTTCTTTCGAGAGAAATTCCTTCTCTAGAAAGGATCCATTCTTGGCAACGAAGATTTTGCCTTCGGATCTATGATAGAAGGTATACCCAATAGTTTCCTTTGGGTATCCTATGAAGACGCATTTTTCCGCTTTGGGTTCAAGCTTGTCCGGCTGTAACTTCTTTACATAGGCTTCGCATCCCCAAACTTTAAGGAACGACAATTTAGGTTTCTTCCCAAACCATAATTCATACGGTGTCGTTTCAACGGATTTAGATGGTGCCCTATTTAAAGTGAATGCGGCTGTTTCTAATGCATAACCCCAAAATGATAGCGGTAAATCTGTAAGTGACATCATAGAACGAACCATATCTAAGAGAGTTCGATTACGACGTTCGGACACACCATTACGCTGTGGTGTTCCCGGCGGTGTCAATTGTGAAAGTATTCCGCACTTCTTTAAATGCTCGCCAAACTCGTAACTTAGATATTCACCTCCACGATCAGAACGTAGAAATTTAATCTTCTTGTTACGTTGATTCTCTACCTCACTTTGAAACTCCTTAAACTTCTCGAAAGTTTCGGACTTATGTTTCATGAAATAGATATACCCATATCTACTCAAATCATCCGTGAAGGTAAGAACATAACGATAACCACCGCGCGATGCTACACTCATTGGACCACACACATCGGTATGTATGATTTCCAATAAGTCCGTAGCTCGCTCCATTATACCAGAAAATGGAGTCTTAGTCATTTTACCCATCAGACATGCTTCGCATCTTTCAAGTGATTCAAAATCAAGTGATTCAAGAAGTCCATCGGAATGGAGTTTCTTCATACGTTTCACTCCAATGTGACCAAGACGACAGTGCCACATATAGGTCGAATTATCGCTTGATTTCAAACGTTTAGCTTCAATGTTATTAAGATGTGTATTTCTACTATCGAGATTCAATAAGAATAGACCATCTATCAAAGGTGCATGTGCGTAAAACATATTACTCATATAAATCGAACAACCATTATTCTCTGATTTAAACAAGTAACCGTCTCGCAATAAACAAGATCCCGATATAATGTTCATGCTCAACGCAGGCACCAAATAACAATTATTTAAGTATAAAACTAATCCCGATGGTAGATGAAGAGGTAGCGTGCCGACCGCGATCACATCAACCTTTGATCCGTTTCCCACACGCATCGACACCTCGTTCTTCGCTAGCTTCCGTTTATTCTGCAGCTCCTGTTTCGAGTTACAAATATGAGCAACCGAACCAGTATCAAATACCCAGGCACTACTATGAATACTAGTGAGATACACATCAATAACATGTATATCAAATATACCTTTCTTCTTGATGTTGCCGTTCTTCAAATCCGCCAAGTACTTTGGGCAATTCCGCTTCCAGTGACCTTCTCCCTTGCAGTAAAAGCACTCAGTTTCAGGCTTAGGTCCAGCCTTGGTCTTCTTCGTTGGCATGGTAACTTTCTTACCACCCTTCTTGAAGTGTCCCTTTTGCTTAGACTTGCCTTTCTTGAATTTGGTGGTCTTATTGACCATCAACACTTGGTGCTCTTTCTTGATCTCCACTTCTGCAGATTTTAACATAGCAAATAGTTCTGGCAACTCTTTGTTCATGTTCTGCATGTTGTAGTTCATCACAAAGTTCTTGTAACTTGGTGGTAGTGATTGGAGGATGCGGTAAACTCCCAAAGTATTAGGAATCACTATACCCAAACTTTGAAGTTTATTTGCGTGCCCAGACATCTTAAGCACATGCTCACTGACGGAGCTACCCTCTTCCATCTTGCAGTTAAAGAACTTTTCAGAAGCTTCATAACTTTCAATTGCCGCATGAGTCTCAAAAATTAATTTGAGATCCTCGACAATATCATATGGATCTGACTCTTCAAACCTTTTCTGAAGCTCCGATTCTAAACCATACAAGATAGCACACTGAACTATGGAGTACTGATTCTTCCGAGCGAGGTAAACATTCTTTACTTCATCGGTAGCATCAGCTGCAGGTGGGTCACCTAGCGGTGCATCCAGCACATAGGTCAAATTACCAGCTGTGAGGACAATCCTCAAATTGCGGAACCAATCCGCGAAGTTGCTTCCATTGTTTTTCAACTTTTCTTTCTCTAGGAACGCATTAAAATTGATGGTAGGGGCTGCCATTGATCTACAACATATTTGCAATAGTTTAGACTAAGTTTATGACAAATTGAGTTCAAATTAATTAATGAAATTAAACTAGGTGAACTCCCACTCAAAACAACATCCCTCACATTGTTTTAGTGATCACACGAACCAAAACTACTATATCAACACCGATCATCACGAGAGCCGATATAGTTTTAATGGCGAACAATCATCATGTTCATCATATCTACTATATGATTCATGCTTTGCCTTTCGGCGATCCGTGTTCCTGAGGCCATGTCTGTACATGCTAGGCTCGTCAAGATCAAACCTTAGTTACCGCATAAGCAAATCTGGCTTGCTTACGTTGTATTCACCCGCGGAATCAAAGACACCCGATCATCACGTGGTGCTTCGAAGCAACAAGCTTTGGCAACGGTGCATACTAAGGGTGAACACTTCAGAACTTGAAATTTATGTGCATGAGGGATCATCTTATAATGCTACCGTCGTCTACTAAGCAATACAAGATGCATAAAGGATTAACATCACATGCAATTCATAATATGTGATATGATATGGCCTTTCTTCTTTGTGCTTCCGATCTCCATCTTCAAGCACGAATATGATCTCCATCATCACCGGCATAGCATCAAGGTCAATGACGCTTCTTCATGGTTGTCGTCCACCAGCTTCAACTATTACAACTATTTTGAATAGACACGCAGGTCTTAACAGAAATTAAAGACAACCATATGGCTCCTGCCGGTTGCCAACTTACAATAAGGAACATTGCATACATCAAATATAATCACAATCATGGCCATATCACATCACTGCACACCCCTGCAAAACAAAGTTAGACGCTTCTACTTTCTTTGCATATTTTACGTGGTTTGGGGCTTTCCATAAGTGTCGTTCTAACCTACGAACAAGAACCACAACATTGATACTAGCATTGTTGATTACCTGTTGTAAATTGGATCTTTACTATGCTAGGAGAAACAGGCACCCGCAAAGCCACTTATGCAATACAAGTTGCATGTTAAGCGTGGAGCAAGTCTCATGAACGATGTCATGTAAGGTTAGCCCGGGCCGCTTCATCCCAACATACCGCAAGATGCAAAGTACACAAAAAGCAATCTACAATAAAAGCATCAACGCCCACAATGACCATTGTGTTCTACTCGTGCAACAGATCTACATATAGACACGGCTCTGATACCACTGTAGGGGTTCGTAGCATGGAAAACAAAAATTTTCTATCGCATACAAACAAACAAGCCAAGATCTATCTACTAGATTGTAGCAACGAGTCGATGGAATAACTCACCCTCGAAGATTCCAAAGTGTTTAACGAGAGCAGATTCTCGTGGGTGATGTAGTCGTACTCTTTCCGATCTCAAGATCGTGTAGACGATCCTTCCGGCGCCACGTTCCAGCAGCGCCCTCGCAGTCGGTCACACGTTCGGTACTCGACGAAGACCTTCCTCTCCCTTGTTCCAGCAGGCAGCGGAGGTTGTAGCACTCTCCTCGCGATTCCGGCAGCACAACGGCGTGGTACCGGAAGTAGAGGGGAGATCCCGCAGGGCTTCGCCTTAAGCCGGTGCGAGTATGGTGGAGCTTATGAGAGAGGCTATTAGTGGTCTAGTAATTAGACACACCAATTAGAGGGCTCTAAACCAATTAGAAGGCTCTAAACCAAAATAGCTCTAAACCGGGGTTTAGATCTAGGGTTTAGTTTAGAGGGTAGGAACTAGTAGTGTTGTGTAGAGAGGGGAGCCCTGCCCCTCCCTTTATAGGTGGGAGGGCCGGCGGCCAAGGGGAGGAGTTCCTCCCCAACTCGGCCTTGGGAGGTGCGCCGGCCAAGGGGAGGAACCCTCCTCCAACTCGGCCTCCACCTCTCCTCCTCTTTCTCCTCTTTCCGAAAACTGGCAGTTTGACCGAAAACTGGCAGTTTGACTTTTTCAATTAGGATTTGAATTAACCCTTTATTTCGGACAGCGAGAACACTTAGTACATGATGCAATCATTCCAACATGCAATGATACATTCATGTACCCCTTCCCCCCCGGAGTGCCGGACATTCCGGGACCTTCTAGAATGTTCCCGATGAAAACACCGGAATCATTCCCGAACTCCGAAACGGGACTTTCCTTATATGAATCTTATTCTCCGGACCATTCCGGATCACCTCGTGATATCCCGGATCCCATCCGAGACTCCGAACAACATTCGGTCTCTTTCTCATAATACCATAACTACTCAAACAACGTCGAATCCTTAAGTGTGTCTCCCTACGGTTCGTGAATTATGCAGACATGATCGAGACACTTCTCCGAACAATAACCAATAGAGGAATCTGGAAATTCATATGGCTCCCACATATTTCTACGATTACTTTGCGATCGAATGAACCACTTACATACGATACCAATTTCCCTTTGTCTCACGATATGTTACTTATCCGAGGTTATGATCTTCGGTATCTCTGCATACCTAGTTCAACCTCGTTACTGATAAGTACTCTTTTCTCGTTCCCGTGATATGTGATCCCTTGTGACCCAGTCACATGCTTGCAAGCTAATTGGATGACATTTCACCGAGAGGGCCCAGAGAATATCTATCCGTCATGTGGATGGACAAATCCCACTCTTGATCCATGTGTTTCAACCAATACTTTCCGAACACTCAATACCACCTTTATAGCCACCCTGTTACGGTGTGGTGTTTGATGACATCAAAGCATCCATCCAGTAAAGGTGATATGCATGATCTCATGGTCGAAGGAATTAGGTTACTATGTATCAGAAAGCATATAGCAATTGAACTATTGAAATGACTTGATCTTTATGCTACGCTTATCTATAGGAGTATGTCCACCATATCATTCTCCTAACGATATGATCTTGTTGTTGATAACATCTCAATGTTCATGACAAAGAAACCACATCATCAATCAACCAACAAGCTAGTGAAGTATAGAGGCTATACTAGGGACTTCAAATTAAGTTTACAATTCACACAAGTATTAATGGTTTCCTTGTTAATACTATTATAGCATGAATGCAAACATTTATCATAAACACAAAGATATAATAATAACTATATTTATTATTGCCTCTAGGGCATATCTCCAACAAGGATACCCTAAGGAAACTATTGGGTATACCTTCTATCACAGAACCGAAGGCAAAGTGTTTGTCGCAAAGAACGGTTCCTTTCTTGAGGAGTTTCTCTCGAAAGAAGTGAGTGGGAGGAAAGTAGAGCTAGACGAGGATATTGAACCTTCTCTTGAATTGGAGAGTAGCGCAGCACCTGAAATTGTTCCAGTGCCGCCTGCACCAACAATAGAGGAAGCTAATGACAAGGATCATGAAGCTTCGGACGATGCTGCTACTGAACGTCGCAGGTCGACAAGGTCGCGTGCCCCTCCTGAGTGGTACGGCAACCCTGTCTTGACTGTCTTGTTAGTAGAAGACAGCGAACCTACGAACTATGAGGAAGCGATGATGAGCCCAGACTCTGAGAAATGGCTAGAAGCCATGAAATCCGAATTGGGATCCATGAGCGAAAACCAAGTATGGACTTTGGTGGACCCTCCTAGCGACCGAAAGGCCGTTGAGTGCAAATGGATCTTCAAGAAGAAAACGGACGCGGATGGTAATGTTACCGTCTATAAAGCACGGCTTGTTGCGAAAGGTTTTCGACAAGTTCAAGGTGTTGACTACGATGAGACTTTCTCTCCCGTAGCGATGTTTAAGTCCATTCGGATTTTATTAGCAATTGCTGCGTTTCATGATTATGAAATATGGCAGATGGATGTCAAGACTGCGTTCCTCAATGGCAACATTGATGAAGAGTTGTATATGATGCAACCCGAAGGTTTTGTCGATCCTAAGGATGCTGATAAAGTATGCAAACTTCAGCGTTCCATTTATGGACTGAAGCAAGCGTCTCGGAGTTGGAACCTTCGTTTTGATCAAGTGATCAAGAGCTTTGGATTTGTTCCAAATTGCTACGAAGCTTGCATCTACAAGAAAGTGAGTGGGAGCTCGGTGACGTTTCTGGTACTATATGTGGATGACATATTGATTATTGGAAATGACATCAACATGCTTAACGATGTGAAGAGTTATTTGAACAAGTGTTTTTCAATGAAAGACCTAGGTGAAGCTGCTTATATATTGGGCATCAAGATCTATAGAGATAGACAAAGACGCCTGATAGCTTTAAGCCAGAGTACATACCTAGACAAAGTTCTGAAAAGGTTCAGAATGGATAAGGCATTGAAAGGTTCAGTGCCTATGTTGTCAGGTAAGATATTGAGCAAGGCTCAGTGTCCAGCTACGGTAAACGATAGGGAAGCTATGAGCAAAGTGCTTTATGCCTCGGCCATAGGTTCCATCATGTATGCCATGCTGTGTACTAGACCGGATGTGTCCAATGCTCTTAGTTTGACGAGCAGATATCAAAGTGATCCAGGAGTGGAACACTGCATAGCCGTGAAGAACATCCTGAGGTACCTAAATAGGAATAAAGAAATGTTCTTAGTCTATGGGGGTGATGAACAGCTCGTCGTAAAAGGTTACGTTGATGCTAGTTTCGACACCGACAAGGATGATGCTAAATCTCACACAGGATACGTGTATATTTTGAATGGAGGAGCTGTGAGCTGGAGAAGCTGCAAGCAAAGCGTGGTCGCGGGATCTACAGTAGAAGCGGAATACATGGCTGCTGCAGAAGCGTCAAGTGAAGGAGTTTGGATCAGAAACTTCATCACTGAGCTTGGCGTGGTTCCAAGTGCATTGGACCCACTGGAGATATTGTGTGACAACACTGGCGCCATAGCACTCGCTAAGGAACCAAGATATCATCCAAAGACCAAGCATATCAACCGCAAGTTTCATATAATCCGAGATTATATAGCAGATGGAGATCTGAAGATCAGCAAAGTACATACAGATCTGAATGTCACAGATCCATTGACTAAACCTCTTCCACGTGTAAAACATGATCAGCACCTCAGTGCCATGGGTGTGAGATTGTTGCCAAATGTAAACTAGATTATTGACTCTAGTGCAAGTGGGAGACTGTTGGAATTATGCCCTAGAGGCAATAATAAAGATGTTATTATTATAATTCTTGTTCATGATAAAGTTTATATTCCATGCTAGAATTGTATTAAGCGGAAACTTTAATACTTGTGTGGTTTGTGAACAACACCGTGTCCCTAGTACGCCTCTATGGACTAGCTCATTGATCAATGATGGTTAAGGTTTCCTAACCATAGACATGAGTTGTCAATTGATAATGAGATCATATCATTGGGAGAATGATATGGTGGACAGACCCAAACTAAGCAAAGCTATTAGATCGTTTCATCGTTTTCATCTTTGCGAAGCTTTTCCTATGTCAAATATTGTATTCCTTAGACCATGAGATAATGCAACTCCCTGGTATCGGAAGAAAGCTTTGAGGTCATCAAACGTCATCCTATGAGAGGGTGATCATAAAGGTGTCTCTCAGGTGATCGGAAAGTATCTGTTGGGTTGTATGTATCGAGATGGGATTTGTCCCTCCCAAGTCGGAGAGATATACTTCGGGCCCACTCGGTAATCGATATCAACACCGCTTGCAAGCATGTGGTTAAGGAGTTAATCACAAAGTGATATCGGATTACGGAACGAGTAAAGTACTTGCTGTGAACGAGATTGAACTAGGTATGACGATACAGACGATCGAATCTCGAGCAAGTAAAATATCGCGAGACGAAGGGAATATATATATGGGATTGATTGAATCCTAGCATCGTGGTTCATCCGATATGATCATCGATGAATGTGTGGGAGTCAATATGGGTGCCCAGACCCCGCTGTTGATTATTGATAGAAGATCATGTCTGCATATTCTCGAACCCGCAGGGTCACACACTTAACGTGTCTCGACGCTAGGATAGATTGGATAATTGGTTTATGAATTTTTGTTCGGAGTCTCGGATGGGATCCGGGATATCACGAGAGGTTCCGGAATGGTCCGGAGAATAAGATTCATATAAGGCAGTGCAGTTTTTGGAGTTCGGAATAGTTCCGGGTTAATCGGTATTGTACCGGAAGCTTCTAGAACCTTCCGGAAGGGGACCAACGTGGCCCCACCTTCCGGGAGGGGGCATGGGCCTATGAGGGAGTGTCCTGGCCGCATTGGGCCAGGGGCACAAGGCCCCATAGGGCCCAGCCGATCCTAGATAAGTTTAAATCGTTTAAACTAGAGATAAGATAGGGTTTCTAGAAGGGAGAGTTTAAATCGTTTAAACTAGAGATAGGCTTGGAGGATGGGCAAGGGCTGGCCGCACCCCCCCTCTATATATAGAGGGCTGGTGCGCCCCCTTCCCCACACACACATCTCCCTCCAAGCCCTAGTAGCCCTGCTGCCTTCCTCTCTCCCTCCCGACTGTTTGCAGGCGAAGCCCTGCTGCAGAAATTCTCCACCAAATACACCACGCCGTCGTGTTGTAGATCCAATCCATCTCTCCACCATACTTGCTGGTCCAAGGAAGGAGGAGACGTCGAGGTGCTGCACGTGTGCATCTCACGGAGGCACCGCCACTTGTGGTGCTAGATCGGATCGGATCGCGAGGAGGAGAAGCGAGTACGACTACATCACCCACGTTCCGACGAACGTTCCGCTGTGCGAATCTTCAAGGGTATGAAGATCTAATCCAATCTCTCTCGTTGTTTGCATCTCCTAGATTAGATCTTGGCTTTCCCTCTGTTCGCTTCCGTAGAAAATTTTGATTTACTATGCTGCAAAACCCTTCAGATCTCGACAGGGCCCTTCGTTCGCTGCTGAAGTTCAAGGCTGGAGAGGATATCCCGGGGAAGTCGCTGACTTCTTCGAATTCTTCTTCGCTTCCTGTTCCACGGGTGTAGATCCGTGCGCGTAGCATTATTTTCGACTGCATTGTAATTGCGTTTGTTTGCTAACATATTTTCTTCTCTTGTGCAGAGCTTCAAAGTGCCGGGCATGTCGCCTCCATTACCCGAAGTATTTCTGGATGCTCCAGATAATGATGTGGTGGATTCCATGTCCGAGCTGCCGTCGGTGCGATTTCCGACTGAAGAGGCCAACGAGTCGAGCGAGGACCACACTCGCAAACGATCACGGAGCTCCAGCGAGTCTTCGGATGCCTCGACTCCTCCGACTCCAAGGAACCCGCTGTGTCTTGAGCGTCACAGTGATGGGCATGGAGGCTCTTCCTCTCTGATTCCTGCTCTTCCCGTGCGGGCTGTAGCGCCGCACCCGCCGGCGAAGCGGAAGAAGGAAGAAAAGAAGGAAGAGAAGAAGGAAGAGAAGAAAGAGGAGAAGAAAGTCCGGAGGACCCCTCCTGTCTTCAACCTGAGCGAGCTTGACTCGTAAGTTTCCTCTGCACTGCTTTTTCTTGCCTGTTTCCTTTGTACTTGTGCTAATTTGTCCTCGTGTAGGCACTCTTCCAATGACTCCTCCAGCGATGGTGCTCGGGAGATGATGGGGGAGTCGAAAGTTGAGTCTCCTCCTCCTCAGACGGTTGCTACCTCTGAAGGTGCTGCTCCGGGCCCTTCTCCGCAGGAGGTTCAGGTGGTTGCGCCTCAGAAGGCTGCAAGCGGGCCTTCGGAGTCGCCATCGGATCATGTGAGTATTTCTGCCTCCTGCCACGGGGGAAGCCCCCGAGCATCTGTAAAAGAGTTTTGTTCTTTGTTCTTCCTTCGAATCTCGGGGGGAGCCCCCGAGCGTTTTCGTGTGTGTAGTTTGCTTATGCTCTTTTATGTTGGGCGTAGCCCCCGAGTCCTTTTCCTGACTAGTAGGTCTTTTTCCTGCAGCCTTTTGTGCAGGATGCCAAACGACTGGTGCAACAGCACCTGGCGCTGGAGGCCAGCCTCAAACAGCTTCAAGGTACATTTATACCTTTGGTCTTTGCCTCTTCTTGTATTCTTGTTCTGTTATCCGACGTTTGCATTATGTGAATGCAGAGGAGCATAACACCTCCCTCCGTGAGATTGATGCTCTCAAAAAGAGCCTCGGTCAAGCGGAGAAGAAGGCCAAAGTCGCCGTGGATGCGAAAGAGCGCCTCGTGCTGGAGCTGGCTACTGCGGCCGAGGCTAAGGAACGCCTGCAGCGGGAGGCCACGGACCGCGAGGAGCATCTTGCCACTGCTGCGACTGCGCGTGAAATAGAGGTGGCTGGCAAGCTTATGGCGGCTGCCAAGGCTGTTTCGGGTGAGTATCTTCACCTTCGTCTTTTTTGGTTTTCTTGTCTTTCTTCTGCGGTGCTTTCGTTCATTCCTCGTCTTTATTGTCTCAGATGCCGCGGGCATCGAGTTTGACCGACTGCAGCGGTCGAAGATCGCTGCAGCACCGTCGTCAACTCGCTTGCTAAGGCCAAGGAGGTCCTTGGGCGCTTCTACAAGGAGCTTGTCCCCAAGGGCACGGCCCTTGATGATGTTGACGCTCTGGCGGAGGCACTGTCAGCCGAAGCTCCTGCGGCGTACAAGTGCAAGCAGAAGGGCATCGGCGCATCCGTCGGGCTGGCGATGGCTTTGGCGGCTGGAGCGGAGCTGGACCTTCCCCAGATCACTTCCCGGATGCCGACGACTGCTGATGGATACAAGGTAGCTGTCGCTACCTATTCTGCTCGCTGTAAGCGTTATGGGACAAAGCTGATTGATCTGCTGGCCGAGTACGCGCTACGGCAGCAGGGGGAAGCCAAGGCGAG
The DNA here is from genome assembly GCA_916181665.1 of Avena sativa. Taxonomy (NCBI): domain Eukaryota; kingdom Viridiplantae; phylum Streptophyta; class Magnoliopsida; order Poales; family Poaceae; genus Avena; species Avena sativa. The sequence goes on along the minus strand of OV702295.1, from coordinate 375,765,577 downwards.
GCAATCCGGCTCCGAGGCTACTCAGGGTGCCGCGTCTTAGACGCTGTAGCTGTAGGATAGTTATAGTCTCTTTTGCTGTAATTATTTTGATGAACAAATCCTTGTGCCACGTAGTGGCTTTTGATGCACTTAATGAATTTGTTGAGTTATGTGCTCCTTTGTCTGCGTGTTCATGTCTTTGCCTTTCTGCTGATCTAGGATCCTTCGGGTGTTGATCCCGTTGACACCTTGCTGCATCGCGGCTACGGCCATCCTTGGATGATTCGTCGCAGCTTGCTTTTCTTCGAGACCGTGTTCGTAGTCTCGAGAAAGAGTTGCTTGGGGTGCGTGGCCATGCCGACGTTTGGAAGTCCAAAGCGGATCGCGGTGCTGCTAGAGAGGAGTACTTGATGGCGGAATTGCTTCGATTATCCGAGAAGCTTCAGTGTAAGTTTTTCAAGCTGTTGCCCATTTATTCGGATGCGCCTGCTGGCATTGCATCTTACTTTTGTGCAAGTATTGCAGGTGCTAACCTTGCTCCAAGGGAGGAGAAGGAGTGTGTTGCTGTTCGGGTCAACTGTTTGACTCAACAGGACATGGAAGCCGGCGGGTTCTTCTGGATGGATCGTGACCGTGCTATGGTCCTTTCGACGGTGCAAGATCGCGTTCACCAAGTATCGCGGGTGCTTCGTCAGGTGCAGACTTCGCTTGCGTTGGTTCTGCATGTGATGTTTCCGCTGCATGCTGCGCCAATAACCCTTTCTGGTCTTCTGTCGAAGTTTCGGAATGTGAATCGTGTCAAGGAATTGGTGCGGCACCAGCTCGTCGCAGGGGTGAAGGCTGCGTTGTCCCTTGTGAGGCTGCATCGCCCTGATGTAGATCTGTCCGCTGTAGCGGCTGGGCCACCCCCTCGACCAGATGGTGGTGTGTGGTATATGCGTCCGCATTACGCGACTGTAAGGCAGTATGCCGAAGAGATTGTAGATCTATTTGAGCAGCGTGCTCAGGTTGTTCTTCAGAATAGATAGTACCTGTAAAAGAGATAGATGTAAATTTTGTATATATTTGACTGGGCGTGTTTTACCCTTTGTTATAAAGGTTTGGTTGTTGTTTGAGCACGTAGTGCTTTGTTTGCATACGTGTCCTTTTCGTTAGCCTGACATGATCAGCTACTCAGGTGTACACGTGTTATCCTCAGTCGATGAAATCGTGAGGTGGGGGGAGCCCCCGAGTGCGTTTGTAGCATGGAGTAAAGGTGCGAATAGCAAAACGAAATTTTTGGGGCGAGACACTTAGCTTTATTTATATCGTAATGGAGGAGGTATATTGTTCGGCTAAGTAGCCTTGGCTGAACAGCCTTATTGAAAGTAAAGGGGTAGGTAGCTAGGGGTAGAATCGTCGCAGCTGTGCGACGTTCCATGGGTTGGAGTATGCGACTCCAGACTCCACGTGCTTGAGGCGATAGGCGCCACCTGGGATGACTTCGGTGACGATGTAGGGTCCTTCCCATGGGGACTCGAATTTCTTCGGTCGCTCTTGCTTGAGTCGCAAGATGAGGTCTCCTTCGACGAAGGACCTTGGGCGCAACCGTCGGCTGTGGTAGTTGCGGAGACTCTGCTAGTACACCGCTGATCGAGCTACTGCTATGTCTCGTGCTTCGTCGAGTGTATCGACGGCGTCTTTGAGTGTAGCCGTGGATTCGGCTTCGCTATAAGCGACGACCCGGGGGGCCTGGTGGCGTATTTTGGCTGGTAGCACAGCTTCGGCTCCGTGCACCATGAAGAACGGCGTGTAGCCGGTGGAGCTGTTTGGCGTGGTACGCAAGCTCCATAGGATGGATGGTAGCTCTTTCGTCCAGGCTCCAGCGAGTCGCTCGAGTGGGCTCATGAGGCGCTTCTTGATGCCAGCGCCGATTAGGCCATTGGCCTTTTCCACCTGTCCGTTCGTTTGCGGGTGCGCCACAGAGGCGTATGTGATGTTGATTCCGAGGCCTTCGCAGAAGTCTTGGAATTCTTTGGAGATGAAGTTCGATCCATTGTCGGTGATGATGCTATGTGGTACGCCAAACCTGTAGACAATGGATTCAAAGAACTTGACGGCAGTTTTGCCCTTTTGGTTAGTGACCGGCATTGCTTCGATCCACTTGGTGAATTTGTCGACTGCGACCAGGAGGTAGACGTGCCCTCCTTTCGAGGACCTTGGCAGTTTGCCGATCATGTCGAGGCCCCATTGGGCGAAGGGCCAGGCCAAGGGTATGGGCCTGAGCTCTGACCCGGGTGCATGTGGTTTGTCAGCGAACCTTTGGTACCCTTTGCATCTTCGGACGATGTCCTTTGCATCGTTCATGGCCGTTGGCCAATAGAATCCAGCTCGTAGAGCTTTGGCGATAAGGGAGCGGCTGCCTGCGTGATGGCCGCAGATGCCCTCGTGGATGTCTTGGAGGATGGTTTTCCCGTCACTGATCGTGACGCACCTTTGTAGTACACCCGAAATGCTGCGCTTGTACAGCTCGCCATTGATGATGGTGAAGGCTTTTGACCGGCGAGATATGCTCCGGGCATCCGTCGGGCTGTCAGGCAGTTCTCCGTCTATTAAGTACTGGAGGTACGGTCGTGTCCAGGTTTCTTCGACTGCCATGACCTGCATCAGATTGACCGTGGCGACCTATGTGTCCAGTTTTTCGGGTCCTTCATGACCTTCGGGTAGCGTAGCCCCCGAGTGTTCTGCTTCTTCGGGTGATCCCTTGGGGAATTTCCGCTTGATGGATGGCATGCAGATCTGTTCGAGGAACACACCTGGTGGCACCCTTGCGCAGGTGGAGCCGATGTTGGCGAGTCTGTCGGCCTCCTCGTTGATTTCTCTTCCAACGTGCCGAAGCTCGCAGCCGTCGAATTGTCCTTCGAGTGCGTTGTAGAGTGCGCGGTACGCGATCATGTTTTCGGCGTGTGCGTCGCACTCATTCATCGTCTGTTGGACGACGAGGTTGGAGTCACGGTAGATAACCAGGCGCGTTGCGCCGCAGATCTTTGCCATCCTCATGCCGTGGATGAGGGCTTCGTATTCGGCCTCGTTGTTGGAAGCTCGGAATTTCATCCGAAGGACGTACTTCATCTTGTCGCCCTGCGGGTAGGTCAGTATGACCCCGGATCCTGCTCCAGCTTCGCGCTTGGAGCCGTCGAAGTGCATCCTCCATGACTGCGACATGTCTGGGGTGTCTGGCAGCTGCAGCTCCATCCAGTGTACAAGGAAGTCTAGGAGGACCTGAGACTTGATTGCGAGTCGCTTCTCGTAGACGATGTCTAGGGGTGACAGCTTGATGCCCCACAGGGCCACACGTCATGTGGCCTCTGGGTTATTCAGGATGCTGTTCAGGGGTGCCTTATTGACGACCATCACCTGGTCCTCCTGGAAGTAATGGCTCAACCGACGAGCCGTCATGAACACGCCGTAGGCGAGTTTTTGGTAGTGAGGGTACCTCTGTTTTGTTGGCGTCAATACCTCGCTGAGGTAGTAAATTGGGCGTTGGACCCCATGCGTCTTGCCTTCTTCGGGTCGCTCGACCACCAGCACGGTGCTTACCACCTGGTGTGTGGCTGCTATGTACAACAGTAGGGGCTCGCGCTCCTTTGGCGTAACCAAGACGGGCGAGGTGGAGAGCAGTCGCTTTAGATCTTCGAATGCGTCGTCCGCTTCAGGCGTCCACTCGAATTTATCTGCCTTGCGTAGCAGTTGGTAGAATGGCAGGGCTTTCTCGCCCATGCGGCTGATAAACCTGCTCAATGCCGCTATTCGTCCTACGAGCTGTTGGACACCCTTGAGGTTCTTCGGCTTCTCCATGGCCATGATGGCCCGGATTTTCTTCGGGTTCGCCTCGATCCCTCGCTAGGAGATGAAGTAACCAAGCAGCTGACCCGATGGGACGCTGAAGGCGCACTTTTCAGGGTTGAGCTTGATCCTGTAGCGGTCGAGATTATCGAACGTCTCGCGGAGATCATCGATGAGCGTTCTTTCCTCCCTGGTTTTGATGACTATGTCGTCGACATAGACTTGGACGTTGCGACCGATCTGGTCCTTCAGACATGCCTGCATGCATCGCTGGTACGTGGCACCTGCGTTCTTTAGCCCGAAGGGCATTGTGTTGTAGCAGAACACTCCGAATGGTGTGATAAACACCGTTTTCTCTTGATCTTCGACCTTGAGTCGAATCTGGTTGTAGCCTGAGTAGGCATCGAGGAAGGAGAGTTTCTCGCATCCTGCAGTCGAATCGATGATCTGGTCGATTCGAGGAAGAGGGAAGTGGTCCTTTGGGCAGTGCTTGTTCAGCGACGTGAAGTCCACGCACATCCACGGGATGTCCATGTCCTTCTTGGGGACCATCATTGTATTTGCAAGCCACTCGCTTTCTTTGATTTCCATGATGAAGTCTGCAGCGAGTAGTTTGTTGATTTCCATCCCGATGGCTTCGGCCCATGGCTCGGACAGTCTCCGGATGGACTGCTTGACGGGCTTGGTGTCTGGAAATACATTGAGTGCGTGCTCGGCGAATTCCCCGGGAACTCCTGGCATGTCCGCAGGACACCAGGCAAAGATTTTCCAGCGCTCACGGAGGAATTCGACGAGCGCACTTTCCTATGCGGGGCTGAGGTCGTTGGCGATCAGCGCCTTCTTGGAGGCATCCATCGGGTGGACCTGCACCTTCTTTGTGTTGACGGTGGAGTCAAAAGACATGTCCGGTGCGTTTTGTCGTGCGACTGGGGGTGCCCCATTGTCCGTCACCTCGCGGAGCCTTACGAGCTCATCCTGCATGCCGAATGACTGGGAGATTCTGTTGAAGTCCCTGTCGCAGTGGTCTGATCGGGTGAAGCTCCCGTGGACCGTGATGACGCCCCTGGGTCGTGGCATCTTGAGTAGCAGGTATGCGTAATGTGGGACAGCCAAGAACCTTGCGAATGCTACACGCCCGAGGATAGCGTGGTATTGTGATGGCCAGTCTACCACTTCGAATTTGAGCCGCTCGCATCGGAAGTTGTCCGGCTTGACGAAGATGACGTCGAGCCATATTTTTCCCAGGGGGAATATGCCCTTTCCTGGGACGATGTCGTGGAACGTTGTGTCTAACTGTTCCAGGCTGCACCGCGGGATCCGCATTGCTGCTAGAGTACTTGCGAACATCAGGTTGATGTCGCTGCTGCCGTCCATGAAGACGCGGCTCATCTCGAAACCTCCGATCTGCGCCTCCAGCACCAGGGTAGCATGACCTGGGCGAGGGATCTGGCAAGGGTGATCTGAACGACTGAACGTGATGCAGGACTCCGATTCGCTGAGGTACTCAGGGATGGCGGGTGGAGTTGTCACGGCTAGGTTGATCTGACGGGTGATTTTCTTCTGCACCCTATTCGTGGGGCGCCCCTTCTGGATCATCAGTGCTCCTTTCGGCGGGGGATACCCGTGCCCAGCGTTGTTCTGTGCTGGTGCGACTGGTTGGTTCGGGCCTCCTACAGGTGGCGGTGGAGGAGCTCCATGCGCTATTTCACCTGGTGCGGGTGCGTTCCCAAATCCAGGGGGTGGAGCTTGCTGCCTCATCTGAGCCATGCTTTCGCTGAGCTTCTGGAACTCGCGGCAGTCCTTGAGCATGTGGCTTGCCTTCTTCTTGCCATCCTGCTTGTCGATGTAGAAGTGGATGGTGCATGGACCCAAAAGTTTTTCGTATGCTGAGGGTTCGTTATCGCGATCGCGGCGGTACCACGACTGTGCTGGGCGTCCTCCATCGCGGAAGTTGCCTTCGCGGTATCCGCCACTGTTGCGGTTGGCATCGTTGCGGCGATCGACATAGCCGGCCGCGACCATGTCGGGTCCATCGCGATCGTCGTAGACGCGCAGTCTCCTCTTGTTACGGCGTTCCCGTCGTCGGCCGTAATCGTCGTATTCCTCCGATTGTGTCCGGTGGACGGAATCTTCACCGTCGGCCCACCTGTTGGCGATGTCCATGAGGTGGTCAAGTGTCTTGGGCTTGACGCGCCCGAGTTCCTCCTTGAAGTCATGGCGCTTGACGCCGTCCTTAAAGGCGTCGATGGCCCTTTCTTCGGAGATGTGCGCCACGGAGTTTTTGGTGTTGGACTAGCGCAGTATGTACGAGCGAATGGATTCGCCCGTTCGTTGAGTGCAGGCTCGCAACTCCTCGATCGAGGCGGGCCTCTTACTGGTGCCTTTGAAGTTTCGGATGAAACTGTAAGCCAGCTCCTCCCAGCTTCAGATGGATCCTGAGGATAGGCTGCTAAGCCAGATCCGAGTTGCGCCTGTCAGCTGCAGCTGAAGGCATTGCATGGCGGTTTCCTTGTTTCCACCGTGCAGCTTGACGGATGACAGGTGGTCGCTGAGCCATGCTTTGGGGTCTTGTGTGTCGTCAAACTTCGGAGTATCCGAAGGAAGCTTGAAATTTCACGGCATCCGTGTCCGTCGGACAGATCTGCTGAAGCACCAGGCTCCGCAGAGTTCTCCTTCGTCTTCGTCCATCTCGGATTCAGACGAGCATGCGCGCTTGGCTCGCGCTTTGTCGATTTTGTGTTGTGTTCTCGCATCTCTTGCGTCGTAATTGCGACTACGATGACGCGAGCTCTTGTGCCTTCGAGGAAGGTCATGGTCCTCCTCTTCGGATGAAGGAGTGGGGTTGCGGTCGAACCTAACCGTAGCTTTCTTTTTCGGCTCCGTAGGAGTTTCTTGATGGAGTGCAGCTCCGACGAGTCCGAGTCCGGTGAGTGCGGACTTGTGCATGGCTCTTTTCGGGTCCCCCTCCGGAGGTGGGTGGGCCACGAGGTACGCAGTGGCTGATATGATCGCAGCTTGCGGTGTCTTTGGGGTGATGTTGCAGTCGGCATCCATCTCCATGAAGGATGCGTGGAGGGTTAGGGTCAGCTCACGGCGCTCCTTGGGGTCCATGTTCTCCGTCCGGGAGCGGTGCTTGTTGTCGTGGTTGCCGTTCGAGCTAGAGCCGATGCCCATGGCGGAGAGCGCAGCTCGTCGCGCGCTGGACTCTGAGGCTGCTTGCTTGCGTTTGTCAAGCACCTCTTGCATCTTGACCTGCTTCTTGTGCTCCTCGATCAGGAGAAAATGGTATGCCATCAGCAGGTCTCGTGAGGAGTCTGCAGGCAGGACCGTGCTACCCGCCATGGCGGCGTGTGCCTGGGCCCATCCTTCTTTGCTAAGGCGGATGACATGGCCGTTGTTATTCCCTTCGGGTGGGGGGGATTGGCTTCTTCTGTTCCCGCCGTTTCGGTCTTGCGGGTTAGGTGTCGGGTTGGGCGGCGGGTTTGGTGTTTGCTGCTCCACGTCACCCTGGCTGACTACGGCGCATTGGTAGCGCTCGTAGATTGGTCCGCTGCTGCCGTAGCTTTCGGATCCGGAACCGTAGGTCCCTTCATCCGACGGCGGATCGCATAGATCAGAGTTGCAGCTGCTGCTGTCGTATGACTCATCTGTTGATGATGATGTGCGTAGCACAGGGTGCGGGGCCCATGAAGCGGGCCTGATTGAGGGTAAGGGAACCCGCTCTGGGAGGCGGAGGGTGCCGGTTTGCCCCACCTGGAAGCAGAAGCTCTCGAACAGGATCTCGAGTCCGTCGCCTACGGGCTCGAAGTCCTTCATGGTGGCCGGTGAGTGGGCGGTGAAGTCAAAAGCGCCGAAGAGGAGGTGACTCTCCGTCGCCGCAGAATTGTAGATCGCTCGGGTTGGGACCGTCACGATCGCACAATCAGCGTCCCCAGTTCCCACAGACGGCGCCAATTGACGAGGTTTGATCTCATCAATGCCCATTGTTATGGACTTGGGTTTTGGAGAAGATGGGGATGCTAGAGATCGTGGAACGGTTAGCAAACAAGCAACACGGGGACATGAGGTTTACCCAGGTTCAGGCCCCGGAGGGAAAACCCTACTCCTGCTTGTCTGCTCTTGATTACGGCGGAACCGGTGATTACAGGGGTGCGCAGATGCAATCTGGCGTGGAGGTGTGTATGCGGAAGTATGAGAGAGAGATCTAGGTCGTGCCCTCCTGGCCTTTATATAGACTTAGGCAGGTCCCAGGCACAGATCTAGTCGGTTACAGGTTCTAGGGTTTACCCCTTTGAATTTCCTATCTACTCTAGTCTTGCTCTCCAAGGATCCGAAGGCGTCATGGGCCTTGGCCACCCGAAAATCTTCATGGGCCGGCGTATATTTGCCGTGGGCCTTCCTTGGGCTGGACCAGGTATGCTGAGATCGTGTACCCGCGGGGTATAACCATGGCAGTAGGTATTAACATAAACTGAGAAATAGGGACCTAATTTTCTACCTAGCAGGGTCTCGGGCAGGTGACTCTATTTCACAGTTGGCGTTTTACATTGTTGTAGATATAGTGCTATGTTAATTGGAAGAGCACAAAGAAATGGTCTGGTATGCACTATCCAAATACCTAGTAAATGTTGTCATTCTGTAATATGCAGATGACCCCATCCTTTTACCGACAGATAAACTGGAGCAGGCAAGAAATTTGAAAATCATTCTATGCTTGTTCAAAAAAAATGCCAGGACTACAAATTAACTTCCACAAAAGTGACATCTGCTGCTTAGGGAAGGCTGCTGGGAAAGCTACTTCCTTCTTTCGAGGAAATTTTACATGCAAAACCGGTAAAATTAAGACTATCAGATTGGATACATGTGTTGTTTTCTGTAAGATCTAGATGATTCGGGTAGATACTTTGCTAGGGTTGAATCTTGACAGAGAGAGAGAGGAGGTAGATACCTTCGCCGGTGCTCGAGCTCGATGAGTCGTTGGCCATGGTGGTCGACGGCGAGGGTGTGGTGAGAGAGAGCTAAGCGGTGGCAGCGGTGGTGCTTCCTGTAGCTAGCGTTAAACCCTAGATCAGAATGGATTGTAGGTGGGGAAGCAGCTCCGCGATGAACCTCGTAACCTGTGCCCTATCCCCCACCTGTCTTTATATAGCGCTGCCACAGGGGCCCACCAACCATTGCTTGGTTGGGCACCCCCGATCAGGGCGCGGTAAGGGTTGGATCGACCCTTTGGGATCGATCAAGAGAGGTCATACCAACATTCTCCCCCTTGATCTCGACTTTACTTTATATTTTATACTTTACTTGTTTCATCATGGTTCAGTACATAGAGCATGTTTCATCGTCATAGTTCAATTGCCGATAGAATCAGACAGCTACAATATACATCTTGTTTTGAAACAAATTCTATTTCCTTTTGGGCCTCTTATGATCCAGGAATAATAGGTTTTCCCTTAAACCCAAGCCGGCTAAGTTCTCCTTGAACACATTGGGTGGTAAACCTTTCGTTAGCAGATCCACAAGCATATCCTTTGTCCTTAAATACTCGAGTCTTATAGTGTGATCTTGGATCTTATCTTTCACAACATAATACTTTATATGTATTGGTTTGGAAGCATTAATTGACTTGTTGTTATGAGCATAGAATACTGTGGGCTCGTTGTCACAGTACATCTTTAGTGGCTTGTCAATGCAATCTACCACTTTCAAGTCGGATATGAATTTCTTTAACTATATCACCTGCCCCATGGCCTCATAACATGCTATAAATTCTGTATATATAGTGGATGATGCAACTATTGACTGTTTGGAGCTTCTCCATGAAATAGCCCCTCCTATGAGTAAAGACGTATCCTGTCATGAACTTTCTATCGTCTCTATCTCCCGCAAAATCAGCATCGGAATACCCTCTTATCTCTAGGGGATCATGCCTTCTATAAGTTAGCATGAGGTCTTTTATGCCTTGCGCATAAAGCAAAGCTTTCTTTATCATCTTTCGGTGCTCTATGCTTGGATTCTCTTGATATCTACTAAGTACCCCGGTGATAAAAGCTAAGTCAGGGCAAGTGCATACTATAAGCTTCCAACGGCCGAAGCATATGGTACTGATTTCATTTGATCGATCTCATATTGACTCTTGGGACATTAAAATTTACCAAAGATGTCGTCCTTGACTATAGGAGCAGGTGTAGTATTGCACGCATGCATACTACTCCCTCCGTCCCAAAATAGATGTCTCAAATTTGTCAAAATTTGAATGAATCTAGACACTATTTAGTATATAGATTCATTCAAAATTTGAAAAACCTAAGACATCTATTCTTGGACGGAGGGAGTATATTTTTTTAGAATCTTCTCTAAGTATGCCTTTTGCGACAGTCCTAGAACCCCATTTGTTCTATCTCGGTGAATTTCTATGCCCTAAACATATAAATCTTCACCAAGATCTTTCATATCAAAGTTTGAGGACAAGAACTTCTTTGTTTCTAGTAGTAGACTGACATCGCTGCTAGCAAGAAAGATATCATCCACATAGAAAATTAGGAAAATATATCTCTCACTTTTAAACTTTGCGTAAACGCAGTTATCCTCAACATTCTTTCTAAATCCAAATTTCTTAATGGTCTCATTAAATTTAGATACCACTGCCTTGAACTCAGGAATGGTTCAATGGGGAATTCAAGAGCGTTGTTGGCGAGATACTATTTGAGCTGACCGATGAGCCAAACCCGTTCATGTCTCTGGAACTCTTGTACTCTCCAGGAGACCTGCATCTTGGCGACGTTGGTCGGCAATCCAGCCACATTGACCGTCCCAAGACTGTCCCTTTAACGGACCAAATTTTGATTGCTCTGGTTCTGCTAATTTTGTACTACCTCTTCTGGAGATAAGCTTGCCGTGTGCCTATATTTTCTAATGGCGTGACCAAGAAGGCTTGTTTTTTACAGCTTTCTTGGCCTTGACGGCCGGTCCTTCTCCATTAATTGATCTTGGAGAAACAAAAACCACAGAATAAAACGAGGTACATAACACTGTTAGCTCATCCCAGTTAAGGAAAATGGGATGGAGTGGATTTTGATTGGTTTTTTGAAAGGTGGTTTTTGTCAATTGGTTTCTAGACTGAGGCTTGACTGTATATATCTTTTGAGGTGAAGGGTTTATACTGAACCTGAAAAATCATTCCTTTCCATTCATGCTTTGTTCAAGTTGGACATGATGATCATTCCTTTGTAATTAGTACTTTATTACTCCATATGTGTGTAGCGCTCTTGCATTGGAGCTTTTTTCGTGTGCATCGGCTGAGGAACCTGTCTGTTTCCATGGCATTGTACGACTATTCACGGTACTATGTCTGAACGTAAGACTGTAACCTACAGTTACTTGTGCCTGTTGCCCTGTTGACCTCTCGCTTATTATCACCTGAAACGATCATGCCATAGACCGTGTATTGGGTTCGATCCCACGTCTACATTTTCTCAATGTGTCGGTCCAGAACTCCAGCACGTGATGTTTGCCTAGTGCTACAGAAGGTTTGATATTCGGTACGTACGTGGTAATGGCATTGTCGAAACGTGCCACAGTATATACTCGTTTAGTAGAAAAGTAAGGCGTCCGTCCGGTGCCGACTGTACTGTAAACCACCACCAGCCTAGTACTAGTACTACCTCTGTAACGGGATGGTGACAAAACGTGGGAGGGAGGGACTGAGCGAATTGAACGCTCACCTGCAACTCGCCCCGCCTCCAACTGCAGACACTCACTAGTGTATCCACATGCCTGTACCTACTCGTCCTGATCGATCTCGCGCCGCTGCCACTGCCACTGCCACCACGAGAGAATACAAAACCGCAGACCCAAAGCGCCCTCGCGTCGTCCGGGTCCCTCCCGGCCTTGCCCCCCTACTGCGGATCCACTGTGCGTTTCCCTTCAGAATTCGCAGCATCTCCGTGGCGCCTCGCGGGCTCTTTCGATTGGTTCCAGTTCCAGCTAGCCGGTTGTTTCGTCGATCACCTGAACGAACGAGAGTCCCTCCGTCGTCGCTGTGCCCGGTACTGGTACCTGGGCTGGGCCCTTGTCTCGTCGATCTCCCGAGCGATCCGCTGGGACCAAGGGTCGTCCCCCACCTGATGCCAATCTCTCAACCCCCACCGTACCCTTTCTGTAGTTAGTTCTGTTCATGCATGATGAACGAGTTTTGTGGCTACTCGCCTCGCTAATCATTGCAATCATCAGCGCCATCTTTGGCTGCTGCTTCTTCCGGTCTTTCGTTCGCTCCTCTGATTTGTTTGTTTGTCTGCCCCACATTCCCATCCCAATCCCTGAATGTCTTTTTCGCACGTCAGTTCTGCTCCCTGATTATCTTTCAGTAACACAGCAGCAAGGCAACAATCAGGAGGCGGTGAGGCGAATCAGAGATGAATTTAGTCTTTGGAAATTTGCTTCGGAGAGAGGAAGTCACCATCTAGAGTGAGAGTAGGCTTTAGTTGGTGTACGTAAAGAATCGAGTGTTCTGAAGCAACTGTACGTAGTTGTTCCTCAGCTTCTTGTTAATATGTTGTTTGCTCCTTCTATAAAGATATGGTACGCTATTCGAGAAAAAAAAAAACCGCCGCAAGGACGCAAAGAAGAACTGCTTTAATTTGGGTTTGGGCAGATGCACATTTTGTCCAGTTCACGTCACACGCCATCATGGTAACAAGACCGGCCGTGTGTACTGGTCTGCGAAGTAGCGTAAACTCCACTGTCCCTGTCAATCTGCCACAGTGAGCTGCTCGCTTTGGCAGCGAAAGCACCACGGCGGCTCGCTTTCGCACCGTCGTGCTGATCGATGCGCGTGTCCCTCTCTGCAACTCCGGTGGTACTCCAGTCAAGTAAGTACAGTAGTAGCATACTGTTAGTTCAGTACGCCATTGAATTTCTTTCCGAGAAGAGGCGTAGTGACAGTCCGTCCATATCTATAAAACCATTTCAAGGACAGTAGTCACTTAATAACCTGAGAGATGAAGCCTGCTAGATTTGGGCAAAAGCTTTTGCCCCGTTTCAAAAAAAAGCCTGCTCGAGTTCCATGCTTTCAACCGCCTCTTCTGCTCTGCAACACTTTTGCTTCACTGTCTAACAGCTGCGAATCTCACTGTCTAACTGCTATCTTTTAATCCAGTTGGTCAATTAGCTTCGAGCATGCTCTGTCATTACTGCTACTGCGTGTGCCTTCCCTGCTCTGTTCTCTCTTCACTCGGACGTGATGTCTCAAAGTTAAAGCAGCGCTAGCTCCTCGCTGAGCGGATTTTTTTACAAATATGACCCTCTGTAATTAGCCATCGCCAAAAATACCCTCCTCGCACCGTAAAAGCCAAAAATGCCCTGGCGGGATGCTGAAAAGGCGACACGTGTCACCTCCCGCCACGGGGGGTGGCGGGATGTTCCTCCCGCCACAGGGGGTGGCGGGATGTTCCTTCCGCCTTTGGCGGTGGCGGAATGACGTCGTGGGGCCCACCAGTGCGAGCACGAAGTCGAACCTCCCGCCAGCGCCAAGTCGAACCTTCCCGTTGGCCTGGCCGTGGGGCCCACCTCATCCCGCCATTCCCCATGGCGGAAGGAACATCCCGCCACCCCCTGTGGCGGGAGGAACCTCCCGCCATCTCCCGTGGCGGGAGGTGACACGTGTCGCCTTTTCAGCCTCCCGCCAGGGCATTTTTGGCTTTTGCGGCGCGAGGAGGGTATTTTTAGCGATAACGAATTGCAGAGGGTCATATTTGTAAAAAAATCCGCTGAGCGGCACTGCACCACCCAGGAGACCAAGAACCCCTCCGACCGATGCAATAGAGGTCGAGCCCTAGTAAATGCCCGATACGTGTAGCTGCAGCTCCCAGCTGCAGAGCCTTTTGTCAGTGTCCGCGTAGATGCAGCAAGCTGCCGGTCTGCGGCTTCCTGAATAATAAAAATTTGACACTGGGTGCTCGCTCGCTGCAGCGCCATCGCCCTGTTGAATCTCTCGAGATCCAGTGGAGTGGAGTGATGCTCCTGTCTTCTGGCGGTTGGCAGGCGCGAGCAGACGACTAGACGAGCTTAAACCCATCATCCTCTTGGCTTGGTCGAGCTTAAACGCAGCGCAGGCATCGCAGCATGCTCCTTCGTGGAACAGACGGCCATATGGTAAGTCCATTATTACCATCTGTGGCGCGCTTGAGCCAGACAGATCGCTCGCCCTTGATTGGGCTTCGATCGGGTTCTGTCGCTGCTGACGACGGCGCGTCTATAGCCGAAGGTTCTTGCGACAGTAATCCCTGCACGGAGCTCATGTGCACAACAGCAAGAGTTAGGCTGAGCGGTGGATCGATGGATGGATGCAGGAATCTTGGCACTGTTGGCTGGCCCTGTGCGTGCACATAGTACATGTTGACTCCAGAACCCACTCGTACGTACTGATGTAGAACGGGACGCAACTTGTGTTCCCGTACGTACCCGTTGGCGTGCGGATTCAGGTGGTGGTGCGGATGATTCAGGACCAACCAAAGGACCGCCGAGATGGTCCAGCCACTTCAACACTGTTGGAAAACTGGGCCGGTAGGTGTGGCCTCTACCAGGCTAGGGTTGGCCCATGTGGGTATCGTATTCCCTTTAGTCTATAAATAGAGGAACAATCTGTGTACGGGAGTTTACCGAGAGAGTTTTAATAAAGTTTCCTTTTGTTCCCTGTGTCATCTACTTGTGTACTGTGTGTGCCTTCTACTAGTCTTCTCCTCGGGTGTGGAACAGCCTCGGGACCGGCCAGTCGGCAGAGGGTGTTCCAACACGTTATCAGCACGTGTCTCTCCGTCGAGCCTCCGTCAAGCCTGCATCACGCAGGCTTTTGTTGAAGGTAACACAAATCTGACCGCAAAAATGGATTCGTCTCGCGTTTTCCTTTCAAGATTTGCGTTCAGATCTTAGATCAGATCCCATCTTAGGTGCGGATTTTTCTTTTCGGGAGTCGAGCTGACCTGCTGTCGCCGACCAATGTCGATCTAATCACTCCCGGATTAGAAATTTGTTGACTGTACCGTCGATGCGTGCACCTGCTGTGCCGATCTGGATTTTTTTTAGCAGATCGGACTGATTTTGACCGTTTTTAGATCAAATCGATCTAGTTTCTTTTGAGCTTTACGTGCACACGACCATGGCTAACCGCCCGCGTGCAGCCCTGCTGGCCACGCCCGCCGCCGCTGGCCCGCTGGCGCACGCCACCCTGCTGGCCCAGCGCCGAGGCCCCGCTGGCCACGCCGCGCCGCCCGCTGGCCCTGCGCCGCAGGCCCTGCTGGCCACGCCGCGCTGCCGGCCGCACTCGCCGCGGGCTGCTGGCCGCCGCCTGCGCCACCTGCCGCGCCGCAGGCCCCGCTGGCCACGCCACGCCCGCCGCTGCACGCGCCTCCGCTGCCGCCCTAGGCTGCCACTCGCGAGCGCCGCCGCGTGCTGGCGTCGCGCGCTGGCCGCCGCGAGCCTGGCCGCCGCGCGCCCGCTGCCGCCGCCGCGTGCCGACCGCCGCGTGCCGGACGCCGCGCGCCAAGCCGTGCATGCAGCAGAGCTCCAGTTGAGGGTGGGCCAGGCAGTTGGCCCGCACGTTCGCGCCTGCCACCTTTGGACCGTTTTTTTATTGGACCTTTTTTTTATATATCGATCGCGCCTGCCACCTTCGCCGGCCACGCCCACATACCAATCGCGCCGCCGGTCCGGTCTGCTGCCGGCACCGCCGCCCCAGTCGGGAGCTAGCTCTGCTAGCTCCGTTCCCCCGCTTAGCGGGCCGGGACGGTCTGGAGCGGGCCGGCCGCGCAGAGACAAGGGTAGCTAGGCTGCTTGATAGCACGCGATCGCGGGCGGTTGGACTGTTTCGGCTCGGTTTTTAGCCTGATTTTAAACAAGCTTTTGCACTATGTTTTACTATAGTTATTAATTACCGCATGTTTTTAATACTTTGTATCTCATAGATAGCTTGTACCGTTTTCACATTAAATTTTGGAACGCCGACATATTTGAATTATTGTATCGATTATCGCATTTATGCAACCGATTACCTGCTGTAATCTTACACACTTTGCATAAATTGCAGATGACCGGAATCGTCAGCCGCGAGTTCCCGGAGTTGAGCCAGGATGGGCTTAACTACCTGACTTGGGCCTCGGACGTTGAGATCGTCCTCGAGGGCCGATGCATCAAGGATGCGTTGATTGAGGGGATCCCGACGGCCCCCAGCAAAACCATCCCGGCGGACAACGCCAAAGCCCTGCACTTCCTCCGCCATCACATGTGTGAGACTCTCAAGAACGAGTACATGGCAGAACGAAGTGCTTCTGCCCTTTGGACCGCCCTCAATAAGCGGTTCTCTAGGCTGAAGTACACCATTCAGCCACAGGCGGAGGCAGATTGGATTCGTCTGAGGTTTGCGGACTTCAAGACGGTGGGAGAGTACAACTCCAGGTTGCACCGGATTTGTACTATTCTTCAGCTATGTGGGACCAGTACCTCCGATCAGCAGAAGATAGACAAAACACTCTCCACATTCCATCCGGACAACATCCAGTCCTCGCGAAACTTTTGCCAGGAAGGATTCAAGGAATATGCAGCGCTTATTGATGCTCTCCAGGTGGCCGAGGCGCAGGATAATGTTCTGAAAAAGAACTTCTCCGCGCAACCCTTCGCCGGGGGCCCAAGTCATGAGGCCAATGCCGGTGCCTACAAGGTGCGCAAGCCCATCCACAAGAAGAGAGGCAAGAAGGGCAAGAAGGGCCCCAACTCCTCCAACCCGACCAAGCAACGCAAGGCGGGCAAGGGGGAGGCGAGGCCCCAGGACTGCTTCCGCTGTGGCTCCAAGACTCACTTCTCCAGGCAGTGTTTGGCCCCTAAACACGTCGTGGACGCGTTCAAGGCCAACAAGAAGGCACGCGAGGCGCATCTTATCCAGGTTGAGACACCACTGGCGCCCGGAGCGGCGCCTGTGCAGAACGTCGCGCACGTAGTGGCGCAGGACGCAGCACAAGTGGCAGCACCCTCGGCGGTCCCACGGACGCCGCTGTGCCCATGGAGGTCGAGCACGTTGTGCCCCCGCCGCCTCAGCTAGGCCCCTTGTCCATGATGATGGCCAACGAAGAGAAGCTCACTGACCTTGAGATACAGGCTGAGCTTGATGGTTTCTTTGCAGAATCCACCTGAGCTCCTTTGTTGAGATGATTCCTTTTTCCGCAATAATCAGATACAATTTTTTGATATGGTTGTAAGCTCTATGAGAGCATAACACTTATTTGTTTTCGGCGATTGGGTGACATTTATTTCATTCATTTATTCCATTATTGATTATGTGATGTTCTGAAATGTCTATGTGTTTTACTTACTTGATGTAGCAACTTCCTCGCTCCATTATATTAATTAGGCACTATATTTTAGAACGCGTGTGGCGCCCAAATGGAGGAAACGTGCCTTGCTGATAGCGGCACCACCAATACCATCTTGAGAGAAACAAAGTATTTTGAGTCCATTACCAAAAACCCTGGTAACATAATAACGATCGCCGACTGCGGTTCGAATGTAGTTGGCTCCGGAAGAACAACTATCATACTCCCTAATGGAACAACTCTGATCATTGAAGAGGCATTGTTGTATCCGGAGTCGACTCGTACTCTCTTGAGTTTCAGAGACATCCGCGCCAATGGTTTCCATGTAGAAACCGATGATGATGAGGATGGAAAGGAGTTTCTACTCATTACCAAGCGCGACGAAAATGATAAACATGTTGTCAAAAGACTCCCTTCATTAGCTACTGGGCTGTACTACACTAAGATAGTAGCACCACCTATTTACACTACCCTTAAGACTGTCTTTAGAAGCTCCGAGCTATTCTGCCTTTGGCATGATAGGTTAGGCCACCCCGGTCTTAGGATGATGAGAAATATAATTAACAACTCGAACGGTCAAAATGTTAATGTGAAAAATTTCCCGAATCCCGATGATTTCGTGTGCTCCGCATGCGCTACGGGGAAATTGATCATTAGACCGTCCCCCCTAAAGGTGAAGGATGAACTCCCCGCGTTCTTGAAACGTATTCAAGGGGATATATGTGGTCCAATTCAGCCCCTCTCAGGGCCGTTTCGGTACTTCATGGTGCTCATCGATGCTTCCTCTAAATGGTCCAATGTTTGCCTGTTGTCAACAAGGAACCATGCTTTTGCAAAGTTGATCTCCCAGATCATACAAATAAGGAATAAATTTCCTGATTATCGTTTAAAGTCTATTCGAATGGACAATGCCGGAGAATTTACTTCAAAGGCATTCGTTGATTATTGCATGGCAACTGGAATCAAACTTGAGCACTCCGTAGCGCATGTCCACACTCAAAATGGACTTGCGGAGGCATTGATTAAAAGGATTAAATTCATTGCCAGACCACTCCTTCAGGGTTGTAATTTACCAACTACATGTTGGGGACACGCGGTGTTACACGCCGCTAATCTCATCAACTTTCGACCATCGGCCTACAACATCCACTCTCCCATCCAACTTGCGCAAGGGTCGGCACCGAAAATTTCCCACCTCCGTAGGTTCGGCTGCCAGGTATATGTACCTATACCACCAGCCCAGCGATCAGCAATGGGACCGCTCCGTAAGTCGGGGATATACGTTGGTTATGAGACTGTGTCCATAATCAGGTTCTTGAACCCCTTGACAGGTGACTGTCACACGGCCCATTTTGCTGACTGCATTTTTGACGAGGATCTTTTTCCGACTTTAGGGGGAGGTAATCAACCCCTGGACGACAAAAGTCGGGAAATCACGTGGAAAGCCATGGGGATCCACGCTCATGACCCGCGCACTGTTGAGACTAATAGAGAAGTCCAAAAGATACTAGATTTGCACTCCCTAGCGAATCAACTGCCCGATCATTTTAGTGATTTAAAGACTGTGACAAAGTCGCATGTGCATGCACGCAATGCACCGGAAAGGGTTGAAATACCAAAGAAAAATGATGGTATACCCGCTCTTGCTCCAAGGCCTAAGAGGACGCGGATTTCGGTTTCTCAAATCCCAAGTACCCGGGGACGCCCGAAGAAAAAGGATAAGAGAGATTTATTACAGTCTGCCCCTATTGAGGGGAGCCGGTTGAGACCTGGCACAAGTACGGATATTTTAGTACACGAAATTCCGGACTTGAACTTTCCTATATCGGAAATACCCAGCGAAATTGTGTGCGCACACATCGGAGCGGGAAAGCTAAAGGACCTAGCTCCCGGATTGGGAAATCCGGTGGAGCAAGAGGATGTGCCTGATGCACTCCATAACGAAATGGCCATTAACTATGTTAATTCGGGCGAGTCATACAACCGAGCCATGGCAAATGTTGACGTTAATTTTGCCAAGAAAATTGCCTCAATCATAGATCTTGACCCTGAGCCTAACACGCTCGCTGATTGCAAGAAAAGGTCGGATTGGAAAGATTGGCAGAAGGCAATTACTGCTAAATTATTATCGTTAAACAAAAGAGAGGTATTTGGACCGGTTTGTCTAACTCCTCCCCATATTCGCCCCGTTGGCCATAAGTGGGTTTTTGTTCGAAAGAGAAACGAGAATAATGAAGTAATAAGGTACAAAGCAAGGCTCGTTGCTCAAGGTTTCACTCAGCGACCAGGTGATGACTTTGAGGAAACTTACTCCCCAGTCATGGATGGAATTACCTTTAGATACTTGATCTCAATGGCAGTAAACATGGACTTAAAAATGAAACTAATGGATGTTGTCACCGCTTACCTATATGGTAACTTGGATTCAGACATATACATGAAAGTACCAGAAGGTATCCCTGTCCCGAACCAGGATAGAGCAAATAGGAGCTTATACAGTGTTCAGCTTAAGAAGTCATTGTATGGACTAAAACAGTCAGGTAGGATATGGTATAATCGTTTAAGCGATTTCCTTCATCAGAAGGGCTACGCGAGCAATGAAGATTGCCCATGTGCTTTTATACGGAGATCCCAGGATGGTTTCTGTATTATCTCGGTGTACGTGGACGATTTGAATATAATCGGTACACCTGACGATATTGAGGAAGCGAGTTCCTACCTGATGTCGGAATTCGAAATGAAAGACTTAGGCAAAACCAAGTTCTGCCTCGGTCTGCAACTTGAGCATTCCCCTGCTGGGATTCTAGTTCACCAGTCGGCCTACACCTAGAAGGGGTTGGAACGATTTGGGTTTGAAAAGGCATATCCTTCTAAGACCCCGATGGTCGGAAGATCTTTGCAGCAAGACAAGGACCCGTTCAGGCCTAAAGAAGAGGGGGAGGAAATTCTGGGACCGGAATTCCCCTACTTAAGTGCAGTTGGCGCACTTATGTACCTCGCAAATTGTACACGGCCGGATATCGCATTCGCCGTCAATTTACTTGCAAGGTACAGTTCTGAGCCTACCAAGAGATATTGGAAAGGCGTCAATGACATCTTTAGGTACATACAAGGGACAAAGGACCTTGGCTTGTTTTACCAAAAGAACCAAGACATATCTGTTGTAGGCTATGCTGATGCTGGGTACCTTTCGGACCCGCACACATCCAAGTCGCAGACTGGATATGTTTTCCTTTGTGGTGGAACAACTATTTCCTGGAAATCGTCTAAGCAAACTCTTGTGTCAACTTCGACGAACCACTCGGAAATCATAGCATTATATGAAGCATCACTAGAATGTGTATGGCTTCGACGAGTAGTCAGTCACATCCAGATGTCATGTGAACTGAACACCGTACAAACCCCAACAATTATCTATGAAGATAATGCCGCTTGTGTTGCACAAGTCCAGACGGGTTACGTGAAGAGCAATCTCACAAAGCATATAAACCCCAAGTTCTTCTATGCACATGAGTTGCAAAAGATGAACGAAGTGAAAGTCTTGCATACTAAGTCGTGTGAAATCCTCGCTGATTTGTTTACTAAATCATTGCCAGCGTCTTCTTTCGAGAGATGTGTCCGAGGGATCGGCATGATGAGACTTAGGGAGATGCAAGGTTCAGGGGGAGAATCTTCACAAACTCATCGCTGAAATCTTGATCCCGATGATTGAGTGCTTAACTTTATAGTTAAGTGAATTGTACTCTTTTTCCCTTAGTAAGTTTTTATGAAGTTTCTCACATGAGGTTTTTAATGAGGCAATTCGTGCAACATAGCGAGAAGTATACCGTGTGCATTTTTCCATATTTTTCCCACTGGTTTTTTTTGAAGTTTTGAGCCATGGTTATACAGATAAGATACCCAGGGGAGTGTTGGGAAACTGGGCCGGTAGAGGCCCACTCGGTGTGGCCTCTACCAGGCTAGGGTTGGCCCATGTGGGTATCGTATCCCCCTTTAGTCTATAAATAGAGGAACAATCTGTGTACGAAAGTTTACCGAGAGAGTTTTAATAAAGTTCCATTTTGTTTCCTGTGTCATCTACTTGTGTACTGTGTGTGTCTTCTACTAGTCTTCTCCTCGGATGTGGAACAGCCTCGGAACCGGCCAGTCGGCAGGGGGTGTTCCAACAAACACAAGACTGTGCCCGGGTATTCGAGGAACTGGTCGAACACCCCGTACAGAATTGCTGGGATCGTGTGGGATTACTAATTATTTTCATTAGCTTACACTTTCCAATTAACCCTCTGAGCTAATCGAGTAATGCTAGTAAAGGGATGCAAGAAACAGACATTCGGGCATCTGCAATCCTCCCCCTCCCCCACGCCAGATGCCGCGAATTCAACGGCGGCTCGTCTCCGGCTCACAGTCGGCGTGATGTGAAGGCGGTGGTTGATTCCAATCATCATGTGTTGTTGTTATCTCGCAACATTTCGCAAAAAGGGGATAGCGAGCTAACTAATGTCGATGCATGCAGATGGAGGCCCTCCGCTGCATGCATCCAGATGCAGACAAACGTAGTGGCGCTACATCGTTCTCCTGGAACAATTCGAGGGTGGTATCCCATGTTCTTGTGGATGGAGGAAGAATGCCCGACCAAAATCTGTCCTTGGCTCCTCGATCCCCGGCGATCTTTGGGAACGTCAGGGGGGCACCACTTCATGCATGTGCCAAGCGATAAACAAACTTGATTTAACCCAGTGCTCCCGAGAGAGGACTTGAGGGTGCCCTTTGTTTGAAAATTTTAAAATCTGTATTTTTTTTTGTTTAAAAAATCATAAAAGTTATCCTGGAGATACATGTACATCGTTCTTAAAACCCGTGACAAGTTTGGGTAGAGATTTCTTTTTATTTTGGGCTACAGAAAAAACAATCAAAATTTTGACTCTATGTAGAAATTTTGCCAGAAATTCGTCTTTGTATTTTGCCGAAATTTTTAAAAGGCAAACTTCACAATCTTTGACCAAGTTTTAAGAATAAACTTATCAATATGTGAAATGCTTAATACATAATATAATACTAAAATTTAATGATACGGATTCAGTATTATAAATGCCCATGGTATTTTGTAAAAAAAGTTGGTCAAACATAGTTAGGTTTGACTTTCCAAAAACTAGTACACTGAATATGTGATCCTCATGTTTTTGCCTACTATGCTTGGACTTCATTCTATTGTGCTCGACAGCGGATAAATGGACGCCAAGTTTTAGGGGTTTTAAATTTGAAAAAATTGTTTATAAGTTAAAAAATTAGTATATGTTAAAAAAATTGAACCTTTGTAATATGATTTCCGTTTTTAAAATAAAGAGCTTTGAGCATTTGTTATATGAAATTTTATTTATAAGTTCAAAAGATATTTCAAGAGAGGTTTTCAAAGTTTTGAACGTTTGTAGTATGATTTTCGATTTTTATTAAACAAAGAGCACTTTGGACCTCGGCCCCCATTTTGAGTTCCTATACATGTTGGGGCTTCCTTATATCTATATGTGTTCCTTGAGAAAAGATCAAAACAGGGAGTATATGGAGTTTATGCCCATAAGCCTTATTCATGCTATTGCGAAATTTATCGTCAATATGATGGCATCGCGCCTTGCTCCTCACATGAATGAGCTCGTGTCCAATTCGCAAAGTGCGTTCATACAGAAAAGAAGCATCACAACAACTACATGTATGTAAGAAACCTTGCAAGAAAGTTTCATTGGTCAAAAACTCCATGTCTTCTATTCAAACTTGACATTAAAAAGGCCTTTGACTCGGTGAGAAGGCATTACCTCATGGATCCGAAGGTTTTTTACACATGATAACATAGACACACAGAGACAAAATCTTAAGGTTTTTAAATCTTTTGAATTTTTTTGTGAATTTCTACTAGCCCGGTCAAAGCATGGTCAAATTCGCGGTATCCACCTTGCCTGTTTGACAAGAGGGTCAGCCTTGCTAAGCTAAAAGAACATCAATAAAGATACCATCACTAAAAAGTTTTGTCTATTTGTTTCAAGGCTCACAAAATAGTAACATGATGTATTTAGAGGTTGAACAGGTAGAAATTTATAGAACAAACGAGCACCCACGAAGATGGAATTTTGGATGACCACAGAAGTACTACCGCTGAATCTACGAGACTACCGCTGGAAGACCTAGTGTTTTCAAACTTCAAGTTTAGATTCTTTTGGATATCCTTTAATACTACATGTATGCTAGCATGTGTAAAAAGTTTAGGCTAATTTAGCGAAGGTAAAAAGCACAAACTTACAGAAGAAACTTTTAGGTTCACTTGAGCGGGTTTTCTAAGAATGTGTTTTTTCAACCATCACGAAATAACCTAACTCTTTTTTACACATGATAACATTTGAAGGTTTTTCATTTTATTCATTTTTTTTAATTTCTAGTTGCACAGTCAAAGTAAGGTCAAAATCGTCGCATCCACCTTGTCTGCCAATGGGATGAATTTTGCTAAGAAAAATGTAGATCACATTCTTTAATACTACTTGTATGCTAGCATGTGTAAAAAGTTTGGGCTAATTTGGCAAAGTTCAAAAACAGAAATTTACAGAAGGAACGTTTAGGCTCACATGCCTGAAGGGGATGAAAATCTTGCTAAGCTAAGAGAACATCCATGAAGATACCATCACTAAAATGTTTTTTGTCTCTTTGTTAAAAGGCTCTGAAAATAGTAACACATGATTTATTTAGAGGATGAACTGGTAGAAATTTATATAAAAATGAGTACTGAATTTTGGATGAACACATCAGTACTACCTACGGATCGATAGAACTAACCCGGTAAATTTCCATAATTTTTAAAAAATGCAGCTGTTATTTAATTAGTAGCAATATATTATCTATTCAGAAATATTAAAAACAGCATTCAGATTCAATTCACAAGAGATAGTAGCATATTATTAAAGACGATAAACTAGATACTAGCACATTATTAAAGTCAATCAAGTAGATCATAGATAGATATCTAGAGTTTACTCCTCGCCCTCGTTAGAAGAGCCAGGAACCAGAACATGAAGTAGATTTCAGCATTATGATAATCAAGAAGGATTTTGAACTTGTCTCCGTATTGCAACAGTAGTGTTCATCGAGGGGTTTGTCCAATCAGGTCCACTGAAATATGTCCAGATCTCCCCATTAGTGACTGTAACCAGATATTGGTTGGCTTAGCGTGCGATACCAAAGTGATCTCAAATACGACATGCTCATTGATACTCCTACATCCATGGTCCATAAAGTCACGTCGTGAACCAGATAGGGTTGACTGAGTAAAATCACAAGAAACAATAATTGGTTTTTATTTTTATTGTACATATTTTTAGATTGCACATATATGAATCTTAGAAAACATATCGTCCTAACATCAAAGTTTCCAAGGAGATGTATTGTGAACTTCGTGTCTAGGAACCTCCACCTCGGTTGAGCACAATTGCCGCACGCTTCATTGACAAAACTGTACCTATCATAGAAAGTTAAGTAGCACATTAATTAAATATCAAACACAATCCAGTCTAGCAAGATAAGTAGTAGATACTAGTAGATATGTAATAGCTATATCAGTGCTGGAAATAGTCACAAGAGCCGTGTACAGGAATAGGGTTGTCAACGAGACGAACTCGAGCGAACATTGTTAGGCTCGGCTCGAGATCGGTAAAAGCTCGAGCCGAGCTCAAGCGAGCCTAGGTTGACCTTCGAGCCTACATCTAAGCTCGAGTTTGGCTCGACCAAAGCTCGAGTAGGCTTGAGCTCGGTTCGTTGAAGCTCGGTAAGAAAATTTTAGTACATCCAAAGATAGACATGCAACTACATAGCAAGAAAATAGTAAAGCTTGAAAACCGAATAGCAGAAATGGCTCGGAGTCTTACATAATAGTAGTCTCACATAATTTTAATAATTTTAATATAGTGCCAACGTGCCAGCACAATTATTTTAGCAGTCTTACAGCAGATGGAATAATAATAGCAGTCTCAGTTTTGCGTCTGTACAAAAATCACGAGCTTTATCGAACTGTTTGAGTTCGGCTCGTCTAAGCTCGCGAGCTCGAAAACAGGCTCGAGCTTGGTTTGTTAGAGATACGAATCAAGCTCGAGCCGAGCTATTAACGCGTCGAACTCGCACAGTTTGTCAAGCCCGAACTTTTTTGACAGCCCTATACAGAAAGTAGACCAGGTCGTGTTGATGACTGAGGAGGATTTTTATCTTGTCGGAGTATTGCATGGCGTGCTCCATCAAGAGGTTTATCCAGTCAGGTCCACTGAAATATGTCTAGACCTCCACGTTGGTGACTATAACCACAAATTCCTGTCGGCTGGGCATGCGATACCAAGGTGGCCTAAAAAACGGCATCATCATCGATGCTTCTATGGACATGTTCCATGAATTCATGTCGTGCAGACGCAAGTGATGGATTGATTAAAATCATAAGAAATAACAATACCCATGGTTCATCGATGCTTCCATGGCCATGCATAGATAGCACATATATGAATGTCAGAAAACATACCGTCTTAACCTCAAACTTGTCAGGGAGAAATATTGGAAACTTCTTGTCCAGGCACCCCCCCCCCCAACGGTTGAGCATAATTGACGCACGCTTCATTGATATGATCCATCCTATATGTATATCAAGAATGAAGATGCACAAATAAATTTGCATGCATAGATCAACGTAGCTAACATTTATATCTACTAAATTTCTAACATTTTTTTGTTCTAAATCCACATCTAAATATGCTTCGAAGCAATGCATATAATCAATAAATTTCATCTACATTTTGAATAGATGGCAATCATGTAGCTTCAGTGCAATTTTTTCTTGAACATATGGCAATCAAGTTACAACTTTTACCTAGGACAGTGAAGCGTAAGAATAACTTCTGAAGTGTAAATTACAGTAGCATGTCTATCATGAAATTGCTAGTTATTCAATCAAGATGAAGTTTAATCTATATTACTTATTAAAGAGCAAACTTGTGTTTTCCTAAATCCAAGTGCCAAAGCACTAACAATTGTTCTAGACACCAATCTTCACTGCAAAACACAGTCAACCAACAGTCTCAGTTTTGGATACCAACTCATATTGTCCACTTTTAGTACAAAGCCAAGAACACCATCAGAACAAAACTAGTTCATCATCAGATCATCCACACAAACCACCAGAAAAACCAAAAATCATCATGTTTACTTATAGCATCAAGGAACAGGACAAGCTAGCTCAAGAGGAGGAGCGGGCTTACAAGCAGCGGAAGGGCAAGCCGGGATCTTAGAGAAGTAGCTAAGGAGGAGCAGACTAGCAACAAGAAGATCTAGCTGATCAAGAGCAAGCACAACATCACCATCGGATATTAGTCTACTCTGCAAACAGTAGGTTGACAACCTAGATCCTTAGTAGTATCTGTTCTTATCATTTATTTTAGGATATGGATTGGAGGGAGAGAGGGATCTCAGATCAGTGTAGAAGTGCTACACTAATTTCATCCTAGATTTAGGAAAAGGCAAGTATAATCTATGTTCTTATTTAGAAAAAGTACATCCTTAGCCTTTTGCATCATAGGCAAGAGGGTAATCTTAGTAGCAAGGCAAAAAGCAGCAGATCATGTTGTTTCAAACTACTGTTGTGCACACTCTCACTGAGAGGCACCACAACAGCAAATCTAGTAACATCAAGAGCCATTTCGAAATGCCTATCAAGTCATAGAATTCATTTTCCTAATTTTATTCAAGAAATTTTCCAAATCATACTACCAAGTTGACAGTATGAAATGAATCAACAATCATTTCTACAAATCATTAAAAACTTAGTAAAATCATCTTCCATAAGTAGAATTACATAGGAATCATTATCAAAGAGTTTCTAAACTATCACTGAGCAAAGTCAATTAACCAAAACAGAGTATAGACTATACCACATACAGTTAGGAAAATAATTAAACATTATACTGTTAAGTATGAGCTTTGTCAGGAAAACCACAAGTTCATGGTATCGGATAGCACCTACATACATAGTTGTCGACTACACAAATCACCGGGAGGGCTTGGAGAGCCGGACGCATCCGATGTGTCCACGGACGGACGATAACTAAAGTTCAGTAGGCGACGACGACGTGAAATGAGTGTTCCTTAGGCGTGAAGTGGGAAGGCGCGACAACTGTGGCTCCGGTCGTTGGAGGGAGGCGCTCGCAGGGGCTGGTACCCGTCGGCGGTGGTGGATCGAATGGCGGCGGGATTTCACGGATCAAGAGGAGGGCGTCGTACTCGGTGGAGAAGAAACGATGGGGAGAGATAGATAGATCGATCTAATTACTGTTTATTTTCTGAGAGAGAAAAATAAGGTTTTATAATATGCACTCGAACCGATCAACCATTAATCAACCTAATTAACACCTGTTTTACAGTACCGGTCCACCTTTTTTTTTGCCGACACCATACTATTTGTACTGTATGGTACCGCTGGGTTTTGTGCCGCCACTTTTTTCACCGCTAGGTCAAGGTACATCGATCGTTATTAAAAATGCCAACTATTCTAAAACTTGTATTATATTTTTAGTACAACAAAATGAATTAAATTTCACGGATCATAACTTTTGAGAAAGTAGTTCATTTATATTAACTAGACTAAAATAAAGGATACCCTAAAGGTTTCATACTTGCATCTCTATTTTTTGTTAAAAAGAACAATACTACTGTCCTTGCACCTGTTTTGGTCAGCTTGAATTTATCTGTGCTCAGAAATAGTGAGGCATTTCCCTGCTAGATAGCCTAGCTACCATTGCTGGAAAAAACATCTATAGTTAACAATTGAGCCGTACTCCTACAATGTACTAGCAGTAGTCTTGAGAAGTGAATTCTTTCCTTGAGATCTGCACGCACGCTTCTTATTGCTGGGGGCGTGGAATCTCCGGACTACGGTAGGCACAGACGACACGCAGTCCCTCCTGTGTGAGTAGAAACTAGAATCGTAGCAGCAGTAGTAGTAGGATTGCTCAGGGTTTTCACTCGCTAGGCTTTTTGTCTGCGACTGCTGTTACTACTATACCGCTGTCCCCTAGCTAGTTACACAGCTGGCTCGAGAAGATCCCTAGGTGCGGCGTAAACACGCGCGACGCATTCAGTAACAAAAACCCAAAAATGTAGCTTGCCCCAATGTGCTCCTGTCCAATTATCACAAAACACTTGCAGAAAGGCTGTGCCGTACCAACGTACTCCTATGTGTGGGAAAGAAAAGGGGAGGAAAGAACCGTAGAACATCCATTTCATAACATGTACTCCGTATGTCACACGTGTACAGTGTTTCAGAAGCAAAGTTTCCTCACACTTTGGTATATTGTCCTAGATCAACGATTTCATACAGAAAGGTACAATGCAAGGTGTTTAGGACGGTGTTTAGCACAATAAACTGATTTGTCTTTAAGCACTGGTGTTTATTTATACTAGCTAGATGTCTAATTAGGGATCTCTTCTATACAAATAATCACCAATGCTTAGCAAATTGGTTGGTTTATTTTTATAAACACTTCCCCTAAGCACCTCCCATTGCGCATGCTCTTAGAGTAGTAGTACAACATAACCTTAGCTAAGTCATTGGATAGGGGTCTTAGGATTAAGCTTGCAAGAAAAATATACCCCCTCCGATCCGACTCGTATTTGTCGCAGGCAATGTACTCACTCACGACAAATGTAGTTAACCGCAGGAGGAAGGTACCACGCAAGTACGCAACTACGGTCAAAGATTCAGAATTAGATGCTCGTCAAAATAACATTAATAATTGAGTTAGCACATCACCATAGGATACTCGACTTATAGCACATCATTTAAACGTTCTCAGCTGAACTAATAATACTCCCATATATAGGAGTGCCAGTAAAATATCATAATTTGCAGATTCTTTTATCCAATTTACTTCTACAAACAAAGGAGACGCAATGACTCAGTCCAGTGCTGCTTATACACCCACGTCTTGTTACAGGTGCTGGTCTCGAGCAAGTACTACACAGTACACTACCAGCAAGCTAAGGAAAAAAAACAACATGGCTTCACAGGTTTGGGGAATATTTATCATACCCAATTGAGGACCATTAACAAGAGCTAATCAGGTAAGGAGGACAGCTTTTGACACGATGGGACTCGTAGGATTCACCATGCAAGAGAGCATCGCATCGCACTGCAAGTCTGCAATGCACGAGCACTGCTGCTTGCTACTACATGGTGATGTCGTCCGCGAGGCTGGCCCAGATACGCTCGAAGACGTCGACGATGAGGTCGTGGTACTCGGCGGCGTTGAGGGAGAGGTAGCAGGCGAGGAGGTCCTCGAGGTCGGCGGCGGTGCAGATGCCGTTCTCGACGATCATCTCCTCCATGGACTCCCGGAAGTCCGTCCTCGGGTCCCGCGAGGTCTTCACCACCGCGAAGCTCTCCGCCAGAGGCGGCGGCTTCGTCCGCGCGGGTACCGCGGGCGCGGGTGCAGGCTTGGAGGACTTCTTGGAGGACGCGACACGCGGCGTGTTCCCGCGCGTCTTGAGCCGTCGCGCCGACGATGACACGGACGACCGCCTCGGTTTGACGGCCTTGCTCTGTTCGTCGGGGAATGGAGCGGCGGTGGTCCGCTGGGTCGTGTGCGTGATGGTGTTGATGTGGACGTGCTTGTCCTCTGGATCGCAGCTGTCGGGAGCTCTCTTGGCCGGCTTGGTCAGGATCGGCGGGAGCAGCATCTTGCTGTTGTCGGGCCTCTTCTTGGTCCGCAGGTCGATGATGATGTCCGTGGGGGAGGTGATCACCTTGCCATGGAGATTGAGCTCGTCGGGCACGGTATAAGCCGACGGCTTCTTGAGCGTCTCGCCCGAGTCGGCGGAGTCGTCATTGTAGCCGACGAACCTGTCGCGGCGGCACGGCGGGGTGTCGGGCGCCTGGACCGGCACGAGCTCGGGCTTGCGCCGGCAGCGGCAGCCCGTGGAGACCGGCGAGGAGAGGACGCTGCTGCCGCTGACCGACGACGGCGCCAGCTTGACGGAGCGCCGCCTGTGCCTCCGCTTGGAGGAGGAGCGCTTGGGCGGCGAGAGCGGCAGCGGCGGGAACCGCGCGTCGGAGGCCCTGGGGCTGGGGTGGAACGGGGACGCCACGGGGTCGCCCGCCCGCGGCGTGTAGTAGTAGGAGGTCCTGCGCGGCGTGCTCGGGGGGCGGCACGCCCGCGACGCTGCCGCTCCGGGGCTGGCGGCGCCCGTGCCACGCGCGGCGCGCATGTCCCGGAGCTTGAAGAACCACGCGTTCGGGATCATGTCGGACAGCCGGAACTTGTGCCTACCCATGGCCGGCTCTGCTTCACACCGCCACAGGGGAATGCGTGCGTGCGTGCGGTTCGAAGAGGAAGTGGGAGAAGAGCAGGATACGGAATGCTGGTGTATGCTATGTTTGTGCTTGTGTTTTTGGTTGCTTCCTGCCGTTTTCGCGTTAGCTTGCTCTGCACGAGGACTGAGGAGGAGGAGGAGGACCAGAGAGAGAGAAGGGTGCAGGGGAAGAAAGGAAGAAGAGGAGTGGAGATGAGCAGAGGAGGGCGGGCAGAAAAGGGCGGGTAATAGAGCGAGCGAGGAGAGGAGAGGATGGTACGTGAGGCGCCATTTGTCCTCGCCCCTCTCTATGCGCCGCGGGCCCCTACCTCCGGTGGCCGATACGGGAGGGTCACGCTCACGGCTCCAAAGAATCATTTCGTCAATCGTCATTTCTTGAACTAGTATGGATCAATTGGCATCACGCACCCTCTAAAAAAAAATGTCATGTCGCTACAGAGGATTTACATTTCTATCCGAGCTCTAGAGAGAATCAGAAGAATCGTCTCGTCTCATTTCTCGAACCACGGGTTTCGATTGTCATCACGCTCGGGAAGATTTACATTCTTATCCGCGCTAGCTCATCTTCTTCTTCCTCCTCGGGCCATCAGGTGATGCGACGGTGTTAAGAATTGGGAGGGGGGCGTCAGGATTGGGGATGGGAGGTGCAGGGGTGATGTTGGTCGGAGTCGGAGATGCATGGATCGACGACCTGCTGGCTGCACGTAGCAATAGGATTTGACATGAATGGCTTGTTTGTTTCCCCACCTATGGCTATGCTACTGATGACCTTCTTTCTCATCAGCCATTAATTATGTCCGCTGAAAGCGTTCTTGTCCGGGAGCTGCCGTTAAACAATCCTTTTATTTCCATCACCTGTAACATAATGTGAGCAGTGCTAGTTCAGCCCCAGCGCATGCGCGCAGGCGCAGAGCAGAGCAACTTTGCGCGATGATCGGTCAGTATGCTGGAGCCCTTTTTCTGCTAGCTTGCTCGGGGTCGGGGGTGGCCATGGCAGTGGCCACGTACTCGTTCGGAACAGAACGATTGACCGGCTGCATCCTGGGTCCCGGTGCGTAGAGACGACCCACGTTGATCGTGTAAATCTAATGTTTATTTGTCGTGCGCGGATTTTTGGAGCAGCGGTCAAATCTTGGGGTGCAATGCAAACTCAGTCTGTGACTCTGTGTGTTGCATGGCGTGTCACGTAAGGTGCGCGGGTGGATCTGTTTGGCATCAAGCGGGTGACCACGACGTAGGTAAAGTCTCCTCCGTGGCCACAAGTGGTGATTCCTCGAGCGCAATCTTTTGGAGCACGGCTGATAGTGTGTTCTCTTTTCTTTTTTTCTTTCAAAAACTTGAATCGTGTTTTGAAGTTTCATAAATTCCGCAACAACAAAAAAATGTAATCATCCCATGCACACTATATTGTTTTCGATAAAAAGTATATATTAATATCACAAAGATATCAATTACAATCAGCTTCTGCAACAACGCATTATCCTAGCAACAATACCGTTGCCCACAGCCAAAAATAAAGAGAAATTTAAAAAAAGCCTCGATATAGAGATCTATTTCCTATAACAGTTGCACTAACACCAGCACGACAACACCAAAAATTCATCTTCTCCAAAAACAACACCTTCAAGAAGTGAGCAGTGCACAAGCGCTATCATCGCCCGATAAATACCTCACAAGAATAAAATCCAAATAACAACCAAGAAAGATGATACAAAGAATACAAAAGTTTGATATCTCTCTGAACAATATAATCAAGTTACTCGCTCGAGTGCCCCATTGATAGTACGACTATCTATCGATCTCCCAGGTAATAAAATGAGACCAGTAAAAGATAAAACCTATCAAGGTCATACCTTAGCTTTTGTGCATTCCACTTGAGCTTGATGCTAGTGATCTTGCCCTTCTTAAGATGGAACACATTTCTTAATTAAGCTCGTTCGCCCTTGTTTGATGAAGATTTATGAATTGCTCCCCCCGCAGTCCTATGGGAGAGACTCTTCTTCGGACATGCCTTCATATATACATGATCACCATAAGGACTACAAGCTTGAAGTGTATGATCACTTCGAGATGGCTCGTCTTGAACTTGCACATCATTTTTCTCTTTCTTTATTATGTTGATGTCTTAAGAGTACACATGAGATACCAGTCTATCTTCTTCTTGAAGACATACTCGTTATAGGCTCAACTCTCTCATGATCAATCTTCAGATCACTCCTTAAATAACACATTGGTCATCACTTGATCTTCTTCATTTTCTCTTTTTTCAATCTTAAAGCCAACATATGATTCAACGATTTTCTATAAAAAAAATATTAGTCTATAGTGATTATCATTAATCACCAAAACAACACATGGGGACACATGCTCTTTCACCATGTATGGCCTTTATTGGTTGGGCCCACCATTAGCACATTTGCATCATCTCCTCATTGAAGGTATTGTCCTTGTGTGGTGATTGATGACTCATTGATGGCACCAGAGAACTTTGTGCTTGATGTGAAGTCTTGTTGGGAACCCCAAGAGCAAGGTGTGAAGAGCACATCAGAAAGTCTTCCCTCAGTTGAGACCGAGGTTATCGAACCAGAAGGAAAAAGAAAACGTCACACAGGTGTTGCAAGCAACGCGGAGACTTGCACAACACAAACTCAAGCTCACCGGTTGTCAAGCTCACCAGTTTGCTGTAACAAAGGATTAAACGTATGGTGTGGAAGATAATAGTTTGCAGCAAGTAAATAAGTAACAGTGGAAGATGTATTAATGGTAATGATTGGACCGGAGTCCATAGTTCACTAGAGGTGTTCTCCTTAGATAAACAACATGGCATGAAGGATAAACAAATTACAGTGGGACAATTGACAGGAACTGAGCAAGGCATAACAATGCAATTACTAGCCAGAAAGATCCTATGAGGTTGATTGGGAAATAAACAATATATATAGACCGCCATCCAGCTGCATCTATGACTAGAAGTCCACCTTCAGGTTATCATCCGAACCCCCTCCAGTATTACGTTGCAAGCAACAGACAACTATTTTAAGCAAAGTGTGTAAGGTAAAAAGTCCACATGTTCCATGAACAAGATACCGTTGTTTTCTCCCTAGTAGCAACAACACATCTACAACCGAAGAGATTTTTGTCACTTCCCTTGGAAACTAGAGGCATGAACCTACTATCGAGCATAAATACCCCCTCTTAGAGTCACTAGCAACTACTTGGCCAAGATAACCACTAGCGACGGAGAGCATGCAAGATCACAAACAACACTGACATGATAGAATCATAAAGACAAAACCATTAATCAAACCAACATAATAATCTCAATATCCATCGGATCCCCGCAAACACAATATGCATGATTACAAATAGATTAGATCTTGATCATGAATAGAGCTCACAAGATCTATACATGAAAGCACAAAGGAGGAGATACAACCATCTAGCTACTACATGGACTCATGGTCCAAGGTGGAACTACTCACGCATCATACAGGAGAGAAGGCCTCCGGGATGATCTCCCCTCCGGTAGGGTGCCGGGAAGAACTTCAGACCCCCCGATCTAGGGACGATGGTGGCAGCGGCTACAGACGGTTTTGTGGAGATTTGATCGGGTACTCAGGATTTCTGCATCGGGGCCTTATTATAGGCGAAGGGGCGAGACCGGGAGGCGTCCAGGACCACCAAACCTTAGCCAGGCGTAGGCCCACCTGCCCCCGCGCCTGGGGTGGTTTTGGCCCTCCTGGCTGGCCCCTCCGGCTCTCCTCTAGAATTCTTGTTCCCCACGGAAAGTAATTGACTTTTACGTTTGTCCCGTCCAATTCCGAAAATATTTCTTTACTAACTTTTCTGAAACCAAAAACAACAGAAAACGTGCATCTGACACTGTTGCAACTTGTTAATATGTTAGTACCAGAAAACATGTAAAAAGCACCTCAAAGTGTGGACAAGTAAAGCAACGTAGATACTAAACAAGCATGGAGCATAAAAATTTATAGATATGTTTCCAACGTATCAGTGATTATCTGGACTTGAAAATCCTTGTTTTTTGTTTTCACAAGCTAGATCGAGTGAGATGTGTGAGAAGATTGACCACACTTGGGTCTTTTACATTCCACGTATATATAGATAGATTACACCGGGACGCCATTGGCGGGAGGAGGGGTGGTGCCCTTGGCGACGAAGGCCGAGGCAGACGTGTCCATGGAGCGGCGCGAGATCTTCATCTCCTGGAGTAGCAGCATATTGCGGAAGTTGAGGAAGGTGGGGGAACGGTGTGATGTTGGCCATGTTGTCGAAGCGCATGTTCATCCCCTTGATGATGTTGGTGACGAGGTCCGAGTCGGAGACCGGGGCGCTGACTTCACCGAGGGCATCGGTCGCCGCCTTTTAGAGCTGGAGATAGTCGGCGATGGAGCGATCCTCTTGTTTGATGTTGCGGAATTCCTCGGTGAGGTAAACCTCGTGGGTCTTCTTGTTGTCGTTGAAGAGGCCATGGACCGCCGTCCAGACCGTGTACACGGTGGCATAATGGGTGTAAGATTCTGTGGCGGTAGGCATGAGGAGGTCGACAGTATCCATGGCCCTGGAGCCATGGAGCCAACGGAGAACCGTGGCGTCAATAAGGAGCCACGTGGTGTCGGTTGGAGGCGTCTCGATGGTGAGGTGATCCTCGAGTGCATAGGTGGTGACGACAATGGTGAAGAAGGTGCGCCACTCGGGGAAGACGTTGGTCTTGAAGTCGAGGACGACCAGGACGAGGTAGCAGATGCTTTGGAAAGCGGTGGCTTGCGCCCTGAGATGGGCATTGGGGTGAGGCGCGGCGGGCTCAGGCGGCGCCATGGGATGAGGAGAGGAGGAGGGAGGGTGCGGACGGCTAGGCTTAGGAGGCAGCGGCGGCTAGAGGAAGGAGCGGAAGCTGTTTAAAGATTTTTTGGCTGATACCATGTGAGAAGATTGATCACACTTAGGTTTTTCCATTCCACATATATATAGACATATTACAAAACAATCCTAACCATAGGTGGGAGATCGTGCTAATAACAACTCCATGATTTACGGGATTAGGAGTTATGGCACGATACATGTCACATTAGTCTAACAAGATGAGCGTGACTACTCAGTTTCCTTCATGTAGAATTGATACATGAGTACGATAACTTGGTCGTAGGTGTGTTATGTTTCATCCCTTTTTTTTCCAGGGTGTTTCATCCCTTCATGGTATGGTGTTATTGTATCCCTCATGTACTATGCTTGCTAGATGGTTGATAATTTGATCCCGTTCCCTTGCATGGACTTCAACAAATGTATGGTTGTATATGCATCCCGGGAGGCAGAGACTGGAAAGTTTAACGTTCTTTCAAATAAAAGGAACTTATTTAAATGTCCAGGCAAACAATCTTTTTTTTCAACCTTAAAACCAATAAATGGTTCAAACATTTTTTTATGAACAATACCTTCAGCTGTAACTCAATGCAAATATTAGTCAATAGTAATTATTATTAATTACCCATACCACACATGAGGACACGTGCTCTTTCACCACGTATGACCTTTATTGGTTGGGCCCACCATTAGCACACTTGCATCTTCTCCTCATTGAAGGTAATTTCCTTGTGTGGTGATTCTCTGGACTTGAAAAATCATTGTCTTGGTTTTCACAAGCTAGATCAAGTCACATGAACCTGACTACTCACTTTCCTTCAGGCTGGTCACAGTGAAGAGTAACTTAGAGTAGTAACATACACATGTTACTAGTCTAAGTTACTACCTTTATAATGAAAATAATAAGTAGTAATCGTTGTCTTGGTTTTCATCCCTTCATTTTTTTTGCACGGTGTTTTATCCCTTCATGGTATGGCATCGTTGTATTTCTCATGTTGCTATGCTTGCTAGATGGCCGATAATTTGATCCCGTTTCCTTGGATGGACTTTTAACAAATGTATGGTTGTATCCGCATCCCGGGAGGCAGAGGCCAGGAAGCTTAACCTTCTTTCGAAGAAAAGGAACTTATTTAATTGTGCGGGCGAATGAACTCCTTGAGCGTTGGTATATCTCATATCTGGATGACTGAATTTGGAAGTTACTGAAATCGGAAGAGCAATCGCTTAGTATGACTGAATAATGGAACGTCCATTTACAGTTTGAGACCATATGTGTGTAAAACTCAGTCAGGTGAAGTCATCCCAATACCTGACGGAGAGGCAGAACCGTGTTTCTGGTCGCGAAAACCGAGTCCTCGGTCCTATGGTTTAAGTAGAGGGGATCGAGTAACGATCGGAGCAAAATGCAATCCGTCTTCGTGCTTAACGTTCAGAAGAATCAGAAGGCAAAGGTCCCAAGACACGGTGGTCCTCCTACTCCTAGGTAGATACGCACGTTCACGCGTGCAAGTCCTTGGACAAACACAAGAGACCACAAATTATTGATCAAATCCACATGTATGTGACGAGCTTAACAGAAACCAAAAACAAAAAACAAAGATAATACTTACTAGTATCTGCGTAGTCGAGTTCGATGCCAACCATTTGCTGCTGGCCTGCTGCGACCGTCCTCCTAGATAAACCGCGTTTTAGAGTCTCCACTCATTTCGCGCGCGTTGCACGAACAGAAGCAAGGAGGCGACGACGCGCCGCCTCGTTTAGCGCGCACGTACGCATAGGATAATCCGGGGACCGGCGGCCGGCCGCGCGGTTCGTCGCCGGCGATTATAATTTGCCCGGCCTGTCGGGCGTTGCGGCGATCGAGCCCTTACCTACTAATGCCACCCGCCGAATTCTTAATCGCGCGTGGAAACAAGGTCGGGGCACGGCGGCAGTATCTCGGCTTCTCTGGCCGGACGCGATTCTGACACACGAGGCGAGGCTATTAGTTTAGATTAGACTTCCTGTCCGTGCTCCGTCCTGTCCCGCCTTCTTTCCCGGGCGGGCTCCCTCACTGATTCTTTACTTGACAGTGTCGTACGCTACC
Source organism: Avena sativa (assembly GCA_916181665.1). Classification (NCBI taxonomy): domain Eukaryota; kingdom Viridiplantae; phylum Streptophyta; class Magnoliopsida; order Poales; family Poaceae; genus Avena; species Avena sativa. Next base: position 375,728,071 of record OV702295.1, on the reverse strand, counting down.
TCCCTTGGTCAGCGACCCGACCAGCGCTACTGTATACATACGCCCTCCATTGACAAGAGTACTCCGCCCGTGCGACGGTGCGAGTTGCATCAATCATGCATCGGCTGGGATTTGGGGATTCAGCTCAGCTCGGTTCGGCATGCACAATGCCGCTGACGGCCGGGTGCCTTTCACGGAGGCTGGCTGGCTAATCTTCCGATTTGCCGTCGCAAGTACGTGCTCGCAGTGACGCCGAAAAGGCGGAGATGGTACGGGCGTTGGGGCTATGTACACGTACGTACGTACACGTCTCGGGTGTGCATGATTACTTTCGTATTCTACTGGTCCCGGCCGCTGACATGATCGGATACCTGCCGCGGTACGCAACAAACTAGCTAGTAATACGGACGCTTCGATCTGGGCCACGTACGAAAGGCAACAGTCAGGTTGCTACGGCCTACAGTTCTCAACTTATTAATTAGCCCCTGATGACCGATGACCGATGGTCCCTGGAGACGTACTCATCATCAACGGGTTCTACTAATCGTGTTCTCTGTGGCGTACGTAATGGGTGTGGGTGGCGTACACCGATTTACTGGATCTGAAAGATACTGCTACTACTCAAAGCTGTGAGTGCTTTAACATGCATGGAAACGGTGGGTGGTTCCATTAGCATCTTTCTGGTGGCAAATTAAGACACGACGTTATACCTCAAAAAAAAAAAGAGACACAAGGCTACTGCAGAATATACGAACTCCTTTCGAGTCTCAAAGTTCTGAACACACGGTGATAGTATAACCCGTACAGTTTCGTGACGTGTACCAAAAGATGCTATAGTAGTAGGCGAAGATAATTAAACCTTGTTAATTCGAGGCCTTGACCTGACGTGACATTACACGTGCGAAGGCTCATAAAAGCAGGTGGAAGGCTGCGGGATTGCCAAGGCCGGCCGGCCGGTCGGCCGGAAAGAGTTGATAGATAGGAGATGTGGTTGGCGTAGACCGGCTCGGCATCAGGCGATTCATTGACACGTACTCACTCCCTCCATTTCAAAATATAAGATGTTTTAGGTTTGTTAAAAAAAAAATCTAGATTTTTTTTAGTATCTAGATTTATTCTAAAACTAAGTGAACCTATGTACTAAAAAAAAAGTCTAGATGTATTTGTTTTCTTATATTTTGAAACAGAGGAAGTACGCTGCAGCGAAAACCTCTCTAAAGCTGCCGTCATTATTTTCTTTCCTTTTCATAATCCAGCTCATGAGGCCATGCATGCCAGTATGGTCCATACCATTTGTACGTAGACTGCAGTCTCTTATTGGTCTAGTTCGACTAGGTTAGTCCTTAATTACAAAGATTCGTCACATCCGCTCCGTCATTAACCTTTATGTTTTTTTACAATCAATAACATATTATATCAATAGAAGCGAATTGGTAGAGATACATAAGCTCACTGCAGCGATTATAAAATAAAGTCTAAGAAAGCATAAATCTTTGAGACTTTTAGACTCTTTCTTTTTTCATAACATAATTTTGCATTTTTTTGAGGTAGCTGAACAAACTGACATAGAAAGCAACCATAGACATGTAAATAAAAATGATGGTTCTCCATAATTATAATTTATGCCCCAATGCCAAGACCACATGCACGTACGAAGCCATTAAAGTAATCAACCAACATCGACAATAGTACCAACACCAATATTCTAGGGAAAAGTAACCAAACAGTCTGGTCAAAATCGCTAGAGAGGCAAAAGTAAGAATCATTATTGTCGAGGACATAGCAGTCAAGACAAATATTGCAAGAATAAATCTCGCTGCAACCATGAGAGATCTAAAGTCCCATGCCTATAGAGTTTTGATTTTTTGGCACCACCATTGACACTGGGAAAGAGACCTTATTATCGAACGAAGAACCGAAGATCGCTTATTATAGATGATGTCATTTACAATGAGACAGGACCCAGACGGAGGCCAAGACTATTTTAGTCTTACTGGATAATTACCCTTTTAGTTCTCATGAACCGGGCGATGATAGAAAAGGATTGGACATGTTGCACCTTCAGGCTAAGAACAACTCTATCCGATCCTCTTTATTTTAAAGGACTTTCGACCGGAGTAAAGCTTGAAATCCTATATTTAGTCCTCTAAACTTAGCGTCGGCAGATTCGATCCCCAATAACTTAGAGGACTTAAATTTTGTTTTTTGCAAATCAACGTATTTAAACCAAAGTATCAATATTTAAGACTATATAAAATGTAAATAAGTCTAATTATTCATTATTACACACTGAATTAATGAATAAAATAAATTGTTTCAAATCAAACAATTGAAAAAACATAATTAGGTGCCGCCGTGTAAACGCCAATGATGCTCAACGAAGAGTCGTCGAAGAACATCTCTCTCAACCTCTTCATCTACGGCCAAAGGTGCTCTCGATTAAGCCGGTTGCCAACAAATCAAAAAGAAAATTCGTTGTGCAATATCGTCGAATATCTTGAGGGCGGCGGAGGTGGAGGCCGCAACCGGGATGATTGAGCCCGACAAAAGGGCCGAGGACGCCGCCGGGGATCTGCGACGACCTTGCTACCCTGTGGTGGTCGTATAAATCCCTCCGCCGGTGCAACGCGATGACCGGACACCGACGAAGCTCGAGGCCACCCCCGGTTGAAAAGCTCGTCGCAATGAACCTCGTTGGTCGGTGCTGGTCCGCGGCGTTCCGCTCTATGAGCCCCCATGATCCGACGTCCTTTTGCCGAAAGAAACGACCTCGCCGGGGCTGGAATCGACCTTGAATCGGCGGCGGGCTTTCGGTTCGATGCGGCGGCTATCGAGGGCGATTCCGGCAACGGTTAGCACCGGCGAGTGGGAGGGGATGTAGGGGAAACAAGCGGCGGGTGTTCGCAGCTACAGGTGGAGGCGGCTGGTGGTCACCGGTGTGAACGTCGGCGTGAATACGGTGGCAGGACAGCGAGGCTCAGGCGGCGAGGCTCATGTGGCAAGGTGGAGGACTAAAAATATAGTCCAGCACGCGCGATCGGCCATGTTTAAGAGCCACGGAGGGGCTGGACTAAAAACTGTCTCCGCTTATGGCCGCTTGGGGATCGGTTTGCGCCCCCAGTCGTTAGCGAAAAATCCTCTAAAAACCGAAATTATTGCACCTGAGGTCCACATACATGGTTGTTGCCTTGGTGGATCCAACCATGATTGTGTGTTATGAATTTATCGTAGTAGCAATTTGATGGGCTGTGTGTCTGCCCAATTTCGCTCTCTTCATATGTTCTTTCTTTGCAAGCGCCATCAAGGCCTGATGCACTGATGCCCCATGTCTGAAGCGATCGAGGGGGTGTTCCTATATCCCGCTTGACGCGGGAGGGAGTGGGGGGACGCGTGAAGCACTTCTTAAATGGGCCGCACCCAAACATAGGTACATGTTATTTTTCCGTTTTAGCTAAAATGTATATAATCCTAAAACAAAAGCTAAAATTTATATATTAATATTTTATGAAATATATTTTTCAAAAGTTCAGAATTTTGAAAACTAAATTTTATTTAAAAATGTGCAAAACTAAAAAATTCAGATTTGAAAGTATTTAAATTTAAATATGTTTAGATTTTGAAAATGTTTAGGTTTAAAATTTGTTCAAACTTGAATTTTCCAAAATTTGAATTTTTTAAATATAAATACTTTCAAATATGATTTTTTAGACCCTGGACATGTTCGAATTCAAAATTACAGGAAAAACCCAGTAAAAAAAGAACCAAATACCAGCCAAACTGCAAAGAAGATCATCATAAAACTGTCCAAAAAAAAACGTCTAGGAAACCACTACCGCACTAATTTGTTCCTGGCCTAGTTCCCCTCCGCCCGTGAGCGGGGCGGAATACGTCCCGCATTGAGCGGGATATAGGTCTTCTCATCGTCAAGTCACTTAACCATTGTAAATATCACACTAGTGAAAGTGTTTCTCCAAGACTGTGCGAATTGGGTGTTACATGGGCCGAGGTCCAGCTCTTGGTACAAATGCCCACTTATCAAGTCGGTGTATCCGCTATGGGCCGGCCGGAGTCTCCGGTCTGGGCTTCAGCGGGACGGAGTCTTTAGGTAAGTCTTTGGATCTTCTCCAGGTCGAGTACTGGGAGAAACACATTACGGGGTCTACAGGGGAAGTAGTCAGGCCAGAGAGTCCGTATTGAGAGGACCGAAGAATCTGGTTTGAGAGGACGGAAGATTCTGGTGTCGCTGGGGGGAGTCGCTAGGGGAGAGACTCTGTTGTGGAGAGGCTGGAGACTCCGGTGTGGAGTTGCTACTTCATGCTCATGTTGAGTGAGTCCGCTACGTGTTGGTGGTGGATTGAATAAAAAGGGATGAAGTGAATACATATGTGTAACATCCCAGCATTTAGGACTAAACGAAGGGTAGATTTAGGATTTTGTGCATCTGCATGCATGCATCTAAAAATCCGGGGAAATTTTTCGCCAAATTGAAAGACTAGAGTGATAAGAATTCTCACTCCGATGAATTAGGTTTAGTGACATCAAAAGGGGAGTGAGATGAATTTTGACATGACCTCTATTGTTTTCTAGAGTTATGAGGGAAGAAATTTGACTTATAAATAATTATTCACAATAATACAAATAAAAGTATTATAAATAAAAGTATAAATATTATTAAAATCCAACATTACAATGTTCTTTTACAATAAAAGAAAATAAATTACAATAATGAAACAATAGAAGAATTCTTTATTAAAAGAATATATACATAAATTACATTATCCTTTTACAATAAAGGAATACATAAGAGATGGATACAATTATAATAAGAGAACTAATGCATTATAATATCCTTACATAATTTCTTGATAGAAAAAGAAATTACAAAAAGGGATAAAAAGAAAAACATCTATAACTAAATTCCTATCTAGTATTGTTGTTCCTATACTCCTTCTTGTTACCTGCAAAGAAAGACAAAAAGAAATAAAGGATTTGGATTAGGGTTAGTGCTCTCAGTACTGTTCATTACATCATAGAGCCTTATTAAGTAGGGGCAAATTTCACCAAAAAACAATATATGTTCTTATCAGTGTATCACTTGTCTTAGCACAGCATCATTGACATAAATGGGACAAAAAGGGCAAGTTTCACCATAGAGAGTGGAAGTAAGAAAGTAGGACCAAGATATTTTACCTGATCTGATCCACTAGAGCGAGTAAGCAAGCAGGAAGCATACCCACCACATGCAGTTGTTGTGTTGTCAACACCACAACTAGCACATAAAGTACATAAGCAAAAAGGCACCAGCCATGGCAAAGCTACTACCATATCCTTTCCATACACTCTCACAAGTTAACAACACTATCATTTTTTCCCTAGTTCTTCATTCATCCACACAAACCAAATCCACTGAAGATCACCAATATCACATGGATACTTACATCAAGATATGTAGCAGAAGCTAGTAGGAGTAGGATAAGTAGGAATCTGAAGTCAGGAGGAGAAGTTGTCAAGAACAAGATCAAGATCAAGTCCATCATTAGAATCAAGCCAATGGAAGATCAAGGAGGATCAGCTTAAGCACATGAATAAGAAGAGCCAGCTGATCAATCATAAATCTTTGGAACAACATCATCAAGCTTCCATACCAGGTAGCTATTCATCACCAAGGCAACATGAGTGTATGGGAAGAGGTTTCATTATATGTAGTAGTGTGACATCACACTAATATCAGATTGAAATCACAAAATCTATTTCTTTACAAGCATAAGCACAAACAGCACCAGTTCCTGCTAAAACAAATATTTACACTATGCACACTCATGTGAGGCACCACAGGTGTAAATCCAGTCTAGCATAAGCACATGAGCACAAATGCAAGTAAAACTAAGCAACCATCAGATCTTAAGCTCTTAGACAAGACCAGAAAATTAACCATGTCTAGACTCTAGACAATAAGTCAATATGTAATCCCAAGCCTTGGGATTGTGAGGAGATTATTCTCAGTCTTGTAAAGAATTGCTTTGCAAGATCATCATAGAATAATTATAAGCCATCAAAGATCAGCATCTGTTCTTATCCTACACAAATCAAGGCCTCGGTCTTTTGCATCATTGGCCAGGACATAGACTAATATTCTGTTAAATAAAAGTATAACAGATCATGTAAATGATCTATGCTGTTGTGCTCACTCTCAAGGAGGTTCCACAACAGCATAGCCATATTACAGATTTTTTCAGCAACAATGGCAAATCAAACAACACAAATCATTTTCCTAGTAAATGTTCTAGGAATCAGATCCATAAATTTCTTCACTTTACAAATGACAGGAAGCTCATTTCTTTCTTAAGATCCCAAACAAAGCATATTTTTTCCATGCTTAATCTTACAAACTTAAAGCCTCAATTTAAATAACATGGGAAGAGACATAAATAATTTTCTTTCCATGGCTTATCTTATGAATCTCATCCAACTTAGCCAAATAAATGACAACTGATAATGCTAGGAATGATCAGGCTATTGTGTACACTCCAAGGAGGCATCACAATAGTAGGACCATATTAGCAGAAACCACATTCACATTAACCAAATCATCCACTGGTTCACATGCAATTATACTTGAAAACCAAATCATTTACTTAGTGTTGGCCACTAGGAATCATCTCAAATAAAAGAACAAATCATTTTCCTAGGAATAATACTAGGAATCATCTATGGATACAAATCTATAGTCACCCATAACATTCATTCTATTTAGGGGATAGTCATTTAAGCCAACATGCAGATATAATAGATTCCAGGAACTACCCACTAAAGCAAAGCTTCAGTACTTTAGACTCGAATATCAATCCATTTAAATGCACAAAGAGCTCACTGAATTCAATTTAGACATGGTGGAATCCAAGCATTTCTTATGTAACCAATTTAGAAGAAAAACCATCTATTGCATGAGTATAGTATGAGCTCCAGTTAAACTGACATAATAGAATCTGACTAATGGAGTTTCAGAAGGTGTTATGTATGAATCCTGCTGAGGAAGGTTTGCTCAACAACATTGTTGGGCAGATTCTAGAGGGTCGTTAACAGGATTACATAGGGGGAACCCTAGTTAGCATTCATACCGAAAGAAGGGGAAGATAGAGAAAAAACTTACCCGATTGTCCCCAAGAAGAGGAAGCGGACGGTGGAAACACAGAGGTGATGGCAGCCAGGGCGGCGGCACGAGGAGCACCTAGAGGCGCTGCAACCCGCGCCTAGGCCGCAATCAATATAGCCAGAGGAGAAACATGGCAGTGTTGGACATCACCCCACCGCCAAAACACCAACAGATCAACCAGAGAGGCACCGGAGCAAAGCACCGCCAAAGAGCCACAAACCCTAGCCACCTAAGAGGAGATAGTATGACCAGGGGAGGGCTCGAGTGGCGAATCAAATTGGACCAGTCGGAGTTGCATCGTCGATTGTGTCGGCAACCACATCACTGTCGGCTGGGAACGCCAGAGCTCACCAGAATCGAACAACAAAGGCGGCGGGTCATCACCGTCGTGGAGAAGAAGGAGGTCACGAGAGATAGAAGAGGGGATCAAATGGATCAGGTCTGACCGACTCGGTAGACCGGGTCCAGGAGTGTAGCCAAAAGGGTGTTGGGCTGGGCTTAGTATCAGGTGGTCTGGGCTTAGTATCAGGTGGTCTGGGCTGGGTATTGGGCTAGATGGCCCTAAGAACTAGGCCCAATTTATATAATAACAAAAATGGCAATTACTAAAATACCTCTACACATTTTAAGCTCTAAAAAAATGTAGAACAATCCTAAAAAAATATTTAATACATCCAAGTGTTTATTAAAATAATATCCACCTAAGAAAAATATAATCATATTTATTTAAGTTTAATAAAATGCAAATAAATATTAACACCCTTAAATATCTACGTGAAATTTAATAAATTTAGGAAAAATCCTAAAAATAAATAAAAATCATTTTTATAAATAAAAATAAATCTTTTATCTCACAAAAATACTAACTTAAAAGTTTACTAATAAAATTTAAAACAAATATTTAAAGACATTAAATCATTAAGAAATTGCATAAAAATAATAATAATAAAGATAATGTTTAAAAATAAATAAAAATCATTTTTAAGAAGTTAAGCAAGTATATTTACTAGAAAAATACTAAGTATATTATTATTATAAAAACATTTTAAAGTTCCTAAATCGTATAACTTCAATTATCCAAAGTATTAAAACAATATAACTACTTTATTAATTATTTAAAACTCTTTCCTAAATAAAAAATGATCTTATTTAAAACATAATCCTTTGACTCTAAGTAGTCTAAACCATGATTATAATTTAGTATAAAATATAGGTGTAAACAATTAACTTTATAATATTCTTTTAAAATCCTTAACTAACTATAAGTCAAGGATTTACAAAGTTATTCTTTACAAATCATTAACAATTCATAAATAATCATATTTATCAAACTTGAAATTCACTAAATAAATTATAATAAAATCCATCTATTTTTATTTATAAAGAAAAATCTTAAAGTATAATCCATAAATACTACACCTACTGAATTTACATCTTTAAAACAAAGTTCCATAATTATAAGATTTTATTTTTATTATGCTTAGGAAAAACCCCTAATAATTGATAATGCTAGAAATGCTGTATCTCAAGTCCAATTATATTTTCTATAATTTAATTTGGTCTAAGATATCTTAAGTTAGATATATAATAACTCAAATCAATTAAATCTTATTACAAAACCATAGTTTCAATCATATTAATCTTCAAAGTTGAATAACTTAACATAAATAGTATTTTCTTCAAATGTTATTCTTTTTGCCACTTCAAAAGAAATAATATACCATTACTTTAAAGCCATGACAACTTAAAACATGAACTTTGTAATAATTACATAATATCATGAAACCTTAGAATTGTATTATGATTGTACCTTACTCTTCATATTTATGTGTTTATCCTTCTTATGAAGTAAACTTAAACTAAAGCAAATCCTAAATAAATCATCTAAATATATCTCACTTGTAATGATTGAGGAATTACTTGGGATTTTGCATTATGCATAACAGCATATTGCTTCTTTAAACATTGTCCTTACCGGGCAATGATGATATTTTTGTAGAACCCGAGGTCCAGGGTCAAGTCGAGACATTCGACTACAATACTCCGCTATATCAAGGCAAGTTCACACTTGCTCATGTCCTTTGATTATTTCCTGTAAAGTATTTTGCAAATCCAGTGTTGTCATCACCTGCATTTCAAAAAGGCCGAAAACCCTATTTCATAATTAAAGTGAACTATTGGTTACTGATCCAGGGTGATCAGCTAATCTATTAAATCTGGCAGTTGGAATACCACTTCATAGGAATGTATCATCTAGAACTTAACAACCAATGTCGTCAGTGATTCTCGCGCCGTATATTACGCGTTAACCATGAGATTTGGAATAGAACGGAGAAGTCAGCTGGATCGGCTCCCTTTCGCATGCATTGGACACTATTCTAGGCATTTGTGAGTTGCAGATCATGGGTATAGCCGTTTTATACGGGAAAGGTCTACCGTTGATCTAGGCTTACAAAAGACAGATTACTAGTGTTAATGGTTGTTGTGTGTAACCAACTAAGGTATAGCCGTTTTATACGGGGAAAGGTCTACCTTGAGTTTGGGCATACAATAATTGTGGTGTATGCGGGGTCGCGGAGAAGGACAGTGATTGGCTTGGATCATCTACTGGGCCCCACACCATAGGAAGTGTGGACGGGAAAGATTCGCCCGTTGTGCTTCAAGGATTTGATCTTTCATAGATAAAGTGACGCACCTCTGCAGAGTGTAAGAACTGTAACTTTTTACTTCATGTTTCGGAAAGGAGCTGCGAACGCTGCAGGAAAGGAACTTTATGAAAGTTCTGGTAAACCCGTGAAGGCTGACGGATATAAATTTTCAGAATAAAAGCAACATTTGAAGAAATGCTTACGAAAACCTGCATTGCCTACGACTTATGGTCCGTGGCTGTAGATATAGTGCATCAAACACTCCTTTTTAGTGAACTTGCTGAGTACGCTCGTACTCAACGTATCTTATTAACCCTTGCTAGATTCCAAAGATAATAACGGTCAGGAAGAAGAAATACTATACCCAAATGAAGACCAAGAAGAATTCCGCTATGAAGAACCAGAAGTATCCGGAAACATCGAAGGGAACAATTACGAAAACATCTATGGAATGGAGATCGACGTATCTAAAGTGTAGACGTAGCATAGATTTCTATCCTCTATCTATAGCTAAATCTCGTATAAACCTTAGTTGCTTCTTTATTCTATTCTTCGAGCTATTATAGTTTAGCCTGAGTCATCGGGATACTCTATGGACCTAGGAGGATCTCAAAGTCGTCATGTAATTTCTGGTTGTAATAATGATAATGTATATTGTGGACCCGCTTTGTTTCTGTTGTACCACTCCAAGGATGTAATATTTGTGAAATGGTACTCCGTGAGTGTTATGTCCACGACTATAGTATACTACAACATGCAGTGGTATGCTGGGTCACCGCAATATGTGTGCGTGACGATCAACACTAGTTTTTGCAGCAGCTCTCAACAAGTGGGGGTGATAATTGCAGACTTCTTTCTCGATGGTGCTCTATGAGCTTTGTGTATCAGTCTCCAGGTAAAAATCCTATGTCTAAACTTTGGTGGTTGTACATGGCAATAGTTGCTCTCTAGTCATTTCCTTGTTAAAGGCATTTGTCTGGAGATTGGACCATTTTGAGAGTGAAAACCAAGGATCTAACAATGCTGGTTAGACCAAACAACAACAATGTTTACCTTCCTGGAGGTGTCATTTTTGGAGTCGAGGGGTCGTTATCACTGTTGGTGTTGTTGCTGATGCGGGTCTCTGTTTTCTTTAGCGGGTCTTTTGTTTTATTTTTTATTTTTTCGGGTGTGTAAATCCTTTGTCTAGAGTAGCTCTAGCCATTATGTTCTTGTAGAGATTAGGTGTAATTGATATCTTATTTGTGATAATATATTTTTTTATCAAAGAAAACGACTCTCTCGCTCAAGCATTGCCGAGCAGGCACGTCATTGATTTAGGATTATGGTAAGCCATCGACTTTTACTTAGGCTTTTTTGTTGTTTTTATTTTTGTCGGGCTGTTCTTGTAAGGCTCGGATTTCATTAATATTTGGCTTCTAGACCATCAAAATCCAGGTTGTCAAATAGGTTCACATCGCTCTGCCTCATTGCTTCACTAGAACAACTAACCTAAAGCTAATTTGGTTGCTGTACTCAGTAATAGGAGTATGTGCAAAAGTAATTTATCCAATTGTATAACAGTGAGCTAAATAACTTAGAAGCAATAACATGGTTCAGAAAAAAACTTAGAAGCAATAATTTCCAAACACATAAAATTAAGTTCTTTTAGAGAAAGTCCCCATCAATTATTCTATATTTATTTACGGTGGTCACCCAATAGAAGACGCCGAGATATGTTCTACTTACAGTGGCCATTCAACAGTTTGGCATTGGTTATACTTGCTGTTTATTTTCCATCAGGAGAACAGTCCACATATCTTCCTGCCTCTAAGTCAGCCACGCTGCCGCAACCATTCCTGGCCAGACACAGCACGCGGCCGGTACTTCCCTCTCGTTTCATCAGGCTTGCCTTGCACCACGCAGCCGTGTTCGCCGCCACAAAACTGCCATGGCGTGCCGTTGGCTGCTGCAGACCAAATGCTTCTGCATATATAAGCCGTGGATGTGGATCACTCGCCAAGATTCAGTTCTTCTACCTGTGGTGAAGAAGAACCAAACAACCAGCTGATCAAACCCATCCATGGCCATGAGGGCTCTCGCACTGCCCCCCTCCCAGAGCTCCTCATTCGGGCTTCACCAGAGCATGCCTTCCTTCAGGCCGAGCAGTGCCAGTCCTAGATCAGTGAAGGCCTACGCAAAAGCAAATGAGGAGGAGGAGGAGAAGAAGGTGCCCAAGCAGTCCTTGTTTGGGAACATCACCGAGGCGCTGGACTTCTCGCAGGTCCGCTCGGAGAAGGACGCGGAGCTGCTGTATGAGGCCAGGGATTCCATCAAAGAGGAAGGGAGGATGACAAGGGAGCAGGTACACTTATATTGAGTCACCGGTGCACAGCAAGTGTGGATAGGTAATCTGAATTTTTTCCTTATTGCTGATGGGCTTCTGGTTGGATTTGTAATTCAGTATGGAGCCCTTCGGAGGAAAATCGGTGGCACCTACAAGGATTTCTTCAAGTCATTTGTTGATGGTACACTATCTATACCCTCCTGGTCATTGCAGTAACGGTGTCCCAAATGAATAACTGTATGTTTTGTGTGCTTTTTGCTATTCATTGAGGTAGTCATTTTTTTACAGAGTATATTTATATCCTGCTAGACAGACCAGGCTGTTAGAATTAATACGACCATATGTGCAAAAGTCATCCATTTTTAGCAAAAGTTTACACTAAATCATGCCACTGAATACTGACCAACAAAACTGTTTCTGAATGCAGTTGATGGGGAATACGTGGAGGAAGGGTGGGTGGACAAGACCTGCAAAGTTTGCAAGAAAGACACAAGGGGGGAGCCAAGGCAGGTTGACAAACTAGGAAGATATATGCATGTGGCATGCGCAGAGAACTCGAAACCGACAAACTTCTTTTCCAAACTCTTCGGCGGATGAACTTCATTTGTACCATCAAAACCATTGTTTGCCTCATGGTTAGATAAATAGATGGATGCTATAACCCCTGAAGGGATTAGAAAATTGGTGTGTATTGATTTGTCTCCGTGAATTAGTTTTTGAGGAGCATATGCACATTCTGATTCAGTTTCATTGGTAACAAGTAGCAAATGAACAAAAGCATGATTTAGGGAAAACTGAAAATGAACCACTGAAAACAATATACATATCGGCAAAATATTCTACAGGTTAACATTATGAGCTATTATATCTACTAGCTAATGCTCCTTAAAACCTAAGGCTTAATATAGGAGGAGCTTAACAGAAACTTAAGTCAACAGACTTACTATAGAGCTAATTTGATTCTGCTTACCTAACGGTTGTTATGCTGTGTTTTCAGAAGTCCATCGCGTTAACCTTAGACAAGTAAACCCTGCACCTGACGACAGTGCATCCAACCTTAAATCCTGGCATAACAGTAAACCCAACACTGAACTTCTCCTCCTCTGTAGTCATCTTGGCTGGCGTACTCTCCATATGTTCCTTTCGAAATTGATCACCACTCTTGACATAAAACATTTCAGCTCTAGGATTCAGAGAGCGAGCAACTGCGAGTAGTGCCCATGCATATCTCGCCATTTTCACAAACTTCTGGTAAAATTGTGTCCTCGGATGACCGCCGCTCTCCACAAATGCTCTGTGATCCAAATTTCCAAAGAACGAATCCTCCATACTGTGGGGCACAGCCACTACATACTTTGCTCTGCAGTATCTCCCGAAATCAGAATCTGGATCACTCATGAGAGCATCAAATGGATCTCTGAAACTCATAACACAGTCAAAGGAATCAAGGGAAATATACTCCTCTCTGTCTCCCATTAGCATCACGCAGGCAAAATAGGCCTCGACAGCATACTTCTTGTCAGCCTTTCTCTCATATACAACATGACTGTCGATTGGAAATGTGGATTGGCCGAGGTTCCATCCAGAAACTTTTGTCCAGCCAATGACGAATTTTGCAAAATCATGGATACACTTGGCTGAACGCTCATAGAGATCCATGAGCATTTCAGTTGACACCCCTCTCCTGACAGTGAAGGATCCTTCTCTGCACAATGCACTCCCACCAATCTTGTTCTCCAGTTCCATGTTCTTCCTTTCCAGCTCGTCCAACTCCGGTCGAAGCCAGCCGATCTGAGAGTCTTTCTTGCAGATGTCAGCCTGCAACTCCATCACCAAACTCTGATGCTCCTGAATCCTAGAGTTTATACGGCACGGGTACCTCGGGTTGCTCCATTCGTCCACATTAACATACAGATCCTTCAGCTCAGCAGCCTCCTCAAGCGCCGACCCAAAACGCTCGTCGGCGATCATTACCTCTTCAGGGTCATACGGCACAAGCGCCTGCTGAAGACTGACATAGGCCACCTTGAGGCCAGAAATCGCGTCGAGGAGCTTCTCGACGACCGCCTCTTCGCAGCGGGCAGAGGAGGTTTCAGAGAGGCACTCGCTGCTGTCGGACGACGACGCCTGCTGCGGGTGCACTTTCAGGTGCGCGCCGTCCTCGCTGCTCCCGCCGGTGGCGGTGCTGTCGGCGGGAGCGGCCTTGGGCTTCCTCTCCCGGACCGTCGGCGCGACGCCGACGGAGTGCACCTTGCAGATGTCGGAGATGCGGAAGAGCAGACCGGACGACGGCGCCCGCTTCGCCTTCCTCGTCGTTGTCGCCTCCATCGGAGGAGGATGGATTCCGCGCCGTGCAACAAGGCAGCGCTCCGAGTTCCGACCAGGAGCGCTCTTTCTTCAGGCTGTTTCAGACAGGAAGTCAAAACACTGAAACACGCACGAATTCCCAGATTAAAAATCACGGTTTTATTTCGACGAGATTGAGCCGCACTTAATTCGATCAGATCAATGCCAAGAACCTACTACGGTTACCTTAGAAATACTGGTGTGTCTGGGTTTCGAGAGTTTAAACGATTGCTAAGAAGAACAGAAAATCAAAACAAGAAACTCGATCGATCATGTAACGGTACGACGGTCCTAAGTGAGTAGTGGTGCGGTACGGTACCTTTCTTCGGTGGCCGGCAGACCACGGGAGCGAGGACGGCGGACCTGCACGGAATGGAAGGAGCGAAAAGCCTGCAAGAAGAAGAAGGGGCCTGCAGAGGGCGAGCGAGAGTGAGGTGGTGGTCACGCAGAATCTTCCTCCGGGTGAGTGGAGGGCAGGGAGGTTATGGGAGGCAGCGAGAGAGGGACCTCGTGGGCTCCAATGGATTCGAAGAAGAAGAAAAAGGGGTGGGGTGGGGTGGATCGAGGACGAGAAGGGAAGTGGGAACCACCCGGGGCGGATTTGTTTAGTAATCCCCAGACGCCATTTGATGAGAGGAGAGGGTGCGGCCGACCGAAGGAAGCGGGCTCTCTGGCTTGGGAAAAACCCTAATCACTCTGGCTCTCTCTCAGTGCCTGGCGCTCTCTGGCTCTCCGTAGGACTAGTGTAACTGCCCACCTCATTAATTATTTAATTTAGACCCTGTAACTGCAGATCTGACTTCCGGCCTTCCATTCCAGATCTTACCGCGGGGGATGGAAGGGGGATATTCAGAGGGCCTGTCACGTTCTTTTTTTTGCGCGTGGCCTGTCACGTTGCAATAAACAAAAGCTTTTTGGCTGGTGAAATTTGATTGTGGGGGAGGTACAATATTTGAATATAGCGCTCGGTCTTCTTCACTCATCAATGACGTCCTATATAAAAACGAATTTTGCATTGTGAAGATTCGTGCGGATGAGGGGTCCGAGAGGAACTGCGGAAAGAGGAATGAAAGAGAAGAAGAGAGTGAGGGGTAGAGAGAGCTGACCGGTGACGACGGTGAGCTGGCGGGGTGCAAAGGTTTAATAAGCATCTTGCAGTCTTTGGGAGACACACTATGGTGAGACGCTCACTCCCTCACTCGGCGCCTCTTAAGGCGCCAACGATGGGTGATACGGCATCAATGCGGTCACGGTGGATTTGCAAACAAGTGGATGGAGAAGCTAGAGGAGAAGGGATGAACAAAAATGAGGGAGATAAGAGAAGGCATATCGAAGGTGGAAGATTGCGACTGGTGGTTGTCGTGAATAGACATACGAGAAACACGACAGAGTGGCAAGGCGGAGAGAATCACGTAGAGAGAATATGGCCTATGTCGGGAAAAACCCCTTAACTCCCAAGCTCACTAGAGCTTGTTTTTTCAAAAATTCAAAGCAATACTTTTATGTCTCTACTTTTTTCTAAACAAAGTATACAACAACATAAACACATAGTATGTACGCAGCAACAAGTTTCGATAAAAAAATTATTGTATCTTGGGCTACATAGAAAGACAAATGTCAAGATAAAACGAGTTCTTTTTTACTTTTTATACCCATAAATCTGTATTTTTTTGTAGTTTAAAGTATAACTTTTTCTTCAAACTTTGCAGAGATATAGAGAAAACATGTGTACATACATGTCCACAAAATTGTATTTTTTGATACTCAGAAATTCCATTTTAATTTTTTAAATCCCGAGCTGAGTGGAGCTCAGGTGCCACAAGTTCCCTCAAGGATCACTCGCTAGTCGGGCCCATATAAAAATAAGGTGATCTATGTGTGCACTATCATTCAAAGTCAATACTTTTGTAGTATCAAATACTATTTGTCTTTCCCTAAAAGAAAAATACTGACGACTCATTTTATTGTGCTTAAACCCATGCGTACACTTGGTTCAGAAACTAAATAATGAGTTCCACGATCAACCAGCCTTGCATGTAGTAGTACGTGCCTAAGCAACCCCCAAAGCAGCAAAGCACCAATGTGCTGAAACTTTGGTGTGGTATAAAGTTTTGCTGAACACGTCAGGATTCCCGGTAAAGTATTGCCATCCTTGTATGGTCTAGGTGTAAATTTAGCAGCGCAGAGGCTCGGACGCTCGTGATTAAGCACTCCAAATTAACAATGTCCCGAATTTGCACGTGACGCCACCCTGCGCGCGACCCTGTCAACAGGCAGGCAAGCAGGCAGGCATTGTGAGCTAGCACGATTTTACTTCCCTTTTGGGGTGTGTCACTGAATCGACTCCACTTCAGGTAAGCGTTGATTTTGTCCCTTCAGTAGAAGAAATATGCGGATTGGAATTGGAACCAAATCGCATATACTGATCCGATCGAATCTGTTCGGCAAGAATTTGTTTCCTTTCCGGAAGAAACTCGTTGGATTAGAGGAGTATCGGTTAGTATCAGAAACCAGTTAACAAACTTATTACCAGAAGAAGCGTCCAGTCATAAGCGAGATCTGAATAAGCGTAGCGAAGCTTGAGCCGATCGAAGTCCCACGTACGTACAGTACATACCGATGGCTGACTTCGCCGGCCTCCCCGTCGTCGGGATAATCCTCGGCGTGGTCGCGCTCGTCGCGATCGTCGTCTGGGCAGTGCGCTGCGCCGTCGCCCGGCGCCGCGCCGCCGAGGCGAAGGAGACCAGTACCGGCCTCGGCGAGGGGCTGCTGAACAGAGAGGCGGCCGGCGATGCGGTCGCGGAGCCGAAGCGCGAGGAGGCGCTCTGCGCGATATGCAAGGGGCCGCTGGCGGGCGGGGAGAAGCTGCGGCGGCTGCGCGTGTGCGGCCACGTCTACCACGCCGAGTGCGTCGACCCGTGGCTCAAGAGGAAGCCGATCTGCCCTCTGTGCCGGGCCAAAGTCGAGGTGTCGCGGACGGACATCGTGCACGCGATGGTGTGAGACAGCCTCCGCGTGCGTGCGCGGCTGTTGATCCGATCGCGGTGATCGGGGTATTGTGCGTGCGCCGCCGTCCGTGCGCGCGCGGGGGGTGTTTTGTCGTCTGCGTGCGTGCGTTGGGGAATTTTGCTGCTGACATATAAGTGACATACTCCTAGTTTTTTTTAGGCTAAGTGACATACTCCTAGTATTTGTGGGTGTTGAAGGGGGATGATGTGCTATTTTCACTTGATTCACTTGCTTTTACTTACGTGCATGTATTTTTTCTGGATCTGAATGACATGTCACACATTTTTTAATAAAGAGAATATATTAATATCGTGAAGATATCAATTATTACATCCATGCTTTGCACCAACAAGATGAATGAAAACATTAAGAGTACACACGGCTGAAAAAAAAAGAAAAAAAACTATGCCACGGTGACCAATCACTCACAGCAGCAACACTCTAACCATCACCTATGACTAACTCAAACTTCAAAAGAGTTTTTCAATAAGCAATGTACCTAAGAAGAAAATAATAAACAAACGTTGTCATCGTCCGATCAAACGCTCGACTGTTCTTTTCCATATCATATCCTTGTCACGTGAATCAATTGATTTGCTCGGGCGATTCATATACCATATCACACGAGCAGTGTATAGCATAGGAGGACTCACCATGAATTATACATGTCATGGGATGTAATATTCTAATACAAGAGAGTATGATAATCATATGACTTCTTAGTATCACATAGAGTGATGCATCCACCTCTCTTCTCCCACCATGAATGAAACTCCTCATACCCTTGCTTTCGAGACTGGTCTCGAAATGGTCGGTCTCCTTCCACTCCACGATCTAGCTTTCGCACCATAGGATCCACTCAATTCGCATTTTCCCATCCACCTTTGATATCGTTCTTCCCTCTTCTTAGCATCGATCCACAATGCCGCCATCCAAAATTCATCAATTCCAAACTAGATCCACATGCTGAAAAGCCCTTTCTAATGTTTCTATTAGCTTCTCTACAGGTGAGAGTTCATAGGTTGTTGGTGAAAGGCGATGGGTGACCCCCCATTCGTTTCTATATGAAGAGTCGGTGTTGTTGTTTATTATTCTCTCTTATTTACTCTTGAGTCAAATAGGAAACACCACACTATTAAGAGAGGTGATATCGATGCGCTCTTTGGGATTGTTCTACACCAAATATACTTCTCATTATCCACCGCCACACACCCGTTTGAATAGAGAGAGAAAAATAGCCATGAAAAATGAGTCCAAAGGGGTTACTGTGAAATCGGCAAAAGTGCCGGCACCGCCGGTGCTGTCGCCGGAAATTCCGGTCGCCGCCGGAATTTCTCGGTAAGCACCGAAATGGCTTAGTGCAAGCACTTTCGGCTGCTCGCCGAGAATTCCGGTCGCCGCCGAAATTTCCGGCGTGTGGTCCGGTCCGCCAGAGCGGTCGCCGGAATTTCCGGCGAGCAACTCGGTTCGACCGGACTTATTGCCGGTTCTGTCGCAGGAACCCCCAAACGGCTCTTTTTCCCCATACTATATATATCCCTTTCTTCTCTATTGTGAGGTTAGGCATTTCAGTAAAACATTCATTTCTTGAATCTCTCTCTCTCACCCATTGTTGAAACACAAAAGCTTGAGGATCTCCCATTCTACCCAACCAAATCCAAATCCCTTTTGTAGAAAGGAAGAGGAGGTCCCGATCTACGTTTCCACCAAACCAAAGTTTATTCCCCCTTGAGTTCATCGAGTTAGCTTGTTACTCTTGGGTTTGTGGGAAACCCTAGGCGTCTAGGGTCGCCCGGAGGCATTCGTCTTGTGATTTGCTCCGTGGAAAGTTTGTGAGGGTTTGGAGACTACCTTAAAGTCTACCACGAGTAAGTGAGCTATTCCTTCGTGGGATAGGCTCGGAGAAGAAGGTGAGCCTTTATGGCGCGTGAGGAATCCTTCGTGGAACATCACACCTCTCCAACGTGACATAGCCCCTTCCCACAGGTGGTGAACACGGAAATACATCTTCGTCTTCGCATGCTTCGGTTATCCCTTAACCGATCTCTTACTTGTGTTGTTTACCTTGTGATAGCCTTCGATCTTGAACTATCTTGTTCATCATCTAGGTTGCCTCACCTAGTTTGCATTTAGGCTCACTTATATTTCACAAAGCCAAAAACTTGAAAAAAATTATAAAGAATTTTGTAGAAACCTATTCACCCCCCCTCTAGGTTAACCATCTTACACTTTAAATTGGTATCAGAGCCAAGGGCTCTTTTAAGGGATTTACCGCCTAAGAGAAAAGATGGTTTTCTCCGATGATGAGGAGGATAAGACTTATTCGGTCAAGGAGCTTCGCAAAATCTTAGCCAAGAGTTCCCTTGAAAAGGCCAAGGCAGATTCCGATCTCCTTGTTCGAATGAGTTACCTAGAAGGACAACTTAAGGCCATTGGCGATGGGGCTTTTCTTGGTAACACATTGGTAGTACCTCAAGGGAGACCAATGGACACCGGAAAGGATAAGAATGCCGAGTCCACTCATGAGAGCGGCTCCTCAAAAACTTCCATGCCCCCTAATCAATTTCCTTATGTTTATCCTAAGCAAAAGAACATCATGCCTCATATTAATGGTTCGGGTCCTGCACCTCATTATGATGGAACTCATTTCTCTCATTGGAAAGCTTCTATGGAATCTCATCTTCGCAGCTGTAGCGTTGAGCTTTGGGAGATTGTGTGCACCAGTTTCCACCCTCATGATCCCAACAACCTCACTTCGGGAGAGTGCGACCGTCAACTAAATGCAACGGCGTGTGACAAGATAAGGAGTGCCATTCACCGCACTCTCCATGATCAAGTCAGCGACATCCCCACCGCAAAGGATCTTTGGGATAGGATTGTCATTCTCCAAGAGGGAACGTCTCTTATCCAAAAATCCAAGTATGAAGTTGCCAAGTAAGAGATGAACATGTTCATGAACCATGACGGTGAGACTATCGCTGAAGCATACAAGAGACTTGTTGCCCTCCGCGTGAAGATTGGTGGCCTGGGGTGTGAGAAGTATGATGATGGATTCAATTTGAATGATGAGCTTATCAAGTCCAAGATTGTCTCCATGATTGCGGTCACCGATAAGAAGCTTGCCTTGAACTTGCAACTCCTTGATAGAGCTAATCAATTCACTCCTGATGATCTAGTCTCTTATCTTGTTGCCATGGATAACTTGGTGGATGAAGGGCAAAAGATCAAGGAGATCATCTGTGGTATTGGGACTTCCCACTCTCTAGCACTAAAGGCCAAGCATGTGCAAGAATATGTTGCTAGTGATGAAGAAAGCGATGTTGATGGAGTTGATGATATGCTCTCTCAACTTGCTCTCTTCACCAAGAACATGAAGTTCCAAAGAAGGAGAAGTTCAATGGGATCAAGTGAGAAGAAAAGGACGTGCTACAATTGTGATGAGTCGAGCCATTTTGCCGATAAATGCCCATATGAGAAGAGGCTTGACAAGCCCAAGTATGAAGAAGGTTCCAAACCAAGATTGAAGCCCAACCCCATCAACGAAAGATACAAGAGGAACAATAGGCATGATGGCAAGGGCTTCCTAGGTCAAGAATACATATCCGGCAAGGAGGGAGAGGATGAAGAGAAGGTTGTTGGAGTGGCCAGTTTGGCCTTCGTCGAACCCGGGTCTCTCTTCACCTACGACTACACCAAGGACTACACCAACGAATCTTTTACTCCCAAGGTCGCCGCTGATGACTCACAAGTGTAGGGGATCGCAACAGTCTCCGCGGGTAGTATTACCCAATTTATTGATTTGACACAAGGGGAGACAAAGAATACTTGCAAGCCTTAACAACTGAGTTGTCAGTTCAGCTGCACCTGGAAATAGTTCTTTCTCACAAAAGTTTATCAGTAGCAACAGTTTGGTAGTAGCAACAACAAAGCAACAACAGCAATAACAGCAACAGTGAACAGTAGCAATAGTAACAGTAACGGTAACAGTAAGATTCAAGTGCGGTAGGCATAGGGATGGATGGACGGGCGTTGCATGGACGAGTCTAAACATGTAACTTCAAGATCTAGGGCATTGCAAAAAAATAATAACAAGCATCCAAGTACTAAACAATCCTAGGCATGTGCTCCAAATATAGTCATACGTGCTCGCAATGAGAACTTGCACAACATCTTTTGTCCAGCCAGCCTATGGCAGCGGGTGCGGTGATCCAGCATACCACTGTATGATGTAGTACACTATAGTCATTGACATAACACCAATGAAACACCATTCATGAGTATTACATCCCTTAGAGTAGTACAATAGAAACACAGCAGGTCCAAGACATGACTATAGGTTACAACTCAACTCTTTACACAAGATCCATAGAACACTCTAGGTTAAAGAGAGAGAAAGAAACTTCTTACAAAGAAGAATCAGTAATAAATAACTCATAGCTATGATACTAATAAAACTAGTAGCTGAACTACTGGCTTGAATTGCTGCTATTGCAATACTCTGCAGAAGTAGGTTCTATGGTTAGAAATTCTATTCTTATCTAATCAGCAATTTCGTCTTCCCTTGAGTTGATGTATATGTTTACTTTCTTGACTTCCTTGAGGAGTTTTAGCTTTTAATGATGATTCCTGGAGCATAACTTGATGTAGACGTCGTCTGTACTGGCTTTAGAACCTAGCAAGGGTTAATAAGATACTTTGAGTACGAGCATACTCAGCAAGTCCACTAGAAAAGGAGTGTTTGATGCACTATAACTACAGCCACAGACCGTAGGTCGTAGGCAATGCAAGTTTTCGTAAAAATTTCTTCAAAGGTTGCTTTTATTCTGAAAAACTATGTCCGTCAGCCTTCACGGGTTTACCAGAACTTTCATGGAGTTCCTTTCCCGCCGCGTTCGCAACTCCTTCCCTGAACAGGGAGTAACAAGTTACAGTTCTTACACTCTACAAAGGTGCGCCACTTTACCCATGAGAGATCTTAGCTTTGTTGCACATCCGAATTGCAGGTTCGTTCACACTTCCTTGGTGTGAGGCCCAGACTAAGATCCAAGCCAATCACTGCCTTCTCCGCGACCCCGCATGTCTCTTTGGTGTACGCCAGCCCACCTATTGAATTACGGCAATGGAAGTACAGACCATACAGATGCCGGAACTATCGTGGGATGTTGAGGGATCCCACCCATATGTTGCATATCCTCTACGAATTACAATAAATAATATGCACGCTACGAGTGATAACAGCCACGACCCGCATATCCAGCTCCATGCGAGAGGGAAAAGATACAACTGACTTCTTCATCCCATTCCAAATCTCATGGTCAACGCGTAATATACGATGCAAGAATCACTGGCGACATTGGTTGTTAAGTCCTAGATAATATGTTCCTTTACCACCGAACTCTTATAGTAGGTTATTACCTCATGGTAAACAACCTATAATCACTTTATTATGAAAATAGTGTTTTCTGTCCTTTTTCAAATGCAGGTGATGACAACACTGGATTTGTAAAATACTTTACAGAAAATAATCAAAGGACATGAGCAAGTGTGAACTTGCCTTTCGTGATTGCAAGATTATGCACTCACGGTCTTCAAGACAATATAATATCCAATAGCGGAAATCTGCATCATTGGTCCGGTAAGGACTAATGTTTAAAGAAGCAAGATGCTTTTATGCATAAGCAATGTAATGCAAGTTGAGAAACGCGAATCCCGAGGATAACGTTGATCTAGGGTTTGGGTACTGGAAAGGGTTTCCTTGGAATGTGTTGCCCTTTTAGATTAAGTTTCATACATGTGCTTCCTATTAAGGCTTGTGAGTGTGTGGAAAACAACATGTATTTATACAACAACAAAATACACAGTATGGAATGCTACTCAAGGTTGCTTACATTTTAATTGTTTATCTTCAAGTTTTACTTTACAAGTAATGTTACTTATAAAGGATTTAAGTATTAACAATCTTATTATATAAGTATAGTATAAAGTAAGGTGTTTACTATTAATTTTCATATGTTGATTGAAGCGGCAAAACGAATAAATTTTGAAGAAAAGATTCCTTTATTAAGGTTTAAACAATCTTTGTGGTTAATCAGATGTGATTGATGTTGTTTGTGCTTGCTTGAATAGTTTGTATTTGAGATGCTTTACAATATAATTATAACAGACCAAAGTTAACTATAAAACATGTAATAAAGTCTTTAACATTATACTTAAAGCTTGGTAACTATAAGTAACTTTAAGAATGTAGATAGACTTAGGGTGTATTACTTATGATACTTGTATCTTGTTCACTTTATATTGTTTCCTTAGAGTTACTTAAGAATGGCATTACTTCTATTGGAGTAGTGATTTCTTTACATTATAATGGTATAAAGGGATTTACCTTCCTATAAAGATGTGGTTAAGGTTTATGAATAAGTAAACAATATTATTTATTACTTATGAACTCACTTATAGTATTTTTGATTTGTTTATAAACTTGTGGTTAAAGTAAGGGAATAGGTTTTATCTTATTACAATTATCCTTGGAGTTTTTAGATTGGATAAGGATCCTTTTATAAAATAATCTACATTAATGGTGGAGAATTAATTTAATAAAATTGTATTTAAATGGTGTTAAATCATTTTGACTTCATAATGTTAGTATTTAAGATTAATACTATTTATTACCTTTAATTGGTTAATTTAAGAAATATTAACAAATTTTATTTACCTTATATGAATTATTTATTAAGGAAATAGGTTTATATTTAAGTTATTAAAGTTGTTTAATCTTTTATTTAACTCAAAAGTGGAATATCACATTTTTTAACATGTAGGTATTATTTTTGTGATCATTTTGGTATATTACATTTATTTTTGTGATTTATAAATAATAAGATATGATTTTAATAAGGTTTATTACTATATAAATATTTAATAATTAACAAATATTTAATTAAGATGAATAATAATGTGTGATTATAGTTTTGAAGTATTGTTTTCATTTTTCCAAGATTTTTGGTACTTTTTTTTTAACATTTACAATTATTAAAATATGAATTATCAAAGTTTTATTACTTACAAAACTTTTATTAAATAGTATTTATTAAAATAATTAACATAATAATATTTAATAATAGTTTTAAGTTGTAGATTTTATTTTTCTAAACATTTTCATATATTATATGTATTTTTCTGATTTATAAAACAAAATATATTAAATTTACAAGATTTAGTCATTTTATTTTATTTCTGGAATATTGAAATTTGAATTCATATTGTTTTAATTATTTTCTAATCAGTCATTAACTTTTTACACCGCATACCTAGCTAGCCCTAGTGACTGACCAGTGGGCTAGTGACCACGTCAGCTGCCACGCGTGCAAGGTCCGAGTCAAACCGACTGACTGGGCTAGGCTGACGTGTGCATGATGCAACGATGACGTCACAGAGGCTAATCCTCTCAAATCGAAGCTCGATCGAGCAATTGAGTGCATGTGTGCGGCCGAAACTGGGCTTGCTATAAAGAGGCGGCGACGGTGAACCTAATAGTGGCGGCGCAGCCCTCAAATGGTCACCGGAGTGCAGTGCACGGCAGCGACTGGCGGCTATGCACAGCGGCGTTCGTCGATGGATCGATTCAGGAAGCAATCGAATCAACGGATAGGAATAGCGTGTTCAGTAGCTCACGAGGAGCGTGAAGAAGAGCTCGGCGAGGTGAATCATGGCCGGAATCTATGGCGAGCGCGACGGCCGGAGACGAGGAACGAGGGTTCGATTGCGTCAGTGGAGACCTCGCCCGCATACACGCTTCGGGGAAATCGACGGAGAAGAACGAGGCGGAGCTCCCAGACATCATGGCGAGTCAAGGGGTGGTCGGACGTGGCCGGAACAACGAACACCGGCGAGCTAGGTTTTCGGCTACTGGGAGAAATCGAAGAGGAAGAAGAGAATTAGGGTTCTTCGGCGGCGTCTAGGCTAATTGTAGATGACCATGAGCGGTGGCGTGGATCTTGGCGCGGCCAGACGTCATGGCGCGGCGGCGGACGGCGGCGATGCTGACAGCCAGCTGCTTGTGATATCGGGGAGGTAGACGACGATGTACCTTTCACGGAAAACCCCCTAGCAATTTTTCTGATTTGCTCCGCGGGTCCCTCCTCGGTTCCACTTGTCAACCAGAGAGAAGAATAGATTGCGCTGGTCTTGGGCTGCTACTAGGCTTCGGTTGGGTGGCTGGAGTTGCTCGTGGGCGATGGATAATGAAGAGGGTAATGGGCTTCAGTTGGGTCACAGTTTTTTCTTTACTGTTTCCTTTTCTCTTTTCTGTTTTATTTTCATGTTTGAATATTACACATTTGATTGAAATTTCTTTATGGAACTTATTTTCTGAATAATTGCAGTATTATTGAAGTTATTAAGAATCAATTGGTGAACTTTTATTATATATTGTTTAGGGTTTCTTTATTTTCTTTATATAGATACCTTTTCTATTATTATTTGTGAGGGCCTTTAATATGAATTTAATTGGGCATAAATTCATAAACTTATTATAGAATGTATTACTACTAACTAGTGAGATTTTATTCTGATTAATACATAATATTAATGTAACTTTTATATTCATTGATACTTCATTATTATTTGATACATAAAGTTTTGAGTACTTAATAGGGTTAATATTATTCTCATAATTTAGGAAATGGCAATGTATATTTTTTATTATTACTACTAACAAAAGAGTTAAAATTTAAATTGAAAATGCTTACCATAAGTTCTTAGAAGGTTTAATATTCTCATATTTATTTTATTGATGTGAATAAAGATTAAAGGCTAAACATATTGTCTTTATGTTTACGATCTTTATTAATATCACCTTTTAAATAGAAAGTTATTATTTGGAAGGTCATACGGAAAAGATTTGATAAAGATAACTCCTAAGCACATTTGGTTATGATAATTAGAAATGATAAAGATGTGCTCAGGTGATTTGATATAGTAAATATTTTTATGAAGCTTTGTGTAACTAAGATGATAGATCAATTAGATGAAATGGATAATAGGTTTGGTCTTATATTTAGGGTTTAGTGTTTCACAAGGATTCCTATATTCCATACTTCATAATTCTAGACTTAATTAAGAAATTCCTTTCCTAGATATATTACTTCTCTATATCCATCATCATGTGTTAACATGATGAGCTTTACCTCACAATAATATTCTTATCCACCTTTTATTCTTCTAAACCCATTGATAAATACAATGAGCTTTACACTAAAGCTTTTCATAATCTTCACTTATCCAGACTTGGTTATATCAACTACTCTATTGCTGATAATTCCCAATCCAACAAGTGGTTACTTCTAACTCCAATCATACTCTTCCTTAATCATCCTTCACTAATATCACCTCAATAGATGTATACATCAAATCCTACTTCACCTCAAGTGCTTAGTATTTCCAAAGAGGAAAGTACTACTTCTTTAATCCAATGTTGCTCTAACATCATTTTAATCATACTATCTTGTCTCTACTTGACTCCAATATCTAGCATTCCTACCTCACATTATATTAATGTGACTTGTAATGACTGATCTAGGATAATATATCCATACTATGGTTCAATCATGTTTTATCCACCAATGTCACTTATACTTGATATAAGCATTCAATCTTGGTGAATAAGGCATGGTCAATCTAATCCTTTGTGGTTTAGGTTTCCATTTGGCTAAACATGACTTCCATCCATACAACATTACGGTTGTATTCTAATTATCTTCTGTTTAGCTCTGTTGGATTAAGAGATATAATTCATTGACTATACCTACTTGATCCAATAGGACTACTCCTGATAACTTATCTTCAGACTTCATCCTTGTAATCTTCTTTGTTATCATAATGATTTGATTTCCTCCAATTACTCCCATCCTATAGATGACATCTAGAACTAGCATCACTATTTACCTCTTCTGACTTCTTTCTTTATAAGCCTTAAGTGAATGCTATAATAAGTACAAGAGTTGATAGTTCAAGAATTGATAGGTTAAGAATTGGTGAATCAATAGTTGATTACTTAATATTGATGAACAACAAATATAAGGATAGGATTCAATAGAGATGATAAGGATTGATATGGAAATAAAGATATATGGTGAATGATCTTAACTTTGGTTTCTTTCCAACTCCATCTCACTAGAGAGTTAAAGTTAGGTATTTCCATGATACTCATGGTATAAGTAGATGAGATTAAGATATAGTTGTTACATTATTATTATTTGTGTTATATTTATAATTTGGTATTCATGAGTGATTATAATGAATACTATGATATGATCACCTAAGGATCAAATATAAATCATTAAGTAATGTATTAGGGTTTAATTTTATTCTATTTGATCTACCCTTAGATCAAATCATGTTTACCCAAATAAGGTTTTAGCAAAGGTCATATTGAAACTTATCGCAGTCAACTTGATGATCTACTTCAATTCCATCAATTAAGAGAAACTTCAATCACTTTGACAAGTTTTTATTTAAAATCGCGAAAATCATTCAGATTTTCTATGCATGAATGCAATGCACACATCTGTGTTTAGCTTATTTCTAAGCTCTAATGCTGGGATGTTACAGACTCTCCCCCTTAAAATAAACTTCGTCCTCGAAGTTCGCACTCTCATGTTTCGGAGTAATGAATTGTCTTGCAATGATTACGATATGTCTTAACTCCATGTTAACCTCAATGAGTAATATCCCATATTCAGATCTTTTCCTTGAAATCCTCATTATACTTGGTAATTTGTTTAACTGGGTGTCTCCAATACTCCAAAGTTCTCCTACTATTCTACTGTAGGGATATGTCTTTATTATGAACTTCTTAAATAGGGGTGTTTTCCTTAGTTCATTTTTTCCTAATTAGGTATCCTGATCCAATTCCTTTTATGTAATCATCGAACTTTCTTACTATACTATGTAAGATCTAGGAAGTCTCACTAAAACAGGTTTTTAATTTAGTCAATAGTTATAGTCAAAAGACAAATCTTTGATTTATCATTGTATGAGTTATATTGGTAGTCCTTCCAAAGATTGGATTTGAACACATTTAGTCCATACCCATTGGAATTTTTTTGTTCTCTACAAATGCCCAAATGGATGTGCTATATTACCTCTTAAGGATCACTTCAGAGTGGTTTCTTTTAGAATTAGTCTGTTAAGACTATTCTGTTTTATTACTTCAAGCTGTTACTTTATTAAGCTTTTAGACCATCTTTTGTTACTATCTTGAGTACTTCTTCAACTTTCATTTATAATGTTTACTCTCCCCCTTAGGGTTTACTAATAGTCTTCAAACTGCCTATTTAGTATTTATTGGCTTTATAAGTCGAATATTGGTCTCTACCCATCTTATACTCTACCTAGTTAGAGTTTGATGAAAGATTGTACGGTGTATCCACACAATTGTGGATCTCCGAAGTGAATCTTTCAGCATTATTTGTCTTACTTACTATTAGGACATTTTCACTTTGATAGGTCAATTTCCACGAAGAGTCTCGAAAGACGATCGCTTAAGTTTTATACTCCTTTAGGTCTTACTTAGCTTAGGCCAAATTTTATGCTCTTTATGCAACCATTTAGATAATCTGGTTAACTATGTCAACCAATCGGACAAGATACCAACTATGGATCAATTACTAGCTATGGATCAAATACCAGCTGTGGATAATTACCAGCTGCGAACCATCCTAGGTTGCAGTTATTACCATTTGGTTTCTGACATACCTCTGGCATTCTTTATGAATTGTCAGAGCTTGAATACCATTTTGGTTCCACAACTTCTTCTTTGCACTTACTCATGATACTTCCATGAACTCGGTACAACCACTTCATTAACTTCTTAGCAACATCACCTATTTTGGGTGACATTAATTTAATCACTTCTTGTTGCTCCATACATTTTCTACACTAATCTTCCTTCTTATTGCTGGTAAACTAATGATCTAAACTTGATCCATCCTTCAAATAGCGTTGATACCTCTTATATTTGGCTTTACTCTTCAAGTAGGTCTTCATCTTGGTCTTCGGAACTCGTCACTCCCTTACACGAATTCCCATTCCTATCTAGGTCTATAACATCAAGTAATAACTGGATGTTGCAACATGCATTTGCACACCAAGTCAAACTTCATGTATGGAGACGAGGAACAAGGGTCCGATTGCGTCAGTGGAGACCTCGCCCGCATGCACGCTTTGGGGCAATCGACGGAGACGAACGAGGCGGAGCTCCCAGACATCACGGCGAGTCAAGGGGTGGTCGCACGTGGCCGAAACAACGAACACCGGCGAGCTAGGTTTTTGGCTACTGGGAGAAATCAAAGAGGAAGAAGAGAATTAGGGTTCTCCGGTGGCGTCTAGGCTACTTGTAGACGACCATGAGCAGTGGCGTGTGAAAGGGCATTTATTGTCATAATCACTTTTGGTGTACGTTAACAACAAGTAGATCATTTTACAGTTTGTTATTGTCCACAGGTTGGTATTTTGATAAATGTACTGCACCCTCTAACTTGGGAAAAGACCACATTCATTTGCCACTGTTCTGGAAACTCCAGACCGGAGTCTCCGGTCTGCCAAGACCAGAGTCTCCGGTGTGGTCTGGAGTTTTCGGTTCTGGCTCCGGTGGTGCCTCCCAGGGTCTGGCTGGGACAGTCTAACTAGGGGTCCAGAGCCTGCACCGGAGGTTACTCCGGAGTCTCCGGACTTTGTTCAGTCCGGAGTCTCTGGTGTTGGAAGACCGGAGCCTCCGATGTTGCTGGGGCAAGTTTGGTCCGGGTCAGTCAGATGGGCAGTCCGGAGGCTGGTCCGGAGACTGTTCGGAGTCTCCGGTGTAGACCGGAGTCTCCGATCTGACTTTTCTACAACGGTCAGAAAATGGTTCGTGGAGGGGGCTGCCTATAAAAAGGGACCCTTATCTTCTTCCTCCAGCTGCTCGAGTTGCTCAAGAACACCAACCCCATTAGAGCCACCAAATCTACAAGATCTCTTCATCCAACCATCCAAAGTCATTGATCTTTGGAGAATCGAAGGAGGAGGCCTTGATTTACATCTTCACCAAGAGAGATCTTCATTCCCCCCATTCACTTGAGGGCCCCCAAGCTCTAGTGTTTCTTTGGAAACCCTAACTTTTATTTGGTTCTTACAAGCTTGTCTTTGATTTGTATTGACAGCTTGCTTGTATTTGGGAGCCTCCAATTCAGTTGTGGATGTGTGCCCCGAACTTGTTGTAAAGGTGCCAGCTTCCACCTCGAAGGTTGCCGATATAGTGGAAGGTGAATCGAGCCCGTTGGGGTGAGGTTCATCGGAGAACAAGGGAGGCCTCTCATGGCGTTGGTGGTTTGAAACCACCCCCTCTCCAAACGTAGACGTACTTCCCCTCAAAAGGAAGGAACTACGGGAAACAAATCCTTGTGTCTCCGCGTCCACTCCCTTGGTTACTTCTATCCTTTACCGCACTTTACTTACTTGTTCTTGATTAGTGTTATGTTAGCTTGTGCTTGATTGACATAGAGGTAAATTCACCATAGTTGCATATTCTAGAGAATTTACCTTTCTTGTCAAACCCTAATTTAAAAAAGAGTAAAATTTGAAGTAGCACCTATTCACCCCCCCCCCTCTAGGTGCCCATACGATCCTTTGAATTGGTATCAGAGCCTTGGCTCTTTATTTGGGCTTTACCGCCTAAGAGAATATGGGTAGCCAAGAAGGGGATGGTGGTAGTGAGCCGACCCCGGTGACCATGGAAGATCTCAGAAACTTGGAAACAAGATTGAGCTCTTCCTTGGTCAACGAAGTCAAGAAGATGCTTGAGCAACTTCTTAAAGACAAAGATGGCTCATCACCCCCATCTCCTCAAGAGGATCTACCATCCACTGTACCTAAAGGGAATACTTCGGTATCCCCCGGGGGTATGGTGGTAGGGGCAAACTAGACAACGCTAATTCCTCCACACAACTTGATGGGGGGAGGGTGAGCACCGTGATTCTTGGTACTGTCCCGATCCTCCCGTCCCTCGCCCTCATGTGTACAATAGAGATGACCCACCTAAGCTAGAAGAGTCTGCTACTTTTGCTCAATGGCAATCACTAATGAGAACTCATGTGCGCAGCTCTTGCATTGAACTATGGAACATCATCGAGCAGGGACTCTTTATTGGGGATCCAAACAACTTGACAAGAAGAGAGATTGTCAATAGTCAACTCAATGCCACTTCTTTGCATATGATTCAACAAGGATTGGGAACAAAGGATTACCCACACATCGAGCACTTTAGCATTGCCAAGGAAGCTTGGATGCTCTCACTGTGTTGTTTGTTGGAAATGAGAGTATGAGGAGGAACCGATATGATGCTCTAAGCAATGAAGCCAAAGGCTTCTACATGAAAGAAGGTGAAGATCATGAAGACATGTACCGAAGGCTCAAGACCACCGCCACCGCTTTTAGAAATGTGGGTGCCTCACATGTGGATGATGCATGGATAAAAAGGAAATATGTGAGTGCACTCATACCTTTTGAGCCCACCGACTTGAAGAGTCTACAAGGAAGACACAACTACCATCTCATGACCTCAAATGAAGTTATACAAGAGATGGCCGCTTTCAAGGTTGCCGCCAAGAATGCCAAATATGCCCATGCTCGTGCCCTTGGTATGAGCAATGTTGTCAATGTTGCATTAAAGGCCAAAGTTGTGGACCATGGGGATGAAGATGATAGTGATGAAGGGCCTTCCATGGACCACCCCGATGAAGTCAAGATTGCTCATAGTCAATATATGGCCTTCTATGCAAAGAACTTTTGGAAGAACCCCGCCAAGGCCAAGTTGGAAATGCAAAGAAAAAGCAACCCAAATGGGAAAAGAGAAAATACAACGAGATTGAGAACTTTCTTCAATTGTGGTGACCGCTATCACTTTGTAGCAAGTTGTCCCTATGAAAAGAGAGAAGATCATGGGGGTAAGCTTGTCTTGAAGAATACTCTCAAGGCACCTTACAAGAAACCTTTTATCAAGAAGAATCCCATCAACAAGAAGTCGGGAGAAATTGTCTTGATCACTCATGAAGAATACTCCTCCGACAATGAAGATGATGAAGATGAGGAAGAGGAAAATTCGCATGGTGTGGCTGCTCTAGCCACCACCTCTACTCCGACATTCTCACTCTTTGATTCTCCAAATGAGAACTCTCCCACCAAGAACGTCACTTGCCTTATGGCAAGAGGAACGAAGGTATCCTCATCATCCCACTCTACTCCCTTAGATAATGATGAACTTTATGATGAGATGTCTCTTGATGTTAAAAAGGAATTAATTGCCTTTGATGAGTTTATGACTAACCTAGAAGGAGATGCTAAGTTACACTTTGAAAACATCCTAGATCAACTTTCACATACTCAAGAGCTTCTAGATGTAAGATGTAAACTTGGGCATGAACACATGATTGAGCTAGAGGCTTTAAACAATGCTCTAGAAGAAGAACAAGAAACTAGGTTATCACTTGAGTTGAAACTTGAAGGCTTGATGAGGCCAATGACAATATTGTTAACAAACTCATCAAAGAGCGTGATCATGCTATTGCTAAATACAAATGTGCTAAAAAGGACAAGATTGAGTTTGGTGTGGTTCATGAAAAACTTGCCGAGGACTTTAGGTTGCTTAATACGGCCCACAAGGCTTTGGAGAGTGAACTCTTGTCACTCACAAAGTCCCATGAAACGCTTCAAACTCAATTGGCCAATATTCCTTCACCTAGTAACTTCATTCCATCTAGTAGTACAACTATTCTTGAAGAGAATGCTAGGTTGAAGGGGGAGCTTGCTAAGGCCACATTTCCACAAGGCAACAAGTCTATTGATGATATTTTGAGTAAGCAAAGGCCTAGTGGTGATAAAGGGGGCATTGGATTTGTCTCCAATTCTAAGAAGAAGAAGAACAACAACAATAAGAAGGCCAAGCCCACACAAGAAACTAACAAGGCCATTGTGGGTAGTAAGACCACAAGTGGTAAAACTATGTCTCATGATGACTTTGCGGGTAGTGCTAACCCTCACTATGTTCTAATGCGTGATTATTATGGTGATGTGTATGCACAATATGTTGGTCCATATGATGGTTATATTACTTGGTCTATTTGGGTTCCCAAGACCCTTTTTGCTAACAAAAGAGGACCCATTGAAAAATGGGTACCTAAAAATTAGCTTGATCTTTTGTAGACTTATGCTTCCGGAGGGTCAAAGTGGGTGCTTGATAGTGGTTGCACAAGTCATATGACCGGAAGCTCGTCTATTGTCAAGGATTTAAAGCCAAATGATGATCAAATCACCGTGACATATGCCGACAAGTCAAAATCTAAGGTATTGGGTTTTGGCAAAGTTGTGGTTGCTCACGACATTACACTCGTGAACGTCATGCTTGTTGAGACCCTTGGGTACAATTTACTTTCAGTCTGTGCTCTTGGAAAGATGGGTTTTTCCATCTTTATACATAATGATCTTGTGGTCCTCATGTGGAGCAAGTATCTCAAGGTCGCTTTCGTTGGGTATGTCGAACATGACTTGTATGTGGTGGAATTTTCGGGGCAAGCCACTACAAGTGCGATGTGCTTATTCGGAAAGGCCGATGTGGGTTGGTTATGGCATCGCCGACTGGCCCATGTCAATATGAGAACTCTGCAAAGTCTCCACAAGGAGGGCCATATTGTTGGACTAAAATAAAATGTTTCCTTTGCCAAAGATCGTGTTTGCAGGGCATGTGTTCTAGGGAAGATGCATGATGCTCCTCATAAGCCTAAGAACTGCATCAAGTCCACCAAGATCTTGGAGCTCCTTCACGTGGACCTCTTTGGTCCTCCATCTCATGCAAGTCTTGGTGGGAAGAAATATTGCTTGGTGATTGTTGATGACTTTTCAAGATACTCTTGGGTTTATTTCTTCAAATTGAAGAGTGAAACTTAAAAGACCTTCATCGACTTCATCAATTTGGTCCAAAGGCAATACGATCTTCCCGTGTTGATCATTAGAAGTGACAACGGCACCGAGTTCAAGAACTACACCTTGAATGATTTCCTTAGTGATGAGGGGATTAAACATCAATATTCCGCTGCATACACCCCTCAACAAAATGGCGTGGCCGAAAGGAAGAACCGGACTCTTATTGAGATGGCTAGGACCATGTTGGCGGAGTTTAATTCTCCATACAACTTTTGGGCCGAAGCCATTTCCACTGCTTGCCATGCTTCAAACCGGCTCTACCTCCGCAAAGAAATCAAAAATACTCCATATGAAATCCTTACCGGTAACAAGCCCAACATATCTTATTTCCGGGTGTTCGGTTGTAAGTGTTTCTATCTCATAAAAGGTGTTCGTTTGTCTAAATTCGAGTCTAAAGCATTAGAGGGTATTTTTGTTGGCTATGGTCTCGAATCTCACACTTATAGAATCTATGATAAGCTCTCCGGAGCCGTCATAGAATCTTGTTGTGTGACCTTTGAAGAATATGATGGTCCCCAAGGGGGGCGTGTTGACGCTTGTGATGCAGATGATGAAATGCCTCAGGATGCCATAGGAAGAATGGGTGTGGGATATATCCGCCCCGTTGAGGAACCCCTTATGGTGGATCGAGAAGAACTATGATCCACTCAGGTGGAGCCCTCATCTTCACAACCTCAACATGCTCCATCCACCGAAGAGGACATTGACTCAAGCCAAAGACAAGATGTGGACCCTCAACATGGTGATCAAAGTGTCAACTCTAGTCAAGGGGAGCTTGGTCCATTCGACGGGTTGTCAAGTGGTGCCAAGTCAATTTGTCAAGGAAGATCCGTACAAGCTCAAGTTGATGCTAGAAGAGCACTAGATCAAGACCAAGGTCAATCTTTGCCTCCCAATGTAGAGGATGACTCCAATGATGATCAAGGTCAAGATGATGGTCAAGACGAGGATCAAAATGATGAAGAGGGTCCTCGAAGAAACAACACGGAGATCCACGCTCGTCGCGAAGCTAGAAAGGAAACAATGTTGGAAATAAGAGATCACACTCTACAAAATGTAGTTAGTGATCTAAGGAAATGTATTTCCACAAGAGCACAATTGAAGACGTTCAGTGAACACCAAGCACACATCTCCATGATTGAACCAAATAAAGTGTGGGAAGCCCTTGAAGATTCGGATTGGTTAGAAGCTATGCACAAAGAACTCAACAACTTTGAGAGATACAAAGTATGGAAGTTAGTTGAGAACCCAAAGGATTGCCGCAATGTTATTGGAACAAAGTGGATATTCAAGAACAAGCAAGATGAGCATGGAATTATAGTAAGGAACAAGGCTAGATTGGTTGCACAAGGGTATTCTCAAATTGAAGGCATTGATTATGGAGAGACTTATGCGCCCGTGGCTCGCCTTGAGTCCATCCGTATCCTTCTTGCTTATGCGGCACATCATAACTTTAAGTTGCAACAAATGGATGTAGAAAGTGCATTTCTTTATAGTCCATTAAATGAATTGGTATATGTTAAGCAACCCCCGGGATTTGAGGACCCCAACTTCCCAAACCATGTCTACAAACTTGATAAGGCGCTCTATGGGCTCAAGCAAGCCCCACGCACGTGGTATGAGCACCTTAGAGAGTTATTGTTTGACCGTGGCTTTGAGGTTGGGAAAATAGATCCCACTCTTTTTACTAAGAGGGTCAATGGGGAGCTTTTTGTATGCCAAATATATGTTGATGATATTATCTTTGGCTCATCTAACAAAGCTTTTAATGATGAATTCTCAAAGCTTATGACTAGTAGGTTCCGGATGTCCTTGATGGGGGAGTTGAGAGTATTTCTTGACTTTGAGATCAAGCAAGTTAGAGGAGGGACATTCTTCAATCAAGCCAAGTATACTCAAGATATGCTCAAGAGGTTCAAAATGCAATATTTAAATGGAGCTCCTACTCCCATGGCTACAAAGACTCATCTAGAACAAAATCCAAATGGTAAAGATGTGGATCAAAAGGTATACCGATCTATGATTGGTTCTTTGCTTTACCTTTGTGCATCTAGACCCGATATTGTGTTGAGTGTAGGTGTGTGTGCAAGATATCAAGCGGCTCCTAAAGAAAGCCATTTAATGGCGGTCAAGAGAATCTTTCGATATTTGGTTCATACCCCATTTTATGGTCTTTGGTATCCTCAAGGCTCAACATTTGCTCTTTGTGGATACACGAATTCGGATTGGGCGGGTGACAAGGATGATAGAAAATCAACATCCGGGGCTTGCCAATTCCTTGGTAGGTCCTTGGTATGTTGGTCTTCCAAGAAGCAAAATTGTATATCTCTCTCCACCGCCGAAGCCTAGTATGTGGCATCTGCTAGTGCTTGCACTCAATTGCTATGGATGAGGCAAACTTTAAAGGAATACGGTGTCCATTGTGACAAAGTGCCTCTTCTATGTGACAATGAAAGTGCCATCAAGATTGCCTATAACACGGTGGATCACACAAGGACAAAGCATATTGAGATTCTCCATCACTTCATTATAGATCATGTTGCTCGAGGTGATATTGATCTATCATATGTATCAACCAAAGATCAACTTGCCGATATCTTCACGAAGCCACTTGATGAAGCAAGGTTTTGCTACTTGAGGAATGAACTAAATATCGTAGATTCAAGGAGCTTTACTTGATATTCTTGCACTCTCACCTATGTTTCATCTCATATTTGGTTTAGGTGTAGGCATGGATATAGGGGGAGTGCGGTCCTAATTGATTGGACCATCCCCCCCCATTATGCCCAAATCAATCAAAATCATTCCTCTTAATATCATTTAGTGATATGTGAGCTTAATGATGAGTTTTGGTAATGGACCCAAGATATATCTTCGTGGTGCCAAGCCAAGTATACTCAAATATGGTGGCCTAGGCCACCGCCCTCTCTCATTTGAGAGGTTGGCACTTACTCATGTTTGTCATTTTCTTGATTCTAGTCTCTTGGAGCTTTTCTGAACATTTTTGAATCCCTATGGCTCTTGTTGGTTCTTCACAGATTAATGTCTCAACCCAAGCCCTTTCCCTATCTTAAAAACCATCTATCTCTCATATATGTCCCCAAACACCTTTCATGGATCTTTTGGTCGAGGAGGACCGGAGTCTCCGGTGTACAAACACCGGAGTCTCCGGTGTAGGCCGGAGTCTCCGGTCCAGACGGTTTCTATGACTTAAAGTGGGGGGTCGGGGTGAACTGGGAGAACCGTTCACCATTCTTCACCCCGTCGCCCCCTCTTCCAAAAATCCTCCCCGGAGGTCAAGAAGCCCCCGGGATCCGCCGTGCCACCGGCCAACCTTCCCCTCTCCTCCATTGGGTCATTCCCACCGAAGGAATTGATCCCATGGACAGATCTGGTACCTCTCCTCTATATTTCTCCTAGGGTTCATCTCTAGATGTGTTTTTGAGGATTGTTGATGATTTGTCCATTGGAATCACTTGTTTGCGTGCACTCTAGTACTTTAGCCTTGTTGCATTGCCCGATCTACTAGATTCACCCTCACCAGCGTCTTCCCATCTCATACCCGAGCCTCCTGACCGGAGATTCCGGACTTAGGTCCGGAGACTCCGGTCCAGGCCAGAGACTCCGGTCCAGGCCAGAGACTCCGGTCCCCAGGACCGGAGACTCCGGTCTGAGCCGGAGACTCCAGTATCAGGTGCGGAGACTCCGGTGTTGGGTGAATAAAATTAGTCCAGAAATGCATCAAAGCTCTTGTACTGCATCTTTGGGACATATATACTCATCTCCATGCTATCTCCCTCACTGCTGTTCACGGGTGATGGTTCTAGTCGTCCTCGTCGTACCAAGGCCAAGTCCCAAAGGGGCAATCCTCGCTATGATGAAGCTCAGGGTCAGCTTATCATGCCTCCGTCCAACCGAAAATAGCGGGCACGTGATGCAGCTTACATGAAGAGGGATCAAGAGAGGGCTGAACGGGAGGACCGTGCCAAGAGGGCCAAGTATGACAACCTGCATACCTTAGCCAAAATGTCTAAGGAGGAGTACCGTGAGCTGAGAAAGACAGATTTCTATGCGCTGCCTCGTACCAGTGAGGACCCTCGTTACTGGAGGAAAACAGGCTGTGTTCATGAAGGATGTGTATGGTGTACTCACCAGATCACCTCTCTGCCCTCAGAAGTTCATGATTGTTGAGCAAATGCGCCAGAGCCCTTACTTCAATGATGCCCTGTGGATCTGTGAGAAGCTGGGTCTCTACAACTTGATGGAGCTGCGTGAAGACTACAATGTCCATCTTGTCCAGCAGTTCTATGCCATAGTTGTGTTTGGGACTGACCTTGACAGGACCATGGTGTGGATGACTGGCACCACTCGCTGCACGGCTACATTTCATGACTTTGCCAATGTCATCTTTGAGACCTTTCATGGAGTGTCTACTCCTGTGGGGCTTCGCATGCACTCAGCAGCTTTGGGTGAGAACAAGTTGAAGCTGGCACCTCTGTATGATGGTGGTGTTGTGGGGGGTTCCAAGGGACTCAAGACCCTCTAAACCTTATGCTGAGGATTTTTCGTCACACTATTGCTCCAAGTGCTGGAAATGATGATGCTATTAGGGGTGGGCTTGTCAACCTCCTGTACCATACTCACCGGATCTTCAATGCTGGACCTGAGGCTGATGCTGCATCTATTGATGTGATGGACTTCATTTTCGAGGAGATGTTCCATGCCATCCTCTACAAGAAATCTCCTCCATATGCACCCTTGGTGATGAGGCTCATCAAATCCCAGGAGCATGATTCTCCACATGGCATACCACCACACCTCACTGAGCACACTCTGGTCTCTCTACAGCAGAAGGGGTGCATGGGGCCTGCTCCAAGGCGTTGCTATGGGGATGATGAGGAGGAGATTGAGACAGAGAGGGCTCCCTCCCCACCTAGAGTTCGGAGGAAGAATGCCTCCAATGCCCCTATGCCTACCATGACTCGAGACTATGTGCATGAGAGGTTCAAGAAGGCCAGCTTTTGGGAGAGGACCCTTTGTTGCATGAACGTCGACATTCGCAAGCAGCAGCATGCATCCTACCAAAGCAACCGCCGCATTGAGAAGCTTCTAAAAGATATCAAGGAACAGGGTGCAGAGGATAATGAGGAAGGGGAATATGAATACAATGATGAACATGGGGCTCAGCAGTCCATAGAGTCTGATCATACACTCTCATTTGGGGCATGGAATGCTCAACATGATAGTCTGGTGTATTGGAAACGTTTGCTGATGTCACCTCAGGGTTTGGGTACCAGGGTACTTCTTCTTCTCGCCCTCACGGCAAAGGGCCTGCTGTCCCTGTGGATGATGATGATGACTATGATCAGGATGATGATGACCAGGAGGAGGATGAGGATGACGAGGATGACGATGACTACTGAGCGGTTGGGGGCGCTAGTGTAGGTCTTTTCCCTTTTTCGGTGTTTCGATGCCAAAGGGGGAGAAGACATTCTCATCGGTTTGTATGGACTTGGGATCTGGGATTTGCGACTATCTGCCCTTATTTGCCTTATTTGCCTTCTATTTGCCATTTTCGAACTTGAACTTTATGTGTCTATGACTATGTGCTTGTGTGCACCGTCTATTGTAACTCATGTGAGACTTATGTGTGCTATCGTTGATACTATCCACCTTACATGTTTTACTTAATTATCTTGCTGCACATAGTCAGGGGAGCCACATTTATATGTTATTCCATGCAAATCACTTGTTGTCATCGAACACCAAAAAGGGGGAGATTGAAAGGGCATTTATTGTCATAATCACTTTTGGTGTTCGTTAACAACAAGTAGATCATTTTACAGTTTGTTATTGTCCACAGGTTGGTATTTTGATAAATGTACTGCACCCTCTAACTTGGGAAAAGACCACATTCATTTGCCACTGTTCTGGAAACTCCAGACCAGAGTCTCCGGTCTGCCAAGACCGGAGTCTCCGGTGTGGTCCGGAGTTTCCGGTTCTGGCTCCGGTGGTGCCTCCCAGGGTCTGGCTGGGACAGTCTGACTAGGGGTCCGGAGCCTGCACTGAAGGTTACTCCGGAGTCTCCGGACTTTGTTCAGTCCGGAGTCTCCGGTGTTGGAAGACCGGAGTCTCCGGTGTTGCTGGCGCAAGTTTGGTCTGTGTCAGTCAGATGGGCAGTCCGGAGGCTGGTCCGACCACTGTCCGGAGTCTCCGGTCTGACTTTTCTACAACAGTCAGAAAACGGTTTGTGGAGGGGGATGCCTATAAAAATGGACCCTTATCTTCTTCCTCCAGCTGCTCGAGCTGCTCAAGAACACCAACCCCATTAGAGCCACCAAATCTACAAGATCTCTTCATCCAACCATCCAAAGTCATTGATCTTTGGAGAATCGAAGGAGGAGGCCTTGATTTACATCTTCACCAAGAGAGATCTTCATTTCCCCCTCGTTCACTTGAGGGCCCCCAAGCTCTAGTGTTTCTCTGGAAACCCTAACTTTGATTTGGTTGTTACAAGCTTGTATTTGATTTGTCTTGACAGCTTGCTTGTATTTGGGAGCCTCCAATTCAGTTGTGGATGTGTGCCCCGAACTTGTTGTAAAGGTGCCGGCTTCCACCTCGAAGGTTGCCGATATAGTGGAAGGTGAATCGAGCCCGTTGGGGTGAGGTTCATCGGAGAACAAGGGAGGCCTCTCGTGGCGTTGGTGGTTTGAAACCACCCCCTCTCCAAACGTAGACGTACTTCCCCTTAAAAGGAAGGAACTACGGGAAACAAATCCTTGTGTCTCTGCGTCCACTCCCTTGGTTACTTATATCCTTTACCGCACTTTACTTACTTGTTCTTGCTTAGTGTTGTGTTAGCTTGTGCTTGATTTACATATAGGTAAATTCACCATAGTTGCATATTCTAGAGAATTTACCTTTCTTGTCAAACCCTAATTTGAAAAAGAGTAAAATTTGAAGTAGCACCTATTCACCCCCCCCTCTAGGTGCCCATACGATCCTTTCAGCGTGGATCTTGGTGCGGCCAGACGTCATGGCGCGGCGGCGGACGACGGCGATGCTGACAACCAGCTGCTTGTGACGTCGGGGAGGTATACGACGATGTACCTTTCACGGAAAACCCCCTAGCAATTTTTTCTTATTTGCTCCGCGGTCCCTCCTTGGTCCCACTTGTCAACCAGAGAGAAGAATAGATTGGGCTGGTCTTGGGCTGCTACCGGGCTTCGGTTGGGTGGCTGGAGTTGCTCGTGGGCGATGGATAATGAAGAGGCTAATGGGCTTCGGTTGGGTCACAGTTTTTTCTTTACTGTTTCCTTTTCTCTTTTCTGTTTTATTTTCAGGTTTGAATATTACACATTTGATTGAAATTTCTTTCTGGAACTTATTTTCTGAATAATAGCAGTATTATTGAAGTTATTAAGAATCAATTGGTGAACTTTTATTATATATATTTTTAGGGTTTCTTTATTTTCTTTATATAGATACCTTTTCTATTATTATTTGTGAGGGCCTTTAATATGAATTTAATTGGGCATAAATTCATAAACTTATTACAGAATGTATTACTACTAACTACTGAGATTTTATTCTGATTAATACATAATATTAAGGCAACTTTTATATTCATTGATACTTCGTTATTATTTGATATATAAAGTTTTGAGTACTTAATAGGGTTAATATTATTCTCATAATTTAGGAAATGACAATGTATATATTTTTTTATTATTACTAACAAAAGAGTTAAAGTTTAAATTGAAAATGCTTACCATAAGTTCTTAGAAGGTTTAATATTCTCATATTTATTTTATTGATGTGAATAAAGATTAATGGCTAAACATATTGTCTTTATGTTTACGATCTTTATTAATATCACCTTTTAAATATAAAGTTATTATTTGGAAGGTCATATGGAAAAGATTTGATAAAGATAACTCCTAAGCATATTTGGTTATGATAATTAGAAATGATAAAGATGTGCTCAGGTGATTTGATATAGTAAATATTTTTATGAAGCTTTGTGTAACTAAGATGATAGATCAATTAGATAAAATGGATAATAGGTTTGGTCTTAGATTTAGTGTTTAGTGTTTAACAAGGATTCCTATATTCCATACTTCATAATTCTAGACTTAATTAAGGAATTCCTTTCCTAGATATATTACTTCTCTATATCCATCATCATGTGTTAACATGATGAGCTTTACCTCATAATAATATTCTTATCCACCCTTTATTCTTCTAAACCCATTGATAAATACAATGAGCTTTACACTAAAGCTTTTCATAATCTTCACATATCCAGACTTGGTTATATCAACTACTCTATTGCTGATAATTCCCAATCCAACAAGTGGTTACTTCTAACTCCAATCATACTCTTCCTTAATCATCCTTCACTAATATCACCTCAATAGATGTATACATCAAATCTTACTTCACCTCAAGTGCTTAGTATTTCCAAAGAGGAAAATACTACTTCTTTAATCCAATGTTGCTCTAACATCATTTTAATCATACTATCTTGTCTCTACTTGACTCCAATATCTAACATTCCAACCTCACATTATATTAATGTGACTTGTAATGACTGATCTAGGATAATATATCCATACTATGGTTCAATCATGTTTTATCCACCAATGTCACTTATACTTGATATAAGCATTCAATCTTGGTGAATAAGGCATGGTCAATCTAATCCTTTGTGGTTTAGGTTTCTAGTTGGCTAAAAATTACTTCCATCCATACAACATTACGGTTGTATTCTAATTATCTTTTGTTTAGCTCTATTGGATTAAGAGATATAATTCATTGACTATACCTACTTGATCCAATAGGACTACTCCTGATAACTTATCTTCAGACTTCATCCTTGTAATCTTCTTTGTTATCATAATGATTTGATTTCCTCCAATTACTCCCATCCTATAGATGACATCTAGAACTAGCATCACTATTTACCTCTTCTGACTTCTTTCTTTATAAGCCTTAAGTGAATGCTATAATAAGTACAAGAGTTGATAGGTCAAGAATTGATAGGTTAAGAATTGGTGAATCAATAGTTGATTACTCAATATTGATGAACAACAAATATAAGGATATGATTCAATAGAGATGATAAGGGTTGATATGGAAAGAAAGATATATGGTGAATGATCTTAACTTTGGTTTCTTTCCAACTCCATCTCACTAGAGAGTTAAAGTTAGGTATTTCCATGATACTCATGGTATAAGTAGATGAGATTAAGATATAGTTGTTACATTCTTATTATTTTTGTTATATTTATAATTT
Source organism: Avena sativa (assembly GCA_916181665.1). Lineage (NCBI taxonomy): Eukaryota > Viridiplantae > Streptophyta > Magnoliopsida > Poales > Poaceae > Avena > Avena sativa. Next base: position 375,684,302 of record OV702295.1, on the reverse strand, counting down.
GGTATTCATGAGTGATTATAATGAATACTATGATATGATCACCTAAGGATCAAATATAAATCATTAAGTAATGTATCAGGGTTTAATTTTATTCCATTTGATCTACCCTTAGATCAAATCATGTTTACCCAAATAAGGTTTTAGCAAAGGTCATATTGAAACTTATCGCAGTCAACTTGATGATCTACTTCAATTCCATCAATTAAGATAAGCTTCAATCACTTTGACAAGTTTTTATTTAAAATTGCGAAAATTATTCAGATTTTCTATGCATGAATGCAATGCACACATCTGTGTTCAACTTATTTCTAAGCTCTAATGCTGGGATGTTACAGCGGGGCCTCTAGGGAACTACTGGCAATTAAGGTGCTCCTTTTAATAGAGCACCGGAGCAAAGAATTAACACTCCGTGAACACATGTGATCCTCACACCACAGCCATCCCCTCCGGTTGTCCCAATTATTGTCACTTTGGGGCCTTTGGATCCGTACAATGATATGTGTACACAACTTGCAGATAAGATCATAAACAATACTATCATAATGATTCAATAATAACTTCAGATCTGAGATCATGGCACTCGGGCCCTAGTGACAAGCATTAAGCACAACAAGTTGCAAAAAAGTCAAATAGCATAAGAGATACTAGGCATTATGCCCTAACAATCATATTCGATTACATGATAGAACTCATCCAATCCCTACCATCCCCAAGCCTACATCGGGGGATTACTCACTCATGGATGAGGGAAACATCGGTGGTTGATGGAGATGCGTTGGTGATGACGATGGCGATGATCCTCTCCAAATTTCCTGTCCCGGCAGGGTGCCAGAACAAAGTTTATGGATCCGAATCTTGGTTTCTGGTGGAGGCGGCGGAGCGGAACTCCTTTTGGAAAACTATCAAACCCCCCTCGGTTTTTAGGTCGAAGGGCAACTTATAGGCGCAGAGAGAGGCCGAGAAGCTGCCTGGGTCGGCCAGACCTCCCCCAGGCGCGGCCAGAGGTGGGCCCATGCCTGGGGTGGGTCTGGGCCCCCTAGGCCTCCTCTCTGTCTCCCCTTCTGGCTCCGTGGATCTTCTGGTGAGAAATAGTTTTTGGCATATTTTCTAGGATTTTTCCTGATAGTTCATTTTCTGCACAAAAACAAGACACCAAAGTAATTCTGCTGAAAACAGCGTCAGTCTGTGTTAGTTGTATCCAAATCACACAAGTTTAGAGGAAAAACAATAGCAAAGTGTTCGAGAAAGTAGATACGTTTTGGACGTATCAGCCGCCACTTGCCTTATGGCAAGGAGCTCCAAGGACGAGTCCGACGTGGAGTGTGGGGATACGGAGAAAGTGGTAGGTGTGATCGGGTTGGCATATGTCGAACCCGGTTCACCTCTCACCTTCGACTATGCCAAGGACTACATCAAGAGTTCTCCTATTCCCAAGATCACCGGCTCTTGTCTTATGGCAAGAATCTCCAAGGTAATTGTCTCTCCTTAATCCCTATCTAGCGTCTTGGATGATCTTGAGAGTAACCATGATAGTGATAGTGATAGTGATGAATTTGGTAAAGAATATATAAAAGAAATGTATGCTATCATGAAGTCTCTTCCTCCCATTGATCGTGCTAGAGTCAAGCAATTAATGGAACTTGTTAGCTCACGTGATGAGGCCATTGATAGCTTGGAATCTCATATTGATGATGATAAACGAAGATTCAATCTTCTTGAGCAAGAGCTTTGTGAGGAAAAGAATACCAATTCTTTTCTTAAACTACAAATTGAAAATTTTGAAATTGATAAAGCAAAAGACATGGACACTATTGATAGGGCTAACTCTTTGTCCCAAGAGCTTGATGCCTCAAAGAAAGAGCTTGAAGTTTCTCATGCTTCTCTTACCAAGGACCTTGAGCACCTTGAAAAGGATAGTTTGCTTGTCAAGCGTGATCTCATAAAACTTGGAGAGAACCATGACCAACTTTGGGTGTCCTATGAGAAGGCTCTTGGTACATTGAAGGATCCAATTATTGTTGAAAATGATTCTTGTATCTCTAACTCTACCTTTGATCAAACTCTCCTCATTGAGGAAAATAAGAAGTTTAAAGAGCAACTTGAGAAAGAGTGTCGTGCACCTACCTCCAAGGGAAAGATCCTAGATGAGATTTTATCCCGTCAAAATACGAAAATTTCCAAGGAAGGTGTCGGTTTTGATCCAAAGAACAACACGGGCAATGCCATTCCACCAAAGAAGATAACCTTTGTAAAAGAAGGTGACAAGGTGGTTGACCAAGTCAAAAGGAATGTTGTGAACGGGGGATCCATAAGGTGCAATCCCAATCATAAGTATGCGGGAAAGTCTAATCCTTCCTATGTGCTATGTAAGGGCACTCAAGGAGATTTATATGCCAAATATGTTGTCCCTCGAAATGGTTATGCTTATAGGTGGTACTCAATTTGGGTACCTAAGGATCTTGTTGCTAATGCTAGGGGACCCATTACTCAATGGGTTCCTAAATCAAAGAATTGATTTTGTAGGGTTATGCCTCTGGTGGATCAAAATGGGTGTTCGATAGTGGATGCACCAATCACATGACCGGAGGTAGAAGTGGGCTTGACCAATTCATTCACGATGTCAACTCAACGTCAAGCATCACTTTTGGAGACAACTCTAAGGAAAGGTACTAGGTTATGGTAAGTTGGTAATCTCTAAGGTTTTGACTCTAGAGACCGTCTTACATGTTGAAAACCTTGGTTACAACTTGCTTTCAATTAAACATCTTGCGGATGCTGGCTATGACTCCTATTTTTCTAGAACTTTTGTGAAGGTCTTTAGGGGTGATGATCTCAGCTTGGTTCTCATTGGACACGTGGAAGACGACCTTTATGTGGTCGACCTCTCGAAAGAGAGCCAATCTCTTCCTACATGTCTAATGGCCAAGGCGGACAAGGGATGGCTTTGGCATCGTCGCCTAGGTCATGTCAACATGAGAAATCTCAATCAACTCCTAAAGGGTGAGCATATTATTGGACTAACCAGTGTCTCCTTTGAGAAAGATCGTGTGTGTAGTGCTTGCATTTCAGGAAAGCAAATTGGGAAGCATCATCCTTCTATTACCAAGGTGGCCACGTCAAGACCCATGGAGCTTCTCCATTTGGATCTCTTCGGGCCATCAACATATGACTCCCTTGGTGTAAGAAGATATGGTCTTGTCATTGTTGATGATTACTCAAGGTATACTTGGGTCTTTATTCTCAAGACAAAGGATGAGACCTACAAGGAATTCATGATCTTCGCCAAGCAAGCTCAACGCACTCATGGAATGGAGATCAAGACCATTAGAACCAACAATGGCACCGAGTTCAAGAACTACACCATGCAAGAATTTGTTGAAGATGAGGGGATCAAGCAAGCATTCTTAGCTCCTTATACCCCTCAACAAAATGGTGTTGTTGAAAGGAAGAACTGGACAATCATTGAGATGGCAAGAACAATGTTGAGTGAATTCAAGTCCCCCCCACGGAGAAGCCATTGATACCGCGGTCCACTACATGAACCGGCTCTTCCTCCGAGCTCCCTTTGACATGACTCCATACGAGATTCTCACAAGTAAGAAGCCCAATATCAACTACTTTTGTGTCTTTGGATGCAAGTGCCTCATCAAGAACAAAAAGGAAAAGCTCGGTAAATTCGAATCTAGAACTATAGAGGGTATATTTGTTGGTTATGCGGAAAACTCTCATGCCTATAGATACTACAACAAAACCAATGGTTGTGTTAAATTATCTTTTGACGTGGAGTTTTTGGAGAATAATGCCCCCCATGAGGGGCAAGTTTCTTCTCGTGATGTAGGTGATGGCGATTCCTCTCAAGTCATCAAGTTGATGGGTATTGGGCATATCTTGCCCACCGAGTCTCGCATTTATGTTCAACAATATGATGTGGGAGAATCAAGCTCAACTCAAGAAGAGCCAAGATCTACCCAAGTTGAACCATCAAATGCACCACAAGATCAACATCTCACTCAAGATGCCATGCAAACCAAAGAACAAGAACCAAGCCCTCAACCACTTGAGCAAGACCAAGTAGAAGATCAACCTCCTCCATCCCAAAGCCAAGCTCAAGATGGTGTGAATGATCAAGGCCCCTCAAGAGATGAATTCGTTGATCATGAAGGCACAATTCGGAAGATTAAGGCCGCCTCCATTGCAAGTGGACTTCAAGTCAACAATATCCTTGGAATCATATCAAGAGGGATCGAAACCCGTGCCAAGAAGAAGAACCTCACAACCTTTTGTGGGCATCATGCTTTTGTGTCCAACTTTGAGCCCCTCAAGGTTCATGAGGCTTTGGAGGATCCGGATTGGGTCATTGCCATGCAAGAAGAACTCGAGTGTTTCACCCCCAATGAAGTTTGGTCTCTAGTGGAGAGGCCTAAAGATCATTGCATCAATGTCATTGGGACCAAGTGGGTGTTCAAGAACAAGAAAGATGAGAACGGGGTTGTCACAAGAAACAAAGCAAGGTTCGTGGCACAAGGGTATGCCCAAATAGAAGGTATTGAGTATGAGGACACCTTTGCACCCGTTGCTCATATTGAAGCTATTCGTCTCTTGCTTGCTTATGCTTCTTGTAGGGTTCGCAGCATAGAAAACAAAAAATTCCTACGATGGGAACAACTATGTACCAAGATCTATCTACTAGATACAAGCAACGGGTGGATATACATCCATAGAATACATACCCTCAAAGACCGTATAGAGTTAATGAGGTTGTACTCGTGGATGATGTAGTCGAACGCTTGCCGATCTCAAGATCGTGATGAAGTCCATCTGGTCCAGCCGGTCCAGCACCATCACGTCCAGCACCGCAAAGTAGTGGTGCATCCGTGATCGCACACACGTCCGGGTACCCCGACAACCTCCGCGCCCTCGCTCCAGCGAAGCAACGGAAGCAACAAATCCTTCCAGAAAAAGCCAGCGGGAACATGTATCTCGCTGATCCGAGACCATGGGGAAATTCTAAAGGGGGAGAGAGATCCTTCGCGAGGAGGTGTGCTTTGAGAGGAGGAGAGGGGGGCCTTTTATAGGAGAGAGGGGGGGCACCCAAGGGGCATGGCGCCCAGCCATGGGGGCTGCACCACCTCTTCCACATTCATGTGGGTGGATCTCCCACTCAAAATGAAAAGCCTCCACTTCCATAAAAGAGCCTCCACTCAAAAATCCACTCACATGCATTAAATTTCCACCAACTTTAATGCAAGCTCCCATTTAAATAAAACTCTTTTATTTATTTATTCAAAATTTTGTTAATTACTTTAATTAACAAACATTCACATAAAACCCCTTGCTAGTATCCCATTTCACATGCAGAACCAGTCTTAGCAATTTCAACCGAAACAATTTCGGTGTCTAGTGAAATAAATTCCTGCGCTTTCTTTTTTCTTTCTCTGGCATATTATTTGCTCCAAATGGTGTCGGTATCCCTTAAGTGTGTCACCCTATGGTTCGTGAATAATGCAGACATGATCGAGACCCCTCTCCGATCAATAATCAGCAGCGGGACCTGGAGATCCGTACTGACTTCCACATATTCAACGATGACTTCTGTGATCGTGTGAACCTTATACGCATGTAACTCAATCCCTTTATCTCGCGATATATTACATGTCCGAGATTTGATCATCGGTATCTCCATACCTAGTTTGATCTCGTTACCGACATGTACTCTTTTCTTGTTCCCGTGATATAACATTCTAGTGATCATATCACTTGCTTGCAAGCTAACTAATGTGATATCACCGAGATGGCCCAGAGTATATCTACCCGTCATCGGGATGGACAAATTCCACTCTTGATCCATGAGACTCAACATAACACCTTCGTAGCACTGAACCCATCTTTATAGTCACCCAGTTATGGTGTGCCGTTTGATGTCATCGAGAAACTCTTCCGGTGTTAGTGATTGACATGATCTCATGGTCTAAGGATTAGGATCACTTCGTAAGTTGTTATAGCAATATAAACTCAATGACTTTGATCGTAATGCTATACTTCAGATGAATGTTCATCACATCATTACACTAATGTTGTGACCTCGTTATTAACAATATCCAATGTCCATGATCAGGAAACTTTGATCATCTTGTTAATCAACGAGCTAGTTTATAAGAGAGGCATAACTAGGAACTTCCTTTTTGTTTATTAAACACACATGTATTAACGTTTCTGTATTAATGCAATTATAGCATGCAAAATAAACATTTATCATTAATAAGGAATACAATAATAACCACTTTATTATTGCCTCTCGGGCATATTCCCTTCAGTCTCCCACTTGCACTAGAGACAATAATCTAGTTTAGAAAACTTTGCGTATTTGAACACCTATGGCTTTCTGGTGTTCCATATACGCAATTGCAGGTAGTTAACATAATCTTTGGATCTGACGCTTCAGGTCCGTGTGTATTTACATGTCTTTGCGTCTCCATGCATCACTCATTCTCCAATGAGATGGCATTGTATAAATTTGGTCTTTTGGTGAGACCTTTAGTTCCTTGGGGTTAAACCATGTCGATACTATTGTCGTACAATATATCTTTAGTGTTAGCCCATTGCGAACCACACCTTAGTTTGATAACAAACTACTTGACACAAATTCCCTCCTTTGCTGCTACTATAGCAGTCATATACTTAGCCTTTTTGTTGAAGTATTCGTCATAATGTCTTAACTTTGGAACTCTTCTAAATCCATCATGGAAACTTTCTTTCCATTTCATTGTGCCACCAATAGTTTAAATTGAGATAAACTTAATTTGTATCTTGTGACAAAACTAGTATCAATGTAACGCTTTACAATGAACTATTTGTAATTGTTTGTCACTTCTACACAAATATATTCTTAGTTATTCCAAAAGATCACAAGAATTTCCTTACTATTGTCCAATGATCATTTTATGATTCATTCTGGTATATGCTCATAACACTTATAGCATAGGACATATCTGGATGTGTACATATCATGGCATGATTGATCAAATCATTCTTGTGATTTTACTCATCAAGTGTCAAAGCACTTGAATCTTGTTTCACTTATCAAGTGTCGATACACTTGAATCTTGATTCAATTCCTTTCCATGCGACAATAACCGTTTCTTGTCGTTTCTATATTAAACTCCTTCAATATCTCATATATGTACTTTTGGCACAACCATATTAGTGTCACAGTCTATCCACTATAGACATTCATGCTAAATATTCGGGTTTTGCCTAAGTCTTTCATCGAAATGAAATTCTTAACCTTTGTCAATAAAAATTACACCATTTCTAATCAACAAGATGTCCTCCACATAATGTATTAGAAATATGTCTCAGCGCTCCCACTTAATTTCTTGCAAATCCAAGCATCTTCATCGTCTCCTGATGAAAAACTCCTTTTTCATCACGGTGAAGATTCCAACTCCGTGATGCTTACTTCAACCATTGAAGTTTGCATGCCCCTTTTTAGCATCCTTTGAATTAACAAAACCCTTTGGATCGTGTCATGTACACGTCCTAGGTAACCATTCTATTAGAAGAACTTTGTTTTGTTTATCCATCTACCATATACCAAATTATATGTAGTGGTTGCTACTTTAATCCGTCCAGACTAAATATCGCTATGAAAGATCAAATTTTGTCATAGTTAACTCCTTGAACATTGTCGTAAAATACTTTACCGAAATGTCGACTATTTCATAGATGTGAAACATCCATGTCTGTTTCTTTATAGATCCAAATACGACTGATAGGTTTTTACACCTTTCCGGAGGGTCTTCCAAGTTCAAAACTTGATTTCTCATTTATGGAACTATCACAGATTTTATGGATTCAAGCCATTTGATGGAGTCAGGGCCCATCATTGCTTCTTTGCATGTAGTCGGTTCATCATGGTCAAACAATAATGGTTTACTCTCAAATCTTAGCATTTGATTGTTTATCCGACCGACTTGGTTCAATAAGAACTTAGATCTCTGTGACCACAACCTTTGAGGCACATAAGCTATGAGCATTATGGCAGCCTCCAGAACGATTTCTGGTAGTGCGCAACTCAGCACATATAGCTAAGGTCCGTTAACCTTATTAAAGTTCTATTGTCCTCCCACTTAACTTTTGCGAAAAATTCCTTTTTCAAGAAACTTCACATTTCAAGCGACAAACCATTTTGTCCTCGGTGTTATGGAGGAATATACAATGGTTATTCGAAATAACCTACAAAGACATGCTCATCCGACTTTGGTTGTAAACATCTTACTTATGATTAGCATACCAAAATTTAAGAAATGGCAATTTGGGTTTTACCCGAAACCATAACTTCCATGGTGTCATTTCGGATCAAGATGGAGCTCTTTTCAGTGTAAAAGCGGTAGTCTCTAAAGCTTTAATCTTTTAAAACATAATGGCAGTTTTATAAATAACACCTTTGATCCAACCATGTTAAACAAGGTTTCATTACAAATCTTAAACACGCCATACTCCTATGGTGTTTCGGGAGATGTAAATCTAGGTGTTTTGCTAAACTTGCAACTCAAATAAATCCCTTTATGATAAAATCATAATTCATTTATTTTCTTGTTACACTTGTAACTCAAATAAATCCCTTATGATAAAATCATAAAACATTTATTTTCTTGTCACAATGATTTTCACTTCATCTTGAAAGTGTTTGAACGTTTTCAAATATTTCACACTTCTTTCTCATTAAGTGAACATTCACTCAAATTTCCGGAGAAAGCATATGAAGTTGAAATTCATCGCTTATGACTACACATAATGGACTACATACATCGATATGTATAAATTCCCATATTTTAGTCGATCGTTCTTCTTTGGCCTTTGAACGAAGTTTTAATTATCCCGAGGAAAGTCTCACAAGCGTCACTTGGTCAAATCAAAGACTCCAAAAATCCTTAAATATGAAGATTCTTCATGTTTTCTTTCCAATATAATTTAAACGGCAATGTCACTTCGTAAGTGATCTTTCAATCATTTGTCTTGCGACATTTTAGCATTAGGTTTTATGGATGTGATTTCTCCAACTAGATTTGTAAACCATCCATCTTATATGGAATACGGTAATTATTTGAACAACCTTTGTTCTCACAATAACTGTTTTAAATAACAATTATTAAAACAAATCTTGAAGTCAAGCTTTGATGTCAACAAGAAATACAAACAACGGTTTATTTGTTTTCGATGAACATCATCACATATTCTCTTGCTAGTTACTTAGGCTATTGTGGTTCATGAATTGCGTTGTTCCGTATGAAATTTCATACCAACCAATTCGGTATCCAATACCCAACAACCACATTGTTTAACAAGCAAAGAATACAACCATAACGTGTATATCATCCATATACCTAAATTGGATATTTCCAATCTTTTCTTTTCTGCCAAATATATTTTATAGATTCAGTTTCAGCATTTCCTTTTTCCTTTTAAAAAGATTTTATCAACATAAAAAGTGGCGCCATACACATGACACATAGTCCAAAGCGTGTATATTCAAATAATGGACTTGCACTTTGAAGTAGATCACCATCATCAAATGATCGGCATTCTTTCAAAATCCATTCTTTAGTAATCTTTTAGTGTAGTAAACACTTTACATACATCTTCTATTCATCCTTATCATGACGACATTCATGATCAAGCTACTGTAGCTTTTAAAGACGAATCATGAGTATAACATTACTTTCCAAAACCCTTTTGGATGATTAGGATGTCTAGCATCTCCAACCTTTGTAAATTCTCATCCAATATGAGAACAAACATTATACTCTATCATATTGCAACCAAAACATTGTTTCAGACATCGTTATATCTGTCACACATGATGGTTTCTGAAACAATTCTTTTAGCTCCTAGATAAACTTGATATTAAAACGATCAAGAATCATGGAGGCAAACATGATACTTAAGATACTAACACTGGAATTGTTACTCTCGATTTAATAGCAATTATTAAATTTCACGGAGTAAACAGAGTTTGCTGAAAGTTTGCAATAGGACTTTAAACTTTAGATTGACACTCAACATAATACGATACCAGTTCGTAAATTATATATCCAGAATTCTATAGTTCTATTATCTCAATTACAACTAAGCATAAGGTGGTGAACGAATGCCAATGACTACAAAAAATTATGCAAATTCACTTTGATTTAATTTATGATAAATTGAGTTCTACTAATCCAAATTAGAAATGAACTCCCACTCAAAAACGACATCCCTCGTGTCTTTTTGGTGATTACATGAACCAAATCCACTACACCAAGTCCGATCATCACGTGAGTCGGTGTAGCTTCAAAGGCGAGCATCCATATGGTCATCATATCAAAACATATGACTCATGCTTAACCTTTCGGTCCGTGTTCCGAGGCCATGTTTGTACATGCTAGGCTCGCCAAGTAAGAACCTTAATATTCGCGTGTGTAACTGTCTTACACCCGAGATATGCTCGTGGATTCAAGTACACCCGATCATCACGTGATGTCTTGAAGCGACGAAACATTGTCGGTGCATACTTAAGGAAGAACACATTCTTATCTTGATATCTAAATGAGGGATCATCTTATTATGCTAATAAAATTCCAAAAAGCAATATAAGATGCATTTAAACATCACATGCTTATAAGTGAAATGATATGGTTCCCGCATATGATCTCCATCATGTGCACCGTGGTATGATCTCTATCATACCTTTATGTGTAAGGCCAAGGTCTATGGAACTTACACGCTATGTGTGTTGTAAGAGTATCATCTCATACTTCTACTTACAACATCACCATATCATGACACTAGCCCAACAACAATCTAAACTAGACGCCTCTAATTTATCCATTGCAAGTTTTACGTGGCTTAGGGCTTTCGAAGATAGAACCGTTCTTACCTACGAACATGAACCACAACGAGGATAACCAAATTGTTGACAACTCGTTGCAAATTAGATATTGACTATAGTAGGAGAGACAGACACCCGCTAGCCACTTATGCAAAACTAGTTGCATGTCAAGCGTGGAACAGGTCTCATGTGCGAGGACATGTAAAGTTTGTCCGGGCCGCTTCATCCCACTATGCCACCAATATCCAAAGTACAACCAAGAAGCAATAAAATGATCATCATCGCCCACATACTCATATGTGTACTACCCGTGCAAAGCATCTACGCATAGATCCGGCTCTGATACCACTGTAGGGTTCGCAGCATAGAAAACAAAAAATTTCCTACGATGGGAACAACTATGTACCAAGATCTATCTACTATATACAAGCAACGGGTGGATATACATCCATAGAATATATACCCTCGAATACCGTATAGCGTTAACGAGGTTGTACTCGTGGATGATGTAGTCGAACGCTTGTCGATCTCAAGAACGTGATGAAGTCCATCTGGTCCAGCCAGTCCAGCACCATCACGTCCAGCACCGCAAAGCAGTGGTGCATCCGTGATCGCACACACGTCCGGGTACCCCGACAACCTCCGCGCCCTCGCTCCAGCGAAGCAGCGGAAGCAACAAATCCTTCCAGAAAAAGCCACCGGGAACATGTATCTCGCCGATCCGAGACCATGGGGAAATTCTAAAGGGGGGAGAGAGATCCTTCGCGAGGAGGTGTGCTTTGAGAGGAGGAGAGGGGGGCTTTTATAGGAGAGAGGTGGGGCACCCAAGGGGCATGGCGCCCAGCCATGGGGGCTGACCCCACCTCTTCCACATTCATGTGGGTGGAGCTCCAACTCAAAATGAAAAGCCTCCACTTCCATAAAAGAGCCTCCACTCAAAAATCCACTCACATGCATTAAATTTCCACCAAATTTAATGCAAGCTCTCATTTAAATAAAACTCTTTTATTTATTTATTCAGAATTTTGTTAATTACTTTAATTAACAAATATTCACATAAAACCCCTTGCTAGTATTCCATTTCACATGCAGAACCGGTTTCAGCAATTTCAACCGAAATAGTTTTGGTGTCTAGTGAAATAAATTCCTGCGCTTTCCTTTTTCTTTCTCTGGCATATTATTTGCTCCAAATGGTGTCGGTATCACTTAAGTGTGTCACCCTACGGTTCGCGAATAATGCAGACATGATCGAGACCTCTCTCCGATCAATAATCAACAGCGGGACCTGGAGATCCGCACTGACTCCCACATATCCAACGATGACTTCTGTGATCGTGTGAACCTTATACGCATGTAACTCAATCCATTTGTCTCGCGATATATTACATGTCCGAGATTCAATCATCGGTATATCCATACCTAGTTTGATCTCGTTACCGACATGTACTCTTTTCTCGTTCCCGTGATATAACATTCTAGTGATCAAATCACTTGCTTGCAAGCTAACTAATGTGATATCACCGAGAGGGCCCAGAGTATATCTATCCATCATCGGGATGGACAAATTCCACTCTTGATCCATGAGCCTCAACATAACACCTTCGTAGCACTAAACCCATCTTTATAGTCACCCAATTACGGTGTGACGTTTGATGTCATCGAGAAACTCTTCCGGTGTTAGTGATTGACATGATCTCATGGTCTAAGGATTAGGATCACTTCGTAAGTTGTTATAGCAATATAAACTCAATGACTTTGATCGTAATGCTATACTTCAGATGAATGTTCATCACATCATTACACTAATGTTGTGACCTCGTTATTAACAACATCCAATGCCTATGATCAGGAAACTTTGACCATCTTGTTAATCAACGAGCTAGTTTATAAGAGAGGCATAACTAAGAACTTCCTTTTTGTTTATTAAACACGCATGTATTAACGTTTCCATATTAATACAATTATAGCATGCAAAATAAACATTTATCATAAATAAGGAATACGATAATAACCACTTTATTATTGCCTCTCGGGCATATTCCCTTCACTTCTTTCCATGACTTCAAGCTTTATCAAATGGATGTGAAAAGTGCTTTTCTTAATGGTCCCTTGAAAGAGGTTGCATATGTATCTCAAACCCCGGGTTTCGAAAACACACGCTATCCCAACCATGTGTATATACTCCATAAGGCTCTCTACGGACTAAAGCAAGCTCCTCGTGCTTGGTATGAGCACCTTAGAGATTTTTTACTCATGGATGGGTTTAGCGTGGGTAAGGTCGATTCCACCCTTTTTACCAAACAGGTTAAAGGGGGTGGCTTATTTATTGTTCAAATTTATGTTGATGACATTATCTTTGGTGGAACTAATGAATCTCATAACAAAGCTTTTACCGAGTTGATGACTATGAAATTTAGGATGTCCATGATGGGGGAGTTGAAGTTCTTTCTAGGCTTCATCATAAAGCAACTTCCTCACGGCACTTTCATCTCTCAAGAGAAGTATATTAAGGACATGCTCAATAAGTTCGAGATGGCCAAGGCTAATCCCATGAAGACACCCATGCCACTAAATGGACAACTTGGCCTTGGAGTTGGTGAGAAGGACGTGGATCAAAAGGTATATCGTTCTATGATTGGTTCTTTGCTCTACCTTTGTGCTTCTAGGACGGATATCATGTTAAGTGTTGGAATGTGTGCTCGTTTTCAATCCGCTCCCAAGGAGTGCCACTTGATGGTGGTCAAACGGATTTTTAGGTACCTTTTTCTCACTCCTACTCTCGAGATTTGGTATCCAAAGGGGTCAACCTTTGAGCTTGTTGGCTATTCGGATGCCGATTGGGAAGGTGATAAGGTTGACCAGAAATCAACCTCCGGGGCTTGCCAATTCATTGGCCGGTCATTGGTAAGTTGGTTTTCCAAGAAACAAAACTCCACAACCCTATCCACCGCCGAAGCCGAATACATATGCGCGGCATCTTGTTGTGCTCAATTGTTATGGATGAGGCAAACCTTGAAAGACTATGGTGTGTTTCTTGGTACGGTGCCTCTTCTATGTGACAATGAAAGTGCAATAAAGATCACCAATAACCCCGTCCAACATTGCCACACCAAACATATTGACATTCGCCACCACTTCCTACGTAACCATGTCGCAAATGGTGATATCAATCTCAGTCATGTGGGTACGATGGTCCAATTGGCCGATATCTTCACGAAGCCTTTGGATGAAGCCCGGTTTTTCATGTTGAGGCGAGAACTCGGTATCCTAGATCCTCAAAACTTGGATTGATTTGCTTCTTGCACTATATTCTTGCTCTTAACGTGCTATGTAGCCTAGTTGTGCAGCACATGTAGGGATGGTCATCTCACCATATCTTGATTTGATGCTTACCTATGTGTGCAACATAAATTGATCTCATGTCATGATATGGTCCAAGCATCTATCTTTGAGGCGCCATGACATGTGTGCTTAAACATAGGGGGAGAAATCCTCCGCCAAATGGTTGGTTTTGTGTATTGGGTGCCTTGATGTTCAAAGCTAAATCCTATGTCCATGGTTGCTCTTCGTTTTTCTTCCTAACCTTGTTAATGGACAGTGCTTTATCTGGTTTTCATTGGGACCTTATGTATATGCTCATATGATTTCTCACATTTCATCATCTCCAGAAATTGTTCCTCATATGCTGTCTCTAGAAAATTTCCGGCAAAACTTCCGGTCTGCCACTTGGTGACAAAAAATTCCGGCAGCAGACCGAAAACCCTTACAGAATACAGTTTCGGTTTTATGCTGAAAATTTCGGTCACCACCGGAAATTTCGGTCACGGGGCCGGTTCGCCGATGCTCTCGCCGGAAATTCCGGCGTGGGCGCCAGTTCGACCGGACTTATTGCCAAAAAAATTCTGTAGAGGGTATTTATATCCCGCGGGTGGGGAAGTTCCTGAAGGGAATATGCCCGAGAGGCAATAATAAAGTGGTTATTATCGTATTCCTTGTTTATGATAAATGTTTATTTTACATGCTATAATTGTATTAATACGGAAACGTTAATACATGTGTGTTTAATAAACAAAAGGTAGTTCCTAGTTATGCCTCTCTTATAAACTAGCTCGTTGATTAACAAGATGATCATAGGTTTTCTGATCATGGACATTGGATGTTGTTAATAACGAGGTCACAGCATTAGTGTAATGATGTGATGAACATTCATCCGAAGTATAGCATTACGATCAAAGTCATTGAGTTTATATTGCTATAAAAACTTACGAAGTGATCCTAATCCTTAGACCATGAGATCATGTCAATCACTAACACCGGAAGAGTTTCTCGATGACATCAAACGTCACACCGTAACTGGGTGATTATAAAGATGGGTTCAGAACTACTAAAGTGTTATGTTGAGACCCATGGATCGAGAGTGGAATTTGTTCATCCCGATGACGGATAGATATGCTCTGGGCCCTCTCGGTGATATCACATTCATTAGCTTGCAAGCAAGTGATTTGATCACTAGAATGTTATATCACGGGAACGAGAAAAGAGTGCATGTCAGTAACGAGATCAAACTAGGTATGGAGATACCGATGATCGAATCTCGTACATGTAATATATCGTGAAACAAAGGGATTAAGATACTAACGTAAAAGGTTCACACGATCACAGAAGTCATCGTTGAATGTGTGGGAGTCAGTATGGATCTCCAGGTCTCGCTACTGATTATTGATCGGAGAAGGGTCTCGATCATGTCCGCATTATTCGCGAACCGTAGGGTGACACACTTAAGGGATACCGACACCATTCGGAGCAAATGATATGCCAGAGAAAGAAAAAAGGAAAGCGCAGGAATTTATTTCACTAGACACCGAAACTGTTTTGGTTGAAATTGCTGAAATTGGTTCTGCATGTGAAATGGAATACTAGCAAGGGGTTTTATGTGAATGTTTGTTAATTAAAGTAATTAACAAAATTCTGAATAAATAAATAAAAGAGTTTTATTTAAATGAGAGCTTGCATTAATTTTGGTGGAAAATTAATGCATGTGAGTGGAATTGTGAGTGGAGAGGTTTTTATGTGAGTGGAGCTTCCACCACATGAATGAGGGAGAGGTGGGGGCACCCTCCATGGCCGGCGGCCATGCCCCCTTGGGCTGCCCCCCTCCCCTATAAAAGGACCCCCTCCTCTCACTTGTCTCTCACACCTCCTCACGAAGGATCTCTCTCCCCCCCTTTAGAATTTCCCATGGTCTCGGATCAGCGAGATACATGTTCCCGGTGGCTTTTTTTGGAAGGATTTGTTGCTTCCGCTGCTTCGCTGGAGCGAGGGCGCGGAGGTTGTCGGGGTACCCGTACGTGTGTGCGATCACGGATGCACCACTGCTTTGAGGTGCTGGACTTGATCGTGCTGGACCGGCTGGACCAGATGGACTTCATCACGATCTTGAGATCGGCAAGTGTTCGTCTACATCATCCACGAGTACAACCTCTTTAACGCTATTCGGTCTTCGAGGGTATGTATTCTATGGATGTATATCCACCCGTTGCTTGTATCTAGTAGATAGATCTTGGTACTTAGTTGTTCCCATCGTTGGAAAATTTTTGTTTTCTATGCTGCGAACCCTACAGTGGTATCAGAGCCGGATCTATGCGTAGATACTTTGCACGGGTAGTACACATATGAGTATGTGGGCGATGATGATCATTTTATTGCTTCTTAGTTGTACTTTGGATATTGGTGGCATAGTGGGATGAAGCGGCCCGGACAAACTTTACATGTCCTCGCACATGAGACCTGTTCCACGCTTGACATGCAACTAGTTTTGCATAAGTGGCTAGCGGGTGTCTGTCTCTCCTACTATAGTCAATATCTTATTTGCAACGAGTTGTCAACAATTTGGTTATCCTCGTTGTGGTTATCTAAGCCACGTAAAACTTGCAATGGATAAATTAGAGGCGTCTAGTTTAGATTGTTGCTGGGCTAGTGTTATGATATGGTGATGTTGTAAGTAGAAGTATGAGATGATACTCTTACAACACACATGACGTGTAAGTTCCATAGACCTTGGCCTTACACATATAGGTATGATAGTGATCATACCACGGTGCACATCATAGAGATCATATGCGGGAACCATATCATTCCACTAATAAACATGTGATGTTTGATAGCATCTTATATTGCTTGTTTGGCGTTTTATTAGCATAATAAGATGATCCCTCATTTAGATATCAAGATAAAAATGTGTTCTTCCTTAAGTATGCACCGACAATGTTTTGTCGCTTCAAGGCATCATGTGATGATCGGGTGTACTTGAATCCACGAACATATCTCGGGTGTAAGACAGTTACACACGTGAATACTAAGGTTCTTACTTGGCGAGCCTAGCATGTACAGACATGGCCTCGGAACACGGACCGAAAGGTTAAGCATGAGTCATATAGTAGATATGATGCCCATTTGATGCTCGCCTTTGAAGCTACACCGACTCATGTGATGATCGGACTTGGTGTAGTGGATTTGGTTCATGTAATCACCAAAAAGACACGAGGGATGTCATTTTTGAGTGGGAGTTCATTTATAATTTGGATTAGTAGAACTCAATTTATCATAAATTAAATCAAAGTGAATTTGCATAATTTGTTGTAGTCATTGGCACTCGTTCACCACCTTATGCATAGTTGTAATTGAGATAATAGAACTATAGAATTCTGGATATATACTTTACGAACTGGTATCGTATTGTGTTGAGTGTCAATCTAAAGTTTAAAGTTCTATTGCAAACTTTCAGCAAAATTCTATTTACTCCGTGAAATTTAATAGTTGGTATTAAATCGAGAGTAACAATTCCAGTGTTAGTATCTTAAGTATCATGTTTGCCTCCATGATTCTTGATTTTTTTAATATCAAGTTTATCTAGGAGCTGAAAGAATTGTTTCAGAAACCATCATGTGTAGCAGATATAACGATATCTAAAACAATGTTTTGGTTGCAATATGATAGAGTATAATATATGTTCTCATATTGGATGAGAATTTACAAAGGTTGGAGATGCTAGACATCCTAATCATCCAAAAGGGTTTTGGAAAGTAATGTTATACTCACGATTCACCTTTATAAGCTACAGTAGCTTGATCATGAAAGTCGTCATGATAAGGATGAATAGAAGATGTATGTAAAGTGTTTACTATACTAAAAGATTACTAAAGATTGGATTTTGAAAGAATACCGATCATTTGATGATGGTGATCTACATCAAAGTGCAAGTCCAAAGGTATTATTATTTGAATATACACGCTTTGGCCTATGTGTCATGTATATGGCGCCACTTTTGATGTTGATAGATTATTTTAAAAGGAAAAGGAAATGCTGAAAGAGAATCTATAAAATATATTTGGCAGAAAAGAAAAGATTGGAAATATCCAATTTAGGTATATGGATGATATACATGTTATGGTTGTATTCTTTGCTTGTTAAACAATGTGGTTCTTGGGTATTGGATACCGAATTGGTTGGTATGAAATTTCATACGGAACGACGCAATTCATGAACCACAATGGCCTAAGTAACTAGCAAGAGAATATGTGATGATGTTCATCGAAAACAAACAAACCGTTGTTTGTATTTCTCGTTGACATCAAAGCTTGACTTCAAGATTTGTTTTAATAATTGTTATTTGAATCAGGTATTATGAGAACAAAGGTTGTTCAAATAATTACCGTATTCCATATAAGATGGATGATTTACAAATCTAGTTGGAGAAATCACATCCATAAAAGCTAATGCTAAAATGTCGCAAGACAAATGATTGAAAGATCACTTACGAAGTGACATCGCTGTTTAAATTATATTGGAAATAAAACATGAAGAAACTCCATTTTCAGGAATTTTTGGAGTCTTTGATTTGATCAAGTGACGCTTGTGAGACTTTCCTCGGGATAATTAAAACTTCGTTCAAAGGCCAAAGAAGAACGGACGACTAAAATATTGGAATTTATACATATCGATGTATGTAGTCCATTATGTGTAGTCGTAAGCGATGGGTTTCAACTTCATATACTTTCTCCGGAAATTTGAGTGAATATTCACTTAATGAGAAAGAAGTGTGAAATATTTGAAAATGTTCAAAGACTTTCAAGATGAAGTGAAAATCATTGTAACAAGAAAATAAATGGTTTATGATTTTATCATAAGGGATTTATTTGAGTTACAAGTGTAACAAGAAAGTAAATGAATTATGATTTTATCATAAAGGGATTTATTTGAGTTGCAAGTTTAGCAAAACACCTAGATTTACATCTCCCGAAACACCATAGGAGTATGGAGTGTTTGAGATTTGTAATGAAACCTTATTTGACATGGTTGGATCAAAGGTGTTATTTATAAAACTGCCATTATGTTTTAAAAGATTAAAGCTTTAGAGACTTCCGCTTTTACACTGAAAAGAGCTCCATCTTGATCCGTCGAAATGACATCATGGAAGTTATGGTTTGGGGTAAAACCCAAGTTGTCATTTCTTAAATTTTGGTATGCTAAACATAAGTAAGATGTTTACAACCAAAGTCGGATGAGCATGTCTTTGTAGGTTATTTCGAATAACAATTGGTTATTCCTCCATAACACCGAGGACAAAAGGGTTTGTCGCTTGAAATGTGAAGTTTCTTGAAGAAGGAATTTTTCATAAAAGTTAAGTGGGAGGACAATAGAACTTTGATAAGGTTAACGAACCTTAGCTATATGTGCTGAGTTGCGCAGCGCCGGAAATTGTTCCGAAGGCTACCATAATGCTCATAGCTTATGTGCCTCAAAGGTTGTGGGCACGGAGATCTAAGTTCCTATTGAACCAAGTAGGTCGGTTAAACACTCAAATGCTAAGATTTGAGAGTAAATCATTATTGTTTGACAATGATGAACCGAATACATGCAAAGAAGCGATGATGGGCCCTGACTCTGTCAAATGGCTTGAAGCCATAAAATCAGTGATAGTTCCATACACGAGAAATCAAGTTTTGAACTTGGAAGACCCTCCGAAAAGGTGTAAAAACCTATTGGTCGTATTTGGATCTATAAAGAAACAGACATGGATGTTTCAAATCTATGAAATAGTCGACATATCGGTAAAGTATTTTACGACAATGTTCAAGGAGTTGACTATGACAAGATTTGATCTTTCATAGCGATATTTAGTCTGGACGGATTAAAGTAGCAACCACTACATATAATTTGGTATATGGTAGATGAATAAACAAAACAAAGTTCTTTTAATAGAATGGTTACCTAGGACGTGTACATGACACGATCCAAAGGGTTTTGTTAATTCAAAGGATGCTATAAAAGGGCATGCAAACTTCAATGGTTGAAGTAAGCATCGCGGAGTTGGAATCTTCACCATGATGAAAAATGAGTTTTTCATCAGGAGACGATGAAGATGCTTGCATTTGCAAGAAATTAAGTGGGAGCGCTAAGACATATTTCTAATACATTATGTGGAGGACATCTTGTTGATTAGAAATGATGTATATTTTATTGACAAAGGTTAAGAATTTCATTTTGATGAAATACTTAGGCAAAACCCGAATATTTAGCATGAATGTCTATAGTGGATAGACTGTGACGCTAATATGGTTGTGCCAAACATACATATATGAGATATTGAAGGAGTTCAATATAGAAACAACAAGAAACGGTTCTTGTCGCATGGAAAAGAATTGAATCAAGATTCAAGTGTATCGACACTTGATAAGTGAAACAAGATTCAAGTGCTTTGACACTTGATGAGTGAAATCACGAGAATGTTTTGATCAATCATACCATGATATGTACACATCCAGATATGTCCTATGCTCTAAGTGTTATGAGCATATACCAGAATGAATCATAAAATGATCATTGGACGATAGTGAGGATATTCTTATGATCTTTTTGAAAGAACTAAGAATATATTTGTGTAGAGGTGACAAACAATTACAAATAATTCATTGTAAAGAGTTACATTGATACTAGTTTTGTCACAAGATACAAATTAAGTTTATCTCAATTTAAACTATGGGTGGCACAATGTAATTGAAAGGAGATTCCATGATGGATTTGGAAGAGTTCCAAAGTTAAGACATTGTGACGAATACTACAACAAAAGGCTAAGTATATGACTGCTATAGTAGCAGCAAAGGAGGGAATTTGTGTCAAGTAGTTTGTTATCAAACTAAGGTGTGGTTCGCAACGGGCTAACACTAAATATATATTGTGTGACAATAGTATCAACGTGTTTTAACCCCAAGGAACTAAAGGTCTCACCAAAAGACCAAATTTATACAATGCCATCTCATTGGAGAATGAGTGATGCGTGAAGACGCAAAGACATGCAAATACACACGGACCTGAAAGTGTCAGATCCGTAGATTATGTTAACCACTTGCAATTGCGTATATGGAACACCAGAAAGCCATAGGTGTTCAATACGCAAAGTTTTCAAACTAGATTATTGTCTCTAGTGCAAGTGGGAGACTGAAGGGAATATGCCCGAAAGGCAATAATAAAGTGGTTATTATCGTATTCCTTGTTTATGATAAATGTTTATTTTACATGCTATAATTGTATTAATACGGAAACGTTAATACATGTGTGTTTAATAAACAAAAGGTAGTTCCTAGTTATGCCTCTCTTATAAACTAGCTCGTTGATTAACAAGATGATCATAGGTTTCCTGATCATGGACATTGGATGTTGTTAATAACGAGGTCACAACATTAGTGTAATGATGTGATGAACATTCATCCTAAGTATAGCATTACGATCAAAGTCATTGAGTTTATATTGCTATAAAAACTTACGAAGTGATCCTAATCCTTAGACCATGAGATCATGTCAATCACTAACACCGGAAGAGTTTCTCGATGACATCAAACGTCACACCGTAACTGGGTGATTATAAAGATGGCTTCAGAACTACTAAAGTGTTATGTTGAGACCCATGGATCGAGAGTGGAATTTGTTCATCCCGATGATGGATAGATATGCTCTGGGCCCTCTCGGTGATATCACATTGATTAGCTTGCAAGCAAGTGATTTGATCACTAGAATGTTATATCACGGGAACGAGAAAAGAGTGCATGTCAGTAACGAGATCAAACTAGGTATGGATATACCGATGATCGAATCTCGAACATGTAATATATCGTGAAACAAAGGGATTAAGATACTAACGTAAAAGGTTCACACGATCACAGAAGTCATCGTTGAATGTGTGGGAGTCGGTATGGATCTCCAGGTCCCGCTACTGATTATTGATCGGAGAAGGGTCTCGATCATGTCCGCATTATTCGCGAACCGTAGGGTGACACACTTAAGGGACACCGACACCATTCGGAGCAAATGATATGCCAGAGAAAGAAAAAGGAAAGCGCAGGAATTTATTTCACTAGACACCGAAACTGTTTCGGTTGAAATTGCTGAAATTGGTTCTGCATGTGAAATGGAATACTAGCAAGGGGTTTTATGTGAATGTTTGTTCATTAAAGTAATTAACAAAATTCTGAATAAATAAATAAAAGAGTTTTATTTAAATGAGAGCTTGCATTAATTTTGGTGGAAAATTAATGCATGTGAGTGGAATTGTGAGTGGAGAGGTTTTTATGTGAGTGGAGCTTCCACCACATGAATGAGGGAGAGGTGGGGGCACCCTCCAGGCCGGCGGCCATGCCCCCTTGGGCCACCCCCCTCCCCATTAAAAGGACCCCCTCCTCTCACTTGTCTCTCACACCTCCTCGCGAAGGATCTCTCTCCCCCCTTTAGAATTTCCCATGGTCTCGGATCAGCGAGATACATGTTCCCAGTGGCTTTTTCTGGAAGTATTTGTTGCTTCCGCTGCTTCGCTGGAGCGAGGGCGCGGAGGTTGTCAGGGTACCCGTACGTGTGTGCGATCACGGATGCACCACTGCTTTGAGGTGCTGGACTTGATCGTGCTGGACCGGCTGGACCAGATGGACTTCATCACGATCTTGAGATCGGCAAGTGTTCGTCTACATCATCCACGAGTACAACCTCGTTAACGCTATTCGGTCTTCGAGGGTATGTATTCTATGGATGTATATCCACCCGTTGCTTGTATCTAGTAGATAGATCTTGGTACTTAGTTGTTCCAATCGTAGGATTTTTTTTGTTTTCTATGCTGCGAACCCTACAGTTCCACCTTCTTCCTTCCTTCTTTCCCACGCCATCCCCTCCTCCATGGCTATCGCCCCAAGCTTCCCCACCCCCATAGGCCCTTCCCTCCACCCAAATCCCTCCCCACTACACCAAGTTGTAGATCGTGCCTCTACAAGTCTTCTCACTGAAGGTTTTGCTCTCTCCTTGCCCGCATTGGGAGATCGGGGAGTGCTCTCCCTCCTTCTCGTGTGGTGCTTTCTTCTTGCCCATCTTTGGCAAGGGGGGAATGGCTTCTTCTTTGGCATCCGAGGGTATTTTGCTCTTTTCTCTCCTCTTTACCTTTCTTGTTGGTGGTGAAACCCTAGCTTTCATGGTCACACTTGTGCTCCCTTAGTTCTCTCTACCCCCTAGTAGAGTAACTAGGCTAGTACCACCCTAGCTTCACCCCTGTTCTCCCACATGTTGTTTTTTGCGCAAGATCTAAGTCATGGATAGTACCACAATCGATTTCCCTGACTTTTCGGTCCCAGGCCCGGTCGAGCCGATACCGCCGCCGGAATTTCCGGTCACCGTTCCGGTCGACCGAAATGCTCGCCGAAAATTCTGGTCGAGCTTCTGGTTCGCCGGAACCGTCGCCGATCATTCCGGCGATAGGTTCGGTTCCGCCAGACCTGGAGCTGAAATTGTTCTTTTGCTTGCTTGTCTGTCCATGCGCTTGTCCAACTTTCATTCTGTGTTATTGTGAGCTCTTTTATGGCATATACACTCATTTGCTTTCTTTGCCTTGCGTTCTTGTGTGCTTCTTGTGCAGCGTCTGACCACAACGATTTTGAGGCCGACACCGGCAAAAAGAGAAAGCTTACCATTCAGCGGCCTCCTCCTCCTGCTTCTCGCCTCACTCAGCGTCAACAAGCAGCTGCTATCACAGGGGGTTCTGGTTCTGCAAGTGGACAGAAGAAGAAAGCATCTGCTGGAAGATCCGCTCCCAAGGGAAAGTCTAGTCTTGGCTCTACTGAAGAAGAAGTTCCTCCCAACTACAATACTGCTTCGGATATCTTTGTGAATCAGTGGCGGGACTTGATGTAACTACCTCGGTGAATTACGCTCCTAGTTACAAGCCTGGATGAGCGGAAATGGTTAAAATAGTACGGTGGGGCCCAAATGCCACTCACAGGTAGACCTTTCGGCCGTCCTAACCATTTCCAAACATCGGGACAAGAACGGGCGACGTAATCGGCAGGCGAAGGGATCAACTACATACACAAATGAGTATGTATGCAAGCCACCATACAACAGTCCTCAGAGCCATTCCATCTAAAAGAAATAGAAATATTGCAACGCCATACGGCAAGATCCAAATATCCTAGATAGATACAATAGTTAGGATATCTCCTCATACATCAAACATCAGAGTATCAGGCGGAAGCGGAAAACAAGATCCGAGTACGGATAAGAAGCAAATTGGCATAAGATGCCCCATAAATAAACACATCCCGCCCACAGATCTCACGGATCCCCGTTCCCGGAATCTCTACACCGAATGATCGTTGCCCACATCGTCCGTCTCCTTCACCCAGTATCCGTCTTGCGAGTTTACCTGTTCATCTGAATCAAACAATTTATCGTGTGAGACCCTAGGGGTACTCAGCAAGTCTTTATGCCTCTAAAGGGGACACAACCTGGGGTGACGCAATTGCAGCAAAAGATAATACCTAACAATTCTATAGATAATCGCTAACCATCCGCCTAACCAGAGATAGACGGATGTCCGTGAATTAATAACAACAGATATAACGGTAATATTAACAGATCCATCCTCCTCCTCGCTTACCGACGAGGAAGCGGACGAACAACCCCCCCCCATCCGTTGGCAGTTTTATTATCCATTCCATGAGTGTTGCACTATTTACTAGTCAGGTACTTAGTCAAGTTAAAGCGGTACTTTAGTTATACTTGTCTATGATCAAGAAACTGTGCTCCAAGTCGTCCATAACCGCGGACACGGCTTTCAGAAAGTTTTACCCTGCAGGGGTGCACAAATAGCAACACACACTCGATCAACCTCGGAAAAACCAAATCAAAACCCAACGAGGCAGTCACGACAAAGCGATCACAGGATTCAGAAATATTTCAGGGGGCCACCCCATTAAGCTACCCGCGACGAAGTTGGCCGACTCCGAGACGGACTCAAGGTTTGTGTGGACGGCTGTAAACGACTGGGAACCCGAAAGTGTGACTGGGCTTGTCGATACAGCGAAAACGTGTCACGGACCTAAACAGTACAGGTGCTCCACGCACAATCTTAAATAAAGCAGTAAAGCATGGCATAAGTACAGGATAGTAATAAAGCCCCAAACTAATTGTGGCCCCAAGAAATAAGAATGAATCAAGCTCTGGCTCAGGGGGGTTCATAAGCCTCCCGGATGTGGATAGTGCGAATATTCAAGGAACAGGAATCAAGTACTCGGGGTCCTACGGGACACAAGTGAGCATGAAAAACCAAATAGCAGATATGGCTCACCGATGCCACTTTCATTAGTTATCCCATTACTACTCAGGTTAAGTTGTTTAGGTACCTCGTTATCCATCAGACACTCACATACCCTACACATGCTGTTCTACGACCCGCATGGCTCAAACAACTCCTGTAGTAATGGCTCATGGGATGGAGGAACAAGCTTCGGTGGGGTTTAAATGTAAAGGCTATGCAGTACTTGGGATTCAATTTAATGCAATCGCGATTCAATGATGCAAGAATAAGACATAGGCAATAGGTAATATATGAATGCAAGAATGTGGTAGTGCTTGCCTGGCAGCTCAGTTGAAGCGAGAGAAGGATCTGGGTAGTGCTCCTGGGTTTCTTGATATATCCCCTGCTCAGCGTCTATTCGAAGAAGAACCAAACAAACAAGGGCCAACATAAATAAAGTGCACAATCATATGAATAAAATGCGACAAGCAAACAATCATGCCATGATGAATGATGCACAATTTGCATGGCAATAAGTAGCATGGCATGGGTGAGGTGTGGAATACAAGAATAAAACATTTTATTGAGTTTTAGTCACCTTTTATACTCAAATAAGTTGCTGTATACTTTATATTTATATGATGCATGCTGCAATTCAGATCATGGAATGCATAAACAGAAAGGTCTCGTCGAGCTGATCGATTTAGACATATTATTTGTCAAATTTGGAGTTATAAAACAAAAGTTATTAATTAATTAAGGAAAAGGGCATTTTATTTGTAATTTTAATCAACTTGAAATTTAAAGTGTTCAAAATATATTTTGGAGGGCATATATGAATTCCTCAAATTTTTCTGATTTCAAAACATATATTACATGTTTAATTTGGAGTTGTATTTTAAAAGATATATTATCACAGATTTAAATTTGAATTTAAAACAAAATTTGAAAAGTTTGAATTAAAACAGAAAACAGAATTTCCTTTTCTCACTCACTCAGATCTAGCCACAGACAGTGACAAGTGGGCCAACTGCTGACTGGGCGACACAGTGGCAGAACAGGTTTTTCTCACCACGTCGTTTCCTAGTCCCAGAGGGTGACAGATGGGCCCGGGCTGACCTGGCGAGAAACGACACAGAGATACATCTCTCACCGCGAGCTGAGCTAGCACATGCGACTGACAGGTGGGGCCGGCAGGGTGTAAGGGTCCACGGCGCGCGCGGCCAGCTGGGACGCGACACGTGGTGGATCCGGAGGAGTGCGGGTTGAGTCGGTGAAACTTGGGGGGCTGTTCTGCTAAACGGACAGAGAGGCTGACGGTGGGGCTCAGTGTACCACGGGTTTAGCCGAAAAGATGCAGGGGGTTAAGTGCAAAAAGGGGCGCCCGTACTGTTCCTCTTCTTTCTCTGAACCGCGGACAGGTTCGTGCGCGACAGGCGCAGGGCGCGGCGCGGGGATTTGATCCGCGGACCTGTGGCTTGCGCTCGGCGGCGGTAGCCACTGTGGTAGGCTGGGGTTGGTGGCAGGAGGGAGAGCGGGGCATAGCTAAGGTGTGATGCGGCACGGAGACGAGCCGAAGCCGATGCCGCCGACGCACAGAGCGTGTTCGACACGACGACCGGCGAGACCAGGGGGTGTTAGCGGGGAAGGGGATGTCAGGGAGGTGGATCATCTCACCGCGGTTTGGTTGGTGATGTTGGATCGGGCAGAGGAGTGGCCGATCGACGACGAGGCTAGCGGTCCGGCGATCTAGGGTTTCGGCGAGCGGTGATGGTCCTGGTGGCTCTGGTCCTCCTCCTCCTCGCTGGTACGTACAGGACAAAGCAGGGAAGGGTCCTCGGTCTTCCTCGACACCCTGAACACCTCGCCACCGGCTGCAAGAGGGGGGGATCGGTGGAGACCGACGGATCGCCGGCGATGGGGTAGATGGAGGCGGTGGAGAAGAGAGGTGAGAGGGCAAGGCCCTGGGGCGGATCTGGGAGGGCAGAGGAGCCGTGAGGTGGTGGTAGATAGCAGAGGGAGAGGGGAGGGTGCCGTGGGGGAAAGGTGGGGATAAAGGTGGCTTCGGCCACCTTTTTCCTTCTCCTCCTCACGTGCTCGAGCTGGAGCTCGTCTAGGGCAGGTAGGGCAGCTGGCAGGTGGGCCAGGGGAGGCAAGGCAGGCAGGCGCGGGCTGGTGGGGTCGCACGGCAGAGGGAGAGAGCTAGAGAGAGTGGGTCGGTATGGGGCTAGGGTTGGATAGGGGGAGGCTCGGATTAGGGTTTTGGGGTGGGTGGTAGCTAGGTGGGGCCAGGGTGGCCAGGTGGGGCCAGCAAGGTGAGGCTCGGCATGATGAGACTAAGGGGGAGGGTTAGGGTTTTGGTTTGGAGAAAAAGGAGTTAGAGAGAGATATTAGGGTTAGATGGAAAAGAGAGAGGGGGTTTAGGGTTTGGTTTAGGGTTGGGGGTAGATCATGGTGGTAGGGTTTAGAGTTAGAAGAAGAGAGAGGGGAAAAATCCACTTGTTAGCATGGAGATGCCCATGTGATTTAAATCCACACAAAAATGAAATAACCTCAAACAAACTCACATGAATGGGTAAGGGAGGAGGGGATGGTGATGTTGCATGGGGCATGCATGAATGTGAAAGGCCACTTCTATTAGTTGTAAAACAACAACTATAGTACATATGGGAACTTATTACATGCATGCACATCACTATTTGATAAATCCCAACCCACTAGATACAAGCTTGATGAATATATGGGAATGGTAGAATCAAGCATAGTTGAATATATAGGCCATGCTAGTGTGTATATTCCACTAATAGATTATTTGGCCACAATTATATTTAAACAAGCTCAATTAGCCAAAACAACCATATGGAAGGTAAAAGGAAGATTCTACTCACATGACATTCAAAGATGGCCATGAGGCTCCACATAATTAATGTTGTGAAAACAACATACATCCTATATGGAACATGTAGACATAGAATGGATCCACACCAACACATATGAGCTAGATTTAAATAGCAAAAGAAAAGCAATGGCTCATATATGACTAGGGTGGTGGAATTTAGGTGAAGCCAAAGAAAGGTGGTGGAGTTGGAAGAGAAATGCCCCCAACTCAACTTGGGCATCAAGCATTTATCAAAAACCAAATACAATGTATCAAGAGGCAACTACAATTAATAATGCATATGAGATAAGAACCAAATGAAAAGGGTTTTATATGATGCTCAAATGCAAGGTGGCATGATGACATGAGCATGATATAATTATGATGCAACAATTATATATAGGAAGTAGCATATATATAGACTAGGCTAGTAGCATTGCAATTGTTAGACAATTGGGATGCTACAACTCTCCCCCACTAAACAAGAATCTCGCCCCGAGATTCTACGAAGAAGAAGAAGACTCAAAGAGGGTAGGATACTTGGCACGGAGCTCATCTTCACGTTCCCAAGTGGCTTCATCAACAGAATGGTGCGACCACTACACCTTGCAAAACTTGCTGGACTTGTTGCGAGTCTTGCGTTTTGCTTGAGAAACAACGGTTAGCAAAGTTGAAGGATTGTCGTGAGACAAGAAGGATAGGATGGACATAGCTCCGGTTTTTCGAGAAACAAGATAAAAGACTAGAACCGCTTGTGAAAGAAAAAGACAAGATGATGTCTCGTGAATAAAGAAAGACACACCGTTAAGATTAAAGATTTACCGATACTAGAGAGGATGAATCTTTATCTCGCCGGAAGGAAAAGAGTTAGATTGGAGAGGTTTTGAACCACTATGACAATAGCATCGTATCTTCTCTCGGATTTGAGAAATGAAGTTCGGAAACAATATTGCCTTCAAACAATAGAGTCCCTTGATATCAACAGAAAGATTTAGTTAGACATCGTCGGATTAGATTCTTGTTGCGCCGGTAAGAACCAAAGGATCACGCAATTGAGGTGCGCGGATATAACTTCTAGAGACGGATGTGAAGCCAGATCATAGTGGAATCCCGAGAAGCAAAGAATATGGAGGATCTGGAGTTTATTGTAGATATACTTATTGCTTTCTTTAGCCTTGAGGCTAACGCAATAGATTTGCGACTGATGGCATCAACCATAATTGGCTTTACCACAGAAAAGAATTGATGAAACAAAGAGAGAGATAGTTTCCTTTCATCTTGTTTGGGGATGTTGAGCATCGGTAGAAAGACGAGGACCGAAAGGAGTTTGCGTTTGTTTCCACCAGATAATTGAAGATTTTGCTCCATCTAGAATAGACAGACCACCAACAAGAGATTATTGATTACTTTCTTCGAGAGAGCACTCCGGAAAAACAAGGACGGAAGTAAAAGTATCAAGGGATAAAGGCCACTTCTAACTTCCGTGGAATGAGTGAAATCACATTAATTCACCAATTCAATGTACAAGAGCGAATGATAAGAGTAGTGGTATGGTAGCTACTCCATCCCGCACTCAAAGCATTACTCCACACATGAATAAGAAAACCATGCAACCCAACTACCGAAACAGACTGAAGGTATTGACAAAAACTCATGGGACTATGCTAGAAAACAAGGATAGATGCAAACGATTTGCCGGGTTCACAGATAGATAATGATGATGTTGTCGTCATGTCGGAAATACCAAGCCCCTGGAAAGATATGAAGGAAGATTACGGAGACAACTGCAAGATTCCACCGACAAAGAAAAAAGATAGCACCACTTGAACATAAGGATTACAAAAGATCTGAAAAATCTTCATGGCTTCCGGTGGATTGAGCATAGATGATAGAACGAGAGGGTTTCAAAAGATCACTTGACGAGACTGAGGTGAAAGAACTCCATGTTCTTCTTTAAATGATTAAGAGAGATTTAGCAGTTTTGAGGAAATCTACGGCGGAACGACGATGATAACTCGCCAACAAGGAAAACTCCGGTTTTGATTGAAGATGGAAGATGGAATTAACAATGAACTTGCTGATTCCAGAATTGAAGCGATCTATTTAGCAGAAGGACGTGGCCGAGATAGGTGACTTCAAAAAGTCAGAATTCTCACTTTGAGACTTTGCACACAGGCAGTGCTCACGAAGCTTGAGAGAAAGAGACACAGATGATCTTCCATGTCCTTCCATTGATATCGAATAGGCAAGCATATTATCAACATATACCACCATGGATTAACAGGATATTCCCAGAATATCAAGTTCAAGAGGCGGGAGAAACGAACAAATGCTCGAAACACTTTCTGAGCTCAACGCTCTTTGAAAGATCAACGTTACGAGTAAGGATTCCTGTTGAAGAAGATGCGCTGGCAGAATAGGTTATCTGGTCCTTCGGAAGAGAACAGGAAATGCCACCTGGTTCACATTGTCGATCGGATCACCGGTTACAAAGATAAAGAGATCTTGGACAAGAACCGATGATAGCTCATACCTTAAGCAAAGCTATCAGAGACGAAAATATGCAATTCCCTCGTCTCAAAGAGAATTTTGCAGATATGGAGTTCAAAAAGATGTGCAGCATGATGGACAGATGATAGACCGCCGTAGTGCTTTGGGAAACTCCGGATTGCCAAAGATGCTTGAATATGCATAGATATGATCACGGTGTACTCAAAATCACAGGAGATAACCGTCACCATTTGGAGGATAGTGGTGATTGCATTTTCCATATTCCACTCATGATAAGTGTCATATAGCTATGCCGAGAACCAAATTACAATCACCAGCATCGGATCGACACATGTTATGTATTTAGCCCAAGAGAATTGGAGATGAAATGAAACTCTAGGATTAAGCGCCGGTGACAAAAGAATGAGTTAGCATGGACATGCTGATAAAAGGGAGATAGATAATGTTTCACACACGACTGAAAAGGAGTGTGGAAGCATAGATGTATCAAAGAATTTTTTTCCGCATTTTTGGCATTAAAATACCAATAGATGCGCAAAATCACTTATCAGGTAGAGATTAGCAACTGATGCTTGCACAGAATGTGGAGTTGCTAGAAGGAAGGACACCCTTAAGAAGATGGCACCGGTTAACAAGGAGTCAGATAGATCACGCCGGTTTTCAAAAGCCTGTCAGTATGGAATGTACCAACAGTTGATAACCAAAGGCAGATTGTGATAACAAATTGGATGCAACAGATAGACAAGGAATTACACACACACACACTCACACTTTCTATGGTACTACGGAAACCCAGAACACGTGAATCCTAGTTTGAATTTTAAGAAGAGGATTGAAAACGTTACACTTCCTTACCAGAAAAGGGTGGGTGGGTGGGTAAGAAGAAAAGTGGAAGCAGTCCTACTCTCACGTTTTGTTTTATTTTTCCCTAGTATACATAGCTACCAAAAATATTTGCTAGACTGACAACGACCATTTTGGCTGAGACCCTGAAGGGCGGGATGGCTCTGATACCAATTGTAACTACCTCGGTGAATTACGCTCCTAGTTACAAGCCTGGATGAGCGGAAATGGTTAAAATAGTACGATGGGGCCCAAATGCCACTCACAGGTAGACCTTTCGGCCGTCCTAACCATTTCCAAACATCGGGACAAGAACGGGCGGCGTAATCGGCAGGCGAAGGGATCAACTACATACACAAATGAGTATGTATGCAAGCCACCATACAACAGTCCTCAGAGCCATTCCATCTAAAAGAAATAGAAATATTGCAACGCCATACGGCAAGATCCAAATATCCTAGATAGATACAATAGTTAGGATATCTCCTCATACATCAAACATCAGAGTATCAGGCGGAAGCGGAAAACAAGATCCGAGTACGGATAAGAAGCAAATTGGCATAAGATGCCCCATAAATAAACACATCCCGCCCACAGATCTCACGGATCCCCGTTCCCGGAATCTCTACACCGAATGATCGTTGCCCACATCGTCCGTCTCCTTCACCCAGTATCCGTCTTGCGAGTTTACCTGTTCATCTGAATCAAACAATTTATCGTGTGAGACCCTAGGGGTACTCAGCAAGTCTTTATGCCTCTAAAGGGGACACAACCTGGGGTGACGCAATTGCAGCAAAAGATAATACCTAACAATTCTATAGATAATCGCTAACCATCCGCCTAACCAGAGATAGACGGATGTCCGTGAATTAATAACAACAGATATAACGGTAATATTAACAGATCCATCCTCCTCCTCGCTTACCGACGAGGAAGCGGACGAACAACCCCCCCATCCGTTGGCAGTTTTATTATCCATTCCATGAGTGTTGCACTATTTACTAGTCAGGTACTTAGTCAAGTTAAAGCGGTACTTTAGTTATACTTGTCTATAATCAAGAAACTGTGCTCCAAGTCGTCCATAACCGCGGACACGGCTTTCAGAAAGTTTTACCCTGCAGGGGTGCACAAATAGCAACACACACTCGATCAACCTCGGAAAAACCAAATCAAAACCCAACGAGGCAGTCACGACAAAGCGATCACAGGATTCAGAAATATTTCAGGGGGCCACCCCATTAAGCTACCCGCGACGAAGTTGGCCGACTCCGAGACGGACTCAAGGTTTGTGTGGACGGCTGTAAACGACTGCGAACCCGAAAGTGTGACTAGGCTTGTCGATACAGCGAAAACGTGTCACGGACCTAAACAGTACAGGTGCTCCACGCACAATCTTAAATAAAGCAGTAAAGCATGGCATAAGTACAGGATAGTAATAAAGCCCCAAACTAATTGTGGCCCCAAGAAATAAGGATGAATCAAGCTCTGGCTCAGGGGGGTTCATAAGCCTCCCGGATGTGGATAGCGCGAATATTCAAGGAACATGAATCAAGTACTCGGGGTCCTACGGGACACAAGTGAGCATGAAAAACCAAATAGCAGATATTGCTCACCGATGCCACTTTCATTAGTTATCCCATTACTACTCAGGTTAAGTTGTTTAGGTACCTCGTTATCCATCAGACACTCACATACCCTACACATGCTGTTCTACGACCCGCATGGCTCAAACAACTCCTGTAGTAATGGCTCATGGGATGGAGGAACAAGCTTCGGTGGGGTTTAAATGTAAAGGCTATGAAGTACTTGGGATTCAATTTAATGCAATCGCGATTCAATGATGCAAGAATAAGACAAAGGCAATAGGTAATATATGTATGCAAGCATGTGGTAGTGCTTGCCTGGCAGCTCAGTTGAAGCGAGAGAAGGATCTGGGTAGTGCTCCTGGGTTTCTTGATATATCCCCCGCTCAGCGTCTATTCGAAGAAGAACCAAACAAACAAGGGCCAATATAAATAAAGTGCACAATCATATGAATAAAATGCGACAAGCAAACAATCATGCCATGATGAATGATGCACAATTTGCATGGCAATAAGTAGCATGGCATGGGTGAGGTGTGGAATACAAGAATAAAACATTTTATTGAGTTTTAGTCACCTTTTATACTCAAATAAGTTGCTGTATACTTCATATTTATATGATGCATGCTGCAATTCAGATCATGGAATGCATAAACAGAAAGGTCTCGTCGAGCTGATCGATTTAGACATATTATTTGTCAAATTTGGAGTTATAAAACAAAAGTTATTAATTAATTAAGGAAAAGGGCATTTTATTTGTAATTTTAATCAACTTGAAATTTAAAGTGTTCAAAATATATTTTGGAGGGCATATATGAATTCCTCACATTTTTCTGATTTCAAAACATATATTACATGTTTAATTTGGAGTTGTATTATAAAAGATATATTAAAACAGATTTAAATTTGAATTTAAAACAAATTTTGAAAAGTTTGAATTAAAACAGAAAACATAATTTCCTTTTCTCACTCACTCAGATCTAGCCACAAACAGTGACAAGTGGGCCAACTGCTGACTGGGCGACACAGTGGCAGAACAGGTTTTTCTCACCACGTCGTTTCCTAGTCCCAGAGGGTGACAGATGGGCCCGGGCTGACCTGGCGAGAAACGACGCAGAGATACATCTCTCACCGCGAGCTGAGCTAGCACATGCGACTGACAGGTGGGGCCGGCAGGGTGTAAGGGTCTACGGCGCGCGCGGCCAGCTGGGACGCGACACGTGGTGGATCCGGAGGAGTGCGGGTTGAGTCGGTGAAACTTGGGGGGCTGTTCTGCTAAACGGACAGAGAGGCTGACGGTGGGGCTCAGTGTACCGCGGGTTTAGCCGAAAAGATGCAGGGGGTTAAGTGCAAAAAGGGGCGCCCGTACTGTTCCTCTTCTTTCTCTGAACCGCGGACAGGTTCGTGCGCGACAGGCGCAGGGCGCGACGCGGGGATTTGATCCGCGGACCTGTGGCTTGCGCTCGGCGGCGGTAGCCACTGTGGTAGGCTGGGGTTGGTGGCAGGAGGGAGAGCGGGGCATAGCTAAGGTGTGATGCGGCACGGAGACGAGCCGAAGCCGATGCCGCCGACGCACAGAGCGTGTTCGACACGACGACCGGCGAGACCAGGGGGTGTTAGCGGGGAAGGGGATGTCAGGGAGGTGGATCATCTCACCGCGGTTTGGTTGGTGATGTTGGATCGGGCAGAGGAGTGGCCGATCGACGACGAGGCTAGCGGTCCGGCGATCTAGGGTTTCGGCGAGCGGTGATGGTCCTGGTGGCTCTGGTCCTCCTCCTCCTCGCTGGTACGTACAGGACGAAGCATGGAAGGGTCCTCGGTCTTCCTCGACACCCTGAACACCTCGCCACCGGCTGCAAGAGGGGGGATCGGTGGAGACCGACGGATCGCCGGCGATGGGGTAGATGGAGGCGGTGGAGAAGAGAGGTGAGAGGGCAAGGCCCTGGGGCGGATCTGGGAGGGCAGAGGAGCCGTGAGGTGGTGGTAGATAGCAGAGGGAGAGGGGAGGGTGCCGTGGGGGAAAGGTGGGTATAAAGGTGGCTTCGACCACCTTTTTCCTTCTCCTCCTCACGTGCTCGAGCTGGAGCTCGTCTAGGGCAGGTAGGGCAGCTGGCAGGTGGGCCAGGGGAGGCAAGGCAGGCAGGCGCGGGCTGGTGGGGTCGCACGGCAGAGGGAGAGAGCTAGAGAGAGTGGGTCGGTATGGGGATAGGGTTGGATAGGGGGAGGCTCGGGTTAGGGTTTTGGGTGGGTGGTAGCTAGGTGGGGCCAGGGTGGCCAGGTGGGGCTAGCAAGGTGAGGCTCGGCATGATGAGACTAAGGGGGAGGGTTAGGGTTTTGGTTTGGAGAAAAAGGAGTTAGAGAGAGATATTAGGGTTAGATGGAAAAGAGAGAGGGGGTTTAGGGTTTGGTTTAGGGTTGGGGGTAGATCATGGTGGTAGGGTTTAGAGTTAGAAGAAGAGAGAGGGGAAAAATCCACTTGTTAGCATGGAGATGCCCATGTGATTTAAATCCACACAAAAATGAAATAACCTCAAACAAACTCACATGAATGGGTAAGGGAGGAGGGGATGGTGATGTTGCATGGGGCATGCATGAATGTGAAAGGCCACTTCTATTAGTTGTAAAACAACAACTATAGTACATATGGGAACTTATTACATGCATGCACATCACTATTTGATAAATCCCAACCCACTAGATACAAGCTTGATGAATATATGGGAATGGTAGAATCAAGCATAGTTGAATATATAGGCCATGCTAGTGTGTATATTCCACTAATAGATTATTTGGCCACAATTATATTTAAACAAGCTCAATTAGCCAAAACAACCATATGGAAGGTAAAAGGAAGATTCTACTCACATGACATTCAAAGATGGCCATGAGGCTCCACATAATTAATGTTGTGAAAACAACATACATCCTATATGGAACATGTAGACATAGAATGGATCCACACCAACACATATGAGCTAGATTTAAATAGCAAAAGAAAAGCAATGGCTCATATATGACTAGGGTGGTGGAATTTAGGTGAAGCCAAAGAAAGGTGGTGGAGTTGGAAGAGAAATGCCCCCAACTCAACTTGGGCATCAAGCATTTATCAAAAACCAAATACAATGTATCAAGAGGCAACTACAATTAATAATGCATATGAGATAAGAACCAAATGAAAAGGGTTTTATATGATGCTCAAATGCAAGGTGGCATGATGACATGAGCATGATATAATTATGATGCAACAATTATATATAGGAAGTAGCATATATATAGACTAGGCTAGTAGCATTGCAATTGTTAGACAATTGGGATGCTACAACTCTCCCCCACTAAACAAGAATCTCGCCCCGAGATTCTACGAAGAAGAAGAAGACTCAAAGAGGGTAGGATACTTGGCACGGAGCTCATCTTCACGTTCCCAAGTGGCTTCATCAACAGAATGGTGCGACCACTACACCTTGCAAAACTTGCTGGACTTGTTGCGAGTCTTGCGTTTTGCTTGAGAAACAACGGTTAGCAAAGTTGAAGGATTGTCGTGAGACAAGAAGGATAGGATGGACATAGCTCCGGTTTTTCGAGAAACAAGATAAAAGACTAGAACCGCTTGTGAAAGAAAAAGACAAGATGATGTCTCGTGAATAAAGAAAGACACACCGTTAAGATTAAAGATTTACCGATACTAGAGAGGATGAATCTTTATCTCGCCGGAAGGAAAAGAGTTAGATTGGAGAGGTTTTGAACCACTATGACAATAGCATCGTATCTTCTCTCGGATTTGAGAAATGAAGTTCGGAAACAATATTGCCTTCAAACAATAGAGTCCCTTGATATCAACAGAAAGATTTAGTTAGACATCGTCGGATTAGATTCTTGTTGCGCCGGTAAGAACCAAAGGATCACGCAATTGAGGTGCGCGGATATTGTAGGGGTTCGTAGCATGGAAAACAAAAATTTTCTATCGCATACAAACAAACAAGCCAAGATCTATCTACTAGATTGTAGCAACGAGTCGATAGAGGAACTCACCCTCGAAGATTCCAAAGCGGTTAACGAGAGCAGATTCTCGTGGGTGATGTAGTCGTACTCTTTCCGATCTCAAGATCGCGTAGACGATCCTTCCGGCGCCGCGTTCCCGCAGCGCTCCCGCAGTCGGTCACACGTTCGGTACTCGACGAAGACCTTCCTCTCCCTTGTTCCAGCAGGCAGCGGAGGTTGTAGCACTCTCCTCGCGATTCCGGCAGCACAACGGCGTGGTACCGGAGGTAGAGGGGAAATCCCGCAGGGCTTCGCCTTAAGCCGGTGCGAGTATGGTGGAGCTTATGAGAGAGGCTATTAGTGGTCTAGTAATTAGACACACCAATTAGAGGGCTCTAAACCAATTAGAAAGCTCTAAACCGAATAGCTCTAAACCGGGGTCTAGATCTAGGGTTTAGTTTAGAGGATAGGAAACTTGTGTGTCTAGGAGGGGAGCCCTGCCCCTCCTTATATAGGTGGGAGGGTGTGGGCGCGCCAGGGGAGGGAGGGAGTCCCTCCCCAACTCGGCCTTGGGCTGGGCGCCGGCCTGGAGGAGTCCAACTCCTCCTCCAGGTTGGTTCCAACTCCTCTTGCTTGTTTCCCACAGTTTCTTGTTTTGGCAGTTTGACTTTCAAACTGGACATTTGACTTTTCTGTTTTAGGATTCAATTTAATCCTATATTTGGGACAGCAAGAACACTTAGTACATGACGCAATCATTCCAATATGTAATGACACATTCATGTACCCCTTCCCCCCCCGGAGTGCCGGACAATCCGGAACCTTCTAGAATATCCCCGATGAAAACACCGGAATCATTCCCGAACTCCGAAACGGGACTTTCCTTATATGAATCTTATTCTCCGGACCATTCCGGATCACCTCGTGATATCCCGGATCCCATCCGAGACTCCGA
The DNA here is from genome assembly GCA_916181665.1 of Avena sativa. Lineage (NCBI taxonomy): Eukaryota > Viridiplantae > Streptophyta > Magnoliopsida > Poales > Poaceae > Avena > Avena sativa. The sequence goes on along the minus strand of OV702295.1, from coordinate 375,646,076 downwards.
ACAACATTCGGTCTCTTTCTCATAATACCATAACTACTCAAACAACGTCGAATCCTTAAGTGTGTCTCCCTACGGTTCGTGAATTATGCGGACATGATCGAGACACTTCTCCGAACAATAACCAATAGAGGAATCTGGAAATTCATATGGCTCCCACATATTTCTACGATTACTTTGCGATCGAATGAACCACTTACATACGATACCAATTTCCCTTTGTCTCACGATATGTTACTTATCCAAGGTTATGATCGTCGGTATCTCTGCATACCTAGTTCAACCTCGTTACTGATAAGTACTCTTTTCTCGTTCCCGTGATATGTGATCCCTTGTGACCAAGTCACATGCTTGCAAGCTAATTGGATGACATTTCACCGAGAGGGCCCAGAGAATATCTATCCGTCATGTGGATGGACAAATCCCACTCTTGATCCATGTGTTTCAACCAATACTTTCCGAACACTCAATGCCACTTTTATAGCCACCCTGTTACGGTGTGGTGTTTGATGACATCAAAGCATCCATCCAGTAAAGGTGATATGCATGATCTCATGGTCGAAGGAATTAGGTTACTATGTATCAGAAAGCATATAGCAATTGAACTATTGAAATGACTTGATCTTTATGCTACGCTTATCTATAGGAGTATGTCCACCATATCATTCTCCTAATGATATGATCCTGTTGTTAATAACATCTCTATGTTCATGATCAGGAAACCATGATCATATATTAACCAACAAGCTAGTTTAACAAGAGGCTTTACTAGGGACTCTTATTTTAGTTTACAAATCACACAAGTATTAATGTTTCCGGTTAATACAATTATAGCATGGTATGTAAACATTTATCATAAGTGTGAAGATATGATAATAACCACTTTATTATTGCCTCTTGGGCATATCTCCAACAGTCTCCCACTTGCACTAGAGTCAATAATCTAGTTTCAAATCTTTGTGTATTCAACACCTATGGCTTTCCGGTGTTGTATGTACACGATTGCTAGTGGTCAACTGATCTCCGGATCTGACACTTCCAGGTCCGTGTGTAATTGCATGTCTTTGCGTCTCTACGCATCACTCATTCTCTAATGAGATGGCTTTGTATAAATTTGGTCTTTCGGTGTGACCTTTAGCTCTTTGGGGTTAAAACATTTTGATAATATTGTCGCACAATATATCTTCATAGTATTATCCCACTGTGAACTACACCTAGTTTGATAACAAACTTCTTGACACAAATGCCCTCTTTTGCTGCTATAATAGCAGTCATATACTTAGCCTTTTGTTGTAGTATCTGTCACAATGTCTTAACTTTGGAAATCATCCAAATCCATTATGGAACTCACTTTCCATTATATTGTGCCACCCTTAGTTTAGATTGAGATAAACTTAATTTGTACTTTGTGACAAAGCTAGTATCAATGTAGTACTTTTACAATGAACTAACCATCTATTTGTCACTTCTACAAATATTATACTCTTAGTTCTTCCAAAAGATCATAAGAATATCCTTACTATTGTCCAATGATCATCTTACAAATCATTCTGGTATATGCTCACAACATTTAGAGCATAGGACATATCTGGATTTGTACATATCACAGTATGATTGATATAAATACTCTTTGTGATTTCATACATCAAGTATCAATCTATACTTGAATCTTTGTTTCACTTACCAAGTGCCAATACACTTGAATATATCATCAACATTGAACTCTTTCAATCCTTTCTGTGCAACAAGAACCTTTCTTGTAGTTTCTATATTGAATTCATTCAATATCTCGTCTATGTACTTCTGGCACAACCATATTAGCGTCTATTGATGCCAAATATTTGGGTTTTGCCTAAGTCTTTCATCGGGATGAAATTCTTAATATGTGTTAATAAAAGATACATTATTTCCAATCAACAATATGTCTTCCACATAATGTATTAGAAACATGTCTTTACGCTCCCACTTAATTTCTTGCAAACGCAAGCATCTTCATTGTCTCTGATGAAATTAAACTCTTTTAACAGTTTCATCATAGTGAAGATTCCAACTCCGCTATGCTCACTCTAACCATTGAAGTTTGCATATGCTTTTAGCATCCTTTGAATTAACAAAACCCTATGGACCGTGTTATGCACATGTCCTAGGTAACGATTCTATTAGAAGAACTTGTTTTGTTTATTCAACTACCATATAACAAATTATATGTAGTGGTTGCTACATTAATCCGTCTAGACTAAATATCACTATGAAAGATCAAAATCTTGTCATAGTCAACCTTTGAACATTGTTGTGAACTCTTTCCCAACATGTCGACTAGATGTGAAACATCCATGTCTATTTCTTTATAGATCCAGACACAACTATAAGGTCTTACACCTTTCTCGAGGGTCCTTCAAGTTCAAAACTTGATTTCTCGTGTATGGAACTATCACGGATTTTATGGCTTCAAGCCATTTTACGGAGTCAGGGCCCATCATCGCTTCTCTGCATGTAGTCGGTTCATTATTCTCAAATAATGATTCAACCCTCAAATCTTGGTATTTGATTGTTCATCCGACCTACTTGTTTCAATAGGAACTTGGATCTCCGTGACCACAACCTTTTGAGGTACGTGAACCATGAGCATTGTTGCTGCCTCCGAAACACTTTTCGGCGCTGCGCAATTCTGCACATATAGCTAAGGTTCTTTTAACCTTATCAAAGTTTCTATTGTCCTCCCACTTAACTTTTCACGAAAAATTTCTTCTCAAAGAAACTTGACGTTCTAAGCAACAAACTCTTTTGTCTCCGGTGTTTTATGGAGGAACAGTTTATACAAAGACAGGTTCATCCGACTTTGGTTGCACACATCTTTCTTATGCATAGCATACCAATGTTTAAGAAAGGACAACTTGGGTTTTATCCCAAACCATAACCTTATATGGTGTCATTTCAACGGATTATGATGGAGCTCTTTTTAGTGGAAAAACGGTAATCTCTAAAGCTTTTAATCTTTAAAATACTATGGCAGTTTTATGAACTATACCTTTGATCTTACCATGTCAAACAAGGTTTAATTACATATCTCGAACGCTCCATACTCTTATGGTGTTTCGGGAAATGCAAATCCACGGAACGATTCCTTAAATCTTAGGTATTATGCTAAACTTGTAACTCAAATATCTTCCTTTATGATCTTTATCATAAACTGTTTATATTCTTGTTACAATGATTTTGCACTTCATCTTGAAAGTCTTTGAACTCTTCAAATATTTCACACTTCATCCTTATTAAGTAAATATTCATATATTCACTCAAATTTTCGGAGAAAGCATATGAAGTTGAAATCCATCGCTCTTGACTATACATAACGGACTTCGTACAACAATATGTACAAGTTCCAATAAGCTAGTCGTTCGTTCCCTTTTGGCCTATGAACGAAGTTTTAATTATCTCTAAGAAAGTTTCACAAGCGTCATTTGATCAAAAATCAGAAGACTCCAAAATTCCATCAACATGGAGTTTCTTCATGTTTTCTTTCAAATATAATTTAAACGGCGATGTCACTTCCTAAGTGATCTTTCAATCAATTTGTCTTTCGACATTTTTAGCACTAGTTTTATGGATGTGATGTCTCCAACGAGATTTGCGAATCATCCATCTTTTATGGATTACGGCAATTATTTGAACAATCCTTTTGTTCTAAAAACAAATCTTTGAAGGCAAGCTTTGATGTTTAACAAGCAACACAATAACCCTTTATTTTGTTCTCGATGAACATCATCACATATTCTTTTGCTAGTTACTTAGGCCATTGTAGTTCATGAATTGTGTTGTTTCGTATGACGATTCACACCAACAAATTCAGTATCAAATACTTAAGAACCACATTGTTTAACAAGCAAAGAATATAGCCATAACATGTATATCATCTATATACTTAAACTGAACGATTCTAGTCTTTTCTTTTCTGCCATATATTTATGAGATTTTCTTTCAGTATTTCCTTTTCTGTTTGAAAGAATCTATTAACATCAATAGTGGAGTCATACATATGACATATAGTCCAAAGCGTGTATAATTAAATACCAATGTCTTTGGACTTGCACTTTGAAGTAGATCACCATCATCAAATATTTGGTGTTCTTTCAAATTCCTTTCTTTAGTAATCTCTTGGTGTAGTAAACATTTCACCTACATCAAATATTCACCCTTATCATGCAATCGTCCATGATCAAGCTACTTTTAGCTTATAACGATGAATTATGAGTATAATGTTGCTATCCAAAACCTTTTGGAGGATTAGGACAACAAGTGTCTCCAACCCTTTTGCAAATTCTCATCAAATATGAGAACATGACTTTTGCCATATTATACTCTATCATGTTGCAACCAAAACTTCGTTTCAGATATCACAATATCTTCCACACATCATGGTTTCTGAAACAACTCTTTCAGATCCTAGATAACCTTGATATTAAGGGAATCCTTTGAATATCAAGAATCATGGATACAAACATGATACTTATATACTAACACTTGGAATTGTTACTCTTGATTTAATACTAATTATTAAACTTCATGGAGTAACCGGAACTTACTGAAAGTTTGCAATAGGACTTTTAAACTTTAGATTAACACTTAAAACAATACGATACCAGTTCGTAAAGTATCTAACCAGAATTCTATAGTTCTATCATCTCAATTATAACTAAGCGCAAGGTGGTAAACGGATGCCAATGCCTACAACAACTATGCAAATTCACTTTGATTTAGTTTATGATAAATTGAGTTCTAATTAATAATTAAATTAATCTAGGTGAACTCCCACTCAAAACAATATCCCTCACATTGTTTTAGTGATCACACGAACCAAATCCCCCATATCAAAACCGATCATCACGAGAATTGATATAGCTTCAATGGCGAACAATCGACATGTTCATCATATCTGCTATATGATTCATGCTTTACCTTTCGGCGATCCGTGTTCCTGAGGCCATGTCTGTACATGCTAGGCTCGTCAAGATCAAACCTTAGCTACCGCATAAGCAAATCTGGCTTGCTTACGTTGTATTCACCCGCGGAATCAAAGACACCCGATCATCACGTGGTGCTTCGAAGCAACAAGCTTTGGCAACGGTGCATACTAAGGGTGAACACTTTAGAACTTGAAATTTATGTGCATGAGGGATCATCTTATAATGCTACCGTCGTCTACTAAGCAATACAAGATGCATAAAGGATTAACATCACATGCAATTCATAATATGTGATATGATATGGCCTTTCTTCTTTGTGCTTCCGATCTCCATCTTCAAGCACGAACATGATCTCCATCATCATCGGCATAGCATCAAGGTCAATGACGCTTCTTCATGGTTGTCGTCCACCAGCTTCAACTATTACAACTATTTTGAATAGACACGCAGGTCTTAACAGAAATTAAAGACAACCATATGGCTCCTGCCGGTTGCCAACTTACAATAAGGAACATTGCATACATCAAATATAATCACAATCATGGCCATATCACATCACTGCACACCCCTGCAAAACAAAGTTAGACGCTTCTACTTTCTTTGCATATTTTACGTGGTTTGGGGCTTTCCATAAGTGTCGTTCTAACCTACGAACAAGAACCACAACATTGATACTAGCATTGTTGATTACCCGTTGTAAATTGGATCTTTACTATGCTAGGAGAAACAGGCACCCGCAAAGCCACTTATGCAATACAAGTTGCATGTCAAGCGTGGAGCAAGTCTCATGAACGATGTCATGTAAGGTTAGCCCGGGCCGCTTCATCCCAACATACCGCAAGATGCAAAGTACACGCAAAGCAATCTACAATAAAAGCATCAACGCCCACAATGACCATTGTGTTCTACTCGTGCAACAGATCTACATATAGACACGGCTCTGATACCACTGTAGGGGTTCGTAGCATGGAAAACAAAATTTTTCTATCGCATACAAACAAACAAGCCAAGATCTATCTACTAGATTGTAGCAACGAGTCGATAGAGGAACTCACCCTCGAAGATTCCAAAGCGGTTAACGAGAGCAGATTCTCGTGGGTGATGTAGTCGTACTCTTTCCGATCTCAAGATCGCGTAGACGATCCTTCCGGCGCCGCGTTCCCGCAGCGCTCCCGCAGTCGGTCACACGTTCGGTACTCGACGAAGACCTTCCTCTCCCTTGTTCCAGCAGGCAGCGGAGGTTGTAGCACTCTCCTCGCGATTCCGGCAGCACAACGGCGTGGTACCGGAGGTAGAGGGGAAATCCCGCAGGGCTTCGCCTTAAGCCGGTGCGAGTATGGTGGAGCTTATGAGAGAGGCTATTAGTGGTCTAGTAATTAGACACACCAATTAGAGGGCTCTAAACCAATTAGAAAGCTCTAAACCGAATAGCTCTAAACCGGGGTCTAGATCTAGGGTTTAGTTTAGAGGATAGGAAACTTGTGTGTCTAGGAGGGGAGCCCTGCCCCTCCTTATATAGGTGGGAGGGTGTGGGCGCGCCAGGGGAGGGAGGGAGTCCCTCCCCAACTCGGCCTTGGGCTGGGCGCCGGCCTGGAGGAGTCCAACTCCTCCTCCAGGTTGGTTCCAACTCCTCTTGCTTGTTTCCCACAGTTTCTTGTTTTGGCAGTTTGACTTTCAAACTGGACATTTGACTTTTCTGTTTTAGGATTCAATTTAATCCTATATTTGGGACAGCAAGAACACTTAGTACATGACGCAATCATTCCAATATGTAATGACACATTCATGTACCCCTTCCCCCCCCGGAGTGCCGGACAATCCGGAACCTTCTAGAATATCCCCGATGAAAACACCGGAATCATTCCCGAACTCCGAAACGGGACTTTCCTTATATGAATCTTATTCTCCGGACCATTCCGGATCACCTCGTGATATCCCGGATCCCATCCGAGACTCCGAACAACATTCGGTCTCTTTCTCATAATACCATAACTACTCAAACAACGTCGAATCCTTAAGTGTGTCTCCCTACGGTTCGTGAATTATGCGGACATGATCGAGACACTTCTCCGAACAATAACCAATAGAGGAATCTGGAAATTCATATGGCTCCCACATATTTCTACGATTACTTTGCGATCGAATGAACCACTTACATACGATACCAATTTCCCTTTGTCTCACGATATGTTACTTATCCAAGGTTATGATCGTCGGTATCTCTGCATACCTAGTTCAACCTCGTTACTGATAAGTACTCTTTTCTCGTTCCCGTGATATGTGATCCCTTGTGACCAAGTCACATGCTTGCAAGCTAATTGGATGACATTTCACCGAGAGGGCCCAGAGAATATCTATCCGTCATGTGGATGGACAAATCCCACTCTTGATCCATGTGTTTCAACCAATACTTTCCGAACACTCAATGCCACTTTTATAGCCACCCTGTTACGGTGTGGTGTTTGATGACATCAAAGCATCCATCCAGTAAAGGTGATATGCATGATCTCATGGTCGAAGGAATTAGGTTACTATGTATCAGAAAGCATATAGCAATTGAACTATTGAAATGACTTGATCTTTATGCTACGCTTATCTATAGGAGTATGTCCACCATATCATTCTCCTAATGATATGATCCTGTTGTTAATAACATCTCTATGTTCATGATCAGGAAACCATGATCATATATTAACCAACAAGCTAGTTTAACAAGAGGCTTTACTAGGGACTCTTATTTTAGTTTACAAATCACACAAGTATTAATGTTTCCGGTTAATACAATTATAGCATGGTATGTAAACATTTATCATAAGTGTGAAGATATGATAATAACCACTTTATTATTGCCTCTTGGGCATATCTCCAACAGATATAACTTCTAGAGACGGATGTGAAGCCAGATCATAGTGGAATCCCGAGAAGCAAAGAATATGGAGGATCTGGAGTTTATTGTAGATATACTTATTGCTTTCTTTAGCCTTGAGGCTAACGCAATAGATTTGCGACTGATGGCATCAACCATAATTGGCTTTACCACAGAAAAGAATTGATGAAACAAAGAGAGAGATAGTTTCCTTTCATCTTGTTTGGGGATGTTGAGCATCGGTAGAAAGACGAGGACCGAAAGGAGTTTGCGTTTGTTTCCACCAGATAATTGAAGATTTTGCTCCATCTAGAATAGACAGACCACCAACAAGAGATTATTGATTACTTTCTTCGAGAGAGCACTCCGGAAAAACAAGGACGGAAGTAAAAGTATCAAGGGATAAAGGCCACTTCTAACTTCCGTGGAATGAGTGAAATCACATTAATTCACCAATTCAATGTACAAGAGCGAATGATAAGAGTAGTGGTATGGTAGCTACTCCATCCCGCACTCAAAGCATTACTCCACACATGAATAAGAAAACCATGCAACCCAACTACCGAAACAGACTGAAGGTATTGACAAAAACTCATGGGACTACGCTAGAAAACAAGGATAGATGCAAACGATTTGCCGGGTTCACAGATAGATAATGATGATGATGTTGTCGTCATGTCGGAAATACCAAGCCCCCGGAAAGATATGAAGGAATATTACGGAGACAACTGCAAGATTCCACCGACAAAGAAAAAAGATAGCACCACTTGAACATAAGGATTACAAAAGATTTGAAAAATCTTCATGGCTTCCGGTGGATTGAGCATAGATGATAGAACGAGAGGGTTTCAAAAGATCACTTGACGAGACTGAGGTGAAAGAACTCCATGTTCTTCTTGAAATGATTGAGAGAGATTTAGCAGTTTTGAGGAAATCTACGGCGGAACGACGATGATAACTCGCCAACAAGGAAAACTCCGGTTTTGATTGAAGATGGAAGATGGAATTAACAATGAACTTGCTGATTCCAGAATTGAAGCGATCTATTTAGCAGAAGGACGTGGCCGAGATAGATGACTTCAAAAAGTCAGAATTCTCACTTTGAGACTTTGCACACAGGCAGTGCTCACGAAGCTTGAGAGAAAGAGACACAGATGATCTTCCATGTCCTTCCATTGATATCGAATAGGCAAGCATATTATCAACATATACCACCATGGATTAACAGGATATTCCCAGAATATCAAGTTCAAGAGGCGGGAGAAACGAACAAATGCTCGAAACACTTTCTGAGCTCAACGCTCTTTGAAAGATCAACGTTACCAGTAAGGATTCCTGTTGAAGAAGATGCGCTGGCAGAATAGGTTATCTGGTCCTTCGGAAGAGAACAGGAAATGCCACCTGGTTCACATTGTCGATCGGATCACCGGTTACAAAGATAAAGAGATCTTGGACAAGAACCGATGATAGCTCATACCTTAAGCAAAGCTATCAGAGACGAAAATATGCAATTCCCTCGTCTCAAAGAGAATTTTGCAGATATGGAGTTCAAAAAGATGTGCAGCATGATAGACAGATGATAGACCGCCGTAGTGCTTTGGGAAACTCCGGATTGCCAAAGATGCTTGAATATGCATAGATATGATCACGGTGTACTCAAAATCACAGGAGATAACCGTCACCATTTGGAGGATAGTGGTGATTGCATTTTCCATATTCCACTCATGATAAGTGTCATATAGCTATGCCGAGAACCAAATTACAATCACCAGCATCGGATCGACACATGTTATGTATTTAGCCCAAGAGAATTGGAGATGAAATGAAACTCTAGGATTAAGCGCCGGTGACAAAAGAATGAGTTAGCATGGACATGCTGATAAAAGGGAGATAGATAATGTTTCACACACGACTAAAAAGGAGTGTGGAAGCATAGATGTATCAAAGAATTTTTTTCCGCATTTTTGGCATTAAAATACCAATAGATGCGCAAAATCACTTATCAGGTAGAGATTAGCAACTGATGCTTGCACAGAATGTGGAGTTGCTAGAAGGAAGGACACCCTTAAGAAGATGGCACCGGTTAACAAGGAGTCAGATAGATCACGCCGGTTTTCAAAAGCCTGTCAGTATGGAATGTACCAACAGTTGATAACCAAAGGCAGATTGTGATAACAAATTGGATGCAACAGATAGACAAGGAATTACACACACACACACTCACACTTTCTATGGTACTACGGAAACCCAGAACACGTGAATCCTAGTTTGAATTTTAAGAAGAGGATTGAAAACGTTACACTTCCTTACCAGAAAAGGGTGGGTGGGTGGGTAAGAAGAAAAGTGGAAGCAGTCCTACTCTCACGTTTTGTTTTATTTTTCCCTAGTATACATAGCTACCAAAAATATTTGCTAGACTGACAACGACCATTTTGGCTGAGACCCTGAAGGGCGGGATGACTCTGATACCAATTGTAACTACCTCGGTGAATTACGCTCCTAGTTACAAGCCTGGATGAGCGGAAATGGTTAAAATAGTACGATGGGGCCCAAATGCCACTCACAGGTAGACCTTTCGGCCGTCCTAACCATTTCCAAACATCGGGACAAGAACGGACGGCGTAATCGGCAGGCGAAGGGATCAACTACATACACAAATGAGTATGTATGCAAGCCACCATACAACAGTCCTCAGAGCCATTCCATCTAAAAGAAATAGAAATATTGCAACGCCATACGGCAAGATCCAAATATCCTAGATAGATACAATAGTTAGGATATCTCCTCATACATCAAACATCAGAGTATCAGGCGGAAGCGGAAAACAAGATCCGAGTACGGATAAGAAGCAAATTGGCATAAGATGCCCCATAAATAAACACATCCCGCCCACAGATCTCACGGATCCCCGTTCCTGGAATCTCTACACCGAATGATCGCTGCCCACATCGTCCGTCTCCTTCACCCAGTATCCGTCTTGCGAGTTTACCTGTTCATCTGAATCAAACAATTTATCGTGTGAGACCCTAGGGGTACTCAGCAAGTCTTTATGCCTCTAAAGGGGACACAACCTGGGGTGACGCAATTGCAGCAAAAGATAATACCTAACAATTCTATAGATAATCGCTAACCATCCGCCTAACCAGAGATAGACGGATGTCCGTGAATTAATAACAACAGATATAACGGTAATATTAACAGATCCATCCTCCTCCTCGCTTACCGACGAGGAAGCGGACGAACAACCCCCCCCCATCCGTTGGCAGTTTTATTATCCATTCCATGAGTGTTGCACTATTTACTAGTCAGGTACTTAGTCAAGTTAAAGCGGTACTTTAGTTATACTTGTCTATGATCAAGAAACTGTGCTCCAAGTCGTCCATAACCGCGGACACGGCTTTCAGAAAGTTTTACCCTGCAGGGGTGCACAAATAGCAACACACACTCGATCAACCTCGGAAAAACCAAATCAAAACCCAACGAGGCAGTCACGACAAAGCGATCACAGGATTCAGAAATATTTCAGGGGGCCACCCCATTAAGCTACCCGCGACGAAGTTGGCCGACTCCGAGACGGACTCAAGGTTTGTCGATAAGTATAACTCAAGGTTTGTCGATAAATATTTCAGTGTGACTGGGCTTGTCGATACAGCGAAAACGTGTCACGGACCTAAACAGTACAGGTGCTCCACGCACAATCTTAAATAAAGCAGTAAAGCATGGCATAAGTACAGGATAGTAATAAAGCCCCAAACTAATTGTGGCCCCAAGAAATAAGGATGAATCAAGCTCTGGCTCAGGGGGGTTCATAAGCCTCCCGGATGTGGATAGCGCGAATATTCAAGGAACATGAATCAAGTACTCGGGGTCCTACGGGACACAAGTGAGCATGAAAAACCAAATAGCAGATATTGCTCACCGATGCCACTTTCATTAGTTATCCCATTACTACTCAGGTTAAGTTGTTTAGGTACCTCGTTATCCATCAGACACTCACATACCCTACACATGTTGTTCTACGACCCGCATGGCTCAAACAACTCCTGTAGTAATGGCTCATGGGATGGAGGAACAAGCTTCGGTGGGGTTTAAATGTAAAGGCTATGCAGTACTTGGGATTCAATTTAATGCAATCGCGATTCAATGATGCAAGAATAAGACAAAGGCAATAGGTAATATATGTATGCAAGCATGTGGTAGTGCTTGCCTGGCAGCTCAGTTGAAGCAAGAGAAGGATCTGGGTAGTGCTCCTGGGTTTCTTGATATATCCCCTGCTCAGCGTCTATTCGAAGAAGAACCAAACAAACAAGGGCCAACATAAATAAAGTGCACAATCATATGAATAAAATGCGACAAGCAAACAATCATGCCATGATGAATGATGCACAATTTGCATGGCAATAAGTAGCATGGCATGGGTGAGGTGTGGAATACAAGAATAAAACATTTTATTGAGTTTTAGTCACCTTTTATACTCAAATAAGTTGCTGTATACTTCATATTTATATGATGCATGCTACAATTCAGATCATGGAATGCATAAACAGAAAGGTCTCGTCGAGCTGATCGATTTAGACATATTATTTGTCAAATTTGGAGTTATAAAACAAAAGTTATTAATTAATTAAGGAAAAGGGCATTTTATTTGTAATTTTAATCAACTTGAAATTTAAAGTGTTCAAAATATATTTTGGAGGGCATATATGAATTCCTCACATTTTTCTGATTTCAAAACATATATTACATGTTTAATTTGGAGTTGTATTTTAAAAGATATATTAAAACAGATTTAAATTTGAATTTAAAACAAATTTTGAAAAGTTTGAATTAAAACAGAAAACAGAATTTCCTTTTCTCACTCACTCAGATCTAGCCACAGACAGTGACAAGTGGGCCAACTGCTGACTGGGCGACACAGTGGTAGAACAGGTTTTTCTCACCACGTCGTTTCCTAGTCCCAGAGGGTGACAGATGGGCCCGGGCTGACCTGGCGAGAAACGACGCGGAGATACATCTCTCACCGCGAGCTGAGCTAGCACATGCGACTGACAGGTGGGGCCGGCAGGGTGTAAGGGTCCACGGCGCGCGGCCAGCTGGGACGCGACACGTGGTGGATCCGAAGGAGTGCGGGTTGAGTCGGTGAAACTTGGGGGGCTGTTCTGCTAAATGGACAGAGAGGCTGACGGTGGGGCTCGGTGTACCGCGGGTTTAGCCGAAAAGATGCAGGGGGTTAAGTGCAAAAAGGGGCGCCCGTACTGTTCCTCTTCTTTCTCTGAACCGCGGACAGGTTCGTGCGCGACAGGCGCAGGGCGCGGCGCGGGGATTCGATCCGGGGACCTGTGGCTTGCGCTCGGCGGCGGTAGCCACTGCGGTAGGCTGGGGTTGGTGGCAGGAGGGAGAGCGGGGCATAGCTAAGGTGTGATGCGGCACGGAGACGAGCCGAAGCCGATGCCGCCGACGCACAGAGCGTGTTCGACACGACGACCGGCGAGACCAGGGGGTGTTAGCGGGGAAGGGGATGTCAGGGAGGTGGATCAGCTCACCGCGGTTTGGTTGGTGATGTTGGATCGGGCAGAGGAGTGGCCGATCGACGACGAGGCTGGCGGTCCGGCGATCTAGGGTTTCGGCGAGCGGTGATGGTCCTGGTGGCTTTGGTCCTCCTCCTTCTCGCTGGTACGTATAGGACGAAGCAAGGAAGGGTCCTCGGTCTTCCTCGACACCCTGAACACCTCGCCACCGGCTGCAAGAGGGGGGATCGGTGGAGACCGACGGATCGCCGGCGATGGGGTAGATGGAGGCGGTGGAGAAGAGAGGTGAGAGGGCAAGGCCCTGGGGCGGATCTGGGAGGGCAGAGGAGCCGTGAGGTGGTGGTAGATAGCAGAGGGAGAGGGGAGGGTGCCGTGGGGGAAAGGTGGGGATAAAGGTGGCTTCGGCCACCTTTTTCCTTCTCCTCCTCACGTGCTCGAGCTGGAGCTCGTCTAGGGCAGGTAGGGCAGCTGGCAGGTGGGCCAGGGGAGGCAAGGCAGGCAGGCGCGGGCTGGTGGGGTCGCACGGCAGAGGGAGAGAGCTAGAGAGAGAGGCTCGGTATGGGGCTAGGGTTGGATAGGGGGAGGCTCGGGTTAGGGTTTTGGGGTGGGTGGTAGCTAGGTGGGGCCAGGGTGGCCAGGTGGGGCCAGCAAGGTGAGGCTCGGCATGATGAGACTAAGGGGGAGGGTTAGGGTTTTGGTTTGGAGAAAAAGGAGTTAGAGAGAGATATTAGGGTTAGATGGAAAAGAGAGAGGGGGTTTAGGGTTTGGTTTAGGGTTGGGGGTAGATCATGGTGGTAGGGTTTAGAGTTAGAAGAAGAGAGAGGGGAAAAAATCCACTTGTTAGCATGGAGATGCCCATGTGATTTAAATCCACACAAAAATGAAATAACCTCAAACAAACTCACATGAATGGGTAAGGGAGGAGGGGATGGTGATGTTGCATGGGGCATGCATGAATGTGAAAGGCCACTTCTATTAGTTGTAAAAAAACAACTATAGTACATATGGGAACTTATTACATGCATGCACATCACTATTTGATAAACCCCAACCCACTAGATACAAGCTTGATGAATATATGGGAATGGTAGAATCAAGCATAGTTGAATATATAGGCCATGCTAGTGTGTATATTCCACTAATAGATTATTTGGCCACAATTATATTTAAACAAGCTCAATTAGCCAAAACAACCATATGGAAGGTAAAAGGAAGATTCTACTCACATGACATTCAAAGATGGCCATGAGGCTCCACATAATTAATGTTGTGAAAACAACATACATCCTATATGGAACATGTAGACATAGAATGGATCCACACCAACACATATGAGCTAGATTTAAATAGCAAAAGAAAAGCAATGGCTCATATATGACTAGGGTGGTGGAATTTAGGTGAAGCCAAAGAAAGGTGGTGGAGTGGGAAGAGAAATGCCCCCAACTCAACTTGGGCATCAAGCATTTATCAAAAACCAAATACAATGTATCAAGAGGCAACTACAATTAATAATGCATATGAGATAAGAACCAAATGAAAAGGGTTTTATATGATGCTCAAATGCAAGGTGGCATGATGACATGAGCATGATATAATTATGATGCAACAATTATATATAGGAAGTAGCATATATATAGACTAGGCTAGTAGCATTGCAATTGTTAGACAATTGGGATGCTACACTTGAGGAGGCAGAATCCGTACCGCTTTTCCAACCGCACCTATCTTGGTGCTGACAGGATGTTTTGGACTGACACTCAGAAGTGCTTTTGGGATGACTTCTACAATGAGCCAACTCGTATGAGGCGGGGTTTCTTTGTTCCTCCCAAGTATCTCAATGAGGACCACTATGCTCATTACCCGTCTACAGATTTCGAGCATGTGGATGTGGCCCTGAAGGAGATGGATGTCTTTGGTCTTGCTACTATCAAGGTTAAGCTCATGCCAGATCTCATTCGCCAGTTCTTCTGCACCGCTTACTTTCACACTGATGATGCTCGCACTGTCACTTGGATGACCGGCGCCAAGCCATACTCAGCTTCCTTTGATGATTTCTACAATGCCCTGGGTTACCCTCCTGACCGTGTCTCTGGCTTCTGCATTCACTCTGAGAAGGCCTTCAGTGACAACCAGCTCCTTTCTTGCTACCATAGTAAGCCCAGCCATGAACCTCCCAGCTTCTCAGGCATGTACTACTACTATATGGTGCTTGCTCGGTTCTTCCGCTACAATCTTGTGAGCAAGGCTGGTGATGCAGTTGATGTCCGTGGTCACCACAAGAACCTGATGTACTACTGTGATCCTCGTCGCCTCCAGAAGATCAATGGGTGTGATTTCATCTACTGTGAGATTCATTGGTCCATTGAGAAGCGCATGACTCCCAACTTTTGTCAGTATGTCAACGTCTGATTGATGCCACCGTCCCTGCATCTGCTATCCCCAAAGGTCCACGTGAATATATGGAGGAGTTCACCTTACCTCGTCGGGGCTCTCATGTGGATCTCCCTCAGATGATGCCGTCTGAGCGCCGGACCAAGCTTGCTCATGATCCTCTCTCCACTGGCTCGCGCTCCCGTCGGGACCTTCCACGTGCTCTTCCTCGCAAGAAAGGTCATGCCCGTTTCTTCAATAGCTTGTGGGATATGTGTCGCTCTTCCTATGATGTTTCCCATCGCGGCTTAGAACTCAGTCAGGAGAATAGGAGGCAACACAATGCTTTCTTGACAGGACGTGATCGTCCAGTGCCAGACTTGGGCAATGCTTTAGCTCCTGTTACGTATGTCAACTTCGAGAAGCCGCCGCTGGATGAGGACATGTTTAGGGGTTTTGATCCATCAATGTTCCCCGGGTTTGCCACTTCCAGTTCCTCTCAGCGTCGCGCTACACCTACAGGGAATGATGATGAGGATGAGGACGAGGACGACGAGGAGGGTGACGACAAAGAAGAAGAGGAGGAAGGAGCCGATGATGATGACGATGAGGACAAATTTGCTGGCTAGATCGTTTTTTCCACTTCTTTCTTCCTTTTTGGTCCCGATGCCAAAGGAGGAGAGAGAGAGTAGAGTCACCTCTTTCATGACTTGCCTCTTGCACAAGCCCTACTTTGTTTATTTGTCTCTCATGGGCTTGTGCTTTCATTTGCTTTATCGAACTATTTGTGTGTGTGTGTCTAGACAACTCTGCAGTCCTATTATTGTACTTGGATTTCCTATCACTTTGTGCTTGCTATTATGTGCTAGATCTAATCGTATCATAATATATTTTTGACTCTAGCTCGGTTTGTCATCGTTAACCAAAAAGGGGGAGATTGAAAGGGCAAATAGCCCTTATCTAGTGTTTTGGTTAACTATGACATCGAAGCTAGAGAGCGGACTAATGTTTCTATTAGCTTATCTATAGGTGAGAGTCTGCAGGTTGTTGGTGAAAGGCGATGGGTGACCCCTCATTCGTTTCTATATGAAGAGCCGGTGGTGTTATTTATTATTCTCTCTTATTTACTCTTGAGTCAAATAGGAAACACCGCACTATTAAGAGGGGTGATCTCGATGCTCTCTTTGGGGTTGTTCTACACCAAATATACTTCTCATTATCCACCGCCACACACCCGTTCGAAGAGAGAGAGAATAGCCATGAAAAATGAGTCCAAAGGGGTTACCGTGAAATCGGCAAAAGTGCCGGCACCGCCGGAAATTCCGGTCGCCGCCGGAATTTCTCGGTAAGCACCGAAATGGCTTACTGCAATCACTTTCGGCTGCTCGCCGAGAATTTCGGTCGCCGCCGAAATTTCCGGCGTGTGGTCCGGTCCGCCGGAGCGGTCACCGTAATTTCCGGCGAGCAACTCAGTTCGACCGGACTTATTGCCGGTTCTGTCGCAGGAACCCTCAAACGGCTCTTTTTCTCCTCATACTATATATACCCCTTTTTTCTCTATTGTGAGGTTAGTCATTTCAGTAAAACATTCATTTCTTGAAGCTCTCTCTCTCTCCCCCGTTGTTGAAACACAAAAGCTTGAGGATCTCCCATTCTACCCAACCAAATCCAAATCCCTTTGGTAGAAAGGAAGAGGAGGTCCCGATCTACGTTTCCACCAAGACAAAGTTCATTCCCCCTTGAGTTCATCGAGTTATCTTGTTACTCTTAGGTTTGTGGGAAACCCTAGGCGGCTAGGGTCGCCCGGAGGCATTCGGCTTGTGATTTTCTCCGTGGAAAGTTTGTGAGGGTTTGAAGACTACCTTAAAGTCTACCACGAGTAAGTGAGCTATTCCTTCGTGGGATAGGCTCGGAGAAGAAGGTGAGCCTTTGTGGCGCGTGAGGAATCCTTCGTGGAACCTCACACCTCTCCAACGTGACGTAGCCCCCTTCCCAAAGGTGGTGAACACGGGAATACATCTTCGTCTCCGCGTGCTTCGGTTATCCCTTAACCGATCTCTTACTTGTGTTGTTTACCTTGTGATAGCCTTCAATCTTGAAGTATCTTGTTCATCATCTAGGTTGCCTCACCTAGTTTTCATTTAGGCTCACTTATATTTCGTAAAGCCTAAAACTTGCAAAATATTATAAAGAATTTTGTAGAAACCTATTCACCCCCTCTAGGTTAACCATCTTACACTTTCACATGCCGACAACTATAGCAAGTGGAAGCATGTTTTCTTTTCTGACCTGACCATATATGATGTTGCCAACCATGTCACTATCAATTCTGATCCGGATCATGAGGATGAAGAGCAATGGCGGAGCTTGGGCGAAATGGTTGCGGGAAAATGGGTTCAAGAGATATTATGGGCCAATATCTGGGGAGCAAATCAACCAAATAGACGGTATTTTTTAGCCAAAATTTTCCAAATATAAATGGATTTTTCAAAAATTTCTTGGGTCGGGGAACGGTGGCCCCCATGAACTAAACATAACTCCGCTATTGATGACACGTGGATCAAGGTGGATGACACAATCCTCCTCTAGAGATACACCGCCCTCTTCGACGTGCTCATAGATCGCATCACGCCGTGTAGTTTGTCTTCTTTATGGTATCGTCTCTCTCTACTCCTCTTGCTAGCCTACCAAATTGGCCACCGACCTCCTCTATCGAGCACCACCCTTTCCCTCTTTGGAGGCCACCTTCTGCTCACCTCGTGCGGCTGTTGCTTTAGGAGTGAGTTTGACGAGGGCTACTGATTTGGCTGCCTCTCATGGAGGTGGCTGACGAGCTTCTTCTGCTCTCACTTCCTCCCCGTGGTGAGCTTCTGCGACTCCCTCCCAATCGTTGGTAGTGCGAGTGGATTAGCGGGTCCATCAAATCAGGTGGACTAGGGCCTTGGTGTCGCCGGTTGTGGGTGGAGCAGGGGTGCTCCGACCGTGCGGGTGAATCAGGGGTGCCCGACCGCACGGGTGGATCAAGGGCAGGCAACGCGCTTGTGGAGCAGTGGCGACATTAGTGAGCAAGGTCATGGCTGGTAGCTCCCACTGGTGGAGAAAGAGGAAACGCAGAGGATTGGAGAAAAAATAAGAGAGATGTGGCTAACATGTGGAACACATGCTACCTCAGCTAATGAGGTGCCAACTCATACCCGATAGAAGGGTCCAACCGGTTAGAAAGAGTGTCCACTCGAGTTAAGTGAGGTAATAGTATTTTTTGCAAATACTTCTCAAATATGGTGGTATTTTTCAGAAAATAAAAAATCATACCACTTAATTAATGTGGTGGTTTTATGTTTTTTTTAGCGGAATGTGATGGTTTTATGTAAACAACCCTATTAATTTTGGACGGAGGGGTAGTAGATGTCGTGGGTCTGGTACTGCTGCAGCCTCGTATGGCCCACTACCATCAGGAGGCCCATGTCCAGCCTCTAGGAAAACACAAAAGGAGTATCTAGTCCGATCCAAATGCCACGGCGGCCGTAGACGGGCTCGTTCTGGACTTCTCGCTCGCCTTGTTCGTTGAGGAAATTCGAGCTGTATCTTGTGGAGGGTCGCCGGAGATGTCGCGGCGAAGGCAGCGGCCATCGGCGGCCACAGTGGGCCCCTCGGAGGATTACGGGCGCGAGGAAGGTACCTTGGTTCGCCGTCCCGTCTTGTCCTGGACCTTCCCACAGCAGCGTTGGCGGGCTGATCTGCGCGCGGAGACCTCAGTTTTCTGGCGCAGCGGTGGCCGCCGGGAGACTCTGATGGTTCCGGCGACGCGCGGAGCAAGGACGGGAGGCGGAGTGGCGGAATGGGGGCCCGCTGGTAGAGCAACGAAGTCACCGGCGGCTCTGGTATGTGGTAAGTAGTAGTACATCACACGAAGCTTTAGTCCCACGTTGCTATTTTAAGTGGTACTCAAATGGTATATAGACGCAGATCTCAGCAGAGTTATCACCAAGTAGCATTAGATTAGATAGAATTAGAATTAGCGCTATAGGGCCAGGGTTAAGAGGGGGTTAGAGGGGCGTGGGTATCCAGGGGAGCCTTGTACAAACTCAATTGAGTGCTCTGTCCATACTAACCAAATGTTACTTCAGAAAATGCATCATATATTTGAAGTGGAGAAAACTGGGTACTACTTTTCTATATTCATTCATTTTTGCACAAGAAAGAATGTGGTCATCCTTATTGTGTTATGCTTTGTGTTTAGGATGCCAGTTTCATTGTCTATGCTAAATTTTTTTGAACATGTATATGGACCGTGCATGCTTTGTTGTGGAAGAGCTCTGATACATCTTTGAACCTCTTTGTAGTTTGAGTTGCAACTGTACAAAGAGGAGCAAGAAATAAAATAGAGGCCTTTTACTGTGTGCATGACTATTTTTCTCTAAAACCAACCTACTTGCGCCTTGCGGGGTTTCAAGTGCTTAATATGTGTGACCACTTATCTTTTTGGGAAAATTTGCTACAAGACACCGTTATTTTCCGGCGTTTGCCAACACACACTGCACAATTATGTCTTGTCTTTGCCAGGTACCATTATAATTTTGTGGCACATTTGCTAGAACACACCGCGTGACCAAAAAAGGAAAGTTTGACACATTTTATTCAAACCAGGCCATAACATGATCACCCAGGCAAAAGTGTCGAAACTTCCTATTTTTTGCCACGTGGTATGTTCTGGCAAATGTGCCACAAAATTGTAATGGTATCTAGCAAAGACACAATCGTATGGTGTGTTTCAGCAAATGACAAAAAATAACGGTGTCTTGTAGCAAATTTTCCTTATCTTTTTTGTTTACTTTCTTTTCTCCTTATATTTTCTGTCAGCTATCATGTTGTGTACAAATTGCCGGCAATTGTCCCTTGGACTAATAGATGGTATCATCGATTAGTTGGCGTAGTTTTTTATGAGATCATTTCTGTAGCTGTCAAGTCTCATCACATATGTATGTGTTATTTGTCCAAAACGAAAGCATCCCTTCAGAATTTGAAACTCTCTGGTCTTGCTGGTCCTATGTTTGTGGCTATCAAATATATCCTACCATTGCTCACTCTTGAGGCATTGTTGTCCTGATCTCATTATATATGCCACATCGTTGGTGAAATTAACTCATCAGAGTAGGATTTAATGAAGAAAAGACATAATCTGCATTTCACCTGAATTCATCCATTGTTATAAGTACACGAAGGAATCACTGGAAATAAGAAAAAAATCTAGAAAATCCCACAAAAGGGTAAAATATCTGAGTTTGTTTCATGGACTAGAAAACCATGACCATTGATCTTAACTAATATCACAATACTTGAAGGAGATTACCCACCTCTGCCATTACGTGAAATTACCCAAGCCTCCTCCCCAAGATCCTGCTGCACCCTCACTGCACGTGGTCGTCTTCATGTCTGTCCTGCCCCACCTATCATATCTCCACCACAGCGTCGCTTCTTGTAGCTTCCTCCTCCACGCGGTCAAGCCATCTGCAGGCTTGAGTGCCAACATGCCTCTTGTCCTTGAGGATGAGGTATGGCAGCCTTCATTGTGTGGTGTTGTAGCTAACTGGTGAATAATGCATGCAGCTGTTTATTTTTTCCCTATTAACCCTGGATTTGATGCCTAGGTGCCGTGTTGATGCAGAATTAGCCAATTAAGCTGCCTTGATTCAATTTTATTTTATCTATATTATCTATTTTTTCTATTCTGTTGTGGTCTGTACAAAGCATTGCATTCTTTTCATTTCCTTCTGCTATGAACTGTGAATTTGATGCCAATGCAGAATTTTGATATGGCCTAAAACATAGTTTAATTCGTTATGGATCATTTCTCCCTGTCTGCAGACTCTACCTCGGATTCTTTTGATTTTTTGGTTATATATATGCAAAGAATCTTGATTTGTTCTCCACAGTTTTGCAATTTCCTGATTGCTATGTCCAGCTACCATGATTCCATTGCATTCCATGAATTATGTGTGATACTATGCTTTGATTCAGTATGACAATTGAGTGTGCTGTGTTCATCATGTTTTAAGTGGAAACCAAGTGATGCATGGTGCACAAATGTGCAATGGAGGTGAATGTTTCTGATCTCCAAAGGAGGTCATATAATTATACAGTACTTCCCTCTATGACTACTTAAGTTCAATCTCGTGAGCACATGTGTAGCGAAATATCTCACTTAATTTCATTGTGAACCTTGCATATCATAATTTACTTTGTTCAAATGAGATTTCCTACACCTGAAATCTAATTGCATGGTACTTTATGGATAAAGACAGAGTTGTTGATATTTTGAACACAATTAATTTCGGAAAATTGAGTCATATTCAGAAATGTATAGTTTATCTATGCAATCCACCCTCGGAACTTATAAGATTGGATATTTTGACCCAATCAGGCATATATGGAGCATAAGTTTCAATATTGATGATGTTTCGGGTGCATAACACTACCAAGGATTTTCGGAGCTTGAAAATTATCCCTTTGCAATTGGTTTCTAGTTCAGCACTGTATGTGCCAAACCTGAACCAATGGTGCTCTTTTCTAGATGATCAGTTGCTCTGGCCAAACCTGCCGCGAGGAAGCACAAGATATGCCGAGTTGTGAAGCTCACTTGGTACGATGATGGCCATGGGCTTTCTGCGTAAGGGCTAGGTTTGCACTGTTATATGAGAACTACACTGGTGGTGATGCTTATGCAATATTTGCGGATCAAATTACAGCCGCCTGTTGTACAATGACAAGATTGCCATTGTTTGAGAGTTTGAACTTTCTTGGGACCAGTAATTGGCTCGTCCCTATTAGCAACACACATCGTAGTATAAACATGTATCTTGTTGAACCATATGCCGATGCACCAGTTGGCTGGGGGGTGGTGTTTTTGGACTTGCTAGTAATGTTGTTTTTTGGACTTAGTGGTAATGGTGCTCGTCCCTAGTAGTATTGTGCAGTTTAGCATTCAACTGATACCAATTCCTCATATATACCCGAAAAAGGAAATTCGAAGTGGTTTACTGTGAAGTGCATCAATTTGAGATAAGTGATTTATTGTTTACTGTCAAGTGCATTCAGCTGAAATTCGAAGTATGCTCCTGAAGATGGCGATGTCTGAAGTTGAGGCGACGGCGTCAGTGGCGCTGGCCTAGCCTTCATGGCTGCAGCCGAAAGTAACCAAGGCAAAAAAAAAAAAAAAGGAAGTAACGAAGGCAAAGCCGCACCTGAAGGTGGCGGTGGCGACATGACCAACAAAAAAAAACAAAGGCTCCAACGTCGCCGGACAGGAGTGGTCCTTCTTTGAACGGCTCAGTTCCGAGGACAATGCTCTCACCGTACTAGTGGGAATGTGAAGGAGCTCTAGCTGCGTTGTGCCTAGTTCCAGGAGGTGATGTTGAATCTGAAGGGGATAACTCTAAACTCCAAGATGATCCGGATGTTTCATTTGTTTTTCTCGGTGCCGCTTCATTTGCAGTTTCAGTAGCAGCTGATTGTTTTTTATTTTTTTTAGAGCAACCGGCGGAAGCTCTGCCTTTTCTATTATAAGAGAGAAATAAAAAGTCACGATACAGAAAGTCACGTTTAGATTACGGTGTAAACATGCCAAAACCACCACAACCTTCAACCCAAAAGGGAAAGAAACTAATCGGGTTTGGCTGGGATAGCCTGCCCCCACGGCGTGTAGGCCGACGATCGTTGGTGAATGTCGTCTCTAGCAATAGAAGCCACCTCGATGTAGGTCATTTGTCGACCCGTAAAGATTCATCTATTTCGCTCTTTTCATGTATTCCATGTCACATGTAGCATGCATCCACTGAGCCGATTTGTTCGGTTTTAGGTTTCTTAATCAGGTTTTGCTCGGTTTTAGGTTTTCCCTTAATCAGGACGTCCCACCACTCGGAGAAGGAGAGGAAGGATTGTCCATGACTTCCGGTGGCATCGTTATCCCAGGATTGTTACATTTCAGGAAAGAAGGAATGTTGTTTTTTACTCTAACATTCATGCAATGTAAACAACGGTGAGAAGAATGGAATTTCTTCTTTCCTAAATGTAACAAAATTAGAAGGCTCAGATACTTCCTCCATGATTCCATCCCTGCTTATTGGCCCTGTTACTGCCATGAAGCGACAAATTCTGAGGAATATATTTGTTGTTTGGCAATGTATTTATAAATATTTAAGAACGTTGATTGAATTTTTTATATTGAACATGTGCAGCTCCTGTTTTGTGCATTCACTACGGGAATAATAAGATAGGCCGACGACAAAATGTCGGAGCCGTCGGCGTAGCTTGACGGGCCGTCGGCCCAGTTTTGCCGTCGGTGTAGGTTAAATAGGCCGACGACAGCCGTCGGCGTAGCACATTAGGTTAACGGCAGAGCGACGGCGTCAAGTCGGTGGGCGTCACACCTACGTTGACGACATTTTTCTTTTTTACCACATTAATTTTAGAAAAATCATAACTAAATCATTTAAATTCAGAAAAATACATATAATATATCAAAATTTGCAGAAAAATAAGATCTATCTATATAAACTCAAATATTACATATTTGTTTTCAAAAAATATATAAAAAATATAAATACTTTCGTATAACATATTTTTCATTTTCCGAGTGCAAAAAACAGGGTGTTTTGTGAAGCAACCACCAAATGAAAGTTTCAAAATGATATTATCCCATTTTTCAAAAATAGTAGACCATATTGAATGGACAATTTTCCAACCTGAATTTCTCAAACCTTTTCGTCCATCCTCGTAAAAAGACTAAATCCCGTCGAATCGGTAGGAAATGAGTTAGATTTGAACTACAGGTACATGATATGATGCCCATAATTTTTTGCAAAAATCTTTTTAGTTTCACAATATGCTATTTCATCGGAGATCTAATGCAAGTTTAGTGAGGCTCAGCCCCGAGCTAAGAATTTTCATGCCCTCGATTTAGAAAGTTTGATAATAGTTTGAAACAGGCATAAAAAATTCAAAAACGATTGAAACAATGCAAAACCTTCACGTGGTGTCATATTATGTGACATAGTTGAATGGAAAAATACCAAACTTGGTATATTGATTGTGTCTCAAAAACCCCTTCACAAAATGACCTATTTCAATCGAGGTTTTTTTGGATTTTAGGTCAAATGACCAATATTGTTGCTAGAATCGCGGTATAGTTTGCGATAATGTGCCCATATTGTGAACGCATGTGTATAATGGGATAACGAATAATATTATAGGAGGAAGTTTTCCTTTTCGTCGCACCAACAAGCTAATTTTCATTTTCCGAGTGCAAAAAACGAGGTATTTTGTGAAGCAACCACCAAATGAAAGTTTTAAAATGATAATAACACATTTTTCAAAAATACTAGACCATATTAAATGGACAATTTCTCAACCTGGGTATCTCAAACCTTTCCGTCCACCCTCGTGAAAAAGACAAATTACTGCCGAATCGGTAGGAAATGCGTTATATTTAAAATACAGGTACATGATATAATGCCCATGATTTTTTTCAAAAATCATTTTTAGATTCACAATATGCTATTTCATCATAAATCTAATGCAAGTTTAGTGAGGCTCAGCCCTGAGCTAAGGATTTTCATGCCCCTCGATTTAGAAAGTTTGACGATAGTTTGAAACGAGCATAAAAAATTTAAAAAACGATCGAAGCAATGCAAAACCTTTACGTGATGTCATATTATGTGACATAGTTGCATGGAAAAATAACAAACTTGGTATATTGATTGTGTCTCAAAAAAATCTTTACAAAATGACCTATCTCAATCGAGGTTTTCTGGATTTCGGGTCAAATGACCAATGTTATTGCTAGAATCGCGGTATAGTTTGCGATAATATGCCCATATTATGCACTCATGTGTATCATAGGATATCGAACAATGTTGCAGGAGGAAGTTTTCCTTTTCGTCGCACCAAAAAGCCATTTTTTATTTTCCGAGTGCAAAAAAGGGGTGTTTTGTGAAGCAACCACCAAATAAAGTTTCAAAATGATAATACCACATTTTTCAAAAATACTAGACCATATTGAATGGACAATTTCCCAACCTAGGTATCTC
The DNA here is from genome assembly GCA_916181665.1 of Avena sativa. Lineage (NCBI taxonomy): Eukaryota > Viridiplantae > Streptophyta > Magnoliopsida > Poales > Poaceae > Avena > Avena sativa. The sequence goes on along the minus strand of OV702295.1, from coordinate 375,620,266 downwards.
AAACCTTTCCGTCCACCCATCGTGAAAAAGACAAATTCCCGTCGAATCGACAGGAAATGAGTTAGATTTGAACTACTGGTAGATGATATGATGCCCATGATTTTTTGAAAAAAAATCATTTTTAGATTTACAATATTCTATTTCATCAGAGATCTAATGCAAGGTTTCCTTTTTGTCGCACCAAAATTCTATTTTCTATTTTACGAGTGCCAAAAACAGGGTGTTTCATGAATCCTGACATAGTTTTGGTTAGTATAATATGAAATAGTTACGATATATAATTAAATAGATGATAGGAATGTCATATTTGGATTCCTCTCATTTTTCTGATCGATTTGGATATATTATTTGTCGAATTATGATTTACGGATTTGTAGATATGAATTATTCAATTTTAAATGAAAAAAAAGGCAAAATAAATAAAATTTATTTTATTTTTATTTGAATTCAAGATTATTATTACTTATTCATTGTTGTTTACTCAAATAATTTTATAAAATATAAAAAATAAAGACGTCTAACATTATAGTCTAATGGTTAATAGGATTGATATGATAATATTTATAACAAGTTTTAATTTCTTTGTCGAAAGTTCATGTGGAAGGAACGGAGAAGTTAAGCGTGCTGGGCTGGAGTAGTATTAGGATGAGTGACCGATTAGAAAGTTTGACTAATTGTGTAATTTGACTTTAGACTAAGTATACTTAGAATTAAAAACATCCATATGAGATTAACAAGTTAAACAATTTAAAAAGTTAAAAATTTTGAATTTTTTTTTGGGAAAAATCTATGCCGCCGTTAGTCATCTAGGTGGGACCCATACGGTCTACGCCGATGTTAAAGCCGTCGGCGTAGCTATATACGTGTCAAAGCCGTCGGCATAGCTACGCCGACGGCTTTTCTACGCCGACGGGAATTGGGGCTATGCCTACGGGTCCGTATGCCGACGGCCATACGCCGACGACAGCCGTCAGGCCAGCCTACGCTGACGGTATTTAGAGACTACGCCGACGGACCTGGCCGTCGGCATATTCGGCTTCTCGTGTCGTGATTAGTCAATATGTGCATTACACACGCAAGATTTACTAATACTGGTCAAACCTGCATGACACATAAGTATGAACAGAAACACCCATGGTATCTTTATACTACAGTATTAGTTTGTTCTAACAGAACAAAATTGTCAGATGACCATATGTCACAACCGCACAGACCATCCTCCCCACTGACGTAACACACCCAATTCAATAACACGATGCATGTAATTCGAAGTCAAACGTTGTTTGTAGTCCTAATACTTTTTTTTTGGTCTAAAAGAGTCCTCAATACTTTATCAGCATTCGTCGAATTACAAATCATCACCCGTCTGCATTCCTCCAATACTTTATCAGCGTTCCTCCTTATCTTCCTGACGATAGGATGGGGACACTCATTTTTCGAGTTTCACCGGCAGAGACGCGGGTTGACACATACATTCATCTTAATTCATGAAGGCCACGTGCGTGCGTCTTGTGTTACATTCATGAAATAATGCTCGAGCCTCCAAATATACAGTATATTTAATCTCGTCTGACGGTGAAACTTTTGTACTCCCTTCCTAAGTAACTTGGTTTTAGCTAAATTTATATATATCTGTACATATTTTAGTGTATAGATACATTTAAATCTAGACAAAGACAAGTCACTTATTTCTGGACGGAAGGAGTACTTAAATGATAAGATGTTGTGGTTCACTGAACCCCGCCCGTTGTCTCTCATGCTAAACCTGACGCCATCGGATAGGTTCAGAACTGAAGCCCATGGTCGAGGACCATGTGGTTCCAACCTCTGTGATGTACAGACACTCACCGACGCGCCAGCTCTCCTTCCTTGGTCGCCGAACATGCCGCCACGATAGACACCCATGACCCATCGACGAGCATGAAGGTGACTCGCCGAACATGCCGCCACGATAGAGGATAGACACCCATCGATGAGCAAGAAGGCGACTCGCCGAAGGAAAACGGCCGGCCAAGAGAGAGAATTGCAGCGGAAGCTAGAACCGGAAATTTGCCATTTCTGTGGACGCACCCAGGTTCAGGTGGCCAGTTCCCGCACCACAGATCGTTCCCCCACCTCGTCTTCTTCCAATTTTGCAGCTGCAAAAGCGACCGGTCTCGGCAGCGCGGCGAGAGTTTGGCCAGTCAATGTTGCCGTACTCGTTCATCGGCGCCAGGAGAGTCGTGGACTGACGAACGGTGACGCTGACCACCAAACTGTCCCGGTGAAGATCGAACACATATGTAGGAGTATGTGCATGTCTGCCAGCAAGCCCACCACTAGATGTTGCACGTCAATTCTTTTTTCCATCGAGACCAGGAAGAGCTGGTAGCGGTTTCGTGTGTGGCTCCGCTAGCTTCCGTTCTGCCTCCGCAGAGATCAGAAGGTAGCTGTGCAGTGAATCGGGCTGTTCCATTAAGAGGATGTTTCTGGAATGAAGACACCGATGGTTCTAAAAATCGACTGAAATGTATCCTTCATGGGTTCTCGTTTCAGGAAGCAAAGGTTGAGTTCGACTAGAAGGCCAGGTGCAGAGCCGCTCAGCCACACCGATTACAAAAGTAGGCAAGGCTCGAATGAATGCAGTATGACAGGGGACACCACCCCGATAGTTCTTCACGGGAGAAGTACTCAGTTTCGTTTAATCGTGTGGGTCGGCCGTTGGAGATGCCCTCAGTTCCGAGGACGATGCTCTCACCGTAGATAGTGGCTTAGTCATTTCTAGTGGGAAGGTGAAACAGCTCTAGGTGCATTGTGCCTAGTTCCGGGAGGTGATGTTGAATATGTAGAGAAAAACTCAAATATGATCTGGATGTTTCATTTGATTTTCTTGGTGCTGCTTCATTTGTAGTTTCAGTAGCAGTTGATTGTTTTTAAGAATGGAAATCTTTCTTTCCTAAATGTAACAAAATTTGCAGGCTCAAATACTGTCTACATGATTCCATCCCTGCTTTTTAGCCCAGTTCCTGTTGGAATAAATGGGCCTCTACAAGAATTGGACCCATATAAATTTCAGAAATTGGAGAGAAGTCAAGGAGGCGGAGGCTGTGGAAGTTTAGTCCCACATTGCTAAGGAAGCAAGATTTTGACCTGCTTATAAGGAGACATCTCATGGTGAGACTAGTTGGAAAGACTAGAAAGAGCTATGCTAAGTGTACACCACACGCGTACACGCGCTTGCTCGCTCGCATTTCGCATTTATTCGCGTTTAATTACTTGTGACTTGTGACTTTAGCGAGACGAGCGCGACCGTGGCCTGTTAAATTGCATCTTTTTTGCCAAGCAGTTTACTTATCTTATCCATCCGCGTCAGTCTCACGCACGACTCGAAAATAGACTTCCCGTTGAGGGAAGTTAGGAGATCGCTCGTAATGGAGATATACCAGGGGCGGATCCTGGAATATAGGCAGAACGTGCTGCGTGGGGGTTATCCTTTCGAGTCTATAAGAGGAAGATGTCCTCGACAGAACACACCAGATACACAAACCCTACTCCGTTCTCTTCTGCAGCCGCCACCGATCTTCGCCGATCCTTTCCTTGCCGTGCCGCTGGGAGAGGAAAGCAGTAATCTTCGGACTTTTCCCGGCGTTTGGCATCCCGCACGAGGGAGCCGGGCGATAAAGTTTCTGGCAGTGCTTCGCACGGCTGCTTCTTCTTCATCGTCTGCATCGATCGTCTGCTTCATCTTCCCCAACTGTTCTTCATCAACGTTCGTCTGCATCACTGTAAGAAATCAATCTCGTGATCCTCTCTTTCGTGTTCTAGAAGAAGGTTTGAGATCCATGTCGATCTGCTGTGCCATGTTAGATTTCATGTTCATAATCGCATGTGTAATTCTGTTAGATCTATCTTTGTTATCACACAAATTCAGAAATATTTTAATTCTATTGCATGCTATATTTCCAACAGTTCCTGCTGTGAAGCGACAAATTCTGAGAAATATATTTGTTGTTTAGCAATGTATTTAAAAATATTGATTAAAATATTTTATATTAAGTATGTGCAATATCTGTTTTTTTTTCATTAGTCAATGTATGCGCATTGCACATGCAAGATAATTAATACTGGTCAAACTTGTATGACATATACTCCCTCCGTCCACAAATAAGTGTACTTCTAGCTTCATCCTACATCAAACTTAGTAAACTTTGACTTACTTTATAAAAAATAGCAATATTTATGACAATAAATTGGTACCACTATTTTTTTCAATTTAGTTCCATAATATGATAACTTCATGTAATATATGTTGATTTATTTATCTAAAAGGCTAGTCAAATTTAATAAAATTTGACTTAGGCAAAACATAGAACGAAGTACACTTATTTGCTAAAGGAGGGAGTAAGTATATAAACAGAAGCACCCACGGTATCTTTATACTACTCTCGTCGATCCATATTAGTTGACGTGGATTTGTCTAGATTCAAATGTATCTACCATTAAAACATATCTAGATATATCCAAATATAAATAAATTCAAATCAACTAATATAGACCAAAGGGATAGTATTAGTTTATTCTAATAGAACAAAACTGTTAGATGACCATATGTCACCGCATAGACCATCCTCCCCACTGACGTATCACACCCAGCTATAACACGATGCATGCAATTTTAAAGTCAAACTTTATTTGTACTACTAGTCGTTGTACTAATATTTTATTATTTTCTTTCATTCATATTAATTATTACTATATAGGATATATTTAACACTAAAATATGTCTAGATATGTCCCTTTTTTTAGATAACAGGCTCAAAGAGCTCGGCTTTAAATTAATAAAGCTCTAAACCGGCTAAGATACATGGTACATGATACAATGCTTGAACAAGGAAAAGAGAAAAGACAACGAAGCTAGAGGATCTACAATGGCCGCCGCAAACACGCTCGGGAAACGGCTGCAGGTCTATGGGTGACCCCTGCGCAACCATGGCAGGTTTGGACACCCCGCTCCTAAACTGCTCAACCACTGTTGTGCCCTCCTGTACTCACAGGCACGCCAAAACTCCCTATCGTTGCGCTAGCAAGGAACCATCTTGTACAAGCTATGAAGCATCCGAAGCGGACGGAAAGGGACATGGGCTTCGGAGAGGAGGAAGCAACAACCAACACCAACGCGAAGAAGGACCGGCTCGAAATCCACCTTGATGTGCTGCTGCCAGAGGAGGGGCCCTTCCCTCCACACCCAGGCTCGAGGGTGTCGTCCCACCGGCGAACACACCACGGAGAGGCCGCAGAGCACCAAAAGAAGCCTTGGACCATGATGTTGAACATTCAACCTCGTCTTCGACCCGCCTGGACCGCACCAACGTATTTGTCATCACACCGTCGGCCACGTTGCCCTCCTCATCCCAAAGCGGCACTTCCAAGGAGGGGAACGACGCCGGAGTGCCGCCGTCGCCTAGTCAAGGCTTAGGAATTCTCCCGAGAAAGGAGGGAGAGGGATTTGTACCTCATCAGCCCTTTAGGAAGGAGAACAACGAAGGACATCGTTGCCGATGTGGTTGGCTTGCATCCAACCAAGGGTTTCCCCTGTAATCCACCCCGACCACCTCGCAAGACCGCAGATCGGGTGACCTGAGGTCTCGCCGAGGAGGGTCAAACGCATAGAGGCTTGGAGGCAGGTGACGCCGACATATCTGTTGCAAAGAGTGCTGGAGCGCCGTTGCCACGCGACCGTGCTTCCACCGGCTCCCATCCGCCCACACGGTCAAGGGGACCAGCCAGTACCTGCGCGCGCCACTCGCCTTCTGGTCGACGCCGCCTCCCCACCCAGGGTCACGGCCCCGGCTTCCAGAGCTCCCTGAGGGGAAGAGCCCGCGCCGCCCGCCCAGCCACCGCACCAGAGGCGCCGCCACCGCCACGAGCATGCCAACGAACGCGAAGCCACCACGCCGCCACCAGGCATTCGCACCGTCGTGCCCCTTGCCAGCGCCACGCCTCACCAACGGCCGCGGCTCGCGACGCCACCGCCGGGCGAGGGGAGAGGAGGCCCCGCTGCTGCCAGCACCGCCCGGTCTTAGCCCGGCGGCGCCCTTCGATGGCGGCGAGGGGGGAATGGAGGGGGTATGGAGGGCCTGGGGCGGCGGCTAGGGTTTCCTCTCATGCATCGCTCGTGGGAGTGACCACGGGAGGCGGAAAAAGGTCGCTCACCAACGGATCCTCTAAATATATCTATTTCTGCGACAAGTAATATGAATCAAAAGGAATAGCATTCATCGAATTACAAATCATCACCCGTGTGCGTCTGGATTAGCCCGAGATAGGCTCCTCATGATACGATGGGGACATTCATTTCCGAGTTTCACCGACAGAGACGCGGGTTGACACATTCATATTTATTCATGAAGGCCACGTGCGTGCGTCTTGTGTTACATTCATGAACCAATGCTTAAGGCTCCAAATACATTTAATCTCGTCTGACGGTGGAACTCTAAAATGTTGTGGTTCACTGAACCCCGTTGTCTCTCATGCTAAACCTGACGCCACCAGATAGATTCAGAACTGAAGGCCATACTCGAGGACCATGTGGTTCCAACCTCCACCGACGCGATAGATTCAGAACATGCCGACATGATAGACACCCATGACCCATCGATGAGCATGAAGGCGGCTCGCCGAAGGGGACGGCCAAGCCGCAAGAGAATTGCAGCGGAAGCTCGAACCGGAAAATTTGCCATTTCTGTGGACGCACCCAGGTTCGGGTGGCCACTTCCCGCGCCACAGATCGTCTTCTTCCGCGCTTTGCGGCTGCGAAGGCGACCGGTTTCGGCTCGGGATCTCGGCAGCGGGGCGAGTGTTTGGCCAGTCAATGTTCCCGGGCGCCAGGAGAGTCGTGGACTGACGAACGGTGATGCTGACCACCAAACTGTCCCCTGGTGAAGATCGATCGAACATATGGATGTGCAGTCTACCAGTGCCAGCCAGGCTACGACTTCGTGTTAGAAATAAAACGGTGAAGCTGACCAAACTGTCCCTGTGAAGATACGTACACAGCCCAATAATAAGAAGAGAACTCACTCCATCCCAAAATACCAGACTAGGAATCTCCCTCTTATAGTGGGTGTGGCTTTCTTTTGCAGTCAAGGTGAGACTATACTTCGTGTAGCCTCACCGGTCAATAGCAGACTAACACTACCATTAGATGTTGCACGTCAATTCTCTTTCCATGGAGAACAGGAAGAGCGGTTTCGTGTGTGGCTCCGCTTCCCTTCTGCCTCTTCAATTGCTTTCCTGATTACACCTTGCACGGGTAAAGAGGAAGCTGTGCAGTGAATCGGGCTGTTCCATTAAGAGAATTGTTCTGGAACGAAGACACCGATGGCTTTAAAAATCGACTGACCTGTATCCTTCGTGGGTTCTCGTTTCAGGGAAGCAACCTTGAGCTCGATTAGAAGGACAGGTGCAGAGCCGCTCAACCACACTGGTTAGAAAAGTAGGCAAGGCTCGAATGAATGCAGCATGACAGGGGACACCACCCTGATAGTTCTTCACGGGAGAAGCAAGGTACCTGCATGCCTCCCGCTTCAGTAAGATAATCTGAAAACCTTCTTTTGGCTTTTCCCAAAAGCCTCCAACATGATCGACACGGAGAGGTCAAGTTCGGCAGAAAGACGAAACCCTTCTTTTTTTTTAGCGTCAACAGGAGCTCTGGAAAGACGAAACCCTTTTATACTTTCTGCAATAGGAAACACAAAGGGGGGCGCGCGTGTGCTCGAGTAAGGACACCACTAATTTCAACGAACGCGGGCTGGTCGACAGGCGGCGGCACGACGCGTTCGTGGCCAAAAGCCGGCGGCGCGCGTCGTCGTTGAGGTGAGTGTTGGATTGCTATGTCAGGTTTAACACAAACCCTGTCAGGTTTAACACAAAAGACAGAGTCAAGAAGTATGTAACATTAAGTAAAAGTGGGGTCCACAAAATCAACGTTTTAGCCTCCTTGTACACAACAAAAGTGCTATGATCAGGGGCACCAAAACCAACTCGATGTTTTGGTCCCCTGTCGCCTACGCCACATAGAAGGGAGGGAAGTCTGCCAGCGACAGATAACCCACATTCTCCATTTGCTACACTTGCTCCCCCACAACCCAAAACCCTACCGATCTAGGGAAGAATAGCAACGACGGGAAGGCTAGTTTACACGCCACCGGTGGCAGGACAGTTCCATTGGAGGACTGAGGGCATCCACCCCTCCGCCAGATCCTCTACTCCGACAAAATATCAACCCTACATCACGCAGCCATTGATGGCTTCGTCATCGATTCCAGGCCCCAGTAATTATCTACTACCAATCTCAGTTTCATGCTATTTAGGTGTTCTAGTTGTTGTCCATTGTTTGATCTTGTCGTGTGCTTGATGTTTTACATCTAAGAATGGTATCAGGCGCCATTATGAGTACCCTTAGAACCCTAATGGTGATATGTTGATCATGTTTTAGTTGCATTAATCACATCTTAGGCAATTAAGATGATGTGTGTATGTCCAAGTTTAGCCTCGGATTAGCCACTGATGTGATGTGATTGCATGTTTTCATCGAGTTTCCCGACAGAAGGGCACGCGGATGGACATGTAGTGAGGCGGGAAACGACGTAGGCATTAGTGGCCATCGCGCCGCTGGTCGTTGTCGTCGCCTGGTGGACGTTGGCATGGCCGATGGCCGCCGGCCTCTCTCCCGCTCACTGCGGGTGCGCTTCGGAGGAGAAGTGGAGCGCGGCGGTGCGTCGTCGCCTCCCTTACTCACAAACAGTATCGGGAGGGAGTGAAGAATGGAGAGGGTTAGGGGTTGGATTGACCGGGGCCTTACGGAGAGATCCTGGCCACCCGTTTTGATCTGACGACCGAGAGCGATGTGGGCTGGTTGATGGGCCTCGTTTGGCTATTGGGCTGGATCTAGGGTTGGACATCGGCCGAGGTCGAGTTGGCTATGGGTTGCTACATTTTTTGTTTTATTTTTTATTTTATTTTTTTTGTGCATTTTCTCATGTTCATTACGTTTATGATTTATGTTCATCACAACTCGGTGTACATGTAGGACTCGTCACAACTCAGATCTGGTCACTAATTCGAACTGCATCCGAAACCTTCCTCTACTCCTCTTCAAAATCTTACGTACAACTATGTATACTAGTTGAATGCCCGTGTGTTGCCTCGGGTCTTCATTTTTTCTGGCGTTACACCTTTTGCATGTGAGCAATACAAATATTCAAACAGGAAACAATGATGAACCTATAAAACTGTATTGCTCTTTCACTATGCAATGAGATCCTAGTTACTCTTTACTTTCTCTCTTCCATCTCTCTGAAAGGCGAAAGGGAACTCTCTCTCCCTCTCTCGTCGTCCCCAGGAGGGTGGGGGGACCCAGATCTGTGCTACTAGCGTGTAGATGGATGGTTTAGGATTAGGTCTGTGTGGGGTGTTGTGCCGACGGAGGTGGCGGCGGCGTCACGTAGCAATAAGGTGAACATGATAATATATGAGGAATACATAAATATATTGTGCTATGGATATGTAGGTACAATATTCAAGAAAATTGATATATTTAATCTGTATTATCCTAGAATATATTAAAAATTGATAAAAGTGTTAAACCCTGAATACCCTGTTTGTTTTATCTGTTGAGCTTATCTTTGAATTATGGTTCTTTTTATACCCCGCCAAGGAATTTGTCCAGGAACCTTGAGAAACAACAAAACTGCTTATGAAATTAGACAAACAGATAACGATACCACTCACATATCCATACTTTAAAAAAAATCTGGTAGGTCTCTACTTAGCACAAGCTAAGAAAAATATATAGATGAATCAATTTTACAGAAAAATAGACCAAACGATTTTATAAAAAAAACAGCACAATCATGGTTTCTTCATAATGTGTCTAAGTTGTATTGTTGAAGGATATATATCAACACATCGGTAGCAGTCCCTCTGAAATACGTCAGGTTGTAATGAATTAACATTACTGGGCAAACACCAAAACATATCTTAGTTTACTAAATTCATCTTAGACACGAACAAGTTACTCCACTTCATTGTAATCAGATAAAATCATAAACATAGCAGATGCATGGTTCTAAGACATGAACGAGGACCTTGCTCATGGCAAAAAAAGACTAATTAGACCGAGGAAGTGAACAACAAATATGATGTTGTGTTTCGGACTACCTGATAATGGTGATGGTCCCTAGTGAAAGCCGAATAGAACTTGAGGCTACGTGATCAAAGTCACGGCCTCCCCCCTCATATATTTATATGCCAAAGAGATACAAGTATAAGGCAAATACAATTCAAATACATATCCGTATCTAGCTAGGAGTCTTGGAGTCTACTCCAAGTCGGCGTGGACGCCATGCCCGTCTCCTTCTCTAACACGCCCCCGCAGTCTGAACGATGGAGAGTATCAACGTGAAGACTGGAGCGAAACTCTCGGAATAATGCAGTCGGCAACCCTTTAGTGAATATGTCAGCATATTGCGAAGTTGACGGTACATGAAGCACACGAACAGCGCCAAGAGCAACCTTTTCCCGAACAAAATGTATGTCAATCTCAATGTGCTTTGTGCGCCTATGATGCACAGGGTTGGCAGAGAGATACACCGCACTCACATTGTCACAGTAGACAATCATGACGGTTTGGAGAGGACATTGAAGCTCCTGCATAAGCTGTCAGACCCAACATGGTTCGGCCACGGCTGTTGCAACTGCCCGATATTCTGCCTCAGCGCTTGAACGAGAAACTGTCGTTTGACGGCGTGAAGACCATCTAATCAAATTATCTCCAAGATACATGCAAAACCCCGACGTGGAGCGTCTAGTATCCGGGCATCCCGCCCAATCAGCATCCGAGTAGGCAATAAGAGAATGAGAAAGAGACTTGTGAAGTGTGAGACCATGAGAGAGTGTACCCTTAAGATAGCGAAGGATGCGTTTGATAAGAGAGAGATGAGGCTCACGGGGATCATGCATGTGAAGACATACTTGTTGGACAACATAGGACATGTCAGGACGAGTGAGAGTGGCATACTGGAGTGCCCCGGCTAGACTTCGATAGAAGGAGGGATCAGCCACCGGCTGACCGGCGGTAGAGGAAAGTTTAGACTTAGTATCGATAGGAGTGGTAACAGGATGGCAATCACGCATACCAGCTCGGTTAAGAATGTCTAAGATATACTGATGTTGAGAGAGATGAATGCTAGTAGGTGAGCGAGTGACATGGATGCCAAGAAAATGATGAAGGGGACCAAGATCCTTCATTGCGAATTCATGACTGAGAGATGAAGTGATATGTGAGAGGAAGGTGGAAGAGGAGGCTGTAAGAATAATGTCATCGACATACAAAAGAAGATAGGCCATATCCGCACCACGGCGAAGAATGAATAGGGAGGCATCAGATTAAGATTTAATGAAACCGATGGTGCGAGCAAAGGAAGAAAAAGTTGAAACCAATCACGTGGGGCCTGTTTAAGACCATAGAGAGATTTGAGAAGCCGACATACGTGAGTAGGAGTTTTGGGGTTGATAAAACCGGAGGGTTGTTGACTATAGGCAACTTCATCGAGATGACCATGTAGAAAAGAATTTTTTACATTGAGTTGGTGGATGGGACAAGACTTAGAGAGAGCAAGAGATAAGATGATGCGGATGGTGGCGGGTTTAATGACAGGACTGAAGGTTTCATTGAAATCAACGCCCGGTTGTTGAGAGAATCCACGGACAACCCAACGAGCTTTGTGTCGAGCAAGAGAGCCATAGGCGTTATATTTGTGACGGAAGATCCACTTTCCGCTCACAATATTAGCACCGGGAGGAGGGGGAATCAGTGTCCATGTTTGATTGAGGGTGAGAGCATCAAACTCTTCCTGCATGGCATTGCGCCAATTAGGATCACGGAGGGCGGTGAGATAGTTTGTTGGAATAGGAGAAGAAACGATAGCTTGGAGGTTTAGTTTGGCAGGTGGACCAGGGAGGCGACCAGTGGTGGACCGTGTTCGATGCATGACCGGTGTTGGTTGTCGTGGCAGACTGGAAGGAGGTGGGCTTGGTGCGGGTGGTGGAGTTGGTGCGGGTGGAGAGTGTCCTGCCGCGACAGGAGAAGGGGGTGCGGCAGGCTGCCGTGGGCTAGCGGTAGGCAAATCGGCTGCCGCGGCAGAGCGTGCTGCCGTGAGCGAGGGAGGAACTAGTGGATCGAATAGGTCAGGAGAAGTAGATGCAGGAGGTGTCGGCGAGACGACATGAACATAGGGAAAGGAGTGTTCATCAAAGATTACGTGTCGGGAGATGATGATGCGACAAGAGGTTAGGTCAAGGCACCGATACCCTCTGTGGCGAGATGGATATCCGAGGAAGACACATTTAGTAGAGCGGGGAGATAGTTTGTTAGGTGAAGTGGAAGTAATATTTGGGTAGCATAAACAGCCGAAGACACGTAAGGTGTGATAAGGTGGCGTGGTACCTAGAAGATGCTCATACGGTGTGGAAAGAGAGGTGGCTTTTGTTGGGCGAATATTGATGAGAAAGGTCGCGGTATGTAGTGCCTCGGCCCAAAGAGAAGGATGCATCGAAGCTTGGAATAAAAGCGTGCGGATGACATTGTTGGTGGTGCGAATAGCACGTTCGGCCTTGCCGTTTTGCTGCGAGGTGTGTGGACAAGAAAATCGAAAAAGTGTGCCTTGTTGGGTGAAGGAGTTTACTTTATTATTGTCAAATTCGCGACCATTATCACATTGAATAGCAAGGATGGGAAGGTTGAATTGAGTGCGAGCATAGGCATGAAGAGCGGTGAAGGTTGCATAAATATCAGATTTTTGTGAAGTGGAAAGGTCCAAAAATAATGTGTATAATCATCCACGATAATAAGATAATAAGCATAACCAGAAGTACTAGGAATCGGTGATGTCAACAAATCATAATGCACTAATTGAAAAGGTTTAATACTATAGGAATCCGAAGAGTAAAAAGGTAGCCTAACATGACGACCTAATTGACAGGCATGACATAAAGACGATGGAGACGTATTGCTAGGAATATGTTGTTGTTGATGAAGACGTTGCATGGTGGGATGGCCGGGGTGTCCAAGGCGACGATGCCAAAGCTCGGTGGATGAAGTGGCAAGAAGAGTCTGGGCTTCTGGAGGGCGGTAGAGGGAGTAGAGAGGACCGGGACTATTGCATCAAAGAATCACGGTCTTGGTAAGAAGATCCTTCACGGAGAAACCAAAGGGGTCAAATTCAATGGAGCAAAGGTTATCGATAGAAAACTGGCGAACAGAAATAAGATTTTTAATAATGTGTGGAACAACTAGGATGTTACGAAGGGAGAGAATTTTAGAATTGAGGGTGAAGGTGTGGGAGCCGGTATGTGTGACAGGAAGAGAAGCACCATTGTCTACTATGATTTTATGTGCTGAAAAGGGAACGGAGGAGGAGAGAATACCATGATCGGATGCCATGTGAGACGAGGCGTCGGAGTCCATAACCCACTCCTGGCTGCCAGGGAGCTGCATGTTCTGTAGAGCTGTAAGAAGAGTTGGGTCGATCTGTTGTTGCTGCTGCGGCTGGTGGGTAATCATCATGTTGCTAGAGGGCTGCTGGTAGCCTGTGGCAGTGTAGGCCTGGTACGGCGGCAGAGCTGGTCGAGGCCCCAAGACGCTGGGGATCGGAGCACGCCAACGGGGCTGCCACGAGGAGGGCATCGCATGCTGCTGCTGCTGGAGTTGGTGAGCGCGTGCCGGGAGTCCGGTCCAGGGATTGAACATCCACGGACTGTTGTTGTCGCGGCCGCGTCCGCGACCGCCGCCACGTCCACGTCGGCCTCTGTTCCCACCTTCCCGGCCAGGTTTGTTGAAGAAGCTGGGCTGGGGAGGGCGCGAATCAGGAGGACCGCCGCCACGGCCGGCAGGAGGAGGGGCGCCCCCGGCGTGCGATGTGTTGCTGCCATTGGGAAGCACGCTGTTGCCGCTGGCCCAGAGCGCGGCAGATGCCGTGTGCTTGGCATCGGTCTTCTTTTGCGCCTCCTCGAGAACCAGAGCGGAGCGCGTCTACAGGAACGTCGGGAACGACACCTGGTAAGGGAGGAAAGAGCGGCGGTTGTTGTATTGCTCGTTGAGGCCGCCTAGAACCGTGAGGACAAGGGTGTCATCCGAGATCTCATCAACATCACCGAGTGCGTCGGCAAGAGATTTTAGCTTGGCGTAGTAGTCATGGACACTCATGTCGCCTTGTGGCGTGTTGCGGAATTCCGCGTCGAGGGCGAGAGCGCGACTTTTCTTGTTGTCGTGGAAGAGGTTGGCGATGGAGTCCCAGATATGCCGCGCCGTCGAGCCAGGGGATATGACGATGCCGAAGAGCTCGGGCGAGATCGAGCCGTAGATCCAGGAGAGAACGGTGAAGTCATCGCGCGCCTAGTCGGAGGTGGGGGAGGTGTCCGAAGGCGTGTCCTCAGCGTTGCCGGTGACGTGGCTGGTAAGACCATAGCGGCCTAGGGCGACGAGGAAGAGCTCGCGCCACTTGATGAAGTTGGAGTCCTGCAGATCAAGGGTGATGGCGACGATGGTCTTGACGGAGGAGACGTAGGTGGAGGGGTTTTGGGGAGTAGGTTTGCTGTCGACGGCCTTGCCCATCTCGGCGGCACGGCGGTCGAGCTCTTCCGTGCGCGCCTAGAGAAGGGATTTGCGCTGCTTCAGCTCGGCTTCGAGCTTTTGGATCTCGTCAGGAGTCATCGCGACGGTGGGGTAGGGTGTAGGGTTTCAAAAATTCTAGGGTTTTGAGGAGGGGTAGGATCGGCCGGTGCTCTGATACCATGAAAGCCGAATAGAACTTGAGGCTACGTGATCAAAGTCACGGCCTCTCCCTCATATATTTATATGCCAAAGAGATATAAGTACAAGGCAAATACAATTCAAATACATATCCGTATCTAGCTAGGAGTCTTGGAGTTTACTCCAAATCGGCGTGGACGCCGTGTCCGTCTCCTTCTCTAACACCTAGTAATTTTGTACAGTTTAGCATTCAACTGATTCCAATTCCGCATATGCACACGAAAAAGGAAATTCGAAGTAGGTGCATAGAGGGATTTATTGTCTGATTCTGTTGCAGGTCGCCTCTTCTTCAGTATGTTCCACAAGATGGCGATATCTGAAGTCGTGGCAACGGCGTAGCCTTCATGGCTGCAGGTGAGCGTAGCGAAGGCAAAGCCGCACCTGGCGGTGGCGGTGGTGATGGCAACATGGCCTCCAAAAAAAAAAAAAAACTCCCAACGTTGCCGGACAGGAGTGCCCTTTCTTTCAACGGCACTCACCGGGAGGTCATGTTGAATATGTAGGGGATAACTCTAAATTCGAAGATGAACCGGATGTTTCATTTGATTTTCTCAGTGCTGCTTCATTTGTAGTTTCAGTAGCAGTTGATTATTTTTACTTTAACGTTCATGCAATGTAAACAACGGCGAGAGGAATGGAATTCCTTCTTTCCTGAATGTAACAAAATTTGCAGGCTCGGATACTTTCTCCGTGATGATTCCATCCCTGCTTCTTGGCCTAGTTCCTTCCATGAAGCGACAAATTCCGAGATATATATTTGTTGTTTGCCGATGTATTTAAGAATGCTGATTAAACTATTTTATATTGAACATGTGCAATTTCAGTTTTGTGCATTAGTCAATATGTGCATTGCACACACAAGATTTACTAATAATGGTCAAAACCAATCTAAAAAAATGGTCAAACCTGCATGACACATAAGTATGAACAGAAGCACCCACAATATCTTTATACTATTATTGTATTAGTTTGTTCTAACAGAACAAAATTGTCAGATGACCATATGTCACCACCGCACAGATCATCCTCCCCGCTGACGTATCGCACCCAATTCAGTAACACGATGCATGTAACTCGAAAGTCAAACTTCGTTTGTAGTCACTCGTAATACTTTATTTTGTCGAAAAGAGTCTTAATTTCCTCCAATTACATTTCTGTGGACGCACCAGTCTGCATTCCTCCAATACTTTATCAGCATTCCTCCCTACCTTCCTGACGTTAGGATGGGGACATTCATTTTTCGAGTTTCACTGACAGAGACGCGGGTTGGCACGTTTATTTTTAATCCTGATGAAGGCCATGTGCGTGCGTGCCTGCTTGTGTTACATTCATGAACTAATGCTCGAGCCTCTAAATATAGAGTACTCCCTCTGGTTCATATTGTCACTAAAATGGATATATCTAAACATGTTTTCGTGCTAGATACGTCCATTTTAATGACAAGTAATATGGATCAGAGAGAGTATATTTAATCTCGTCTGATGGTGGAACCTTTGTACTAAATGATAAGATGTTGTGGTTCACTGAACCCCGTTGTCTCTCATGATAAACCTGACGCCATCGGATAGGTTCAGAACTGAAGCCCATACTCCAGGACCATGTGGTTCCAACCTCTGTGATGTAGCTCCTCACCGACGCGCACATGCCGCCACGATAGACACCCATGACCCATCGATGAGCATGAAGGCGACTCCCTGAACGGGAGGGCTAAGAGAAAGAATTGCAGCGGAAGCTAGAACCTGAAATTTGCCATTTCTGTGGACGCACCCAGGTTCGAGTGGCCACTTCCCGCGCCACAGATCGCCCCCCTACAGCTCGTCTTCTTTCAATTTTGCGGCTGCAAAAGCGACCGGTTTCGGCAGCGCGGAGAGAGTTTGGCCAGTCAATGTTGCCGTACTCGTTCATCGGCACCAGGAGAGTCTACGACTGACGAACGGTGACGCTGACCACCAAACTGTCCCCTGGTGAAGATCGAACACATATGTAGGAGTATGTGCATCTCTGCCAGCCAGCCTACCACTAGATGTTGCACGTCAATTCTTTTTTCCATCGAGACCAGGAAGAGCTAGTAGCGGTTTCGTGTAGGAACGTGTATCCCTTCCCTTCCGCCTCTTCCATTTTACACTGTGCAGGTAAGGAGGAAACTGTGCAGGCTATTCCATTAAGAGGATGTTTCTGGAATGAAGATACCGATGGTTTTAAAAATCGTATGACCTGTATCCTTCGTGGCTTCGTCGTCTCAGTGAAGCAACCTTGAGCTCGACCGGAAGGCCAAGTGCAGAGCCGCAGCCACATTGGTTAGAAAAGTAGGCAAGGCTCGAATGAATGCAGCATGACTGGGGAAAACCACCCTGATAAATATTCACGGGACACCATCCTGACGAGTTGTTAGCATAAAACTATCAAAATTCGAGCAAAATAAAAAATCTACCACTTTTAGTTTTCGTAGTAAAAATCTACCATATTTCAAATCAGTTCTCTCAAATAACACTAAACACGAATTGAACGCGAATTGACGGTTTCTAACATGGCTGGTCCACCTGCCAGAACCAAACTGATGAGATGGATTGGGCCTCACTTGTTGGCCCAATTTGCAAAATTTACAAAATCTAGATATATATTCTAAAAGAAAACAAAAATACAATAAACATTGTGTGAGATGAATAAATATCTAAAAGAAAATAAAAATATTTAGAAAAATAAAATAAATCTCTCCAAGCCCCGTATGGCCCTCGCCATGGCCAAGGTCTTGCCTCGCCGGCCACCCCTCCTCCCAGACCGTCCTCGTCGTCCGCCATGGCCGAGCGCTTGGTCTGGCCGGTGCCCTCCTCTCCGCGCCCGCCATGGCCGAGGGCTTGGACGCCTCCTCCCTTCTCCCTAACCCATATTCGCCGCCCGCCATGGTCGTGGACCTGGCCTGGCCGGCCGCCCCTCCTCCTCAGTCTACTGATACGTCGGAAACGTATCTATAATTTTTGATTTTCCATGCTTGTTTAGTATCTACTTTGTTTGCCTTGTCTACACTTTGAGGTGTTTTTATATCTTTTCTGAAACTAACCTATTAACAAGTTATCACAGTGTCAGTTGTCTGTTTTCTTCTGTTTTTGGTTTCAGAAAGACAAAAAAATCAATATTCTCGGAATTGGACGGGACTAAAGCCAAAGTCAATATTTTACCGTGGGTGATACGAAGCCAGAAGACAAGACGGAGAGGCGCCACAAGGCGGCCAAACCCCCCTAGGCGTGGGTGGGCCCACCCCGCACTGGGTAGGGTGTGGCCCCCCTGGTGGCCCTCCTGTCTGGCCCCTTCGCCTATAAGAATCCCCGATGCAGAAACCCTAGGCACCCAATCAAAACTCCACGAAACCTTCTGTAGCCGCCACCACCATCGTCCCTAGATCGGGGGGATCTGAAGTTCTTCCCGACACCCTGCCGGATGGGAGATCATCCCGGAGGCCTTCTTCTCCAGTATGAAGCGTGAGTAGTTCCACCTTGGACTACGGGTCCATGTAGTAGCTAGATGGTTGTATCTCCTCCTTGTGCTTTCATGTATAGATCTTGTGATCTTCGTTCATGATCAAGATCTAATCTATTTGTAATCATGCATGTTGTGTTTGCGGAGATCCGGTGGATATTGAGATTACTATGTTAGATTGATTAATGGTTTTGTCTATTTGATTCTATCATGTCTGTGTTGTTTGTGATCTTGCATGCTCTCCGTTGTTAGTAGCTATCATGGCCAAGTAGTTGCTAGTGACTCCAAGAGGGGGTATTTATGCTCTATAGTGGGTTCATGCCTCTAGTTTTCAAGGGAAGTGACAGAAATCTCTTCGGTTGTAGATGTGTTGTTGCCACTAGGGAGAAAACAACGGTCTCTTGTTCATGAAACACGTGGATTGTTTACATTACACACTTTGCTTAAAGCAGTTGTCTATTGCTTGCAACTTAATACTGGAGGGGGTTCGGATGATAACCTGAAGGTGTACTTCTAGTCATAGATGCAGTTGGATGGCGGTCTATGTATATTGTTGTATTGCCCAATCGAATCTCATAGGATCTTTTTGTCTAGTATTGCATTGTTATGCCTTGCTCAGTTCCTGTCAATTGCTCTGCTGTAATTTGTTTACCCTTCATGCCATGTTGTTTCTCTAAGGAGAGCACCTCTAGTGAACTATGGACCCCGGTGAAAGAACATTTTATAATCCCTAGTGTTTTGTGTGTTAGATAACAATATCAAGGATTATTTAATGTGTGTTGAAGTATTGCAGCTCTCTTTGAGAAAAAGGGAAAACGATTCTGCCTTTGGGGGCGGATAATCCGCCCCTCCCTCTTCCCAAGCAGGCGCAAGCCCCGGAAGGGGGGCGGAGTTTTGGCCGGATTTTCCGGCCCCGCCGGATAATCCGCCCCTCAGGGGGGCCAGATAGTCCGCCCCCCATGCTCATCGCCAAGGCGCAAGCCCCAGAGAGGGGGCGTAGTGTTGGCCGAACTTTCTGGTCTGGCCGGATAATCCGCCCCTAGAGGGGGCCGGATTATCCGCCCCCCAAGATCTTCATCAAGTTTTGCAGGCGCCAGCCCCAGAGAGGGGGCGGAGTTTCCCCAGGGGCGGATAATCCGCCCCCAAAGTTGTGCAACGGCCAGATCTGGGGAGGGGGTATTTAAGCCAGCCTTCCCCTCCTGCCAGATTTCTTGATTCATTCGAAAAAGACGAGATCTGATATGTAACCTTCATCCAAGAGAGATCCACCTAGATCCACCCAAAGGCCCCGTCCCTTGGGGAATCGAAGGAGGAGAACTCGATCTTCATCATCAGCAATCAAGCGCTTCATCTCCTCTCCATTCATTTGGAGAACCCCCGATCTAGTATTTCTTGCAAATACCTAGATCCTTGTTTTTGTTTATATTGATAAACCTTGTTCTTGTGGCAGCTTGTTGTCATCTCGGGAGCCCCCAATTCGGTTGTGGGTGTCTGCCCCGATAGTGTTGTAAAAGGCATCGGTTCCCGCCTCGAAGGGATCCAATAGTGGAGAAGGTGGATCAGGCCTCTCGTGGCGAGATCCATCGGAGAATAGGGTGAGGCCTATTGTGGTGTGGTGGTCTTAGAACCGCCCACCCCTCCAACGCAGATGTACTTACCTTAACAAGGAAGGAACTGCGGTAAAACAAATCCCTGTGTCTCCGCGTGTTCCACTACGGTTTCCTCGCTCCTCTTTTTACGTGCTTAGTAGTTAGGGTTGCATATAGGGAAATTCTCGTAGTTGCATATCTTGAGAATTTACTTTGTGTCAAGCCTAAAATTGAAAAAGTATTAAAAATTGGTTAGCACCTATTCACCCCCTCCTCTAGGTGCCCATACGATCCATTTCAATTGGTATCAGAGCCTCGGCTCTTATTTCGGGCTTAACCGCCTAAGAGAAGTATGGGTTCCAAGGTAGATGGGAGTGATGCTTCGGAGGTAGTCACCATGAACGATCTCAAGACGTTGGAAACAACCTTGGTGAATTCAATGGAGGCTAAGATGGAAGAGATGCGTCAATTGATAATGCGTCTCTCCACATCCGCAACATCACCTCCATCTAACTCTGAGGATACCACTCCGCAATCCAAGGAAACGGGTAAAACTGTTTCTAAAGATAACGAAGTGGTTGGTGATGACACTATCAAGAGCTCCTCCTTGAAAAAGGATAGTGGTAAGGATGGATACAATGAGGTTTCTCATGTGTATTCCCCTGATCCACCTATTCCTCACCCACATATACATAATAGGGGTGATCCACCCAAACTTTCTGCATCTACTTTTACTCAATGGCAATTTTTGATGAAATCTCATGTGTGCAGTTCCTCCATAGAGTTGTGGAAGATCATCGAAAATGGTCTTCATGTTGGAAACCCCAACAATCTCACAAGAAGAGAAGTGGTCGATAGCCAACTCAACGCTACAGCTCTACACATGATACTGCTTGGTGTGGGTGACAAAGATATGCCACACATTCAGCATCTTAGTACAGCGAAGGAAGCTTGGGATGCTCTCACCGAGCTATTCATCGGAAATGAAAGTATGAAGAGGAATAGATATGATGCATTGAGCAACGAAGCTGAAGGATTCTATATGTTGGATGGAGAAGACCATGAAGACATGTATAGGAGGCTTAAGGTTATAGCCACAAATTTCAGAAATCATGGTGCCGCTCATGTTGATGATGCATGGATCAAGCGCAAGTATGTCAGTGCTCTTATGCCGTTTGAGCCCACAGATTTGAAAAGTCTCCAAGGTAGGCATAACTATCACCTCATGACATCCAATGAGGTAATGCAAGAAATGGCCGCCTTCAAAGTGGCTGCCAAAAATGCCGAAGATGCTCGTGATCGAGCTATGGGGATGCAAAAAGGGGTCAACGTGGCCTTGAAGACTAGTGTGATTAATCATGATGAATATGCTCTAGAAGGTCTAGACTGTCCTAAGGATATAAAAAGTATTCATGGACAATACTTGGCTCTTTATGCTAGAAACTTCTGGAAAGATCCAGCCAAGGCTAAAGCTAAACTGGAACGCAAGAGTGGAACATATGGAAGAAAAGAAAATGGTCCCAAGCTGAGAACATGTTTCAACTGTGGTGACCGGCTGCACTTCATAGCTGAGTGTCCATATCAAAGTAGGGAAGATAATGGAGGAAGACTCATTTTCAAGGACAAGTCAAAGGCTCCACACAAGAAACAGTTTGTAAAGAAGAATGCTCCTTTCAAGAAGCAACCAAAGATTGTTCTAGTGGCTCAAGAAGAATATTCATCAGGAAGTGAAGACGAGGACGATAGCTCTCAAGAGGTGGCTGCTATAGCCACCACATCTACATCAACTTCTCTCTTCGACTCTCCGAACGAAAACATCATCAACAAGAATGCTACTTGTCTCATGGCAAGGAGCTCTGAGGTAACTTCTTCTAATTCTTCTTTTCCTAAGGCTATGATTGACATGGATGATCCTACTAGCCTTAAGGTTAAAGAAGAGATTATTGCTTTGGATTATTTCTATACTAACTTGCAAGGTGAGCACAAAGTTCGTTTTGAAGCTCTTATGGATCAGCTAGCCCAAAACGAAGCTATCCTTGAAGAAAAGGGCAGAATTGAAAGGGAGGATGCAATGGAAATTGCATCCTTAAAAAATGCTCTTGAAGAAGAGGAAGAGGCTCGGGTCTCTCTTGAAGAGAGGCTTGAGTCTATTGAAGAGTCACATGATGAAATTGTGACTAAACTTGTTAAGGAACGTGACAATGCTGTCACCAAAGCAAAGAAGTTAAAGAAGGAAAAGATTGACTTTGGGGCTGCTCATGATAGACTCTCCGAGGAATTGGAGAAACTTGACAATGCTCACAAGGCGTTGAAAAACGAGTTCTCTATTCTCAATGAGTCACATGATCAGCTTCAAAGTCGATTGGCCAAATATGATACTCCTAGCTCATCCAACTCAACATATAGTAACAAGGAAAATGCTAGTGTGGAAAAAGAAGTGATCAAGGACATCACTCCCAAGGATAAAGGTGTGCTTGATGAAGTCCTTGGCAAACAAAGGTCAAATCATGGTAAAGAGGGACTCAGGTATGTCACCAAGTCCAAGAAGAAGAAAACCAAGAAGAACAAGACCAAGAATGTGCAATCAAAGATAAGCACCGCTGAGAAGAATATCACAAAAGACAAGACTAACAATATTGGTTTTGCAGGGTCTCACAATCCGAATTATGAACTCTTTTGTGATGTCTATGGCGATGTTTACGCTTATTATGTCGGTCCCGTTGATGAATATATTGCTTGGTCTATTTGGGTCCCAAAGACCCTTGTTACTAACATGAAAGGGCCCATTGAAAAATGGGTACCTAAAACCAAGAGGTAATTTTCTTGTAGGGCTATGCTTCCGGTGGGTCGAAATGGGTGCTGGATAGTGGCTGCACTAGTCATATGACCGAAAGCAAGGAGATCATCACGGAGATGCGTCCAAATCATGATAATATCACAGTCTCCTATGGTGATAAGTCTAAATCTCAGGTATTGGGTCTTGGCAAGGTTGTGGTTGCCCACGATATCTCTCTCGTGGACGTCATGCTTGTTGAGACCCTCGGTTACAACCTTCTTTTTGTTCGTGCCCTTGGCAAGATGGGTTTTTCTGTTTTTATCGATGATGATTTGGTGGTACTCTTGTGGAGCAAGTCTCTAAAGGTTGCTTTCGTTGGATACGTCGAAAATGACCTGTATGTGGTGGACTTCTCGGGGAAAACCACTTCGGGTCCGATGTGTCTATTCGGAAAGGCCGACGTGGGCTGGCTATGGCATCGCCGTTTATCCCATGTCAACATGAGAACTTTGCAAAGTCTCCAGAAGGGTGGCCACATCCTTGGACTAAAAGACAATGTCTCTTTTGCCAAAGATCGTGTTTGCAGGGCTTGTGTAGAAGGAAAAATGCATGACTCTCCCCACAAGAGGAAGACTATTGTGTCATCAAAGAGGATCTTGGAATTACTTCATGTGGATTTATTTGGTCCTCCTTCTCATGCAAGTCTTGGTGGGAAGAAATATTGCTTGGTCATTGTCGATTATTACTCAAGATACACATGGGTCTATTTTTTCAAGCTGAAAAGTGAGACTCAACAAACTGTCATTGACTTTGCCAATGAAGTCCAACGTCAACACAATGTTCCTATCTTGGCAATAAGAAGTGACAACGGCTCCGAATTCAAGAACTACACTTTGAATGAGTTTCTGAGCGAAGAGGGGATTAGACATCAATATTCCGCTGCGTACACCCCTCAACAAAATGGTGTAGCCGAGAGGAAGAACCGGACTTTGATGGAGATGGCAAGGTCAATGGTGGCTGAATTCAAGTCTCCTTATAATTTTTGGGCTGAATCCATATCCACTGCTTGTCACTCATCGAACCGGCTCTACCTCCGAAAGATTTTGGACAAGACTCCATATGAAATTCTTACCGGTAACAAGCCCAACATCTCATACTTCAGGGTATTCGGGTGTAAGTGTTTCTTTCTTATTAAAGGTGTCCGTTTGTCAAAATTTGAGTCCAAGGCTTTAGAATTTATTTTTGTTGGTTACGGTGCCGAATCCCACACTTATAGAGTCTACAACAAGCTCACTAGGATTGTTGTAGAATCTTGTAGTGTGGAGTTCGATGAAAATAATGGCTCCTTTGTAGGGCAAGTTGATGTTTGTGATGCAGATGTTGAAATACCCCAATATGCCATAAGAAGAATGGGCGTGGGATTTTTCTGCCCCATTGAGGAACCCCTTGTGGCGGATCGGGAAGGACAATGCTCCACACATGTGGAGCCCTCATCTACACAAGATCAACAAGCTCCTACTGTTGGAGAAATTCCTGCACCAACACCACAATCTGCTGAAGATCATCTATCCCCTGGACAAGTTGGTAGTCCCAGGCTAGACTATCCGCCCCCTACAAGGGGCGGACAATCCGCCTCTGGCACTCCAACTCGTTCCAGAGGATCCGGAGGAGAAGCCAACAACTCTGAAGCTCCCAGGCCGGATTCTCCAGCCCCCGAGGGCGGATTATCCGGCCCTGGGTCTCCAACTCCTGTCAGACACTCTCAGGAAGAAGGCTCTGGTACTTCACCTCCCAGGCCGGATAGTCCGGCCCCTCCAAGGGGCGGATTATTCGGCCCTGAAGAACAAACTCAGCAGCAATCTTCTGGTGTTAACGCAGACCAAGATCAGGGGCAAGGCAGTAATCAAGACAAGGGTACAAATACTGATTTAACTCCTTCTAGAAACAATAAGGACATTGAGGCTCGTCGCAAGGCTCGTGCTGATCGGAACCTTGAACTAAGGGGTCACACTCTTGACAAGGTTGTTGGTGATCTACGACGAAGGGTATCCACTAGAAGAGAACTTGCAAGCTTCTGTGATCATCAAGCTCACATTTCCATGGTTGAACCGAAGAAGGTTTTTGATGCTCTTGAAGACCCCGATTGGGTTGTTGCAATGCATGAAGAATTAAATAACTTCGAACGCAACAAAGTTTGGAAGCTCGTAGAGAAACCAAAGGATTGCCGCAATGTTATCGGCACCAAGTGGATCTTCAAGAACAAACAAGATGAAAATGGCATTGTTGTGAGGAATAAAGCACGACTCGTGGCTCAAGGATTCTCTCAAGTGGAAGGAATTGATTTTGGCGAGACCTATGCTCCTGTGGCTCGTCTTGAGTCCACCCATATCCTTCTTGCATATGCAGCCCAGCATAATTTTAAATTACAACAAATGGATGTTAAGAGCGCTTTCCTTAATGGTCCTCTACATGAGTTAGTATACGTCAAGCAGCCCCCGGGGTTTGAGGACCCCAAATTTCCGGACCATGTCTACAAACTCGATAAGGCGCTCTATGGCCTTAAACAAGCCCCACGTGCGTGGTATGAGCACCTTAAAGAGATTTTGCTAGACCGTGGATTCGAAGTTGGGCAAATCGATCCCACTCTTTTTACTAAGAAGGTTAATGGGGAGCTTTTTGTATGCCAACTTTATGTAGATGACATTATTTTTGGCTCTACTAACCAAGCTTTTAACGATGAATTTTCAAAGCTTATGACTGACAGGTTTGAGATGTCCATGATGGGTGAGCTGAGGTTATTTCTTGGATTTGAGATCAAACAACTTAGAGATGGAACCTTTATTAATCAAGCTAAGTACATCCAAGACATTCTCAAAAGGTTCAAGATGACGGATCTCAATGGCGTTGCTACCCCAATGCAAACAAAGTGTCATCTTGAGCTCAATCCCAAGGGTAAAGATGTGGATCAAAAGGTATACCGGTCCATGATCGGATCTCTCCTTTACCTTTGCGCATATAGGCCCGATATCGTGTTAAGTGTAGGAGTGTGTGCAAGGTACCAAGCCGCTCCTAAAGAAAGCCACTTAGTGGCTGTCCAGCGAATCTTCCGATATTTGGTTCATTCCCCAAATTTTGGGTTATGGTATCCCAAGGGTTCAAGTTTCTCTCTATGTGGCTACACTGATTCAGATTGAGCTGGTGACAAAGATGATAGGAAATCAACCTCTGGTGCATGTCAATTCTTGGGCAGGTCTCTAGTGTGTTGGTCATCAAAGAAATAGAATTGTATTTCACTCTCAACCGCCGAAGCTGAATATGTTGCTGCTGCAAGTGCTTGTACACAATTTTTATGGATGAGGCAAACTTTAAAGGAATATGGTGTCAATTGTGACAAAGTGCCTCTATTATGCGACAATGAAAGTGCTATCAAAATTGCTTACAATCCCGTGCAGCATACAAGAACAAAACATATAGAGATTCGCAACCACTTTATTCGGGATCATGTTGCTTGTGGTGATATTTCCCTATCCTTTGTGAGCACGAAGAACCAACTTGCTGATATTTTCACGAAGCCTCTTGATGAAGCAAGATTTTGTTATTTGAGGAATGAGCTAAATATCATAGATTCAAGGAGCTTGGCTTGACTACCCTTGCACACTCACTTGTTCTTATTCATGTATTTGGTTTAGATGCGGGCATAGACATAGGGGGAGTGTGGTCCTAATTGATTGGGCCAGCCCTCCCCCCATAATGCCGAAAGCAAGTGAAATCATTTCCCTTAATATCATTTTGTGATATGTGGGTCATCGATGAGCATTGGTTTTGAACTCAAGATACATCTTCGCGGTGTCATGCCATGCGCTCCAACATGGTGGCTTCGGCCACTGCCCTCTTCCTCGAGAAGAGTTGGTTTCTCATGGGTCTCGTTGGATTTTCTTGCATATCTCATGTTCTTATGGAAAACACACTCAAATTTGGCTTTTATTTGATTTGATTCTTGCAAATTTGGGTGTGTAGTACCATCTCAGTTTGATGCTCTCAACCCAAGCCTTTCTCTCCCTCCTTGAACCATCTATTCTTGCACACAAGTCCTCTAAAACACCATCGAGGGGTTTGCTAGGTTGCTCTGGCCTGAATCTGTAATTTACAGAATTTCAAGGGGGAGGGCGAATTATCCGCCTTAAGTGGGGGCGGATTATCCGCCCCGGGCGAAATCGGCCCCTTATAGGCTGGGTCGGGGAGGGCAGGCTCAAACAGAGCAGCCAGCCCTCCCCCAACCCTACCTCTGCCCCCCAGCCGCCGCCGGAGCATCCGCCTCTCCCGGAGTCGATTCGACCACCGGATTCTCCGGGCTCTCCCCGGATCTTCTTCACCTTGCCTCCGGGTATCTTCTCCTCCGTGATTTTCCTCCAATGAGTGAGGGTAACTCCCTCATCTCTCTCCTTTTGTATGGGATGCATTTTATTTGGTGGAAATCTCGTTGTAGAAGGTCCTTGGTGTTGTTCCTTACATGCTAGAATCAGTAGAATTGCAACCCTAGTACCCGATCTGTTTTGCCATGGTAGATCTGGGACAATCCAAAAAATTCTGCGGGGGGCGGATTATCCGCCCCTGCCAGGGCCGGATAATCCGGCCTGGAGATTAAATTTTGGTTTGTTTTTGGTCCTGCTTCTGCAATACACATCATTGGTTATGGGATTGCAATGCTACTCTTTCTCCGTGTTCTTTCCTGGACTTGTGTGTATGCTTATCTCCATGCTATCCCTCTAATGCTTTTCACAGGTGGTTCCAAGCCGACCAAGACCTTCGTCCGTCGTTCCCGTGCCCGTTATCTCAAGCCTACTGCAGAAGGGAAGTTCATTAACGAGACCGAGGTCAGCAGAGCAGCAAGAGAGGCTGAACGGATGGCAGAGGCAAGTAAGAAAACTAAGAGGACCGCATCTCGCAAGGGCAAACAGTCTCAGCCCAATTACAAGGCTATGGACAGTCTTCAATATGCCACCATTCGCTAGACTGATTATTATGATAGGGCTGATAGTGATGGTCCCCCTGAGGACTCTATGTTTTGGAATGCCCACTTTCGGGCTATTCATGATGATTTCTATGCTACTCTCAAGCTTCGCCCTATGCGTCCCATCAATTTGACTGAGGCTCAATCCAAGACAAGGCTCAGAAGACCCATCACCCTTCCACTACCCCGGAGTCCTTCATGCGTGATGCTCGGGCTAGTGGTCGTCGTTCCACGGTGTCCCCAATGGCACGCGAGGTTAAGCAGCTCACATGGTTCCAGCGGCATATTCTTTGCATGGGCATTGACACTCACAAGGGCCAATATGAGGCTTACCGCAGGGATCATGAGAGGGATCACGCGCAGTAGCTTATTCTCCACCATGTCTCAGGTGCCACTGGCCATCCACCTCCTCCCACTGCTCCGAATCCGTATGCTCAGTGGAACACCTCAGGGATCAACTATGGCAAACTCGAGAGTTGCCTCTTTCCTCCTCCACCGAGGGCACCCACTCCTCCAGCTGATGACGATGATTATGAGTATGATGAAGAGGAAGGGGACGGGAATGACTACGACGAGGATGAGGAGTAATCTACAAGGGTGTTAGCATCGCTCTTCTTCCTTTTTGGCGTTTCGATGCCAAAGGGGGAGAAGTAGTTATATTAGGTCTCGTGGATTTGCAAGGGTCGGGCGCAAGCATTTTTCTTTTAGTCGTTTTATTTGCTTGCTTGTGCCTTTTTTTAGCATGAACTTATTTACTATTTGTGTTTGATTATGTAAGACTATGTCGTGCTCCACTATGTTTGGTACTATGTTTGGTATTCATGGAATTCTGGATTTATCTATTGTGGATCTCATGGAATTCTGGATTTATCTATGGAGCATATTTGATGGCATACGGATTCATGGGATTATCTATGTATGCATCAGTATTGTTGGGACGTGCTTGGAGGCTATCAAACAAACTATGTTCTTTGGCTATATTCTCATCCCGGTGGTATGACCTTGTTCCCCAAACCACCTTGTTTCAATTATCTTTGTTATGGAAGTTGTGTTCTCTCTAGTGTGTGTATTTGTATTCAAATGCAAATTTTAAATATGCACACATCTAGGGGGAGCGTCTTTCATTATTTAAGGTGGCATTAGCCGGTTTCATTGCAAATCTTAATATTGTCATCTAACACCAAAAAGGGGGAGATTGAAAGAACATTTTATAATCCCTAGTGTTTTGTGTGTTAGATAACAATATCAAGGATTATTTAATATGTGTTGAAGTGTTGCATCTCTCTTTGAGAAAAAGGGAAAAAGGATTCTGCCTTTGGGGGCGGATAATCCGCCCCTAGGGGGCGGAGTTTTGGCCGGATTTTCCGGCCTCGCCAGATAATCCGCCCCTCAGGGGGGCCGGATAGTCTGCCCCCCATGCTCATCGCCGAGGCGCAAGCCCCAGAGAGGGGGCGGAGTGTTCGCCGGACTTTCCGGTCTGGCCGGATAATCCGCCCCTGGAGGGGGCCGGATTATCCGCCCCCCAAGATCTTCACCAAGTTTTGCAGGCGCCAGCCCCAGAGAGGGGGCGGAGTTTCCCCCAGAGAATCCGCCCTGGGGGCGGAGTTTTCCCAGGGGGCGGATAATCCGCCCCAAGTGGGGGGCGGATAATCCGCCCCCAAAGTTGTGCAACGGCCAGATCTGGGAAGGGGTATTTAAGCCAGCCTTCCCCCTCCTGCCAGATTTCTTGATTCATTCGAAAAAGATGAGATCTGATTTGTAACCTTCATCCAAGAGAGCTCCACCTAGATCCACCCAAAGGCTCCGTCCCTTGGGGAATCGAAGGAGGAGAACTCGATCTTCATCATCAGCAATCAAGCGCTTCATCTCGTCTCCATTCATTTGGAGAACCCCCGATCTAGTATTTCTTGCAAATACCTAGATCCTTGTTTTTGTTTATATTGATAAACCTTGTTCTTGTGGCAGCTTGTTGTCATCTCGGGAGCCCCCAATTCGGTTGTGGGTGTCTGCCCCGATAGTGTTGTAAAAGGCACGAGTTCCCGCCTCGAAGGGATCCAATAGTGGAGAAGGTGGATCAGGCCTCTCGTGGAGAGATCCATCAAAGAATAGGGTGAGGCCTATTGTGGCGTGGTGGTCTTAGAACCGCCCACCCCTCCAACGCAGATGTACTTCCCTTAACAAGGAAGGAACTGCGGTAAAACAAATCCATGTGTCTCCGCATGCTCCACTACGGTTTCCTCGCTCCTCTTTTTGCGTGCTTAGTAGTTAGGGTTGCATATAGGGAAATTATCGTAGTTGCATATCTAGAGAATTTACTTTGTGTCAAGCCTAAAATTGAAAAATTATTAAAAATTGGTTAGCACCTATTCACCCCCCCCTCTAGGTGCCCATACGTTCCATTTCACCCGGTCCAATCTTTACCATTGATACATCCTCCATTGTTACCTGTTTACTTGCTGCAAACCATAATCTTCCACACCATATGTTTAATCCTTTGTTATAGTAAACCGGGAGCTTGACAATCTCACTGATTCGTTGGGGCAAAGTCTTGAGTTTGTGTTGTGCAGGTTTCCACGTTGCTTGCAACACCTTTGAGACGTTTCCTTCCTCTTACTGGTTCGATAACCTCGGTTTCTTAATGAGGAAAAACTTGCTACTATTCTCATCACACCTTGCTCTTGGGGTTTCCAACGAAGTGTCCCACGACAGTGTTGGGCGTCATCAAGATTTTCTGGCGCCATTGTCGGGGAGGCTAAGGACGTCTTCACATGGGGAGTCCTCCTCAACCTTTCTCTTTACTTTGTTTTTAGTTTGCTTAGTTTCTTTTGCTTGGTTTTGTTTCTCTCTTTTTATCAAAAACTCAAAAAAAATTAGTTTAGTTTGGTTTGCTTTCTTTATTCAAAAACACAAAAAATTAGTTCCTGCTCTAGTTGCTTGTCTGTTATTGCCTTGCTTGGTCATGATTTCTATCAATGGATGGTTTCTTTGAAACTAGTTCTTATTGGCAAGGTGGGCTCACGGAAGAACAAGAGAATTATTATAAGGAACACCGTTTGTCACAAAAGGGAAAACACATATGGGAACAAATTGATAAATTGAATACTATTGCTAAAGAGGTGTGCTCTACTTATAATGTTACTTATTGCTTTGAGAAAGCTTGTTGTTGTAGGAGGTATAAACACCTCCCTTTTCAATTTGAGTATAATGATAATGTTATCAATCCTCTTATGTTAAAGGAATTTATGACTTTTATGATGTGGAACAAATTCAAGAATTTATTGCCTTCAAGGGTGCATTTGAACTTGCCAGTTTGCTTAAAAATACTGATGATGCACCTTATGAATATGAGGTTTATGAGATACTTAAATTTTGCTTTGATAATTACAAGGAAGAAAATGGATATATTATTGAATATTTTAATAGATGCTTTCTAAAAATGGAAGAGTCTAATGCCTTGCAGGAGCCTATGGAAGAAGAAATTGTTAAAACTGAAAGCTCATTATATGAAAAAGTGGAGGAGAGTGATGAACAAAAGAAGGAAGAATGGATTATCTACCCATTCCTACCTTATAATGTGAGTAACTCTTTATCCCTTACATTATTTGATTGTCCCCCATGCTTAAAAAGGAGGATGGATGTTATGTTCCTTTGGACCCTTTTAAAATATCTACTTTGGGTAAAACCTGTGAAGGTTTTAATCCCATTATTCTTGAGCTTCATAGAAATTATGTGTTTGTAGATCATGAAAAGCATGCTTTATGTGATAGCTATATTGTTGAGTTTATTCATGAGGCTACTGAAAATTATTATGAGAGAGAAAAATATGGTTGTAGAAGTTTTCATGGTACTGAAACACCTCTCTATGTGCTGGAAGTTTTGAAGTTACTCTTGTTTCATCTTCCTATGTTTCTCACTTTGTTCTTTGTGAATTTATTTTCATACAAGATTCCTATGCATAGGGAGTGGGTTAGACTTAAATGTGTTTTGAATTTGCTTCTTGATGCTCTCTTTTACTTCAATTCATATTTCTTATGTGAGCATCTTCTCAAGCTATCAAGCCTAACTTAAAGTTGTTAAAGAAAAGTACTTGTTGGGAGATAACCCAAGAGTTTCCTTGAGTCTTGTAAGTTATTACTTTAGTAATGACCTCTCTTTATCCTTTTTGTTTTCTTTTTGTGCCAAGAATGTCGTGGTGGTGGCACGGAAGATGCCATGGGTAGGCTTAAGTTGGGGGCCGAATGGGTGCTTGTGGTCACCGGGGAGGGAGTGCACGGTCGAGCCATGCACGAAGAACAAGAAGAACTCTCTAGACTTAGGAATTTGATTGATACCCAAAGATTACAAGTGCTCCTTGATCTGTATAAGCTAGGGTTCAGTGCACTAGTTCACTACTTGGTCCAACCCCCCTACTACAGCTATGCCCTCCCTTATATAGGCAGTGCTAGCTAGCTAATACCCTTTTGGGTTCTAGGATTTACTGTTTGGATCTTGGTCCCTACGATGTGGGCCGGGTCATGTGCTTGACCTAAGCCCAATGGCCCAGTCCATAAAGCTTGATAGCTAACGGTCTTCTGGTATGCTGCTTCATGTTCCTTTTGGCGTCATGCTATTTCTTTGTACGTCAGCGTATGCTTTG
This sequence comes from Avena sativa, assembly GCA_916181665.1. NCBI lineage: Eukaryota > Viridiplantae > Streptophyta > Magnoliopsida > Poales > Poaceae > Avena > Avena sativa. The sequence continues at coordinate 375,587,929 of OV702295.1, read as the reverse complement.
GGCGTCACACGACTCCTTTTGTGTCACCCGGCGTCGCCCTTCTCTTTTGACCATGCTTTACCATGGTCCCTCCTGAACCTTACTCGGAAAGGTGCCACGCGTCCTACTTGACTCGGCCCTTCCTCGGTAGACTCGGCTTGTCGGTTCCTGCAAGAATTGCAACTTTGTCTTATGCGGGCCGACATAGTTTATATGTCGGCCGCTCATGCGTCTCTTACCCAGCCGTTCTTACCCGGCCTGGTTCTTTCTTTACTCGGAGCTAGCCAAGCTGCGCTATGTTTAACCTCTCGTTACCCCCCCACGGGTTATCCCCCCGACATTAGTCCCTGAAGCTGGTGAGGTCTAGCAGTTCAAGCTGTTAGGCGTCTCCAGGTTCCTTTTGTGTGAGTGGAACTTAGTTTTTGTCTCTATCTATCGCAATTTTGCACCTTGCCGGGTCTGTCTGACAGTTTCCGGATCGATTCTTTGACTTCTTGGCTCATTTTTGCCTCGAGCCAAGTCATTTTGGCCAATTCCGAGTTATTTTCGGCGCGCTTCAGTCACTGACAGCTGGTAATCATGATTACTTGCCTCAATTTTTGTTCCAAGCTCTGGCGGCACAGTGACGGCTGCGCAGTTATTCCTCGTCACTCTGGCAGTCCCATCGGCCTGCGCCTCTTGTCCTTCCTTCCATGACGTGGAATGGGATTTTTCGTGTATCTCTGGCTATGTGACGCTTGCTGATTGGCCTACTCGGCCTGGTACACGGCCACACGCTGGCCGCACGGCACAGATGGATCCCACTACCAGGGTTTTTACTGTCCTTAAGTAGGGGTTGGGGGTTTCCACTTCCCCCACGCCCGTTCAGTTTTCCCTTGCCATTTCTTCTTCCTTGCGCCTGCAAAATCGAACCGCCCCCTTTGCGGTTTCCTATTCCTCATGTTCTTGTCTCGCAATCGCCCCTCTTTTCTTTCCATTCCACCACAGGTCCGCGCTGTTCCAAACCTCTTCCAACTGCGGAGGAGATTGAATCTGCGGATCTCATGGATGCTCGCGACGGCGCTGATGGTGCTGAGGAGCAGGAGATTCCCGTCGGCGAGCGCGGCGGCTGGGAAGGCTTGGAGGTCTCCACCGAGGAGGTAGAGTGGCTCCGCTCCACCAGGCGCATCCCGCTGCAAGTGGATTGCCGTCTCCCCACCGGTGAGATCTCCCCTAAGCCCGATGCTAACGAGCGGGTGGTTTTCCTCTCTCACTTTGAGCGTGGTTTTGCTCTTCCAGTGAGCACCTTCTTTTCCTCGTTCCTCTCCACCTTTCATTTGCAAACCCATCATCTTCCTGCCAACGCGATTGGCTCTCTTTCCTGTTTTATTTCTGCTTGCGAGGCTTACCTTGGAATTTGGCCTATAGTTCTTCTATGGGCCAAATATTTTAGATTTAGGGTTTAGGTTGTTCCCCAGCCTGGTGCTCCTCGTGCCGAGAAAAAGCCGACTCGGTGCGGTGCTGCTAGCATCACGCCCAGGAGAGACTCCATCTTTCCTCGGGTTGTTGGGCTTGATTCTTGCAAGAAGTGGCATAGAACCTTTTTCTATGTCAAAAACAGCGGGTCCACCGATAACGTTCGGCTCCCCCTTTCTCGAATGAGGTCCCCAACAAGAAGCTCTGGTAGCTTGACCCACGCGACCAAGACGCTGCGGTAAATGAGGCTAATGCGATCCTGGAAAGGTTGCTGTCGCCGGATGAAAACTTTCATCTTGCCGACACTGACCTCATGTGTGCCTTCATCTCACGCCGGGTAAGCCCCATCCAAGCCAGGAGCCACAAGATGTGCTTCATGAGTGGCTCCCACGATCCCACTCGGCACTCCACTAAGGAGCTCACCCATGACTCCATTGCCCGCCGAGTAAGCTCAATCTTTAAATTGAACTTGACGGATGATTGGGCTTGGAGTTGCCCTCCATTTAGCCAGGTCAGGCATGTCCCCTGGGTAAGTTTTTCGAGTCGTTTTTGTTGCCGAGTAGGCTTTAGCTCTTTTGCCACTTTCAGCTTAGTTTTTTGGTATCTCATTCTATTTGTCTTTCGCAGAATCTCCTTCACCAGGTTGATGATAGTACTGTCCCTCCCCTAGTTATAACAGGGATCACTCCGACTAGGATGAAGTCGAGTATGATCTGGAGCGCTTCATGCCCATCCCGCACGCTGCGGCTGCTTCAGCTTCGAGTAAGAGTCAATCTCGCAATACCTTACAAGATTGGTCTGATGATGATGAGGATGATGATTGTACGGTTTTGGAGGTACATGACTTACGACCTCAGTCTCCCAACTTATCCGAGTAAGCATGTTATTTACTTATGTAGCTGGCTAGGTACATGACACTCCTCCTCTCGCTGTGGGCGGAGTCGGCAAGATCCCTGTCGCCAAGCCAAAGCGACGCGGAGCCTCCTCCAGCACTCAGCCGGCCAAGAAGAGCAAGCCCACTCCGGCAGCTCCTGCTGCCTCTGCTGCTGCCAGCCTGGCTGAGACTCGCCAAGCCGCTGGGCGCCGAGTCACACGCCGAGTCGTCCGTGACCCGGTTGTCACCGGGTAAGTTTTTGTATTCTGCTTTCTCTGTTCTTTTATTTTTCATCACTGATGTTCTCTTATATATGTCTCGTTGTTTTCAGTGCCGCACCTTTGTCGGCGAAACAGGCTGCTTCTAGCATTTCCTTGCCGCTAAGGCCTGCGCCTCCTCTAGCAGACTCGGCGGCACCGAGTCCCGTCCGAGTCGAGGCTCCCACTGTTGAGGCTCACGCCTCTCAGTGTCAGTCAGACCCGGTGGGTCATTCGGCTGGCGCCCCTAGCTCTGGCCAAGAACAATTTTCTGATCTTGGTGCCAATGATTCTGGCCCCGAGAAACCTTCCGACACTAGTTCCTCTGGCATCGTCCCTCAGGCTAGTGTGAATGAACAACTTCCTGATCTTGGAGCCAGCAAAACTGCTGAGCCCAGTCAGCCGGCTCCATGTTCTTCTCCAAATCCTCCTGCTCGCTCTCCAGTTCTATCAAAGAACCAGACCCAGCCCAAGGCTTCTGGCTCTGCTCGCCCTACATCCGGCAAATCCACCTCCTCCAAGCAGACAACGCTGGTATGCGCTTCGGGTTCTGCTCCTCAGATCCGGCCTCCGACGTTGGCGACAATGGTCGCTTCAACAGGCAAGGCGGGCGAATCCGCGGCTGCCGGGTCAGGTGATGGATCTAAGGCTGTTACGCTCCATGCTAGTGCCGCAGTGACCCGTGCCAGTGTGGGAACCACCCTGAAAACGGGTCAAGTTCTCACTCGGACGCTCAGCAGGAAAAGCCTTGGTTCGGCTGAGCCTTATGCTGTGGCATGGAATGCAGCTGGCGAGCAGGAGGTCAGCACCCGTGCCGGCAAGAAGCTGAAGCTAGGCTCTAAGGCCGTCTCTGACATGACCCAGCAGGCCATTACTTTGATGACCCGCGCCGACGAAGTGAATGAGCTAAAGTAACTTCTTACTCTTTTGTATTGTTGAGTATTTCCTTTATACATATCACCTAGTCCCCGAGGTTACGACCGAGTAAGGAACTTACTCGGCCGTAAGCTCTCACTAATCACTTTAGTCTTCAAATTCACCACCCCAAGCTTGTATGTCAGAGCTTCGATCCCTAGCCCTCGAGGTTACTGTCGAGTAAGGAACTTACTCAGCTGTAAGCTCTTAAGCTTTTTGATTCAGCAGGCTGCTTGACTTGACCCTTCCTTACTGTCTGTCTTCTTTGATCAGCTCACGCATAACGAGCGCACCAAGGTGCACCAAGCTCTCGTTCTGGCGCATCGCAAGCTCGAACTTGCGTATGAAAAGCTGCCGACTGATACCCAAGGCCAAGGTAACAACCTTAGTCGTTCTTTCCCTATTCGGTGTATTTTTTTCTTTGGTACATTTCCTCAATATTCTCTTGCTCTTTTCTCACAGCCTTCGTTCAATCCACCATCGAGGTTCTTCACTCGCAGATCAGCGAGGCCGAGAGTAAGTTCCTTGCCTCATTGATGTGATAGCTGAAAGTTGTTGGTGCTAACAAGTAATTTGTTCCGAATAAGCAGAGAAGCACCAAGCCGAACTCCAAAAGGAGCGAGATGTGCTAACTCGGCTGAAGAAGCTGATGGCCGAGACGGAGCAGAAGCACTTGGCCGAGGTGAAGGGGCTGAGAGAGGAGCTTGCCGAGAAGAATGATCAGCAGACCGCCAGCGCCGAGAAGACCAAGAGGCTGCTCGATGAGGCCGAGTCATCGATCGAGTCGGCAAACCTAAACTTGGACGCCCTCCAATCCAAGGACAAAACCTGGCATAGCAAGCTCGCCGCCATCAACTTCTTTCTCGGTAGTGAGTTATTACTCTTTTTGCACTGTATAGGTCGTTCTGAACTTCCTCCATTTACTTTTGTTATTTTGCTAACTTTCTCTTTTTTCTTGCAGAGAATTTTCCTGAGGCCAATATGTTTGCCATCCGCGCCATGAAGAAAGTGAGGGTCGAATCTGGTGCTCCTGCTGATGGCGAGGTGTCTATGGAGGAGCTTCTCGAAGCGGTGTCAGAACGGGTCAGGACCCTCAAGTCTTGCGGTGTGGATCTTCTCAAGTCGGCTATTCATGCGTTTCGCATGCTCTGGCCGGATGAAGATGCACCCAATCTCATCGAGCCCCTTGCTGAGATATTGCTCCTTACTGAAGACCGGCTGGATCAATGGCGTGAGTCGGTCGTCCGAGCTGCAGCGGACAAGGCTCTCTCCTTCGTGCTTTCATGGTATGAGGACATCAACCTTGATGTTCTTGCTCACATAAGGGGGGATGGAAAATGGCTGAAGGATCTGGAGTTGATCAAGAAGCGCCAGGAACGAGCTTATGCCATGATCGAGTACACCATGGTGCACGCTTGGTGCGATGGGCCCAGCTTCCTCGACCTTGGCGACCCGCTCGTCGAAGTTGCTGATGAAGAGGGTGGCGATAGCGAAGCAACCGAGTCAGATGGTCCGGATGACCCGACCACAGATTCCCCTCACTCGGCCGATGCGCCAAGCAATGCTCCTGGCTCCGAGAGTGCTCCTCCGAGTTCTTCTGCTTCTTAGGCTAACAAATACTCGAACTTTGATCAGATCCCCGGTATGCCGGGTACATATGTAACATACATTGCACTTTTAAGTTTGATTATGCGCCTTTTAATAGGCTTTATATATTTGCGTTATGTTCTAAGTGTGAATCATTCAAGGTCAAGTCCCCGAGTTTCATTTTGCCGTGTCACCTTTCCTTGACTTTGGCCCTTGTCTACTTTTTTCGGTGTTCGACATTAGAGTCTCAAAGTACTAAGGATATAATTAGCGAGTATGAAACTTGGATCACTTGGCCGAGATTACTCGACACGTAGTATAACGCGACCTGCAGAGAGTTAGGCAAAAAACTAAAGCTGACTCGTGTTTCTCCTTTGTACTTATCCGACGTTCGTGTTTACCCGTCATACATCATTTTCTCTTGCTTGCCATGAAGCCGTGTTGTCGGACAACAGCATAGTCGAAGAGTTGATTTCTTCCGAGTAAACACTACTTGTTCCGAGATAAATTTCGGGTATCACGCCAGCCGACATAAAATAATTGAGATGGAAAACTTAAGGGGTAGTCCCCAAGTCAGCTTTTCGAATCATACCATTTTATTATCAGCACATAGCCGACACACACATCCGACATATGATAGTTCGAGTGATACATGCATTGCTTCTCCTAGGTATAGAAGGGATGAAGCAGCACCACATTCCATGGCCTTTTGGTCTCATCTCCTGACCTGTCTGCCTTGTTCTTTTGTGCTTCACGAGCATCTATGAGATAATAGGAATCATTGTGCAATGCCTTGCTTACAATGAATGGACCTTCCCATGGGGGTGATAATTTATGCATTCCTGCTGTGCGCTGCACCAGCCTTAGCACCATATCCCCTTCTCGAAAAACACGAGGTTGCACTTTCCAGCTATGGTAGCGTCAGATATTTTGTTGATATATAGCGGATCTGGATAATGCCAGTTCCCTTGCTTCTTTGAGTAAGTCTACTCCATCTTCTCAAGCCTCTTTTACCTCAGCTTCGCAGTATTGCTTTATCCTTGGCGAGTTATATTCTATGTCGGCAGGCAAAACTGCTTCTGCCCCATACACGAGGAAAAATGGCGTAGAACCAGTTGACCGATTTGGAGTTGTTCTTAGACTCCATAGTACTGAGGGTAGTTCCTCTATCCAACAACCAGGTGACCTCTGGAGTGGTTCCACTAAGCGGGGTTTTATTCCTGACAGAACTAAGCCATTAGCCCGTTCAACTTATCCATTTGATTCTGGATGGGCGACTGATGCTACATCGAGTCTCATCCAGTGTTTCCCACAGAAGCGAGCAAAGGCACCTTCGGCAAAGTTCGTGCCATTATCAGTGATCAACTGTGTGGGTCACCATATCTTAGAATTATATCCCTTAAGAATGTGACAGCTGTTTTACCGTCCAACTTTTTGATTGGTTTCACTTCTATCCACTTGGTGAACTTATCAATCATGACCAAAATATGAGTCATGCCTCCCCTTGATGGTTTGAATGGTCCTACATATCTAGGCACCACACTGCAAAAGGCCAAGTGATTGGTATAGTATTTAATTCAGACGCTGGTAAATGCGACTTGGATGCATAGTGTTGACAACCACTGCATCTTCCGACTAACTCTTGCGCTTGTGCCAATGCGCTTGGCCAGTAGAGTCCATGTAGGAATGCCTTGGCCACCAATGCTCTTGATGACACATGGTGCCCACATTCTCCTTGATGAATATCCAATAAGATCTCCTAGCCTTTCTCTGGGCTGATACAACGCTGCAGTACACTCGTCACACTTCACTTGTATAGTTCCTTGTTGATTATGGTGTACGCTTTTGCTCTTCATGCTGTTTGCCTTGCCAACGTTTCGTCACTCGGCAAGGTCCCATCTTTTAAATAGTCGAATATTGGCTGCGCCCATATTGGTATTAGTGGTTCTAGGTCTGCTTCAACATCAATGTCCATTGGCTCCACCGACATATGTTCTGCCGACATGACCTGAGGAGTCCCCGAGTGTGATTCGGCGACCCCTGAATTGAGCGGATCAGTTCCCGAGTGACTCAAACCTGCCCCTGAGTCGATATCCATTGGTACCACATCTGACTCCTGACTCGCCAGGGTGACCCTGATTGAGTCAAACTCTAGTGACGGCTTGATCGATGGTTTCCTGAGGTGCTCCAGCGCTACCCCTGGTGGTATTGCTTGCCGAGATGATTCTAATTTGGATAGTACATCTGCTGCCTCATTTTCTGCTCTAGGAACATGATGGAATTCACATCGATCGAAATATCCCGAAATTTTTTGCACATGGAAACGATATAATGCCATGTTTGCGTCCAGCGCATCCCAATGTCTAGACACTTGCTGAATCACCAAATCCGAATCGCAAAAACACATGATCCTTTTGATACCAATTTCCTTGGCTACTTTGATCCCATGGACAAGTGCTTCATACTCGGCAACGTTATTGGAAGCAACAAAGTGAATCAGTAATACGTACCTCAGTTGATCCCTCTTTGGAGATGTGAACACTATTCCGGTGCCCAGACCCATTTTCGTCTTGGACCCATCAAAATGCATTTTCCAGTAATTCGGATCTGGCAGTGGTGGTTCGTACTCCATTTCCATCCAGTCTACAAAGAAATCTGCAACAGCCTCAGACTTTATTGCATCTCGCCTAAAATATTATGGAGTATATGGTGCCAGTTCTATGGCCCATTTTGCGACTCGGCCGCTGGTATCTTTGCTGCCCAATATATCTGAGATAGGTGCCTCGCATATTACCCGGATTAGGTGTTCTTGAAAATAATGTTTAAGCTTCTTTGCTACCATGTATATCCCATATGTCATCTTCTGATAATGCGGGTAATTCTGTTTAGAGACAAAGAGCACTTCGCTCAAGTAATACACCGGTCTTTGGACTGATTTGCCCCCTTCTTCACGTTCAACCACTATTACTGCACTTACAACTCTGTTGGTTGCGGCGACATAGAGCAACATTGGCTCTTTGGATAGTAGTGATGCTAATATTGGTGTTGTTGCCAAGATTTTCTTTAATTCATGGAAAGCGCTATCAGCTTGCTGTGTCCACGTGAATTTGTCTGATTTCTTCATCAGTTGATATAGTGGTAGGGATTTTTCGCCTAGCCGACTAACAAACCTGCTCAACGAGGCCAAGCATCCAGTAAACTTCTGGACATCGTTGAGGGTTTTTGGCAATTCCATTCTTTCGATGGCCCTGATCTATGTCACGTTGGCTTCAATTCCTCGGCTGGATACAAGGAATCCGAGTAACTTGCCAGCCGGGACACCAAATGTACATTTTTCCGGGTTAAGCTTCATCCGGAATCTTCTCAAGTTTGCGAATGTTTGACGCAAGTCCTCAATTAGAGTATGACTTTGTTTGGTTTTATTACCACGTCATCGACGTATACTTGAACGTTTTTATCCAATTGATCTTGCAAGCATTTTTGCATGCATCTTTGATATGTTGCGCCTGCATTTAATCCGAATGGCATGGTACGATAGCAATAAGCCCCGTACGGGGTGATAAAAGTTGTCTTTATTTGATCATCCGGATTCAGTGGTATCTGATGAAATCCTGAATACGCATCCACAAACGACAACAACTCACACCCAGCAGTAGAATCTATGACTTGATCGATCCATGGCAGGGGAAATGGATCTTTTGGACACGCCTTATTGAGGTTCGTGTAATCAATACACATGCGCCATACCACTGCCACGTTCGGTTCATCTTTTTTCTTCTCGACCAAGACTGGATTTGACAACCAGTCCGGCTACAGTACTTCCATGATGAATCCAGCAGCTAAAAGTCTGGCAATCTCGGTAGCTATCACTTTCCTCCTATCTTCGGCGAAGCGGTGGAGGGGTTGCCTCACCGGCTTGGCATCTGGTCTTACATGAAGAGAGTGCTCAGCCAGCTCCCTCGGAACTCCTTGCAGATCTTGAGTGGACCATGCAAAGATATCCTGATTCTCATTGAGGAAGGTGGTGAGCTCGCTTTCCTATTTGTTTGTGAGGCTAGCCCCAATGGTAACTGTGCGCTCTGGGAAAGTCTCATCTACCTATACCTTCTCGGTTTCTTTGGTAGCTTGAAATGACACAGTGCCATGCGGGTTGGTGAGTGCCGGCATGGACATTTGTGCTGCTTTGGCCAATGCTGCCACTTCCAACATTTGACTTTTTTCTTGTGCTATGACAAGTGACTCGGCCAGTGAAGATCCGGCTGAGGCACAAGCAATAGAGCTTTTGTAGTCCCCTTCAACTGTAATCACCCCACATGGGCCTGACAGCTTCATCTTTAAGTAAGCAATGTGGGTAGTCGCCATGAATCTTGCCATAGCCGGCCTGTCGAGTAAGGCGTGATATGAGCTGACCAAATCCACTACCTCGAACTCTATGGTCTCAATGCGACAATTCTCTCTGTTGCCGAATAAGACGTCGACCCAAATCTTGCCAATTGGCTCACAGCACAATCCCGACACAATACCGTAGAAAGTGGTCTTAGTCGGCTCCAGCATGTTCATGGTAATGCCTAACTTGAGCATTGTATCCTTGTACATGATGTTAATGCTACTACCACCATCAATCAGCACTTTTGAAAACTTGACGTTGATATCTGGGCCCATGAATGTTGGATCCAAAACTAGAGCATATCCTCCTGGGGTTGGCATGATCTTGGGGTGATATTTTATACTCCAAGTTATCTCTTGTTCAGACCAATGCATGTACTTGGGGATCGCATGCATCATGGCATTCACCTCCATCATTCGTCGCTGCTGGCTCTTTTTGTCATTTGGTTCTGTGACAAAGACTACATAGCTCTGGTGATGTTCTCTGTACTCATTTCTAGTTCTGTGACCGACATGAGCATCGTCACCCCTTGGATTGTGCACCTGGGGCACAACTTCTCTTCTTTCTTGATTCTGATACCTCGGCTGCCTGTTTTCATATCTGTTGTCTGCTCCCACTGTCTGAGCATTTCCTCCTGTAAGTGGTGGAGGGGAGGTGGTGGAAGCTGCTTATTCGGCGAATCCACTCTATCTTCTTTCTGAAACCAAGTGCATTGCCTTGTTGTGTGATTGGCCGGTTTACTCGGACTAGGCGTGTGAAACTTACATGGCTGGTCCAGCATCATCTCATAGGTATATTTCTGTCGGTCTTGATATTGCTTCCTCTGGTCGTATGGCCTTTTGCCGTCATTCTTTGGCACCCATTGTTGTTGTCCACTTGTCCTTTGATGTTGGCTGCTTCCAGCATCTGGATGATCCTGACTCATGGCTGCAACCTGAGTCGAACCATACCTGTAATATGGCCTTTCGTATCTTCTCTTGCTTCTGTATTCGGATCTTTCTTGACGCCTTTGCGACCCGGCAGCGTCATAGATCTGAGTCTCAGTCCTCCCGTCTGCCGACATGAGCAGCGGCTGAGTCGGATCTCCTAACGCATACGAATCAGCGATTCTTATCGTCTCCGCCAGGCTTGCCGGCATATCTCTTTGTAACCTTTGACACAACACACTTCCATGTCTACATCCTTGCGCAAACCATGCGATTGCATGTGACTCGATTACCCCTTCACAAGAGTTACTTATCGTACACCACCTTGTGAGAAATTCCCTGTCTGTTTCATTCGGTCTTTTCTTGCACATCGCCAGTTGTTGTGGGCGATTCGGCCTCTTGTAAGTGCTCATGAAATTGCTCACAAAAGCGTCGTGAAAATCGATCCATCTGTTAATGCTTCCTGGTGGCAAATTATTCAACCATACCCGAGCTGGTCCTTCTAGCATCTGCGGCACATAATGTACTGCCCATCTCAAATTTCCCTGTGCGATCTTCACAACAGTTGCATAATCTATGAGCCAGTCCTCTGGTTTTATGCTTCCATCATACGTTTTTGTCCCTCTGGCCAGCTGGAAATTTGGCACCGGTGGCTCCTTCATGATCCTTGGGCCAAAGCATGGTGGACCCGGCGGACCTTGCGATTCAATTATCTCTGCCATTTTTATTCAGTCAAGCTTCGGCCTTGCATCATCCGGCTGAAGGTTCCTGCCTCCGAGTCTTGCTCCCATTACTTGATATGTGTGATCTGGCAATTCATATCCGTCATTCACCATGGACAAGTAACCATCATTATACTTATTTGCGTTCGGGTCAGCAGGCTGCTGAGCCGCCATTCTCGCGCTTTGCTGTCTTCTTTCATGCTGCGCTGGTGCGTTATTTGGCGCTGGATTTCCTCCTCCTGCCGAGTGAGTTCCACGCCTAGCATGAGGCGCAAAATTTTGCCCTCCGTTGTCATTTCTTTGCACTGCTTGCCTTTCTCGACCTGCATTCTCCTGGTTTTCATTTCCTTGGGCATTATTCCTTCTCGCCCCCTGCGCATGTGCCGGGTTTCCTTGAACCACTGCCGGATCATAGGCGACCATCTGCTTGTTTCTTCCAGAATCCACACTTTTCTCTTTTCTCGGCCTGGGCGCTGCTCCGGGTGATCATGCCGTGTGCCCTGCCGATCTTGCCGGGACATGAGTCGCCGAGTGAACCAGCTGCGACCTTCCTGCTATACCTGGATTCGCTCTGTAATACGCCTCATTCAGCATGCTAGCTGCTTTTACTAGTTCATTGACTCGTTCTTGTTGCCTTTTCTTTGCTTCTCCCTCCAAGTGGGGTAATTCTGCCATTGTTGCTTCTGTTGCTCGCAGATTAGCTGATGCTGTGTTATATATTGGCCGCATGGTTGTTCAATTGCTGTTCTCTGGCGTTATTTTTGACGTCGCATCTGAAAGCTCCTCGTTGAGGTTCCTTCCTCTCAATCTCGTTACATCAAGCCGGGTCTTTGCGCCCTTGACTCGATTTGCCGAGTTAAGCTCTCGGATGGTGATATCCATGTCCTGCTGTAACTGTGCTAATTCCTTGGCTTTCTCTAGGACTTTTATTCTGGCCTCCTCCTACTCGGCTTGCACACGTGCCGGGTCAGTTGCCTGTGCCACTGGCTCTGCCAACTTGTCTATCGCTTCCTGCAGCTCCTTAGCCCTCTTACTCCTAGCTATGTTCTCTAGTTTTTCCAGTGGCGCCTTTGCTGTTCTTGCAGCCCTTGGCGTTTCCTCATGATTTCCTCCCCCAACATTCTCATTCACAACTGGAACTATTGGCGGAGCCACGGGATTTGGCGTTGTCATCATTACCTCCATGGAGATGAGTTGGTGAAGCTTCCCAGCGACAGGAATCGCTGGCGGATCCGGCGCCAGGACAACGCGCTCAGGATATGCGCATTCCACGCGCACCACGACGTAGACCTGGTGTTCGCTGAACTTGATGAAGCGACCGTCCCTAGGGAACGGCTTGGTCCCGAAACAGCCCGCGTTGTCGCTGACGAAGTTGAGCGCTCCAAACCTCTGGATGAGGCCAGAGTAGACGCGCTCGCCAGTATTGGTGATGATGTTGCCTGTCCGGATTAAGACTCCATCAAGCACCTGCTTCTGCCCCACGGTGGGCACCAACTGTCATGGTGGTGGCACGGCAGATGCCATGGGTAGGCTTAAGTTGGGGGCCGAATGGGTGCTTGTGGTCACCGGGGAGGGAGTGCACGGTCGAGCCATGCACGAAGAACAAGAAGAACTCTCCAGACTTAGCAATTTGATTGATACCCAAAGATTACAAGTGCTCCTTGAGTTGTATAAGTTAGGGTTCGGTGCACTAGTTCACTACTTGGTCCAACCTCCCCCTACTACAGCTATGCCCTCCCTTATATAGGCAGTGCTAGCTAGCTAATACCCTTTTGGGTTCTAGGATTTACTATTTGGATCTTGGTCCCTACGATGTGGGCCGGGTCATGGGCTTGCCCTAAGCCCAATGGCCTAGTCCATAAAGCTTGACAGCTAACGGTCTTCTGGTACGCTGCTTCCTGTTCCTTTTGGCGTCATGCTATTTCTTTGTACGCCAGCGTATGCTTTGGGCGTCACACGACTCCTTTTGTGTCACCCGGCGTCGCCCTTCTCTTTTGACCATGCTTTACCATGGTCCCTCCTGAACCTTACTCGGAAAGGTGCCACGCGTCCTACTTGACTCAGCCCTTCCTTGGTAGAATCGGCTCGTCGGTTCCTGCAAGAATTGCAACTTTGTCTTATGCGGGCCGACATAGTTTATATGTCGGCCGCTCATGCTTCTCTTACCCGGCCGTTCTTACCCGGCCTAGTTCTTTCTTTACTCGGAGTTAGCCAAGCTGCGCTATGTTTAACCTCTCGTTACCCTACCGGGGGTTATCCCCCCGACAAAGAATGACCTCTAATGAGAGGAAAGTAAGATTTGGGGAGTTGCTGTCCTGAAATAGATTTCTGTCCTCCACCATAAAAATTCGTGACTAGTCTCTGTAAGTCGGATTGAGCTGAAAATTTGCAAATAAATCCCCCAGTATGTTAGCTAGCTTTCGTTAGTTCAACACTTTTTGATTTGAGCAATAGAAGATTTTCTAAAATATCGTTTTCTACCTGCTGGTCTATTTTGACAGATTTCTGCCATTATTTGTATTTGCTTCTTATTAATTCCTTTTTGAGTTCTATTTTGGGAAATTGAGCTTTTTGAAGGAGTTGCTACAGTATCTTTTATTTTTAATGAAAAGTTTTGCTGTTCCAAAGCTAAATCCAAAGGTCTATTATCTTTTGAATACACTAATGTTGCTAATGAAGATTGTGTGAAATTTTGTATGAAGGAAAAAATTTAGGTGTAGAAAGAGAATGATGTAATGAGATGAAGAATGGACAAAAGCTCAGGCTTGGGGATGCCACCCCGGTATAACCCCATGAAATATCCAAGAGGTACAAGCGTCAAAGCTTGGGGATGCCCAAGGTATCCCCTTCTTCATCAATAAAAAGCTCAGGTCTGTCTAGACACTTCATTTTTATTGTTTATTGCACTGTTGTGTTGTTCTTGGAGCGTCTTATTTTTCGTTTGGTTTGCTTAGTTTGCTTGAATAAAGTAGTTTAGACCCCCGTTCTCGCTGTGTTGTTTTAAATAAGTTGCTTGGTGTTGGAAAGGAGTAGAAAGTTTTTGCTTGAAAGTGCAAGAGGAGCTTGCATTGACTGTGACTTAGACTTTAGCATGACATACTTGGTGTTGTTTTGACCATATGCTTAGTGATTACTATTGTAGCATGTCTTGCTCCAAACAATTAGGATTTCTTAGTGTGCCTTGGAAGAATTATGCGTTATTTTAGCATGCAAAAGCATAGTATTGTGGTATTCTCCTTTAATGTTTTGTTTGGGTTGACTTGGCACATGTTCACACCATGTTATGACTATGAACAAGTCAGCATAGCCTCTATGATCATTTAGTCTTTGACTTATAGTACCACTCTATGCCTTGATTAGTAATGTTTTGTTGCTCTGCATGATTATGGCCATTATTGCTTTCTTAGTTGGTTGCTCCCAGTCTGTTGCTAGCCTCTACTTGTATGAGTAAGCTCTACTCATGCTTCCAACTCCCAAGAAACCAAGTTATTCCAAAATGTCCACTATAAACTCCTATGCATGGTGTGTTACACTATTCCAAGCATATTCTTGTTTTCAGCTATCTTCCAATTAAAAAAATATTTTGTTATGTGAAAACTTAGTGATTAAAGCCCTCACAAACTTGATGGCACAGTTTATATTCTTTGTCCCTAATAAACTTGAACCATTGTGTCATCTATCTTGTATATGCTTGCACTTATACGTTGGAATTAGCAGAACCGTGTTGTCACGGGGAACGTTTTCAACATTGCACTTGTACTTTGTACACAGTTGATATCATGCTCTTTTGTCTATAGATGTCACCGGTGTGAAATAAAGAGGGAGCTTGTAAGCCCATGGAGTTATGTATTTTGTGTTAGAGAAATGTCTGGGCCGCTAGCCTAAGCCATGCCTAATCATGGTGGAAACTTGCAGCAACACCATAATGAGCTATCTGTAAAGCATCCTCAATAAAAAGCTATGCACATAGTAAATAAAAAGATTATTGAGATACTCATTGTCTTCTTGCCTTGTCATTTTGGTTATGGGATAGATCATGTACCATGTGCAAGGGGTACCCCGTTGGCGGTTCTCTATGATACGCATGTACTTACTATGACAAGAACTTACATGTGACTGAAGTTGAGTAGCATGAGGTGTGGCCCTCGTATTCAAGGGACTTGAGATTGCCAACTTATACTTTGTCAAGCATATACTCTATCTTTCTTCACTTTAAACTTAATCACCTCAAGATTCTTATGATAGGGGCAATGAGGGCTGAAAGCTAACAAGTATCATAATGTTTGGAAGCTCTTTTTAAAACTTAAAATCCCTGCTTCCCTTATGAAGGGCCTTTCTTCCACCATTATTTGAGTCTCCACCTTCTACTTTTAGGCACCATTAAGAGAACATAGTTGCCATTCTGTGTGCAGTGTTCCAAAACTTATTGATTGATGCATATTATGATATTACTTGTTCTTGTGCTATTTGTATCTAGTCACTCTTATAAACTTTGAAGGTGTCCTATGCATCTATTTGCTACCCTATGAGGACAAGCTGAATGCCACTATGCCATGTTTTATGTATGTGAAACAAACAAACGTTTTTCAATCAATGTTATTCATGATCTTTGTTTGTAGATTTTCATGTTGCATGCATAGTTACTTTGTCTTATTGTTAGAACTCCATATTTCATGCACATGTTTAGAGTTCTTTGATCCCAGCTTTCAATGTTTGCAAATGGTTTGATCTTGGTTTTAACGGTGCATGTCACCTCAAAAATTATTCTTTTATCACTTACCTACTCGAGGACGAGCAGGAGTTAAGCTTGGGGATGCTTGATACGTCAGAAACGTATCTATAATTTTTTATGTTCCATGCTTGTTTATTATCTACTTTGCTTTGCTTTGTCTACACTTTGAGGTGTTTTTATATCTTTTCTAGGACTAACCTATTAACAAGTTGCCACAGTGCCAGTTGCCTGTTTTCTTCTGTTTTTTGTTCTAGAAAGGCAGAAAATCAATATTCTCGGAATTGGACGGGAGAAAAGTCAAAGTCAATATTTTACCGTGGGCGACACGAAGCCAGAAGACGAGACATAGAGGCGCCACAGGGCGGCCAAACCCCCTAGGCGCGGGTGGGCCCACCCCGCGCCTGGGTAGGGTGTGGCCCCCCTGGTGGCTCTCCTGGCTCGCCCATTCGCCTATAAGAATCCCCCGATGCAGAAACCCTACGCACCCTATCAAAACTCCATGAAACCTTCTGTAGCCGCCGCCACCATCATCCCTAGATCGGGGCGGTTCTGAAGTTCTTCCCGGCACCCTGCCGGAAGGGAGATCATCCCGGAGGCCTTCTTCTCTGGTATGAAGGGTGAGTAGTTCCACCTTGGACTACGGGTCCATGTAGTAGCTAGATGGTTGTATCTCCTCCTTGTGCTTTCATATATAGATCTTGTGATCTCCGTTCATGATCAAGATCTAATCTATTTGTAATCATGCATGTTTTGTTTGCGGGATTCGATGGATATTGAGATTACTATGTCAAATTGATTAATGGTTTTTTCTATTTGATTCTATCATGTCTGTGTTATTTGTGATCCTGCATGCTCTCCGTTGTTAGTAGCTATCATGGCCAAGTAGTTGCTAGTGACTCCAAGTGGGGGTATTTATGCTCGATAGTGGGTTCATGCCTCTAGTTTCCAAGGGAAGTGACAGAAATCTCTTCGGTTATAGATGTGCTGTTGCCACTAGGAAGAAAACAACGGTCTCTTATTCATGGAACAGGTGGATAGTTTACCTTACACACTTTGCTTAAAGCAGTTGTCTGTTGCTTGCAACTTAATACCGGAGGGGGTTCGGATGATAACCTGAAAGTGGACTTCTAGTCATAGATGCAGTTGGATGACGGTCTATGTATATTGTTGTATTGCCCAATCGAATCTCATAGGATCTTTTTGTCTAGTATTGCATTGTTATGCCTTACTCAGTTTCTGTCAATTGCCCTGCTGTAATTTATTTACCCTTCATGCCATGTTGTTTATCTAAGAAGAGCACCTCTAGTGAACTATGGACCCCGGTCCAATCTTTGCCATTGATACATCCTCCACTGTTACCTGTTTACTTGCTGCAAACCATCATCTTCCACACCATACGTTTAATCCTTTGTTACAGCATACCGGCGAGCTTTACAACCTCACTGATTCGTTGGGGCAAAGTCTTGAGTTTGTGTTGTGCAGATTTCCACGTTGCTTGCAACACCTTTGAGACGTTTTCTTTCTCCTACTAGTTCAATAACCTCGGTTTCTTACTGATTGAAAACTTGCTACTGTGCTTATCACACCTTGCTCTTGGGGTTTCCAACGAAGCGTCCCACGACAGTGTTGGACATCATCATCTATCCCTGCCGCCCGTCATGGCTGAGAGCTTAGCCAAGCTAGCCGCCCCTCCTCAACATCACTATTTTTTATACCGACGGAGCTCGTCGTGACGGAGGAAAATTTTCCTCTTATTTGTGCAGGTGCTCGTTTCCGTGCGGGGGCGTGGGCGCGCGGCGCAGAGGCTCTCCGTCGTGGGGTCATAGGGCCGACGTCGAGCAGCCGGTGGCGTAGGGGCGCGGGGGCACGGGCGGCGGTGTAGAGGCGCTCTGTCGCGGGGTCAACTAGTCGGCGTCAGGCAGTCGATGGCATAGGGGCGGTGGCGCGTGGTCGCGGGAGGCTGCGGGCGTAGTGGTCACAGCGAGAGAGAGACCTTACAGGTGACCGACGGCGGGCTCGCAGTTCAGGTAATTGACCTTTTATTTTTATATAAGTTTTGATTTTTCTTTAGATTTTGGATATTTCTAGCCTTAGAATTGCTCGGATTTTGCCATGTCACCCTTACAGTTGGGTCCCACTTGTCAAAAAGACTGTCAATTCGTTATCAATTCGTGTTTAGTGTTTTTTGAGAGAACCGACTCGAAATGTGGTAGATTTTTTCTGAAAAAAAAAACATAAAATGGTAGATTTTCAAAATTTTGCTTAAATTTTGACCTGCATGCCTCCCAGTCCAGTAAGAGCGTCCCAGCGGCATGCCACAAATTGGATACCAAATTAGTCCGATTCGATTCGTTTGGGGCGGTCCACGAGTGTGGGACCTAACATGAGAGAATTTCTCCCGTTAAATCGACCACTCCTGTTAGTTTGGACTGAGATTTGCGCGCGTGTGGCTACAGAGTCCATTTTGTACAGTTTTGAGACTATTTTTCACAATTCTTGACCTAAAAATGACCATTTCATGGATTTTGGCACGATTCACACACAAATATGCGGGCATACAATATTTTAATTTACAATCCCTCCAACATACAATTGTTCAAATAAAAGACTAACAAAATTTAACACAAAATACGATAGACAAGGAATGATCATGCATCCCTTTTCAGGATCAACTTCTTCTGCTTCCTCTCGAACCAAATCTTTTTTTGGGTTTCATCGATGTTGCTTGTGTCGATCGTCCTGATATGGTTCTCCTCGGTAAGCATCTTGACCTCAACTTTTTTGCTTGAGCTCAACTTCCCTTTCTATAACGTTCGTGCAATGTAAACAACGGTGAGAAGACTGGACTTCCTTCTTTCCTGTATCTGAATGCAACAAAATTTGTAGGCTATGATACTTTCTCCATGATTCCATCCCTACTTCTTGGAACAGCCCTAGCTGTGAAGTGACAAATTCCGAGGAATATAATTGTTGTTTAGCAATGTATTCAAAAATATTGATTAAAATATTCTATATTAAATCTGTGCAATTATCTGTTTTGTGCACTAGTCAACATACGGGCGTTGCACACACAAAATTACTAATACTGGTCAAACCTGCATGACACGTAAGTGTAAACAGAAAGCACCCACGGTATCTTTATACTAGTTTGTTCTAACAAAACAAAATTGTCAGATGACCATATGTCACCACCGCACAGATCATTCTCCCCACCGATCTTATCGCACCCAATTCAATAACACGATGCACGTATGTAATATAAAAGTCAAACCTCGTTTTGTAGTCATAATACTTTATTAGCATTCCTCGAACTACAAATCATCACCGGTATACGTCTGGATTAGCCCGTGATATGCTCGTTATTATCTTCCTGGCGATAAGATGGGGAGTGGACTTTCATTTTCGAGCTTGACAGACGACAGAGACGCGGGTTGACACATTCATTTTAATCCATGAAGGCCACGTGCTTGCCTCCTTGTGCTACATTCATGCATGAAGTAATGGTCAAGCCTCCAAATATATTTGATCTGGTGTGACGGTGGAACCTTGTAGACACTGAACCCCGTTGTCATCCGAAACTTGACACCATCGGATAGATTCAGACCTGGCGCCCATGCTATGCTCCGGTTGAGGACCATGTGGTTCCAACCTCTGTGATGTACAGCAACTCACCGACGCGCCAGCTCTCCTTGGCCGCCGAACATGCCGCCACCATAGACACCCATGACCCATCGATGAGCATGAAGGCGACTCGCGCTGAACGGGAGGGCCAAGAGAGAGCGAGAATTGCAGCGGAAGATAGAACATGAAATTTGCCATTTCTGTGGACGCTCCCAGGTTCGGGTGGCCACTTCCCGCGCCACAGATCGTCCCCCTACAGCTCGTCTTCTTCCGCTTTGCGGCTGCGAAGGCGACCGGTCTCGGCAGCGCGGCGAGAGTTTGGCCAGTCAATGTTGCCGTACTCGTTCATCGGCACCAGGAGAGTCGTGGGCTGATGAACGGTGACGCTGACCACCAAACTGTCCCGGCGAAGATCGAACATATGTACTTACTGTATGTGCAATCTGCCAGCCAGCCTACGACTTCTTGTTAGAACGGCGATGCTGACGAAACTGTCCCGGTGAATAGCTACGTGCAGTCTGCCAGCCAGCTTACCACTAGATTCCGTTCGAGACCAGGAAGAGTTAGCGGTTTCGTCTTTCGTGTGTGGCTCGGCTAGCTTCCGTTCTGAATCTTCAATTGCTTTCCCGGTTACACCTTGCAGGGGTCAGGAGGAAGCTGTGCAGTGAATCAGGCTGTTCGATCATGAGAACTTGAGGAGTTCCAATAAGAGAGTTCTGGAACCAAGACACCGATGGCTTTAAAAAACGACTGACATCGATCCTTCGTCCTTGTCAGGGTGGCAACCCTGAGCTCGACTAGAAAGGTAACGTGCAGACCCGCTCAGCCACACCGATTAGAAAAAGTTAAATACACTACCATAGTCCCCGTATCTGTCAGTCTAGCTCGATTTTATTCTCATACTAAAAATTTACCGAAATTTAACCCGTGGACTTGTTAATTGGACTCAGTTTAGTCTAGGAGCTGATGCGGACGACACGTGCACATGGGTCCCACCTACGGTGGATGAGCTGGCCGGGAAACTTACATGAACACCTTCTCACATCTAGAACGTGGATTTCTGCTCCCATTGTTTTGCACATACCCTCTCCCTGTCTAATCCATTAGCTAGCTCCTAGCGTCCCTCGATGTAACTGTTCTAGAGTGTTGAAGGGTGGGAAAAGGAGGGAGCCGACAGAGAGGGAGACCACGGAGGCGCGATCGCTGGACCGCAACAAGTAGAGGTTGTTCACGGAGGGGAGACATCGTTGAGGTGACATCGACTGCCGCGTTGATCACAGCAGCGATGGCCCCCATCCGTCGCCACGAAGGGGAACTACCGCCCTCTTTCGGTTAGTCTGTCCCTCAACTCATATCTTCCGCCGACCTATTTTGCAAAGAATTTGACCTTTAGGTTTGTTTCTGTAGAGTAGAAATCACCTTTGCGTGCTTATTTGTTCGATCAAGGATTTAACGATTGAAAAAAGTTAGGCATTTTGGTCAGGTTTCTTGGATACTTAATTTAGGTGGAAATAATAATCTAAACAACAATATCTTAGTATTATGATTTCCATGGTGGATTTTTTGTTGGGGAAGAAAATAATCGAGTCTTTGTGGACGGTGCACCTGCTTGGATTGATTACCGTGAGGTCAAGTAGTTGTTTGTTGCTACGTTTAACGACATTGTGGAACAACTGGGTTATGAAGGTGGTGGCAGGGTTAAGTTGTACTGGTGTTTGTCTGGTAAGAAGCTAGGTGACAATGGTGCTCTTCGTTTGGTCTGGTAGGAGCGCGATATCTTGGCAGTTGTTCACAATGTCAAGGCTGGCAAAAACTTTGTGGTCATTTACATAGACCATGATGATACTTTTTGAGCATTTTAACTTGATTATGTAGCAACATATGCATCTGCAGACCTCCCTTCAGTGATTCTTCCTCTAGAGAAAATATAGCAGCAGCAACAAGCCGATGGTCAAGTATATGATGTTCCTATTGATGTTGATGCTACAAATGTGAGAAGAAATTTTAGAGAGAGAGAGAGTGCACATTGATGTTGAATCTTGTCGAGTGAGAAGATCATCCAGAAGCAGAGCTCCCATTGAAATTATCGATGGCAGTAGTAGTGCTGATTCTGATATTGAAGATGTTGACTATGTGCTAGATATGATTGAAAGTGACAATGACATATCTGGTGATGATGGAAGAGGCCAAGAAGAAATATAAATCTCTTAGCCTAGATATGAACAAGAGAGGGAAGAAAATTCCATAGGATCAAGATGATGAGGTGCAGCTATAGGAACCGGATTCAGATGATGAAGATGTGAAGTACAATTTCCATCCATTTGGTGAAGAATATATGATGAATCCAATATTCGGAATTGGATAGTCAGTTGCAAGGATTTACATAGTCAGACAAGCTATCAAATAGTATAGCTGCAAGCAAATATATCAGATAAAAATGCCAAAAAATGACAAAACATGGATAGTTGATGTCTATGTTGGAAATGCTGATGAGAAGAATAAAGCCCATTGTACCTGGACAGTGAGGGCTTCATATGATTGCAAATCAAAGTGTGTGCTTGATCAAGCATGTGTCATTACAACACACTTGCACTAGGAAATGGAAATTCAATGCATTCACTTCTACTTTTCATATTGAAAAATACATTGGTAGTTTCAGAGATGATGGCAAAATGACATTAAAGAACTTTACTAGGATAGTGCAAAAAGAGTGGAGCATGACTCCATATAGAGCTCAGCTAGGTAGAGCAAAGAGAGCAGCAATGAAGAATATACACGGTGATGAGGTGGAATAATACAATCTCCTACGTGACTACACAGCTGAATTGAGAAGATCAAATCTGACAATTCATTCTTTTTAAATGTTGATGATACTGGTAGATTCGGCGGCTTCTACTTCTCATTTGATGCAAGTAAAAGAGGATTTTTATCTGGACGTGGGACAATTATTTGTCTACATGGAGCTCATCTTAAAACAAAATTTGGTGGAATACTGCTGACAACTATAGGTATGGACCAAAATGACTGCATTTTCCTAGTGGCTTTTGCAGTTGTTGAAGTGGAAGATACAAACACTTGGAAGTGGTTCTTGTCCACTCTAAAAGATAATCTTTCCATTGTTAACACTTCATCTTGTACAATCATGTCTGATAAGAAGAAAGTAAGTGTGTTTCTTGTCCATTGTTTCCTATCAATTGTTTCTTGTCCATTTTTTCTTATCAATTGTTTAAATGCTATTGATCTGTTATTGTAGAGATTACTAAATGATGTGACATGCTTGTTTCCTGACTTAGAACATAGGTTATGTGTCAAGCACATGTATCAAAATTGTAGAGAAAGTTCGAAGGAGAAATACTGAAGGAAGAACTGTGAAAATATGTCAGGAGCACACAAGTTTTCAATGGCAAGAAGCTATGCAAGAGATGAAAGTGCTGAACAGTGATGCACTTGGTGTGTTAGAAGAGCTTGACCCTAAAACATGGACCAGAGCTTTTCAGTCGGAGAGGCCTAAATGTGATATTCTCCTCAATAATAATTGTGAAGTTTTCAACAAGTGAGTTCACTAGAAAATTGTATTTTTATTGCAATATCCTATTATACATGGGAATAAATGGTATCCCATGTTATTATTGGAAGAATGGTTCCGAAGTTGAAAGAAGCGAAAGAATTGGAGTTCAACATCCAGTGCATATTAAAATAGAAGATGATCCAGTGATCACACAAGTAAGGCCATCATACACAATGTTCTACATTTCATTGTAGTTTCCATTCCAATAACACACCTTATTGTAGTTTCCATTCCAGTAATTACAATGTTCTAAATTTCAACATTTATCTATTAATTATTGCCAGGATCCCAACATTTCTGAGCCTGCCACAATGCCTATTGCTAGTGTTATTGCAAGTCTAATTAATGAGGTAAAGTTACCATACAAATTTATTGCATATAACAAGTTCTACTAGTACCATGCCATATCATTTTATTTGACCAATGTTTCCTTGATTTAACAATGTGACTGCAGTCACAAGTTCAGCAGTCGCAAACAATGCCATCTCAAGATCCTCTCCCAGAGTGTGAGTTGATTGCAACTCAAGTGGATATGACTACACAGAGGCCAATGCCACCTTCCCAAGCACACATTGCAGAAGCTATTAGAATTGCAAATAAGAAAGCCCTGGTAGAAAAGAAAGAAGCTGAGCAAATGAAGAAGCTAGAACAGGATGAGAGAAGAGCACAATAAGTAGCACCGAAGAAGCAAGCTAGCAGAGAAGAGAGCACAAGAAGCATCATTGTAGAAGCAAGTATTAGATGTAATACATTGGTAACGTGTATTGTGACGGGAACGATACCCTCTCCCTGGGCTCGGTTACGTGTTAATATAGTCGGGAACAGCCCCCAACGTGGCAGGTATAGGCGTGTAACGTGTTGGTGTACTACTCCATACACGTTACCAATGTATTACATCTAATAGCAAGCACATGTAGAGAAGAGAGCATAAGAAGATGAAAGAAGATTGCATTGGCACAGAAAATAGTAACAACTGATGACGCAAGAAAGTTCGCTGCAGAACAAAAGAGGATTGTTGCAGAAGAGAAGAAAGCCCAACCAGAGGAGGCTAGCAAGAAAGCACTTGCAGACAGAGATAGAACACAATCACAACTAAAAAAAGACAACACCGACTTTTATCACAAGGAATGCAAAGGAAGTGTCAATGTTTGATGAATTCAGAGATCCTCCTAGATCAGAGCCACCAACAGACGATTAGATCTCTATTTACCTATGTCTTGGTGGATGCACTTGTGTTTTGGTATCAATATTAGCTGTTTGAACTATATTTAGTTCAAGTTACTTTATTTTTTCGTAGTCCTGCTGCTTAATTGTGGTGTTTCAAACCATGTACTCTTGAACTATGTATAGCCGCTTGCTGATTTTACAGTAGAGACGTGTCAGAGTGACAGACAACCAACGAGGGGAAGGGGTTTCACATATTTATAGTGAAGGAAGGTTACTAACGGTTATAGATCACGTGGAGGGGGCTAAGTGCAAGTTTCAGGGACATGTTTAGTCCAGAAAGTTTTCACGTGTTGTCAGCGTCATGTAAAATCAGACGTTAATCCTGGATTAAGACTAAAATGAGTCTAATTAATGACTTCATGACTTAAATTCGGTACGAGAACTAAATCGGATCAGATCGAAAAGTACAGAAACTTAACTCGATTAGAAAGGTAGGCAGGACTCGCACGTAGCATCACAGAGGGGACAGACACCACCCTGATAGTTCTTCACCGAAGGAGCAAGGCACATGCCTCCCGCTTCATCAGTAAGATAATAATCTAAAAATCTTCCTTGGTCATGTTCCAAAAGCCCCCAACGCTGATCGACACGGAGAGGTCAAGTTCGGCAGAAAGTCCCTCCACTTTCTCCGCTATAGGAAACACAGGCGCGCGTGCTCGAGTAAGAACGCCGTGTCACCCCGACATCACCTCCGTTCATTTCAACGAACGCGAGCTGGTCGACAGGCGGCGGCGGCGCGACGTACGCGTTATTCCTGGCCAAAAAGCCTGCGCCGCGCGTCGTCGTTGAGACGAGCCGCGAGCGGATCTTGGCGTCTACGATCGAACATTCCACCTGCCTGCTCGCCGGCCGGCCGGCTGCCGTGCGCGGATCGTGCAGACGTGCAGTGCAACCTCCGCCTCGTTCCGGAATCATCATGGCTGCTGCCGGACAGCAGAGGGGAGGGGAAAAGGCTGGCGGCTGGTCCCAATCATGGCAATCGCTCCAGCTTGGACAGACAGACAGACACATCAACCACCCAATGATAGCCCAAGCCAATGCATCCCAGTTGCTTGTTTCTGTTGGCTTGGATCATGGAGCGGACAGGGACTGGGCTTCTTGTCAGGGAGCGCGCATTCAGAATCAGAAGAACCATTTACGTTGCTTTCCTCCCCAGATCGAATACCGGTAGCTCAGCCGTCGGAAAGATAAGGCATACCGGTTATCCTCGCCATTGCCAAGCAGGGATGGATATCTATCCAGAAAGAACGAGCAATTCCAGAGGCACAAGCATGAAGATCGCATTTTACTTTTGTGTAGTATTTCGTGTCAAGAAAGAGTAAAATTTTGGTACTAGGAAGAACCCAAGGAATTATATCGAGCCGGAGGAGCTCCGTATACACAGTTGATCAACCACTCACCGTTGTCACTCGCGCCAAAGAATCGTCACAGCCAGCCTAATCAAACTCTGTACAAGAAAATGTAAGAAATAACTGTAACTGAGCTTAATCCTATGAGGCCATCATGGCCGGAGGCTCCACGCTGGATGCGGGGCACTCGGCGCCCCGCTCGCCGTCGGCGGCGGAGGCGGCGGCCCAGCGCCGGCAAATCCTGCCGAGCGACGCGGCCTTCCGCCTCGCGCGGTCCGTGCCGGAGCCCATCAGCTCCCATATCGCCCACTCCACGCCGGGCACGGCCATGACCTGACTCACCGCCCGCGTGCCCATGCGCCGGCACAGCAGCACCAGCGCCGCGGTGGCGCTCTCCCTCGCCCACTCCGTGCCGCGCCTCATCTCCGCCACCAGACGCGCCACGGCGCCCTCGATGTTCACGATCGCCTCCGCGCCGCCTCGCTTCGCCAATGCCGCCAGCACCGCGGCCGCCGTCTCCTCGTCGCTGATGGCGGACAGCGCCGCCTCGGCCACGCCGGCGTCCACCAGCCTCCCCACGTTCTCCCGCTCGCCGGCCAGCGACAGCAGCGCGGCCAGCGCGTCCTTCTTCGTGCTCGTCGGGCCGGTGCGCGCCAGGTGCACCAGCTTCTCCACCACAGACGCGTTCCGGCCCAGCCTGCGGCGGTACGTGTGGACGGACGCCAGGCTGAGCACGGCGGCCGCGGCGTTCTCCTTGGCGCGCCACGTCGTGCCGGAGGCCATGATGTGGGTGACGGCCTCCACGGCGCCGTCGGCGTGCATGATGCGCTTCTTGTTGGCCTCGAGGATCGAGAGGTTGAGCAGCGCGGTCACGGCGTTGAGCTGGAGCCCGGCGTCCTCCGAGTAGAGCAGGGGCACGAGCATCGGCACGGCGCCGGCCTCCCCCACGAACGCGCGGTTGTCGGAGCCGGACTTGGAGAGCAGCCGGATCTCGTGCACGACGCGGCTGGCCGCGTCGGGGGAGAATGTGACCGACAGCTTCTTCACGAGGAACGACGCCGTCATGCGCGCCACCTCGAGCGCCGCCTTGTTGGCGGCCACGGCCTGGGCCTGCTCGCTCTTGCTGGCCTCGCAGACCTCCATGGCCACGCCGTTCTCCCGGCACCACTTGGAGATGAGGTTCTTGAGGGACTTGTTGGGCACCAGCTCCAGATTGGCCAGGACCTGCCCCGTCTTGGGGCAGGTTGACTTGCCGGACCCGAACCAGCGGTCGATCGACTCGCGGTCGTATGTCTGGCCGCTTGCGGCGACGACGGGGTCGCGCATTAGATCGAGGGAGATGGGGCAGCGGAGGTCCATGGGAGGCGCGGGCGACTCCCCGCCGTCGTCGACACCGGCGTCGTCCGCCTTGGAATCTGCTGGGCAGGGCGTGGCGCTGAAGAGGACGCACTTGGCGTACCGTAGCAGGCCGACGAGGGCGATCATGGCGCCAGTCCACCTCTCGGACGCCCGGTCCCCGATCTCCCGCTCGAGGCTCTCGATCTCGTCGCCGCAGCTGGCCGGGTCGTTGATGCCCACCTCCTCCAGGATCTCCTCGAGCCGCTCCCGCCCCGGCACGATCTCCCGCTCGATCTCGTCTATTAAGGAGAGCACGGCGGCCTTGAGCGCCGGCTCTGCCTCCGCGTCCGCGCCCGAGGCGCAGCGGCGGCACTGGCGCGAGGCGAGGGCGAGGAGGTCCATGACGTCGTCGGCGAGGCCGAGGTCGACGACTGGGAGGAGGTCGAGCAGCGTGGCGAGGTCGTGGTGCAGGTCCCGCAGCTCGGCGTCCGTCTCGTCGGACTGCAGCAGCAGCAGCGTGCGGCTCCGCGCGGCGCAGTCGGCGACGACGGCCTTGAAGCGCTGCAGCACGAGGAGCACCTCCCGCAGGCAGAGCGAGGCCGACCGCGGCAGCAGGTCCCCCGCGGGGGCGCAGAGCAGCAGGTCGTCGAAGGCCGCGGCGAGGAGCCTGGCCCGTCTGGAGACGGACGCGAAGGCCGCGCGCAGGAACGGCGCGGGCGTCTCGGCGGAGGAGAGGTCCCGCGCCAGGCGGTGCAGGGCGCGGAGCAGGTCCCTGTCGGAAGGCGACGGGGGCGGCATGAAGGCCGAGGCGTAGGAGCCGCCGGTGGACGTCGACGGCGCGGCGGAGGAGGTGACCGACACCGCCCTCGGTTGTTTAGCCATTGGTAATAACTTGGGGAAGGAATTCTGGAGAAGAAGGCCGGCCGGTTTGGTGCTGGAGGAACGGCAGCAACCTGACGGAAATGGTATAACGCTGGCGGAGAAGGGAAGACCCCGGGTTTATAAACGGTGGAGTGCAGTGAGATTAAGATAAGCTGGCTGGCCTGGCTAGTTGGTTGGGACTTGGGAGGAGGGAGAGCTGGCTGGGCTGGAAGGGATCGTCTCCTTTTCGATCGCTGTATCAATTCAATCGTGATTGTTATGCGACATGTGCTTAGTTTAACGACGTGCGATGATGATGCTCTGGTTTTTATATGGTTGGGGAAGATGGCCGGAAGGAAGGGGCAGGGGTCGGGGGTCTGCTGTGCCGTCGGATGCGAGGGAATGGACGGCAGGGATGGGATGCCCAAGGTTGGATGGATCCACTTGGGATGAGTGATGGTGAGTCAGCTCCGAGGGTTTTTGTTTTGATCGGGTGCGGCGGCTGGATAAGAGCGTTGACGGCCGCAGGTAAAGGAACACGAGAATGCCATGCCGTTGCTTTTACCGGGAGAAGATCAGGACGGACGGGGAGCTCGTCGAGGAAGGATCCGAGTTCCGAGCATGGCTTCCTCATGGGATAGTAGGGGGATTTTATCATCGTTCTTCTCCCTTTTAGGCCAGGTCTTTTGAAACGATTCTTTCGAGAGCGGTGGTTTCTGAAGGAGAAATGCTACACCTACGGACAGCATCTACAAAAAATTCTTACGGACTAGCACTGTGCTACAGCAATCTGAAAAAAAAAACAGAGAGATCGTGCCTCACAATTCAAGGAGAAAAAACTAGCACCAACCAGCTGCCTCCACATCAGTCCGTAAGATCCATTCCGTAGGATGTTCCCGTAAGTGTAGTGTTATTGTTTCTGAAGAGCAAATGTGTGGGAAAACGGTGAAATTGATTCCTTCAGACAGACAGTTCCATTTTATGGAATGGAATAATATAATAAACGAACAGAAGACAGACCGCACTCCTCCTAGACAAACGAACAGAATTATAATTATAGTGAAAATACAAGTTGACCAAGGGAAATGGGTGGACACGACCTCTCCCCCTCTCGCGGACAATTCAAACGCACAACGTGCCTCCACATTGAACAGTTCTGCTCTATGGAACCAGAGGTACAGTACGAGATACGGCGCGAGAGTTGACATTGGCGATATATACGGAAAGTCGTAGTGTGTATTTTGACAAATGTTAGTAGTTAGCAATTTGAATTCGTCCTCTCCAAGGTACGTACGGTCACGAAATCCAAATCGCGGAGGGCCTCACAGTTCTTGCACCGCTCCTTGCGCAACGGGCGTCACGCTTTGACCATCACGACGGGCGATCCTGCATTCCTGCCCGACCAAGACAGTGCCATATGGCGCAAACCATCGCAGTTCTGCTTGACTAGATCAAAGTTCCAGGTGCTCGGTGCCATGGGGAACAGGACACGATCGACGCCCTGCCGGCGGGGCGAAGGCTCTTGGAGTTTTGACTATTGAATCTTCCTAATGTACCGACAAGTAAAATCCATCCTAGGTATCTGAACTTGGAGCTATCTTTTGTTACATTCACGGATCTTAGGAAGACTCGATATACGGTCATCGAATATGATGTGGTGTTTCATCTACAGACACCGGTAGAGCTATGTATTTGCTGACGTGGCATGCTTTCGATCCCGCATGTCAACCCTCCTACAAAATGCAGGGACTATGCTCAAATAATTAAAATTAAATGGGCTAAACTGCAAAATGATGAGGCACTCGTTCTCCCCCTCCCGCAAGGTGTCGCCGACATCTTACTCGGACGGTAGCACGCTGCCCTCCATCGCCTGCCCTGGCTCACGTCATCGCGCCACACCGGCACCCTCCCCTGTCGGGGACTACATCTTGCCAGCGCACCTTCAACTCACCATGCGCAGCTGCCCCTCCCCCTTCTCTTGTTGTTGCATCCTCTTATCCGCTCCTCGATTCACTGCAGTTCTGCTCCTAGGGACAATCCCCGAGCCAATAGTAGCCTCTGAGAAGCTCTGCCGCTTTCCCCTGACCTCTTACGCCAAATGAATCAACCCTAGTCATCGCCTTCTTCTTCATCTCTGGCAGAGGCCATCGTCATCCGTTCTCCACTGTCTCGTGTCCTAGCCCTCCCCGTTGGTCTTTGAAACCCCAACGACACGTCCCTAAACCAATATACGCGTCCCCAAAGGACCAAGCTAGATAAATTGATTAGGGTTTTTCTGGGGTCCATGCCTCCACAACATCTTTCTATGTATGCATGGATGTGTACATGCGTATGGTATACAACACGTACATGAAACGAACTTAACACACCCCTCAATCTAAACTAGTATATGCAAAATTTAGATTGGTCTTAAATCGGTCTAACATCTACCCCGTGGTTGGTTTCGTAAACACATCAGCTAGCTGGTCGCTCGAAGAGATGGATTTAATGTAACAGCCCCGGTCACTCTGGACCGATGGCTGTCACTTCTGGCAGCTCAATAGAATCTCTAGACTAACCCCACAGACCAACACTAGTCTTTTCTGCGCACTTTGTCCTCACTCGTACGCACCTGGTTACCCACTTCCCAGTCGGTCACCCATCCTAGAATTGTTCTAGGCCAAGCACGCTTAACCTTAGAGTTTTTTTTGAATGAGCTTTCGGAAAAGAAGTTGCAACTTGTTGGTATGGGTTTCCTATCAATCCTATTGAGCCATGCGCCAGGATCTCACATTTAACCTCTAGGTGCACCTTCAGCAACACGATTCCGTATAAAATGGAAATCAGTCTCAATGTGCTTAGTATGAGCAGGAAAAACCATTTTTGCCATTAGGTAAGTGGCTCCTAAGTTATCAAATCATAAGATTGGAACACACTAATGGGATACTCCAAGTTACATAAGCAAGGAATTAACCCAGATAACTTCAGTAGCCCTGTTCACACATGACTTATATGTTGTCTCGGGACCGGACCTCAAGACAGTAGGTTGGTTCTTGGAACTTTATGAAACCAACAAATATTGCAAAGCCTCCTATAGAGTATATTCCTATAGATGAAATCAACACATCTAGCCCAGTCTACATCAATAAATATATTCCTAACAAAGGTGACTTGCGTATATGCAAACCACTGTCCAAAGTTCATTTCACATATTGTTGAATGCGCTTGACTACAACCCAACATAGTTCAGTAGGCTGAGAGACGAAGTGACATTTTGTTCACTGCAAAGGAAATATCATGACATGTGAGGGTCAAATGTTGTAAGACGCCAACAATGTTGCGGTTACAAAAAAGAATCATGAGTACCCAATAGTCTACCAGTATCACGTGAAAGTCGCTATGTCAAAACTAGAGGAGTAGAAGTGGAGTTGCAACTCTTCATGTTAACATGATGAAAAAGATCGAGTGTATACTTGCCTTGAGACAATTTCATGCCCCCCCGTCCCATGGGGGAAACTGTAGGATGCTTCTAATAAAAAAGTTTTCCAAAGTACCAAGATCCTTAATAGAAAAAGTGTCTGAGAGAGAATGCACCGGACCCTCCATGGTAGCAGAAGTAGAGCCAGCAATCACTATGTCATCACCAGACCAATATGAATATTTGAACCCCATCCCGGTTGAAAATGAAGAGACACATATCAATCTTGGAAGATATAAAACTGAGATGATGAAGTCGAGTACTCAAACAAGCATACTAGGATCTAGGAGACTACTTCAGACCACATATAGATGGCATGTTACAATTTGTAGACATGATAAGGATACCTATCATCTTCAAAACAAGCAGTTGCTGCATGTAAACATTCTGTGACAAGAAACCATGAAGAAAGGAATTATTGACATCAACCTGACAAAGTGTCCAACCATGAGATACAGCCAGAGAAAGGACCACAAAAACAGTTGCAGACTTCACAATTTACTGAATGTGTCACCATAAGTAATACCATGATGCTAAGTAAAACTAAGGGCGAAAAAACAAGCCTTATTCTTCTCGATAGAACCATCAAGACAATGCTTGGTTTAAAAAAAGTATTTGCTGCCAACAACATTGATACCCGGCGGTCGAAGAACCAAAGTCCACGTGTTCGTCTGAGAAAACTTCGAGAACTCATTAGACATAATGGCACACCATGTTGGTTCCTGAAGAGTGTCATGGGGAGACACCGAAGCTGCAAAGAATGATCGACGACGTAGATCATACTGCATAGTGCCGTCAGTATACATCTTCTCGTGATGATTATCATCATGAAGTCATGTGACCATCCCATGACTAGGTACAACGACTGAGTAAGACGTGTGAGCATTCGTGGACGTCGTTGTTGGGTACAAGTGCGATCCCCTAGAAGGAGGCGACATGGACTGTCCGGCTGGAGGCCGCATCGTGAGCTGGGCCGAATTGGCCACGACCTGGTTGGGCTAGAGGAAGGCTCGGAAGGAGGCAAACCATAGGAACCAAGGGCCTCAATGCCAGCACCAGACGCATAGGAAGCCGAGCCAGGCTCATGCACATCGATTGCTTGACTGAGTCGATTGCTTGACTGAGCATGAACTTCGATCATGGCAATGGCATCATGCTAAATAGGAGCATCACTTGAAGAAGGCGGGTTTGTAGACAGGTAGGATAAGTCATATTTGCACATGTAATCATTCTTGGCCAGTTCCAAGGATGGCAAAATGATAGTTTTCCGAAGAATGGGAATATCAACCATGACTCCTATAGTTGCATACACAAAATGGATTCGACAAAAGCAACGTCTTGAGAAATATAGATGCGTCCCATGGACTGATCTAAACATTTGTACCCCTTGTGCATGAGACTGTAGCCTAAGAATACACACAACTTTGACCATAACTCGAGTTTGTGTGCACTATAGTTATGATGAATAGGCCAACATGCATAGCCAACAATACAAATAAAATCATAATTTGTTTATCATAATTTGGCTGAATCTTGAGAAGACGATGAATATGAGTGTCCTTATGAAGGAGTAGAGTAGGCATGTAGTTAATAAGATAACACACGGTCAAGAAAGCTTCATCCCAAAAACATAAGGGAAAAGAGGAGTGTGCAAGCAAAACAAGACATCTTCGTGAAGCAAATGACGATTCTTGCGTTTGGTTGTGCCATTTTTCTACGAGGTGTGAGGACAAGACACACAGTGTGAGTTTCCCGTGCATGAAAAATACCAATGCAGCTTGTGATATTCAGCACCCTAATCCGATTGAACAAACTTGATCTTTGTGTTAAAAAGGCGTTCAACATGAGCCTGGAAAGTATAGAAAACTTTCTCAGCATCATACTTTTGTTTGAGGAGATAGATCCAACAAAAATGCGAATACTCATCAACAAAGCTAACATAGTATTTGAAACCATCAGAAGAAGCAACAATAGGACCCAGACATCAGAGTGAATTAACACAAGAGGCATAGTGGAAATACCATGAGATAAATGATATGGCAATTCATGAATTTTAGCACGCCGACAAGCGTCATGAATCAAAGATGAAGTATTGATGGGATCACAAGATAAATCATGTTTCTTCACAATATTTTGCAATACATTTATTTGTGAGAAGACCAAGATGTTGATGCCATTGAGACGACATGGTATTGACACTAGAAAATGCATGGCGAGACGATGTCAACGATGCTCGACTAAAAGGAATAGGGTAGAGTCCACCATCACTCCTACCCTGAAGAAGAGTTCTCCTCGTGTCCTTGTCCTTAAGATGGAAAAAATGACGATGAAACTCAACAAACACATCATTATCACATACGAGGCGATAAACCGAGATATTTTTTCTTATGTGTGGAATATGAAGGATATTGTTTAATCTTAAATATGAATCGGCTAAATTTGAATGACCAATATGCAAAATATACAAACTTGCACGATTGCCCACTTTGTCTTGATCCTTCCCGCCATAGCGCTCATGAACATGGAGACGTACAAGATCACTCATCTAGTGATCCGTAGCACCAGTATCCATATATCAATGGCGATTGTTATTGGAGCTCGTCAAAACTTAGTTCCCTGAGCGTTGATTGTTGATGTGGTACTCGGGTTGAAGCGGTTTCGGCACACGAATGTGTCGTGCTCCTAGTAGTTACAGATTTGGCACCAGGGACCCTGTCATCGGCCACTGCAGCCATTGTTGTTCGTTTCCACCATTGCCTCTATAGTTAGGACGACCATATCCACCTCCCTTGTTTGGACAGTCGTTGCAACCACCTTGGCCGTGCTGGTAGTTTCCATTACCAGTCGGACGACCCCCACCTTGTGGAGAATGGATGACACCAGGCGCTCTCGGCCGGCCACGGGCTCCGACACTGAACGAGCCAGCACAAGACACTGTATTTGTCGAGAATGACCACTCCTCAATCTTGGCTTGTTGCATCTAAAGATCCTCGAAGGAAAGCACATGTGAATAAAAATTGGCATAGGAAACCGAGATGTTACCCACGGTGAGCGATGTGGTGATGGAGTTGAAAGCGGAGCCCAAGCCGATGATGATGTAGTCGATGGTCTCGTCGACGAAGAGAGGGGAGCCGGCAGCAGCCTTGGTATCTACAAGATTCATCTTGTGCACGTATTGCCATCATGTCTCCCTTTCACAATGACTAGAGTTGTCCCTAAATATGCCGCAAGTTGGCGCAACTTTGAGCGCTAAATACGGCGTGGACAGCTGTCCATATTGTAGCCATTTTCATAAAACCGATGAGCTAGCACCTTCCAATCCTTCCCCCACCAGCGTTGATAGGCTACGTTGGTGACGGTCCTTGCTTGTGCCTTCGGTGATGTTCTTCACGCAACGGAGCCGCCGAGGAATTCGTGCAGGTTCGCGTCGGCGAAGTTGGGCAACGTCAGCCCGCGCCACGACATGAAGTTTCTACGCTGAGACGAACAGGGATGGTGGGAACCACCGTCGCGGCGACGGTGGCCAAGGGCGGGGAAACGATGGTGCCGACGGTTTTTAAGACCTGGAGTGTTGAGGATGTCATTGCAATCAGATCAAATCTCTTGGGCGCAACGGCGGTGTGTCCTAGTACCATGATAAATTGATTAGGGTGTTCATGGGGTCGAGCCTCCACAACATCTCTCTATATATGCATGACAGGTATAACTACATGTGCACGTACGTGTGGTATACAACCCGTACATGACCGATCTGAGCAGAGCATCCCCGAGCCCCTCTCCATGTGCCGTCCAACTCCGGCTGTCATCGCCGTGCTCCTCTGTTCTTGGCGTCGTCTTCCTTGTTCTTCAGGTGATCAACGTGAAAGATAGTAGACGCGGATGAGGAGGAACCGATGCGGCTCGGCACGACCACCGACGTGGCACCTCCCATTGTCCAAATACGAGGACACGCTCCGGTCCGTGCACCACAGACTTGCTCCTGAGACCACGGTTGGGAGGGTGATTTTTTTGCCTTAAAAAAGAAATTTCAGGAGGCATTTTGCAGAAGAAGAATGCAATAAGGACTTATTTGATTTAAAGGATTTGTAAAACACAGGAACAGGAAAAATGTAGAAATAGAATGACATGACACTTAAAATCCTACAGGAATGAAAAATGCAGGAATCGATAAGATAAGCTGTTTGATTGCACCATAGGAAAAACATAGAAAATTTTATAGGGTTTAGGTACATGTTATAGTTGTCATAGACACATAGGACTTTTCAAGAAGTCTCACCTCTTGTTAAAAATTCTATAGTATTGTAGTGTAGGAAAGCAATGCATAGAAATTTTGTAGGATTTATTCATTTAAATCAAACACACTCTATTGGAAAAATTTCTATGGATTAAAATCCTATATAATTCCTTTGAAAATACTTTGAATCAAATATGCCCTAAGTCTCTTTCGAGTACCGTAAGTCGCATATTCCTCAATCCAATGACAGTATATATTGAAAAAGCCAACAAGTTTAGTGACCGTTGATAAATTTTAAGCCAACAAGTTGGGCAGCTTCCACGTACTCTCACGAAGACGACGACGCAAAGTGCAAATCCCAGGAGACGCCAGCCGCACCGCAGAGACTGTCCACGTGGGAATTACAGACACATATAACAAGATTTTCCGCAGGTGCAACGAACCGGGGTGACCAGCTAGGTGAGAATCTGGGAGCCGGTTACACGTGCGCGTTGTTTTCTCTCATAAGCCGGCGGGGCCAGCGACGACTGCTTTTGCCCGATGAGCTGCTAGTTTATTTTACGCCGGATCAGAGGGCAAACCTTTACGCCGGTCGACTTGCCGCGTGCATGCATGTACTAGATTGTAGGCACACCCGCACGATGGCATTTGGTTGGTAAAATAAGCCGATTTGCTTTAGCCTAAACCATGTCCCAATTGACTTGACATTCCTAGATAGTCAATTTATATATGCTAGGTGGAGTACGAGTTAAGGATGGCACGGCCAAAGCCAGCGCTAACATCTCTAGGCAGCAGCCACCGTTGATCAACTTTTCCTTCTTTTTTTTATCAGCCAGCATCTGATTGATTTCGTGAGAGAAAGCCATTAGTGCTACCACATAGCAGCGGACCCACGATCAAGTTTAGTGGTGGTTGTTCTGTTAGGTGTCGATGAAAATATGTTTTCTCATGAGCTGCAGGAGACCGATCGAGCTGGTGTGTAGGATTGTGTGTCCGTCAGGATGTCTTCTCCCTCTTTGGTGTTTCACTCCTTTTACTTTGATGATTTTCTTTGTTATGAGCTGTGTTCTCACTTGATTGGCGCCTAGCTGACCTCCTCTCCGTAGAAACACCAGCTGATCTTTTCCATTTTACCTTTATGTAAGAACTAATTCAAGCTTTCGACATAATATAAGCTGGGTCTATGAGGTCTTGTTTCAAAAATAATGTTCTCAAATAAAAAAAACATCATTGATTTTTTAAAGAGTATATAAAACACGCCCGCAATACCTGAACTCACCACCCGAGGGTAGTTAGTCCATGAATTCTAAAATCGTACTCCCTCTGTCCTAAAATAGATGTCTCAGATTTCTCAAAATTTGGATGAATGTAGATATTAAATAGTGTCTAGATTCATTCAAATTTTGACAAATCTAAGACATCTATTTTATGACGGAGGGAGTACCATATTTTTTAAGCTATAAAATCATACAATCAGCACCGTGATATTAGTTTTGCTAAGCACATTTGTGTGATTACTGGTTTGTGGTCTTTTTTGTTTTGGCCCCAAGATTTGGTTAGGTCAGTTTCTTTCACTCCCATATCTATTGATTTTATGAAGAGTCTAAAGTGATGCGACATCAACGACAACTAAAGGCCATTGGGAGCAGGGTGTCGTCTTGGCATGCCAACTATCATCTATATGACGGAGCTGGAACTCCGACGGCTTGAACTTGGTGATGGTGTTCCGTAGAGTTTTTGAGTGGGGTGTGTGGGTTTGGGTCGATCAACTCATTGCCTTTTCGTGGCGCAATTGTGGATTTGGGTTTCTAGGAGAGACGCCCCTGTAATTTTTTTTGCAGGGCGGAGGGTGATAGGACATAAATTCAAATATAGTTGGAATATAGTAAAATCCTAAAGGTTGCCCAAATCTTGAGATGTTAATGTGCACCCATGAGAAAAATGCTAATTAAATACCACTTGTGTTGGCAAACATGATTGTATGAGCAATGATTAATCCGTTAATATTACAGTCCAAAGAAGATAACTACGTTCATGAATAATCTTATCTCTAGATGGGAAGTCCTTTCAATCATTGTCCTTCGACAATATAATTCAGAGCACAAGTTGCATAAATAATACTTTAGAACTAGCATGTGTCGTTGTCTTTTCCCACATAGTCACATCTCCCATTTTTTTATGTGAGGCATATGCTACTTTATGAAGGACATGTGTTGTATCAAACCAATGTAAGATCACAACTAAATAGTACACATCAATATAGTATGTAAATGACGTCATTTATTGGAAGCATTGAAAAAACTCGTCAAGCATATCCGCAGTCAAATACAATATTTCCTAGGGTAAAAAATTATATTACATTTTCTCAGTTATTTCACATGACTAATGAAGGAGTACTATAGAAGTCAAACGTATTGAAAACTAATTCGCATGTTTTTCTTGAGTAAGGTGTAGTAAAGGGTTTGGCCAAAACGACTCTCATAATATGGTGTTTATGTGACATAAAACCAATGCCATTGGATTTATGCTACCTTATGCAAATTATCAGACAACCCAAATAGTAGTGAAGTTGCTAGAGTTAGAGAGTGTCATATCTATATGAGCATGGTTAGAATTCCATCTCTATCTATTTCTTCTCTCTCGAGTTGTACAACAATCTTCCGTTGGCTCTATCTATAAAAACCATGTGTTTGTAGAAAAATATTCTAGTCGAGGGGGGGGGGAGGGGGGAGGGGGGCGGAACGCCGCCAGATCCACCCTCGATTGTACCTCCGACCTCTCCAACATCTTCGTCGACACCGTCATGTTCATAAGGGAGTAGTCCACCTCTGGACAATGAGTTTGTAGTACTACTTGATCTCTCTCTAGATCTCTCTCTCTATATATATATTTAAATATATTATATTATATATATATATATATTTGTGTGATATCTTGTTCAGAACCTTATGAGCCGCCCTACATGATTATGGTTATATTTGTAATTCTCTTATGGTGAATCTTTTGATATGATATGAGTTATGAGATGCAATTTCAGTATGTGTTTGATGTATTGTAGATGCATATTATTACCTTGTTCTTATATATGTTCCGATCAAACTAGTATGCTAGGGAAAAAGAGTGGTGCTTGTGTTAGATGTGGTAGACTTATAGTAGGAACTGGATAGTGACAGAAATTTGGAATTACTATGTTTTTTTCCATTCTATGTCTACATCCCTAGGGAGAATGGGATGCAATGTGCTATATATCCATCTAGCGATAGTAGATAGTAAAGGCGGTCTCTTTTGTTTGAGTTAGTGCATAAGATTATGCAGCATCATGTCATCACTTGAGGCAATACTCTATGCCGTCGCTTAAAAGTGTCGCGACCGAATTATACGTGTGTTTGGTTGTACCCACACTTAGAGGATGATTAGAGACATGTGCTGCATCATGATTTCATTGGGATGCGATGCGCATATGAATGTGAATTAAACACTAGATTAAAATTTGCATCGCATTTTTCTTGTTTAGAAGTGTTTTTTCCCACACCATAATTATGAGGAAGAGGTCAAGTGAACACATCAATCCAATCCATTTTTAATCATAAGAAAACACTCTTGACATTAATGCACACCATTTTAATTCTATTGCTCTCAAATATAAAAAATATAAAAATCTACTACATTTATATTTATAGTTTTCACTTAGTTTAAAATTGTTTCCATCTTGTATTAATATATTGTGTTTCCTCACAACTACCATGGTCATGCTGGGGACACAAGACATCTTATTGTTTTGCATATACTGCTTCAAGATGGAGAGGGCAGACTTGAGAGGTTCATGTGGTCGATAATCAACATCAAGTCATCTTTGTAGGGAAAGAGCCATTTGCTATAACATTGTGGTTAAACTCCCAATGAATTGGTTGACACATAATTTTATTGCCATCACGAACACTTTTTGACGCAGGTGTGAGGGACCTTCTTCAATGCACTTGGAACTTAGCAAGGTTGGGAGCTTGTTGGTCTTCCTTGATCCACCGACAACGTTACTCTTGTTGCCTTGGTTGTGAGCTCATGTTCTCCTTTTAGATTCTGCAAAGTAGTTTTAGTTATCTTGTTAATTTTCCGTTTTTGTTTTTGTTACATACTTAAACCACACAAAAATTAGACAATTGTTTTATGTTTTCTATTTACATTTATCATATATCAAAAACACATAAAAATTACTATACCACTTATTTTAGCAAGTATGCCACACCTTGATGATACATTTTTTGTTATCAAAAATATTTTTGGTACCTAGACTAAGAAGAGATAGAGGAAATAAATAAAATTATGAAATTCTCCAGTAGTAAAAGTGAAAGCGCTCTTAGAACCTAGATATCGTGAAGGAGTTAGAGCATGCGCACATTCAATTAGTTATACTAGAGATCTTTTTGAATAAAATACATCAACATCGGCAAATAGTGTCCGTGCAATATTCCACCTAATCTCTGACTACTCCAATCATAAACAACCGAGCACCTAATCATGACAAATAGCTTCCAAGAAAAATATCATGACAGATGAGCGCATAAATTTCGTCATATTAGACATGTCCGTGATAAGTACTTTCTCCGTTTTAAAATATAAAATGTTTTAGCTTTGTGAAGCAAATGTATTTAAACTATTTTTAGTGTGTAGGTTCATTTTAAACCCGAGAAAACCTACATAGTAAAATAAGTCTAGATACTTTACTTCACAAAGCTAAAACATCTTATATATTAAAACGGAGGAAGTAGAACTCGTACAGAAAGCAAGTTCGGTATATCAAAATATCAATTAGATCGACATCATAAAAAAAAATCGACATCATCATGAACAAATACATTTAAAACGAGTGGAGGCATGGAGCCATCCCTGATATATGTGCAAGTAGTCAGTACAACAATTCCAAAGCTTCCATGAAATGCCGTGCGATCATATTATATACCCTCAATGTTTGGACGCATCAGCACGTAACGGCCACGTCCGGTGAGACTCCTAACCTCTCTTTTGATGCGTTGAATGCCGTCGGTGATGCAATTCCAAGGTTCCAGTCCGATCGTTATCTCCCATCAAAGTACAGTGAACAGGAATAACGCATGAACAGGCTACCTATGCTGAAGCTGCAAGACAGCTGTGGAATAGCGCCTTGCGTTATGGAGGGGAGAAGAAGCCGGGGCTGGGATGGACGTCGGTGCACGCGCAGTCTAAGTGACAGCCAGGGCCGGTCCCGAGAGGGGACTAGCGGGGCAGTTGCCCCAGGTTCGAAAAAAAGTAGGGGCTCAAAAATTTATAGGCATGCTATACATTGTAAAAAACATTTTTATAGGCTATATATCGACTCCCTTGCTACCAGGAAATAGGCATCGATCGCTCGCAGGGCCTGATCGATCGCCTACCTCGACGATCGACTCCTAGGCCAAGAAGCGATCATTGGACTCGACAACTCCCCGGTATCGGCGCATCACTTGACCACGACCAAGGCATGTGCTCGACTCGAGTGCTGGACGACTCGAGGAATTGGTCTAGACTTGCTTATTCGCTTCGGCTTCCCACGTACCGGCCATGCCCTGCTTCTCGAGGCCCGTCACCTAATCGCCTCCCGTCGCATAATCGCCTCTCGAGCACCCTGCCTCAAGCCCTTTACGATCAACCGCCAGACACACCGCATGCAGGAAGGCCATCGACGATCTTCAAATCTGCCTGCTGTCTGCTCTCGCCCAGCCCTAATTCTTATTTCTTAGTTCTTAATTCTAGTTAGTAATTGTTGTTCTTGATTTCTTGTTTGTAGCAAGCGAAGTTAACTGATTATGGCGCCTAAATCCGGTGCTTAGAAAATAAAAAGAAGAGAACAAGAGAGGAAAATTAATAGAATCATAGAGAAGATCTTTTCATAAATTTTTGAAGAGCAACACGAGCACTACGAGCAATCCAGATGAGTTGGCGCTAGTTCTTGTAGGGGAACACACTAATGTTGATTCATAAGATAATTCCGGCACAGAGGACGATGTTCATATCAACACAAATGATGAAAATGTGAGTAATCATGATGATGAATCTGATAATATTGTTATTCTAATATTTCTATCGCTTATCGGATCTAATTTACTATGCCAGTGACTGTTGCATAAGCTGAAAAAAGCTTTTCAAAGTTGAAATTATTAAAAAACTATTTGAGATCTGTAATATCTCAGCAGAGATTAAATGGTTTGGCAACTCTATACATAGAGAAGAAGTTTGTGGACGAGATTGATATTGATTCCATCGTCACGGAGTTTGCTTCTAGGAATTTTCAAAGAAATTTTTAAGGTGTCATGCAAACATGGTTATTTTTATATGAATGTTATAGATGAGAGTATACTTAAAATATTTATTTTTCATCATCTCATATATGCATACATTTTTTATAACAAGGGGCCCAAAATATTTATTTTTCATCGTCACACTGACAGAAAGGTAATCTGAACTTCGTCCTGGCAGAGGACTCGCTCAGCCATGAGAAACAGCCGCCGCCTTCTCAAAAAAAAACCCAGCAGCTGTCTCCTCCCCACCGGTGATCGACGAGTCCTCGTCTCCTCCGCTTCCGTTTACACAGGTGAAAGGGGGTGTGGACCCAGCACTACAGGAATAGGAAGCTATGCCGATGGACAAACATCGGGGCCGTCGGCGTAGCCATCGTCCAGACCAGTCCCGCCAAGCAGCCGTCGGCGTATCCTGTGCTACGCCGACGGCTGCCCTCGGCGTAGCTATTTTTTCTTTTATCTCATTAAATTTTGAAAAATCATAACTAAATCATTCTAATTCGGAAAAATACAAATAATATATCAAAATTTGCAGAAAAATAAGATCTATCTATCTACACTCAAATATTATACATTTGTAAATAAAAATTAAGTGAAACATAAAATATTATATAAAGTTTAAAACGGGCATAAAAATTAAAAAAACGATCGAAACAATGCGAAACCTTCGCGTGGTGTCATATTAAGTGACATAGTTACAAGGAAAAATATCAAACTTGGTATATTGATTATGTCTGGAAAAAACCTTCACAAAATGACCTATCTCATTCGAGGTTTCTTGGCTTTCGGGTCAAATGACCAATATTATGGCTAGAATCAAGGCATAGTTTGTGATAATATGCCCATATTATTCATAAATGTACATCATGGGATGGCGAATAATGTTGCAGGAGGAAGTTTTCCTTTTCGTCGCACGAAAAAACCATTTTCCATTTTCCGAGCACAAAAAACGGACAATTTTATGAAGCAACCACCAAATGGTTAATTCAAAATGCTACCCTCATATTTTACAAAAATACTAAACCACCTTATATGGACAATGTCCCAACAGAGAATCTGAAACCTTTCCGTCCACCCCTAGTGAAAAAGACAAATTCCTGCCAAATCGGCACGAAGTGGATATGGATATCATATTTGGTTGATATGGATATGGATATCATATTTGGTTAATTAAAAAACGGAGGGTTAGTGTTTAGTTGATATGGATATCATATTTGGATTCCTCTCATTTTTCTGATCAATTTAGACATATTATTTGTCGAATTCCGATTTACGAATTTAAAGATATTAATTATTCCATATTAAATAGAAAAATACAAAAAGTAAAATTATTAAATTTTTATTTGAGTTTAATAATATTTTTACTTATTCATTAATGTTTACTTAAATAATTATTTGTAATTTCAAAAAATACAAACATGTGACATGATGATATAAGAGTTAATAGGATTGATATCATAGTATTGACAACAATAAATGAATTATTTTGCGGAAACAGATTCTGAAGGAACGAGGAAATTAAGCGTGCTGGAGCTGAAGTAGTATTAGAATGGGTGACCGGCCAAGAAGTTTGACCAAGACTGCAATTTAATCAAATATCAAGTGTAATTAGTGTTAAAAATATTCCAAGTGAGAGATTAACGATTCTAACAATTCAAATATTAAAAAAATTGAGAAAAATAATAATAAATAATATTTTTTTAAAAAAATGTTTTTCAACCGTCCGACAGGCTATGCCGACGGCCGCTACGCCGAGGGCAAAGCCGTCGGCGTTTGTCCTCGGCGTAGCGTACGCCGACGGTATTTCGATACGCCGACGGTCTGTATGTGCTCCAACGAGGAAGACCTTTGTCGAGAAGGCTACGCCGAGGGCAGCCGTCGGCGTACCATACGCCGAGGTCATTTTGGCCTACACCGACGGTTTTTTGCCCTCGGCATAGCGCGCGCGTCCTGTAGTGCAGGACCTGCTCAGCGTTCATCAAAGTCTCTAAAATTAGCGTTTTTATAGTGTCATGGTGGCGCAACTCAAATGATGATGGGTGCGCTACATCGAATAAAAAAACCCGGCTTCAACCCCATCTCGGTGACGTTTGCGGCGTCGAGAAGCCTGTGGGATATGGTTTTCGCCGGACGTATGCTCCGGCTTTGTGTGCTATTGATCTCGTCATTGATCTGTCGGCCTCGGAGTGCGGCGGTGCGGATTGAAGGGTTTTCGCAGCATAGTAAATCAAAATTTTCTACGAAAGCGAACAGAGGGAAAGCCAAGATCTAATCTAGGAGATGCAAACAACGAGAGAGATTGGATTAGATCTTCATACCCTTAAAGATTCGCACAGCGGAACGTTCGTCGGAACGTGGGTGATGTAGTCGTACTCGCTTCTCCTCCTCGCGATCCGATCCGATCTAGCACCACAAGTGGCGGTGCCTCCGTGAGATGCACACGTGCAGCACCTCGACGTCTCCTCCTTCCTTGGACCAGCAAGTATGGTGGAGAGATGGATTGGATCTACAACACGACGGCGTGGTGTATATGGTGGAGAATTTCTGCCGCAGGGCTTCGCCTACAAACAGTCGGGAGGGAGAGAGAAAGGCAGCAGGGCTACTAGGGCTTGGAGAGAGGTGTGTGGTTGGGGGGAGGGGGCGCACCAGCCCTCTATATATAGAGGGGGGGGGTGCGGCCAGCCCTTGCCCATCCTCCAAGCCTATCTCTAGTTTAAACGATTTTAAACTTATCCCTTATCTAGAAACCCTATCTCTAGTTTA
The DNA here is from genome assembly GCA_916181665.1 of Avena sativa. Lineage (NCBI taxonomy): Eukaryota > Viridiplantae > Streptophyta > Magnoliopsida > Poales > Poaceae > Avena > Avena sativa. Next base: position 375,543,366 of record OV702295.1, on the reverse strand, counting down.
AACGAGTTTAAACTTATCTAGGATCGGCTGGGCCCTATGGGGCCTTGTGCCCCTGACCCAATGCGGCCAGGACACTCCCTCATAGGCCCATGCCCCCTCCCGGAAGGTGGGACCACGTTGGCCCCCTTCCGGAAGGTTCTAGAAGCTTCCGGTACAATACCGATTAATCCGGAACAATTCCGAACTCCAAAAACTGCACTGCCTTATATGAATCTTATTCTCCGGACCATTCCGGAACCTCTCGTGATGTCCCGGATCCCATCCGAGACTCCGAACAAAAATTCATAAACCAATTATCCAATCTATCCTAGTGTCGAGACACGTTAAGTGTGTGACCCTGCGGGTTCGAGAATATGCAGACATGATCTTCTATCAATAATCAACAGCGGGGTCTGGGCACCCATATTGACTCCTACACATTCATCGATGATCATATCGGATGAACCACGATGCCAGGATTCAATCAATCCCATATACATATTCCCTTCGTCTCACGATATTTTACTTGCCCGAGATTCGATCGTCGGTATCGTCATACCTAGTTCAATCTCGTTCACAGCAAGTACTTTACTCGTTCCGTAATCCGATATCACTTTGTGATTAACTCCTTAACCACATGCTTGCAAGCGGTGTTGATATCGATTACCGAGTGGGCCCGAAGTATATCTCTCCGACTTGGGAGGGACAAATTCCATCTCGATACATACAACCCAACAGATACTTTCCGATCACCTGAGAGACACCTTTATGATCACCCTCTCATAGGATGACGTTTGATGACCTCAAAGCTTTCTTCCGATACCAGGGAGTTGCATTATCTCATGGTCTAAGGAATACAATATTTGACATAAGAAAAGCTTCGCAAAGACGAACACGATGACACGATCTAATTGCTTCGCTTAGTTTAGGTCTGTCCACCATATCATTCTCCCAATGATATGATCTCATTATCAATTGACAACTCATGTCTATGGTTAGGAAACCTTAACCATCATTGATCAATGAGCTAGTCCATAGAGGCGTACTAGGGACACGGTGTTGTTCACAAACCACACAAGTATTAATGTTTCCGCTTAATACAATTCTAGCATGGAATATAAACTTTATCATGAACAAGAATTATAATAATAACATCTTTATTATTGCCTCTAGGGCATAATTCCAACAGTTGCCCTGTGGATGGTGGAGGACTTGTCCACTTGATAGGCGGGATGGCGTTGGCTCTGGATCCGGCGTTGAAGATGCTCGGAGGGCTCCTCTGACGATATTTCTTTGCAGCAGGCTAGATCCACTCTTACGAGGTTGGTGGTTATTGTGGCTCATTAACGCCTTATGGCTAGGGGTTTCTTCAGTGCCAAAGTGTGGACCAGCTGCCGATGATCATCTTCTTCTTCGATGACGACGAAGGATTTGAGTTCTTAGTAGTTACGGCGAGGACGATTTATAGTTATCTAACTGCTTTTTTTTGCGGGTAACTGTTTATTTTCTTCTTGTTTTCTTTTGCTTATATGCGTACCGTCCTTGTATTGTTACAGTTATAGTAAATACAAGTAATATATGCCTATGGGTGTACATAGTAATAAAAAAATGACAGCACGGTACGTAAATAGAAGAGCGTACGCTTTTTTTTGTACCCATCGCCGTATCGATCGCCAGGGTGTCACGGCTACACTGACCCCCACTGTTAGTTAGTACAGCAATTAGAGCAGGTGATCACGGACGTCCCCTACTTATATACTGAAAAAAAGGAGGAAACATTAGGAACACTTTTCGCTAGCAGTACTCCGTAGTCCATCAGGAGCAGTTGTTGCAAAGCACAGGGCGAGCCAGTTAGCCACTACAACTACAACAGACCGCGTTTTAGGATTTTTAATCTCATATAATCAAGCCGATCGACGAGCAACGGCGGCGATCAGCAAGACGACGATGGATGGGATAGGAGCAGGCACGCACCCAGACCCAGTGGCAGAGCGGTGGAGCCGCCGAGCTTTGCCATGGCTGGAATGGATCGGCACGAAGCTGCCAACATGTGGGCCTATCAAAATGGTGTGCACTGGGCCCTGGTCGTCGCAGTTTTTGTGATCACGGGGACCCGGCCGATGACGGTCGCAGCCCGTCCGAGCTGGACCGATAAGGGCATCTTCGGGCTAATTTTTTTTTAAATAATATATTTTTTTATTGATGAATTGCACAAATAATATATAAAACGGATAAATTGCAAATCTGTTGGTCGGTCGGCCGTTCGATAGACGACAGACTCGTTTTGTCTTTTCAACCCTGCAAACCCCTCCTTTATCAAACAGCCGACAGCGTTGCCTGCAGGGTGACGAAGGCAGGGTGTCGTCTATCGAACGGCCGACCGACCAACAAATTTGCAATTTACCCGTTTTGTGTATTATTTGTGAAATTCAATAAAAAAATGTATTATTTAAAAAAATTGCCATCTTCGGCATGGCGACGCCGTAAGTATGGATGCGTGCAGGGTGTCCTAGCGGTACGACTCATCCGAATTAATTTTGGTTCGTCCGATTTATTTGTAACCCAGATCTGAGTAACGAATGAGTTTGTCCAGACAGACGCGGACACAGGCTGACCCAGATACAGACACATATGGGTTTTTTTTCATGGGCTGGTCTGTCCGTTTTCGTCCGTTTAGATCACACTGTTGTGCGCGGTCGACCGGACATGCCGAATCACGGACCCAAATCGTCTGTGGTTGAGAGAGATGAGATTCGCAACATCTTAAATCATGTGAATCTGAGTGGACGCAGTTCAGTTAATGATCAAAGCCTTCCTCGAGCCGGCCAACTAAGCCTTCAAATAAAGCACGACCCAAACGAACAGAATTTGCGTCACCCGCGCCAGTGAAGATGCCCTAAGTCCTGTCTCTGCTCGCGTCCGACGCTCGCTCAGCTCCGCCCCACCGCCCGTCATGGCCGCCCACCGTAAGCTTGGAGAAGAACGGAGCCCCACACGCAGCGGGCTCCTGTTTTCCCGTCGCAGCATTTGATACGGTGTGCGCTGCGGGCGGTGTACGTACAAGCGAACGTGCCGTTTGACCAACATCGACACCAATTGTTAATGCTGCTATCCAGTGAACAATGAGTACAGTACTCTTGAATGAGTTTAATAAGTACTCTCTCTGTTCGGAATTATAGGTCCTACGCGCATACCTAGGTCGTTAATTTGACTAATAAAATATAACTTATATATTACAAAAAGTATACCATTAAAAAATATAACCTCTAAAGTTTCTAATGGTATAATTTTTGTGATATACTATTTATATTTTGTTGTTCAAATTGGCAACCTAGTTATCCGCGCGGGACTTATAATGCCAAACAAAAGGAGTAGTACCAGGGGCGTACTACTACTAGCTAGGTTAGGTTGGTTTAGTAGCACGAACGTCCAATCCATCCACCTTTTGTATTTTCTTGACGGTGCAGTTAGTTGTTAGCACGTAACCGCAACAGATAGCAGAGCCCGAGCAGGAACAGGGCTTGATAAGCGATCACATCACATATCTGCAGTGCTTCTAGAAGTCCTCCTCCGGTAGTTCGTTAGTCAACTTAGCACTCCCCTGGCTGGCACTGGATGCTCCCTGTTGTAATGACATGGTTTGCCTTTGCCACTTAGCTAGCCTTGGGACAGCAGGGATGTTGTAGGACAACTTGGTGCCCGGAGGATTATTAGGTCTCATGCCCCTTAAAAGTTAAGTGTAGGCCTAAAAATGTCGATCGAATCGCGTAGAAGCTCGTTCGGTTAGAGTCTAAATTTGCCGATCGATTGTGAAAGATCAACGGCCCGGTCGTTTGCTTTTGCAGGGCACACTTGCAGCGAGAGGTTCAGCAACTTGGGTTGTACGCTTCGAAGAAAAAAAAAAAAGTAGCACTGGGTTCAGTTAGGAGTCGACACTTTCTATCATTCCATCCGCGACGTGCCACCAGCCTCGCATGCACGCACGCACGTAGCAGGTCCTCCTCTCCTAAAGCGCATGATGCGTTTGATTTTTCAGGAAAAACCATGCCATTCATGAAGGGAGTACCGATCGAAAGGACCCGGGGTAAACTACGCAGAAGAAAATGAAGACGCTATACTTGCAACCTAGTAACATATGCAGCACAAATTAAAAATGCAGCGAGACTATCGACGAATTCGCCATGTGGCTCACGGTATGATGAACAACCTTTCAATTCAATTTCACCCGCAAAAAAAAAAAAACTTTCAATTCTTGGTGATGGAATTCTGGAGAAAGGGCAGGGGAGAAATTCATCCGCGTCGTTCCAAAACGCTACTCGCAGATGGTTTTTTCTATTGAAACTCTCCTAGACAATCGAGGAGTTAACGGGACATGTCAAGGCCGCAGAGGAGCGACACGAGTTGGACGTCAAGAACGGCAATGGCGGTGGTTAACTCCTGCCTGTTGAAACCCTGAGATCGTTTGGTGGAACGGCATACCTCTCTCGAGGGGCCAGGAACGTGTTGATATAGGTGAGAAAAAGCCCCTCATGTGGCGTACAAGTATTTGGTATGTACATGATTGGTGTACTACACTATATCATATACTACTAGGTATATTACATGTCTAATACTGCGCACAAAAGATGAGTGGTCTGTGTGTTAGAAGAGGCATGAGCATGAAGGCTCTAACGACAACTGCCCACTCCACAAGAATGATCATGGCTATCACAACTAGTCACAGGTCAGTGGATCCTAGGATATCTCGCACGACAAATGCCCGTACTACGACAAAGTGCGCCACCGGACTTGCGAATGTCGAAAGAAGAAACGGGATCAAGAGGAGGGCTTGCCTAGCGGAGAAGGGAGACGATGATGAGCCGATGCTACTGATGATTCATGCATGCACTATCGGTGCCGAGCCGGCTGTGATAGAGTCAAGATCTGTTGTTGCGCCGGACACGGCAGGAGTGGGGCGTGTAATCCTGTGGAAGCCTATCATGGCCACGCCATCGGCAAACAAGCGCGTCTCCTCAATGAAGAACACACCCGCGGTGAGTTTCTTCACGCACCTAAGGATCTCAATGTTGTCTGATACCTAGACGCTGGTGCATCAAACCATATGATCGGCGACATCACCACATTCGCTGATTTGGACAGGATTGTCTCTAGCACGGTCCGCTTCGGAGATGGACCGGTCGTGGAGATCGGAGGAAGCGGGAAGGTGCTTTTCGTAGTGAATGAAAGCCCATCACCGAGCCCACACAAGTCTACTAGATCCAACGCCTGAAGAGCAACATTGTGAGCATTGGGAAGCTCAACCAGATCGGTGCTCGACTCACGTGGAGAACGGCAACATGCTTCTGCAGGATCGGCAGCAGAATCTCCTTGCCAAGATAAAACGGTCGCTGAAACACCTCTACATCATCAAGTGTCAGATCATGATGACCACAAAAAATTGGCTTGGTTGTGAGCTCATGTTGTCCTTTTAGAATTCTGCAAAGTAGTTTTAGTTGTCTTGTTTTTTTTTTGGGTTGCATATTTAAATTTAAACCATAAAAAAATAGATATTTTTTATGTTTTCTTTTTACATTATCATATATCAAAAACACATAAAAATTAGTATACCAATTATTTTAGCAACAATATTTTACCCTCAATCGTTGGACGCACCAGTAGGGATGCATGCCGACATCGGACGTCCGCTTAGAGCACCTTGACTGTCCGCCTAATCAGTTGACTCTTAATCAGATAGGAAGGTAATCACAACTCACAACCAATTGGTTTGCCATGCATGACTCTAGCGGATTGTCTGTATTGTCCGGCGGACTGTCCGCCGGCATCCCTACTCTCTTTTGATGCGTTAAGTGCCGTTTGTGATGCAATTGCAAGGTTCCGACCTGATCGTTATCTCCCCCATCAAAGCACAATCACCTTCAGGTTAAAAACAAAAGAAGTACAATCACCTTATGGGCCAACCAGATAATCCCTATTAGAGATAGACGTGTCCTGATCAAGGATCTTGTTCTCCTTGTTGCAAGGGTCCGGTCCAAGGCCGAACCCTGGGAGTAAAACGATTTTGATCAACTCGTGTTTGTCAAGCCTTACTATGTATCGGATGGTTCTCTACCTTCTACCTGAAGGGACTCACGCGGACTTTGCTAAAAAAGCTATCCAGATTCTTTTGAGTAGCAAGGGATGGGCATCAGAAATACCATATGGTGAAATGGACTGACATTTGGTCCCCCAAGATTCTTGGAGGATTGGGGGTTCTCGATTCGTGCCACTTCGGTGTGGCCCTGGTGTTCAAATGGCTTTGCTAGATCCTTCAATATAACGGGGGACTATGGCTCCAACTTATCAAGGCAAATTATCTTCCAGGCCAGTTCTGGTGAGTCATCCAGGACATTAAGCATCACATACGCAAGGGGGGCTCCTTCACCATAGGCACCGGCCAGGAGACGCTATTATGGTTGGACCCCTGGCTAGAGTCTACCACCCTCTCGCAGGAGTTCTCGTTCGCCATCTCCACAACTCCCATGATGTCAGTGGAGGAAGCGAAGCAGGGTTGCATCTAGAACATCCTATTCCAGAGGACCTTTAGTGACGTCGAAGCTGCTGACTTCCTGAGGCTGCGGGCACTCTACCCATGTCCCTTTCCTATGAGAGGGACATGGTGTCGTGGCGCCAGTCACCTTCGGGAGCATTTTCGGTTAGTTCGGCCTATCGGACCCTCTGCCAGGGTCCGGAGCTCCCTTGGACGACCCACCTGTGGAAGGCCCCCATCCCCCTGAGCCAGAGAATCTTCCTGTGGCAGTTGCTATGGGATCTCCTCCCCTCAGGGGTAGAAGTATTGAAACGTAACAGACAGGGTGACGGGTTGTGCCCATTATGGCATGTTCGTCCTATTCTAGTTGAATTTTTTATTTTACGGTTTCCCATTCGCAATAAAATGAGACTATTTCGTATTATTTTCACCTTCCTAAACATATTTAAGCCCAATTTTTTTGGTGACTTATCTGAGAAGTTATCCTCTCCAAGCTTTGCCGGTTTCAAAATTTTAGATCTGATTTAACCAAGAAGCTAGGTAAGGGCAGTTTCTCGAAGAAACAGCCATAAGAACCGTGCCTTAACTTTAGCGCATTGAGACTACCTGGTTTTTTCGGTACTTTCTGTTACACCAAGAGGGTACGATTTGGCATTGAGATCAGCTCTTCAATTATGGCTAGCAACCTCTTTTTTTTGTATTATCTACTAATGTTTTTTGATCATCACTTTAGGAAAGGAAAAGGAAACGGTACACGCCGAGTTGGTGTAGCACCAGTAGTCCATTTGGGTGCCACCATCGTATAAAAACCATCCTGAGGTTATCAAAATAGTTCAAAACGAGAAATGTGAACCTAACTAACTTAGTTGACCTGAATCACCAGTTGATAAAGGTGTATGTTTTGACCCTGAGCGAGTTAAATACACTACATCGCCCATGCACCAAATAGTGTCCGTGCAATATTCCACCTAATCTCTCACAGTTGGTCATAGACAATTGAGCACCTAATCATGACAAGTAACTTCCAAAAAACATATCATGGCAGATAAGCGCATACATTTCTTCGTATTAAATATGCCAGCGATGAGTAGAACTCGTACCTAAAGCAAGTGAGCTATGAATTATATGGACAACATCATAAAAAACATTTTTAATTGAGTGGAGGCCTGGAGGCGGTGTCCCTGGTATATGTCATATGTGCAAGTAGCCAGTACAACAATTCCAAAGTTCCCACGATTTTATTTATCTGAAAGGAGTATATATATATATATATTAAAATCATGGAGATATCAATTACACCTGGTTTCGGTAATAACGCATGCTCTAACGGTCTTATAGATACACAAATTCCAAAAAGAAAAAGAATTATAAAAATAAAATTCCTGCTATAGTGATCAATTTCTTGCAGCATCGACACTAATACCACCAGAAGTCTACCCTCTTCAATAGCGACGTCTTTAAAAAGAAAGCAGTGTATATACGCGTTGTCGCCCGATCAAAAATTATAGGTTTTCACTCTAAAGAAAGTCATCACTCATAAAACAATGTCTTCAACAATATAATTGCTAGACACAGCCAATTAAAACCAGACCTTGGGTTTTCACTCTATAAGATAATATTATAAACTTCTTCTGTATAAGTTATCACAAAATACCGGGCGATCATGGATTTTATACCCTTAATCTTTGGACGCATCAGCAGGTACTGGCCCCGTCCAGTGGGACTCCTAACCTCTCTTTTGATGCGTTGACTGCCGTTTGCGATGCAATTGCAAGGTTCCGATTCGATATCGTCATCTCCCCTTTCCGTTTCTGCCGGGGCTCGGACCGTCGGACGGACTCGGTGCAGACGCGCAATCCAGCGACAGCACGTAAGTTAGCACAGTGTACGCTTTTTTAGCCATCATCGCCGTATCGATCGCCAGGGTGTACACCACCGTTAGGTACTACAACAATTAGATTTCTCAACAAACAAAAAAAGCTAGTACAGCAATTTTAGAGCAGGTGATCACGGATGTCCCCTCCTGAAAAAAAAGGAGGAAATAGTGGGAACACTTTTCGCTAGTAGTACTCCGTAGTCGAAGGGTCAGGGATTCAGGAGCAGTTGCAATTTGCAAGTCACAGGGCGAGCAACTAGAACAGACCACGATTTATTAGGATTTTTAATCTCGCATCATCAAGCCGATCGACGAGCATCGGCGGCGATCAGCCAGACAAGAGTGGCTGGAGTGATCCATGCGACGCGACGATGCATGGGATAGGAGCGGGCAGGGCACCCAGTGGCAGAGCGGTGGAGCCGCCGAGCTCGCCATGGCTGGAATGGAATGGATCGGCACGACCACGAAGCTGCCAAACATGTGGGGCTACCGAAATGGTGTGCGCTGGGCCCCTGGTCGTCTTAGTTTTTGTCACCCGGGTCCGGGTGTCATCACGGGGACCGGGCCGATTAAGATTGCGGCCCGTCCGAGCCGGACAGATAATAAGTCCTGCCTCTGCTGGCGCCCGACGCTCGCTCGCTCCGCCCCACCGTACCGCCCCGTCATGCCGCCCACCGTCTGGAGAAGAACGGAGCCCCCCCCCCCCCCCCCCCCCCACCCACACCCCACACACACAGCATTTGATACGGTGTGCGCGTGTAAGCGAACGTGCCGTTTGACCAACCTTGACACCATTTGTTAATGTCTAGTGATCAATGAGGACCAGTAGTACTACTCCTACTAGTAGATTATATATGTTTGGGTGGAGTCGAGACACCAACCGATCGATGTTTAGCTGAATCTGGATCACCTTGTCCGTTAACGAAAGGGACCATTTGTCCTACTCCTCCCAGAGAAGTTAATTCCACCTGCTGCACGATTACCAGTTCCAGGAGTTCCAGAAGAGAGATTAATTACAAAAAGTTTAATAAGTACTACCAGGAGCGTACTACTAGCTAGCTAGGTTAGGTTGGTTTAGTAGCACGAACGTCCAATCCATCCACCTTTTGTACTCGTAGTATTTTCTTGCCGGCCGGTGCAGTTAGTTGTTAACACGTAACTGCAACAGATAGCAGAGGAGCAGGAACAGGACTTGATCAGCTATCAAATCACGCATATCGGTGCGTCTAGAAGGCCTCCTCCCTTATTAGTTCGTCCGTCAACTTAACACTCCCCTGGCTGGCACTGGATGCCCCCTGTTGTGATGACATGGTTAGCTTCGGTACAGGGACGTCGTAGGGCAACTTGATGCGCAGAGGGGATTAGGTCATATGTCCCTTAAGTCTAAGTGTAGGCCTAAAAATGGCGATCGAATCGCGTAGAAGCTCGTTCGGTTAGACTCTAAATTAGCCGATTGTGAAAGATCAACGACCCGGTCGTTTGCTTTTGCAGGGCAGCACTTGCAGCGAGAGGTTCAGCAACTTTGGCTGTTCGCTTCGAAGAGAAAAAACAAGTAGCACCGGGTTCAGTTAGGAGTTGACACTTTCTATCATTCCACCGGCGACGTTCCACCAGCCTCGCATGCATCTGTTCAAAAAAAAAAAAACCAGCCTCGCATGCACGTACGCACGTAGCAGAATAAAAATTATAAATAGATTATTAGATTACTAGTGACGACTATATATACTAGCACGAGCCGAAGACGTGTCGTCGTCCTCGTTCCTCATCACCAAAGCCGGACAAATCTTGTCATAGTAGAGCTTGTTATAGTAGACATACAGGCAAATCATGCAGACCATTCAGGAATCTTTCTTTCTTCTTGGCTTCGGTGTCGATCTCATCCGGGGCATATCTTGCTAATGACAAAAATTTGTCACGCTATTCCACTACAGTCATCCTTCATTGCTTCAGCTCTCTGAACTCGTCTCTCATCCTCTTGATCAAACCCGGTGGCACATGGATTCTGCTGAACTTGACCTTGAATTCCTCCCAGGTCATCATCTGGCCTCCGGTCATTGCGCGAACACTGTTCTACCATGCCCTGGCATCTCCGGCTAGATAGTGGGTGGCGAACAGAACTTTCTCGTTGGCTTCCACTCCGGCGACTTCTAGGTTATTTTCCATGGTTTGCAGCCAATCATCGGCGTCTAGGGGCTCTTCTGACTTAGTGAAAACATGTGGGTTGGTATTCTGGAAATTCTTGAGCTTAGATCCATGGTTATCTGGATTTCCGTGGCCTTGGTTGTTGTGGGCTAACTGAGCTATCTGTTGCAGAGTGGCTAGGTTGGCTTGACGTTCCGCTCTTTCAGCTTCACGGTCAGAAGTCAACATTTGCAGGATCCGCAACATCGGGTCCGGAGATGAACCACTTCCTCCGTGTGGCATCTGAAGATTGAGATAGATCATGAGAAAAGAGGGAAATTTCTAAGGTTCTGGGATTTTGAAAAGTTTTTAAAGTTTGACTCAGATTTTTCTAGCAACTTGCTTTTCATTCATTCACTCATAGCACACGATACAACACACACCACAACAAAGAAAAATAGATGGTTTTAAGAACCATTCTGAAAACTACGATACAGTGGGACCGAATACTACTCACTACGCTAGTGCTCAAGTGCTACTACTCCTCGGAATCTGTGGCTTCATCATCTTCATCATCATCGATGAAGGCGAAATCCTCCTCATCGGTGAAGAAGTCCATAGCCTGATCCTCCAGAAAATCATCATCATCGCTGAGATAGGAGTAGGGGTCTCCACGAAGATCCTCTCCGGCATTCTCCCTTTCTTCCAACTGCATGTCTCTCTCGTGGATGGTCTCCTCCAAAGATGAGATACGGTGGCGAAGACGGGCAATGATGCGCTCCTTCTTGTCGAGCTAACGGCGGCGAGACTTGCGATCCTTTGCTAGCACGGCGATGGTTTGATCCTTCGTCTTGATGATGGCAGACTTGTGGTTGGAGTAGTCACGACAGTTATCCAATTCCTGCTGATGATCGTACATCATGAAGCTAAGGTGGTCCAATTGAGTCTTCAGCTCGGAGTGGTATGGGGCTTCCAGTGGTTGTCCATTTGCATCACGCCTTGGGAAAAACTCAAAGCGGGTTCCCTTGATCTGATTGATGCTCTGCCCACACAGACGGGAAAGAGCTTCCTGCATGGCCCTGGCAAGTCCATCGAGCCAGTTGTTCTCTCTCAAGGTAAACTGAATTCCCTCAGCAGTGGGAGGTTCAATCTTTCCTCGGAGAATTACAACAATTAGCCACTGCAGATCTTCTCCTCCTTGATCATTGAGCTGAGCTCCGAAAAACTCGGGGTGGAGACGCTCCAGAAGTTCCGAAAGCTGGTCCAAATCCCTCTCAAAGATAAGGTCTCCTCCATTCCCCAACTGATAAAACTTGTTGTACTTCACGTCCATCTATAAGAATATAGGATAAGTAAGTTAATAGAGTGATCAAGTGTGTCAAAATTTTATGTATTTTGCAAGAGTTTTTGAGGAACATGAATTTTCATGAAAGAATCAAAGGGATAAGAATGAGAATAAGTTTTTGTAAATATTTGCTTCCTTTGGTTTTGAAACTAAGTTTTTGATTCAAACGTCCAGTCTAACTAGGGTCTCCTATGGTCAACCTGGCTCTGATACCAACTTGTCAACACCTGGATTTTTAATCCCAGATGCCTGTTATGCCATACATCGCAATCCCATGATTACCATTTTTGCGAGGCATAACAGAATTGGATACCACAGTACATCATCCATTACAAACCATACATAAGGTCTTACACAAATAAGGATCTCAGGATCCAGTTCTTAATACAACTTCAAGCAGCGGAATACGTAATAATAACGGTAGCGTAGGCGAAGCTTCATCTTCGGGGTCACAGGCAATGCTGACGATGGGAGATGATCTAGTTGTCGTAACCTTCCTGGGGTCCATCCTCTAGGTACTCCTATTCATAGTCTGGCCACGGAAATAGCTAGGGACAAAGCCATGAGTACTCTTTAAGTACTCGCAAACTAATACTAACAAGTGAAAGGGGTTTTCGATAATAGGACACTAGGCTCTAGGGTTGTTTTGCAAGAAGCCAGATTTATCTCTACTAAGTTCAGAAGCAAGAGAGCTAGTTGAAGTTTATGACACCTAAGTGGGAACTTGTATCTCATGCCACAACTCTGTTGTGGTCAAGTCAAAGTCTCAATTCATTTTACAAGTCATTTTGAAAACATCTGACGGGGGCACAGTATGGCCACTCCAACTGTCCATAACCGCGGACGCGGCTATTCGAATAGTTTGACACTCTGCAGAGATTGTACACTTTCACCACAATATTCGATACATCCGTCAGGAACAAATCCTAAATTCACCATACTCAGTATGCAGATAATCAATACTAACCTTTCAATTACACGCCCTAGTATAAGCACCTCTCCTGTGAGTTTGGCCTCCCAACCATGACCAACTATCATCTTGGGTACTGCACAGGTGGACAATCTTCACAAGGTAGCCTCAGCTCATACCTTGGCCATGAGGGAACTAATACTAAGATATATAAGTTTCCAGTCAAGCCCTACCCAATCTTCGGGTATTGTGGTTGTATGATAAAATTGGAATGGTATCGCATCCAGACAACCATCAGTTTTATAAAGGGCTAAGGATCATGCCTCAACATTTTCATCACCACAATCATCTGGTGTTCGGAAACATATGTCAAAACATATCAGTAGAATGATCCATCATTCTAAGGTTTTCATAACCATTTTCACCAAGTATTCCCATCTAAAGTTGATCAAGTTTTATGCTTAGCACTAGCGTCTACAAGTGAGGATAAGTACTAGTGAGGGGTGGTAAACTAGTGGAGTTTCAACTAAGTACAACCTTATATCTTAGGATGATATCAAGGTTTCTAACTTAGGCAAAATTTTATGCTCTTTATGCAACCTTCAAATATATCTTTCTAGAATCTAAAAGTCACTTAAGTCAACTCTAAGTTAAAGCTTTGATAAAGAAATATATTAGAAAGCTTGCAAATAAAACTAGGATTGGGTTATCAAGTGGGTATGATCACATATGCTTAAGGCATATAGTAGGCATGGTAGCAAGTAAGGGTTTGCTTGCATCAGTAGAGTATCTTGCAAGTTTTAGCTTGCATATTCAACTAGTAGTATTAGGCTTGTCTTGTGAAGAGCAGTGGTTGAAGTTCTCCTCGGCTTCTTCTTCGTAGTATCCTCCTTCCTCCTCGTATCCTTGGTCGGTACTAGCGTCTGTAAATAAATACGATGTACACAGTCACCAAACAATACTTAATTACTTGCAATCATCACACAAAAGGGTCCTATAGATGATCTAGCATCATCACTAATATTACAAGATTAAAGCTTGGTTTAATTCCTTTTATTTATAGAAAAGTAATTTCTACTCATTGAAAAACTACTTAAGATTTAATATTCTCCAAACCAAACATGGGATCATGTTGACACATGTCATCACCACATATTTTAGTCCATGGGAATATGATTTAAAGTGGTGTCACAATTTAATAAGGTTTAACCTTTTATTTTAATTAAATAAAGTGACTAGAAATGCCTATGTGGCATCCTTTTATTGCTTGGTCAGTATTTCTGTAAGTAAACCTATATATTTTTATATATTCTGAAAGGTATGGTCAAATGTGATTTTTGAGAGTTGGAATCAACTCAAAAGCTATTATGGTTTTAATTTGAAAAATGTTTTAATGCAGAAAAGCCTCTGCCTTGTTATTTTTTACCAAGGATGATCTACAGATCCAAATGACTTGAATCCAACGGGCTTGGATTCAGAATTCTCAGACCTTTCTAACAAAATTGGTTTCATTCAATTTGGTTCACTGAATCGACCTGGGTTGATTTTTGAAACTGGGTACAGAAGTGTGTTTGAAATAAAATGGAAAAGGTTTAATTCAAATAACTGGGCTGCGCGGGAAGCGATACTGGGCCGGCGTGCTAAGCACGGCGCTTCCGCGGGCTGTTTAAGTGGCTGTCCCCACGCGTCAGTGAGACAGGGGGTGCGAAATGGTATGGGGCGATGTGGTGCGTTCGATCTGGTTCTAATCCAACGGCTGAGGGTCATCGTCGACGTTGAGCAACACCGGCGAGACAGAAACCTAGCGTGGCCAGTGGGGGTCGTTGGGGGCTCACCGGGGTGCAGGCGAGGGTCGGCGAGGCGGGCGAGCGACGAAGTCGATGACGGCGAACCTCCTGGTACCGGCAGGTTCTCCTGGGGCAGCTCCAATCGCTGGCCCCCTTCTTCTCCGACAGCGGTAGGCTCCGGTGAAATTCCGGTGAAGTGTTGCTCGCCTTGCTCCGGGAACGGGGTGGCACGATCAGTGAGGAGAGGGGAGTGAGATGGTGTGCTCAAATCAGCTGGGGGTGGCCTCTATTTATAGTGGCGAGAGGGGACCGACGGGGCGCAAGGTGAGCTCGTCCTGGTCGACGGTACAGGCGGCTATCGGCATGGGCGACGGTAGGGGGCGGTGCGATGCTCCCTGGCGATGCTCAACGACACGGTGGCGAGCCGTGGGGCGGTGCGGTTTGGTCGGAACGCGACGGTGCTCTGCGCGTGCCCGACGGAGAATTTAATAGCGCACAGCACGCGTGGTCCGCGCGGCGGCGAACGAGCGTGTCTGCGGGGTTGCTGGGACGGTGGTGATCACGTATGCACGCGGCGAGGGCGGCGCGCGGTCTGTGGGCGTCGGTCGAGCGTGGCGCATGGGGCGTGCTCTCGGCATGGTTGCTGGCGAGCTGGGCGCGGTCCGTGCGTGTGGTCCAGTGGCTGGCAGGGTTCGAGCGCTGGACAGGGAGTGGCAGTGGGGTTTTGGCTTGCTCCCAGACATGCTGGTTAGGCTTGTTTCTCCTCCTAGCTTGCTGTCGACATGGGGTGACAAGGGTGCATTCGGCCTGCTCACCATTGATGGCACTGCCCAGCTTATAGTGATGCTAAGGGTGTGCAATTGAGCTAGATGATCTACTAAAACCTAGTTGTAACCAGAGAGGGAACAAGTTAGGCTTCAATCACTGCTCATAATAGTGTTTGGATTTTGTTTGATTTGTGTCTGCCAAGTGTTTGATGAAATGGCCGCAAGAACTCAAGTTTTGAATTTTGAAAAGATTTTTGGTGGGTGTGCTAGGTTGGTGCTGGTGAGTCTGCAGATGCTTGGGTTTTGAAAGTTGAGCTTGTTTGAGTGGTTTTTTGAAAAAGTGGGATCTTCCCATATGATAAAGATTCAACTTTGAATTGTCATTTCAACTATGCATTTGAAAGTTTCTGGATGATCACAAGGTGGGCCTTGATACTTTGTTATGAGTACAATCAAGGGGTGCAAAGATCCAAAAAAGTTTCTGTTAGGTTCTGAAAGTTTGAGACAGCCAAAGTAGGCATGGGAGTTAAATTGGTCAAAATGACCATTCCCTTATTTTATTTGTTTTGATTTACTTGTCTTTGGGAAAAGTTTGGGAATTGTTTAGATGATGTTTATTTCACCTAAGCATCCATTTACAAGCAAAGGAACACATAAACAAGTTGGTTCAAAAGAATTCAAAATGAAATGCATACTCACATGCATGCTTTCATATTTTTATTTAGAAAAGTTTTTGTTAACCCTAATTTTGATGATTAGAGTCTGAGGATCCAAGTTTAGTATTTTTGGGATGTTACAAACCTTCCCCCCTTAAAAAAAATCTCGTCCCGAGATTTGAAAAAGGACGAAAAAGATTACCTAGGATTTGAAGAGATCGGGAAACTCCATCCTGATGTGATTTTCGCGCTCCCAGGTAGCTTCCTCTTCTGTGTGGTTGCTCCACTGAATCTTGAGAAACTTGATGCTTCGGGTTCGGGTAGTTCTAAAAGCTTCTTCCAGAATACGGATGGGTACTTCGGGATAGGTTAGGTCATCGTTGATCTCTATGGTCTGGTGATCGATATTCTTGAACACCTCCGCCTTCTCTGGAACTTCGAGACACTTGCGAAGTAACGAGATATGGAACACATTGTGCACTGTTGACATCTCTTCGGGTAGTTCTAATTGATACGATACTTCTCCGCGATGGTTCAAAATCTTGAAAGGTCCGATATATCTGGGGGCTAACTTTCCTTTGAGTTGGAAACGCTGCATTCCCTTCAATGGCGACACTTTCAGATAAACAAAATCTCCTATGTTGAAGGCGAGGTCTCGACGTCTCTTATCGGCGTAACTCTTCTATCTGGATTGGGCGGTCTTGAGGTGCTCACGAATCTTGTGAACCTTCTCTTACGCTTCTCGTAGGATGTCGGGTCCGAAAATCTGACTCTCTCCTACTTCCGACCAGTTCAAAGGGGTGCGACACTTCCTTCCGTACATAAATTCAAATGGGTCCATTTGCAAATTGGCTTGATAATTGTTATTGTATGAAAATTCTGCAAACGGCAGACAGTCTTCCCACTTGGATCCATATTCTAACACACATGCTCTCAGCATATCTTCGAGTATTTGATTCACTCGCTCTGTTTGTCCATCTGTCTGAGGGTGATACGCGGTACTGAAATCTAGGCGGGTTCCTAAACCTTCTTGGACTTTCTTCCAGAATCTTGAGGTAAACTGAGTTCCTCGATCCGATACGATGTTCTTGGGAACTCCATGCAAACTAACTATTCTAGCGATGTATAACTCTGCTAGCTTCGAACTCTGATATGTGGTCTTGACGGGTAAGAAATGGGTGACTTTGGACAATCTATCCACTATGACCCAGATAGAGTCATTTCCCCTACTAGAAGTAGGCAGTCCGGTGATAAAGTCCATTCCAACGGAATCCCATTTCCATTCTGGAATCTGCAATGGTTGCAACAATCCAGCGGGTCTTTGATGTCCTGCCTTGACTCGCTGACATATATCACACTTGGCGATATAGCTTCCGATTTCTCTCTTCATCTTATGCCACCAGAATTGCACTTTCAAATCTTGATACATCTTAGTTCCTCCGGGGTGGATAGAATAAAGAGTATCATGAGCTTCCTTCAGAATAACTTCTTTCAACTCAGAATCTGCTGGTACACAAAGGCGTCCTTTGTACCACAGAACTCCTTCTTCGTCTTCGGTGAATCCGGGTACCTTGCCTGTACCGATACGACGCTTGATTCCGTCGATACTAGCATTTCCCTTCTGCGCCTCTTTGATCTGACTGATCAAAGTGGGCTGAAGCTCTATGCTAGCCAAAAATCCTTCACTCACTAATTCTATTCGAAAATCTTCCATCTCTTTGTGCAAACTTGGTTGATCCTTCAAGATCATGGAGTTCAAGCGGCACGGCAATCCGCTAAGGGCATCTGCTACCACATTGGCTTTACCAGGGTGATAGTGAATGTCCAGATTGTAATCCTTGATTAGCTCAATTCATATTCTCTGTCTCATATTCAGCTCCTTCTGAGTGAATATATACTTAAGGCTCTTGTGATCCAAATAAATCTCACAACGGTTTCCCATGAGGTAATGCCTCCATGTCTTCAGGGCTAGAACTACGGCTGCAAGTTCGAGGTCATGGGTTGGGTAATTTTGCTCATGTTGCTTCAATTGCCGAGATACATAAGATATAACTTTGCCTTCTTGCATTAGCACACATCCGAGACCGATCTTGGATGCGTCACAATACACATCGAAGGGCTTCGTGATATCCGGCATGATCAAGATTGGGGCTGAAATCAATCTACGCTTGAGTTCTTGAAAACTCGCTTCATATTTTCTGTCCATTCAAACTTCTTGTCCTTCTTCAGTAATTGGGTCATGGGTCTGGCGATACTCGAGAATCCTTCTACGAACTTGCGGTAATATCCCGCCAATCTGAGAAATGCACGAAATTGGGTTTGAGTGGTTGGGGCTTGCTAATCTTCTACATCTTTTACTTTGGTAGGGTCAACGGCAATTCCTCCGGCTGATACAATGTGACTGAGGAATCCTACTTCCTGTAACCAGAATTCACATTTGCTAAATTTGGCATACAACTGATGCTCTCTAAGGGTTCCAAGAATGGTCCTTAGGTGTAGCTCATGTTCTTCTTCTGATTTGGAGTAAATCAGAATGTCGTTGATGAAAACAAAGACAAACTTATCCAGGAAGTCCATAAAAATCTTATTCATGAGGTTCATGAAATAAGCGGGGGCATTGGTTAATCCAAAAGACATGATAGTATACTCGTATAATCCATATCTGGTGGTAAAGGCAGTCTTTGGAATATCCTCTGCACGAATTTTGAGTTGATGATAGCCAGTTCTAAGATCAATCTTAGAAAACACTTTGGCACCGGTCAATTGATCAAACAAATCTTCTATCTTGGGCAACGGGTACTTGTTCTTGATGGTGACATCATTCAACTTCGATAATCCGTACACGAACGGTTACCTCCATCCTTCTTGTCCACAAATAAGACAGGTGATCTCCATGGTGACGCACTTGGTTGAATCAATCCAATTTCTAGCATGGCATCCAGTTGCTTCTTCAGTTCTGCTAGCTCCGAAGGGTTCATACTATAGGGTCTCTGGGCTATGGGTCCAGTTCCGGGGATTAGTTCGATGATAAACTCGATATCCCGATCTGGGGGCATACCGGGCAAAACATTTGGAAATACATCGGGGTATTCACAGACTATCCGGACTTGGTCAATGGTAGGTTGGGCTATACTCTTGTTGCATTTGACTTGGCAAGGTAAGGTTTCAGATATATGCTCGACTGATATTCCGGCGGTACTGGTCATGGTGATGGCTTTCTTGGCACTGTCGATCAATCCTTTATGTTTGGACATCCAATCCATTCCTAGTACTACTTCCAAACCTTTAGTTCCGAGTACTATCAGATTAGCATAAAAATCTATGCCATAGATTCGGATGGGGACGGCTTTGCCTAGCCTTGGTGGTTGATCCGGGAATTTGAACAATCATCACATGCTTCAATTTGGTTGGTTGAATTTTACTAGTGCATGCAAATTCTTTGGTGACAAATGAATGTGATGCACCAGAATCAAACAACACCCTTGCAAGTACTGAATTAACAGAAAACATACCTAGCACGACGTCTGGCGCTTCCTGAGCTTCTTCAGCATGCATGAGAAAAAGACGACCATTGTGGTTGAGAGAATTCCCTGGGGCAAATCTTCTTCCTGGCTGAACACGACGCTGCTGCTGAGCTGGGGCGTTGGTATTGGGGGCTGCAGCATTCTTCTTGTTGGGGCACTCGTTGGAGTAGTGACCCTTATTTCCACAGTCATAACAAGTTACCTGCGACTTGTCCTTTGCTGCTACAGGCACAACATTGCTTCCAGTCCTCGGGGCAGTGTTGGTGTTGGTGGCAGCATTGTTGGATCGAGATCATCTAAGACCTATGTCTGATCTTGGGTGGGGCACGATTGAAATTGCTAGAGTTGCCAGGGTTGTTGTGATTTCCTCTGGGCCTAGGGTTTCCACGGTTTGGATAGGTGGGACGGTTCATCGGGGTCTGTTGGTTCTTGGGGCAAATCCTGGAGATGGGTTAGGGCGATACTTTGGGGTCTGATGGGTTCCAGGCTGATGCATCATGTGACGCTTGCGGTTCTCATTGGCTTGGTTGATCTTTCCTTCCATCTGGATAGCAGAGTCGACAAGGGCTTCAATATCAACAAAGGGGATATTGACTAACACTGTCTGCATCTCATCATGCAGACCATTCAGGAATCTTTCTTTCTTCTTGGCTTCGGTGTCGATCTCATCCGGGGCATACCTAGCTAATGACAAAAATTTGTCACGGTATTCCAGTACAGTCATCCTTCCTTGCTTCAGCTCTCTGAACTCGTCTCTCATCCTCTTGATCAAACCCGGTGGCACATGGGTTCTGCTGAACTTGACCTTGAATTCCTCCCAGGTCATCATCTGGCCTCCGGTTATTGCGCGAACACTGTTCCACCATGCCCTGGCATCTCCGGCTAGATAGTGGGTGGCGAACAGAACTTTCTCGTTGGCTTCCACTCCGACGACTTCTAGGTTATTTTCCATGGTTTGCAGCCAATCATCGGTGTCTAGGGGCTCTTCTGACTTAGTGAAAACAGGTGGGTTGGTATTCTGGAAATTCTTGAGCTTAGATCCATGGTTATCTGGATTTCTGTGGCCTTGGTTGTTGTGGGCTAACTGAGCTATCTGTTGCAGACTGGCTAGGTTGGCTTGACGTTCCGCTCTTTCAGCTTCACGGTCAGAAGTCAACATTTGCAGGATCTGCAACATCGGGTCCGGGGATGAACCACTTCCTCCGCGTGGCATCTGAATATTGAGATAGATCATGAGAAAAGAGGGAAATTTCTAAGGTTCTGGGATTTTGAAAAGTTTGACTCAGATTTTTCTAGCAACTTGCTTTTCATTCGTTCACTCATAGCACACGATACAACACACACCACAACAAAGAAAAACAGATGGTTTTAAGAACCATTCTGAAAACTACGATACAGTGGGACCAAATACTACTCACTATGCTAGTGCTCAAGTGCTACTACTCCTCGGAATCTGTGGCTTCATCATCTTCATCATCATCGATGAAGGCGAAATCCTCCTCATCGGTGAAGAAGTCCATAGCCTAATCCTACAGAAAATCATCATCATCGCTGAGATAGGAGTAGGGGTCTCCACGAAGATCCTCTCTGGCATTCTCCTTTTCTTCCAACTGCATGTCTCTATCGTGGATGGTCTCCTCCAAAGATGAGATGCGGTGGCAAATACGGGCAATGATGCGCTCCTTCTTGTCGAGCTGACGGCGGCGAGACTTGCGATCCTTTGCTAGCACGGCGATGGTTTGATCCTTCATCTTGATGATGGCAGACTTGTGGTTGGAGTAGTCACGATAGTTATCCAATTCCTGCTGATGATCGTACATCATGAAGCTAAGGTGGTCCAATTGAGTCTTCAGCTCGGGGTGGTATGGGGCTTCTAGTGGTTGTCCATTTGCATCACGCCTTGGGAAAAACTCAAAGCGGGTTCCCTTGATATGATTGATGCTCTGCCCACACAGACGGGAAAGAGCTTCCTGCATGGCCCTGGCAAGTCCATCGAGCCAGTTGTTCTCTCTGAAGGTAAACTGATTTCCCTCAGCAGTGGGAGGTTCAATCTTTCCTCGTAGACTTGCAACAATTAGCCACTGCAGATCTTATCCTCCTTGATCATTGAGCTGAGCTCCGAAGAACTCGGGGTGCAGACGCTCCAGAAGTTCCGAAAGCTGGTCCAAATCCCTCTCAAAGATAAGGTCTCCTCCATTCCCCAACTGATAAAACTTGCTATACTTCACGTCCATCTATAAGAATATAGGATAAGTAAGTTAATAGAGTGATCAAGTGTGTCAAAATTTTATGTATTTTGCAAGAGTTTTTGAGGAACGTGAATTTTCATGAA
This sequence comes from Avena sativa, assembly GCA_916181665.1. Lineage (NCBI taxonomy): Eukaryota > Viridiplantae > Streptophyta > Magnoliopsida > Poales > Poaceae > Avena > Avena sativa. Next base: position 375,521,543 of record OV702295.1, on the reverse strand, counting down.
AGAATCAAAGGGATAAGAATGAGAATAAGTTTTTGTAAATATTTGCTTCCTTTGGTTTTGAAACTAAGTTTTTGATTCAAACGTCCAGTCTAACTAGGGTCTCCTATGGTCAACCTGGCTCTGATACCAACTTGTCAACACCTGGATTTTTAATCCCAGATGCCTGTTATGCCATACATCGCAATCCCATGATTACCATTTTTGCGAGGCATAACAGAATTGGATACCACAGTACATCATCCATTACAAACCATACATAAGGTCTTACACAAATAAGGATCTCAGGATCCAGTTCTTAATACAACTTCAAGCAGCGGAATACGTAATAATAACGGTAGCATAGGCGAAGCTTCATCTTCGGGGTCACAGGCAATGCTGACGATGGGAGATGATCTAGTTGTCGTAACCTTCCTGGGGTCCATCCTCTAGGTACTCCTATTCATAGTCTGGCCACGGAAATAGCTAGGGACAAAGCCATGAGTACTCTTTAAGTACTCGCAAACTAATACTAACAAGTGAAAGGGGTTTTCGATAATAGGACACTAGGCTCTAGGGTTGTTTTGCAAGAAGCCAGATTTATCTCTACTAAGTTCAGAAGCAAGAGAGCTAGTTGAAGTTTATGACACCTAAGTGGGAACTTGTATCTCATGCCACAACTCTGTTGTGGTCAAGTCAAAGTCTCAATTCATTTCACAAGTCATTTTGAAAGCATCTAACAGGGGAACAATATGGCCACTCCAACTGTCCATAAACGCGGACGTGGCTATTCGAATAGTTTGACACTCTACAGAGATTGTACACTTTCACCACAACATTTGATACATCCGTCAGGAACAAATCCTGAATTCACCATACTTAGTATGCGGATAATCAATCCTAACCTTTCAATTACACGCCCCAGTATAAGCACCTCTCTTGTGAGTTTGGCCTCCCAACCATGACCAACTCTCATCTTGGGTACTGCATAGGTGGACAATCTTCACAATGTAGCCTCAGCTCATACCTTGGTCGTGAGGGAACTAATACTAAGATATATAAGTTTCCAGTCAAGCCCTACCCAATCTTCGAGTATTGTGGTTGTACGATAAAATTGGAATGGTATCGCATCCAGACAACCATCAGTTTTATAAAGGGCTAAGGCTCATGCCTCAACATTTTCATCACCACAATCATCTGGTGTTCGGAAACATATGTCAAAACATCTCAGTAGAATGATCCATCATTCTAAGGTTTTCATAACCATTTTCACCAAGTATTCCCATCTAAATTTGATCAAGTTTTATGCTTAGCACTAGCATCTACAAGTGAGGATAAGTACTAGTGAGGGGTGGTAAACTAGTGGATTTTCAACTAAGTACAACCTTATATCTTAGGATGATATCAAGGTTTCTAACTTAGGCCAAATTTTATGCTCTTTATGCAACCTTCAACTATATCTTTCTAGAATCTAAAAGTCACTTAAGTCAACTCTAAGTTAAAGCTTTGATAAAGAAATAAAGTAGAAAGCTTGCAAATAAAACTAGGATTGGGTTATCAAGTGGGTATGATCACATATGCTTAAGGCATATAGTAGGCATGGTAGCAAGTAAGGGTTTGCTTGCATCAGTAGAGTATCTTGCAACTGTTAGCTTGCATATTCAACTAGTAGTATTAGGCTTGCCTTGTGCAAAGCAGTGGTTGAAGTTCTCCTCGGCTTCTTCTTCGTAGTATCCTCCTTCCTCCTCGTATCCTTGGTCGGTACTAGCGTCTATAAATAAATACGATGTACACAATCACCAAACAATACTTAACTACTTGCAATCATCACACAAAAGGGTCCTAGATGATCTAGCATCATAACTAATATTACAAGATCAAAGCTTGGTTTAATTCCTTTTATTTTTAGAAAAGTAATTTCTACTCATTGAAAAACTACTTAAGATTTAATATTCTCCAAACCAAACATGGGATCATGTTGAAACATGTCATCACCACATATTTTAGTCCATGGGAATATGATTTAAAGTGGTGTCACAATTTAATAAGGTTTAACCTTTTATTTTCATTAAATAAAGTGACTAGAAATGCCTATGTGGCATCCTTTTATTTCTTGGTCAGTATTTCTGTAAGTAAACCTATATATTTTTATATATTCTGAAAGGTATGGTCAAATGTGATTTTTGAGAGTTTGAATCAACTCAAAAGCTATTATGCTTTCAATTTGAAAAATGTTTGAATGCAGAAAAGCCTCTTCCTTGTTATTTTTACCAAGGATGATCTACAGATCCAAATGACTTGAATCCAACGGGCTTGGATTCAGCATTCCCAGACCATTCTAAAAAAATTGGTTTCATTCAATTTGGTTCACTGAATCGACCTGGGTTGATTTTTGAAAATGGGTACAGAAGTGTGTTTGAAATAAAATGGAAAAAGTTTAATTAAAATAACTGGGCTGCGCGGGAAGCGATACTGGGCCGGCCTGCTAAGCACGGCGTTTCCGCGGGCTGTTTAAGTGGCTGTCCCCATGCGTCAGTGAGACAGGGGGTGCGAAACGGTATGGGGCGATGTGGTGCGTTCGATCTGGTTCTAATCCAACGGCTGAGGGTCATCGTCGACGTTGAGCAACGCCGGCGAGACAGAAACCTAGCACAGCCAGTGGGGGTCATTGGGGGCTCACCGGGGTGCAGGCGAGGGTCAGCGAGGCGGGCGAACGACGAAGTCGACAACGGCGAACCTCCTGGTACCGGCAGCTTCTCCTGGGGCGGCTCCAATCATTGGCCCTCTTCTTTTCCGGCAGCGGCAGGCTCCGGTGAAATTCCGGCGAAGTGCTGCTCGCCTTGCTCCGGGAATGGGGTGGCACGATCAGTGAGGAGAGGGGAGTGAGATGGTGTGCTCAAATCGGCTGGGGGTGGCCTCTATTTATAGTGGCGAGAGGGGACTAACGGGGCGCAAGGTGAGCTCGTCGTGGTCAACGGTACAGACGGCTATCGGCATGGGCGACGGTAATGGGTGGTGCGGTGCTCCCTGGCGATGCTCAACGACACGGTGGCGAGCCGTGGAGCGGTGTGGTTTGGTCGGAACGCGACGGTGCTTTGCGCGTGCCCGACGGAGAATTTAATGGCGCACAGCGCGCGTGGTCCGCGCGGCGGCGAACGAGCGTGTCTGCGGGGTTGCTGGGACGGTGGTGATCACGTATGCACGCGGCGAGGGCGGCGCGCGGTCTGTGGGCATCGGTCGAGCGTGGCGCATGGGGCGTACTCTCGGCATGGTTGCTGGCGAGCTGGGCGCGGTCCGTGCGTGTGGTCCAGTGGCTGGCAGGGTTCGAGCGCTGGACAGGGAGTGGTGGTGGGGTTTTGGCTTGCTCCCAGACATGCTGGTTAGGCTTGTTTCTCCTCCTAGCTTGCTGTCGACATGGGGGTGACAAGGGTGCATTCGGCCTGCTCACCATTGATGGCAATGCCCAGCTTATAGTGATGCTAAGGGTGTGCAATTGAGCTAGATGATCTACTAAAACCTAGTTGTAACCAGAGAGGGAACAAGTTAGGCTTCAATCACTGCTCACAATAGTGTTTGGATTTTGTTTGATTTGTGTCTGCCAAGTGTTTGATGAAATGGCCGCAAGAACTCAAGTTTTGAATTTTGAAAAGATTTTTGGTGGGTGTGCTAGGTTGGTGCTGGTGAGTCTGCAGATGCTTGGGTTTTGAAAGTTGAGCTTGTTTGAGTGGTTTTTTGAAAAAGTGGGATCTTCCCATATGATAAAGATTCAATTTTGAATTGTCATTTAAACTATGCATTTGAAAGTTTCTGGATGATCACAAGGTGGGCCTTGATACTTTGTTATGAGTACAATCAAGGGGTGCAAAGATCCAGAAAAGTTTCTGTTAGGTTCTGAAAGTTTGAGACAGCCAAAGTAGGCATGGGAGTTAAATTGGTCAAAATGACCATTCCCTTATTTTATTTGTTTTGATTTACTTGTCTTTGGGAAAAGTTTGGGAATTGTTTAGATGATGTTTATTTCACCTAAGCATCCATTTACAAGCAAAGGAACACACAAACAAGTTGGTTCAAAAGAATTCAAAATGAAATGCATACTCACATGCATGCTTTCATATTTTTATTTAGAAAAGTTTTTGTTAACCCTAGATTGGTTTTACAAGAGCCTCCATCTCTCTCCTACCCTATGCGTGAACCGGTTCGGTTACTCGTTTACGATCTTTATTGCTGATGTACTCCCATTATTCTAGAGCCTAAGGCTTTTTTTGAAAAGTCAAGCTATGAAAATTTTGACCAAATTTTTAGAAAAATTATCGAAAACTGTGATATTATATTGATACCGCGTGAAAATATATTTCATGATGTATTAAAGGGTATGAATTTCATATTATAAATATTAATATTTTTTCTTAAAACTAGGTCAAACTTCACGTAGTTTGACTTTTAGAAAAAATATAAGCCTTAAGCTTTGGGACGGAGCTGGTAACTATTAAATTCTCCGCGCGTTGATGTGGTAATTTGGTTTTTTTCAAAATTTCACAGATCTATGAATAATATCAACAATAGTTCAAAGAGGCTAAAAAGTAATAAAAATTATAAATAGGTCATTCAACCACCTAGCAATGACTACAAACTCTAGCGCGAGCCAAAGTCATGCCGTTGTCCTCGCCCCTCCATCACCGGAGCTAGGCAAAGCTTGGTTTAGTAAAGCTTATTGTGGTAAACAGACGAGAAGTCGTTCTACTAAGGCCACAAAGGACAGAAAAACGCTTGTTGTACTAGAACATCGACCATCGCCTATGATGTAACCAGAGATCGGAAGAGACTGGCCTGAAATCACACCAACATACACGAAAACGGATTGGATCCCAGAAGATTGCCGGACATATGACTCCATGCACTCTCCGCCGGTGCTAGATGCACCACTAGAACGAGGATAGAGCAGAGAGAAATTTATTCTAACTTCAAGATGTAGCCGTCACCTCAATGTCCCGAAGAAGAAACTGAAAAAACAGGGTAAATAAAGATCAGAAAACGTCTCGCCGACGAGAGCCCATGGTCCGCTGCACCTCCAAGGCCCTAGGTCCACCGGAGACGGAGCAAACTGGCCATGTCGCCGGAGAGAGTCTGTGGTCTGCCACACCTCCAAGGCCATAATACCTTGGTGTGCGTTGGGGCCTGGTCGTCTTAGGCTTTGTCATCGCGAGGTCCCAGCCGATGAAGATTGAGCCTATTCGAGTTGGACTGATAATGCCAACTCCAACACCCCGCAAACAGACGTACATGTCCGAACTGGTCCTGTCCGTCATAGCGCATGGCCCAACAAGCACCCACAAACAGAGAGCACAGAGCGGTGTTGTCCGTTTCGGCGCAAACCGGGCACAAACCTAGGGTTAGAATGTGATGGGAAGGACGGCTGCCTCATCCGACCATGTCCACCCAAGCCTTCCACGAATCCTACTTGGCGGTGTCCTAGAGGGATATATCGCGTCCGTTTTAATGATACAGCATCATCATCCCTATCCACACTCCACTCCCGGTCCCCCAGTCCAATCAAACTCAAAAACCCTAGCCGCTCCCTCCCTACCGACAAGGCCCTCTATCACCGTCTGTGATGATGAAAGGGGCCTAGAAGGGATGGTTCCCACCAGGACAAAATGAACACGAGGTCGGATCCTCCGCCGGCAGCGACCGTCTCCGCCATTCCGTGTCGAGGTCACCACAAGTGTGTGGCTCCTCATTCTTTCGCGGCCCACCGACATGTGTCGCCGTGCCCGCGCTCCAAGCAGCGCATCTAATTTAGCCTCGAGGCCCCGCACATGCTTGATACGTCGTGCATGCTTGATACGTCGTAAACGTATCTATAATTTTTGATCCATGCTTGTTTAGTATCCACTTTGCTATGCTTTATCGACACTTTGAGGTGTTTTTATACGTTTTCCAGAACTAACCTATTAACAAGATGCCATGGTGTCAGTTTCCTATTTTCTGTTGTTTTTGGTTTAAGAAAAGCTAGTAAAGAAATATTCTTGGAATTAGGCGGGACAAAAGCGAAAGTCAATATTTCACCGAGACAAACACAGAGACCGAAGGGCGACCGGGGGGGAGCCACAGGGTGGCCACACACCCCAGGAGCGGGCCCACCCTAGGCCGTGCCTAGGCAGGGTGTGGGCCCCCTGGACGCCCTCCTGCCTCGCCTCTTCACCTATAAGAACCCCCCGATGACAAAACCCTAAGTACCCGACCAGATCTCCACAAAACAGTCCGTAGCCACCGCCACCATCGTCCCTAGATCAGGGGGATCTGAAGCTATTCCCGGCACCCTTCCGGAGGGGAGAGATCACCCCAGAGGCCTTCTTCATCACCATGCCAGCCTCCGGTATGATGCGTGAGTAGTTCCACATTGGACTATGGATCCATATAGTAGCTATATGGTTAATTCTCCTCCTTTGTGCTATCATGTTTAGATCATGTGAGCTCCGTTCATGATCAAGATCATCTATTTGTAATCATGCATGTTGTGTTTGTGAGGGTCCAATGGATATTGACATTACTATGCCAGATTGATTAATGATTCTATCTTGTCTTCTTGATTATTGATTCTACCATGTCTGTGTTGTTTGAGATCTTGCATGCTATCCGTTTCTAGTAGCTATCTTGGCCAAGTAGATGCCAGTGACTCCAAGAGGGAGTATTTATGCTCGATAGTGGGTTCATGCCTTATTGAATCTGGGGAAGTGACAGAAATATCTAAGGTTGTAGATGTGTTGTTGCCACTAGGGAGAAAAAAACAATCTCTTATTCATGGAACAGTTGTATTGTTTACTTTACACACATTGCTTAAAGTAGTTATCCGTTTCTTGCAACTTAATACTAGAGGGGGTTCGGATGATAACCTGAAGGTGGATTACTAGTTATAGATGCAGTTGGATGGCGGTTTATGTATATTGTTGTAATTCCCAATCAAATCTCATAGGATCATGAATGTCTAGTATTGCATTGTTATGCCTTGCTCAGTCCTGTCAATTTCCCTACTGTAATTTATTTACCCAGCATGTTATGTTATTTATCTTAAGGAGAACACCTCTAGTGAACTGTGGACCTCGGTCCAATCTTTACCATTGATCCTTCATCCACTGTTACTGTTTACTTTCTACAAGCAACCATTACCTTCCACACCATATGGTTAATCCTTTGTTTTTAGCAAACCGGTGAGATTGACAACCTCACTGTTCGTTGGGGCAAAGTGTTGAGTTTGTGTTGTGTAGGTTCCAAGTTGTTAGAAACACTTTGGAGTCATTTCCTTCCTCATACTGGTTCAATAACCTTGGTTTCATACTAAGGGAAGACTTACTGCCGTGCTCATCATACCTTCCTCTTGGGGTTTCCCAACGAAGCTCTACAGTGATCTGAGCCGCATCAAGACGTTTTCTGGAGCCGTTGCTGGGGATTTAAGGACGGATTCACAAGGGGAGTCCTTCACAACCTTTCTCTTTACTTTGTTTTTGTTTTTGTTAGTTTCTTTTGCTTTGTTTGGCTTTCTACTTTTTATCAAAAATTACAAAAAAAATTAGTTTCCTTTGGTTTGACTTTTCTTATCAAAAACACACAAAAAAATATTAGTTCTTCCTATAGTTATGACCTTGCTCTAGCTCACCATCTTGGGCCCTAAGTTCACTCTGAAAGACCTTTCAATAGGTAGTGGCTCTATAATTAGGAAAGAAAATACTCCCTCCGATCCTAAATAAGTGTCACAGTTTTGAACTAACTCTAGTTCAAAATGGCGACACTTATTTAGGATCGGAGGTAGTATTAAAGAATTCTTCAATCATATTAGCAAACATGAGGATATTAATGATAGATCCTTAGCAGAACTTGCTCCTAATTATAAAATTGTTGCAGCTTCTTTAGTTCACATGTTGGAGGCTAGGTTTGTCAACCTTAACCCCATGATGCAAATAATGTTTCTTAAACTAAAATAAATTGAGGATGCTGAAAAGAGATATTTTATTCTAGAAACCTTGCTAAAAGAGTTCAATGATGTTGCTAAGGAAGCTAAAAAGGTCTTTGATCATTTTAATATGTTAGGCTCATGTGTAGATGTTATGGGCACATTAGAAAAGTTGGATAAAACAAAACCCAATGGAGAGTAAATTAAAATATCCATACCTTTTAAACTTGTAGGAATGCATGAAGCCCTAGAAAAGAATTTTGATTGAATTGTTTATGAAAACCCGTTGGATGAAAGTAGTGAGCCCAAGAGTGCTGAGAGAGGATCCTCTATAACTCATTTGGATGAGATACCTTTGCTAGTTGAAGAGATTTCGAGTATTGATCTTCATGCTTCTTCATTTGAAAATATTTGATTCTTGCCTCTTGTGCCTAACTTAAAGGCGTTAAAGAAAAGTACTTCTTGGGAGATAACTCAATAGTTTTCTTGAGTCTTGAAAGTTATTACTTCCGTACAAACCTTGGGTAATCCACTTGAGGGAAACTTGCTGCTGTTCTACAAACCTCTGCACTTGGAGGTCCAACAACTGTCTACAAGAATAGAAGTGCGTAGACATCAACATCCTGGACTGGTCACGCTACAAGGGCGCCGACACCGTCGAGTTCATGGTGTGGCCTCACTGGCCTGGCCAGGAGGCGGTCAAGGTGGAGGAGCCAGAGCGGACGCAACCCCGACCGATGACGGAGGAGGAGCTCTAGGCCGCCATCCTTGCCTCGCAGCTGGAGGAGGAGAAGTGGTGGGACGACACTGCCCAGGCCATGCACGAGTCCTGGGTGGCCGCGTAGACCTAGATTCCCCCTTCGTCGCCCGCCCTCCCAGCATCGCCTCCTGCTCCGATCTTGAGAGGTTTGTGGCCACCGCTCCAGGTCTTCATCGTCATCAATGACGATGACGAGTAGGCGGCACGCAGCACCAGGACCAGGCGCCGGCTGGCCAACAGCAACGTCGGTTCCCCTCCATGCTCCGTCACGCCATAATATTGGGGTTTTTTCTGTTGATATTTTGTGACTGGGACCTTTTTATGTAATATGTATAATTATTTTTGGTTGCTCATTTTTTGCAAGTTTTTTCTTTGCGGGGCAGTGGCCGATGGGGGTACATGCCACCACAAACGGGCTCAGCCCGGACGGCTCGTCCTCCACTCTCGCAAACAGACCGAATCAGATATATTCGGTGTATGAAATGCGAGGGACGGTTGGAGTTGGCCTAAGTCTTACCTGCTCCCGTCGAACGATCGCTCGCTTCGCCCCACCACCATGTTACGCCCGCCCACCCTACGCCTGGAGAAGAACGGATCCCCACATCCAGGGCCTCATGTTTTCCCCTTGAAGCTTTTGATACTGCGTGTGTTGCGGCGGCGTATGTGTAAACGGACATGTCGTTTGATGTGCCCTCCTATGGCGACACACGGGGAAACCCTAGCCGTTGCTAGCCGGTATCCCCCTCACATACCCTCTCCCGCCTCGCTGCCGCCGGAGGGGTGCCAACGAAGCCGCGCATGCCCTAGGATGGTGGCGGCAGGGCGTTTTCCCCCTCTCGAGGCTCTCCTCGAGATCCTAGCAAGTAACAGTGGGAGGAGGTGTTCATGCTACAGCCATCCATCAAGGATGGGTTGCTGGAGGTTGCTGCCGTGGAAGATGCGTGGTCGGCTGCTGCAGGAGTTGCGTAGGGGCGCAGCAGGGACCGATCTAGGCCCGCGGGCTGGCCACGGAAGAGGGGTCTAAGCGTGGATGACGGAGATGTTTTGGGTGACCGTGGCGATGGTGCCTGCGGTGGTCGGTGGGGAGACGGCTGTCAGCTCTTGGGAGGGCCATGTCTAGGCCTGTTTGGGCCATGCGGGCCACGTCCGCTATGGACATTGGGCGACGTCTCTATCATGGAGCTGGGACGACACGGTGCTATCCATGGACCTAGGCCTGGTAGGCTGCGTGGCGGCGTCTGCGGGTTGGCCACGACGAGGATGCCGCTGGAGGTCCGTGTGTTGGAATTATGCCCTAGAGGCAATAATAAAGATGTTATTATTATAATTCTTGTTCATGATAAAGTTTATATTCCATGCTAGAATTGTATTAAGCGGAAACTTTAATACTTGTGTGGTTTGTAAACAACACCGTGTCCCTAGTATGCCTCTATGGACTACATTGATTAATGATGGTTAAGGTTTCCTAACCATAGACATGAGTTGTCGATTAATAATGAGATCATATCATTGGGAGAATGATATGATGGACAGACCCAAACTACGCGAAGCAATTAGATCGTGTCATCGTGTTCATCTTTGCGAAGCTTTTCTTATGTCAAATATTGTATTCCTTAGACCATGAGATAATACAACTCACTGGTATCGGAAGAAAGCTTTGAGGTCATCAAACGTCATCCTATGAGAGGGTGATCATAAAGGTGTCTCTCAGGTGATCGGAAAGTACCTGTTGGGTTGTATGTATCGAGATGGGATTTGTCCCTCCCAAGTCGGAGAGATATACTTCAGGCCCACTCGGTAATAGATATCAACACCTCTTGCAAGCACGTGGTTAAGGAGTTAATCACAAAGTGATATTGGATTACGGAACGAGTAAAGTACTTGCTGTGAACGAGATTGAACTAGGTATGCCGATACCAACGATCGAATCTCGGGCAAGTAAAATATCGCGTGATGAAGGGAATATATATGGGATTAATTGAATCCTGGCATCGTGGTTCATCCGATATGATCATCGATGAATATGTGGGAGTCAATATGGGTTTCCAGATCCCGTTGTTGATTATTGATAGAAGATCATGTCTGCATATTCTCGAACCCGTAGGGTCACACACTTAACGTGTCTCGACGCTAGGATAGAATGGATAATTGGTTTATGAGTTTTTGTTCGGAGTCTCGGATGATATCCAGGACATCACGAGAGGTTCCGGAATGGTCTGGAGAATAAGATTCATATAAAGGAAAAGCAGTTTTTGGATTTCGGAATTGTTTCGGAATGTTCGGTATTGTACCGAAAGGTTCTAGAAGCTTCCGGAGTGGGACCAACGTGGCCCCACTTGTCGGAGGGGTACGTGGGCCCATGAGGGAGTGCCCTGGCCGCATTGGGCCAGGGGCACAAGGCCCCATAGGCCCAACCGGCCAAAACCCTAGGGGACCTTCTAGAAGGGGGGGAAGACTTGCCCCCCACTCCAACCCTTGGGGCCGCCGCCCTAGGGCTTGGAGGAGGGGCCAAGGGGGCCGGCCAGCCCTCTATAAAAAGAGGGCAGGGGCACACCCTCCTCCCCCCACTCCTCCAACCCTAGCCGCCTACCTGCTGCTCTCCAGATCTCTCTCTCTCTCTCCCGACTGCACGTAGGCGAAGCCGTGCCGCAGAAACTCTCCACCATTGCACCACACCGTCGTGCTGTAGATCCAATCTATCTCTCCACCCCACTTGCCGGACGGAGGAAGAAGGAGACGTCACGGTGCCGTACGTGTGCATCTCTCAGAGGCGTTGCCACTTGCGGCGTTGGATCGGATCGGATCACGAGGAGGAGAAGGCTAGTTTGACTACATCACCCACGTTCTGTTGAACGTTTCCGCTATGCGATTTCTTCAAGGGTATGAAGATCTCATCTATCCCTCTCGTTGATTTCATCTCCTAGATTAGATCTTGGCTTTCCCGTTCGCTTCCGTAGAATTTTTTTGATTTACTATGCTACGAAACCCTTTAGTCGTATCAGAGCTAGATCTATGCGTAGATGTGTTTCACGAGTAGAATGCAACATGCTTGTTTTGGGCGTTGATGTTTTTTGTTGCAAGCCTTTTGTTGTGTACTTCTTATGACGCGGTATAGTGAGATCGAAGCGGTCCAGGCCAACTTTACGCGACCTCGTTCGCGTGACCGGCTCCGCACTTGACGTGTGGCTTGTTCCACACATGCGGCTGGTGGATGCCAGTTTCTCTCACTATAGTTGTCATGGGATTTACACCAGATGTTGGCAACCATAATATCACCGTTGTGGCTTTCCGTAGGTAAGAATCGTTCTTAGCTTGTTACTCCCATAAGCCACATAAAACATGCAACAACAAAGTAGAGGCGTCTAACTTGTTTTTGCAGGGAGTGTTTCTGTGATATGGTATGGCCCAAGATATGATGTGTATGTTGTATGCAATGATCATGTTTTGTAATATTTCACGACTTGCATGTCGATGAGTACACAACCGGCAGGAGCCATATGGTTGTCTTTATAATTGTGTATGACCTGTGTGTCAACTTCTTATACGCCATGTAATAGCTTTACTTTATCGCTAAGTAGTTAGAAATAGTTGTAGTTGCTATTCGTGGTGGAGGCAATCATGGTGGAGTGATGGAGATCATGCTGGCACGCACAAGATGGAGATCATTGGGCGGAGATTGGCTATACCATGTCACATAAAATTATATGCATGTGATGTTTATCCTTTTATGTATCTTATTATGCTTAGATCGCGACGGTAGCATTATAAGATGATTCCTCACTTAAAGATCAAGATAAAATTGTGTTCTCCCCATGTATGCACCGTTGCGAAAGTTCGTCGTGTTCAAGCACCACGTGATGATCGGGTGCTATAAAATCTACGTTCACATACAACGGGTGCAAGCCAGTTTTGCACACGCGGAAATACTTGGGTGTGACTTGACGAGCCTAGCATGTACAGACATGGCCTCGGAACACATGAACCGAAAGGTTAAGCATGAGTCATATGAATGATATGATCGACACTTTGTTGTCCACCATTGAAACCACATCTCTTCTCGTGAAGATCGGATTAGGTGTGGTGAATTTGGATCATGTTCACTAAACAACTTGAGGGATGTTGAATTTAGTGGGAGTTCATCTAGTAATTTGATTAAGTTGAACTAGTTATCATGAACATAGTCTAAATTGTACTTGGAAATTTTTTAGATCAAATGGCTAAGTCCAACTTCAACTTCAACGGTTTTGCTGAGAAAGAAAAGCTTAAGAACAATGGGTCTAACTTCACCAACTGGTTCCGCAATCTGAGAATCATTCTCGCTAGCGGACAAAAGGACTATGTCCTTGAGAAAGCGCTAGGTGACGCGCCTGCTATAGATGCGCCAGCTGATGAAAAAGCTGTTTATCAGTCACACAAAGATGATTATGGTGTGATTAAGAGCACCATGTTGTTTGCTATGGAATCGGACCTTCAAAATCGTTTTGAGGAGTTCGCCGGGCCCTTTGAGATTCTTGAGGAACTGAAAACCATGTTTCAGACTTAGGCCCGTTCTGAGAGATATGAGATCTCCGAGAAATTCTTTAACTGCAAGATGGAGGAATGGAGTTCCGTTAGTGAGCACGCCATTAAGATGTCGGGATACACTCAACGTCTTGAGCAACTGGACTGCAAGATTCCAGAAGAGCTCAAGATTGACAGAGTTCTGCAATCACTCCCTCCTAGCTACAAAGGTTTTGTAGTTACTCACAATCAGATTGGTTCCACTGATACGATCACTGAGCTCTTCGCTAAGCTGAAAGCTACGGAGGTGGATATCAAGAAAGATAATCATGTGTTGATGGTCAACAAGCCCCCTAGCTTTAAGAAAGGTAAGGGTGCAAAGAAGTCCTTCAAGAAAGGCAGTGGCAAGCACGTTGCCCCTGCTGAGAAGAAGCTCAAGTCTGGACCTAAGCCGAACACTGAGTGCTTCTATTGCAAGGACAAGGGTCACTGGAAGTGCAACTGTCCGAAGTACTTAGCGGACAAGAAGGCTGGCACCATTAAAGTTATATTTTATATACATGTTATTGATGTTTACCTTACTAGCGCTCGTTGTAGTGCCTGGGTATTTGATACTGGTTCAGTTGCTAATATTTGTAACTCGAAACAGGAACTACGGAATAGACGGCGGCTAGCAAGGGATGAGGTGACGATGCGCGTTGGCAATGGATCAAGAGTTGATGTGATGTCCGTCGGCATCCTCTCCTTAGTTTTACCTTCGGGATTAGTTTTAAACCTTAATAAGTGTTATTATGTGCCTGCGTTGAGCATGAACATTATATCTGGATCGTGTTTATTGCAAGACGGTTATTTATTTAAATCGGAGAATAATGGTTGTTCTATTTATATGAGTAACATCTTTTATGGTCATGCACCTGCTGTGAATGGTTTATTTCTTGTAAATCTCGAAAGCAATGAAACACACATCCATAACATTGAGGCTAAGAGATGCAAAGTAGATAGTGATAATTCAACTTATTTGTGGCACTGCCGTCTAGGTCATATTGGTGTAAAACGCATGAAGAAACTCCATTCTGATGGACTTTTGGAGTCTCTTAATTTCGAATCATTTGACACGTGCGAGCCGTGCCTGATGGGCAAGATGATCAAAACTCCGTTCTCCAGAATGATGGAGCGAGCAACGGACTTGTTGGAAATCATACATACCGATGTATGCGGACCAATGAGTGTTTCGACGCGCGGTGGATATCGCTATTTTCTCACTTTTACTGATGACTTAAGTAGATATGGGTATATCTATTTAATGAAACATAAATCTGAAACGTTTGAAAAGTTCCAAGAATTTCAAAATGAAGTGGAAAACCATCGTAACAGGAAAATTAAATTTCTACGATCCGATCGTGGAGGTGAATATTTGAGTTATGATTTTCTCACGCATCTTAAAGCAAGCGGAATCGTTTCACAACTCACGCCACCCGGAACACCATAGTGCAATGGTGTGTCTGAACGCCGAAATCGAACTCTATTAGATATGGTGCGATCGATGATGTCTCTTATAGATTTGTCGCTATCATTTTGGGGTTATGCATTAGAAACCGCTGCATTCACTTTAAATAGGGCACCATCTAAATCCATTGAGACGACACTGTATGAACTATGGTTTGGTGCTAAACCTAAGTTGTCGTTTCTTAAAGTTTGGGGATGCGAAGCTTACGTCAAGAAGTTGATGCCGGACAAGCTCGAACCCAAAGCGGAGAAATGCGTCTTCATATGATACCCTAAGGAAACGATTGGGTATACCTTCTACCACATATCCGAAGGCAAAGTGTTTGTTGCAAAGAACGGATCCTTTCTTGAGAAGGAGTTTCTCTCGAAAGAAGTGAGTGGGAGGAAGGTAGAGCTAGACGAGGTTATTGAACCTTCTCTCGAGTTGGAGAGTAGCGCAGCACGTGAAATTGTTCCAGTGCCGCCTGCACCAACAAGAGAGGAAACTAATGATGAGGATCATGAAACTTCGGATGATGCTGCTGCTGAACGTCGCAGGTCGACAAGGTCACGTGCCCCTCCTGAGTGGTACGGTAACCCTGTCTTAACTGTCTTGTTGGTAGACAACAGTGAACCTGCGAACTATGAGGAAACGATGATGAGCCTAGACTGTGAGAAATGGCTAGAGGCCATGAAATCCGAATTGGGATCCATGAGCGAAAACCAAGTATGGACTTTGGTGGACCCTCCTAGCGACCGAAAGGCCGTTGAGTGCAAATGTATTTTCAAGAAGAAAATGGACGCGGATGGTAATTTTACTGTCTATAAAGCTCGACTTGTCGCGAAAGGTTTTCGACAAGTTCAAGGTGTTGACTACAATGAGACTTTCTCTCCCGTAGCGATGTTTAAGTCCATTCGGATTTTATTAGCAATTGCTGCATTTCATGATTATGAAATATGGCAGATGGATGTCAAGACTGCGTTCCTCAATGGCAACATTGATGAAAAGTTGTATATGATGCAGCCCGAAGGTTTTGTCGATCCTAAGGATGCTGATAAGGTGTGCAAACTTCAACGTTCCATTTATGGACTGAAGCAAGCATCTCGGAGTTGGAACCTTCATTTTGATCAAGTGATCAAGATATTTGGATTTGTTCCAAATTTCTACGAAGCTTGTATCTACAAGAAAGTGAGTGGACGCTCAGTGACATTTTGAGTACTATATGTGGATGACATATTGATTATTGGAAATGACATTGATATGCTTAACGATGTGAAGAGTTATTTGAACAAATGTTTTTCAATGAAAGACCTAGGAGAAGCTGCTTATATATTAGGCATCAAAATCTATAGAGATAGACAAAGACGCCTAATAGCTTTAAGCCAAAGTACATACCTAGACAAAGTTCTGAAAAGGTTTAGAATGGATAAGGCAAAGAAAGGTTCAGTGCCCATGTTGTCAGGTAAGATATTGAGCAAGGCTCAGTGTCCAGCTACGGTAAACGATAGAGAAACTATGAGCAAAGTGCCATATGCCTCGGCCATAGGTTCTATCATGTATGCCATGTTGTGTACTAGACCGGATGTGTCCAATGCTCTTAGTTTGACGAGCAGATACCAAAGTGATCCAGGAGTGGAACACTGGACAACCGTAAATAACATCCTAAAGTATTTAAATAGGACTAAAGAAATGTTCTTGGTCTATGGAGGTGATGAGCAGCTCATCGTAATAGGTTACGTCGACGCTAGTTTCGACACCGACAAGGATGATTCTAAATCTCAGACAGGATACGTTTATATTTTGAATGGAGGAGCTATGAGCTGGAGATGCTGCAAGCAAAGCGTGATCGCGGGATCTACAGTAGAAGCGGAATACATGGCTGCTGCAGAAGCATCAAGTGAAGGAGTTTGGATCAGGAACTTCATCACTGAGCTTGGTGTGGTTCCAAGTTCCTTGGACCCACTGGAGATATTGTGTGACAACACTGGCGCCATAGCACTGGCTAAGGAACCAAGATATCATCCAAAGACCAAGCACATCAACCGCAAATTTCATATAATTCGAGATTATATATCAGATGGAGATCTGAAGATTAGCAAAGTACATACGGATCTGAATGTCGCAGATCCGTTGACTAAACCTCTTCCACGAGCAAAACATGATCAGCACCTTAGTGCCATGGGAGTTAGATTGTTGCCAGATGTAAACTAGATTATTGACTCTAGTGCAAGTGGGAGACTGTTGGAATTATGCCCTAGAGGCAATAATAAAGATGTTATTATTATAATTCTTGTTCATGATAAAGTTTATATACCATGCTAGAATTGTATTAAGCAGAAACTTTGATACTTGTGTGGTTTGTGAACAACACCGTGTCCCTAGTACGCCTCCATGGACTAGCTCATTGATTGATGATGGTTAAGATTTCGTAACCATAGACATGAGATGTCAATTAATAATGAGATCATGTCATTAGGAGAATGATATGATGGACAAACCCAAATCAAGCAGAGCAATTAGATCGTGTCATCGTGTTCATCTTTGCGAAGCTTTTTCTTATGTAAAATATTGTATTCCTTAGACCATGAGATAATGCAACTCCCTGGTATCGAAAGAAATCTTTGAGGTCATCAAACGTCATCCTATGAGAGGGTGATCATAAAGGTGTCTCTCAGGTGATCGGAAAGTACTTGTTGGGTTGTATGTATCGAGATGGGATTTGTCCCTCCCGAGTCGGAGAGATATACTTCGGGCCCACTCGGTAATCGATATCAACACCGCTTGCAAGCACGTGGTTAAGGAGTTAATCACAAAGTGATATCGGATTACGGAACGAGTAAAGTACTTGCTATGAATGATATTGAACTAGGTATGTCGATACCAACGATCGAATCTCGAGCAAGTAAAATATCGTGTGACGAAGGGTATATATATGGGATTAATTGAATCCTGGCATCGTGGTTCATCCGATATGATCATCGATGAATATGTGGGAGTCAATATGGGTTTCCAGATCCCGCTGTTGATTATTGATAGAAGATCATGTCTGCATATTCTCGAACCCGTAGGGTCACACACTTAACGTGTCTCGACGCTAGGATAGAATGCATAATTGGTTTATGAGTTTTTGTTCGGAGTCTCGGATGAGATCCAGGACATCACGAGAGGTTCCGGAATGGTCCGGAGAATAAGAGTCATATAAAGCAAAGCAGTTTGTGGATTTCGGAATTGTTTCGGAATGTTCGGTATTATACCGGAAGGTTCTAGAAGCTTCCGGAGTGGGACCAACGTGGCCCCACTTGTCGGAGGGGTACGTGGGCCCATGAGGGAGTGACCTGGCCGCATTGGGCTAGGGGCACAAGGCCCCATAGGCCCAACCGGCCAAAACCCTAGGGGACCTTCTAGAAGGGGGGGAAGACTTGCCCCCCACTCCAACCCTTGGGGCCACCGCCCTAGGGCTTGAAGGAGGGGCCAAGGGGGCTGGACAACCCTCTATATAAAGAGGGCAGGGGCGCACCCTCCTCCCCCACTCCTCCAACCCTAGCCGCCTACCTGCTGCCCTCCAGATCTCTCTCTCTCCCGACTGCGCGTAGGCGAAGCCCTGCCGCAGAAACTCTCCACCATTGCACCACGCCGTCGTGCTGTAGATCCAATCTATCTCTCCACCCCACTTGCTGGACCGAGGAAGGAGGATACGTCACGGTGCCGTACGTGTGCATCTCTCGGAGGCGTCACGGTGCCGTACGTGTGCATCTCTCGAAGGCGTCACCACTTGCGGCGTTGGATCGGATCGGATCGCGAGGAGGAGAAGGCTAGTTCGACTACATCACCCACGTTCGGTTGAACGTTTCCGCTGTGCGATTTTTTCAAGGGTATGAAGATCTCATCTATCCCTCTCGTTGATTGCATCTCCTAGATTAGATCTTGGCTTTCCCGTTCGCTTCTCTAGAATTTTTTTGATTTAATATGCTGCGAAACCCTTCACCGTGATGGCGGCCTAGTTGCTGCGGGATGGGTATGGTGTGCTCGGTGTTGTTGCGGTGCGTCATGTGTGGTGCAGGTAGGGGCAGTGGCACTTGGAGGGCGACGCGTGGACGAAGGGCTCATCGTGGTAGTGCGGGATCATCTGGGGCTCGATCTGGGCCGCTAGGGATGTGTTATGGTGGCGGTGATCTTCGGTCCCTTTCACGGTGACGGCTGCCCGGGTTCGCTCTGGTTGTTTTTCGGCAACTACCTCGTGACAGCGGTGATGATCTAGATGATGACTTTCATTGCGACGGCAGGGAGCCTAGGCTTGGCGGCGGATGGGATGCTTGATGATCGTCGGGACCTTGGTGGGGGAGGTGTGGTGGTTGTGTCGGTCCTTGTTGGGCGGGTGTGAGGTTTGGGACTCTTTGTTGGGCGAAAGCCTTGTCCTGGTGGCTGGCCAGGACTGATGACGGTGATGGCCGTGGGCACTGCATCCATCTTGAAATCGTCGCCGAAGCGGGTGTTTCTTGCTCCTCCGCCCAGGCTCTTCGGGGGAAACCCTAGATCCCTCGCGGGATCGGGTGTGGGTGGCGCTTTTGTGTCGCTTTGCCTTTTGGGGCCTCGCTTTGGACATCCACCGGATAGAGGGACATGTGGTGTGTTTTGGTGGTTCAGCGGAGGCGGGTTCGTCTTCGGCAAGGCGGGGTGCGGCCCTGGGGCCGGCGTGGTAGCTAGAGCGGTGGCTCCGGTATTTCGCCTCCGCCTATTGCGTTGAGGTGTGGTGTCGACCCGTGTGGAGCGCAGCCTCGGGGCTGGCGTTGGTATTGTGTTGTAATGGTTTTTTGTTCAGTTTCGTCATAAACGGGCCGACTCTTTTTCTATTATATCAATGGCAGGCAATTTCAAAAAATAATAATGTCCCTTAAACAATGAGGACCCGGATTAGATTATATGTTTGGGTGGAGTAGATGTTGGATTATTAGGCATAATTTCCATGATTATTTCCAGAATATAAATCATGACAAAACCAGCTACTAGCTCATGTAACTCGAACATACTAGATGTACTAAACAATAGGGTGATCGGAAACAAACAACAGCTTAACATGTACTCGCAGAATATGATGAATAACCAAACAGAAGCACGTAGCACATACCGTTCGGTTGTCGTAGTAGAAACTTTGGGGAAGACTGATCGAAGCAGATGGCGACGAAGACAGCGGTAGGCAGCACCGCCCGACTTGGATGGAAGACGACCCGTGATGGAGAACTCGAGCAGTCGCGCGGAGCGCTTCCCAAAAACCTTATTCGCCCTCTCCCATACAGGATCACAAGGGCGAGTGGTTCCGGAGACCTGCTCTCCCGTCCGCCGGTGCATGCCGGCAAGCGGTATGGAGTAAACTACGGTGGCGGCGCAAGTAGAGAGGATGGCAAAACCCTAGATTGGTTTTCGGTGGTGTTGTGGCGATAGCCGCATAGGACTTTATATAGAGCGGCTCAGGAAACCTTAACGGAGGCGAACGTGGGCCGAGTCCACATTACGCACGTTCGGGTCGATTACAGTAGCCCACGATCCGGGAGCGACCCGAATAAGCTAACCGTTTGACATGTCTGTCAATTTTCCTGAGCAGCAAAATAAAGCTCGGCTCGGCGAGATTCCCGCAACCCGCGGCGCGCGTGACGAGGCGAGCGTGCATACGTGCGAGCGGCAGCGTCGTCGTAGGAGGAGCGCGCGCGTGTATCTCTCTTATTGCCACTCACTTACAAAGTGGTGCAACACTCCACCTTATAAGGTGGTGCAACTCTCCTCCAACTTTCCATGTGGGACTAAATTTTAGCTCCCACTCCACTCCCATGTGAGCTGCCACAAACATGGGCCCAAACACATATGGGCTGCCACAAATTTGGGCTTTGATATTTAGGGAAAATCTGAAATACACATGGGCCTAAATGGATTAGCCCCATTATTTCTAACAATCCCCCACCAGATCTCAAATGCCCATTTGAAGATTTGTCAATCCTTCCGACTTGTTTATATACCAGTGTTTCAGCAGAGACTGTTAAGTTGAACTTCCGCCTAGAATCTTGAACTACGTCTATCAACAACTTGAACAATGGACGAACCTTGAATTGCAAGTTTGGTGCCAATAGATTTCGCTCTAAATCATAACTAGTACTTGGCTGTCAGTAGCCTACCCCGCGGGTTGGAGCATATGCGTCATACTTCCTGGTCTCTTCATGAGTTTACTAGAGATCACCCATGTCTCATAGACCGCGACGTTTACAGTCGAGCTCATGTAGGTGTGTTCTTTCAAGAATGCCCTGTAGGACGACATCTTTGCTAGTTAAAGCCAATAGAAACACATTAAGGCGTGTTGCCAACCTGCCTTACAGATTATGAGAGTTATGCATCTTCACTTAGAGAGGGTTACAAAATACTCTCCTCAGTCCACCCACTAGCTTGTTCTTCCCAGGTCCTAATTCACGGGATCTCCGATCACATAGGTTGGGTTACCACTAGGTGTGACATCCATGGGTCTCAACCCCATCTCCCTCGATGCACTTTCTATCACATTTCGTGATAGTCCCTTTGTAAAGGGATCTATCAGGTTTTTGTCTGTTTGAATATACGTAACAGTTATTACTCCGGAGTTTCTCAATTTCCTGACAGATTTCAAACGTCTTTTCACGTGTCTTGATGACTTCGCATTATCCTTAGAATTGTTCACTTTGACAATAACAGTTTGGTTGTCACAATTCAAAAGGATTGCCGGCATAGGTTTCTCAACCATAGGCAAGTCCATCAAGAGATCACGCAGCCATTCTGACTCAACAGTGGTTGTGTCTAAAGCAGTAAGTTCTGCTTCCATAGTTGACCTCGTCAATATGGTTTGTCTACGAGACCTCCATGACACTACGCCACCTCTGAGGGTAAACACATACCCGCTCGTGGCGTAGAGTTCATCAACGTCAGAGATCCAATTCGAATCACTATATCCTTCAAGCACAGCAGGATTCCCTGAATAGTGAATCCCATAGCTCATTGTACCACATAGATAGCACATGACCCTTTCAAGTGCATGCCAATGATCAATACCCGGGTTAGACATGAACCTACTCAACTTGCTCACAGCAAAAGAGATATCAGGTCTTGTAGCGCTTGCTAAGTACATGAGAGAACCAACAACTTGTGAATATTTCAGCTGATCTGTTGGTTCCTTCTTATTCTTTCGTAATGTCAAACTGGGATCATAAGGTGTTGGAGAAGTCTTGCCATCATTAAATCCAAATCGTCTCAAGACCTTCTCAACATAATGAGATTGCGTTAGAGTAATCCCATTATCGTTCTTAATAAGCTTGATGTTCAGAATGACATCAGCCTCTCCCAGATCTTTCATATCAAAACTCTTTGACAGAAAAGACTTGACTTCATTTATCACTTTCATGTTTGTACCAAAGATCAAAATGTCATCCACGTACAAACATAATATAACGCTATCGTCCCCACCATGGCGATAGTAGACACACCTATCAGCCTCATTAATGACAAAGCCAGCAGAAAGTAGAGTTCTGTCAAACTTCTCATGCCATTTCTTAGGTGCTTGTTTCAGGCCATATAAAGATTTTAATAACTTACACACCTTTGTCTCTTCACCTTTTACCACAAACCCATCCGGCTGATCCATATAGATCTCCTCTTCCAACTCTCCATTAAGGAAAGCTGTCTTCACATCCATTTGATGAACGAGAAGACCATAAGAGGCAGCCAGGGATAGTAGTACTCGAATGGTGGTCAGTCTAGCGACAGGTGAATAGGTGTCGAAGTAATCTTCGCCTTCTTTCTGCGTGTAGCCCTTAGCTACAAGACGCGCCTTGTACTTCTCAATAGTACCATCAGGCCTTAGCTTCTTCTTGAACACCCACTTACATCCCACAGGTTTACAACCATAGGGTCGTTCTGATAATTCCCAAGTTCCATTAGAAAGAATCGAGTCCATCTCATTTTGGACAGCTTATTTCCAATCATCTGCATCAGGAGATGCATATGCCTCAGTAATGGATCTAGGAGTATCATCCACAAGGTACACGATGAAATCATTACCAAAGGATTTTGCAACCCTCTGTCTCTTACTCCTCGTGAGAGGTTCATTGTCATCCTTCTCAAGGAATTCCTCATGTGGTTGTTCAGAATTCTCAATAGATGCACTAGATTCAGGAAGTATTTTAGAAGAAATCCTACCAATGCTATGCATATCTTTCATAGGAAAAATATTCTCAAAGAATGTTGCATCACGAGATTCCATTATAGTATCAACATGCATATCAGGTACCTCAGATTTAACCACTAGAAATCTATAGCCTACACTCCGTGGAGCATATCCTAGAAAGATACAATCTACTGTCTTGGGTTCGAGCTTGCGTTTCTTGGGGATCGGTATGTTGACCTTCGCCAAACACCCCCATGTGCGCAGATACGAAAGTGATGGTTTTCTCCCAACCCACTCCTCATAAGGGGTCTTTTCTTTATTCTTGTTAGGAACTCTATTCAGGACATGACATGAAGTCAACAAAGCCTCCCCCACCATGCCTTTGATAAACCGGCAGTGGCTAACATGGAATTCACCAAGTCAGTCAGCGTGCGGTTTTTCCTCTCAGCAACCCTGTTTGATTGGGGCGATTAGGGAGGCGTCCTCTCATGAATAATTCCGTGTTCTTGACAGAATTCGTCAAATATTTTGGGAAAATACTCACCACCACGATCCGACCTAAGACGCTTGATTTTTCTCTCTAGTTGATTTTCAACTTCGGCCTTATAGATTTTAAAATAGTCTAAAGCCTCATCTTTAGTTTTCAACAAGTAAACATAGAAGAATTTAGTAGCATCATCTATCAACGTCATGAAATATCTCTTTTCACCTTTTGTCCACACACCATTCATCTCGCATAGATCAGAATGTATGAGTTATAGAGGTGCCAAGTTTCTCTCCTTGACAGCCTTGTGAGGATTTCGAGGTTGCTTTGATTGCACACAACTATGGCAGTTAGAACCTTTGGAAATAGTGAAATTCGGAATTAAACTCATGCTGGACATCCGAGATATCAAACCAAAATTAATGTGACATAAACGAGAATGCCAAATACTGGTATCATCA
Organism: Avena sativa; assembly: GCA_916181665.1. Classification (NCBI taxonomy): domain Eukaryota; kingdom Viridiplantae; phylum Streptophyta; class Magnoliopsida; order Poales; family Poaceae; genus Avena; species Avena sativa. The sequence continues at coordinate 375,497,752 of OV702295.1, read as the reverse complement.
TTAACACCACCACAAATATGATTCACGGATTTATTACAAAACTCTGAAAGTGAAACCGGAACAAGCCTCCGAACTCATAACCTTTACCAATAAATTGTCCATGTTTTGAAACAACGACTTTATTAGACTCTAAGACAACCTTAATCCCATCTCTGCATAGAAGGGAGCCACTAGTGAGATTCTTGTTCATAGTAGGGACATGCTGCACGTTCCTCAGCTGCACGATCTTTCCGGAAGTAAACTTCAGATCCACCGTGCCAACACCACGAACAGAAGCATGTGATCCATTCCCCATTAGGACGGATGAATCCCGAGCGACCTGATAAGAAGTGAACATAGAGATGTCAGCACACACATGAACATTAGCACCCATATCAAGCCACCAACACGGTGATTGAAATACTGAAAGAACAGTAAATAAATTACCATACCCATCAGTATTGCTAGCGGTCACGACATTGACAGTCTTGGCCTTTTTCCCTCCGCGGTCTGCGCGTTCTGGACAGTCCTTGGAAAAGTGGCCATGCTCTCCACAAGTGTAACAAGACAGTTCACTCTTGTCCCTGTTCGTCTTCTTCTTCTTGAAGGTTGTAGTCTTTACAGGCTTGTTAAAGGAGGGTTTGAAGTTCCCTTTGTTCTTGCCTACATATTTGCCTTTCTGCACAAAGTTGGCAGTAGCATGACTCTCTGCTTTCTCAGTAGTGTCCTTAGCCCGAGCCTTCTCCTCAACATCAAGGGACGCTATCAGATTTTCAACTGATATCTCCTGTCTCTTGTGTTCGACAGTTGTGGCAAAGTTCCTCCATGAAGGGGGCAACTTAGCAATAATGCAACCCGCCACAAACTTGTCGGGTAAGGTACACTTAAGGAGTTCGATCTCTTTGGCAATGCACTGTATCTCATGAGCTTGTTGAACCACAGGAAGGTCCTTAGTCATCTTAAAATCATGAAAGCTCTCCATGATATACAGTTCACTGCCAGCATCTGCAGCACCAAACTTGGCATCCAGTGCATCCCAGAGCTCCTTCCCGTCTTTTATGTGCATAAGCACATCACATAGACGGTCAGCAAGAATGCTCATAATACATCCCACAAAGACAGTATTGGCATCCTCGAACTTTTTCTGATCCTCGTCAGATATAGTTCCTTCAGGTTTGCCTTTACTGATACGGAACACTTTCATCGTGGTCAGCCAAAGATCAGCCTTGTACTGTCACCTCTTAAAGTGCACACCGGTAAACTTATCCGGCCTCAGTGCATTGGTAAAACCAGCCATTGTTAATTCAGGAAATTGCCTACAATAAGATTTTTGGATTGTTGGATTATTAGGCATAATTTCCATGATTATTTTCAGAATATAAATCAGGACAAAACCAGATACTAGCTCATGTAACTTGAATATACTAGATGTACTAAACAACAGGATGATCGGAAACAAACAGCAGCTTAACATGTACTCGCAGAACATGATGAATAACCAAACAGAAGCACGTAGCACATACCGTTCGGTTGTCATAGTAGAAACTTTAGGGAAGACTGATCGAAGAAGATGGCGACGAAGACGACGGTAGGCAGCACCGCCCGACTTGATGGAAGAAGACCCGTGATGGAGAACTCGAGCAGTCACGCGGAGCGCTTCCCAAAAACCTTATTCGTCCTCTCCCGTATAGGATCACAAAGGCGAGTGGTTCCGGAGACCTGCTCTCCCGTCCGCCGGGGCACGCCGACAAGCGGGATGGAGTAGACTACGGTGACGGTGCAAGTAGAGAGGATGGCAAAACCCTAGATTGGTTTTCGGTGGTGTTGTGGCGATAGCCGAGCGGCTCAGGAAACCCTGGCTCAGCAAAATAAAGTTCGGCTCGGCGAGATTCCCGCAACTCGCAACCCGCGGCGCTTCGCGTTGCAACGAGGCGAGCGTGCGAGCAGCGTCGTCGTCGGAGGAGCACGCGTGTGTATCTCTCTTATTGCCACTCACTTACAAAGTGGTGCAACACTCCACCTTATAAGGTGGTGCAACTCTCCTCCAACTTTCTATGTGGGACTAAACTTTAGCTCCCACTCCACTCCCATATGAGCTGCCACAAACATGGGCCCAAACATATATGGGCTGCCACAAATTTGGGCTTTGATATTTAGGGAAAATCTGAAATACACATGGGCCTAAATGGATTAGCCCCATTATTTCTACGGAATCGCTATATCACAGCTAGCTGTGACATAAGCTACGTCACAGCTAGGTCTGTTGTCGTTGGATGTTTTGCTTCAAGATTCGCGCAGGTGGTTTCCTGGTTGTGTTTGGCGACGTTCCTGGCGATCGTAGCTGGTGATCGTGGCGTGGTGTGTTAGCTGTTGGTTCGCGACGGCCCAAGCCCATGTGCGTAGCTGTAGTTTGGTTTTGCTATTGGGCCAGAGCTAGCTGTTTTGGTTATTCTGTTGGGTCGCGTTTATGTTGGTTTGTTTTTACGTTTTTTGTTTTGTTTACACAACGTAGCAGGAATCAGTTGGTTTAGTTGTTATTTTTTTAATTTATTAGCTGATTTGCTATTTATAGGGAAGACTAAATATAGTTGTGTGGTTATGGTTGTTTCTTGACTGATGCGAGAATGATTCTTGTTTCTTCAGCCACTTATAATTCTTGTGGTTGTGGTTTAATTCTATTTTTGGTGTGTACTATTTTTAGTGTTGCATTGGGTCCTATATAGTTCGTATGGTTTGTGTTGGAACGGCCAGACTAAAGGCTCAAGTTGCTCTTTTGTAGAGGTTGGGAAAGGAATAGTTGCATTTTTAGTGTTCCGTAGAGGCTCAAGTCAAAGACATGAGCAATGCAAGGAGTCTGTGTGATGTGTGTCATCAACCAGCTAGGATGTGCGAAAGAGCACCCCATAGTCTGTATAAGTTTCATGTTAAGATGGTTGATGAAGATTATGAGGAATTAGCTGTAAGTTTGATTTTTTATATTAATATTTTTAAGTTTTATTTTATATTAATTTATTTTGGTTTTTTCTTTTTTTTAGGTTGTGCCATGTTTTTTTAGTGATTGAATAGGAATATTATGTCCAAACAATTGGATGAAAGTTCTTGTTGATTTGCCAAATCATGTTTTAGAGAATCCATTCCCTAAAAGTGATCACCACATATTTTTAGATAGGGTTGGCAGTAAAATATACATGTGTGGGCTATACTGGAATTCTTTGATCGAGGAATTTCATATAGATGAAGATGATGTTATTTCATTTGAATATAATACATCCATTGAGTGTTTTGAAGTAAGAGTTACTTCAAGTGAAGGATATAGAAACAATTGGGCTCATTTCCCAAGTAAGTTATGTTATATCTTTTTATATATCATTTTTTTATTTGTTGTTTTGATGACTAATTTTTTTTTATGTTTTTGTTTTTTATAGAGGTTTCTGATATACCTATTGGTTGTGATTCATATTTGTTCAACACATATTTTGATGATATACACAATGTTACACAAAACGAAATGAATGGGATTGTTGCTACAATGCAAGTTGTGAAGATGGAGTCTGTGGATGATGACATCATTCCTAAATTCTATGTTTATAGGCTTGATGCTAGTGATATGTATCGCTTGGTTAGTAATTTTATTTTTTGTATTTGTTTATTATGTTCATATTTTTTATAATGTAAATAATTGATTTTTTATATTCTTTCTTTATGTAGGAAGTACCTACTGAGGTTTTCCCTAATGCAACTGAAATCCCAGATTGAGGTGAAGCACGTGATGTGTGGGGTGACAGATCTATACCTGGATCATACAAATTATTTGGAGAATGTATTAGGTTTCATTATAATTGGGCTGCTTTTACTAGTGATGCAAATTCAAAGTAAATGATCTTATCCATGTTATTGTTGATGTAAAAGAAGGATTCCTGATACTCGAAGTACACAAGAGCGAAGCATAGTAGAACAAATTTCCGAATTACTAGTGATATATTGTTTTTTTATTTTTTATTTTATTTTTTTAATAATTATGTATTACTTTCGTATGTAATTGAGAAATTTTATTAATTGATATCTTTATTTATTTTTGTGATACTTGTGGCTTGTGGAGTTGCAATTGGCATGTTAAGTTGCTTATTTCTTATTTTATATGTGAGGACGGGTTTACTTGCATGTTGGCATGCAACTAGGAATTTTTATATTTTTTAATAGTTTGAGTTGCATGCGGAGATGCAACTGGCATGTTAGCTTGAGTTTTTCTTGTTATATATGTGAGGACGGTTTGACTTGCATGTTGGCATGAAACTAGGAATTTTTATATTTTTTAATAGTTTGAGTTGCATGCGGAGATGCAACTGGCATGTTAACTTGAGTTTTTCTTGTTTTATATATGAGGACGGGTTGACTTGCATGTTGGCATGCAACTAGGAATTTTTAATTTTTTAATAATTTGAGTTGCATGTGGAGATGCAACTGGCATGTTTACTTGAATTTTTCTTGTTTTTTTGCGAGGATGGATTGACTTGCATGTTGGCATGCAAGTAGGAATTTTTAAATTTTTTAATAGTTTGAGTTGCATGTGGAGATGCAATTGGCTTGTTTACTTGAATTTTTCTTGTTTTATATATGAGGATGGTTTGAGTTGCATGTTGGCATGCAACAAGAAATTTTTAATTTTTCTAATAATTTGAGATGCATGTGGAGATGCAACTGACATGTTTACTTGATTTTTTCTTGTTTTATATATGAGAACGGTTTGAAATGCGATGAAAGATGAAGAAACAAGAGTTTGTTTGAAATTGAAAGATCTTGTTGTGCAAGTAGTTGAAGCTTTTTGACCAAGCAGAACTCATCAGAAGATACTTTGAAATTATCTAGTTCTCGTGAAACTTCTTACAAAACTGCATTCAACTCTGGCAGCACTGTAAAATTGCATGAAGAAGAAGATGAGTGTGATAGTAAGTGTTTTATTTGTCTGAATATTTTTTATTTCTGTTCTTTTTTTTTTGTTATACTAGTGGTAGTATTGAAATAATAGATAATTTTATAATAATTAGCTTCTGCTTTTTTACAAAACAGAGGATGTCTTAACTCAAACCATAAAAACATGCACAGAAGCAAAATCTGGAAGTTTTGAGAAATTAGATGATGTGACAGTACTGATTTTTTTGTTGCTGTTGTATTACATTAAATTACAAATCATTATAATAACCAGTATTTTGTAACCATAAGTTGACAGTAAGGAAATTTGTTGTTTTGCTTATAATCAATTAAAATTGCAAACAGATGATGTTTTAATTCAAAGGAAAAGAAGAAGGACAAAAGAGAAATGCAGTTCACAAAATTCAGTTGAATCTAATAATAATATCAAAAGAATACCAAAGAACAATGACGTTGGACTTATGCAATCTGCAGTTGGTCAGGTATAATCGAGATACTTCTGTGTTTTATGTTATTTATATTTTTTACCACTTGTGTGTTTTCATCTTTTTTTGAAGGAATTAATTAATTAATTAATTTGTGCCATTTTTTAAAAACAGGATAATAAATAAATACATGATTCATTATCTCAGGGTATCCAATCGGCAAGCCTTAATCATATGGTCCCTTCAAATGGTTTCTCACAGAAAGCAAAAGAAATTGTCCATATATGTTCTGAAGTGCAAGTTCTAGTGGAAACTAAGGATCAAACAAAAGAAGGTAAATTATTTTTTTACTTTTCTCTTTGTGGATTTTTTTGTTGTTTAATTATGTTTCTGGTGTTATTTAATTATTTCTTTGTTTTTTTGTAATTACTGATACTCTTATGGATCTCAATATAAAATGTATTGAAGAAGATAATGGAGATTTTCGTGGTTTCCACTTAGCTGTTGTGAATGAAATGATAAGTAATCCGAATAAGTTTGAAAACAATGATGTGTGTTGTTTAGATGAACAACTTATCAACCAGGTAACATCAATGTTATTGGTTGTTTGGATTCTACTCGATTGCAACGAAGAACTATAAATCATTTTACTGTTTTTGTAGGATAATAATCAGGCTAAAATAGTATTGGATCAAACTTTGCCAAACAAAGAAGCTGCAACAACAGAAACTAAAATAGTTGGTATGAGTATAAATTAGCTCAAGTTATAATTCTTATGTTATAAACTGAAATAATTTTTATTGCTGATGGTTATTATCTTATGTTTTTCATTTTTCATATTTAAAGAGATTGTTCAAATGAAGAGAAGTGAGCATCTTCAGCTAGCGAGAAGTAAATATTTTTTCAATGATGAAGGCACACCTTCATTCCGTCTCATGGATTGTGTTGATGATAACGACAAAACTATTGAAGAACCTGAATTTTATCGGCCACTAGAGATGGATGATTTCTCATACAATGAAAAGTGTGAGGTACAGTATACAAATATGACTTTGTTTTTATTTTGAAATCGGTATTTTATAATTGTTAGATTGATAGTGTATTTTGTGGGTTTTTTATTTACTGGTTTTTTATATTCTGTTTTACAGTTGGCAATTTCAATGTGCAAGGAATTAGAGATGGATTTTCGAAGCAAAGAACATTCAAAATTGAATTCAAGTCCAAACAGATACAAAAACAACAATTTTTCAAATGAAAAATTCAATACTGTAAGTACTCCAAACATGTATGTTGTGTTCTTAGTTTTTGCAATTGTTGTTGTTTTGCTATAACTATATTAATTGTTTTTTTGTTCTTATATTTGTAATATCAAGGAGAGAAATAACAATGAATATGAAACAACAATACAATGCGCCCAAAGAGAACCAAGCCATACTGGTCTTACATTTTCCCAACCAAGAGCAATCACACACACTAAAGCTTTTGTAGATCTTGTAAGTTGTTCTCTATGGTATTGTTCTGATGGAGTTTTTTTTACTTGCTATTTAGTATTGTCTTTTATATTCTTGCTCTTTATATGTTTTATTTTTTGTTTATTTTTAGGTATCTCCAGAAGTAACAATACAAACACAAAGTCACACAAAATTTAAGAAATCTAGCAGCAGTGATCAAGCAACTCCAGTAAGTTTTACAGGTTTCTAAAGTTTTTCTACATAAGTTAATATAATATGTACTTTTTTCAGAAGTGTTGTATCCTTTGTTTTTAGAGTTATGGCAAAGCTCTAATTGTTGGCCGGAGACTTTTTGAAGGCAGCAATGAAGACTATAGTCAATCAAATTCAAAGAACAAATCACCCATAAGAGAACTATTGAACAACTTTGTTGATGTAAGTTTTAAAGAAAATTTGACAATATAATTCAATACAAGTTATTTTAATTGTTATTTTTTATGTTTTGCAGGTTTTATCTCCTGATGTTCAAGTGCTTGGAGAAAAATCTTACAGATACAATAGCAACAACATGAATGAAGAAACATATCACCTTTACAACACTAGTTTTTCACTTGGAAGTTCTAACCATAGTCATGGCAAAGAAAATTTGTTACCTCAACGAATCCCTCAAAGAATTAGATATCTGAGTTCACCTTTTGATGTGAATCCATCTATTAATCTATCAGTCCAACCAATAGAGCAGAAAATATGGGAAGTTGTCACAACATTTTGTGATGATCCAGAACACAAAACGTGAGATAATTTTTAACCTACTGCTTTGTAATATGCTTTTTATTTTGTGCTCAAAATATTGAATATTTTTTGGTTGTTTAATATTTGTTATTGTTTTAAACATGCATAAAAAGTGATTGGGCTGTCTGCATAGACAATGTTAGAGTTACAATGGAGAAACTAGGGAGTTCAATGAAAATTAATGGCAAGGTAGAGGCTTGGCTTATGAATGCTTTCTGCCGGAAACTTTTCAAAGATAGCCATCCAAGACTTACACAGAAACACTTCTTCTTCAACACTATTTCTGTAAGTCTTTTTGCTGGTTTTTGTCATTTCCTAATGTTTTACATAACTTATTGTTATGGTGTTTATTTTTTGCCAACTGTATTTGGATAATAAATTAATTATTTAACTATTGCTTTTTTTTACTCTAAACAGGATTACTTTCTTGAGAAATGGAAGAATGAAGATGCAAAAGATTTCATGAAGAAGAGAGCTATTGAATCACTTTGTGGTGCAAATAAAGCCAGGCAATTGCATCTATCAGATGGGGTATTGAATTTTTGTGAAGTTACATATGTTCTTTGAAACTAATAATTTAATTCAGAAACGACAAATATTAATTGTTATTTTTGTCATAACAGCTATATTTTCCTTCAATCTTCGATGACCATTGGTTTATCTTTTTGGTTGATAGGAAGTACCGAAACTTCATTTTTCTTGATTCATGGTATGGCAAAGATAGTAGCTACCATAAGAAAATAGCATCTTTGATGGTAAATATTTTTTATCTTTTTTAATTTCGTGTAATTCTTGTTGCTGTATTTTTATAAAGGAGAAGACAAGTAACTAATGTCCAATATAAAACAGATTAAAAATTTCAGGAACACATGGAATGATGCAGGTCTGAAAAAAGTGTTGTTTGAGAATTTTGGAACAGCATATCCTAATGTTCCAAAGCAAAATCCTGGGTAACTTTGTTATGTATATTTTATTTTATTTTTTAAATTTTATTACTATTTTTTCACAATTTTAATTTCTATTTTGTTTTGGTTGATTCTCTTAACAACAGAAATGATTGTGGGATTTATTATATGAAGTACATGGAATTATACATTGCAAGAAACCCAGCTCAGTGTGCTTTTTCATACATCGATATCCCTACATTTCGAATCAGATATGCTTGTCATTGAGTGATCACAATGACAAGTATGAAGCAAGACTTTTAGCTACAGAATTCAAACATTAAGGTAATGCAGAAACATTTCTAATTTTTTTTATGTTTATAAATCAAATATATTTTCCTTGCATTGAAATTTATTTTCTATCTTCATTGTATTTTTTAACAGATACATAAGGTTATTATCACAAGATAAGAAACTGAATTGCATCAAGGGAACAACAAAAGAAGAGCAACCTCTCACTCACAGTGAAAAAAATGTTGATATGTTTAGTGTGTCACTTCACTGTGCAAAGAAGCAAAAAAAGTTGTTAAAGTTGTTGTTTCTGTTCAGCAATTACTGTACTTTTCTGATCTGTTTTTCGTGTGTTTGAAACTTGTTCAGTTGTATGTGTTGTAAGTTTTGCCTTGCGTGTGTTCTTTCATATGCAGTGGATCTTCAGAATATACTTTCATATACACGATATAAAAACAATGAATGCACATGAATGTTTTTGTTTGTATTTTTTCTGAATGTGTTCTATTGAGTAATTATGGAGTTTAATATTGAAAGTCATGGCATGAATGTTATTACCAAGAGCATGAAAGTTAGTTCAAGGTATGTTCACCTAGTAATTATATCTTCAGATTTTTTCTTCATGTTTTTGTTTTGGTTTTAGTGTTCTAGTTTTTTTATTGTTATTTTTATATAACATGACAGCAGGTACAATACAGAACCAACAAATTTTCAGTATCAAATCAAATGGATGGAACTTCAAGCAAATGTACAAGGTATATATAAAAAACGATCTGCATTCAATCATTATATAACTGTCAATCTTGTTTTATAAATTATCCAACCATCCCAAGATTACAAAAATGTTAAGTATAGACATAATGATCACAGAGATCCACATTTTGGAGATTGTTGTTTAGACTTGCTTCTTTTTTTTCTTGATCACTAGCTGTTCTTGGCTTCCTTGTTTCCTTTGTTGATTGAGGAGTAGCAGCTAAAAAACATACATAAGAAAATCAACAAATTAGATAACTTTATGATTGCATATTAATGATACTACTAGGAAGAAATATATTTTTTGTGTTAAATATACCATTTGTCTTGTTTTTGCTTTTTGTAGTCTTTTTCTGAGGAGTTGCTTTTGGTAAATGCTTGTTTGTGCATGTAGCAATGTTGTGTGCATTTGATCCAGAGTGACTGCATGTTATCTTGTTTCTCGAAAACAGCTCCTCCATAAATGTCTTCTGTCTCTTAGTACTTTCCGGACGACCTTTCGAAGGTGCTACATCTGGATCCTGTAGGAAATCACTATAACCATCATCTTGTTGTTGCCTTATTACTGGTTGTTTGCCTTTACTTCTTTTTTTTGTTTTCCTCAACTTCATCCTTTATGGTCATCTCATCTAATTTCTCTTCTATCCTTTTGATCTCTTGTGTCAGAAACAAGTACTTTCAAACAGTTTCTGAACCTTCTGATGCGAGGTTGGTTAGTCTCCTAGAAAGCACACTGTATCTCAAATGTTTATTGCTTGTTGTGAGATCAATAGGAATATTCAATTTGCTGTCCCTCAAGTACTTTCTTTCCTTTGGCCTCCACCTGCTTATGTAGTATTTTTCTGGTAACTCTGATATGTTTAGATGAACAAGAACTCTCAAAATATGAGCACAGACAATACCATCTTTGTCAAACTTGCAATAGATGCACACAAAATCTTGTGTTGCAAGATTAACAGACACAATATATATGCGTGGTCTGATCTCTTGCATTTGAAGCATAGCTGTTTTGTAGACCTCATATCTGACAAACCGTTCAACCTCATCAACATGGAGTTTTGCTGAAAACTTTATTTGTTTTTGAAACCTGTAGAATATTTTTCTGTTGTACATGCGGCTTGCTTGTAACTCAAGCTCACTGTGCAAGAAAAAGCTAGGTTTTGTTGTCCTTGTTACTGTATCTTGTTCCTTTTCCAATTCTTCTATGTTTTCTGCTATCTTTTGGTACTCACCCAAGAAGCTTATAACACTGAATGTAGAACCCACATTATCTTTGAATATTGCATTTGTGCCTTCACTTCTAGCTGTTGAGTGAACAAAAGGACATAAGTTCCTTTTGAAGTATACAGGGACAAATCTAGTCCTGTTTTCCCACATTATTCTCAAGTACTTTAGGTGTCCAACGTTGTATCTTTCAATCATTTCCGGCCACAAAGCCTCAAATTCAGCAATGGTCAAAGAGTTGAGAAGGATATCAGTGAAGTCAATATGGAAGTTTGGTATCCTACCAAAGCTGCCTCCACACTTCTCTTCAGCTTTTTTCTTTACATGGAAAAACAGTTCCGGTGACAAGTATTGGGGAAAACTGCATCTATTCCATTCTTAATAGCCATATCTTGATCTGTTATAATTGTAAGTGGATCTTTCCCTCCATGGCAACGCTTGAATGCGCGAAACAACCACTTGAAAGTTTCTCCTTGTTCGTTGTTTATTATCGCGCATCCAAACAAACAGTTATGACCATGACCAGTAACACCAGCAAATGGTGCAAATGGAAGATTGTATTTGTTTGTTTTGAATGTGGTGTCAAAACTGATAACATCACCATACAACTCATACATTTGTCTTGAAAAACCATCTGCCCAGAATATGCTTAGAACTTTATTGCCCTCACCTAGCTCAAATTCATAATGGAATCTAGGATCCTCATCCTTCCTTTGCCTAAAATAATCAAGCACCTTCATCATATCATTCATATTGTCTTCTTGCCTTATTGCTGTCATAACATTGCTCACGTCTTTTTTTGTGTATGGAACATTCTTTGGTTTTCCTCCTCTCAAATAAGTCAGTATTGCCATAATTTTTCTCGTTGCCAACTTCACAGATGTGAAAGTCCGGATGAACAGTTTCTCTTGGGTTGTCATATTTTTATGAGAGCGTAGGAACTTGCTTTCATCTGCTGGGCATAACTCATGATTGTGGTGTAGTTCCAAGTTCATAATCTGCCACTTTGTGTCTTTCAAAGAAACAACCATTTTGGCTTTGCATCCAGTAACTTCAGTCACATTTCTTTTTCTTTTCTTGCTGTTATCAGCTGGAGCTTTTCTAGTCCTTGCTTGATCCCTCTCCTGCCTTCTCAATTTTCTATTCTCTAAAACATCAGGAGCAACAACTTTGCCAAATTTGTGGCACGTGTAAGTTCGCCTTGAGCCAATTTCATCTCCTGTATTCTTGCCCTTGTAGTTGCCTGCTCTTCAAATAGAGAATCCACAGATCGAAGCATATTCATTATAGAATTTGTAAGCTTCTTCTTCCGTGTCAAATATCATGTTTATATGAGGAACATGGTGACCAATTGCTTCTTGACTCCCAGTACGAGCTGCTGTAATGCTTTCGCTTTCAAGGAAGAGACGAATATCTTCAGGAGTTAACTGTTCTACACCTTTAGGCATTTCCATTTCTGTTGCTGCATATTTATCTTTATCGTCATCTGAGATGTTCAGCGTTTCTGCAATGTTTGTTTCCTTATTAGGAGATTGATTACTGTTTGTTGTCCATAATCATCATCCCACTGCCAGTTGTAAAATCTGTCTGTTTTGTTGTCTTGAACTGCATCATTATCTCTAAACTGATTTTGATGTTCATCGTTATCCTGTTGTTCTTGTTCATCTTCATCCAATTCATCATGATCTCCAAACTGAGGCTATTGTTCTGGCTCTCCATCTTCATCAAGCAACAGTGTATGTGAACTTCCATCTTTTCCAGTAATCATAAAAGTCTTGTTCTACATGTAAAATTTAAAAAAGACATGAGAGTTTTTTAATTTGGTGGTGTTTGTGCTTGTTTATTATATTTTTGTTTTTGTACCTTAGATCCCATTGGTTTAACATTCCAGCTGCTATTGTCATTAAAGTAACTCTGAAACAATATAAACTGAAGTGAAAACTAAAATTACATGTAAATATGTAATTTATTGACTTTTGATTTATATATTTTTTTACCTGAGAATTTCCTGGGGCTTCAATAGACAACAGCATCTGTGTGAAATTCATGTTCATGCTATCTGCCATTAACTTCATATTCTGTAAGATAATATGAATTCAAGTGAGAAAAAGATAAAATGTAAATTGTAATTTTATTTGTTCATATTTGTCACAACTTACAGAATACTCATCTTCATAACAAGAAGGTACTGGATTGTGCCCTTATGTTGTCGAAGTAACATTCTACATAAAATGCAAAAAACAAGAAAATGATAAGATATAAATTATGAACAATAATGAATAATTAAATATTTTAAATTGTGTTGATCTTTTTTTTACAGTTACATATAACAAATGGACATTACTATACCTGGCAGTAAATATTGCACATTACTAGTAGGTGTAAGTTACTTGTTACCTCCTCACCTACCAGTAATAAATGCTACCTACTTACTACCACTAAATATATTCTTTGTCCTCTGCTCTTCTCTCCCTTGCCGACAGTACACAGCTATCCCTCTTCCTTCTTCTTCCTCAACCACCACTCTCTCTCTCAGGTGTACTTCTTTCCTTTTTGCTGGTGACAGGAGGTAGGATCAAGGGAGGTCCTACCATGTCTTCAAGCTAGGTAGGAACAAGGAGGTCCCCTCCATATAATATCTTTATGTTGGTGAAAACTCTCTTTCTATGTGTTTTTCTGTCTGTCCAATGTGCAGGCACATTTTTGGTGAAAAGTACACTTGTCTTTTTTGTTTGTTTCTATTTTTTGCTTATTGCCCCTCTGACAGAGATCAAGTGACAAGTACTGGGCATAGTAGTGTTATGCACATTAGTAGATCTGAAACTACAATATGAGATTTTGTACTTGGCATAATAGATCTGGGCAGAAGTAAACTTCTTTTATTTTTTATATTACAAGTTTATAATAAAAGAAGATTTGAAAAATTGTTTTATTTTCCAAGTAGATCTATGTCTTATTCTGTTTTTTATCAAGCAGTACATGTCTTATTCTGGGCATAACAGATCTAACATTCTTGGTCAAAAGTACACTTGTTTAGTTTCTTCTAGTAGTTTATGAAGCAGTGCATGTACTGTATTTAGTTTCTTAACTAAATAAGGTAGTTGCTTAACTAATAGTGCCTGTGGATTTTAATTTTATTTCTTATTTTATAATAGGAAAAGTGTGGGATTTGTGGGCACAAATCTGGTGCCTGCAACAACAGGAAGCTCTCCAAAACCTATTTCCATATCCACTTGCGCAATAACTTTAAAGATCATATGGTAAGTTCTTTTTCTGTCACTGTAATTGTTTTATTCTGTGTTTGTTGGAGTTCTCTGTATTATTTGTTTTGTACTAATTTTATTCATGTTTTCTTTCATACTTGTGTACAGAATGTACCTTGTTATGCTAGGGAAATTGTTAATGCAGTGACTAGTGATGTTCTGTATGTTGAAACTGAAGGAAAAGAACTGTACACTTTCAATCTTGTGAAAAAAACTCACAAGACCAGAATTTGTGGTCCTGAGTATATGAAGTTTCTGGATGACTACAACATAAAAAATGCAGAGCAAATTAGGCTAAGCATGAACAACCCACCACCTTTTCTTCGTATCAGGGCAGTTGATGAAAATGGTTATCTGAAGGATAGGGTAGAAGGTAGTTATCTTTTTTTGTGCTGCTATTTGTGATTCAATATTGTTTTAGAATTGCTAGTGTAATGTATTGCTCATTTATATCCTTTATTTTTTTTCAAAAGAATTTGCATTCAATGGTGAAGCTAAAGCAGTTGTATTTTCAAAAGGCATGGAACCAACAGCATCTGAGACAGCAAGGATTAACATGTATGTAGGCATGCATGGAATTGGTATGGGAGCTGTGTTTGTTCATCAAATTACTAAAACAGATATATCAAAGAATGCACTGGTAAATTGTTTTTTTGTTTTTTTTTTGCATTTTTCATTGTGTATTTTTTGTTCTATGTGTAATTTGAATTTTTTGTTCATTCTTTTGCTGTAGCACATTCCAAAGTTCATTGGATCAGTGTTGGACATACCACCAACTGGAACTGTTCTTCTGGTATATGGCATACCTGATGGTAACAACATGCCTGCAAAATACTACACATCAACTGACGAAAGAATCCGTTTCAGTAATGGCTGGAAGGATTTTGCTGAGGCAAATGACTTTGAAGAAGGACATGTTGCTTTTTTCATGTTCCATGCAACAACAACTAGATTTGAGATAAATGTTGATCCAATCCGTGACTAATGCAATGGAACACCAAGACCAGCTATGTTATGGTGTTGTTTCAACACAACACCAGCAGCTACTATATATGTTTTCTATGTTAAAGACTATGATCGTGCTTCCAAAAGTGTAATAATTATGTTCAAGACTATGTTTATTTCCTAAGTATGTGTTCAAGACTATGTTTAAGTGTTGCGTGTATGTTTTTATTTGTAAGACTTATGCTACTGAATGTTATTACTTGATGTTTTATGAGGCTTGTTATTGTTTTTGTTATCTGTTTATGGATGTTTTTGTTATGACTGAATGGATCCAAAGTGTGACAGCAGCTAAAAAACAAGAAAGGATAGAATCCAAAGGGTAATAGTTCTTGTTAATTTTTTATAAACCTGATATGTGTCTTGCTGTTTTTCTTGATTAGTTCTGCTTGTTTCAATTTGCAGATTCTTGAACATATCTGTCTTGGAAGTTTGTATCTGCATGAAAAAAGGTAAATATCATTAGACCAGAATCTTGAACATATCTGTCTTGTTCTTTTCATGTATACTTTTGCATTTTCATTACTGAAAAAATATAGATATTTAATGTTTTATCTGAACCTGATTATTGGCATGTTGATCATGCAGATGTTTACTAGGTGGTACCTGTAACAGAAAATTAAAATTGCAAATATTATATGAGTTTTGTATGTCATCTCAATTCAGTAACTTGATAAGTTTTTTGTTTGACAAGTTAGGAAGGAAAATTTCTGAACCTGAGTTCCTATGATATCATCAGAAAAATTTGCTGAATCTACAAACAAAAGAACATCTGTTAATGCAAGATTTTTGTGTGATCCAGGTTTTTACATGATTACTTTATGAATCCCAACAAAGGCCAGACAGAGAATAGAGGAAGAGAGAAGGAACTCAGGTTGATGGATTTTTTACCCTGGTATGTGTACTGGCCTAAATCCATTAAAAGCTTCTTTAAAGAATCTACCATCTGCATCTGTGAATCCATTGGTTTCCTCTTCAGATCTGTTTGTACATCCTGCTTTGATTTTGTGTTATCCTTGATGGGGAATAGGGGAGGAAGAGGGGAAAGAGAAAGAGAGATGTCTCCAGATCGAGGTTGATCTGGTAGTTGGTAGGAGCCGGTTTTTACTGTGTTTTTTTGTCTTTGTCTAGATCAGCCCAAATCATAAAGTGGTTTTTGTCCTGTCTAGATCATAAAGTGGTTTTTATCCTATCTAAGATAATAAAGTGATTTTTGTCTTCTCGTAGTTGCACCAGCCCAGAAACTACAAAACACAACAAAAAGACCCACCAGAAGACAAAGACAAATATAGCCCGACAACAAGCCCAACAAACAAACAACGACAACAAAAAAATCTGGGTGTCGAGCGATACGTTTTTACGGGACAGTACTCCTGTTGATTTGACAGTGACATCACCTGACTGTGACATAAGCTATGTCACAGTCAGCTGGGTCTTAGAGACACCCTGGATCATATAGTAGAGACACCAACCATGTTTAGACTAGTCACAATGGAAAGTCTCATATAGTAGTATCATGCATATGATACGAGTATATGATACCATCTTCACAATGCATAGTATCATGTAGTAGTATCATAGTCTTAGTGTATTTATTGTTTTGTAGAATCTCAATATAAATTTGTGTGCAAGATTTATTTGGGATTAGTTTTCTAGTTCTATGTGCTATGATATCGTATCTACCTATGATACCAATTCAATCTCTTTCATCATTAATTGCAGTGACACATAAGGATTTTGCATGCATGTGGTGCATGATACTACCTATGATATCCCATTGGGGCTAGTCTTAGCTGAATCCGAATTACCTTGTCCGTTATCGAAAGGGACCATTTGTCGTACTCCTCCAAGACTAGTTAACTCGACCGGAGTAGCTGTTGCTGCTCCACGATTACCAGTTTTGGGAGTTCCAGAAGGGTGATTAATTACGGAAGAGGTATATATATTTTTAGTCCCACAACTTGCACCGCAAGAGCGTTTTAGTCCCATATCTTGCAAAGTGGGCAATACTAATCCCATAACTTGCATTCTAAGCGCATTTTAGTCCAATTTAATTAAATTTCGTCGAGTTTGATCAAATTCGTCTTCCTATAGGTCAAAATTCATTCGGGGAAATGTGACATCATAAGTTTTACAAAATGATCCTAAGTATTTCTTTTCTCTGCTATTTACTACTTGGGTACGAGGCCCACCTTTCAGTGATTGTACAAATAATAAAATATCAATGTGCATCGGAGCAAATTCGAACTCGCGACCTGCCATGTTAAAAAGACACAAGATTGCCACTGCAGCTCCTTCACTTATGTGATATTTTAAGAACGCGATGTTTATTATACAAAACAATTGGAAGAACTGAACTGAAATAAAGAAACGCCATATTGGCGAATCAGGGAATGACCCAGCAAGACTGGACAGTGGTGGGGAGTGTGTGCTCTGCTGCCATCAACAGCAAGCAGGTAGCTAACAAGAGAAAAAATTGCAAAAAAAAACATGTCATGTTGTTCTCATGAATAGATGATTCTCTATTGCAAATCTTCTTCTTCTCTCTCTCCATTCCCTGGCTGGAAGAAAAGAACCAAAAGTACATCCCACCCGATTCCATCCACATGACGAATTATTCTCACCTGTACATACACGTTACATACAGTCTGCAAGCGGCAATTAATTCACAAGAAAAAAAGAACGATTTTTATTTTTCAGGAACAATGTTAAGTTTAGATCAACAGCTTAAAGCCATTAACTTACAAAATTCAGTTAAATTGTGCACATCATAAAGACACTAGCTTGACAGAATTCAGTTAAGTTTAGAAATTCTTTCCTCGCTCTTCAGGTTCTGAGTAGTTCTCTTACAATTGAGACGTTTTTTGAACCGTTCGCTATAATAGCACTAGTTCATGATAAGTAGAAATTCTCTTACAACTCCTGTTCTTTCCCCAAAACATTAACCCCTATATAAATAACAACCTTTTCAATTATGCTACAGTTTTTCCCTTGACACAAACACACTAAAAATCTGACAAGAAAGGTCAAAAATCCGATAAGTTAAATCATGTGTTCTTCAAATTATCTTGTATAATAAAAAATCGTTCATGAAATTACCACGTCTCAAGCGTGAGCTGTAGTGGCGAGGTTGTATCTCCTTTGCACTGCAGGTCCTCAGTTCGAATCCCTTTGATGCATGCAGATATTTTATTGTTTGTAGAATCATTGAGAGATGGAGCCAGCATGTCGGGGCCTTACGAAGGTTGTAAATAAAAATACACATGGTCATTTGCAAAACTTTTGATGCCACGTGTAAGCTCTGGTTGACGAATTCAGTCAAACTCGTTCAAATTTGATTAAATTGGACTAAAATGCTTTTGAGATGCAAGTTGTGGGACTAGAGTTGCTCAGTTTGCAAGTTGTGGGACTAAAATACTCTCACGGTGCAAGCTGTGGGACTAAAAATGTATATAACTCGTTACGGAAAGTTTAATAAGTTCCCCGGTACGTACTAGCTAGGTTAGGTAATTAGGTTGGTTTAGTACCACGGACGTCCAATCCATCCGCCTTTTGTATTTTCCTTGCACGTACTACCTGCAACAGATAGCAGAGCCAGAGTAGGAACCGGGCTTGATCAGCGATCACATGATTCACATCACAGATCTGCAATGCTTTGCTCGTGCGTCTAGAAGACCTCCTCCGTTAGTTCGTTAGTCAACTCAACACTTCCCTGTCTGGCTGGCACTGGGTGCCCCCTGTTGTAATGACATGGTTAGCTTCGGTACAAAGACGTCGTAGCTTCGTAGGACAACTTGATGCGCGGAGGGGATTAGGTCTCACGTCTTATAATTGTAGGTTTAAAAATGGCGATCGAATCGCGAAGGAGCCTGTTCGGGTAGAGTCTAAATTTGCCGATTGTGAAAGATCAACGGCCCGGCCGTTTGCTTTTGCGGGGCACTTGCGGTTAGAGGTTCAGCAACTTGGGTTGTTCGCTTCGAAGAAAAAAAGAAGTAGCACTGGGTTCAGTTAGGAGTCGACACTTTCTATCATCAGCAATGCTATATCTACGGACAGATTCTACAAAATAATCTTACGGACTAACAACCTAGGCATAACAGTTTGAGAACGTGGTCCGCACTTTTAGGAAGAAAAAAAATAGCACCAAACGTGTGGCTCCACGTAATCCCGTAAGCCCAGTCCGTAGGCAAATTTTTGTAGGTACAGCATTACTGTTCTATATCATTTCTATCGGTGACGTGCCACCAGCCTCGCATGCACGCACGCACGCACGTAGCAGGTCCACCTCTCCTATGTGAGTATGTGACATGATGCTCCTGGCCTTTTAGTTTTAATAACATCAGTACGTCTGTGAGACGTCCGGGTGGTAAAACCATACTGGTCCACAGTTTTTTTTCTGACGGGTGGTCCAGAGTTTCTAGTATTACAGGCGTAATTTCGATTTAGGTGTACTGACACTTCGTTTGATTATATTCAAGAAAAAACATGCCATTCATGAAGTTAGTGCCCGACCGAACGAAAGGGCCTGGAGTATGCAACACAAATTAAACTGCCAGGATATACACAGCACTAGTACGATGATATCTTGTGCCCCCTTTTGTGTATATCAGGTACTGTACATTACATTACATTTTTGCATAACTACTTAACTAGAGTACGTGCTATGGCTATAAGCCCTATAACCCGTGCCAGCGAAAAACAGCACGCCGGCGAGGGCATGTGCCGGTGGTGTAGTAGTACAAGATGATACGATCGTCCTATATATATGCAGGTATGCATCGTGCATGTCATTTAGAACGTGGGTGCGACACGAAACCCGCCACCTTGGCATATAACTAAAACGCTCACGCCATTTAGTACGCAATACATATGGCTGCGGCGTCGCGCGCGTGCACTAGGAAGAGCAAGAACTCGTGCGCTCACCGGGCATGTGTCACATGCAGCATGTTACTCTTTTTTTTAGAGGATACATGCAGCATTATTTTTGAGAGAGAGAGAACATCCAGCATGTTACTACTCGTGCAACTTGCGACCACGTTTCTCGGGGTGTAGTGAAGGAAGGAAAGGCGAAAAATATCCCAATTTGTGGATCTATGGTGCGGGTCGAAGCTGCTAGCCAGGTAGAGGCACAACTCGAGTCGAGTCCAAACCTGGCGCTGTTGTTCAGCTGGACTTGGACTGCACCGAAACAGTACAACCTGGTGAGTGGAGCCCCCGAGTACAAGGTATCCAATGCTGAAAATGTTGTACAGTAGTTTATCATCCAGCTTCCCTGCATGTCCTCTTGCTGGTTTCGGTACGTTCACCCTGTAAGGCTGTAACGCGTACAAGTAATATCTTGTTTTAGACAACTTATACATTCACACACCTGCTCCCTGTCACCACATCCACATCCACAACATATCATCTACGCAGTAAAAGGCTACAGCCTTGAAGCTATACGAAACATATTTTCTACTGGAAGAATAATACATCTTGGTAAAAATGAGTTTGATACTTGATGATAAGGTTGAAGCAATATCACTTACACTAGCACCTGATAGGAACCCGTACGTGTCCTGGAGACGGGAGAGAACCAAATGTGTGACGGAAACCCTAAAACCCTTCTAGGGCTTCGTCCCCCTCCCCGGCGACCTCGATGGTCCGCTCCTCCTCTGGTGATCCTAGGGTATTAGAGGTGTGGCGGATCATGGTGCCTTGCTGGTGGGAGGGTTCAATTTTTGTTTAGATTGTTTTAAGTGTCTTCTTCGGGATGGTGAGACGAGGGTTACATACCAAAGTTAGAATAAAGTCTTTTCTGTCACTCTGTGGTGCATCCAGCGCCGGCGGAGGACGCGCGGCGTCGTGTGTCTGGTGGATATCCTAGGGTTTGGTCTATTTTCATGTTTGTTCGAGTGGTTTCGGGTTAGTTTCTTCTGATCTACAGTTGTCATGATTGACGATGGTTGCTGCTCTAGTGCGCTGGTCTTTTAGGATTTTAGCATGTAAATTTATCGTCTATATACTACAACAACATCTACTACGACAAACATTTTCTAGATCCAGTGATGGAGTGTGGAGGGCGACAGTACGCCTTCGTCCCATGCTAGTATATGTAGTCGTCGCTACACTAGTAAAAAAATGGCCCCTAGTCCCGGTTCTGGACAGCCTATAGTCCCGGTTGGACAATCTGGACTACGAAATCAGGACTATAGGTCCCGACCTATAGTCCCGGTTGTCCCACAAACCGGGACTAAAGGCCCTCCACGTGGTTGCGGTCGTGTGCTGGGGCTGGATGACCCTTTAGTCCCGATTAAACTTTTTCGAAAAAGTTTCGTGTTTTTCGGATTTTTTTTGAATTTCAAAGTTTTGAATTTTTTGATAGTTTAATCTCTAGTCACCCATATTCTTTTTTCAAAGTGCATACTCGTGGTCAAACTTTAAAGTCGGTCACCCATCCTCACACAGCTTCACCCTCAGCATGCTTAACTTTTGAGTTTTTCCAAATTAGCTTCCAAGTCTACACTAATATATAGTATATCAATTCTATTAACCCTTCGACTTTGATAACACATGATTTTATTTTGATTTCCAAATAATTTAAAAACAAGCAACAATGCTTAAGTACTAATAAGCAACAATGAATTCTAAATAATCTTTATGCATAATTCAATTATTAATTTAAAAACTCAAAATTCCAAAAACAAAATGAAAAAAGTCTCAAAAAACTAAAGATATTCCAAAATAATATAAAAACTTCAAAATAATTAAAAAAGAAAAATAAATAACAAAATAAAAATTCAAAAAATATCAATTTGTCTTTTTTCCTGGCAAAACCTAAAATCTTCGCGCTTTCATAAACAACTGGCTAGTCCCGTAGTCGTTGTAATCGGGACTAATGTTAAGATTAGTTCCGGACCAAAACACAACCGAAACTAAAGCTCAGATTAGGTTCGGACAAAAGACCTATTTTCTACTAGTGCTAGGTGGTCCAAAGATCTATCTCTAATTTTTATTAGTTTAGACGTTTTCGTAGTATTGTTGATGATTATTGGTAGAACGATGGAATTTTTGCAAAAAAACATTTACACTAGCTAGCTAATCTATAGTTGATTCTCGTGTGCTCTATTATCATTTGGGTGCGTGCTTGTAGGTCATGTTGTGACTTCTGCGCTACTCCCTTTGTTTCCAAACATAAAATGTCACAATAGTTCAATTTAAACCCTGGAACATCTTATATTCAAAAACTTAGGAAGTAGTTTTGAATTTCTATAAAAAATTCCCAAATACTTCAAAGATAAAACAATATTGCCTTCTTGAGACATGGCAAGTTTGTATGTTGGTTCGGTTAATAAAGAATCATTTTTAAGTGGGGAAGCTTCATGTATTCTTGTGGTGGGTACACATTTCAAAAAATCCTAGAAAGAAAAGGAAATAACAATCAAGACCCACATGTTTACACTAGAACCCTAAAACAAATGGAAAACACGAACAGTATTAAACAATGATTTGGTGGAAACTGGCTCAACGCATCTGGTGCGTGGCCGATCACTTTATATATTGGGTACCAAGAGGTACAATACAGATACAGTTTACAGTTGTATAAATATACAGCCTAACACCCTCTCTCAATCTTAACTGTGACCTGAGGTACTCAGTAAGTTAAGGTTGCGTCTATAGCCTATAAACAAAGGAAGAGACAATGGTTTGGTGAAGATGTCAGCAAGTTGATCCTTGTAGGAGATGAACTTGATCTGTAAGAACTTCTGTGTAAAACGTTCTCTCACAAAATGATAATCAACTTCGATGTGTTTCGTTCGGGCATGGAATACCGGATTGGATGAAAGGTATGTGGCGTCGATGTTATCACACCAAAGGACAGGAGGCTGACTGTTGGAGATCTTCAACTCTCGAAGGAGGGACTGAACCCAAATAAGCTCAGTAGTGGCATCAGCAACCGCCTTGTACTCTGCTTCAGTGCTACTCCGGGAGACTGTAGCCTGTTTTCGAGCACTCCATGCGATCAGATTAGGACCAAAGAAAACTGCATATCCCCCTGTGAATCACCTGTCATCTGGGTTACCAACCCAGTAAGCATCACTGAAAGCCGAGAGCACCCCAGAGGGCGCCGGCCGAAGATGAAGTCCATAAGAAGCAGTGGAGCGAATGTAACGCAGAATGCGCTTGACAACAGTCAAGTGAGGCTCTCGAGGGGCATGAAGATACTGACAGACACGGTTAACTGCATATGAAATATCAGGCCGTGTGATGGTGAGGTACTGAAGAGCCCCAACAAGGCTTCTATAGTCAGTAGCACCATCAGCAGAGAGGAGAGTCCCATCAGTAGCAGGAATAGTCTCAGTGGAGGACATAGGAGTAGTCGCAGCCTTGCACTCCAACATGCCAGCACGCCGCAATAGATCCTGAGAGTACTTTTGCTGAGAAAGAGCAAGACCATACTGTGGATATGTGACCTCCAAGCCAAGAAAATAGTAAAGTTTGCCAAGATCCTTGATAGCAAAATCAGAACTGAGAGCCAGAACCAACAGATCAGTTGCCGCAATAGAGGAGCTGACAAGGATGATATCATCGACATAGACCAGGATGTACATAGTAACTTCCGGTCACTGAAGAATAAACAGGGATGTATCAGCAGTGGAGGGCACAAACCCATGAGAACGAAGCGTAGAACCCAGGCGAGCATTCCAAGCACGGGGAGCCTGTTTGAGAACATAGAGCGCTTTCACCAAGCGACAGAGGTGCTGAGGATGGTCAGGATCAACAAACCCAGGGGGCTTACGCATGTAGACTTCCTCCTCAAGAACACCATGCAGAAATGCATTCTGAACTTCCAACTGACGAAGAGACCAATCCCGTGTGACAGCAAGAGACAGAAGCAGCCGAATAGTGGTTGGTTTAACGATAGGACTAAAGGTATCCTCATAGTCAATACCATATCGTTGCTTGAAACCTTTTTGCAACGAGCCGAGCCTTGTACCGCTCAGTAGAGCCATCTGCATGTCGCTTGACCTTGAAGACCCATTTGGAATCAATGATGTTGATACCTGGGCGAGGAGAGACCAGCTGCCAGGTGCCATTCTAACGAAGAGCCTGAATCTCAAGGTCCATAGCAGCACGCCAGTGAGGAATACTCATTGCTGCTTGATAGTGTCGGGGTTCGGCAGTAGGATCAGACCGCGCGTGAGCAAAGCAGGCAGCGATCCATGCGACAGTGCCATCAGTGTGTTCCTTGGGCCGGTAGATACTGCTCCGGCTGCGTGTATGCGGACGGGGAACCACAGGTGCTGGGGACACGGCATCGACAACCTCGTCGAGAGAGGCAAGCGACGGTGCAGGAGGCGGGCTCATGGGCGACGAAGCCACAGGCGAGGCCGACACTGGTGAGTCCGGCCTAGGCGGGGAGGCCGGGACAGGCGAGGCGGGGGCGGGCGAAGCCGGCCTAGACTAGGTGGGCAGTGGTGACGCGGGCGATGACCACGTAGGCGACACGGGGGGCAAAGACAACCCACGTCTAGCCGATCGCGCGGGCGACAGAGCGGCTAGGCCAGGCGAGGCCGAGGAGGGGACCTCGGGGCGTGTGCCCGCTGCATGTGGCATGCAGCGATCGATGTCGCGATCGGCAGAGGCAGGTCCTGGCGATGCAGGGTCGTGAAGGAGCTCGACGCGAGCGCCACGTTCAGTACCTGCACCATGGTTAGGCAATAACACAGGCGAATATGCAATATCCTCAAGTTGATCAGGCGAGATAACGGAGGTATGAGTGGGGGATGATAACGGTGGAGAAGATGACATATTCGAAAAAAGGAAACAGATTTTCGTCAAACACGACATCATGGGAAATATAGACTCTATTTGCGGGAACATGGAGACACTTGTAGCCTTTGTGAAGAGCACTATATCCAAGAAAGACACACTTTTTGGAGCGAAACTCAAGCTTACGACTATTATAGGGCCAAAGGTGCGGCCAACAAGCACAGCCAAAAACTTTGAGAAAAGTGTAGTCAGGAAGTTTATTAAATAGGAGTTCAAGCGGTGTCTTCATATTTAATACTCGAGTAGGAGTTCTATTAATCAAGAAACAAGCAGTGGTAAAGGCGTCACTCCAAAAACGAAAGGGCATAGAGGCATCAGGGAGGAGTGTAAGGCCAGTTTCAACTATGTGACGGTGCTTGCGCTCGACAGCACCATTCTGCTGATGTGTATGTGGGCATGAAACACGGTGAGATATCCCAAGCTTATTGAAGAAAGAATTGAGGTTGCGATACTCAACCCCCCACCCCAATCCGACTGAATATGAATGATCTTATGCTGTAGGAGTCTTTCAACATGCATTTGAAATTTTAAAAACACATTGAACGCATCAGCTTTGCTTTTAAGAAGATAAAGCCACGTAAAGCGACAGAGGTTTGGGCAGGGCCCCACACATCGGAAAACACAAGTTCTAATGGAGTAGTAACAACTCGAGACAAAGACACAAACGATAATTGATGACTCTTTCCATGTTGACAAGCATCACAAACAGCTAAACTTTTATTGGTAGACGACGTAGGAAGCTCATGTCGATGCAAAACATGGCTTACTATGGGAGACGCAGGATGACCAAGTCGGGCATGCCAATGGGACGCCGACGTACGATCGGCGATGAAGACCTCCGGGATGATGGCGCCTCCAACGCATACAGACCCTGGTGGATGCGACCTCTAAGCAGGACCTCCCGTGTGGCTTGATCCTTAAAGAGGAGATGAAAGGGGTGAAATTCACAAAACACATGATTATCATAGGTGAACTTACGGACAGAAAGTAAAGGACGAGTGACAAGTGGGACGCGAAGGACATTGCAAAGACAAAGCCGACGAGAGGAACTAGACAGAAGGAAGGCCTGACCAACATGAGTAATGGGCATACCTGAACCATCAGCGGTACGGACCTTGTCACGGTCACGGTGGGGCTCCTGTGCCTGGAGCCGACCAGCCACGTTGGTCACGTGCTCCGTAGCACCTGTGTCGAAGTACTAGGCGGGGTCAATCGGGTATGACGGCGTGTATCCAGCTCCGTCGGGGTAGCCTGTGGAACTCTGCTCGGCGATGGCGGCCTGCTTCTCGTTACTGTGCCCGTCATTGCCGATGCCAAGGAAGTCCTTTTTGAAGCGACAGTGGCAGCGAGAGGCGTAGTGCCCGTGGATGCCACACAGCTGGCAGTCGACGTTGGGGCGGCCACGGCGATAGGTGGTTGCAGGAGGTCCATAAGGCAGCGCCGAGGAAGGATGCTGGCGACCACAACCGCCCATGGGCGGACCAGCAGGAGGGCGAGGCGGACAGTAGCCACCAGGATTGGCCCCACGGTAGGCAGCGTGTGCGTGGGGTTCGTTCAGCTGCAGTGCGGCATGGCGAGCGTCAACGCACTGCTCGGTGGAGAGAAGACGCGCATAGAAGTCCAGGGGGACATGGGCGTGTCACGACCCCTCACCGCCTCAACCAGGTTGTCATAGTCGTGGTCAAGGCCCCGGAGAACGAAGTCCGTGAACTCCGCATCACAAAGCGGCTGCCCGATAGCGGACAGGGTGTCGGCGAGCGTCTTGATCTTATTAAAGTAGATGTGCATGGATGAGTCGAGCTTCTTGCACTCGAGGAGTTGTTGACGAAGGGCCGAGGCGCGAGCCGATGAGTGCGCCGAGAAGTTGTCCGCCATCATCGCCCACACGTCAAGGGACGTGGCGGCGAACACGACCAGACCAGCGACGCCTTCCATCAGAGAGGACTCGAGCACCGACAAGATGGCCTGGTCCTGTGCGACCTAGGCAAGGTACGCCGGGTTCTCGGCGGAGACCCGGGCGCCAGTGGCCGTGACCGCAGAGATGAGGCGGGGCGGGCACGGATGGCTCCCGTCGACGAAGCCTTCAAGATGACGGCTGCGAAGGAGCGGTAGGATCTGCGCCCGCCAATACAGGTAATTATCCTGCATGAGGCGCACCGTGATGAGGTGCGTGAGCTGGTAGGGGCCGTTGCCCAGGCCGTCAGCACCCGGGGGTCCAGCAGGGGTGACGGCATCAGCCGCGGTGGTGGAGACGATCGGCGGCCTGGCGACCACGGGCGCGGCCGAGAAGGAGCCGAGCGATGGCGAGGCCGGGGGCGCCGATGGTGGCAGAGACGGCACCGTGCTAAACGGCACCAGCGGCGCCACCACAGAGGGCGACGGTGGAGGGAAAAACCCAGGGGCGAACTGCGACGAGCCAAGATACAGAGGGCGCGACATGGTAGACGCGGCCATCTGGCTCGAGGTGCTGGCGGCGAGAATCGCCACGAGCTGCGACGGGATCATTGGGGCAGCGGAAGAAGCCGAGGACGAGTCGGAGGAGTTCATGATGGTGAGGACCTTGGCGGCGGGCGACGGCCAAGGGCAGAAGCGGCAGCCGAGGAAGGCGGCGGCGGCTAGGGCAGGGGCAGCGGCTAGGGTTTGCCTAGTCTGATACCATGTTAAACAATGATTTGGTGGAAACCGGCTCAATGCATCTGGTGCGTGGCCTATCACTTTATATATTGGGTACCAAGAGGTACGATACAGATACAGTTGTACAAATATACAGTCTAACAAACAGTCTCTTTCTCCACGGTATCGACGAGACGTACATGATGTCCAAGCTAGCTTCTCCATTGCCGGAAAGGACCACTTGGGCCGCCGCCGCTTTAATGCGACCGTACGGAGTAGTCAGACATCCTCTGCATCGTGGGGCTCCTGCCTCTCTTGCCATTGGGGTCACATGCTCTCCGGGTGAAAACCCAAGTTCTAGCAATGTGCGGAGCGGAAAACGGTGTCGCGTCGTTGTCTTGGAGAGCATGTCCTTTGTTAGGCAACAACGGATCAATTGTCGTGCAATATAGTCATGCCAATAGGATGGTGGATGTCGAGGCACTGTCCTCGAGCAGGTCAGCTCGATCGGATGCGTCCAGGAGGGGATGGTCGGACATTATGTTAGGGTGGCGACCCCGGTTGAGTTGGTGTGATGTTCGTGGTCTACGGTCGATGGCCCTGAGTAGCTTGGGTTGTGGATTGTTGGTTTCTGCAGCGTTGGAACTTGAGAGCATGCGGTGGTATGTTGGTGCGGTGGCCCCAGAAGGTGGTGGTCTTGGTTGACGCATAGGGCATGCTGGAGAAGTGAAAAATCGGACTGACGGCTTCGAGTGTTTGACAACTTTGAGGGTGCTTGTCCTTGTGTCGTGAGGGCGATGAGGTGGCCCATTGATGTTGGTCGTCCCAATGTTGGACACCACTTCTGGCGTGTGGTCTTATGAATGCAGGTTTTGCACCTCTATGGGATCATCCCGGGTCTACTCCTCCTATAGCAGGCGCAATTTCTTCTCTTCGGCAGTGGTGGTAATTTAGCTTGCTTGGTGGAGTGGGTAACCATTGGTTGTGTTAGTATGGCTATCATCTTTTTATGGTATTCGACATCTGGGTGGGCGCGGCCTTCTTGTGTTGGTGTTCGGGTGGGTTTGGCCCCATTTGTATTGGTCTTCGCTGATTTCTCTCTAATTTACACCTTCTTCCTAATGAATGGATAAGGCAAACAATTTGACTTCGTTTAAAAGGGGTACCACGAAATCGGGTGGCTTATAGCTTGGCTTCTTTGAGTGGGAGGTGGTTTGTGGATCGCGGGAAACTTTTATACGATCATTAGCTACACTTTTGCAACAATGAAAAAGCAGTTGTCGCCGACCACAGAAGATGCTTCTAAATAATCTAAATTGACAGTGATCCTATAACACCCAATCTGTACCAGAAGAAAGCCACGAAGGATTGCATAAGCTTCGGATATAGCAGCATCATAGACTTCACGAGTGAAAGCACGATCGTCACCTGCGTTTGCTCCAGTTGTTCAATGAATTGTGTTTTCGTCTAAAGAAGCATCCATGTTAAGTTTTACCAAGTTCCTGAGATGATTTAGGAGCGCCAGAAGATGCTACAGAAAAGAGCACCAACAATATTGAAAGAAAAGAGATCTTCCAACAAGGCCCATCTATTTTTTTTGAGAAAAACTAGGGCCCACTAGTGCAAAATGGCCTAAAGGCAGAAGGCCTGCTTTCGGATGAGTACATAGGAGAAATTCGTTGAAACTTTCGAAGCCCAAATCTCACGCATCGAGCCACAGAAATTTAACGGGCCGCTAAAGAAAACTCGCTTGCGTGGAACAAACGTACCGCGCGTAGTCAGGCCCAATGCCTAATTATTACTTTACCTTTTGCTGGTCCTTTTCATTCTCATTTCTTCCTCATCCAACGAGTTGATAGCATAAAATTATTATTCTAATTCATACCACTCGCTTTCAAAATCGCATAAAACTATCATATTGGATCTTGATTGTCGCAAAAAGGACAGATCGTTGTCTAAACACGAATTGACACGGTTTAAGACGGACGGGCCCACCCGTCAGGCTGACGTGGCAGCGCGAGACGGCGTACTTGCATGCAGGTCCTCAAGTTTTAATAAAAATTTGCGCAGAAATCCCTGACACTATTAAAACCCATAACGTTTGAATACAAATTCAAAATGGAAAAAGTTTAAATACAAAAAAGTGCTCAGAATTGTTTGAATCATTTTTTACAAACTTTATTTATTATTTTATATAATTAAAATATACAAAAATATAAAAAATATTTTATTAATTATAAGAAACTATTTTATTTATTATACAAAAACTTTGGAAATTCATAACTTTAACTATATAACTCCAAATAATATAAATAATATGTCTAAATTTATTAGAAAAATCCAAGGAATCCATTTATTATATTTATAATGCATGAATCATAACCGTTCTTCTTGGATATTTTTATTATGCAAGTAATCATAATAATAAATGTGTGTCGTTTTATTTATTCTTGCATATTTGTAGATGCACTAGAAATGGGAGATCTCGGAAGTCGGAGCGAGCAAATGCTGTGTGTACGGCAATGTACGTGCGTGGTAGCTGGTTACTCTAATAGTATTTTAATCGATTGTACGTATGGCCGTGTGATTCACTAGGTCCTCTCGGGGCACCTCTGGTCGGTGTCGTCGTCGTGGTGGAGCAAGGAGCGCCTGTTGTTCCTGGGCGCGCACACACACGCGCACCCGTCAAGCTTTTTCTTGTGGTTCCTGACTTCTCTTCTGTGTGTGATCGTCTTTTGGCAGGTGCATTTTTGTGTGGACCGAAAACACGTTTCAACAATGGCACGTCATGACCATCTTTTCGTCGAGGCATGTGTGACCAGTGGCATTGGCAACAACTTCACAACAAGGACAGCAGCATGCAACGTAGAGACGGAGACTACGCTATCATGCATGCATGCATGTATGCTTCTTTTCACTCCCTCTCTCACTCCCTGGATACATCGTTCCACGTCGCACCACATATGTACGGTCGCCCCATACTCTATCGCGATGCCAAAATATAGCTCTACCCCTACGTACTGCCCTAGCTAGTGCGCCCGCATTCAACTAACAGTAGTACCGAGCTTTCGCTGTCTGGATGTAACGATTAATTGTGCGGATGAGACCACCCATGACCGTGACCCGCATCTCATCTTAACTCTACGCTATATTTTTGTTGGAATTTTCCCGTGGAACTAATTTTCCTGCCTTCTACATGTTCCCAGTGGCCTATGTGTAAATTTCCTTTGGCAAATTTTTTTTGATGCCAAGATGCACCTCTATACCAAAGTATGAGCACACTATCAAAAACTATGCCATGTCGATGGCTATGAGCATGATCATTTGGCTTGAAAGGCATCAATGTAGATGACAGTCCGTTTCTGTAACATCTCAATATTTATAAATTGAGATTTGTGTAGCGTTCATAAGACAGCATCTTATAAATCATGTCAAACCTCCTATTTCAAGTCTATAAAGTATCTCTATTTCACCTATTGACTTTTTAGGATAAAGTGATATTTTATCATTTTCTAGTGCATCTACAAATATGCAAGAATAAATAAAACGACACACATTTATTATTATGATTACTTGCATAATCAAAATATCCGAGAGGAATGGTTATGATTCATGCATTATAAATATAAGAAATGGATTCCTTGGATTTTTCTAATAAATTTAGACATATTATTTATATTATTTGGAGTTATATAGTTAAAGTTGTGAATTTCCAAAGTTTTTGTATAATTAATAAAATATTTTCTTATAATTAATAAAATAATTTTTATATTTTTGTATATTTTAATTATATAAAATAATAAGTAAAGTTTGCAAAAGAAGATTCAAATAATTCTAAGCACTTTTCGTATTTAAACTTTTTCTATTTGAATTCGTATTCAAAAGTTATGAAGGTTTTAATAGTGTCAGGGACTTCTGCGCAATTTTCTGTCAAAACTTGAGGACCTGCATGCAAAACGGCAGACGGTACACCGTCTCGACTGCCACGTCAGCCTGACGGGTGGGCCAGCCCATCTTAAACCGTGTCAATTCGTGTTTAGACGACGATCAGTTCTTTTTGCGACAATCAAGATCCAATGTGGTAGTTTTATGCGATTTTGAAGGCGAGTGATACGAATTGGAAAAAAATCGACATACAAAGTGGTAGTTTTATGCTATTAACTTTCATCCAACATGATCATCGAATCAATGAATAAGAAAACATTCATCA
This sequence comes from Avena sativa, assembly GCA_916181665.1. Lineage (NCBI taxonomy): Eukaryota > Viridiplantae > Streptophyta > Magnoliopsida > Poales > Poaceae > Avena > Avena sativa. Next base: position 375,466,123 of record OV702295.1, on the reverse strand, counting down.
AATAAAATCAAGGGAGCCTTCTATTTGCCATCATTCGCGACTCCGCTTACTCTCCCTGAATACGTAGTACTCCCTCCGTTTATTAATTAATACTTTTTAACCTTTTTTAGGAATACATATATCTATATATGTTTTACTGTTAGGTTCATCCATTTTAATTTAAAATTAGTCTACTTTAAAATATTTAGAAGGTCTTCACACCAGTGCAGAACGGCCCATATGTCCCGGTTCCCCAACCGGGACGGGGCAATCGGGACTAAAGCGCCAACCTTTAGTCCCGGTTGTCTCACCAACCGGGACAAAAAAGCGTACACGTGGCCGCTGCCCCGTGCGAGGGGGAGGAGCAACCGTCCCGGTTCGTAACACGAACCGAGACAAATAACCTTCTGCCGCGGCAGAGATTTGATACATTTCTCTGTCGCGACAGAGAATTCATTTTGGCAACTTTTGTTGCCGCGGCAGCATTTTGGCCACTTTTTGTGCCGCGGCAGATAATTCATTTATGTTGTTTTATTATTTATTTAGTGTTTTGCACTCATCAACGAAGGAACCATTATATTACACAAGATCATCATGACAATACTACATTCGATACACGGATCGAGTTCATGCACTACATACAAAAGTTGCTCTTTGTACAATCCCTATTATCTATACATAGCCGAATAGTATTCCCCTTTTGGGTTTAGGACTTCTATATCCAATAATCCCGCCAATTCCTCCTGAATTGCTCGTACGCGATCCTTTGGCAGAAGACCGTCCCGTAGATGTTCGATCTGATTTTAAAAAGGAGTTAGCCTATATGAATGAAACTGAACACAATTTGATTGTAATTAAAAACTATAGAAATTGTTTACGTACGTGGAGTTGCTCTAAACTTTTGCCCTTCTCATCGCACGTCTGTCGGATGAACTCGCAAACATAGTATTCACATAGATTGTTACCTGGTCTCTGCGTTAGGCACTTTACGACAACATAGTTCAATCAAAATAATAATCAAGCATGATAATAACTGTATCAAAACTAGAATCAAAGAGATGCACAGATATAGCTAGTGGTGCTTACATCTAGTGCTTCAAATATAAGCTCCGCTTTCCAAACACCCCTAGCCTTGTTGGTGAACCATTTCCAAGCGCTGCCCGGCGAAGAAAACGAATAAAATAAGTTATTAATTACTTGATATCATAAAATTCACGAACGTTGCCGATATAGTGTCGTAATGATTAGAATTACCGCTGGAGAAGCATCTGCATGTCCTTCCACTGCTCAAGTAGTTTATGTTTCGAGTCCATGACTAGTATACGTCCTTTGTCAAGTTGAATGATTAACAGAATATAGTGGAAGCTGCGAATGCATAACTAATCAATTATATACTTAATATCGAGTAAGCGAAATAGAAAGTGTATACAAGACAATAACACTCACTCGAAGTTGTAAGGAAAAAGTATTTCCCTTCTGGTTTCTTGAAACCTTAATGCGTGTACTATATTATCCTACGTATCCCGAGGGCTTGTTTTGAGATTAGCTTGATGAACTCAATACGGGTCAATAAAGTCAATGTCATAGATTTGTCCTCTGCTGCATTCGAGAATCTTCATTCTGCATATCACAGTATGATTATATGCATGCAATAAACAAGGTGAGATAGCTGGAGACTAAATTAATTACAGAATTAGTACTTACAGACAATAGGCACTGATGATCGATTTGTCCAAGGCGTCTTGATTGAATAATTGAAATAGTTTATCAAATTCAATGGATATCATGTCATCTATTTCTTTCTCATAATGCTTTTTTTAAGCTTCAGCACTATCCAGTTAGCCCCGGCCTTTGTGGCATGCATGTACCAGTTATGCAATCTTCGTATCTTTGTTGGAAGATTATTTACCTCCTTAGGTTTGACGAGAGGTTTGCTGTACTGGTATTTGTATGCTACTTCACTCACGGGAAAGTACTCTAACCGGGATAAGTACTGGGCAATACTCATACCTTGAGCAGCGGCAACTTCTCCGTATTGTGCAACTACCTCTGGATCATACTGCTCTTTGGCCCCATATTTGCTCGACCCCACATTGGTATGGGAAATCACCTTGAGAGGGGCGCAAGACTGTTTTGCTTGTTCTCCGAGCAGGACAATAGATTTATCGCTTGCATCAGTACTGCTCTTCGAGGCTTGTTGTGCCGCATGTGACTTGAGAATAGAACGCTCATAGTCTGATGACAGCTTTGGCTCGGGTTGATGAAGAGTCTTTAGCATTTTCAACACTCTGGCTTTTTCTTCTTTGGTGCTGGGGAACTCTGGCTCTTTCGGCCGCCTCAGCTTAGCAAAAAATGATGTTGTTTCCGCATCAACGATCGTCGTAGTCTCCTCTTCAGTACAGTCATAAGCTCTCTTGGGAGGAACCTTTGGTACTTTTGGAAGAGGCTCTTGTTTACGTTTCGGCGATCGCTTACCACGATGCAGAGTAGCGGTACGCTTACGCTTTTTATCCTGAGGCGCCGGTGATGGCTCCCACGGCGATGGCTCCCACGGCGATGGCTGCGCCGGAGATTGGTGAGGCGATGGAGCCGGGTGAGGCGACGAAGACGGCTGCCGCGGCAGCGACGACCTCGCTGGAGATGGGTGAGGCGACGGTGAAGATGGCCTTGGCGTGTGATTTCGAAGCACGATACATTCCTTTGGCCGTAGAATGGTGACGTTTGTTGCGTCTCCCAGTTCAGTCACATCCCCTTCACCTGCAGGGTAGTCAAGCTTCAAAACTTTAAAGGTGGGCATGATTTCATCCACCCTGACAACAGCGTAGCCCTGTGGAACCGGACGACAGTGGTAAGTTGGTGTGGGTCCAATTGGTAAGGCATAGCCGACCGTCACCTTCATTGATATGTTCACAACTTTGACATGTAGCTCGCAGTGTGTCATCTGTGTGATATCATCCACTGGGTAGCCAACAGGAGCCATCGTCGGTGCACCATCGTCATCGTCATTGTTATCAACCGGGACATCGGTGGAAGCCACACTGCTTTTTTGATTATTCGATAGGCTGGTAGCATCGAATGCAGTGTGCTGCTGAGATGGGCCGGTAGTACTTTGCTCTTTAAGTGCGTCAATTTCATCTTGTTGTTGCTTTATTCATTCTTCAATTATACGCATTCGCTCTTTCTAAATATCTACTTCAACTTCCGCCTTGTCCTTTCTCCTCTGACGGCTTCTATCAGGATATTTCTTCCTCTCTTCGGAAAACCCAGTCCTCCATGGTTTGGAGCCGCTTGTGCCTCATGTTCGTCCATCATGTTCCTTATTTCCAAGGGCGAGTGTGAGCTTATCATTCTCTCTATCGGGAATGAAGTCTCCATCTTTAACAGCCTTTACTGCTTTTCTCATATTCTCGATTGGCAAGGGGTCTTATTTATGTCGTATGTTATATATACACTTCCCTTCCGAGTCCAACGTGCCCCCATGCCCGTAAAACCAATTCCTTGCACGTTCTACCCAATCGTCTGTCTCTGGGGTGATCTTTATAGCACGCAGTTCATTCTTAAATTTCTCCCACTTAGGAATGCCAGCCCTGTAGCCACATTGCCCCATAGTATGGTGATACTTCTTGTTAGCAGCATTTAGCTTATTCGTTGCAGACATTTTCTTAGCTTTTTCTGATGTCTTGTATTTCACAAACTCGGCCTAGAATGGTTTTATCTTCTCAAACTGAATATTCTTGAAATCCGGAGTCTTCTCTTTCACGACATAGTCAAGGTGCAATCTTTTCTTCCAGTTGGTGAAACACTAGCCCATCTTCTTCAAAGCCCACTCCCTAACCTTAGCCTCCATGGCTCTCCCATGTTCTAAGGCATCCTCAACTGAATCCTCCGCATTTGGATCCAGCTCTATCTTCGGTAGTTTGAAATTAAGCATGAGCTTCTTCCACAGTAAATCTTTGGCCATGTTAGGGACAAACAAACATGTTCCCTCTTCTTCCGCATCAGCAGGCCTATTCCAATTTCGAATGGTGATCGGGATTAAGTCCCTAACGATTACTCCGCATTGTGCCACAAATTTGATTGCGACAACTTCGGGAGCCGTCGGTTTGCCGTCTTCAGCGATATCTTCGATCCTGAACCTCTCATGGTGTTCCAACTTTTTGGTTGGGCCTCGTCCGATCTTTTCAGTAGATTTGTTCAATCCGGAGGGCTAAAAGAAGAAAGATCGTCGTTACTATTTCTATATAGATAGCAGATAATTAATTAATGAATTAATTATATTACATGCACCTCGCCAGAGCGGTCGTCTTCTCGATTACACAAGGCATCGCCTTGTCTCTCGCGGAAGGCATCACCTTCAACCTCAAACAAGTCGTCTATTCCCGCAAAAAGAGGATCACCCTCACCGGAGTTGTTCAGAAACATCGATACATCTAAATTTTCTTCCCCGCGGATCACACCTTGGATCAACTCTTCCATTTCTTCGTCTCTGTCGTGTGGGTCCATATTTTCTGCATAGGTGGAAAAATGGATAAGTCAGAGCGGCTAAGGGAGAATGTTAGGTACGGTGTTGAGAGATATAAACCCTAATTCAGAGAAACCCTAATATATACATACACAATAATAAAAAAGAATTTACAATATCAGAAACCCTAATTCGGAGAAACCCTCGGGCTCGGATCCTATCGCGAAGAACCAATACCGGAAAGAAAGGCGGAAATCAATACATGGCATAATACAATGCGCAATCAATATGTATGACATGTCAGATTTAGAGATCCTACACTAACCCTAGGTGCAACATCGATTTAAAAGGGTTCGGGATGCCCTAGCAAGGACACACCGGCGAACCCAAATGTACATAAGGGGTGTCGATGTTTCTTTAACTAAACTAGGGTTTAAAGTTGCTTGAAAATGTAACCCTAAAGCATGCTCGACAATTAATCGGGGTTCCGAGGGGTGAAAACCCTAACTCGGAGAAACTCCGGAATCACCTGTGAGGGGTTACTATGTTCTTCTAATTAAACTTGTTATGAAAGTTGTTGAACAATGCATGATTATAGCTTAAATAGATAGTTCTCACTTTTCTGAACATTTTGATATATTATACATATTTTTCTGAGTTATAATGAATTACTTATTGAATTTACAAGATTATTACATTTTCTGGAATTGTTTAATCAATTTAAATGGGATTATTGCATCACTGTGACATCAGCACAGGGGTGAGGGTCATTTGTCACCGGGGCAGAGGCTACCCACTACGGCTGACAGGTGGGGCCGAGGCCACGTCGTCAACCACGCGAGCGAATGGGGCCGGGGAGGGGGGTTTGACCGGGCTAACCCACAGGCTGGCGTCATGGTGACATCAGCCTGACATCACCCGACGGTGAACCTCTCAGGCAATGCACGGGGACAGCGAAGGAGGGCTCGGAGGACTACGCAGGTAGGCGGGTTGGATAGAACGCAGCACGACGACCATATGGTGGTGGCGCCGCCATGTTTTGGCAGCCGAATCTACGCCGGCGAGCACGAACTGCGGCGGCGGAAAGCAACGCTCAACGCGGGCTCGAAACATAGCGAGAGGGAGGACGGGAGAGGGTCCAGGAGGACGGAGAGCTCACCACGAGCACGATGGGGTGGTTGGGGAAACATAGCGATGGAGTACATTTTATTTTCCAAAAAATTTCATATATTAAGCATATTTTTCTGAATTATTAAACAATAGTTATTAAATTTATAAGATTTATTCATTTCCTATTAGAAAAATAGTATGTACAAAATATGCTAATATACATATACATATACAAATACAAAATATGATAATATATAAAAAATATGATAATATACATATACTACTTAAATCATCTAACATTATTTACAACTAAATCATCTAACAACTAAATAATCATCTACACATACATCTAAAATAATCATCAACTAAATCATCTACATCATCTATATACACCTAAATCATCTATATCATCTAAATACAACTAAATCATCTAACAACTAATACACCTAAAATAATCATCACCTAAATCAACTAAAAAAACTAAAAGGGAGCCTCTCGGGTACGTGCGGTAACGGCGGTGGGCGCGGGCGGCGCTGTGGCGGTCGGGGAGGAGAGGGAGAGGTGGCGCGGCGGGCGGCGCTGGTACCGATGCGCGCGGCGGGTGGCGGTGGCAGTGGCGGCGCTGGTCGACACGCGCGGTCGGAGACGTACGGAGGACGGAGGCGGCGCGCGATGGACGGAGACGGAGGGTGGAGGCGGCGGCGCTGACGCCGACGGCGGCCGCGCAAGGACGAGGAAACCTGTCGGCGTCCGGGGGATCGGGGCGGCAGCGTCTCCCCTGCTTTGTGCGGCGCGTCTGGTGGTTGCAGAGAATGGAAAAGGGGAAGAAAAAGAAGAGGCACGTGTAGTTATAAAGGAAGGACCTTTTGTTCCGGTTGGTGGCTCGAACCGGAACTAAAGGGTCATACCGGTTGGAGCCACCAACCGGGACGTATGACCCTGTTTTCAATTTTTTCAGGAATTTTCTCTCCGTTCCCTCCTTATTTTTTATTTTGAGGTTTAAATTTGTAATGTTTTTTCAATGATAATTACTTTGGAATTTAGAAAAACTTTAAACATAAAAAGTGTATGAATTTGAATAACTAATTCAAACCATTTTCTGTTTTTAAAAATAATTTATGTAACCATTTAAACTATGAACCATTTAAAATAAAAAATGAATAAACTTATATTTTTTGCATATTTATTTGGAATTTAGAAAAACTTTAAACATAAAAAGTGTTTGAATTTGAATAGCTAATTCAAAACCATTTTATATTTTTAAAAAATAATTAATGTAACCATTTAAACTATGAACCATTTAAAATTAAAAATGAATTAACTTATATTTTTTGAATATTAATTTGGAATTTAGAAAAACTTTAAACATAAAAAGTGTTTGAATTTGAATAAATAATTCAAAACCATTTTCTATTTTTAAAAAATAATTAATGTAACCATTTAAACTATGAACCATTTAAAATTAAAAATGAATTAACTTATATTTTTTGAATATTAATTTGGAATTTAGAAAAACTTTAAACATAAAAAGTGTTTGAATTTGAATAACTAATTCAAAACCATTTTCTGTTTTTACAAATAATTAATGTAACCATTTAAAATTAAAAATGAATTAACTTATATTTTTTGAATATTAATTTGGAATTTAGAAAAACTTTAAACATAAAAAGTGTTTGGATTTGAATAACTAATTCAAAACCATTTTTTGTTTTTAATTTGGATTTGAGTTAACTTATATTTTTTATATATTAATGGGCGGGAAAAAAGGACGGGAAATAATGGGCGAAAAGAAAATTTTATTAGGATAGAACTGGAATTAAAGTACATAACACAACTAACACAAAGTTACATAGAAAAACTGGAAATTAAGATACATGGCCAGATTAAGCCACAAACGGCCGAACTTGTTTTGCAATGTTGGAGTGATTCAGTCATGCTCCTGCCTACACCTGTAATACTCGCCACTGTAGTCGTCGTACTCGCCACAGCCGTCGTCGCTGCCGTTGTCGGGGTCGCCGTAGTTGAACCTTGAAGGCTGAGTACGAGTGGGCTGGACTTGAGGGTAGCGCAGGCGGGGGCTAGAGTCGGCGGCCGTGTCGTAGGCCATGACGCTCTAGAGAGTCCGACCGCGCCACCACAACCGACGGCCGGCCTCGTTGAAGTTCGGAGGAGGTGGGTCGTCCTCCTCGTGTCTGGCGAGCGCCCTCTCACGCCGATCCATGAAGAAGGCTTCCCAAGTCGGGATGCCATTGAAGGGAATATGCCCTAAGAGGCAATAATAAAATGTTTATTATGTGTATCCAAGTATATGATAGATGTTTATTTTGCATGCTATAATTGTATTAATACGGAAACATTAATACATGTGTGTTTAATAAACACACAGAAAGTTCCTAGTTATGCCTCTCTCATAAACTAGTTCGTTGATTAACAAGATGATCACGGTTTCCTGATCATAGACATTGGATGTTGTTAATAACGAGATCACAACATTAGTGTAATGGTGTGATGAACATTCATCCGAAGTATAGCATTACGATCAAAGTCACTGAGTTTATATTGCTATAAACAAACTACGAAGTAGTCCTAATCCTTAGACCATGAGATCATGCCAATCACTAACACCGGAAGAGTTTCTTGTTGACATCAAACGTCACTCTGTAACTGGGTGATTATAAAGATGGCTTCAAAGCTACTAAAGTGTTATGTTGAGAATCATGGATCAAGAGTGGAATTTGTTCATCCTGATGATAGATAGATATGCTCTGGGCCCTCTCGGTGATATCACATTGGTTAGCTTGCAAGCAAGTGATTTGATCACTAGAATGTTATATCACGGGAACGAGAAAAGAGTGCATGTCAGTAATGAGATCAAACTAGTATGGAGATACCGATGATCGAATCTCGGACATGTAATATATCGTGAAACAAAGGGATTAAGATACAAGCGTAAAAGGTTCCGACGATCACAGGAAAAGTCATCGTTGAATGTGTGGGATTCAGTATGGATCTCCAGGTCCCGCTACTGATTATTGATCGGAGAAGGGTCTCGATCATGTCCGTATTATTCGTGAACCGTAGGGTGACACACTTAAGGGACACTGGCATCCAGTTGGAGCAAATGTTTCATGCCGAAAGAATAAACAAGCGCAGGAATTTATTTCACTAGATACCGAAACAGGTTTTCGGGTGAAATTGCATAAAGTGGTTATGCATGTGAAATGGAATTCTAGCAAGGGGTTATTTGTGAACGTTTGTCATTAAATTAATTGACAAAATTCTGAATAAAAATAAGAGTTTTATTTAATGAGAGTTTGCATTAAATTTGGTGGAAATTTAATGAGAATTTGAGTGGACTTTTGAGTGGAGAAAATTGAAGGGACATTTTGTGAGTGGAGTGTCCACCCACATGAATGAAGGAGGGGAGGGGGCAGCCCCATGGCCGGCGGCCACCCCCTTGGGTGCCCCCCTCCTCCTATAAAAGGAGCCCCTCCTCTCACTTGTCTCTTACACCTCCTCGTGAAGGATCTCTCTCCCCCTCTAGAATTTATCCCCCATGGTCTCGGACTAGCGAGATACATGTTCCCGGTGGCTATTCAGCAAGAAAGGGTTATGCTTCCGCTGCATCGCTGGAGCGAGGAGGCGGAGGTTGCCCGGTGTCTTGTACGTGTGTGCGAGCACGGATGCGCTGCTGCTTTGCGGCGCTAGGACTTCCTCTCGATCTTGAGATCGGCAAGAGATCGTCTACATCAACCACGATTTGAACTCGTTAAGCTTTGTCGGTCTTCAAGGGTATGTTCTCTACAGATATACATCTGCCCGTTGTTTGTATCTAGTAGATAGATCTTGGTACATAGTTCCCATCGTAGGAAAATTTTTGTTTTCTATGCTGCAAACCCTACAGTGGTATCAGAGCCGGATCTATGCATAGATACTTTACACGGGTAGTACACATATGAGTATGTGGGCGATGATGATCATGTTGTTGCTCCTTTGTTGTAATTTTGGATATTGGTGGCATAGTGGGATGAAGCGGCCCGGACAAACTTTACATGTCCTCGCACATGAGACCTGTTCCACGCTTGACATGCTACTAGTTTGCATAAGTGGCTAGCGGGTGTCTGTCTCTCCTACTATAGTCAATATCTATTTTGCAAACGAGTTGTCAACAATTTGGTTATCCTCGTTGTGGTTCATGTTCGTAGGTAAGAACGGTTCTATCTCGAAAGCCCTAAGCCACGTAAAACTTGCAATGGAAAAATTAGAGGCGTCTAGTTTAGATTGTTGCTGGGCTAGTGTTATGATATGGTAATGTTGTAAGTAGAAGTATGAGATGATAATCTTACAACACACATAGCGTGTAAACTCCATAGACCTTGGATTTACACATATAGGTATGATAGTGATCATACCACGGTGCACATGATAGAGATCATATGCGGGAACCATATCATTTCACTAATAAACATGTGATGTTTGATAGCATCTTATATTGCTTGTTTAGCGCTTTGTTAGCATAATAAGATGATCCCTCATTTAAATATCAAGATAAGAATGTGTTCTTCCTTTAGTATGCACCGATTATGTTTTCGTCGCTCCAAGACATCACGTGATGATCGGGTGTTCTTGGATCCACGACCATATTTCGGGTGTAAAACAGTTACACACGCGAATACTAAGGTTCTAACTTGGCGAGCCTAGCATGTACAGACATGGCCTCGGAACACGGACCGAAAGGTTAAGCATGAGTCATATAGTTGATATGATGCCCATTTGATGCTCGCCTTTGAAGCTATACCGACTCACGTGATGATCGGACTTGGTGTAGTGGATTTGGTTCATGTAATCACCAAAAAGGCACGAGGGATGTAGTTTTTGAGTGGGAGTTCATTCGTAATATGGATTAGTTGAACTCAATCTATCATACACCTAGTCTAAACTTTACAAATTCTGTTGTAGATGGCACCACCTGCTTTTAATTTCAATGTGTTCATGGAGAAAGAGAAACTTGCAACGAACGGTAGCAACTTTACCGAATGGGCCATGAATTTGAGGATTCTCCTCTCTGCTGCACAAAAGCAATATGTGCTAGAAGCGCCGTTAGGCCCCCCACCTTTAGATGATGCCCCTGACGAGGAGAAGAATGTCTATCAGACTCGTCAGGAGGACCACAACTTAGTTTATTGCGGCATATTGTATGGGCTAGAGCCGGAACTTCGAAAGCGTTTCAAAAATGGCAATGCTTTTGATACAATGGGTGAGTTGAAAATGATTTTCGACACACATGCTGCTTGTAGCTCTCATGCTGCTGTAGAGAGCTACAACGCTTCAGAAAAGTTCTTTAGCTGCATGATGGAAGAGCACAGCTCCGTTAGTGAGCATGTACTCAAGATGTCGGGTTACGCCCATAAGCTTGTGTCCTTGGGAATATCGATTCCCATTGACTTAGGCATCCATCGTGTTCTGCAGTCTCTGCCACCTAACTATAAGAGCTTCGTGATGAACTATAATATGCAAGGAATTAAGAAGTCTCTCCCTGAGCTTCTGTCAATGCTTAAAACTGCAGAAGTGGAGATCAAAAAGGAACATCAAGTGTTGATGATCAATAGGAACACTGGTTTCAAGAAAGACTAGAAGGGAAAACGGAAGGGAAGTAAGGGCGGCAAGCCTGTTGCCGTGCCTGAAAAGAAACCCCGAGTTGGACCCAAGTCTGATACCGAGTGCTACTATTATAAGGGGACTGGCCACTGGAAGCGCAACTGCCCCAAGTATTTGGCAGACAAGAAACCCGGCAAGGCAAACAAAGGTATATATGATATACATGTTATTGATGTGTACTTGACTAATGCTCGCAGTAGCACCTGGTATTTGATACCGGTTCAGTTGCTAATATTTGTAACTCGAATTAGGGGCTGCGGAACAAGCGACCGCTAGCAAGGGGTGAGGTCAAGATGCGTGTCGGCAATGTATCAAGCGTTGATGTGATCGCTGTCGGAATGCTGCCTCTCCACTTGCCGTCGGGATTAGTTATAAACTTGAATAATTGTTATCTGGTGCCTGCACTAAGCATGAACATTGTATCTGGATCATGTTTGATGTGAAGTGGTTATTCATTTAAATCCGAGAACAATGGTTGTTCCATTTATATGAATGAAATCTTTTATGGTCATGCACCGATGATGAATGGTTTATTTCTTTTGGATATCGATAATAATGTTACACATATTCATAATGTTGATGTTAAAAGGATTAAACTAAATTATGATATATCCGCATATATGTGGCACTGCCGTCTAGGTCATATTGGCGTTAAACGCATGAAGAAGCTCCATTCGGATGGACTTCTGGAATCACTTGATTATGAATCATTTGATACATATGAGGCATGCCTTATGGGCAATATGACTAGAACGCCGTTTTCCGGTTCAATGGAACGGGCGACAGATTTATTGGAAATCATGCATTCTGATGTATGTGGTCCAATGAGTGTGTCGGCGCGAGGTGGATATCGTTATTTTGTTACTTTCACGGATGATTTGAGTAGATACGGTTATATCTACTTGATGAAACACAAGTCTGAAACCTTTGAAAAGTTCAAGGAATTTCAGAATGAAGTGGAAAATCATCGTAATAGAAAGATCAAATTTCTACGGTCCGACCGTGGAGGTGAGTATCTAAGTTACGAGTTTAGCACTCACATGAAAGAGTGTGGAATTGTTTCACAACTCACACCTGCCGGAACACCACAGTGAAATGGTGTGTCGGAACGTCGTAATCGTACTTTATTAGATATGGTTCGATCTATGATGTCTCTGACGGACTTGCCATTGTCATTTTGGGGCTATGCACTAGAAACTGCTGCATTCACTTTAAATCGGGCACCATCTAAATCCGTTGAAAAGACACCGTATGAATTGTGGTTTGGAAACAAACCTGAGCTGTCATTTCTTAAAGTTTGGGGATGCGATGTTTATGTGAAGAAACTTCAACCGGATAAACTCGAACCCAAAGCGGAAAAATGCGTCTTCATAGGATACCCTAAAGAAACTATTGGGTATTCCTTCTATCACAGATCCGAGGGCAAGGTTTTTGTTGCCAAGAATGGATCCTTTCTAGAGAAAGAGTTTCTCGCGAAAGGTGTGAGTAGTCGGAAGGTAAAACTCGAAGAGGTTATTGAACCTTCTCTTCAAAGTATGGCGAGTAGCGCAGCGCCGGAAGTTGTTCCGGAGTTGGCTCCACCTGTTGAAGAGGGAACTAATGATAATGATCATGAAACTCCGAAAGAGAGTACTACCAAACGTCGCAGGTCAAGCAGGACGCGTGCAGCTCCCGAGCTGTACGGAAATCCTGTCATGAATTTCATGGTTGATGAAAATGATGACCCTGCGACGTATGAAGAAGCGATGATGAGCCCGGATTCCAACAAATGGTTAGAAGCCATGAAATCCGAGATGGAATCCATGTATGAAAATCAAGTTTGGAACTTGGTGGACTTACCTCACGACCGAAAGGCCGTGGAGAACAAATGGATTTTCAAAAGGAAAACTGATGCTGATGGTAATGTAACCGTCTATAAAGCTCGACTTATCACAAAGGGGTTTCTACAAATTCAAGGAGTTGACTACGATGAGACATTCTCTCCCGTAGCGATGCTAAAGTCAGTTAGGATTATGTTAGCAATTGCTGCATATTTCGATTATGAGATATGGCAGATGGATGTCAAAACCGCGTTTCTCAATGGTAATATTGAAGAAGAGTTGTATATGATACAACCAAAGGGTTTTGTAGATCCTAAGGATGCTAACAAGGTGTGCAAGCTTCAGCGATCCATCTATGGATTGAAGCAAGCATCACGAAGTTGGAATCTCCGCTTTGATGAGGTGATCAAAGAGTTTGGATTTGTCCAAACTTATGGAGAAGCTTGTATTTACAAGAAAGTGAGTGGGAGCAATGTGGCATTTCTGATATTATATGTGGATGACATATTATTGATCGGAAATGATATAGATCTTTTAAACGGTGTTAAAAGTTATTTAAACAACAAATTTTCAATGAAGGACCTAGGTGAAGCGTCATACATATTAGGCATAAAGATCTATAGAGATAGATCTAGGCGCCTAATAGGGCTATCGCAAAGTACATATCTTGATAAGATTTTAAAGAAGTTTAAAATGGAAGATAGTAAGAAGGGGTTCTTACCTATGACACAAGGCACGACATTGAGTAAGACTCAAAGTCCGGCTTCGGCGGAAGAAAGAGAGATAATGGACAAGGTCCCCTATGCTTCAGCCATAGGCTCTATAATGTACGCCATGCTATGTACAAGACCGGATGTGGCACATGCTATTAGTTTGACTAGTAGGTACCAATCGGATCCAGGTTCCGAACACTGGAAAGCGGTCAAGAATATCCTTAAGTACTTGCGAAGAACTAAGGATATGTTTCTTGTATACGGAGGTGAAGAAGAGCTCGTCGCTAAGTGTTATGTCGACGCTAGCTTTGACACCGATCCGGATGACTCTAAGTCTCAATCCGGATACGTATTTCTCATGAATGTCGGAGCGGTTAGTTGGAGGAGCTCCAAACAACCTGTGGTGGCGGGATCAACAACGGAGGCCGAATATGTTGCTGCTTCAGAAGCGGATCAGGAAGCAGTTTGGATGAAGGAGTTCATATCCGAACTAGGTGTGGTTGCAAACGCGTTGGACCCAATGGTGATCTATTGTGACAACAATGGTGCCATTGCCAATGCCAAAGAGCCAAGGTCTCACAAGCATTCCAAGCATATTAAGCGCCGGTTTCACTCCATCCGCGAGCATGTCAAGGATGGAGATATAAAGATTTGTAAAGTACATACGGATCTCAATGTAGCAGATCCTTTGACTAAAACTCTCCCTAGATCAAAACATGATCTACACCAGAACTCCATGGGTGTTAGATACATCACAATGTAACTAGATTATTGTCTCTAGTGCAAGTGGGAGACTGAAGGGAATATGCCCTGAGAGGCAATAATAAAATGTTTATTATGTGTATTCCAAGTATATGATAGATGTTTATTTTGCATGATATAATTGTATTAATACGGAAACGTTAATACATGTGTGTTTAATAAACAAACAGAAAGTTCCTAGTTATGCCTCTCTCATAAACTAGTTCGTTGATTAACAAGATGATCACGGTTTCCTGATCATAGACATTGGATGTTGTTAATAACGAGATCACAACATTAGTGTAATGGTGTGATGAACATTCATCCGAAGTATAGCATTACGATCAAAGTCATTGAGTTTATATTGCTATAAACAAACTACGAAGTAGTCCTAATCCTTAGACCATGAGATCATGCCAATCACTAACACCGGAAGAGTTTCTTGTTGACATCAAACGTCACTCCGTAACTGGGTGATTATAAAGATGGCTTCAAAGCTACTAAAGTGTTATGTTGAGAATCATGGATCAAGAGTGGAATTTGTTCATCCCGATGACGGATAGATATGCTCTGGGCCCTCTCGGTTATATCACATTGGTTAGCTTGCAAGCAAGTGATTTGATCACTAGAATGTTATATCATGGGAACGAAAAAAGAGTGCATGTCAGTAACGAGATCAAACTAGGTATGGAGATACCGATGATCGAATCTCGGACATGTAATATATCGTGAAACAAAGGGATTAAGATACAAGCGTAAAAGGTTCCGACGATCACAGGAAAAGTCATCGTTGAATGTGTGGGAGTCAGTTTGGATCTCCACGTCCCGCTACTGATTATTGATCGGAGAAGGGTCTCGATCATGTTCGCATTATTCGCGAACCGTATGGTGACACACTTAAGGGACACTGGCATCCAGTTGGAGCAAATGTTTCATGCCGAAAGAATAAACAAGCGCAGGAATTTATTTCACTAGATACCGAAACAGGTTTTCGGGTGAAATTGCATAAAGTGGTTATGCATGTGAAATGGAATTCTAGCAAGGGGTTATTTGTGAATGTTTGTCATTAAAGTAATTGACAAAATTCTGAATAAAAATAAAAGAGTTTTATTTAATGAGAGTTTGCATTAAATTTGGTGGAAATTTAATGAGAATTTGAGTGGACTTTTGAGTGGAGAAAATTGAAGGGACATTTTGTGAGTGGAGTGTCCACCCACATGAATGAAGGAGGGGAGGGGGAAGCCCCATGGCCGGCGGCCACCTCCTTGGGTGCCCCCTCCTCCTATAAAAGGAGCCCCTCCTCTCACTTGTCTCTTACACCTCCTCGTGAAGGATCTCTCTCCCCCTCTAGAATTTATCCCCCATGGTCTCGGACTAGCGAGATACATGTTCCCGGTGGCTATTCAGCAAGAAAGGGTTATGCTTCCGCTGCATCGCTGGAGCGAGGAGGCGGAGGTTGCCCGGTGTCTTGTACGTGTGTGCGAGCACGGATGCGCTGCTGCTTTGCGGCGCTAGGACTTCCTCTCGATCTTGAGATCGGCAAGAGATCGTCTACATCAACCACGATTTGAACTCGTTAAGCTTTGTCGGTCTTCAAGGGTATGTTCTCTACAGATATACATCTGCCCGTTGTTTGTATCTAGTAGATAGATCTTGGTACATAGTTCCCATCGTAGGAAATTTTTTGTTTTCTATGCTGCGAACCCTACAGCCATCTGGGATTCCTCCGCTGCTCCGGCGTGAGCTCGAAGTAGTAGTGGTTCGCGATGGCCATCCGACGCGCCACACCTAGAGGGACAGGAGGAACCGGCACGCCATCGGCGCTCATCATCCAGCCGACGGCAACATAGTAGCCCGGCGGGCAGGGGTTTGAGATGCCCCGGTTGGGAGATAGTCCATGTAAGGTGGTCTAGTATTTTAGGAAAATGGGACGGTAGCATTCTGAAACAACATTTTGGTGGTTACTTCACAAAACGACCCGTTTTTTGCGCTCGGAAAATGGAAAAGGGCTTTTCCATGCGACAAAAAGGAAAACTTCCTCCTGTAACATTGTTCTCCATACCAATGTCCACATGCATGCATAATATGGGCATAGCATCACAAACTATGCCGTGATTCAGCACATAACATCGGTCATTTGGACCGAAAGCCATGAAACCTCGAACATGATAGGCCATTTTGTGAAGGTTTTTTCGAGACATGATCAATATACCAAGTCTGGTATTTTTCCTTTCAACTATGTCACATAATATGACACCACACGAAGGATTTTCATTGTTCGGATTTTTTTGAATTTATTATGCCGTTTTGAATTTTTTGAATTTCTAACTATGGTCGAACCGGCGTGCATGAAGATAGGGGACGAGCATCGTTAGAACTTGCATTGGATCTCTGAAGAAACTACATATTGTGAGTCTAAAAATGATTTTTTCAAAAAATCACGGGCGATAGATCATGTACCTGTAGTACAAACCAGACCCACTTCCTACCGATTCGGCAGACATTTGTCCTTTTTACCCGGGATGGACGAAAAGGTTTGAGATATCCCGGTTGGGAGATAGTCCATGTAAGGTGGTCTAGTATTTTAGGAAAATGGGATGGTAGCATTCTGAAACAGCATTTTGGTGGATACTTCACAAAACGACCCGTTTTTTGCGTTCGGAAAATAAAAAGGGGCTTTTCCGTGCGACAAAAAGGAAAACTTTCTCCTGCAACATTGTTCTCCATAGCAATGTCCACATGCATGCATAATATGGGCACAACATCACAAACTATGCCGTGATTCAGCACATAACATCGGTCATTTGGACCGAAAGCCATGAAACCTCGAACATGATAGGTCATTTTGTGAAGGTTTTTTCAAGACATGATCAAATACCAAGTCTGGTATTTTTACTTTCAACTATATCACATAATATGACACCACGCGGAGGATTTTCATTGTTCGGATTTTTTTTGAATTTATTATGCCCGTTTTGTATTTTCTGAATTTCTAACTATGGTCGAACCGACGTGCATGAAGATAGGGGACGAGCATCGTTAGAACTTGCATTGGATCTCTGAAGAAACCACATATTGCGAGTCTAAAAATGATTTTTTCAAAAAATCACGGGCGATAGATCATGTACCTGTAGTACAAACCGGACCCACTTTCTACCGATTCGGTAGACATTTGTCCTTTTTACCCGGGATGGACGAAAAGGTTTGAGATGTCCCGGTTGGGAGATAGTCCATGTAAGGTGGTATAGTATTATAGGAAAATGGGACGGTAGCATTCTGAAACAGCATTTTGGTGGTTACTTCATAAAATGACCCTTTTTTGCGCTCGGAAAATGGAAAAGGGCTTTTCCGTGCGACAAAAAGGAAAACTTCCTCCTGCAACATTGTTCTCCATACCAATGTCCACATGCATGCATAATATGGGCACAACATCACAAACTATGCCACATAATATGCCAAGTCTGGTATTTTTCCTTTCAACTATGTCACATAATATGACACCACGCGAAGGATTTTCATTGTTCGGATTTTCAATATACTAAAGGTTCATCTTTAGTCCCGGTTGGAGGGATGTCGGCAGGCTGGGCCAGGCAGCACTAATGATAGGGGTGAGTGTCGACATTATGTCGTGCGGCGTGTACCTTGTCACGGATGGTGTCACCAACCGGGACTAAAGATGAACCTTTAGTCCCGGTTGGGGACACCAACCGGGACAAAACACGAGTCAGCACTAAGAATAGGGGTGTGTCGACATTATTTCGTAAGTGTTGACACTATGTCGAGCTGCTTGTACTATAAATAGGCATCCTTGTGAGTCCAGTCCTCCAGCCAGATTGAGGCATCTCTAATATTGTTTTCGAGAGCAGGGACACCACTACAACCAGTTTCAGGGAGATGCCGCCGGATCCCAGTCCTCCGGCATCTCCAAGAAACTGGTCATAGAGGCACTCCCTAATATGTGAAATTAGTTAGCTCCCAGGTGTATTGATCTAGTTAGAGAAGTTACAAGCTGCAAGATGGTTTTCGAGAGCAGGGACACCACTACGACTAGTTTCAGGGAGATGCCGCCGGATCCCAGTCCTCCGGCATCTCCAAGAAACTGGTCATAGAGGCACTCCCTAATATGTGACCGCGCGTGTTTGGAGATCAGATCTTAATGGTAAGTACGAATCGGGACAACTTCTTCATAGTCCCGGTCCAGCCACAAAACGGGACTAACACTCAAGACATTTATTAATATTAAAAACTGAGACTATAAAACCGGGACTAAAGGCCCCCCTATATATAGTTCCGGTCAAGCCACAAACCGCGAAAGATATCCTTCGGTGAAACCACAAACCGCGAAAGACATGAACTAGAGTTACATAATATAAGCATGAACTTCTTAGCATATGTCCTTCCTTATGATCGCTTCAGACGTAACCATGGAGCATCTTCTTTACTTAACGGAATGCTTGGGCCAGTTTTCACTGTGAAGGGCGGAATTTCATCAAACTTATTATAATCTTCTGAAATGTCTGTCTTGTCCTCGATTCCCACGATGTTTCTTTTCCCTGAAAGAACTATGTGACGCTTTGGCTCATCATATGATGTATTCGTTTGCATATTTTTTCTTTTTTCGGTCTGGAGGACATGTCCTTCACATAGAAAACCTGAGACACATCATTGGCTAGGACGAATGGTTCATCTCTATAACCAATATTGTTGAGATCCACTGTTGTCATTCCGTACAACTGGTCTATCTTTACCCCTTTCCCATTCAGGTTGACCCATTTGCAGCGAAACAAAGGGACCTTAAAAGAGACTCCATAGTCTAGTTCCCATATCTTCTCTATGTAACCATAGTATGTGTCCTTTTTTCCATTCTCGTCTATTGCATCAAAGCGGACACCACTATTTTGGTTGGTGCTCTTTTTATCTTGGGCGATCGTGTAGAATGTATTCCCATTTATTTCGTACCCTTGGAAATTCAATACAGTAGAAGATGGTGACACGGCCAACAAGTATAGCTGATCTCCAATAGTGGTGTCATTCAAGAGATGTGTCCGCATTCAACCACCGAAAGACTTCATGTGTTCACCTGTAATCCATGATTCAGGCTTCCCCGGGGTTTTGGAGCGTACAATATTCTTGTGTTCCTCGATATACGGAGCTGCCAAGGTGGAATTATGTAGAACTGTGTAGTGTGCTTTAGTGAAAAAATCCCCGTCCCTATATATCATTGCTTTCTTTCCCAGCGTGCCTTTTCCACTTAGTCTTCCCTCATGCCGCGAGTTAGAAACACCAATCGGCTTAAGGTCAGGAATAAAGTCAACACAAAACTCAATGACCTCCTCTGTTCCATATCCCTTGGAGATGCTTCCTTCTGGTCTAGCACGGTTATGAACATATTTCTTTAAGACTCCCATGAACCTCTCAAAGGGGAACATATTGTGTAGAAATACCGGACCGAGAATGGCAATCTCTTCCACTAGGTGAACCAGGAGATGCGTCATAATATTGAAAAAGGATGGTGGGAACACCAACTCAAAACTAACAAGACATTGTACCACATCCTTCTGTAACCTTGGCAGAATATCTGGATTGATTACCTTCTGAGATATTGCATTGAGGAATGCACGCAGCTTCACAATGGGTACTCGAACATTTTCCGGTAGAAGCCCCCTCAATGCAATCGGAAGCAACTGTGTCATAATCATGTGACAGTCATGAGACTTCAGGTTTTGGAACTTTTTTCTGCCATATTTATTATCCCCTTTATATTAGATGAGAAGCCAGACGGCACCTTGATACTGTAAAGGACTTCAAAAAATATTTCCTTCTCTGCTTTGGTAAGAGCATAGTTGGCACGACTAAAGTGACGCCATTTATCCGTCTTGTTCTGTGTATGTATGTTCTTTGGGTCTTTCATAATTTGTTGGTCCTCCCGTGCTTCTGGTGTATCTTTTGTCTTCCCATACACGCCTAGGAATCCTAGCAGGTTCACGCAAAAATTCTTCGTCACGTGCATCACGTCGATTGAAAAGCAGACACGCAGGACTTTCCAATATGGCAGCTCCCAAAATATAGATTTGTTCTTCCACATTGGTGCGTGTCCTGTAGCGACGTCGTTCGGAACTGATTGACCGCCGGGACCCTTTCCAAAGATTACTTCTATGTCCTTGACCATACCAAATACATCATCACCAGGGAGTTCAGGCTTCTTCCGGTGATATGCCTCACCTTTGAAATGCTTTCCTTTCTTTCTTACGGGATGATTGGTCGGAAGAAATCGTCGATTCGCCAGGTACACAACCTTCTTGAATTTATGCAAATATGTACCTTCAGTCTTATCTAAACAGTGTGTGCATGCCTTATATCCCTTGCTTGTCTGTCCTGAAAGATTACTAAGAGCAGGCCAATCATTGATGGTTACGAATAGCAACCCTCGTAGATCAAATGGCTCCTGTTTGTTCTCATCCCACGCACGTACACCTGGTTTTCCCCACAACTGTAAGAGTTCTTCAACTAATGGCCTAAGGTACACATCAATGTCGTTACCCGGTTGCTTCGGGCCTTGGATGAGCACTGGCATCATAATGAACTTACGCTTCATGCACAACCAAGGAGGCAGGTTGTAGATACATAGAGTCACGGGCCAGGTGCTGTGACTACAGCTCTGCTCCCTAAAAGGATTCATGCCATCCGTACTTAGACCAAACCATAAGTTCCTTACGTCACCTGCAAAGTCTGGAAAGTCTCTCTTGATATTTCTCCACTGTGACCCATCAGCAGGGTGTTTCAACTTCCCGTCTTTCTTACGGTCTTCTTTGTGCCATCGCAACAACCTGGCATGCTCTTTGTTTCTGAACATGCGTTTCAACCTTGGTATTATAGGAGCATACCACATAACCTTAGCAAGAACCCTCTTCCGGAGGGGCTCTCCCTCAACATCACCAGGGTCATCTCGTCTGATCTTATACCGCAATGCATTGCATACCGGACATTTATCTAAATTCTCATACTCCTTACCGCGGTAGAGGATGCAGTCATTAATGCATGCATGTATCTTTTGCACATCTAATCCTGAGGACAGAGAGTCTTCTTTGCTTCATAGGTACTCTCGGGAAGTTCGTTATGTTTTGAAAACTTCGGCTTCATTATTTTCAGCATCTTTTCAAATGAGGAGTCAGTTAGACCACACTCTGCCTTCCATCGCAACAATTCCAGTGTGGTACCGAGCTTTGTGCTGCCATCTTCACAATTTGGGTACAACAATTTCTTGTGATCTTCTAACATGCCCTCTAACTTCAACTTCTCATTTTCTGTTTCACAGTCTCGCTTTGCATCAGAAATGACCCTACCAAGTTCATCAGCCGGCTCATCTGATGCCCGTTCTTCACATCCTTCCTCTCCATTGTCTTCCATTGCAGTATCACTGTATTCAGAAAACATATGATGATAGTTGTTATCATCATCTTCTTCTTCACCATCTTCCATCATAACCCCTCTTTCCCCGTGCTTGGTCCAGCAATTATAGTTGGGCATGAAACCTTTCACAATCAGGTGGCCGCGAATGAATTTCGAGGAAGAGTACTCCTTGTTGTTCCGACATTGAACACATGGACAACGTATAAAACCATTCTCTTTGTTTGCCGTAGCCACATCGATAAATTTATCCACGCCTTTCATATACCCGGGTACACGCCGGTCACCGTACATCCATTCTCGACCGTTCATCTGCATCATATAAGTAAGTTTATCAAAAACAGGACATCATAAATAGTGAAATGACCAATTCACATCGACACATGCATTGTATCAATGACAGAGAAAAGATAAGATTGCTAACCTCGATTGAGGGAAATAAAGAGGAGAAAGCTCAAGTGCGTCTCGGACACCTTTTATATTTTTGTTCTATGAGAAATTGAACGGGATCATTCACTCAAACATTTCATCAAACACCTTGAATGCATGCATAGGGGAAAAAAACTAGCACACCCCTCACACCTTCGACCAAGAAAAAACAGAGTGGAGGCAAGGGCTGGGGCGTTGCATTTATAGAGGGCGAGAGCATACGTCCCGGTTTGTAACACAAACCGGGACTAAAGGTGTGTGACACGCCACGTGGAAGACGCCCAACCTTTAGTCCCGGTTTGTGTTACAAACTGGGACGTATGCCCTCCCCCCCTATCAACCGGGATGCATGCCTCCAGGGCCCGTGCCCGCTCGAACCGGGACGCGTGTCAGCATTAGTCCCGGTTCGTGGCAGAACCGGGACTAATGCTGTTAGTAGACACGAACGGATAGACTTTTTTCTACTAGTGTCAGTTAGGGAACGGAGGGAGTAGCTGTTAAATATCAGACTCCTAAGCATCGCCGAGTGATTGATGCACATCGACAATAAATTCCTGACCAAATTAGGCACCCAACTTGACCCATATGTAATGTGGAAATAGTTTAGGCGCTCAGATTGACGTGCCTATAGAGCTGAAGTAGGCGCACGGTAACGTATCCTGGAGCGTGACGTCAGCGCCACGAACCGGGACTAATGCTGTTAGTAGACACGAATGGATAGCCTTTTTCTACTAGTGTCAGTTAGGGAACGGAGGGAGTAGCTGTTAAATATCAGACTCCTAAGCATCGCTGAGTGATTGATGCACATCGACAATAAATTCCTGACCAAATTAGGCACCCAACTTGACCCATATGTAATGTGGAAATAGTTTAGGCGCTCAGATTGACGTGCCTATAGAGCTGAAGTAGGTGCACGGTAACGTATCCTGGAGCATGACGTCAGCAATCATTCAAACGAAGACATCCACCCTTTGCCCTGTCCATGAGCGTGCAAGAGCGTCGTATACGGTACGCGGACCGTTCGCATGTTACACCACTTCAGTTCGAACTAGATCTTGTTAGCAGTCGTTGATTATTGTGGCTAAAGAAACTAATAAAATACGAGTACTACTCACTCGCATCTACTACTACATAGTACGTACTAATAGAGCGCGTTTGGTATTCTCTATTTTCTTCAAATAGACTCTGCCATTATGAAATTGGTCTGTTTTTGGTTTCCCGCATGACCGTTGCGTTGTGGCCAGCACGTTTGTAGAACTCTTGTATCAAGTGTTTCAGTGAAGCTATGCTCTGGAGCTGCAGAAAATGGGCGGGAGGACCAACGCGTAGAGTGAGCTATCCTAGCAGGTGAGGATACTCTTGGCACAAAGCAGGAAAGAGAAACTTCCGTTTCCCGCCCGCGGCTTCGCTGATGGCACGCGTCTGAAGCCTAGCATGCACCATTCCTCGCTTATGATAATCTAAGGCGAAAAAGAAAGAAGGCTCACACCATAATAATACATTTTGGTTTTCAAGGTCGTGGATTTGGATCGATTTCGGTTTTACGGGCTTCATACATTGTTAAGAAAAATACTCGGCATTGGCAGGGGCGGACCCAGCCAAAAAATTCAGTAGGGGCAATTTAGATGAGCGGGGGAATTTCTAGTATAATTTCAATTTTTTAGAACCATTTTTCTTGAAATATGAATGAATTACACTAGAATTCAAAAAATTGAGTGGGGGCCACTGCCCCCACTCGGCTCTACATGGGTCCGCCCCTGGGTATTGGAAAGCATCACGTTCTGGCCACACACAAAAGAAGTCGGTGGTCTTGATTCCACAGCACGAGCGGCAGCGGCGGCGGAGGTGCAGATCTACCATACTCGGCGGTTCCTCCAACTCTGTGTGGTGAGCGTCGGTGAGCGGCATCGAGGCTCATCTCCATCCTTCTCCCCGGCCGCGCATCGTCATGGGTGAGTTCAGCACTGTGAATCTGTCTCCACTACTATTTCTAGTAGGGCCGAAGCACCGATTTGGGAAGAACTCACTACATCTTCGTTTGTTAGGCCGACAGGATAGCGTTTGTCCATCAGACAACAACGCTTGTAGCGGTGATTCAAGCCTGGATCATGTTGTTGCACAAGAGAGCTGTTCGGCGGGCTACGTTTCCTAGACAGATGTACGGTCCTATGTTGGCCCAAGATCAAGAGACGATGGCCAACCTGAACTACATCTACAACTACGACGATGTAGAGTATCTGAACATGCTCAGAATGAGAAGATACCCCTTCTTCGCACTTGTCACAAGATTAAGGACGGGTGGAATTTTGGTAGATAGCATCCACACCTCACTGGAAGAACAAGTCGCGATGTTCCTTCATGTGGTCGGCCATAACCAGAGGTTTAGGGTCATCCACAGCTCTTTCAGAAGAAGCACGGAGACAATATCGTGCTATTTCAACCAAGTGTTTGATGGCGCTGCGTCAACGTGGGAGCGCTTCATCGGGAAACCCCAAGAGCAAGGTGTGATGCAGCACAGCAGCAAGTCTTCCCTCAGTAAGAAACCAAGGTTATCGAACCAGTAGGAGGAAGGAAACGTCTCAAAGGTGTTGCAAGCAACTTGGAAACCTGCACAACACAAACTCAAGACTTTTCCCCAACGAACAGTGAAGTTTTCAATCTCACCGGTTTTCAAACTCAAGACAACTGCTTTAAGCAAAGTGTGTAAGGTAAACAATCCACTTGTTCCATGAACAAGAGACCGTTGTTTTCTCCCTAGTGGAAACAACACATCTACAACCTTAGAGATTTCTGTTACTTTCCCTGATTAAATAGAGCCATGAACCCACCATCGAGCATAAATACCCCCCTCTTGGAGTCACTAGCAACTACTTGGCCAAGATAGCTACTAACAACGGAGAGCATGCACGATCACAAACAACACAGACATGATAGAATCAATAAGACAAAACCATTAATCAATCTGACATAGTAATCTCAATATCCATCGAATCCCCGCAAACACAACATGCATAATTACAAATACATGAGACCTTGATCATGAACTAAGCTCAAAAGATCTACATGAAAGAACAAAGGAGGAGATACAACCATCTATCTACTACATGGACCCGTAGTCCAAGGTGAAACTACTCACGCTTCATACCGGAGGCTGGCGTGATGAAGAAGAAGGCTTCCGGGATGATCTCCTCTCCGGCAGGGTGCCGGGAAGAGCTTCAGATCCCCCCAATATAGGGACGAGGGTGGCGGCGGCTACAGACGGTTTCGTGGAATATTGATCGGGTGCTTAGGGTTTAGGCATCGGGGGATTCTTATAGGCGAAGAGGCGAGGCTGGGAGGCGTCCAGGGGGACCACACCCTGCCCAGGCGCGGCTTACGGTGGGCCCACGCCTGGGGGTGTGTGGCTGCCCTATGGATCCCTTCCGTCTCTCCTCTCGACTCCATGTTCTCCTCGATAAAATATTGACTTTGGCTTTTGTCCCGTCTAATTCCGAGAATATTTCCTTACTAGCTTTTCTGGAACCAAAAACAGTATAAAACAGGCAACTGGCACTGTGGCAACTTGTTAATAGGTTAGTACCAGAAAACATATAAAAAGCACCTCAAAGTATGGACAAAGCAAAGCAAAGTAGATACTAAACAAGCACGGAAAATAAAAAATTATAGATACGTTTCTGACGTATCAAGCATCTCCAAGCTTAACTCTTGCTCGTCGTCGAGTAGGTAAGTGATAAAAGAATAATTTTTGAGGTGACATGCACCATCAAAACCAAGATCAAACCATTTGCAAGCATTGAAAGCTGGGATTAAAGAACTCTAAACATGAGCATGAAATATGGAGTTATAACAGTAAAACAAAGTAACTATGCATGCAACATGAAAGGATACAAACAAAGGTCATGAATAATATGCATTGAAAAACGTTTGTTTGTTTCACATACAGAAAAGATAGCACAGTGGCATTCAGCTTATCCCTCATAGAGTACCAAATAGATGCATAGGACATCTTCAAAGTTCATAAGAGTGACTAGATACAAATAGCACAAGATCAACTAATATCAACAATATGCATCAATCAATAAGTTTTGGGACAATGCACATAGAACTAAGAATGGCAACTATGATCTCTTAACTGGTGCCTAAAGGTAGAAGGTGGAGACTCAATATAATAGTGAAAGAAAGGAGCTTCATAAAGGTAAGCAGGTATTTCAAGTCACAAAAGGAGCTTCCAAAAATTATGGTACTTGTTAGCTTTCAGCTCTCATTGCCCCTATCATAAGCATCTTGAAGTGATTAAGGTTAAAGTGAACAAACTATGGAGTATATGCTTGACAAAGTATAAGTTGGCAATCTCATGTCCCTTGAATATGAGGGCCGCACCGCATGCTACTCAACTTTAGTCACATGTAAGTTCTTGTCATAGTAAGTACATGTGTATCATAGAGAACCGCCAACGGGGTACCCCTTGCACAAGGTACATGAGCTATCCCATAACCAAAATGACAAGGCAAGCAGACAATGAGCATCTCAGCTATCTTTTTTATTTGCTATTTCCATAGGTTTTTATTGATGATGCTTCACAGATTGCTCATTATGGTGATGTTGCAAGTTTCCACCATGATTATGTAGGGGTTCATAGCATGGAAAACAAAAAATTCTACCGCATGCACACAAACAAGCCAAGATCTATCTACTAGATTGTAGCAACGAGTCGATTAGAGTACTCACCCTCGAAGTCTCCAAAGCGGTTAACAAGAGCAGATTCTCGTGGGTGATGTAGTCGTACACGTGCCGATCTCAAGATCGCGTAGGCGATCCTTCCGGCGCTGCGTTCCGACAGCGCTTCCGCAGTTGGTCACACGTTCGGTAATTGATGAATACCTTCCTCTCCCTTGTTCCAGCAGGCAGCGGAGGTTGTAGTTCTCCCCTCTCAATTCTGGCAGCACGACGACGTGGTGGCGGAAGTAGAGGGAAAATTCTGCAGGGCTTCGCCTAAGCCGGAGCAGGATATGGTGGATCTAGGGTTTCCGACGATCTAGGGTTTAGAGGTCCGGAGAGGAGGAGGCGTGGCCGGCAGCGACTAGGGCGGCGATGGCGAGCTGGCAGCGGCGGCGTGGCGGCGGCGGCGCTGGGGGGCGGCGGCGCGGCTAGGTGGGGAGGGGCTGGTGTTGTGTGTCCTTGGGGCACCCCCTCCCCTCTATTTATGAGAGGGAGGGCAGCTTGGGAGAGGGGAGTTTGAATCCTTCCCCAACTCCCTCTCCTTGTTGGCTTGTGGTGGAGGAAAAGAAGGATTCTTTCCTTCCTCCACCAGGACACATTGTCCCAGTTTGACTTTTCAAACTTGCCTTTTGACTTTCAGTTTGGAGCTTGATTTCTTTCTTGCTAATGCCCAACCAAGTGACCTAGGACATGATATAATCATTCCACTTATCCATGACACATTCATGTTCCCTTCCCCTTTCGGTCCGGTGAACCTTCTAGACCCTTCTAGAACCTCTCCGATGAAATCATCAAAATCATCCCCGTACTCCAAAATTGGACTTTCCTTATATGAATCTTATTCTCCGGACCATTCCGGATCTCCTCGTGATATCCCGGATCCCATCCGGATTCCGAACAACATTCGGTCTCCCTACTTACATTCCATATCTACTAAACAACATCGAATCCTTAAGTGTGTCTCCCTACGGTTCGTGAATTACGCGGACATGATCGAGACACTTCTCCGATCAATAACCAATAGAGGAATCTGGAAATTCATATGGCTCCCACATATTTATACGATTACTTTGCGATCGAATGAACCACTTACATACAATACCAATTTCCCTTTGTCTCGCGATAGTTTACTTATCCGAGGTTTGATCGTCGGTATCTTTGCATACCTAGTTCAACCTCGTTACTGATAAGTACTCTTTTATCATTCCTGTGATATGTGATCCCTTGTGAGCCAGTCACATGCTTGCAAGCTAATTGTATGACATTCCACCGAGAGGGCCTAGAGTATATCTATTTGTCATATGGATGGACAAATCCCACTCTTGATCCATGTGCCTCAACACATACTTTCTGAATACTCAATGCCAACTTTATAGCCACCCAGTTATGGTGTGGTGTTTGATATCATCAAAGCATCCATCCGGTGATGGTGATTAGCATGATCTCATGGTCGAAGGATTTAGGTTACTATGTATCTGAAAGCTTATAGCAACTGAACTCATTCAATATCTCATCTATGTACTTCTGGCACAACCATATTAGCGTCTCAATTTATCCATATAGACATTGATCCCTAATATTCGGGTTCTGCCTAAGCCTTTCATCGAGATTAAATTCTTAACCTATGTCAATAAAAAGATACATCATTTCTAATCAACAATATGTCTTCCACATAATGCATTAGAAATATGTCTTAGCGCTCCCACTTAATTTCTTGCAAATGCAAGCATCTTCATCGTCTCTAATGAAATTAAACTCTTTTAACAGTTTCATCATAGTGAAGATTCCAACTCCGCGATGCTTACTTCAACCATTTAAATTTTCCTACGCTTTTAGCATCCTTTGAATTAACAAAACCCTTTGGATCGTGTCATACACACGTTCTAGGTAACCATTCTATCAGAAGAATTTGTTTTGTTTATTCAACTATCACATAACAAAATTATATGTAGTGGTTGCTACATTAATCCGTCTATACTAAATATCGCTTAATGAAAGATCAAATCTTGTCATAGTCAACTCTTTGAACATTGTCGTGAACTCTTTCCCGACATGTCGACAATTTCATAGATGTGAAACATCCATGTCTATTTCTTTATAGATCCAAATTCGACTGTAAGGTCTTGCACCTTTTCAGAGGGTCTTTCAAGTTCAAAGCTTGATCTCTCATGTATGGAACTATCATGGATTTTATGGCTTCAAACCATTTGACGGAGTTAGGGCCCATCATCGCTTCTTTGCATGTAGTCGGTTCATTATTGTAAAATAATGATTCAACCCTCAAATCTTGGTATTTGATTGTTTACCCGACCTACTTGGTTCAATAGGAACTTAGACCTCTGTGACCACAAACTTTGAGGCACGTGAGCCATGAGCATTGTTGCTGCCTCCGAAACACTTTTCGGTGCTGCACAACTTTGCACATATATCTAAGGTTTGCTTAACCTTATCAAAGTTCTATTGTCCTCCCACTTAACTTTTCACAGAAAATTCCTTCTCAAAGAAACTTGACGTACTAAGTGACAAACATTTTTGTCTTCGATGTTACGGAGGAATACTCAATGATTATTCGAAATAACATACAAAGACATGTTCATCCGACTTTGGTAGTAAACATATCACTTATGCATAGCATACCAATGTTTAAGAAATGACAACTTGGGTTTTATCCCAAACCATAAATTTATATGGTGTCGTTTCAATGGATCATGATGGAGCTATTTTTAGTGGAAAAGCGATAGTCTCTAAATCTTTTAATCTTTAAAATATAATGGCAGTTTTATGAATTACACCTTTGATCTTACCATGTCAAACAAGGTTTCATTTCATATCTCGATTATTCCATACTCATATGGTGTTTCGGGAAACGCAAATCCACGAAACGATTCCTCAAATCTTAGGCGTTATGCTAAACTTGTAACTCAAATATCTTCCTTTATGATCCTATCATAAATTATTTATTTTCTTATTACATTGATTTTGCACTTCATCTTGAAAGTCTTTGAACTTTTCAAATGTTTCACACTTCATCCTTATTAATTAAATATTCATATATTCACTCAAATTTTTGGAGAAAGCATATGAAGTTGAAATCCATCGCTCTCGACTACACATAATGGACTTCATACAAAAATATGTACAAGTTCCAATAAGCTAGTCATCCATTCCCTTTGGCCTATGAACGGAGTTTTAATTATCTCTAGGAAAGTTTCACAAGCGTCATTTGAGACTCCAAAATTCCATCTACATGGACTTTCTTCATGTTTTCTTTCTAATATAATTTAAACGGCGATGTCACTTCCTAAGTGATCTTTCAATCAATTTGTCTTTCGACATTTTTAGCACTAGTTTTATGGATATGATTTCTTCAACAAGATTTGTAAATCATCCATCTTTTATGGATTATGGCAATTATTTGAACAACCCTTTTGTTCTCATAATACTTGATAAAACAAATCTTGAAGGCAAGCTTTGATATTAACGAGTAACACAACAACCCTTTATTTGTTCTCGATTAACATCATCACTTATTCTTTTGCTAGTTACTTAGGCCATTGTAGTTCATGAATTTTGTTGTTTTGTATGATGATTCACACCAACAAATTCAGTATCTAATACTTAAGAACCACATTATTTAACAAGCAAAGAATACATCCATAACACGTATATCCTCTATATACCTAAGCTGAACAATTCTGGTCTTTTCTTTTCTGCCATATATTTATGAGATTCTCTTTTAGTATTTCCTTTTATGTTTGAAAGAATCTATCAACATCAATAGTGGAGCCATACACATGACACATAGTCCAAAGCATGTATAGTTAAATACCAATGTCTTTGGACTTGCACTTTGAAGTAGATCACCATCATCAAATGTTTGGTATTCTTTCAAATTCCATTCTTTAGTAATCTCTTGGTGTAGTAAACATTTTACCTACATCAAATATTCATCCTTATCATGGAATTATTCATGATCAAGTTGCTTTAGCTTATAATGGTGAATCGCGATTATAGTGTTGTCCTCCAAAACTTTTTGGAGAATTAGGACGACTAGCATCTCCAACCTTTTGAAAATTCCCATAAAATATGAGAACATAAACTTTGCCATATTATACTATATCATGTTATAATCAAAAACATCGTTTCATATATCGCAATATCTTCCACAAATGGTGTTCCTAAACAACCTTGATATTAAAACAATCTTTTGAATATCAAGAATCATGCAGATAAACATGATACTTATATACTAACACTGGAATTGTTACTCTTGATTTAATACCAATTATTAAACTTCACGGAGTAACCGGAACTTACTAAAAATTTGCAATAGTACTTTTAAACTTTTAGATTAACACTTCAAAACAATACGATACCAGTTCGTAAAGTAATTAGCCAGAATTCTATAGTTCTATTATCTCAATTATAACTAAGCGCAAGGTGGTAAACGGACTCCAATGACTACAAAAACTATGCGGACTCACTTTGATTTGATTTATGATAAATAGTGTTCAACTTTTAATCATATTGGTGTTGAACTCCTACTCAAAACAATATCCCTCACATTGTTTTAGTGATTACGTGAACCAAATCCACTATACCAAGTCCGATCATCACGTGACATGATGTAGTTTCAAAGGCGAACAATCATCATGTTCATCGTATCATCTATATGACTCATGCTTTACCTTTCGGTATTCCGTGTTCCGAGACCATGTCTGTACATGCTAGGCTCTTCAAGATCAAACCTTAACTTCCGCATGGGCAAATATGGCTTGCTTGTATACACTCGCAGAATCTAACACACCCGATCATCACGTGGTGCTTCGAAACAACGAGCTTTGGCAACAGTGCCTACTAAGAACGAACACTCTATAACTTGATATTTGGTGAGAGGGATCATCTTATAATGCTACCGTCACGAACTAAGCAATACAAGATACATAAAAGGATTAACATCACATGCAATTCAAAATATGTGATATGATATGGCCTTTCTTCTTATGCTTCCGATCTCCATCTTCAAGCACGAACATGATGTCCATCATCACCGACGTGGCGTCAAGGTTAATGGCGCCGATCCATGGTTGTCGTCCACCAACATCAACTATTACAACTACTTTGAATAATATACACGCAGGTCTAGACGAAATTAAAAGACAACCATATGGCTCCTGCCGGTTGCCGACTTACAATAAGGAACATTGCATACATCATATATAATCACAATCATGGCCATATCACATCACATCACACCCCTACAAAACAAAGTTAGACGCCTCTAATTTTCTTTGCATATTTTACGTGGTTTGGGGCTTTCATCAAGTGTCGTTCTAACTTACGAACAAGAACCACAAAGTTGATACTAGTATTGTCAATCACCCGTTGTAAATTGAATCTTCACTATGTTGAGAGAAACAGGCACCCGCAAAGCCACTTATGCAATACAAGTTGCATGTCAAGCGTGGAGCAAGTCTCATGAACGATGTCATGTAAGGTTAGCCTGAGCCGCTTCATCCCACCATACCGTAAGATGCAAAGTACACAAGAAGGAACCGACAACAAAAGCATCAACGCCCACAATGACCATTGTGTTCTACTCGTGTAATAGATCTACATATAGACACGGCTCTGATACCATTATAGGGGTTCGTAGCATGGAAAACAAAAAAAATCTACCGCATGCACACAAACAAGCCAAGATCTATCTACTAGATTATAGCAACGAGTCGATTAGAGTACTCACCCTCGAAGTCTCCAAAGCGGTTAACGAGAGAAGATTCTTGTGGGTGATGTAGTCGTACACTTGCCGATCTCAAGATCGCGTAGGCGATCCTTCCGGTGCTGCGTTCCGGCAGCGCTTCTGCAGTCGGTCACATGTTCGGTAATTGATGAATACCTTCCTCTCCATTGTTCTAGCAAGCAGCGGAGGTTGTAGTTCTCCACTCGCAATTCCGGCAACACGACGGCGTGGTGTCGGAAGTAGAGGGAAAATCCTGCAGAGCTTCGCCTAAGCCGGAGCAGGTTATGGTGGATCTAGGGTTTCTAGTGATCTAGGGTTTAGAGGGCCGGAGAGGAGGAGGCGTGGCTGGCGGCGACTAGGGCGGCGACGGCGAGCCAGCAGCGGCGCGAGGCGGCGGTGCGGCGGCGGCGGTGATCGTCTAGGTGGGGGGCTGGTGTTGTGTGTCCTTGGGGCACCCCCTCCCATCTATTTATGAGAGGGAGGGCAACTTGGGAGAGGGGAGTTTGAATCCTTCCCCAAGTCCCTCTCCTTGTTGGCTTGTGGTGGAGGGAAAGAAGGATTCTTTCCTTCCTCCACCAGGACACATTGTCCCAGTTTGACTTTTCAAACTTGCCTTTTGACTTTCAATTTGGAGCTTGATTTCTTTCTTGCTAATGCCCAACCAAGTGACCTAGGAAATGATCCAATCATTCCACTTATCCATGACACATTCATGTTCCCTTCCCCTTCCGGTTCGGTTAACCTTCTAGACCCTTCTAGAACCTCTCCGATGAAATCATCGGAATCATCCCCGAACTCCGGAATTGGACTTTCCTTATATGAACCCTATTCTCTGGATCATTCCGGATCTCCTCGTGATATCCCGGATCCCATCCGAGATTCCGAACAACATTTGGTCTCCCTACTTACATTAGTTATCTACTAAACACCATCGAATCCTTAAGTGTGTCTCCCTACGGTTCGTGAATTACGCGGACATGACCGAGACACTTCTCCGATCAATAACCAATAGAGGAATCTGGAAATTCATATGACTCCCACATATTTCTAAAATTACTTTGTGATCGAATGAACCACTTACATACAATACCAATTTCCCTTTGTCTCGCGATAGTTTACTTATCCGAGGTTTGATCGTCGGTATCTCTACATACCTAGTTCAACCTCGTTACCGATAAGTACTCTTTTCTCATTCCTGTGATATGTGATCCCTTGTGAGATAGTAACATGCTTGCAAGCTAATTGGATGACATTCCACCGAGAGGGCCCAGAGTATATCTATTTGTCATATGGATGGACAAATCCCACTCTTGATCCATGTGCCTCAACACATACTTTCTGAATACTCAATGCCAACTTTATAGCCACCCAGTTATGGTGTGGTGTTTGATGTCATCAAAGCATCCATCCGGTGATGGTGATTAGCATGATCTCATGGTCGAAGGATTTAGGTTACTATGTATCTGATAGCTTATAGCAACTGAACTATATTAAATGACTTGATCTTTATGCTAAGCTTAACTATAGGAGTATGTCCATCACACCATTCTCATAATGATATGATCTTGTTGTTAATAACATCTCAATGTTCATGATCAGGAAACCATGATCATATATTAACCAACAAGCTAGTTTAACAAGAGGCTTTACTAGGGACTCTTTTATGTTTACAAATCACACAAGTATTAATGTTTACGGTTAATAAAATTATAGAATGGTATGTAAACATTTATCATAAGCATGAAGATATGATAATAACCTCTTTATTATTGCCTCTTGGGCATATCTCCAACAGATTAGGCATGGCTTAGGCTAGCGGCCTAGGCGTTTCTCTAACACAAAATACATAACTCCATGGACTTACAAGCTCTCTTTTAGTTCACACCGGCGACATCCATAGACAACAGAGCATGATATCAACTGTGTACAAAGTACAAGTGCAATGTTGAAAACATTCCCCATGACAGCATGGTTATGCTAATTCCAACGTATAAGTGCAAGCATATACAACAAAGATGACACAATGGATCAAGTTTATTAGGGGCAAGAAATATAAGGTGTGCCATCAAGTTTGTGAGAGCTTTAATCACTAAGTTTTCACATAACAAAATATTTTTAATTAGAAGATAGATGAAAACAAGAATATACTTGGAATGGTGTATCACACCATGCATAGGAATTTATAGTGGACACTTTGGAATAACTTGGTTTCTTGGGAGTTGTAAGCATGAGTAGAGCTTACTCATACAAGTGGAGGCTAGCAAAAGACTGGGAGCAACCAACTAAGAGATCAATAATGGCCATAATCTTGCAGAGCGACAAAACATTACTAATCAAAGCATAGAGTGGTACTAAAAGTCAAGGACTAAATGATCATAGAGGCTATGGTGACTTGTTCATAGTCATAACATGGTGTAAGCATGTGCCAAGTCAACCCAAACAAAGCATCAAAGAAGAATACCACAACACTATGCTTTTGTATGCTAAAAAAAGCATGATTCTTTCAAGGCACACTAAGCAATCCCAATTGTTTGGAACAAGTCATGCTACAACAATATTCACTAAGCATAAGGTCAAAACAACACCTAGCATGACATGCTAAAGTCTAAGTCACAGTCAAAGCAAGCTCCTCTTGCACTATTTCAAGCAACAACTTTCTACTCCTTTCCAACACCAATCAACTTATTTGAAACAATACAGCGAGAACCGGGGGTCCAAACTACTTTATTCAAGAAAACTAAACAAACTAAGAAAAGCAAACAAAAACTAAGACGCTCCAAGAACAACACAACAGTGCATGAAACAATAAAAACAAAGTGTCTAGAAAGACCTGAGCTTTTTATTGATGAAGAAGGGGATGCCTTGGGCATCCCCAAGCTTTGACGCTTGTACCTCTTGGATATTTCTTGGGGTGACACGTGGGGTGGAATCCCCAAGCTTGAGATTTTGTCCATTCTTCATCTCATTACATAATTCTCTCTCTACACCTGAAATTTTTTAGAACATACAAAACTTCACACAATCTTGATTAGCAACATTAGTGTATTCAAAAGATAATAGACCCTTGGGTTTAGCTTTAGAATAGCAAAACTTTTCACTAAAAACACAAGCTACTGTAGCAACTCTTTAAAAAATCTCAATTTCCCAAAAAGAATCCAAAAAGGAATCAATAAGAAGCAAATGCAAATAATGGCAGAAATCTGTCAAAAAAGACCATCAAGTAAAAACCGATTTTTCTGAAGACCTTCTGTTGCTCAAATCAAAAAGTGTTGAACTAACAAAAGTTAGCTAACATACTGGGGGATTTATTCATAATTTTCAGCTCAATCAGACTTACAGAGACTCCTCACGAATTTTTATGGTGGAGGAAAGAAATCTGTTTCGGGACGTCAACTCCCCAAATCTTACTTCCCTCTCATTAGAGGTCATTCTTGGCACAAAAAGCAAACAAAAAGGATAATGAGAGGTCATTACTAAAGTAATAACTTCTAAGACTCAAGAAAACTCTTGGGTTATCTCCCAACAAGTACTTTTCTTTAACGCCTTTAAGTTAGGCACAAGAAGCAAGAAATCAAATGTTTTCAAATGAAGAAGTATTAACGTCGAACCTTGATTTCAAAGGAGGAGCAAAAAACAACTTCTCTCTCCTCATAGGGAAGTTGAAAGTACAAAGGAAGTCGCCTAGAGGGGGTGAATAGGCTTTTAAAATTATTACGGTTTATGCTCAAGTAAATGCGGAATAAAACTAACATTTAATTTATTGAGCACAAAACCTAGCCACTAAGTTCACCTAGGTGCACCAACAACCTATGCTAAGCAATACAAGCAACAAGGTGATAGCAAGATGTAAAAACTTCAAGCACGATGGCTATCACAATGTAAAGTGCATAAGTAAAGGGCTCGGTTGAGAGATAACCGATGGACGCGGAGACGAAGATTTGTTTCCCGAAGTTCACTTCCAAAGAAGCTACGTCCCCGTTGGAGAGGCGCGATGGTGCAATGCTCTCTGAATGCCACAAATGGCTCACCTCGAGGTGTGGTGGCTCGATGCTCACCTAATGCCACACAAGGCCTCACCGCGGATGCGGAAGCACACAACTCACCGACGCCACAAAAGGCTCACCCTATTCTCCCGAGTGCGCACCACAAAAGGCGGGCACTCGCTCCACTATGGGACGCTTGAGGGCGGTCACCGAACCCGTACAAGATTGGGGCTAACTCCACAACTCAATTGGAGGCTCCCAACAACAAAGCCACAAAAGGCTACAATGCCACAAAGGGCCAACAAAGCCACAAAAGGCTACAAGACCACAAAAGTTCAACAAGACCACAAGAGGTCAACAATCCAACCACACAACCGTCTAGGGTTCCAAGGAACCCAAGAGTAACAAGCCCACAAGCTTGTACTCGCTGAATCTCCGAGGAGAACTCAAACCTATGCAACAAATGCAAGAGGCAAGTCCTTCTCTCTCAAATTCCACCGAAGCTACAAAAGCTATTGGGGGAATAAGAGAGGAAGAACATAAGAGGAGAATACAAAACTCTCCAAGATCTAGATCCCAATGATTCCTTCACAAAGAAGGGATTTGGCTTGGGGGGATTGTATATCTAGATCTCCTCTCTCAAATCCCTCAAAAAGATGCAAGAATCATATGAAGGGAAAGGGAGAGGGAAATCTTCTTCAAGGTCAACAATGGAGGAGAGAGAGAAAGCCAAGAACCAAGAAGAAAAGCTAGTGCCCACGAAGGGGAAGAGGATCCCCTTTTAAAGGGCTCCTAGATCTGCCTGTTATGGGCATTCGCGACCATGGCCAGAATTTCCGGTGGGAGGCTGGAAGTTCCTGTGGCACATAGCCAACGGTTAAAAACTGCAAAGCGAGAAACTGAAAATGCGAGTCCTGGTCGGAACTTCCGCCGGTTCACCGGAACTTCCGGTGGGAGCAAAACTTCCGGTGGAAGTTTCGATAGAAGTTCCGTCAAATAGAGCAAACAAAAACAGAGAGGTTACTGAACGTGAGCGGAACGAGAGCAGGAAATTCAACCGGAACTTTCGATGGCAACTAGGCCCGAGCGGAACTTCCGGTCCCTGGACGGAACTTCTGGTGGAAAATCTGACTGAAGTTTCGTCAAATAAACACTTTCAAAACAAAAGTTACTGATCATGAGAGGAAGAAGAACCGGAACTTCCGCCAGAACTTCCGGCGGAAAAATTCCCTAGCGGAACTTCCGATGAGAAGCCGGAACTTCCGGTCAGGGAAATTCCAGAAACCAGAAAACCAGAAATGCAATAACTTTTGCATCCGAACTCCAAACAGGATGAAACCAATTTTGTTGGAAAGATAATGACGAATAGAATCCAACAATATATATGTGAAGTATCCCCGAAGGTGTGGAGCCATAAAAACTCGCAAGATCAAAAACCGCAATAAGATATGCAAGATCCTTATTTGATGACTAGAGCTTGTTATGATCATGACCACAAGATCTAGATCCTCTCATGGAAAAGAACCAAATAACAACCAAGAAAGATGATGCTATGAATGCAAAGGTTTGAGCTCTCTCCGAACGATGCAAACGAGATACCCGCTTGAGAGCCCCTCTTGATCGAATGGCTATCTATCCTAAACCCGGTATCACAACTAACAACACGAGACCGGCAAAAGAAAAGCCCTATCAAGAACATACCTTTTCCTTGAGCATCCCACTTGAACTTGATGTAGACCGTCTTGTTCTTCTATAGTGGGAACACCTTTCTTGGATGCTCTTGCTTGATGAAGATGAAGACTTGCAAATTGCTCCCCCATACTCCATGGGGAAACCTCTTCTTTGAACTTGTCTTCATAATTCCATGACCACGAGGATGGAAAGCTTCAAGCATGATATCTTCTAGAGATGGCGCATCTTGAGCTCGCCCTTCTTCATCCCTTCTTGAGGTTGATCCATCTTGATGCAACCTTCAATCTCCTTCTTTCTTCATGATTCCAATGGGCACAAAGCCCTTGGACATTTCTACATCTTCCAACCTTGAGACCAACACATGGCCCAAGCGATGCCAATGGACAAACCTACAAGTGAAACTCAATTTACACATTAGTCCATAGAGATTGTCATTAATTACCAAAACCACACATGGGGTCATACATGCCCTTTCAGAAGTGTTCAATACCTTTCTTGAATGGAAATTGATATTTAATGGTGTCTTCTTTCATATCAATGATGGCATCAACTGATCTAAGAAAAGATCTTCCCAAAGTAATAGGACAAGAAGCATTGTATTCAACATCCAAAACATAGAAATCAACAGGGACATAAGCATTGTTAACCATAATGAGAACATCATTAATACTCCCCATGAGTTTCTTCTTAGCATTATCATTAAGTGGAACATCCAAATAACAATCTTCTAAAGGTGGCAAATCAAGCATTTCATAAATCTTCCTAGGCATAATAGAGACACTAGAACCAAGGTCACATGAAGCTTTGAGATCAAAGTCATTCACTTTGAAAGAACATGTGAGACCCCCATGTGTGGTTTTGGTAATTAATGACAATCTTTATGGACTAATGTGTGTATTAAGTTGTACTTGTAGGACTTGTCCATTGGCATCGCTTGGAGCTTGTGTTGGCTCCAAGGTCGATAATATGAAGAAGAAGAAGATATGTTGTGCAAGCTCAAAATGCGTCATCTATAGAAGATCTCATGTTTGATGCTTGCCATCCTCGGTTATCATGGATCGATGATGAGGAATCAAGAAAGGTGTCCATATTGAGAAGGACAAGATCGTCTACATCAAGCTCAAGTGGATTGCTCAAGGCAAAGGTATAATATTGATAGGTTTTCAGGTTTAGGATAGATAACCATACTATCAAGAGGGGCTCTCGAATGAGTAACTCGATCATAGCTTTCGAAGAGAGATCAAACCTTTGCACACTTGCATCATCGTATTTGGTTGTTATTTGGTCTCATCAATGTGAGGATATAGAGCTTGTGGTAATCTCCATAACAAGCTCTTGGTCATCAAAATCTAATCTCCCATATGTATATTGTTGCGATTTTGATTTATGCGGCTTTTTGGTTTCTCACCAAGTGAGGTATCTCACATTATTATACTTGATACTTTCTCACTTGGTGATAACCAATATTTTATAGGGTAGCCCATGTCGTCCTATTTCCAACGCAATTGGAATCGGGTCGATCGGAGTTACCAAACAAAAGTTACACCCGTTTGAATATTTGCCGGTCTTATTTAAAAAGAAAAGGAAAAACCTGTTTTTCTGGGCCGAGCGGTAGTACCGCCCGGGCGGGCCGGTACTACCGCTCGCATCTGAGCGTCCCCCAACTATTCGCTGCCTCGCCCGGTACCACTTTCAGGGGCCGGCCCTGGAACATTTTCCCCAGAAATCCCAGCCCAGCCGTCGCTCGACCTGCTGCTTGCCCCACGTGCTGCCGACCGCCGCTGCTGCGCTGGGCCCGCGCTGCTGCCCTGCCTCGCTCGTTGCACGCGCTGCGGCTCGCTCGCCCCGCCTGGCCCTGTATTTTTTGCTAAATCTGACCTTTTGGCGAAACTAATTCCACGTCTGACCCCTCTCTGAAACTAATTCGGAATCTGACCCCTGGGGTCGGCGCCATTTAAAATGGCGCCGAAGTTGTGCATGTCGGCGCCAAGTTGTAATAGCTGGGAGGAAGGCCAGAGAGGTCGGCGCCATTTGATACGGCGTCGAACTCACATCGGCGCCATATCAAATGGCGCCGACCTCTCTGGTCTTCCTCCCAGCTGGTACAACTTGGCGCCGACATGTACAATTCGGCGCCATTTGAAATGGCGCCGACCCCAGGGGTCAGATTCCGAATTAGTTTTGAGAAGGGGTCAGATTTGATTGAAGTTATCGGATTTGGGTAGATTTGGAAAAAAATACCTTTGGCCTGCAACTGCCGCTTGCCGCGCGCTGGGCCCCGCTGGCATTGCTCGCAGCTACTACTGCGGCTCGCTCGCGCGCTCGCTGCATGCTGCAGGCCCTACTTGGCCCCACCCCGCGCTGGCAGTTGCGCTGCTACCGCTTTGACCGTGCGCAGCTGCCCTGCCCCACCCGCGTGCGCTTCGCTGATGCTGCTGCTCACTCCCTGGCGCTGGCCCCACTGGCCCCGCTCGCATGAGCTGCTCCCGCGATCTGCCGCTGCTTCACATTTTCCTGGAGCATGCGGTACTACGGGTCTGGACCGTTCTGAAAAATAGCCCCAACGGCCAGATTTTTGGGGTCCCTATTTAAGGCTTTACCCGTTTTGAGTTTAGATTGCTTCTTCCTCTTTTATTAGGCTAAGCTTTGTCCATACTTGCCCTAGATCTTGATTCTTGCCTAAGCTTTTCCCTTCGATGATTCTTGCCCATATTTGAGTGGAAGAGAGAGGAGATCCAGATCCGCGTTTTGACCTAACCGATTCATCTCTTTGTGAGTGCATCTTTGGGGATCTAGATTTTGGGGGATTTTGTGTCTCTCTTTGATTACTCCTCTCTTGTTCCCCCAATAGCTTTAGTAGCTTTGTTGTAACTTGAGAGTGAGGGATTTGAGCACCTTTGTGGTGTTCTTGCCATTTGCATTTGGTGACGGGTTTCGCAGCATAGTAAATCAAAAAATTCTCTGGATGCGAACGGGAAAGCCAAGATCTAATCTAGGAGATGCAAACAACGAGAGAGATTAGATCAGATCTTCATACCCTTGAAGATTCGTACAGCGGAACGTTCGTCGGAACGTGGGTGATGTAGTCGTACTCGCTTCTCCTCCTCGCGATCCGCTCCGATCTAACACCGCAAGTGGCGATGCCTCCGAGAGATGCACACGTGCGGCACCTCGACTCTCCTCCTTCCTCGGTCCAGCAAGTATGGTGGAGAGACGGATTGGATCTACAACGCGACGGTGCGGTGCTAGTGGTGGAGAGTTTCTGCAGCAGGGCTTCGCCTACACGCAGTCAGGAGGGAGAGAGAGAGGAGGGCAGCAGGGCGGCTAGGCTTGAGGGGAAGGTGTGTGGGGGTGGTGCACCCCCAGCCCTCTTTATATAGAGGGGTGGGCGGCAACCCTAGCCCCTCCCCCAAGCCTAGGCCGGCGTCCAAGGAGGGAAGAGTGGGGGGCAAGTTTCCCCCTCCTTCTAGAAGCTCCAATTAGGGTTTCCCCTTGTTTGGCCGGATGGGCCCTATGGGGCCTTGTGCCCCTGGCCCAATGAGGCCAGGGCACTCCCTCATAGGCCCATGCCTCCTCCCGGCAGGTGGGGCCACGTTGGTCCCCCTCCGGAAGGTTCTAGAAGCTTCCGGTACAATACCGATTAACCCGAAACAATTCCGAACTCCAAAAAATGCATTGCCTTATATGAATCTTATTCTCCAGACCACTCCGGAACCTCTCGTGATGTCCCGGATCACATTCGAGACTCCGAACAAAAACTCATAAACCAATTATCCAATCTATCCTAGCGTCGAGACACGTTAAGTGTGTGACCCTTCGGGTTCGAGAACATGCAGACATGATCTTCTATCAATAATCAATAGCGGGGTCTAGAAACCCATATTGACTCCCACACATTCATCGATGATCATATTGGATGAACCACGATGCCAGGATTCAATCAATCCCATATATATTCCCTTCGTCTCGTGATATTTTACTTGCACGAGATTTGATCGTCGGTACCGTCATACCTAGTTCAATCTCGTTCATAGCAAGTACTTTACTCGTTCCGTAATCCGATATCACTTTGTGATTAACTCCTTAACCACATGCTTGCAAGCGGTGTTGATATCGATTACCGAGTGGGCCCGAAGTATATCTCTCCAACTTGGGAGGGACAAATCCCATCTCGATACATACAACCCAACAGGTACTTTCCGATCACCTGAGAGACACCTTTATGATCACCCTCTCATAGGATGACGTTTGATGACCTCAAAGCTTTCTTCCGATACCAGGGAGTTGTATTATCTCAGGGTCTAAGGAATACAATATTTGACATAAGAAAAGCTTCGCAAAGATGAACACGATGACACGATCTAATTGCTTCGCTTAGTTTGGGTATGTCCATCATATCATTCTCCCAATGATATGATATCATTATTAATCGACAACTCATGTCCATGGTTACGAAACCTTAACCATCATTAATCAATGAGCTAGTCCATAGAGGCGTACTAGGGACACGGTGTTGTTCACAAACCACACAAGTATTAAAGTTTCCGCTTAATACAATTCCAGCATGGAATATA
Organism: Avena sativa; assembly: GCA_916181665.1. NCBI lineage: Eukaryota > Viridiplantae > Streptophyta > Magnoliopsida > Poales > Poaceae > Avena > Avena sativa. The sequence goes on along the minus strand of OV702295.1, from coordinate 375,423,093 downwards.
AACTTTATCATGAACAAGAATTATAATAATAACATCTTTATTATTGCCTCTAGGGCATAATTCCAACAGTCTCCCACTTGCACTAGAGTCAATAATCTAGTTTACATTTGGCAACAATCTCACACCCATGGCACTAAGGTGTTGATCATGTTTTACACGTGGAAGAGGTTTAGTCAATGGATCTGCGACATTCAGATCTGTATGTACTTTGCTAATCTTCAGATCTCCATCTGCTATATAATCTCGGATTATATGAAACTTGCGGTTGATATGCTTGGTCTTTGGATGATATCTTGGTTCCTTAGCGAGTGCTATGGCGCCAATGTTGTCACACAATATCTCCAGTGGGTCCAATGCACTTGGAACCACGCCAAGCTCAGTGATGAAGTTCCTGATCCAAACTCCTTCACTTGACGCTTCTGCAGCAGCCATGTATTCCGCTTCTACTGTAGATCCCGCGATCACGCTTTGCTTGCAGCTTCTCCAGCTCACAGCTCCTCCATTCAAAATATAAACGTATCCTGTCTGAGATTTAGAATCATCCTTGTCGGTGTCGAAACTAGCGTCGACGTAACCTTTTACGACGAGCTGTTCATCACCCCCATAGACTAAGAACATTTCTTTAGTCCTATTTAGGTACTTTAGGATGTTCTTCACGGCTGTCCAGTGTTCCACTCCTGGATCACTTTGATATCTGCTCGTCAAACTAAGAGCATTGGACACATCCGGTCTAGTACACAGCATGGCATACATGATAGAACCTATGGCCGAGGCATAAGGCACTTTTCTCATAGCTTCTCTATCATTTACCGTAGCTGGACACTGAGCCTTGCTCAATAACTTACCTGACAACATAGGCACTGAACCTTTCTTTGCCTTATCCATTCTGAACCTTTTTAGAACTTTGTCTAGGTATGTACTCTGGCTTAAAGCTATCAGGCGTCTTTGTCTATCTCTATAGATTTTGATGCCCAATATATAAGCAGCTTCACCTAGGTCTTTCATTGAAAAACACTTGTTCAAATAACTCTTCACATCGTTAAGCATGTTAATGTCATTTCCAATAATCAATATGTCATCCACATATAGTACCGGAAATGTCACCGAGCTCCCACTCACTTTCTTGTAGATACAAGCTTCGTAGCAATTTGGAACAAATCCAAAGCTCTTGATCACTTGATCAAAACGAAGGTTCCAACTCCGAGATGCTTGCTTCAGTCCATAAATGGAACGCTGAAGTTTGCACACTTTATCAGCATCCTTAGGATCGACAAAACCTTCGGGTTGCATCATATACAACTCTTCATCAATGTTTCCATTGAGGAACACAGTCTTGACATCCATCTGCCATATTTCATAATCATGAAACGCAGCAATTGCTAATAAAATCCGAATGGACTTAAACATCGCTACGGGAGAGAAAGTCTCATCGTAGTCAACACCTTGAACTTGTCGAAAACCTTTCGCGACAAGACGTGCCTTATAGACGGTAAAATTACCATTTGTGTCCGTTTTCTTCATGAAGATCCATTTGCACTCAACGGCCTTTCGGTCGCTAGGAGGGTCCACCAAAGTCCATACTTGGTTTTCGCTCATGGATCCCAATTCGGATTTCATGGCTTCTAGCCATTTCTCAAAGTCTGGGCTCATCATCGCTTCCTCATAGTTCGTAGGTTCACTATCTTCTACCAACAAGACAGTCAAGACAGGGTTGCCGTACCACTCAGGAGGGGCACGCGACCTTGTCGACCTGCGACGTTTAGTAGCAGCATCGTCCGAAGCTTCATGATCCTTGTCATTAGCTCCCTCTATTGTTGGTGTAGGCGGCACTGGAACAATTTCAGGTGCTGCGCTACTCTCCAACTCAAGAGAAGGTTCAACAACCTCGTCTAGCTCTAATTTTCTCCCACTCACTTCTTTCGAGAGAAACTCCTTCTCAAGAAATGAACCGTTCTTTGCGACAAACACTTTGCCTTCGGTTCTGTGATAGAAGGTATACCCAATAGTTTCCTTAGGGTATCCTATGAAGACGCATTTCTCCGCTTTGGGTTCGAGCTTGTCCGGCATCAACTTCTTGACGTAGGCTTCGCATCCCCAAACTTTAAGAAACGACAACTTAGGTTTAGCACCAAACCATAGTTCATACGGTGTCGTCTCAACGGATTTAGATGGTGCCCTATTTAAAGTGAATGCAGCGGTTTCTAATGCATAACCCCAAAATGATAATGGCAAATCAGTAAGAGACATCATCGATCAGACCATATCTAATAGGGTTCGATTCCGGCGTTCAGACACACCATTGCGCTGTGGTGTTCCGGGTGGCGTGAGTTGCGAAACGATTCCGCTTGCTTTAAGATGCGTGAGAAAATCATAACTCAAATATTCACCTCCACGATCGGATCGTAGAAACTTAATCTTTCTGTTACGATGATTCTCCACTTCATTCTGAAATTCCTTGAACTTTTCAAATGTTTCAGATTTATGTTTCATTAAATAGATATACCCATATCTACTTAAGTCATCCGTAAAAGTGAGAAAATAGCGATATCCACCGCGCGTCGAAACACTCATCGGTCCGCATACATCGGTATGTATGATTTCCAACAAGTCCGTTGCTCGCTCCATCATACTGGAGAACGGGGTTTTGATCATCTTGCCCATGAGGCATGGTTCGCATGTGTCAAATGATTCAAAATCAAGAGACTCCAAAAGTCCATCAGAATGGAGTTTCTTCATGCGCTTTACACCAATATGACCTAGACGACAGTGCCACAAATAAGTAGTATTATCACTATCTACTTTGCATCTCTTAGCCTCAATGTTATGGATGTGTGTTTCATCCCTTTCGAGATTTAGAAGAAATAAACCATTCACAATAGGTGCATGACCATAAAAGATGTTACTCATATAAATAGAACAACCATTATTCTCCGATTTAAATGAATAACCGTCTTGCAATAAACAAGATCCAGAAATAATGTTCATGCTCAACGCAGGCACATAATAACATTTATTGAGGTTTAAAACTAATCCCGAAGGTAAAACTAAGGAGAGCGTGCCGACGGCCATCACATCAACTCTTGATCCGTTGCCAACGCGCATCGTCACCTCATCCCTCGCAAGCTGCTGTCTATTCCGTAGCTCCTGTTTCGAGTTACAAACATTAGCAACTAAACCAGTATCAAATACCCAGGCACTACAACGAGGGCTAGTAAGGAAAACATCAATAACATGTATATCAAATATACCTTTGATGGTGCCAGCCTTCTTGTCCGCTAAGTACTTCGGACAATTGCGCTTCCAGTGACCCTTGTCCTTGCAATAGAAGCACTCAGTGTCCGGCTTGGGTCCAGACTTGAGCTTCTTCTCAGCAGGGGCAACGCGCTTGCCGCCGCCTTTCTTGAAGGGCTTCTTTGCACCCTTACCTTTCTTGAAGGTGGGGGGCTTGTTGACCATCAACACATGATTATCCTTTTTGATGTCCACCTCCGCAGCCTTCAGCTTTGCGAAGAGCTCGGTGATCGTCAGTGGAACCAATCTGATTATGAGTCACTACAAAGCTTTTGTAGTTGGGAGGGAGTGATTGCAGAACCCTGTCAATCTTGAGCTCCTCTGGAATCTTGCAGTCCAGTTGCTCAAGGCGTTGAGTGTAGCCCGACATCTTAATGGCGTGCTCACTAACGGAACTCCCTTCCTCCATCTTGCAGTTAAAGAATTTCTCAGAGATCTCATATCTCTCAGAACGGGCCTGAGTCTGAAACATGGTTTTCAGCTCCTCAAGAATCTCAAAGGGCCCGGGATAGTCTTCAAAACGATTTTGAAGGTCCGATTCCATAGCAAACAACATGGTGCTCTTAATCACACCATAATCATCTTTGCGCGACTGATAGACAGCTTTCTCATCAGCAGGCGCATCTACAGCAGGGGCGTCACCTAACGCATTCTCAAGGACATAGTCCTTTTGACCGCCAGAGAGAATGATTCTCAGATTGCGGAATCAATTGGTGAAGTTAGACCCATTGTTTCTAAGCTTTTCCTTCTCAGCAAAAACGTTGAAGTTGAAGTTGGACTTAGCCATTTGATCTACAATATTTGCAAGTACAAATTAGACTATGTTCATGATAACTAGTTCAACTTTTAATCAAATTACTAGATGAACTCCCACTAAATTCAACATCCCTCAAGTTGTTTAGTGAACATGATCCAAATTCACCACACCTAATCCGATCTTCACGAGAAGAGATGTGGTTTCAATGGTGGACAACGAAGTATCGATCATATCATTCATATGACTCATGTTTAACCTTTCGGTTCAGGTGTTCCGAGGCCATGTCTGTACATGCTAGGCTCGTCAAGTTAGACCCAAGTATTTCCGCATGTGCAAAACTGGCTTGCACCCGTTGTATGTGAACGTAGAGTCTATAGCACCCGATCATCACGTGATGCTTGGACACGACGAACTTTCGCAACGGTGCATACATGGGGAGAACATAGTTTTATCTTGATCTTTAAGTGAGGAATCATCTTATAATGCTATCGTCGCGATCTAAGCATAATAAGATACATAAAAGGATAAACATCACATGCATATAAATTTATGTGACATGGTATAGCCAATCTTCGCGCAATGATCTCCATCTTGTGCGTGCCGGCATGATCTCCATCACTCCACCATGATTTCCTCCACCACGAATAGCAACTACAACTATTGCTAACTACTTAGCGATAAAGTGAAACTATTACATGGCGTATAAGAAGTTGACACACAGGTCATACACAATTATAAAGACAACCATATGGCTCCTGCCGGTTGTGTACTCATCGACATGCAAGTCGTGAAACATTGCAAAACATGATCATCGCATACAATATACACATCACATCTTGGGCCATACCATATCACAGAAAACACTCCCTGCAAAAACAAGTCAGACGCCTCTACTTTGTTGTTGCATGTTTTACGTGGCTTATGGGAGTAGAAGCTAAGAACGATTCTTACCTACGGAAAGCCACAACGGTGATATTATGGTTGCCAAACTCCGGTGTAAATCCCATGACAACTATAGTGAGAGAAACTGGCATCCACCAGCCGCATGTGTGGAACAAGCCACACGTCAAGTGCGGAGCCGGTCTCGCCAACGACGTCGCGTAAGGTTGGCCTGGACCGCTTCAATCTCACTATCCCGCGTCATAAGAACACACAAATAAGAGGCTTGCAACAGAAAACATCAACGCCCGCAACAACCATGTTGCGTTCTACTCGTGAAACACATCTACGCATAGATCTAGCTCTGATACCACTGAGGGGTTTCGCAGCATAGTAAATCAAAAAAATTCTATGGATGCGAACGGGAAAGCCAAGATCTAATATAGGAGATGCAAACAATGAGAGAGATTAGATGAGATCTTCATACCCTTGAAGATTCGCACAGCGGAACGTTCGTCGGAACGTGGGTGATGTAGTCGTACTCGCTTCTCCTCCTCGCGATCCGCTCCGATCTAACACCGCAAGTGGCGATGCCTCCGAGAGATGCACACGTGCGGCACCTCGACGTCTCCTCCTTCCTCGGTCCAGCAAGTATGGTGGAGAGACGGATTGGATCTACAACACAACGGTGCGGTGCAAGTGGTGGAGAGTTTCTGCAGCAGGGCTTCGCCTACACGCAGTCGGGAGGGAGAGAGAGAGGAGGGCAACAGGGCGGCTAGGCTTGAGGGGAAGGTGTGTGGGGGTGGTGCGCACCCAGCCCTCTTTATATAGAGGGGTGGGCGGCAACCCTAGCCCCTCCCCCAAGCCTAGGCCGGCGGCCAAGGAGGGAAGAGTGGGGGGCAAGTTTCCCCCCCTCCTTCTAGAAGCTCCAATTAGGGTTTCCCCTTGTTTGGCCGGCTGGGCCCTATGGGGCCTTGTGCCCCTGGCCCAATGCAGCCAGGGCACTCCCTCATAGGCCCATGCCCCTCCCGGCAGGTTGGGCCACGTTGGTCCCCCTCCGAAAGGTTCTAGAAGCTTCCGGTACAATACCGATTAACCCGAAACAATTCCGAACTCCAAAAAATGCATTGCCTTATATGAATCTTATTCTCCAGACCACTCCGGAACCTCTCGTGATGTCCCGGATCACATTCGAGACTCCGAACAAAAACTCATAAACCAATTATCCAATCTATCCTAGCGTCAAGACACGTTAAGTGTGTGACCCTTCGGGTTCGAGAACATGCAGACATGATCTTCTATCAATAATCAATAGCGGGGTCTGGAAACCCATATTGACTCCCACACATTCATCGATGATCATATCGGATGAACCACGATGCCAGGATTCAATCAATCCCATATATATATTCCCTTCGTCTCGCGATATTTTACTTGCCCGAGATTTGATCGTCGGTACCGTCATACCTAGTTCAATCTCGTTCATAGCAAGTACTTTACTCGTTCCGTAATCCGATATCACTTTGTGATTAACTCCTTAACCACATGCTTGCAAGCGGTGTTGATATCGATTACCGAGTGGGCCCAAAGTATATCTCTCCAACTTGGGAGGGACAAATCCCATCTCGATACATACAACCCAACAGGTACTTTCCGATCACCTGAGAGACACCTTTATGATCACCCTCTCATAGGATGACGTTTGATGACCTCAAAGCTTTCTTCCGATACCAGGGAGTTGTATTATCTCATGGTCTAAGGAATACAATATTTGACATAAGAAAAGCTTCGCAAAGATGAACACGATGACACGATCTAATTGCTTCGCTTAGTTTGGGTCTGTCCATCATATCATTCTCCCAATGATATGATCTCATTATTAATCGACAACTCATGTCCATGGTTAGGAAACCTTAACCATCATTAATCAATGAGCTAGTCCATAGAGGCGTACTAGGGACACGGTGTTGTTCACAAACCACACAAGTATTAAAGTTTCCGCTTAATACAATTCCAGCATGGAATATAAACTTTATCATGAACAAGAATTATAATAATAACATCTTTATTATTGCCTCTAGGGCATAATTCCAACATTTGGTGCGTCGGTTTGAGTTCTCCTCGGAGGATTTGGTTCATGTTACTCATTGGAGCTTGTCCCTCTCGGGTTCTTGGAACCCTAGACGGTTTTGTGGCCTTGGTGGCGTTGTGGCCTTGGTGGTGTTTGTTGGGAGCCTACAATTAAGTTGGGAGAAGTGCCGCAACCTTATGAGAGGTTCCGGTTGCCACCGACAAGTGCACCGATAGTGGAAGTGTGGATCGATCCCGTTGGGGTGAGATTCACCGGAGAATAAGGGAGGCCTTTTGTGGCGTTGGTGGTTTGATACCACCCCCTCTCCAAACGAGACGTACTCCATGTTGGGAGGAAATCGGTAAAATATCGTTATCCCCGCGTGCCTTGGTTATCTCTATACCCGAGCTCTTTACTTATGCACTTTACATTGTGATAGCCTCCGTGCTTAAAGTAATATATATCTTGCTATCACTTTGTTGTTTGTATTGCTTAGCATAAGTTGTTGATGCACATAGGTGAACCTTAGTTGTTCTAGGTTGTGCTTAACAAAGTAAACACTAGTTTTATTCCGCCTTTGTTGAGCCACTCTAGGAAAAGTTTTAACCGCCTATTCACCCCCCTCTAGGCGACATCCGTATCCTTTCACACTTGCATATTAATAATGAGTTCCCAACTATCTTCTACTTATCTAGGAATAGAAGCTTTGTGTTTTAACTTCTCTTACTTAATCTTAACAAGAATATCTGTAATTTTTTTGGTGAAAGCTACATGCATATCACTAGCATCAGGACTTCTAGCAAGCTTTTGCAGGAACATAATCACTTCAGAAATATTGCAACCATCAAGATCAAAATCAAACTTAGCATCACTAGTAGTAGACTCATTGTCCTTAGGCATTTTAGGAGGAGGAATAGGGACTTCTTGTGGTTTAGTGGCATCCATATTGGTGGTGATGGTGCACACAATATTGTTTCTATCAATTTCAGCTTCCCTTTCCCACTTAGCATGAAGTTGGGCTAACAGTCTAACATTTTCATCAATAGTAACTTGTATGGCATGAGTAGCAGCAAAGGTACTTTCCATGGTTTTAGGTTTAGCAGCCATTTTATTAATCAGAGAGGACTGTGCTTCAGACAAAGAGGAAATATTTTTCTCAACATTCAAAAGATTTTCCTCCATAGTCTTGTTGGAAGTGGTTTGTTTACTAAAGTCTTTGAGAATGACTTCAAGTTCTGAGGGGACACTTCTAGTATTGTTGTAGGAGTTTCCATAGGTATTGCCATTATTAGGAGGATAAGGCCTATAATTGTTGTTACTACCAAAATTATTCCTATAGGCATTATTGCTGAAATTGTTGTTTCTAATGAAGTTCACATCAACTTACTCTTCTTGAGCAACCAAAGAGGCTAAGGGAACATTATTTGGATCTAAAGGAGCTTTCCCATTAACAAGCATAGCCATGATAACATCAATCTTATCACTCAAAGAGGAGGTTTCTTCAACGGAATTTACCTTCTTACTATGTGGAGCTCTCTCAGTGTGCCTTTCAGAGTAATTAACCATCATATTATCTCGGAGTTTTGTTGCAGCACCCAAGGTGATGGTCATAAAGGTACCTCCAGCAGCTGAATCCAACAGGTTTCTTGAAGAGAAGTTCAAACCTGCATAAAAAGTCTGATAATCATCCAAGCAGTAAGTCCATGAGTGGGACAATTCTTAACCAAAGATTTCATTATTTCCCAAGCTTGAGCAACATGTTCATTATCAAGTTGTTTAAATTTCATAATATCACTTCTCATAGATATGATCTTAACAGGAGGGTAGTACTTTCCAATAAAAGCATCTTTGCACTTAATTCAAGAATCAATATTATTTCTAGGCAAGGATATCAACCATTCTTTAGCTTTTCCTCTCAAGGAGAAAGGAAACAACTTGAGCTTAATAATATCTCCATCTACATCCTTATACTTTTGCATCTCACAAAGTTCAACAAAGTTATTGAGATGGGCAACAGCATCGTCAGAACTAACACCAGAAAATTGCTCTCTCATCACAAGATTCAACAAAGCAGACTTCATTTCATAAAAGGTAGCATCAGGAGCAGGTGGAGCAATAGGAGTGCTTAGGAAATCATTGTTGTTTGTGCTAGTGAAGTCGCACAACTTGGTGTTCTCAGCAGAGTTCATTTTGGAAAAAGTGGAGCAAGCCAATAGCAACAACAACTAGAGCAGGAACTAATTTTTGTTGTGTTTTTTATAAGAGAAAGCAAACCAAACTAAACTAATTTTTTTTGGAGTTTTTGGTACAAAGAGGCAAACAAAACCAAGCAAAAGAAACTAAGCAAACTAAAAACAAAGTAAAGAGAAAGGTTGTGGAGAACTCCCCTTGTGAAGACGTCCTTAGCCTCCTCGGCAACGGCGCCAGAAAATCTTGATGGCGCTGCGTCAATGTGGGAGAGCTTCGTCGGGAAACCCCAAGAGCAAGGTGTGATGCAGCACAACAGCAAGTCTTCCCTTAGTAAGAAACCAAGGTTATCGAACCAGTAGGAGGAAAGAAACGTCTCAAAGGTGTTGTAAGCAACTTGGAAACCTGCACAACACAAACTCAAGACTTTGCCCCAACGAATAGTGAGGTTGTCAATCTCACCGGTTGATGTAACAAAGGATTAACTGTATGGTGTGGAAGGTGAAAGTGGTTTGCAGAAAGTAAATGGTAACAGTGGAAGATGTATCAATGGTAAAGATTGGACCGGGGTCCATAGTTCACTAGAGGTGTTTTCCTTAGATAAACAAACATGGCATGCTGGGTAAACAAATTACAGCAACGCAATTGACAGGATTGAGCAAGGCATAACAATGCAATACTAGACATCATGATCCTATGAGATTCGATTAGGAAATAAAACAAGATACATAGACCGCCATCCAACTGCATCTATGACTAGAAGTCCACCTTTGGGTTATCATCTGAACCCCCTCCAGTATTAAGTTGCAAGCAACAGACAACCGCTTTAAGCAAAGTGTGTAAGGTATAAAATCCACGTATTCCATGAACAAGAGACCGTTGTTTTCTCCCTAGTGGCAACAACACATCTACAACCTTAGAGATTTCTGTCACTTCCCTTTATTAAATAGAGGCATGAAACCACTATCGAGCATAAATACCCCTTCTTGGATTCACTAGTAACTACTTGGCCAAGATAGCTACTAATAACGAAGGTAATGCAAGATCACAAACAACACAGACATGCTATAATCAATAAGACAAAACCATTAAACAATCTGACATAGTAATCTCAATATCCATCGGATCCCCGCAAACACAACATGCATGATTACAAATAGATGAGATCTTGATCATGAACGAAGCTCACAAGATCTAGACATGAAAGCACAAAGGAGGAGATACAACCATCTAGCTACTATATGGACCCGTAGTCCAAGGTGGAACTACTCACGCTTCATACCAGAGGCTGGCATGATGAAGAAGAAGGCCTCCAGGATGATCTCCCCTCCGGCAGGGTGCCGGGAAGAGCTTCAGATTCCCCAATCTAGGGACGATGGTGGCGGCGGCTATAGACGGTTTCGTGGAATATTGATCAGGTGCTTAGGGTTTAGGCATCAGGGGCTTCTTATAGGAGAAGAGGCAAGGCTGGGAGGCGGCCAGGGGGCCCACACCCTGTCCAGGCGCGACCTAGGGTGGGCCCGCGCCTGGGGTGCGTGGCCGCCCTGTGGCTCCCTTCCGTCTCTCCTCTGGACTCCGTGTTCTCCTTGATAAAATATTAACTTGGCTTTTGTCCCGTCCAATTCCGAGAATATTTCCTTACTAGCTTTTCTAGAACCAAAAACAGCAGAAAACAGGCAACTGGCACTATGGCAACTTGTTAATAGGTTAGTACCAGAAAACATATAAAAACACCTCAAAGTGTGGACAAAGCAAAGCAAAATAGGTACTAAACAAGCATGGAACATCAAAAATTATAGATACGTTTTCGACGTATTAGTGTTGTATGCAACCGGTGAGTTAAGAGAGGAGATGATCAAGTCGTCTATGGGTCAAACACCTAAAAAGATACGCAATAGCGTGAGGTGGATGCCTTATTTCAAGGTGAGCGTGTTTTCCCTTGTTTTATCATTGCATCCTTCGATTGAGTCACATGTGTTCCCCTTTTCTCATTTCATCTTTGCGTACCTGCAACATGATTGTATCGGTGCAATCGATGATTCTCATGTTACTGCTAGAGTTCCAAGATCACAATCTGCAGATTACGGGGGAAGGAAGCACTACACCATCCAAAATGTGCCAGCTGCTATTGATTTCAACATGATGTTCACATATGTGCTAGCTGGTTGGGAAGGATCATCCCATGATGCAACCATCCTTGCTGACATCATGTCCAGGCCTGATGGGATCAATATCCCTGATGGCAAGTTCTATCTAGGAGATGCGGGATATAGCTGTCGCCCTGGGATTCTTCCCCCTTTTGGTCTACCAGGTACCATCTCAACGAGTTCACTAGAAGGAACATGCCACAGAGTGCCAAAGAGCTCTTCAATATCAGGCACTCTAGCCTAAGGGTTACTGTTGAGATGGCATTCGCTGCTTTAAAAAATAGGTTCAAGATCCTTGATCAGAAGCCATTCCACATCTTCCCCGTCTAGGTAAAGCTAGTGATACGGGCTTGATTTGTATGTGTTGGATGAGGAGAATGTGATTCCTGGCGACAATGACACTAGCCATGGTGTGAAAGCATTTGACAATGCAGCTTGGAAGGAGAAGAGGAAGGAGTGGGCAGCGACAATGTGGAATGACAGAGGCCCCACCACCATCTGACAACAAGAATAAGGAAATGAAGAAGAAGGAGAAGGAGAAGATGATGATGATGAATAAGAAGGTTGCAGTACCCCCCCCCCCCCCCACACACACACACCCCAACCCACCCACTCCCTCCCATGGTTCCTGAACAATAATCATGATCGACTGTGCTTGTGTACTTTCATTCGTATTAGCTAGGGTTGTGTGATGATAAACTGATGAACTGCATATTCGTAGAAGTTAGGGTTTTTCTGTCGATGAACTTATGACTCGGATTATGATTTATACCTCCATTTGTGTAATAGAAAAATAAGGGCACTCATTGGAGAGAAGAGATGGCCGTATTTCAGGCTTGAGGCAACCAAACTCATTTGCTTCACGGTTAAACTCTGAACTTGCAAGCAGACTATCAAACGGGCTACATAAAATACCTCACAGATAAACTGTAGTCTATCAAACGGTGTTGCAATTCATGTGCCAAGACATGTAACAGGCTGACAGCGTCAACCATAGCACCGCCGGGGTGGGCAATTTTTTTTGCTACGGGTTACCAAACGCGCCCATAGTGTGCTTATACGTACTGCACGTCAACACGCCATCCATGCACGTACGATGCACGCTGTTAAAGCACATGCCGGGGGGGGGGGGGGGGGGGGGCGCTTATTAGGAGAACACCAACACAGCACACGGCCAAAATGAATTGATCGAAAGCAGACGACGAGAGACGCGGTAGGAGTAGCTGGACCGACGACCCGATCTGTAGCTAGCTCTGAAGCCTAGGCTGTGACGGGACGCAGCTTGGAGGTTCCGTCGCTTCTCGTTCCCCGGTTGATCGATGCGCACTCCCCCACCTCAGTCCGGCCGTACGTACGTGGGCGGTGGATCGCTGACCGATTGGTCGCCTCCCCTTCACAGCCTCCCGGGCGCCTTGGCCCTGGCGGATCGAGGGGACGAGTCAAACGGCGAGACGGTACGGGCGTCGGAGCTCGATCGATCGGCATCACGTGCCGCGCGTGCTGGCGACGTCCGAAGGGCCGCGTACGCCCGGGGCGGACCAGGCGTCGCCGCGCCCCTGTTCCCCGATGGCGTACGCCCGCACGAGCGTGATAGGACGGGGAACGAAATAGACCGATCAACAGGCCGGGTGATGGGTACACCGTCAGAACCGTGCGAGCCGGAGGAAACCAAAGGAATATCGAGCGACGTGTGACGCGGCACCGTAGTAGGGCACGACGCGACTCCTAATTTGTTTTAGGCACTACTACGTGTCCCCCGGGAATCGACTCCCCGGATCCCTCGGGTCGAGAGGCCGCCACGTGTCATTGTTTGGTCAACTGACATGTATATCTTGTTCTTCCCCACCGAACAAAAATCCAACTGAAACCCCCTTCACAACACACGCCAAAGGGGGACGGCATTTGCCACCTATGTGTCGGCTATCCCTCCCGAGCCTGACTAGATTTCTTGTTTTCTAAGTCTTTTTTGTGGTTTTTGGCATTTTTCCACCTCTTATAAATTGCCTTCCCGTACAGTGAAATATTTTTCCTCTCTACTAATAGAATAGACAGTGCTCATGTCGGTTGCTCCAAAAAGACACATGCCCATGGCCATCCGCCCCCGCGCTCCATCGCGATCCCAGTTGTCCCCGGAGAAGGTACTGTCGCCGGAGAAGATGCCCTCGCAGCGGTAGCAACACCGAATACCATTGTAGCAGAACCTTCTTCCGCTGGTAGCAGAGCCCCCCGTCGCTCGCAGCAAGGGCGTCGTCGCCGGAGAAGATGCCCTCGAAGCGGTAGCAACGCCGAATACCCCATGTAGCAGAACCTGTTGCCGCTGGTAGCAGAGCCCCCCGTCGCTCGCAGCAAGGGCGTCGTCGCCGGAGAAGGTACCCTCGCCGGAGAAGATGCCCTCGCATCAGTAGCAACACCGAATACCCCTGTAGCAGAACCTGCTGCCACTGGTAGCAGAGCCTCCCGTCGCTCGCAGCAAGGGCGTTGTCGCCGAAGAAGGTACCGTCGTCGGAGAAGATGCCCTCGCATCGGTAGCAACACCGAATACCCCTGTAGCAGAACCTGCTGCCACTGGTAGCAGAGCCCCCCGTTGCTCGCAGCAAGGGCGTCGTCGCCGAAGAAGGTACCGTCGTCGGAGAAGATGCCCCTGTAGCAGCACCTGCTCCCGCTGGTAGCAGAGCCCACCATCGATAGAAAAACTCGTCACCGCTGGTAGCAGAGCCCACCTCCTTCGGTAGCAGAGCTTGTCGTCGTCGGTAGCAGAGCTTGTCGTCGTCGGTAGCAGAGCTTGTCGCCGTTGGAAGCAGCGCCCACCACTGGTAGCAATACTCGCTGCCGCCGTCGATAGCAGAGCTCACCGTCGTCAGTAGCAAAGATCGACAACACTAGTAGCACTCCCGCCTTGCCCTTGCAGCATCCGAATCCGGGCTCACTAAAACGCTGCTGCTTGTCACTGTAGCGTCACCCATGGCCGGAAGACGCTCACAACATGACCACCATTAGCAGAGTACTTGCACTAGCGACCGCGTGGCTCGAACATCCGTGCTCGAGGGCATGAACGAGGGTGGATAAAAAGGGAGAAAGGAAGGTATAGTTGGGAGGCTCGGCGGGGGACGCTCGCGCGTGTGGTAGCGGCGGCCAACGGCGGCGACCTCTCTCTCAGACGGGCGACGGGAATAGCAGGTGGGGAATCACGATTTGGGAGAAGAAACGAGAAGGGGAGAGATAAGAAGGGACGTGGGTGGGACCCACGGGAGTCGGTCTTCTCGACACGGTAGCCACGTTGCTCGCAAGCGATCCGGGGGTTCGCAAGGCGTTATCCCCGGAGGATCTGTATTGTTTTCCTTTGTTTTACCATACTGATATATGCCCTCAAATTCTTCAGCGTTTAGCTAGCGTCGGGTTTGTGTGCGACCTGAGGTGTATATATCGTCGGTCTGGCGTTTTCACATTCACATGGATTCCTGTTTCGTATGGATGGACCATGTACGTGTGTGCTTTAAATGGTCCGGGCGTTAATCAGAGAGGTGGCTGTAAAACCTGGGGAAAATGTTCAGGAAAACGTCTGGAGGAGAGGAGCGATGACTAAATGGGGAGACAAACTGTCTTATGCATGTGCCTGACTGCAGAGTCCACTCGCCAATGTGTTTCCTTTCTCTCCGCTCCTCACCTCTCACCTCGCTTGGACTTTGGACTCAACTATTTGAAAACGGATTTGCTAGTTCTCAGGCGCATGACACTTCTTAGTTCTCGGTCACCTCTCTCGCCATTAGATTTACCTTGCGATTCGTGCAACACTTTCACATGAGTTGCAACTAGGTTGTAAGTGGGATTTTAATGAGTTACAACTAGGTTGCAACTGAGAATTAGTACAAATTATATAAGTTGCAACTAGGTTATAACTAGCACAAATATTAGGATGATGTCAGCGACTTAGACATAAGAAGTTCTTAGGTGCCTGAGATCTAGGCACTCCCATTTGAAAATGTATCGAAAGATGTAGGTACCAAGTTGTTTGGTACGTCGCACGCTCGTTTTCCCAGACCTGGCCAAAAGAAAATAAGCCTGTTTGGAGACTCCTAATCGTACAGGTCTTAAATCATCCCAAATCATGGTCCGTTAGGAATGTCATAATCGGGCTTTTTTGTGAGGACATGCACTGGGGAGCCAAAAGCGGGCCGTGGCTGCACGCGGGGAAATGCGGGAGACAGCGCGACGCATCGAGAACGCGTGCCATAAATCCTCTCACCGCTCGCTCACCTCTCTCTCCCCATTCACAACCGCCACTTCCTCCCGTCTCACCGTCGGCGGTTCCTCTCCCGCCAGAAGATCGAAGACCATCGCGAGGGTCGCAGACGGAGGTAGATCTAGGCGACTTCTACGCTTTTCGTGGCTGGAGCAGATCTGCTACTGCGATTGCGACTGCTTCTTCTTCTTCCTCGACAAACCAGAAGCTCAAATCCTGCAGCAATAGCGGTAAGGCCTTGAACCACCAACTCTCTAAGGTTTTAGCAGCTCAGTTCTATCTGTTATCGACACATTCTCCGAGTATAAGTGACATGCGTGGACTACCTCATTCCCCACATGCCATGATCTCCATAAACTCATTAAGATCATATCGGTGCTTATTTTCGATAATGAATGTACCAAGTTGAGCAGCCAATCCGATCATGTTTTGGTGATAGACTCATGACTAGGCAGATGCTACTCCTGTTTTGGTGATAGTATGTTTGAGCCATGAGGTGCCATATTCCTTGCAAAAGGTACACTGAATAAATGGATGGAAGTTATCCTCTGCTTCTACTCATGTATGGATGAAAGTTATCCTTGCAAAAGGTACACTGATCCGTTGGCTCAAGTGTTCTTCTAAAAGAGTGTCTTTGATAAGGCGCCAGGCGAAGTGTTTCGATTTGGGAGATACATTTCCGTCTCAAGTTAATTTGTCCATGAGCCAAAAAAATTGTGCTGCGTGAGCATAGATTTTGTGTTGCGTGAACATTTTTCTCGGTTGCAACTCACATACAACTCTTAGATCCCAGGACTGATGAGACAAATCCAATGTTGATGGAGGTGACTGAGAAATATGCCCTGAGAAATAGCAAACCCGTTAAAATCTAATGTTTAACTGTGTGTAGTCAAATTGTAATGGTTGTGTGTCGAACAAATATAGCTGATTTTTAGGGCTCGGTTGCACATGTTTTGAGAATCTGGGTCGTGAACCAATTCGTGATTTTGGGAGTGAGTATTAAAACCTACAACTTATGTCAAACTCAGATCACATTAGCACTAGGTTCTAAAGCTCACCGAAAAACCTTCGAAGGAAAAATAAAAGGTAAATTTTAGAATCTAAGAACTAACTTCCTCATTAAAAATCATACAAAAGACCATTTTATGACGACAATTTACGTGGGCATGTTTCAACTTGATACCCATCTTCTTCAACAACGAAAATATATTAATATCACGAAGATACCAATTACATCCAGCCAGTACAACAACTCTGTGCCCTAATATCTATATAGATGCACACGGCCAAAAAAGAATTACATAAAAGAAAAAGTCTCGCTAGAGTCATCTATTCGTCGTAGCAACGGACCAAACACCAACAGAAATCTAGCTCCCGCAATAGCAACGCCTACAAGAAAGGAATAATGCACAAGCGTTATCATCACCCTGATCAATGATCATAGGTTTGCACCTAGGAGAAAATCCGCGTCCACAAAACAATATTTTTAACAAGATCATTTCAGATACAATCAATTAAGGCAAGACAGTGAGCTTTCACCCTGCAAATTTAGACCATAAATTTATCATGTCGCTGCTTCAAGTCACAAATCACCGAGCCATCAGACATGCTTTTTGTTTTTTAAAATTTTATTACAAAGCTTACAAAGGTGTTATATTTTGGTAAGATCCTGAAAAGTGTGTGCGATGAAAGCTATGGATTAATTTTGGGGGCATGGAAGAACGCATGAGGGAATTGATCTTGTGGTGGAGATCTCGACTCGAGTCTGGAGGCATCCGTAGAACCATACTCGTGGATGAATAATGTACGTGGATGAATCTACCGTCATGTTTCCATCAGATCTCGCGTCCTCGTCTCACATACATTCACATTCACACATGACCCAAGAAAGATCATCTCCTAGCTAGACCGTAGATTAGACTGGGCGAGATAGTCACAACTCAGTCACTCGCACTACTCACTGCCCATACCTGCACATTTCAGTGTCTCGTGGACCACTACCTCACACCTAGGAGGAGGGCGGGGCTTGGACCCATCGTCTCGCAAAACCTCTCTGCCATTGCCAAGGCCGCACAGGCTTTTCGGGGGAGCACACGGCACATGCACGCCGCTGCTGCTCCTGCGCTCCCTCCCTCCCGTCGTCCTCTATTTCCCCATAGGTGGCAGTATTTGGCGAGACCAATCGACGCCGGTCTCCAGCAGGCACTGAGCAAATCATACAGAACCAGGAGTACCGAAGTGACGGGTGAGGTGAGCGGGGAGGGCGTGGTGGTAGAGGACGGGTACGTTTGGGCACTGTTCCCGCCTGCGTCTTCTTGTGCGCGTCTGTCTGCGCACTGCTCTGTCTGTCTCGCCCTGTGTATTTAATCCGGCCCGATCGATCTCGGTGTAGAGTCTTGTCGAAGGAGATTCCGATCGGAAGATCTGACCTGGCTACAGTGGCGAGTGAGAGCGAGGGGGAAGGGCTACTACAAGAGACAGCGGCGAGGCGCGCGCCGCTCCATCTCTCTCTCTCTCTCTCTCTCTCTCTCTCTCTCTGCTTCCGCTTCCCAGTTTTGGGCGCTCGGTCAGCCGCGGCCACACTGTTGCTGCCGCTTCCGGGGCATAACGAGGGGGCGGCTCTGCAGGGAAGCGCCCATGGAGAGCTCCCGGGGAAGGTGGAGATGGGGTGGTGGCAGGCGCGTGCTGACGGTGGTGGTGGCCTTGTGCTTCGTCGTGGCCGTCTCGCTGTGCTGCAGTGGCTGCAGGGAGGGTACTGTGGTGCTCCGTTCAGGTAACGAACTCAGCCTGGGCTGTGCTCCTCCGTGCAATTGTTTCCTTCGTTTTGGTAAGTTTTGAGCTCAGCGCTGGGCCTGTAGTCTGTACTGGTTCTTTTGAATGCTTGGTTTGTACTGGTTGCTGTTGCCATTTCTCGTCTCTCTGCATCTTTATTGTCGAGTTTGGGCTCTGTTCCATGCTGATGCGAGTTCAATGTACTACCTGCAATGTGTTCAGTGTGCTTGCTCAAATAAAAGAAAATCGCTCCTTCCTACACTGCATAATAACCCTTGTAATCGTATTTCCGCCATGACCATGCCGTTTATTTGGAGCGTTACAAACTTGCAATCGCTGTGTTGTAATAACCCTTGTGTCCTCCTTTTCCTTTGTACAGATCTTTGGAGGCGAACACCAGCACCTTGCGCTAACCAGGTGAGTTCGCATCGTCTTCCTCCGCTTGCTAAATTTCCTTCCCTCAACCTGCACAGACTGCTATACATACACGAACAAAATGGCCGAGTCTATCGATACTATATCACAAGTTTACAACTGCGCACCGCCACCGGAGTGCACACCGTACACTCCCGGCGGTTCACCTAGCTAGATCGTGGCTGCTCGGGCGCCATTCTTGATCCGCTCTGCCTCTATATTCATTTTGAATTGGTGATGCGCCATAATCATGGTAAGGTCCCGCAGAACGCTAATAACTAGGGCAGGCAGCAGCTCGGCACAGGCCCCGCACTACTAGCACGGCCATGAATGCCAGCTCACGGCCTTCCTTCCCGACAGCCCTTCAACGCCGATCGACGGGGCCCGGCCGTCTGCTTCTCAGCCACCATACGTCGCTGTCCTCTATCCACACACGTCATCTCACTCTCGTTTCGTCTTCGCAGGTGCTCCCGAGGAGTAGGAAGGCCAGCGCAGAGCAATGGCGACTTCGGCTTCGGCGGCGGCTGCTGTCGACGGAAGGGCCGGGGTCGTACCCGCCTCGGTGCACGTCCAAGTGCGGCAGCTGCAGCCCGTGCTACCCGGTGCACGTCGCCGTGCCGCCGGGCGTGCCCGTCACCACCGAGTACTACCCGGAGGCGTGGCGCTGCAGGTGCGGCAGCCGCCTCTACATGCCATGACCATGAGATCGACGATCCAGACAAGATGAACCAAACAACAATGGCTATACCAGCTGAGGCGCGCGCTCGGCACCAGCTGACGAAGCAAACCGGTCCCTCCTCCTCTACCGGCATATGGCCCAGCGCCATTATTGCTCCGGCCGGGCCGGGTGGCTCGACCATAGCAGTGCAGTGCCGCGGCTGTCGCGGCGCGCCTGCATGGGTGGAGCTGCAGGGCGCGCGTGGTGGTGGCCTACGGGTCCGCTGGGCTCTGTTCCTGTTCCAGTGCGTGTCTCTTCTCTGTGCCGCTGGAATTCGCACGGCCCTACCACGAGGGCGCCGAGGCATGGGGGGTTGTACGGAGACCCTGCCGGGAGAAAATGAGATGGCAGAGCAGCTGCTCCCCGCTCCTGCGCGTGTCCGGGTCATGTGTTGATACGTCTTTTTCTTTTCTTTTTGGTCTTTCCTTCTGTTCGGTTTAGAATTCAAAATCTTCTTTCGTGGTCAAGATCTTTGTGACCGTATGATGTGTAATGATGCGTCTTGAATCATGAGCCAAAGTCCGGATCATTTTGTGCTGGTGCCAAAATGTTGATATATCATGTTTTATGTGTGTCGTTTGATAAAAGAAATATATTAATATTACGGAATTACCAATTATATCCAACCTCCACAACAATAAAATATCTTAAAAATATTACGGATACACATACTCCTATAACAAAAAGAAGAAGAAAAATCTAGCTATAGCGATCAAAACCTCATAGCCGCAACACAAATCTCGCCGAGACAACACTCGTGGTCCAAATTCTTTAAAAAGAAGTAACGCCCCAAGAAATAAACAGTGCACAAGCAACGCCGCCGATTATAGATCTTAGGTTTTTACCCTGAAAAAAGTTCATGCTCTTAAAATAATGTATCCAACAAGGCTATTGCCAAGCACAAACAATTAAGATCGGATCTTAAATTTTCATTCCTAAAGATAAGACTCTATACTACTCCCGTGTTACCGCCCCGCTTGCCAATATCTTTGCTACAATTCAAGAATGACCAACAAACTCTTCATAGTCTTGAAAACTCCTTCGTCATGACATTCTTTACCACCGTCCTCACCATGAAAATCGGAACACCGACAGTTGCTTGTATGCGTAACTGTCGATGTTTTAATTTTCAGGGTATCCAAGACAAAAAAAAAAGTTGTCTCCTTCACATGAACAAGGCCAACTAACCTCTATTTTAGAAATCCACATTTACCCATATATTGCGGGACCACTGCCATTTGTTCTTTATCTGACACATCCCTTGACTCATCAACAAGCAAACAAAATACATCGTGTCCAATTTCTTCAAGAACTGAATGCAACATCTCCTTTGCAAAACATTTACCTAAGGCCTTCTGAATCTTTGAGCATCATGTCCCACAATCTTGCCAACGGCTGGATTTTGCTCTATTGTGTAATCATGAATCTCCTTAAAATTTTCTTTATTAGATGATTCCTCAGACACGTCGTGACCTCGGAAAGGCAACCCTTGCTTCAATAAAACTCTAGTAACATCAACTGAAGTATTTAGTCTAGTGTAATATCCCTTCTTTTTTTCGAAAAGGAGACTGAGCTCCGGTCTCTGCATCGATAGATGCATACAACCCTTTATTAAATTATTTGAGTGGAGAGTTTACAAAAGATTACATCATGGGTCACACATGGTTGAAATATGGATCAACCATCTAAAAAATAATGAAAATATGAGAAGACACTGCATCAACATGTTATCCTAAAATCAAAACGCCAGTTGCACTAGTTGTATAAGTCCCGCACCACAAACTCTAGCCGGCTGCACCCAAAATCCATAACCTCTCGTTTCTTCATAGGTTGCATGTAGGACCACATACGGATCCAATGAGTAGCATATGAGATAACCTGCATAAAAAAATGTTCTTTGCATTGTTAAAAATATAATCATTTCGTATTCTCCAAATGGCCCAAAGTATAGCACATATGCCTACTTGTATTTGATTTTTTTCTTTTTTCCAAAAGCCAGTTGCCAAACAGATTATTTATACTCTTTGGAGGCATGACGTTGAAAGATATATGCACAATATGCCAGACTACTCTAGCAAGAGTACAATTTATGAAGAAGTGTTGTATTGATTCATCCTGAGAACAAAAACAACATTTTTGGCTTCCTTGTCAATTTCTTTTTAACAAATTATCTTTTGTGAGAAGTACCTTGCGTTGTAAGAACCACATAAAAATCCTGATTTTAAGTGGTACCTTAATTTTCCAAATATATTTACGTAAGTATTTAGTATAAAAGATCCAGATATAGTTAACTTCTAACAAATTCATCAGGCTGCGTTGTCCCTTCTTCGTGGCATTACTTTGATTATTTAGAGCAACGTATATGTGTTGCTCTTGTTGCAATAAAGCATCACAATCTCTTTTTGTTTGGTTGTGAACACCGTTGACATCTCTTACATGCTGCTTTAGCCTATATTTTTTATTCCAACCACACCAATCATCTGACACAAACGCTGCATACCCAGCTTCTTTATTACCGCCACGTCTGAAGAGGAAACAATAAGAACAATATGTTTTATTTGGGGACTCACTATACTCAAGCCAACTCCCTTACTGATCAAACCATACCGGAATAAATCTTCGATCTCTACCACAAATCCTCCTGCTTGGAAAGTCCTAAGTCCGAGGTTGACAAGGACCATTAGCCAAATACTTTATTCTTACCATATCCTTCATATTAGGAGGGTACTCATCTATGCTTCTCCGTTTGCCAGGATCAAATCGAATTTCCTCTTCCCAATTGATTTTTTCCTGAGCTTGAGATGAATTCCATGTATTAGTGCCAAAATCATATTCCTGTTCATGTGGTGTGTCATCTTCAGGGTCATCATCCGAGTCATGTGACGGGGTGTCATTCGAGGCATCATCCATGGCATCATCGACATCTGATTCATGCGACGAGGCATTATCGAGGGAATCATCAAGAGCATCGTTGCGTTCACTTGATGGGCCAGCATTCTCATCTTCTGGGTTCTTCCTCTTTTCAAAAACCATTCCATAAATGCTTTTGCAATTTAAAATTTCATATGAGTGTTAAATAAATTATGACGATCAAAACCAACAAGTAAAGCATATCAATAATCAATTGACTGTATGGCCGAGAGTTTTGGAGTTTAACTTACTAGACATATGCTTCTAGTCGTCAATTGAGGATTACCGAAATCAAATTGCTATGATGATTGAATGAATCTTGGGACAAGAATCTGATTCCAAAAATCTCAAACCCCAGTACCACAGTTCAAGAGAAAAGAATTAAATAAAACAAAACGAATAATTTTAGAGGGTTGCGGACTGGAAGATGCATACCATTTATTCCCCACCACTTCTCCAGCAAATTTTCCCGGCGTTTTTAGAATTGGGCGACTCAGCGATCTCGGATGGCGAGCTTGGCAGAGAACAGCCAGACGAACAGGGGAGTCAAGCACGCACGAAACCAACCGATTGATCGATCAAACTTTTTTTCCTCTCGTGTTTAGCCATTTGTACCTAGCAGATCGATCATCCCAGGTAGCACATGAGTACACCGTAATTGCTAATGGGCAGTGCTAGGCGTCCCCCGGCTTTCCATTCCCCGGGTCCCCAGTCGTCGGATCGGCTCAGATCTACGGTCGGATCTCCTTTCAGTCGGTCCATCCCGTTTTTGCTACAACTAGTCTCGTTTTTGATATAACTAGTCCCGTTTTTGATATAACTAGTCCCATTTTTGTTACATGTAGCAGAAAACGGTTCGAGACAGAAAATAGAACAGACAGACTATACCTCGCCGGCGACCTTGTAGCAAAAAATTATGCTAATGTAGAATATCCGACCTCGCCGGAGACTTTCGCTGGTAGACCTCGCCAGAGACCATGTAGCAAAAACTTTATGCAATTGTAGCAAACCCACAAAACGTATGTAGCAAATCCGACCTTGTCGGACACCTCGCTGGAGACATTGTAGCAAAACACAAAGATACACTTGTAGCAGCACCGCCCATCCGGACGTAGCAAATCTTGACGCCGTAGGTAGCAACGGTGGTGGCAGTAGGTAGCACAACCGTCGGCCGTATGTAGCAAAACACAACGCTACTTGTAGCACCACCGCCGCCGCACGTAGCACGCTGACGACCCCATGTAGCAAACTTCGACGACGTACGTAGCAGCACTGGTGATCTTCGGTAGCAATCCCGGTGCGCTTGGGTAGAAACACCGTCGCGCGGCTGAGCAACTTCGCCGTAGAGAGGCCATGGAGGGAAGGCGCCATGACCTCCTCAACATCGGCACACACAACACGGGCCAGCCGCGACGGGAAGGCGGTGGGTGCCTGCTAAAGAGAGGAGGAAGCAGCGAGCTCCGGCGGCGAGCGCCTCCGTCGTGGCAACTATCTCCGGCCAGCCGCGGCGCGCAACAGGGAGGTGGGGAGGAGCTGCTCCGACCAGCGGAGGCGCACGGCAGGGAGGTGGTGGGAGGAGCTGCTCCGGCCAACGGCGGCGCGCAGCAGGGAGGCGGGGGAGGAGGCTCTCCGGCCGGCGGCGGGCAGCAAGGAGCGGGGAAGGAGGCACTCCGGCCGCTGGAAGGCTGCGAGGCGCGGCGTCGAGAGTCTAAGTCTAGAAGAAGAGATGAGGAATTGAAAGAAGATGTGTGTGTGGGTCCACGCCTCGTGGCCGGGAGTTGCTAGCGATCCGGGGGGGGGGGATTGATTAGTCTGACCCCTCGGGGGACTAGTATCGTTTTCCATTGCTAATTAGCTGAGCCGCGCAGCTACTAGTGCTAGCTGTCGCTGGCTTCCAAGCCTTCCCGGTGTCCACAATTTTTCTTAGAGGTGTCACGAGTTAATTGCTAATTGCCGCTCCACGCGACACAACCGCCTCGCGCCGCTGAAGCAATCCGGTCATAGGCCAGGCCCATGTGCGTTCGTCTCCCGAGTTCGGATTCTGCATCCGCATCCATAGTTGTTTGTTCCGGTTTTTCTGTTTGGTTTTTGCTGGTTTTCAATTTTACTTTCTTCTTTTGCTTTTCTTTTTATTCATTTTACTAGTTTTCATTTTTATTTTTTAGTTTCTTCCTTTTCTTTCTCATTTTCTTATTTGAGTTTTTATTCATATTAAAAATTGTTTATGTAATTTTAAAATTTAAATTATTCATGATTTTTGAAAATTGGTTCATGATTTTTTGAAAATTGTTCAGGATTTTGAAAATTGGTTTATGATCTTTGAAAAAGGTTCATGATTTTTAAAAATTTGTTCATGATTTTTTGAAAAAAAATCATGATCTTTAAAGTTTTTGTGCCCGGGCATTTTAATATTAGTACTTCAAAGTTTCAGAATAATCTGGAACAAACCCTAGATCTTGATGAGTTTAATGATGTATTCTATCGCCTTGCAAAAAAATCAATGGGAAAATACTTTGTATTCGATGTACAAAAATGACAAACCTTTTTATATAAGAGTAGTGAGCAGTGCAGATTTTCGAACCTCCAATATGTCAAGCTTCATGCACTAGTCAACACAACCAAAAGTGCAAACTGATGGAAATGACTAGTGCAATCCACTTATACACTTCAACACCCTCTCTCACGTGTGACGGAAAGAAGTTAGCACGTGCAACCGGAAGAGAGGGACGGCACGCGAACCTCACGTATGACTCAAGAGGCCTATACGTGAACACAGAGGGTCAACAACAATTTTAGGATAAATTGTGAAAGCCAAGACTCAAACTCGAGAGCTTAGGCTCTGATAACATATCAAGCTTCATGCACTGGCCAACGTAGCCAACGTCATCGAGGCGCATGACGGCGGCCAGGCCCTGGCCCTGGACCAGGGGACGATGCCTCGGCTCACAGGGACAGGTATCGCCATCGCCGCCGGATGCGTTGTCAGCCACTGTCCAGGCGCCACTTGCGCACGCCGTCGAGGAAGCCCCGGCCGGATGCACGGCCGCTGCTGGGAGGTACATCGCCACTTGGGCACGCCATCGAGTAAGCCCCGGCCGGATGCACGACTGCTGCTGGGAGGTAAGTCGCCATAGAGCTATCGCCGCAAAGGTCCCATCAAGACATGCCTCCGCTGAGGACCTAGCATAGCAACTGCCGCTAAGGCTCGGCCTTATGACAGATGTTGCAAGACATTGCATGGTGATCTTTTCCCCTGTTTTTTGTTTTACCCATCGCCTGCTTGTAGTTCATTTTATCTCTAGCGGTGCACGTAGAAGCATAGCAGATTAACATATACAAGAACAGTTGGCAAAAGCATCGAGTCAAGCACAGAATACAGCTCCGACACTTTGCATGTATGAACTTGATATTTTACATGGCCGTTTGCCGGTATCTCTAATTTGGTATAATGATATATGCTTGAACTTTTTCAGTTGTCTTACAATCTTAGGTATCGTGTCTTTTCCACCAATCAAGTTTGAAATTTTGTAGTGAATGTGTTGATCGCTGAGTTGAGATAATTAGTTTACCCCAAAAGGGAATAAGGGATAGTACAGAAATATTGACCTGTTGTCCATCGACTACGCCTTTCGGCCTGATCTTAGACCCTAACTCACCCTCCGTGGACGAACCTTGCGGAGGAAACCTTGGGTTTTCGGGGCATACATGCGAACACTTCTGATTTGAGTTATATTTTTTTGCGTAAAACTAATTAGCCTTTAAATTATCTTATAGCTTAAGCGTGAGCACATGCAAGCGTTTTGAGTTCATCTGCGTGTGCCATGCTCGCGCGTGGTCACTGCATGTTGGCCAGGTCCTTTTGCGCATTCGTTCCAGGGTGGGTCGTGGACGGTGTGGGCAGTCTTCTCCACGAGTCAGGCAAAGCTGACTCACCACCGCTTCTCCATCCTCTCTCTCCATTCTTGTCCATCGAGATGACCAACCGGCAAAACACAGGTTTGACCTCCGCCTCTGGTTGTCCCTAGCATTCCCTTTCCTCTTCCTCTGCCGTCCTAGCCCCATGCCGTGTTCTGCTCCCCCTCTCCAAACCACTCTCTCCTCCAGCGCGCCTACATCCTGCTCCTCCTAGGGTTTCCACCGCCTCCACTCCCTGATCACACTGCTCGGCATTCCGATTCTCTCCAGAACGCGGCTGCAACTCGGATCTCGCATTTTGGTCTCATAGCAGGATGCAAGAGGGAGACCCATCCGGTTTGATTTCAAGACTTTCTTGGCTGCTTGGCGCAGATGTCCGGCTGACCCGTTACTTTCTGTTGGTGGTGAGGAATTGTGTCCTTTTTGTATTGTTCGTACGGTTGATTTTGCTATTGACTCTAATAAGAATCTTTGTTGCTCCATTATTGTTCATTCAGCCTCTACCAACAGGTCCGTTTTCGTTGCTGATGTGCCTCGTGTGCGACCAGATACAACACAGGAACAAGGTGATGCCCTTGCACACAGTGAACGTGGCAGCTGCCGTTATTTTCACGGCCGGGAGCAGCGCCTACCCTACCTTGCAGCCTATTTGTTCGTGCTTATCTGCTCATCCTACTATCGGATCTGAAAAACCTTGCATATTATAGGGTACCTGTGCTTTAGTTTTTTACCTAGGCATTGACTTGATAAGTACAGAACACGGTGAGCACATCCGATGACCATGGATACCACAAGAGAAGAACTTACATCTAGGAGACTTCATAGCTTGAACGTTCAGTAAGATATACTATTGCAATGCTCATCGTCTTAAGTAATACTGTTGCATAGTGTATACTCTCTAATTCTCCATCTAACCAAGTTAGCTCTGTAATTGCCAATAAGACATATTTGTAGACTACATAGAAATAATTCATTCTTTATTCCTGTTTGACAATACTCACTCACAAGCAACCAATTTCTAGAATGGGAAATTGGCACACATACTACTTAGTAATTATGCATTTTCCTAGAAAATCCATGTAAAATAGATTTGTCTGATTTGATTCACTTTCATGCCAATAAGTATGTTTCCTTGAAGTGCAATTTGTTTTCCTGCAATAGGCAACTAATTTATTTTGTAGGAGGTAACTAAATTTGTGCCTCGAACCAACAAAATCCACGGCTGTTGTAGTGAGGGTGGACCATAGCGGCATAAGCATTTGCCACCAAAAGTGTGACAGCTAGCCAGCTAGGTGTGTTGTTCTATTATAATCCTACTTTCCTTCTCTTGGAAATGATTAATATCTCCTTTTCTTTTCTTCTTCATAATTGCACTGATGTCTAGCAATTTTCTTGGTTGATTAAAGTGGTAGTCATGTTTGCTTTAGCAGAACTCTCTCTAGATGCAATTTTCTGAACAGAGTTGCATATTTAGCTCTGTTATTCTAATAAAAGATGGTCATAAAGGTCTTCCAAATTTATATGACACGGTTTCTTATTAGAAATGCTATTTACGAGGTGTAGACATAAAAACTATAATCGTCTGCACCATGTTGGTTGAAAATGGCCAGAAATATGATCTGTTAACTGAGGTTCTGCCTTACTCTGCTGAATATCATTGCCTGAGCTTCAAGCCTATCAATGTCAAGAAATATATGCATTTGAATCATGACACCATTTTTTCTTCTGAACTTGTGCTTACCTGGACTCACTTTACATTAATTTGTTTTCCTAAATTGTATCATACAGACCCACTCTTTGTTGTTTAACTAGGTTATATTAGTACTCACTAAATATTGTTTGTTTGATCTCCTTCAAAAACGGTACTACAAATGTGGCATCATCGGTTCTCACACATCTTTTATCTTTTGTGATTTCATTATGTAGTACGTGATTGATGCAATGTGTTTTCCTTACTCAAATTCTATTTACAAATGTTGGATCCGACTGTTCTCACACATAATTCCTCACTTGCCGTTACAATATGCACTCCTTATACTATTGATGCAGTGTTTGTTTCAGTTATTTTTTCTACACTATGCAGTTTTATGTTCCATACTTTGGAGGTTAAAGAACTAGATTGACTTACTGTAGCAATCCGGGGTAGCATAGAATTTCGTATTGACACACAGACATGGTTTTAAAGGCGACGCCTCAGCGTCCGAGCGCTCAAAGATCGTTGTCTCCTTTGATTTCCGAGAAAGGCGTCCGTAGGCGTCTTAGAGGCGCCCCAAGTCGTCGCCTAGGCGGGAAAATCGCTGCCTTGGTCGTTTCTGGACGCCTCGGGCAGGGTCGCGCGGGAAACAAGCATTGGCGGGAGGGGAAATGGAAATTGGCAGGCTGGGAGAGAAATTGGTGGGCTGGGATAGAGAAAAGAGAGGGAGGAGAGAGAGGGGAATAGACCAGGCCAGGGAAATCGATTGGGAGAGAGAGGAGGAATCTCCTCTCACGCGACCTCCCCGGCTCCGGCCAGATTCGCTCCTGCTCCGCCATCTGCCGGCCTCCCCAACTCCGGCCAAGCTTGTGGCGGGGCCGGCGAGGCTCGGGGAGACGGAGGCGGAGCTGCTCAGTGCAGAGGGAAGCGGGGGGGGGGGGGGGAGGGTGTCCACGGCAGCGGTTGTGTTGGCGGTGGTGTGGAGTGTAACATCCCAAAAATACTAAAACTTGGATCATCAAACTCTAATCACCAAAATTAGGGTTAACAAAAACTTTTCTAAATAAAAATTGTTGGAGATATGCCCTAGAGGCAATAATAAATGTAGTTATTATTATATCTTTATGTTTATGATAAATGTTTACATTCATGCTATAATAGTATTAACAAGGAAACATTAATACTTGTGTGATTTGTAAACTTAATTTGAAGTCCCTAGTAAAGCCTCTATATAATACTAGCTTGTTGGTTAATAGATGATTGTGGTTTTCCTATCATGAACATTGAGATGTTGTTAACAACAAGATCATATCGTTAGGAGAATGATATGGTGGACATACTCCTATAGATAAGCGTAGCATAAAGATCAAGTCATTTTAATAGTTCAATTGCTATATGCTTTCTGATACATGGTTATCTAATTCCTTCGACCATGAGATCATGCATATCACCTTTACCGGATGGATGCTTTGATAACATCAAACACCACACCGTAACTGGGTGGCTATAAAGGTGGCATTGAGTGTTCAGAAAGTATTGGTTGAAACACATGGATCAAGAGTGGGATTTGTCCATCCATATGACGGATAGATATATTCTGGGCCCTCTCGGTGAAATGTCATCCAATTAGCTTGCAAGCATGTGACTGGCTCACAAGGGATCACATATCACGGGAACGAGAAAAGAGTACTTGTCAGTAACGAGGTTGAACTGGGTATGCAGAGATACCGACGATCATAACCTCGGATAAGTAAACTATCGTGAGACAAAGGGAAATTGATATCGTATGTAAGTGGTTCATTCGATCGCAAAGTAATCGTAGAAATATGTGGGAGCCATATGAATTTCCAGATTCCTCTATTGGTTATTGTTCGGAGAAGTGTCTCGATCATGTCCGCATAATTCACGAACCGTAGGGAGACACACTTAAGGATTCGACGTTGTTTGAGTAGTTATGGAATGATGAGAAAGAGACCAAATGTTGTTCGGAGTCTCGGATGGGATCCGGGATATCACGAGGAGATCCGGAATGGTCCGGAGAATAAGATTCATCTAAGGAAAGTCCTGTTTCGGAGTTGGGGAATGGTTCCGGTGTTTTCATCGGGAATATTCTAGAAGGTTCCGGAATGTCCGGCACTCCGGGGGGGGGGAAGGGTACATGAATGTGTCATTGTAAGTTGGAATGATTGCATCATGTACTAGGTGTCTTTGCTGTCCAAAATAAAGGGTTTATTTAAATCCTAAATTGAAAAGTCAAACGGCTAGTTTGAAAGTCAAACGGCAAGTTTTGGAAAGAGGAGGAGGAGTGGGAAACCGAGTTGGGGAGGGATTCCCTCCTCCAACCGCCGGCCCACCTCCAAGCCGAGTTGGGGAGGGACTCCCCTCCCCTTGGCCGCGCCTCCCACCTATAAAAGGGAGGGGCAGGGCTGCCCCTCCTAGTACACAAGTCCCTCTCCTCTAAACCTAAACCCTATCCACACCCTAGGGATTTCTCCCAAGCCGCCAAGTTAGAGCTTCTAATTGCCCTAGCCTCCGGTTTAGAGCCTTCTAATTGGTGTGTCTAAACCCTAGATCACCAAAGCTCTCTCATACTCCACCGTACTCGCTCCGGCTTAAGGCGAAGCCCTGCGAGATCTCCCCTCTACTTCCGGTACCACGCCGTTGTGCTGCCGGAATCGCGAGGAGAGTGCTACAACCTACGCTGCCTGCTGGAACAAGGGAGAGGAAGGTCTTCGTCGAGTACCGAACGTGTGACCGACTGCGGGAGCGCTGCCGAAACGCAGCGCCGGAAGGATCGTCTACGCGATCTTGAGATCGGAAAGAGTACGACTACATCACCCACGAGAATCTGCTCTCGTTAACCGCTTTGGAATCTTCGAGGGTGAGTTATTCCATCGACTCGTTGCTACAATCTAGTAGATAGATCTTGGCTTGTTTGTTTGTATGCGGTAGAAAATTTTTGTTTTCCATGCTACGAAACCCTACAGTGGTATCAGAGCCGTGTCTATATGTAGATCTGTTGCACGAGTAGAACACAATGGTCATTGTGGGCGTTGATGCTTTTATTGTCGATTGCTTCTTGTGTACTTTGCATCTTGCGGGATGTTGGGATGAAGCGGCCCGGGCTAACCTTACATGACATCGTTCATGAGACTTGCTCCACGCTTGACATGCAACTTGTATTGCATAAGTGGCTTTGCGGGTGCCTGTTTCTCCCAGCATAGTGGAGATCCAATTTACAACAGGTGATTAAGAATACTAGTATCAATGTTGTGGTTCTTGTTCGTAAGTTAGAACGACACTTATTGAAAGCCCCAAACCACGTAAAATATGCAAAGAAAGTAGAGGCGTCTAACTTTGTCTTGCAGGGGTGTGCAGTGATGTGATATGGCCATGATTGTGATTATATTTGATGTATGCAATGTTCCTTATTGTAAGTTGGCAACCGGCAGGAGCCATATGGTTGTCTTTAATTTCTGTTAAGACCCGCGTGTCTATTCAAAGTAGTTGTAATAGTTGAAGCTGGTGGACGACAACCATGAAGAAGCGTCATTGACCTTGATGCTATGCCGGTGATGATGGAGATCATGTTCGTGCTTGAAGATGGAGATCGGAAGCACAAAGAAGAAATGCCATATCATATCATATATTATGAATTGCATGTGATGTTAATCCTTTATGCATCTTGTATTGCTTAGTAGACGACGGTAGCATTATAAGATGATCCCTCATGCACATAAATTTCAAGTTCTAAAGTGTTCACCCTTAGTATGCACCGTTGCTAAAGCTTGTTGTTTCGAAGCACCACGTGATGATCGGGTGTGTTAGATTCCGCGAGTGAATACAACGTAAGCAAGCCAGATTTGCTTATGCGGTAGCTAAGGTTTGATCTTGACGAGCCTAGCATGTACAGACATGGTCTCAGGAACACAGATCACCGAAAGGTAAAGCATGAATCATATAGTAGATATGATGAACATGTCGATTGTTCGCCATTGAAACTATATCAACTCTCGTGATGATCGGTTTTGATATGGTGGATTTGGTTCGTGTGATCACTAAAACAATGTGAGGGATGTTGTTTTGAGTGGGAGTTCACCTAGATTAAACTTTATTATTAATTTGAACTCAATTTGTCATAAACTTAGTCTAAACTATTGCAAATATGTTGTAGATCAATGGCAGCCCCTACCATCAATTTTAATGCGTTCCTAGAGAAAGAAAAGTTGAAAAACAATGGAAGCAACTTCGCGGATTGGTTCCGCAATTTGAGGATTGTCCTCACAACTGGTAATTTGACCTATGTGCTAGATGCACCGCTGGGTGACCCACCTGCAGCTGATGCTACCGATGAAGTAAAGAATGTTTACCTTGCTCGGAAGAATCAGTACTCCATAGTTCAGTGTGCTATCTTGTATGGTTTAGAATCGGAGCTTCAGAAAAGGTTTGAGAATTCAGACCCACATGATATTGTCCGTGAACTCAAATTGATCTTTGAGACTCACGCGGCAATTGAGAGCTATGAGGCTTCTGAAAAGTTCTTTAACTGCAAGATGGAAGAGGGCAGCTCCGTCAGTGAGCATGTGCTTAAGATGTCTGGGCACGCAAACAAACTTCAAAGCTTGGGTATAGTGATTCCTAATGCTTTGGGGATTTACCGTGTCCTCCAATCACTACGACCAAGTTACAAGAACTTTGTGATGAACTACAACATGCAGAACATGAACAAGCAGTTGCCAGAACTGTTTGCTATGTTAAAGTCTGCAGAAGTGGAGATCAAGAAAGAGCACCAAGTGTTGTTGGTCAATAAGACCACCAAATTCAAGAAAGGCAAGTCTAAGCAGAAGGGACACTTCAAGAAGGGTGGTAAGAAAGTTACCATGCCGACAAAGAAGACCAAGGCTGGACCCAAGCCTGATACTGAGTGCTTTTACTGCAAGGGAGAAGGTCACTGGAAGCGGAATTGCCCAAAGTACTTGGCGGATTTGAAGAACGACAACATCAAGAAGAAAGGTATATCTGATATACATGTTATTGATGTGTATCTCACTAGTATTCGTAGTAGTGCCTGGGTATTTGATACTGGTTCGGTTGCTCATATTTGTAACTCGAAACAGGAGCTACAGAATAAACGGAAGCTAGTGAAGAACGATGTGACGATGCGCGTAGGAAACGGATCAAAGGTTGATGTGATCGCGGTCGGCACGCTACCCCTTCATCTACCATCGGGATTAGTTTTATACTTAAATAATTGTTATTTGGTGCCTGCGTTGAGCATGAACATTATATCAGGATCTTGTTTATTGCGAGACGGTTACTTGTTTAAATCCGAGAATAATGGTTGTTCGATTTATATGAGTAATATGTTTTATGCACATGCACCTTTGATAGATGGTCTATTCTAGTTGAATCTCGATGGTGGAAATACACATATTAATAACATTGAGGCTAAACGTTTGAAATCGAGCGATAACTCGACCTATATGTGGCACTGTCGTCTTGGTCACATTGGAGTGAAGCGTATGAAGAAACTCCATTCCGATGGACTTCTTGAATCACTTGATTTTGAATCATTTGAAAGATGCGAAGCATGTCTGATGGGTAAAATGATTAAGACTCCATTTTCTGGTATGATGGAGCGAGCTACGGACTTATTGGAAATCATACATACCGATGTGTGTGGTCCAATGAGTGTAGCATCGCGCGGTGGTTATCGTTATGTTCTTACCTTCACGGATGATTTGAGTAGATATGGGTATATCTATTTCATGAAACATAAGTCCGAGACTTTCGAGAAGTTTAAGGAGTTTCAAAAGTGAGGTAGAGAATCAACGTAACAAGAAGATTAAATTTCTACGTTCTGATCGTGGAGGTGAATATCTAAGTTACGAGTTTGGCGAGCATTTGAAGAAATGCGGAATACTTTCACAATTGACACCGCCGGGAACACCACAGCGTAATGGTGTGTCTGAACGTCGTAATCGAACTCTCTTAGATATGGGTCGTTCTATGATGTCACTTACAGATTTACCGCTATCATTTTGGGGTTATGCATTAGAAACAACCGCATTCACTTTAAATAGGGCACCGTCTAAATCCGTTGAAACGACACCGTATGAATTATGGTTTGGGAAGAAACCTAAATTGTCGTCCTTAAAGTTTGGGGATGCGAAGCCTATGTAAAGAAGTTACAGCCGGACAAGCTTGAACCCAAAGCGGAAAAGTGCGTCTTCATAGGATACCCGAAGGAAACTATTGGGTATACCTTCTATCATAGATCCGAAGGCAAAGTCTTCGTTGCTAAGAATGGATCCTTTCTAGAGAAGGAATTTCTCTCGAAAGAAGTGACTAGAAGGAAAGTAGAACTCGACGAGGTTGTCGAACCTTCTCTCGAAATTGCGAGTAGCGCAGCACCGGAAGAAGTTCCTGTGGTGCCTGCACCAATAAGAGAGGAAGCTAATGATGATGATCATGAAACTTCGGTTGGAGTTACTACAGAGCCTCGCAGGTCAACGAGAACTTGTACCACTCCAGATTGGTATGATCCCGTTATGAGTGTCATGTTGGTGGACAACACCGATGACCCTGAGACATATGAGGAAGCAATGATGAGCCCAGATTCCAATAAATGGCAAGAAGCCATGAAATCCGAAATAGGATCCATGTACGAAAACCAAGTATGGACTTTGGTGGACTTACCGGATGGACGGAAGGCTGTCGAGAACAAATGGATTTTCAAGAAGAAAACAAATGCTGATGGTAATGTTACTGTCTATAAAGCTCGACTTGTCGCAAAAGGGTTTCGACAAATTCAAGGAGTTGACTACGATGAGACTTTCTCACCAGTAGCGAAGCTAAAGTCTGTGAGGATTATGTTAGCAATCGCTGCATATTATGATTATGAGATATGGCAGATGGATGTCAAAACAGCATTCCTCAATGGAGACATTAATGAAGAGTTGTATATGATGCAACCCAAAGGTTTTGTCGATCCTAAAGATGCTAACAAGGTATGCAAACTTCAACGGTCCATCTATGGATTGAAGCAAGCATCCCGAAGTTGGAATCAACGTTTTGATAAGGTAATCAAAAGTTTTGGTTTTATACAAACTTATGGAGAAGCTTGTATTTACAAGAAAGTGAGTGGGAGCTCTGTAGCATTCTTGATATTGTATGTAGATGACATATTGTTGATTGGGAATGATGTAGACCTTCTTAATAGTGTCAAGGAATATTTGAATAATAGTTTTTCAATGAAGGATCTTGGCGAAGCAGCTTACATATTAGGCATAAAGATTTATAGAGATAGATTAAAACGCCAAATATCATTGTCACAGAGTACATATTTGGACAAAGTTCTAAAGAGGTTTGGAATGGAAGATAGCAAGAAAGGGTTCTTACCCATGTTGCCCAATACGACCTTGAGTAAAACTCAAAGTCCGACATCGGCAGAAGATAGAGAAAGGATGAGTAAGACTCCCTATGCCTCAGCCATAGGATCTCTAATGTATGCCATGCTATGTACTCGACCCGACATTGCATATGCTGTTAGTTTAACTAGCAGATATCAAAGTGATCCAGGAGTGGATCATTGGACAGCGGTCAAAAACATCCTTAAGTACTTGAGAAGAACTAAGGATATGGTTCTTTCTTATGGAGGTGATGAACAGCTCGTTGTTAATGGTTACACCGATGCTAGTTGGAACACCGATCCGGATGATTCTAAATCACAATCTGGATACGTATTTATTTTGAATGGTGCAGCAGTTAGCTGGAGGAGTGCAAAGCAAAGCGTTGTGGCGAGATCTTCAACTGAATCGGAATACATGGCTGCTTCGGAGGCTTCACAAGAAGCGATATGGATGAAAGAGTTCATTACAGAGCTGGGTGTGGTTCCTAGTGCGCTGGACCCAATGTCTATCTACTGTGATAACATGGGCGCCATAGCCAATGCGCAAGAACCAAGGTCACACAAGAAGCTGAAGCACATCAAGCTACGTTTTCACGCTATTCGAGAACATATCCAAGATGGGGATATAAAGATTTGCAAAGTACACACAGATCTGAATGTGGCGGATCCGTTGACTAAACCTCTCCCGAGGGCAAAACATGACCAGCACCAAACTGCCATGGGTGTTCGGTATATTACCATGTAATCTAGATTAGATGACTCTAGTGCAAGTGGGAGACTGTTGGAGATATGCCCTAGAGGCAATAATAAATGTAGTTATTATTATATCTTTGTGTTTATGATAAATGTTTACATTCATGCTATAATAGTATTAACAAGGAAACATTAATACTTGTGTGATTTGTAAACTTAATTTGAAGTCCCTAGTAAAGCCTCTATATAATACTAGCTTGTTGGTTAATAGATGATTGTGGTTTCCCTATCATGAACATTGAGATGTTGTTAACAACAAGATCATATCGTTAGGAGAATGATATGGTGGACATACTCCTATAGATAAGCGTAGCATAAAGATCAAGTCATTTTAATAGTTCAATTGCTATATGCTTTCTGATACATGGTTATCTAATTCCTTCGACCATGAGATCATGCATATCACCTTTACCAGATGGATGCTTTGATAACATCAAACACCACACCGTAACTGGGTGGCTATAAAGGTGGCATTGAGTGTTCAGAAAGTATTGGTTGAAACACATGGATCAAGAGTGGGATTTGTCCATCCATATGACGGATAGATATACTCTGGGCCCTCTCGGTGAAATGTCATCCAATTAGCTTGCAAGCATGTGACTGGCTCACAAGGGATCACATATCACGGGAACGAGAAAAGAGTACTTGTCAATAACGAGGTTGAACTGGGTATGCAGAGATACCGACGATCATAACCTCGGATAAGTAAACTATCGTGAGACAAAGGGAAATTGATATCGTATGTAAGTGGTTCATTCGATCACAAAGTAATCGTAGAAATATGTGGGAGCCATATGAATTTCCAGATTCCTCTATTGGTTATTGTTCGGAGAAGTGTCTCGATCATGTTCGCATAATTCACGAACCGTAGGGAGACACACTTAAGGATTCGACGTTGTTTGAGTAGTTATGGAATGATGAGAAAGAGACCGAATGTTGTTCGGAGTCTCGGATGGGATCCGGGATATCACGAGGAGATCCGGAATGGTCCGGAGAATAAGATTCATATAAGGAAAGTCCCGTTTCGGAGTTGGGGAATGGTTCCGGTGTTTTCATCGGGAATATTCTAGAAGGTTCCGGAATGTCCGGCACTCCGGGGGGGGGGGGGGGGAAGGGTACATGAATGTGTCATTGTAAGTTGGAATGATTGCATCATGTACTAGGTGTCTTTGCTGTCCAAAATAAAGGGTTTATTTAAATCCTAAATTGAAAAGTCAAACGGCTAGTTTGAAAGTCAAACGGCAAGTTTTGGAAAGAGGAGGAGGAGTGGGAAACCGAGTTGGGGAGGGATTCCCTCCTCCAACCGCCGGCCCACCTCCAAGCCGAGTTGGGGAGGGACTCCCCTCCCCTTGGCCGCGCCTCCCACCTATAAAAGGGAGGGGCAGGGCTACCCCTCCTAGTACACAAGTCCCTCTCCTCTAAACCTAAACCCTAGCCACAGCCTAGGGATTTCTCCCAAGCCGTCAAGTTAGAGCTTCTAATTGCCCTAGCCTCCAGTTTAGAGCCTTCTAATTGGTGTGTCTAAACCCTAGATCACCAAAGCTCTCTCATACTCCACCATACTCGCTCTGACTTAAGGCGAAGCCCTGCGAGATCTCCCCTCTACTTCCGGTACCACGCCGTTGTGCTGCCGGAACCGCGAGGAGAGTGCTACAACCTCCGCTGCCTACTGGAACAAGGGAGAGGAAGGTCTTCGTCGAGTACCGAACGTGTGACCGACTGCGGGAGCGCTGCCGGAACGCAGCGCCGGAAGGATCGTCTACGCGATCTTGAGATCGGAAAGAGTATGACTACATCACCCACGAGAATCTGCTCTCGTTAACCGCTTTGGAATCTTCGAGGGTGAGTTATTCCATCGACTCATTGCTACAATCTAGTAGATAGATCTTGGCTTGTTTGTTTGTATGCGGTAGAAAATTTTTGTTTTCCATGCTACGAAACCCTACAAAAATATGAAAGCATGCATTGTGTATGCATTGATTTTGAAATTCTTTTAAACCAACTTGTTTGTGTGTTCCATTGCTTGTAAATGGATGCTTAGGTGAAATAAACATCATCTAAACATTTCCCATACTTTTCCTAAAGACAAATAAATCAAAACAAATAAAATAAAGGAATGGTCATATTGACCAATTTAACTCCCATGCCTACTTTGGCTGCCTCAAACTTTCAGAACCTAACAGAAACTTTTCTAGATCTTTGCACCCCTTGATTGTACTCATAACAAAGTATCAAGACCCACTTTATGATCATCCAGAAACTTTCAAATGCATAGTTTAAATGACAATTCAAAATTGAATCTTTATCATATGAGAAGATCATACTTTTTTAAAAACCACTCAAACAAGCTCAACTTTCAAAACCCAAGCATCTGCAGACTCACCACCACCAACCTAGCACACCCATCAAAAATCTTTTCAAAATTCAAAACTTGAATTCATGCGGCCATTTCATCAAACAAGTTGCAGACACAAATCATACAAAATCTAAACACTATAGTGAACAGTGATTGAAGCCTAACTTGTTCCCTCTCTGGGCACCACTAGCCTTAGTAGATCATCTATCAACCTTAACTAATCACTAGCACCACTGTAAGCTTGGCAATGCCATCAATGGTGAGCAGGCCGAATGCACCATTGTCACCCCCATGTCGACAGCAAGCTAGGAGGAGAAACAAGCCTAGCCAGCATGTCTGGGAGGTAGCCCACCGTCCACCGCCACGCACGGACCGCGCCCAGACCGCCAGCGACCATGCCGAGCGTGCGCCAGAGCGCCACCCTCGACCGAAGCCCACAGACCGCGCGCCGCCCTCGCCGCATGCATACACGATCACCACCGACCCAGGAGACCGCCAGACATCCCCGTTCGCCGCCCCGTGACGCACAACCACCGCTCGCCGTCGAAGACACCGCCTCTGCCGCGCAGAGCGTCGCGTGTTCCAGACCAAGCCGCACCACCCCATGCCTCGAAACCATGTCGTTGTGCATCGCCAGGGAACACCGCACCGTCCCCTATCTTCGCCCATGCCAATAGCCGTCTGTACCATCGCCCCCGACGAGCTCACCGTGCGCCCCGTCGGTCCCCTCGCTCGACTATAAATAGAGGCCACCCCCGCTCGAATTCTTCACACCATTCTACTCCCCTCCCATCAATGATCGTGCCACACCGTTCCCGGATCAAGGCGAGCACCACTTCGCCGGAATTTCACCGGAGCCCGCTGCCTCTGGAGAAGAAGGGAGCCAACGATTGAAGCCGCCCCAGGAGGAGCCACCGGTACCAGGAGATTCGCCGTCGCCGACTTCGTCGTTCGACCGCCTCGCCGACCCTCGCCTGCACCCCAGTGAGCCCCCAGCAACCCCCACTGGCCACGCTAGGTTTCTTTCTCGCCGGCGTTGCTCAACGTCGACGATGAATCCCAGTCGTTGGATTAGAACCAGATCGAACGTCCCACGTTGCCCCGTACCGCTTTGCACCCCCTGTCTCACTTACGAGTAGGGACACCCACTTAAACAGCCCGCGGAAGCGCTACGCTTAGCAGGCCGGCCCGTTAACCTTTCTCACGCAGCCCAGTTATTTGAATTAAACCTTTTCTATTTTATTTCAAACTCACTTCTGTACCCAACTTCAAAAATCAAACCAGATCGATTCAGTGCACCAAACTGAATGAAACTAATTTTGTTGGAAAGGTCTGGGAATGCTGAATCCAAGCCCGTTGGATTCAAGTCATTTGGATCTATAGATCACCCATGGTAAAAATAACAAGGAAGAAGCTTTTCTGCATTCAAACATTTTTTAAATTTAAACCATAATAGCTTTTGAGTTGATTCCAACTCTCAAAAAATCACATTTTACCATACCTTTCAGAATATATAAAAATATATAGGTTTACTTGCAGAAATAATGTTCAAGTAATAAAAGAATGCCCCATAGGCATTTCTAGTCACTTTATTTAATTAAAATAAAAGGGTAAAACCTTATTAAATTGTGACACCACTTTAAATCACATTCCCATGGACTAAAATATGTGGTGATGACATGTGTCAACATGATCCCATGTTTGGTTTGGAGAATATTAAATCTTAAGTAGTTTTTCAATGAGTAGAAATTACTTTTCTAAAAATAAAAGGAATTAAACCAAGCCTTAATCTTGTAATGATTAGAGATGATGTTAGATCATCTATAGGCCCTTGTGTGTGATGAATGCAAGTAGTTAAGTATTGTTTGGTGATTGTGTACATCGTATTTATTTATAGACGCTAGTACCGACCAAGGATACGAGGAGGAAGGAGGATACTACGAAGAAGAAGCCGAGGAGAACTTCAACCACTGCTCTACACAAGGCAAGCTTTACTAATCAAGTTGACCAATGCAAGCCTAATACTACTAGTGAATGTGCAAGCTAACACTTGCAAGATACTTTACCTATGCAAGCCAATACTTGCT
The DNA here is from genome assembly GCA_916181665.1 of Avena sativa. Lineage (NCBI taxonomy): Eukaryota > Viridiplantae > Streptophyta > Magnoliopsida > Poales > Poaceae > Avena > Avena sativa. The sequence continues at coordinate 375,382,492 of OV702295.1, read as the reverse complement.
TGTTACTATGCCCACTATATGCCTTAAGCATATGTGATCATACCCACTTGATAAACCAATCCTAGTTTTACCTACAAGCTTTATACTGTATTTATTTATCAAGCTCTTACTTAGATTTTACCTAAGTGAATGGTAGATACTAGAAAGATATGTGAAGGTTGCATAAAGAGCATAAAATTTGGCCTAAGTTAGAAACCTTGATATCAGCCTAAGACATAAGGTTGTACTTAGTTGAAACTCCACTAGTCTACCACCCCTCATTAGTGCCTACCCCCACTTATAGATGCTAGTGCTAAGCATAAAACTTGATCAACTTTTAGATGGGAATACTTGGTGGAAAAATGGTTATGAAAACCTTGGAATGATGGATCATTCTATTGAAATGTTTTGGACATGTGTTTCCGAACACCTGATGATTTTGGTGATGAAAATGTTGAGGCATGAGCCTTAGCCCTTTTATAAAACTGATGGTTGTCTGGATGCGATACCATTCCAATTTTATCGTACAACCACAATACCCGAAGATTGGGTAGGGCTTGACTGGAAACTTATATACCTTAGTATTAGTTCCCTCACGGCCAAGGTCTGAGCTGAGGCTACCTTGTGAAGATTGTCCACCTGTGCAGTACCCAAGATGACAGTTGGTCATGGTTAGGAGACCAAACTCACAGGAGAGGTGCTTATACTAGGGCGTGTAATTGAAAGGTTAGGATTGATTATCCGCATACTGAGTATGGTGAATTCAGGATTTGTTCCTGACGGATGTATCGAATGTTGTGGTGAAAGTGTACAATCTCTGCAGAGTGTCAAACTATTCGAATAGCCGCGTCCGCGGTTATGGACAGTTGGAGTGGCCATACTATTCCCCCGCCAGACTTTTTAAAATGACTTGTGACATGAATTGAGACTTTGACTTGACCACAACAGGGTTGTGAGATGAAATACCAATTTCCCACCTAGATGTTATAAACTTTAACTAGCAATTGTTGCTCCTAAGCTGAGTAGTGATAAATCTGGCTTTTGCAAAACAACCCTAGAGCCTAGTGTCCTATTATCAAAAACCCCTTTCTAGTTTGCGAGTACTTAAAGAGTACTCATGGCTTTGTCCCTGGCTATTCCCATGGCCAGACTATGAAGAGGAGTACCTGGAGGATGGACCCCAGGAAGGTTACGACAACTAGGATCATCTCCCATCGTCAGCATTGCCTGTGACCCCGAAGATGGAGCTTCGCCTACGCTACCGTTATTATTACGTATTCCGCTGCTTGAAGTTGTATTAAGAACTGGATCATGAGATCCCTATTTGTGTAAGAACTTATGTATCGTTTGTAATGGATGATGTACTATGGTATCCAATTCTGTTATGTCTCGCAAAAATGGTAATCCTGGGATTGCGATGTATGACATAACAGGCATCCGGGATTAAAAATCCGGGTGTTGACATGGAGCATGTGGTGGGGTACGCAGGGAGGTGTCGTGCATGGGTGCAGCGGCTGGGTGGAGCACGTCATGGGCAGGAGCGGGCGCGGGTGGGGTGTGCGCGTCTGGTTCGAGTGGGGGTGGGTCGGTGTTAGGTGGTACTGCTGTTCGCCTGCTTGCCTCCCTCAAAGGCGTCTCCTTGCAACACGCCTTGAGCGTTGATCCCCCCCCCCACACACACACATCTGGACACCTTTAAAACCATTCACACATGCGCTTTATCATTATATTGCCTATTGTATACTATATAGAAAATGTGTATTCGAATGTTAATCATGAAGTTTTGATATGGAAAATGTACTTCTTCCTCTCGTAGTTATGTTAGAATTTGTTTATATATTGTAGATTTAAAATGGGTGTCTTTGCTAAATGTGGACAATATCACGAGTTGGTCTCATAAGGGGCTTTTGAATTAATTATTCTTAGGTGTTCTATGATCTTTTAACTCATGAAAATTTTAGAAAATTATCCTAGGGATATGGATTTGCCCTTTCCTCCATACAAGAGTGAGAGTCAGCTGCAAACATTCATTTTGGTCGAATGCATCTAACCTTTCTCTTTAAGGTTGAATGGATTGGTTATATTTTAATTAGGCAGTGCAATAGTCTATTGACCTTAAATTAATAGAAAATAAGTAAAGCTTATAACTCAGAGTACATGTACATATATATATGATCTATATCCGTTTCTTAATCAGTATGTTTAGAAATAAAACATGATAGTTTGTAATACCATCACATTTTTTGTTGGCCCTTATGTTCCCAAGTATCTAAGCCACGACTCTTCAGATAGTCAAATGTATGCTGGGAGTTTTTTTTGTCTATAAGGGCTGAATTCAGTTTAGTTTTATTGGTGGGAAGATGTTTCTCATACCAAGAAACAAATAAATTCACATGTTCCGATTGCTCCATAAAAGTTAATTTAGGTCTTATAAATTATGTTACAGGAAGGTGAACAGGAGTTTATGGAAGGGCAGCTTAGAAAAGAAAAGGAAATTGACCAATGGACAAAGTGAAGTGTTCTCTATAACCTTTTAGGGTTAAACAATGTATGTAAGGAGGCTGCTTATTGTATAGTATGTATACAAGGAAGGATTGGTACATATTGCATCCCGGCTAATAACAATGTATAGTGCACGTTTCTATATTTTCAGCAAGTTCTTTTCACCAAATCGTTGCTTTACCTTCATTCGTATTCCCTTTGAATTGTTACAACAATATTTTTATTGTCTCTTAGATGTTTCATCATCAATGTTGCATGGATATATTTCATGATATAAATGGATAAATTAACTTTTTAGAACGGGTGACACTATCTTAATTGAGAGTAAATGTACCATCAAAACAGTACAAGTGCATGCCATCACTTCCTTCGCATGTACAGAGAAATATGAATTAGCCTTTACGAGGTGCTAATTACCAAACTGGAACAAGTAAAACCACATCACCTCTTCCGCATATAGAGAGAAACCACATCCCTAACCATCACCACCCAACTGAAACAGACACATAGGTGCTTCCATGTCTGAAATTGCCACACTGCACTTTCAATGGGCTAGTCTGGTTGACACGTTTAGGACCAACACAAATGGATATCCACACCATATGCTACCCCTTCCACACAAGACCTCTGATTTAGAATTATGTGTGCCATCAATGAAATTTGTTTTCTTTTTGAACTTGATCAACGAAATATGTTATAAAAGGCAAGCACATCACTCGTGGCAATGGCACGGGTAAAAACAGCTGAATCTACCACCTGGTCATGCTATGTTAGGACGTGGTGTAGACGGCGCGGCAAAGCGCGCATATTCATCTAGTAAAAATTATGATTGCTATCTTCCTGGAGAATGGATGCCTTTTTTGTGGGAGTTAACTCACGGTAAACTTCTAAGGTATAAATATTCTTTCATCTCTCTCACTCTCTTGATTTGTTATAAAGTCGCACATGTGGCTTTTCTTTGATATAAGTATTTCTAATGTCCCACTTGATATTAGTATTTCACGGATGCAACAATTAACATGTGCAATACTTTTGTTGCCGAATTGACGAACGCTCCCTTTTGTTTTGACTTACTATTATGAAATTATACTGAAGCTAATTAATTAACATATCATATTTTGATTAACTTGGTGGCTTGGTGCAGATATTAGAAGATAGAATTGAACCTATAGTGCAATGAAGACACACTCATTGTGCTTGTATCAAAAGATTAAGACCACTCACAAGAGAGCCTTGAGCAATGTTGGTTATGGTATACTATAGTGGATCATGTTGGAGATATGCCCTAGAGGCAATAATAAATATAGTTATTATTATATCTTTGTGTTTATGATAAATGTTTATATTCATGCTATAATAGTATTAACAAGGAAACATTAATACTTGTGTGAATTGTAAACTTAAATTGAAGTCCCTAGTATAGCCTCTATACTTCACTAGCTTGTTGGTTAATAGATGATTGTGGTTTCCCTATCATGAACATTGAGATGTTATTAACAACAAGATCATATCGTTAGGAGAATGATATGGTGGACATACTCCTATAGATAAGCGTAGCATAAAGATCAAGTCATTTCAATAGTTCAATTGCTATATGCTTTCTGATACATAGTAACCTAATTCCTTCGACCATGAGATCATGCATATCACCTTTACTGGATGGATGCTTTGATGTCATCAAACACCACACCGTAACAGGGTGGCTATAAAGGTGGTATTGAGTGTTCGGAAAGTATTGGTTGAAACACATGGATCAAGAGTGGGATTTGTCCATCCATATGACGGATAGATATTCTCTGGGCCCTCTCGGTGAAATGTCATCCAATTAGCTTGCAAGCATGTGACTGGGTCACAAGGGATCACATATCACGGGAACGAGAAAAGAGTACTTATCAGTAACGAGGTTGAACTAGGTATGCAGAGATACCGACGATCATAACCTCGGATAAGTAACATATCGTGAGACAAAGGGAAATTGGTATCGTATGTAAGTGGTTCATTCGATTGCAAAGTAATCGTAGAAATATGTGGGAGCCATATGAATTTCCAGATTCCTCTATTGGTTATTGTTCGGAGAAGTGTCTCGATCATGTCCGCATAATTCACGAACCGTAGGGAGACACACTTAAGGATTCGATGTTGTTTGAGTAGTTATGGTATTATGAGAAAGAGACCGAATGTTGTTCGGAGTCTCGGATGGGATCCGGGATATCACGAGGTGATCCGGAATGGTCCGGAGAATAAGATTCATATAAGGAAAGTCCCGTTTCGGAGTTGGGGAATGGTTCCGGTGTTTTCATCGGGAACATTCTAGAAGGTCCCGGAATGTCCGGCACTCCGGAGGGGGAAGGGGGTACATGAATGTGTCATTGCATGTTGGAATGATTGCATCATGTACTAAGTGTTCTCGCTGTCCGAAATAAAGGGTTAATTCAAATCCTAATTGAAAAAGTCAAACTGCCAGTTTTCGGTCAAACTGCCAGTTTTCGGAAAGAGGAGAAAGAGGAGGAGAGGTGGAGGCCGAATTGGAGGAGGGTTCCTCCCCTTGGCCGGCGCACCTCCCAAGGCCGAGTTGGGGAGGAACTCCTCCCCTTGGCCGCCGGCCCTCCCACCTATAAAGGGAGGGGCAGGGCTCCCCTCTCTACACACTACTAGTTCCTACCCTCTAAACTAAACCCTAGATCTAAACCCCGGTTTAGAGCTATTTTGGTTTAGAGCCTTCTAATTGGTTTAGAGCCCTCTAATTGGTGTGTCTAATTACTAGACCACTAATAGCCTCTCTCATAAGCTCCACCATACTCGCACCGGCTTAAGGCGAAGCCCTGCGGGATCTCCCCTCTACCTCCGGTACCACGCCGTTGTGCTGCCGGAATCGCGAGGAGAGTGCTACAACCTCCGCTGCCTGCTGGAACAAGGGAGAGGAAGGTCTTCGTCGAGTACCGAACGTGTGACCGACTGCGGGGGCGCTGCTGGAACGTGGCGCCGGAAGGATCGTCTGCGCGATCTTGAGATCGGAAAGAGTACGACTACATCACCCACGAGAATCTGCTCTCGTTAAACACTTTGGAATCTTCGAGGGTGAGTTATTCCATCGACTCGTTGCTACAATCTAGTAGATAGATCTTGGCTTGTTTGTTTGTATGCGATAGAAAATTTTTGTTTTCCATGCTACGAACCCCTACAGTGGTATCAGAGCCGTGTCTATATGTAGATCTGTTGCACGAGTAGAACACAATGGTCATTGTGGGCGTTGATGCTTTTATTGAGGATTGCTTTGCGTGTACTTTGCATCTTGCGGTATGTTGGGATGAAGCGGCCCGGGCTAACCTTACATGACATCGTTCATGAGACTTGCTCCACGCTTAACATGCAACTTGTATTGCATAAGTGGCTTTGCGGGTGCCTGTTTCTCCTAGCATAGTAAAGATCCAATTTACAACGGGTAATCAACAATGCTAGTATCAATGTTGTGGTTCTTGTTCGTAGGTTAGAACGACACTTATGTAAAGCCCCAAACCACGTAAAATATGCAAAGAAAGTAGAAGCGTCTAACTTTGTTTTGCAGGGGTGTGCAGTGATGTGATATGGCCATGATTGTGATTATATTTGATGTATGCAATGTTCCTTATTGTAAGTTGGCAACCGGCAGGAGCCATATGGTTGTCTTTAATTTCTGTTAAGACCTGCGTGTCTATTCAAAATAGTTGTAATAGTTGAAGCTGGTGGACGACAACCATGAAGAAGCGTCATTGACCTTGATGCTATGCCGGTGATGATGGAGATCATGTTCGTGCTTGAAGATGGAGATCGGAAGCACAAAGAAGAAAGGCCATATCATATCACATATTATGAATTGCATGTGATGTTAATCCTTTATGCATCTTGTATTGCTTAGTAGACGACGGTAGCATTATAAGATGATCCCTCATGCACATAAATTTCAAGTTCTAAAGTGTTCGCCCTTAGTTAGCACCGTTGCTAAAGCTTGTTGCTTCGAAGCACCACGTGATGATCGGGTGTCTTTGATTCCACGGGTGAATACAACGTAAGCAAGCCAGATTTGCTTATGCGGTAGCTAAGGTTTGATCTTGACGAGCCTAGCATGTACAGACATGGCCTCAGGAACACGGATCGCCGAAAGGTAAAGCATGAATCATATAGCAGATATGATGAACATGTCGATTGTTCGCCATTGAAAACTATATCAACTCTCGTGATGATCGGTGTTGATGTAGTGGATTTGGTTCATGTGATCACTAAAACAATGTGAGGGATGTTGTTTTGAGTGGGAGTTCACCTAGTTTAATTTCATTAATTAATTTGAACTCAATTTGTCATAAACTTAGTCTAAACTATTGCAAATATGTTGTAGATCAATGGCAGCCCCTACCATCAATTTTAATGCGTTCCTAGAGAAAGAAAAGTTGAAAAACAATGGAAGCAACTTCGCGGATTGGTTCCGCAATTTGAGGATTGTCCTCACAGCTGGTAATTTGACCTATGTGCTGGATGCACCGCTAGGTGACCCACCTGCAGCTGATGCTACCGATGAAGTAAAGAATGTTTACCTTGCTCGGAAGAATCAGTACTCCATAGTTCAGTGTGCTATCTTGTATGGTTTAGAATCGGAGCTTCAGAAAAGGTTTGAAGAGTCAGATCCATATGATATTGTCGAGGATCTCAAATTAATCTTTGAGACTCATGCGGCAATTGAAAGTTATGAAGCTTCTGAAAAGTTCTTTAACTGCAAGATGGAAGAGGGTAGCTCCGTGAGTGAGCATGTGCTTAAAATGTCTGGGCACGCAAACAAACTTCAAAGCTTGGGTATAGTGATTCCTAATACTTTGGGAGTTTACCGCATCCTCCAATCACTACCACCAAGTTACAAGAACTTTGTGATGAACTACAACATGCAGAACATGAACAAAGAGTTGCCAGAACTATTTGCTATGTTAAAGTCTGCAGAAGTGGAGATAAAGAAAGAGCACCAAGTGTTGATGGTCAATAAGACCACCAAATTCAAGAAAGGCAAGTCTAAGCAAAAGGGACACTTCAAGAAGGGTGGTAAGAAAGATACCATGCCGACGAAGAGGACCAAGGCTGGACCTAAGCCTGATACTGAGTGCTTTTACTGCAAAGGGGAAGGTCACTGGAAACGGAATTGCCCAAAGTACTTGGCGGATTTGAAGAACGGCAACATCAAGAAGAAAGGTATATTTGATATACATGTTATTGATGTGTATTTCACTAGTATTCGTAGTAGTGCCTGGGTATTTGATACTGGTTCGGTTGCTCATATTTGTAACTCGAAACAGGAGCTGCAGAATAAACGAAAGCTAGCGAAGAACGAGGTGACGATGCGCGTGGGAAACGGATCAAAGGTTGATGTGATCGCGGTCGGCACGCTACCTCTTCATCTACCATCGGGATTAGTTTTATACTTAAATAATTGTTATTTGGTGCCTGCGTTGAGCATGAACATTATATCAGGATCTTGTTTATTGCGAGACGGTTACTTGTTTAAATCTGAGAATAATGGTTGTTCGATTTATATGAGTAATATGTTTTATGCACATGCACCTTTGATAGATGGTCTATTCTTGTTGAATCTCGATAGTGGAAATACACATATTAATAACATTGAAGCTAAACGTTTGAAATCGAGCGATAACTTGACCTATATGTGGCACTGTCGTCTTGGTCACATTGGAGTGAAGCGTATGAAGAAACTCCATTCCGATGGACTTCTTGAATCACTTGATTTTGAATCACTTGAAAGATGCGAAGCATGTCTGATGGGTAAAATGACTAAGACTCCATTTTCTGGTATGATGGAGCGAGCTACAGACTTATTGGAAATCATACATACCGATGTGTGTGGTCCAATGAGTGTAGCATCGCGCAGTGGTTATCGTTATGTTCTTACCTTCACGGATGACTTGAGTAGATATGGGTATATCTATTTCATGAAACATAAGTCCGAAACTTTCGAGAAGTTTAAGGAGTTTCAAAGTGAGGTAGAGAATCAACGTAACAAGAAGATTAAATTTCTACGTTCTGATCGTGGAGGTGAATATCTAAGTTACGAGTTTGGTGAGCATTTGAAGAAATGTGGAATACTTTCGCAGTTGACACCGCCGGGAACACCACAGCGTAATGGTGTGTCTGAACGTCGTAATCGAACTCTCTTAGATATGGTTCGTTCTATGATGTCACTTACAGATTTACCGCTATCATTTTGGGGTTATGCATTAGAAACAGCCGCATTCACTTTAAATAGGGCACCATCTAAATCCGTTGAAACGACACCGTATGAATTATGGTTTGGGAAGAAACCTAAATTGTCGTTCCTTAAAGTTTGGGGATGCGAAGCCTATGTAAAGAAGTTACAGCCGGACAAGCTTGAACCCAAAGCGGAAAAATGCGTCTTCATAGGATACCCGAAGGAAACTATTGGGTATACCTTCTATCATAGATCCGAAGGCAAAATCTTCGTTGCTAAGAATGGATCCTTTCTAGAGAAGGAATTTCTCTCGAAAGAAGTGACTGGAAGGAAAGTAGAACTCGACGAGGTTGTCGAACCTTCTCTCGAAATTGCGAGTAGCGCAGCACCGGAAGAAGTTCCTGTGGTGCCTGCACCAATAAGAGAGGAAGCTAATGATGGTGATCATGAAACTTCGGTTGAAGTTACTACAGAGCCTCGGAGGTCAACGAGAACTCGTACCACTCCAGATTGGTATGATTCTGTTATGAATGTCATGGTGGTGGACAACACCAATGACCCCGAGACATATGAGGAAGCGATGATGAGCCCAGATTCCAATAAATGGCAAGAAGCCATGAAATCCGAGATTGGATCCATGTACGAAAACCAAGTATGGACTTTGGTGGACTTACCGGATGGCCGGAAGGCTGTCGAGAACAAATGGATTTTCAAGAAGAAAACAGATGCTGATGGTAATGTTACTGTCTATAAAGCTCGACTTGTCGCAAAAGGGTTTCGACAAATTCAAGGAGTTGACTACGATGAGACTTTCTCACCAGTAGCGAAGCTAAAGTCTGTGAGGATTATGTTAGCAATCGCTGCATATTATGATTATGAGATATGGCAGATGGATGTCAAAACAGCATTCCTCAATGGAGACATTGATGAAGAGTTGTATATGATGCAACCCAAAGGTTTTGTCGATCCTAAAGATGCTAACAAGGTATGCAAACTTCAACGGTCCATCTATGGATTGAAGCAAGCATCCCGAAGTTGGAATCAACGTTTTGATAAGGTAATCAAAAGTTTTGGTTTTATACAAACTTATGGAGAAGCTTGTATTTACAAGAAAGTGAGTGGGAGCTCTGTAGCATTCTTAATACTATATGTGGATGACATATTATTGATTGGGAATGATGTAGACCTTCTTAATAGAGTCAAAGAATATTTGAATAATAGTTTTTCAATGAAGGATCTTGGCGAAGCAGCTTACATATTAGGCATAAAGATTTATAGAGATAGATCGAAACGCCAAATATCATTGTCACAAAGTACATATTTGGACAAAGTTCTAAAGAAGTTTGGAATGGAAGAAAGCAAGAAAGGGTTCTTGCCCATGTTGCCCAATACGACCTTGAGTAAAACTCAAAGTCCGACATCGGCAGAAGATAGAGAAAGGATGAGTAAGACTCCCTATGCCTCAGCCATAGGATCTCTAATGTATGCCATGCTATGTACTAGACCCGACATCGAATATGCTGTTAGTCTAACTAGCAGATATCAAAGTGATCCAGGAGTGGATCATTGGACAGCGGTCAAAAACATCCTTAAGTACTTGAGAAGAACTAAGGATATGGTTCTTTCTTATGGAGGTGATGAACAGCTCGTTGTTAATGGTTACACCGATGCTAGTTGGAACACTGATCCGGATGATTCTAAATCACAATCTGGATACGTATTTATTTTGAATGGTGCAGCAGTTAGCTGGAGGAGTGCAAAGCAAAGCGTTGTGGCGAGATCTTCAACTCAATCGGAATACATGGCTGCTTCGGAGGCTTCACAAGAAGCGATATGGATGAAAGAGTTCATTACAGAGCTGGGTGTGGTTCCTAGTGCGTTGGACCCAATGTCTATCTACTGTGATAACATGGGCGCCATAGCCAATGCGCAAGAACCAAGGTCACACAAGAAGCTGAAGCATATCAAGCTACGTTTTCACGCTATTCGAGAACATATCCAGGATGGGGATATAAAGATTTGCAAAGTACACACAGATCTGAATGTGGCGGATCCGTTGACTAAACCTCTCCCAAGGGCAAAACATGACCAACACCAAACTGCCATGGGTGTTCGGTATATTACCATGTAATCTAGATTAGATGACTCTAGTGCAAGTGGGAGACTGTTGGAGATATGCCCTAGAGGCAATAATAAATATAGTTATTATTATATCTTTGTGTTTATGATAAATGTTTATATTCATGCTATAATAGTATTAACAAGGAAACATTAATACTTGTGTGAATTGTAAACTTAAATTGAAGTCCCTAGTATAGCCTCTATACTTCACTAGCTTGTTGGTTAATAGATGATTGTGGTTTCCCTATCATGAACATTGAGATGTTATTAACAACAAGATCATATCGTTAGGAGAATGATATGGTGGACATACTCCTATAGATAAGCGTAGCATAAAGATCAAGTCATTTCAATAGTTCAATTGCTATATGCTTTCTGATACATAGTAACCTAATTCCTTCGACCATGAGATCATGCATATCACCTTTACTGGATGGATGCTTTGATGTCATCAAACACCACACCGTAACAGGGTGGCTATAAAGGTGGTATTGAGTGTTCGGAAAGTATTGGTTGAAACACATGGATCAAGAGTGGGATTTGTCCATCCATATGACGGATAGATATTCTCTGGGCCCTCTCGGTGAAATGTCATCCAATTAGCTTGCAAGCATGTGACTGGGTCACAAGGGATCACATATCACGGGAACGAGAAAAGAGTACTTATCAGTAACGAGGTTGAACTAGGTATGCAGAGATACCGACGATCATAACCTCGGATAAGTAACATATCGTGAGACAAAGGGAAATTGGTATCGTATGTAAGTGGTTCATTCGATTGCAAAGTAATCGTAGAAATATGTGGGAGCCATATGAATTTCCAGATTCCTCTATTGGTTATTGTTCGGAGAAGTGTCTCGATCATGTCCGCATAATTCACGAACCGTAGGGAGACACACTTAAGGATTCGATGTTGTTTGAGTAGTTATGGTATTATGAGAAAGAGACCGAATGTTGTTCGGAGTCTCGGATGGGATCCGGGATATCACGAGGTGATCCGGAATGGTCCGGAGAATAAGATTCATATAAGGAAAGTCCCGTTTCGGAGTTGGGGAATGGTTCCGGTGTTTTCATCGGGAACATTCTAGAAGGTCCCGGAATGTCCGGCACTCCGGAGGGGGAAGGGGGTACATGAATGTGTCATTGCATGTTGGAATGATTGCATCATGTACTAAGTGTTCTCGCTGTCCGAAATAAAGGGTTAATTCAAATCCTAATTGAAAAAGTCAAACTGCCAGTTTTCGGTCAAACTGCCAGTTTTCGGAAAGAGGAGAAAGAGGAGGAGAGGTGGAGGCCGAATTGGAGGAGGGTTCCTCCCCTTGGCCGGCGCACCTCCCAAGGCCGAGTTGGGGAGGAACTCCTCCCCTTGGCCGCCGGCCCTCCCACCTATAAAGGGAGGGGCAGGGCTCCCCTCTCTACACACTACTAGTTCCTACCCTCTAAACTAAACCCTAGATCTAAACCCCGGTTTAGAGCTATTTTGGTTTAGAGCCTTCTAATTGGTTTAGAGCCCTCTAATTGGTGTGTCTAATTACTAGACCACTAATAGCCTCTCTCATAAGCTCCACCATACTCGCACCGGCTTAAGGCGAAGCCCTGCGGGATCTCCCCTCTACCTCCGGTACCACGCCGTTGTGCTGCCGGAATCGCGAGGAGAGTGCTACAACCTCCGCTGCCTGCTGGAACAAGGGAGAGGAAGGTCTTCGTCGAGTACCGAACGTGTGACCGACTGCGGGGGCGCTGCTGGAACGTGGCGCCGGAAGGATCGTCTGCGCGATCTTGAGATCGGAAAGAGTACGACTACATCACCCACGAGAATCTGCTCTCGTTAAACACTTTGGAATCTTCGAGGGTGAGTTATTCCATCGACTCGTTGCTACAATCTAGTAGATAGATCTTGGCTTGTTTATTTGTATGCGATAGAAAATTTTTGTTTTCCATGCTACGAACCCCTACAGATCAATCTATAAGCGTTATCTAATATGAAATCATTGTTGTTATTGGTGTTTCCTTCATATAATACTAGCACCGGATTGCTTGTGCAACTTGTGCCTATATTGGGTGATGCTACTGAGTTTTCACATGAATTTTCTGTTTATTTATCAAGCCATAGAATCTTGTGTACATTTATTTGGAGTTTTGTAGAGACCGAGGCATTTATTTAATTTATTTTTTCTGCATGTATGTGCAAGTTTTGGTATATCCTTTGTCAAAACGCAGTGATGCAGAGTGCATTCTAGAGGTACTTAGGTCCTTGGAACTTCCAAATCAGATTGTCCAAACTTAGCTTAGAAATTTGGATATGGCTGAAATCCAAAAATCAGCGGCTACACCATGGTAAAAACACATAGACTATATCAGCTTATTGTTATGAAGATGAATGGGAGACATAAGAGTTTCCTATAAGATGAGAAGAGATATCTCGATATATAATGGTGTAGCAAAATGAGTGAGATTGCCTGCTCATTTATAATATCTATGAAGTACAGTGACATATATATCATGTTGGCTAAAAGTCATGTAGATTTGAAGTATTCCAGAAGGAAACTCTTGGACATATTATATGATTCCATGGATTGAGTGTGGAATTAACTATTTGAGATGCACGTGCGCGTGCATAGCTGCTAGTAGTAGAAAGGGACTAATGCTTTTTTTTAGATAAACGATCAATATATTAAGCAAACAAGCCGCCTCATTAAAAACCTTCCAGTCCCCTTAGGTACCCTCGTAAGGAAAAGAGCGCGTCAGAAACTTGCTGCTACCATCAACAATCTGTTACATCGTTTATCAAACTACTAAGGATACTATCAGGGGGATCATCGTCGCAGTTACAATTTGTTTTAGCTAAGAACCCCATTCTAGCAAGATCATGAGCCACCTTGTTTGCAACCCTCGGGATATGACTGAAGATGACATTGCCAATACTAGTACGTAGATCAACGCACTCAGCATAAATTGCTGCAGACTCGTTCCACCAAGTTTCTGTACCATTGCATGCTTCAATTGTTTCCGAAGAGTCTGATTCAGCATAGACAGAGTTGCACCCAAGCCGAAGAGCGAGCGCCAAGCCTTCCTTCATCGCAGTCGCCTCAGCCATAGCCGCCGACGCAGTATGGCTCATATACGTAGTACAAGCAGCTATAAACCTTCCTTTGTAGTCGCGTAAGATAGCTCCCGTACCTCCATCCCGCGAGCCAGGCATAAAAGGAAGCATCCGCATTTAATTTTACTTGCCTCGATTCAGGACGCTTCCATTTATCTGTGTTAGCAATCAAAGGAGGACGAAATGCTCGTGCTGCATTAGTTGTAATAGAAAGAATTGATAGCTTATACCTATGTAGCGGTGGGACCTGTTCATTATGTGTTTTCCTTCTCCTTAGCCACCATAAGTACCAACAGGCCACCGAGATAGTTTCTTTGAGCCCGATTTCAGTGAAACCTGGGAGGGAGTTATATTGCCGACGGAGGATATACTCAATCATACCAGATCCTGACATATCAACGTTGGAAGCCTCATGGATAATATGCTGAATACCAAGAGGGTTCCAAAGATCGGCCGTTGGCTGACATAAAAATAGCAGGTGTCTGATATCTTCTGGCCCTTGATTACAGATGGGACACTCACCAGAGATACCTATGTGCCGGTTCACCAAGATACTCTTCAATGGTATGATTCCATGTAAAGCACGCCATATGAAAATTTTCACCTTGCACGGAATTTTAAGCTGCCATAAGTTTTTCCACAGCGGATTATTTGCCGACCCTCCTGGGAGTGCTAGCTGGCCGGTCGAAGCTCCAAACTGATGTTTCCATTGCACATGGTACCCAGATCGTACCGTATATCGCCCATGCTTGGTATAGTTCCAAGCCAAGAAATCATCAAACGCTTGGTTATTGACAGGGATTTGGAGAATACGCCCAACATCCACCGGGAGAAACAAACTATCAAGCAAAGCGGTATCCCATCCACGCGTGTGTGGGTCAAGGAGTTCTGACACTTTGGTAACCAACGAGTTTCCCTTTGGTGTAATGATCATACGAGAAGGGCTGCTTGGGATCCATGGGTCTTGCCAGATATTGATAGATCCCCTATCCCCAACTCTCCATATATGGCCTCTCTTAACAACTGTTAGTCCTGCTAGCAAACTTTGCCAGGTGAAGCAAAATGAGTGAGATTGCCTGCTCATTTATAACATCTATGAAGTACAGTGACATATATAACATGTTGGCTGAAAGTCATGTAGATTTGAAGTATTTCAAAAGAAAACTCTTAGACATATTATATGATTTCTTGGATTGAGTGTGGAATTAACTATTTGAGACGCATCGTGCGCGTGCATAGCTGCTACTAATAGAAAGGGACTAATGCTTAGTGGAGTGTTCGCCACTAGTAAAGTAGCCACACATTTGCCGCTGTGGTTAAAAATCTGGCTCATAATCTTGGGAGGCATGGGCCAGCGGCCCATTCTAGGAAATTGATACAGACGCCCAGCGTGGAGACTGGATATCATTCATTTTGTTTACTAAAAAAATCATTTTGTTTACTCTAAAACAGGATATCATTCATTTATACCATACATAAGTTCCTATAATCTACTATAAGTATTTTTGTAAATAATTAATAAATATCTAGTGTAAATAGTACTAAATCATGCGCCGTGTTCCCTCAGCGTAATAGCTGTAATTAACTTTTAATAAATTGCCCAAACATAACTTTTTATAAGCTCTATTATAAAGTCATTAATAAATGTTGAGATGGCCGAGTTGGTCTAAGGCGGCAGATTAAGGGTCTGTTCCGAAAGGGCGTGGGTTCAAATCGCACTCTCAACATAATCAATCTTTTTTGGTTTAATTTTTTGGAGAATTATGGTATACACGCTATGCTCTGTTTTTTTTCTTCGAGGAGAGGTAACTAAAGCAACCGTGAACCAGTTTAGGCCCAATTCCTTTTCCTTGCTTCTGCGTGCATGCCATTGTCCAACCATAGATTGCCCACTAGGCCGGCCCATTAGGAGCATTAGTAGTGCTCACGACAAAAAAAAAAGTTTTGAAACTGAAGATATCGGCGTCCTGGCTGATGTGCCCTCGGACAAAACGAACCAGCGAAAAGGCAAGGTGACATTTTACCACGCATCAGAATGGGAATGGATCGCGTCGGCCAGGGCCACAAGGCCAGGGTCAGGTCAACCCATTCCCATCCCAAACCACACACAAACATCAGGCATCCGAGAATCAAAAAAAAAAAAATCAGGCATCCGGCCCTCCTCGAGTAAATTACATTGAACTATTACGGTTAGGTATATCAGTGCGAGTCAGTACCGATTCTACTAATTTTTTTTAAGAAGTAGTTTCTTATTAATTATGCATTTCCTCTCGAATACGAATTGTGTTTGTCAATAGGCTTTTCGGCCAAAGATAAGTTATCGTGTTTCCTTAAAGGGAGAAGAGAAATCATTTATTAGACATAAGCTAAACTGAATAACTGCTATTGAACAATTGTATTGGCATTCCTTAGCCTATCAAGAAAAGATGAAAAAGTAGACATCTCTTATTTGAACATGAAGGCCAAGTCTATGCTAATAATCTGAATCGCATGGATACAAGTTATCCTTGAAAGGAAGGACAATTCTAAACCCATTTTGTCTACAAATAAGGAAGATATAAGTAATGCAACTGTGAATCTCATGGAGAGTTCGATCCTGGTTCAGGATGAATGCTCGTTTCTTGCGTGTATAGCGCTGGAGCACCATCCCATTCAAAGAGAAAGTATCGCTAAAATCTATCAACTCTGAGGCAGCTTCTTACAAATCATACTAATATTCTTTTGATACATCTCTAATGTCAAATCTGACAGGTAGGGTTC
Source organism: Avena sativa (assembly GCA_916181665.1). Lineage (NCBI taxonomy): Eukaryota > Viridiplantae > Streptophyta > Magnoliopsida > Poales > Poaceae > Avena > Avena sativa. Next base: position 375,365,804 of record OV702295.1, on the reverse strand, counting down.
AATTGTAAGTGTTGAGTTGGCAAAAGGGTGCTGATATGGACATGGGGCCCACCTGTCAGCCCCATCTTCTTTTATTTTTTTATTTTTTTTCCTTCCTCTTTTCTTATTCACTGCCCGTGGGCCCCATTTGCCAGCCCCACATTTTCTTTTCCCCTCATCTTCATGAAGCAGCCGCTCGATGCCACATTTTTATGGAGCATTATGTTATACACACGATGCTCTGTTATTTCTCTTCCTCTTTTATTTTTTCCTTCCTCTTTTCTTATTCAATGCCCATGGGCCCCACTTGTCAGCCCCACATTTTCTTTTCCCCTCCTTCATGATGCAATCGCTCGATGCCGTGGATGCCGTCGTCGGGCCTCACCATCGTGTCCGGCCGCGTCACCGCTGGCGTCCGAGGGCTCGAGGAGGAACGTGTGGAAGTTCGGGTCGAGTTCCCGCTCGAGAGCCTCGTTCTGGTGCGCGAAGATGGATGCCAACAGAGGAGATCCGCGTCGGTGGAGGGGAAACGCGCCGCCCCTAGTATCTCTCCGGCACGACCCCGTGCCCGTGGCCCTGTATGGTCACGCCCATGCCCGACCGCCGATCGTGTCACCCCAAGCATCTATGCCGTGGCAAAATTCCCTGCTCCCATGCTGCCCGCCCATGGAGCTCCTCCTCCTCGAGCTCGGCGAAGGCGGCCTATCGGAGCCCTTCCGGTGTTAGGCAATGGAGGTATCCCCTCGCCCGTCGATTACCTGGCGGCGTGGTGCTCCTCAGTCTCATCGCGAACACTACTCCCTGTCTTGTGCAGGGATAGCTCGATCTGTGGCTGTTGGCGCGGTGCTGCTCACTGCTGCACTGGGATAACTCAACCTCCCGGCGTAGTGCTGCTCACCGCGGCAACCACCTTGACGGGAATCGAATGACCTCGGGTAGGAGGAAGAAGATGGGTCTCGGACAGGTAGGCCCGCATTCACCCCAGCTCCTTGTCCACCTGTGTTGCCAACTCAGCTCTTCCATATGGGCCCTACCGGTTAGGTTTGCAATTAGAGTTGTGTCAAGCCGATATTAGTGCGATTTGTAACAAGCTGGCCCATAGTTGATAAATTTTAGAGAAAATTATCAAAATTTACACTGGCAGCCTAAATCCTGATAGTTCTATGTAATTTACTCGTTGTCCTCTTTGCAGGCAATCAAAGCAGCTCTAGGTGAACATGGCGGTCGCGAAGGAAGCGATCACGTGTGCACGCTGGCCTCCAGTGGGTCGGTGCAGTACGTCCTCGTCGTGACTCGAGCAATGATACGCCCCGCAGCTCACAAGAAAGGCCAACGACGTCCCCCTGTTGAAGTGACTTGCATCATTATGCCTGGTCTTCAGGTCTCACACTTTTAGACCTTTAACTTGCAACATCCCTAAAATAAAGCAGCAATTTATTTTTAGAACAACACCATTTTCATTTTTTAGTACAGAGGGCCTAATGCTTAGTGCATCGTTTGCCACTTGTGAAGTAGCCAAACATTGCTTTGTCAAATATTTAGGACGTGTACAATGATAAGAAGTCGGGTTTTCTCTTTGCTCTCCCCACAATCTAGAGAAGACAATAGAAATAAATCGAACAATAGGTCATCTCTTATTATCATCTCTAATATTTAAATAAATTGATTAATTAAGTAAAAAATTGTGTTGAAAACGGAAGACAGAAGGTATAATAAAAAAATTAGTCTTCTCTTAATTTTAAGGGACCGTTCCTTAGCTAAGGAAAGTCAACCTTCTCTTTTTTAATTCTCTCTCCTTTGACTAAGCAAAAAATTCAACGTGGCAACACTAAGCGAAGGCTGACATCACCCTATTGTACATGCCCTTATTACCCTTTGCTTCTCCTCTCCTTCCTAGGCTATGTACCTCCCCCACCCTATTCCTCTTGGTTCCCAAATCAAGGGTCGGCTGGTCCCTTCCTCTCTTTGTCGACGGTGGCCTAGTAGTAGTAATAGTAGTAGTAGTAGTAGTAGTAGTAGTAGTAGTAGTAGTAGTAGTAGTAGTAGTAGTAGTAGTAGTAGTTATATCTCCGTTATCAATAAGGCCTTATTGATAACAGAATAACCCCTAGGTTAAATCAACATCTTCGTTATGTCGCCACCATCTTCATTATCAATAGGGCTCTCGTTACCCCTGGGTTATATCTTAGGGATTTGGCCCTGCCTCTTTGCTCATCTTCAGGTCTCCATGGCATGGAAGGGAGATGGGGAAAGAGGCTTTTGAAAGTGACGTGTGGGAGCTCATCGTTGGTGACGCATCATTGGCCACATGAAGCTATTACGCTGACTCTTACAGCGGAAGGACGGCTGCTCCGAGTTGGCCTTCGTCAACTCGTCTTCAACCCACAGGCCACAGCGCCATTAGGGAGGCCTTCCTGCAGCTTCAGCGTGACAATTCACATCGACTCCGACCCAAGTGGTTATGTCCCTGGTATCAGAGAAGATGCTCATGCTTCGAGGCTAAGATCCGACCTCGATGGAGAAGGATTGGATGGTGTTTTCACTTTTGGATCTAGGATCCTTTTGCATTTTTGGAGGTCTTGTTTGTATTGTTCTTTTTTAGTGAGGTTCTCCTTGTAAATTATAATTCCACTGATTTAATATAAGCAGCGTCTCTAGTTTCTTCGGGACCTTTCTTTGTTCAAAAAGTTAAGTTGCTAGACATTTGCCGTGGTAGATAAAAGCCTGGATGATAATTCTGGGAGGCATGGGCCACTGGCCCATTCTAGGAAATTATTATAGACGCAGAGTGTGAAGACTAGATATCATTCTTAAAAGGATGTCATTCATTTATAATATATATATATATATATATATATATATATATATATATATATATAAGTTCCTATAAGCCATGCGCTGTGTTAGCGAATGTCCCTCTGCATGTTAGAAGATGTGTCACGTTTGTGTCGTAGTAATTGCCGTAAATAACATTTTTATAAGCTCTGTTAATTAATAGTCATTAATAATTGTTGAGATGGCCGAGTTGGTCTAAGGCGGCAGATTAAGGGCCCCTTCCGAAAGGGCGTGGGTTCAAATCCCACTCTCAACATAATCAAATTTCTTTTATGAAGCAATATGTTAAATACGCGATGCACTATTTTTTCTCCTTCGAGGAGAGATAGTTTTTTTTTCCTTCGAGGAGAGATAGCTAAGCAAGCGTGATTCGGTTTAGGCCCAGTTCCTTTTCCTTGCTTCTGCGTGCATCCCATTGTCCAAAACCGGAAACAGCCTATTAGGCCGGCCCATTAATAGCATTAGTTAGTGGCCAAAGAATTGCAGGATAAAAAATGTAGCTACGTTTTTTTCTTTTCTTTTTGGTCTTTCGATCTGCTCGGTTTAGAATTCAAATCCCACTCTCAACATAATCAAATTTCTTTTTTATGAAGCAATATGTTAAATACGCGATGCACTATTTTTTCTCCTTCGAGGAGAGATAGTTTTTTTTTCCTTCGAGGAGAGATAGCTAAGCAAGCGTGATTCGGTTTAGGCCCAGTTCCTTTTCCTTGCTTCTGCGTGCATCCCATTGTCCAAAACCGGAAACAGCCTATTAGGCCGGCCCATTAATAGCATTAGTTAGTGGCCAAAGAATTGCAGGATAAAAAATGTAGCTACGTTTTTTTCTTTTCTTTTTGGTCTTTCGATCTGCTCGGTTTAGAATTCAAAATCTCCTTTTGTGGTCAACATCTTCGTAACCACATGATATGTGATTAACGTGTCTTGAATCATGTTCCATGTGTTAGATCGGCACTTCAAAGTTTCAAAATAATTTACAAACCCTAGATGAAGTCAATGATGTATTCTACCACCTTACAAAACATTAATAGGAAAATACTTTATATTCTAGGCTGTACAAAAATGACAAAAAAGTTGGGATCTAAGAGTGGTGAGCATTGCAATTTTTCAAACCTCCAATATTTTAAGATTTTATTATTTTTATGTAGCTCAAAATATAAGGTACTTCACGTCAAGATTTTACACTATGATAGATTATGGCATTGACTATATGAAGGATTATTTTCAGAATCATTGAAATTTTAAAATATCATGTTTTTTCTATTTATATATAAAAGCGATCTACATATACCTTGAGTTCTAAAACGAAATTTTATAGTGGAGTGCTACAGGTAGGACAACTCAAATTCTATCGGTCCAACCGGGGCTGTCCGAAAGTGTGCAAGCATTCACATGTGCATTCACATCAGCACATCATATAAACTGGATTACTGCAATTGGCTGGCTAGTGATGTAAGTGATCAATATTAGGGTATCCCTATTCTTTTTTGTGATACCATCATTATTTTAAAAATGTTATTCGTTTTTAAAACTAAAGAGGATAAAGCGTATCCTGACTTGCATCAATATGTCTGGTCTTCATGTCCCACACTTTTAGCCCTTTACCCTGCGACATCCATAAAAGAATGCAGCATTTTCTTTTTACAATGATATCATTTTCATTTTTACTCCATTTATTTAAAAATATAAGATATTTTAGTTTTTTCTAAAACACACGTATCTAGATATTTTTAATATGTAAGTTCACTCATTTTGCTTCAAAACTACACACTAAAAGACGTTTACATATGTATGTTTTTTTAAATTAGTATTAGAATAATAGAGAAGAACGAATGCTTAGTGGAGCGTTCGCCACTTATGTAGTAGCCAGACATTTGCCTTGTGGATAAAAAATCTGTCTGATAATTTTGGGAGGAATGGGCCATTCCAGCAAATTGTCAGACATCATCTATTGAGAGCATCCCAACTAGGATTGAAAACAGCATGAAAACTTTCCGTCCTCTTCCAAACAAAAATAAATTAGAGAGAAAAAAGAAACAGAAACAACATTTTACGGAAAATAGAACGGAAACGAAATATTTTAAACGAAAACGGAAAGGAAATGAGAGCCATTTTGAACGGAAACGAAAATGATAAGGAAATTCTAGATAAATAAATATGGATTTTTTTAAATATAACCGGTCAGGCCCATATACGAAATAGTACTTTGCATCATTGATATCTCTTGCTCTTGTCGACCTATAGAATATACACATCATCTACTTAATACATGCAACCGGTCTAGATTACATACTAATCAAGTGAGTATCTTAGTGTTTATGTGAAACTATTTATGTGATCCTATGTGCTTGTCGAAGTATTGAAATATGTGTGTTATTTTATGTTCAATTATCACTAGTCAAAGTTGTGAGCTATTCTTTGTCTGTTATATGTTTTTTTATACAGACCATGATATTATGTCACTATTATATTTCGATAAATGTTCGTTTATGTATCATATCCGTCCCATATCCATTCATATTCTTTTTCGATGATTTCTGATTTTATGTTTGTGTTCGGATTTTCGTTTCGTATTCGATTCCGATGACATAAGAGGAAATGAAAATGATAACACATTTTCTAATCCATTTCCGTTCAGTGTTCAACCCTAATCCCAATAGCGTCGCTTTTACGGGCACCAAATGTGCCTAAAATTTTCCAATTGGGGCAACCTAGGCCGCGGTCCGTGGTGTCTTCCATTGTCCACGCGTGTGCCTAACCGGGGAGCATTTTCAGGAGCATTTCTCCGACCAACTTTGGCTACTCCCCTAATTCGGGCGCGGATGTGCGCATGTGGCCACATAGACCATTTTCACAGCTTTTGACTATAAAAATGAACCATTTTCACAGTTTTTCTTCCATAATTCAAAATAAAATATGTGAACATATGATAAGTCAATGTACGATAGCTCAACATACATTCATCCAACATACAAATATTCAAACAAAAGACTAACATAGTTCAACACAAAAGAATAGATACACACGGGGCGACCATGCATCTCTTACGAGGATCATCTTTCGCCTCTTCTTGAACCAAACCTTTTATCTAGGAGCCATGTTGCTTGTGTCGACCGTCATGATATGGTTTTCCTCGGTGAGTAGTTGACTAAGGATGGCAATTTTACCTATGGGTACGGGTACCCGCGGGGTACCGTACCCGCATGGGTAGGATATGGGCATATTTTTATACCCATGGATAATACCCATAGCCTGTCCATTAAGTCACGGGTACGGGCACGGGTATAGGGTTATAACCGTGGGTATATCCATACCCGCCCATTTAGACCGCTTACCTGTAGAGTTTAACCTATGCGGCTAAGTAGCATAGGGCAAGTATGAGATTATGATTTTTAAATTTTGATAATTTTCATGTACTCGTCTACCTATTATTGAGTAGAGATACTGACATGGTTATACCCTACGGGTACACGACATCAGTATACGTGGTCCAGCCCAAGGAAGGCCCACAAGAATATACGCGGTCCATTAAGATTTTCGGGTGGCCCAAGCCCATGACATCTTCGGATCCTTGGAGAGCAAGACTAGAACAAATAGAATATTCAAAGGGGCAAACCCTAAACTTGTAACCGAATCGATCTGTGCCCGGGACCTGCCTATCTCTATATAAAGGCTAGGAGGGCACGATGAGGAGGACGAATCTCACCTCATCGCATACGCACCTTCACGCCAGATTGCATCTGCGCACCCCTGTAACTTTCGGTTCCGCCGTAATCAAGAGCAGACAAGTAGGAGTAGGATTTTCCCTCTGGGGGCCTGAACCTGGGTAAATCTCGTGTCCCCTGGTTGCTTATCTGTTAACCGTTCCACGATCTCCAGCACCCCCATCTTCTCCAAAACCCAAGCTCATAACAATGTGCATTGACGAGATCAAACCTCGTCAATTGATGCCGTCTGTGGGAAACGGGGGCGCTGATTGTGCGATCGTGACTGTCCCGACCAAAGAGATCTACAACTCCTCGGCGACAGAGAGCCATCTCCTCTTCGGCGCTTTCGACTTCACCGCCCACTCGCCAGCCACCATGAAGGACTTCGAGCTCGTAGGCGACGGGCTCGAGATCCTGTTCGGGAGCTTCTGCTTCTAGGTGGGACAGACCGGCACTCTCTGCCTCCCAGAGCGGGTGCCACTGCCATCGATCAGGCCCGCCTCGTGGGCCCCACATCCTAGCGTGCTATGCACGTCAATATCGACAGATGAGTCATACGACAGCAGCAGCTGCAACTCAGATCTGTGTGATCCCGCATCAGATGAAGGGACCTACGGTTCCAGATCCGAAAGATGCGGCAGCAGCGATCCAACCTACGGATGCTACCAATGCGCCGTGGTCATCCAAAGCGACGTGGACCAACAACCACCAGGTTCGGGTGCCCACATACCATCACCCAACCCGCAGGGTAGAAACGGCAAAAACAGGAGGCAACCATCCCCCCGCCCAACGAGGACGACCCCGATGCCAATCGAGTAATCCACCTCAGCGAGGAAGGATGGAACCAGGCACGCGAAGCCGTGGCAGGCAACAAGATCCTACCTGTGGGTGCCTCACCGGACCTACTGATGGCATACCACCTGCTCCTCATTGAGGAGCACAAAAAGCAGGTGAAGATGCAAGAGGTACTCGACAAACACAAGCAAGCGGCCTCGGAGTCTAGCGCGCGGCGAGCTGCGCTCTCCGCTGTTGGCGGCTCTAGCTCACATGGAAACAATGCCAACAAGCATCGCTCTCGCATAGAGAACATAGATCCCGCTACACGTCGCGAGGTGACTCGAACCCTCAACACGTCCTTCATGGAGATGGACGCTAATGGCAACGTCATCCCGAAGACGCTGCAAGCTGCGATCATGGAAGCCACCACATATCTCGCGTCCCATCCACCTCCGGTGGGGGACCCTAAGAGGGCCATGAACAAGCACGCACTAGCCGGACTCGGACTCGTTGGAGCTGCGCTCCACGAGGAGGCTCCTACGGAGCCAAAAAAGAAAGTTGCGGTCAGATTCAACCGCAGCCCTACACCCTCATCCGACAAGGACGAAGACGACCTACCGCGATGACACAAGAGTCCACGACGTCGCAGCCGCGACTATGACGCTCGAAACGACCTCGCTCAGCGCAAGGTCGACAAGGCACGGGCCAAACGCGTGTGCTCATCTGAATCCGAAGAGGGTCATGACGAAGGAGAACTCTACGGAGCTCGATGCTTTAGCAGATCCGTTCGGCGGACGCGGATGCCGAGAAACTTCAAGCTTCCTTCGGACACTCCGAAGTTCGATGGCACGCAGGACCCCAAGGCGTGGCTCAGCGACCACCTGTCGTCCGTCAAGCTGCACGGCGGAAACAAAAACACCTCTCTGCAATGCCTTCAGCTGCAGCTGACAGGCGCAGCCCGGATCTAGCCCAGCAACCTGTCCTCGAGTTCCATCCGAAGCTGGGAGGAACTGGCCTACAGTTTCATCTGAAACATCAAAGGTACCAGCAAGAGGCCAGCCTCGATCGAAGAATTGCGAGCCTGCACTCAACGAACGGGCGAATCCATTTGCTCGTACATACTACGCTGTTCCTGAAGGGAATATGTCCTGAGAGGCAATAATAAAGTGTTTATTATGTGTATTCCAAGTATATGATAGATGTTTATTTTGCGTGCTATAATTGTATTAATACGGAAACATTAATACATGTGTGTTTAATAAACAAACAGAAAGTTCCTAGTTATGCCGCTCTCATAAACTAGCTCGTTGATTAACAAGATGATCAAGGTTTCCTGATCATGGACATTGGATATTGTTAATAACGGGATCACAACATTAGTGTAATGGTGTGATGAACATTCATCCGAAGTATAGCATTACGATCAAAGTCATTGAGTTTATATTGCTATAACAACTTACGAAGTGATCCTAATCCTTAGACCATGAGATCATGTCAATCACTAACACCGGAAGAGTTTCTTGATAACATCAAACGTCACACCGTAACAGGGTGATTATAAAGATGGATTCAGAACTAATAAAGTGTTATGTTGAGGCTCATGGATCGAGAGTGGAATTTGTTCATCCCGATGACAGATAGATATACTCTGGGCCTTCTCGGTGATATCACATTGATTAGCTTGCAAGCAAGTGATTTGATCACTAGAATGTTATATCACGGGAACGAGAAAAGAGTGCATGTCAGTAACGAGATCAAACTAGGTTTGGAGATACCGATGATCGAATCTCGTACATGTAATATATCGTGAAACAAAGGGATTAAGATACTAGCATAAAAGGTTCCGACGATCACAAGAAAGTCATCGTTGAATGTGTGGGAGTCAGTATGGGTCTCCAGATCCCGCTTCTGATTATTGATCCGAGAGGGGTCTCGATCATGTCCGCATTATTCACGAACCGTAGGGTGACACACTTAAGAGACACCGACATCCAATTGGAGCAAAAGTTTCATGCCGAAAGAATGAACAAGCGCAGGAATTTATTTCACTAGATACCGAAACAGGTTTTCAGGTGAAATTGCATAAAGTGGTTATGCATGTGAAATAGAATTCTAGCAAGGGGTTATTTGTGAATGTTTGTCATTAAAGTAATTGACAAAATTCTGAATAAAATAAAAGAGTTTTATTTAATGATAGTTTGCATTAAATTTGGTGGAAATTTAATGGCAAGTTTGAGTGGGATTTTGAGTGGAGGCATATGAATGGATTTTTGTGAGTGGAGTGTCCACCCACATGAAGAGGGGAGGGCAAGGGGGCAGCCCCCATGCGCCGGCCACCCCCTTGGGGTTCCCCCTCCTCCTATAAAAGGAGCCCCTCCTCTCACTTCTCACTCACACCTCCTCGTGAAGGATCTCTCTCCTCCTCTAGAATTTATCCCCCATGGTCTCGGACTAGCGAGATACATGTTCCCGGTGGCTATTCGGCAAGAAAGAGTTGTGCTTCCGCTACATCGCTGGAGCAAGGAGGCGGAGGTTGCTCGGTGCCTCGAACGTGTGTGCGAGCACGGATGCGCTGCTGATTTGCGGCGCTAGGACTTCCTCTCGATCTTGAGATCGGCAAGAGATCGTCTACATCAACCACGAGTTGAACTCGTTAAGCTTTGTGGGTCTTCAAGGGTATGTTCTCTACGGATATACATCCGCCCGTTGTTTGTATCTAATAGATAGATCTTGGTACATAGTTCACATCGTAGGAAATTTTTTGTTTTCTATGTTGCGAACCCTACAGTGGTATCAGAGCCGGATCTATGCGTAGATGCTTTACACTGGTAGTACACATATGAGTATGTGGGCGATGATGATCATGTTGTTGCTCCTTTGTTGTAATTTTGGATATTGGTGGCATAGTGGGATGAAGCGGCCCGGACAAACTTTACATGTCCTCGCACATGAGACCTGTTCCACGCTTGACATGCAACTAGTTTGCATAAGTGTCTAGCGGGTGTCTGTCTCTCCTACTATAGTCAATATCTATTTTGCAACGAGTTGTCAACAATTTGGTTATCCTCGTTGTGGTTCATGTTCGTAGGTAAGAACGGTTCTATCTCGAAAGCCCTAAGCCACGTAAAACTTGCAATGGATAAATTAGAGGCGTCTAGTTTAGATTGTTGCTGGGCTAGTGTTATGATATGGTAGTGTTGTAAGTAGAAGTATGAGATGATACTCTTACAACACACATAGCGTGTAAACTCCATAGACCTTGGATTTACACATATAGGTATGATAGTGATCATACCACGATGCACATGATAGAGATCATCTGCGGGAACCATAACATTTCACTAATAAACATGTGATGTTTGATAGCATCTTATATTGCTTGTTTAGCGCTTTGTTAGCATAATAAGATGATCCCTCATTTAAATATCAAGATAAGAATGTGTTCTTCCTTTAGTATGCATCGATTATGTTTCGTCGCTCCAAGACATCACGTGATGATCGGGTGTTCTTGGATCCACGACCATATTTCAGGTGTAAAACAGTTACATACGCGAATACTAAGGTTCTAACTTGGCGAGCCTAACATGTACAGACATGGCCTCAGAACACGGACCGAAAGGTTAAGCATGAGTCATATAGTTGATATGATGCCCATTTGATGCTCGCCTTTGAAGCTATACCGACTCACGTGATGATCGGACTTGGTATAGTGGATTTGGTTCATGTAATCACCAAAAAGGCACGAGGGATGTCGTTTTTGAGTGGGAGTTCATTCGTAATATGGATTAGTTGAACTCAATCTATCATACACTTAGTCTAAACTTTATAAATTCTGTTGTAGATGGCACCACCTGCTTTTAATTTCAATGTGTTCATGGAGAAAGAGAAACTAGCAACAAACGGTAGCAACTTTACCAAATGGGCCATGAATTTGAGGATTCTCCTCTCTGCTGCACAAAAGCAATACGTGCTAGAAGCGCCACTAGGCCCCCCACCTTTTGAGGATGCCCCTGACGAGGAGAAGAAAGTCTATCAGACTCGTCAGGAGGACCACAACTTAGTTCATTGCGGCATATTGTATGGGCTAGAGCCGGAACTTCAAAAGCGTTTCGAAAATGGCAATGCATTTGATACAATGGGTGAGTTGAAAATGATTTTCGACACACATGCTGCTGTAGAGAGCTACAACACTTCATAAAAGTTCTTTAGCTGCATGATGGAAGAGCACAGCTCCGTTAGTGAGGATGTACTCAAGATGTCGGGTTACGCCGATAAGCTTGTGTCCTTGGGAATAACGATTCCCATTGACTTAGGCATCCATCGTGTTCTGCAGTCTCTGCCACCTAGCTATAAGAGCTTTGTGATGAACTATAATATGCAAGGCATGAAGAAGTCTCTCCCCGAGCTTCTGTCAATGCTTAAAACTGCAGAAGTGGAGATCAAAAAGGAACATCAAGTGTTGATGATCAATAGGAACACTGGTTTCAAGAAAGACAAGAAGGGAAAACGGAAGGGAAGTAAGGGCGGCAAGCCTGTTGCTGTGCCTGAAAAGAAACCCCGAGTTGGACCTAAGTCTGATACCGAGTGCTACTATTGTAAGGGGACTGGCCACTGGAAGCGCAACTGCCCCATGTATTTGGCAGACAAGAAGGCCGGCAAGGCAAACAAAGGTATATATGATATACATGTTATTGATGTGTACTTGACTAGTGCTCGCAGTAGCACCTGGGTATTTGATACCGGTTCAGTTGCTAATATTTTTAACTCGAATCAGGGGCTGCGGAACAAGCGACCGCTAGCAAGGGGTGACGTCAAGATGCGTGTTGGCAATGGATCAAGCGTTGATGTGATCGCCGTCGGAACGCTGCATCTCCATTTGCCGCCGGGATTAGTTATAAACTTGAATAATTGTTATCTGGTTCCTGCACTTAGCATGAACATTGTATCTGGATCGTGTTTAATGCGAAGTGGTTATTCATTTAAATCCGAGAACAATGGTTGTTCCATTTATATGAATGAAATCTTTTATGGTCATGCACCGATGATGAATGGTTTATTTCTATTAGATCTCGATGATAATGTTACACATATTCATAATGTTGATGCTAAAAGGATGTGGCACTGCCGTCTAGGTCATATTGGCGTTAAACGCATGAAGAAGCTCCATTCGGATGGACTTTTGGAATCACTTGATTTTGAATCATTTGATACATGTGAGCCATGCCTTATGGGCAAGATGACTAGAACGCCGTTTTCCGGTTCAATGGAACGGGCGAAAGATTTATTGGAAATCATACATTCTGATGTATGTGGTCCAATGAGTGTGTCGGCGCGAGGTGGATATCGTTATTTTGTTACTTTCACGGATGATTTGAGTAGATACGGTTATATCTACTTGATGAAACACAAGTCTGAAACCTTTGAAAAGTTCAAGGAATTTCAGAATGAAGTGGAAAATCATCGTAATAGAAAGATCAAATTTCTACGGTCCGACCGTGGAGGTGAGTATCTAAGTTACGAGTTTAGCACTCACATGAAAGAGTGTGGAATTGTTTCACAACTCACGCCTGCCGGAACACCACAGTGAAATGGTGTGTCGGAACGTCGTAATCGAACTTTATTAGATATGGTTCGATCTATGATGTCTCTGACGGACTTGTCGTTGTCATTTTAGGGTTATGCACTAGAAACTGCTGCATTCACTTTAAATCGGGCAAAATCTAAATCCATTGAAAAGACACTGTATAAATTGTGGTTTGGAAACAAAGATAAGCTGTCATTTCTTAAAGTTTGGGGATGCGATGTTTATGTGAAGAAACTTCAACCGAATAAACTCGAACCCAAAGCGGAAAAATGCGTCTTCATAGGTTACCATAAGGAAACTATTGGGTATTCCTTCTATCACAGATCCGAGGGCAAGGTTTTTGTTGCCAAGAATGGATCCTTTCTAGAGAAAGAGTTTCTCGCGAAAGGTGTGAGTAGTCGAAAGGTAGAACTCGAAGAGATTATTGAACCTTCTCTTCAAAGTATGGCGAGTAGCGCAACGCCGGAAGTCGTTCCGGAGTTGGCTTCACCAGTTGAAGAGGGAACTAATGATAATGATCATGAAACTCCAAAAGAGAGTACTACCGAACCTCGCAGGTCTAGCAGGACATGTGCAGCTCCCGATCTGTACGAAAACCCTGTTATGAATTTCATGGTTGATGAAATTGATGACCCTGCGACGTATGAAGAAGCGATGATGAGCCCGGATTCCAACAAATGGTTAGAAGCCATGAAATCCTAGATGGAATCCATGTATGAAATTCAAGTTTGGAACTTGGTGGACTTACCTCACGACCGAAAGGCCATGGAGAATAAATGGATTTTCAAAAGGAAAACTAATGCTGATGGTAATGTGACCATCTATAAAGATCAACTTGTCGCAAAGGGGTTTCAACAAATTCAAGGAGTTGACTACGATGAGACATTCTCTCCGGCAGCGATGCTAAAATCAGTTAGTATTATGTTAGCAATTGCTGCATATTTCGATTATGAGATATGGCAGATGGATGTCAAAACCGCTTTTCTCAATGGTAATATTGAAGAAGAGTTATATATGATACAAACCAAAGGGTTTTGTTGATCCTAAGGATGCTAACAAGGTGCGTAAGCTTCAACGATCCATCTATGGACTAAAGCAAGCATCACGAAGTTGGAATCTCCGCTTTAATGAGGTGATCAAAGAGTTTGGATTTGTCCTTATGGAGAAGCTTGTATTTACAAGAAAGTGAGTGGGAGCAATGTGGCATTTCTGATATTATATGTGGATGACATATTATTGATCGGAAATGATATAGATCTTTTAAACAGTGTTAAACGTTATCTAAACAGCAAATTTTCAATGAAGGACCTAGGTGAAGCGTCATACATATTAGGCATAAAGATCTATAGAGATCTAGGCGCCTAATAGGTCTATCGCAAAGTACATACCTTGATAATATTTTAAAGAAGTTTAAAATGGACGGAAGTAAGAAGGGGTTCTTACCTATGTTGCAAGGCAAGACATTGAGTAAGACTCAAAGTTCGGCTACGGCGGAAGAAAGAGAGATAATGGACAAATTCCCCTATGCTTCAGCCATAGGCTCTATAATGTACGCCATGCTATGTACAAGACCGGATGTGGCACATGCTATTAGTTTGACTAGTAGGTACTAATCGGATCCAGGTTCGGAACACTGGATAGCGGTCAAGAATATCCTTAAGTAGTCGGAAGGTAGAACTCGAAGAGGTTATTGAACCTTCTCTTCAAAGTATGGCGAGTAGCGCAGCGCCGGAAGTTGTTCTGGAGTTGGCTCCACCTGTTGAAGAGGGAACTAATGATAATGATCATGAAACTCCGAAAGATAGTACTACCGAACCTCGCAGGTCAAGCAGGACGCGTGCAGCTCCCGAGCTGTACGGAAATCCTGTCATGAGTTTCATGGTTGATAAAAATGATGACCCTGCGACGTATGAAGAAGCGATGATGAGCCCGGATTCCAACAAATGGTTAGAAGCCATGAAATCCGAGATGGAATCCATGTATGAAAATCAAGTTTGGAACTTGGTGGAATTACCTCACGACCGAAAGGCCGTGGAGAACAAATGGATTTTCAAAAGAAAAACTGATGCTGATGGTAATGTGACCGTCTATAAAGCTCGACTTGTCGCAAAGGGGTTTCGACAAATTCAAGGAGTTGACTACGATGAGACATTCTCTCCCGTAGCGATGCTAAAATTAGTTAGGATTATGTTAGCAATTGCTGCATATTTCGATTATGAGATATGGCAGATGGGTGTCAAAACCGCGTTTCTCAATGGTAATATTGAAGAAGAGTTGTATATGATACAACCAAAGGGTTTTGTCGATCCTAAGGATGCTAACAAGGTGTGCAAGCTTCAGCGATCCATCTATGGATTAAAGCAAGCATCACAAAGTTGGAATCTCCGCTTTGATGAGGTGATCAAAGAGTTTGGATTTGTCCAAACTTATGGATAAGCTTGTATTTACAAGAAAGTGAGTGGGAGCAATGTGGCATTTCTGATATTATATGTGGATGACATATTATTGATCGGAAATGATATAGATCTTTTAAACAGTGTTAAAAGTTATCTAAACAGCAAATTTTCAATGAAGGACCTAGGTGAAGCGTCATACATATTAGGCATAAAGATCTATAGAGATAGATCTAGACTCCTAATAGGGCTATCGCAAAGTACATACCTTGATAAGATTTTAAAGAAGTTTAAAATGGACAGAAGTAAGAAGGGGTTCTTACCTATGTTACAAGGCAAGACATTGAGTAAGACTCAAAGTCCGGCTTTGGCGGAAGAAAGAGAGATAATGGACAAGGTCCCCTATGCTTCAGCCATAGGCTCTATAATGTAAGCCATGCTATGTACAAGACCGGATGTGGCACATGCTATTAGTTTGACTAGTAGGTACCAATCGGATCCAGGTTCAGAACACTGGATAGCGGTCAAGAATAACCTTAAGTACTTACGAAGAACTAAGGATATGTTTCTTGTATACGGAGGTGAAGAAGAGCTCGTCGCTAAGTGTTATGTTGACGCTAGCTTTGACACCGATCCGGATGACTCTAAGTCTCAATCCGGATATGTATTTCTCATGAATGGCGGAGCGGTTAGTTGGAGGAGTTCCAAACAACCTGTGGTGGCGGGATCAACAACGGAGGCCGAATATGTTGCTGCTTCAGAAGCGGCTCAGGAAGCAGTTTCGATGAAGGAGTTCATATCCGAACTAGGAGTGGTTGCAAAACGCGTTGGACCCAATGGTGATCTATTGTGACAACAATGGTGCCATTGCCAATGCCAAAGAGCCAAGGTCTCACAAGCATTCCAAGCATATTAAGCGCCGGTTTCACTCCATAAGCGAGCATGTCAAGGATGGAGACATAAAGATTTGTAAAGTACATACGGATCTCAATGTAGCAGATCCGTTGACTAAAACTCTCCCTAGAGCAAAACATGATCAACACCAGAACTCAATGGGTGTTAGATTTATCACTATGTAACTAGATTATTGTCTCTAGTGCAAGTGGGAGACTGAAGGGAATATGCCCTGAGAGGCAATAATAAAGTGTTTATTATGTGTATTCCAAGTATATAATAGATGTTTATTTTGCATGCTATAATTGTATTAATACGGAAACGTTAATACATGTGTGTTTAATAAACAAACAGAAAGTTCCTAGTTATGCCTCTCTCATAAACTAGCTCGTTGATTAACAAGATGATCAAGGTTTCCTGATCATGGACATTGGATGTTTTTAATAACGAGATCACAACATTAGTGTAATGGTGTGATGAACATTCATCCGAAGTATAGCATTACGATCAAAGTCATTGAGTTTATATTGTTATAACAACTTACGAAGTGATCCTAATCCTTAGACCATGAGATCATGTCAATCACTAACACCGGAAGAGTTTCTTGATAACATCAAACGTCACACCGTAACAGGGTGATTATAAAGATGGATTCAGAACTAATTAAGTGTTATTTTGAGGCTCATGGATCGAGAGTGGAATTTGTTCATCCCGATGACGGATAGATATACTCTGGGCCTTCTCGGTGATATCACATTGATTAGCTTGCAAGCAAGTGATTTGATCACTAGAATGTTATATCACGGGAACGAGAAAAGAGTGCATGTCAGTAACGAGATCAAACTAGGTATGGAGATACCGATGATCGAATCTCGGACATGTAATATATCGTGAAACAAAGGGATTAAGATACTAGCGTAAAAGGTTCCGACGATCACAAGAAAGTCATCGTTGAATGTGTGGGAGTCAGTATGGGCTCCAGATCCCGCTTCTGATTATTGATCCGAGAGGGGTCTCGATCATGTCCGCATTATTCACGAACCATAGGGTGACACACTTAAGAGACACCGACATCCAATTGGAGCAAAAGTTTCATGCCGAAAGAATGAACAAGCGCAGGAATTTATTTCACTAGATACCGAAACAGGTTTTCGGGTGAAATTGCATAATGTGGTTATGCATGTGAAATAGAATTCTAGCAAGGGGTTATTTGTGAATGTTTGTCATTAAAGTAATTGAAAAAATTCTGAATAAAATAAAAGAGTTTTATTTAATGAGAGTTTGCATTAAATTTGGTGGAAATTTAATGGCAAGTTTGAGTGGGATTTTGAGTGGAGGCATATGAATGGATTTTTGTGAGTGGAGTGTCCACCCACATGAAGAGGGGATGGCAAGGGGGCAGCCCCCATGCGCCGGACACACCCTTGGGGTCCCTCCCTCCTCCTATAAAAGGAGCCCCTCCTCTCACTTCTCACTCACACCTCCTCGTGAAGGATCTCTCTCCCCCTCTAGAATTTATCCCCCATGGTCTCGGACTAGCGAGATACATGTTCCCGGTGGCTATTCGGCAAGAAAGAGTTGTGCTTCCGCTGCATCGCTAGAGCGAGGAGGCGGAGGTTGCTCGGTGCCTCGAACATGTGTGCGAGCACGGATGCGCTGCTGATTTGCGGCGCTCGGACTTCCTCTCGATCTTGAGATCGGCAAGAGATCGTCTACATCAACCACGAGTTGAACTCGTTAAGCTTTGTCGGTCTTCAAGGGTATGTTCTCTACGGATATACATCCACCCGTTGTTTGTATCTAATAGATAGATCTTGGTACATAGTTCACATCGTAGGAAAATTTTTGTTTTCTATGCTGCGAACCCTACAGTTCCAACATCAAGAACTCCACGACACACATATCCGAGGAGAGAACGATCGACGCCTTCAAAGATGGCGTCAAACGCCAGGACTTCAAGGAGGAACTTGGGCGATTTAAGCCCAAGACGCTCGACCACCTCATGGACATCACCAACAGGTGGGCAGATGGCGAGGATTCCGTCCACCGAGCACACTCGGATGAGGAAGATGACTACGGCCGCAGATGCGAGCGTCGTAGCAAGCGGAGATCACGCGTCTACCATGACCGCGACGGACCCGACATGGTTGCGGCTGGCTACGCCGACCGCCGCAACGAAAGCAACCGTAGCAGCGGCGAATACCGTGGAAACAACTTCCGCGACGGAGGATGCCCAACGCAAACGTGGCAACGCCGCGGCCGCGACGACGAACCCTCGGCATACGACAAGTTGTCGGGCCCATGCACCATCCACTTCTACATCAACAAGCAGGATGGAAAAAAGAAGGCCAGCCATATGCTCAAGGACTGTCGCGAGTTCCAGAAACTCAGCGAGAGCTTGGCCCAGATGAGGCAGCAGATCCCGAACCCTGGGTTCGGACACGCACCTGCACCAGGTGACATCGCCCACGGAGCTCCTCCACCACCACCTGTGGGACCTTCGAATCACCCGGTCGCACCCATAGAAAACAACGGCGTAAATGGGTACCCCGCGCCGAAAGGATCACTGATGATCCAAAATGGGCGCCCAACAAACAGGGTGCAAAAGAATATCACCCGCCAGGTCAGCTTCGCTATGACCGCTCCACCCGCTATCCCTGAGTACCTCAGCGGTTCGGAGTCCTGCATCACATTCAGCCGTTCGGATCACCCCCGCCAGATCCCTCGCCCAGGTCATGCTGCCCTGGTGCTCGAGGCGCAGATCGGAGGGTTCGAGATGAGCCACGTCTTCTTGGACGGCGACAGTGACATCAACCTAATGTTCGCCAGCACCCTAGAAGCGATGTGGATTCCGCTGTACAGCCTGGAACAATCCGACACAACGTTCCACGACATTGTCCCAGGGAAGGGCATATTTCCCCTGGGCAAGATATGGCTCGACGTCATCTTCAGCAAACCCGACAACTTTTGGTGTGAACGACTCGATTTCGAAGTGGTGGACTGGCCATCACAATACCACGCCATCCTCGGGCGAGTGGCATTCGCAAGGTTCCTGGCAGTACCGCACTATGCGTACCTGCTACTCAAGATGCCAGGACCTAGAGGCGTCATCACGGTCCATGGGAGCTTCACCAGGTATGACCACTGTGACAGGGACTTCAATAGAATCTCCCAGTCATTCGGCATGCAGGAGGAGCTCACAAGGCTTCGAGGGGTGATAGACAACGGGGCACCCCAAGTCTCAAGGAAAAACGCACCTGATATGTCGTTTGACTCAAAAATCAACACGAAGAAGGTGCAGGTCCACCCGACGGACACCTCCAAGACGGCGCTGATCGCCAACGACCTCAGCCCCGCATACGAAAGCGTGCCCGTTGAATTCCTCCATGAGTGCTGGGAAATCTTCGCCTGGTGTCCTGCGGACATGCCAGGAGTTCCCAGGGAATTCGCCGAGCATGCACTCAATGTGTTCCCAGATGCCAAGCCCGTCAAATAGTCCATCTGACGATTGTCCGAGCCACGGGCCGAAGCCATCGGAGTCAAAGTCAACAGACTGCTCGACGCTGATTTCATCAGGGAGATCAAGGAAAGCGAGTGGCTGGACAACACCGTGATGGTCCCTAAAAAGGACACGGACATCATGCGGATGTGCGTGGACTTCACATCGCTGAACAAGCACTGCCCGAAGGATCACTTCCGTCTCCCTCGGATCGATCAGATCATCGATTCGACTGCAGGATGCGAGAAACTCTCCTTCCTCGACGCCTACTCAGGCTACAATCAGATTCGACTGAAGTTCGAAGATCAAGAGAAAATGGCATTCATCACGCCGTTCGGAGTATTCTGATACAACACAATGCCCTTCGGGCTGAAGAACGCAGGTGCCATGTACCAGCGATGCATGCAGGCATGCCTGAAGAGCCAGATCGGCCGCAACATACAGGTCTATGTCGACGACATAGTAGTCAAGACAAGGGAGGCCAAGACATTGATCGACGATCTCCGCGAGACGTTCGACAACCTTGATCACTACAAGATCAAGCTAAACCCAGAAAAGTGCACCTTCGGCGTCCCATCTGGCCAACTACTCAGCTACTTCATCTCCCAGCGAGGAATTGAGGCGAACCCGAAGAAAATCCAGGCCATACTGGCCACGGAGAAACCAAAGAACCTCAAAGGTGTCCAACAGCTAGCTGGACGCATCGCAGCGCTAAGCAGATTCATCAGCCGCATGGGTGAGAAGGCCCTGCCTTTCTACCAGCTGCTACGCAAAGTAGACAAATTCGAGTGGACACCTGAAGCTGACGACGCATTCGAAGATCTGAAGTGGCTGCTCTCAACCTCGCCCATCCTGGTCACGCCAAAGGAACGCGAGCCTCTACTGCTATACATAGCAACCACACATCAGGTGGTAAGCACCGTTCTCGTGGTCGAACGACTCGAAGATGGCAAGACCCATGGGGTCTAACACCCTATCTACTACCTCAGTGAGGTATTGACGCCAACAAATCAGAGGTACCCTCACTACCAGAAACTCGCCTATGGCGTGTTCATGATGGATCGTCGGCTAAGCCACTACTTCTAGGAGCATCAGGTGATGGTTGTCAACGAGGCACCTCTGAACAGCATCCTGAACAACCCTGAAGCTACAGGACGCGTAGCCCTGTGGGGCATCGAGCTGTCCCCTCTAGACATAGTCTATGAGAAGTGCCATGCGATCAAGTCTCATGTCCTACCGGACTTCCTCGTCCACTGGATGGAGCTGCAGCTGCCGGACACCCCAGATATGACACAATCATGGACGATGCACTACGACAGCTCCAAGCGCAAGGCTGGAGCAGGAGCCGGGGTCATACTGACATCCCCGCAGGGCGGCAAGATGAAGTACGTCCTACGGATGAAATTTAGGGCCTCCAACAACGAAGCCGAATACAAGGCCCTCATCCACGACATGAAGATGGCCAAGATCTACGGCGCAACGCGCCTCATCATCTACGGTGACTCGTGAAGGGAATATACCCTGAGAGGCAATAATAAAGTGTTTATTATGTGTATTCCAAGTATATGATAGATGTTTATTTTGCATGCTATAATTGTATTAATACGGAAACGTTAATACATGTGTGTTTAATAAACAAACAGAAATTTCCTAGTTATCCCTATCTCATAAACTAGTTCGTTGATTAACAAGATGATCAAGGTTTCCTGATCATGGACATTGGATGTTGTTAATAACGAGATCACAACATTAGTGTAATGGTGTGATGAACATTAATCCGAGGTATAGCATTATGATCAAAGTCATTGAGTTTTTATTGCTATAACAACTTACGAAATAATCCTAATCCTTAGACCATGACATCATGTCAATCACTAACACCAGAAGAGTTTCTTAATAACATCAAACGTCACACCATAACAGGGTGATTATAAGATGGGTTCGGAACTAATAAAGAGTTATGTTGAGGCCCATGGATCGAGAGTGGAATTTGTTCATCCCGATGATGGATAGATATACTCTGGGCCCTCTTGGTGATATCACATTGGTTAGCTTGCAAGCAAGTGATTTGATCACTAGAATGTTATATCACGGGAACGAGAAAAGAGTACATGTCAGTAACGACATCAAACTAGGTATGGAGATACTGATGATCGAATCTTGGACATGTAATATATGTGAAACAAAGGGATTAATATACTAGCGTAAAAGGTTCCGACGATCACAAGAAAGTCATCGTTGAATGTATGGGAGTCGGTATGGGTCTGTAGATCCCGCTTCTGATTATTGATCTAAGAGGGGTCTCGATCATGTCCACATTATTCATGAATCTTAGGGTGACACACTTAAGAGACACCGACATCCAATTGGAGAAAAATTTTCATGCCGAAAAGAATAACAAGCGCATGAATTTATTTCACTAGATACCGAAACAGGTTTTCGGGTGAAATTGCAGAAAGTGTTTTTGCATGTGAAATGAAATACTAGCAAGGGGTTATATGTGAATGTTTGTCATTAAAGTAATTGACAAAATTCTGAATAAATAAAAGTAGTTTTATTTAATGAGAGTTTTCATTAAATTTGGTGGAAATTTAATAGCAATTTTGAGTGGGATTTGGAGTGGAGGGAATTGAAGAGATTTTTGTGAGTTGAGTGTCCACCCACATGAATGAAGGAGGGGAGGGGGCAGCCCCATGGCCGACGGCCACCCCCTTGGGTGCCCCCTCCTCCGATAAAAGGCACCCCCTCTCCTCTCTCTCACTCACACACCTCCTCGTGAAGGATCTCTCTCCCCCTCTAGAATTTATCCCCCATGGTCTCGGACTAGCGAGACACATGTTCCCTGTGGATATTCGGCAAGAAAGAGTTGTGCTTCTGTTGCATCGCTGGAGCGAGGAGGTGGAGGTTGCTCGGTGCCTCGGACATGTGTGTGAGCACGGATGCGCTGCTGAGTTGCGGCGCTAGGACTTCCTCTCGATCTTGAGATCGACAAGAGATCGTCTACATCAACTACGAGTTTAACTCGTTAAGCTTTGTCGGTCTTCAAGGGTATGTTCTCTACGGATATACATCCGCCCGTTATTTGTATCTAGTAGATAGATCTTGGTACATAGATGTTCCCATCGTAGGAAATTTTTGGTTTTCTATGTTGCGAACCCCACAGTGGTATCAGAGCGGGATCTATGCGTAGATGCTTTACACGGGTAGTACACATATGAGTATGTGGGCGATGATGATCATGTTATTGCTTCTTAGTTGTAATTTTGGATATTGGTGGCATAGTGGGATGAAGCGGCCCGGACAAACTTTACATGTCCTCGCACATGAGACATGTTCCACGCTTGACATGCAACTAGTTTGCATAAGTGGCTAGGGGGTGTCTGTCTCTCCTACTATAATCAATATATATTTTACAATGAGTTGTCAACAATTTGGTTATCCTCGTTGTGATTCATGTTCGTAGGTAATGACGGTTCTATCTTCGAAATCCCTAAGCCATGTAAAACTTGCAATGGATAAATTAGAGGCTCTAGTTTATATTGTTGCTGGGCTATTGTTATGATATGGTGATGTTGTAATTAGAAGTATGAGATGATAATCTTACAACACACGTAACGAGTAAGTTCCATAGACCTTGGCCTTACACATAAAGGTATGATAGTGATCATACCACGATGCACATGATAGAGATCATATGCGGTAACCATATCATTTCACTTATAAACATATGATGTTTGATAGCATCTTATATTTCTTGTTTGTCATTTTATTAGCATAATAAGATGACCCCTCATTTAAATATCAAGATAAGAATGTGTTCTTCCTTTAGTATGCACCGATTATGTTTTCGTCGCTCCAAGACATCACGTGATAGTCGGGTGTTCTTGGATCCACAACCATATTTCGGGTGTAAGATAGTTACACACGCGAATACTAAGGTTCTTACTTGGCAAGCCTAGCATGCACAGACATGGCCTCGGAACACGGACCGAAAGGTTAAGCATGAGTCATATAGTTGATATGATGCCCATTTGATGCTCGCCTTTGAAGCTACACCAACTCACGTGATGATCGGACTTGGTGTAGTGGATTTGGTTCATGTAATCACCAAAAAGGCACGAGTGATGTCGTTTTTGAGTGGGAGTTCATTCGTAATGTGGATTAGTTGAACTCAATCTATCATAAACTTAGTCTAAACTTTACAAATTCTGTTGTAGATGGCACCGCCTGCTTTTAATTTCAATATGTTCATGGAGAAAGAGAAACTTGCAACAAACGGTAGAAACTTTACTGAATGGGCCATGAATTTGAGGATTCCCCTCTCTGCTGCACAAAAGTAATATGTGCTAGAAGCGCCGTTAGGCCCCCCACATTTTGATGATGCCCCTGACAAGGAGAACAATGTCTATCAGACTCGTCAGGAGGACCACAACTTAGTTCATTGTGCCATATTGTATGGGCTAGAGCCGAAACTTCGAAAGCGTTTTGAAAACGGCAATGCATTTGATACAATAGGTGAGTTGAAAATGATTTTCGACACATATGCTGCTGTAGAGAGCTACAATGATTCAGAAAAGTTCTTTAGTTGCATGATGGAAGAGCACAACTCCGTAAGTGAGCATGTACTCAAGATGTCGGGCTACGCCGATAAGCTTGTGTCCTTGGGAATAATGATTCCCATTGACTTAGGCATCCATCGTGTTCTGCAGTCTCTGCCACCTAGCTATAAGAGCTTCGTGATGAACTATAATATGCAAGGCAT
Organism: Avena sativa; assembly: GCA_916181665.1. Classification (NCBI taxonomy): domain Eukaryota; kingdom Viridiplantae; phylum Streptophyta; class Magnoliopsida; order Poales; family Poaceae; genus Avena; species Avena sativa. The sequence goes on along the minus strand of OV702295.1, from coordinate 375,341,374 downwards.
GAAGAAGTCTCTCCCCGAGCTTCTGTCAATGCTTAAAACTGCAGAAGTGGAGATCAAGAAGGAACAGCAAGTGTTGATGATCAATAAGAACACTGGTTTCAAGAAAGACAAGAAGGGTAAACGGAAGGGAAGTAAGGGCGGCAAGCAGGTTGTCGTGCCTGAAAAGAAACCCCGAGTTGGCCCTAAGTCTGATACCGAGTGCTACTATTGTAAGGGGACTGGCCACTAGAAGCGCAACTGCCCCAAGTATTTGGCAGACAATAAGGCCGGCAAGGCAAACAAAGGTATATATGATATACATGTTATTGATGTGTACTTGACTAGTGCTCGCAGTAGCACCTGGGTATTTGACACCGGTTCAGTTGCTAATATTTGTAACTCGAATCAGGGGCTACGGAACAAGCGGTCGCTAGCAAGGGGTGAGGTCAAGATGCGTGTCGGCAATGGATAAAGCGTTGATGTGATTGTCGTCGGAACGCTGCCTCTCCACTTGCCGTCGGGATTAGTAATAAACTTGAATAATTGTTATCTGGTTCCTGCACTTAGCATGAACATTGTATCTGGATCGTGTTTGATGCGAAGTGGTTATTCATTTAAATCCGAGAACAATGGTTGTTCTATTTATATGAATGAAATCTTTTATGGTCATGCACCGATGATGAATGGATTATTTCTTTCGGATCTCAATAATAGTATTACCCATATTCATAATGTTGATGCTAAAAGGATTAAACTTAATGATGATATATCTGCATATATGTGGCACTACCGTCTAGGTCATATTGGCGTTAAACGCATGAAGAATCTCCATTCGGATGGACTTTTGGAATCACTTGATTTTGAATCATTTATACATGTGAGCCCTGCCTTATGGGAAAGATTACTAGAATGCCGTTTTCCGGTACAATGGAACGGGCGACAGATTTATTGGAAATTATACATTCTGATGTATGTGGTCCAATGAGTGTGTCGGCGCGAGGTGGATATCGTTATTTTGTTACTTTCACGGATGATTTGAGTAGATACGGTTATATCTACTTAATGAAACACAAGTCTGGAACCTTTGAAAAGTTCAAGAAATTTCAGAATGAAGTGGAAAATCATCGTAATAGAAAGATCAAATTTCTACGGTCCGACCATGGAGGTGAGTATCTAAGTTACGAGTTTATCACTCACATGAAAGAGTGTGGAATTTTTTCACAACTCACACCTGCTGGAACACCACAGCGAAATAGTGTGTCAGAACGTCGTAATCGTACTTTATTGGATATGGTTTGATCTATGATGTCTCTGACGGACTTGCCGTTGTCATTTTTTGGTTATGCACTAGAAACCGCTGCATTCACTTTCAATCGGGCACCATCTAAATCCATTGAAAAGACACCGTATGAATTATGGTTTGGAAACAAACCTAAGCTGTCATTTCTTAAAGTTTGGGGATACGATGTTTATGTGAAGAAACTTCAACCGGATAAACTCGATCCAAAGCGGAAAAATGCATCTTCATAGGATACCCTAAGGAAACAATTGGGTATTCCTTCTATCACAGATCCGAGGGCAAGGTTTTTGTTGCCAAGAATGAATCCTTTCTAGAGAAAGAGTTTCTCGCGAAAGGTGTGAGTAGTCGAAAGGTAGAACTCGAAGAGATTATTGAACCTTCTCTTCAAAGTATGGCGAGTAGCGCAACGCCGGAAGTCGTTCCGGAGTTGGCTTCACCAGTTGAAGAGGGAACTAATGATAATGATCATGAAACTCCAAAAGAGAGTACTACCGAACCTCGCAGGTCTAGCAGGACATGTGCAGCTCCCGGTACGGAAACCCTGTTATGAATTTCATGGTTGATGAAATTGATGACCCTGCGACGTATGAAGAAGCGATGATGAGCCCGGATTCCAACAAATGGTTAGAAGCCATGAAATCCTAGATGGAATCCATGTATAAAATTCAAGTTTGGAACTTGGTGGACTTACCTCACGACCGAAAGGCCATGGAGAATAAATGGATTTTCAAAAGGAAAACTAATGCTGATGGTAATGTGACCATCTATAAAGATCGACTTGTCGCAAAGGGGTTTCGAAAAATTCAAGGAGTTGACTACGATGAGACATTCTCTCCGGCAGCGATGCTAAAATCAGTTAGTATTATGTTAGCAATTGCTGCATATTTCGATTATGAGATATGGCAGATGGATGTCAAAACCGCTTTTCTCAATGGTAATATTGAAGAAGAGTTGTATATGATACAAACCAAAGGGTTTTGTTGATCCTAAGGATGCTAACAAGGTGCGTAAGCTTCAACGATCCATCTATGGACTAAAGCAAGCATCACGAAGTTGGAATCTCCGCTTTAATGAGGTGATCAAAGAGTTTGGATTTGTCCTTATGGAGAAGCTTGTATTTACAAGAAAGTGAGTGGGAGCAATGTGGCATTTCTGATATTATATGTGGATGACATATTATTGATCGGAAATGATATAGATCTTTTAAACAGTGTTAAACGTTATCTAAACAGCAAATTTTCAATGAAGGACCTAGGTGAAGCGTCATACATATTAGGCATAAAGATCTATAGAGATAGATCTAGGCGCCTAATAGGGCTATCGCAAAGTACATACCTTGATAATATTTTAAAGAAGTTTAAAATGGACGGAAGTAAGAAGGGGTTCTTACCTATGTTGCAAGGCAAGACATTGAGTAAGACTCAAAGTTCGGCTACGGCGGAAGAAAGAGAGATAATGGACAAATTCCCCTATGCTTCAGCCATAGGCTCTATAATGTACGCCATGCTATGTACAAGACCGGATGTGGCACATGCTATTAGTTTGACTAGTAGGTACTAATCGGATCCAGGTTCGGAACACTGGATAGCGGTCAAGAATATCCTTAAGTACTTGCAAAGAACTAAGGATATGTTTCTTGTGTACGGAGGTGAAGAAGATCTTGTCGCTAAGTGTTATGTTGACGCAAGCTTTGACACCGATTTGGATGACTCTAGGTCTCAATCCGGATACGTATTTATCATGAATGGAGGAGCGGTTAGTTGGAGTAGTTCCAAACAACCTGTGGTGGCGGGATCAACAACGGAGGCCGAATATGTTGCTGCTTCAGAAGCAGCTCAGGAAGAGGTTTGGATGAAGGAGTTCATATCCTAACTAGGTGTGTCTGCGAGCGCGTTGGACCCAATGGTGATCTATTATGACAACAATGGTGCCATTGCCAATGCCAAAGAACCAAGGTCTCATAAGAATTCTAAGCATATTAAGCGTCGGTTTCACTCCATCCGCGAGCATGTCAAGGATGGAGATATAAAGATTTGTAAAGTACACACGGATCTCAATGTAGCAGATCCGTTGACTAAAACTCTCCCTAGAGCAAAACATGATCAACACCATAACTCCATGGGTGTTAGATTCATCACTATGTACCTAGATTATTGTCTCTAGTGCAAGTGGGAGACTAAAGGGAATATGCCCTGAGAGGCAATAATAAAGTGTTTATTATGTGTATTCCAAGTATATGATAGATGTTTATTTTGCATGCTATAATTGTATTAATACGGAAACATTAATACATGTGTGTTTAATAAACAAACATAAAGTTCCTAGTTATGCCTCTCTCATAAACTAGTTAGTTGATTAACAAGATGATCAAGGTTTCCTGATCATGGACATTGGATGTTTTTAATAACGAGATCACAACATTAGTGTAATGGTGTGATGAACATTCATCCGAAGTATAGCATTATTATCAAATTCATTGAGTTTATATTGCTATAACAACTTATGAAGTAATCCTAATCCTTAGACCATGAGATCATGTCAATCACTAACACCGGAAGAGTTTCTTGATAACATCAAACGTCACACCGTAACAGGGTGATTATAAAGATGGGTTCAAAACTAATAAAGTGTTATGTTGAGGCCCATGGATCGAGAGTGGAATTTGTTCATCCCGATGACGAATAGATATACTCTGGGCCCTCTCGGTGATATCACATTGGTTAGCTTGCAAGAAAGTGATTTAATCACTAGAATATTATATCACGGGAACAAGAAAAGAGTGCATGTCAGTAACGAGATCAAACTAGGTATGGAGATACCGATGATTGAATCTCGGACATGTAATATATCGTGAAACAAAGGGATTAAGATACTAGCGTAAAAGGTTCCGACGATCACAAGAAAGTCATCGTTGAATGTGTGGGAGTCGGTATGGGTCTCCAGATCCCGCTTCTGATTATTGACCTGAGAGGGGTATCGATCATGTCCGCATTATTCACGAACCATAGGGTGACACACTTAAGAGACACCGACATCCAATTGGAGCAAAAGTTTCATGCCGGAAAGAATAACAAGCGCAGGAATTTATTTCACTAGATACCGAAACAGGTTTTCGGGTGAAATTGCAAACGTGTTTTTGCATGTGAAATGAAATACTAATAAGGGGTTATATGTGAATGTTTGTCATTAAAGTAATTGACAAAATTCTGAATAAATAAAAGGAGTTTTATTTAATGAGAGTTTGCATTAAATTTGGTGGAAATTTAATAGCAATTTTGAGTGGGATTTTGAGTGGAGGGAATTGAAGAGATTTTTGTGAGTGGAGTGTCCACCCACATGAATGAAGGAGGGGAGGGGGCAGCCCCATGGCCGGCGGCCACCCCCTTGGGTGCCCCCCTCCTCCTATAAAAGGCACCCCCTCTCCTCTCTCTCACTCACACACCTCCTCGTGAAGGATCTCTCTCCCCTCTAGAATTTATCCCCATGGTCTCGGACTAGCGAGATACATGTTCCCGGTGGCTATTCGGCAAGAAAGAGTTGTGCTTCTGCTGCATCGCTCGAGCGAGGAGGCGGAGGTTGCTCGGTGCCTCGAACGTGTGTGCGAGCACGGATGCGCTGCTTATTTGCAGCGCTAGGACTTCCTCTCGATCTTGAGATCGGCAAGAGATCGTCTACATCAACCACGAGTTTAACTCGTTAAGCTTTGTCGGTCTTCAAGGGTATGTTCTCTACGGATATACATCCGCCCATTGTTTGTATCTAGTAGATAGATCTTGGTACATAGTTGTTCCCATCGTAGGAAAATTTTAGTTTTCTATGATACGAACCCCACAACTCGAACCTCGTCGTCCAGCAAATGATGAACGAGTGCGACACACACGCCGCCAACATGATCGCGTAACGCGCGCTCTACAACTCACTCGAAGGAAACTTTGACGGCTGTGAGCTTCGGCACGTTGGCAGAGAAAGCAACGAGGAAGCTGATGAAGGGTTTCGCGGCATAGTAAATCGAAATTTTCTACGGATGCGAACAGAGGGAAGCCAAGATCTAATCTAGGAGATACAAACAACGAGAGAGATTGGATTAGATCTTCATACCCTTGAAGATTCGCACAGCGGAACGTTCGTCGGAACGTGGGTGATGTAGTCGTACTCGCTTCTCCTCCTCGCGATCCGATCCGATCTAGCACCACAAGTGGCGGTGCCTCCGTGAGATGCACACGTGCAGCACCTCGACGTATCCTCCTTCCTTGGTCCAGAAAGTATGGTGGAGAGATGGGTTGGATCTACAACGCGACGGCGCGGTGCAATTGGTGGAGAATTTCTGCAGCAGGGCTTCACCTACAAGCAGTCGGGAGGGAGAGAGGAGGGCAGCAGGGCGGCTAGGGTTGGAGGGGAAGGTGTGGGGGGTTGGTGCGCCCCCAGCCCTCTATATATAGAGGGGTGGGCGCAGCCCTAGCCCCTCCCCCAAGCCAAGGCCGGCGGCCCCAAGGAGGAAGAGTGGGGGGCAAGGAAACCCCCCTTCTAGAAGCTCTATCTAGAGTTTAAACCTCTCTTGGCCGGCTGGGCCCTATGGGGCCTTGTGCCCCTGGCCCAATGCGTCCAGGGCACTCCCTCATAGGCCCATGCCCCCTCCCGGAAGGTGTGGCCACGTTGGTCCCCTTCCGGAAGGTTCTAGAAGCTTCCGGTATAATACCGATTAACCGGGAACAATTCCGAACTCCAAAAACTGCACTGCTTTATATGAATCTTATTCTCCGGACCACTCCGGAACCTCTCGTGATGTCCTGGATCCCATCTGAGACTTCGAACAAAAACTCATAAACCAATTATCCAATCTATCCTAGCGTCGAGACACGTTAAGTGTGTGACCCTGCGGGTTCGAGAATATGCAGACATGATCTTCTATCAATAATCAACAGCGGGGTCTAGAAACCCATATTGACTCCCACACATTCATCGATGATCATATCGGATGAACCACGATGCCAGGATTCAATCAATCCCATATATATATTCCCTTCGTCTCGCGATATTTTACTTGCCCGAGATTCGATCGTCGGTACCGCCATACCTAGTTCAATCTCGTTCACAGCAAGTACTTTACTCGTTCCGTAATCCGATATCACTTTGTGATTAACTCCTTAACCACATGCTTGCAAGCGGTGTTGATATCGATTACTGAGTGGGCCCGAAGTATATCTCTCCGACTTGGGAGGGACAAATCCCATCTCGATACATACAACCCAACAGATACTTTTCGATCACCTGAGAGACACCTTTATGATCACCCTCTCATAGGATGACGTTTGATGACCTCAAAGCTTTCTTCCGATACCAGGGAGTTGTATTATCTCATGGTCTAAGGAATACAATATTTGACATAAGAAAATCTTCGCAAAGACGAACACGATGACACGATCTAATTGCTTCGCTTAGTTTGGGTCTGTCCATCATATCATTATCCCAATGATATGATCTCATTATCAATTGACAACTCATGTCTATGGTTAGGAAACCTTAACCATCATTGATCAATGAGCTAGTCCATAGAGGCGTACTAGGGACACGGTGTTGTTCACAAACCACACAAGTATTAAAGTTTCCGCTCAATACAATTCTAGAATGGAATATAAACATTATCATGAACAAGAATTATAATAATAACATCTTTATTATTGCCTCTAGGGCATAATTCCAACAGCTGATAGACTCGCCAACATCGGCTCCACCTGCGCGCGGGTGCCACCCGGTGTGTTCCTCGAACAAATCTGCGTGACATCCATCAAAAGGAAATTCCCCAAGGGATCACCCGAAGAAGTAGAGCACTTAGGGGTTGCGCTACCCGAAGGACAGGAGGGACCCGAAAAACTCGACATGGAGGTCGCGTTGGTCAACCTGATGTAGGTCATGGCAATCAAGGAAACATGGACACGGTCGTACCTTCGGTACCTGATAAACAGGGAACTGCCTGATGACCCGACAGATGCCCAGCGCATATCTCGCCGGTCCAAGGCCTTCACCATCATTAATGTCGAGCTGTACAAGCGCAGTATTTTGGGTGTACTCCAAAGGTGTGTCACCATCGGTGACGGCAAAACCATCCTCCAAGACATCCACGAGGGAATCTGCGGCCATCATGCGGGCAGCCGCACCCTCTTCGCCAAAGCTCTACGAGTTGGGTTCTACTGGCCAACGGCCATGAACGACACGAAGGACATCGTCCGAAGGTGCAACGGCTGCCAGAGGTTCGCAGATAAACCGCACACACCAGGATCGGAGCTCAGGCCCATACCTTTGGCTTGGCCCTTCGCCCAATGGGGCCTCGACATGATCGGCAAACTGCCCAAGTCTTCGAAAGGAGGCCACGTCTACCTCCTAGTCACAATCGACAATTTCACCAAGTGGATTGAAGCCATGCCCGTTACCAACCAAAAGGGTAAAACGGCTGTGAAGTTCTTCGAATCCATAGTCTACAGGTTCGGGGTGCCGCACAGCATCATCACGGACAACGGGTCGAACTTCATCTCCAAAGAGTTCCAGGACTTCTGCGAAGGCCTAGGGATGAACATATCATATGCCTTCGTGGCACACCGGCAAACCAATGAGCAGGTCGAAAAGGCCAACGGCCTCATAGGAGGCGGCATCAAGAAACGCCTACTCAGCCCACTCGAACGGCTTGCGGGAGCCTGGGCAGAAGAGCTACCCTCCGTCCTCTAGAGCTTGCGCACAACGCCAAACAACTCAACGGGCTACACGCCCTTCTTCATGGTGCACGGAGCCGAAGCCGTGTTACTTGCAGAAGTACGCCATAAGGCCCCACGGGTCGTCGCCTACAGCAAAGCCGAATCGACAGCCGCACTCGAAGACGTCGTCGACACACTCGACGAGGCACATGACATCGCTGCGGATCGCTCGGTGGTCTACCAGCAGAGCCTCCGCAACTACCACAGCCGTCGGCTGCGCCCAAGGTCCTTCGTCGAAGGAGACCTCGTCTTACGACTCAAGCAAGAGTGGCCGAAGAAGCTCGAGTCACCCTGGGAAGAACCCTACGTCGTCACCGAAGTCATCCTAGGTGGCGCCTACCGCCTCAAGCACGTGGAGTCTGGAGTCGCATACTCCAACCCATGGAATGTCGCACAATTGCGACGCTTCTACCCCTAGTTATCCCCCTTTACTTTCAATAAGGCTACTCAACCAAGGCTACTCAGCCGAACAATGTACCTCCTCATTACGATATGAATAAAGCTAAGTGTATCGCTCGAAATTTATCTTTTTCTCGCATTCCTTTATGCTACAACACACTCGGGGGCTCCCCCTCACCTCACGACTTCGTCGACTGAGGATAACGCATGTACACCTGAGTAGCTGATCACGTCAGGCTAACGAAAAAGGCATGCATACAACCAAGCACAACGTGCTAATACAATTAACCTTTACAATAAAGGGCAAACACGCCCATTCGAAATACATACAAGTTTTACATCTATCTTTTTTACAGGACCTACCTACGCTGAAGGATCACCTGCGCACGATGCTCAAAAAGATCTACAATCTCTTCGGCATACTGCCTAACAACCGCGTAGTGCGGGCGCATGTCCCATAGGCCGCCATCTGGACGGGGAGGCGGTCCATCCACCACAGCCGCAAGATTAACATCAGGGCGATGCAGCCGCACGAGGGAAAGCGTAGCCTTCACGCCCGCAACCAACTGGTGCCGCACCAACTCCATGATGTGACACACGTCTCGAAACTTCGCCAGCAAATCCCAGAGATTCGATGGCGCTTCATCAAGGGGAAACATGACGTGCAGAATCGACGCCAGAGAATTCTTCACCTGCCTTAGCACCTGTGACACCTGGTGAGCACGGTCTTGCACAGTCGTGAGGACCGTGGCCTGATCGTGATCCATCCAGAAAAAGCCTTCGGCTTCCATATCCTGCTGGGTCAAGCAATTGATCCGAACTGCCACACGCTCCTTCTCCTCCCTCGGAACAAGGTTTCCACCTGCGGTAAAAACAAAGTAGGATGACTCGCAAACCAGGCGCATCCGAAAACAAGCAGCAGCTCGAAGAAACTTACACTACAGCTGCTCGGCCAATTGCCGAAGCTCCCCCATCAGGTATTCCTCTCTGGTGGTAGCTCGCTCCACTTTCGATTTCCATACATCCGCATGGCCTCGGATGCCAAGTATCTCCTTCTCAAGACTGCGGACTCAATCACGAAGAAAAACAAGTTGCGACGCATCATCCAAGGATGGTCGCGGCTACGGAGCATACGAAGTATCAACGGGGTCCTCACCAGAAGGTCCCTAAAGGAAAACAGACAAGAGTATGAAAAACGAATGACTGGGCAAACAACTCGAAGGATCATTTATATACAATAAAAGGCCACTGCGTGGCACAGGGAAATTGTCTATCAAAAGATTACAACAAAAGAAGGAAATAACTATCCTACAACTGCAGCTACGAAGCCTAAGCAGCCGCATCCTGAGTGGCCTTGGAGCCAGATTGCCTGCTCTTGACCTCCTCATGCTGCTTCGCCGCGTACTCCGCCAGCAGGTCAATGAGCTTCAACCCATAGCTCTTACAGCAAGAAGCGTAGAGAGAAAAGGCTACCTCGGAACCGTCGGGAGCCTTGGGCATCTGAGAGGTGACCCAAGGAAGATCCAGCTCCGCCCCGGACGCCATGGCCATGGCCAATCCCATGGAAGCGCCGATACCCTTCTGCTTGCGTTTATAGGCCGCAGGTGCATCCGCTGACAGCGCCTCCGCCAAAGTGTCTACATCCTCAAGGGCAACGCCCTTGGGAACGAGCTCCTTGTAGAAGCGCCCGAGTATCTCCTTGGCCTTGGCAAGGGAGCCAGCGGCAGTACTGCAGCGGTCTTCGACCGCTGCGGCAGCATCGTCCAGAGCACTCCCGTGCTCCAAGGCGCTGCGATTGAACTCAATTCCCGAGGCATCTGGAGCAAAAGGCAACAAAGGAATCGAATAAGGGAAGGGAGACAAAGCAGCCGAAATAGAAAAAACAGGCAAAAGCACTCACCCGAAATAGCCTTGGCAGCAGCCATCAGCTTCTCGGCCACCTCCTTCTCGCGTGAAGCCGCAGCAGTGGCGAGCTGCTCCTCGCGATCCGTAGCTTCCTGCTGCAGGCGCTCCTTAGCCGCGGCTGCATCAGCTAGCTCCTGCTCGAGGCGCTCCTTCGCCCCAACGGCATCCTCGGCTTTCTTCTCCTTTCGCCCAAGGCTCTTTTTGAGAGCATCAATCTCGCGGAGGGCAGTATTATTCTCATCTGCAAAAGCAACAAGAACACACATGAGTCGCACAAGCTAGCAAGCAGGCGAAAAAATAATAGGATTAATTTAGTATGTACCTTGAAGCTGCTGCATGCTGGCCTCCAATGCCAGGTGCTGCTGCACAAGCAGGTTCGCACCTTGCACAAAGGGCCGCGAGAAGAAACAAAATATCAGAAAAAGGGCTCGGGGGCTGCGCCCAAGAAACAAGTAGGACACCAAACACATGAAAAATTCTCGAGGGCTCCCCCCCGAGACACGCAGAAAAGAAGCAAAGATCAACAGATCATCCGAAAATAAGGCTCGGGGGCTCCCCCTATAGAAAGAGAGGAAACAACTTACATGGTCAGACGGAGACTGCGAAGGTCCCGCTGCAGTCTTCTGGGAGACGATCACTCGAGCCTCCCGTGGAGAGGGGTTCGGAGCAGCGCCCCCAGAGGTGGCCACCGTCTGAGAGGGAGGAGGCATCACCTTCGACTCCCCTACGGCTTCCTGAGTGACCTCACTAAAAGAGCCCTCGGAGGAGTGGCTGCAAGGAAAGCACCAATCATAAGAAAGAACACATGAAGACAAGAAAGGTAGCAAAAGGCATTCGAAGATGCTTACGAGTCCATGTTGCTCAAGTAAAAAAAGGGCAGCACCCTCTTCCCTTTCTTCTCTTCCTTCTTCCTCTTGGCCGGCGGCTGCGGCGCTACAGCCCGCACAGGAACGGCCGGGATGGGAGAGGAAGAAGCACCGTCACCTCCACTGTGGCGGACAAGGAACGGCGGGTCCCTAGTCGTTGGCGGAGTCGAGGCATCCGAAGATTCGCTCGAGATCCGTGCCCGCTTTCGGGTCTGTCCCTCGCTTGCCTCGGGGGCTTGCTCAGTTGGCGACTGCGCCGGCGGAAGCTCGGACTCGGAGTCCACAACTTTGTCGTCGGGCGCAATCGGAAACCTTTCGGGTAGCGGAGGCACCATGCCAGACACCTTGAGCTCCTACACAATGAAGACATCAAGGATAAGTACAACAATTGCAAGGAAACGCACTCAAAAATAATGCGCTACGCGCACGTCGCAAATCTACACCTGCGGAACTGGTCTCGCGACACTGAACGGGGGTGTCAGCGACTTCCCCAGAAGGTCCTCGTTGGATTTGTACTTCAGCAAGGGCCAAAGAACTCTGTCGAGGTCCCCCTGGAGAGCTCCTCAGCCGAAACTCTCGTCGGGTCGTGGCGGCAACAATAAAGGAACATCGGATGCGCCCTCGCTTGGAGCGGCTGCACCCGACGTTTGAGGAAGGTGCGGATGATGTCCATACTGTTTACCTCTTTCTCCGCAACCACCTAGAGGGCCTCCACCCGACGGTAGAGCAACTCTACCGCCTCCACCTTGCCCTCCAGGATATGATTCTTCCAGGATCTCTTCTTCAAGATCTCCTGGGTGGATTCGAAAGGCGCAAGGCCAAAACTTTGCCCGCCCACTATGGAGTCACGGATATAAAACCACTTCCTCCGCCAGTATTGGACGGACTCATACATGGAGAAGGAAAAGAAAAGAACAGTAGATCAAAGAGAAATAATGCAGCCGCCGATCGGATAAACTCCGTTGGAGCCGGATTGCCTCTTCACGGAATAAAGCTTCCGGAAGAGGCCAAAGTGTGGCTCGATACTGAGCCAACACTCGCAAAAAGCAACAAAGCAGGCGATGTGGAGAAGAGAATTGGGTGAGAGATGATGGAGTTGGATGCCATAGAAGAACAACGGCCCAAGAAGAAAGTCATGGACTGGGAAAGAGAGGCCGCGAAGAACGAAAGCGACGAACATCACCCGAAACCCTGCGGGTGGACGGGGAATTACCTCATCGCTGGGGATCTTGACGGTCTCCTTGTCCTGCGGGATTAAACCTCGCTCACGAAGCTCGCGCGTCTCCGTGCGCCGCCATCCACCTTCGGTGACACGAGCGGTGGCGGAGCCCTTCTTGCCGCCGATAGCAGCACTAATGCCTGCTACAGTGGAGCCCTTCTTCGATTTCCCCATCGCGGTGCGTCGATGGCGGCGGTGTGAGCGCAAGAATGAGGAAGGAAAAGATCGGAGAACGTCCAGCGCACGATCGGAAAAGATCTAGAAAATGGAAGCAGTGGAAAGCAAACGACTAAGGTGAAAACAAACTATAGTTTTCCCCATAGTTATAAGGATGAAGACGATGAACAAGGACCGTTCATCTGGAAGCCCTAGCGCCAGGATCAGATCCAACTGTCCACGTGTCAACATAGCAGAGAACCGTCGCTCGCACGCCGCCCACTATGCACGGAAACCGAGGGGACACCGTAATTCTTGCCACGTCGTGCATGACCAGTCCACTCCAAGTCAGAAAGAGGGACCCACATCCACCCGGTCACGTCACCTCTGGCGCCGCAGATGGTTGAGGTCACCAATCATCAGCACTAACGTCATCATACACCACTGGCAACGGTTAGAAATCTTCGGCTAGAAGTACTCACTCGAATCTACCATTCGAGCAACTACTCGAGGGCTACTCCTATCAGGAGCGCTGGCCGCGCACCTGAGGCATGATTAAGGTACTAAACCAACATTGATTCTTTGAGTCCTACGTCGAGTCTACGACTCCACTACGGACTCGGGGGCTACTCCCATAGGGAGGATTGATTCAAGCATCCGAAAAAATTGTGTCCTATGGACCTGAAGTCAACAATGGCTGAAATAAAGTCTCTGCTCGAGTATGCGACTCGAACAGACACTCGGGGGCTACTCCCATAGGGAACGCTGGTCGCGCACCCTATGAATTCTCCGACTGCGATCCTTCGTATCAAAATGCAAACACTTTTTGGCAACCTTGCCCCAACCAACGCTAAGTGAGCAACATCCTCCTTGGCCACCCAAAACACCTCCGCGGTGATAAAATTTCGGATGCTATGTCTGCGACGCAAAGATAAGACCTACGGATATCATCTGATGGCCTGGTAACGCACCCGACTACGCTCTGCTAGTAAAAATCCGTGCCAGCAGGCGCGATGAAAATCCCGACGGACGCGTTGGGTACATCATTCGAAAACTACTGGGATTCGACTCATGTAAGACCTCAGCAGCCTGAGTTGAATTACGCCAACATATGTTCCGGATTCGAGTCTAGGGACTCGAGTCTGAAGAAGATCGTGTTGTTTTGTCCTAAGACAGTTAACTGACCCTGATCCGTTAGGAGAGTCAGACACACGCATCAACAATCCCTACACACTAAAATCATTCTTTTCTCTGATGAACAAAAACAACTGTACCCGAAAGATTGAAGAGTCCTCAGCCGAACCTGCGATTCGAATGAACACTCGGGGGCTACTGACATGGTTATACCCTATGGGTACACGACATCAGCATACCTGGTCCAGCCCAAGGAAGTCCCACAAGAATATACGCGACCCATTAAGATTTTTGGGTGGCCCAGGCCCATGACATCTTCGGATCCTTGGAGAGCAAGACTAGAACAGATAGAATATTCAAAGGGGCAAACCTAAACTTGTAACCGACTCGATATGTGCCCGGAATCTGCCTATCTCTATATAAAGGCTAGGAGGGCACAACGAGGAGGACGAATCTCACCTCATCGCATACGCACCTCCACGCCAGATTGCATCTGCGCACCCCTGTAACTTTCGGTTCCGCCGTAATCAAGAGAAGACAAGAAGGAGTAGGGTTTTCCTTCCGAGGGCCTGAACCTGGGTAAATCTCGTGTCCCCTGGTTGCTTGTCTGTTAACCGATCTGCGATCTCCAGCACCCCCATCTTCTCCAAAACCCAAGATCATAACAATGGGCATTGACGAGATCAAACCTCGTCAGATACTTATTTTTTGTCAAATATGATATTGATTAATGTAAAATTGTGAATAACTTATGTACTATTGGATCTACCCGTCGGGTATCCAACGGGTACGGGTACATGTCGGGTATGGGCATGGATAAAGCTTTATACCCGCGAATACGGATATGAGTATAGTTTTCTACCCATTAACTATGTGGGTATGGATATGATATTGCTCTATCCTGCCCATACCCTGCCCATTGTCATCCTTATAGTTGACCTCTACTTATCTTTGCTTGAGCTCAAAATCCTTGGCCATTGCTAGGGCATTGAGCTCAACTTCCCTTTCTTAGAGCTCAACCTATTTGGTACATTCAACTCAACTTCATTGAGTTTGATTGTGGTTTTATTTTGCTTAAGTTGGAAGTTGAGCTTCGCTTTTATGGCCTTGGTCCGGTTTTAATCTCATTGAGCTCTAGCTTCCAAGATTGATAGTCCATGAAGATCTTCCGTTGGTCTAGTGCATCCCTTTTGGATGAATGTCGGACTGTCTGTTCCGCCGAACAGGTCACGAGGGACTGACATCTCGTCGGTACCGCAGTGCCGCGGGGCCTTCTTTTGACCGCCTGTGACTCGCAGGGCACCAATGTCCTGTTGAGTTCAAGGGACGGAGGAAACGGCTCGGTTGGCAGCAATTTGCCAACCTCTTGCGACTTCTCACACGAGAAAGAGTTCTTCACCTGCACACAGCGGGCGGCTGGTCAGCTCGGGTCAGCAATGGAGGTGAGGTGGAGCTCGCAAGTGGTAGCTCGGTGATAGATGATGCCAAACTCGCTACCGCCATATGGAGGATGGCAGGTTTGATGGCAACGATTGCCGCATTCAGCGCCCTCGTGTTGAGAAGCTTTTAGGTGAAGGCCTCGACCTTTTCAGCGAGGGCGTCGTTTGTGGCACAGGAATGGACCGCCTCCATCTTATCCGCCTCTACCACGAGCGTAGCACCAGCGGCTTTCTGAGTCCATCGCGATCTCTGACCAACACGGCTGGAGGCCCTCTTCTTGCTTTCCGTAGACGACTCTTTCTTCGGCTGCGGTGTGGTTACGGAGCCGAAGGATGGAGCAGGGACAACGGGAAAGGCGGGGGTGGTTCGGGTGGTGGTTGTTGCTCGTCCATGGATGCCTAGGGGGTTGGATGAGGGGGGGGGGGAGATATGGAGGAATGTGGAGAATTTTGGCCCCGGCGAGTGGGCTAGTGAAGACAAGAGAAGAACGCTTGCGTTGTTGGTCGTCCGTCAGTGCGAGCGCAAACGCTACCCCAATTTGTACCACGAGTGCACTAGCCGAGGCCTGCGGACAACGTTGAGGATAGCAAAATATATTATTTGGGAGGCACCGTGGACATGCTCGTGTACCATATAAGTTCCTATAAACCATGCGCTGTGTTAGAGAATGTCCCTCATCATGTTAGAAATTGTGTCATGTTTGTGTCGTAGTAATTGCCGTAATTAACTTTTAATAAGCTATATTATAAATTTAATTAATAATTGTTGAGATGGCCGAGTGGGTCTGTTCCGAAAGGGCGTGGGTTCAAATCCCACTCTCAACATAATCAATCTTTTTTCGTTAAATATTTATGGAGCATTATGCACGCGATGCTCCGTTTTGTTTTTCTTCGAGGAGAGGTAAGTACAGCAAGCGTGATCCTGGTTTTAGGCCCAGATCCCTTTCCTTGCTTCTGCGTGCATGCCATTGTCCAACCATAGACCGCCAATTAGGCCGGCCCATTAACAGCATTAGTTAGTGGCCAGGGAACGACGCGACAAAAAAAAAAAAGGTTGCAACCGAAGACGTCGGCGTCGTGGCTGATGCGCCCTCGGACAAAACGAAGGTGCCATTTCTCACCACACAAAAACATCAGGCGTCCGGCCCTCCTCTCCTGCGCACCAATCAAGGCAGCTCCGGCCGAACGTGGCGGTCGCGAAGGAAGGAAGGAAGCGACATCACGTGCGGTGCGCGCGCTGGCCTCCGGTGGTTGGTCCGTCCAGCACGTCCTCGTCGTGACTCGAGCAATGATACGGCCCGCAGCTCACAAGAAAGTGCGGACTCCCTAGTCTGGAGGTGAGGTGGCGTGGGAAGGCACTACCAGGCCAGGGACAGCTCAGCCCTCCCCTCCCCCTTCTGCCGTCACGGGGAAGTTTGCTCTTTGCTTTTCGTTTTGTTACACGTCGTCGGCTACCAGCGCACGGGGCTAGGACAGACGGCGTCACCTATGTCGACCCTCCTTGTTTTGATCTTTTTATTTATTCCCGATGATAGGGAACTTTCTATTCCAAAGTCTAGATTTATTTGCTTTACAAAACTAAAACATCTTATATTTTAGAATGGAGGGAGTATTTGTGACAATTACTTATTTTAGAATGTTGCTTTCATTCCCACATAAAAAAATTGCTGCTCTGATTATTCATGTCAGCCTCTTCGAGGATATAAAACACGCTCACTCCATTTTCGGTCCATTTGGCTCCACGTAGTCTCTTCGTTTGAAAAAGCATATTATATACTCCCTCCGTTTTAAAATATAAAATGTTTTAGGTTTGTGAAAAGAATATATATCTAGACTTATTTTCGTATATAGGTTCACTCATGTTTGAATGAACCTAGACACTAAAATAAGTCTAGATACATTTGCTTCACAAAGCTAAAACATCTTATATTTTAAAATAGAGGGAGTATATTTGATGTTGTATATGTTCATATTATCTATATATAGGTGGTCGACGTTGACCAAAGAAAAGTAGTGTTATACTTGAGATTGTATAATATGCAACAAGTATTATTTGGCGGGTTGCATACAAAGCACGTGCAAATGCTCCTGCTAAGCTTATTTGGGTTGAACTTGTCCGAAAACTTTGTGTGACACTCACGGAAAAACTGTGTATATTATGGTGTGATAATCTTAATTCCATTTGCTAATCTAGTTTTTATGCTTGGATCACGCATATTGAGACTAATTTTTTTTTTGCATGAGAACAGGTTGTTAGCAAGCAACTGGACGTCGGGTTCATCTCCAGTAAGCATCAGATGCTGATGGCTTCACCAAGACCATATGTTTTAAGAAATTAAATAAGTTCAAACGTAATATAAATCTCTCACATGTCTATTTATTTTTCATAGACACATGTCTAGATTAAGTGGGGGTATTAGAGATATAATACGGGTACATATACAATATGATGTAGTATACCATTTGTATACGTATCAACCATGTACAATATATTGGAAAGTCAGACCATCGGAGAAAGTTTGCAGAATGCACACTAGTGAACACAAAGTATGTTGAAAAGTGTTGGTTTATGAGACCACGTTGCAAACTAGAGAGAACACATATGGGGGAGCAATTTGTGAGCCTTCATCAACCAAACATGATTAAGAAAGGTGTTTCACCTTAAGAATGATAACATTATCATCATCTAGCTCAAATGAAATACGCAAGGCAAGATATGGTCTTTGTATGTTTTCTCTTTTATCGGTCTTATGCTGTTAGTTGAAAGATCGGATTATAATATTGATAGTTTAATCACACCGTTCGTATAGATCTCAAACCTTCTCATCTTTGACATCAGGTTTCTTGGATTTTATTTAGATCTTATCCATTTGAGGATTTATAGCTTCTGGTTATCTTTATAACAAGCTCAAGTTCATCAAAATGGATTTCGAACAAAAATCTTTATTGTGTTTTTATGTTGGATGTTTTACCAGTTCTTCCCCTGCGGAGGTTTCACACCCCTCTCTACTCGATATTTTCTCCCTTGCTAGTTCTTAATATTTTCAACAAAATTGATTTTCATCTTATTCAGTGTTCGGATTCTCAAGATACTGGACTTATGGTTTTAGCTATTTTAGCCATTTTCTAGTGTAGAGATTACATTGCGGTTTGACTCAAGACTACATTGTGTCAACACCGGAGACTTCAATCTAAGCTCCAAACTCTCCGGCCTAAGGTCTTTGTCCCCGTCTACTTTGAGTTACGCCAAGTGTGACAATTCCTAGTAGGTCGGTCCGGAGACTAGCCAGACTCATAGAAAGGAGAGTCTTCCTGGGTCTGGCCAGGCTAGAGACTCTGGTCACCCCAAACCGGAGACTCTGTCGCATGAAGGAGATTATGGAGTTAAGTTCATGCAACAATTAACTTTCCTGGATCTGTGAAAGGACCCCTTCTTCCCCGAGTGGAGGGGCTTCTCTGTTTTCTCTTTCCTTCATCGTGACTTTGTATGGGGGCGTCCCTCCCTAGCCACAACCATAATAGTCTTCTTTAATAAAAATAAACTCAGAATAAAATAAAAAACTTGAAATGTTAGTCATATTTTGAAAATATTTTACAAATCTGAATGAAATTTAACTTAATTTAAATCTAATCTTATCTAAGCCTCGCTGTCATTACGGGACAATACGCACCTCTGTGTGTCCCCGCCTGAATAACTAGCAAGTCATTTAATTGAAGATGACTCGTCGGTGAAGCCGTAATTAATATAAGTTGATTATGTCGTCGAGTCTCACAAAACTAACCCACAACAACTGTCGCTTGTGTCTGGCGCTCCCACACAGCTCCCTATGGGTTGAGGTCCGCCTGCGAGTGCCAGAAACAATATTGGGGTTTGCCGAATGCAACGATCCTTTACGAGCCACGGTTGAAACACAATTTTGTGTTCGATGTGCCAATAGTCCTTTGGGAAGGGCTTAGAGCATCTCCAACCACGCTCCCTAAGTGGCATCCGACACTATCGTATGTGCACTCACTTGGGGAGCACCGGCATGAATGCTCGCCTTTGGGGCACACCTTTCCCTAGCCGCGGTCCCTAAAGGATACCCCTATATGATTCTAAAATACGTTTTAGGACAAATTCAAATCAAATTACGAACTAAAGTCCTGATCATTCATAAATCCTGGCTACCAAAATACCACCAAGTCCGGCTACATATTACCTACCATGAATTGTGCGATACTACTTGTCGGTCTTGACCTCGCCGATGATGCCCTTGCTGCTGCCGTTGGCACTGCCGCTGTCGTCCTCGCCCATGTCGAAGATGCCCTCATAGGGTTCTGCGTTGGTGTCACCAATATTGGTGATGTCTCATTGCCCATCCCATCTGGCTTCTCCTTTGGCACCAGCTTCTTGTGTGGCTTCTTGAAAGTAGAAACGTGACCCTAGTTGATCCCTTTCGCCTTGGACTTCGATCCCTTAGGTGGCATGACTACATCGGCGTGATGGAGGATCTAAGTGCGAGAGGCAGAAAATAGAAGCAACGCACCAGGAGATGGAAGGGGAGAAATGGACGCGGCGGGAGAAATGGAGGAAAAGAATATAGAGGGAAAACAACCAAATTCTGTAGGGTTCGCAGCATAGAAAACAAAAAAATTCCTACGATGGGAACATCTAAGTACCAAGATCTATCTACTAGATACAAGCAACGGGTGGATATACATCCATAGAATACATACCCTCGAAGACCGAATAGCGTTAACAAGGTTGTACTCGTGGATGATGTAGACGAACGCTTGACGATCTCAAGATCGTGATGAAGTCCATCTGGTCCAGTCGGTCCAGCACCATCAAGTCCAGCATCGCAAAACAGTGGTGCATCCATGATCGCACACACGTACGGGTACCCCGACAACCTCCGCCCCTCGCTCCAGCGAAGCAGCGAAAGCAACAAATCCTTCCAGAAAAAGCCATCGGGAATATGTATCTCGCTGATCCGAGACCATGGAGAAATTCTAAAGGGGGGAGAGAGAATCTTCGCGAGGAGGTGTGTTTTGAGAGGATGAGAGGGGGGCCTTTTATAGGGGAGAGGGGGGCATCCAAGGGGCATGGCGCCCATCCATAGGGGCTGCCCCCACCTCTCCCACATTCATGTGGGTGGAGCTCCCACTCAAAATGAAAAGCCTCCACTCCCATAAAAGAGCCTCCACTCAAAAATCCACTCACATGCGTTAAATTTCTACCAAATTTAATGCAAGCTCTTATTTAAATAAAACTCTTTTATTTATTTATTCAGAATTTTGTTAATTACTTTAATTAACAAACATTCACATAAAACCCCTTGCTAGTATTCCATTTCACATGCAGAACCAGTTTCAGCAATTTCAATCGAAACAGTTCCGGTGTCTAGTGAAATAAATTCCCGCGCTTTCTTTTTCTTTTTCTGACATATCATTTGCTCCGAATGGTGTCGGTATCCCTTAAGTGTGTCACCCTACAGTTCGCGAATAATGCAGACATGATCGAGACCCCTCTCCAATCAATAATCAGCAGCTGGACCTGGAGATCCGTACTGACTCCCACACATTCAACGATGACTTCTGTGATCGTGTGAACCTTTTACGCTAGTATCTTAATCCCTTTGTTTCACGATATATTACATGTCCGAGATTCGATCATTGGTATCTCCATACCTAGTTTAATCTCGTTACCGACATGCACTCTTTTCTCGTTCCCGTGATATAACATTCTAGTGATCAAATCACTTGCTTGCAAGCTAATCAATGTGATATCACCGAGAGGTCCCAGAGCATATCTATCCGTCATCGGGATGAACAAATTCCACTCTCGATCCATGAACCTCAACATAACACTTTAGTAGTTCTGAAGCCATCTTTATAATCACCCAGTTACGGTGTGACGTTTGATGTCATCGAGAAACTCTTCTGGTGTTAGTGATTGACATGATCTCATGGTCTAAGGATTAGGATCACTTCGTAAGTTGTTATAGCAATATAAACTCAATGACTTTGATCGTAATGCTATACTTTGGATGAATGTTCATCACATCATTACACTAATGTTGTGACCTCGTTATTAACAATATCCAATGTCCATGATCAGGAAATTTTGATCATCTTGTTAATCAACGAGCTAGTTTATAAGAGAGGCATAACTAGGAACTTCTTTTTTGTTTATTAAACACACATGTATTAACGTTTCCGTATTAATATAATTATAGCATGCAAAATAAATATTTATCATAAATAAGGAATACGATAATAACCACTTTATTATTGCCTCTCGGGCATATTCCCTTCAGTCTCCCACTTGCACTAGAGACAATAATCTAGTTTGAAATTTTTGTGTATTTGAACACCTATGTCTTTCTGGTGTTCCATATACGCAACTGCAAGTGGTTAACATAATCTACGGATCTGATGCTTTCAGGTCCATGTGTATTTGCGTCTCCACGCATCACTCATTCTCTAATGAGATGACATTGTATAAATTTGGTCTTTTGGTGAGACCTTTAGTTCCTTGGGGTTAAATCATGTTGATACTATTGTCGTACAATATATCTTTAGTGTTAGCCCGTTGCGAACCACACCTTAGTTTGATAACAAACTACTTGACACAAATTCCCTCCTTTGCTGCTACTATAGCAGTTATATACTTAGCTTTTTGTTGTAGTATCCGTCACAATGTCTCAACTTTGGAATTCATCCAAATCCATCATGGAAACTTTCTTTCCATTTCATTGTGCCACCCATAGTTTAAATTCAGATAAACTTAATTTTGTATCTTGTGACAAAACTAGTATCAATGTAACGCTTTACAATGAACTATTTGTAATTGTTTTTCACCTCTACACAAATATATTCTTAGTTCTTCCAAAAGATCATAAAAATATCCTCACTATCGTCCATTGATCATTTTATAATTCATTCTGGTATATGCTCATAACACTTAGAGCATAGGACATATCTGGATGTGTACATATCATGGTATGATTGCTCAAAACATTCTCATGATTTCACTCATCAAGTATCAAAGCACTTGAATCTTGTTTCACTTATCAAGTGTCGATACACTTGAATCTTGATTCAATTCTTTTCCATGCGACATGAACCGTTTCTTGTCATTTCTATATTGAACTCCTTTAATATCTCATATATGTACATTTGGCACAACCATACTCGCGTCACAGTCTATCCACTATAGACATTCATGCTAAATATTTGGGTTTTGCCTAAGTCTTTCATCGAAATGAAATTCTTAATCTTTGTCAATAAAAGATACATCATTTCTAATCAACAAGATGTCCTCCACATAATATATTAGAAATATGTCTTAGCGCTCCCACTTAATTTCTTGCAAATGCAAGCATCTTCATCGTCTCCTGATGAAAACTCCTTTTCATCACGGTGAAGATTCCAACTCCGCGACGCTTACTTCAACTATTGAGGTTTGCATGTCCTTTAGCATCCTTTGAATTAACAAAACCCTTTGGATTGTGTCATGTACACGTCCTAGGTAACCATTCTATTAGAAAAACTTTGCTTTGTTTATTCATCTACCATATACCAAATTATATGTAGTGATTGCTACTTTAATCCGTCCAGTCTAAATATCGCTATGAAAGATCAAATCTTGTCATAGTTAACTCCTTAAACATTGTCATAAAATACTTTACGACATGTCGACTATTTCATAGATGTGAAACATCCATGTCTGTTTCTTTATAGATCCAAATACGACCGACAGGTTTTTACACCTTTCCGGAGGGTCGTCCAAGTTCAAAACTTGATTTCTCGTGTATGGAACTATCACGGATTTTATGGCTTCAAGCCATTTGACGGAGTCAGGGCCCATCATCGCTTCTTTGTATGTGGTCGGTTCATCATTGTCAAACAATAATGATTTACTCTCAAATCTCAGCATTTGATTTGTTTATCCGACCGACTTGGTTCAATAAGAACTTAGATCTCCGTGACCACAACCTTTGAGGCACATAAGCTATGAGCATTATGGCAGCCTCTGGTACGATTTCCGGCGCTATGCAACTCAGCACATTTAGCTAAGGTTCGTTAACCTTATCAAAGTTCTATTGTCCTCCCACTTAACTTTTACGAAAAATTCCTTTTTCAAGAAACTTCACATTTCAAGCGACAAACCCTTTTATCCTTGGCGTTATGGAGGAATATCCAATGGTTATTCGAAATAACCTACAAAGACATGCTCATCCGACTTTGGTTGTAAACATCTTACTTATGTTTAGCATGCCAAAATTTAAGAAATGACAATTTGGGTTTTACCCCAAACCATAACTTCCATGGTGTCATTTCCATGGACCAAGGTGGAGCTCTTTTCAGTGCAAAAGCGGTAGTCCCTAAAGCTTTAATCTTTTAAAACATAATGGCAGTTTTATAAATAACACCTTTGATCCAACCATGTCTCACAAGGTTTCATTACAAATCTCAAACACTCCATACTCCTATGGTGTTTCGGGAGATGTAAATCTAGGTGTTTTGCTAAACTTATAACTCAAATAAATCCCTTTATGATAAATCATAATTCATTTATTTTTCTTGTTACACTTGTAACTCAAATAAATCCCTTTATGATAAAATCATAAACCATTTTATTTTCTTGTTACAATGATTTTTCACTTCAACTTGAAAGTCTTTGAAACGTTTTTCAAACATTTCATACTTCTTTATCATTAAGTGAATATTCACTCAAATTTTTGGAGAAAGTATATGAAGTTGAAACCCATCGCTTATGACTACACATAATGGACTACATACATCGATATGTATAAATTCCAATATTTTAGTCGTTCGTTCTTCTTTGGCCTTTGAACGAAGTTTTTAATTATCCCGAGGAAAGTCTTACAAGCGTCACTTGATCAAATCAAAGACTCCAAAAATCCATGAATATGGAGATTCTTCATGTTTATTTCCAATATAATTTAAACGGCGATGTCACTTCGTAAGTGATCTTCCAATCATTTGTCTTGCGACATTTTAGCATTAGGTTTTATGGATGTGATTTCTCCAACTAGATTTGTAAATCATCCATCTTATATGGAATACGATAATTATTTGAACAACCTTTGTTCTCATAATACCTGATTTAAATAACAATTATTAAAACAAATCTTAAAGTCAAGCTTTGATGTCAACGAGAAATACAAACAACAGTTTGTTTGTTTTCGATGAACATCATCATATATTCTTTTGCTAGTTACTTAGGCCATTGTGGTTCATGAATTGCGTCGTTCTGTATGAAATTTCATACCAACCAATTCGGTATCCAATACCCAAGAACCACATTGTTTAACAAGCAAAGAATACAACCATAACATGTATGTCATCCATATACCTAAATTGGATATTTCCAATCTTTTCTTTTCTGCCAAATATATTTTATAGATTCTCTTTCAGCATTTCCTTTTACCTTTTAAAAGAATCTATCAACATCAACAGTGGTGCCATATACATGACACATAGTCCAAAGCGTGTATATTCAAATAATAATATCTTTGGACTTGCACTTTGAAGTAGATCACCATCATCAAAATGATCGGTATTCTTTCAAAATCCATTCTTTAGTAATCTTATAGTGTAGTAAACACTTTACATACATCTTCTATTCATCCTTATCATGACGACTTTCACGATCAAGCTATTGTAGCTTATAAAGGCGAATCGTGAGTATAACATTACTTTCCAAAACCCTTTTGGATGATTAGGATGTCTAGCATCTCCAACCTTCGTAAATTCTCATCCTATATGAGAACACATATTATACTCTATCATATTGCAACCGAAACATTGTTTCAGATATCGTTATATCTGCCACACATGATGGTTTCTGAAACAATTCTTTCAGCTCCTAGATAAACTTGATATTAAAACAATCAAGAATCATGGAGGAAAACATGATACTTAAGATACTAACACTGGAATTGTGACTCTCGATTTAATACCAATTATTAAATTTCACGGAGTAAATAGAATTTTGCTGAAAGTTTGCAATAGGACTTTAAACTTTAGATTGACACTCAACACAATACGATACCAGTTCGTAAAGTATATATCCAGAATTCTATAGTTCTATTATCTCAATTACAACTATGCATAAGGTGGTGAACGAATGCCAATGACTACAGTAAATTATGCAAATTCACTTTGATTTAATTTATGATAAATTGAATTCTACTAATCCAAATTAGAAATGAACTCCCACTCAAAAACGACATCCCTCGTGTCTTTTTGGTGATTACATGAACCAAATCCACTACACCAAGTCCGATCATCACGTGAGTCGATGTAGCTTCAAAGGCGAGCATCCATATGGTCATCATATCAAAACATATGACTCATGTTTAACCTTTCGGTCCGTGTTCCGAGGCCATGTCTGTACATGCTAGGCTTGCCAAGTAAGAACCTTAGTATTCGCGTATGTAACTGTCTTACACCCGAGATATGCTCGTGGATTCAAGTACACCCGATCATCACGTGATGTCTTGAAGCGACGAAACATTGTCGGTGCATACTTAAGGAAGAACACATTTTTATCTTGATATCTAAATGAGGGATCATCTTATTATGCTAATAAAACGCCAAACAAGCAATATAAGATACAATCAAACATCACATGTTAATTAGTGGAATGATATGGTTCCCGCATATGATCTCTATGATGTGCATCGTGGTATGATCACTATCATACCTTTATGTGTAAATCCAAGGTCTATGGAGTTTACACGTTATGTGTGTTGTAAGAGTATCATCTCATACTTCTACTTACAACATCACCATATCATAACACTAGCCCAGCAACAATCTAAACTAGACGCCTCTAATTTATCCATTGCAAGTTTTACGTGGCTTAGGGCTTTCAAAGATAGAACCGTTCTTACCTACGAACATAAACCACAACGAGGATAACCAAATTGTTGACAACTCGTTGCAAATTAGATATTGACTATAGTAGGAGAGACAGACACCCGCTAGCCACTTATGCAAAACTAGTTGCATGTCAAGCGTGGAACAAGTCTCATGTGCGAGGACATGTAAAGTTTGTCCGGGCCGCTTCATCCCACTATGCCACCAATATCCAAAGTATAACTAAGAAGCAATAAAATGATCATCATCGCCCACATACTCATATGTGTACTACCCGTGCAAAGCATCTACGCATAGATTCGGCTCTGATACCACTATAGGGTTTGCAGCATAGAAAACAAAAATTTTCCTACGATGGGAACATCTAAGTACCAAGATCTATCTACTAGATACAAGCAACAGGTGGATATACATCCATAGAAGACATACCCTCGAAGACCGAATAGCGTTAACGAGGTTGTACTCGTGGATGATGTAGACGAACGCTTGTCGATCTCAAGATCGTGACGAAGTCCATCTGGTCCAGCCGGTCCAACATGAT
Organism: Avena sativa; assembly: GCA_916181665.1. Classification (NCBI taxonomy): domain Eukaryota; kingdom Viridiplantae; phylum Streptophyta; class Magnoliopsida; order Poales; family Poaceae; genus Avena; species Avena sativa. The sequence continues at coordinate 375,314,797 of OV702295.1, read as the reverse complement.
CAAGTCCAGTACCGCAAAGCAGTGGTGCATCTGTGATCGCACACACGTACGGGTACCCTGACAACCTCCGCGCCCTTGCTCCAGCGAAGCAGCGGAAGCAACAAATCCTTCCAGAAAAAGCCACCGGGAACATGTATCTTGCTGATCCGAGACCATGGAAAAATTCTAAAGGGGGGGGAGAGAGATCCTTCGCGAGGAGGTGTGTTTTGAGAGGATGAGAGGGGGGCCTTTTATAGAGGAGAGGGGACACCCAAGGGGCATGGCGCCAGCCATGGGGGTGCCCCAACCTCTCCCACATTCATGTGGGTGGAACTCCCACTCAAAATTAAAAGCCTCCACTCCCATAAAAGAGCCTCCACTCAAAAATCCACTCACATGCATTAAATTTCCACCAAATTTAATGCAAGATCTCATTTAAATAAAACTCTTTTATTTATTTATTCAGATTTTTGTTAATTACTTTAATTAACAAACATTCACATAAAACCCCTTGCTAGTATTCTATTTCACATGTAGAACCAGTTTCAGCAATTTCAACCGAAATAGATCCCGTGTCTAGTGAAATAAATTTCTACGCTTTCCTTTTCTTTTTCTAACATATCATTTGCTCTGAATGGTGTCGGTATCCCTTAAGTGTGTCACCCTATGGTTCGCGAATAATGCAGCCATGATCGAGACCCCTCTCCGATCAATAATCAGTAGCGAGACCTGGAGATCCGTACTGACTCCCACACATTCAACGATGACTTCTGTGATCGTGTGAACCTTTTACGCTAGTATATTAATCCCTTTGTTTCACGATATATTACATGTCCGAGATTCGATCATCGGTATCTCCATACCTAGTTTAATCTCGTTACCGACATGCACTCTTTTCTCGTTCCCGTGATATAACATTCTAGTGATCAAATCACTTGCTTGCAAGCTAATCAATGTGATATCACCGAGAGGGCCCAGAGCATATCTATCCGTCATCGGGATGAACAAATTCCACTCTCGATCCATGGGTCTCAACATAACACTTTAGTAGTTCTGAAGCCATCTTTATAATCACCCAGTTACGGTGTGAAGTTTGATGTCATCGAGAAACTCTTCCGGTGTTAGTGATTGACATGATCACATGGTCTAAGGATTAGGATCACTTCGTAAGTTGTTATAGCAATATAAACTCAATGACTTTGATCGTAATGCTATACTTCGGATGAATGTTCATCACATCATTACACTAATGTTGTGACCTCATTATTAACAACATCCAATGTCCATGATCAGGAAACTTTGATCATCTTGTTAATCAACGAGCTAGTTTATAAGAGAGGCATAACTAGGAACTTCCTTTTTGTTTATTAAACACACATGTATTAACGTTTCCGTATTAATACAATTATAGCATGCAAAATAAACATTTATCATAAATAAAGAATACGATAATAACCACTTTATTATTGCCTCTTGGGCATATTCTCTTCAGTTTGATGTCATCGAGAAACTCTGTTATAGCAATATAAACTCAATGACTTTGATCGTAATGCTATACTTTGGATGAATGTTCATCACATCATTACACTAATATTGTGACCTCGTTATTAACAACATCCAATGTCCATGATCAGGAAACTTTGATCATCTTGTTAATCAACGAGCTAGTTTATAAGAGAGGCATAACTAGGAACTTCCTTTTTGTTTATTAAACACACATGTATTAACGTTTCCGTATTAATACAATTATAGCATGCAAAACAAACATTTATCATAAATAAGGAATACGATAATAACCACTTTATTATTGCCTCTCGGGCATATTCCCTTCAAATTCACGCGGGACCATGGTGCTCGGTCACTGCTATGGCTGGCCGACATGATGCTGGCTTTGTGTTCGGCATGCCCAGGAGGCGATAATAGCTCGAAAACAGGATGGGCATGCCAAACAAAATATTAGGTCGTGTCGGACGGAAAACGCACTTGGGCCTCGTGGCTGGGCATGCGATCATGTCCGACACATCCAATAGCTGCTTAGAGCATGTACAATGAGATGACGCCAGCATTTCTTTATCGATGCCACATCGCATTTTTTCTTAGTTGGAGAGAGAATTAAGAAGGAGAAGGTTGCCTTTCCATGGCTAAGGGATGATGCCTTAAAATAAGAGAAGGTTGTTTTGTCCATTGTACCTTGTGTTTTCCTTATCAACACAACTTTTTACTATAATTAGTCAATTCACATTAATTCTTAGAGATGACAATAAGAGAGATCCATTGTACAACTTATGTGGAAGCAAAGAGAAGATATTTTTTTCTACCATTATACATGCTCGTAGGAAGATCCTTATGAGCGGCGGTTAGAGATGCTCTTACGAGAACGCAACTAGAGATGTGTTGCTAAATATCTACCCCATGTGAATCATCTTCTTTTCCCAAAATACTAATGTTCTTTTGAGGGATGAATTCTGTCAGACTCTTTATATTGATACAAAGGCTCTATCTGATAAGTACCTGGGGTTGCCAGTGATGGTAGGTGCGGATAAAAGTGATAGATTTATTCATTTTGTTGAGAGGATCATCCAGAGGAATAATGGATGGTAGGAGAAACACCTGTCTATTAGTGGGAAGGATATTATTTTAAAAGTTGTTGCTTAGGCTATCCTTGTTTATGTTATGTCTGTATTTCAATTGTCTATTGGAGTATGTAAGAGAATGACTAAAGCAATTTCTCAATTCTGGTTGGGGATGATGAGAATAGCAAGAAGATGCATTGGCATGCATTGTGAAAATTGTGCTTTCCAAAATGCAATTGAGGTATTGGGTTCCGCGATTTCCATTCGTTTAACCTTGCTATGCTCGTTAAATAAGTTTGGAGGCTAATTGTAGACCCAAAGTCACTTTGTGCACAAGTTCTCCAAGCTAAGTATTACCTACAGGGTGATATTCTTAAAACAGGGTCGAAGGCAGGTTCTTCATTTACTTGGCAAAGCATTGTGGCTGGTCTGTCAACGTTCAAACGTGGACATATTTGGCGAGTGGGTAATGGGAACAAGATCAACATATATTCTGATCCGTGGATACCTTCTAGTGTCCATAGGCGGTAACTCTATTTATACCAAAGTGTCGCAATTGATTAGCCTGATCACTGGCTTTTGGGATGAGCAACTTTTGTATAGTTTATTCAGCGTGGTGGATGTGAACTGCATCCCCGAGGATACACATAAACAATCAGGAATTTGATGACTTCGTGACCTGGCACCCGACAACGCATGGTAGATTTACCGTCAGATCAGCCTATCAATTATAATGGCACCACCGTTTTGGTCTTATTGAAGCTCAAGTAGCTGTACCGGGGGCGTCTGTTCAAAACCTTGTTTGGAGAATTCTTTGAAAGCTTAAAGTACCTAGTAAAATTAAAAAAATTAAATGGCGGGCACTACATGGGATAATACCATTGAAGTCCGTCTTGATAAACAAACAAATCGATGATAATGGTGAATGCCCAATTTGCAGTGAAGCTGTGGAAGACATTATGCATACTGGCGGACCTTAATGGGGGCGAAATGGGCCATCCCCCCCCAGCCCGTGAAGAAATTGCATAATATTTACATATATTTAGCCCATTTGTCAACTAAAAGCCAGTCTAAAGCTTAATTTTTGCCCCCCAGCCCATTCCCCCCCAGAATTTCGGCCCAAGGCCCGCCAGTGATTATGCACCTGCTGTTCTGATGTTCGATGTTCTCCTGCATATGTGATCTGGGAATCTATTGGTGTTTCATCTGTAGTTGACCGAGCATCGGATGGAGAGTTATCTAGTTCTAGAAAATTTACTAACCAGTTTGATTTTAATAATATCAGGGCTCAGACAATTCGTTTTCAAAAAGGTGGTCGTTACCACATGTTGGTATTTGTGGTGGATAAGGAGCCGACGTACACACGAGAAAGCGGTATCACCGATTTATAGATTTATAGATGTCGTATGTATATTCTCTCAATTGCTGCAAATTCAATGAAATTAAGCTCTAACAAACTCCTGGGCAAGCTAAGTAGACAAGACCAGATCCTAGACAGGTCAAGGTTAACGTTGATGGATCATTTCATTATGAAAGATGTACGGGTCTTGCTAAGCTATGACACGTGATCATGAAGGCCGTTTTATTGCTGCTGCCACGTTTTATCCTAATGCTGCATCACTATCTATGACTGAAGCTCTTGCTATGAAAGAGGATCTGGCTCTTGCTAATAGTCTTGGGTGTCATAATGTTTTAATAGAATCTGATTCTATGAAAGTTGTGGAGGCTTGCAATGGTACAAAAGGCCCCTTTCTTTTCAGCTTCTTGGCCAGCTTAGAAGCTACCCTCGACCAGCTTCTTTCAGAATCTCATCTTCAAAATTCGTTCAAACTTCTTAACTAATAGTTTCAATGTCAATTTAAAAGTATAAACGATTTTGGCAGATGAGATTCTGGGAGAAGCTGGTCGAGGGTAGCTTCTGGGAGAAGCTGACCAAGAAGCTGAAAAGAAGGGGGCCAAAAGCATGGTGGAAGCAATCTTCAGCTATTTTTGCAGACCGTATCGATGAGGTGTTGATTGTTCGAGAGAGGCAACTCACGAGCTTGTTAAGTCCTGATTCTTAGATAAGAATTATTGTAATTGAGCCGACGAGCCTCCTAGCTTTCTTTTACAAACTCTTTTAGATAATATAATAATTGTTTAGAAGGATGTAAATTTCAGACATATTCTTTTTCTCACCGGAATACGAGGACCAGAGTATTTTAATACGACCGTGCCTAATATATATATTGGTTTTCCTCAAAAGATACACACCTCCCGGCAATCTGGACATCTAGGTCATGGGCCTGAAACCCAACTACGGGTACTACTCCTTAACGCCGTGAAATCCCAAAAGATTTGGGATGATCAACAGAAGAGCCCGTTTCGTCGAGAGGACAGCTAGACGGCTACCAAGCTGCAGACCTGCACTCCCCTCGGTAGCGGTGGGGCGGGAGCGCGCCGCCGCCGCGGCATAATCTTGCGCTAAGGGCGGAATTAAAAGATTCCAAGGGATCTAGCCACAAAGTACCACCGCCACAGAGGAAGAATATGAGAGCGAGGCATCTAGAGGCTAGAAATTGCAGAATCTACAAAGAGCAAGCTTGCAAGGAGGTCAGAGACATACCAAATCGGCCCCCGCTAGCTTCACGGATCGAGTCTGGTCGATTTGTATGGCCTTCCGCGTGATTCGCCGCTCTTCCTGTTCCCGTTCTTGATCAGGTACTGTTCTTCTCACCCGACAGAGATCCATTTGCTCGCAGCGCTCTGTTTCTCCGCGTCTGAGTTGAATTTTGGAGGATTTAGGACGACTCTCTTGTAGCAATTGTGGATTTAGAACGACTGCCTTTGAACTCAGACGCCCGTTTGGCTTGAGTTGAATCAAACTCAGGATCTGCCAGGACTTTGCTCTGTATAGGCATAATTCAGAACTCAAAAGACAGCATCTTGTTTTTACCCAATTATCGATCATTGTCACTGATTGCTGCGATGTGTTAGATGCTCTTGCTTGTGCTATACCATCTTAGTTTGATCTATAGCGCTGGGGTATCACCCAAGATTTTTTACTTAATGTTCTCAAAAACAATTTGAGTTTCTGTTTTTTGTTAGAGCTTATAATCCCATTCTGCATTGCATGTAAATGTTATACTCATTTACATTTTTTTCTGGCTGACAGTTGTTGATCAGAAGAATACTCGGAAATGCAGAAAGATGTGTTTGCACAACAGCAAATACTTAGTTCGTGCAAACAAGATTGGAGCTTCTTTCAAGCTCAGATTGCGGGGCTCTAATGACTAATGAGAGTGTACTGCATACTGATACCATTCATCCGAGAGTGCTCTCCGTGGTGTGAAGCAGAGTAGGATCAAGAGGGTCTATATTTGTTGATAATCACCTTTGAGAAGACATTTAAGATCGGTTCCATCTGTTAGATATACACTCTAGATACTACTATATAAGAGGCGTGTCGTGTTCGCTTGTTTTACTCCATTCAGATAGCTTGATAAGATGGATGAGGGGAGAACTATCTTGATGGGCCGTTATGAAATTGGAAAGCAGTTGGGGCAAGGAACTTTTGCCAAGGTGTATTATGCCCGAAATCTTGCAACTGGCCAAGCGGTTGCGATAAAGATGATCAACAAGAACAAGGTTACGAAGGTTGGACTTATGGAGCAGATAAAGAGGGAGATTTCAGTAATGAGACTGGTGAAGCACCCAAACGTCTTGCAGCTTTTTGAGGTTATGGCTACCAAGAGTAGGATATATTTTGTTTTGGAGTATGCTAAAGGTGGTGAGCTTTTTAACAAAATAGCAAAGGCCGGAAAACTTAGTGAGGATGCTGCCAGGAGGTATTTTCACCAATTAATCAGTGCTGTCGACTATTGCCACAGCCGTGGTGTTTATCACCGTGACTTGAAACCTGAAAACCTACTCCTGGATGAGATTGAAAACCTTAAAGTCTCAGATTTTGGTTTGAGTGCCCTGGCTGATTGCACGAGGCAAGATGGTCTCCTCCACACGACATGTGGGACTCCAGCTTATGTCGCCCCTGAAGTGCTTAGCAGGAAAGGCTACGACGGTGCAAAAGCAGATATATGGTCGAGTGGAGTAATTCTGTTTGTGCTTGTGGCTGGTTATCTTCCTTTCCATGAGGTGAATCTGATAGAGTTGTATAGAAAGATTTCCAAAGCGGACTTTAAATGCCCTCGATATTTTTCCGCTGATCTGAAGGAGCTCTTACATAAAATCCTTGATCCAGATCCCAGTACTAGGATTACAATCTCAAGGATCAAGAGAAGTGCTTGGTACAAAAGACCAGCTGGGGTAAATGCAAAGAAAAATGAGCCTGGGGCAACAAACAACACCTGTTCAGCTGAAGCTTCAACGTCGGGCTCGACGGAATGCAGCTCTTCTGAGGGAAAACAAGGATCCCTAAGCCTCCCAAACCTGAATGCATTCGACATCATCTCTCTCTCAACAGGGTTCAACCTATCTGGGTTTTTTGGGGATGAGTATGGTTGCAGGGAAGACCGATTCACCACTAGGCAGCCAGTAACAACAGTACTTACGAAGTTGAAGGAAGTGGCCAACCACTTGAAGTTAAAAATTAGAAAGAAAGGAAACGGTGTCTTGAAGTTGGCAGCCCCCAAGGAAGGAAAGAAGGGTTTCCTTGAGCTCGATGCTGAGATTTTCGAGGTAGCCCCTTCTTTTCTCTTAGTTGAGTTGAAAAAAACTAATGGAGACACTATGGAGTATCAAAAGCTGGTGAAAGAGGAAGTAAGGCCAGCACTCAAGGATATTGTATGGGTATGGGAAGGTGATCAGGACCAGAATACAGAGCCTATTCTGCAAGGGGATCAGCCGCAACAACCAGTGGCACCACATGATCAGTTGCAACCACCATTGCAACAGCAGGAAATACAGGACCAGTTGCATCCACCTTTACCATCCCAGGAGCAGCAGGATTTGCAGGAATCGCCTTCACCACGGCAGAATGGCTTGAAACTGCCAGAATCACATGCTACCGGTGCTGGATAAGAGTACCTCATGTCTACCTTTCACCTTTAATTCCATTTTTTTCAACAATGTTTATAGATATTTCTCTCCTGTTTTTTCACCTGTATCTAATTTCTCCATAACTGTAAAGCCTGTGTGTATAATGGTGAATATCTAGTTCAGTTTTGCAAAACCATAGGGGAAAAGAAACTCTTGGCCCTGTTCCAAAATTTTGGGAATAAAATGGCCATTGACCACGCTGTCTGAGTTCTTTGAGTTTCTTCTACTGACTCTAATTTTTACTCCCGGGAAAGAGAGCGAACCTCTGCCGTGTCTTTACATCGATCGATGCATTCTACCATTTGGGAGATGCTTACATATTCTGCGTAATAATCTGCGAGACTGCATGTCTTGGTACCTCCTGTTCCTGTAGGATATCGTTCTTATTACTTTGTTTTATGTTTCCCCGAGAATTCTAATGCCTGATCCAGTCGACCTTCTAGTGTTATCTGCTGTGCTGATTATTAGAACCAGTTTTTCAGTGACCAGATGACCAGACTATGTAGCGGTTTCTGCATCAGAAACAGTCAAACAGGGTGGGTTTAATAGATGAATGTCCCTCCACCGTTCGCTCATGGCCTGATGTCTCGGTGGCCGGTGCGGCGGTGCCAGACTGTCAGTGTGATCGTGCATGTTTTCGCAAAAAAAAAAGTGTGATCGTGCATGGACATTGGACGGAGTACCTGGCTGGCTGGCTGGGACCATGGGAGCCTGGGACTGGGAGGATTTTATGGTCATATATGGTGCGGTGGCGAGGGTGCCCTGCGTGGCCGGCTTGATGGGCTGCAGTGGCAGCGGCGGTGGCAAATAGTGGAGCCAGGGCTCACGTCCCTGTGTACGTGGGCCAGCCCAATAGCGCCCGTTTTTCTTTTATTTTTCGCTGTTTCATTGATACATTTGCTTCACAAACCTAAAACATATTATATTTTGAAACAGAGGGAGTACCTTTTATTTTCCGTCTTTTTTGTTTATTTATTTATTACTTTTTATTTTAAAAAATATATGATCTTTTCATGCCACATACTCCCTCCGTTTAAAAATATAAAATGTTTTAGGTTTGTGAACGAGATGTATCTAGACACCATTTAGTGTATAGGTTCAAATGAATCTATACACTAAAATATGTCTAGATAAATCTTCTTTATAAACCTAAAACATCTTATATTTTTAAACGGAGGAAGTAGTAGTTTTATTTTAAAGAAGACATTCTTTGTACATCGAGTCTCGAACGAATGCCATTCGTCCATGCCAAATGGCAGAAGCGCAAGGGCTTCTTGCCTTATGTAGGGGCTTCTCTGTCGGTCATGGTGTACATCCACATTGGGTGGCCTGTGAGCACTTTTTTCTCTTTCTCTTATGCCTCTGCTCGTCCCTTTCTCTGTCACCGTCCCTAGTCTCTTTGAAAGTTTTATTATGAAAAGGTTTTGGTAGCCGTTTGCAGGATCCAACATCGTCTTGTCTCACTTAGCTAAAAGGTTAGAGCATCTCATTTGCAGGATCCAACATCGTCTTGTCTCTCATTGTGTCGACTCTTTGCCTCTTTTCTTCCTCAACAATGACCTTGCATTTCATCTTGGCCATCACCCCATGTTTCTCCACTCGCAGTTTACATTTCCTTGTACTGTCCTAATGCATGATCCTAACCATTAGTCCTGTTGTCGTCTATTGTTGATCTAACCCGCAAAAATAACTACACCTCTAATCATGGAGGATCTCTAACACCTTAAATTTCCACCGCCCCACTGTTCCTTTGTCAAAAAATCCCACACCCGAACCATAAACACTAGTGGCGTGAGGACGAGGTCTAGTCTATGTTGCTGCCCTTCCTCGAATCCACCACAACATACTAGCCATCGCCACCCTCATGGGATCAAAGAAGTCATAGTTTGGTCAGATGTGCTACATGTGCAATTCCTTGTTAAACACATTGTTTTGGGGCGTTACACACTTTATTGACTCACATCTCGCCCAACTAGTGGCACAAGATTTGTGGTATAGTTCTTAGAAATATTGATCGCCACCCTCATGGGATCAAAGAAGTCATAGTTTGGTCAGGTGTGCTACATGTGCAATTCCTTGTTAAACACATTGTTTTGGGGCGTTACACACTTTATTGACTCACATCTCGCCCAACTAGTGGCACAAGATTTGTGGTATAGTTCTTAGAAATATTGTGGTGAGCCATTTGCTGTGTGGATAGCCTTTTTTTTTGTAAGCTCATTTGTTCGAGATCAAATGATTGGCAATGTTTTCAATAGTAAATAATATTCCGACCGGTCCCAAAATATAAGGTGTCTAAGATTACTAAAAGTCAACATTGATAAGTTTGACTAAGCTTATACACAAAAATATGAACATCTACAATATAGAAGCAATACCAATATATTAAACATAAAGTATATTCTCTCAAAGTGTCAATTCAATATTATAGATGTAGATATTTTTAAAAATATTTAGTTGAAGTTAGTAGGATTTGACTTTTGATTAATGTTAGACGTCTTATATTTTGAGACGGATGGAGTTATATGGTAATGTTCATCAACAGATTCAAGGCAGAGTTTATACTCTTCTTTAAAAATAATCTATATTGAATGCTGGACCCCCAAGGTTCCTACGGATCACGCATGAAAAATGAGGTTCTTGTTAGGAGATGCGATTTGAATGGAATTCTCTTCACCTCACATGAAATGGAAAATTCCCAGGTTGTTGAGCGGTGCAGAGGAACGAAAAAGACCAACACTATGCATTAACTTCTGATGATCCGGTGCTCCCATTTCCATCTTGCGCGTAGTGCCAGTGTGCCATCCACATCGAGAACTTGTCAAGCAATGATGAACAATCACATTAATCGTTTTCGAGTGAGCAGGTCCATGGCGCAACAAAGGGAATAAAAATGGGTATCAACAAAGTTCCAACCCCTAGGCGGCTGGCAGCTGTATATTTTGTCCCGAATCCAGATGTACAATTTCAAATAACTACTCTACTTAACGGAACTTCTTGCAGAGCTGACCATTACAACGCAATTTGAAACACTTACAAATACAAACAATGATATCCCGACCTGCAATTTTATTGAATATTTCAATGGGAGGAGCAGGCCTACCGACATGCTCTCGTCCGTCAATGTAATTAGCCAGAACTAATATCTCGTCAAAAATTAACAAGTAGCTGAACCTACTGTAAAAGAAGATGTTGCCGAACCTATTAGGACTACATAGTTCGGTTGGGCTGTCGACTTCATAGATTTCTAGGATATATAAATGGTAAGAAAATCACTATGCTAGGTCAATTTGTGAGTGCAACTAGTTGCGTGTGCAGCTCGCATTGAAAATGCAAGTATATACACTCTACAGATAGTAGAGAAATATAGTGTACAGCTTCAATATTCGGGCGACAACATATGGGCAATAAAAAATCACATAAATATATAGCAATAATCGGTGGACTTAAACTAAATTATTTTATATTCTGGTAGGATTTCCACAACTAGTTAGCATTTGACTTATAAATTGGAAAAAGTAAACCTTGAAAATCGTAGAGCTTAGCTAAATCGAACTTTCAACTCCTAATCCACAAAATTGGCACTCTCAGTTCTCTGATCCCGGTCTAATTTGAACCCTGAGATGTTTCTTAGGCTGTAAAACGGTGACACAGTGGGGATTACTGTCACTGTAAGACGTGGACAAGGGATGCACTCACTTAACCGCATCATGGGTTGGGACAGTTACCCGTGTTGTGAGAGAAAGAATTGGGGAACAAGGTTAGGGTTCTTGCTGTGTTGGCGACAGAGGGAATTTGGGAGCAGGGTCGCACCACGACGATGGCGGAACGACGAATGTCGTGGCCTTCCGGTGCATCTTTCGCTCCTTGATTTAAGGAGCTACCAGGAAAAGGAGGGGAAAAAGCTATGTCGTCGGTGCCCTATCGGGAGAATTCGATGGTGTATAAGGCGACAAAGCTTTGCCAGCTTAATTCGTTTAGGAAGGCGCCTAGATGGATATCGTGGAGTGGTCAGAACCCAGGCACGAGGTACTACGAGCATGCGTGGATGCAATGGTGAGCTCTAATTTTCTAACCCCCCCCCCCATTTTTCTCCTCGACCTCGCTGATCCATTTCTGTTGGGAAAATTGCACAAAATGGAGCTGGTTGTGGGTATGTTGAATGGCATGATGCATCATTGCCAAAATTTCGGAGTGATTTGCTTGGCGATTTGCGCCATGAAGTGTGGAGGTTACGTGGTTAAGCAAGTGGTGCTCCTATGCCTGAAGAAGGAGGAAGAGAGGCTAGGGTTCAGGCTCTACAAGATCTTCTGAAAGAAAAGAGTGCAAATAAATCTACTATGAAGGCAAAATCTAAAAATGTGGTGTTTATTTTTATTGTATTTGTGTTTCATTTAGTGACAATGGAGCTATTATAATGTGAATGCAATGGACTTATCGTGCTTTATTGAAGTTAAATGCAAGAAAAATGCAATATACTTCTGTCAAGTTAATTTGAAGCTTATAATTTTTTGTTAATTTGAAATTTTTTGTTGAATTTTTTCATTTGAACTAGGAGATGTGAAAAATAAATAACCAGAACAATATTTAGACTAGCAACATTGATAGCAGCAGAGCAACAAAACAATGCACTGGATGTTTGCAAGATTGTCTCAAGCTAAACATAAACAAAAGGAGTTGCAACATTAAATCCATATTTCCAACATTACACACTGATCAATGATCATGTCAGGAAACAAGTTCACACTGATCAATGATCATGTCAGGCAACAAGTTCAGTACATAATCATGATAGCCAACAAGTTCAGCATAAAAGGACAAGGACAACATAGTTAAGTTTAGTTGATTCCACTACAAGTGAAGTATTGATAACTAGGAAGTGCAGATGCTGGTTTCCTCTTCTTTTTTGCACCACTTTCACTATTAACAGATGGTCCATGATGTTCAGTACTTGATGCTCCAGCTCCCGGAGTGGCATTTGTCTCCCAAGGAGATTTAATCCTTGAAGTTGTGCAGTCCTTGCTGCTGCACATGTTTGTGCACAGGTTGACAAGCTGGTGCAATCCTAGATGTTATAGAAGCTTGTGCAACAGGTTGTGAAGTTTGTATAGTTTCATAAGATTATCTAGCCTGCTGCAATCACATATACTAATATTAAAACACCAAGTTACTTGCATGAATATTAATGTACTTCCATGAATCATTAAAGATCATCTAAGAATAACTTTGATGTCTTCCTTTTCATGGTTATCTTAACTAGGTGTACATTTTTCTTCTTACATATGGATTTTTGTAGAAACTTGACTTATTGTGGCCAGGATTGCCACACATGGAGCACAATCAGTGTCATGCTTGCTCAAGTTTTTACTAGACTTAGGTTTTTCATTCTATTCCCTCCTCTTCTTCTTAGGCCTATAACACATCTTCACATATCCTAAAGCTTGAGGCCTAGGTTTTTCAGAAATTGTCCGCATTTCCTCTCCTTCTATAGGCTGCAATAGTGCTCATAATTTTATTTAACACTCCAAAAAAATAGCAAAGATCAATGAAACCCTCCACTACTTTTTCACATTTGTAGATGCATGTGATTGCATGAGAGCAAGGAAGGCCTATCAGCTGGAAGTAGCCACATGAACATGTCTTGTTGTCAGGACTGACGCTGTATTGCCTTCTTCTCCTTGTCATAAGCTCGACTTCAAAGCCTCCATGAACTGTGTTCTTGTTATGATGGATTTCAACTTGTTATGCTTGGCAATATTTTTCCATGAAACTCTCTCCTTTGGCCCTTTGATCTTTAGTTCTAGTGAATATTTTTTCCTTGACAATTTAAGAGAATAATGAAGAAACATGCAGTACTTGAATGAATAATATTCAATTACAGAAAAATGTACTTACATGATCTACTAGTCTACAAATAGTAAGGAAAAATACCTGATTTTTCTTGCATGAAAACAATTGATAAAAAGTTGCATCCATAATGGCATGACTAAACGATTCACACATGTTGCTATCAATAGACTCACACTTGGAACCCCACTAGCAAAATTGCCCTTGCCCAATGTACTGGCTTTGTCCTCATCATGTCCTTTTCTTCTTCTGGTGTTTCCTATGCAAGCTTTCCCTTTTAGTAGTTGAAATCCCGCTTATTTGATGCTTTGGCAACTTCCCAGAATTTTTTCTTCCACTCATGTGCCCCATGATTCTTTTCCATTTGGCATAGATATGTCTAGCACATATTTTTTACTCTGCATTTGGCAGGTATTCCTTTATAGTATATATCATTTTTTTACTAATCAGAGATAAATACCCAACTAGCTCAATTGTTCTTAATGTCAAGAACCTTGATAAGCAAGTCAATAAATAACTTCTAGATTTCATTCATTTCCATCTCAACAACTTCCCAAGCCACTGGATACATTTGATTGTTGGCATATCTAACAGTTGCACACATAAGTTATCCTTTAACTACTCCTCTTCATAAAAACCCATTCAAATCTATCACTTTCCGACCAGCCTTGAATCCCCGTTTTAATGCATTAAATAACACGTAAATGCTCTATAAAATATTCTGATCCATGTTTGTTGGATCCAAACACACCGCAATAGTGCTTCCAGATCGATTCTCAATAACTCGAGCTGCTAGTCAAAAATCCTTGTGTATTCATTCTTCATGCCACTCATTAACTTCTCCATGACAAGCTTCTTAACATGCTTGTATTTTTAAGTTGACACACCAGCAAAGATGTCCCCACAAATTGTAGAACCGTTGCTTTCATGCTCTCTATCTTCCACACTAGATTTTCAAAAAAAATGGTGATACCTTTGGGCAATAACTGATGATCGGTTTCTTGTCCCTATTTTATGCACACTGATGGTCACCATGAAAGTTATGATCTGAAATCACCTACATCTTGATGTTTTTGCTGCATATAACATCCAAGGACACCCTAGCCAACTACACTTGTCCCTAACTCTATTTGACTATGATTTCAAAAAGGCAATGATTCTTTTGGTAACAATACCACATGTCTCTTCAGTGCTTTGACCCGCTAGTTCTTGATTTTGAATACAATTGTCAACACATAAAATGAGGAATTCCTGTGTCATTATTGTATCTTGGATAGTTAACTAGTAGGAAAAAGCTCATTGGTGGAGTTTTAAAGAAAGTTAGTGGTGTTCAAGTTGCATGCCACTAATCTCGCGCCACTTGTACATATTACTGGTGGCGTTTGCCCCGAATGCCACCAATAAGCCAATCACTAGTGGAGTCCGTGTGGAACACCACCAATGTCATAATACTAGAGGCATTATTTTACCGGAACTTGTGACGTTTGATGGCTCGCCACTAGTAGAACATACTACAGGTGTTTGCATGGAGAGCCACTAGTAGCAGTTTTCTCAGCAACGCTTACTTTTTTCTGAACGCCACTAGTAGTTATTCTAGGAGCAAAAAATCCATTGTTGTTTTATTCCAGCAACATTTAAAAACAATACATTGAGATCTTAGTTACATCGAGATTTTCCTTACATATGAACTAATTGAATTAACTATTTATCAACTAGTCTAATTGCGATACATAGAAGATAGATGATATCACCTAACATATAACAAGAACATGGAAGATGCTATCACCTAACACAAAACAAGAACAAGAACAAGAACATAATCACGATAAACTAGAAAATAATTATGTAGTTCTTAACCATACTAGACCTGACCACTTGCTTTTCAACTTCATAGTTGCTTCTCTTTATCCCTTCTCCTATCAACAAACATAATATGGGTATGCAATATTAGAAACATGGAAGTATGATTAATTCATATAAGAAAATTATCACAAGTTATCAAGCCTACCAAATGTGTGGACCGAGAATAGGATAATTTTTTTGGTCATCTTCGATCTAATTAAATATTAAAGTGTGTTAACAAAATCCCCAAAAAATGATCATGACCAACACGAGATGTTTGCCTCGGATACAGACACAACATACAAGCACATATTAATGCATACTAATGTATGTACGTTTAACAACAAATACACGCACATATTACATAGCTAATATATTGCAATTTATGTAAGTTTAAATAAAATTCGATCAAATATCATGTACATTCTAACAAATAAGAGCTAATACATGCAAAATAGTGGTAGCGCCGCTAGTTTTTGGTCACCGGAACCACGTCGGTGTCAGATGAGAGCGACTGCGATAGAGCAGAGGAGAAGGAAGACTCACTTAGGGAGATAGCTGCGGAAGGAGTCGTAGAGGAAGACGAGGCGTGTTTTGAGCGGTCATCATCGAGGAGGATCCACGCGTGGTTGTGCCGAGGAGAGGACCCATGGTGGCAGCATCATCGAGGCGGAATGGCGGCATGTCGCGGGCTCCGAGCGGCATAGTCGAGGAAGAGCAAGCGGCATGTCATGACTTCGAGTGAGCGACATGTCGATCCGGAGGTGGACGCATGATCAATCTGGTGGTGTATGTGACGGTTAGAGACAAAGAGTGTGGTGCCCAAAGATTTATGTTGATAAAAACCTCCTCAACATAGTGGTGGCGTGTGGGTCTGGCTGAACGCCGCTGGAGTGTGGGTACTAGTTGAAGGGTCATGGGTAGGCTACACTAGCGAAAAAATAAAAAAATTCTACCACGTCAACCAGGAATACTGTTGTCATAAATCTCGGGATTACCACTAGACGCGCAGTTGCGGAACTCGATGAAGCATGTCAGGGAAGTGTAGATGTTCTACGTCTCCTTGTCCTCTTCCTATGAGCATCTCCCCTTTGCACGGCTCGTGCAAGTGTTACAGTTGCAGCACCTCCGAGGTATCCACACGTCCAGAGTGGAAGCGTCACACGCTAGACTGCTAGGTCCGCACGTGCAACACATGCATGAGAGGAGTGGCGGTTGGGTGGAATGCTCAACCCTATTCAGCTCGCCTCACCCTATCTTATATAGGCGTCCCTGGTGGGCTTCTACATTAGCAGCCCATTAGTAGCCTAAACATGGTCTAATTTGGATCCAATTCTCATTAGGCTTCCAGCCTCTTAAGTATGTGACCCTATAGGTTCATACACGTATAGACATGAAACGAGTACACTTACTCGGTCAATAGTTGGTAGCGGCCTCTAGCAAGAGGTGCCAACTCTTAAACGCATATAAATATCATTCAGACAAACCATCACAAGGTTGAGTACATGTCTTTCCCTTTGCCTCACGATATTTGGTCTAGCTCCAAGCTGACCTCTCTTTATCAATACCGTGATTCGGAATCCCTTTACTAGGTTAGCTCTTAACTGTATGTAGCACAACCATGCATTTCTAGATCCGATCACTTGAGGGGTCCAGAGATATCTCTCTCAAGTAGAGAGCGGCAAATCCCATCTTGATTGACCAATGCCTTGCAGCATGTATCAGGACAAACCCGAAAGATACCTTTATAACTACCCAGTAACGGAGCAGTGATTTATAGCCCCAAAGTAGGTCGATCCACATATCATGTACATACGATAATCTCAGGTCTAAGGACAAAACATACACGATGTATAGAGAGACCTGCAAGTATAATTGCCAGTCTCAAGTTGGGTCAGTCCAACCCCATGTTCATAACATGTGTCTGATGAGTGCGTGAACACTTCGTTGCGAGACCCCAAGAGGAAGGTATGATGAGCACAACAGCAAGTTTTCCCTCAGTAAGAAACCGAGGTTATCAGACCCGTAGGAGGAAGGAAACGACTCAAAGGTGTTGCTAGCAACTTGGAGACCTGCACAACACAAACTCAAGACTTTTCCCCAACGAATGATAAGGTTGTCAATCTCACCAATTTGCTGTAACAAAGGATTAACTGTATGGTGTGGAAGGTAATGGTGGTTTGCAACAAGTAAACATTAATAGTGGAAGATGTATCAATGGTAAAGATTGGACCGGGTCCATAGTTCACTAGAGGTGTTATCCTTAGATGAACAAACATGGCATGCTGCGTAAACAAATTACAACAGGGCAATTGACAGGACTGAGCAAGGCATAACAGTGCAATACTAGACATCATGATCCTATGAGATTCGATTGGGCAATACAACAAGATACATAGACCTCCATCCAACTGCATCTATGACTAGAAGTCCACCTTTGGGTTATCATTCGAACCCCCTCCAGTATTAAGTTGCAAACAACAGACAACTTCTTTAAGCAAATTGTGTAAGGTAAACAATCCACTTGTTCCATGAATAAGAGACCATTGTTTTCTCCCTAGTGGCAACTGTTGGAGATATGCCCAAGAGGCAATAATAAAGTGGTTATTATCATATCTTCGTACTTATGATAAATGTTTACATACCATGCTATAATTGTATTAATCGAAAACATTAATACTTGTGTGGTTTGTAAACATAAAAGAGTCCCTAGTAAAGCCTCTTGTTAAACTAGCTTGTTGGTTAATATATGATCATAGTTTCCTGATCATGAACATTGAGATGTTATTAACAATAAGGTCATATCATTAGGAGAATGATGTGATGGACATACTCCTATAGTTAAGCGTAGCATAAGATCAAGTCATTCAAATAGTTCACTTGCTATAAGATTTCTGATACATAGTAACCTAATTCCTTCAACCATGAGATCATGCTAATCACCATCACCGGAAGGATGCTTTGATGATATCAAACACCACACCGTAACTGGGTGGCTATAAAGGTGGCATTGAGTGTTTGGAAAGTATGTGTTGAGGCACATGGATCAAGAGTGGGATTTCCCATCCATATGATGGATAGATATATTCTGGGCCCTCTCGGTGGAATGTCGTCCAATTAGCTTGCAAGAATGTGAATGGATCACAAGGGATCACATATCACGGGAACGAGAAAAGAATACTTATAGGTAACGAGGTTGAACTAGGTATGCAGAGATACCGACGATCAGACCTCAGATAAGTAAAATATTGCGATACAAAGGGAAATTGGTTCCGTATGTAAATGGTTCATTCGATCACAAAGTAATCGTAGAAATATGTGGGAGCCATATGAATTTCTAGATTACTCTATTGGTTATTGATCGGAGAAGAGTTTCGATCATGTCTGCATAATTCAAGAACCGTAGGGAGACACACTTAAAGGTTCGATATTGTTTAGTAGATATGGAATGTGAGTAAAGAGACCGAATGTTGTTCGGAGTCTCGTATGGGATCCGGGATATCACAAGGAGATCCGTAATGGTCCGGAGAATAAGATTCATATAAGGAAAGTCCAATTCTAGAGTTCGGGAATGATTCCGATGATTTCATCGAAGATGTTCTAGAAGGGTCTAGAAGGTTCATCAGACCGGAAGGGGAAGGGTACATGAATGTGTCATGGATAAGTGTAATGATTGGATCATTTCCTAGGTCACTTGGTTGGGCATTTGCAAGAAAG
This sequence comes from Avena sativa, assembly GCA_916181665.1. NCBI lineage: Eukaryota > Viridiplantae > Streptophyta > Magnoliopsida > Poales > Poaceae > Avena > Avena sativa. Next base: position 375,295,805 of record OV702295.1, on the reverse strand, counting down.
AAATAAAGCTCCAAATTGAAAGTCAAAAGGCAACTTTGAAAAGTCAAACTGGGACAATGTTTCCTAGTGGAGGAAGGAAAGAATCCTTCTTTACCTCCACCACAAGCCAACTAGGAAAGGGAGTTGGGGAAGGATACAAACTCTCCTCTCCCAAGCTGCCCTCCCTATCATAAATAGAGGGGAGGGGTGCCCCAAGACCACACATCTTGCCCCTCCCACCAAGCCGCGCCGCCGCTGCCACCGCCCTCCGTAGCACCGCCGCCAGCCGTTGGATCGTCGCCGCCGCCGACTCCACCTCCTCCTCTCCGTCCCTCTAAACCGAGATTGCCAGAAACCCTAGATCCACCATAACCTGCTCCAGCTTAGGCGAAGCCCTGCAGGATTTTCCCTCTACTTCCGACACCACGATGTCGTGATGCCGGATTCGCGAGGGGAGAACTACAACCTCCGCTGCCTGTTGGAACAAGGAAGAGGAAGGTCTTCATCGAGTACCGAACGTGTGACCAACTGCAGAAGCGTTGTCGGAACACAGCGCCGGAAGAATCGTCTACGTGATCTTGAGATTGGCAAGTGTACGACTACATCACCCACGAGAATATGCTCTCGTTAACCACTTTGGAATCTTCGAGGGTGAGTACTCTAATCGACTCGTTGCTACAATCTAGTAGATAGATCTTGGCTTGTTTGTGTGCATGCGGTAGAATTTTTTTGTTTTCCATGCTACGAACCCCTATAGTGGTATCAGAGCCGTGTCTATATGTAGATCTGTTGCACGAGTAGAACACAATGGTCATTGTGGGCGGTGGTGCTTTTATTATCGATTGCTTCTTGTGTACTTTGCATCTTGCGGGGTGGTGGGATGAAGCGGCTCGGGCTAACCTTACATGACATCGTTCATGAGACTTGTTCCACGCTTGACATGCATCTTGTATTGCATAAATGGCTTTGTGGGTGTCTGTATCTCCCATCATAGTGAAGATTCAATTTACAACGGGCACTTGATAGTTCATGCATCAACGTTGTGGTTCTTGTTCGTAAGTTAGATCGATACTTATAGAAAGCCCGAAACCACGTAAAATATGCCAAGAAAATCAGAGGCGTCTAACTTTGTTTTGCAGGGGTGTGATGTGATGTGACATGGCCATGATTGTGATTATATATGATGTATGCAATGATCCTTATTGTAAGTAGGCAACCGGCAGGAGCCTTATGGTTGTCTTTTAATTTCGTTAAGACCCGCGTGTCTATTATTCAAAGTAGTTGTAATAGTTGATGCTGGTGGATGACAACCATGGAGCGGTTCCATTGACCTTGACGCCATGCCGGTGATGATGGAGATCATGTTCGTGCTTGAAGATGGAGATTGGAAGCATAAGAAGAAAGGCCATATCATATCACATATTATGAATTGCATGTGATGTTAATCCTTTTATGCATCTTGTATTGCTTAGATTGCGATGATAGCATTATAAGACGATCCCTCTCACAAAATATCAAGTTATAGAGTGTTCGTCCTTAGTAGGCACCGTTGCCAAAGCTCGTTGTTTCGAAGAACCACGTGATGATCAGGTGTGTTAGATTCTGCGAGTGTATACAACAGGAGCAAGCCAGATTTGCTCATGCAGAAGCTAAGGTTTGATCTTGACGAGCCTAGCATGTACAGACATGGTCTCGGAACACAGAATACCGAAAGGTAAAGCATGAGTCATATAGATGATATGATGAACATGATGATTGTTCGCCTTTGAAACTACATCATGTCACGTGATGATCGGACTTGGTATAGTGGATTTGGTTCATGTAATCACTAAAACAATGTGAGGGATATTGTTTTGAGTGAGAGTTGAACAACAATATGATTAAAAGTTGAACACTATTTATCATAAATTAAATCAAAGTGAATTTGCATAGTTGTTGTAGTCATTGGCATCCGTTTACCACCTTGCGCTTAGTTATAATTGAGATAATAGAACTATAGAATTCTAGTTAGTTACTTTACGAACTGGTATCGTATTGTTTTGAAGTGTTAATCTAAAGTTTAAAAGTCCTATTGCAAACTTTCAGTAAGTTCCGGTTACTCCGTGAAGTTTAATAATTGGTATTAAATCAAGAGTAATAATTCCAGTGTTAGTATATAAGTATCATGTTTATCTCCATGATTCTTGATATTCAAAAGATTGTTTTAATATCAAGGTTATCTAGGAACATCATATGTGGAAGATATTGCGATATCTAAAACGATGTTTTGATTATAACATGATAGAGTATAATATGGAAAAGTTTATGTTCTCATATTTGATGGGAATTTTCAAAAGGTTGGAGACGCTAGTCATCCTAATCCTTCAAAAGGTTTTGGAGAGCAACATTATACTCGCAATTCACCATTATAAGCTAAAGTAGCTTGATCATGAATAGTTCCATGATAAGGATGAATATTTGATGTAGGTAAAATGTTTACTACACTAAAAGATTACTAAAGAATGGAATTTGAAAGAACACCAAACATTTGATGATGGTGATTTACTTCAAAGTGCAAGTCCAAAGACATTGGTATTTAACTATACATGCTTTGGACTATGTGTCATGTGTATGGCTCCACTATTGATGTTGATAGATTCTTTCAAACAAAAAAGGAAACACTGAAAGAGAATCTCAAAAATATATGGCAGAAAAGAAAATACTAGAATTGTTAAGCTTAGGTATATAGAGGATAATAAGTATTGGATACTGAATTTGTTGATGTGAATCGTCATACGAAACAACACAATTCATGAACTACAATGGCCTAAGTAACTAGCAAAATAATATGTGATGATGTTCATCGAGAACAAATAAAGGGTTGTTGTGTTGCTCGTTAATATCAAAGCTTGCCTTCAAGATTTGTTTTATCAGGTATTATGAGAACAAAAAGGTTGTTCAAATAATTGCCGTAATCCATAAAAGATGGATGATTTACAAATCTCGTTGGATAAATCACATCCATAAAACCAATGCTAAAAATGTCGAAAGACAATTGATTGAAAGATCACTTAAGAAGTGACATTGCCGTTTAAATTATAGTGCAAAGAAAACATGAAGAAACCCCATGCTTGATGGAATTTTGGAGTCTTTTGATTTATGATCAAATGACGCTTGTGAAACTTTCCTAGAGATAATTAAAATTCCGTTAATAGGCCGAAGGGAACAAATGACTAGCTTATTGGAACTTGTACATATTGTTGTATGAAGTCCATTATGTGTAGTCAAGAGCGATGGATTTCAACTTCATATGCTTTCTCCAAAAAAATTGAGTGAATATATGAATATTTACTTAATAAGGATGAAGTGTGAAACATTTGAAAAGTTCAAAGACTTTCAAGATGAAGTGCAAAATCAATGTAACAAGAAAATAAAGAATTTATGATAATATCATAAAGGAAGATATTTGAGTTACAAGTTTAGCATAACACCTAAGATTTGAGGAATCATTTCGTGGATTTGTGTTTCCAGAAACACCATATGAGTATGGAATAATCGAGATATGAAATGAAACCTTGTTTGACATGGTAAGATCAAATGTGTAATTCATAAAACTGCCATTATATTTGAAAGATTAAAAGCTTTAGAGACTACCGCTTTTCCACTAAAAAGAGCTCCATCATGATCCGTTGAAATGACACCATATAAAGTTATGGTTTGGGATACAACCCAAGTTGTACTTTCTTGAACATTGGTATGCTATGCATAAGTGAGATGTTTACAGCCAAAGTCGGATGAACATGTCTTTGTATGTTATTCAGAATAACTGTTGAGTATTCCTCCATAATACCAAAGACAAAAATGTTTGTCGCTTGGAACGTCAAGTTTCTTTGAGAAGGAATTTTCCGTGAAAAGGTAAGTGGGAGGACGATAGAACTTTGATAAGGTTAAAAGAACCTTAGATATATGTGCAAAGTTGCGCAGCGCAGAAAAGTGTTCTGGAGGCAGCAACAATGCTCATGACTCACGTGCCTCAAAGGTTGTGGTTAAGGAGGTATAAGTTTCTATTGATCCAAGTAGGTCGGGTAAACAATCAAATACCAAGATTTGAGGGTTGAATCATTATTTGACAATAATGAACAGACTACATGCAAAGAAGCGATGATGGGCCCTGACTCCGTCAAATGGCTTGAAGCCATAAAATCCGTGGTAGTTCCATACACGAGAAATCAAGCTTTGAACTTGAAAGACCCTCTGGAAAGGTGTAAGACCTTATAGTCATGTTTGGATCTATAAAGAAATAGATATGGATGTTTCACATCTATGAAATAGTCGACATGTTGGGAAAGAGTTCACAACAATGTTCAAAGGTTGACTATGACAAGATTTGATCTTTCATAGAGATATTTAGTCTATACGGATTAATGTAGCAACCACTACATATAATTCTATTATATGGTGGTTGAACAAACAAAACAAAGTTCTTTTAATAGAATTGTTACCTAGGACGTGTACATAATACGATCCAAAGGGTTTTGTTAATTCAAAGGATGCTAATAGCGAATGCAAACTTCAATGGTTGAAATAAGCATCACGGAGTTGGAATTTTCACCATGATGAAACTATTAAAAGAGTTTAATCTCATCGGAGATGATGAAGATACTTGCATTTGCAAGAAATTAAGTGGGAGCACTAAGACATATTTCTAATACATTATGTGGAATACATATTGTTGATTGGAAATGATGTATATTTTGTTAACACAAGTTAAGAATTTCATTTTGATGAAATACTTAGGCAAAACCCGAATATTTGGCATCAATATATATATAGATAGATTGAGACGCTAATATGGTTGTGCCGAAAGTACATAGATAATATATTGAATGATTTCAATATAGAAACTATAAGAAATGTTCTTGTCGCACAGAAAGGATTGAATCGAAATTCAAGTGTATTGACACTAGGTAAGTGAAACAAAGATTCAAGTACAAATTGATACTTGATGTATGAAATCACAAAGAGTATTTATACAATCATACTGTGATATGTACAAATCTAGATATGTCCTATGCTCTAAATGTTATGAGCATATACCAGAATGATTCATCAGATGATCATTAGACGATAGTAAGGATATTCATATTATCTTTGGGAAGAACTAAGAATATATTAGTTTTGTAGAGGTGACAAATAAATGGTTAGTTCATTGTAAAAGTACTACATTGATACTATTTTTGTCACAAAGTACAAATTAAGTTTATCTCAATCTAAACTAAGGGTGGCACAATATAATGGAAAGTAAGTTCCATAATGGATTTGGATGAGTTCCAAAGTTAAGACATTGTGACAGATACTACAACAAAAGCTGATTATATGACTGCTATTATAGCAGCAAAAGAGGGCACTTGTGTCAAGTAGTTTGTTATCAAACTAGGTGTAGTTCACAGCGGGCTAGTACTATGAAGATATATTGTACAACAATATTATCAACATGTTTTAACCCCAAGGAACTAAAGGTCTCACCAAAGGACCAAATTTATACAATGCCATCTCATTAGAGAATGAGTGATGCGTAGAGACGCAAAGACATGCAATTTCACACAGACCTATAAGTGTCAGATCCGAAGATCGGTTGACCACTAGCAATCGTGTAAATACAACACCAGAAAGCCATAGGTGTTGAATACACAAAGTTTGAAACTAGATTATTGTCTGGCAAGTGGCAGACTGTTGGAGATATGCCCAAGAGGCAATAATAAAGTGGTTATTATCATATCTTCGTACTTATGATAAATGTTTACATACCATGCTATAATTGTATTAACCGGAAACATTAATACTTGTGTGGTTTGTAAACATAAAAGAGTCCCTAGTAAAGCCTCTTGTTAAACTAGCTTGTTGGTTAATATATGATCATGGTTTCCTGATCATGAACATTGAGATGTTATTAACAATAAGTTCATATCATTAGGAGAATGATGTTATGGACATACTCCTATAGTTAAGCGTAGCATAAGATCAAGTCATTCAAATAGTTCACTTGCTATAAGCTTTCTGATACATAGTAACCTAATTCCTTCGACCATGAGATCATGCTAATCACCATCACCAAAAGGATGCTTTGATGACATCAAACACCACACCATAACTGGGTGGCTATAAAGGTGGCATTGAGTGTTCGGAAAGTATGTGTTGAGGCACATGGATCAAGAGTGGGATTTGTCCATCCATATGACGGATAGATATATTCTGGGCCCTCTCGGTGGAATGTCATCCAATTAGCTTGCAAGCATGTGAATGGCTCACAAGGGATCACATATCACGGGAACGAGAAAAGAATACTTATCGGTAACAAGGTTGAACTAGGTATGCAGAGATACTGACGATCAGACCTCGGATAAGTAAAATATCGCGAGACAAAGGTAAATTGGTTCCATATGTAAATGGTTCATTTGATCGCAAAGTAATCGTAGAAATATGTGGGAGCCATATGAATTTCTAGATTCCTCTATTGGTTATTGATCGGAGAAGAGTCTCGATCATGTCTGCATAATTCACGACCCGTAGGGAGACACACTTAAGGATTCGATGTTGTTTAATAGATATGGAATGTGAGTAAAGAGACTGAATGTTGTTCGGAGTCTCAGATGGGATCCGGGATATCACGAGGAGATCCAAAATGGTCCGGAGAATAAGATTCATATAAGGAAAGTCCAATTTCGGAGTTCGGGAATGATTCTGATAATTTCATCAGAGAGGTTCTAAAAGGGTCTAGAAAGTTCACCGGACCGGAAGGGGAAGGGTACATGAATGTGTCATGGATAAGTGGAATGATTGGATCATGTCCTAGGTCACTTGGTTCGGTGTTTGCAAGAAAGAAATAAAGCTCCAAATTGAAAGTCAAAAGGAAAGTTTGAAAAGTCAAACTGGGACAATGTTTCCTAGTGGAGGAAGGAAAGAATCCTTCTTTCCCTCCACCACAAGCCAACTAGGAGAGGGAGTTGGGGAAGGATACAAACTCCCCTCTCCCAAGCTTCCCCCTCTCATAAATAGAGGGGAGGGGGTGCCCCAAGACCACACAACCATCCCATCCCACCAAGCCGCGCCGCCGCCACCGCCCTCCTGCAGCGCCGCCGCCGTCGTCAGCCGCCTAGCATCGCCACCGCCTTGCGCCGCCGTCGGATCATCACCGTCGCCCTAGCCGCTGACGACTCCACCTCCTCCTCTCCAGCCCTCTAAACCTAAATCTCCGGAAACCCTAGATCCACCATAACCTGCTCCGCCTTAGGCGAAGCCCTGCAGGATTTTCCCTCTACTTCCGACACAACGCCGTTGTGCTGCCGGAATCGCGAGGGGAGAACTACAACCTCCGCTGCCTGCTGGAACAAGGGAGAGGAAGGTCTTCATCGAGTACCGAACGTGTGACTGACTGCGGAAGCGCTGCCGGAACGCAGCGCCGGAAGAATCGTCTACGCGATCTTGAGATCGGCAAGTGTACGACTACATCACCCACGAGAATCCGCTCTCGTTAACTGCTTTGGAATCTTCGAGGGTGAGTACTCTAATAAACTCTTTGCTACAATCTAGTAGATAGATCTTGGCTTGTTTGTGTGCATGCGGTAGATTTTTTTTGTTTTCCATGCTACGAACCCCAACAACAACAACACATCTACAACCTTAGAGATTTCTGTCACTTCCCTTAGATTAAATAGAGGCATGAACCCACTATCGAGCATAAATACCCCCTCTTGGAGTCACTAGCAACTAATTGGCCAAGATAGCTACTAACAACAGAGAGCATGCAAGATCACAAACAACACAGACATGATAGAATCAGTAAGATAAAACCATTAATCAATCTGACATAGTAATCTCAATATCCATCGGATCCCTGCAAACACAACATGCATGATTACAAATAGATGAGACATTGATCATGAACGGAGCTCACAAGTTCTAGACATGCAAGCACAAAGGAGGAGATACAACCATCTAGCTACTACATGGACCCGTAGTCCAAGGCGGAACTACTCACGCTTCATACCGGAGGCTGGCATGATGAAGAAGAAGGCCTCCGGGATGATCTCCCCTCCGGCAGGGTGCCGAGAAGATCTTCAGGTCCTCCGATCTAGGGAAGATGGTTGCGGAATCTACAGACGGTTTCATGGAATATTGATCGGGTACTTAGGGTTTAGGCATCGGGGGCTTCTTATAGGCGAAGAGGGAGGCCGAGGGGGTGCCCTAGGCGGTTGCACCCCCCAGGCGTGGGCCAGGCCTGGCCGCACGTCCAGGGGGTGTGGCCCCCTCAAGTCCCTCCTCCGTCTCGTCTTCTGGCTCTATGTTCCCCACAGTAAAATATTAACTTTGGCTTTTGTCCCGTCCAATTCCGAGAATATTGATTTTCTGCCTTTGTGGAACCAAAAACAGAAGAAAACAGGCAACTGGCACTGTGGCATCTTGTTAATAGGTTAGTACCAGAAAACATATAAAAACACCTCAAAGTGTATACAAAGCAAAGCAAAGTAGATACTAAACAAGCATGGAACATCAAAAATTATAGATACGTTTCCAATGTATCAAGCATCCCCAAGCTTAACTCCTCGTCCTCGAGTAGGTAAGTGATAAAAGAATAATTTTTGAGGTGACATGCACCATCAAAATCAAGATCAAACCATTTGCAAGCATTGAAAGCTAGGATCAAAGAACTCTAAACATGAGCATGAAAGATGGAGTTCTAACAGTAAGACAAAGTAACTATACATGCAACATGAAAGGCTACAAACAAAGATCATGAATAACATGCATTGAAAAACGTTTGTTTGTTTCACATACAGAAAACATGGCATAGTGGCATTCATCTTGTCCCTCATGGAGTAGCAAATAGATGCATAGGTCACCTTCAAAGTTCATAAGAGTGACTAGATACAAATAGCACAAGAACAAGTAATAACAACAATATGCATCAATCAATAAGTTTTGACAATGCACATAGAACTAAGAATGGCAACTATGCTCTCTTAACTGGTGCCTAAAGGTAGAAGGTGGAGACTTAATATAATGGTGGAAGAAAGGCCCTTCATATAGGGAAGCAGGGATTTCAAGTTTCAAAAAAGAGCTTCCAAAAATTATGGTACTTCTTAGCTTTCAACCCTCATTGTCCCTATCATAAGCATCTTGAAGTAATTAAGGTTAAAGTGAACAAACTATGGAGTATATGCTTGACAAAGTATAAGTTGGCAATCTGATGTCCCTTGAATACGAGGGTCGCACCTCATGCTACTCAACTTTAGGCACCTATAAGTTCTTGTCATAGTAAGTATATGTGTATCATAGAGAACCGCCAACAGGATACCCCTTGCACATGGTACAAGAGCTATCCGATAACCAAAATGACAAGGCAACCGGACAATGAGCATCTCAGCGATCTTTTTATTTGCTATTTGCATAGGTTTTTATTGAGGATGCTTCACAAATTGATCATTATGGTGATGCTGCAAGTTTCCACCATGATTAGGCATGGCTTAGGCTAGTGGCCCAGGCGTTTCTCTAACACAAAATACATAACTCCATGGACTTACAAGCTCCCTTTTTATTTCACACCGGCGACATCCATAGACAAAATAGCATGATATCAACTGTGTACAAAGTACAAGTGCAATGTTGAAAGCGTTCCCCATGAAAACATGGTTTTGCTAATTCCAACGTATAAGTGCAAGCATATACAACATAGATGACACAATGGTTCAAGTTTATTAGGGCAAGAAATATAAATTGTGCCATCAAGTTCTTGAGAGCTTTAATCACTAAGTTTTCACATAACAAAATACTTTTTAATTGAAAGATAGCTGAAAACAAGAATATACTTGGAATGGTGTAACACACCATGCATATGAATTTATAGTAGACACTTTGGAATAACTTGGTTTCTTGGGATTTGGAAGCATGAGTAGAACTTACTCATACAAGTGGAGGCTAGCAAAAGACTAGGAGCGACCAACTAAGAGATCAATAATGGCCGTAATCATGTAGAGCGACAAAACATTATTAATCAAAGCATAGAGTGGTACTACAATTCAAGGACTAAATGATCATAGAGGCTATGGTGACTTGTTCATAGTCATAACATGGTGTGAGCATGTGCCAAGTCAACCCAAACAAACCATCAAAGGAGAATACCACAATACTATGCTTTTGTATGCTAAAACAACGCATGATTCTTTCAAGGCACACTAAGCAATCCCAATTGTTTGGAATAAGTCATGCTACAGCAATAATCACTAAGCATAAGGTCAAAACAACACCTAGCATGACATGCTAAAGTCTAAGTCACAGTCAAAGCAAGCTCCTCTTGCACTTTTCAAGGAAGAACTTTCTACTCTTTCCAACACCAATCGACTTATTTGAAACAACACAGCGAGAACGGGGGTCCAAACTACTTTATTCAAGCAAAATAAACAAACTAAGCAAAGCAAATGAAAACTAAGACGCTCCAAGAACAACACAACAGTGCATGAAACAATAAAAATGAAGTGTCTAGAAAGACCTGGGCTTTATATTAATGAAGAAGGGGATGCCTTGGGCATCCCCAAGATTTGACGCTTGTAACTCTTGGATATTTATTAGGGTGACACCGGGGTGGCATCCCCAAGCTTGAGATTTTGTCCACTCTTCATCTTATTACATCATTCTGTCTCTAGACCTGAATTTTTTTCCTTCATACAAAACTTCACACAGTCTTCATTAGCAACATTAGTGTATTAAAAAGATAATAGACCCTTGGGTTTAGCTTTAGAATAGCAAAACTTTCACTAAAAACACAAGCTACTGTAGCAATTCCCTCAAAAATCTCAAATTCTCAAAAAGAACCCAAAAAAGGAATCAATAAGAAGCAAACACAAATAATGGCAGAAATCTGTCAAAATAGACCAGTAGGTAGAAACCGATTTTTTCGAAGACCTTCTGTTGCTCAAATCAAAAAGTGTTGAACTAACTAAAGTTAGCTAACATACTGGGGGATTTGTTCCTAAATTATCAGCTCAATCTGACTTACAGAGATTCCTCGCGGATATTTATGGCGGAGAACAAAAATCTGTTTCGGGACAGCAACTCCCCAAATCTTACTTTCCTCTCATTAGAGGTCATTTTTGGCACAAAAAGCAAATAAAAAGGATAAGGAGAGGTCATTACTGAAGTAATAACTTCTAAGACTCAAGAAAACTCTTGGGTTATCTCCCAACAAGTACTTTTCTTTAACGCCTTTAAGTTAGGCACAAGAAGCAAGAATCAAGTATTTTCAAATGAATAAGCATTAACATCAACTCTCTTGCTCCTACCTTTCTTACCTTTCTTCTTATCTTTAGGGAATATATGATTGCTTACGGGAGGAGGAAAATGCATAATGCCTTTTCCCACATCTATTATTACTCCAAGGTGTTTCAACAGGGATCTTCCGAGTGTAATCTGTGGTTTTCCTACACATTCAATAACAAGATAATCAGTAGACACCATTTTCCCTGAGATTTTTGTAAACACACCTTCAGCTATTCCAATGGGTAATAAAGTTGCATTATTGGTAAGAGATATTTCTTCTCCTCCTTTAGAAAGTCGCGAAAGACTCAAAGACTCATAGATATCTTTAGGCATAAGGCAAAATTCAGACATGATATCACAGCGAGCATCAAAAGTTGCACTATTTATAGAAACTTTTATTGTAGGAAACCACTTTGAAGGCTCAGAATTTATGGGAACATAACCATGGTGCTCTCTAAGTGTGTGATAGCAACTGTTCAAAGCAGCAGTAATGGACTCAAGAGTGTTCAACCTAGCATAAATGTCTATAAAAGAAGAATCAGACTTGCCAGGCATATTATAAATTATAATCAACCTCTTTATAGCATCTAAAGCTTCATCTTAAGTACAACGAAAAATATCTTTCTTAGCTACAACATCCAAAGCATATCTATAACAAAGAGCAATACCGTAGTAGAAACTATTAATAACCAAGCTAAGACTCATCTTAGGCTCAATTTCCCTTTGTAAAGCAGAGATTCTAGACCAAGCTTCTTTGAAACTCTCTTCACTTCCTTGCTTGAAAGTAAATATCCTTTCCATAGGTGAAACAGGGATTGGACCAAAACCAGACATGGTAGCAACTAGAGCAGGAACTAATTTTTGTGTGTTTTTGATAAGGTAAAGCAAACCAAACTAAACTATTTTTTTGGAGTTTTTAATAAAAAGAGGCAAACAAAACCAAGCAAAATAAACTAAGCAAAACAAAAACAAAGTAAAGAGAAAGGTTGAGAAGGACCCCCTTGTGAAGACGTCCTTGGCCTCCCCGACAACGACGCTAGAAAAAGGCTTGATGAGTGCGTGAACACTTTGTTGGGAGACCCCAAGAGGAAGGTATGATGGGCACATCAGCAAGTTTTCCCTCAGTAAGAAACCAAGGTTATCAAACCACTAGGAGGAAGGAAACGACTCAAAGGTGTTTCTAGCAACTTGGAGACCTACACAACACAAACTCAAGACCTTGTCTCAACGAACAGTGAGGTTATCAATCTCACCGGTTTGCTGTAACAAAGGATTAACTGTATGGTGTGTAAGGTAATCGTGGTTTGCAACAATAAACAGTAATAGTGGAAGATGTATCAATAGTAAAGATTGGACCGGGGTCCATCACTAGAGGTATTCTCCTTAGATAAACAAACATGGCATGCTAGGTAAACAAATTACAGCATGACAATTGACAGGACTGAGCAAGGCATAACAATGCAATACTAGATATCATGATCCTATGAGATTTTATTGGGCAATACAACAAGATACATAGACCACCATCCAACTGCATCTATGACTAGAAGTCCACCTTTGGGTTATCATCCGAACCCCCTCCAGTATTAAGTTGCAAGCAACAGACATCTGCTTTAAGCAAAGTGTGTAAGGTAAATAATCCACTTGTTCCATGAACAAGAGACCGTTGTTTTCTTCCTAGTGGAAACATCACATCTACAACCTTAGAGATTTCTGTCACTTCCCTTAGATTAAATAGAGGCATGAACCCACTATCGAGCATAAATACCCCCTCTTGGATTCACTAGCATATACTTGGCCAAGATAGCTACTAACAACGGAGAGCATGCAAGATCACAAACAACACAGACATGATAGAATCAATAAGACAAAACCATTAATCAATCTGACATAGTAATCTTAATATCCATCGGATCCCCGCAAACACAACATGCATGATTACAAATAGATGAGATCTTGATCATGAACGGAGGTCACAAGATCTAGACATGAAAGCACAAAGGAGGAGATACAACCATCTAGCTACTACATGGACCCGTAGTCCAAGGTGGAACTACTCATGCTTCATACCGAAGGCTGCCATGATGAAGAAGAAGGCCTCCAGGATGATCTCCCCTCCGGCAGGGTGCCCGAAAGAGCTTCAGATCCTCCCGATCTAGGGACGTTGGTGGTGGCAGCTACATACGGTTTCTTGGAATATTGATCGGGGTACTTAGGGTTTAGGCATTGGGGCTTCGGATAGGCGAAGAGGGAGGCCGAGGGGGTGCCCAAGGCGGCTGCACCCCCCAGGCGCGGGCCAGGCCTGGCCACGCGGCCAGGGGGTGTGCCCCCCTCGAGGCCCTCCTTCGTCTCGTCTTTTGACTCCGTTTTCCCCACAGTAAAATATTGAATTTGGCTTTTGTCCCGTCCAATTCTGAAAATATTGATTTTCTGCCTTTGTGGAACCAAAAACAGAAGAAAATAGACAACTGGCATTGTGGCATCTTGTTAATATGTTAGTACCAGAAAACATATAAAAACATATAAAAACACCTCAAAATGTAGACAAACCAAAGCAAAGTAGATACTAAACAAGCATGGAACATCAAAAATTATAGATACGTTTCCAGTGTATCAATGTCCACATCATTGGTTTGACATCTCCATGTCTATGACTTGCGAAACATAGTCATTGACCAATCGATCTACTAGTCTAATATTCACGTGTGTCCTCAGATGAACTCTGACTAGGGACAACTATTAGATAACCATACAAGTAAAGAGTTCCATAAACAATTCACATAATTGCCAATCAATACAAGTTGCCTGATATATGGATATTCAAAGAACATTACAATGACTCATAGATACACATAAAATATAATCATCTCTATGATTGTGTAGGGGTTCGTAGCATGGAAAACAAAAAATCTCTATTGTATGCACACAAACAAGCCAAGATCTATCTACTAGATTGTAGCAACGAGTCGATTAGAGTACCCACCCTCGAAGATTCCAAAGTGGTTAACGAGAGCAGATTCTCATGGGTGATGTAGTAGTACACTTGCCGATCTCAAGATCACGTAGACGATCCTTCCGGCGCTGCGTTCCGGCAGCGCTTCCGCAGTCGGTCACACGTTCGGTACTCGATAAAGACCTTCCTCTCCCTTGTTCCAGCAGGCAGCGGAGGTTGTAGTTCTCCCCTCGCGATTCTGGCAGCACGACGACGTGGTGTCAGAAGTAGAGGGAAGATCCCACAGGGCTTAGCCTAAGCCGGTGCTAGTTATGGTGGATCTAGGGTTTTCCGGCGATCTAGGTTTAGAAGGCCGGAGAGGAGGAGGAGGTGTCGGCGGCGGCTAGGGTGACGGTGATGGGCCGGCGGCGGCGGCGCACGGTGGGGAGGGCTAGGGCTTGTGGTCTTTGGGGCAGCCATCCTCCTCTATTTATGAGAGGGGGGCAGCCTTGGGAGAGGGGAGTTTGAATTCATACCCAAACCCAAGTTGGATAGAAGGAAGGACTCTTTCCTTCTTCCACTAGGAAACTATTGTTCCAGTTTGACTTTTCAAACCTCCCTTTTGACTTTCAATTTAGAGCTTTAATTCTCTCTCGCAAATGCCCAAAGCAAGTGACCTAGGATATGATCCAATCATTCCACTTACCCATGACACATTCATGGACCATCCCCTTACGGTCCGGTGAACCTTCTAGAACCTTCTAGAACCTCTCCGATGAAAACATCGAAATCATTCCCGAACTCCGTAATCGGACTTTCCTTATATGAATCCTATTCTACGGACCATTCTGGATCTCCTCGTGATATCCCGGATCCCATCCGGGACTCTGAACATCATTCAGTATCCCTACTTACAATCCATATCTACTAAACAACATTGAATCCTTAAGTGTGTCTCCCTACAATTTGTGAATTATGCGGACATGACCGAGGCACTTCTCCGATCAATAACCAATAGAGGAATCTGGAAATTCATATGGCTCCCACATATTTCTACGATTACTTTTCGATCGAATGAACCACTTACATACAATACCAATTTCCCTTTGTCTCGCGATAGTTTACTTATCCGAGGTTTGATCGTCGGTATCTCTGCATACCTAGTTCAACCTCATTACCGATAAGTACTCTTTTCTCGTTCCCGTGATATGTGATCCCTTGTGAGCCAGTAACATGCTTGCAAGCTAATTGGATGACATTCCACCAAGAGGGCCCAAAGTATATCTATCTGTCATATGGATGGACAAATCCCACTCTTGATCCATGTGCCTCAACACATACTTTTCGAACACTTAATGCCACCTTTATAGCCACCCAGTTACGGTGTGGTGTTTGATGTCATCAAAGCATCCTTCCGGTGATGGTGATTAGCATGATCTCATGGTCGAAGGAATTAGGTTACTATGTATCAGAAAGCTTATAGCAGATGAACTATTGAAATGACTTGATCTTAATGCTACGCTTATCTATAGGAGTATGTCCATCACACCATTCTCCTAATGATATGATCTTGTTGTTAACAACATCTCAATGTTCATGATCGGGAAACCACGATCATATATTAACCAACAAGCTAGTATTACAAAGAGGCTTTACTAGGGACTCTAATTTAGTTTACAAATCACACAAGTATTAATGTTTCTGGTTAATACTACTATAGCATGGATGTAAACATTTATCATAAAAACAAAGGTATAATAATAACCACTTGTATTATTGCCTCTAGGGCATATCTCCAACAGTCTCCCACTTGCACTAGAGTCAACTAATCTAGATTACATGGTAATGTACCGAACACACATGGCGGTTTGGTGCTGGTCATGTTTTGCCCTCGGGAGAGGTTTAGTCAATGGATCCGCCACAGATCTGTGTGTACTTTGCAAATCTTTATGTCACCATCTTGGACATACTCTTGAATAGCGTGAAAACATAGCTTGATGTGCTTTAGCTTCTTGTGTGACCTTGGTTCTTGTGCATTGGCTATGGCGCCCATGTTATCACAGTAGATATACATTGGGTCTAGCGCACTTGGAACCACACCGAGCTCTGTAATGATATCCTTCATCCATATCGCCTCTTGTGAAGCCTTCGAAGTAGCTATGTATTCCGATTCAGTTGAAGATCTCGCCACAACGCTTTGCTTTGCACTCCTCCAGCTAACTACTGCACCATTCAAAGTAAATACGTATCCAGATTGTGATTTAGAATCATCCGGATCGGTGTTCCAACTAGCATCGGTGTAACCATTAACAACGAGTTGTTCATCACCTCCATAAGAAAGAACCATATCCTTAGTTCTTCTCAAGCACTTAAGGATGTTTTTGACCGCTGTCCAATGATCCACTCCTGGATCACTTTGATATATGCTAGTCAAACTAAAAGCATATTCAATGTCGGGTCTAGTACATAGCATGGCATACATAAGAGATCCTATGGCTGAGGCATAGGGAGTCCTACTCATCTTTTCTATATCTTTTGCCGTTGCATGACTTTGAGTTTTACTCAAGGTCGTATTGGGTAACATGGGCAAGAACCCTTTCTTGCTATCTTCCATTCCAAACCTCTTTAGAACTTTGTCCAAATATGTACTTTGTGACAATGATATTAGGCGTCTTGATCTATCTCTATAAATCTTTATGCCTAATATGTAAGCTGCTTCGCCAAGATCTTTCATTGAAAAACTATTATTTAAATAATCCTTGACACTATTAAGAAGGTCTACATCATTCCCAATCAACAATATGTCATCTACATATAGTATTAAGAATGCTACAGAGATCCCACTCACTTTCTTGTAAATACAAGCTTCTACATAAGTTTGTATAAAACCAAAGCTTTTGATTACCTTATTAAAATGTTGATTCCAACTTCGGGATGCTTGCTTCAATCCATAAATGGACCGTTGAAGTTTGCATACCTTGTTAGCATCTTTAGGATCGATAAAACCTTTGGGTTTTACCATATACAACTCTTCATCAATGTCTCCATTGAGGAACGCCGTTTTGACATCCATCTACCATATATCATAATCATAATATGCAGCGATTGCTAACAAAATCCTGACAGACTTTAGCTCTGCTATCGGTGAGAAAGTCTCATCATAGTCAACTCCTTGAATTTGTCGAAACCCTTTTGTGACAAGTTGAGCTTTATAGACAGTAACATTACCATCAGCATATGTTTTCTTCTTGAAAATCCATTTGTTCTCGACAGCCTTTCGGCCATCAGGTAAGTCCACCAAAGTCCATACTTGGTTTTCGTACATGGATCCAATCTCGGATTTCATGGATTCTTGCCATTTTTTTGGAATCTAGGCTCATCATCGCTTCCTCATATGTCACAGGGTCATCGGTGTTGTCCACCAACATGACACTCATAACGGGATCATACCAATCAGGAGTGGTACAAGTTCTCCTTGACCTGCGAGGTTCCGTAGTAACTTCAACCGAAGTTTCATGATCAACATCATTAGCTTCCTCTCTTATTGGTGTAGGCGCCATAGGAACTACTTCCGGTGCTGTGCTACTCACAAGTTCGAGAGAAGGTTTAACAACCTCGTCAAGTTCTACTTTCCTTCCAGTCACTTCTTTCGAGAGAAACTCCTTCTCTAGAAAGGATCCATTTTTGGCAATGAAGATTTTGCCCTCGGATCAATGAAAGAAGGTATACCTAATAGTTTCCTTCGGGTATCCTATGAATACGCATTTTTCCGCTTTGGTATCAAGCTTGTCTGGCTATAACTTCTTTACATAAGCTTCGCAACCCCAAATTTTAAGAAACGACAATTTAGGTTTCTTCCCAAACCATAATTCATACGTTGTTGTTTCAACGGATTTAGATGGTGCCCTATTTAAAGTGAATGCGGCTGTTTCTAATGCATAACCCCAAAACGATAGCGGTAAATCTGTAAGTGACATCATAGAACGAACCATATCTAAGAGAGTTTGATTACGACGTTCGGACATACCATTATGTTGTGGTGTTCCCGGTGGTGTCAATTGTGAAAGTATTCCGCATTTCTTCAAATGCTCGCCAAACTCGTAACTTAGATACTCACCTCCAAGATCAGATCGTAGAAACTTAATCTTCTTGTTACGTTGATTCTCTACCTCGCTTTGAAATTCCTTAAACTTCTCGAAAGTTTCGGACTTATGTTTCATCAAATAGATATACCCATATCTACTCAAGTCATCCATGAAGGTAAGAACATAACGATAACCACCGCGCGATGCTACACTCATTGGGCCACACACATCGATATGTATGATTTCCAATAAGTCCGTAGCTCGCTCCATCATACTAGAAAATGGAGTCTTAGTCATTTTACCCATCAGACATGCTTCACATCTTTCAAGTGATTCAAAATCAAGTGATTAAAGAAGTCCATCGGAATGGAGTTTCTTCATACGCTTCACTCCAATGTGACCAAGACGACAGTGCGACATATATGTCGAGTTATCGCTTAATTTCAAACGTTTAGCTTTATTGTTATTAATATGTGTATTACTACAATCAAGATTCAATAAGAATAGACCATATATCAAAGGTGCATGTGCATAAAACATATTACTCATATAAATCGAACAACCATTATTCTCGGACTTAAACAAGTAACCGTCTCGCAATAAACATGATCCAGATATAATGTTCATGCTCAACACAGGCACCAAATATCAATTATTTAAGTATAAAACTAATCCCGATGGTAGATGAAGAGGTAGCGTGCCGACCGCGATCACATCAACCTTTGATCCATTTCCAACGCGCATCGTCACCTTGTTCTTCGCTAGTTTTCGTCTATTCTGCAGCACCTGTTTCGAGTTACAAATGTGAGCAACTGAACCAGTATCAAATACCCAGGCACTACTACGAGTACTAGTGAGATACACATCAATAACATGTATATCGGATATACCTTTCTTCTTGATGTTGCCGTTCTTCAAATCCTCCAAGTACTTAGGGCAATTCCGCTTCGAGTGACCTTCTCCCTTGCAATAAAAGCACTTAGTATCAGCCTTAGGCCCAGCCTTGGTCTTCTTCGCTGGTGCGGTAACTTTCTTACCACCGTTCTTGAAGTTTCCCTTTTTCTTAGACTTGCCTTGCTTCTTGAATTTGGTGGTATTATTGACCAACAACACTTGGTTCTCTTTCTTGATATCCACTTCTACAGACTTTAACATGGATAAGAGTTCGGGCAACGACTTGTCCATATTTTGCATATTGTAGTTCATCACAAAGTTCTTGTAACTTGGTGGTAGTGATTGGAGGACACGGTGAATCCCCAAAGCATTAGGAATCACTATACCCAAGCTTTGAAGCTTGCTTGCGTGCCCAGACATCTTAAGCACATGCTCACTAACGGAGCTGCCCTCTTCCATCTTGCAGTTAAAGAACTTTTCAGAAGCCTCATAACTCTCAACTGCCGCGTGAGCCTCAAATATCATTTTGAGTTCATAGACAATATCATGTGGGTCATGGTTCTCAAACCTTTTCTGAAGCTCCAATTCCAAACCATACAACATAGCACACTGAACTATGGAGTACTGTTTCTTCCGAGCGAGGAAAACATTCTTTACCTCATCGGTAGCATCAGCTGCAGGTGGGTCACCCAGCGGTGCATTGAGCACATAGGTCAAATTACCAGCATTGAGGACAATCCTCAAATTGTGGAACCAATCCGCGAAGTTGCTTCCATTGTTTTTCAACTTTTCTTTCTCTAGGAACGCATTAAAATTGATGGTAGGGGCCGCCATTGATCTACAACATATTTGCAATAGTTTAGACTAAGTTTATGACAAATTGAGTTGTAATTAATAGTTAAATTAATCTAGGTGAACTCCCACTCAAAACAATATCCCTCACATTGTTTTAGTGATAATATGAACCAAATCCACCACATCAAAACTGATCATCACGAGAGTTGATGTAGATTCAATGGCGAACAATCAACATGTTCATCATATCTACTATATGACTCATGCTTTACCTTTCGGTGATCCGTGTTCCGAGACCATGTATGTAATGCTAGGCTCGTCAAGATCAAACCTTATCATCCGCATGAGCAAATCTGGCTTGCTCCCGTTGTATACACTCATAGAATCTAACACACCCGATCATCACATGGTGCTTCAAAACAACGAGCTTTAGCAATGGTGCCTACTAAGGATGAACACTTTATAACTTGAAATTTTGTGAGAGGGATCATCTTATAATGCTACCGTCGCGAACTAAGCAATACAAGATGCATAAAAGGATTAAAATCACATGCAATTCATAATATGTGATATGATATGGCATTTCTTCTTGTGCTTCCGATCTCCATCTTCAAGCACGAACATGATCTCCATCATCACCGGCATTGCGTCAAGGTCAATGGCGCCGCTCCATGGTTGTCGTCCACCAGCATCAACTATTACAACTACTTTGAATAATAGACACGCAGGTCTTAACAGAATTAAAAGGACAACCATATGGCTCCTGCCGGTTCCCGACTTACAATAAGGAACATTGCATACATCATATATAATCACAATCATGGCCATATCACATCACAACACACCCCTGCAAAACAAAGTTAGACGCCTATAATTTTCTTTGCATGTTTTACGTGGTTTGGGGCTTTCAATAAGTGTCATTCTAACTTATGAACAAGAACCACACCGTTGATACTAGTCTTGTCAATCACCCGTTGTAAATTGAATCTTAACTATGTTGGGAGAAAAAGGCACCCACAAAACCACTTATGCAATACAAGTTGCATGTCAAGCGTGGAGTAAGTCTCATGAACGATGTCATGTATGGTTAGCCCGGGCCACTTCATCCCACCATCCCGCAAGATGCAAAGTACACAAGAAGCAATTGACAACAAAAGCATCAACGCCCACAATGACCATTGTGTTCTACTCGTGCAACAGATCTACATATAGACACGGCTCTGATACCACTGTAGGGGTTCGTAGCATGGAAAACAAAAAAATTCTATCACATGCACACAAACAAGCCAAGATCTATCTACTAGATTGTAGCAACGAGTCGATTAGAGTACTCACCCTCGAAGATTCCAAAGCGGTTAACGAGAGCAGATTCTCATGGGTGATGTAGTCGTACACTTGCCGATCTCAAGATCGCGTAGACGATCTTTCCGGAGCTACGTTTCGGCAGCGCTTCCGCAGTCGGTCACACGTTCGGTACTCAATGAATACCTTCCTCTCCCATGTTCCAGCAGGCAGCAGAGGTTGTAGTTCTCCCCTCGCGATTCCGGCAGCACGACAGCGTGGTGTCGGAAGTAGAGGGAAGATCCCGTAGGGCTTCGCCTAAGCTGGTGCTAGTTATGGTGGATCTAGGGTTTTCCGACGATCTAGGTTTAGAAGGCCGGAGAGGAGGAGGAGGTGTCGGCTACGGGCCGACGACGGCGCACGGTGGAGAGGGCTAGGGCTTTTGGTCTTTGGGGCAGCCCTCCCCCTCTATTTATGAGAGGGGGGACAACCTTGGGAGAGGGGAGTTTGAATCCATAGCCAAACCCAAGTTGGATAGAAGGAAGGACTCTTTCCTTCTTCCACTAGAAAACTATTGTTCCAGTTTGACTATTCAAACCTCCCTTTTGACTTTCAATTTAGAGCTTTAATTCTGTCTCGCAAATTCCCAAACCAAATGACCTAGGATATGATCCAATCATTCCACTTACCCATGACACATTCATGGACCATTCCCCTTCCGGTCCAGTGAACCTTCTAGACCCTTCTATAACCTCTCCGATGAAAACATCGAAATCATTCCCGAATTCCGGAATCGGACTTTCTTTATATGAATCTTATTATCCGGACCATTCCGGATCTCCTCGTGATATCCCGGATCCCATTCGAGACTCCGAACAACATTTGGTATCCCTACTTACATTCCATATCTACTAAACAACATCGAATCCTTAAGTGTGTCTCCCTACGGTTCGTGAATTATGCAGACATGATCGAGACTCTTCTCCGATCAATAACCAATAGAGGAATCTAGAAATTCATATGGCTCCCACATATTTATACGATTACTTTGCGATCAAATGAACCATTTACATATGGATCCAATTTACCTTTGTCTCGCGATATTTTACTTATCCGAGGTCTGATCGTCGGTATCTCTACATACCTAGTTCAACCTTGTTACCAATAAGTATTCTTTTCTCGTTCCCGTGATATGTGATCCCTTGTGAGCCATTCACATGCTTGCAAGCTAATTGGATGACATTCCACCGAGAGGGCCCAGAATATATCTATCCGTCATATGGATGGACAAATCCCACTCTTGATCCATGTGCCTCAACACATACTTTCCGAACACTCAATGCCATCTTTATAGCCACCCAGTTATGGTGTGGTGTTTGATGTCATCAAAGCATCCTTCCGGTGATAGTGATTAGCATGATCTCATGGTCGAAGAATTAGGTTACTATGTATCAGAAAGCTTATAGCAGACGAACTATTGAAATGACTTGATCTTAATGCTACGCTTATCTATAGGAGTATGTCCATCACACCATTCTCCTAATGATATGATCTTGTTGTTAATAACATCTCAATGTTCATGATCGGGAAATCACGATCATCTATTAACCAACAAGCTAGTATTACAAAGAGGCTTTACTAGGGACTCTAATTTAGTTTAAAAATCACACAAGTATTAATGTTTCCGGTTAATACTATTATAGCATGAATGTAAACATTTATCATAAACACACAGATATAATAATAACCACTTTTATTATTGCCTCTAGGGCATATCTCCAACAGATTGCCTCTAGGGCATATTTCCTTCACTAGTGACGTTTGACATAACAGGCTAGTGGCGTTCAGATAGACTCAGATGCCACTATTATGTTGGGTCCCAGAAATGGGACCGACCAAAATTTCTAGTGGCGTTCGCCCTTTCTAAACGTCACATAACCACATTAATAGTGGCGTTAGGCACATCTGAATGCCACTACTTCTAGATATCCGGCCAAACATGTGGGACCATGAACCTAGCACCGTTAGCATAACTTTTAATGCCAACAATAGCTATTTATTGGTGGGGTCAAGTTATTTAGGAAGCCGATGGTATTTTGCACCATAGTTGTGGCATGTATATATTGTGGCACGCCACTAACATAATGTGTGCTATAAGTATTTTCCTACTAGTGGTTGGTCTTCCTCCTCACTGTCTCCCATCAGAATCTTCATCATATGAGTAATCCACATCAGATGAATCATACTTATAGCCCTTCTCCTCTCCCTCTATGTTTTCCTTCACATTTTCAATGACCTCAATTAGAATTGTAACTTTTGACTCCATTTCTATCCAAGTCATTGTATCCCACATCTTGTTGAACTTCTAGCATGCTTTTTAAGCTCCGCAACTTTCTGGATCCCCCACCATTCTCAACGTGTGGCATGTATTCTAGGTAAGAATGTGAGTCCCTAGCACTATCATCACTAGCATCTGACAATAGCAGCTTCCTTATTCCAGCAATGCCACTACATTGACTTGCTCTTGCTCTATTCCAGCAGATGGCCTTAGACTTGGATTGCAAAATTGGGAATTTGGAAACTGAGATAATGACACTTCTTCTATCTTTCTGTTGCTTAGGTGGATTGCTAATTACTTGAGTGATCACCCCAGTGTCATTTATCACAAGAACATTATCTAGTATGTGAAATTCATCTTCTGAGATTTCAGCTGGCTCAACACTAATGATAATGTTAGATTGATCATCTTCACTTAGCTCCATACTTTCATCTTAAAAGTCACTATCACTACAGTTGTACTCAGTGTCCTACTCCCCATGATTCTCTACATACCATCTGCTACTCCTCCAACACAAGTGTAGTGTTCCATCCTCGTACAACCACTGTCATCATGTAAAAACACCAAACCATCTGCAAGAGATTTCCTAGGAACAAGGAAATAGTACTTCATCGATACATTCAACAACATATGACCTTTCAAATTCCCTTTCAGTTCCTACAAGGACAGCTTGTCCCTCTTGATTTCTAACATCTCTTTATCACCCCCACATAATTCATATTAGGACCATATCAGATGAACTAGCCTCCAATGTGGAATCCCACGATCAAAATCTCCGTAGGGTCCATTATTGAACTGAAAAGACACAAGTTTATCACTAAACACTCCTAATATGGACAATTTCAACGACAAAATCACACCCAAATTGGTCCAAAAACCTACCTTTACTACCAACAAAAACCACCCCCAATTTCTCGCCTAAACCCTAACCCCACATCCATGGAGATAATGCAAACAACGATGACCAGAGGTGGAGGATGTACGAGACACTACCTTCTACGTCACAAATATTCTTATTGTCACGATCAACCGCTAGTGGCAATGGCTGTCGATGGAGCAGAGGAGTGGAATACTAGGGACATCAAATGGGGATGGTGGTCTGGCTAGGCCACCTGCTGCGGCGAATGGAGACGAATGCGTGAGCCCACTACGGGAAAAGCAACCATTGCCGTGTCTAAGAGTAAACAAGAGAAACACATACCTAAAGAAATTTTTATTATTGTTCTAAGAATTTGATTATTTCGGCTTTTTCGACAAAATAAATTCTATCATGTTCAAACAATTTACTAAAGAAGATTCAATGCTCTTATTTAGTTAAGAAAATCCAGTTTGCTCAACACATTATGCTCCATTTTGAGGATTTTTTTGGGTGTTTTCTAAGACTTAAGTTGTTTTAGAGACTCTATGTACTTGGCTTGGCATAAACTTAATATTAATAAAAAGATTCAAGTGAGACTTCTCATTTTTTTATAGGCTCATGAGCTTGAGTTCATGCTAAGCTCGAGCATTGTTGTTACTACAGTACAACACTGTACATATGTCATGAATTTTATTTTTATCCACAAACGAACGCGGTATACTAACCGTAGCGTACCGGAGTCCATCGTGTGCAAGTACGATCGGTCCATCGTCCTCCATTTCTCTCGACAAGTGGCGGTCGATTTAAATAGCAAGCGTACGTGCGTAAGTACGAAAAGTGACCGGCAACCAACCTACCAAGCAAGAGATCCGTTATATAAGACGCCGCGTCGTTTCTGCCTACATGTGTATCCTCCAAGCTAATATAGTCTGCAGAAACTACACGAGTGCTACACTACGACCGTCGCACTGCGCAGCAGACCTGTCCCCGTAGATCGGAGATATACATTGCAGGGAGAGGGAGATGCCTCCGAACGCCGGCGAGGTGGCACGGCCGCAGAGCCCTCTCCGCGCCATGATGCCGCAGAGCCCGCTGCGGATCAAGCAGGGCGGCAAGTTCTACGAGCGGCTCCTCACCAAGGAGAGCTCCGCCGCCAACCGGTCCTTCCGGTACTACTGGGCGGAGCCGGGCTCGGTGCCGTTCGACTGGGAGTCGCAGCCCGGCACACCCAGGGACGGGTCCCGGATGGTCGGCGGCGCGCTGCCGGCCATCACCCCGCCGCCGTCCTACCTGCTCCGTCACGGCGGTGTCAAGGTGCAGCAGGTGGCGGCTCCTCCTCATCGTCCCAAGCGCAAGGTGACCTGCAGGAAGCGGTACAGGCTCAAGCGGATCAAGATCGGCTTCATCGCCGACATCTTCCGGAGGCTCACCGTCGGGAAGGCGTGGTGGCGGCCGGAGCCGTCGCCGGCCCAGGTCTCGTCGTCCAGCCGGTGGCTCGTGGCCACCGAGAAGGCGGCCGAGCAGAAGCAGCAGCAGCAGGAGCCCAAGCAGGGACACCACGACCATGATCTGGCGGCGGCAAAGAAGAGTGCCGCCGTGGTGTCCTCCGGCTCCGTGGCGCGTCAGATGAGCCCGTGCTGGATGCTGCGAATTCGCGGCACGGGGAACCAGAACTACCGCGACTGCGATTAGGCGTAGATCATCGGTTCCAGCCTTTCAGGTGCGGTACGGTGGAGCTATCAAGGAGATTAAACACACGATATAAGACTGGTTCGTTACACTGCTACTTTGTGGTTACGATTGCGAAAGATGTCAACAAAATATTGTGTCTGCGGACTTGTTTACCATTCTGTCGTCAGCAGGCCGACCGTTTGTTGTCGCCTAGTCTTACCGAACTTATCATTGCTGTACTGATTCTCTTTACAAATATGCTACTCCCTCCATTTTAAAATAGATGTCGCAAACTTTTCTAAATTTGGATGTATCTAGACGTATACTATTTAACATCTAAATTCATCCAAATTTAGATGAACTTTCGACATCTATTTTGAAACGGAGGGAGTATATACGAGTGAGTTCAATTGTTTTAAATTTGTACGGGTTCACTAGCCATTACGTTCGTGCTTTTTAAAATTCAGAGAAGATCCAGTTTAATTGGGTGTGCTCAACTATTGTGCTTGGTTCAAATTTGTTCCCACACCCCTGTAAGTTAGTACGTGCTCAGAACGTGCAATCACGTCCCCAGTCCAAATCATGATGTAGCTAGATGTATTCATTAACTAAGTATATGAGCTTTTCTGAGGACGACTAACTACTATTTTACACTAAAGTGGAGTATGCTGATATTGTAACACTAATTATACCAAACCAAATAGTTATGATTGACACGACGCTGAGTGACTCTTAGTTCCACGTAATAAATCGACAATTTAGCTAATTACCGGTTAGATAAGGTTGTTGTAAGTCTTGGTCAGCTAAAATTCCAGGATACTTGCGCTTTGAAAATCCTAGTCACCTAAAATTGCGCACCATTTAAGTTTTAAAATATCAGCCTACATTCATAGTGTAGCTAGGGATGATGATGGTTATGTGTTGGTTTAAACCCTTGAAAATGCAACTTAGATTAAATAAATTATGACAAGTTAAAAAAATAGAAAATTCTAATCAATCAATATTGCAAGTTCTTCTGTTTTCAGATGGAAGCTTTTATGTGGCTTTTCACCTTATCAATCAAATAGTACAAGTTTCTTAATGGAAGCTTCTACATATATGTGATTGTTTGCATCATATCAAGTATCAACCAATACTTTGTGCAAGTGAACAAGTTAATCCTAGATCTCAAGTAGTCTAAGGTTGATCACCACAAAACATAATTGATAGTCGACCAGGATCAATAAAACATGATCTAATTACCAAAAATTGTGAAATTCAAGAATTGCACAAATAAATGTACAATGTAAAAATCAACAACAATGGTACATCTCGCTCTACAAATAAAACAATAGAACATACTAAATTTAAATGCCACAATTGCAATGATGCTCTATTTCGGTTACACTCTACAGAAAGTTTAGTTGGATCTCCGCCATGTCCGATGAAAAAATATGAACTTCCACAATATCATCTCAATATTATTAGAACCATCATGAATTAAATTTTAATATTATATGCACCAGGTTTTTTTATATTTTTCTATATAGTTGGTCAAACTTTATAAAGTTTGACTTTGACTAAAACTAATATGCAATCTAATTTGGGAGGGAGTAACTAAGAAAGCAAAAAATTCCACTTAATGGTAACTAGTGAGATTTCTAGAACTTTATTACTTAGAGGCAATTTACAATTGTGGTAGAGATGAGTTATTTGTCATATATAAATGAATTCTTCGAAACACCAAATTTATGTATGTCATAGATGGACCTGTGTGGACGTGTATGTGTAAAATGTGATATGTAAATGTGAATGTGAGAAATATCAAGTGAACTTTACGATGTATTTCTCTAAATATGTTGTATATATGTTTTGTTTGCAAGAGACATGGCGACAAGAAACCACTACTTGTTCTGAAAATCATATTTGAAGCCAGTTCTATGGGAAAACACGGCTCTAGCTTTATCATAATAGAGTTCTTTACGTATGTAGTCTATTAGTCTATTTATGTGGAGCAATCAACTCCAGATTTAACCAACTACAATTATCACAAAAGCCGATTAGGGTTAGCTATGACAGACGGTTGCCAAACCACATGTGAACGAAATGGAGTGTTAAGAGAATCTCTACTCGCATCCTCATGCAGCGTCTGATGCAGCCTTTTTTGTCCTGTATGAAGGCGATCCTGTTGTTATGGGGAGGCGTAGGTGACCAGACGGTCCCACATACAGACTCCTATACATAATATTTAAATTTAAAACAACAAATGAATCAAATCAAACATAGATTCACCATAGTAATTTAACAATTTCAAAAAAGCCAACAAATAATTTAAGATGTTTTGAATCTTAAAGAAAACAGACAAATAGACTAGGTGACTCCTTTAAGCATCCAAAAATGCTCCACCAGATCATCTTGCAGTTGGTGATGAGTATTTGTGTTTCGAACTTCTTGCCATCCGGCGAGGAAAGTAGCAAATACAATCGGTACCTGGTGATCAATATTTGCAAACAGGACATGTCGATAATATAGTTTAACGTCAAACATTGGAGTATACCACTCGCTCTCAATGATCATGTTGTACAAGATCACACAAGCAGTCATGACCTCCCACATCTGATCTTTTGACCAGGTAAGAGCAGGGTACCGAACACTGGCAAATAGAGCTTGTAACACACCGAATGCCTGCTCCGCATCCTTCCTGCAAGCCTCCTGCTACGTCGCAAATCAGGATTTTTTCCCCTTCGGGCATAAGGTTTGAGATTGTCTTCACAATTTTGACCATCTTGGATAGATGCCATCTTTCAGATAGTATCCCTTGTCGTAGCGGTGGCCATTGATCTCAAACTCCACCGGAGGAGCAGTGTCTTCAACAAGCTTGGCGAACACATTTGAGCACTGCATCACATTAATTTCATTGTGTGATCCTGTCATACCGAAGAAAGCGTGCCAAATCTACAGATCATGATCTGTCACTGCGTCAAGTACCACACTGCATGATCCCTTTTGACCTTTGTACATGCCCTGGTGTGCAAATGGGCAGTTCTTTCATGCCCAGTAAAAACTTCCAAGCATCCCTACAAACCCTCTTGCTGCATTCTGTGTCAGGATCAAGGCTGTGTCTTTTGCATTGGGTGTTCTCAGGTACTTATTCCCAAACACTGCCATAATTTTCCTGCAAAACCTGTACATGCAATCGATCGATGTGGACTCGTCCATGCACATGGAGTTGTCCTGTGTATCTCCAGGAATTCCATATGCAAGGCGATGAGGAGGCGCGCAAGGCAGTGAAGTATATGCGGCAACTCAGTGAGTTTTTTACTGGAGGGAAACGACCGACCAAGCGTGCAAGGTGGTTGTGGCGGTGAACTGCTGCAGCAGGGTGACTGTCACGCGAAGAAAATTCAAGATGGGGGTGGGTATCCGTGTTTGTGTCGCCGACTGGGCTGGACCGCGTTGTTTTCTTGTCTAGAACTGACTATATGGTCTGTTCTGTACTCTCTCCGTTTTAAAATATAAGATGTTTTAGATTTGTAAAAAAAAATTATCTGAACTTTTTTAGTGTGTAGATTCACTCTAAACCTAAGTGAACCTACATACTAAGAAAAGTCTAGATACATTTTTTCACAAATCTAAAACATATTATATTTTGAAACGGAGGAAGTACTAATGTGACTTAAATTTTAGTGCCATATGCTAGGCTCTATCGCATTCCACATCTAAAAAAAAGTTTTTTTCTCCTTTTTTGAACTTCTTGGTAGCTCTACCGTATGTTCGTATAGCACGATGGCACGAGAAGGCAGGCTAGCCCTAGAACTTCCTTCCCAGGTTGATAGTATACAGTCCGGGGGCAGCGCTAGGCACAGAGAAGGAAACGTGTCCATGGAAGACTGTTTAATTGCAGATATATATAGCAGTTGTAGATGTCAAGTTCTTCGTACAAAGGAAAGCAGCAGGTTCATTTATCATCTTGCACCTACACGTCGATCGGTTTTGCGATGCAGAATCGCTTCGTGCAAACGATTGCCATCGCATCTGTCGGGCGGTGCTGGTCCAACTCGATTGGTAGCTCTTTCAATTGAATAGAAAGCGGCTTGTGGACACTGCTCCTGCATGTTACTCCCTCTTGTTCGGAATTATAGGTCCTACGCGCATACCTAAATTGTTAATTTGATCAATAAAAAATAACTTATATATCACAAAAATTATATCATTAAAAAATATAACCTCTAAAGTATCTAATGGTATAATTTTTATGCTATAATATTTATATTATCTTGTTCAAATTGGCAACCTTGTTATCCGCGCGGGACTTATAATCCCAAACAGAGGTAGTACGTACTAGTACTAGATCATTAAGCGACAATCCGGCGTACGAGCCTGTATTGGAACACTACATCACATGTATTTCTGGGTAGTGAGAGCACCGGTAGGAGCGTAGCTGCAGGGCTGCCCATACCTTGTCCCCCGACGCAACCAGCCTTGACAGTGCCCTGGCAGAAGAGAATTAATTCTAGCATGCATGTTATATGTTTTATTCAGTTTTATTGTGTATAAATTAGACATAGGTTCTAAAACATATTGAAATTTGATAAAACTTGACAGCACGAATTGTAAAGCAGTAAACGAACGACAATACCCATACACTTGATTTAGCATGCACGTTGTTAGAATCGTCGCGTTCTAAAACTTGTCTTCGAGTTTTACTTGTTTCACGAACAGAAGTACAGTATATCAGTAACTTGTTTTTGAATTTTACCTTTTTAGGACGGTCTAATGGACTCTAGAGTGTGTCGCTTGTGTTTGAATTTTACTTGTTTCATATATGTATTTTCTCATCAGTCGATGTGGTGACATGTTATTTCTGACTTCTCATTCCGAACACGTGAACCGTGAACCCGACAGTAGATTACCAACAATCACATCGTCTGTGCCCTACTTGCAACCTTGCATACATGCCCTGAACGTAGCCAGGTCGGACGTGGCGGGACAGATGAGGGCATGGAGGTCGGTCAAAACAAGAACCTTCTCTCCTGACCCGTCTCATCTCACCCCCCACGGGCGACTGGGCGGTCCTAGCAGGCCGCCCTCCTACCGACCCTTTCTCTCCTCCTCCTTCCCCCGCTGTTGTCAGCGCGCATCGCCGGGCTAAGCTCATGCGGGGCCGGCAGCGGCGGGCCTTCTTCTTCCCGGCGGTGGCAGGGGCGCGCGGGGCTCCCTCGCTGGTGGCGGCGCGCCATGGCGGGCTTGGCGGGGATGGAGAGGGATGGGTCGGCGGCGAACCTGGCCTCTCCAAGGCTTGGCGGCAGGCAGCTAGGCTGGCAGGGCGGCAGGTGCTTCCGGCGGCGAGCTCTGCAGGGCCCAATCTAGGCCAATTTGGGATCGATCTGGGTCGTGCGAGATCCGGCCGGAGCCCTCGGACACTGGTGAGGTGGCGGATGGCAAACGCCCCCTCATGGCTGTGGCACAACAAGAACATCGGATCTAGGCCGGGTAGGCCTAGCTCAGGTGGTCGCCCGACAGATCCTGCCCGGGGTGGCCCATGGGCGGCATAGAGGTGTTGTGTTCGCCTCGTTCGTCCATCCTCACCCTTGCGGGCTCAGGTGGTGATCCTCAGACTGGCGGTGGACCGGTAATCTCGGATGCGCACGGTGGCGAGAGCGCTTCTGCTTGGTAGCGGGATCTGTGGTGGCAGTGGACCCATTGGCGGTCGGAGGACTAGGGACTAGCGCTAGTGTCAACAGCTACGATGACACCCTTGATGCAGTGTGGCGGCGGGGCTTCATGAGTCCATTTGGGCTCGGCCGGACCAGAAAGGGCCTGGTTTGCCCTTGCTGCTACATCCGATCGGCTATCGCCTTCCGACGGTGGAGGTAGTTCCCTCCCGCGTGTTATTGTACCGTCGACCTCGCCGGAGTTTCTTCTTTTCGGTCGTTCCAGCCTCACATTGTGGGTCATGGTTAGACAACGGTGGTGACTTTAAGACCATGGTGGCGTGTGTTGGTGGGCGGCGAGCTTGGTGGAGCGATTCGAAGCATCTGAGAGAGTGGTTTTTGAGGGGTCGGGAGAAATCCTTGTTGTCTGTACACCGACGTGGTGACGCCCACGGGTGTCTCTGGCCTTCCTGAAGGTCATCATGTGTATCTCTTTTCCATCTTCCGTAGCGTATCAGGGGACACCCTAGGACTCGTCCAGGCAGCAGTGTCGTCATCCTCGCTTTCTGCGGTGACCCAGCATACCACTACATGATGTAGTACACTATAGTCGTTGACATAACACCAATGGAACACCGTTCCATCCGCATTATATCCCTCAGAGTGATACAACAGAAACATCGCGGGTCCAAGACAGCACTTTAGATTACAACAAAAAAGATCCAGAGAACTTCCTCGAACAGTGAGGAATAATGTACAGAAAGAACCAGAAAAATCCACTTGGGAGTTTACTTTAGAAGTACTACTATTAGTATATGTATAAGGCTTGAAAGTACTACTGTAATATTGTTCTACAGAAGTAGGTTTTAGATACTAGGAGTTTTATTTATACTCTACGCTTCGGCTTGACTTCCATAGCTTCTGGTAAGGTCTTCGACTCCGTTGACCTTCATCAGATATCTTCAACTCTTCAGGTAACTTATTTCCTGGGAACGCCATTGGTTTCTCCGAGATCTAGCAAGGGTTAAGAAGATACGGCTGAGTACGAGCGTACTCAGCAAGTTCACTAAATAGAAGTGTTTGATACACTATCTATAGCCACAGACCATAAGTCGTAGGCAATGCAAGTTTTCAAAAACAGTTCTTCAAAGGTTGCTTTTATTTTGAAAAGCTATGTCCGTCATCCTTCACAGGTTTACCAGAACTTTCATGGAGTTCCTTTCCTGCCGTATTCATAGCTTCTTCCCAGAACATGGAATAGCAAATTACAGTTCTTGCACTCTGCAGAGGTGCGTTGCTTTACCCATGAGAGATCTTATATTTGATGCACATCCGAGTTATAGGCTCGTTCACACTTCTTTGGTATGAGGCCCAGACTAAGATCAAAACCAATCACTGTCCTTCTCCGCGACCCCGCATACCCGACGAATTGCACATCAGGCCTAGGATAAAACTTGTTCCCATTATCAGCCTAAGGTGTACAACCCTCATAGATATCAGAAGCCGTGGGACATTGAGGGATACCACCCATAACCTGCTAACCCTCTACAAGAGGAGTTGCAACAATGGCTCGGTCATCCGTTGGCATGCGAAAGGGAGCCGATCCAGCTGACTTCTCCATCCCATTCCAAATCTCATGGTTAACGCGTAATACATGGAATCACTGGCGATATTGGTTGTTAAGTCCTAGATAATATGTTCCTTTACCACCGGAACTTCCATAGAAGGTTATTACCTCATGGAAAATAACCTATAATCATTTTATTATGAAAATAGTGTTTTCTGCCCTTTTTGAAATGCAGGTGATGACAACACTTGATTTGCAAAATACTTGACAGAAAATAATCAAAGGACATGAGCAAGTGTGAACTTGCCTTTTGTGATTGCAAGATTATGCACTCATGGTCTTCGAGATGATAGAAGATCCAATATCTGAAATCAACATCATTGGTCCGGTAAGGACTAATGTTTAAAGAAGCAAGATGCCATTATGCATAAATAATGCTATGCAATTTTATAATTCCCAAAGTGAAACCCTTAGCATTATAAATAAGTTGATCTTAGGTATCTTCTTTAAGATTGGGTTTATCTTTAAGTTTATTTCATAAGCAATGGCATTGATAAGAAACTTAAGTGTTAACAATCCAAAATATACAAGTATGGATAGAGTAATGTGTTTATAATTTATTGTTCGTCCTTGGGTTGAGTTGTTAAGAGTTGAAGGAACTATTATAGACTTGTTGTTTTGAGTGGAAAAAAGAATAACATTTGAATAAACTAGTGTTTAGTTAAGGTTAATCAGTCTTGAGGGTTATTAGGTTTTACATTAGGGTTTGTGATGGTTACGAATGATGTTGAGTTATCATATTTCAATTGATGATACAAGTGAACAAAGTTAACTTTAAAAACATGAATAAACTTCAAATGGGATGTTTATGATTGTTTAGACCAAACTTAACTATAAAAAATAGAAGTGAATTTTAAGATATTGTGAGTTTTAGAATATCATATAGTTTTAGGGTTTTGACAAATATGATTATGGATGATCCTTTTTAATTTAAGTGAAAGATGAATTTAAAAACATGCAACTTATTAATGAGAGCATAATTAGATGATCTTATAAATTTATTAGAGTTTAGAATCATTTTAAGAGTGGTTAAGAGATGAAGATTATTCACCATTTTATACATGAGTGATATATAATATTTATTTAAAAGGAGTTTTATTTAAGTTTTAAGATTTAATAAGAGTATTTAAAAGTTAATAGTTATACTTAAGTTTTATTATGATTATGGATTTTTACTTAGTAATTAAATTTAAAGGTTTTAGTGTTTTATTAAGAAATCTGATTATTTATTTCATATGAAATAAATTTAAAGAATTAACAAAGTGGTTATTTTATTTTAGTAAAATAAGTAAATGAGTTTTATTATCTAAGGTTATTAAAATATTGTTGAATAATATGCACAGTATTTTTCTAGTAAAATATACTTATTAAAGATCTTAAAAATGAATTTTATTTATTTTTTTAAGTATTATCTTTATTTTTATAAACTTCTTCAAAGAATTAAGTGTCTTTAAATATTTGCTTTATGTTTTATTTGTAAAACTCTAAGTTAGTATTTTTATAAAATAGTAGAGTTATTTTTATACACAAAAATGATTTTTATTTATTTTTAGGGTTTTTTCTTATTTTATGAAATTTCACTTAAGATTTAATAGTGTTTAATCTTTATTTGCATTTTATTAACTTAAATAAGTAAATTTATATTTTTATTGGATAGATCTTATTTTTATGATAATTTTAACATATTAGATGTATTTTTATATATCATAAGTATTTTTCAGATTTTTCTATATTTTTTTCTTGAATTAATTTATTTTATTTTAAGATGGGCCTAGCACCCAACAATGGGATAAATTAGACCAGTTGGGGTACTAGATCGGTCAAACCGGCCCAGCACGTAGCTCGCCTCATCCCCCTGAAGCTTCTCTCCTCCTCTCGTTCTTTCTTCTCGCGCTCCTGGGCGCTGCCACCGCCGCTAGCGCCGCCTTCTGTTGGTCCTCCTGCCACCACCGGCTGCTTCCGCTAATACGGCTCTATTGTCGCCTCCTCCACTGACTCCCTGTGCTATGCCGCTGCTCTCTCTCTCTGCTTCACCGCCCGACCGAAACCCTAACCCCGCCTAGGGCTTGGTCCGCCGGAGCGCATCACCCTGTACCAGAGTTTTGGCCGCCTCCCCTAATCGAGCGAGCCTCCTCGTCGTCCCTGCTGATCTCTTGCTACACGGCCTCGACACCCGTGTGTTCTGCATAGAGCCCTGGCTCAACCACCTGGCCTCGGCCTTCCCATGGTGGTGTGGTGCTAATGCTACTATCTAAGGCCATGGTTGGCTATGGTCTCCTGATGCTCTCCATTGACCTGGATTTCACCTTCCTTAACTCGACACCGGTGGGAAGGTGCGTCAGCGCAACCCCGGTGTCCCTTGTTCCTGAAACCTGCGGGACGGTGATGACCCACAAGTGTAGGGAACCGCAACAGTCTCCGCGGGTAGTATTGCCCAATTTATTGATTCGACACAAGGGAAGCCAAAGAATACTTGCAAGCCTTAACAACTGAGTTGTCAGTTTAGCTGCACCTGGAAATAGTTCTTGCTCACATAAGTTTATCAGTAGCAACAGTTTTGTAGTAGCAACAACAAAGCAACATCAATAGTAGAACAAGAGCAATGGTAACAGTAACGGTAAGCAGTGGGATTCGAGTGTGCTAGACATAGGGATGGATGGAAGGGCGTTGCATGGACGAGTCTAAACATGTAACTTCAAGAACTAGGGTATTGCAGATAAATAATAATAAGCATCCAAGTACTAAACAATTCTAGCCATGTGCTCCAAATATAGTCATACGTGCTCGCAATGAGAACTTGCACAACATCTTCTTTCCAACCAGCCCGTGGCAGCGGGGCCTCTAGGGAACTACTGGCAATTAAGGTGCTCCTTTTAATAGAGCACCGGAGCAAAGCATTAACACTCCATGAACACATGTGATCCTCACACCACAGTCATCCCCTCCGGTTGTCCCAATTATTGTCACTTTGGGGCCTTTGGATCCGGACAATGATATGTGTACACAACTTGCAGATAAGATCATAAACAATACTATCATAATGATTCAATAATAAGTTCAGATCTGATATCATGGCACTCGGGCCCTAGTGACAAGCATTAAGCACAACAAGTTGCAACAAAGTCAAATAGCACTAATAGAGATACTAGGCACTATGCCCCTAACAGATCTTATTCGATTACATGATAGAACTCGTCCAATCCCTACCATCCCCAAGCCTACAGCGGGTTACTCACTCATGGATGAGGGAAATATCGGTGGTTGACAGAGATGTGTTGGTGATGACGATAGCGATGATCCTCTCCAAATTCCCCGTCCTGGTAGGGTGCCAGAACGGAGTTTCTGGATCTAAATCTTAGTTTCTGGTGGCGGTGGCGGAGCAGAACTCTTTTTGGAAAACTATCAAACCCCCCTCGGTTTTTAGGTCGAAAGGCAACTTATAGGCGCAGAGGGAGGCCGATGAGCTGCCTGGGGTGGCCAAACCTCCCCCAGGCGCGGGGTCAGTGGGCCCGCGCCTGGGGTGGGTCTGGGTCCCCCAGGCCTCCCCTCTGTCTCCCCTTCTGGCTCCGTGGATCTTCTGGTGAAATATAATTTTTGGCATATTTTCCAGGATTTTTCCTGATAGTTGATTTTCTGCACAAAAACAAGACACCAAGGTAATTCTGCTGAAAACAGCGTCAGTCCGTGTTAGTTATATCCAAATCACACAAGTTTAGAGAAAAAACAGTAGCAAAGTGTTCGAGAAAGTAGATACGTTTTGGACGTATTAGATGGCGCGGACAACGCAACCCCGGCATCAGGTGCTTCCGCTGATTCGTGGATGGTGTTGGACAGGAGCGGTTCTATGGCTTCGTCAAACCTACGCTCCAGGTGCTCGGCACCCTCGGTGAGTTCTTTACCTGCGACCGGCCATCGAGCCGATGAACTGTACTGGTTGTGAAACTATGAGAATGGTAATATCCTGATTGTGATCTCGAGGTTATGGTTTGCTGGTGTGGAGGTTGTCCATGTTTTATCTTCTATACTAAAACATCTCTATGCTCTAGAGCTGATACTGGTACTCTGTCTTGGCTTGTTCTTGACTTATCTAGGTGTGGCGTTCATGTTGTTGCTTCTGCTGTTATTTGAATATGCTAGAGTTGTTCTTTGCTGAATCCTAAATTTAATATAAAGATTATGATGTGAGAACAATTAATGTACTTGATCTGTTGACTAGTATGGACCTTGGCTATGGCAATGTCCATTGAGTAGTGCATAGTTGTGTTGCTTATCTGTACATGTTCCTGGACTTGTTTCTATTATGATTATAGGACTTGCTATACCTGTGACTTGTTGAGGTATCTTAGCTCTGGCTTGATGCTCATTTGAAATGTTGGGATATAATTTCTTTGGGATTAAAACTTTCCAGATTGGAATCCAATTGTTGTGAACATTATCTATTGTCAATATGATAGAGAATAACCTCTGAGCTGATTCCTAGTATAATCTAGGAAGATGATATGAACTCATTCATAAGTGAGATTGTGGTTTATTTAAAATGGACTTGGGTTTGTGCTAAAAACATTCTGAATCTACTAGGTACAGAGGTGCTACCCTCTAGGAATGTGCCCTGTAGCCTAGCAGTTGTGGTAATGCTTGTCTAGTAAAAACTAGAGAATAAAATGATGATACTATATCATGCAAGGCATGATCTTGGATTAATAACTTGTGGTTGGGCTGTAATTGGTAGTGCTCCATAGCTTAGTTTACTGAATCTTTGATCCAGTGACATAGCTGGACTGGTTTCTGTCAATCTTGATAAGATAAAAGTGGTCAAATATGATTCCTAAATTCTTTACTAGGAAAATGATATGGACACATGTTCTTCTTGCTAGCAGATGGTTACTTCTTTTGCTGCTCCACTAACCTACT
This sequence comes from Avena sativa, assembly GCA_916181665.1. Classification (NCBI taxonomy): domain Eukaryota; kingdom Viridiplantae; phylum Streptophyta; class Magnoliopsida; order Poales; family Poaceae; genus Avena; species Avena sativa. Next base: position 375,257,508 of record OV702295.1, on the reverse strand, counting down.
GTGATCTTGCTTAGCAAGTTTCTTTCTATTGTCAACACTATAGTGGCTTCTATTACTTGTTGGGTTACTACTGTGGTGCCTCCCTCTGGGAGTGTGCACAGTGGCAGATCCCAAAGTAGTATGACTTGCTATTGTGAGATGCTCTGAATATAGATTCATCCATCTTTATGACTTTAAAGTTTCAGGTGGATTTGTCCCTAACCTATGATGCTCAGTCTGAGGTGTATATTTATTAAGAACATATGCTAAGATAGATTGGGAACTTCTCGATGATGATCTTGCATAGCATCTCTATGCAAGACTGAGAGAACTATTCTTCATTACTACTTCTGTTTGTTGTCTAAAAAAAAGTATATAAGATGCTTGAATCTTAGTGTTGCAACCTACTTTGGAAAGGTAGTTGTTGTTGCTGCTGTAGATGATGATTTCTTGGTTTTGGTTGGCTCACACCAACGGTTTTGATCTGATGTTGATGATCTGATTCAATTGTTGCTTCATGTTCCTGACCCTCTCCACCTAGCTGCTATACTTCACTTGTCCTTGATCTACTCCTAATGCAACTGTGGTCTGGCCTTCTTCTCCTGAGACTAATTATTGGATGGCTCCAAGGAGCAACCAGAGTTGGTTGATGGTGTGATGTGGTGCTATGAAACTATGAGAAAACAAGCAATGCTCCTTGTGGTTGTATTGCTTGAGATAAGAACAGAGGTGTGAGACTTGGTCTGGTTGTGGATGTGAAGGGATAATATAGTAGTAGCTCTACTACGGCTGGTGCTTTTCCTCTACTTGTTGTTGCCTTGTGGGGTTGACATCACATATGCATGTATGCATGTATGAGCTGCTTGTTTGTGTGCTGCTGGTCCAGGAACCTCCCCCTGTCCAGGTTTCATCTGTGAGATCTTTGTGCTATGGTTGTGCTCGGCTGGTTTGGTATTATCTGAAGTTGAGCTATATTTTTGGATGTTGCCAAGTGGATTCTTAGATAGCCAATGATGGTGTCCTGAGGCAAAAATACTGATATGAACAGATACTACAATCTGGTGAAACTTGTCCCTTCTAAAATTTAGCTCAATGATGAATTAGACATAGCATTTCTAGGTCAAATCTGAGAGCAAAACTCTAACCAACTAATCCTTCTTTTATTTTATTTTTGTTTTCTTTTTCTTTTTGTTGTGTTTGCAGGAATTGAAAAGAAGAAAGAAAATGCCAGATGATGAAGGGATGTAGCTTAGGAATTTCTTAATATCAAATATTGTAATTTATATCCTGTTAGAATATTGTAAAAACATTGTATTGTTGTATTTTATTCAATAAAGTTTACTTATTTCCTTTTTCTTTTACCATTCTTTTGTAAAGACAATGTCATATATATTTTGTTATAATAAAGAATTATTTTATTTATTGCAAAAGATCAATGTAATACTATATGTATATATATATTAATAAAGAATTATTTTTATATCATTTCTGTAATCATTTCTTTTCAAGTTATTAAATATTTCCAATTTCTATTTGTGAATTTTATAAATTCATTTGAATTTCATATTTGAAATTCAAATACATGTTTAAACAAATTTCCCCTAAAACAAAGAATTCTACCAAGGTCATGTCGAAATCTATCGCACTGGCTCCGAAGTTTCCTTCAGTACAAGAGAGATCCCGATCCCTCTATAGCTCTTTTAGTTTTGCGCGAAATTTTTCCGGATTTTCTTATGCATGAATGCAATGTACAAACGTGTGTCCTCTCTATTTCTAGGTGCTAATCCTGGGATACTAGGTGCTAATCCTGGGATGTTACACTTTCCTTCCTGGAGGTGCTGCTTGATACCGCCGCTTCGGAGAGCCTAGAGAGGGGTGATAATTCTTCGGTGGGCACAGTAGTTTAGAGTCATTCTTGTTTTCGTTAAGCCGCTCTCGTCGGCTTTGCTTTCTCTTTCTTTCATTTTTATTTTATTTTTGCTTTTTTTAGACATTTTACTGTCTGATCCAGCAACGGTATCAATAATGATTGTTATATTAATATAGCTGGACATATGACTATTAAAAAAGATCGGACGTGGCGGACCGTATAGGCACACGAAGTTGAGAACTGAGACTAGGCCAGCCAGCACCGCATCGTTCCCCGGTTTCCTGTTTCCATCTGGGCCCCGGCGAAGATTTGGCGCGAACAGGAATCTGCAGACATAAATGGAAAACGAACGGCCAAATCATTGAAGAGTTCGCCGCGACGTCGCCATGGGGCAGTTTCAAGGTGTGTCTGGCTTGGGATCGGCAGAGCGCTACCTACGGTTATGCCATCGGTATCACAAACCGCAATACCTAGTGAAGCTGTACTAGCATGTGATTTCTCAACGAAAGTACATAGACATCTATCTAGCATCACACGTACTTCCTTCGTCCCAAAAATAATATCATAGATATGTATAGATTCCACTAAAACACGCTTAGATACATGCGAATCCGAATCTATACAAATATGCGGCATTTTTTTTTAGGACGGAGTGAGTATTGTATTCATCTCCCGTCATTACAAATTCGCTATGTACATCCTAGTACAAATAGCTAGCCCATATTCAAGAATCATGACAGTGAATTTGCTTGTCACCCAAGGGTCAACCAGCTCCTATAGCGTCGTTAATTATCTAGCCTTGGGTAAGTTGACCAGCGACAAGAGTACGTCAAGATGCATGTAGACGGCCTACCTACTGGTCAGTGGTCACAGATCATCTTGACATGTTGGTAAGTTGGGTGGTAGCTAGATTGGGCAAGTGTGGGTGATGGTTTGTCGCGTTTGGTGCTCGAGCTTAAGCTGTACGTAACCTCGCACACTGTGTGGAGGACTACGCAAACAGTGGTGGACGTTAAGTCCTTGTGCCCGGAAGGGGACTTGTGTGTGCGTGAATTAATGCATGGAGGGCAACAGTATTTTGTTTGGGTGTATTGGGGCCATGCACCTTCAGATTCACGTTTTGCATCGGACCGCTAGTAGAAAGCTGTTAGGTGCACATGAGAAATTTGTCCTCTGTGTCAAATCTGTAGCGAGTAGTGACTAGCTAGCAGTCCAGTATGTACTCCTAGACCTAGAATAGATAAAAAGCTTGAGCAGTAAGAACACCGCAAAGACAGATGATGATCCACTGTTATACTCTGGCTTGTCAGATCGTCAACCAACCACCATCCCGGCTACGGCTACAGTATAGCCTTATTAAGATCACGCTGCGATCAGGCTAGCACACTTACTGTAACAAATGGTCTGGAAGCATGAAGACAAACAAAGACCAGAACTCTAGTATGAAACCAACGATAATTTTGAAATATTAAGGGGAGAAGAAATCAGAAGTTGTATGCAAGCCTGTAAGCAATGAAAGCATGATAGTCCAGGGGTGTACAACTCATGCACATAGAGAGACGAAATACTCTCTTTTTTTAATAAGGCAACTAGTCCCCGACTTTAAATTAATAAAGTCAGAATTCACAATCAACACGATACATGTTGTGGCATATAACTTAGCCAAGTGAGAAGGCCACTGCCAAGGTAGGGACACGAGAGAACACCAACAAGTACACCAACATAAGGTTCAAAGGGGTCGGCCTCCCCACAAACGAGCCAAAACCAAGCAACACGATAGAACCAGAAGCTTAAGCCGTTGTTCTAGGTGGCGCAAGAGGCGTAGAGTTGCCTTAGTCCTTGCACCATCTAGTTTAGCCCCTCCTTGTCCAGCTTCTTTGAGTTTATACTTTTATCTTTATTGTCCACAGCTGCAGGAACACGATGAAATACTCTCGCCTCTTTATCTTAATTAAAATGGAGAGATCATTGCTCTAAAATAATAGAAATACTCACTGCCTCAGTTTTGTTGACTTTAACCCGAGAGGAGGAAGGACCTTGTTTTGGGGCGAAAAATATAACCACTATGAGGGAACATGGGTGGTAGAATTGGCAAATAGCTCTGAAAGAGCATGTGGCCCCCCATGTGTGGTTTTGGTAATTAATGACAATCTTTATGGACTAATTTGTATATTAAGTTGCACTTGTAGGATTTGTCCATTGGCATCTCTTGGAGCATGTGTTGCCTTCAAGATAGATGAAATGAAGAAGTGTTGTGCAAGATCAAAATGCGCCATCTCTAAAAGGTCTCATGTTTAATGCTTGCCATCCTCGGTGATCATGGTTCGATGAAGACAAGGTCAAAGAAGAGGTTTCCCCGTGGTGTATGGAGAGAGCAAGGTGCAAGTCTTCATCAAGCGAGTGTGTGGAAGAGGAATCAAGAAAGGTGTCCATCTTGAGAAGGACAAGATCATCTACATCGAGCTCAAGTGGAATGCTCAAGGCAAAGGTATAATCTTGATAGGTTTTTCCTTTTACCGGTCTCATGTTATTAGTTGGAAGACCGGGTTTAGGATAGATAGTCGTACTATCAAGAGGGGCTCTCGAGTGAGTAACTCGATCATATCATTCGGAGAGAGCTCAAATCTTTGCATTCTGGGCATCATCGTTCTTGGTTGTTATTTGGATCTTATACTTGTGAGGATCTAGAGCTTGTGGTATTCATAACAAGCTCTAGTTCATCAAAGACGGATTTTCCTTTTATATCTTATTATGGATTTGATCTTTGAGGTTTTCCGGTTTCTCACCAAGGGAGGTATATCACTTTAAAATATGTGAAGTATTCTCACTTGGTGATAACCAATATTGATTTCGGGTCTTGTTGTCATCTTTCCAATAAAATTGTTGTCCTCTTTCTAACAAAATTGGTTTCGGGTCAAACGGAGTTTTCTAGCCCAAGTTATGAATTGTTGAAGTTTGCCTCTTATTATTTTTTAAAGAAAAAGAAAATGTTGTGGGCCGAGCGGTAGTACCGCGGGCCTCTACCGCCCGCCCCTGCGTGCTGCTCACCCTCCTGCCTCGCCCAGTAGTACCACCCGACCAGGACGGTACTACCGGCCGGCCCATCCCGCTTGACCAACCCATGTCTGTCGCTGCCCGCTCGCTTGCTAGCTCCCGCTGCCGTCGCTCTCCCTCACGCGTGCACTGCTCTCGCCTGCCGCTCGCTTGCTCGCGTCGCTTCCCATCGCTCGCCCTGGCTCCCGCTCACTCAGCTCGCTGGTCCGGCCCGTCAGCTCGCCAGGCCCTTACCGCGCAGCACGCCCAGCCTGCTGGCTCCCGCGCGCAGCGCTTGCGCCGTTCGCGTTGCTCTCATCTCGCTCGCTTCACTTGTTCGCCAGCTGCCTCGCCCGCATTGACCTACATCGCCTGGACGGGTGTGGTAGTACCGGGCCCATCTAGTATTACTAGCCCAGTGAGGGAAAAGTCCCCAACGGGCAGACTTGGCTTGGGCACTATTTAAGCCTTTCCCCGTCTCTCTTTTGACTTACTTCTTCCTCTCTTTTCCTCAAGCCTTTGCCCCATTTGCTTTAATCTCTTGAGCTTGTTTCTCTCCCTCCCTCCAATGATTCTTGCTCATATTTGAGAGGTAGAGAGAGGAGATCTAGATCTACAATTTGACCTAACTAATTCATCTCTTTGTGAGTGAATATTTGGGATCTAGATCTTGGAGGATTTTGTGTTCTTCCTCTCTTGTTCCCCTAATTGTTTTAGTAGCTTTGTTAAAACTTGAGAGTTAAGGATTGGAGCATCTTTATGGTGTTCTTGCCATTTTCATTAGGTGCATCGGTTTGAGTTCTCCTTGAAGGATTTGGTTGGTGAAATTTATTAAAGCTTGTCCCTCTTGGGTTCTTGGAACCCTAGACGGTTGTGTGGCCTTTGTGATGTGTTCTTGGGACCTCCAATTAAGTTGTGTAGCTATCCTCAAGCTAGTGGCCTTGGTGACGTTTATTGGGAGCCTCCAATTAAGTTGTGGAGATTGTCCCAATCTTTACGGGTTTTGTGACCGCCCTCAAGTGTCCCATAGTGGATCGGGGGCTTTCCATGCGGCGGGTGCTCGGGAGAATAGGGTGAGGCCTTTTGTGGTGTTAGTGGTCTTAGTATCTCTCACCCCTCCAACGAGACGTACTTCCATGTTAGAAGGAACTCGGTAAAATATTGTCATCCTCGCGTGCCTCTGTTATCTCTATACCCGAGCTCTTTTCTTATGCACTTTACATTTTAATAGCCTTCGTGCTTGAAGTAATCTATCTTGCTATCACATTGTTGCTTGTCTTGCTTAGCATAAGTTGTTGGTGCACATAGGTTAACCCTAGTATATATAGGCATTGTGTTTAACAAAAGAAAACACTCATTTTATTCTGCCATTGTTAAGCCCATCTCATAGAAGTTTTTAACCGAATATTCACCCCCCTTTAGGCGGCATCAGTGATCTTTCAAGCCCAATGTGAAAGCTCCCCTACTTCCAACCGTGCCTTTTCATACCACTTATCATTGGGTGCCCCTTCTTCCTCGAGTTCAAGATGTCATTCGGAGGACTCCAATGAAGACCTTGCTCTTCTTCCCCCATGCGCGTGCTTTTGATCCAACATTCCTCTATCACTTGCTCATTTGTAATCATGAAAATAATGCAATCGTTAGTGCATTAACACCCTTAGTCCCTTCCTTCTATAAACGGTGATGCTGATTTTTGGTGGGTTTGTCTCCCTCTCAAATCAAGGGCGTTATAGGTACTCTTGATACCTAGATACCCGAACATTTATCTGAGTACTTCAGCTCGCATTGATCCATCGATTTATCGTGGACACACTAGAAACTTTAAAGCTTTGGTCTTATGAAAATTTCATATGAGAGGGGTTAATCGATGTGTTAATTTGTTTTAAATCACATACCTTCCTATCAGTTTCCATTAAAGATAATACCACAAATATTGTATAGGAAGAGTGTGTTATAATGAACCAGAACCAATGCAACAACATGAAATACATATTTTAAACAAGAACACAAAAAGATGTTTTGTAGAAAACAATCTGAATTGATTGATAAAATATATGGTACATGTGATCGAACAAAACGAAACATAAACAAGCAACAAAATATCGTTGATAAAACCAAAATTTGTACCCGACGGAGCTAGCATATGCTGATTGGTGTCAAATGACACCAACGGATTTTTACTCTTTCCCTCAATACTCTTATAAATACAAAATGGCACCGGTAAATTTAGAGCAATGATAACAATGTTATTTTTCCTAGATTCACCCTGAATCAAAGACCTTAAAAGTCATGGTATATGGCTCTACCTTTGCATCGTGGGTTTCTCAAAAACTTTTATGAGAATTCTAGCAATATATTAATAAACATCAATAATAGTAAAACTAAAAAGAGCTCCAAAAGTAATAAAAAACTACAAACAGGTCCTTGTACCACCTAGCAACAAATACATACACTAGTACGAGCCAAAGGTGCACCGCCAATCTCGCCCCTACATCACCAGAGTCGGGCAAAGCTTTCGTAGTAGAGCTTGTTGTAGTAGACAGACGAGAAACCATTGTGTTAAGACCCCAAAGGACCATCACCAAAGATGACAACCATGGATCATAAGACACCGACCTCAAACCACACCAATGGATATGGAAAATGACTAGATCTTAGGAGACCCATCGGACACACGACTCCACACGCTCTTCGCTGGTGCTAGACGTGCCAACGAAGTGAGGATAGGATGAGAGGATCTTACCATGATTTTAAGATGTAGCCGCTGCCTCACCATCCTGAATAAGATAATGAAAATGACTTCAAAAAATAACGAGAACCCTTTCGCCGCGAGGAGCAGTGGTCTGCCACGCCTCCATGGCCCCATGGCCAATGGAGGCGGACTGGACTAACACATCACCGATGAGGGGGATAATATCCTATATGTGTTACAATGGCACCGCGTTACAATGTCACCACCCAATCGCCTCTCTCCTGGTCCTTCGTACCATTTCCGTATTCAGAAGTATTTTCGTGCAACTAATAATTAGTCTAGTCATGATGGCTAGTACTATGCATATAGGGGCAAATACTGTCTGTCATCGTGTGTACTCGCTTTTCCCAAGATCCATGAGTCGGCCGGCTCCACCACTACAACTAAGACTAACCTCAACTTTTTGGAATGTATGCTTGATTCATCCACCCAAAAGGTGAGAATGTAATATCACTAAACACATTGTGGCTTGGGATACACTTGAAGGGAATATGTCCTAGATGCAATCATAAATGTTATTATTATTCCCCATGTTCATTATCTTTATGCTATGACTATTGTGAATATTGAATATGAAATTCAAAGGAAAACTCATATGCACATGTAAAGAGATGAACACAAAGTTGTTCCTAGTCCCGATCTCGATGCATACGCCTCAGCCTACCACTTGAGAATACCTAAGAGACATCTTTATGATCATCTTGTTATGGTGTGACAGTTGATGCAGTCAAAGTAGCCTCCGGTAATAGCGATTAGATATGGTCTCCTTATCTGGGGATTGAGTTACTACATTTTTTTAGTAATTGCAATGTTGAACTTTGTGACTGGATGTCATTGCAATACTAGAGTTGGGTATTTATCCATCACATCATTCACCTAATGACATAACTCCATTATCAATTAACATAAATGTCCATGAAATCTTTATCATCGGTTGACCAAAAGGCTAGTTGAATGCAGGCTACTAGTGACTTGATTTGTGTACATACCACACATGTACCAATGTTTTCGATTGATACCGTTATAGCATCGAATAAAACCTATTATAAACTAATGAGATATAATGACAAACACACTTTATTATTTGCTCTAGGCATATCTACAACATCTATATCTCTCACTCTCCTCACAAAAGTACGTCATAAGTCTACATGTATAGTCTAGCGATCTTCCTCCTAGATGGGTGAAGTTCTGCTGGACTGGAGGAGAAATAACCATGAGCATCGGCAGAGGAATCATGCATTTGATTATTGATCAAGAACTCCATCAAATAACGGCTAGCATCTACATTGTTGGTAAGCTCTAGATCCAATATATTTGTGTTCTTCTCCATAGTTCGGATCTTGGCGGTTTCTATAGGATATTTTTTGTTTTACCTTGTGAATCCCCTTCGGTGGTATCAGATCCTTGTTATGTGTAGATGCACATTGATCTAGACTTCATGTACGATGCACCAGTATTTCGTGAGATTATATCTATTATGTTTGATAGATTAGATCTATTTATGCGAGTATTTTAGATTGGATCTATTTTATTTCTAGTAGATTGGATCAATTAATGTGAAGCAATCTAGATTAGATCTATTTACTTGATGTTCATGATGCTTCCCTTGAATATGCAATTATTGATCCTTGCAGCATACCGATATTTTTATAAAGTTCTTGTTATCCGTGATCCTTCCAGGATCTCTTGAGTATATTCGGTTGTGTAACTAGATAAAAGACGTGCGTCAATTTGATATGTTTCTCTATATATTAAGAAAATATATACCTTTGCGAGTAAGATTGGTCAATATAGATGAAGAACTACACGACGAGCAATGACTAAGTTTAACATGGGGCTCGAGATTTTTCCTAAAATCTCATGTTTCATATAGCCTGCAAGTTAATCTAGCACATGAAGAATCATACTAAATGGCGATGTAGGTTGTTTGTCGAAAACCCTAGAAGCCACTTTAAAGTCTTGCAACAAAACATGTAGGGGCGTTAAACTCATTTTGTAGGATTGTATGTGATGTGGTATATTCTTCGTCATATTTAAAAGTACTTACTTTATCAGATGCTATAAAGTTGTAACTAATATGATTGTCATGCGAGGCCTTCGTGTCCATATTCATTTAATATATTTTAATTTCATTAGTTTCCTATGTGCCTCCCATGACCTTTGACCGCCGCCTCTAGGGGTGCCCGGGCACCCCTCCCCTTTTCCCATGTCAAGAGAGTAGGGTGCAGCTCTTTTACACATAAGTTTTTATGGTTGCACCTCTCCTCTCTGAATATCTTTTCCTCTCCATACAAAGTATTAGTTAAGGTTGCACGTACACTCCAGCGATCTTCCTCCTCAACTGCTGAAGCTCTACTAGATTAGAGGAGACATACTTGTGAACACTAATAGAGGAATCATACCTTTGATTAATGATGAAGAACTCCATCAACTTACTAAAAAAACTCCATCCGTCTGCACCATTCATAAGATCTAAATTCAACCTTTTCATGTTCTTCTCCATAGTTTGGATCTTGGTGATTTCGATAGGCCATTTTCCCCCTTGTGAATCCCCTTCAACACTTACAGAGTAGGTTGCTAAATTATACTATAGCAGAAGAAGATCACGAGCACAAAAGAGCGAAACATGAGAAACATTGACCACACAGTACTTGAAGCACAATCACCGCCTCTACCACGAAGATGGGATAAAGTGAAATATGACGTACCGTCATAACTAGATCCAATAATATGCTAGACCACAACATCTCTCACCATCAAAACATCTAAAACAAGGACATGCAAACCAAACATGGAACCAAATTGAAAAGAAATACTGCTGAAGGTGACTAGGCTCGGGTGAAAAAGTCGGAGCTTCTAAGTTCTATGGACTAGGTTTTTCGCTTGCAATTATTTTTAATATATAACGATAGATCGAATACATGCATGATAAAAACATTTCTAAGGGGGCATAATAGAAAGTTTTTCAGTGGAGCATGATAGAATTTTTTATAGGAAAAAATGAGTCATATCTAGCACCTTGTTAATCAAAAACAAAACGCCATTTTTCTTGATGGGCTTTCCCATGACATTAACCAGTAGAACATTCTAATCAAGCTATCTACTGATGTGTTTTGGATTGTATATTAGCCCAATTGCGGCTAAAAATTGTGATCGGATAGCCCAGACCAAAAAAGTATGCAAGGTACAAAGCTTTGAGAAAATAAACTACCACATACCTATCAAATCATATTTTTTCTCCCAATGCGTGCTATAATACGCTCCCCTCATGCAGGCGCGTGGTGGGCCTATCCATTTAGCGGTTTTTATTTTTTGTTATCCTTTTTAATGTTTGTTTGTTTGTTTGTTTTTCTATGTTTCTTTTCTCTTTCTATTTTCTGGTTTCTTTATTTCTAGATTTTAGATTTGAAAATATTCATATTTAAGAAATATTTAGATTAGAAAAAAATGTTCAAATTTTAAGAATATTTAGATAAAAAAGATCAATTTTTGAAAGACGAATAGATTTAAGAAATAATCAGATTTTGAAAATAATTAAATTTAAATTTAAAAAATGTTTAGATCTAAACATTTTTCAGATCTTAAAAATATCAAGATCTAAAAAATGTTCAGATTTAAAAATAATCAGGTTTTAAAATATTCATATTTTTGTTTAAAAATCATATTTAAAAACACATTTTTTTTAGAATTAAAAACACAAATTAATGAATGTAACAGAACAAACAAGTACCTGCATATTTGGGCCGCACTAAACGCATGCCATCTTAGGTCCTTCAAGCGTGGTCGAATCCCACAGGCGTTGGGCGGAAAATAAGCCTCCCCGTCCTACCTCAATTGGCTCAATACCCATCCAAAGAAAGATAGAGCTACGGCCCATTGGGCCAATGCCCCTCCTACTACTTGTGATTCTATCTTTTTTTTTAGACTTTAGCATTTTGAGCTTGCAAGCTGGATTTGAAATACTCACTCCGTCTCAAAATAGTTGTCGAAAGTTTGTCTGAATTTAGATAAATCTATATATTAAATAGTGTCTAGATATATCTAAATTTTAAAAAAATATCACGTCTATTTTAAGGCGGAGGAAGTATTTTAAATACTTTTTTTTATATAAATCATGATGCACTTTGACGGAGGTTTATTTTTCTGACCATTAGATGTTCGTTGAGATACATAGGCCTAGACTGAGATCCGGTGGACTGAATCTTGACTTTCATTTTGAAATAATAATGGTGCCTGGTACGAGGTGCACCCGGAAAAAAAAAAGGAGGGGGAGAACTCTCGGGATCCCAGCAGACGGCACCGAAAACATGCGAGCTGGAGAAGTACACTCGTGATAAGGAGAAAAAAAGATGGTGCAGTGGTTGCGCTTAGATCCCCAGTAGCATATTGTTTTCAACTGCATTTCATTCCCTTGACATGAGCAGGAACACCAGGGAGCGAGGGAGGAGGCCAACTAATCGAGTCAACGTTCCTTGGCTTGCCAAACATTTAGTACTCACTTAATTACCAATTGTCTGGCATGCTTTACGCCCATCCCCGTCATTAATACCTTGCCTTTTAAGCACTCTTTCCTTCCTCGCAATTCCAAACTTTACACTTGTATACCTGTCTGTCTCTCCCCCTTCGATCTTTCTCTTCTTGTTCCGGCGTCCATCTCCGACCCCAAAGCTGGGAGAGCATGCCTCTATGTCCACGGAGAGGTAAGAGACAACTCACTCAGGGGAAGATTCTGCAGGCTCTTGCTCTTTCTTTTTCGTTTCGTCCTTGTACTTTCTTTTCTCTATGTTTGTTTCAATGATCTTTAAGAAAAATCTGAGATGTGATCTTTGATCTGTAACTTTTTTTCTGTCACCGGTTTGATCTTCTGTAACTTCTGCTTGAAAGGTTTATGGATTACCTTTTCTGTTCTTGCGATGCAATTATACTCCGTTTTAGATCCCCCCTCCTTAATATCCATGCCAAAAGGCCCTAACCTTTTGAACTTCCGCCAGGGAGAGACTCGATGAGATCGGCAAGAAGATCAAGCGAGAGCCGGACGCCGCCGCCGCGGGCGTCGTAGTCGCCGTCGCGTCGCCGACCGACCACCACGTCCCCGGCCGCATAAACCTTGGCCTCGGCGGCGCCACGAACACGGCGATCCCTTGCGCCGCCTGCAAGCTCCTCCGCCGCCGCTGCGCCCAGGAGTGCCCCTTCGCCCCTTACTTCTCCCCGCACGATCCCCACAAGTTCGCCGCCGTCCACAAGGTCTTCGGCGCCAGCAACGTCTCCAAGATGCTCCTGGTACGAGTCGACCCAACTAATTTAAACTACTCCATTCTTTTAAATTCTGCCATGTGCGTCGCGTTAATGGCGTCGGTGCATGTAACGTGCTTCGTTCAGGAGGTGCCCGAGGCCGAGAGAGCCGACGCGGCGAGCAGCCTGGTGTACGAGGCCAACCTGCGGCTGCGGGACCCTGTGTACGGCTGCATGGGCGCGATCTCCGTGCTGCAGCACCAGGTGAGCGCGCTGGAGGCCGAGCTGGAGGCCGTCAGGGCCGAGATCTTCAAGCACAGGTACCGGCAGGCCGGCGCCGCCGGCCTCATGATAGACGACGTCCATGCCGGCTCGGCTGGAGCGTTCATGGATCCTGCTGCCATGCCAGCGCCTGGGCACGCCGCGGACGTGGTGTCGGTGGCGGAGGCTGGCCATGAAGTGGCCGGGATGCCGGCGACGCCGACGGTTTATGCTGCCGGACAGCAGTCAAGTACTGACTATAGCTCCATCAACACAAGTGAGCATGATGCATACTTTGGTTGACATGCATGGATTTCTTTTTCCATTTTGGTGATTGATCGACATCACATTTAATTAATTATTAACTCTGGGAATAATATGTGTGCAAGTATAATTCTGTCTCTTTATACATATATATATCGTCTCTAGAAATAGATATAGCTGCTGTGGATATATCTTGGGTGAAAAGAAAATGATTGTCAAGTGGTCGATCTATCTGTCCTTAATTTTCTTGTATGTATTCCTTGTGATTGCTCTGTTAATTTTACTTAATTGATGGATGTTTATTCAGGGATGGCACTATAGCTAGCTTAGAAGTTGGCAAAATTAAAACCAAATCACAATATTTCATCTCTGTTCTTTTCTGTGGTTGTTTGACGCTGCATCTGCTTGAATATATTTTAGCCCGATTATTATGATTAAGCAGTATTCCAGTTTTGTTGTTGTGCTAGCTTTTTGTACTCAATATGATCAGTCGTTTTCTTCCTATTTGATTACATGAACTTTCCAACGATTGATATGAATTTGTGTGCACGCTAGCTACCATATATGTTCATTAGTCATAACAGAATATAACAGTACTAAAGCACTATAGATCTTCCGTTAACATAGAATGCTTGGGGAACCCAACACGTGAGTATGTTCCTTCAACTTCCTTGAGACAAGTTATCTCACTCTAATTTCAGTCAATAAGAGTGTCCAGCTAATAAGAAATGAAACCTGGGCTGGACTTTTTTTATCCCTCCATCTCAAAATTGATGTCGAGAATTTATCTAAATTTATATGTATCTATATACTAAAAAGTGTCTAGATACATCTAAATTATAAGAAATTTGCGACATCTATTTTAGGATCGAGAGAGTATCTGACATGGTGTCAATATGGAGTGTCTTCTGTGTGCATCCATGCATATCAATTCGTGTATCCATGAATATCAATTCTGATACTCCTTTCGATCCAAATTAATGGACATAGATTTCTCTAGATTCAGATGTATCTAGCGCTAAAATATGTCTAGATATATTCAAATCTAGACAAATCTCAGACCATTAATTTAGATCGGAATAAGTAGCTAATTCCCATATTTATCATTGCTCCCTAGCTAACCGATATATTTTGGCAATTTGTTACTCCCTTGGATCCAAATTAATGGTCTCAGATTTGTTTAGATATACATCTAAATCTAGATAAATCCGAGACCATTAATTTGGATTGGAGGAAGTAGCTAATTCCCATATTTATCATTGCTCACTAGTTAACCGATATATTTTGGCAATTTATTACTCCCTCCGATCCAAATAATGGCCTCACAGGACAAATCTGAGACCACTAATTTGGATCGGGAGAAGTAGCTAATTCCCATATTTATCATTGCCTACTAGTTAACCGATATATTTTGGCAATTTGTTACTATTATCCAAATAATGGCCTTAGATTTGTCTAGATGATATATAAGAATCTAGACAAATCTGAGACCATTAATTTGGATCGGAGGAAATATTATTTTTGCTCAGTTAAACTGTTTATTGATATTCCCTCTGTTTTAAAATAGATGTCTCGGATTTGTCAAAATTTAGATGAACCTATATACTAAATAGTGTCTAGATTCATCTAAATTTTGACAAATCTGAGACATCTATTTTGAGAGGAAGTGAGTAGGACAAATAGGTATGTGTAGAGAGCTTGCGATGGAAACGACATACTGTGTCGCATAAATTTCTACACTCCACATAATACTAGATCCATATGTACAGTACAAGTTAGCCAAAAGATATGCATACATATGCTGTATGCACAGTATGATTGACGTCCAATTTCATTTTTGCTGAGCATATCATCAGAAAATTTCTTTTTCCTGTAGAGCTAAAACGATCGACATGGTTTTTCTTCATGCATGTAGTACCTCTTTTGATCTAGTAGCCAGGAACCTTCACTAATTCACACACACGGTCTCCCTTGGCCATCTTACACATACTGTCTGTAATTAACCTTTACCTCTCGCTGATATATATTAAGATAAATTCCTATATAAATAGGAGGACTTTTTTTTCTTGCTCAAATATACCGACTTGTTGCATGCAGTATTATGGTTCGGTGTATGCATGCACGCATCAACTTCCATCATTCTCTTCTGTTTGTTGCCTAACAATCTGCATGTGTTGTCGCTGTACTGCAAAACGCCGTCATTTTAGCGTCTTGGCATGCATGTCATGTACTAGTACAGCTGAGTTGGCCCTGTCAACATGTCAATGACTAGGCAACTAGCTAGATGTACAAAACTGTAGTAGTAGGGAAGGGGCCTTTCCTTGGCGTGCAGATTTTGCATTCATCGTCATCGATCGATCTCTCGTACTACTCTACTAGGTACTGCCGGTTGAGTTCCAAGCCGGCAAAGTGGCTTGGCTAGCTAGGGACGCTCTCGGCCAGTGACGCTAGAATAGTATACCGTCAAAGAGTACAGCTAGACAGCTGCTCGTTCCGAGGCCGATCGAGGGAGGAAAATGAGCTAGCTGTTCGTCTCGATTGTTTGTTTATTTCAGATTCAGATAGCCGGCAAGGCTAGCTGGGCTGTGGAGCTTGGCGTGTGTCTGTGTGCATCCCCTCTCCTTGTGAGCTTGTCTGCACTCAACACCACTTCCGATGCTTAAAAGTCTTCTCCGCAAACCTCGAAAACCCAGCACGGTATGCTACAGCCAGCTTCTCCCTGCTTGGACATCTCTCTACTGATAGTCCTTGTTAGGAGTTAAGTTTAATAGCACAGCCAGCCGCCGGCTATGGCAACTCCTCTACTCTCTCCAACTAACTAACAAGAAGATGGCGACACGTACTTTCATGTCATTGAACTGACCGTTCGCTCCTCCGAGCGGACGGGCAAACCCTAGCTCCCCCTGCCACCAATACCTCCCCACCTCCCCCTCCTCGCCGCCACCGGAGGGCATCCGGGCGAAGCCCCAGGGTGTCGGTGGTGGCGGCGGGGACTCCTCTCCCTCCTGTTCGGTGATGGCTGCGCGGGCGGCAGGAGCGCTGTGCTGGTCAGGGGCTTGGCGTCCTCGGCGTGCTCGCAGCCTCGGCGGTTTTCGACAACGGCGGCAGGGTGCGGCGCAAGCTGGAGCTCACTCGGACGGAGGAGATCCGGTGCGATCTGGTGCGGGGCGCTCTCGCCTCGCCTCCGGACGTGGCTTGCATCCACGAGATGGTACTTGGCGGGGGTTGGGCAGCCCGGCCGTCAGGCCGCTTTGATCGAGACGAAGCAGGGGCTCCAGGGCCCTTTAAGCCCATTTCCCTTCCCCGATTCAATGATGGTGGTGTCCATGGGGGCCACTCGTCGCCAATATGGAAATAGTCCCTTCTTTGGCGGATCTCCGGTCTCCGGAGACCTCGCGACGATGACCCTCGACTTCTTCTTTTGCTTTTTGGTGTGCTCGGCTTGGGTTCCGGGGCGGCGGCCCTGGATGGCTAGGAGCCTTGTGGTTGGTGAGCATGCCAGGGGCTCTGGTGCTGGCCGGTTTCCATGGTCGTGGGGATGACGTGGTGTCGGTGAGCCACATGGCGTGGGATATAGACTACTGAGTGTCATTGCCCGGGGAAACCCTTGCCCTTTGGGCCTCGATGGTGGTGACTGTGTACGTCGTCCCTGCTTGCAGGCGTCGATGTGGCGGCGCTCGGTTGTGGCTATGTGCTCCGGGTGAAAACCCAAGATCCTTGGATCGGGCGTAAGTGACATTTCGGTGTCGTGATCTTCTTGAAGATGCCGCCTTGGATCCCCACGGCAAGCAGCTCTTCGATGGTTGGGTGGTCGCACCCCACTCTCCTCGGCAAGTCTTGATTCGTGATCTGCTATCTCGGTGTTTCTCATTTGACTAGGCCATGGTGCTGCTTCTCGGCCGTGTTCCGTCGGCTAATTCCTAGTGGTGGCCGGCCTCTGGTGGCGTTCCCTGCGATGGTGGAGCCGTCTTGACTGGTGGATATGGGTTCGCCCACTACGATGAGCGTCGGCCCGGCATGCAGCCAGTCTAGCGTCTACTCCTCTCACACACAGTCTAATATAATAGTTGCCAGCGGATTTGCGTTTTCGGCTGTAGCACCGTCGGTAGGCTTGTTCTTGTGTGAGTGTGCAGTTCTGCATTGTAAGTTGGGCTCGTCATCATGTATGTGTTTCTCTGTTGATGGCGTTATCTTTTTTGAACCTGGACTATGGGGGTAACCCCCCCCCTACCCCCACCCCACACACACAACATTTTATTATTAAATACCAAAAAAGGATCAAGATCTGTAGAGAGCTTACAAAAAAACAAAAAAGGGGAAGAAAGTTAACAGAACCTAAAAAACAGGAAAAAAGAAAAACATCTAGACTAGGGAGTGAAGCCATCTTGGTAGGTCTGCAAAATGTTTGGCATTCACTAGTGTGCACATGTAGAGTGACATCTTGGATGAAGGCATACTTCCATGCCCTAAAGGTTGGCATGACCTTCTGAAAAAAATTGCCTCATTTCTAACCTTTCAAATGTGCCAGCAAGCCAAAATCATAACCCCTGTGATAAAGGGATGGCCAAACTGCTTCCTTGCTCCCGAAAAAACTTCCTCAAAGGAATCCCCATGGTTCCATTTGATCGGCAGATAATTCCATACCCTAACACCGAAAGATCAATGAAAAACAAATGGGTTCAGTCTTTTGTGATCCGTATAGGGAATAGAACACAATGATACTCTTGTGTGACATTGCAATTTCTGCGACGCATCATATCCCTAGTGTTGAGACGATCATTGATCATCAGCCAGGCAAACACCTTAATTCTGAGCATTACTCTGCTTTGCCATAACCACTCATAGACCTTGCTTGGTTGCATATCCCTAAAACAGTGATGATAGTACTGACTAGAAGCAGACTCTGGAATTCTATGAAAACCTGTTGAGATAGAGGCAAGAAGAAGAACTGTGACAGGTCATCAGCGCTAACCACATCTCTGACCGAGATATTAACATCTAGAGAAAAGGAGAACAACTTAGGAAAGCTTTGCTGCAAAGGTTGTTGGTGCCAAGTATTTGACCAGAATAAAGCAGTATTACCTCTTGAAATTTTGGCAGTGCAGATAGTCCTATACTCAGTAGCAAGTTTCATGACATCTCTCTACTAGAATGAACCACAAAGTCTAGAAGCCTGAGGTACCCATCAGGACAATATTGCCAAGCCAATTTCACCCACGGGATGTCCTCTTTATTAAAAAAAATTATGGAGGTGCTTCATTAGGAGAGCATCATTCTACTTTTTAAAATCCAGGATCCCATACCCCCACTCTTCTTTGGCTTAGGTATCATGTCCCATGAATCCAATGATTGAACCTTGGAACCAAATGGGTTCATTTTCCTCCACAAGCACTATCTCATAATTTTCTGAAATTGCTTATCAATACCCTTGGAATACTCAAGGAACAAAGGAATGTAGGGATTTGTAGCATGGAAAACAAAAAATTTCTATCGCATACAAACAAACAAGCCAAGATCTATCTACTCGATGGAATAACTCACCCTCGAAGATTCCAAAGTGTTTAACGAGAGCGGATTCTCGTGGGTGATGTAGTCGTACTCTTCCCGATCTCAAGATCGCGTAGACGATCCTTCCGGCGCTGCGTTCCGGCAGCGCTCCCGCAGTCGGTCACACGTTCGGTACTCGACGAAGACCTTCCTCTCCCTTGTTCCAGCAGACAGCGGAGGTTGTAGCACTCTCCTCGCGATTCCGGCACCACAACGGCGTGGTACCGGAAGTAGAGGGGAGATCTCGCAGGGCTTCGCCTTAAGCCGGAGCGAGTATGGTGGAGTATGAGAGAGACCCTCGACGATCTAGGGTTTAGACACGCCAAGGAGGAGGTGCTAGGGCCGGCGGCTAGGGTTTGGGGCTTGCCCAAATCGGCGGCTAGGGGAGCCCTAGGCGGCGGCAACAGGAGGTGGCGGCGCCGGGCTAGGGTTTTGGGGTGGAGAACTTGTGTGCTAGGAGGGGCAGCCCTGCCCCTCCCTTTATAGGTGGGAGGCGCCGGCCAAGGGGAGGGAGTCCCTCCCCAACTCGGATCCCTAGTGGGCCGACGGTGGAGGAGGAACTCCTCCCCAACTCGGTTTCCCACTTTCCCACCACTTCACAAAATAGCCATTTGACTTTTCAAATTGGCGTTTGACTTTTCAAACTAGGATTTGAATAAACCCTTTATTTTGTTCAGCGATGACACCTAGTACATCATGCAATCATACCAACTTGATATAACACATTCATGTACCCTTCCCCTCCAGAGTGCCGGACATTCCGGAACCTTCTAGAACATTCCCGATGAAAACACCGGAACCATTCTCCAACTCCGAAACAGGACTTTCCTTATATGAATCTTATTCTCCGGATCTCCTCGTGATATCCCGGATCTCATCCGAGACCCCGAACAACATTCGGTCTCTTACTCATCATTCCATAACTACTCAAACAACGTCGAATCCTTTAGTGTGTCTCCCTACGGTTCGTGAATTATGCGGACATGATCGAGACACTTCTCCGATCAATAACCAATAGAGGAATCTGGAAATTCATATGGCTCCCACATATTTCTACGATTACTTTGCGATCGAATGAACCACTTACATACGATACCAATTTCCCTTTGTCTCACGATAGTTTACTTATCCGAGGTTATGATCGTCGGTATCTCTGCATACCTAGTTCAACCTCGTTACTGATAAGTACTCTTTTCTCGTTCCCGTGATATGTGATCCCTTGTGAGCCAGTCACATGCTTGCAAGCTAATTGGATGACATTCCACCGAGAGGGCCCAGAGTATATCTATCCGTCATATGGATGGACAAATCCCACTCTTGATCCATGTGTCTCAACCAATACTTTCTGAACACTCAATGCCACCTTTATACCCACCCAGTTACGTGTGGTGTTTGATGTCATCAAAGCATCCTACCGGTGAAGGTGATATGCATGATCTCATGGTCGAAGGAATTAGGTTACTATGTATCAGAAAGCATATAGCAATTGAACTATTGAAATGACTTGATCTTTATGCTACGCTTATCTATAGGAGTATGTCCACCATATCATTCTCCTAATGATATGATCTTGTTGTTAATAACATCTCAATGTTCATGATATGGAAACCACAATCATTTATTAACCAACAAGCTAGTATTATAAAGAGGCTTTACTAGGGACTCTATTTTAGTTTACAAATCACACAAGTATTAATGTTTCCTCGTTAATACTATTATAGCATGAATGTAAACATTTATCATAAACATAAAGATATAATAATAACTACATTTATTATTGCCTCTAGGGCATATCTCCAACAGTCTCCCACTTGCACTAGAGTCATCTAATCTAGATTACACGGTAATATACCGAACACCCATGGCAGTTTGGTGTTGGTCATGTTTTACCCTCGGGAGAGGTTTAGTCAACGGATCCGCCACATTCAGATCTGTGTGTACTTTGCAAATCTTTATGTCCCCATCTTGGACATGTTCTCGAATAGCGTGAAAACGTAGCTTGATGTGCTTCAGCTTCTTGTGTGACCTTGGTTCTTGCGTATTGGCTATGGCGCCCATATTATCACAGTAGATAGACATTGGGTCCAGCGCACTAGGAACCACACCCAGCTCTGTAATGAACTCTTTCATCCATATCGCTTCTTGTGAAGCCTCCGAAGCAGCCATGTATTCCGATTCAGTTGAAGATCTCGCCACAACGCTTTGCTTTGCACTCCTCCAGCTAACTGCTGCACCATTCAAAATAAATACGTATCCAGATTGTGATTTAAAATCATCCGGATCGGTGTTCCAACTAGCATCGGTGTAACCATTAACAACGAGTTGTTCATCACCTCCATAAGAAAGAACCATATCCTTAGTTCTTCTCAAGTACTTAAGGATGTTTTTGACCGCTGTCCAATGATCCACTCCTGGATCACTTTGATATCTGCTAGTTAAACTAACAGCATATGCAATGTCGGGTCTAGTACATAGCATGGCATACATTAGAGATCCTATGGCTGAGGCATAGGGAGTCTTACTCATCCTTTCTCTATCTTCTGCCGTTGTCGGACTATGAGTTTTACTCAATGTCGTATTGGGCAACATGGGCAAGAACCCTTTCTTGCTATCTTCCATTCCAAACCTCTTTAGAACTTTGTCCAAATATGTACTTTGTGACAATGATATTAGGCGTCTTGATCTATCTCTATAAATCTTTATGCCTAATATGTAAGCTGCTTCGCCAAGATCCTTCATTGAAAAACTATTATTCAAATATTCCTTGACACTATTAAGAAGGTCTACATCATTCCCAATCAACAATATGTCATCTACATATAGTATTAAGAATGCTACAGAGCTCCCACTCACTTTCATGTAAATACAAGCTTCTCCATAAGTTTGTATAAAACCAAAACTTTTGATAACCTTATCAAAACGTTGATTCCAACTTCGGGATGCTTGCTTCAATCCATAGATGGATCGTTGAAGTTTGCATACCTTGTTAGCATCTTTATGATCGACAAAACCTTTGGGTTGCATCATATACAACTCTTCATCAATGTCTCCATTGAGGAATGCTGTTTTGACATCCATCTGCCATATCTCATAATCATAATATGCAGCGATTGCTAACATAATCCTCACAGACTTTAGCTTCGCTACTGGTGAGAAAGTCTCATCGTAGTCAACTCCTTGAATTTGTCGAAACCCTTTTGCGACAAGTCGAGCTTTATAGACAGTAACATTACCATCAACTTCTGTTTTCTTCTTGAAAATCCATTTGTTCTTGACAGCCTTCCGGCCATCCGGTAAGTCCACCAAAGTCCATACTTGGTTTTCGTACAAGGATCCAATCTTGGATTTCATGGCTTCTTGCCATTTATTGGAATCTGGGCTCATCATCGCTTCCTCATATGTCGCAGGGTCATCGGTGTTGTCCACCAACATGACACTCATAACGGGATCATACCAATCAGGAGTGGTACGAGTTCTCGTTGACCTGCGAGGCTCTGTAGCAACTTCAACCGAAGTTTCATGATCATCATCATTAGCTTCCTCTCTTATTGGTGCAGGCACCACAGGAACTTCTTCCGGTGTTGTGCTACTCACAATTTCGAGAAAAGGTTCGACAACCTCGTTGAGTTCTACTATCCTTCCAGTCACTTCTTTCGAGAGAAATTCCTTCTCTAGAAAGGATCCATTCTTGGCAACGAAGATTTTGCCCTCGGATCTATGATAGAAGGTATACCCAATAGTTTCCTTCGGGTATCCTATGAAGACACATTTTTCCGCTTTGGGTTCAAGCTTGTCCGGCTGTAACTTCTTTACATAGGCTTCGCAACCCCAAACTTTAAGGAACGACAATTTAGGTTTCTTCCCAAACCATAATTCATATGGTGTCGTTTCAATGGATTTAGATGGTGCCCTATTTAAAGTGAATGCGGCTGTTTCTAATGCATAACCCCAAAATGATAGCGGTAAATCTGTAAGTGACATCATAGAACGAACCATATCTAAGAGAGTTCGATTATGACGTTCGGACACACCATTATGCTGTGGTGTTCCTGGCGGTGTCAATTGTGAAAGTATTCTGCATTTCTTCAAATGCTCGCCAAACTCGTAACTTAGATATTCACCTCCATGATCAGAACGTAGAAATTTAATCTTCTTGTTACGTTGATTCTCTACCTCACTTTGAAATTCCTTAAACTTTTCGAAAGTTTCGGACTTATGTTTCATGAAATAGATATACCCATATCTACTCAAGTCATCCGTGAAGGTAAGAACATAACGATAACCACCGCGTGATGCTACATTCATTGGACCACACACATCGGTATGTATGATTTCCAATAAGTCCGTAGCTCGCTCCATCATACCAGAAAATGGAGTCTTAGTCATTTTTCCCATCAGACATGCTTCGCATCTTTCAAGTGATTCGAAATCAAGTGATTCAAGAAGTCCATCGGAATGGAGTTTCTTCATACGCTTCACTCCAATGTGACCAAGACGACAGTGCCACATATAGGTCGAGTTATCGCTCGATTTCAAACGTTTAGCCTCAATGTTATTAATATGTGTATTTCCACTATCGAGATTCAATAAGAATAGACCATCTATCAAAGGTGCATGCGCATAAAACATATTACTCATATAAATCGAACAACCATTATTCTCGGATTTAAACAAGTAACCGTCTCGCAATAAACAAGATCCCGATATAATGTTCATGCTTAACGCAGGCACCAAATAACAATTATTTAAGTATAAAACTAATCTCGATGGTAGATGAAGGGGTAGCGTGCCAACCGCGATCACATCAACCTTCGATCCGTTTCCCACGCGCACCGTCACCTCGTTCTTTGCTAGCTTCCGTTTATTCTACAGCACCTGTTTCGAGTTACAAATATGAGCAACCGAACCAGTATCAAATACCCAGGCACTACTACGAGTACTAGTGAGATACACATCAATAACATGTATATCGGATATACCTTTCTTCTTGATATTGCCGTTCTTCAAATCCGCCAAGTACTTTGGGCAATTCCGCTTCCAGTGACCTTCTCCCTTGCAGTAAAAGCACTCAGTATCAGGCTTAGGTCCATCCTTGGTCTTCTTCGTCGGCGCGGTAACTTTCTTACCACCCTTCTTGAAGTGTCCCTTTTGCTTAGACTTGCCTTTCTTGAATTTGGTGGTCTTATTGACCAACAACACTTGGTGCTCTTTCTTGATCTCCACTTCTGCAGATTTCAACATGGCGAAGAGTTCTGGCAACGTCTTGTTCATGTTCTGCATGTTGTAGTTCATCACAAAGTTCTTGTAACTTGGTGGTAGTGATTGGAGGACACGGTAAATCCCCAAAGCATTAGGAATCACTACCCAAGCTTTGAAGTTTGTTTGTGTGCCCAGACATCTTAAGCACATGCTCACTGACGGAGCTGCCCTCTTCCATCTTGCAGTTAAAGAACTTTTCAGAAGCCTCATAGCTCTCAATTGTCGCGTGAGTCTCAAAGATCAATTTGAGATCACGGACAATATCATGTGGGTCTGAATTCTCAAACCTTTTCTGAAGCTCCGATTCTAATGAAGGGTTTCGCGGCATAGTAAATCAAAATTTTCTACGGATGCGAACAGAGGGGAAGCGAAGATCTAATCTAGGAGATGCAAACAACAAGAGAGATTGGATTAGATCTTCATACCCTTGAAGATTCGCACAGCGGAACGTTCGTCGGAACGTGGGTGATGTAGTCGTACTCGCTTCTCCTCCTCGCGATCCGATCCGATCTAGCACCACAAGTGGCGGTGCCTCTGTGAGATGCACACGTGCAGCACCTCGACGTCTCCTCCTTCCTCGGACCAGCAGGTATGGTGGAGAGACGGATTGGATCTACAACACGACGACGTGGTGTATATGGTGGAGAATTTCTGCAGCAGGGCTTCGCCTACAAACAGTCGGGAGGGAGAGAGGAAGGGCAGCAGGGCGGCTAGGGTTGGAGGGGAAGGTGTAGGGGGGTGGTGCGCCCCCAGCCCTCTATATATAGAGGGGTGGGCGCAGCCCTAGCCCCTCCCCCAAGCCAAGGCCAGCGGCCCCAAGGAGAAGGAGTGGGGGGCAAGGAAACCCCCCTTTCTAGAAGCTCTATCTCGAGTTTAAACCTCTCTTGGCCGGCTGGGCCCTATGGGGCCTTGTGCCCCTGGCCCAATGCGGCCAGGGCACTCCCTCATAGGCCCATGCCCCCTCCCGGAAGGTGGGGCCACGTTGGTCCCCTTCCGGAAGGTTCTAGAAGCTTCCGGTACAATACCGATTAACTCGGAACAATTCCGAACTCCAAAAACTGCACTGCCTTATATGAATCTTATTCTCCGGACCACTCCGGAACCTCTCGTGATGTCCCGGATCCCATCCGAGACTCCGAACAAAAACTCATAAACCAATTATCCAATCTATCCTAGCGTCGAGACACGTTAAGTGTGTGACCCTGCGGGTTCGAGAATATGTAGACATGATCTTCTATCAATAATCAACAGCGGGGTCTGGTAACCCATATTGACTCCCACACATTCATCGATGATCATATCGGATGAACCACGATGCCAGGATTCAATCAATCCCATATATATATTCCCTTCGTCTCGCGATATTTTACTTGCCCGAGATTCGATCGTCGGTACCGTCATACCTAGTTCAATCTCGTTCACAGCAAGTACTTTACTCGTTCCGTAATCCGATATCACTTTGTGATTAACTCCTTAACCACATGCTTGCAAGCGGTGTTGATATCGATTACCGAGTGGGCCCGAAGTATCTCTCTCCGACTTGGGAGGGACAAATCCCATCTCGATACATACAACCCAACAGATACTTTTCGATCACCTGAGAGACACCTTTATGATCACCCTCTCATAGGATGACGTTTGATGACCTCAAAGCTTTCTTCCGATACCAGGGAGTTGTATTATCTCATGGTCTAAGGAATACAATATTTGACATAAGAAAAGCTTCGCAAAGACGAACACGATGACACGATCTAATTGCTTCGCTTAGTTTGGGTCTGTCCATCATATCATTCTCCCAATGATATGATCTCATTATTAATCGATAACTCATGTCCATGGTTAGGAAACCTTAACCATCATTAATCAATGAGCTAGTCCATAGAGGCATACTAGGGACACGGTGTTGTTCACAAACCACACAAGTATTAAAGTTTCCGCTTAATACAATTCTAGCATGGAATATAAACATTATCATGAACAAGAATTATAATAATAACATCTTTATTATTGCCTCTAGGGCATAATTCCAACAGTCTTCCACTTGCACTAGAGTCAATAATCTAGTTTACATCTGGCAACAATCTCACACCCATGGCACTGAGGTGCTGATCATGTTTTACACGTGGAAGAGGTTTAGTCAATGGATCTACGACATTCAGATCTGTATGTACTTTGCTAATCTTTAGATCTCCATCTGCTATATAATCTCGGGTTATATGAAACTTGCGGTTGATGTGCTTGGTCTTTGGATGATATCTTGGTTCCTTAGCGAGTGCTATGGCGCCAGTGTTGTCACACAATATCTCCAGTGGGTCCAATGCACTTGGAACCATGCCAAGCTCAGTGATGAAGTTCCTGATCCAAACTCCTTCACTTGACGCTTCTGCAGCAGCCATGTATTCCGCTTCTACTGTAGATCCCGCGATCACGCTTTGCTTGTAGCTTCTCCAGCTCACAGCTCCTCCATTCAAAATATAAACGTATCCTGTCTGAGATTTAGAATCATCCTTGTCGGTGTCAAAACTAGCGTCGACGTAACCTTTTACGACGAGTTGTTCATCACCCCCATAGACTAAGAACATTTCTTTAGTTCTATTTAGGTACTTTAGGATGTTCTTCACGGCTGTCCAGTGTTCCACTCCTGGATCACTTTGATATCTGCTCGTCAAACTAAGAGCATTGGACACATCCGGTCTAGTACACAGCATGGCATACATGATAGAACCTATGGCCGAGGCATAAGGCACTTTGCTCATAGCTTCCCTATCATTTACCGTAGCTGGACACTGAGCCTTGCTCAATATCTTACCTGACAACATAGGCACTGAACCTTTCTTTGCCTTATCCATTCTGAACCTTTTCAGAACTTTGTCTAGGCATGTACTCTGGCTTAAAGCTATCAGGCGTCTTTGTCTATCTCTATAGATTTTGATGCCCAATATATAAGCAGCTTCACCTAGGTCTTTCATTGAAAAACACTTGTTCAAATAACTCTTCACATCGTTAAGCATGTTGATGTCATTTCCAATAATCAATATGTCATCCACATATAGTACCAGAAACGTCACCGAGCTCCCACTCACTTTCTTGTAGATGCAAGCTTCGTAGCAATTTGGAACAAATCCAAAGCTCTTGATCACTTGATCAAAACGAAGGTTCCAACTCCGAGATGCTTGCTTCAGTCCATAAATGGAACGCTGAAGTTTGCATACTTTATCAGCATCCTTAGGATCGACAAAACCTTCGGGTTGCATCATATACAACTCTTCATCAATGTTGCCATTGAGGAAAGCAGTCTTGACATCCATCTGCCATATTTCATAATCATGAAATGCAGCAATTGCTAATAAAATCCGAATGGACTTAAACATCGCTACGGGAGAGAAAGTCTCATCGTAGTCAACACCTTGAACTTGCCGAAAACCTTTTGCGACAAGTCGTGCTTTATAGACGGTAACATTACCATCCACGTCCGTTTTCTTCTTGAAGATCCATTTGCACTCAACGGCCTTTCGGTCGCTAGGAGGGTCCACCAAAGTCCATACTTGGTTTTCGCTCATGGATCCCAATTCGGATTTCATGGCTTCTAGCCATTTCTCAGAGTCTGGGCTCATCATCGCTTCCTCATAGTTCGTAGGTTCACTGTCTTCTACTAACAAGACAGTCAAGACAGGGTTGCCGTACCACTCAGGAGGGGCACGCGACCTTATCGACCTGCAACGTTCAGTTGCAGCATCGTCCGAAGCTTCATGATCCTTGTTATTAGCTTCCTCTATTGTTGGTGCAGGCGGCACTGGAACAATTTCAGGTGCTGCGCTACTCTCTAACTCAAGAGAAGGTTCAATAACCTCGTCTAGCTCTACTTTCCTCCCACTCACTTCTTTCGAGAGAAACTCCTTCTCAAGAAAGGAATTGTTCTTTGCGACAAACACTTTGCCTTCGGTTCTGTGATAGAAGATATACCCAATAGTTTCCTTAGGGTATCCTATGAAGACGCATTTCTCCGCTTTGGGTTCAAGCTTGTCCGGCATCAACTTCTTGACGTAAGCTTCGCATCCCCAAACTTTAAGAAACGACAACTTAGGTTTAGCACCAAACCACAGTTCATATGATGTCGTCTCAACGGATTTAGATGGTGCCCTATTTAAAGTGAATGCAGCGGTTTCTAATGCATAACCCCAAAAAGATAACGGCAAATCAGTAAGAGACATCATCGATCGGACCATATCTTATAGGGTTCGGTTCCGGCGTTCAGACACACCATTGCGCTGTGGTGTTCCGGGTGGCGTGAGTTGCGAAACGATTCCGCTTGCTTTAAGATGCGTGAGAAAATCATAACTCAAGTATTCACCTCCACGATCGGATCGTAGAAACTTAATCTTTCTGTTACGATGGTTCTCCACTTCATTCTGAAATTCCTTGAACTTTTCAAATGTTTTAGATTTATGTTTCATTAAATAGATATACCCATACCTACTTAAGTCATCGGTAAAAGTGAGAAAATAGCGATATCCACCGCGCGTCGAAACACTCATCGGTCCGCATACAACGGTATGTATGATTTCCAACAAGTCCGTTGCTCGCTCCATCATACCGGAGAACGGTGTTTTGATCATCTTGCCCATGAGGCATGGTTCGCATGTGTCAAATGATTCAAAATCAAGAGACTCCCAAAGTCCATCAGAATGGAGTTTCTTCATGCGCTTTACACCAATATGACCTAGACGACAGTGCCACAAATAAGTAGTATTATCACTATCTACTTTGCATCTCTTAGCCTCAATGTTATGGGTGTGTTTCATCCCTTTCGAGATTTAGAAGAAATAAACCATTCACAAGAGGTGCATGACCATAAAAGATGTTACTCATATAATAGAACAACCATTATTCTCTGATTTAAATGAATAACCGTCTTGCAATAAACACGATCCAGAAATAATGTTCATGCTCAACGCAGGCACATAATAACATTTATTAAGGTTTAAAACTAATCCCGAAGGTAAAACTAAGGAGAGCGTGTCGGCGGCCATCACATCAACTCTTGATCCGTTGCTAACGCGCATCGTCACCTCATCCCTCGCAAGCCGCCGTCTATTCCGTAGCTCCTGTTTCGAGTTACAAATATTAGCAACTGAACCGGTATTAAATACCCAGGCACTACAACAAGGGCTAGTAAGGAAAACATCAATAACATGTATATCAAATATACCTTTGATGGTGCCAGCCTTCTTGTCCGCTAAGTACTTCGGACAGTTGCGCTTCTAGTGACCATTGTCCTTGCAATAGAAGCACTCAGTGTCCAGCTTAGGACCAGACTTGAGCTTCTTCTCAATAGGGGCAACGCGCTTGCCGCCGCCTTTCTTGAAGGTCTTCTTTGCACCCTTACCTTTCTTAAAGGAGGGCTTGTTGACTATCAACACATGATTATCCTTCTTGATGTCCACCTCCGCAGCCTTCAGCTTTGCGAAGAGCTCGGTGATCGTATCAGTGGAACCAATCTGATTATGAGTCACTACAAAACTTTTGTAGCTGGGAGGGAGTGATTGCAGAACTCTGTCAATCTTGAGCTCCTCTAGAATCGTGTATTCCAGTTGCTCAAGGCGTTGAGTGTAGCCCGTCATCTTAATGGCGTGCTCACTAACGGAACTCCCTTCCTCCATATTGCAGTTAAAGAACTTCTCAAAGATCTCATATCTCTCAGAACGGGCCTGAGTCTGAAACATGGTTTTCAGTTCTTCGAGAATCTCAAAGGGCCCGGGATAGTCTTCAAAACGATTTTGAAGTTCCGGTTCCATAGCAAACAACATGGTGCTCTTAATCACACCATAATCATCTTTGCGCGACTGGTAGACAGCTTTCTCATCAGCCGGCGCAGTTGCAGCAGGGGGGTCACCTAACGCTTTCCCAAGGACATAGTCCTTTTGACCGCCAGAGAGAATGATTCTTAGATTGCGGAACCAATTGGTGAAGTTAGACCCATTGTTTCTAAGCTTTTCCTTCTCAGCAAAAACGTTGAAGTTGAAGTTGGACTTAGCCATGTGATCTACAGTATTTGCAAGTACAACTTTAGACTATGTTCATGATAAATAATTCAACTTAATCAAATTACTAGATGAACTCCCACTAAATTCAACATCCCTCAAGTTGTTTAGTGAACACGATCCAAATTCACCACACCTAATCCGATCTTCACGAGAAGAGATGTGGTTTCAATGGTGGACAACGAAGTGTCGATCATATCATTCATATGACTCATGCTTAACCTTTCGGTTCATGTGTTCCGAGGCCATGTCTGTACATGCTAGGCTCGTCAAGTAAAACCCAAGTATTTCCGCGTGTGCAAAACTGGCTTGCACCCGTTGTATGTGAGCGTAGAGTCTATAGCACCCGATCATCACGTGATGCTTGGACACGACGAACTTTCGCAACGGTGCATACTTGGGGAGAACACAGTTTTATCTTGATCTTTAAGTGAGGAATCATCTTATAATGCTATCGTCGCGATCTAAGCATGATAAGGTACATAAAAGGATAAACATCACATGCATATAACTTTATGTGACATGGTATAGCCAATCCTCGCGCAATGATCTCCATCTTGTGCGTTCCGGCATGATCTCCATCACTCCACCATGATTGCCTCCACCACGAATAGCAACTACAACTATTGCTAACTACTTAGCGATAAAGTGAAACTATTACATGGCGCATAAGAAGTTGACACACATGTCATACATAATTATAAAGACAACCATATGGCTCCTGCCGGTTGTGTACTCATCGACATGCAAGTCGTGAAACATTACAAAACATGATCATCGCATACATTATACACATCACATCTTGGGCCATACCATATCACAGAAAACACTCCCTGCAAAAACAAGTTAGACGCCTCTACTTTGTTGTTGCATGTTTTACGTGGCTTATGGGAGTAGATGCTAAGAACGATTCTTACCTACGGAAAGCCACAACGGTGATATTATGGTTGCCAAACTCCGGTGTTAATCCCATGACAACTATAGTGAGAGAAACTAACATCCACCAGCCGCATGTGTGGAACAAGCCACACGTCAAGTGCGGAGCCGGTCTCGCGAACGACGTCGCGTAAGGTTGGCCTGGACCGCTTCAATCTCACTATCCCGCGTCATAAGAAGAACACAAACAGGAGGCTTGCAACAGAAAACATCAACGCCCGCAACAACCATGTTGCGTTCTACTCGTGAAACACATCTACGCATAGATCTAGCTCTGATACCACTGAAGGGTTTCGCGGCATAGTAAATCAAAATTTTCTACGGATGCGAACAGAGGGGCAGCCAAGATCTAATCTAGGAGATGCAAACAACGAGAGAGATTGGATTAGATCTTCATACCCTTGAAGATTCGCACAACGGAACGTTCGTCGAAACGTGGGTGATGTAGTCGTACTCGCTTCTCCTCCTCGCGATCCGATCCGATCTAGCACCACAAGTGGCGGTGCCTCTGTGAGATGCACACGTGCAGCACCTCGACGTCTCCTCCTTCCTCGGACCAGCAAGTATGGTGGAGAGACGGATTGGATCTACAACACGACGGCGTGGTGTATATGGTGGAGAATTTCTGCAGCAGGGCTTCGCCTACAAACAGTCGGGAGGGAGAGAGGAAGGGCAGCAGGGCGGCTAGGGTTGGAGGGGAAGGTGTAGGGGGGTGGTGCGCCCCCAGCCCTCTATATATAGAGGGGTGGGCGCAGCCCTAGCCCCTCCCCCAAGCCAAGGCCGGCGGCCCCAAGGAGAAGGAGTGGGGGGCAAGGAAACCCCCCTTTCTAGAAGCTCTATCTCGAGTTTAAACCTCTCTTGGCCGGCTGGGCCCTATGGGGCCTTGTGCCCCTGGCCCAATGCGGCCAGGGCACTCCCTCATAGGCCCATGCCCCCTCCCGGAAGGTGGGGCCACGTTGGTCCCCTTCCGGAAGGTTCTAGAAGCTTCCGGTACAATACCGATTAACCCGGAACAATTCCGAACTCCAAAAACTGCACTGCCTTATATGAATCTTATTCTCCGGACCACTCCAGAACCTCTCGTGATGTCCCGGATCCCATCCGAGACTCTAAACAAAAACTCATAAACCAATTATCCAATCTATCCTAGTGTCGAGACACGTTAAGTGTGTGACCCTACGGGTTCGAGAATATGCAGACATGATCTTCTATCAATAATCAACAGCGGGGTCTGGTAACCCATATTGACTCTCACACATTCATCGATGATCATATCGGATGAACCACGTTGCCAGGATTCAATCAATACCATATATATATTCCCTTCGTCTCGCGATATTTTACTTGCCCGAGATTCGATCGTCGGTACCGTCATACCTAGTTCAATCTCGTTCACAGCAAGTACTTTACTCGTTCCATAATCCGATATCACTTTGTGATTAACTCCTTAACCACATGCTTGCAAGCGGTGTTGATATCGATTACCGAGTGGGCCCGAAGTATATCTCTCTGACTTGGGAGGGACAAATCCCATCTCGATACATACAACCCAACAGATACTTTCCGATCACCTGAGAGACACCTTTATGATCACCCTCTCATAGGATGACGTTTGATGACCTCAAAGCTTTCTTCCGATACCAGGGAGTTGTATTATCTCATGGTCTAAGGAATACAATATTTGACATAAGAAAAGCTTCGCAAAGACGAACACGATGACACGATCTAATTGCTTCGCTTAGTTTGGGTCTGTCCATCATATCATTCTCCCAATGATATGATCTCATTATTAATCGACAACTCATGTCCATGGTTAGGAAACCTTAACCATCATTAATCAATGAGCTAGTCCATAGAGGCATACTAGGGACACGGTGTTGTTCACAAACCACACAAGTATTAAAGTTTCCGCTTAATACAATTCTAGCATGGAATATAAACATTATCATGAACAAGAATTATAATAATAACATCTTTATTATTGCCTCCAGGGCATAATTCCAACATCTAAACCATACAAGATAGCACACTGAACTGTGGAGTACTGAGTCTTCCGAGTGAGGTAAACATTCTTTACTTCATCGGTAGCAGTAGCTGCAGGTGGGTCACCAAACGGTGCATCCAGCACATAGGTCAAATTACCAGCTGTGAGGACAATCCTCAAATTGCGGAACCAATCCGCGAAGTTGCTTCCATTGTTTTTCAACTTTTCTTTCTCTAGGAACGCATTAAAATTGATGGTAGGGGCTGCCATTGATCTACAAAATATTTGCAATAGTTTAGACTAAGTTTATGAAAAATTGAGTTCTAATTAATAGTAAAATTAATCTAGGTGAACTCCCACTCAAAACAACATCCCTCACATTGTTTTAGTGATCACACGAACCAAATCCACCACATCAAAACCGATCATCACGAGAGTTGATGTAGCTTCAATGGTGAACAATCGTCATGTTCATCATATCTTCTATATGACTCATGCTTTACCTTTCGGTGATCCGTGTTCCGAGACCATGTCTGTACATGCTAGGCTCGTCAAGATCAAACCTTAGCTTCCGCATGAGAAAATCTGGCTTGCTCATGTTGTATACACTTGCGGAATCTAACACACCCGATCATCACGTGGTGCTTCGAAACAACAAGCTTTAGCAACGGTGCTAACTAAGGGTGAACACTTTATGACTTGAAATTCATGTGCATGAGGGATCATCTTATAATGCTACCGTCGTCTTCTAAGCAATACAAGATGCATAAAGGATTAACATCACATGCAATTCATAATATGTGATATGATATGGCCTTTTGTTCTTTGTGCTTCCGATCTCCATCTTCAATCACGAACATGATCTCCATCATCACCGGCATTGCATCAAGGTCAATGACGCTTCTTCATGGTTGTCGTCCACCGGCTTCAACTATTACAACTACTTTGAATAGACACGCGAGTCTTAACATAAATTAAAGACAACCATATGGCTCCTGCTGGTTGCCAACTTACAATAAGGAACATTGCATACATCAAATATAATCACAATCATGGCCATATCACATCACTGCACACCCCTGCAAAACAAAGTTAGACGCCTCTACTTTCTTTGCATGTTTTACGTGGTTTGGGGCTTTCAATAAGTGTCGTTCTAACTTACGAACATGAACCACAACATTGATACTAGTATTGTTAATCACCCGTTGTAAATTGGATCTTAACTATGCTAGGAGAAACAGACACCCGCAAAGCCACTTATGCAATACAAGTTGCATGTCAAGCGTGGAGCAAGTCTCATGAACGATGTCATGTAAGGTTAGCCCGGGCCGCTTCATCCCAACATCCCGCAAGATGCAAAGTACACAAGAAGCAATCGACAATAAAAGCATCAATGCCCACAATGACCATTGTGTTCTACTCATGCAACAGATCTATATATAGACACGGCTCTGATACCACTGTAGGGATTCGTAGCATGGAAAACAAAAAGTCTCTATCGCATACAAACAAACAAGCCAAGATCTATCTACTAGATTGTAGCAACGAGTCGATGGAATAACTCACCCTCGAAGATTCCAAAGTGTTTAACGAGAGCGGATTCTCGTGGGTGATGTAGTCGTACTCTTCCCGATCTCAAGATCGCGTAGACGATCCTTCCGGCGCTGCGTTCCGGCAGCGCTCCCGCAGTCAGTCACACATTCGGTACTCGACAAAGACCTTCCTCTCCCTTGTTCCAGCAGGCAGCGGAGGTTGTAGCACTCTCCTCGCGATTCCGGCAGCACAACGGCGTGGTACCGGAAGTAGAGGGGAGATCTCGCAGGGCTTCGCCTTAAGCCGGAGCGAGTATGGTGGAGTATGAGAGAGACCCTTGACGATCTAGGGTTTAGACACGCCAAGGAGGAGGTGCTAGGGCCGGCGGCTAGGGTTTGGGGCTTGCCCAAGTCGGCGGCTAGGGGAGCCCTAGGCGGCGGCGGCAACAGGAGGTGGCGGCGCCGGGCTAGGGTTTTGGGGTGGAGAACTTGTGTGCTAGGAGGGGCAGCCCTGCCCCTCCCTTTATAGGTGGGAGGCGCCGGCCAAGGGGAGGGAGTCCCTCCCCAACTCGGATCCCTAGTGGGCCGGCGGTGGAGGAGGAACTCCTCCCCAACTCGGTTTCCCACTTTCCCACCACTTCACAAAATAGTTGTTTGACTTTTCAAATTGGCGTTTGACTTTTCAAACTAGGATTTGAATAAACCCTTTATTTTGTTTAGCGATAACACCTAGTACATCATGCAATCATACCAACTTGATATAACACATTCATGTACCCTTCCCCTCCGGAGTGTCGGACATTCCGGAACCTTCTAGAACATTCCCGATGAAAACACCGGAACCATTCTCCAACTCCGAAACATGACTTTCCTTATATGAATCTTATTCTCCGGACCATTCCGGATCCCCTCGTGATATCCCGGATCCCATCCGAGACTCCAAACAACATTCGGTCTCTTACTCATCATTCCATAACTACTCAAACAACGTCGAATCCTTAAGTGTGTCTCCCTACGGTTCGTGAATTATGCGGACATGATCGAGACACTTCTCCGATCAATAACCAATAGAGGAATCTGGAAATTCATATGGCTCCCACATATTTCTATGATTACTTTGCGATCGAATGAACCACTTACATACGATACCAATTTCCCTTTATCTCACGATAGTTTACTTATCCGAGGTTATGATCGTCGGTATCTCTGCATACCTAGTTCAACCTCGTTACTGATAAGTACTCTTTTCTCGTTCCCGTGATATGTGATCCCTTGTGAGCCAGTCACATGCTTGCAAGCTAATTGGATGACATTCCACCGAGAGGGCCCAGAGTATATCTATCCGTCATATGGATGGACAAATCCCACTCTTGATCCATGTGTCTCAACCAATACTTTCCGAACACTCAATGCCACCTTTATAGCCACCCAGTTACGGTGTGGTGTTTGATGTCATCAAAGCATCCTCCCGGTGAAGGTGATATGCATGATCTCATGGTCGAAGGAATTAGGTTACTATGTATCAGAAAGCATATAGCAATTGAACTATTGAAATGACTTGATCTTTATGCTACGCTTATCTATAGGAGTATGTCCACCATATCATTCTCCTAATGATATGATCTTGTTGTTAATAACATCTCAATGTTCATGATAGGGAAACCACAATCATTTATTAACCAACAAGCTAGTATTATAAAGAGGCTTTACTAGGGACTCTATTTTAGTTTACAAATCACACAAGTATTAATGTTTCCTTGTTAATACTATTATAGCATGAATGTAAACATTTATCATAAACACAAAGATATAATAATAACTACATTTATTATTGCCTCTAGGGCATATCTCCAACAAGGAAGTATATTGGTAATGATGATAAGCATTAAGTAATCAATTGTCGTCTCCCTCCATATGCTAGAAAGGAAGAACTAGCAGTGAGCCTCCTCTCCATACTGGAAACAATTGGAGTGAAATCAATCAATTTAGGCTTGGTGGTGCCATTGGTAGCCCCAAATAGGTAAAAGTTAATATGCCAACTATACCCAAACCCATTAGCTAAGGTTGTGATATCTTCATATGAAACATTGATAGGTATCATGCAAGATTTATGGTAGTTAACAGATAGGCCACTGGCTTTCCTGAAGTCATTGATAACCCAGAAGTATAGGGGGTGTATCGTAGTACTTTCGATAAATAGGAGTGTCGATCCCAACGAGAAGCAGAAGGTGCTGAACAGTGGTATGGAGCAGGAAATCCCTGTGAATACTTAGCAATTAGCCCATGATCAACTCGGACCGAGGATCCCAATCCTTGTTAATCTTTCTCCATTCTTCCAAATTAGAGCATTTCTTCCCTACACGGTCAGAACAAGGGTACTAGGAGGAAGTGTGCGTGGAGCAAGAATATGATGCGGAGCTCTCCCTCATGTAGACATCTGTGCTGTCCTCCTAAGCTGGATAGGTCGTGCCACCAAACCAATGCTTGCGACGGTAGAGTGGGTGTCCGGATGCTTGTCCTCCTCCATGTCACCTTCATATCCTACCGGAATCTCCTCCTCCTTTGGGACTTGAGGTTCTTCTTCCTCGGGCTTCTTGCCTTTGTCGTCGGCGGAGGCCATGGCGCTCTAAACTTGAGAAGATTTTTTGACAGAAACAGATCGAAACGAAAACACGATGCACGAACCTCAGGGGATCCGGGGGTTATATATTACGAAGTTTCAAGGAATAAGGAAGGTTTTGACACGGAAACGATATGGAGACGGAGTTAGGGGGGAGGACACCCCCTCAGGCATGGCCAGGCTGGGGCCCGCGCCTGGGGTGGGTTTTTCCATCTCGGGCTCCGTTCCCTCTTCAATTTTGTCTCTAACTTCCCCTATGTATTAAAAACATCAAAAAAATAAAAAGATTGGAGTTTCATGAACCTTCTGTTTTCACCACTTTTACCTATTCAAAGACGAACTCTGTAGATTCCTTTCCTCTTTCTGCTGAGAATTTCCTTCATACAAAACCTTTGCACAAACTCAATGACAACATTAGTATAAGCAAAAACAACAAACCTTTGGTACACACCTCAACTGAAAACCCATCAATACAAAAGCTTCTATAAGAGGCAAATGCAATGGATGGTAGAAATCTGTCAAAACAGACCAGCAGGCAAAGATTGAATTTTTCAAAGACCTTATGTTGCTCAAATAAAAAAGTGCAGAACTAATGAAAGTTGGGTAACAACCTGGAGAACAAGCTCAGAAAATGCAGCTCAATCCGAAGTACTGAGCTCCCTCACGAATTTTTACAATACAACAGAAAAACCTGTCCTAGGACAGCCACTTTTCACAACTCCTCTACTTTACAAAAGTAGTTGAACTTGACACAAAAAAACAAAACAAAAAGGATAAGGAGAGGTTATTACTGAGGTAATAACTTCCAAGACTCTACAAAACTCTTGGGTTATCTCCCAAAAAGTACTTTTCTTTAATGCCTTTAAGTTAGGCTTAAAACTTTCAAGGATGCTCACATAGGATATATATTTGAAGTGAAAGGGAGCATCAAGAAGCAAATAACCAACACACTTGAGTCTAACCCACTTCCTATGATGGGAGTATCATGAGAAAATGAATTGTTGAAACAAAAAGCCACAAGCATAGGAAGGCAAAACAGATGCAACTTTAAAGCTTTCAACATAAAACAGGGAAACTTAACATCATTGAGATGCATAAAACCATGTTTCCCTCTCTCAAAATAACTTTCAGTAGCACTTTGAATAAATTTGACAATATAGCTATAACTAGAAACAACTTTATCTTTAGAATAAGCATACTTACAGTCATCAAAAAGAGGTCCAAGGTCATAGACTGGATCAATAGAAGCAAGTTGTTCCATCCTGAAATCTTTATTAGGCAAGCTATTTTCACAAGGAGCTTTAGCAAATTTGGAAAAGTTAAACTCATAAGAATCTCCACAAGTGTTCAAGAAAGTTCTACCAAAAATGATAGGACAAGTTTTGCTAGCTACTGAATTAAGCACTAGAAAATCAGCAGGATACTTAATCTTACCACAGAGAACCTCCACATCTCTTATAATGCCAATGGGGCAAATGGTTTCCTTATTAGCAAGGTGGATAACCACATTAATGTCCTCAAGCTCACAAGGACCAATCTCATGCATAATTTCCCTGTAAATCTCATAAGGAATAGCACTAGAACTAGCACCAATATCACATAAACCATAGTAGCAATGATCACCAATTTTAACAGAAAGCACAGGAACACTAGCTTTTCTAGCCTTACTAGGATGAGAGATAATATTAGAAGCATCTTCACAGAAGAAAATGTGCTCATCCTCTATATTTCTAGTGACAGTGTCTTTCACAATAGCTACCACAGGTTCAACATTCAATTGCTTACCGGGCTCCATAGTTTTCATTGTACATTTATTATTTGCATTAATAATCATAGAATACTCCTTTACCTTAGCTGGGAAAGGCATTTTCTCAACATGAGGTTCATTCACAATATGACTAATAGTACAAACTTGAGTACTTCTAATAGGAACATGATTAATAACATATTTATAAGGAGCATGGTACTTATTCCACTTCTTCTTGGGAATTTCTATGTAAGAGGCAAAAGCTTTAAAACAGTTGGCAATACTTTGGGAATCAAGACCAAACTCATTGATAATATCACGGAAGTCATCAGTTCCCATAAAAGATTTAATGCATTCATAATCATAGTTGATACCTGACTTTCTTCCTTTATCATTCTCCCAAGCTTCAGTGTTATCTTGAATACGGTCTAAGAGATCTCATTTAGCTTCTTCCTTCATACGTGTGAATGATCTAGCACAAGAAGCATCTAGTAAATCTTTATCATGAAGAGGAAGCCTAGCATAAAAGTTATTGAGAATAATATTGTTAGGGAGTTCATGAATAGGACATTTAAGCATTAGTAACTTCAATCTCCCCCAAGCTTGAGATATACTTTCTCCATCAAGAGGCCAAAATTTATATATAAGATTTATATCTTTATGAATTTCATTGGGAGATAAAATTTAGAGTAAAAGAGAGATGCCATCTCCTCCCATTCCATGGACTGTCCA
Source organism: Avena sativa (assembly GCA_916181665.1). Lineage (NCBI taxonomy): Eukaryota > Viridiplantae > Streptophyta > Magnoliopsida > Poales > Poaceae > Avena > Avena sativa. Next base: position 375,217,716 of record OV702295.1, on the reverse strand, counting down.
TACTTCAACAACTTATACCATTCTTCGGCTCTCCTTTCAAGGATATGGAGAGTAACTTCTTCTTCACCTGTTCGGCTGTGATACCTGCACACTTAAATGACCCGCATAATTCATGGATAAAAAGCAAGTGATCACGAGGATGGACAGTTGCATCCCAAAATAATAATTATCCATAACACGGTCAACAATACTTGTAGGTATCTTAAAAGGATCTATCTCAATAGGTGGTGGTTCATCTACTACCCTAGCAGTGGTAGTTTTTTCCCAAACAGAAAACCAAGTGGGTTATCCATATTGGAAACAAAGTAACAAGCAGTAACAAAAGCAATACTCACAGTAAAAGTTTCCTTTACCAGTTCCACTCTTCAATAGCGCTTCACTCCCCGGCAACGGCGCCAGAAAATAGTCTTGATAACCCACAGGTATAGGGGGTGTATCGTAGTACTTTCGATAAATAGGAGTGTCGATCCCAACGAGGAGCGGAAGGTGTTGAACAGTGGTATGGAGCAGGAAATCCCTGTGAATACTTAGCAAACGGAGTTTTAGTGGTTTTCTGACACGGCAACAAAACAAAGAGCAAGTAACTGAATTAACAAACAAACGGAGCAAGTGGCCCAATCCTTTCTTAGCAAAGGACAAGCCGGTGGAAATACTTATAAGGACCAAACGTTCTCGCATGGGAATCCTATCAAGTGCTTTTGCTACAAATAGCTGAGTACTCTTCTCTGGTGTTCATAAGTGTTGTGTGGGTGAACCTGTGCTAACATACCGCCCTTCCTAGGACTAATACATACTTGTGATTAAACCCCCTGCAAAAATCCATAACTACAGGAAAGTAATTAAGATATAAATCTAACCACAGCTTTAATTCTGAGATCCTACACTCCCTTGTGCAAAGGTGTCCTAACGGGGGTTCAGGTTTCTATCACTCTGGCAACCCCGCGATTAGTAGCCAAATACACAATGCATCCCCCTAGGCCCATAAATGGTGAAGTGTCATGTAGTCGACGTTCACATGACACCACTAGAAGAACCGCACCACAACTTAAATACTAAACCATTGAATAATAACTCATCACAGATTCACTACTAACAACATGACTTATCCCATGTCCTCAAGAACACAAAAAACTACTCACAAGACATCATATGGATCAAGATCAAAGATGATATGATAATGGATAACAATCTAAACATAAACAATAATCCAATGGTTCCACTCACAAGCATCAACTACGATAGTAATTAACACCGGGAAATTTTCCCCTAATGAACTAAGCAATATCCAACACAATTGTTATAGCAAGACGGAGTGGTGATGATGGTGCTGGTGGAGATGATGGTGTGGATGATGATGATGATCCCGATGAAGCCTAGCTTGATGATGGTGTTAATGGCGACGGTCTCCCCTCTCCGGGAAAAAAATCCCGCGGCAGAAATCTGTCTGCCGGAGAGATCTTTCTCTCTCGGTGTTTTCCGCCCCAGAGGCTTAGGGTTCCGAAGGGAAGTTATAGGCGAAGGGGAGAGTCGAAGGCCGGGCAGGTGGGCCACACCTGCCCTAGGCACGGCCTCAGGTGGGCCTGTGCCTAGGGGGTGTGGACCCCTGCGGCCCCCCTTCGCTCCTCCTTCTGGCTTCCTTTGTCCTCAGGTAAAATAATTATGTTTCCATATTTTTCTGGTATTTTTCTGATCTTCGCGAAATTGCACCAAAACGCCTTCTTTTCCATCAGAATCCAGACTCCGGCAGTCCATCCTCCAAGAATCATCCAACATGCATAAATAGATGAAAAGCCATAAGTAATACTTCATAATAAGACAAATATCAATGAATAGAGGTAAATTATGATATAGAATGGTGATGCAAATTGGGCGTATCAGTCATCTAAGGTATTCTTGAGGACAGCCAACTGGTTAGCATCAGCTTCCATAACCAATATCGTGTCATCAGCATACTGTATAATAGGGAAATCCTTTTCACCCACATCCAAAGGGAATCTCAGCAAGCCTTGCCTGACTAGATCATTAATGACAGAATGCGACAAGCTAGCCCCAAGCACAAAAATAAGAGGGGATAGAGGGCCTCCTCGTCTCACTCCTCTTCTACATTTAAAATGCCTTCCAGAACTCCATTAATTAGGACAGAAGAGGTCCCAGTTGCCAAGGCCATTTTAACCCAATCAATGGATTTCTCATTAAAAACTTTTGCCCTCATGTTCTATGGAATCAAAAGCTTTCTCAAAGTCCAGCTTTAGCAAGATGGTCTATTTTTTCAACACTTTACACTTATGGATGAACTCAAAAGACCAAACAAGGCAGTCATGTATTGTTCTACTTTTAATAAAGCCATATTGATTGGTATGAATGAAATCCTTGATCATGTCCCGTAGTTTGTCAGCCACCATCTTGGTCAGAAACTTGAGGCAACAATTAGTAAGAGAGATGGGTCTGTAATATGAAATATGTTCTGGTGAACTTTTCTTTGGTACAAGAGTAATAAAGGATGAGTTTACATTCTCAATATTAATACCACTATTGAAGAAACCATTAGCCAAAGCATAAAAATTCTTCTTAATAATGTGTCAGCACTTCTTGAGGAATAGGCCATAGAAACCATCTGGCCCTGGGGCTTTATCAATTGGCATCTTTTTTATACATTCATCAAATCTAGGCAACGAAGAAAGGGAGGACAAGAGGCTGTAATCTAGCAACATTAGGCAGCAGACTACTCTGCTTATACCAATTCCATGCAGCAATAGCTATCTCATCATGATCATGAACGACATTACCATCAGACAATTGTAAAGAGGAAAATTTATTGATTTTGTACCTTTTAGTTGCCATAGCATGAAAGAACTTTGTATTTTCATCCCCCAACTTCATCCATCTGATAGTACATCTCTTCTTCCAATATTGGATCTGGATCCTCAAAATCTTCTCATAATGTAATTTAACTACCTTTCAGAAGTTTGCCTCAGGGATAGATAGAGTCCTTTCTTCCTCCAGTTCATCAAGAAAAAGAATGACGAGGTTGCATTTGGATATAAGCAACTTAATAGGAGACAAACCCTTTTTCCATTTTTTAGAGCATATCTTAGAGCTTTAAATTTATCAGATAAGATTCTTGTGATTGACTGAGCTTTAGGTACCATATTCCAGATGTTAGAGACACAGCCAAAGAAGCCTGGTTTGTTGCACCCAATGGTTATCAAATCTAAAAATATTAGCCTTTGGTATTACAATGTCAATGTTGACCACAAGAGGAACATGATCAGAAGTAGGCTTGGCCATATCATGGACTGTTGTATTAGGGTAGGTAGAAATCCAGTCAGCTGTGGTGAAAAACCAATCCAGCTTCTCCAACAGGGGGCATTGTTGCATACTAGACCAAGTAAAATTTCTACCTTTGATTGGTAGTTCAAGAATGCCCAGGTGGTCAATAATTTTATTAAACAAAAACATTTCATTGACATCTCCTCCAAGTAAATTCCTGTTTTCCTGAGATTGAATGAAATTGAAGTCTCCCATAAATATCCACAATTCCTCACCGGGAATAACGATATTGTAGATGAAAGAACATGTTGGGCCCCCATGTGTGGTTTTGGTAATTAATGACAATCTTTATGGACTAATGTGTGTATTAAGTTATACTTGTAGGATTTGTCCATTGGCATCGCTTGGAGCATGTGTTGGCTTCAAGGTCAAAGAAATGCAAAGAAGATTTGTTGGGCAAGCTCAATATGCGAGGTTGATGATGAGGAATTAAGGAAGGCGTTCCATCTTGAGAAGGGCAAGATCGTCCACATCGAGCTCAAGTGGAATGCTCAAGGCAAAGGTATAATATTGATAGGTTTTCCCTTTTGCCGGTCTCACGTTGTGTGTGTGAGACCGGGTTTAGGATAGATAACCGTACTATCAAGAGGGGCTCTCGTATGAGTAATTCGGTCACATTGTTTGGAGAGAGCTCAAACCTTTGCATACTTGCATCATCATATTTGATTGTTATTTGGTCTTATCCATGTGATGATATAGAGCTTGTGGTAATCTCCATAACAAGCTCTTGTTCATCTAAATCGGATCTCCCATTTGTATCTTGTTGCGATTTTGATTTATGCGGCTTTTCGGTTTCTCACCAAGTGAGGTATATCACATTAATCTACTTGATACTTTCTCACTTGGTGATAATCAATATTTCCACTTTTTATTGGGAAGCCCTTGTCGCCCTCTATCCAACGCAATTTGAATCGGGTCAATCGGAGCTTTCAGTCAAAAGTTATTGCCGTTTGAATATTTGTCTATTCTGTTTTCTAGACCGAGCGGTAGTACCGCCCGGACGGGCCGGGACTACCGCCCGGGCCTGAAAACGGCCCGTGTTTGTTCTGTCTCGCTAGGTATCCAGATCCGGTACTACCGGCCGGCCCGGTAGTACCGCCCGGGTGGGCCGGTAGTACCGTTCGGCCCAGATGTATTCCCAGATTATTTTTTCAGATCCAGATCTGTCTCGCTCCAGCCCCAGATCCTGCGTGCCTGCCTCGGTTTCCGCTCGCGCGCGCCTTGCGTTGACTCGCTGTCGCCCGCTTCCGCCCGCCCGCTCGCTGCCGCGTGGGACCGCTGCCGCGCGTCTGCCTCCTCTGCGCGCATGCGGCCGCGTCTGTTGCCGCCTTGCTCGCGCGCGCGTGGCCCTGGCGTCGCTGCGCTGCTGCTCTGCTTTACTACTTGCGCGTGCTGCTGCTGCTGCTGTTGCTTGCCAGCTGCATGCGAGCTGCTGCTGCGCGGGCCCACTGCATGCGACGCTGCTGCGCGCTGCGCTGCGCGCTGCCTGCTGCTGCTGCTTTTTCTCTCTCTGGCTCGCTCGCTGTTTGCGATTTGTGTTCGGTCCGGTAGTACCGGTCCAATCCGGTAGTACCGGTCAGCCCAGAAAAATTGCCCCAACGGCCATATTTTGGTTAGTCCTATATAAGTCTTTTGTCTATTTTCATTTAGGGTTACTTCTTTCTCCTTTTCTTGTCCAAGTTTTGTCCATATTTGCTCTACTCTTTAAGCTTGATTTCTACACACCCCTCCATTGATTCTTGCAAATATTTGAGGGGTTGTTGGAGGAGATCTAGATATACGTTTTGACCAAATCAAAACATCTCTTTGTGAGTGTATCTTTGGGGATCTAGATTTTGGGGGATTTTGTGTCTCTCTTTGATTCCTCCTCTCTTGTTCCCCCATTAGCTTTAATAGCTTTGTTGGAACTTGAGAGTTAGGGATTTGAGCATCTTTGTGGTGTTCTTGCCATTTGCATTTCGTGCATCGGTTTGAGTTCTTTTTGGAGGATTTGGTTTGAATTTCTCATTGGAGCTTGTCCCTCTTGGGTTCTTGGAACCCTAGACGGTTTTGTGGCCTTGGTGGCATTTGTTGAGGCTTTTTGTGACGTTTGTTGGGAGCATCCAATTAAGTTGTGGAGTTGTGCCCCAACCTTGTGAGAGGTTCCGGTTGCCACCGACAAGTGCATCGATAGTGGAAGCGTGGATCGATCCCATTGGGGTGAGATTCACCGGAGAATAAGGGAGGCCTTTTGTGGCGTTGGTGGTTTGATACCACCCCCTCTCCAAACGAGACGTACTCCATGTTGGGAGGAACTCGGTAAAATATCGGTGTCTCCGCGTGCCTCGGTTATCTCTATACCCGAGCTCTTTACTTATGCACTTTACATTGTGATAGCCTTCGTGCTTGAAGTAATATATATCTTGCTATCACTTTGTTGCTTGTATTGCTTAGCATAAGTTGTTGGTGCACATAGGTAAACCTTAGTTGTTTCTAGGTTGTGTTTTACAAAGTAAACACTAGTTTTATTCCGCATTTGTTGAGCCACTCTAGGAAAAGTTTTAATCGCCTATTCACCCCCCTCTAGGCGACATCCGTATCCTTTCAGTAGATCCATTGTATGAAATCATCTCTCCTCTCCCCCTGACAAGGCCCCATATACAGCAACTAACGTCCATTTTTGGCCAGTATGAGCAGAAGCAAGCTAGATTATTAATCTAAAGTTGTGCATTTCAACCAAGTGACCCTGGAAGAAAGAAGAATTCCAAGCCACTAGAATGCCCCCAGAGGCACCCACAGAAGGAGAAAAAGTAAAATTATCAAAAAAAATTGGGCAGCAATTCCTTATGAAACGCTTATCAAAACATTCTTTTTTGGTTTCTTGCACACACACTACTCCACAACCACTTTCCACATTTTTATCTCTTAATGCAAGTTGTTTGTCATCAGAGTTTAATCCCCTGATATTCCAACAGTGAATATTCCACACCATACAAAACATAGATGTAGGTCTATACCAACCACACAAGATCACACAAGTTCCACAGAAAGTAAAAGGACCAGAACAGAAAAAAATATAAGGGCTATGATAAGGATCATAGCCACTCCCCCAAGCATGCTTCATGTCACACATCTTTGGAAACATCTGGTGAAGAAGGGTCGGCAGGGGCGCCAAGCTTCTACTCAGTAATCTCATTGGGGTCCATCTCCAACATCTTCCCAATCTTCTGAAGTACCTTGATAGGTGTTGGTGGCCTCAAAATAGCATCAGCTCCAGCATTTCCCTTGGAATTTGCATCAGTTGGCTTACCACTTGCAGCTATACTATCACTCTTTCTGTTGCATCTTAGGCACCAACTCCTAAACAGTCAGAGGACAATATCCATTAATCCTAGACTGAAGGTGTTGGGTACATGCAATACACCAAAATCCTACACAACTGAACATCACGATGCTCCCAGTAGTGGAACTCACTAAAGGTGTTAACCGCTTCACGGATACAGGTAGTGTTTCTCATATCAATCGGCACACCAATAAACATCAGCCAACCGTTCCTTGTGCCCTGGTGTGTTCTTAAGTTAACGCCCTCATCATGCTTAATGAGGCGCAAAAACAAACCATTAGCCATTGGCCAGGGCTGATGACTTGTGAGAATATGACAAGCAACCGGGTGACGTAGCTGATAGATCCCGACACCAAAAAACCATGGCAAGAAAACGAATACCTCAAAACCTCTATCCTCAACAATAAAATCACGAAAAACTTGCATAAATTGGTGCATATATTCTTCAGGTGGAGGTGTTTCAACCACAACAACAGTGAAAGATTCATGAGCATCAACCATACCAGTAGTAGGGGTGAAAAAAGTACGGGGAAGACGACGCTCTCCGCCATCAATAAGGTTGAATCCCAGAGGAACCCATGGCGTTGGATCAAACTCGAAGGTGGCAATTGGCTTGTCGCGAGGCTGTGGTGGAGGACTCTGTGAAGAGGAAGCAGAACCGGACAAGGGTGCCTGGGCAGATAGATTTGCACATTGGGCAGGCGAGGGTTCCTAGGCAGATATGTTCATAGAGGGAGCCGAACCGGCAAGAGGATCATAACCAAAAAATGCAGGGGGCTAGAATCACAGACCAAGTGATTGTGCACAACCAATTTTTTCGAAACCCATCTCTTTAATTTCATGTTGTATCGGACAAAACAACCTTTGGAAATATGATCATATCTATAATAGGAATCGTAACAAATTTGCCTCGTATAGGCAAGAGTCTCGGGGCCAATTCCAAGACAATGTTGATAGTCCCAAACCTTAAAGGACATCAAGAGAATGTTGAGAAGATTCACTATTGTCCCCATCTAAGAGCGACCCATCATCCTGAGAGCCACGGGCCGCAGTCGAAACTTGGATTGGTACATGGGCTGGTGTAGCTGGGCTCGAGGCAAGAGCTTGCTTCTGATTCAAACATAGAATCAGATCATCCCACGCGTGACCAGCTCCATAGAAAAAGGATCTCAACTGATCCGGATCACGGGTGACAACAACCGAGCCAATCTACAAGAAGATAGTTTGGCTGGGTGTAGCCGGCAGCGTGGATACCACCGGCGGCGAGACAACGTCCGGCGGCACATGCTGGGCCTATTCCTAAATGAGTTGCCATGAAAGGTCCTAGGTCGATGGTTAGAATGCCTATGATCAGTGCAATGTTGACAATGATTAGCAAGAATCCATTCACCAGCCAACTCGCGCTGCCAAAGATTAAACTCTCTAACCCATTTTGGGCCTCCCAAACTCCATAGATGATAATAACACTTAAACTATTGGCAGCTGTAAAACTTCTTTGCAAGAAGAATGAAACCAACTTCTTTAGAATAAACACAAAAGAGGAAAATTCTAACACTTAGTTGAGAAACCTTCAGATCATTGCAGTAACCTCCAGTTGCCGCCTCTAGGGCAAGCGAGGCCGTGATGCAGCACTGAGTTGACGTGGGAGCGCTTCGTTGGAAACCCCAAGAGCAAGGTGTGAAGCAGCACAATAGCAAGTCTTCCCTCAGTAGAGACCGAGGTTATCGAACCAGAAGGAGGAAGGAAACGTCACACAGGTGTTGGAAGCAACGTGGAGACCTGCACAACACAAACTCAAGACTTTGTCCCAACAAATCAGTGAGGTTGTCAAGCTCGCCGGTTTGCTGTAACAAAGGATTAAACGTATGGTGTGGAAGGTAATGGTTTGCAACAAGTAAACAAGTAACAGTGGAGGATGTATTGATGGTAAAGATTGGACCGGGGTCCATAGTTCACTAGAGGTGCTCTCCTTATATAAACAACATGGCATGAACGGTAAACAAATTACAGCAGGGCAATTGACAGGAACTGAGCAAGGCATAACAATGCAATTACTAGTCAGAAAGATCCTATGAGATTCGATTGGGCAATACAACAAGATACATAGACCGCCATCCAACTGCATCTATGACTAGAAGTCCACCTTCAGGTTATCATCCGAACCCCCTCCAGTATTAAGTTGCAAGCAACAAACAACTACTTTAAGCAAAGTGTGTAAGGTAAACAACCCACATGTTCCATGAATAAGAGACCATTGTTTTATCCCTAGTAGCAACATCACATCTACAACCGAAGAGATTTCTGTCACTTCCCTTGGAAACTAGAGGCATGAACCCACTATCGAGCATAAATACTCCCTCTTGGAGTCACTAGCAACTACTTGGCCAAGATAACCACTAGCAACGGAGAGCATGCAAGATCACAAACAACACAGACATGATAGAATCATAAAGACAAAACCATTAATCAAACCAATATAATAATCTCAATATCCATCGTATCCCCGCAAACACAACATGCATGATTACAAATAGATTATATCTTGATCATGAACGGAGCTCACAAGATCTATACATGAAAGCAGAAAGGAGGAGATATAACCATCTAGCTACTACATGGACCCATAGTCCAAGGTGGAACTACTCACGAATCATACTGGAGAGAAGGCCTCCGGGATGATCTCCCCTCCGACAGGGTGCCGGAAGAGCTTCAGATCCCCCCAATCTAGGGACGATGGTGGCAGCGGCAACAAACAGTTTTGTGGATTTCTGATCGGGTACTCGGAGTTTCTGCATCGGGGGCTTCTTATATGCGAAGGGGGAGACCGAGGTGGCGGCTAGAGGGTCAAACCCTACCCAGGCGTGGGGTAGGGCCCACCTGCGCCTAGGGTGGGTATGGCCCCCCGGGCTGGCCTCCCGGGCTCCCCTCTGGACTTCTTGTTCCTCACGGAAAGTAATTGACTTTGTCGTTTGTCCCGTCCAATTCCGAGAATATTTCTTTACTAACTTTTCTAAAACCAAAAACAGTAGAAAACAGGCATCTGGCACTGTTGCAACTTGTTAATAGGTTAGTACCAGAAAATATGTAAAAATCACCTCAAAGTGTAGACAAGTAATGCAAAGTATATACTAAACAAGGATGGAGCATCAAAAATTATAGATACGTTTCTGACGTATCAATATCCCCAAGCTTAATTCCTGCTCGTCCTCGGGTAGGTAAGTGATAAAAAGAATAATTTTTGAGGTGAACATGCACCCTCATATTAAAGATCTAACCATTTGCAAGCATTGAAAGCTGGGATCAAAGAATTCTAAACATGTGCATGAAAGAATGAAGTTCTAACAGTAGGACATAGTAACTATGCATGCAACATGGCAAGAGACAAACAAAGATCATGAATAACATGCATTGAAAAACATTTGTTTGTTTCACATACAGAAAACATAGCATAGTGGCAATCAGCTTGTCCCTCATAAAGTAGCAGTATAGATGCATAGGACACCTTCAAAGTTCACAAGGGTGACTAGAAACAAGTAGTACAAGAACACGTAATATCACAATATGCATCAATTAATAAGCTTTGGAACATTGCACACAGAATGACAACTATGCTCTCTTAATGGTGCCTAAAGGTAGAAGGTGGAGACTCAAATAATGGTGGAAGAAAGGCCTTTTTATAAAGGAAGTAGGGATTACAAGTTTCAAAAAGAGCTTCCAAAAATTATGGTACTTGTTAGCTTTCATCCCTCATTGCCCCTATCATAAGCATCTTGAAGTGGTTAAGGTTAAAGTGGCAAAGCTGGAGTATATGCTTGACGAAGTATAAGTTGGCAATCTCAAGTCCCTTGAATATGAGGGCTACACCTCATGGATACTCAACTTAGGGCCCAAGCAAGTTCTTGTCACTGTAAGTATTTGCATATCATTGAGAACCGCCAACAGGGTACCCCTTGCACATGGTACAGGAGCTTTCCCGTAACCAAAACGACAAGGCAAGCAGATAATGAGCATCTCAGCAATCTTTTTATTTACCATATGCATAGCTTTTTATTGAGGATGCTTCATAGATAGCTCACTATGGTGATGCTGCAAGTTTCCACCATGATTAGGCATGGCTTAGGCTAGTGGCCCAGGTGTTTCTCTAACATAGAATACAAACTCTATGGACTTAAAAGTTCCCACTTCATTTTACACCGGTAACATCCATAGACAAAAGAGCATGATATCAACGGAGTACAAAAGTACAAGTGCAATGTTGAAAACGTTCTCCGTGACATCACGGTTCTGCTAATCCCAACTTATAAGTGCAAGCATATACAACAAAGTTGCCTCAATGGTTCAAGTTTATTAGGGGCAAAGAATAAAATGTGCCATCAAGTTCGTGAGGGCTTTAATCACTAAGTTTTCACATAACAAAACAGTTTTTAATTGGAAGATAATTGAAAACAAGAATATACTTGGAATGGTGTAACACACCATGTATAGGAGTTTATAGTGGACACTTTGGAATAACTTGGTTTCTTGGGAGTTGGAAGCATGAGTAGAACTTACTCATACAAGTGGAGGCTAGCAAAAGACTAGGAGCAACCAACTAAGAGAGCATAATGGCAATAATCATGCAATGCAACAAAGCATACTAATCAAAGCAAAGAGTGGTACTACAAGTCAAGGACTAAATGATCATAGAGGCTAATGGTGACTTGTCATAGTCATAACATGGTGTAAGCATGTGCCAAGTCAACCCAAGCAAAGCATCAAAGGAGAATACCACAATATTATGCTTTTGCATGCTAAAACAACTCATAATTTGTTCAAGGCAGACTAAGCAATCCCAATTGTTTGGAACAAGACATTCTACATCAATAATCACTAAGCATAATGCTAAAACAACACCTAGCATGTCATGCTAAAGTCTAAGTCATAGTCAATGCAAGCTCCTCTTGCACTTCAAGCAAGAACTTACTACTCCTTTCCAACACCAAGAAAACTTATTGCAAAACAACACAGCGAGAACGGGGGTCCAAACTACTTTATTCAAGAAAACTAAACAACCTAAGCAAAGAAAACGAAAACTAAGACTCTCCAAAAATAACACAACTGTGCATGAAACAATAAAAGTGAAGTGTTTAGACAGACCTGAGCTTTTTATTGATGAATAAGGGGATGCCTTGGACATCCCCAAGCTTTGACGCTTGTACCTCTTGGATATTTCTTGGGGTGACACCATGGTGGAATCCCCAAGCTTGAGCTTTTGTCCATTCTTCATCTTATTGCATCATTCTCTCTTTACACCTAAAATTTCTTCCTTCACACAATCTTCATTAGCAACATTAGTTTATTCAAAAGATATTAGACCGCTTGGCAAAGCTTTGGAACAGCAAGACTTTTCACTAAAAACACAAGCTACTGTAGAAACTCCTTCAAAAAACTCAATTTACCCGAAGAGAGCTCAAAAGGAATCAATAAGAAGCAAATGCAAATAATGGCAGAAATCTGTCAAAACAGACCAGCAGGTAGAAACCAATTTTTTCGAACATCTTCTGTTGATCAAATCAAAAAGTGTTTAACTAACTAAAGTTATCTAACATACTATAGGATTTATTCCTAAATTTTGAGCTCAATCCGAGTTACAGAGACTCCTCACGAATTTTTTTTGTGGAGGACAAAAATATGTTTCGGGATGCAACTCCCCAAATCTTACTTCCCTCTCATTAGAGGTTATTCTTGGCACAAAAAGCAAACAAAAAGGATAAGGAGAGTTCATTACTGAAGTAATAACTTCCAAGACTCAAGGAAACTCTTGGGTTATCTCCCAATAAGTACTTTTCTTTAACGCCTTTAAGTTAGGCACAAGAAGCAAGAAGAATTAAGTATTTTCAAATGAAGAAGCATTAATTCCATACTTGCAAAAGCTTCAACTACGAAAGGTATCTCATCCAAATGGGTTTTGAAGGATCCTTTCTCATCTCTCTTTGGTCTACTACTTTCATCAAAAAGATTTTCAGGAGCAATCCAATCATAATTCTTTTCAAAGGCTTCATGCATTCCAACAAGCTTAAAGGGTATGGGTATATTAAATTCCTCTTTAGGCTTAGTTTTATCAGACATACCCACAACATCTACATCTGAGACTAGCATATTGAAACTCTCAAAGACCTTTTTGGCTTCCCTGGCAACATCATGGAATTCATTAAATAAAGTTTCAAGGATGAATTCCCTCTTGTCAGCATTCTTTTCTTCTTTTAGTTTTAGGAACAAGAATTGTGTGGCGGGGTTAAGGCTAACAAACCTAGCCTCCAACATATGAACTAAAGAATCTGAAGCAATTTCATAATTAGGAGCAAGCTCTGCTATAGATTTATTATCCTCATGCTTTCTAACATAATTAAAGAATTCTTTAATATTATCTTTCCTAATTATGGAGCCACTACCTATTGCAAGATATTTCTGGGTGAACTTGGGGAGCAACATGGTGAGCTAGAACAAGGTGGCAACTAGAGTAGGAACTAATTTGTTTGTGCTTTTGAATAAAGAAAGCAAACCAAACTAGACTAATTTTTTTGGGTTTTTTTGGAAAGAGGCAAACAAAACCAAACAAAAGAAACAAAGCAAACTAAAAACAAAGTAAAGAGAAAGGAAGTGAAGGACTCCCCTAGTGAAGACATCCTTAGCCTCCCCGGCAACGGCACCAGAAAACTTGATGCAGCGCTGAGTTGACGTGGGAGCGCTTCGTTGGAAACCCCAAGAGCAAGGTGTGAAGCAGCACAATAGCAAGTCTTCCCTCAGTAGAGACCGAGGTTATCGAACCAGAAGGAGGAAGGAAACGTCACACAGTTGTTGTAAGCAACGTGGAGACCTGCACAACACAAACTCAAAACTTTGTCCCAACGAACCAGTGAGGTTGTCAAGCTCGCCGGTTTGCTGTAACAAAGGATTAAACGTATGGTGTGGAAGGTAATGGTTTGCAGCAAGTAAACAAGTAACAATGGATGATGTATTGATGGTAAAGATTGTACCCGGGTCCATAGTTCACTAGAGGTGCTCTCCTTAGATAAACAACATGGCATGAAGGATAAACAAATTACATCAGGGCAATTGACAGGAACTGAGCAAGGCATAACAATTCAATTACTAGTCAGAAAGATCCTATGAGATTTGATTGAAAAATACAACAAGATACGTAGACCGCCATCCAACTGCATCTATGACTAGAAGTCCACCTTCAGGTTATCATCCGAACCCCCTCCAGTATTAAGTTGCAAGCAACATACAACTGCTTTAAGCAAAGTGTGTAAGGTAAACAGTCCACATGTTCCATGAACAAGAGACCATTGTTTTCTCCCTAGTAGCAACATCACATCTACAACCAAAGAGATTTCTGTTACTTCCCTTGGAAACTAGAGGCATGAACCCACTATCGAGCATAAATACTCCCTCTTGGAGTCACTAGCAACTACTTGGACAAGATAACCACTAGCAACATATAGCATGCAAGATCACAAATAACACATACATGATAGAATCATAAAGACAAAACCATTAATAAAACCAACATAATAATCTCAATATCCATCGGATCCCCGTAAACACAACATGCATGATTACAAATAGATTAGATCTTGATCATGTACGGAGGTCACAAGATCTATACATGAAAGCACAAAGGAGAAGATACAACCATCTAGCTACTACATGGACCCATAGTCCAAGGTGGAACTACTCACGAATCATACCGGAGAGAAGGCCTCTGGGATGATCTCCCCTCCAGCAGGGTGCCGGGAAGAGCTTCAGATCCCCCTGATCTAGGGACGATGGTGGCGGCGGCTACAGACGGTTTCGTGGATTTCTGATCAGGTAATCAGAGTTTCTGCATCGGGGGCTTCTTATAGGCGAAGGGGAAGACCGAGGCGGCGGACAGAGGGGGCAAACCCTACCCAGGCATGGGGTAGGGCCCACCCGCGCCTGGGGTGGGTCTGGCCCCCTGGATGGCCTCCCGGGCTCCCCTCTAGACTGCTTGTTCCCCACGGAAAGTAATTGACTTTGTCGTTTGTCCCGTCCAATTTCGAGAATATTTCTTTACTAACTTTTCTAAAACCAAAGATAGCAGAAAACAGACATTTGGCATTGTTGCAATTTGTTAATAGGTTAGTACCAGAAAACATGTAAAAAGCATCTCAAAGTATAGACAAGTAAAGCAAAGTAGATACTAAACAAGCATAAAAAATTATAGATACGTTTTCGACGTATCAGGCCGAATCTTCATCCAAGTCTAAGGATGATCTACCAAAGGAAACCACCATAATGAAATGGTCAGATCTACCAGAGGTATGCACCGGGCGACGAGATATCTAGATCTCCCTGGCAAAGTCTTGTCTTCACGATATAAAGAGTGTTCATCACTTTCGAACCAGCTTGTTAGTGGTGTGATAGGTGCTTCCTCATCCTAGGGTGTGAAATAGAATGAATGGAGGTGGAGTGTTGATGGCGTTATTAATCTTTTTTTCCTGTTTCCTTAAAAAACTAACAAAAAGATAAGCGAGGTTTAAGTTAAGAGTTCTCAAATATGGTACGTGTTAAATATGCATGTTGGCTCGCGACGTCGGAGCATCCATCCTTAGTGATCGGCCGCCTCTACTGGTCCTACCGGGAACGGGTTATCGCCAACTCCATCCCCATCTCGAAATGCACGTCCTTATGGACTTTCTTCGCGTCAACTTCTATCTTCAATAACTACTTCACCATTGCAAGGAGTTGTGCTTCTCGCGGATCATCCTCCTCCCCTCCCCCTCTGCCAACTCCGTGGTTGGGGAAATGGGATAAGAGGAAGAGCCATGACGGGAGGAGCGGGCCCCGAAGGAGGAGGAGTCGAGATCCCGCGGCATTGCGTGACAGCGCTGGCGGAGCCGACGGTGGAGCAGATTAGGGAGGAGGCGTGTCCATCGGAGAGAGCGCTATCCACCTAGACATTGTGGTGGCAGGGTGTGGTGGTTCATGGTGGGCGCCACAACAGCTTGAGCCTCCTCGAGCCATGCGCGCCTGCTCAAGAAGATGTCAAATAACGAGGAGATGAGGAGCAATATCAGTGAAATACTATGTGGTCAGTGTTGTGAAGTGATGATGGAGAGGGAGAGGAGAGGAGTGTACACTTAATTTCTATCGGGGCTGGAAGGTGAGAACGGCGGACAATTAAGTTTGGTGCGGCTGTCGAGGCGCAGCAGACGCGATAGCCGGATAGACGAGCAGGCAAGGGCGTAGGTTTTGACCAGTCTTTCAACTTCGTGTAGAAAGATCTGAGATTGGATTGCACCACCACTCATCATATTTGGAGTCATCCTCATCACCCTTAGTCTCCCGTCTCATCTAGAAATGGCAATGGGTACCCATCATCTTTGTACCCGCCGGGTAAAAACCATATTAGGATAAGGGTTTGGGACAAAAAAATATCCATGGTTTATAAATAGGTAAATCATAAACCCATCGGTGTGGAGGGTATGGGTACCGGATCATATAACCCATACTCGTGTACCCGCGTGCCCGTCTATATATCAAATAGATGAACCTTAGATTTCTAAAATTCTAATGTATAGATAATCTTATTTTTCTTTAATCTCAGTACGCAAAAAAAAGGCAAATTTTACAGTACCTTTTACTACTCCTAAAACATGAGTAGTATAATCTGATCTGACGGTGTAGAGAGTTTTAGCCCAATAGGCCCAGCAAGTAATTATGTGGAAAAAAATAACAAAACTGGTCGACGAACAAAAATGAACAAACGCCGCCGCCGCTTCTTCCGAGAAGAAGGCGAGGCGCTGTTCTCCTGGGCGCTCGCCGCCGCCACCGCTTGTACCTTAGCCTCCGCCTGCCTGCACTTGCACCGGCACCACCCCCTCTCAACTCCCCACATCTACCTGCACGCCGCCGCCGCCTCCACACGGGAGGTCGCCTCCACGGCCATCCACGCCGCCAAACCCCCATTCCGATCTCCGTAGCGCCGGACCCCATCTCCATGACCGCTTCCATATCCTTCTACAGAGCCGACGCCGACGCCGACCGGCACGATGCCCTCGGCACGGTTCTGTTCGAAGTACGTTTGGCATACTCCTGTTTATGTTTCCAATCAAAGTTGGAGATTGTTTTCCACTTGTCTTGTCTGCAATTGTATTAATTCTGCAACTGGTATCGAGTCGCAAAGGGCCTAATTGTGCCATCAAGACATAAGATTTGTTAATTTAGAATTGATCAATTGCTCAATAATAAATTACAAATGAGCGAAAATTGTTTTTGGACTTCTGATGCATTGCCATCTATTAAGTTCAGGTTAGTGAGCACCTGAAGCCCGAAGATGTAAAATAAAAAATATATTCTTGTCACCCTGTCTGAGTGTACCATGTAGATGATAACAACAAAGTTTGGCAAAACAACTCGTGCATCTTGTCTGTCCTTAATGTTGGCAAACAGGAGCACTAAAGGTGTTTATTTGTTTCTGGACAAAAAATAAACGGTTGTTGGTGTTTGCTCATTCATACCATCGGTCCTCAAATAATATTAATTGCCATCGGCGACCTGTAATTTACCTGAATAGTGTACATCTTATTGCATTATCTTCCTTATGTATATTTTCTTGATGTGAAACAGGATTATGGTAGTTCAGTGGACCATTTGATTACTGTTGCATCTCCCAGTTCATTACCTTTTAGATTGTTACCATCTTATATTTGTTAGATGTATATATCTGTATATTGTGTTTCCCCCATATGTTAGGGGGCTTCCTGCATATTTGCCCTGTACCTATACTATATATTGTGGCCTTTGGCCCCCAGAGGAATACAAGTTGCATATTCCTGACATGGTATCAGAGCTAGGTTAGCCTCCTCCTACTCGCAACTTCGTCGCTGCAGCCGCTTTCGTCCCTGTCGACAACGGTCTTTGTCGACGCCGCCGGTTGCCGCCTTGTTTCTTGCGGTTGTTTTTCGATTCGTTTTCAGATCGGTGTGAAGCCGCCCGTCATCTGACGAGACTGTTCCAGATCGGATCGATCTTCTGCTCCAGATCGAAGAGACTGCTCCACCCGCCGGGCTGCTCCAGATCGCCAAGCTCGTCAGGCGTGGCACGCTGCTCGAGGGACTCCCTGTCGCCCGCCTGCCTCTCCCTGATGCCTGCCTGCACCGCCCACGCGCGGGGCCGTGGACCCGGCTGACTCCGCCCACGCGGGTTCTCCCTGTCGCCCGCCTGCCTTCAGTTGCTCGCCTGCACCCAACGCGCGGGACCAGGCCACACGCGGCGGGCTCCTGCACCTGCCAGGCTGCTGCACCTGCCACCGACCACCTGCCTGCCAGGCTGCTGCACCGCTGCCTCCCTGCCCGCCTGGCCCGCCGTCGTACTGCACGGATTTCAGCTTGTCTCAGGATCGGTTAGACCTAGATCTGATCAGATCTGATCTGTGTCAAAAAAAAAGAATGTCTTCTTCGTCAGGTTATGTTGCGATTCCTCGCTGCCCGGTGATCTTCGATGGTACGAATTACCCTGATTTCGCTGCCTTTATGCGCGTTCACATGCGCGGTCTCCGTCTTTGGGGTGTGCTCTCCGGCGAGGTCTCCTGTCCGCTGTGCCCCCCTGCTCCTGTGGCTCCTCCTCCGCCGACGCCGATTGTTCTCGGTGCTGATGCTTCTCAGGAGGCCAAGGATGCTGCTCAGAGTGCTGATGATACTGCTGTTGCTGCTTATGACCTGAAGTTCAAGCAGTACTCTTCTGATCTCGAGGCCTATCGACACGCTTTGACTGCTTACACTCAGTGGGTTGATGAGGATGCTCGTGCTGCTGCTGTTCTCACCTCCAGTGTTCTGCCCCAGTATGCTGCTGAGTTCATGAGTCTCCCTACTGTTGCCGCTCAGTGGGCCCATCTTCGTCAGCGCTATCAGCCGTTTGGGGATGCTCTTTACCTGTTTGTGGTTCGCCAGGAGCATGCTCTCCAGCAGGGTTCTTCTACTATTGATGAGTTCTATACTCAGAGTGCTGCTATCTGGCGTCAGCTTGACTCTCTTCGTACTGCTGTTTGTGGCACATGCTCGTGTTGCCAGATTGTGCGCTCGGATTTGGAGTTTCACCGCATCTATGAGTTTCTGTCTCGACTTCGCCAGGAGTTTGAGCCCGGCGTGCTCAGCTGAATGCTCGTGGTCGTGTTCCGCTCTCTGAGGTATTGTCTGAGCTTCGGGCTGAGGAGACCCGTCTCCGTGGTGCTGGTCTTCTTGCGGTTCCATCCGTGCTTGCTACTCGTGGTCCTCCTATGCCGTCTGGTCCCTCGACTCAGCCGCGGTCCCCTGTGCCGCCGCCGCCGATACTACCCACTCCTCCAGGTCAGGGTCAGGGTCAGGGTCAGCTTCAGCAGCCTCAGGGTCCGAGTCAGCACCAGCAGGCTCGTGGTCAGGGTCGTCGTGGTTCTCTTCGTCACTGCTCTTATTGCAACAGGGATGGCCACACTTGGGCCACCTGTTATACACGGGACCCCAGTCTACGTCAGCAGCACCAGGCTCGTGGGCAGCCGGCTCCTTCCGGGTCTTCAGCAGTTGCTCTCTCTGATCAGGACATTATCAGGAGTCTTCGCGGTCTGCTTGCTGCTACAGGATCTTCTTCGACGGGCACTACTGGTTCTGTGACTGATTCTTCCGGCACTACGCGACCACCACCTTCTACACAGTCAGGTACGTCCCCGTGGTATCTGGATTCTGGAGCTTCCTTTCATATGACATCTGAGTCTTCTTTTCTGTCTGCTCTTTGTTCTCTCCCTTCTCCTGTCCGTGTTTTTACGGCTGATGGTACCTCTCTTCCTGTTTCTAGTCGGGGCACCCTTTCTACTTCTTCTTTTTCTGTTCCTGATATTTCTCATGTCCCTCTTCTTAAGATGAATCTGTTCTCTGCTAGCCAGCTTACTGACTCTGGTTGTCGTGTCATTCTTGATGCTGATTCTTGTGTTGTCCAGGACCGTCGCACACAGGCCCTGGTTGGAGCTGGCCCTCGCAGCCGTGACTCTTCAGGACTTTGGGAGTTAGACTGGCTTCATGTTCCTTCCGCTGCCACTTCATCTGCCAGTTCTTCTCCGGTCGTCGCCTCTGCTACCAGCTCATTTCAGCAGTGGCATCATCGTCTTGGTCACCTTTGTGACTCCCGCGTATCGTCATTAGTTCATCGTGGTCTTCTAGGGTCTGTCTCAGGAGATGGGTCTTTACATTGTCAGGGCTGTAGGTTGGGTAAACAGATTCAGCTTCCCTATCCTACTAGCGCGTCTGTATCTCAGCGACCTTTTGATTTAGTTCATTCCGATGTTTGGGGTCCGGCTCCTTTCGCTTCGAAAGGGGGCCATCCCTACTATATTTTATTCATCGATGATTTTTCTCCGTACACTTGGTTGTATTTTATGCGCTCTCGCAGTGAAGTGCTCTCCATATATCAGCATTTTGCGGCCATGGTCCGTACTCAGTATTCTACCCCCATTCGTGTATTTCGTGCTGATTCTGCTGGTGAGTATATCTCCCAGATGTTGCGAGGTGTTCTTGCTGAGCAGGGCACCCTTGCTCAGTTCTCTTGTCCTGGCGCACATGCCCAGAATGGCGTTGCTGAGCGTAAGCATCGCCATCTTCTTGAGACCACTCGCGCTATGATGATTGCTTCTTCTCTCCCGCCGCATTTCTGGGCTGAGGCTGTCGCTACGTCGGCTTATCTCATCAATATTCAGCCTTCTGCTGCCTTGCAGGGTGGTATCCCTCTTGAGCGCCTCTCTGGACAGTCTCCAGACTACTCCCTGCTTCGCTTGTTTGGTTGTGTTTGCTATGTTCTCCTTGCTCCTCGCGAATGCACCAAACTGACCGCTCAGTCTGTTGAGTGTGTCTTCCTTGGATATAGTGATGAGCATAAGGGCTATCGCTGTTGGGACCCTGTTGGTCGTCGGATGCGTATCTCTCGTGATGTTACTTTTGATGAGACGCGTCCTTTCTATCCTCGTCCCACCGCTGGCACTTACCCGGTGGAAGATATCTCTTTTCTTCTCTTTCCCGACACACCTCCTTCTACACCTATTGTGTCTTCTTCAGGATCTCCTCCCCCTGATTTCCCCTCTTCGACGCCGTCCTCCTCTGCTCCGTCTAGTTCCCCTAGTTCTCCTTGTTCTCCGGAGTCTTCCTCTACTATTCCCTCTTCTTCATCATCGTCTCCTGCGTCGTCTTCCTCTGATGATCTTCCATCTACTCGTCCTATTCGTCAGCGCCGTGCCCCCGACCGTTACTCTCCTAGTCGGTATGGTCTTTCTGTTGCCTCTGAGCCGACTTCTTATCGGGATGCTGAGCATCATCCTGAATGGCAGCTGGCCATGGCTGAGGAGATCGCTGCGCTTGAGCGCACTGGCACCTAGGAACTTGTTTCTCCCTCTCCCGGTGTTCGTCCTATCACATGTAAGTGGGTCTATAAGATTAAGACTCGCTCTGATGGATCTCTTGAGCGCTATAAAGCGCGTCTTGTGGCTCGTGGTTTTCAGCAGGAGCATGGTCGTGACTATGATGAGACCTTTGCTCCTGTGGCTCATATGACCACTATGCGTACTCTTCTTGCTGTTGCTTCTGTTCGTCACTGGTCTGTGTCCCAGCTTGATGTTCAGAATGCCTTTCTCAATGGTGAGTTGAGTGAGGAGGTTTATATGCAGCCTCCTCCTGGGTATTCTGTTTCCGAGGGGATGGTTTGTCGTCTTCGACGTTCTCTTTATGGCCTCAAACAGGCCTCTCGTGCTTGGTTTGAGCGCTTTGCTTCTGTAGTGACTGCTGCTGGTTTCTCCCCTAGTGCTCATGATCCAGCGCTGTTTGTTCACACTTCTCCTCGTGGACGCACTCTCCTTCTTCTCTATGTTGATGATATGATCATTACTGGTGATGATCCTGAGTATATCGCCTTTGTTAAGGCTTGTCTTCGTGATCAGTTTCTTATGACTGATCTTGGTCCTCTTCGATACTTTCTTGGGATTGAGGTCTCCTCCACTTCTGATGGCTTTTACATCTCTCAGGAAAAGTATATTCAGGATCTTCTTGCCCGTGCTGCTCCTGGGGATGAGCGTACTGTTGAGACCCCTATGGAGCTTAATGTTAAGCTTCAACTCACTGATGGTGATCCTCTTTCTGATCCGACGCGTTATCGTCATCTTGTTGGGAGTCTTGTTTATCTTGCTGTCACTCGTCCTGACATCTCTTATCCTGTTCATATTCTGAGTCAGTTTGTTTCTGCTCCCACCACGGTTCACTATAGTCATCTTCTCCGTGTTCTTCGTTATCTTCGTGGTACGATCACTCGTCGCCTTTTCTTTCCTCGTTTCAGCTCCCTCCAGCTCCAGTGCTACTCGGACGCTACGTGGGCGAGTGATCCTTCGGATCGTCGTTCACTTTCTGCTTACTGTGTGTTTCTTGGTGGTTCGCTCATTGCTTGGAAGACGAAGAAACAGACATCGGTTTCCCGTTCGAGTGTTGAGGCTGAGTTGCGTGCTATGGCCTTGTTGACTGCTGAGGTGACCTGGTTACGGTGGTTACTTGCGGATTTTGGGGTCTCCATTACCACACCCAGTCTGGTTTTGTCTGACAGTACATGTGCTATTAGTGTTGCACGTTATCCGGTCAAGCATGAGCTTACCAAGCATATTGGTGTTGATGCTTTCTATACACGTGCTCAGGTGCAGGCTCAGGTTGTTGCGCTTCAGTATGTGCCTTCAGATTTACAGTTGACGGATTTCTTCACGAAGGCACAGACCAGAGCGCAGCATGATTTCTTACTCTCCAAACTCAGTGTTGTGGATCCACCATGAGTTTGAGGGGGGGGTGTTAGATGTATATATCTGTATATTGTATTTCCCCCATATGTTAGGGGGCTTCCTGCATATTTGCCCTGTACCTGTACTATATATTGTGGCCTTTGGCCCCCAGAGAAATACAAGTTGCATATTCCTGACAATATTATCTTTTAGATTTCTTGCAGAACGACGATTGACAATCTAGCTTAGGTTTGGATTAGCATGATGCTTGCTGAGTAGTTAAGAGTACTAAATGGGAAGTTACCTTTCTCCAAGTCAACAAGAGTTATGTCAAGCATTTTCCTAATTCCATCTGTGAGCGTCTGATGTGATCATGCATTTGTCCAAATCTTTGTCACCCTGTCATTGCAGCTTCAGCAGACCAAACTATGCAGAATTTGTTGGAAAATCTATCTTGAAACCCATTTATCGGCACTTGATCATCTTACATGAAAACAATACCTCCATTAGAAATTAGAGACACAATTGTTAAACTATTTGGTGATCCTGTCTCTAGACTTCTGTACCACCCATCTAGGTTTTAGAATTCAAACAACTATTAATGAAAGAGGTTGTTGCAATTCATGTGATAGATATTACTTTGACTTGTGACTCATATGCAACTTGGTTCCTTGTGGCTAAAGAACGGAACTGTCCTTGCATTGTTGTATTTTTGTGCTGCTGCACCTTGTATTATAGGCATGTTTTCTTTTCAAATACTCCATATTACTTTGAGTATGTGCTAACTCTCCAGGGAACATTTAATTGATAATCTGATTGATAAGCTGCAAATGTTTATCCATATTTTACTCAGATGAAGAAACCTGGAGATCCTATCGGGAAGGAAGAGACGAAGAGCATTCGCTGCTCAACTAGAAGTACATAGTTGTGGCATTCATAGCGGTGTTGGCTGCTTCCCTCCTATACTGACTACTCGGAGATGCCAGGGCCGCATGACAGTGTGATCTTGTAGTACCGTGCGTTTCGTTCTTGTTTTTCTTTTGGGGTGTTCCTTCACTTTAGTTGTACAGTATTTGTGAAATCAGCAATTTTGGGTGTTATGTGTATTATCTCGTGCAAGCAGTGGCAGCGGCTTCCACTTTAATTTGGTGTTGTACTGACGTTGACCGCTTTTGGGTTTTTAACACCTCGTTATGGAGAAAACAGAATGGCAGATCAACATAACATACGATGAAGTGGTGTATTCCGGTACAAGTTTAACCTACAAACAATATTCTAAATAGTTGAGGCATCTAACAGTGATCAAAACTTCCAACTCTAATAATAGGTTTGTCTTGCATTTAGTATTCCTCAGCATTCATGCTGACAAACTATAATTAAATTCGTTTCGCCATCATGTTCTTCACTCGATTTAGGGATAAGAATGATCTGTTTCTCCAAAAAAAAAATGCTCTGTTTTTCTGCTAGAGAGGGGCACCGGGTCGTTCACAGATGTTTTTCACTATCTTGGACCATGCAGAACTATTGGGCCAGGGCCCGACTAGGCCTGTCTAACCTGCAGTGCAAATTTTTTGACTAGTATAAATTGTACTGGTCTCTTTTTTTGCACTAGTATAAACTGTTGGGGACCGTTAGATGTATTAAAATGAAGGGCTATTATTCATTTGAGGGTATCACAAAAGAACTCAAAAAAAGACCCATATTTCACGCATGGAAAATTGGCTATAGCTGATCGCACATACAATTTTTTCCTCTACTGTAATGCTTATTTTATGGTCTTATGTACGTGTTAAATTACCTCTTTCCTTTTGTGAGTTTGTGAACTTAAATTATTGTGTTGATGCTTATAAATTATTGTTATATGTTGTTTTCTATATTTTTTGTTCAATTTTTGATGTGCTGTAAAACACGGGTATTTTAACTCGCGGGTACCCACTAACCCTGTCAAGTGACGAGTATAGAAAAAACTTGCACCCGCCGACGAATATGGGTGCGGGTGATGGGTAGACTCAGGGAGGACGGGTACGGATATGGCGTGACTCCACCCGCACCCATATCCTATGGGTGCTATCCCTCATCATCATAATCATGAGCCAGGTGGAGGAGGAGCATGGGCTTCTTCATCACTAGAGTAGGGATTGTCAAACACCTCACAACTCACTCTCTTCATCCTTGAAGATAAAAATGACATCTTCACCATTTTTGGGCATTTGTTTCTTGATCTCACTCATGCTCCACTTAGCCTTAGCATTCTTCTTGAACAAATGCTTGTGAATTGCATTGACATGCCTATATATGGACTTGATTGCTCGACAGACATTACTTAGTTTGGGCTTGGAAGGTTGTCGAGGCTTGGGTCGAGATCTTAATCCACGTGTATCACCATAGTCATGAGGCCTTGCCTTTGCCCTACAATCGACAATCCCACTCTCAATGCAAGTGGCCCCAAGGATGCTTGACCATGCATGGAAAGCATGTCAACGACTGAGGGTGTTGTACCTCAAACGATAAATATCTGGCCTCCAATTCGTGACTTATAGTTGTGTTACCGTTCTTTAAATATATAACGTGGTATGTACTAGTCAAAACTTGCCTAGCTAGGACACTAGCTCGTCGGGATGTACACGCACACATGATCCGTCTATTTATCCATGTAACAGGCAAATGATTCATGTGGCAGACATAATGAGAAACTCTCAATGTCAACCTTTTCTAAACTTTACCAAGTAAAACATAGAGATGACTGTTTGAGTCATGGGCCAGAAATTCCATGCAGCAATTAAATGATTCATGTGCCGCATTGGATGAAATCCTCTCAATGTCAACCCCCACTGAACTTTATTATAACAAAAAAATTACAAGATAGGAGATTCACGATCCTAGCGTAAATAATGTTTAAAAATGAAATAAATAAATAGCACTTACCTAGAAAGATCTCGCCAGAATAAATAAATGGGTGAAAGTGGGATCAACATTTCAAAATTTGGTTAACAAGTTGTTACGTTTTACATTTATAATTTTTAAACAAACAGCTGCACACCTCCCTGTCTATTCCATACAAAATCATGTGCGCGATGTACTATGCCAAAAAAAAAAAGGTGTTGCAGAGAGAGCACACGCCTGGTGGCCAAACATTTTTGTTACTAGCATACCAGGAAGTTTTTTTTAAACACGTATGGTACGAATGGGCTGGCCTGCTGGGCGATTTCCGGTTAGACAATGCATGCAGGAGCAGTATAAGGAACCGGGCCCAAAACCGATTACCTCTGCCGGAAGCAAAAAAAAAAGAAAGAAAACAGAGCATAGCGTACGTATATAAAGTATACTCTAATTCATGAAAAATAGAGGAAAAAGATTATGTTGAGAGTGGGATTTGAACCCACGCCCTTTCGGAACAGACCCTTAATCTGCCGCCTTAGACAAACTCGGCCATCTCAACATTTGGTAACGATAATATAATATGTCAAATAAAAATTTAATTACAGCTATTACTACTACGACGCAACTTGACATAAATTTCTAACATGCGGAGGGATATTCGCGCGCGATTTATTACCTGCTAACACAGTGCATGATTTTTTACCTATTTGCAATATAGGAAATTTATATGGTATACATGAAGGACGATCTCCACATTAGCATCTGTAACTATATCCTGAGATGGGCCGCATGCCCATGCATCCCAAAGTTATCGGCCCGAGTTTTGGAAGTTGATCCGCGGCCACAAATGTAACTTCCCCACGGGGATCGCTCCACTAAAGCATGTGGCCATCTCTACTAGAGTACTTACAAATCAAATGGTGCAACGCAAACGCAACTTTCGTATTCGTGTTCTTCCACTTCCAGGGCATGGAAATCTTTTGTCATCTGGTCTAGACTCTAGAGATCCTGATCGACCTAATAAAGCAAGGTAATTAACTTTGGCTGTGAAATTCATAAGTGTGCAGAAGATAACACTGACCAGATCACTAGAACCCCTGCTCGAGCGTTCAGTATATTAACCAATAATGCGTACTAATGTTAATGTACATCGTGCGTTGTCTTTTGCTTGCCACAACAACTGAACCCCTTTTCTTCTCCAAATAAAATATCATGACCATCTCTCGTCGATCGCTTTCAGTGTAAATATATGCAGATATTTGTTACACATTTCTTTCTAACAATTAAGTGTACCTGGCTCTCACGCGGTGTGCACGTATTGTCTGGCCAGTGCATCACACGAGAATGCCACCGGCTGACATGTGAACATTGAATAGATAAGTAGTTGCGGCGACCACTACAGGCATCAGCCAGTTTGCCATGGGCCTGCGGCCACAGCAAAGACTGAAATACCTGTACGACAAATAGTTTGTGTACCTAGCTAAGATTGTTTGTCCATTGCATTACACGAAGAAGCTCGGATGTTTGATTGAGTTGACTAGTGCATCGATTATATGGTATCATAGGCCTTAACTTCACCGCACGTATATACGGCGGCATGCGGTATGCTAGCGAAAGGATATACACAAAATTGCGCGTTTGTTCATGGATTTTCTCAGTGATGAGGTCACGTATAGTACGTGCATACGTCTGCATGGCATGTAGCATGCAGACCACAAGTTCTGTCGCTAAGGCTAGTCATAGTGGGAGTAACATAGGTAGTAACATGCATCTACATGCAGTGTCAACTAGGCAATTTGATGATGTGGCGTGTCATTAAATGATGAAAGAGAGTCTTGTGGTAACTAGCTATGTTACCATAACATCACACACCCCAAGGTAAGATGAGTCTATATGCTAATAATTAAGACCTTGCATGATACTAGACACAAGTTACTACCCACTATAAAAGTAGTAACATAGACTAGTAACTTATGCGTGTTACTAGCTTATGTTACTCCCCACTATGACCAGCCTAACACCACGGTTGCATGAGTACCAATGAGGTAGCGTGCATGAAAGGTTTCTCTTTCTAATTCTCTAGAAAAGTATCTTATCATTAGCACTCGTTCCTCGTCGATCCACTTAGGTCTACGTTGGGTCTAATGGAGGAGTACTACATACCATCGATAGGTATATTGCTATTGGATCGGTCGCATGGATGCAAAGGCGACGCCTTGTTACTGTCTACTGCGGGGAAACGACAAGTCAAAAAGCTATATCGCCCCAGATAATTCTGTGGAGACAGCACTTTGATCTGCAGAAAAGGTAACCTCGATCAATCTTTTCTTGTCCCGAAAGTAAGAGCACATGCACGATCGGTGTATACAGCATCACATCTGAGATCAGCGTGATGCACACATATATGGATATGTTAAACATGGTCTGTTTGGGTAATTACATGTACCATTTAAACATTTACGAGTAAATTGCCAAAAAAAACCAGCACAATTGTGCAGGAATTTTGAGAACCCACCACTTTTTATTTTTTTTCCAAAAGTGTAGAAACATTGCATTGGTTGCTTGTAATGTGCATTGGTGCTGAGATTTGGCCATGTTAACGATATTTTATGGCTCTCAGTGTAAGTATATACAGATATTTGTTACACATTTCTTTCTAACAATTAAGTGTACCTGGCTCTTCACGCGGTGTGCACGTATTGTCTGGCCAGTGCATCACACGAGAATGCCGCCGGCTGACATGTGAACATTGAATAGATCAGTAGTTGCGGCGACCACTACAGGAATTAGCCAGTTTGCCACAACAAAGACTGAAATACCTACGACAAATAGTTTGTGTACCTAGCTAAGGTTGTTTGTCCATTGCATTACACAAAAATGCTCGGATGTTTGATTGAGTTGACTAGTGCATCGATTTATATGGTATCAGAGGTCTTAACTTCACCGCACGTATATACGGCGGCATGCATATTCAGTGAAAGGATATACTCCCTCCGTTCCGTATTAGATGTCGCACGCAATCAGCTCCATGAAATCTTTAACATCGCCCTCCTGAAAATAGAGCGAAAACAGTCATCCTTCCCCATCTAGCAAGTCTGAGTCATCCTAAGAAAGCAACCATAAAAACAAAAGACAGGGTTAGAGAGACCGGTAAGGCTGCATCATAAGTATTGCTTGGTACTAAAAGGCAAGCTGTTTATAGATAAAAGGCTTAGGAGTAGCTTAGTTACAGAAAGTACCAACATGTAGTATTTAGTTGTACTTGAATTTACAGCAGATCTCAGCAAGCAAAAGTAATATAAAAAAGAAACAGGACAAAAGTATAAGATTACAGAACATAACTCCTTAATTTGTTTAAAGCTGCTTGTTATCAGGAAGAGTTTGTGAAATGTAGAAACTTGTACACTAGGTTGCACTTGTACACTAGATTGCATCAATTTACTTAGACTCACATATTTCCTTGCTGGTTATTACTGACCTATTACTTGTATTTTCATTTTGTGACATTATTGTCATGATATAGATAAAGAGGCCAGGATGAACAAGAGAACGCCCAAAATTGATATCCATACACAGTTATCTGGGGTGTAAGTTTTAATTTCTCTCTACTTTTGTTTTGAGCAATTTTAGGATGGTGTTGCTCATCATTTAATCTTCTCTTGGCACAGCTTTTTGAAGAAATAATTTGATGGCGAAGAACTACATAAGCTGGTTTCAGGAGGAAGAAACTACCATATAAAGCAGCGGATATGTGGACATATAACAAGATGCACCAAAAGAACATCTTCTCTGAACCTTTGGTACACGGTAAGAAACCATGCTATGCCATGCCATGCTTCCAATCTCGCTCTTTTGGAGGAATGTGTATTCTTGTTCTCAAAAGAAATGATATCATGCCCCCAATATAAGTCTTATACAGGAATGTGTACTAACCTACACAATATCTACAAGAATAAATTCCCTCGTACAAGTGACTCTGATGCTCAAGAACAAGAAGCTGGGATTCCTCAAGAACAAGAAGCTGAGATTCCTCAAGAACAAGCTGGGATTCCTCAAGAACAAGTTGGTCTCGACTTGAATGTGATTGCTCCAGAAGAAGAAGCTAGTCTTGATTTCAATGCGATTGCTCCACTAGAAGTTGGTCTCGACTTGAATATGATTGCTCCAGAAGAAGAAGAAGCTAGTCTCGACTTGAATATGATTGCTCCAGAAGAAGCTGCATATTTACAGGAAGAAGATGCTCCTGATTTGGATGATATGGAAGAAGATGCTCCTAATTTGGATGATATGGAAGAAGATGCTCCTAATTTGGATGATATGGAAGAAGATGCTCCTGATTTGGATGATATGGAAGAAGATGTTCCAGGTGTTCACCATACAAAACCAGAACTGACAAATGAGCAAAGATTTGGCGTCTACATTGCCTTGGCGGTAATCAAGTGCAGAGATGGAGCGATACAAACAGAGGACAAGCAGCTTATTGCATGCCTCGTGGATACAAGTGTATGGACAGTTGAAAGAATATGGGAGAAAGCCCTGGGCCAGATTAAACGAGGCGAAGAAGTAGATGTTTCAAACAAGAGAAAGGGTAATGTGGGACGAAAAAAGAAAGACCAGGGTTTGTCGAGGGTATTGACAGTACCACTGAACAAACGAAAGACAATCCGAGGACTAGCCAATGTCATTGGGTATAGCCCGGTCAACCTTACACAAAAGGTTTCAAATGGGTAAGCTGGTGCGTCGGAGAAGCAGCTTGAAGCCTGTGATTACACAAGAAAACAAGATTAAGAGACTAAAGTTCTGCGTCTCCATGCTAGAGCAGAACGAGTTGACATATCCCCGGCCTTACTTCCAGTTAATGGACAACATTGTCCATATTAACGAGAAGTGGTTTGATATGACAAGGAAGAATAACAACTACTATCTACTTCCTGAAGAATCCCTACCCTTGCGCACCATGTGGAATAAGAACATCATTGGGAAAGAAATGTTCCTGACTGCCGTGGTGAAGCCAAGGTTTGGTGAAGGTGGCGCGGTGACATTTGATGAAAAAATTGGCACATGGGCATTTGTCCAAGAGAAGCCAGCAATAAAAAATAGTAAAAATAGAGATAAAGGGACACTCGAGTTGAAATCTATAAAGGTTACTAGAGATGTTATGAGGGAGTACTTGTGTGAGAAACTAATTCCTGCTATCCAAGAAAGGTGGCCCGACGAAGATGAAAAAAGAACAATCTCCATTCAACAAGATAATACAAAACCACATCTCCTTCCTGGTGATAAGGCTTTTTTTACGGGTTGTAGCAAAGACTGACCTGAAAATTAGATTGTTGCAGCAACCTCCTAATAGTCCGGATATGAATGTCCTTGACTTGTGCTTTTTAGGTATTTACAGTCTCTCACTGATACAAGAGCACCAACAACTATAAAAGAATTGATAGAGGGTGTACAGGAAGAATACCATAAGTATGATGTCAAAAAGCTAGCTCGAAGCTTCTTGACACTACGGTACTGTATGGTTGAGTTTATGAAATTAGGAGGTGGCGTCTTCAGTGAGGCACCACACAACAAAAAGGAAAGACGACAAGCAGAAGGACTACTACCAATCGCTACATGTGTCACAGCAGAATTACTCGCACATACAATTGCCCTTATAGCAGCAGGGTAGTTGAAAAATAGCTGAGCTTAAACTTTGTGTCAACTACTATGTGTCAGCAGGGTAGTTGACAAATATTTCTTGGATAGAAAACTGTAAGAAATTATTCCTGTAAGTGACATTGGTTCATGTAAACAATTACTTCTGTAAGTGATATTGGTTCCTGTAACTATATTGAAGATTCATGACATTGGTTCCTCTAAGTGACATTGGTAATTTAAGATTCATGACATTGGTTCATGTAACTACTCCACACACACATATTATATTTTTCAACTCCACACGCAAGAGTATATTTTTTGGATGTGTTGTTTTGCTACTGCACACACTACATATTATCTACTCCACACACATATTATATTTTTCAACTCCACACACAAGAGTATATTTTTGGATGTGTTGTTTTGCCACTGCACACACTACATATTATCTACTCCATACTATTTATAAATTCAGAGACAAACTCCATACTATTTGTAAATTTAGAGACAAACTGATCACAAATATGTCGGGTTACAGGCTGAAAAAGTAGAGCTACAGTATTAAGAACCTAACACCGTAGATTCATAAATTGATCACAAACTTGAAACTAGAGACTTTGCCTTAAACACAGAAGATAGGCTTTGCCTTAAACGTTGGCATCAGGAAAATGGAGAAGTACAATATTCTCTGGAATTGTCCCTTTGAGATCGTTTCCCGCTACAAGGTGAAAATGATGTTCTAGCTACGCTTGTCAGTGCTGGAGCTCATAATGCTGGCACTAACAAATAACTCACCATAATCACAACTATCAAGC
The DNA here is from genome assembly GCA_916181665.1 of Avena sativa. NCBI lineage: Eukaryota > Viridiplantae > Streptophyta > Magnoliopsida > Poales > Poaceae > Avena > Avena sativa. Next base: position 375,185,954 of record OV702295.1, on the reverse strand, counting down.
TTTGACTATACAGGGCTAATCTAGTGAAAAAATATTAGCAAATCGTTTCAGACTTGGTACAGCCTATATGGACTGAACTTAAAATATAGAATAGAAGACACGAATGACCAAATTAAGGGGGAAGAGGCAAGTATTGCTAGCAACCATTTTTTTTCAAACCATGTCGGAGAAGTGCATGTGCTATATTAAGGACAAACAACACGGGCAAATACCATACAACAGAATAGACTAGAGGACACATAACAAGTCAAACTACAACTAGACTAGAGGAGACATGACAGAAACATAATGAAGTAAGTTTGAGCTCAAGAGTGGTAAGACTTGTCATTCCAAACCACCCCTACTCCCCAAGTTTCATTGCTTAGTGTCAGCTTTGATCTGCTCACTAGCTTCTCAGGGGTAAATTGGCCCATCTTACCACAGTTCCCCAAATGATTTTTACAACCACACAATCTAAGAACAGGTGACGGGCGTTTTCCTCAGAAGTATTACAGTAAATAAATCTTACCATTTGGAATGTAGAGAACATATCGGTTTTGGGCATCTGCGGGTTTTTTAGTCCTCTATTAGTTGAGGGCAACTACTATATACCTGAAATTCTGGAGTCATTGCCACTGAAATCTTAGACAAAATGCTTTGCTGGATATGGCTAATATAATTTTGTTTGTGGGAAATGTCACATTGTGGATGAGAGAATACGCCTATTTGGGAACCTTCTACTTCACCTACAATGAACTAAATTCCACCTTTCTAAGACATTTTGAGCACAAAGGCTTGAATTTTCGCCTGTTTCAATCGACAGTAACCAAGAGGCTGCAGAGTATACAAGGGCCTGACCTTCTCGGAGTACTGGAAGGGGATGCAGAAGTTGGATGAGTTCCCTTGCGCCTCCACGAAGCCCAACAGCGACCTCCGCGCCCCTTGGCCGTCGACGCCGCCTCCGCCATCAAGATCGCCCGAGGGATCCAGCACAGCGCCGCCAACGCCAGGAGCAGAAGCATAAGCAGCCACCAACCGCCACGACGTCGCCTTGCTTGTCGACCTCTCTATATCTCTCTCCTCGATTGACGAGGTTTAATCTCGTCAATGCCCATTGTTATGGACTTGGGTTTTGGAGAAGATGGGGATGCTGGAGATCGTGGCACGGTTAACAGACAAGCAACCAGGGGACACGAGATTTACCCAGGTTCAGGCCCCCGGAGGGAAAACCCTACTCCTGCTTGTCTGCTCTTGATTACGGCGGAACCGAAGGTTACAGGGTGCGCAGATTCGATCTGGCGTGGATGCGTGTGCGAGGGTATGAGTCGATTCCTCTAGGACGTGCCCTCCTGGCCTTTATATAGACTTAGGCAGGTCCCGGGCATAGTCCTAGTCGGTTACAAGTTCTAGGGTTTTACCCCTTTGAATTTCCTATCTCCTCTAGTCTTGCTCTCCAAGGATCCGAAGGCGTCATGGGCCTTGGCCACCCGAAAATCTTCATGGGCCAGTGTATATCTGTTGTGGGCCTTCCTTGGGCTGGACCAGGTATGCTGAAGTCACGTACCCATAGGGTATAACCATGTCAGTAGCCCCCGAGTGATCAGTCGAATCGTAGATTCGGCTGAGGACTCTTCCATCCTTCGGGTGCAACTATATATTAATAGTATATGTGTGTAGGGATTGTTTGATGCGTGTGCCTGACTCACCCGATGGATCAGGGTCAGTTAACTGTCTTAGGACGAAACGACACGATCTTCTTCAGGTTCGAGTCCCTCAACCCGGACCTGGAACATATGCTGGCGTAATTCGACTCAGGCCGCGGAGGACTTACAGGAGTGGAATTTCAGTGATTTTAATTGGTGTACCCAACGCGTCCGTCGGGATTTTTCATCGTACCTGCTGGTACGGATTCATACTAGCAGAGCGCAGTCAGGTGCATTGCCAGGCCACCAGATGATATCTGTAGGTCTTATCTTTGCGTCGCAGACGCAGCATCCGAACATTTATCACCACGGAGGTACTTCGGGTGGCCTAGGAGATTGTCGTTCGCTCGACCGTTTTTGTTGGAGCAAAGTTGCCAAAAAGTTTTTGCGTGCTGATCCGGAAGATCGCAGTCGAAGATTTCATAGGGTGCGCGACCAGCGCTCCCTATGGGAGTAGCCCCCAAGTGTCTGTTCGAGTCGTAGACTCGAACAGAGACTTTAGTTCAAGCATTGTTTCAGTCATTAAGTCCGCAGGACTCGAAAATTTTCGGATGCTTAAATCCATCCTCCCTATGGGAGTAGCCCCCGAGTCCGTAGTGGAGTCGTAGACTCGACGTAGGACTCAGAGAAGTGATTTGTCCTCATTTGTCTGTCGGGTGCGCGGCCAGCGCTCCTGATAGGAGTAGCCCCTGAGTATTTAGTCGAATCGAAGATTCGAGTGAGTACTCTTAGTTGTGGAGCCGAAGTTGGTGCTAGTATAGCTTTTGATGACGTCGGTGCTGACGATTGATGACCTCAAGCGTCTGCTACGCCAGAGATGACTTGACTGGACGAAGCGTGGGTCCCACTTGCTGACTTTGAATTGACCGGTCACGCGCGGCGTGGAGATAATTACGGCGTCTCCTCGATTTCCGCGCGTAGTGGACGGCGTGGTAACGACGGTTCGTTGTGATGCTGACACGTGTACGGCCAGATCTACCGTTGGCATTAGGTCTTCTCGATGGACGGTTGTCGTACGTCGTCTTCGTTGTTATAATCCTTGGGTGAAATCGTGGTTTGTTTTCACCGCACCAGTTCTTGTGTTCACTGCCTCCTTTGTTCTTGAGCGATTCTTGGTGCGCGCTGAGATTTCCTTCCACATTTCCTTCGTCCTTTCTGCGTTGTCATCGCCACCACCACCGTATCGCAATGGGGAAAACAAAGAAGTCTTCATCTGCGGTTGGGACCAGCGCCGCCGGAGGCAAGAAGGGCACCGCCGCTGCTCGCGTCACCGATGGTGGCTGGCGGCGATCAGAAGCGCGGGAGAGTGATCTCCGCAAGCTGCGCGAGCGGGGCCTCATCCCGCAGGATAGGGAGGCCGTCAAACTCCCCGACAATGAGGTAATCCCCCGTCCCCCATCTGGGTACCGGGTTATGTTTCTTGCCTTCGTTGTGCGCGGGTTTTCTTTTCCGGTCCACGACTTCCTCCATGGACTGCTCTTCTTCTATGGGATTCAGCTTCATCATCTGTCTCCCAATTCTCTTCTCCACGTTGCGTGCTTTATCACATTTTGCGAGTGTTGGCTTGGCATTGAGCCACACTTTGGCCTCTTCCGGAAGCTTTATTCCGTGAAGAGGCAATCTGGTTTGGATGGTGTGTATCCCATTGGGGGTTTCATCATCTCCCTCGGTCCCAATCTGCAATTCTTTTCCTTTTCCATGTCCGAATCTGTCTAGTACTGGCGGAGGCGATGGTTTTATATCCGCGACTCCGTAGTGCCCGGGCAAGATTTTGGTCTTGTTCCTTTTGACCCCTCCCAGATGATTGAGCGAAAAAGGTCTTGGAAAAACCAAATCTTGGACGGTGAGGTGGAGGAGATAGAGGCCCTTTACCGTCGGGTGGAGGATCTCCAGCTGATTCCGGAGAAAGAGGTAAACGGCGTGGACATCATCCAGACTTTTCTTGAGCGTCGGGTGCAGCCTCTCCAAGCGAGGGCGCATCCAATGTTTCTTTATTCTGGGCGCCGTGATCCGACAAGGGTTTCGGCTGAGAAAATGTCCGAGGGGGATCTTGACAGGGCTCTTCGCGCGCTGCTGAAGTTCAAGGCCGGAGAAGAAATCCCAGGGAAGTCACTAACTCCTCCATTTTCCTCGGCATTGGCCGTACCGTAGGTGTACATTTGTGCACGCAGTGCTTTTGTCGGCTGTGTTTTTAGTTCCTTTGTTTGCTAACAAAGTTCCTTATGTTTTTGCAGAGCTTCAAAGTACCGGGCATGGTGCCACCATTGCCCGAAAAGTATCCGAATGCCCCGGATAATGAAGTGGTTGAGTCCGTGTCCGAGATGCCGTCGGCGTGATCTCCGGCGGAGGATGCCGACGAGTCGAGTGAGGACCATACGTTCAAGCGTTCACGGAGCTCTAGCGAGTCTTCGGATGCCTCGACTCCTCCGACTCCCAGAAACCCTCTGGGCCTTGAACTCCATAGTGATGGTCATGGAGGTTCTTCCTCTCCCCTTCCTGCCATTTCTGTGCGGACTGTAGCCCCGCACCCGCCAGCGAAGCGGAAGAAGGAAGAGAAGAAAGAGGAGAAGAAGGAAGATAAGAAAGAGGAGAAGAGAGCCCGAAAAGCTCCTCTTGTCTTCGACCTGAGCTCGCTCGGCTCGTAAGTTTCTTGTTGTACTTTTATCCTTTTTCCTTCATGATTTTTGCACCTGTGTTGATTGGTTCGTATGCAGGCATTCCTCCCACGACTCTAGTGATGGTGCGCGGGAGATGATGGGGGAGTCGAACATTGCGTCGCCTCCTCCTCAGACGGTGGCGACTTCGGGTGGCGCCGCTCCAGATCCTCCTGTGCGGGAGGTGCTGGTGGTTGCGCCTCAGAATTTCGCAGGCGGGGCTTCGGGGTCGCCATCGGAGCATGTAAGTTTTCTGCTTCATGTCACGGGGGAAGCCTCCGAGTGTCTTCGTGTGCTGATGTTGTTTTTACTCCTTTGTGTTGGGCGTAGCCCCCAAGTCCTTTTATTAGTGCTATTTCCTTTTTCTGCAGCCTTTTGTACAGGAGGCCAAGCGGCTGGTGGGGGAGCGCCTGGCGCTAGAGGCGAAACTTCGGCAGCTTCAAGGTATCCGTCTGCCTTTTAATACCTCTCTTGTTTATCCTGGTCCTGTTCTTTGACACTTGCTTGTCCTAAATGCAGAGGAGCATAACGACTCTCTCCGTGAGGTCGACGCTCTTAAAAAGATCCTTGATCAATCGGAGCAGAAAGCTGAAGCCGCCGTCGGTGCGAAAGAGCGCCTTGAGCTAGAGCTGACGAAGGCAGCCGAAGCGAAGGAGCGTCTGCAGCAGGAGGCCGCAGATCGTGAGGAGGAGCTGGCCACCGTTGCGGCTGCTCGTGAAAGAGGGGTGGCGGCGAAGCTCATGGCTGCTGCCAAGGCTATTTCGGGTGAGTGCTAGTTTTTCTACTTGTTTCTTTTTCTACGGGTCTTCTTCTATGCTGCCTTTCTTCATGCTTTTCTTCGTTTTTGTCTCAGATGCCGCAGGCATCGAGTTCGACCGCGGTGCTCTGGAGCACGGGAGCGCTCTAGATGATGCCACTGTGGCGGTCGAAGACCGCTGCGGCACTGTCGTCAACTCCCTTGCCAAGGCGAAAGAGGTCCTTGGTCGCTTCTACCAGGAGCTTTTCCCGAAGGGCGTAGCCCTTGATGATGTGGATGCTCTGGCAGAGGCTCTGTCAGCCGAAGCGCCCGCGGCGTACAAGTGCAAGCAGGAGGGCATCGGCGCGTCCGTCGGGCTGGCGATGGCCTTGGCGGCTGGAGCGGAGCTGGACTTGCCCCAGATCACTTCTCGGATGCCGACGACTGCGGATGGATCCGATGTAGCCTTCGCTGCCTACTCCGCTCGCTGCAGACGATATGGGCCCAAGCTCATTGACTTGCTGTCTGAGTACGCACTGCGGCAGCAGGGCGAGGCCAAAGCTAGGCAGTCTGGCTCTAAGGCGACTCAGTGTCCTGCATCTTAGGCATAGTAGACGTAGGGTAGTTTGTAGTCTACTTTTGTTGTAAATATCTTGGAGAATACCGTCCTTGTGCCACGTAGTGGTCTTATATATTTAATGAATTCCTCCGAGTTGTGCTCTATCCTTGGTTGAATGTCTGTGCGCCTTCTTTTTTCTTCTGCTATAGGTTCCTTCGGGTGCTGACCCAGTTGACACTTCATCCGCAAAGCCATTGCGACCATCGTTGGATGATTCCTCGCAGCCCGCTTTCCTTCGAGATCGTGTGCGCAGTTTGGAGAGGGAATTGCTCGGGTTACGTGGTCGCGCCGACGTTTGGAAGTCCAAGGCGAATCGTGGTGCAGCCAGAGAGGAGTACTTGATGGCGGAGCTGGGTCGGCTGTCCGAGCAGCTGCAATGTAAGTTGATCCTTGTTTCGGGATGTAGCTCAGTTCTTCGGATGAGCCTGCTGGCCTTATTCTTGTTTTGTGCGATTGTCGCAGGTGCCAATCTTGCTCCAAGGGAAGAAAAAGAGCGTGTTGCTGTTCGGGTCAATTGCTTGACTCAACAGGACATGGAGGCTGGCGGCTTCTTCTGGATGGATCGCGATCGCGCCATGGTTCTGGCGACGGTGCAGGATCGTGTTTATCAAGTTTCGCGGGTGCTCCGCCAGGTGCAAACATCACTTTCCTCGGTGCTGCACGTCATGTTTCCTTTGGATGCCGTGCCGACGACCCTTGCAGGTCTTCTGGCGAAGTTTCGGAGTGCCAGCAATGTCAAGGAGCTGGTGCGGCAGCAGCTCGTCGCAGGAGTAAAGGCTGCTTTGTCTCTTGTGAGGGTGCACCGCCCTGACGTAGATTTGGCTGCTGTGGCAGCTGGGCCACCTCTTCGACCGGATGGTGGCGAGTGGGACATGCGTCCGCATTACGCGGCTGTAAGGCAGTATGCCGAACAGATTGTAGATTTGTTTGAGCAGCGTGCTCAGGTTATTCTTCAGAATAGGTAGGACCTGAAAATAAACAGATAGATGTAAAATTTGTATATTTCGGCTGGGCGTTTTTGTGCCCTTTGTTGTAAAGGTTTGCTTGTTTGTGAGCACGCAGTGCTTTGATTGAGTACGTGTCCTTTTCGTTTGTCTGACATGGTCAGCTACTCAGGTGTACACGTTTGGTCCTCAGTCGATGAAATCGTGAGGTGGGGGGAGCCCCCGAGTGCGTTTGTAGCATGTAATAAAGTTGCAGAAAAATAGTCAACCAAAGTTTGGGGGCGAGACACTTAGCTTTATTTATATCGTAATGGAGGAGGTACATTGTTCGGCTGAGTAGCCTTGGCTGAAAGACTTATTGAAAGTAAAAGGGGGTAGGTTGCTACGGATAGAATCGTCGCAGGTGCGAGATATTCCATGGGTTGGAGTATGCGACTTCAGACTCCACGTGCTTGAGGCGATAGGCGCCACCTGGGATGACTTCGGTGATGACGTAGAGTCCTTCCCATGGTGACTCGAATTTATTCGGTCGCTTTTGCTTGAGTCGCAAGACGAGGTCTCCTTCGACGAAGGACCTTGGGCGCAGCCGGCGGCTGTGGTAGTTGCGGAGACTTTGCTGGTACACCGCTGATCGAGCTGCTGCTATATCCCGTGCTTCGTCGAGTGTGTCGACGGCATCTTCGAGTGCATCCGTGGATTCGGCTTCGCTGTAAGCGACGACTCGTGGAGCCTGGTGGCGTACTTTGGCTGGTAGCATGGCCTCAGCTCCGTGCACCATGAAGAACGGTGTGTAGCCGGTGGAGCTGTTTGGCGTAGTCCGTAAGCTCCACAGGACAGACGGTAGCTCTTTCGTCTAGTTTCCAGCTTTTTGCTCGAGTGAGCTCATGAGGCGCTTCTTGATGCCGGCGCCGATTAGGCCGTTGGCCTTTTCCACTTGCCCGTTTGTTTGCGGGTGTGCCACTAAGGCATACGTGATGTTGATCCCGAGGCCTTCGCAGAAGTCCTGGAATTCTTCGGAGATGAAGTTCGATCCGTTGTCGGTGATGATGCTGTGCGGTACACCGAACCTGTAGACAATGGACTCGAAGAATTTGATGGCAGTTTTGCCCTTCTGGTTGGTGACTGGCATGGCTTCGATCCACTTAGTGAATTTGTCGACTGCTACCAGGAGGAAGACGTGTCCCCCTTTCGAGGACTTTGGCAGTTTGCCGATCATGTCGAGGCCCCATTGAGCAAAAGGCCAAGCTATGGGTATGGGTCTAAGTTCGGACCCGGGTGCGTGCGGTTTGTCGGCGAACCGTTGGCACCCGTTGCATCTTCGGACGATGTCCTTCGCGTCGCTCATGGCCGTTGGCCAGTAGAATCCTGCTCGTAGAGCTTTGGCGACAAGGGAGCGGCTGCCTGCGTGGTGGCCGCAGATGCCCTCATGAATGTCTTGGAGTATGGCTTTGCCGTCGTCGATGGTGACGCACCGTTGTAGTACACCCGTGATGCTGCGTTTGTACAGTTCGCCGTTGATGATGGTGAAGGCTTTTGACCGACGGGATATGCGCCGGGCATCTGTTGGGCTGTCAGGTAGTTCTCCGTTTATCAGGAACTGGAGGTATGGGCGTGTCCAGGTTTCTTCGACTGCCATGACCTGCATTATGTTGACCATGGCAACTTTGGTATCCAACTTTTCGGGTCCTTCATGACCTTCGGGTAGCGTAGCCCCCGAGTGTTCTGCTTCTTCGGGTGATCCCTTGGGGAATTTCCGCTTGATGGATGGCACGCAGATCTGTTCGAGGAACACACCTGGTGGCACCTTTGCGCAAGTGGAGCCGATGTTGGCGAGTCTGTCGGCTTCCTCATTGCTTTCTCTTCCGACGTGTCGAAGCTCGCAGCCGTCGAATTCTCCTTCGAGTGCGTTGTAGAGCGCGCGGTACGCTATCATGTTTTCGGCGTGTGCATCGCACTCATTCATCGTCTGCTGGACGACGAGGTTGGAGTCACCAGGCGCGTTGCGCCGCATATCTTTGCCATCCTCATGCCATGGATGAGGGCTTCGTATTCGGCCTCGTTATTGGAGGCTCTGAATTTCATCCGGAGAACATACTTCATCTTGTCTCCTTGCGGGGAGGTCAGTATGATCCCTGCTCCTGCCCCAGCTTCTCTCTTGGAGCCGTCGAAGTGCATCGTCCATGATTGCGACATGTCCGGGGTATCTGGCAGCTGCAGCTCCATCCAATGTACTAGGAAGTCCGGAAGGACTTGAGATTTAATTGCGTGTCGCTTCTCGTAGACGATGTCCAAGGGTGACAGTTCGATGCCCCACAGGGCCACGCGTCCTGTGGCCTCCGGGTTATTCAGGATGCTGTTCAGGGGTGCTTCGTTGACGACCATCACCTGATGCTCCTGGAAGTAGTGGCTCAGCCTTCGAGCCGTCATGAACACGCCGTAGGCTAGCTTCTGGTAGTGTGGGTACCGCTGTTTTGTTGGAGTGAGAACCTCGCTGAGGTAGTAAATTGGGCGCTGGCCCCCGTGGGTCTTGCCTTCTTCGGGTCGTTCGACCACGAGTATAGTGCTGACCACCTGATGTGTGGCTGCTATGTACAGCAGCAGAGGCTCGCGCTCCTTTGGCGTGACCAAAACGGGCGAGGTAGAGAGGAGCCGCTTGAGGCTTTCGAATGCGTCGTTGGCTTCTGGTGTCCACTCGAACTTATCTGTTTTGCGCAGCAGTTGATAGAACGGTAGGGCCTTCTTGCCCATGCGGCTGATAAACCTGCTAAGCGCCGCTACTCGTCCTGCGAGCTGCTGGACTCCCTTGAGGTTTTTCGGCTTCTCCATCGTCATGATGGCTCTGATTTTCTTCGGATTTGCCTCGATCCCTCGCTGAGAGATGAAGTACCCGAGCAGCTGACCCGATGGGACGCCGAAGGCGCATTTTTCGGGGTTGAGTTTGATCCTGTAGCGATCAAGATTGTCGAACGTCTCGCGGAGATCGTCGATAAGTGTTCTTGCCTCCTTGGTTTTTATTACTATGTCGTCGACATAGACTTGTACGTTGCGACCGATCTGGTCTTTGAGGCAAACTTGCATGCATCGCTGGTATGTGGCACCTGCGTTTTTTAGCCCAAAGGGCATTGTATTGTAGCAGAATACTCCGAACGGTGTGATAAACGCCATTTTCTCTTGATCTTCGACCTTGAGTCGAATCTGGTTATAGCCTGAGTAGGCGTCGAGGAAGGAGAGTTTCTCACAACCTGCAGTCGAATCGATGATCTGATCGATCCGAGGAAGAGGGAAATGGTCCTTTGGGCAATGTTTGTTTAGTGACGTGAAATCTAAGCACATCCGCAGGATGTCCGTGTCCTTCTTTGGGACCATGACTGTATTTGCTAGCCACTCGCTTTCCTTGATTTCCCGGATGAAGTCTGCTGCGAGTAATCTGTTGATTTCTTTGCCGATAGCTTCGGCTCGTGGCTCCGACAGTCTTCGGATGGACTGCTTGACTGGCTTGGTGTCTGGAAAGACGTTGAGTGCATGCTCGGCGAATTCCCTGGGAACTCCTGGCATGTCCGCAGGACACCAGGCGAAGATTTCCCAGCGCTCACGGAGGAATTCGACGAGCGCGCCTTCCTATGCGGCGCTGAGGTCGTTGGCGATCAGCGCCGTCTTGGAGGCATCCGTCGGATGGACCTGCACTTTCTTGGTGTTGACGGTGGAGTCGAAGGACATGTCGGGCGCGTTTTGCCTTGTGACTGGGGGTGCCCCGTTGTCCGTCACCTCGCGGAGCCTTACAAGCTCGTCTTGCATGCCGAAAGACTGGGAGATTTTGTTGAAATCCCTGTCGCATTGGTCCGATCAGGTGAAGCTTCCGTGGATCGTGATGACGCCCCTTGGTCCTGGCATCTTGAGTAGTAGGTATGCGTAGTGTGGGACGGCCAGAAACCTTGCGAATGCTACACGCCCTAGGATGGCGTGGTATTGCGACGGCCAGTCCACCACTTCGAATTCCAGGCGTTCCTGCCAAAAATTGTCTGGCTTTCCGACGATGACGTCGAGCCCTATTTTGCCCAGGGGAATATGCCCTTTCCTGGGACAATGCCGTGGAACGTTGTGTCTGATTGTTCCAGGCTGCATTGCGGGATCCGCATAGCTGCTAGAGTGCTTGCGAACATTAGATTGATGCCGCTGCCGCCGTCCATGAAGACGCGACTCATCTCGAAGCCTCCGATCTGCGCCTCCAGCACCAGGACAGCATGACCTGGGCGAGGGATCTGGCAAGGGTGATCCGCGCGAGTGAATGTGATGCAGGACTCCGATCCGCTGAGGTACTCAGGGATTGCAGGCGGAGTTGCTACGGCCAAGTTGATTTGTCGGGTGATTTTCTTCTGCACCCTGTTTGTGGGGCGTCCCTTCTAGATCATATTTAGTGCTCCCTTTGGTGGGGGGTATCCGACCCCGGCGTTGTTTTGCGCTGGTGCGACTGGTTGGTTTGGGCCTCCAATAGGTGGCGGTGGAGGAGCTCCGTGTGCTATTTCACCTGGCGCAGGTGCGTTTCCGAACGCAGGGATTGGAGCTTGTTGCCTCATCTGCACCATGCTTTCGCTGAGTTTCTGGAACTCGCGGCAGTCCTTGAGCATGTGGCTGGCTTTCTTTTTGCCATCCTGTTTGTCGATGTAGAAGTGGATGGTGCATGGACCCGAAAGTTTGTCGAATGCTGAGGGTACGTTGTCGCGGTCGCGGCGTTGCCACGACTGCGTTGGTCGTCCGTTGTCACGGAAGTTTCCGCCGGGTATCCTCCGCTGTTGCGGCTGTTGTCGTTACGGCGGTCGGCGTAGCCGGCCGCGACCATGTCGGGTCCGTCGTGGTCCTCGTAGACGCGCGATCTCCTCTTGCTGCGGCGTTCACGTCTTCGGCCGTAGTCGTCTTCTTCATCTGATTGCGCTCGCTGGATGCAATCTTCGCCGTCTGCCCAACTGTTGGCGATTTCCATGAGGTGGTCGAGTGTCTTGGGCTTTACATGCCCAAGTTCCTCCTTGAAGTCTTGGCGTTTGACGCCGTCCCTGAAGGCATCGATGGCCCTCTCTTCGGAGATATGTGCTGCGGAGTTCTTGGTTATAGACCAGCGTAGTATATACGAGCGAATAGATTCACCCGTTCTCTGAGTGCAGGCTCGCAACTCTTCGATTGAGGCGGGCCTCTTGCTGGTGCCTTTGAAATTTCGGATGAAGCTGTAAGCGAGCTCTTCCCAGCTTCGGATGGATCCTGATGATAGGCTGCTGAGCCAGACTCGCGCCGCGCCTGTCAGCTGCAGCTGAAGGCATTGCATGGCGGTTTCTTTGTTGCCTCCGTGAAGTTTGACGGATGACAGATGGTCACTGAGCCAGGATTTTGGATCTTGCGTGCCGTTGAACTTCGGAGTATCCGAAGGAAGCTTGAAGTTGCGTGGCATCTGCGTTCGCCGAACAGATCTGCTGAAGCATCGAGCCCCGCAGAGTTCTCCTTCGTCTTCATCCATCTCAGATTCAGACGAGCATGCGCGTTTGGCGCGTGCTTTGTCGATCTTGCGCTGTGTAAGCTTGTCTCTGGCGTCGTAGTCGCGTTTATGGCGGTGCGAGCTCTTCTTCCTTCGAGGAAGATCGTGCTCCTCTTCCTCTTCGGATGAGGGGGTGGGGCTCCGGTCGCGCCTGGCCGAAGCTTTCTTTTTCGTCTCCGCAGGAGCGTCTTCGTGGAGCGCAGCTCTGATTAGTCCTAGTCCGGTGAGTGCGGACCTATGCATGGCCCTTTTCGGGTCTCCCTCCGGAGGTGGGTAGGCTGTGAGGTACGCAGTGGCTGCCATGATCGCAGCTTGTGGCGTCTTCGGGATGATGTTGCCGTCGGCATCCATATCCATGAACGATGTGTGGAGAGTTCGGGTCATGTCACGCCGCTCCTTGGGATCCATGTTTTCCACCCGAGAGCGGTGCTTGTTTCCCTGGTTTCCGTTTGTGCTAGAGCCGGGTGCCATGGCGGAGAGCGCAGCTCGTCGCGCGCTGGACTCGGAGGCTGCTTGCTTGCGTTTGTCGAGCGTCTCCTGCATCTTGACTTGTTTCTTGTGCTCCTCGATGAGGAGGTAGTGGTATGCCATCAGTAGTTCACGTGAGGCGTCTGCAGGTAAGACGATGTCGCCTGCGACGGCACGGCGCGCCTGGACCCATCCTTCTTTGCTAAGTTGGATGACGTGGCCGTTGTTTTCCCCGTTGGGTGGGGGGGACTGGCTTCTTCTGTTTTCGCCGTTTCCGCCGTTTTGGTTGGGCGGCGGGTTAGGTGTTTCCTCGTCGGCTTGGATGACTGCGGCGCATAGATAGCGCTCGCAGATTGGTCGGCTGCTGCCGCAGCTTTCGGATCCGGAACCGTAGGTCCCTTCATCCAAAGGTGGATCACATAGATCGGAGTTACAGCTGCTGCTGTCGTAAAACTCATCTGTTGATGGTGACGTGCGTAGCACAGGGTGTGGAGCCCACGAGGCGGTCCTGATTGATGGCACGGGCACCCGCTCAGGGAGGCGGAGGGTGCCAGTTTGACCCACCTGGAAGCAGAAGCTCCCGAACAAAATTTCGAGTCCGTCGCCTACAGGCTCGAAATCTTTCATGGTGGCTGGCGAGTGGGCGGTGAAGTTGAAAGCGCCGAAGAGGAGGTGATTCTTCGTCGCCGCGGAGTTGTAGATCGATCGGATCGGAACCGTCACGATCGCACAATCAGCAGCCCCTATTCCCACAGACGGCGCCAATTGACGAGGTTTAATCTCGTCAATGCCCATTGTTATGGACTTGGGTTTTGGAGAAGATGGGGATGCTGGAGATCGTGGCACGGTTAACAGACAAGCAACCAGGGGACACGAGATTTACCCAGGTTCAGGCCCCCGGAGGGAAAACCCTACTCCTGCTTGTCTGCTCTTGATTACGGCGGAACCGAAGGTTACAGGGTGCGCAGATTCGATCTGGCGTGGATGCGTGTGCGAGGGTATGAGTCGATTCCTCTAGGACGTGCCCTCCTGGCCTTTATATAGACTTAGGCAGGTCCCGGGCATAGTCCTAGTCGGTTACAAGTTCTAGGGTTTTACCCCTTTGAATTTCCTATCTCCTCTAGTCTTGCTCTCCAAGGATCCGAAGGCGTCATGGGCCTTGGCCACCCGAAAATCTTCATGGGCCAGTGTATATCTGCTGTGGGCCTTCCTTGAGCTGGACCAGGTATGCTGAAGTCACGTACCCGTAGGGTATAACCATGTCATCGATATGCCGGTGGGAAGCTGACTTTCATCCCCAGCTCAAAGAATAAGTTTTTAGGTGAGATTGCTGAGATGGGGGCAGGAGAAGAGAGCTCAGCTTGGGGGATTGGGTTCAGCTTCGGCGGGGAAGCAGACGAGGGCAGGTGTGCGGGAAGACGCTGGGCGGCGGTGGCCGGCGAGACGAGGGGGCGTGGACAGCGAGGGGAAGGGACATGCGGCCGGCGAGACGAGGCCAACGGACACGGAGGGAAACGCGAGGAGGAAGGAGATGTCCAGAGAGTGCGGGTTTCAGGTGAAAACATCGGGGTGTTTTTTGCAAAAAAAAACGCCACGACATCTAATACGGGACAGAGGGAGTACACAAAATTGCACGTTTATTCATGGATTTTCTCGGTGATGAAGTCATGAACGTGCATTTGTCTGCATGGCATGTAGCACGCAGACCACAAGTTCTGTCGCTGACACCACGGTTGCATGAGTACCAATGAGCTAGCGTGCATGAAAGATTTGTCTTTCTAGTCCTCTAGAAGAGTATCTTATCATTAGCACTAATTGCTCGTCCATCCACTTTGGTCTACGTTGGGTCTAATGGAGGAGTACAAGTATATACCATCGATAGGTCTATTGCTATTGGATCGCTCGTGGATGCAACGGCGACGCCTTGTTACTGTCTACGGCGGGGAAACGACAAGTCAAAAAGGTTATATCGCCCCAGATAATTTTGTGGAGACAGCACCTTTGATCTGCAGAAAGGTCACGTCGATGAATCTTTTCTTGTCCCGAAAGTAAGAGCACATGCATGATCGATGTATACAGCATCACATCTGAGGTCAGCGTGATGCACACGTATATGCATGGATATGCTAGCACGGTCTGTTTGTGGAATTGCACGTACGATCTAAACATTTACACGACTAAATTGCAAAATAAAAACACCATAGTTGTGGGAAGTTTGAAAATTTACCCTCTTTCAATAAAAATTGTAAAAATCCACCAACACTGTGCATTATTACTGGGATTTAACCATGTTAACAACATTTTTGTAGGACGGGGGTGGCAATTTTGTGGCTTTTTGTAGAAAAACATTGGAGACCCACTTGTCAACTCCTCTCTCTGTCTCTCTTCCAACACCTCTTCCCCCTCCTTTGTCTTTCGCTCGAATCCACCGTTTTCAGCCGCCGTAGACCTTTGCAATGTTGGTGGATGTTAGAAATTTTCGAAAAGGTGGTGGATTTGCAAATTTCTGGCCTAATGTTTTGTGGTGTTTTACAATTTACATACCCCCTCCGTTTCTCGATATAAGGTGTATAGTTTTTTGAGAAACAAATCTAAAATATGATGTATATTGCGCTGCACCATTGGTTTGGCTAAATTTTTTTAAATAATATGTTTTTATTAATCACTTTTAGAAATAAGACACGAAATTGATCATTTTCAATTCTAGCGGCCGGTCTTTAATTTAAAAGACGACCGACACACGTCTTTAATTGAAAAGATGACGGTCAGTAATCATCTTTTAAAAAGACAACGACACTAATCATTTTTTCAAAAGACGACTAGCCCATGATCAACTATGCATGATCAGTGCAACCTGTCTTTAATTCAAAAGGCGATCATGGGCTAGTCGTCTTTTGAAAAGACGATTCGTACCGTCTTTTCAATTAAAGATCGGCCGCTAGAATTTAAAATGATCAATTTCGTGTACTAACTCCTTCACGGTTTGCAGGGCGGCTAATCAAATTTAGGTTTTTCCAAAACTATAATGTTTCTAGGCGCATCAGAATTAATTGTTAATTAATGTGGCACATTTTCTCTCAACTTCCTATGCATGCAACAGTCTCCCACCAATGCATGCGCATTAACCGCTCACTAATAGGCCTAATTTTTAGCCAATACGTTCACGCCTAGGTCCGTGAGATTTTTGTAGAGCACCCTGCAAACCGTGAAGAAGGGAGTATTATTTTGAAAAATAATTAAAATATATATATTATTTAAAAAATTACCATTTAAACAATTTTTTAAGGGACTTGTATAACTTTTTCTCCGTGTAGATTCTCTAATGTTCGTTGCAAAAACTATACACCTTAAGTAACTGAGGGAATAGTACTACTGTCTCTTCAGAATCGTTGCAATTAATCAAATCCGTGTTTAGATGGTGAGAGGCTCTGGCCTACGTACGCGGAGCCCAGCCAGCCAGCTAGCTGCCATATACTATCAGTTAACGTGGAAGTGACGGAAACACTTACCCACACGTGGACATGTCCGATGCTAGCCTGTCTGTACGTACTTCTGCTGTGGCTTCCGTTTTCCTCTTGTTTTTGGCACCAGAACCGGCGATTACGTGATCATGGCTTCACGGCGACGTCAGAGAGGCCGCCGCGCGCGGGCGGGCCCCGCAACCGCTGTCGACGAGAGGGTCACGTCGACGTCGGCGTCATATCGATCGATTCGAGATTCAATGCTGCTTCATTGGCTTCGCCTGCTAAATGCTTGACCCACATGCAGCAGTAGGAGGAGCATGTACCAGCAGTTGCACCGTGGAAGGGCCCGGCTTTGATTGCGGTCCGTGCCTTTCCGAACTGGAGATGCATGGTCCACCACGGCGGGGCGGTCGGCGTAACGTACTCTCCGTGCATTGCAGCTCAGTGCGAATCGAACAAAAAATAATAATAGGAAAATAAAAACGCATGCAGACCATCATAGGCGTACGCAGGGGTGGGGCCGGGTGGGCAGTGGCCCATTCAGAATTCTAGAAAATAAATAGACTACCATTAATTTAATGTTCATTATTAAATAAATAATCTGATGTTCAGATCGTAGATCAGTTCGAGAGTATTCATTTTCCAGTCGTAGGAATAGTTGATTGCATAAAAATAGGGACAACACTAAGCTTTCTTGGGTTGATGGCATGCTGCCATTATCCTTATTCTCCTGCTGACACTTGTCTTATACTTTTTGTCAAAACTTCGTTTTTACTATAAAATGTGTCGTTCTTGCTATAAAATGTCCCGCTTTTGCATGTAGCAAAAAAAGTTTACCCATAGAACAAGAATTAAAAGAAATCCCGGGGGGACCCGAACGGTGGAAGTCGTGGGATCCCAGGGAAACTAGGATCTACGTGAGGGTAGGGGAGATTCAAGTCGGTCCAATAGTTTTTACTAAACATACAAACCATACATATTTTACTACCTTAGGCGGTCATCACATGTACTACTCCCTTCGATCGAAACTAATGGACTCAGATTTGTCTAGATTTGTCTAGATTTAGATATCTAGACATATTTTAGTACTAGATGCATTCATATCTAAATGGATATAAGTCCATATATAAACTCTGTAATCCCTTATCAATGAATATAATACAAGACTTTTTAGACAGATTTCGTGTGCTACATGGGTTATTGCAAAAAATCCAGCAAGGGATAAGCTCTGCTTCCACAGGTCCCAGTAGCTAAAAAGAATCATTTTTCTAATTGTTTAATTTTACTGTTTACTTGTCTAAGGCGTACCACAACTTACAAAATGAAAAAATATTTTTAACCTGAAAATTAGAACATATTACTCCCTCCGTTTTTTATTACTTCGCGTCCTAGGATTTTTGAAGTCAAACTTTGTCAACTTTGACCAAGAATATAGGAAAAAATATAAATATTCATTATTCCAAATGCATATATTATAAAAATATAAATTACGAAGATTCTAATAGTATAAGTTTTATATCGTAGATACTTTTATTTTTTCTAAATATTTGGTCAAACTTTAAAAAGTTTGACTTTGACTAAACCCAGAATGCGGTCTAATTGTGAACGGAGGGAGTATAGAACTATAATATTATAAGATTCCGTTGTGCTATTTACATTATTTTTAGACATATTTTGTATTTCACATGGGTCAGCGCTATTTTTTTTGAAATGTGCCCACTCTCTAATTTATTCCTGCTGCAGACCATGGACCCAATGGTCAGCTTTCTCATGTCTTTCGCAACAGAGTTCAACGTGAAACATATTTGGTTCGATCGGGTCCGGTCCCAGCAGGTCAAACGACTACACCGACCCGCGGCGCCCGTCCGTCCGCAGTCCGCACGGCGTGACTGCCGGCCGTGCCCGATTTTCTCGCAAAGCCGGCGCAGCCCACCACACGCCGGCTAGCTTTGCCATGGCCCATGGGACGGCACGGGCGGTGCACGTACGGCTAGCGATGCGCTTCCTGGTCTTCTGGTGGCCCGTGCGTGCAAGACCGATCAACGACGGCTAGGGCGGCAATCCAGCACTAGGTCAGGTCAGTCCGATCGATCGACCGGGAAATTAAAACGGGGACCGGTAGTCTGAATGATTACCATGTGCCGAGCGCGGCCGGCCGTCGCTCTCCATCTCAAGTCGCGCAGCACGATGGCTGGACCGTTGCACTTGCGCGAGAGTCGAGACGGAGAGAGCGACCGAGTGAGTGCGCGCTATAGCTCCATGCTATTTTCAGCTCGAATCGTACGTCTCCCCGCTCCCTTCCTACCCTTTCTTTTGTTTTCCTTTATGCACCGGAAGACGGAAGTGGTCGGAGTTCATACCACCTTTCCTTGGCATGCACTCATGCAGCACATCCCTGTGTCTCACGCGCTACACAAGGGTCCGGCCGGCATCTCCACCCATCGACCCGGCCACTACGCAATGTTCTACTACCACCTTATCGAATCCTATCGTCGTAGAGCTCCTTGGTCTTCTGATCTTTTGGGTCGACATCTTCACCGGCGGGTAACATAAAAGCAGCGCATGAGTGATCCCCGTACGTCACTTTGCTTTGCATGCGACAAAGAAAAGCTAACCGAGCCTAGCTACGCGCGATTAGAATTTTTGAAAGGCAAAGAGAGAGATCAACGACTGGTTATCACCGGCCGGCACCGCCGTAAATTTAAGGCTGAGGTTCAGGCGCTCACACACTCATCTCGAGCACTAGCAGAAAAAACGATTCCTATGCTAAAGCAAAGAGTGTGATCATCACGTACGTACGTATAACTACGTTAACTGCTATGCCTAGCTACCTTCCTTGATCGTTATTACTATGAACTAACCTACGCCACGCACCACCAATCCCGTACGTGCGTACGTGTCGTGCCGTCTCTTTCAGTTCGCTGGGGCAACTCTGACGGACGGACGCGCGCGGGGCTTAATTTGGGGGGCACTGCTTTTGGCGTTTTTCTTCGGCTGGGCCAGACCCCGGCCGGCCACATGCGGCCGATCAATTCAAGGATCGAAAGTTCCACGTTCGTAGGATCGACTGATCTCTCGAGGTGGTCATGGACTGCGTCATGCCGATCCTAGGCCAAGGCCGGGGCCCCTCCCCGCCATCTATCCAGGTGTACCCACCAGAAGGGTCGATATGATACGACACGACCGCTTTGGCGCCATGCATGTGCGGAGCAACTAGCAAGGCATTGCACTGCGCGGTGCGCTGATCCCGGCCGACGCGCGCTCCTTGGTTTCCGCGCATGCGCGTCATCCGTGTTCCGTGCGACGCAGACACGCAGATGGACGGCCCGTTTCCAAGGATTTCTTCAAATCCGTCGCTCGATCACTCTCAAGTCCGATTACTCCGTATACGTACTAGTAGTACCTGAACGGTGAATGGGCGATCACTCAGCATCACTCAGCTAACGATTAAATGTTGGCGCATCTCGGGACGACGCTACACAACAAGACATCATCCTTGTCTTCTCTGATCATTTCGGGACTCTGTTTCCTGTCACGACGAGGCCAGCCAGCCCATATATATAAGCGGCGCCATAGCCGTAGGTTATGTATGTATGGTCCTACACAGAAACCAAACATCGATGATCGCCGCGGGCGAATCCGTCCAGGCATACGCCCCATTTCCGTCTGACGTCGCTGGTAGCGAAACCGGAATCAAATTGCCCACAAGTAACGTCTCGGCTATATCCGGCCGCGAAATTATGGGGGCGATAGGGATCGATGGCTCTCGACCGAAAACGAACCACAGATCGATCTCTGAATCGAGTGATGTGATCGTACGTTCCAACGTGTGAAGCTCACGTCCTGGCCAGCGCATCCTGCATTCGTGCTAGCTATGCGACGTTAAACCGAAAATATCGTTCATGTGAGACTAGGCAAGGCAATGGTGGGCCAGACTATAGATTTCACTGAAAACGGCTTATCTTGTGATTAATAGGGGGAAAAAAATTTAGACAACTTTTAGACCTACTCCCTCTGTTTTAGAATATAAGATGTTTTAAATTTGTGAAGGAAATGTATCTAGACTTCTTTTAGTGTATAGATTCACTTTAAATATAAATAAACCTATATACTAAAAGAAGTGTAGATACATTTGTTTCACAAAGCTAAAACATCTTAAAATTTAAGACGGAGAGAGTACATGTTTTCTTGTGCACTGGCTTGGAATTGTGTAACTTGAGTTAGAGATAGTGAGACATTCCAATATTAATTTGCACAATGTACCTTGCCTTTTTTCGATAAAGGGCGTTTTATTATTTAAAAGTCTTAAGTATTACACCCGGCCTCTGCATATCTATGATGCACACAGCCGCCAAAATCCAGGTTCCAAACAAAAAGATAAAAATAACGTACAGCGGATTACATATCATGATGAGAAATTGTAAAACGCCTAAGGAGCTGTAGGTAGGTCTATCCAGAGATTATGTTGCCAGCCATGTCGGGTGAACAAATCCTGTGCCGTGTCCTCCAGCCGAGTGCACACCTCCGTGAAAAGCTCTCGATGATCCGCACGGTGGAGTGCAGCCCAAGACCGGAGGGTACCAGTGTATCTGTAAATAACCTGCAGAAGTGAACAATTTTTATCATTAAACACTTTATCATTTCTACATAGCCAAAGCGACCATATAATGGCAATCGCTCCTACCCGAAGTAATAGCTTAAACTTGCGATCTATACCATGTAACCAATTCCCAAAGATATTGGCGATACTACTCGGTGGATACAAACCAGAAACTGCTTAGGTAATTGACCATATAGATTTGGCGATATTACATTGGAAAAATAGGTGTCTTATTGTCTCATTATTGTGACAAAATGTACACCTAGGATCTCCATGCCAATTCCGCCTAATAAGATTATCTTTTGTAAGAATGACCCCTCGACGAAGATACCAAGCAAAAATTTTATTCTTAAGTGGTATCTTCATCTTCCAGATCATCCTATTATCTAAGAAAGGAAAAACTGGCCGGATTAAAGCATTGTATAAGAAACTAACAGAGAATGAGATCCTCATTTAAGTTCCAACGGAATACATCGTGTCCCGTTGACAGCTGAACATGTGTTAGCCGATGTAATAACATGATCCAAGAGTCTAGTCTTACACCGATTAAATTCCTCCTGAAAGACACGTCATGAGAAAATGATCCCAACACGGTGGCAATCGTTTCCTCCTTATACCGTACAATGGAATACAAGGCAGGATATTGTTCACGGAGTGAAGTGGTACCAAGCCATCTATCCTCCCAGAATCTAATCTGGGATCCATCCTTAATAGAAAAAGTTCCGAAGCGGAAGAAATATTTCTTCGAAGCCATCAGACCAGCCCAAAAATGCGAGTCCCCAGGTTTCCAAACCAATTGGGACAAAGCTTTTGAACCCACATATTTTCTCATCAGTATTGTTTGCCATATCCCCTCTTCATTTAATAATTTGAAGAGTCATTTACTAAGTAAGGCGGTATTTTTGATCTCCGGATCATGTATACCCAGGCCTCCCTGTTCTTTGGGACGACAAAGCAAATTCCATTTAGCCAGTCTATACTTCTTTTTCTCATTATCACCCTGCCAAAAGAATCTTGATCGGAAATAATCCAACCTTTGCAAGACCCCTTTTGGAATTTGAAAGAATGATATCATATATAGCACCATATTACTGAGTACTGAATTAATGAGTACCAATCTTCCTCCAATAGATAATAACTTTACTTTCCAACTTGAAAGCCTTAGCTGTAAACGTTGTTCGACAGTTTTCCATTCAGCATTTGTGAGTCTTCGGTAGTGAACCGGAATACCCAAATACCGAATCGAAAAAGCGCCCTGACTACCGCCAAAAAGTTCAGCGTAAAGATTAACAGCGTCTTTAGCATCCCAAAAACAGAACAATTCACTTTTATGGAAGTTTATTTTCAAACCCGATAGATGCTCAAAAGCTGAAAGTATTAGTTTCAGGTTTTTCGCCTTCTTCAGATCATGCTCCATAAAAAGAATTGTATCGTCGGCATACTGAAGGATAGATAAACCTCCATCTACCAGATGTGGAATTACACCTTCAATATGATCCACGGATTTTGCACGCTCAATCAGAATAGAAAGCATATCAGCCACTATATTAAGTTGTAGGGATTCATAGCATGGAAAACAAAAAATTTCTATCGCATACAAACAAACAAGCCAAGATCTATCTACTAGATTGTAGCAACGAGTCGATGGAATAACTCACCCTCGAAGATTCCAAAGTGTTTAACGAGAGCGGATTCTCGTGGGTGATGTAGTCGTACTCTTTCCGATCTCAAGATCGCGTAGACGATCCTTCCGGCGCTGCGTTCCGGCAGCGCTCCCGCAGTCGGTCACACGTTCGGTACTCGACGAAGACCTTCCTCTCCCTTGTTCCAGCAGGCAGCGGAGGTTGTAGCACTCTCCTCGCGATTCCGGCAGCACAACGGCGTGGTACTGGAAGTAGAGGGGAGATCTCGCAGGGCTTCGCCTTAAGCCGGAGCGAGTATGGTGGAGTATGAGAGAGTCCCTCGATGATCTAGGGTTTAGACACGCCAAGGAGGGGCAAGCCGGCGGCTTGGTACTAGGGTTTAGAGGTAGGAACTTGTGTGTCTAGGAGGGGAGCCCTGCCCCTCCTTATATAGGTGGAGGGGGCCGGCCTAGGGGAGGGGAGTCCCTCCCCAACTCGGCTTGGTGGTGCGCCGACGGTGGGAGGAGGAACTCCTCCCCCAAGTCGGTTTCCACCTCCCTCTCCACTTCCCAAAACTAGCCGTTTGACTTTAAAACTTGGCGTTTGACTTTTCAAACTAGGATTTGAATAAACCCTCTATTTTGTTCAGCGATGATACCGAGTACATGATGCAATCATACCAACTTGATATAACACATTCATGTACCCTTCCCCTCCGGAGTGCCGGACATTCCGGAACCTTCTAGAACATTCCCGATGAAAACACCGGAACCATTTCCCAACTCCAAAACGGGACTTTCCTTATATGAATCTTATTCTCCGGACCATTCCGGATCACCTCGTGATATCCCGAATCCCATTCGAGACTCTGAACAACATTCGGTCTCTTTCTCATCATTCCATAACTACTCAAACAACGTCGAATCCTTAAGTGTGTCTCCCTACGGTTCGTGAATTATGCGGACATGATCAAGACACTTCTCCGAACAATAACCAATAGAGGAATCTGGAAATTCATATGGCTCCCACATATTTCTATGATTAATTTGCGATCGAATGAACCACTTACATACGATATCAATTTCCCTTTGTCTCACGATAGTTTACTTATCCGAGGTTATGATCGTCGGTATCTCTGCATACCTAGTTCAACCTCGTTACCGATAAGTACTCTTTTCTCGTTCCCGTGATATGTGATCCCTTGTGAGCCAGTCACATGCTTGCAAGCTAATTGGATGACATTTCACCGAGAGGGCCCAGAGTATATCTATCTGTCATATGGATGGACAAATCCCACTCTTGATCCATGTGTTTCAACCAATACTTTCCGAACACTCAATGCCACCTTTATAGCCACCCAGTTACGGTGTGGTGTTTGATGTCATCAAAGCATCCATCCGGTAAAGGTGATATGCATGATCTCATGGTCGAAGGAATTAGATTACTATGTATCAGAAAGCATATAGCAATTGAACTATTAAAATGACTTGATCTTTATGCTACGCTTATCTATAGGAGTATGTCCACCATATCATTCTCCTAACGATATGATCTTGTTGCTAATAACATCTCAATGTTCATGATAGGGAAACCACAATCATCTATTAACCAACAAGCTAGTATTATATATAGAGGCTTTACTAGGGACTCTTATTTTAGTCTACAAATCACACAAGTATTAATGTTTCCTTGTTAATACTATTATAGCATGAATGTAAACATTTATCATAAACACAAAGATATAATAATAACTATATTTATTATTGCCTCTAGGGCATATCTCCAACAGTCTCCCACTTGCACTAGAGTCATCTAATCTAGATTACATGGTAATATACCGAACACCCATGGCAGTTTGGTGCTGGTCATGTTTTGCCCTCGGGAGAGGTTTAGTCAACGGATCCGCCACATTCAGATCTGTGTGTACTTTGCAAATTTTTATATCCCCATCTTGGATATGTTCTCGAATAGCGTGAAAACGTAGCTTGATGTGCTTCAGCTTCTTGTGTGACCTTGGTTCTTGCGCATTGGCTATGGTGCCCATGTTATCACAGTAGATAGACATTGGGTCCAGCGCACTAGGAACCACACCCAGCTCTGTAATGAACTCTTTCATCCATATCGCTTCTTGTGAAGCCTCCGGAGCAGCCATGTATTCCGATTCAGTTGAAGATCTCGCCACAACGCTTTGCTTTGCACTCCTCCAGCTAACTGTTGCACCATTCAAAATAAATACGTATCCAGATTGTGATTTAGAATCATCCGGATTGGTGTTCCAACCAGCATCGGTGTAACCATTAACAACGAGCTGTTCATCACCTCCATAAGAAAGAACCATATCCTTAGTTCTTCTTAAGTACTTAAGGATGTTTTTGACCGTTGTCCAATGATCCACTCCTGGATCACTTTGATATCTGCTAGTTAAACTAACAGCATATGCAATGTCGGGTCTAGTACATAGCATGGCATACATTAGAGATCCTATGGCTGAGGCATAGGGAGTCTTACTCATCCTTTCTCTATCTTCTGCCGATGTCGGACTTTGAGTTTTACTCAAGGTCGTATTGGGCAACATGGGCAAGATCCCTTTCTTGCTATCTTCCATTCCAAACCTCTTTAGAACTTTGTCCAAATATGTACTTTGTGACAATGATATTTGGCGTCTCGATCTATCTCTATAAATCTTTATGCCTAATATGTAAGCTGCTTCGCCAAGATTCTTCATTGAAAAACTATTATTCAAATATTCCTTGACACTATTAAGAAGGTCTACATCATTCCCAATCAACAATATGTCATCTACATATAGTATTAAGAATGCTACAGAGCTCCCACTCACTTTCTTGTAAATACAAGCTTCTCCATAAGTTTGTATAAAACCAAAACTTTTGATCACCTTATCAAAATGTTGATTCCAGCTTCGGGATGCTTGCTCCAATCCATAGATGGACCGTTGAAGTTTGCATACCTTGTTAGCATCTTTAGGATCGACAAAACCTTTGGGTTGCATCATATACAACTCATCATCAATGTCTCCATTGAGGAATGCTGTTTTGACATCCATCTGCCATATCTCATAATCATAATATGCAATGATTGCTAACATAATCCTCACAAACTTTAGCTTCGCTACTGGTGACAAAGTCTCATCGTAGTCAACTCCTTGAATTTGTCGAAACCCCTTTGCGACAAGTCGAGCTTTATAGACAGTAACATTACCATCAGCATCTGTTTTCTTCTTGAAAATCCATTCGTTCTTAACAGCCTTCCGGCCATCCGGTAAGTCCACCAAAGTCCATACTTGGTTTTCGTACAGGGATCCAATTTCGGATTTCATGGATTCTTGCCATTTATTGGAATCTGGGCTCATCATCGCTTCCTCATATGTCTCAGGTCATCGGTGTTATCCACCAACATGACACTCATAACGGGATCATACCAATCTGGAGTGGTACGAGTTCTCGTTGACCTGCGAGGCTCTGTAGCAACTACGACCGAAGTTTCATGATCATCATCATTAGCTTCCTCTCTTATTGGTGCAGGCACCACAGGAACTTCTTCCGGTGCTGCGCTACTCGCAATTTCGAGAGAAGGTTCGACAACCTCGTCGAGTTCTACTTTCCTTCCAGTCACTTCTTTCGAGAGAAATTCCTTCTCTAGAAAGGATCCATTCTTGGCAACGAAGATTTTGCCTTCGGATCTATGATAGAAGGTATACCCAATTGTTTCCTTCGGGTATCCAATGAAGACGCATTTTTCCGCTTTGGGTTCAAGCTTGTCCGGCTTCTTTACATAGGCTTCGCAACCCCAAACTTTAAGGAACGACACTCTAGGTTTCTTCCCAAACCATAATTCATACGGTGTCGTTTCAACGGATTTAGATGGTGCCCTATTTAAAGTGAATGCGGCTGTTTCTAATGCATAACCCCAAAATGATAGTGGTAAATCTGTAAGTGACATCATAGAACGAACCATATCTAAGAGAGTTCGATTATGACGTTCGGACACACCATTACGCTGTGGTGTTCCCGGCGGTGTCAATTGTGAAAGTATTCCGCATTTCGTCAAATGCTCGCCAAACTCGTAACTTAGATATTCACCTCCACGATCAGAACATAGAAATTTAATCTTCTTGTTACGTTGATTCTCTACCTCACTTTGAAATTCCTTAAACTTCTCAAAAGTTTCAGACTTATGTTTCATGAAATAGATATACCCATATCTACTCAAGTCATTCGTGAAGGTAAGAACATATCGATAACCACCACGCGACGCTACACTCATTGGACCACATACATCGGTATGTATGATTTCCAATAAGTCCGTAGCTCGCTCCATCATACCAAAAAATGGAGTCTTAGTCATTTTACCCATCAGACATGCTTCCCATCTTTCAAGTGATTCGAAATCAAGTGATTCAAGAAGTCCATCGGAATGGAGTTTCTTCATACGCTTCACTCCAATGTGACCAAGACGACAGTGCCACATATAGGTCGAGTTATCGCTCGATTTCAAAAATTTAGCCTCAATGTTATTAATATGTGTATTTCCACTATCGAGATTCAATAAAAATAGACCATCTATCAAAGGTGCATGTGCATAAAACATATTACTCATATAAATCGAACAACCATTATTCTCGGACTTAAACAAGTAACCGTCTCGCAATAAACAAGATCCCGATATAATGTTCATGCTTAACACAGGCACCAAATAACAATTATTTAAGTATAAAACTAATCCCGATGGTAGATGAAGGGGTAGCGTGCCGACCGCGATCACATCAACCTTTGATCCGTTTCCCACGCGCATCGTCACCTTGTTCTTCGCTAGATTCCGTTTATTCTGCAACACCTGTTTCGAGTTACAAATATGAGCAACCGAACCAGTATCAAATACCCAGGCACTACTACGAGTACTAGTGAGATACACATCAATAACATGTATATCAGATATACCTTTCTTCTTGATGTTGCCGTTCTTCAAATCCGCCAAGTACTTTGGGCAATTCCGCTTCCAGTGACCTTCTCCCTTGGAGTAAAAGCACTCAGTATCAGGCTTAGGTCCAGCCTTGGTCTTCTTTGTTGGCGTGGTAACTTTCTTACCACCCTTCTTGAAGTGTCCCTTCTGCTTAGACTTGCCTTTCTTGAATTTGGTGGTCTTATTGACCAACAACACTTGGTGCTCTTTCTTAATCTCCACTTCTGCAGATTTCAACATGGCAAAGAGTTCTGGCAACGTCTTGTTCATGTTTTGCATGTTGTAGTTCATCACAAAGTTCTTGTAACTTGGTGGTAGTGATTGGAGGACGCGGTAAATCCCCAAAGCATTAGGAATCACTATACCCAAGCTTTAAAGTTTGTTTGCTTGCCCAGACATCTTAAGCACATGCTCACTGACGGAGCTGCCCTCTTCCATCTTGCAGTTAAAGAACTTTTCAGAAGCCTCATAGCTTTCAATTGCCGCATGAGTCTCAAAGATCAATTTGAGATCCTCGACAATATCATATGGGTCTGAATTCTCAAACCCTTTCTGAAGCTCCGATTCTAAACCATACAAGATAGCACACTCAACTGTGGAGTACCGAGTCTTCCGAGTGAGGTAAACATTCTTTACTTCATCGGCAGCATCAGCTGCAGGTGGGTCACCCAGCGGTGCATCCAGCACATAGGTCAAATTACCAGCTGTGAGGACAATCCTCAAATTGCGGAACCAATCCGCGAAGTTGCTTCCATTGTTTTTCAACTTTTCTTTCTCTAGGAACGCATTAAAATTGATGGTAGGGGCTGCCATTGATCTACAACATATTTGCAATAGTTTAGACTAAGTTTATGACAAATTGAGTTCAAATTAATAATAAAATTAATCTAGGTGAACTCCCACTCAAAACAATATCCCTCACATTGTTTTAGTGATCACACGAACCAAATCCACCACATCAACACCGATTATCATGAGAGTTGATATAGTTCCAATGGCGAACAATCGACATGTTCATCATATCTACTATATGATTCATGCTTTACCTTTCGGTGATCCGTGTTCCGAGACCATGTCTGTACATGCTAGGCTCGTCAAGATCAAACCTTAGTTTCCGCATGAGCAAATCTGGCTTGCTCACGTTGTATACACTTGCGGAATCTAACACACCCGATCATCACGTGGTGCTTCGAAACAACAAGCTTTAGCAACGTTGCTAACTAAGGGTGAACACTTTATGACTTGAAATTCATGTGCATGAGGGATCATCTTATAATGCTACCGTCGTCTACTAAGCAATACAAGATGCATAAAGGATTAACATCACATGCAATTCATAATATGTGATATGATATGGCCTTTCTTCTTTGTGATTCCGATCTCCATCTTCTAGCATGAACATGATCTCCATCATCACCGGCATTGCATCAAGGTCAATGACGCTTCTCCATGGTTGTCGTCCACCGGCTTCAACTATTACAACTACTTTGAATAGACACGCGGGTCATAACATAAATTAAAGATAACCATATGGCTCCTGCCGGTTGCCAACTTACAATAAGAATCATTGCATACATCAAATATAATCACAATCATGGCCATATCACATCACTGCACACCCCTGCAAAACAAAGTTAGACGCCTCTACTTTCTTTGCATGTTTTACGTGGTTTGGGGCTTTCAATAAGTGTCGTTCTAACTTACGAACATGAACCACAACATTGATACTAGTATTGTTAATCACCCGTTGTAAATTGGATCTTAACTATGCTAGGAGAAACAGGCACCCACAAAGCCATTTATGCAATACAAGTTGCATGTCAAGCATGGAGCAAGTCTCATGAACGATGTCATGTAAGGTTAGCCCGGGCCGCTTCATCCCAACATACCGCAAGATGCAAAGTACACAAGAAGCAATTGACAACAAAAGCATCAACGCCCACAATGACCATTGTGTTCTACTCGTGCAACAGATCTACATATAGACACGGCTCTGATACCACTGTAGGGATTCGTAGCATGGAAAACAAAAAATTTCTATCGCATACAAACAAACAAGCCAAGATCTATCTACTAGATTGTAGCAACGAGTCGATGGAATAACTCACCCTCGAAGATTCCAAAGTGTTTAACGACAGCAGATTCTCGTGGGTGATGTAGTCGTACTCTTTTCGATCTCAAGATCGCGTAGACGATCCTTCCGGCGTTGCGTTCCGGCAGCGCTCCCGCAGTCGGTCACACGTTCGGTACTCGACGAAGACCTTCCTCTCCCTTGTTCCAGCAGGCAGCGGAGGTTGTTGCACTCTCCTCGCCATTCCGGCAGCACAACGGCGTGGTACCGGAAGTAGAGGGGAGATCTCGCAGGGCTTCGCCTTAAGCCGGAGCGAGTATGGTGGAGTATGAGAGAGTCCCTCGACGATCTAGGGTTTAGACACGCCAAGGAGGGGCAAGCCGGCGGCTAGGGTTTAGCTAAGCGGCGGCGGCGGTTTGCCCTAGGGCCGGCGGCGGCTATGGAGGCGGCGGCGGCTTGGTACTAGGGTTTAGAGGTAGGAACTTGTGTGTCTAGGAGGGGAACCCTGCCCCTCCTTATATAGGTGGAGGGGGCCGGCCAAGGGGAGGGGAGTCCCTCCCCAACTCGGCTTGGTGGTGCGCCGGCGGTGGGAGGAGGAACTCCTCCCCCAAGTCTGTTTCCACCTCCCTCTCCACTTCCCAACACTAGCCGTTTGACTTTCAAACTTGGCGTTTGACTTTTCAAACTAGGATTTGAATAAACCCTCTATTTTATTCAGCGATGATACCGAGTACATGATGCAATCATACCAACTTGATATAACACATCCATGTACCCTTCCCCTCCGGAGTGCCGGACATTCCGGAACCTTCTAGAGCATTCCCGATGAAAACACCGGAACCATTTCCCAACTCCGAAACGGGACTTTCCTTATATGAATCTTATTCTCCGGACCATTCCGGATCTCCTCGTGATATCCCGAATCCCATTCGAGACTCTGAACAACATTCGGTCTCTTTCTCATAATTCCATAACTACTCAAACAACGTCGAATCCTTAAGTGTGTCTCCCTACGGTTCGTGAATTATGTGGACATGATCAAGACACTTCTCCGAACAATAACCAATAGAGGAATCTGAAAATTCATATGGCTCCCACATATTTCTACGATTACTTTGCGATCGAATGAACCACTTACATACGATATCAATTTCCCTTTGTCTCACGATAGTTTACTTATCCGAGGTTATGATCATCGGTATCTCTGCATACCTAGTTCAACCTTGTTACCGATAAGTACTCTTTTCTCGTTCCCGTGATATGTGATCCCTTGTGAGCCAGTCACATGCTTGCAAGCTAATTGGATGACATTTCACCGAGAGGGCCCAGAGTATATCTATCTGTCATATGGATGGACAAATCCCACTCTTGATCCATGTGTTTCAACCAATACTTTCCGAACACTCAATGCCACCTTTATAGCCACCCAGTTACGGTGTGGTGTTTGATGTCATCAAAGCATCCAATCCGGTAAAGGTGATATGCATGATCTCATGGTCGAAGGAATTAGATTACTATGTATCAGAAAGCATATAGCAATTGAACTATTAAAATGACTTGATCTTTATGCTACGCTTAGCTATAGGAGTATGTCCACCATATCATTCTCCTAACGATATGATCTTGTTGCTAATAACATCTCAATGTTCATGAAAGGGAAACCACAATCATCTATTAACCAACAAGCTAGTATTATATATAGAGGCTTTACTAGGGACTCTTATTTTAGTCTACAAATCACACAAGTATTAATGTTTCCTTGTTAATACTATTATAGCATGAATGTAAACATTTATCATAAACACAAAGATATAATAATAACTATATTTATTATTGCCTCTATGGCATATCTCCAACATAAGTAGCATTGGTGATAATGGATCTCCCTGTCTAAGCCCTTTTTTAGTCTGAAAGTATCTGCCAACATCATCATTGACTTTTATGGCAACGCTACCTCCCGACACAAAGCCGTTTATTAAAGACCGCCACTCAGAGGAGAAACCTTTTATCCTAAGAGTCTAATGAAGAAAAGGCCATTTAACTTTATCAGAGGCCTTCTCAAAATCAATTTTTAAAATGACCCCGTTCAGTTTCTTTCTATGTAGTTCATGAACTGTTTCGTGTAAGGTAACCACACTATCAAGTATGTTGCGTCCTTGCATGAAAGCAGTTTGCGATGGACGAACTACATGATCAGCCACTGAATTTAACCTAATGGTTGCAACTTTAGTGAAAATCTTAAAACTAACATTAAGAAGACAGATTGGTCTATATTGTTGAATCCGTTCTGCTTCATTAACCTTAGGTAATAAAATAATCTCACCAAAATTCAATCTGAACAAATCTAGTTGGCCTGAGTGCAAGGCAGCAAACATAGCAAGCAGATCTGTTTTGATAACATCCCAAAAGGTTTGATAAAACTCAGCTGGAAATCCATCAGGACCAGGGGCTTTATTATGTTCCATTTGGAAAACAGCCTTCTTGACTTCCTCCTCCGAATAAGGAGCAGTCAATAGGCTATTTTTCTCATCAGACACCTGAGGTACATCAACTGTCTGGGTCTCGTCCAAGGAGAAGGTACCTTCTTCTGGTTCCCCAAACAAACATTTATAGTAATTTGTAATATATACTTTTAACTGCTCATGTCCCAATCGTCTCATCATCTTGCGTTAAAGATCGAATAAGCTTCTTCTTATGTCGGCCATTGGCGACACTATGGAAGTACCTTGTATTCGAATCTCCATGCAAAATAAATTAAGCTTTGGAACGTTGATACCATTTTAATTCCTATTCACGGAAGTCTTGCTACCTCCGCATTTGCATGGCTTTTAAGCTTAATTTCTTACGTGGTTAACAAACGACATTCTGCTAAAGCCTCGAGTTCATCAATAATTGACGAAAGACGTTGCTTCTCCTTTTTAAGAATACCAGTTGTGTGTCGTGCCCATCCCCCAAGGTGTTTGCGTGTTAAACGTATTTTATTGTTCCACCTCTGGATTGGGGTACTGCCCGGAACCGGTCTTTCCCAAATTGTTTTAACCATATTGGAAACCCTCTCGGTGTAACCATCCAAGTTCAAATTTGAACTGATGGGAGCATCGTGTCCGAGGTAATCCAGTGGTCAATAAAATGGGAGCATGATCAGACAAAGCTTCAATACGTTCGAGAGCGCGTACAGAGACTCGAGGGAAGTGCTCTTCCCAATCAGAGTCCATCAAAACACGATCAAGTTTTTCGTATGTAGGATCTAGTAGACAATTAGCCCACGTAAATTGTCGTCCGATCATAGCAACTTCCTTCAAGTCAATACTGTCTATGACAACATTAAAAAGGAATGGCCAATGATCATCAAACCGGCCTTTACTCTTTTCGAATGGGAACCGAAGCAGATTAAAATCCCCCCTATGAGAATAGGGTAAGGATTATCCTTAGTTAAGTTCACCAATTCTCTAAGGAATTCAGCCTTGAACACGTCCTGGGCCGCACCGTACACAGCGACAAGGCTCCATGTGAAATTGTCAGCTTTATTACGGATATGGAGCTTTATATGATAATCTCCTTCCGAACAAGCTAAAATATCCATGGTATCAGCCCTTACACCGAGTAATATGCCACTAGACCGTCCCCTGGGTGGATGAGAATTCCACACAAAGTCATAGCCCCCGAAAGACGATCTAGTAAACTTTGTGAGAATTCTTGTCTACCCGTTTCAGAAATAGCTATAAAATCTAGATTATGTTGCCTAGCATAAAGTGCGATATGTAAATGTTTAGCCAAGTCACGAAGACCTATGCTATTCAAGAACATGCCATTCATTGGGAAACAAAAATATATTTAGGAGCTAAATCTCGTTTCCGAGACTTATTACATTTTTTCCAGAGGAAGATTTTCGACCAGAAGCAGTTTGTTCATAAACTGAGCTTAAAATGTTCTCATCAAAACCAACCTCGAAAACTTCACCTACTAAATGAGACAGGAGCTGACCATCTGTTGTGGCATTTGCATCCTCATCATCATCCGAGTAAGTGGAAAAAACAGAGGTCGAAACTTTAGGAGCAACCGTTATCCGGTCGAATTCCATCCGTCTCAAGACCTTAGTAGAAATAGAAACATCACTAACATTCTTACCAAGAGAAATACCAACAGTATTAAGATTTGATGAAATATGCGTAGAAGAAAATGAAAGAAAAGACTTAGGCGATGATATATTACCATAAGAATCCAAGTTCTTGTCAGCCTTCCTCCGCATAGCCTTTGCCAAGGAGTCAACATCCATCGCAACTGAACCATCATTACTCGTCGGGTGACGAGCACTCCGTCGTAGCACCTGGGCCACTGGTATCTTCCGAGTGACATGGTTATACCCTACGGGTGCGTGACCTCAGCATACCTAGTCCAGCCCAAGGAAGGCCCACGGCGGACGTACCATGGACCATGAAGATTTTCGGGTGGCCAAGGCCCATGGTGCCTTCGGATCCTTGGAGAGCAAGACTAGAGTAGATAGGAAATTCAAAGGGGTAAAACCCTAGAACTTGTAACCGACTAGGTCTATGCCCGGGACCTGCCTAAGTCTACATAAAGGCCAGGAGGGCACGACCTAGAGGGCTCGAGTCATACTTCCTCATACACACCTCCACGCCAGATTGCATCTGTTCACCCCTGTAACCTTCGGTTCCGCCGTAATCAAGAGCAGACAAGCAGGAGTAGGGTTTTCCCTCCGGCGGCCTGAACCTGGGTAAACCTCGTGTCCCCGTGTTGCTTGTTTGCTAACCGTTCCGCAATCTCCAGCATCCCCATCTTCTCCAAAACCCGTCCATAACAATGGGCATTGATGAGATCAAACCTCGTCAATTGGCGCCGTCTGTGGGAATCGGGGGTGCTGATTGTGCGATCGTGACGGTCCCAACTCGATCGATCTACAACTCTGCAGCAACGGAGAGTCATCTCCTCTTCGGTGCTTTCGACTTCACCGCCCACTCGCCGGCCACCATGAAGGACTTCGAGCCCGTAGGCAACGGACTCGAATCTTGTTCGGGAGCTTCTGCTTCCAGGTGGGGCAAACTGGCACCCTCCGCCTACCTGAGCGGGTGCCCCTACCATCAATTAGGCCCGCTTCATGGGCCCCACACCCCGTGCTACCAACAACATCATCAGCAGATGATTCCTACGACAGCAGCAGCTGCAACTCCGATCTGTGCGATCCGCCATCGGATGCAGGGACCTACGGTTCCGGATCTGAAAGCTGCGGCAGCAGCGGGCCAATCTACGAGCGTTACCAATGCGCCGCAGTCATCCAAAGCGACGTGGATCAACAAGCACCCAACCCGCCGCCTAACCCGCCAGAACGAAACAGTGGGAACAGGAGAAGCCAATCTCCCCCACCCGAAGGGGAAAACAACGGCGGCCACGTCATCCGCCTTAGCAAAGAAGGATGGACGCAGGTCTGCGAAGCTATGGCAGGCAACATAGTACTGCCCGCAGACGCCTCACGAGATATGCTAATGGCCTACCACCTGCTCCTAATCGAGGAACACAAGAAGCATGTCAAGATGCAGGAGGTGCTTGACAAACGCAAGCAAGCAGCCTCAGAGTCCAGCGCACGATGAGCCGCGCTCTCCGCCATGGGCATCGGCTCCAGTTCGAACGCCAACCCAGGCAACAAGCACCGCTCCTGGATGGAGAACATGGATCCTAAGGAGCGCCGCGAATTGACGCGAACTCTCCACACATCCTTCATGGAGATGGACGCCGACGACAACGTCATCCCGAAAACACCGCAGGCTGCGATCATGGCAGCCACTGCGTACCTCGCGGCCCACCCACCTCCTGAGGGGGACCCAAAGAGGGCCATGCACAAGTCCGCACTTACCGGACTCGGACTTGTCGGAGCTGTGCTCCACCAAGACGCTCCTGTGGAGCCGAAGAAGAAGGCTCCGGCCAGGCACGACCGGAGCCCCACCCCTTCATCCGAAGAGGAAGAGGAACACGACCTTCCTCGAAGGAAGAAGAGCTCGCGTCACCATAACGACGCCAGAGACGTGCTCACACAACGCAAAATCGACAAAGCACGAGCCAAGCGCGCATGCTCGTCTGAATCCGAGATGGACGAAGACAAAGGAGAACTCTGTGGAGCCCGATGCTTCAGCAGATCCGTTCGGCGAACGCGGATGCCACGCAATTTCAAGCTTCCTTCGGATACTCCGAAGTTCGACGGCACGCAAGATCCAAAAGCATGGCTCAGTGACCATATGTCATCCATCAAGCTGCACGGCGGTAACAAAGAAACCGCCATGCAATGCCTTCAGCTGCAGCTGACAGGCGCGGCACGGATCTGGCTCAGAAGCCTATCATCAGGGTCCATCCGAAGCTGGGAGGAGCTAGCTTACAGCTTCATCCGAAATTTTAAGGGCACCAGCAAGAGGCCCGCCTAAATCGAAGAGTTGCGTGCCTGCACTCAGCAAACGGGCGAATCCATTCGCTCATACATACTATGCTGGTCCAACACCAAGAACTCCGCAGCACACATCTCCGAAGAGAGGGCCATCGACGCCTTCAGGGACGGCGTCAAGCGCCAAGACTTCAAGGAGGAACTTGGGCGCGTCAAGCCCAAAACACTCGACCACCTCATGGACATCGCCAACAGGTGGGCCGACGGCGAAGATTCCATTCATCGAGCACAATCGGATGAAGAGGATGACTACGGCCGAAGACGGGAACGCCGTAGCAAGCGGAGATCGCGCGTCTACGACAATCGCGACGGACCTGACATGGTCGCGGCTGGCTACGCCGATCGCCGCAACGACGCCAACCGCAACAGCGGAGGATACCGCGGAGGAAACTTCTGCGATGGAGGCCGCCCAGCGCAGTCGTGGCAACGCCGCGACTGCGATAACGGACCCTCCGCATACGAAAAGCTTTCGGGTCCATGCACCATACACTTCTACATCGACAAGCAGGATGGCAAAAAGAAAGCGAGCCACATGCTCAAGGACTGCCGCGAGTTCCAGAAACTCAGCGAAAGCATGGTGCAAATGAGGCAGCAAGCTCCAATCCCTGCGTTCGGAAACGCACCCGCACCAGGTGAGATTGCACATGGAGCTCCTCCACCACCACCTGTAGGAGGCCCAGACCAACCGGTCGCACCAGCACAGAACAACGCTGGAAACGGGTATCCCTCGCCGAAAGGAGCGCTAATGATTCAGAAGGGGCGCCCTACGAATAGGGTGCAGAATAAAATCACCCGACAGATCAACCTGGCCGTGGCAACTCCACCCACCATCCCTAAGTACCTCAGCGGATCGGAGTCCTGCATCACGTTCACTCGTTCGGATCACCCTTGCCAGATCCCTCGCCCAGGTCATGCTGCCCTGGTGCTGGAGGCGCAGATCGGAGGTTTCGAGATGAGTCGCGTCTTCATGGACGGGGGCAGCGGCATCAACCTGATGTTCGCAAGCACTCTAGCAGCAATGCGGATCCCGCAGTGCAGCCTAGAACAATCAGACACAACGTTCCACGGCATCGTTCCAGGGAAGGGCATATTTCCCCTAGGCAAGATATGGCTCGACGTGATCTTCGGTAAGCCGGACAATTTCCGACTGGAACGGCTCGAATTCGAAGTGGTGGACTGGCCATCATAGTACCACGCCATCCTCGGGCGTGTAGCATTCGCAAGGTTCCTGGCTGTCCCACATTATGCATACCTGCTACTCAAGATGCCAGGACCGAAGGGCGTCATCACAGTCCACGGAAGCTTCACCCGATCGGACCAATGCGACAGAGATTTCAACAGAATCTCCCAATCATTCGGTATGCAGGAGGAGCTCCTTAGGCTCCACGAGGTGACAGACAATGGGGCACCCCCAGTCGCACGACAAAACGCACCTGACATGTCTTTCGACTCCACGGTCAACACAAAGAAGGTGCAAGTCCACCCGACGGATGCCTCCAAGACGGCGCTGATCGCCA
Organism: Avena sativa; assembly: GCA_916181665.1. Lineage (NCBI taxonomy): Eukaryota > Viridiplantae > Streptophyta > Magnoliopsida > Poales > Poaceae > Avena > Avena sativa. The sequence goes on along the minus strand of OV702295.1, from coordinate 375,148,628 downwards.
ACGACCTCAGCCCCGCATAGGAAGGCGCGCTCGTCGAATTCCTCTGTGAGCGCTGGGAAATCTTTGCCTGGTGTCCTGCGGACATGCCAGGAGTTCCCAGGGAATTCGCCGAGCACGCACTCAACGTCTTTCCAGACACCAAGCCCGTCAAACAGTCCATTCGAAGACTGTCCGAGCCACGAGCCGAAGCTATCGGCAAGGAAATCAACAGACTACTCGCTGCAGACTTCATCAGGGAAATCAAAGAAAGCGAGTGGCTTGCAAACACAGTCATGGTCCAAAAGAAGGACACGGACATCCTGCGGATGTGCGTGGATTTCACGTCGCTAAACAAGCACTGCCCAAAGGACCACTTTCCCCTTCCTCGGATCGACCAGATCATCGATTCGACTGCAGGTTGCGAGAAACTCTCTTTCCTCGACGCCTACTCAGGCTACAACCAGATTCGACTCAAGGTTGAAGATCAGGAGAAAACGGCGTTCATCACACCGTTCGGAGTATTCTGCTACAACACAATGCCTTTCGGGCTAAAGAACGCAGGTGCCACGTACCAGCGATGCATGAAGGCCTGCCTCAAGGACCAGATCGGTCGCAATGTTCAAGTCTATGTTGACGACATAGTCATAAAAACCAGGGAGGCAAGGACACTTATCGGCGATCTCCGCGAGACGTTCGACAATCTTGATCACTACAGGATCAAGCTCAACCCCGAAAAGTGCGCCTTTGGCGTCCCATCGGGTCAGCTGCTTGGGTACTTCATCTCTCAGCGAGGGATCGAGGCGAACCCGAAGAAAATAAGAGCCATAATGGCGATGGAGAAGCCGAAAAACATCAAGGGTGTCCAGCAGCTCGTAGGACGAATAGCGGCATTGAGCAGATTCATCAGCCGCATGGGCGAGAAGGCCTTGCCATTCTACCAGCTGCTATGCAAGGAAGATAAATTCGAGTAGACGCCAGAAGCCAACGATGCATTCGAAAGCCTCAAGCGGCTCCTCTCCACCTCGCCCGTCTTGGTCACGCCAAAGGAGCGCGAGCCTCTGCTGCTGTACATAGCAGCCACACACCAGGTGGTCTGCACCGTACTAGTGGTCGAACGACCCGAAGAAGGCAAGACCCACGGGGTCCAGCGCCCAATCTACTACCTCAGCGAGGTACTGACACAAACAAAGCAGAGGTACCCTCACTACCAGAAGCTCGCCTACAATGTATTCATGACGGCTCGACGGCTGAGCCATTACTTCCAGGAGCACCAGGTGATGGTCGTCAACGAGGCACCCCTGAACAGCATCCTGAATAATCCAGAAGCCACAGGACGCGTGGCCCTATGGGGCATCGAGCTGTCACCCCTGGACATCATCTACGAGAAGCGACTCGCAATCAAGTCTCAAGTCCTCCCGGACTTCCTCGTACATTGGATGGAGCTGCAGCTGCCAGACACCCCAGACATGTCGCGGTCATGAACCATGCACTTCGACGGCTCCAAGCGCGAAGCTGGAGCAGGAGCCGGGGTCATACTGACCTCCCCGCAGGGCGACCAGATGAAGTACGTCCTCTGGATGAAATTCCGAGCCTCCAACAATGAGCTCGAATACGAAGCCCTCATCCACGGCATGAGAATGGCAAAGATCTGCGGCGCAACGCGCCTGGTCATATACGGTGACTCCAACCTTGTCGTCCAGCAGACGATGAACGAGTGCGACGCACACGCCGAAAACATGATCGCGTATCGCGCACTCTACAACGCACTCGAAGGAGAATTCGACGGCTGCGAGCTTCGGCACGTTGGAAGAGAAAGCAACGAGGAGGCTGACAGACTCGCCAACATCGGCTCCACCTGCGCTAAGGTGCCACCGGGTGTGTTCCTCGAACAGATCTGCGTGTCATCAATCAAGCGGAAATTCCCTAAGGGATCACCCGAAGAAGCAGAACACTCGGGGGCTACGCTGCCCGAAGGACATGAAGGACCAGAGAAACTGGACACAGAAGTCGCCATGGTCAACCTAATGCAGGTCATGGCAGTCGAAGAAACTTGGACGCGACCATACCTCCAGTTCTTGATAAATGGAGAACTGCCTGACAGCCCGACAGATGCCCGACGCATATCTCGTCGGTCAAAAGCCTTCACCATCATCAATGGCGAGCTGTACAAGCGCAGTATTTAGGGTGTACTACAAAGGTGCGTCACCATCGGTGACGGAAAAGCCACCCTCCAAGACATCCACGAGGGCATATGCGGCCATCACGCAGGCAGCCGCTCCCTTGTCGCCAAAGCTCTACGAGCCAGATTCTACTGGCCAACGGCCATGAGCGACGCAAAGGACATCGTCCGACGATGCAAAGGGTGCCAACGGTTCACCGACAAACCGCACGCACCCGGATCAGAGCTCAGACCCATACCTATAGCCTGGCTCTTTGCTCAATGGGGCCTGGACATGATTGGCAAACTGCCAAAGTCGTCGAAAGGGGGACACGTCTACCTCCTGGTCGCAGTCGACAAATTCACCAAGTGGGTCGAGGCCATGCCCGTCACCAACCAAAAGAGCAAAACTACCGTCAAGTTCTTCGAGTCCACTATCTACAGGTTCGGCGTACCACACAGCATCATCACCGACAATGGATCGAACTTCATCTCCAAGGAATTCCAGGACTTCTGCGAAGGCCTCGGGATCAACATCACGTACTCCTCAGTGGCACACCCGCAAACAAACGGGCAAGTAGAAAAGGCCAATGGCCTAATCGGCGCTGGCATCAAGAAGCGCCTCATGAGTCCACTCGAACGGAAAGCAGGAGCCTGGACGAAAGAGCTACCATCCGTCCTGTGGAGCTTACGTACTACGCCAAACAGCTCCACAGGCTACACACCGTTCTTCATCGTGCACGGAGCTGAGGCCATGCTACCAGCCGAAGTACGCCACCAGGCCCCCCGGGTCGTCGCTTACAGCGAAGCCAAATCCACGGCTGCACTCGAAGACGCCGTCGACACACTCGACGAAGCAAGAGACATAGCAGCAGCTCGATCAGCGGTGTACCAGCAGAGTCTCCGCAACTACCACAGCCGCCGGCTTCGCGCCATGTCTTTCGTCGAAGGAGACCTCGTCTTGCGACTCAAGCAAGAGCGACCGAAGAAATTCGAGTCACCATGGGAAGGACCCTATGTCATCACCGAAGTCATCCCAGGTGGCGCCTATCGCCTCAAGCACGTGGAGTCTGGAGTCGCATACTCCAACCCATGGAACATCGCGCACTTGCGACGATTCTACCCAGAGTTACCTACCCCTTTACTTTCAATTAGGCTTTTCAGCCAAGGCTATTCAGCCAAACAATGTACTTCCTCCATTACGATATAAATAAAGCTAAGTGCCTTGCCCCAAAATTTCGTTTCGTTATTTGCAACATTACTTTATGCTACAAACGCACTCGGGGGCTCCCCCCACCTCACAATTTTCACCAGCTGAGAATCACACGTGTACACCCTGAGTAGCTGACAACGTCAGGCAAACGAAAATGACACGTACTCGAACAAAGCACTACGTGCTTACAATAAACAAATCTTTACAACAAAGAGCACAACACGTCCAGTCGAAATATACAAATTTTACATCTATCTCTTTTTACAGGTACTACCTATTCTGAAGAATAACCCGAGCACGCTGCTCAAACAAACCTACAACCTGTTCGGCATACTGCCTTACAGCTGCGTAATGTGGACGCATGTCCCACTCATCACCATCCGGCCGAGGAGGCGGCCCAGCTGTCACAACAGACAAATCTACATCAGGCCGGTGCAGCCTCACAAGAAACAAAGCAACCTTCACTCCTGCAACGAGCTGTTGCCGCACCAACTCCTTGACATGGCCCACGTTCCGAAACTTCGACAGAAGACCCGCAAGGCTCGTCGGTACGGCATCCAAAGGAAACATGACGTGCAACACCGAGGCAAGCGACGCCTGCACTTGGCGAAGCACCCGCGAAACCTGGTGCACACGATCTTGCACCGTCGCTAGAGCCATGGCACGATCACGATCCATCCAGAAGAAGCCACCGGCCTCCATGTCCTGCTGAGTCAAGCAGTTGACCCGAACAGCGACACACTCTTTCTCTTCCCTCGGAGCAAGATTAGCACCTGCGACAATTGTAAAAAATCAGGGGCAAGGCCAACAGGCTCATCTGAAGAACTGAGCTATAACTCGAAACAAAGAACAACTTACATTGAAGCTGCTCAGACAGCCGAAGCAGCTCCGCCATCAAGTACTCCTCTCTGGCTGCACCACGATCCGCCTTGGACTTCCAAACATCGGCATGACCACGCAACCCAAGCAACTCCCTCTCAAGACTACGAACACGGTCCCTAAGAAAAGCGAGTTGCGAAGGATCATCCAAAGATGGCCGCAGCTGCACTGCGGGCGAGGTGTCAACATGGTCAGCACCCGAAGGAACCTAGAGCAGCAGAAAAAGAAAAGGACACAAACATTCAGACAGTGGTAGAGCACAACTCAGAAGAATTCATTAAAGCATATAAGGCCACTACGTGGCACAAGGACTGTGTTCCTCAAAATATTTACAGCAAAAGCAGACTACAAACTATCCTACGTCTACAACGCCTAAGATGTGGCACCCTGAGTCGCCTCGGAGCCGGATTGCCTAGCCTTGGCCTCCCCTTGCTGCCGTAGCGCATACTCAGACAGCAAATCAATAAGCTTCGACCCATATCGCTTGTAGCGAGCAGAGTAGGCAGCAAAGGCTACCTCGGATCCGTCTGCGGTCGTCGGCATCCGGGAGGTGATCTGGGGCAGGTCCAGCTCCGCTCCAGCCGCCAAAGCCATCGCCAGCCCGACGGACGCACCGATGCCCTTCTGCTTGCGCTTGTACGCCGCAGGCTCTTCGGCTGACAAAGCCTCCGCCAGAGCATCCACATCATCAAGGGCCGCGCCCTTAGGGACAAGCTCCTTGTAGAAGCGGCCAAGGACTTTCTTCGCCTTGGCAAGGGAGCTAACGACGGTGCTGCAACGATCTTCGACCGCTACAGTAGCATCATCTAGAGCACTCCCGTGCTCCAGAGCGCCTCGGTCAAACTCGATGCCTGCGGCCTCTGAGACAAAAAAAAGGGACATGACGAAAGCAACGCAGAAGAAGACAAGAAAACAAGAAGAAAGAAGCACAAATACAACACTCACCCGAAACAGCCTTGGCAGCAGCCATGAGCTTGCCTGCCACCTCCCTCTCGCGCGCAGCCGCAACGGTGGCCAGTTGCTCCTCACGGTCCGCGGCCTCCTGCTGCAGACGCTCCTTAGCTTCGGCTGCCTTGGTCAGCTCTAGCTCAAGGCGTTCCTTCGCACCAACGTCGGCCTCGGCCTTCTTCTCTGATTGACCAAGGCTCTTCTTGAGAGTGTCGACCTCACGGAGAGAAGTATTATGCTCCTCTGCATTCGAAACAAGCAAACGTCAGAGAGCAGGAACAGAATAAAGGAAAGAAGCACCAAAAAGAAAAAGGTACCTTGAAGCTGTCAGAGGTTAGCCTCTAGCACCAGGCGCTCCTGCACCAGCCGCTTGGCCTCCTCCACAAAAGGCTGCCGAAAAAGAAACACCAGTAAGAAAAAAGGACTTGGGGGCTGTGCCCAACATTAAGGAATAAAGGCAAAACTCGAACATGAAGACACTCGGGGGCTCCCCCCCCCGAAGATTCGAAAAAAGAACAAGACACGAAATTTTTCAGACACCCGGGGGCTCCCCCCGTGGCACGAAGCAGAGGTACTTACATGCTCTGATGGCGACTCCGAAGGCCCGCTGGCGAAATTCTGAGGCGCAACCACCTGCACCTCCTGCAGAGGAGGATTCGGAGCAGCACCCTCAGAAGTGACCACCATCTGAGGAGGAGGAGACGCAACCTTCGACTCTCCCATCATCTCCCGAGCGCCATCACTGGAGGAGTCATGGGAGGAGTGCCTGCACACGAAATATTTAGCACAAGCACAAAAGTCAACAGGAACAGGACAGCAGTATAGAAGAAAAACTTACGAGTCCAGGGAACTCAGGTCGAAGACAGGAGGAGTCCTTCGGGCTCTTTTCTCCCCCTTCTTCTCCTCTTTCTTCTCTTCCTTCTTTTCTTCTTTCTTCCGCTTTGCTGGCGGGTGCGGCGCTATAGCCCGCACAGGAATGGCAGGAATGGGAGAGGAAGAGCCTCCATGCCCGTCACTGTGACGCTCAAGGCACAGAGGGTTTCTGGGAGTCGAAGGAGTCGAGGCATCCGAAGACTCGCTGGAGCTCCGTGATCGTTTGCGCGTATGGTCCTCGCTCGACTCGTCGGCATCTTCCGCCGGAGTTCGCGCCGACGGCAGCTCGGACACGGAATCCACCACGTCATTATCCGGGGCATTCGGATATTTTTCAGGCAATGGTGGTACCATGCCCGGCACCTTGAATCTCTGAAAACCAGAAGGGACTTTGTTAGCAAACAAAGGAAAATAAATACGCAGTTGACAAAAAGCGCTACGCGCACAAATCTACAACTGTGGAACAGCCAACGCCGAAGAAAACGGCGGAGTCAGCGACTTCCCCGGGATTTTCTCTCCGGCCTTGAACTTCAGCAGCGAGAGAAGGGTCCTGTCAAGATCCCCCTCGGAGATTTTCTCAGCCGAAACCCTCGTCGGATCACGGCGCCCAGAATAAAGAAACATCGGGTGCGCCCTAGCCTGGAGAGGCTGCACCCGACGCTCGAGAAACGTGCGGATGATGTCCACGCCGTTCACTTCCTTCTCCGGAATCAGCTGGAGATCCTCCACCCGACGGTAAAGGGCCTCTATCTCCGCCACCTCGCCATCCAAGATGTTGTTTTTCCAAGACCTTTTCGGCTCAATCTTTTGGGAGGGGTCAAAAGGAAAAAGACCAAAATCTTGCCCAGGCACTACGGAGTCGCGGATATAAAACCATCGCCTCCGCCAGTACTGGACAGATTCGGACATGGAAAAAGAAAAGAAAAGAAGATTGGGACTAAGGGAGATGATGCAACCCCCAATGGGATAAACACCATCCGAACCAGACTGCCTCTTCGCGGAATAAAGTTTCCGGAAGAGGCCAAAGTGCGGCTCAATGCCGAGCCAGCACTCGCAGAAAGTAATGAAGCAAGCAATGTGAAGAAGAGAATTGGGCGACATATGATGAAGCTGAATGCCATAGAGAAAGAGCAGTCCACCGAGGAAGTTGTGGACCGGAAAATAAAACCCATGCATAACGAAGGCGAGAAACATAACCCGATACCCAGCTGGGGGACGGGGGATTACCTCGTTGCCGGGGAGTCTGACGGCCTCCCTATCTTGCGGGATCAAACCCCGCTCGCGAAGCTTGCGAAGATCATTCTCCCGCGTCTCTGATCGCCGCCACCCACCGTCGGTGACACGGGTAGCGGTGGCGCATTTCGTTCCTCCGGCGGTGCTGGTACCAACTGCAGATGATGATTTCTTCGGTTTCCCCATCGCGCTACGGCGGCGCCGGCGGTGAAAGCGCAGAAGGGAAGATGGAAATGTGGAAGGAAATCCCAGCGCGCAGCACGAATCGCTAGAGCACAAGGAGGCAGTGAAAACAAGAGCTGATGCGGTGAAAACAAACTGCAGCTTTCCCCAATGATTATAACGATGAAGACGACGCACGGCAGCCGTCCATCCAGAATACCTAACTCCAACGGCAGATCTGACCATACACGTGTCAGCATCACAACGAACCGTCATTACCACGCCATCCACTACGCGCGGAAATCGAGGCGACGCCGTAATTATCTCCACGCCGCGCGTGACCGGTCAATTCAAGGTCAGCAAGCGGGACCCACGTTCGTCCAGTCAAGTCATCTCTGGCGTAGCAGACGCTTGAGGTCATTGATCGTCAGCACTGATGTCATCAAAAGCTATACTAGCACCAACTACAATTCTTCGGCTCCACCGCTAAAAGTACTCACTCGAATCTTCGATTCGACTAAATACTCCGGGGCTATTCCTATCAGGAGCGCTGGCCGCGCACCCGAAAGACGAATAAAGACAAAATATTTCTTCCAGTCCTACGTCGAGTCTACGACTCCACTACGGACTCGGGGGCTACTCTCATAGGGAGGATGGATTTAAGCATCCGAAAATTTTCGTGTCCTACGGACTTAAAAATAAACAAAGTGCTTGAATAAAAGTCTCCGCCCGAGTCTACGACTCGAACAGACACTTGGGGGCTACTCCCATAGGGAGCGCTGGTCGCGCACCCTATAAATTCTTCGACTGCGATCTTTCGGATCAAACACGCAAAACTTTTTCGGCAACTTTGCCTCAGTAGAATGTTAAGTGAGCAAAATTTCTCCTTGGCCACCCGAAACACCTCCGCGGTGACAAATGTTCGGATGCTGCGTCTGCGACGCAAAGATAAGACCTACAGATATCATCTGGTGGCCTGGCAACGCACCCGACTGCGCTCTGCTAGTATGAATCCGTGCCATCAGGTGCGACAAAAAATCCCGACGGACGCGTTGGGTATATCAATTAAATTCACTGGAATTCAACTCCTGTAAGTCCTCTGCGGCCTGAGTCGAATTACACCAGCATATGTTCCAGGTCCGAGTTGAGGGACTCGAACCTGAAGAAGATCGTGTTGTTTCGTCCTAAGACAGTTAACTGGCCCTGATCCGTCGGGTGAGTCAGGCACATGCATCAACAATCCCTACACACATATACTATTAATACATAGTTGCACCCGAAGGATGGAAGAGTCCTCAGCCGAATCTACGATTCGACTGATCACTCGGGGGATACTGACATGGTTATACCCTACGGGTGCGTGACCTCAGCATACCTAGTCCAGCCCAAGGAAGGCCCACGGCGGACGTACGCCGGCCCATGAAGATTTTCGGGTGGCCAAGGCCCATGGTGCCTTCGGATCCTTGGAGAGCAAGACTAGAGTAGATAGGAAATTCAAAGGGGTAAAACCCTAGAACTTGTAACCGACTAGGTCTATGCCCGGGACCTGCCTAAGTCTACATAAAGGCAAGGAGGGCACTACCTAGAGGGCTCGAATCATACTTCCTCATACACACCTCCACGCCAGATTGCATCTGCGCACCCCTGTAACCTTCGGTTCCGCCGTAATCAAGAGCAGACAAGCAGGAGTAGGGTTTTCCCTCCGGGGGCCTGAACCTGGGTAAACCTCGTGTCCCCATGTTGCTTGTTTGCTAACCGTTCCGCGATCTCCAGCATCCCCATCTTCTCCAAAACCCAAGTCCATAACAATGGGCATTGATGAGATCAAACCTCGTCAATTACTGACATGGTTATACCCTACGGGTGCGTGACCTCAGCATACCTATTCCAGCCCAAGGAAGGCCCACGACGGACGTACGCCGGCCCATGAAGATTTTCGGGTGGCCAAGGCCCATGGTGCCTTCAGATCCTTGGAGAGCAAGACTAGAGTAGATAGGAAATTCAAAGGGGTAAAACCCTAGAACTTGTAAACGACTAGATCTATGCCCGGGACCTGCCTAAGTCTATATAAAGGCCAGGAGGGCACGACCTAGAGGGCTCGACTCATACTTCCTCATACACACCTTCACGCCAGATTGCATCTGCGCACCCCTGTAACCTTCGGTTCCGCCGTAATCAAGAGCAGACAAGCAGGAGTAGGGTTTTCCCTCCGGGGGCCTGAACCTGGGTAAACCTCGTATCAACATCCAAGACCCGCGTATCAGTAGCCTGAGCAAGAACTCCCTGGCACTCCACGTGAACAGCAGCAAGACCAGCTGCAACGATCTCGTGTGCATCATCAGTAACAGGCATCTGCAAACCTTCCAGAGGACCATGAGGCACCACCTTGGGTTGTGCTGCAGCACAGCTGTCCAAAGCCTCGCCATCCTCCTGAAGCAGCGCCAGGGCCTCTGGTTCCACTCCAAGGATCAGCGACCCCGCAGCCCCAGTGCTCGATGATTCCTCCAAGGACGGCGGTGGCACCATGACAATAGGATCAGCCATCGGTGACAAGGTAGACGGAGAAGAGTTGGCCGCATCTTGTTGTTGAGAAACATCAGCGGACTTAACCATAGCAGAATCAGCCTGATCAAAAACAGGACTCCCCAACCTAGTTGGGCCAAAGTGCCTAACATAAAGTGATAGGTGAACGCGACATAGCCACAATCTCCTTCCCGCACGGAGTCTGAGGGTTGGAATTAAAGGGCGTAACAGCAATACAAGTAGCAATCGTGTCTAGCTTGTTTACATGAGTACCAGCATCATCACTATGAGATTGCGATGTGTCAACCTCCATATTGGACGACTAAGGACCAGAAGTACTGCCATGGCCAGCCGCACCCTACCTGTCCCCATCCTTAGTACCACCCTGCTCATCCAGATCATCATTCTTGCGTCTCCAGAAAAAAGGCATAAAGCTAGGGTCCGGACTAAAATCAGTTGGCTCCTGTCTGAAGACAAAATCATACCCCAATAATCTGAGAGTTGCATTAACAACAATATATGGTCCCTTTGCGTCAACACACTTCTGCAAGGCCTTTGGATTCATCATGGCCACACAAATGCGAATAATATTGCGACTATGGAGGGTAACCAAATCAACATCAACAGTAGTACCCAAAAGAGAACCAATGGCCCACAAACCGTGAAAGTGGCGGATGGTGTGAGGTACACCCTCGACATGGACCCAAAGCTGAGGCAAAACAAACTTATGCTTAACTTCTTCCACCTCCCAAATACTTAACACAATTCGAGCATCATGAGCAGGCACAGGCATCTGAATACCATCTACTCTCTGAAGATCCTCAAAAGACGGAAAAGACACCAGAAAAGCATCATCACCATGTGGAAGAGCCTCCCACTTCCACTGCGTATTGAGAGGACATATCCTGGTCATCTGAGACTCAATAATAGAAGCGGAAACAACAGCTCCAACAATTGACACCTTTGCGACAAGGGAACGCTTGGGTTCCAGGTGTGCCTTATAAATGTTATCAGGAAGTTGATTAAAAGGAGTATCATCTGTACCATTTCCAGCGACAATAGCAGAGGGCTTGGGTAGCTTCAGCGTTGGACACCTATTAGTTGGATGTGCCAAAATGTTGCAAACAAGACAGTAATGTTGAACTGGACAATTTTTATAAGCATGCGTGTCCACAGAGCATTTCCAACACTTGATAGCCTTCTTGGTTTTTACCTGATCAGTAGCACTCCCACCGTCCAGAGGAATAGCAGCAGAAGCCGTTGCACTTACAACCACCGGAGGAACGTACGCCGGACCAGCAGTCATAGGTAAGCTCGCAACAACAGGTGTAGCATGAATGGAACCAACCGGAGGTGGCATGACTGAAGGTGACATGAACGGTGGCTGAAATTGTTGATACTGAGGCTGCACCAGACCAATAGGAACCTGAGGAGACGACACAGGCGTCTTCGTTTTCTTCCTTTTGTTCCTCACCGGGTTGGCTGTCGACTGTGCCTGAGGAAACATCATCTGTTGCTGACCCTGCGGAAACTGGAACTGGTGCGGCGGTACGATCGGGTGGAACACGGGCCTCTGGAACTGAACCCCAGCTTGCTGGAACGGCACCTGCCCCGGCATCGTCATGTATGCAGGAGGGCCTGGCCGGCGCGACGGAGGCTGTAAAGGTAGGATCGGCTGCTGCAGGAAGGACCCGCCCGCCATTCCTCCCGGCACGAGCACTGGCCCAACACCCAACGACGAAGCTGGGGTGGAGATCGACGTAGACACCAACGGCGGCTGAGGCTGCACTGCGCTTCCGATCCCTGACCCGCTAGGCACGGTCGGACGGGGAGGCTGACCCGACATGGAGGCTGGAGAAGGAGCCGCCGTAACCTCAGCAAAGGATCTGGACAGCCCCGCGGCAGAGAACACGGGCGAAGAAACGGAGCAGGGCGATGCGGCGGAACTCGATGAATAAGCGGTGCAATGTACCTTGCCTAGTCTAATTTAATTTGGACATACCTAAGGGCATGTATAATGCTGAAGAAGACATGCCTTCCCTTATCCCTATACATCATCTAGAGAAGACACTATATATAAATAGTACAATATACTTTCTCTTAACGCCATCTCTAGCAATTAATGAGAATTAACTATTTTTTATAAGAAATTATTTTTTTAAAGGAAGACATGTGGTACAATGGAGAAAATAGCCTTCTCTTATTTCTAAGAGATCACCCCTTAACTAAGAGAAGTCAATCTTCTCTTTCTTATTTCTCTCACCTCTAACTAACCAAAAATCTAATGTGGCAACCATAAGATAAGACCGACGTCTGAATAAGGTACTCTCTCTGATCCATATTAATTGTAACTGAATCAGATATATCTGGACATGTTTTAGTACTCGATACATTTGGTTCAATGATAATTAATATGGAGCGGAGGGAGTACCTTTTTTATGTTGTCAATATTTGAACCGGCAAAAGGGTATTGTTTAAAGTTGGATCTATATAGGAAAATGCTTCTGTGGCAGAAGAGGTGGAAGTGAAATAATACCAACTAATTAATTGTAAAATTGTATATCAGCCAAGGGAATTTGGAGGTTTGGGAGTACTAGTTTGCATCTAATCAACATTTCTCTTTGAGTAAATAAATGTGAAAACTAGAGAACAATACTAGAATGTGGCAAAGTGGAGAAACTATTGAGTTGTGGCAGAAATTACAATCTCATTGTGCTGATGTTACTTTGAATGATAATGAAGATTCGTGTAGATGAATTTTAAGCAAATATGGTATCTATACTGTGATATATTTTTCTTTGAAAACTTGTGTTGCAAAGAGGCCACAAAAGAAAATTAGGTGAATTAGAGTTCTTTTAGAAGTCAACGTTCTTATTTCGTTGGCTCCTATAAAAATGTTTTATAAGAAGATGTACTGATTAGAAGGAGTTGGAAAGGGGAAAGCGATAAATGTTGTTTTTGTTATGATAATTGAAACTTCGGATCATTTTTTAAAATGTAAACTCACTAGATATATTTGGGGTGTGCTCTAGCTTCTACAAACGCAACGCCTCCAAGAAGAAAAAATTGCACAAACGCTATGGTAGTCCAATCAAAGATCGGTTTTCATCTTGAAGAAAGTCTTCGCTCATAAAACACTGCCTTCAACAAGACCACTGCGATCACGAGTTCCTTCATTCATGTGAAAAATGGGTACGACTCAATTTTTCATTTTTATAGGCCATAATACCTCTTTTTATTGACTCAACAAAAATGTTGAAAACGTTGGATCATTACGGACCAGCAATGGAACATGATGACCCTGGCAGCATTTAGTTTCATTTCATAATGAAATAGAAAGAACAAGCTCCTTAATTAAGGAAAAAACTGGATATAATGCAATTATTCATTGTTCTAGGCCATGATACCTAGATCATGCGTTAACATTTGGCAACTCAACAAAAGAGTTGAATACATTGGATCATAAGTGGACCTACATTGGATGTATGTCCGGCCTCCCTTTTCTAGGTCCAATTTTTTACTTGACCATTTATGTTCTTTACCTAAATTTATGTTGGTAGTTTTAGAATGTCCTTTGACACGCCAACATTTATGATTTCTTTTCATATGCTTTTGGAATGTTTTGAACACTTCAAGAGTGGGAAAGAACTATTGCTATATTTTTGGACCTCAAGAAAATCAATATTTTGTTATTTAGTTAACAAACTTCCTCATGATCCTAGTGCGGTTGTTTACCATGTCTAACATTTGCTTGACTATTACGGTGATCTGCATAAAACTATTGATGAAAGGGCAGTGTGGGAAAAAAAATCTAGTGAAGATGCGCATGAAGGAGTTCTTTAACCGTTTAAGAGTTCGGGTTTCATTGTGACCGATTCTGTCTTTGCCTCCTTCAACTTTGGCATAACTAGAGCAACTATCCGATGATTTTTACCACTTTGGTTTCGTTCATGCGTTCTAAAAACTTGGATATGCATGCATATTAGTATGGTAGGATAAAAGTACGGTGGCACATTGTATTAGCAAAGTCAGCATTGTTTTTTTTTAGCAAAACAACAGGATTCTGCTGCGCATTTTATTAATTTTCAAACAAACTTACATCATTTATGAGTTTAGGCGACAAAGAACTAGGGAGATCATCGTCCCAAAAACAATTAACATGATCACCAAAACTAAAGCTAGCTAGCACATGGACAACCTCATTTGCCTCCCTATTACAATGTTCGAAAATAATTTCTCTAAAACCAGTAGTAGTAAAGATCCTGCAATTATCAAAAAATGCGGACGACTTGCTGTAAATCCACCATCAATCAATTTATTATTATACAATGTTTTAGTTAATAAAACCATGATCCTAAACATCCATCAATCTATTGTTATACATTGTTTTTAGCTGTATTATTTCCTTAGCAGACCCACTAAATTTTAGTTTTATAATTTTTTCTCCCCGGAAGGTTCTCATTAGCACTGCTTCATAAGGGTGTGCAAAAAGTGAAACCGGCCAAACCAGCCAAACTGGATAGTTGAACTCTAGTTCATTTTTCTTCACAAATGATATCTAAACCCAAAAGTTAGTACAAAAATTTGAGCTAGCCCAAACAGTCAAATCGGTTTTGCACAGGCCTAGTGCTTCACACTGGTTGGATACTCCTGGTTGTATTGGAGGATTTGCAATAAGAAACGGACATAATGATTAGTCGAGCACATTGGGGCTCCAGGTTCTCATCTGTTGCATCCTAGAGTGAAGCCTGAACACCTCAGATATTTTCCGTTCTTCGCTGACGGCATGCTTTCAGCAGCAGCATTACCGAGTCTGATCCGACAATTAGCAAGCAAGCAAGCCAACAACAAAGAGACGACGCGACTCTAATATAATCATGACGCCCACAAACCGAGACGTCCAAGTCCAACTGAACAACACTCGATGGATTCGCAAGTCTGCGCTTAGAAATCGAAACGGGCAGGAAAAAAGGGCGCGCACTTTCTCACTTCGTCTCCTACCTTTCGCTCCTTTTCTGCCGGGCGTTGCGGTAGCCCTCCGTGCCAGCCATGTGCGCGCACAGGACAAATGTCATGGCCTCTGCGCACGGAGCTGCCTCCTCAACAACCACCGCCATTACCGCCCACCATCCGCCGCAATAACTACGCGGCACCAAAGCATCATTCCCAGCAGGCGAGGTTGAACCATATATACTGTAGCGGCGATCGAGCCGCCGCAGGACATGAAAGGGGCACAGTTGGTTTGGGAGGTTTGAGGTTGAGTGGAGCCTTTGTTTTTTGTAATGAAATGAGGGAGGCCCTTCCGACATGGACCGATCAGTAGGGATGTAAATGGCATCCGCAAGTCCGGTTTATTCAACTTGTTAGTTTTTTTTTAAAATAAATTTTATTAAACTAGAGTACTAATAGACGGTATTACGCGGGATTAAGTGGATCCCTACCGATCAGTCATCGTTTGTTGTGATTTTTCATGCCCATGTCAGTTTTGAAGGTAGTCCAAGCCGAAGAGATCGAGGAGTGATCGGACGCGCGCCGGACGTCGATCACCGACGACGTGGGGGAGGAGATGCTGCAGCTTCGCTCACGCGCCAGCCAACCACATAAACCCTTAAATGCACACTACTATGCATTAGCTCACCAGCAGAGAGATTGTAGGACACCCTCGGCAGGCAGGGGTAGTAGGAGCATGATGGCTCTGCAAGCTTTCGGCGAATAAATGGCGTCTGCATGCCCATCCGCCAAAGGTGGAGGATGGAACTGAACTTTGCGTTTATGTCATCGCAGTGCCGTCGAACAGCATGCATGTGAGAGGACCACGAACGAGGGTCGAGTCGAGGCCCTACCGATGCATGCTCGCTGGATCGACCAACCTGCTCGCGCATCCTTTAATGGGATGCCATGTTCAGTGATGTATGGATTGGACGCATGTATATCAGCGATGTTAATGTCGGAAGGGATGGGTCGATGTAAATGAGATTTATGAGAATTGTGTCGACGATGCTACTGTTCGGGTAAATGCTGCAATGATCATTGCATTCCCTGGCGATCAAGATCCTGAAAGACGGGTGGTGTGATGAACTTGGTCATGTCCACAAGGTCACTAGCTGGGGCCACAGTTTACATTTTTTGCATTTTGAATTTGAATCTCGAGAATTTCTATACTGGAACAGTAACTATACTCTACCGCTCGTAACCTTGCATACGAACAAATACTTTGGGAAATTGTTATGGCCAATTATTGGAATCTGAATGGTCCACTGCTACGTGGTAGAAGAAGCTTTTACTCCATCTCTCGTACACGTACGGACCCGCCAATCAGAATAGGCTTGTGGCCAGCAGATTCTTCTGCACACGTATAGCTAGCTGCCTGCCTGCCTGCCGGTACTCCACAATCAATTTGAAAGCAGCTGTCTCCACATTCATAATTTAGCCCATACAAGTCTAAACAAACAGATCATCCATCGTTATTGGCAGCTGATCCACGTAAGTATATATATACTGTACACCAACCTCCCAACATTAGTACTGGTCCTAATTAAAACACGAAACGAAGAAGCATCTAGCACAACCCATAGATGAAATTCTGTTTTTTCTTCAATCACTCTTTATAAGCATACATGTATATATGCAGCGAAAAGGTGATGATCAATAACCTGCACAATATCTACTCTCAGTCCACTCCAGCAGTCTGAAGACCTCTGTCTGCATCCCCCATGGGATCAGTCAGTCAAGAAAAAACAAAAAGCTACTACATCGCATCGAGGCAGACCGATCGATGCTCTTTTCGTGTGTGATCAGGTCACTAAGCTAATCAGCAAAAGGGCGTTCAAGCCTTCTGTCTAGCGCCTAGCAAGTTAGCTAACCTCACCGGCATCCTCCCGGCGAAGCTGCGCGACCGCACGTAGAGCACGACGCACAGCAGCGTCCCGACCACGCAGGTGGCGCCCCAGACGGCGAAGGTCTCCCGGTAGCAGCTGGCGCCGGCGCAGGTGGCGCTGCCCCGCGACGCGGCCTCGCGCTGGTACAGGAACGCCGAGAAGTAGCCGAAGCAGAGGGACCCCACGGGGATGTTGGACACCAGGATGTTGTGGTTCACGCCGAAGTTCTTGGACCCGAACAGCTCGCTCGTCGCGGATACGGCTACCGACGTGATGGCCCCCGTGCAGGTGCCGATGATGGCCGTGCTCGCGTACAGGAAGAAGTTGCTGGGGTTGAGGAGGAGGAAGAAGGCGCCGGCCATGGGCGCCATCAGCGATGCCATGGATGCCGTTCTTGATATGGACATGCCGCTTCTGCACATACCAACAAATTCAGTTAGAAACATGGACAAAAGCAGAGTAGCTAACGAGTTGGTAGTAACTAAAAGTTTCCCATTTAAAAGGACCTCCGCAAGAATCTTGGAGACTCCAAGATCTCGATGAACTAATCAAACCAAAAAATATTAATTAAACTACTACTGGAAGTGTGTGTGTGGAAAGAATGAAATGATCAAGTGCTTACTTTGCAGAGTAGTAGTCCATGAAGGAGGGGAGTAGGCGACCGAAGAATCCAAACGAAGACGACAGGGAGACCAGAGTGGAAGTCTGCGCGAGACCTCGCGACTCGGCGATCTGCCCCAGATTGTTCAAGAAGACCAGACCCAGGGTGCCGCTGAACATGTAGCTGAAGAAGTAGAGCCAGAAGTCTGGTTTCTTGAGCAGCTGGAGGCCACCGATCTCCTCCTGGGGCTTCTCCGCCGCCGCCGCCACGATCTCTTCCTCCTCCTTGGTCTCCACGCCCATCACCTCGATGACGACCACGGCGTCGTCGGTGCCCAGATCATGGATCCTGTTCTCGCGCTTGGCCTCCCATATCTTGCTCATGCTCTCCCGGACCCTGAGAGCCACCGGGATGAGCATGGGAATGGCTAGCAGAACGCTGAGGCTGACCATGTGCTCCCTGGACGACAGGCCGCTGGCCGTGGAACCGATGCTGCCGACGACGGCGCAGGCTCCCGTGGCGAGCGTGATGACGAACATGACGAGGAATGCGGTGTCGGTGGTCGACATGGAGCCTCTCTTGAGGTCGAACAGCCTGAGAGTGGGCGCCACGGCCAGGGTGACGAGCATGGGCACGGCGGCATTGAGGAGCAGGTACGTCTTGGCCTTGGAGTCGGCCAGGCCGGGCATCGTCTCGGCGAGGCTGGTGTACACCTTGGCGCTGAGGCCGAGGTAGCTGGTGGCGAGGCTGACGGCGACGCGGCTCCTGGACCCGAAGTTCTTGATGCAGAGGAGGTAGCAGACGGTGTTGATCCAGCAGATGCCGTTCCCGGCGAGGGCGGTGAGCAGGAAGAGGTGCCAGAACCGTAGCCCTGCGCTGTCGAGGAAGAGGTACTGGACGCCGTAGCCGACGAGGCCGAAGGCGGCGCCGACGAAGGCGACGAGCCAGAGCGGCACGTGCAGCGCGGCCACCCCCGAGAACCAGCCGAAGAGCTTGCCGGCGTCGGATGCGAAGGCGAGGAAGTTGAGCTGCACCTGGGAGATGCCCTTGAGCTCCTTGAGCTGCGACGAGTAGACGGGGAAGTCGGAGTTGGGGCCGTTGATGGTCTGCAGCCAGATGGTGCCGACGAGGCTCAGCCAATGGGCCGAGGAAGGAGAAGAAGACATGTCCGGCCGGGGTGGTGGTGGTGGTGGTGGTGGTGGTGGTGGTGCTTGAGCTATAATAATGGCCTCTGTGCCCGCTAGGTATTTATGCACCGCCGATGGTAAACTAACCGACGACTAATGGTCCGACTCGGACGGGTTGTGGCTGTAAATCGCCGGAGATTAATTGCCCGATTCCGACGTGGCCTCGAGCTGGCTATGTGGCATGCCGCCAGCCAGGATGCGAAATCGGACGCAACAGTACCAGGTTTCCGCCCAAGCGTGGCGTAACTGTCACGCCGATAGCCGCGATCTGAATCTGAACGGGAGCTAGCGAGGCCGAGGTTTCAGAATTCAGACCGCAGTCGGTTGCTTGCAAGACTTCTTGGCTGTTCCTGCCGCGCCATGGCATGACACATGTTGCCGCTCCTGGCTGGTCTAGCTATGCTAGGGAGAGCATTAATGAGGAATGACCTATGGCTGGCTGTACCGTATCGAGCTCCTGGCCATGGTTACTCGGAGCCGGTTACGGTTTACCCGGCGGCCACGAGGGATGAACAGGGCTGTCCACAAGCACGGTAGATGGCCTGCCTTGATCAGCGAGTCCTGCTCTCCTAGACGTCACGGTAATTCGCCCGTCCATCACCGGAGGCTGAAGCCAAACCGAACTCTGCGATCGGACAAGAAGAACAGTTTCTCTCGCATCGGCGGCGATGCTTCAAGTTCACATGTCTGTATGCGGGTTGGCTTCTTGGCCTGATGCAATTCGTGGCACTATACTGCTTGGCCTGCTTCGAATCGGAAGCCGAACCCAAAACGGAAACTATCCAAAGTTTTCCCTATACGGAATTTAGGATACTTCAAAATAGCTGATCCTATCCCGTTTCAGTTTCACTCTGTCTTCGTCTTCGATCGGATTCAGTTTCGAGCTTGTCTGCACGGTGAGAGGCCGCGACAGAGGATGGGTTTAGTTTCACCTGACAGAGGGCGAGACCCAAAAATCTCAGAGATTCAGAGCTAGTCTGTCGACGTGAAAGCGTTTCCCGCCACTCGGACAGATCTCAGCTCCCCATTCTCAAATACATTGAACCTCCGGGAGTGTGGTCTGAATCCATGGCGCGTCGTCTCCCGACGGTCGCGCTCGCCTTGAAGAAACATCGCCATTGCCTCCCTGAAGCAGTTATGCCACGTTGCCGTCACCCCGCAGGTGCGGTTAAATCTCGGCCTCTCTCCCGCGGTGGCCACGCCCACAGTCACGGCTGCCGTTGCCATCGGCTCACCTTCCGGCAATTAAAAAACCAGGCCAGGTCGACCAACTTGGCAACGGCGGTGATGTCAGGCCACCGTAGAAACGTCTCCTGAACTCGTGTACTGGTTCCTAGCCATGTCTGCCCGCCCAGCAGCAGCCTGAATGAATCTGGCACTACTCGCATCCATGCCATGGATGGACCGGCTTCAACGTGAAGCTGAACGATTGATCACCGTATCGCTGCCACTAGGTCATGGTGACATCACGGCATACGGCGCCCGGCATCCGCCGGGGCTCCGATCATGTGCCTGTACGGGGTGCAGCCTGACCATACCCGAGGAGGCCTAACAAAATTCAACCCGTTCTGCGTTCAGACGGACTCCTGGCTGAGACTGAACTGAACTGCCATTGTCGCTCGACAGATGGCACCGTGTTGGACTGAACGACCAGATCGAAACGTATACTCTATGTCCAACATGATGTCCGAGATATCCCGAGGCTACGGCTCGCACGCAAATCACATTCGACGTCCATGGTTCGGGTTCAGACAAACAGAAAGAGTCTAAGATCACCCTGACCAAATGCTGATCTCATCTGTTTTTTTGTTTTTGTTTTGAAAAGGGTAATAAAGATCTCATCTGGTCTGGTAATATGATTATTCACCTCCGGCCTGTACTGCCTTTTCCTTCGGTGGATGGAAAGGAAAACTGAGCAGTAAGGCTTGACCGGACACTGTCATGATATGAGAAAACAAACCCCCCATGTGATAGGACTCAGAAAGACACTACATATTCGGTTGCCCTGTCATCTGATTTCTGAAGCACCATGTCACAGTCTTACCGGTTGAATATCACAGAAAGGGATCCAAGTGCAGCCTTATGACATGGTGATGTAGGATGTAGCTCACAAGGGAACCCGACATTCAGAATTTTGGTCAGTCGAGTGGGGAGTTAGGAAGATCGTCGCTGGCTCAAAAGGGGAGAATGCTTAACAGGATACCATCTGCATGCTTCTGGCGTGAAGCCAGTTAGGCAGTTAGGTATATGAAATCTAAAGTTCGAAGGCAAGACAAAGTCAAGCACTGAACCTTCACAAAGGAACCACAGTTTCTGTTGTCACATTTCGAATGTTCGGTCAAGACTGTCTGTCGTCACGATTCAGAGTTCCTCACTCAACTATTTTCGACGGCGCCCTCGACCAGAGACGATCTGGGAAAAGATGGATAGGTTGCCGTCACTGAAGCAGGCCGTGCGCGCGTTTCGAAACTGAAGTAAACTTCAGGAAGTGAAGAGCATACAATAGTTGAACACCACAGCGAGACCAAGCGAATTCAGTAGCGTCTCCGTCTCTCAGAAAATTATTAAAGGGGGCGCAATGCCGTCTCGAATGTGGCGCGGAGCCGAACACAATTGCGAGTCTCGACCTCGCCTGCGGATAAGGAGAATAGTAAGTACCATTGAACGCCGCTCAGCCGCTGCCGTGCCGGTAAGGAGAGGAAGAAGCCCTTCCCCGGCTGCCGGCGGCCAACGGCAGGGCGAGATGTCCGCATCGCTTGGGCATGTTTGCACCGAATTATTTTGGGTTTACCGCTAATCATAGGGTCATTGGGACCAGTTGTCAGGGACAGGACAGGCCGTAAACCTCGCGTTGGCCCGATTGTAATGGGAGATTAGATTGAAACAGTATATGGGCTGGGCCTAAGGGTCGACCCACTTTGGTTGTTCCAGATTGGGCTTCGATTTTTTTCCCTCAGCGGTACAGTCTTCGAACATTTTGCAAAAAAATGATGTGCGCGTCGTCCCGTCGTCCTGCTCGCGCGCCGTTGGATTGGACGCGATCCAACCGTCCAAAACGTGCCATGTGTATAAGTCCCGGACATCCCGGAACATTGCCGAAACCGTCGCCTCGCACTTCATTCGGGCAGTTTTCAGCTGGTGGTTCTGTGGAGGCGCAGACGGAGGCGCCCGAGACGACGACAGAGGCGAGCGTAGAGCGAGGACCCTCATCGACGGCGAGTGCTGGCCGGGGATGGCGCCGCCGGCGGTCAGATCCTCCGGTTCGTATCCCTCTCCTCCGTCTCGATTTCCCCTTCCGGCTTTCTCTCCCAGCATGCGCCCTTGATTTCCCCTTCGGATCTCGAATCCTGAGAGTAGCCACCGTGTATTGCAGGGCCGTTGAAGAAGAAGACCGGCCGGAAGGGGAAGCCAACCGGCGCGGCCTTAGCCATGGCGGTGAGTTCATCCTCGTTTCCGCCAGTTAGGGTTTCCCTCCATTTTTGTTGTGTTCCCCTTCATAATGTTTCCTGTGTTGTCGTTTGTGGTAGGATTGATGTTCTAGTGTCTATACTGAATTGCTGCTGCAGCTTCTAGATCTATATTTTGATAGGTTTTGCTTCTACAGCTACTAATTATGTAAGGAACTGCTCCTGCAGCTAGTGTCTGCAAGGAATTGCTAGGAATCTTCGGTTGATTTTTGTTTTTTGCTGCAACGTTTGCTTAATGTGGTGCCCCATACAACTAGTTATGCAAGAAATTTCAGATGGAATTTGGTACAGTAGCTTTTATATGCACAGTTGTCCTTTTTTGCTACATTGTTGCTTGTGATGGTGTCTCATTCCAAACTGTTTGCTACACTATGCATGTTTTGGTACAATGTTTGTTTATATGGTGCCCCATAAAACTAATTTTTTGCTATATTATGTATGTGCCCTACCCTTTTAATTGTTTCAGTAGCTTTTCTAGGAAGTTTTTGTTCTTCCTTTTTGTTTTTTGTTTTTGCTTCTGTGCATCTATCTATTTTAGATTTGTTGCTTTAATGCAGCTGCTACATTGTCAACTAGTTTTGCTGCACTGAGTTTTGTTTTTTGTGTTTGATGTTGTGCAGGAGGATAGGGCAAAGACATGGATGTCTAAAACCGCCTATCTGCGAATCGTTTGCTCACCCTGGCAAAAGCTCTTAATCCCAAAAACGTGCAGTTATTGCTTCGAAGAGTGCGTTCAGATCATATTTAGATGTGTCGCTATTCAGGATTCCTAGTGGGTTGATAGATAACATTGCATTGCACACTGATCCGAATCTGCGGGAGTATAAAACACGCAAAAACATTATGGTTTTCACAAAAGATATGGTGAAGAAGGTGTTCAGAATTCGCTGCGGCAACAAACCTGTAGAGCTCCTAAATAAAAATAACCCCTGTGAGCTTCGAGACATTTACAAAGCTGGCAGCACCAGGACTGAGATAGCTACTGCAGTAGCTTTGCTCGAATCGTGCGCCAACACGTATGAGGCAACGATAATCCGGACATGGGACCTTCTTTGCTTGGCTCTCGTGGTTGCTCCTAAGAGCTCCAACAACATTAACATTGAATATCTTGTCTCTATGGTTGACCCCACCAAGACCGATGAGTATGCTTGGGATGAACACCTTCTGGATTTAGCTATGACATAAGTGGATCATATTCGGAAGTAAAAGGCGATGCCACTGAAGCTTACCGAGGAAGAGACCAAATATGAGTTCTGGATCACTGGCCCTTTTGCTTTCCTTGGTGTACGTTACTCCTCTTCATAGCTTTTTTTTAGTTT
Organism: Avena sativa; assembly: GCA_916181665.1. Lineage (NCBI taxonomy): Eukaryota > Viridiplantae > Streptophyta > Magnoliopsida > Poales > Poaceae > Avena > Avena sativa. Next base: position 375,125,208 of record OV702295.1, on the reverse strand, counting down.
GGATTATGCTTCGTTCTACTTTGGATTTCTGTCCCTTACTAGTTTGTTGTTCCATTGCCTATAATAGATTTCATACATGGACCATTTGAGCTTCCCACTAGACTGTGACCATGTATTCAACAAGTCTCTGCCAAGAGTATGCTTCGTGACAAACAACGACTTTGAATTTGTTGTGGAACATGACCTTGAGCTTAATATATTGAACAATACTACAGTTTTCGGTTGGCGCCCGGTACGACATTTCTGGCAGCATTGAATGGGTTACCTTGTTTGTGTTTTTTGTGTTTTGGTTTGTCATCTGACTATATCCTCATTGTGTGCAGTTTCTCCCCCTATCGGAAACTCCGTACAATACTGATCTTGGTAACGAGCAAGTAAACGAAGCTCCTCCAGCTCCTACTTTAGATGAATCTGAAGTCAATCTTTCTGCCTCGTTGAATAAATGGCTAGTGTTTCCCAGTAGCCAAGAACTGGAGGTATAGAATCTGCTGCATTAATGTTTCAGTATTGCTACATTGCCTTAGATAGGTTGCTTACTTATCTAAAATATTTTGCTACCTTGTATGCATCAGATTGCTTCAAGATTCTATAACATTCTTGCAAAACTATAACATTCTTGCTATATTAGGTTTTATAGTTTGCTTCATTAGTTTTCTGTAGTTGCTACCTTGGTGTACATATTTTGCTTCCATATTGCATACAAGATTCTGTTTTCCTTGCAAAACTATAACATTCTTGCTACATTAGTTTTTATAGTTTGTTTCATTAGTTTTCTGTAGTTGCTACCTTGGTGTACATATTTTGCTGACATGCTTATGTTTAGTTTTTGATGTTTTTGTTTCTTTTTTTCCTTTTTCTTACTATCAGGTACCTGCTCGCTTCAAGCACTTGGCCGAGAAGCATAAGGCCTTTTGGGCGTCTGATGTTGAAACTACAATGAAGAATCTTGCTATTGGGTTGAAACGGATGCATTCCCAACGCATGGTTGTGCTATTGGTCGACATTGATGCACAATTGAAAGACGGGGCTGGTCCTAGCGTCGTGTTTCCATCTGATGCAGGACTGGACAATGAAGAAGAACGTGAATTTTTTTTCGAGGAGCAAGAACCATTCGACGGTTTGAACAAGTCTGATGATGTTGAAGCAAGTGTGTATGCAGCAAAAGAGGATGTTACTAAAGCAAGAAGGGATGAAGCAAAAGAGGACGATACGGAAGCAATAGAGGATGAAGCAAAAGAGAATGAGGCAGCAGCTAGAGGTGAGAAGCAGCAAGAGTCTGAGTTGCAAACACATGTTCACATACTGGATATGCCACAGTCTGCTGTAGTTTTGGATTCATCACCCATGGGAGGAATTGATGTGCTAGAGCAGCAACCTATTGATAGCCCGGTCAGGTCACCGCGGCGCTGTGACTCGTCACCTTGTCCTGCACATATAGACCCTGAAGCATGGAATCGTGCTCCTGAAGCTCTAGGTTTTGAGCTGTTTTCGCAAGATTCTGATAATTTTGAAGGAGACGCAGGTAAAGCGGCTGCAGGTATACCAGTTGTGGAGGTACCAGATTCCGTTGCCTCAGTTGCTGCTGAGACACCTAGTGCAGTGGATCGAGCTGAACCATGTATGTACCTTTATCCCTTCGTAGCATTTTTTACCGTTATGCAGCGCTTTTGCTTACTTTGTTTTGCTACATTTTTGTTCCTGTTGGCCTCCCATACAAGCGTCGTTTATGCTAAAAAACGATTTTTTTGTATTTTGAAAGGTGTCATGCCTATTGATTCTAGTGCCAAGGGTGATGGAAGCTCTGGGATGGTGACACATGAGAAGAAGACGAGGTTCAAGCGGGCAGCAAAGGAGGAACTTACACCTCCAAAGAGTAAGAAGATCAAGGTGTCTAAAAATCAGGATGAAATTTATACCAAGTTTGTCTCAAATGGAAGGACATTTAAGAGGCTCACAAAGAAGAGGAAGGAGGAGGGACAGGGGCAGTGATTTTTCTGTCACATTTTGTTTTGCTTCAGAAGCTATTGAAATTTGCTACATTTGTTTTAACTTTTAGCTCATTAACTATATTTTATTTGCTACACTGATTTAGATGTCTTTTTGTCCTTTCCACCTTTTTCATGTAGATGCTTCATTAGTGTCCTGTTTGTGCTACAATTGTGTTATCTAGTAGCTTACTTACTCTAAAATAGTTGCTTCATCAATTTGGTTTGATTCATTTTTTCCATTTGTTCGATATGCTTCATTACATTTTTTCTACATTTTTGTTAATCAGTAGCTTGTTTAGTACATGTTACTTGCTACTTGTAGAAACATGTGTTTGTTCTTACATGAGCTTTGCAGAATCTGTAGTAGGGGGTAGATTATATGTTCAACTTTAAATGATGTGTTTTGTTGTTTGGTTGCAGGGGGTGTTTCGTGTAAATTGGACGCTACTTTTGCACATAACAAGGGTTTTAAAGAATCTCTAAAGCCACGTGCATTTCTTAGCACCTAGGTGATGGATGTGTGGATTGAGAAGTTCAACCACATGGCTATGATTATCTGCAAGAACAGTGCACACCACAAAAGAAGATATGCATTCACGCGTAACATTGTGGTGAGCAAGATCTTGCTGCATAGTTTTTTTATGCTTTGTATTTATTTGCTTCGTATTGTGGTGAGCAAGATCTTGTCGTTACCCTCGATAACAGGAAAAATTGGTTGCTGATCCGAAGACATTCAACGCAGCAACTTGTTTGGATGAGTTCAATGATCAGTGTGCAAAGTACAAGATCCTAAAGTGTGATATTGTGAGTTGTTTTTTCTATACATGTACTGCTACATGCTACATCCTGCTTAATCTGGTCTTTGTTTACATGCTTCGATATAGCTTTATTTCCTTACTGTGAGGAATGAGCACTGGGCTGTACCTACTGTCAACATTATGATGAAGCAATACCACATCTTTGATTCAATGAAGATGGACAAGATGACTGGTCTCTTGGATGAGTTTGCACGAAACTTGGTATGATGAAGCAAGACTTGTTCATGCTAATTTGAGTAGCTTCCGTCTTTTCTTTTTTGCTTCATTTAATAACCAACCTTTTCTTGTTTGAATGGTGCAGTTTTTGAACTTCACCACTCTTGTTGATGCATCAAAGTTAGCACCTAAACTTGCTAAAGACATGGAGCTATACCTTCTCAAGACTCCTGACCATCCGCAGCAAGTAACATTGTAAGTTTGCATCCTTTGCATCTAGCTTCTCCTTTTTAAAATTCTTCCATCATTAGTTTATTATTCACATTTAGCTTCTTGTTTGCTTCTTTTCGGCATTTTCCAGATTTGACTGTGGATTCTTTGGCATCCTCTTCATGGAGAATTTCAACGGCAAGGTCATGGCGGAATTCGACAACTACTGTCCGGATCTTCGCAGGACTCTTGCAGCAGATCTCATTGAAGCAAGGGAGAACCAAGATTCGGTGAAGAAGCTCATGGAAGAGGAGTTGAACCCAAAGTAGATTAGCTTATGTAGTAGCAGTAGTGTGATGGAAGCAAGTTGTTAGCTAATGGAAACTTTATTTTGTATTCGATGTAACCGTGAATGATGGTTCGGTGTAATTCGCATAACTAGTTCTTCTAAAATTAAGACAAATGTTAATGACAATTTGGTGTTGATGGTCCTCCTCCTTTTTTATTGTCCTGATTTTTCTACTCAAATACTGGAATCATTCATGTTTGCAGTATAAAGAACATATTTGATACATTAGTAGTACATATTTGCTACAAACCAATATATTAACAGCTGCAACAGTGCATAAGAAATGCTACCTATCATCCTGCAGATTTTTTGATCTGAAATTCAGGACACCACATGCCAGCTTATTTAATTTTTTTTGCTACCTATGACACCAAATATTCTGCCAGAAACAATTGAAATTGTACCTATGAACTTGAGGTATTTTAAACAAAATTATGAACATCTGGACATAATTGTAGTTTTGCTGCATTATAAGATCAGAAATGCTAACATGGTTGAACTTTCTTGCTCACAATGTAATAAAAATTTGCTACCAGAAATGCTACAGGAATGACAATATGGAGATATTTTTCATGCTAATAAAATCTGAAAAGTTGATACAACTGTTCACGCATATTGTTGCACACACACTCAATATGAACTTTTACTGTATGTATGGAAGCACTTTACAAGGCAATGGTGACTGTATGTATGGAAGAAAAAATAGGTACTCAAAACTAGAGATTCAAATCTATCTTCGCAGCATTGCCCGACATCATAGCTTGGAATAAGACACATTTTTGCACCGTGTGACCCTCTTCATGGCAGTATGGGCACTTCTGCGCCCTTGGCTTCCGCTTGGTTGTTGCCTTATTTATCTTCTTCTTCGTGGGATGTAGTTCGCCTTCTTGTGCTTTCTTCCTTCGTTTTGCATTCTTTTCATCCCGAATCGCAACCAGTTGCTTTCTTCTAACTGACTTTTCTTTTGGACACCCCTTTGGCTTAACTCGTGACGGGTTCTTCAACATGCTACTGGGAACATCATATGGAGCATCTTGTTGTTGTTGCTGTGTCTGTAGGTTGTTGTTCACCTTGGTGTGGAGGCAAGCCTTGTTCATGAGCCATAGAATTTTGCTGCGCATCATCCGGAGCACTCCTCATGGCAGCAACAACTTTTCTTGCTTCATCAATCATTGTTGACACAACACGATATGTTTCATCGTTGAAACATGCATCCGATGCCAAGTCATTAAACTTCCTGCACAATGAGTTGTATTTGAGCGTATTTGTGGCCGACACACCAAATCTTGCTGCATTGGAACCAGGATCAGGGGCAGGTGTTGTTGCTGCAGCAGACCAACGTTGGAGCATGTATCGGTCTGGTATTCTCTAGATGTTCAATTGCACCATCACCCTGACGATGTGCGGGCATATCAGTCCACACATCTCAAATGAGTTGCAGCCACACTAGTATATCCCCTCTTCAATGTTTGCTTCAACCCGATATGTTTTGAGATCGAATCTGGGGTTTGGTACAAGATCGAAACAAAGCATTTTTGCCTCTGCCCGGAGTGGATAAAACCTTGTTGATGCTTAAAGAATCTTCTGGAACCTGCCAAAAACCTCCCTTGTGTAGAATTCAAGGGCCTGCTTTTCAATGCTCCAACTGCAAGGAAAATAAGTTTCACACATTGTCAGGGAATGCTATCAAAGTTACTTGAAGCAAAAACACATTATGCAACAACAAACACACTACTGAAGCAGAAACACACTTCTGAATCAACAAACACACTACTGAAGCAAAAACACACTACTGAAGAAAACAAGACACTTCTGAGCAAAAACATAATTTCTGAAGCAAAAAACACACTACTGAAGCAACAACACATTACTGAAGAAAATAACATTATAGCACTCACCTGCCCCAAAGTGGCGCTATTGCCGTATCCATTGTAAAACCCGCATTGTCTTCATGATCAAGCATCAGGTTCTGGCACAACTCATATTGCTGCACAAAGTTCCATATCGTGTCACTTGGCCAAACTAGTGTTTTGAAGTAGCTGTTTAGTCCTTCAGATCTGCCAGTTGTGCTGGTGAATGGGAAGAAACTTCTCCTGAAATATACAGGTGCCCATGTGTTCCTTGTTTTCCACATGTTTTGCACGTGAGTGTTCTCAGCCATCTCAAAGGTTTGCAGCATTGTCTGCCAGCAGACCTCGAACTCAGCAACCATGTCAGTGCCATAGATACATGCATAGAATGCTTCTCTGAATGGATTACCTTCTCTCAAGTGAGGTCCAAGTTTCGTTCTTGTAATACACAGCACATAGAATAGGCAACATTTGTGAACAGCATCAGGAAACACATTTTTGATCTCCCTGCCCATTGCTTGGTCCTGATCAGTCATGATATGGTCAGGGCACAACCCATTTGCATCTTTCTTCACTTGTTTGAAAAACCATTCAAAAATTTCAATTGTTTCATCAGGCAGGAGAGCACATCCCAAAACTATTGTGTATGTGTGGTTGTTGATACCCACAAGCGGAGCAAATGGAAGGTTGTATTTGTTAGTGCAAAAGGTCGTGTCGAAGAACACATAGTCTTTGTACTTGGGGTACAATGCCCTTGACCTTCCATCCACCCAAAAGAGTGTCCGCACAGCGTTATCCTTATCTACTTGCTTCTCAAAGAAGAACTGAGGACATTCCGCCTTTCTCATCTTGAAGTATTCAATCGTCATGCTCAAATCACGCTCTAAAACTTCTTCTCGCAACATTGTTCTAATGTTGGAAACATCACGCTTCACATACCCAAGGCATCTAGGATCACCCCCATGAACACTGCCGAGGCACCCCATCACCTGCGTTGTAGTTATGTTTTGCTCATGCAAGGTCTTTATTAGCTGGAAATCATCTTCGGAAACTTTCCTGTGAGAATGATAATACCTACGCTTGCCAATTTGCTACACCATTGGATGGGTATGCTCCTCGTTGAAAATTGTCACAGTCTACTTCCCGTCTCGCTTCCCAACAAGCATCTTTGCTTTACAACCAAGCCGCAACAATCTATTTCTTTGCCTTGAGTCAGTGACATCCTTCTTCAAACCTACTTGCTTGCTGCGAGGTTTCTATGTAGAAGTGTTGCTCATGTCGATTGTAGCATCTTCTCCGTTAGCAGCAAGACCAGTTGTGCTGCAATGTTGTTTTGCTTCGTCAACAGGCTTCCCGTTGTGCACACACTCAAACACCCTGCTCAGAATAGTGTCCTTTGCTGCTTCCCTTTCCATGCTGTATTTTGTATTTCCTATGTGTCCCGAAGCCAAGTTTGAAAGCATAGTCATTATACACTTGTTGCGCCACGTCAAGGTCATCAAAGGTCATACCAACATAAGGAACAACTGGCTGAGAGCAAATCTCTTCCCCAGGATTTTCAGCAGCAATGGAAGCATTGTCACTTGCTACATTTTGAGGCCCAGGTTGAATTATGTTCTTTGTTGTCCTTCATCATTGCTTTCTCCAATGTCCGCAGCATAAGCTTTCGGAGGCTGGTTCAGGTCAAAACCTCCAAGCATACTATTAGCTACAAATCCCTACAATTCAGAATAAGCTTTAGAGATGGAAAATCACAAGATAGCAAAATTCTACAAAATCAACGTATATTGTTGCTACCAAATTAATGCAGCATATAAAACTATTTTTAGTTTGCTTTATGAACCAATTCCTAAGCTTCTCCCATATGAGCAGCATGCTTTCTGAATCAATTGCTGCAAGAATAAATTGCTCCCATAATTAATTGCTACCATATTTGGTACATGCAGCAATATTAATTTACTAGCAAATCAACTAAATAATGCAACAATATAATAAATACTAATTTATATACTATTTTTTTGCTAACAGCTTTGCTACATTGATTTTTGCTACTGAAGCTAGCTACTGTAGTAAGTTGAAAGCAAAAATAGCTGCCATGGACTTCAAACCCTAGCTGCCATGGACTTCAAACCCTATCTTCAAAATCCTTACCGATAAAGAAGTTGGGTGATCAATCTTGGGGTCTTGATCGAAGAACACACCGGGATTGTTGTACCGGCCGCGCAACTGTTGCTGCAACTGAGCTCCGGCGCCGCCGCTCGCCGAATCGGATCCATGGCGCCTCCGTGCTGCAGGGTTCAAAGAAGTGCTCGAGGCGACAATTGGCGGTGGATTGGCGTGGTGAGGATGTACAGGGGTGGGGTACCGGATGGATGTGCGCAGGTGAGCCATGGGCTCCGCCGGGTTTTGCTGCAGCTGTCGCCGCGGCGCCGCCGTGCGCCCACCGGCGAGCAAAAGCCGCGGGGATGTGCGGGCTTCGTCCTGCTCTCGTTTTGCTGCAATCGAAACATTTTTTTGCTTCTGAAGCTAACGCGGGGTTATATGGGCTGGGTGACAGGGTGATTGGACGGCTACGATCAGGCCGATTGGACGGCTCTGGACCAGGACGATGGTTAGCCCGCATCGTTCGGGGGACGCGTAGCGTCGTCCTTTTGAAAATTGAAGGAACACACGGGAGCATCTCCTACAGACTTCCGATAATTCTCCCTGATTGTTTTTTTCGTTTTTTAGCAACCGGTGGACAAAATACAGCTCCAGCAGGATTTGTATATTTGTATAAATGGCTCTCCCGACCAAGTTTTTTAGAAAGCTGAGTAAAACTTTCCCTCCACTTCGCACATTTGCAAAGTCTATGGCCAACCCCAATAATCGCCAAACTCGGTGCGAGAAGGCCAACTGCCACTCTCGGAACCTTCCCCTCCTTCCGTGCGCATATTCCCTCGCATGTTGTTTTCTACAAACGCTTTCGGCATATTATTGGAGAATGTCTTACAGATGAGGTGTTATTAGATGTGAATTCCAAGTCTATACTAGAGGGTTGGAATTAATGACACCACAATGGTTCTTATCCCGGAGGTTGACAACCCGGAGTCCATTACCCAATTCCGTCCAATCATTTTGTGCAATGTGGTTTACAAGGTAATCTAAAAAATGATTGCGAGCAGATTGAAGATTCTTTTGCCTGAAATTATCTCCCCTTATCAGACTGTCTTTGTTCCGGGCAGATTAATCATGTATAATTTCTTGGTGGCTTATGAGTCCAATCACGCCATTAAGAATAAAACGAGCGGAAAATATGGCATTTGTTTAGTGAAATTAGATATGCACAAGGCCTACGATAAGGTTGAATGGTGTTTTTTAGAGAGCATTATGATTCGGCTTCGTTTTGACAGTGATTGGGTGAAGTTGATCATGGAGTGTGTCTCCTCTGTGATATACTAGGTTAGGTTCAACTATGGTGAGTCGGATGTTATTAATCCTACTAGGAGACTCCGTAAAGGGGATCCCCTTTCACCCTGTCTCTTTTTACTTTGTTCTGAGGGACTTACAACAATGATCAATTTTGAGGAGGAACAAGGTAACCTTGTCTGTGTCAAAGTGTGAAGGGAGGCTCTGGTCATCTCACACTTGTTATTTGTTGATGATTAGTTGATTTTGATGAGGACTGACAATCAGAATACAGCGAGTCTGCGAAGGGAGTTGGACAGCTATTGTACTGCGTCTGGACAGTTGGTAAGTGATACTAAATCCAGCATATGTTTTAGTACTTGTACTGGTGTGGATACTAGGGCGGATGTTTGCACTATTCTGAACATTATGATAGAGGCGATCATCGACAAGTACTTGGGTCTACCTCCTCTGGTTGGAATAGACCAAACTGATTGTTTTCAACACCTAATTGACAAGATTTGCAAGAAGTTGATTGGTTGGATTGATAAACTCTTATCTCTTGGGGGAAATAGGTTTACTTAAGGCCATTTGCCATGCAATACCATCTTGTGTTATGTCTGTCTTCAAGCTACCTAAACAGATTAGCAATGGAATGATTACTGCTATGTCACGGTACTGGTGGCGAGATGAAGAGCAACAAAAATATATGCACTGGTTCGCATGGTGGAAAATATATATTCCAAAACTTCAAAGAGGTATTGTGTTTAGGGATCTTACACTTTTTAATTTGGATATGCTTTCCAATAAGTGTTGGAAGCTTATTTCAAAACTAGATTCTTTGTGTAAAATATTTCTTAGGGCCAAATATTTCCCTAATAACAATCTTCTAAATTGCACATTGAAGAAGGGTAGTTCATGTTAGAATAGTTCTACCAACCAACTATCATAAAAGATCAATCTGTTAGAAAGTGGTGATATAGTATACTTAACACCCCCCCCCCCCCCCCTCACATCCTACTTGGATGTGGAAATAACAACAATGTCTCCCCTCGCGCCCTTTGCCGAGCGGAGGCCTCACACCCTTTACTGAGCGGAGATGGAGAAAGAAGCATGGCTGAGACTTGAACTGAAGACCTCGGGCTCTGGTATCATGTTAGAATAGTCTTATCAACCAACTATCCTAAAAGATCGATCTGTTAGAAAGTGATGATATAGTTTTCACATCGGTCTTTTAGGATGTGAAGGAGGGTGTTAAGTATACTATATCACCACTTTCTAATAGTTGGTTGGTAGAACTATTCTAACAGTTCATATTCTTGGAAAAGCTTATGGGCAGGAATTCAAACCTTAAAAAGGTTTATATATGGAGAGTGGGTGATGGAACAAGTATTAACCTATGGGATGATCCGTGGATTTCAAGTTCACCATCTAGACGTATTGCAACACGAAGATGTAACATTGTTTTAACTAGTGTTTCTGAGTTGATAGACGAGAAAACTAGAACCTGGGATGACCAGTTGGTTACAGAGATTTTTTGGCAAATCAATGCAGAAAGAATCTTGCAAATTTCTCTGGCTGACAGCATGATGGAGGATTTTGTTTACTGGCACTACAACAGGAATGGCTTTTTCTCTGTCAACTCAGCATATCATTTGAAATGGAAATTTTATCACAGTCGAAAATTGGTAAGAACCAATTTGTTTGCTACATCTGCTACTCCTATATCTTGAATGTAGTGTGGGATATGAAGGTACCCTCTAAAATCAAAATACATGTCCGGAAATCCCTTCTCGGGGCTATCCCCTGCTATGGCGTTCTCGCTAATAGGCATGTCCCAATTTCGGCTCAATGTCCTTTGTGCTCTATTGATTGTGAAAGTATTTGGCATGTTTTCTTCCAGCTAGCGTGTGCAGTGGATTTGGAAAAGGCTGGATATACTGGGAATTATTAACATGGCATGCTCTTCTCTCGCAATAGGCTTTCCTCCCGTTTTATAGAATAAAGCCACATCGGCTGAAAAGATACAAGATGGAGGTGAGACCCATTTTATAAAGCAAATAAAAATAAGAAAGAAAAACCACGGAGAACCTAAACTTGCCACCAAAGACAATGAGACAAGACCAGGATGAGTCAAGGCTCTATGACGAAGCTTCCAAGAGGGTAACGACACACCGTGCCGCCGCCGAGACCAACGGTCAAGGGTTTACACCCGAAGCCCTATCACGAAGAAGGTAGCCATATCGGCGCCCCCAGGGGGTAACGGTACCCGCAGGCATCATCACCGATGGTGCCGAAGCACTGAGCTTTCACCTGAAAAAACCTTCGTACCGCTCCCTGTCTTCCGCCACGCCCGTTGTCCCCAAGATAGGCCTCCGGCACATGATCTGGGAGCTGCCGAAGCTGAAACATCGCCAACATCAAAGCCTCCTGACGCCCTCTCCTCGCCATCCACATGACCGAGGGAAGAAGCCACCACCACTGCCACGACGCTCGCCGAAGAGTCACCCGCGTAGTCCACCTTTCGGGGATGCCACCCCGTCATCCACGACCTCTAGCCACCGCTTCGACTAACGACACATCGCATCGCCGAAGAGAGCGACGAGTAGGTCTCACGGACTTGCAAACATCGAGGCACCCGATGGCGTGGGGGAGGGAAACTTCCCTCCATCACCTGTACCGGACGCCGCAGCAGTGCCAATTAGGACTAGAGCAGGCCCGGATCAAACCCAGCCCGTCGGCTAGGCCCAGATCGAGGACTGATCCGCCCCATCAGCTCCGCCGATGCGCTGCTGCAGTCGTGCCGACGTTGCCAGCGGACACCTGCAACCCGAGAAGGACCATATCCCGACATCGCTGGCATACCGCCATGGCCACCACCGGAGCTCTGGCCAAGCTCGTCCGAAGCTCGCATCGCCTGGGCCACCCCCGTAGCCGAGAGGGAAGGCCGCCCTCGTACTGCCTGGGCCTAGGCCGTCCCCCGCTGCTCCGGCATCGCCCGCCGCCCAGCCACCACGGACCGCGCCGCCGCTGCTGAAAATTGCCGGGAAACTGCCACCGTCGCGAGCTCCAGAACACCGCCGCCTCCATGTACAAGGGGCCATCCCTGACGCAGCCCGCCGGCCGCCGCCGCGCCATATCCCGACCGCCCCTACCGAGAAACACCGCCGCCAGGGAGGGCGTCGTCCCGCATGGGCCTCCGCGCCCCAGGGAGAGAAGAGCCAGCCACCGCCGGCACCACGCGGGCTTCGCCCGACGGCGCATGCCGCCGGCAGCCGGGAGGGAGGGGGGGTGGAGGATGGAGGTAGGGAATTAGGGGTCCGTCCCTGGAGCGACCGAGGAGCGGTTTTTTTCCCATTTGCTGGTACATTTGGTGCGAACGTCGGCAAGTTACTCATAGGGAAAATATCCAATACCCATCTCGCTCTGCTTAGGCCATTATGGCTCTAGTTAGTATTCCTTCCGTTTAGAAATATAAAATACTCTTCGCCGCCCGTGGAGGCCGAGGTAAGAGTTCCCCACAGCGCACCGATGGAAGTGAGCCCTCCTTTTCGTGCGCGCCTCCCTGCCGCCTCTACCTCCTCCAAGCACCGGCGCTCTTCGTCGCCCATGGAGGCCGCAACCACCTATGGAAGGGATCCCAGACGCGATGATGGGGCGTGGGAGGCGGAGCGGTAGCAGGGCGTCGGGAGGCGGAGACCAGTCAAAGCGGTGCGCTGCGAAGATTCACGAAATATCTGTACTAATTGCTGGGTGGCCCCTGGCCCACAAGCAGCGGCAGCATGCACACAAAATAGCCACATCGCGGCGGTAGATGGCCTCAAATCGCTCCGTACTCACCACGCTTAAACCATAGATTAATTTTAGGTTTGTAAAAAAGATATATATATATAGACATCTTTTAGTGTATAGGTTTAAATAAATCTGGATACTAAAAGATGTTTAGATACATCTTATTCATAAACCTAAAATATTTTATATTTTAAAACGGAGGGAGTACAAGTTATTCTCGGGCGAGAAAGAAATGAAATAACCGCATCATATGCCATGGTTGGATGAAGCCTAGCGATGAAAAAGTTGATGCAAGATTTGATTCTGACTCGGGCGCCACAAGAGGTACGGCCGTACGGGAGCTTTCGTACGTGATAACCATGGTTCTTTCATTGCAGGCTGCAATCGCACACTACCATATGTTGCTCATGTTCTAACTGCTAAAACTACGGCTTTTTGAAAGATGGTTTGTTGTTACTCCTCCGTCTGAAAATATAATGTTTGTATCTAGACACATTTTAGTAAATATAGCTAAAAGGTGTCTAGCTACATTTACCTTACAAAGCTAAAATATCTTATATTTTTAAACTGAGGGAGTACTTGTTGTTAATTTGATCTCCCCACTATTCGATCCAATAGCCGAACGAATTGGTCTCGCGTCCTGATCGGGGGCGCCCAACGTCGCTATCGTTGGTGGGCCTCTGTCGCGCAGCGCATATAGAGAGGTGGGGGCCAGGGGCACGCACGCTAAGGTTCGTCGTGCCCACTCACCCTACCGAAAACCCCAAACCCTAGAGCCACCGATCGGCTTGCGCTGCAGCGGCGGGAACAACCCACCTCACCGCCGCCACCACTCCGTCGAGCTCGATGGCGAGCTCCTCGTCAACCACGAAGGCCGACGGTATGTTTTCTCTAACGCAGACTCACTAGATCGACACCTAGCGATCCTAATAGATCTAACAATGGTATCAGAGTGGGCTAGTTTGGTTGATCTAGTTGAGGTAGTAGCAATCATAAAAGAAAAGAAAAGAAGTGGGGCTAGGGTTTCCAGAAGCGCCGCCGCTAGGCCGTGCTGTTCCTCTCGATCCCGATGCATCAGCAAGCCGAGGTCGGGAAGAAGAACACAACCCCATCTAGGGTAAAGAATGCAAATAAACCCCAAAGCCCCAGATCCCGTTTCCCCGGATCAAATCGATCTAGAATCGAAAGGGCAAAGAAATCCCCTAGTTCCTCCCTGAATCGAAACCCGCAGAAAAGAAAGCAAACAAAAAAATCCCTAGATCCCGACCCCAAATCAGACAAGAAAATCCTCGTCGGCCACCATCGGGAGAGGGCGCCGCCACTACACCGCTTGACGGCGGTGCGCCCACCCTCGGGTGGACACACAGCCGACAAGGGGGCAGGGGGACGCCGCTGTTCGTCGCGTCTTCCTCTCTGCACCGATACTTGCGGGGTGGGGGAAGGTGGACGGACAAAGAGAAAGCAAGGGGAGAAGGGGCTCGCGAGTAAGGGAGGGGCTGCTCGCCGCCGGCGAGGCCACCTCACCTCTCCTGCTGCGAGGCGCTGCACCGCCGCCGACAGCTGAACGAGCAGGGCACGAAGAGTAGGAAGGGACGGGATAGGTTTCCAGGGGCTGGCGACCGAGCTGGTTTTGTTCTGACGAGAGTCGCGCGTAGCCGTCCGATCTAGGTTAGGGATATTGGACGGTCAGGATGGCACCGCGTGCAGGGCGCTGGGGTGGCTGCAGGCCAAGGCCGCATGCGGGTGCTGCTGGGCCGCTGCATGGGCCACAACGCATAGCGCGCGGGCGCTAATAGGTATCGGGCCGACGTGGGCCAAAAGGGCCACGCGCCGTACAACGACTGTGTGGGCTGTTTTGTTCCGCACAGCGCTGTACAGAAACAGTTTTTTCTATTTTTTTTACAGAAGCTGTTTTACATGTTTTAATTATCTGTTTTTGATAGTTTTTGCCAAAGTTTTTTCTACACAAAATTATCCAACGTTTTTTTTGCCCAGAAAAGCAATAAAGTAACAGTAAAGTTTCTGTAAAATGTAAAGTTGATGAATTTTATTCATGTTTTTCCGCTGCAAATAGTTAAAAGTAATTGCTCAAATGCAATAAAGTGATGATTTTATTTGATGACCAACGTTGTTAGTAAAATTTTCACTATGAATAGTTAGTTTCATCACTATTAGTTCTATTTCTGCCTAACGGTGATGTAGAATTAATATTGAGAAGTTTTATGTTTTAATTTAACCAACGTTGAATTAACTCATTTTGATGATATTTTGCTTTTAGGCAATCCTATGAGTTTCATCTCGGCAATTGAGCCCCTCAATGGAGGTAACTACGGCTCATGACGAGAGACGATTGAGATGGGGTTGGCTCTGCTTGACCTCGACTTAGCACTCATTGAGACTTGTCCCATAGAACCTGTCGACCTCGTGAGGGGCGAAAAAGAAAGTGAAGTTGATTTCAACAAAAGGGTCCATGACCATGCACCAATAAGAATGAAGTACGACCTTGATCGTGCAACGTGGGACTCGTCCAACAGAAAGTGCTTGGTGGTGATTAAGAGCTCCATTGTGGAAGCTATAAGGGGAGCAATCCCAGAGTGTAGCACTGCCAGTGAGTACCTGAAAAAGATAGAGAGTCAGTTTACTAGGTCTTCAAAGGCCTATGCAAGCTCTCTCATTAAGAAACTTGTTACTACAAGATACACTGGTGGTGGAGTAAGGGACCACATATTGCGAATGAGCAACATGTCTTTCAAGCTTAAGCCCATGGGCATGGAGCTTCTAGACGAGTTCATCAATCATCTGATTTTTGCCTCACTACCAAATCAATTTGAGGCCTTTGCTGTGAACTACAACGCACAGCCAGAAAAGTGGGTCATTGAGAAGATGATGTCCATGTGCGTACAAGAAGAATAGAGGCTTAAGGGGCAATCTGGTGACTCTGTGAACCTCAGGGGCATCCCTCTTCTTCTAAGCCGCATGGAAAGTCTCATGATCACCAGGTGTAGGAGGTGGACAAAGGACACATGCAAGTGGCCACTACATGAGTGACTGTGTGGCTTTACTGAAGCATCTGTGCAAGAATGGTGAGGATTTAATTACTTTTGTTGATGAATCCTTATTTTTAAGTTATGCAAAATCTACTTGGTGGATTGACTCGGGTGCGACTGTTCATGTTGCAAATTCATTACAGGGATTCCGTATGAGAAGGACCCTGCAAAGAGGAGAAAGAAGTATTAAAGTTGCAAATGGCGTCCAAGCTGAAGTCGAAGCCATTGGAGATCTCCCATTAGAGTTATCAAATGGCTTTGTACTTTTACTAGTAGATGTGCTTTATGTATCCTCTTTTAAGTGTATCGCGCTTAGATGATTGTGGCTTTACTTGCCATTTTGGTGATGGACAATGTAAGATCAAGTTTAATAATGAGATTGTTGGTCTTGCCTTCAGACAAGACAAGCTTTATTTGTTATCACTTTGTGAGAATGTGAATGCATTAAGCGCTGAGAATGAGAATGCCTCCCATCCCTGAATGGAAAGAATAAGAGGAAAAGAATTGATGATGTCTCTTCGAAATTATGGCACTGTCGTTTAGGCCATATTTCAAGGGGGAGAATGTAGGGGTTCGTAGCATGGAAAACAAAAAATTTCTACCGCATGCATACAAACAAGCCAAGATCTATCTACTAGATTGAAGCAACGAGTCGATTTAGAGTACTCACCCTTGAAGATTCGAAAGTGATTAACGAGAGCAGATTCTCGTGGGTGATGTAGTCGTACACTTGCAGATCTCTAGATCGCGTAGACGATCCTTCCAGCGCTGCGTTTCGGCAGCGCTTCCGCACTCGGTCACACGTTCGGTACTCGATGAATACCTTCCACTCCCTTGTTCCAGCAGGAAGCGGAGGTTGTAGTTCTCCCCTTGCGATTCCGGCAGCACGACGGTGTGGTGTCGGAAGTAGAGGGAAGATCCTGCAGGGCTTCGCCTAAGCCGGTGCGAGGTATGGTGGATCTAGGGTTTTCCGGCGATCTAGGTTTAGAAGGCCGGAGAGGAGGAGGTGGTGACGGCGGTGGCTAGGGCGACGGCGACGGGCCAGCAGCGGCGCGAGGCGGCGGCGCTGGGCGGCGGCGTAGCGGCTGGCAGCGGTGGCGGCGTGCGGCGGCGGCTTCGTTGCGGCGGCGGCGCGGCACGGGTGGGAGGGCTGGTTGTGGTGGCTTTGGGGCAGCCCTCCCCCTCTATTTATGAGAGGGCGGGAGGCTTGGGAGAGGGGAGTTTGAATCCATACCCAAACCCAAGTTGGATAGAAGGAAGGACTCTTTCCTTCTTCCACTAGGAAACCGTTGTTCCAGTTTGACTTTTCAAACCTCCCATTTGATTTTCAATTTAGAGATTTATTTCTCTCTCGCAAATGCCCAACCAAAGTGATTTAGGACATGATGGAATCATTCCACTTACCCATGACACATTCATGGACCATTCCCCTTACGGCCCGGTGAACCTTCTAGAACCTTCTAGAACCTCTCCGATGAAAACATCGAAATCATTCTCGAACTCCAGAATCGGACTTTCCTTATATGAATCTTATTCTTCGGACCATTCCGGATCTCCTCGTTATATCCCGGATCCCATTCGAGACTCCGAACAACATTCGGTCTCCCTACTTACAATCCATATCTACTAAACAACCTCGAATCCTTAAGTGTGTCTCCCTACGGTTCGTGAATTATGCGGACATGACCGAGACACTTCTCCGATCAATAACACATAGAGGAATCTGGAAATTCATATGGCTCCCATATATTTCTACGATTACTTTGCGATCGAATGAACCACTTACATACGATACCAATTTCCCTTTGTCTCACGATAGTTTAGTTATCCGAGGTTTGATCGTCGGTATCTCTGCATACCTAGTTCAACCTCGTTACCGATAAGTACTCTTTTGTCGTTCCCGTGATATGTGATCCCTTGTGAGCCAGTCACATGCTTGCAAGCTAATTGGATGACATTCCACCGAGAGGGCCCAGAGTATATCTATCCATCATATGGATGGACAAATCCCACTCTTGATCCATGTGCCTCAACACATACTTTCCGAACATTCAATGCCACCTTTATAGCCACCCAGTTACGGTGTGGTGTTTGATGTCATCAAAGCATACTTTCGGTGATGGTGATTAGCATGATCTCATGGTCGAAGGAATTAGGTTACTATGTATCAGAAAGCTTATAGCAAACGAACTATTGAAATGACTTGATCCTTATGCTACGCTTATCTATAGGAGTATGTCCATCATACCATTATCCTAATGATATGACCTTGTTGTTAACAACATCTCAATGTTCATGATTGAGAAACCACGATCATCTATTAACCAACAAGCTAGTATTATAAAGAGGCTTTACCAGGGACTCTAATTTGGTTTACAAATTCACACAGGTATTAATGTTTCCGATTAATACTATTATAGCATGAATGTAAACATTTATCATAAACGCAAATATATAATAATAACTACTTTTATTGTTTCCTCTAGGGCATATCTCCAACAGTCTCCCACTTGCACTAGAGTCAACTAATCTAGATTACATGGTAATATACCGAACACCCATGGCGGTTTGGTGTTGGTCATGTTTTGCCCTCGGGAGAGGTTTAGTCAACGGATCCGCCACATTCAGATATGTGTGTACTTTGCAAATCTTTATGTCACCATCTTGGACATGCTCTCGAATAGCGTGAAAATGTAGCTTGATGTGCTTCAGCTTCTTGTGTGACCTTGGTTCTTGCGCATTGGCTATAGCGCCCATGTTATCACAATAGATAGACATTGGGTCCAGCGCACTTGGAACCACACCGAGATCTGTAATGAACTCCTTCATCCATATCGCCTCTTGTGAAGCCTCCGAAGCAGCTATGTATTCCGATTCAGTTGAAGATCTCGCCACAATGCTTTGCTTTGCACTCCTCCAGCTAATTGCTTCCAGCTAACTACTGCACCATTCAAAGTAAATACGTATACAGATTGAGATTTAGAATCATCCGGATCGGTGTTCCAACTAGCATCGGTGTAACCATTAACAACGAGTTGTTCATCACCTCCATAAGAAAGAACTGTATCCTTAGTTCTTCTCAAGTACTTAAGGATGTTTTTGACCGCTGTCCAATGATCCACTCCTGGATCACTTTGATATCTGCTAGTCAAACTAACAACATATGCAATGTCGGGTCTAGTACATAGCATGGCATACATAAGAGATCCTATGGCTGAGGCATAGGGAGTCTTACTCATCCTTTCTCTATCTTCTGCCATTGCAGGACTTTGAGTTTTACTCAAGGTCGTATTGGGCAACATGGACAAGAATCCTTTCTTGCTATCTTCCATTCCAAACCTCTTTAGAACTTTGTCCAAATATGTACTCTGTGACAATGATATTAGGCGTCTTGATCTATCTCTATAAATCTTTATGCCTAATATGTAAGCTGCTTTGCCAAGATCTTTCGTTGAAAAACTATTATTCAAATAATCCTTGACACTATTAAGAAGGTCTACATCATTCCCAATCAACAATATGTCATCTACATATAGTATTAAGAATTCTACAGAGCTCCCACTCACTTTCTTGTAAATACAAGCTTCTACATAAGTTTGTATAAAATCAAAACTTTTGATTACCTTATCAAAACGTTGATTCCAACTCCGAGATGCTTGCTTCAATCCATAAATGGACCGTTGAAGTTTGCATACCTTGTTAGAATCTTTAGGATCGACAAAACCTTTGGGTTGTACCATATACAACTCTTCATTAATGTCTCCATTGAGGAACGTTGTTTTGACATCCATCTACCATATCTCATAATCATAATATGCAGCGATTGCTAACAAAATCCTCACAGACTTTAGCTTTGCTACCGGTGAGAAAGTCTCATCGTAGTCAACTCCTTGAATTTGTCGAAACCCTTTTGCGACAAGTCGAGCTTTATAGACAGTAACATTACCATCAGCACCTGTTTTCTTCTTGAAAATCCATTTGTTCTCGACAGCCTTCCGACCATCCGGTAAGTCCACCAAAGTCCATACTTGGTTTTCTTACATGGATCCAATCTCAGATTTCATGGATTCTTGCCATTTATTGGAATCTGGGCTCATCATCGCTTCCTCATATGTCGCAGGGTCATCGGTGTTGTCCACCAACATGACACTCATAACGGGATCATACCAATCAGGAGTGGTACGAGTTCTCGTTGACCTGCGAGGTGCCGTAGTTATTTCAACCGAAGTTTCATGATCAACATCATTAGCTTCCTCTCTTATTGGTGTAGGCGCCACAGGAACTTCTTCCGGTGTTGCGCTACTCTCAAGTTCGAGAGAAGGTTCAACAACCTCGTCGAGTTCTACTTTCCTTCCAGTCCCTTCTTTCGAGAGAAACTCCTTCTCTAGAAAGGATCCATTCTTGGCAACGAAGATTTTACCCTCGGATCTATGATAGAAGGTATACCCAATAGTTTCCTTTGGGTATCCTATGAAGACCATTTTTCCGCTTTGGGTTCAAGCTTGTCGGGCTGTAACTTCTTTACATAAGCTTCGCAACCCCAAACTTTATGGTACGACAATTTAGGTTTATTCCTAAACCATAATTCATACGGTGTCGTTTCAACGGATTTAGATGGTGCCCTATTTAAAGTGAATGCGGTTGTTTCTAATACATAACCCCAAAACGATAGCGGTAAATCTGTAAGTGACATCATAGAACGAACCATATCTAAGAGAGTTCGATTACGACGTTCGGACACACCATTACGTCGTGGTGTTCTTGGCGGTGTCAATTATGAAAGTATTCCGCATTTCTTCAAATGCTCGCCAAACTCGTAACTAAGATATTCACCTCCACGATCAGATCGTAGAAATTTAATCTTCTTGTTACACTGATTCTCTACCTCACTTTGAAATTCCTTAAACTTCTCGAAAGTTTCGGACTTATGTTTCATGAAATAGATATACCCATATCTACTCAAGTCATTCGTGAAGGTAAGAACATAACGATAACCACCGCGCGATGCTACACTCATTGGGCCACACACATCGGTATGTATGATTTCCAATAAGTCCGTAGCTCGCTCCATCATACCAGAAAATGGAGTCTTAGTCATTTTACCCATCAGACATGCTTCGCATCTTTCAAGTGATTCGAAATCAAGTGATTCAAGAAGTCCATCGGAATGGAGTTTCTTCATACGCTTCACTCCAATACGACCAAGACGACAGTGCCACATATAGGTTGAGTTATCGCTCAATTTTAAACGTTTAGCTTCAATGTTATTAATGTGTGTATTTTTACAATCGAGATTCAATAAGAATAGACCATCTATCAAAGGTGCATGTGCATAAAACATATTACTCATATAAATCAAACAATCATTATTCTCGGACTTAAACAAGTAACCGTCTCGCAATAAACATGATCCGGATATAATTTTCATGCTCAACGCAGACACCAAATAACAATTATTTAAGTATAAAACTAATCCCGACGGTAGATGAAGAGGTAGCGTGCCGACTGCGATCACATCAACCTTTGGTCCATTTCCAATGCGCATCGTCACCTGTTCTTCGCTAGTTTCCGTCTATTCTGTAGTACCTGTTTCGAGTTACAAATATGAGCAACCGAACCAGTATCAAATACCCAGGCACTACTACGAGTACTAGTGAGATACACATCAATAACATGTATATCGGATATACCTTTCTTCTTGATGTTGCCGTTCTTCAAATCCGCAAAGTACTTAGGGCAATTACGCTTCCAGTGAACCTCTCCCTTGCAGTAAAAGCATTCAGTATCAGGCTTAGGCCCAGCCTTGGTCTTCTTTGCCGGCGTGGTAACTTTCTTACCGCCCTTCTTGAAGTTTCCCTTTTTCTTAGACTTGCCTTGCTCCTTGAATTTGGTGGTCTTATTGACCATCAACACTTGGTGTTCTTTCTTGATCTCCACTTCCGTAGACTTTAACATGGAGAAGAGTTCGGGCAACGACTTGTCCATGTTTTGCATATTGTAGTTCATCACAAAGTTCTTGTAACTTGGTGCTAGTGATTGGAGGACACGGTGAATCCCCAAAGCATTAGGAATCACTATACCCAAGCTTTGAAGCTTGCTTGCATGCCCAGACATCTTAAGCATGAGCTCACTGACGGAGCTGCCCTCTTCCATCTTGCAGTTAAAGAACTTTTCAGAAGCCGCATAACTCTCAACTGCCGCGTGAGTCTCAAATATCATTTTGAGTTCACGGACAATATCATGTGGGTCATGGTTCTCAAACCTTTTCTGAAGCTCTGATTCCAAACCATACAAGATAGCACACTGAACTGTGGAGTACTGATTCTTCTGAGCGAGGTAAACATTCTTTACCTCATCGGTAGCATCAGCTGCAGGTGGGTCACCCAGCGGTGCATCCAGCACATAGGTCAAATTACCAGCATTGAGGACAATCCTCAAATTGCGGAACCAATCCGTGAAGTTGCTTCCATTGTTTTTCAACTTTTCTTTCTCTAGGAACACATTAAAATTAATGGTAGGGGCCGCCATTGATCTATAACATATTTGCAATAGTTTAGAGTAAGTTTATGACAGAGTTCTAATTAATAGTTAAATTAATCTAGGTGAACTCCCACTCAAAACAATATCCCTCACATTGTTTTAGTGATCACACGAACCAAATCCACCACATCAAAACCGATCATCACGAGAATTGATGTAGCTTCAATGGCAAACAATCAACATGTTCATCATATCTACTATATGACTCATGCTTTACCTTTCGATGATCCGTGTTCCGAGACCATGTCTGTACATGCTAGGCTCGTCAAGATCAAACCTTATCTTCCGCATGAGCAAATCTGGCTTGCTCCCGTTGTATACACTCGCAGAATCTAACACACCCGATCATCACGTGGTGCTTCAAAACAACGAGCTTTAGCAACGGTGCTAAGGATGAACACTTTATAACTTGAAATTTTGTGCTAGAGGGATCATCTTATAATGCTACCGTCGCGAACTAAGCAATACAAGATGCATAAAAGGATTAACATCACATGCAATTCATAATATGTGATATGATATGGCCTTTCTTCTTGTGCTTCCGATCTCCATCTTCAAGCACGAACATGATCTCCATCATCATCGGTATGGCGTCAAGGTCAATGGAGCCGCTTCATGGTTGTCGTCCACCAGCATCAACTATTACAACTACTTTGAATAGACACGCAGGTCTTAACGGAAATAAAAGATAACCATATGGCTCATGCCGGTTGCCGACTTATAATAAGGAGCATTGCATACATCACATATAATCACAATCATGGCCATATCACATCACAGCACACCCCTTTAAAATAAAGTTAGACGCCTCTAATTTTCTTTGCATGTTTTACGTGGTTTGGGGCTTTCAATAAGTGTCGTTCTAACTTACGAACAAGAACCACAACGTTGATACTTGAACTATCAAGTGCTCGTTGTAAATTGAATCTATACTATGATGAGAGAGACAGACACCCGCAAAGCCACTTATGCAATACAAGTTGCATGTTAAGCGTGGAGCAAGTCTCATGAACGATGTCATGTGAGGTTAGCCCGGACCGCTTCATCCCATCATACCGCAAGATGCAAAGTACACAAAAAGCAATTGATAATAAAAGCACCACCACCCACAATGACCATTGTGTTCTACTCGTGCAACAGATCTACATATAGACACGGCTCTGATACCACTGTAGGGGTTCGTAGCATGGAAAATAAAAAAATTCTACCGCATGCATACAAACAAGCCAAAATCTATCTACTAGATTGAAGCAACGAGTCGATTTAGAGTACTCACCCTCGAAGATTCGAAAGCGGTTAACGAGAGCAGATTCTCGTGGGTGATGTAGTCATACACTTGTCGATCTCAAGATCACGTAGACGGTCCTTCCGGCGCTGCGTTCCGGCAGCGCTTCCGCAGTCGGTCACATGTTCGGTACTCGATGAAGACCTTCCTCTCCCTTGTTCCAACAGGCAGTGGAGGTTGTAGTTCTCCCCTCGCGATTCCGGCAGCATGACGACGTGGTGTCGGAAGTAGAGGGAAGATCCCGCAGGGCTTCGCCTAAGCCGGTGCGAGGTATGGTGGATCTAGGGTTTTCCGGTGATCTAGGTTTATAAGGCCGGAGAGGAGGAGGTGGTGTCAGCGGCGGCTAGGGCGATGGTGACGGGCCGGTGGCGGCGTGAGGCGGTGGCGCTGGGCAGCGGCGGCGTGCGGCGGCGCGACACGGGTGGGAGGGCTGGTTGTGGTGGCTTTGGGGCAGCCCTCCCCCTCTATTTATGAGAGGGGGGGAGGCTTGGGAGAGGGGAGTTTGAATCCATACCCAAACCCAAGTTGGATAGAAGGAAGGACTCTTTCCTTCTTCCACTAGGAAACCGTTGTTCCAGTCTCACTTCTCAAACCTCCCTTTTGACTTTCAATTTAGAGCTTTATTTCTCTCTCGCAAATGCCCAACCAAAGTGAATTAGGACATGATATAATCATTCCACTTACCCATGACACATTCATGGACCATTCCCCTTCCGGTCCGGTGAACCTTCTAGAACCTCTCCAATGAAAACATCGAAATCATTCTCGAACTCCGGATTGGACTTTCCTTATATGAATCTTATTCTCCGGACCATTCCGGATCTCCTCGTGATATCCCGGATCCCATCCGAGACTCCGAACAACATTCAGTCTCCCTACTTACAATCCATATCTACTACTCCCTCTGTCTCGGTTTAAAGGACACAATTTGCAATTCTCTGGGCCCTAGGTGTCATCTAATTGGTCCATTTAATAGTATGAAATAGAACATGCATGAGGATAAAAAGAGTTAGGAAAGCATTCACATTTGTTCACACATGTGCATGCAAGCATTTTATTCTTTTCACATAGGAGTAATTACAGAGATTAAATGCTTTTGTGTCTAAGTATATTTTGGGATTGCATGGTTTGCAAATTGTGTCCTTTAAACCGGGACGGAGAGAGTAAACAACATCGAATCCTTAAGTGTGTCTCCCTACGGTTCGTGAATTATGCGGACATGACCGAGACACTTCTCCGATCAATAACACATAGAGGAATCTGGAATTTCATATGGCTCCCGCATATTTCTACGATTACTTTGCGATCGAATGAACCACTTACATACGATACCAATTTCCCTTTGTCTCACGATAGTTTACTTATCTGAGGTTTGATCATCGGTATCTCTGCATACCTAGTTCAACCTCGTTACCGATAAGTACTCTATTCTCGTTCCCGTGATATGTGATCCCTTGTGAGCCAGTCACATGCTTGCAAGCTAATTGGATGACATTCCACCGAGAGGGCCCAGAGTATATCTATCCGTCATATGGATGGACAAATCCCACTCTTGATCCATGTGCCTCAACACATACTTTCCGAACACTCAATGCCACCTTTATAGCCACCCAGTTACGGTGTGGTGTTTGATGTCATCAAAGCATCCTTCCGGTGATGGTGATTAGCATGATCTCATGGTCGAAGGAATTAGGTTACTATATATCAGAAAGCTTATAGCAAACAAACTATTGAAATGACTTGATCTTTATGCTACGCTTATCTATAGGAGTATGTCCATCATACCATTCTCCTAATGATATGACCTTGTTGTTAACAACATCTTAATGTTCATGATCGAGAAACCATGATCATCTATTAACCAACAAGCTAGTATTATAAAGAGGCTTTTACCAGGGACTCTAATTTGGTTTATAAATTCACACAGGTATTAATGTTTCCGGTTAATACTATTATGGCATCAATGTAAATATTTATCATAAACACAAAGATATAATAATAACTACTTTTATTATTGCCTCTAGGGCATATCTCCAACAGAGAATAGAACGCTTAGTAAAAGAATCAATCTACCGCCTCTAGAATTTTCAAATTTAGAGCAATTCATCGATTGCATTAAAGGAAAGTTTGTAAAGAATATTAAGAAGGACTCCAAAATAAGCACATGAGTTTTAGAAATAATTCATACGGATATATGCGGTCTGTTTCCTGTGACATCTGTGGATGGCTATGACTCCTTCATAACATTTACGGATGATTATTCGTGTTATGGTTATATTTATCCAATTAAAGAGCGTTTAGAAGCATTGGATAAATTCAAGATATTTAAGGCTGAAGTTGAAAATCAGCATAGTTTAAAGATTAAAGTAGTAAGGTCTGACCGTGGAGGCGAATACTACGGTCGATATACCCCATATGGTCAAGTTCCTGGACCCTTTCCAAGGTTTCTATAGGAACATGGTATAGTTGCCCAGTATTCAACACCGGGCGAGCCTCAGCAGAATGGAGTAGCTGAAATACGTAATCGTACCTTGATGGATATGGTGAGAAGCATGTTAAGTTACTCCACCTTACCGGTTGGTTTGTGGACGGAGGCGTTAAAAACCGCCATTCACATACTTAATCGAGTTCCCAGTAAATCGGTGTCTAAAACACCATATGAGTTATGGACTAGTCGCAAACCTTCACTCAATTATTTGCGAGTGTGGGGCTATCCAGCTGAGGAAAAACTCTTCAACCCAAACCTTGGGAAGTTAGATCCTAAGACAGTAAGTTGCCATTTCATTGGCTATCCAGACAAGTCGAAAGGTTATCGTTTCTATTGTCCAGACAGAATTACTAAGTTTGTAGAAACGATACACGCTGTGTTTCTGGAGGATCGGATGATCAGGGGGAGCACGGTATCCCGAGAAATCAACCTTGAGGATAAGCAGGTGCATGCACCCACTCCGATGATTCAGGAACCATTTTTCTCGATACCTGCTGCTGCACCGACACAGGACAATGTCGATGTGACACATGTTGTTAGTTCTCCTGTGGTAACAACAAATGAAAATGAAGACCCTGTTACCACACATGAGGGAGAGTTGCAACAGCCCCACACCGAGAATGTGCCAGAAGGCGAGACCCTTAGAAGGTCTCAAAGAACTAGGAAGCCAGCTATTCCTAACGATTTTGAAATCTATGTCAGTCAAGAAGTTCAAATGGAGGGTGATCCCACCACATTTGAAGAAGCCATTAAAAGTGCTCACTCATCAAAGTGGCTTGAAGCCATGGAGGATGAAATGAGATCCATGAGTAGCAACAAAGTCTAGGATTTAGAAGAAATTCCTAAAGGAGCCAAAACAGTAGGTTGTAAATGGGTCTACAAAACAAAATGTGACTCTAGAGGGAATATTGAAGGATATAAAACACGACTTGTTGCTAAAGGCTTCACCCAAAGAGAAGGAATAGATTACAATGAGACATTTTCTTCGGTCTCAAGTAAGGATTCTTTTAGAATCATAATGGCTTTAGTGGCACACTATAATTTAGAATTGCATCAGATGGATGTAAAGACGACATTCCTAAATGGAGACTTGGAAGAAAAAATTTACATGGCACAACCCAAGGGTTTTGTTGTGGAAGGAAAAGAACGTATGGGATGTCATCTGAAGAAGTCCATTTATGGATTAAAACAGGCCTCCAGACAATGGTACTTAAAGTTCCATGAAACAATAAGAAAATTTTGGGTTCGATGAGAATGAGGAGGACAATTGCGTATATGCAAAGTTCAAGAATGGGAAATTCATTTTCCTTATCCTGTATGTGGATGACATTCTACTCGCTAGTAGTGATGTTAGTCTACTATTGGAGACGAAGAAGTTCTTGTCCTCGAACTTTGATATGAAAGATCTTGGTGAAGCTTCATTCGTTCTAGGAATTGAAATTCTCCGAGATAGAGAAAAGGGGATCTTAGGGCTATCGCAGAAGACATACTTAGAGAAGATTCTGAAGAAGTATAGTATGCATGCAAGTAATCCTACGCCTGCTCCTATAGTCAAGGGCGATAGATTTGAGAATTTTCAGTGTCCCAGGAACCAATATGAGATCGATCAAATGAAAGCGGTTCCATATGCTTCTGCTGTCGGAAGCTTGATGTATGCTCAAGTATGTACACGCCCTGACTTAGCTTTTGTTACCGGGGTACTTGGCAGATTACATCCAGGGATAATCACTGGAAAATGTTAAAGAAGGCATTGCGTTATGCAAAAGGCACAAAAAGCCTCATGTTAACATACAGAAAAACTGATTCCCTTGAGATAGAAGGGTTTTCAGATGCAGATTATGTGGGAGATGTAGATGAAATAAAGTCCACGTTAGGATATATATTTACTCTCGCAGGTGGAGCTATATCATGGAAAATCTCCAAGAAATCATCACGCAATCGTCCACGATGATAGCTGAGTATGTAGCATGTTATGAGGCCACGGGGTAGCCAAACTGGTTAAAGAAGTTTATACCTGGGTTGAGAGTGGTGGACAACATTCAAAGACCACTCAGAATGTACTGCGATAATGAGCCAGCAGTATCCTATGCTCACAACAATAAGTCAAGTGTTGCTGCAAACACATTAACATTAAGTTTTATGTTGTGAAAGAAATAATCCAGGATCATACCATAAGTTTAGAGCATATAAGTATAAAAGAAATGCTCGCGGATCCGCTCACAAAAGGCTTACCATCCAGTGTGTTCAGAGAACACTTAGCTGACATGGGTTTAAGGGAAAGCCTATGATACCTGAATATTAAGGGCCTAGAACAAGAATCTGTTTTAAAATAGAGAGGTGTGTAGTGGCTATTGAATCTATGGTGCGTAACTGACCATTATGACGAGACATGCTCTATATATTTATCTGTGATGAAATGGGTGCCAAAGTATAAGTTTAAAGTATAAGTCGAATGAAAGATGAGATAAGGGGGAGAATGTTAGTTTGATCTCCCCACGGTTCGGCCCAACGGCCGAACGGATTGGTCTCGCGCCCTGATCGGGGGCCCCCAACGTCGCTATCGTTGGTGGCCCCTGTCACGCAGCGCATATAAAGAGGTGGGGGCCAGGGGCACGCACGCCAAGGTTCGTTGTGTCCACTCACCCCACCGAAAACCCCAAACCCTAGAGCCACCGATCGGCTTGCGCTGCAGCGGCGGGAACAACCCACCTCACCGCCGCCACCACTCCGTCGAGCTCGATGGCGAGCTCCTCGTCAACCACGAAGGCCGACGGTATGTTTTCTCTAACGCACACTCACTAAATCGACACCTAGCGATCCTAATAGATCTAACACTTTTAGCAGGACAATTTGGATGTAACAAGATCATGGCCGAGTCGCATTGCATGGAGGTCACTCAAGTTATGCAAGACGGTGGCAATTCCATTGGCCCTGCATCGGCAGTCTATGAAGTGTACTTTTCTCTGTCGTAGTTTTACTTTTATTTCTTTTAGTCATTGTATTAAGGAAGCAAACTATGCGTCTCATTTTCTTGCTAGTAGAGCGGAGGTTCCTGAATGCATTGTGTGGCACGATGAACCTCCTGAAGCTGCTTCCCTGGCGGCGTTGACTGGAGCATCATGGTGACCAATGGCGCCTTCCACCGCGACATCTTGATGTTGAACACGGAGCCATATGGTACAACGCCAAACAAATAGGTTAGATTGTGAATTGTTTACAGAAACAGGTTATTGATTAGGTTATTCAGTGTTTTTTGTCTGTGTGCAACAATCTGTGCAGAAACAGGGACAGCCCCTTTTCGAAGAAAAGGTATGACTTCACATTGTCATATAGCACGAGTGTCCTAGAAGACTCTAGAGTAGTTTAGAGTGCGTAGTCAAGTTGTAAGCTAAAGTCTGAGCTATAAATATTGGGTGTGTGGTGGTCAAGAGACCACCCCATCGGGAAATTTCACCCAAAAAAAGAACAGAGATACTCTCAAGACATATCGAAAATTTCATAGATGGTATGCAGAATTGCGGATGAACCCACGATACATTACATAGAATCTGGCAACAACGGGTAAATAAGTCTCAAGTTAAACGCGGTCTGGTGCTGAGTCTAAACTTAAAAGTTGATTCATTATTAGCACATGTGCTTCGTTCAGTAGAGAATCAAGACTCCTGAAAGGCTTGGTTGTTGTTGCGTAGTCGTTTCTAATGTCAAAAACCATGGAGCTATCAAGAAGAAACATGACTTCTGAAGCACTACACAGTGCATCCTTCAAGGTCTTCAGTTCTTGGTCGCCATAGTTTCTGTGTTTCATCATCCATATGATCATCTTACAGGTTGGCTTCAGAATTCTCAGGCAGTCAGGCCTAGGATGTGTACATTTTTTAACGATCAGCTTGAGCTTCATTGGAAAGCTAAATGATCCATCTCCCTTGGTAATTGCATCAAATTGACAAGCACCGAAGAACGTATCACATACTGTGACACAAAGAGATAACTTGCGAACCACGGCATGCTTGTTCATTTTGTCTTGAGATGAAGATGAGTTGATGCTCTGGCCATTACCTTGTGAATAACCAGGTTGATTTTCTATATCATTTTCAGGTATCGTCAAGCTAGTTTGTTTAGCTTCTGTTCCTCTGTGTATTTCTTCTAGTGAGCTGACCTGGCCAACATGTATTCCTCTATGTGTTTCTGCTGGTAAGAGCTGGCCAACTTGTACTCGCGTATGTGTTTTTCTTGTTGCCCAACAAAGTATTTCTTCAAACAGCTGCAGCGGAAAGAATATTTTCAGTTTTAAGGAGGCACTAATTGTAAGCAGAATCACGCCATCTTATGATATTTTCCCAAGAACATGCAAGAGCAATTGGCATCACTCTGTTAAGCGAGAATGACCAAAATTTCCATTACATCCTCTAGCTTGCCTGGCAGGCATGGCAGTAAAAGAAACTTAAGTAAATTACAGAATATCTATATATACGCCAATATATACAAGAATTCCCATATCTTACTAAGTATTGACTATCGGGGTGAATAAAACAAATTGTGGTACCAATTACCTTTGGAACTGCATCGGCCATGGCTTCTTTTAGCTTTTTGAGGATTTCATCATCGTCGGTGTAATGAATGCATATGTATTCCAGGATTTCTGCGGTAATTGATTGGTATTTGCGCTTCTCAAGAAGCATTGTTTTGAGACTATCAACAACATTATCATTTGCCTTCATGATAATTGTGGCATCTGCTTTAGTTCTGGAAGATAGATCCAGCAGCGCGTTAGCTGCTATCACCCGTGTGGCATCTTCATGCTTGTCACCACCAGCCATGATTTCAACCAGATTCTTTATAAGTTTTTCTCTGCTTTTAGGCTCCGGCGTCCAACTTGCATCCTCGTGTAGGTGCGTGAGAATCCAAATAGCTTTTTTCTTCAGATTTTCATTGCATTGGCCACACTCGAGAATCCTATCCAATGTTATGATCGCGTCCTTCCTGCTTGAGATTTTCCTTCGCAGTGTGCTGCCGGTCTCCCCTGTAGCAGCCGTGAGCTGGACAATCACCCTCAGTGAACCCTCTAATATTCTGTACCATGCATCATGGTTGATGTGGACGTTCTTGTCGCCCCGGAGGGGGTGGAGTAGGTCGGCAGTCACAGGCGCAATGATCTTTGGGAGCAGACATGGGGTGCCGAGCATTACTTTGCAGTTGTCATGGTTGGTTGCCAGCTTCTGAAGGATAAGGAAGCCTTGCGCCACTAGATCCGCGTAGTCCTTCAGAAGGTCAGCGTTAGAGTCCTCTTGTGCAGCGTGTACCTTCAATTTTTTTCCATGCCGCTCTTCGCGAAAAATCTGTTCACGTTCTTCTTCATATGACTCACAATATTTCTCATATAACCAGTTTGCTTCATATGGTTGGAGAACATGGTATTTTTCGAATGTGTCAATGAGAGAAGAAATGTAGCGAATCCCCCCTGGGAACTCCTCCAGGTGGATGTCGTGAGCAATGCTCGCCACCACCCTCGCTGCATGCCCCCTCGTCTCTCTATCATATATGCTTATGCGGCCCAACGTCTGCAGCAGCTTCGGGAGTATGTTGGGTGAGGACACAGACATGATGAGATGTTTCTTGAGCGTATTCCACTGCAAGTATCCCTTCCCGGACTCATGTGAGCTCCCCATTTGTACGGCGCACGTGTCCAGGATCCTTAGGCCGGACATGTAGTCATCAGGTGACTTAGACCCCATAAGGTCCACGGCGTATGTGATGAGGTTCCTTCCTCTAGTATACATTCTGTCCTTTTGGCATCCGGCCATCATTTCCAGCAAGTACTCTGATATTCCGGCACGAGACTGCTCATCAAAGTTACCACTCTGGGCTACTGAATTCACTATAAATCCCTTTGCAAAACCATTGATGCACTTGTAGCAGAAAATCGTGCTCTGGAGCAGAGCAAGGTAGTACAAGACGTCCAGCGCCTGCTTCAGGTTTCTAACTCCGTCAGCATGGTAATCATGTTGTATCAGACGCCATACAGAAATCCCGGCTGAAATAAACAAGCCACAGTTGTAGACAACCACCAGAGGGCACAACAGAATGCCCAACAACACGACATGAACCATCGATAGAGCACCTAGACATTTGCTCTTGTCCCTCTGCGCAGAGTATCCAACACTCGCAAAGCCGAGAAATGAATACCCAATATAGTTTAGCTTTTCTGTCAGGAATACATCAAAGATCCTGTGGTTTGTACCTCCAAGTTTGAAATGACAAGATAAGTTTTAACAAAGACAAATTACTCCGTAAGAAGAAAGATGGAGCAAAAGACCATAACAAAATCTGGAAGGGGAATTAAGAAAAAAGTAGGTCCAAGTTAAGCAGTACTTATGCATGAATCAAATGGTTAACAAGCAAGTAGTACTAACCCAGCCGTCTGCACAAGGGTAATGAATGTAAGGCACCAAAAATCCTTGTTGTGCAGGTCGGAGACGAAGCCACCTAGGAGGACGACCGTGGTCCAAGTAAGCACCAGGAAACCCATACCATTGACGGCCATGGACAGGTAACCCATGAACAGGGCGTAATGGTTGACAGTTTCTACTTCTGCCCACCATGTGTCATTGACAAGCTTCCGACGGCGTGGCATTCTCTCCCGCCCCCTCCTGAAAAATTGAGGCCAGATCTCCAAAATTATGGATGTAAATGTTATGATCAAGAAGATGGTACAAACTAGCTAGACTGTTCCGCGCACCAGCTGTGCAGAAAAAGATAAACCGAAGAACTGAGTGAAAATCGTGTGCTTCTATGCACTCAAGAGATTCATCTTACCTGGACGAAGTGGAGGTTCCACTTAGTGCTCGCCTTAGAGTTTATCACAACAAGCTGAACTGGTCCATTGACCTGCCTGTTCTGTCTGATTGCGAAAATGGCACATTGGGAGTACTACACATAACACATGGTTAAATTCGTGCGAAGAATGAGAGTAGTTAGATATTGACAAAAGCGAGACAGGTCGTCGTCGTCGTTAATAATTCCAACGGCCGGCCGGTTGCGCTCAACGACAAGCAAGCTATATATTCAAACATACAGTGGACGCACAACGTGGACTACCTAGTTTGCATCATCGCCTGCCATATCTAATAATTATAGTAGCTAACTACTCCCTCCGTTTGGAAATATAAGATGTTTTAGATTTGTGAATGAGATGTATCTAGACACCTTTTAGTGTCTAGATTCATTTACATCTCCTTCACAAACCTAGAACATCTTATATTTCTAAACGGAGGGAGTAGCTAGCTAGTCAGGCTGGGCAGCAAGAATTCGGTTCTTTCTCGGTTAAGACCGATGTAACCGATAAATTGAAGAAAGAAAGAAAACAATCACATTTAAGGAATGGATTTGCAACACCTCGTTGGCCAGCGACTCTAGCGACGGCTCCGGTGCGGCAGCCACGGCCATGGCATGCCCGGCGGCTGTAGGCATGCTACCACCGCCTCGGCCCGCCGGGATGCAGAGAAGAAGAGGAGGCGGAAGCGCGGAAGATGCAGACGTATCAGGGCACACGCGGGGGCTGCATTACACCACCCCCGCCGGTCGCCGGGAGGAGAGAAGGAGAAGCGGACCATGGGAGGTCGAGGCGGAATCAGGAGCGTTGGCGGCTGCCTACTGGGAAGAAGGGGACTTAGGGGAGAGTTACCGAGTTAGACATTGGGTATTGGGCTGTGGGATGGGCCATAACACTTGGACTTTCGGCCTGATGCACCTCTGATCCCCGGTAGGATGCCGACGGGCAAAGCCCGCTTGGTGGATAGCGGTAGCAGGATCTGATCCCTTCCTCTTGCGGGGACCTCTGGCCAAACGCGGCGTGTGGCCCTTGACGATATTGTATACGATGGATCTCAGAAACAGGGGTGGCGATCCCGAAACCTTTTGGGGTGGCATGTCTACAAGGGCAATGTGAGTTGCCACGATAGGTGCGGTGGCTGCACGAAGATCGTCGGGGAGACACCAGCCATGGCATCGGCAATGATTCACGGTACTTACTCCGTTTGGGATTATAGGTTACGCACGGTTAACTAGGTTACCAATTTGACCAATAAAATATAAATACAATATCATAAAAATTATACCATTAAAAACTTTAGATATTATATTTTCTAATGGTATAATTTTTATGCTATAAAACTTATATTTTATTAGTTAAATAAACGACCTAGGTATACGGTAGGACTTATAATCCCAAACAGAGAAAATACAACTGTATCTCGATCTGCAGAAGGCAGGGCACTACAGATGGTTTCAGCGGTTCTTTTTGTCAACACGGTCTGCATATTGGGATGGAGTGCCGTTGCGGTTGTAGTTGGACAATGGACATATCTTAGGGCATGTATATCAGTTTAGACAGCTATCGTCTGTAGCGGTCATCCATGTCATATGTATACAGCGGTGTAGATAGTCTATACAGTGGCTTGTCTATAAAAGAAGAAGAAGAAGAGGCTCTGTACGGTTTCGCTGGGTACCGAGAAAAAAGGAAGTACTTTTTGAAAAGAGAAGACACGGCTTACCAACGCCCTAGCGTACAATGGCCAAATTGCCGTCTATAGCGAGCGATTTTCACGGCTACGGGCCGTCTGTAGAATAGCAGACACCCTCCTTCTCTCTCCTTGTTCTAACTGCTCCACGTCATAAAATATCTGACATGACACCTCTTATAGACGGCTGACGGTGTATCCCTGTACACACCTTAGAGGAGACATTACTGAACATCCATATACAAAGAAGATGGTTAGCAACTATGTCAGAAAAATAAATAAGGATTTACGAAACAGTGACATGATGAAAAATATGCATTTGTTTAACAAGATCCAAGAATAAAAACCAGGGTTTTATTACTCCTTTGAGTTGGATAAAGAAAACAAACTAAGAAGCATATTCTAGAGATCAATAGTCAAGGTTGTACTATGAGTCACGTGGTGATTGTATAAGTTTTTACAACATTATTGACAAACAAATAAAGTTTATGATCCAAACCGTTTGTTGGAGTTTCGCCTCGTGAGATACGTATTTGTTTGCTTTCATTATCAATGAAACTTTGGAGTCATTTAAATGGATGTTTAGACATTTAGCATGGTGCCAAAACATTTAGTACGATAGATGGCGATAGGGCAATAAAGAATGCTACCCCTCTGCCTTTTGTATACAAGGACACAAACTCACATTTCAGATACCAAGAAGATACAGCTAACAAATAAACTGCAAGACTAATTGTGTGAAAATGTTCTCATGTTTTGGGCTAACTAAACATGTTGCATGTGGTACTATTTCTCTCTATGGTTGCATGCAAGGGTTTGCATTAATGAGCACTATCCTATGAGGTAGAAATCTAATCATTTTCTCTATTAGTGTTTGGTGGCCTTATATAGATGCATAATAGTATATACTCCCTCTATCCCAAATTAGAACGCATATAGTTTTTTGGCTAAAGTCAAAAAATTTAAAATTTGACCAACTATGTAAAAAAAAGTGTCAACATTTATAATATCAAAACAGTATTGTTAGAACCTTCATGAAATATATTTTATATTACATGCATTTGTTATCGTAGATGTGTATATTTTTTCTATATAGTCGATCAAACTTTAATTTTTTCGACTTTGATTAAAAAACTATATGCGTCCTAATTTGGGATAGAGCGATTATTTGATAGTGGCATTGCATACAAAAACAAGGGAGTACTATATGATTTGTTTTCCCTGGTGCTATATAGAGATGTTGTCTGTTCCACATAAAGGCTGAACAGGATATAGGAGCATGTTTTCAGACAAATCAAGGACTCTATGAGGAGTTCCGTGACAACATGGCCTAGGATTTAATAGGATTGATAGATATTCATATAACTTTCGGAATATATCTTAGTGTCTACAATTTATCTCTATCATTTACTTAGTTGCATCGTTATTTACTTGCTACTTGTTTGCTTGTCATATAGAAAAAATCACATAGTTGCATATTTAGGCATTTTACTTTTGTGTCAAACCTAAATTAAAAGAACTAGTATAAGCGATTAGTCGCCAATAATGCTCTTATTCGCGGTCACCTGTTGGCTCAATCCAAACTAACCTTGAAGGCCAAGGCAAGCTATAGTGATTAAGGAAGAGAAGATGAAGAGGAAATGGAGTGGTGCCCTAAGAACACTAAGTATGATTACCATAAGCACATGCCCTAGCAATCTCGTGAAAGGAAAGCTGAGGGAAGAAACTCGCCAGGACAACAGCTCAACCGAATCTCAAAGACAATCCAACGGTTTCAAATTTGACTTTTAGCGAATTGAAAAACAGCCGACTGCTAAAATAGCAAAAGTAATTAGCTTTCTATGAAATTTGTAGTTTGCTGGTGACCTGAATTTCAGGTGCAAACTAGGTTGTACTTACTACATGCGAATCTACATAAATGTGAGTCATTTATTTCCGAATGGATGGAGTAGCTTTGAATTGTGATTGGTTTCATCATTCATCAAGTTTTACAAGTCCTCTAACCTCCAATATTTGTAGTACCATCTTGCTCCTCGGCTCCTCTGTCGTGACCTGCTGCTTCTCCCTCTCCACTGACGTTCTTGTCGATGGCGCGCTCGCGAATACAGAAAAAATGGTACACGCCGAGCCCCGCGAACAAGAGTAGGCCCATCACATCGACCGCCCCAAAGATGATCAGGATCTTGGTGAGCACGGCGTTAGTGGAACCGTAATCTTCTTCGTCTTCGCGGCAGTTTCTCCCCTTGATAACCTTCACCCAGTACCTGTACCCTGGGCTATCATCGCTCCCGCCGATCACCTCCCTGACTCCTGTTGGAATTTGGGTGTGGGCCTTGGCCCATAGCCTAATACAAATTCTGAAATTCTCTTGGCCCATTCATGCCTAGCAAGGGGTGGCACCAAAGTTTAGTCCCACCTTGCTAGTTTAGAGGGAGTTGGACCAATATATATAGTGGAGTGTTTCACTACCTCCTAAGAGAGTGAAGAGGAGTGGCATACACGCGCGCTCCTCCTCCTCCGTCGCCCGCCTCGCCTCGCCTCGTCACGACGCGCGCCGCGGTTTGCGGAATTGTGCCTCGGTGCCGATCTTATCTTTTTGCTGCTCGGGAAAATTATTGTGCGAGTTATTTTTCTGTCAGCCGTTTCCGGTCTTTCCGGAAACGTGGGCTGTTACTACTCGGACGTGGGCTACGCCCCACGTCTTACCCGACCGGCGCCTATATATAAACGGCCTTAGGCAAAAACCCTAATACGAAAAACACATCATCTCTCTGCCTCCAGAACCTTGCGCCGCCGCTACACCTTCTTCATCCCCTCTTCCGGCGTGCACCGGACGACGGGACAGTAGGCCTCCGGAACCACCGCCTCTCATGAACCTGTACGGGTGAGGGGCGATCAGGTTTTTGGGGAGCGCGTCTGCGCGACTACTGACGGCATCACGTCGACCGACCACTACTTCCCCGACGAGGACTTCTTCCCGGACATCAGCAGCCTCTACATCGACGCCATGGCTGACGACACTGGTGTCAACCCGAACCTCAACCCCAACCTGAACGCGAACCCGATTCCTCCTCCAGCACCATACGTAATCTGTTCCTATCTAGTTCAGTTTCTGTTGCAGTTTCTTGTACTAGCTCTTGGAATAGATGTGATCTGTTTATTCTGGTTGAATATGATTTGTTCGTCTATTCTGCTAGTATACATGATTAGATTAATTCCAGCACTTCTAGTCATGATTTATTATTACTTATTTCGGATTAAATATTATGGTAATTTGCTTATATTTTCAACAATCCAAAAACCTGATTATAGGCAACTGAATTCAACTGGTTTAGCCGCGGCTACAAGGCCGCCTCCTTTTGACGGTGTCAATTATAAGAGATGGCGCACGAGAGCAGTTCTATGGTTGAAAAACCTAGGCTGCTATAGCGCCACTCTTGGCAAACCTGAGGGAGACCTTTCTCCTGTTCAGGAGGAAGCGTTTCAGAAAGTCGACACCATGTTTATGGGGGCTTTGTTCAATATTCTTGGTGACAACATTGTTGACACCTATATGTCATTTGATAATGGCAAGGATGCGTGGGATGCACTGGACGCCAAGTTTGGTGTTTCGGATGCTGGCACTGAACTGTATATCATGGAGCAATTCTATGACTACAAGATGACTGATGACCGTCCCATCGTGGATCAGGCTCATGAGATACAGTCCCTTGCCAAAGAACTCGAGCAGTTCAAGTGTAACTTACCGGACAAGTTCGTGGCCGGAGGCATTATTGCTAAGCTTCCTCCTTCATGGAGGAACTTTGCTACCTCTCTGAAACATAAGAGACAGGAGTTTTCTGTTTCGGATCTCATCGGATCTCTTCATGTTGAAGAAAAGGCGAGAGCAAAAGATACATGTCCTCGAGACTTTGATGGAAGTTCTAGCGCACATGTAGTGCAGAAAAACAACTTCCAGTCCCACAAGTTCAAGAATAAGAACAGGTCTGATGGCAAAGGAAAGTTTGATGGCAAAAACAAGGCCGCACAGACTACCAACTTCAAAAAGAAGACTGAGTATAAGAAGAAAGGATCCTGCCATGTCTGTGGTGATCCTAATCATTGGGCTCCTAGCTGCCCCAATCGCTTTGACAAGCGTTCATATGGAAATAGTGGCAAGTCCGCTAATGTTGTTCTTGGTGATATTGAGATGAAGGATGCTGGGTACGGTATATTTCCCACTGTTCTTTCAGTTTGTAATTCACCTGATTGGTGGATAGACACTGGTGCAAATATACATGTATGTGCTGATATTTCCATGTTCTCTTCTTATCAGGTCGAACGGGCTAGCTCCGTGCTGATGGGAAACGGCTCACGTGCTTCTGTTCAAGGTGTTGGTACGGTGGATCTGAAGTTTACTTCAGGGAAGATCGTACAGCTGAAGAATGTGCAGCACGTTCCCTCAATCAATAAGAATCTCGTCAGCGGATCTCTTCTGTGTCGAGATGGTTTTAAGTTAGTCTTTGAGTCCAATAAAGTTGTAATTTCTAAGTGTGGACAATTTGTTGGAAAGGGTTATGAGTGCGGAGGCTTGTTCCGCTTATCTTTGTCAGACTTATGTACTCAAGTTATTAATCATGTTTGCAATGATAGTGAATCCAATATTTGGCATTCACGATTTTGTCATATTAATTTTGG
Organism: Avena sativa; assembly: GCA_916181665.1. Taxonomy (NCBI): domain Eukaryota; kingdom Viridiplantae; phylum Streptophyta; class Magnoliopsida; order Poales; family Poaceae; genus Avena; species Avena sativa. The sequence goes on along the minus strand of OV702295.1, from coordinate 375,086,105 downwards.
GTGCATGACGCGGCTTGCCGATATGAATTTAATTCCGAAATTTACTACTGTCAAAAGTTTCAAGTGTCAAGTATGTGTGCAAGCTAAGCAACCTCGCAAGTCTCACAAGACTGCCGAGGTACGAGATTTGGCACCACTGGAACTAATACATTTAGATCTTTGTGAGATGAATGGTGAGTTGACAAAAGGTGGAAAGCGATATTTCATGACTTTAATTGATGATTCCACTCGATACTATTATGTGTATCTTCTGAAATCTAAAGATGAAGCTTTTAATCACTTCAAAATCTATAAAGCTGAATCAGAAAACCAACTTGATCGAAAGATTAAGCGACTTCGGTCTGATCGTGGTGGAGAGTATTTTTCCAACGAATTTGATTCTTTTTGTGCGGAGCATGGTATTATCCATGAGAGGACGCCTCCCTACTCACCTCAGTCAAATGGGGTGGCCGAAAGAAAGAACCGTACTCTAACTGATTTGGTTAACGCCATGTTAGATACATCGGGTCTATCCAAGGAATGGTGGGGGGAGGCGATAAAGACTGCGTGTCATGTCCTAAACCGTGTTCCCGAAAAGAACAAAACCATTACTCTATTTGAGGAATGGGAAAGGAAAAGGCTGAAACTCTCCTACTTACGAACTTGGGGTTGTTTGGCAAAAGTGAATGTGCCGATACCCAAGAAGCGCAAGCTTGGACCAAAAACCGTGGATTGTGTCTTTCTGGGATATGCATTTCATAGCATTGGCTATAGATTTTTGATAGTGAAATCTCAGGTATCTGACATGCATGTTGGTACAATCATGGAGTCGAATGATGCGACTTTCTTCAAAGACATCTTTCCCATGAAAGATTCGTCTAGTTCATCAAATCAGGAGATGCCTAGTTTATCTAGTCAAGAATTAATCACAATTCCTGAACCCACCATTTCGATAGAACACCCTGATAATCCTGTGGAGGATAACAGTGAAGCTTCTACCAGAAGTAAGAGACAAAGGACTGCGAAGTCCTTTGGTGATGATTTCATTGTATACCTCGTGGATGATACTCTCACTTCTATTTCAGAAGCTTATGCATCTCAAGATGCTGACTACTGGAAAGAAGCCGTTCGCAGTGAGATGGATTCCATCATAGCAAACGGAACTTGGGAAATTACTGATCGTCCTTATGGGTGCAAACCTGTAGGATGTAAGTGGGTGTTTAAGAAGAAGCTTAGACCTGATGGTACTATTGAGAAGTATAAGGCACGCCTTGTTGCCAAGGGTTATACCCAGAAAGAAGGCGAAGACTTCTTTGATACTTATTCACCTGTGGCTAGATTGACCACCATTCGAGTACTGCTATCCTTGGCTGCCTCGCATGATCTTCTCGTTCATCAAATGGACGTTAAGACGGCTTTCCTAAATGGAGAGTTAGATGAGGAAATTTATATGGATCAGCCGGATGGATTCGTGATAGATGGTCAACAAGGCAAGGTGTGCAAGTTACTGAAGTCTCTGTATGGTCTTAAGCAAGCACCTAAGCAGTGGCATGAGAAGTTTGAAAGGACTTTAACTGATGAAGGCTTTATTGTAAACGAAGCTGACAAGTGTGTGTACTATCGCCATGGTGGGGGCGAGGGAGTCATCTTATGTCTGTATGTTGATGATATACTGATATTCGGGACCAATCTTAATGTTATCAATGAGGTCAAAGACTTTCTATCTCGTTGTTTTGAGATGAAAGATCTAGGAGTGGCTGATGTGATATTGAACATCAAGCTGCTGAAAGATGATGATGCTGGGATAACACTGCTTCAGTCTCACTATGTGGAAAAGATCTTGAGTCGTTTTGGGTATAGCGAATGTAGATCTTCTCCTACACCATATGATCCTAGCGTGTTGGTTCGAAAGAATCAGGGAGATCCTAAGGATGCTAAAGATCAGCTGAGATATTCTCAGATTATTGGCTCGCTTATGTATTTAGCCAGCGCTACGAGGCCTGACATCTCCTTTGCTGTAAGCAAGTTAAGTCGATTTGTCTCAAATCCTGGAGATGTTCATTGGCAGGCCCTTGAAAGGGTTTTGCGTTACTTGAAAGGCACCGCGAGCTATGGGATTCACTACTCCGGGTATCCAAGGGTACTTGAAGGGTATAGTGACTCAAACTGGATTTCTGATGCTGATGAGACTAAGGCCACGAGTGGTTATGTGTTTACACTTGGTGGTGGCGCTGTTTCTTGGAAGTCTTGCAAGCAGACCATCTTAACGAGGTCAACTATGGAAGCAGAACTCACAGCATTAGACACAGCCACTGTTGAAGCAGAGTGGCTTCGTGAACTCTTGATGAACTTACATGTGGTTGAAAAACCAATACCCGCAATCCTTATGAACTGTGATAACCAAACTGTGATCATAAAAATAAACAGTTCTAAGGACAATATGAAGTCATCAAGACATGTGAAGAGGAGATTGAAATCTGTCAGGAAAATGAGAAACTCCGGAGTTATTGCATTGGATTATATCCAAACATCTAAAAATCTGGCAGATCCCTTCACAAAGGGTCTATCACGTAATGTGATAGATAATGCATCGAGGGAGATGGGTTTGAGACCCACTTTTTGAGTTGCTCACAGTGGTAACCCACTCTATGTGATCGGAGATCCCGTGAAGTAGAGTTGGGAGACAAGCTGTTGGTCAACTGGGAGGAGAGTATCCTTATAGCATACTACCACTCCGTATAGATGCAATACTCTCCTATTCTGCATGGCAGGTTGGTATTTACCTTAATGTGTTCTGAGTGGCTTGTTTAAGCAAAGATGTTGTCCTGCAGAACATCTTTTGAAAAACACACCTATATGAGTCTGACTGTCAAACGTCGCAGTCCGTGAGAGTTGGGTGCTCTCTAATAAACTCATGAAGGCCATGGAGTATGACGCATAAGCTCCAAACCGCGGAGAAGCTTCGCGGCAGCCCTGTATCGGTCTAGACCTTATGTGAAACTAGTGCGCACCAAACTTGTAGTTCAAGGCATAGTCCACTATTCAAGTTGCTATCTAGTGTAGCATGAAGTTCTAAGTGGAAGTTTAACTTAACAGTCTCCACCTCGCACCGGTATATAAACAATGCTCTGGAACTGATTGATGTGATGTGATGATATGTGCCTATGAGAATTTGTGGGGGATTGTTGGAATTTGGGTGTGGGCCTTGGCCCATAGCCTAATACAAATTCTGAAATTCTCTTGGCCCATTCATGCCTAGCAAGGGGTGGCACCAAAGTTTAGTTCCACCTTGCTAGTTTAGAGGGAGTTGGACCAATATATATAGTGGAGTGTTTCACTACCTCCTAAGAGAGTGAAGAGGAGTGGCATACACGCGCGCTCCTCCTCCGCCGCCGCCCGCCTCGCCTCGTCACGACGCGCGCGCGCGCCGCGGTTTGCGGAATTGTGCCTCGGTGCCGATCTTATCTTTTTGCTGCTCGGGAAAATTATTGTGCGAGTTATTTTTCTGTCAGCCGTTTCCGGTCTTTCCGGAACGTGGGCTGTTACTACTCGGACGTGGGCTACGCCCCACGTCTTACCCGACCGGCGCCTATATATAAACGGCCTTAGGCAAAAACCCTAATACGAAAAACACATCATCTCTCTGCCTCCAGAACCTTGCGCCGCCGCTACACTTTCTCCATCCCCTCTTCCGGCGTGCACCGGACGACGGGACAGTAGGCCTCCGGAACCACCGCCTCTCGTGAACCTGTACGGGTGAGGGGCGATCAGGTTTTTGGGGAGCGCGTCTGCGCGACTACTGACGGCATCACGTCGACCGACCACTACTTCCCCGACGAGGACTTCTTCCCGGACATCAGCAGCCTCTATATCGACGCCATGACTGACGACACTGGTGTCAACCCGAACCTCAACCCCAACCTGAACGCGAACCCGATTCCTCCTCCAGCACCGTATGTAATCTGTTCCTATCTAGTTCAGTTTCTGTTGCAGTTTCTTGTACTAGCTCTTGGAATAGATATGATCTGTTTATTCTGGTTGAATATGATCTGTTCGTCTATTCTGCTAGTATACATGATTAGATTAATTCCAGCACTTCTAGTCATGATTTATTATTACTTATTTCGGATTAAATATTATGGTAATTTGCTTATATTTTCAACAACTCCCGCCGTCAGCTCGTAGTGGGAGCACGCGCCGCTGCTGGCCGTGACGATGCCGTTGTTGTCCTCCACGTAGAGTGCGGCGGCGCACGAGCAGCTGCGCAGGCACAGGTCCACGCACTGCTGCACCGTCACATTGGCGAGCGGCGAGGCGGCCTTGAGCACGGTGTGGTGACGCCTCTCATCTCCATCATGTCGTGCGCGACAGAGCTATTGTTGGCCGTCGCTTTGCAGGTCAGGGTGGCGCTCGGCGCCGGCTCCACGCCGCGCGCGGAGAAGTCGGTGCAGCTCCCGGAGGCGGAGCAGACGCCGTGGACGCCGCAGGCGAGAGGGCGCTCGCAGAACGCCAGCGCCCCGTACGAGGCTCTGAACTTGTTGTCGCGGCGGTCGAAGAAGTACAGCCCCAGGTTGCCATCGTCTTCCAGGGCCAGGAACCTGACCGGCTCTTTCTTCGTCGCCGGCGAGATTTGGGCGACCGGTCGCCGCCGCCGGTCGAACATCGTCAGACCCGACGCGCTCATTCCCGCGAATGCCATGGTCCGGTTGCGTCTGGGAATCAATTCCCAGTAGGAGTACCTTCGCTGTCCGAAGTAGAGGTAGGCGGCGATCCTGTCGCCGTCGAGCTCGACGCTGTAGAACGCCGGAGAGAACTTCGTCAGGGACGCGGTGAAGTACGAGGGAAGCCGGAGCCACTGGCCCTGCAGGAGTTTGTCCGTCGGTTTGTCGAAGCTTTCCCATACCGTATGGTTCTTGTCGTCCAGGAGAAGGAGGTTGCCTGTCCTGGAATCCAGGTGCAGAGTCTGTACAGGTGCCGCGGGAGGGAAACAAACAAGGTTTGAACATTTCCTTAGTTTTTCTTACTTATCTAAAAAAAATACTCTCACTCTCTATCAATAATAAAAAAGTGTTACTACTACCGACATATGTGTATATTGATTATAATAATATTTTCATAAGCCATTTTCTTAATTATTTTAAATTGTTACATTTTTAATGTAATGACACTGAGTAATGACACACTTATGTATACCACATTCTTATCACCGTAAAATTTACCGGTCTTATTGGGTATTATATGAACCATTAGGCTTCGTTTGGCTGCTCAGTATTTTCTAAACCGAGGTATTCTGAAACCAAAGTATTTCAATACCTGGCAAATGAATACCATAGTTTTTCTTCTTTCTCAATTTTAGAAAAAAGTGGTTCTTGCCTCTTCTAAAATAGTTAAAAAATACCATGGTTTTGGAGAATACTTCAGTTTTAAAACCATAATATTTATTGAATCCAAACACCTTAAAGTATTCAATACTTTAGTACTTTCAAAAACCAAAATATTTTCTAAATACTTCAAAAATACTTTGATGCCAAATGGGGCCTTAATGATTGTGTCCATAGAGTATTTCAATACCAATGCAGACAAACTACGAAAATTAGGAAGTCTTAGTAAGATTTAACTTTTTAGGGAACTAACAAGATTTACTTTTTAATCCTAACCATTTTATAGATCTTGGCTGTCATTTCCCACACATTTATGAACATTCTTTATATCCTATCTCGAACACATCTAGAATATTACTTTTTCCTTGAAAACAAAATTTAACTCATATTATCAAGTTCTTTACCTTGCATTGGATAGAGTATTTTTTTAAGAGATTTGACACGATGAAAAAATATTCTTCTCTTATTTTTTTTAAAAGATCATCTTTTAGCTATTTTTATGTAATGATACTAAGTAATGACATATTATGTATAACATATTCTTATCACCGTAAAATTTACCGGTATTATTGGATATTTTATGAACCATTAATGATGTATCCATAGAGTATTTCAATACCAATGTAGAAAAACTACTAAAACTAGGAATTCTTGTTTTTTAGTAAGATCTAATTTTTTAGGAAACTAACAAGATATACTTTTAGGTCTTAAGTAAAAACATTTAAAAAGATCTTGGTTGTCCTTTCCCATGCATTTATGAACATTCGTTGTATCATATCTCGACCACATCTAGATTATTACTTTTTGCCTTGAACACAAAATTTAACTTATATTATCAAGTTCTCTTACCCTACATTAGCTAGAGTATTGTTTTAAGATATTTGACACAATGGAAAAAATAGTCTTCTCTTAAAAAATCATCTTTTAGTTATTTTTATGTAATGATACTAAGTAATGACATGTTACGTATAACATATTCTTATCACCGTAAAATTTACCGGTATTGTTGGGTATATGAACCATTAATGATGTATCCATAGAGTATTTTTCAATACAAATGCAGACAAACTACGAAAATTAGGAAGTCTCTCTTTTTAATAAGAATTTTCTTTTTAGGAACTAAGAAGATTTACTTTTAGGTCTTAAGTAAAAACATTTAAAAAGATCTTGGCGGTCCTTTCCCGCGCATTTATGAACATTCGTTATATCCTATCTTGACCACATCTAGATTATTACTTTTTTTCCTTGAAAACAAAATTTAACTTATATTATCAAGTTCTTTTACCCTGCATTGGCTAGAGTTTTTTTTTAAGAGATTTGACTTAATGGAGAAAATAGTCTTATCTTGTTTTTTTAAAAGATCATGTTTTAGCTATATGGAAAGACAAACTTTTATTTTTATTTTCTCTTCTCTAACTAAGCAAAAAATTTGATGTGGCAAACACTTCCTTCGACCCATTGTAGAAATCGTGTCATTTCTGGAGCATAACAACAATTTGAAAACCACGCAAGAGCTCAAAGAACCGAGCCAGAAAGAAACGGAAAACAATGGAAAGAGAAGACGATGAAGCAATCACCTTGGCGCCCAGCCCCGCCGTGGCGGACCACCACCCGGCGACTCCGGCGCCGTCCGTCAGCCGCAGCTGCCCATCCTCCGCGAGCTCGAGCTGGCAAAGACGCCCCGCCGCGAACTCCTGGACGGGACGATCCGAAGCCCAGACCGTGACGTTGCCCAGCAGAACAACGAGAGAGCACAGGTAGTACCCTCTGGTTGTGCCGGCCTCCACGCTCACGGCGGCCGAGAAGCGAGGCCGCCGCTCGCCCGCTGCTGCTGCGAGCACCGTGGTCCGCTTGGTGTATCCCGGATCGTAGAGCGCAGGCAGATGCACGGCGAACCGGGCGCCGAGGCGGAAATCCAGCGACGCGAGCGCTACTGTTTGCAAGAGGAGCGCGACGGGGAGCAGCGCAAACCAGGCGCGTGCGGGGCAGGTTGCCATTTTTTCTGTCGAACTTCGGGAAGATAGAAATGGAGTGGTTTCGATTTGTTTTGTGTATATTTATTTATTCAGTTTGCAATTAGCTGTGGAAATTAATTTTCGAAAGCAAGATTAGTGCTGGATTTTTATAGTGTGGAAATGGCAAGATGTCCAGATTCCATTTTAAGTCAAAGATAATTACTACCTTAGTTTTGTATTTCAAACAAAAATATCTACCCATTAATTGCTACTAATTCCATGCAATCTCTATGGGGTGCACAAAAGTACAATGAAGATATTGCGTGGTCACGTTTGTTTTATGCAGGACGACCAGGACCGAGCGCGATGAATGACAGGAGGAAAGTGAATTACTCTCTCAGAAAAGTATATTGCAAATTTCTCTGGATTTACATGTATCTAAATGTATTTTAGTGTATAGATTTATATGAATATAAGACAAATTTGTGACATTTTTCTCGGATGGAGGGAGTATTATTTTTTGAAATGGAGGTAAAAGTGATTAAATGAGAGTTTAGACAACATGAAATAAAAAAGTGCACACGCAAGATTGATCTTGCATTGGTATACTCTATCCAAAAGAAACTGGCAACCCGGATTTAGTTTGATCTTAATACCAACCCGGATTCAATTGGGAAACAGTTTGTTGGCCTATTGATCTTAATACCAACCCGGATTCAATTGGAAACAGTTTGTTGGCCTATTGATCTTAAATTAGACTACTCTCCTGGCATTACAAGATTCAGTTTCTTCGCACCCGCGGCTATCCAAAAAATTCTTTGGCCTTGATGATGTTGAGGAGAATAGTCGTGGGGTAGACCTATTTCGAAAGATTCTCGCATTGTGCTTTGTCCAAATTGTCCAAGATATAAGCATGGTAAGAGACGTAATTGCCTCGCGATTTGGCACTCTTTTGGGTTTGTTGCAAAGTGGATAAAGACCACAATTTATCCACTCTCGCTTCTCGAGATGATCGGCCGTCTAAAGCCTATTATGGATAGCCAACCACGCAAAAAACTTAATCTTAGGAGAAACCCATGCCTTCCAAACTGCCTTGTCCAAGTATTTGTTTGTGGATCCAAAAAAATGGCTTTATACGCCGAGGTAGTATAGTATTCTCCATTGGCCATGAGGTTCCAAAGAGTTGAGTATTCCACATCGGCACATCCTTTTGAAGGTGCATATTGCATAGCTTCCCCCAAAGTTGCACAAACTCTCTTAGGTGCAAAATAGTTAAGACAAGGTTCATTTTGATCTTAGAGATCCAAGCATTGTCTTGATGGCCTTTGTCCATGGACATTCTACCATTGAGACAAGGGAAAATCCCAAAAAGATGCAATCTTGCCATTGCCTATTGTGATAGTTGTGGATGCATAAAAGAGGGACATATCTACGGAATCACAAGGGGTGCTCATACCTACACAGTCTCTTGCGGTCTGTCCACTCGTACCACGGCCAGTGAAGCCTTAGAGCTCACACAAACATCTCAAGATGAAGAATTCCAAGATCGCCAAGATGCATAGGCCAACAAACTGTTTCCCAATTGATCTTGCATTTTCTACCGGAGATCTCCTTAGTATCGACCCAAAGAAAAGCACAATCAATCTTATTTAACTAGCGAGGCAACCCGGGGGAATGTTGATTGGTGTAAGGTGGAAGATAGCTTGCGAGATGAGCATGAATTTGGCAAGGGAACCACGACCGTCCATGTTGATGTTCTACCCCCTTTAATTGCCATACCGAGAGGGGAACACAAAGATACTTCATACTGAAAGAAGCCCTAACTACCAGCAAACCAAGGAGCACATCATCAAGGTCAATGCTTTGCAAAGAATCGGAACCACCATGTTTTTTTGAAAGTTTGTCTCAAGACCGGTAATTTCTCCAAAGCGTGAAAGGACGTTGGAGATGTTTTGGATATAATCTACGAGGAGACACAAAAATGGCCGCATCATCCGCATAAAAGGGATGTTCTAATGGTGGCAGCATGCCCTCTAAACTCGTGATGGGTGGCGAACTCAGCGAATTTATTGGAGGGGTTCGATGGCAAGCACAAAAAGGAGAGGGGAAAGCGGCCGCATTGCCTTAACCCTAAATCCTAAACCCTGATGGGATGGCCGGCCACCTCATTAAGGAGGGACTCTCGAGGAGCTAGGCAACGTGGCAATTCAATCGCTAAACTTGGGCGAAAAACGATGCATTTTGAGAAGTTCAAGAATAAACTTCCATCTCACAGAATCAAAGCTTTGCAAGTATCTAGCTTGAAGAGAAGTGAGAGAATTTCACTTTTGTGGAGCCTTCTAGCAAGATTGTGGACATACAAGAAATTGTCGTGGACACTTCTCTTCTTGATGAAAGCACTTTGAGCTTTCGAGACAAGGTCATCTATGAGGAGCGCAGGCCTAAGAGCAAGCATTTTGGCAATGACTTTTGCAATGGCATCGATAAAACTAATACTACTCGGTTGTTGATTTCCATTTGTATACCTATAAGCAAGGAGTATACCTATATTAGTCAGAGATCTCCTCCGACCCCTCTTTCTTTGGCAATAAAATAATGTTTGCCAAATTGAGCCATTGAAGGTGCACAACATGAAAGTTGTTGAATTGGTTGGTGGACGCAATAGAAAAGTGAATTTCATCCAGTGACTACGGAAAAGGTACTAGGTTGTGGTTTCTAAACGAAAGACACGGATGAAGAGTACTTTCGTTCCAGCATGGTAGGCAGTTTAGCATGATGTTGTACTTTTACGTTTTCTACCTACGCACCTCACTTAGCTTCATGAGACTAACTAATATTTGAACGATTATTTGGCCTGGACCATGGTGATTCACTCGTATCTCCTATCTGTAGATTTCTGGCTTCGGTACATGTACATCTGTCAAACCAACTGCCCATTTTTTTTCATCTTACCCCTCTGCCTATTTCCTAGTACTCTCTCCGTTTCAAAATATAAGATGTTTTAGCTTTGTAAAGCAAATGTATCTAGACTACTTTTAGTATATAGGTTCACTCAGGTTTGCAGTGAATCCATACACTAAAAGAAGTCTAGATATATTTTCTTCACAAACCCAAAACATCTTATATTTTGAAACAGAGGGAGTACTCTTATTCTGCCATCATTTTAGGAGCAGCCCAGAAATGAGCACTGTATAGGAGCAGCCCAGAAATGGACAATAGGTTTCGTAGCCTAACACAACAAATTGTTCTACCAGGCCTGACCCACAACAAACCACGTCATGGTTAGCAACTCCACTTATTCCACAAAATAACTTGTTCCACAAAATGGATAATCGACCTCTACTCTACGTAAGATGGCCTCAAAATAAACTCGCTAAGCCCAATAGATACTAGAAGTTATAAAAAGGAGATTATTTATGAGGCAAACAACAAAAGAACAGACATTCCCGTGACAAAGGAAAAGATATAGACGAAACACCGGATATTTATGTGTTGCAAGTGCATGACAAGTGCAATATGCTCCAGAACAATGCAACCAATCATTTTATGTACATCAACAGTGTTCTAACCCACGAAATCAACCAACCTAATTAAACATGTAAAAGAAGAGATATACACCAAATGTACATTGAATCAAGTAAACAACCACGAGAGAATCTACCTTCAACCATCACCATTTAGAGAAACTTATTTCTTTCCACCAATCATAGGCTGGCCACCGTTTGAGCTACCCAAACTAGTGCCCATCTTATTTCCACCACCGGAGCTCTTCAAGTCAATCAAATCGCCGAATAAATTATCAAGTATGTAGTAAGGTTTGCTTGCCGCTGCTGAAGAATCCCTCGGTTGTTGATTTCCATACGCTGGAGCTTGGGGCATGGTTAGACCATTGTTTGTTGGAGAACCCACAGAACTGAACTGTTGCGTTGGCTGGGATGCTGAAGGAGAGGTATATGAAGCTATGGAAGGTGAATAGGTAGGAGGGAGTTGTTCTTGGTAACCAGTTGGCTGGAAAGGATTGGAATTGACAGTTGGAGGTGTAGCCCATGGTGGCTCTGGATATCCTGATGCATACGCTGGGGCTTGAGATGGATATGGTCCAGTTTGTGCCCAAGGTGCAGTGTAGTTGCTAATATGTGGAGTATATCCCTGGTTTACGGGGTCTGGATGGTTGGTTGAAGGATATTGTGGCACACCAGTAGGGTTTTCTTGCCCATCTGCAACTGCAGGTTGCTGACGGCCATTTTGACTGGGTGCTGAAGAATCAGTGGAAGTTTCATCAGTAGGGGTGCACAAGGTGAGGCTTAAAAGGTCGATCAAATCCTGCTCTTTTGTTTGATAACTACTACTGACAAGAGCTGGATCAACAGGAACCAACGCATTGCTTGCCCCAGAAGGCGGCAATTCTGAACTTGGCAGATCAATGGGTACAAGGGCAAGGTCCGCAGCGCTTGTGCTTGATGATGTCTCATCGCTACTTATCACAGATTTGTTTTTTCTGCAGATGAATAAAGCATGCTTAAATATTTAAGCATGAAGCTTAAATATTTGTTAAGGAAAATACAAGTAGCATACTGTAGACAATACCTTTGTGCCAGCTGAGCAAACTCGTCCTCCTCTTCATTAGGGATGTCCTTTTCTACAATATGAGGTGGCGATGGTTTTGCTAATGGTTCTTCTCTTGGAGATTCAACTGTCTCTCTTGGAGGAGCTTCAACTGCCAAATGAGTGCCAGCAGCGATGGCATCATACTTTGAAAGTACATTTTGTAGGCGATCATTTATTTCAAGACCTTGCTTCAGTAACTGCTCATTCCTAAACAATGTAAACGAAAATATCAAGTATCACATGGTAAGCTAACTGCAGTGCTATGATATATGATGTACATCTAAGCTACAACAATGAGCGACATTGTTAAAGAACAATGAACAAAAAGACAGCAACATTTACAGAACAAAATTTGATAACATTACCCTGTGGAACTGATAAACTGCATGAGCTTTTGTTGATTTGAGCGACATTGGCTCACGAGATCTGTGATGATTTCATCTTTAACAGCCTGTGTTCAGAAGATATTTGAGAACCCATTCATCAACTTGCATTAGAAAAAAATTCAATCAACTTGTGTGATGGATATAAGCCAACAAATTCTACCTCTTGATCTGATGGGTTCAGAGCATACACCATATCACTTAGTAGCTCCGTCACATTACGAATATTATTCAAGTCCCCTAAACTGTAATAGACAGGGAGAAAGGTTAAAGCCCAGGAAATGGAGTAACTCAGCAAGTCAAATGAGTCCAATGCCACTAAGAAGAAGGGCATCACCTTAGAGTATCGACATCAGAGGACATTTGTTCATTCAAACTTCCAGCAGCATATCTGGGTGAACCATAGTTTTGAGAATTGTGTGTTGCAGGAGGAGTAAGTATTGGTGGGGCATCTATAGGACGTCTTGGGAACACTACACCTGTCCTCTGTAAAATAATTTAACAATTAGCATATGATTGTGTCTAAAAGGATTAACTTCCAGAAAAAAATGCATTTGCATAATTACATGAACTACATGTGTCGAACATTTGAACATGATTATGGAATGATGTACATGTAAAGGGATAGATACTTATACTTCCAAGGTAACAAACAGGGATTAGTGCATACCTTTACTTCAAGATATGCCCAGTGATATTGCCGGTACTTACCAGCAGGTCCACCAAATGCTTCTTGCCAGGAGTCCAAAAGTAATAATACTTTATCCCTTACTTGCATATCATTCTGAAAAGAATTCAAGTAGACAAAATATCACAATCTTATTACCGCCACCCGCAGTTAATGTAGAAAACAGACTAACATAGGATGTATCACAAGCACGAAGTTGCAATGGATATTCATTAAGACAAATACGATGACATTTTCTAAATAAAGATAGTGCAAATGTCAACCATTTTTATGGAATAGTCAGAGATAAGGTGCTCAAACAATCATGGCTGAACTCAGCAAGAATAAAACTCTGAAAGTTAAGATGGTGAGACAAAACATAATTTTTTGCTGCGCAGGACTCGATGAAATTAACTTTTAATACGGTAGGATAGGAAAAGGTGGGTTCTGGTAAGTGTGTAATCTTGAACTAGAAGTAGGGCATGTCTAGATTAAGTAGCTCACTACTTAAGAACTAGAGAGAACCAAACTAAAAACAAGTGAGCAAGAGTGGAGGATTGGTGTACGCATGAGGTTCAAAATGTTTTATACCAATATATTTCCAGTACTTAGTGTGTTTTCAGCTTACAGCCTTGCACAATTAAACAAGCAGATACAATGCCATTCAGAACTGTTAAGGCTAAAAATCCGATTTTAAAAACTATTCTTGTCTGAGCAAATTTAGGAAAGGATATGTGCATGTAGAAGTAAGGAGGGAAGTAATGAAACCTTCTTCTGGATTATTTTAACCATTTCTTGCAGAACATGTTGTTCGGCAACTTCAAACTGCACATATTCACCGCAATTCTTCATCATTGTCTCCAACAACTGCAACATTTTCGTAGCCAGTATGAACAAGATCAATAATTCCCCAAATCTTATTGCATATCAAAGTACATACTTCTACGGACCTATAACATTTTCATAGGAAAAGTAACAACAATTGCATTACATGCGAACTAGATGGAAATTGATGTACTGAAAGAAAAGATTTTCTACAAAAATCATTTTTAAGTGACCATCACTGCATTATAGAAGTGCATACCGTCAAAGCATAGTATTGAACCTTCGGGTCCTTGTTTTGCAACCGCTTCTTCACTGCCTTTACCACATCCTTTGTTTGCCTGATTAAGATGTTTACATATCAGCATGTTAAGCAGACAACTACTTGGACTAGAACATACTTAATTTTTGTACGTGTGCTATCACCAGTGGAATACGACTATTCATCAGTCCTTTAAGCATAAATGAAAAGGTGCAAATATGTCTCCAGCTAAAATTGTTTTGGAATAAAGCAGATGCAAGGTACAGTCCCAAAGTCCAAATGTGATATCTCAAGCTCGTTATGTATGTGCCTCAGTTCTCAGTAGCATGGGAGACTGGAGGCATTCTTTCATAGTACATAACAATCAACTATAGTGCGAGTGGGACAAAATTAGCATCATGAATTTTGTTAACTCTTTAGTCTTTACTGTAGTCCCGTAAATCCTAACATGATTTGTTTTGATCATCAGTGGGCTGGTTCGGCACTAAAAGCATTCCATCCTATATACTAGTACTAGTGCCTAAATACCAACTTGTTTCCCCGTCAACTATGCATGCTGAAATAGACACATCTTATCGTAATGCCTAAAATCGGACACAATTTCGAGGAAATTGAACCGGCCAACGACACCAACCGAAGGCTAATCGGCCAAAGCCTAAGCGAAGTCCAAAATTGTCGAAACTCCACACCTAAATTCGCACGCAGGAACAAGAACAGAGCACAGGCAGAGAAGGGGGCAGCGCAATCACCAGATGTCGGCGTTGATGCTGTCGCAGATTTCGAGGTTGACGGCCCAGTCGGGGCCCATGAGCAGGTGGCTGGTCGCCTTGTCGACCCGCGAGGCCACCTGGCGCACCGGCGCCGCCCCGGCCGCCACCACCGCCCCCGACGGGAACATCGCGGGAGCCGGGCCGAGAGAGGGCTGGGCTAGGGTTTCTGCGGCGCGGCGCGGCGCGGCTCCACCGAGGAGGAGACGGGGGCGATAACTACTACAGCGCTGGTGGCGCCGTTATTATCGGGGCCGGGGATTTGTCGCCAGATTCTGTCTGTCTGTTTCCTTTTGAGACGAGGACGAGTCGCGCCGCAGCGGAAGGAGGGGCTCTGGCTCTGGCTCTGGCTGAACAAAATGGTAACTCTGGTCCGTCGAGCTCTCGTGATTAGTCTCAGTCATGACGGGTGGTCCCAAGCGCCCGCCCACAGAACCAGCCGGCCACATGGAATAACTTGGGTAGCTTTAAGGCACTTTTGGTCAACGTGTCAACACAGAAAACCGATTACAGTACAGTACTTCCTTCGCCTGAAAATATAAGCTGGAGTCTCTTTGGAGGGACAGGAATCATCGGGTTGATTGAAGTTGTCAATTCAATTGGAGCCGCCTGTGGGCTTTGGTCTAATCTCCATATCGCCAACTCTGAGGCAGCATACAAAATTGCCGTTTTCCTATGTGCTGAGAGGGATGGGGTTGAGCTGGATGCCAGCGTGGCCAGAAATCCAAATGGCCAGCTTGACTTTGTGTTTGCGAAAATGAGTACGTGTTTGTGCTTTGCTTAATTATGTGGCGCAACAGCTAACCACTTCGGTGGCAGCATCGAAAGATCGCACAAGCTAACCAACAAAACGCAGCATTTGACAGTGTGATCAGCACTCTAAAGTCTGCAGCAGAATGATGATGCAACACACAAGGCCAGGATTTCAGACTCCACTAGAAAAAAGACTTTGTCATAGGAAGAATGATCTCTTACTTATTTATATACGTTGTAGATATGTGAGAGACACTCGTTGCAAATCTATTTAGCTAATAATAAAAACAACAACGCTTCTGTCAACCAGTTTTTTTATGGATGGACAATTTTACCCTTTACGAATCTACTAACTTACCCACCACTGCCACTGTTAAGTTAGATACCGGTTTGTTATTTTTTTTCCTCGCGCGATGGACGGAGAACTGCGACCCAGACAACACACGGTCTCATATCGCCGCCGTCGCCACCCAGACTAAAGGGAGCCTCTCTTACCCGCCGCCACCCGGTGTCCCTCGAGAAGGGGTTCCTCCTCGGCCAGAGCTGTTTCGCGGATCCCACCAGCGGCAAGTTCTGCGCAGCCTAGCTAGGGGTCAAGGGCGCCGAGTGAGGAAGGGAAGGGTGGTTGGGGAGAGGTACCGCACGATTGGGTGGAGGCGCTATAGGAGTCCGTCGACTAGAGTCAGAGGGCGGCGTCGCCCCCTTCAAGATCAAGTACCAGACCAATGTCGTGAGAAATCTCTTCTCTCCACCGATTTTATTTCCAGATTCGTCCACCTACGGCCTGATGCAGAAGTAAATCAGCAAAATTTGTCTTTCTCCTCTCTCAAATTGCCATGGCTCGCCTTACCGGATCCCCGGCTGTCTCTTGTTCTCACTCCAGGCCGGGGTCCCCATCTCCGCTTCCGAGGCGCTCTTCCGCCACATGTTCCTCCGGATCAGCTTCTCCCCCTTTTGGTGATGGCCATGGGGGCCGGGCTCGGACTTAGGTGGGAGACCGGCCCTCTGATCTACGGAGTGGAGTCTGATTCTGGTGCTCTTCTTTTCGATGGCTTTATCTAGATCAACTTGCCAGATTGACCTCCGACTGCTTGCTCGAGGTGGAGCATGAGGCACGTCCGAACGTTGTTCGCAAGCGCATGCGACATTGACCTGATCTGCCTCTTTGGCCGCATCCTTGCTGTAACATCCTAAAAATATTGATCATGCTTATCAAATTCTAATCATTAAAATTAGGGTTAACAAAAACTTTTATTAAATACAAACCATATGAATGCATGTGTATGTGAGGATTGTATGAATGCATGTTTGTACTTGTGTGATTAACTTAAATAGCAAGAAATGGTTTAAAGATGAAAATAACATCATCTGAAACATTTCCAAGCAGAAACAAATTAAGAGAAAATAAAAAACAAAACAAATAAAGCAAATGGTCATTTTGCCAATCTTGCTCACTAGGTCACTTTGAGTGTTTCTAGTCCAAGATTTCAAACAGAAACTTTTCCATTTCTTTTCACCCCTTGCTAGACCAAGTAAAATTGAATCAAAGCCCACTTTTTAAACTTACAGAAACATTTGGCAACCTCATTCAAATCACAATTCAAAATTGAATCTATAACATATGTGAAGATCACACATTCTCAAAACCCAACCAAACCAATCCCCCTTGACCAATCCAACTAACCAGATACTCCCTAATATGTGCCTAGCCAACCCACCAAGTTTGAATCCAAAATTCAAATTTGAATTTCTTGTGGCCATTTCATCAAACACCTTGTTTGCAGCAAACAACAAAACATCAAACACTATTTGTAGCAGTGATTGTGGCCAACCTTGTTCCCTCTCTGGTTGCAGCAAGCTCTTAGTAGATCATCTAGCCTCTTTAACAATCCTTAGCACCATTGTGAGCAAGCATAGCAATTAATGGTGAGCATGCCGAGCGCACCATTGTCACCCCCATGTCGCCAGCGAGCTAGGGGAAGCTCTAGCTTCGCCAACCTTGTCTGGAGCACTGACCACTGTCTATCGCCACCCCTGTCCAAGCCCCGAACGCAGCTAGCCACTGGACCACCCACCAAGCATGCACCGAGTTGCTCTGTGTGCGAGCCGAGAGCGCGCCAGTGCGCCATCAGCGACACGAGCCCACAGACCACGTGCCGCCCTTGCCGCTTGCATACGTGATCGCCAGCTGAAAGGACTATATCTTCTCATGATGTTTTTGGTGTTAAATGACAATCCCAACCGTGTTTTTAATTGTGCTCTTGTGTTTCAGGGGAAACGTCGTTGATGTCTCCTTTTATTGTGATGGATGCTCTCTTGTGATCTTTTGAAGACGGTGGCCTTTTAGTCTTCTCCTAGTTTCTTTCCGTTTGTTGTTTTTAGGTCACCGTACTATTAAGAGGGGGTCCATTTTGGAAGGCTGTGGGAAATCACTTGTTCTTGCACAAACCTATATGCACCACCACAGCCATCCCATTTTCCCGTGAGAGAGTGTGTTCCTGTTCTGTTGGAGCCTTTTGTGTCTCACCGGAACTTCCGGTCATAGGCCGGAAGTTCCGCTCAAACTTTTTCTGCGGGCTGTTCTACAGTTTGTTCCGACGCTAGTTCCGCCCCAAGTTCCGGTGGTGGCTCAGTAACCTTCTGTTTGGAGGTGTGCTATTTGCCGGAACTTGGCCGGAACTTGCATCGGAACTTGTCCTGCTAAAAGTTCCTGAGCGGAACTTCCGCCAGAAGCCGGAACTTCCGGTCAGATTCGCTTCGCGACCCAAAAGTTCCGCCTCATGTTCCGCCCCAAGTTCCGGTGGCGGCTCAGTAACCTTCTCTGTCAAAGTGTGCTATTTGCCGGAACTTGGTCAGAACTTGCTCGGAAGTTCACCGGAACTTCTGGTCTATTTTGACCGGAACTTCCGGTTGCGCTTCTGGAGCGGGCGTCAACGGTCTGATGACCGTTGGAGCCAGGCTGGGCGGAACTTCCGGCCTCTCACCGGAACTTCCGGTGACGTCGCGGGGGCTGTAACGGTTCAGCGCGAGGGGGCCTATTTAAGGCACCCCCCCTTCTTCCTCCCACTCTCTCTCGAATTTTTCTCTCTCCTCCATTAATGCTTGAGCTTCACCTCACTAGATATCTCTCTCTAGCCACTCAAATGACTTGATCTTTTGAGAGGTGAGGGAGGTGACCTAGATCTACACTTCCACCAAAGAAGATTTGATTTCCCCACCCATCCTTTGTGGATCTTGTTGCTCTTGGGTTTCTTGAAACCCTAGACGGTGTAGGGCATCCCCGGAGCTAAGGCGTGTGTTGTAAAGCTTCGAGGTGTCGTTGAGGGCCTCCAATTGAGTTGTGGAGCCTCCCCCTCAACCTTGGTGTAAAGGTTTCGATTGGCGCCTTCAAGGTCACCGGTTAGTGGATTGTGAGGCCTCCTTTGTGGGGGAGCTCACCGGAGAAGAAGGTGAGGCCTTTGTGGCGCTCGGGTGACCTTGTGTGGCCCCGACACCTCTCCAACATAGACGTAGCTCCTTGGGAGTGAACTACGGGAATTACATCTCCGTGTCCCCTCTCCGGTTACTTCGTTCCCTTCCTTTACTCCTTGCTATTTACTGTTTTTGTGGTTGGTGGTTGTTTCCTTGCATTTAGGTTGTTCACTTAGTTGCATCTCTAGATAACTTCCTTTCTCGTTGAGCCTAAAAGTGAGAAACAAATTAAAATTGGGTAGACGCCTATTCACCCCCCTCTAGTCGTATCAAGTCGGTACTTTCAATTGGTATCAGAGCCCAGGCTCTTATTTCGGGCTTTACCGCCTAAGAGACTATGGCCGACGAAGGGGGTAGTGAAACCGAAAAATCCAAGAACTTGGCCACTATGGATGACCTCAAGCAATTGGAGTCATCCATGATGTCCAAGTTCGAGGAAATGATGACTCTCTTGCAGTCTCTCAAGCCAAACCCCATGGTTGCTATTGACACACCCCAACCCAATGAGGTTCCTCCCACCGTTACGGTGTCCGCCCCCGGGGTAACTCCCGCGACTGCCACCACTCACTTGGGACTTGGTTTTGTTGCTCAAACCTCTACCAAGGTTCCAAGTGAGAACATCGAGGAGCCCGAGAACCCAACTTCCAAAGAGGAAAATGGAGGAAAGGACTACTCGGCGGTACCCCCACCGCCAAAGTACACTCCGGATCCACCCATCCCCATGCCACACATTATACCTCAAGGAGCACCACCCATGCTAGATACGTCAAATTTCGCCAATTGGCAATATCTAATGCGCTCACATATTTCCAGCTCATCCATTGAGTTAATGAGGATTGTGGAGGATGGATTCTCTCCATTTGACCCAAAGAAGTTGACACGAGGTGAAGTGGTGGACAAGCAACTCAATGCCACAGCTTTGGGAATGATTCAAAAGGCCTTGACTCCAAAGGATTTTGCTCACATTCGCCAATTT
Source organism: Avena sativa (assembly GCA_916181665.1). Taxonomy (NCBI): domain Eukaryota; kingdom Viridiplantae; phylum Streptophyta; class Magnoliopsida; order Poales; family Poaceae; genus Avena; species Avena sativa. The sequence goes on along the minus strand of OV702295.1, from coordinate 375,066,081 downwards.
GATACTGCCAAGGGAGCTTGGGATCAACTCACCGAGCTCTTTGTTGGGAATGCTAGCATCCAAAGCTCCAAGTTTGATGAGATCAACAACGAGTGTGATGGTTTCGCAATGCAAGATGATGAGACCCCTGAAGACATGTATAGGCGCCTTAAGGTCCTTTGTTCCACTATGAGGGACCTTGGGGCTCACTATGTTTATGACAAGTTTATGAAGAGGAAGTTCATTCAAGCTCTTCTCCCATTTGAAGAACAAAAGCTCAACTCTATCAAGGGAAGAACCAACTTTCACTTAATGACCTCCCAAGAAGTCTTGAGTGAAGTAATTGCCATGACTATTGCTAAGAAGAATGTGGAGTCCGCTCGAACTAGAGCCATTGGATCAACAAAAGTGAACCTTGCTTTGAAGGCCAAGGCTATTGAAGTTGATGATGATGATACATCAAGTGAGTGGTCTCAAGAGGATCTCAAATGTGCCTTCAACGAACATCTTGCTCTCGCTTCAAGGGCCTTTTGGAACAAGTCCGGATTCAAGTCAAGATCAAGGGACAACTCAAGATTCAACTCACCCAACAAGTCTCCCAAAGCAAGGTCATGCTACAATTGCAACGACAAGAGTCACTTCGTGGCCAAGTGTCCCTTTGAGAACCGTGAAGACAATGGTGGGCGTCTCATTCGCAAGGTCAAGTTAAGACCTCCTCATCCCTTGAACAATGACTACGCCATCAAGAACGCCACTAACAAGGAACGAGCAATTGTGGTCCATGAAGAATATCTTTTGGGCACGGATGAAGATGATGATGATGAAGTTCATGGTGGAGAGATTGTGGGGGTTGCTGCTATTGCCACTACCTCAACTCCACGTCTATCCCTCTTCGACTCGCCAAATGAAAATGTCATCTCCTCCAACCAAAAGTGCTTCATGGCCAAGGCCACCGAGGTATCACCGAAACCCACTCCTCAACCTATCTCTAGTGAGCCTTCCTCTCTTGATATTGTTGGTCTAGAGGTGAAGAAAGAGATGATTAACATGTGTGAATTTGTTGCTACCTTAGATGAAGAATCTAAAACTGCTTTGAGTCCTTACTTGCACAACTTGAAAATGCTAGAGATGCCTTAGATGAAAAGGAAGAACTTCTTGACTTGCTAAGTAAAAATGAAAGAGATGCCGCCGATGAAATTGCCTCTCCCACTCAAAGTCTTGAGGATGAACAAAATATGAGAATTAATCTCGAAGAAAATGTGTCTAAGCTTGTAGATGATCATAACAACACTTTGACCTCTACAATTAAAGAACGTGACCATGCTCTTGCTTTGATTAAGGTTCTCAAGAAAGAAAATGCTGAGTTTGTGGGTGGTCATGATAGGACTCAAAAGGATCTTGAGAAACTCAAAGAGGAACACAAAGCCTTGGAGAGTAAATTCTCAAATCTTTTTGAAGCTCATGAACAGCTTCAAACTCAATTAACTTGTGATCTTTCTAAGTCTTCCGTTGTGCAAATTATAGACTTGTCTAGCTCTCCTAACCCTTGTTGCAAGCATGAGCATCTCATAGAGGAAGTCAAGGTTTTGAAGTATCAACTTGCCAAGACTAAGAATAAGAAGAAGAAGAACAAGAAGAAGAAGAATAAAAAGAACAAGGGCATGGCCCAAGGAGTACCAAATGGCCTAACCCTCTTGCAAAGTGACAACTTTGCCGGAAAGAACAATCCCTCTTATATTCTTTGCAAATCTTATGATGGTCATGTATATGCTAGATATGTGGGAACATCTTACACGCATGATTATCATTGGTCCATTTGGGTGCCAAAGGTTCTTGTCACTAACAAAAGGGAACCCATTGCAAAATGGGTACCTAAAACCAAGGCTTGACTTTCTTGTAGGACTATGCTTCCGGCGGATCAAAATGGATGCTTGATAGTGGTGCCACGAGTCATATGACCGGAAGCAAGTCTATCATGACCGAATTGAGACCCAATATTGCCAACACCATGGTCTCCTACGGTGACAAAACAAGCTCTCAGGTTTTGGGTTTTGGCAAAGCGGTGGTAACCCCGGATGTATCCTTGGTTGACGTCATGCTTGTCAAAACTCTTGGTGACAACTTACTCTCTATTCGTGCTCTTGCTCTTATGGGTCTTTCTTCTTTCTTTAATTCTCATTCCGTGGTCCTCATGTGGAGCAAGTCTCTCAAGGTGGCTTTTGTAGGATATGTAGAACATGACTTGTATGTGGTGGACTTTTCAGGGACCACTACTCCTCATGCTCTATGTCTCTATGCTAAAGCCGGCAAGGGCTGGTTGTGGCATCGCCGCCTAGCCCATGTTAACATGAGGACTTTGCAAAGACTTCACTCCGAGGGCCACATCCTTGGGATTAACGATGTTTCTTTTGCCAAAGATCGTGTTTGCAGGGCTTGTATTGAAGGGAAGATGCATGAAACTCCTCACAAAGCGCTCAATCAAATCACTACCGAGAGGTGTTTGGAGCTCTTGCATATGGATCTCTTTGGTCCTCCCTCTCATGATAGCCTTGGAGGCAAGAAGTATTGCTTGGTTATTGTGGATGATTTCTCAAGATACACTTGGGTGTTCTTTTTCAAATACAAGAGTAAGACTCAACAAACCGTCATTGACTTTGCTAATGAGGTTCAACGGAAGCACAATGCAACTATTCTCTCAATTCGAAGTGACAATGGCACCGAGTTCAAAAACTATACCTTGGATGAGTTTCTCAGTGATGAAGGAATCAAGCATCAATACTCCACTCCCTACACCCCTCAACAAAACGGAGTTGCCGAAAGAAAGAATCGCACATTGATGGATGCGGCTAGGTCTATGCTAGCTGAGTTCAAGTCTCCATACAACTTTTGGGCCGAGACCATCTCCACCGCTTGCCATGCAACCAACCGGCTTTATCTCCGCAAGAATAAGAACAAGACCCCCTATGAACTTCTCACCGAGAAAAAGCCTAATGTTAGCTACTTTCGGGTGTTTGGTTACAAGTGCTACATTCTCAAGAAAGGAGTTCGGTTGTCCAAGTTTGAATCCAAGGCTCAAGAAGGAATTTTCGTTGGTTACTCAAATCAGTCCCATGCTTATAGAGTTTACAACAAAGCCAATGGAAGAGTTGAAGAGACAAGCAACGTGAAGTTTGATGAAAATCATGAGTCTCTTGTTAGGCAAGATGGTGTTTGTGATCCAAGTGATGAAATTCCTCCCAAGGCCATAGGAAGAATGGGTGTGGGTTTCCACCTCCCCATTAAGGATCCCCTTATGGACGAAGGAGAAGGACCAAGCTCTACTCAAGTGGAGCCCTCACTCTCACAAGATCATCTTGTACCTCAAGGATCTACTTTCTTGGCACAAGCTCCCTCAAGCTCTTCCGAAGCTTCCCATGCTCATGACTCTCCAAGCTTTAAAGAACAAGCTCTTCATCAACAACATCAACCTCCCCACGATGGGGCTCCTCCTCAAGGCACCTCCCACGGACAAGCTCTTCATCAACCTCCCCAAGATGGGGCTCCTCCTCAAGGTCACGGTTCTCCCCAAGGTCAAGCTCGTCAAGATCAAGAGCAAGTCAATGATCCTCAAGGATTCCCTCCAAGTGATGACTCACCCGAAGTGGAAATTGATGAATATGACCCTCGTGTTCGTGCTTATAGTCAAGGGGGCGGCTCAATTGTGGGAAATGACCAAGTGGTAGCTCAAGAATATCGAATTGAAGCACAAGCCCGTTGTCAAGCCTATCGTCTCGCCAAGCTTGTTCGAGATGGCCATATCCTTGATAATGTCTATGGAGATTTCAATAAAGGTTCCACTACTAGGAGGCAACTAGCTTCCTTTTGCTCTCACCATGCGTTTATCTCTCTTGTGGAACCACAGAAAGTCTTCGAAGCTCTTGAAGATGATGATTAGCTTGATGCTATGAACGAAGAACTTCACAACTTCAAGAGGAACAATGTTTGGACATTGGTTGAGCGGCCTAAAGACTGTCAAAACGTCATTGGAACCAAGTGGGTCTTCAAGAACAAGTGCGATGCGAATGGAATTGTCGTGCGCAACAAGGCAAGGTTAGTTGCCCAAGGATACTCACAAGTTGAGGGCATCGACTACGGTGAGACTTACGCCCCCGTTGCTCGCCTTGAATCCATTCGTATGCTTCTTGCCTTCGCTACCCATCATAACTTTAAATTGCATCAAATGGATGTTAAGAGTGATTTTCTTAATGGTCCTTTGAAAGAGTTGGTATACGTCAAGCAACCTCCGGGTTTTGAGGATCCACTTTTTCCGAACCATGTCTACAAGCTCAATAAGGCACTCTATGGCCTCAAGCAAGCCCCACGTGCATGGTATGATTGCCTTAGGGAGCTCTTGTTAGACCGTGGCTTCGAAGTGGGCCTCATTGATCCCACTCTTTTTACTAAGAAAGTTGGAGGCCACTTGTTCGTATGACAAATCTATGTTGATGACATTATCTTTGGGTCTATTAACAAAACTTTTAATGAGGATTTTGCCAAGATCATGACCGACCGCTTCGAGATGTCCATGATGGGGGAGTTAAAGTTTTTCCTTGGATTTGAAGTCAAGCAATTGAGGAAAGGGACTTTCATCAACCAAGCCAAGTACATCCAAGACATGCTCAAGAAGTTCAAGTTTGATCAAGTCAAAGGTGCCAAGACTCCCATGCCAACTAAGGTTAATCTTGATCTCGATCCCAAGGGTAAGGAGGTGGATCAAAAACTCTATCGACCGATGATTGGTTCTTTGCTCTATCTTTGTGCATCCCGGCCGGATATTATGTTGAGTGTGGGTATGTGTGCAAGATTTCAAGCCGCACCAAAGGAAAGTCACATGGTGGCTGTCAAGAGGATCTTTCGATATTTAGTTCATACCCCAAACTTTGGGTTGTGGTACCCCAAGGGAGCCAGCTTTGATCTCATTGGTTACACGGACTCGGACTAGGCTGGTGACAAAGTGGGAAGAAAGTCAACCTCCGGAGCTTGTCAGTTTCTCGGAAGATCTTTGGTTTGTTGGTCCTCGAAGAAGCAAAACTGTGTGTCTATGTCTACTGCCGAAGCTGAGTACATCTCTGCCGCAAGCTGCTGTGCTCAATTGCTATGGATGAAGCAAACTTTGAAGGATCTTGGACTATCTTTTGACAAGGTGCCTATTCTTTGCGACAATGAGAGTGCCATTTCTATTGCTCACAATCCCGTGCAACACAACCGGACCAAGCACATTGAGATTCGTCATCATTTCATTCGGGACCATGTTGCTAGAGGAGACATTTCTTTGGAGTATGTTCCCACCAAGGCAAATCTTGTGGATCTATTCACGAAGCCTCTTGATGAAGCAAGGTTCCGAGAGTTAAGGCATAAGCTAAATATCATTGATTCGAGCAATGTTGCTTGAGCCCTTGCACACCTACCCGTGTCTCATTGTGTATCTTGTTTGGATGTAGGCATGGATTTAGGGGGAGTGTAGTTCCTCTTATGAACAAACTTTATCCCTATTATGCGCACATTAAAGTTTTCATACTCTATAGTCTCTAAAGGAGACCATTTGAGCTTCATGATGAGTGTTGGTAATGAACCCAAGATATATCTTCGCGGTGTCAAGCCATTGACTCTTATATAAGGTGGCTTCGGCCACCGACTCATTTTTTATTTGTGTCTTTGACCTTTTTGTTGTTCTTGGTTTTTGTTGGTTTTGGTTCTTCACAGTTTGAGCTATCTATCCTAAGCCTTTCCTTACCTCAAGCCCTCTCTATTCCCTGCACAAGTTCTTCCTTGTTGTCTTCCTAACCTGAGATGGTCTTCCTGGCGTCAGCAGAACTTCCGGTCAGTCTGACCCGGAACTTCCGGTCCACCGGAACTTCCGGTCCCTGACCGGAACTTCCGGTGGTGCTCCCTGTCCTATATAAGGTGGGCCCTGGGGGAAAACGGGATCTTCTTCCTTTTTTCCCCCCAAGACCCATCTTCTATTTGGAGCGCCGCCGGCCAGGACCTCTCCACGAAGGTGCTCCGGCCCCTTCTTCTCCAACCTCTCCTCCGCAGATCTGCTCCGTGGGATCCTTCCCCACCTCGATCTCCCGCCATGGACTCCGGTATTTGCCCTCAACTCCCTCCATTAATGGAGATCTTGCTCTCACCATGGCTTGAGTTAGGGCACACCTTGTCTAGGCTAGTTCTTTGGCTAGAACTTGTTGGAAGATCTTGGTAGGCCTAGGGTATCATGTTTGAGTAGATTGGTCCAATACATCCTAGAAAAATATGTGCACTTGTGGCTTTTAGATCTACATCTAGTGAACTCCTGTTTGGAACCGTCAGTTCGTGGCCTCACCGGAACTTCCGGTGAGCCACGACCGGAACTTCCAGTGGACCATTTTCACCGGAAGTTCCGGCGATTCAGCGGAAGTTCCGGTGACAATACAACTTTTTCTGTTTGTATTTTTCCAATCTATTTCTTTTGTTTCCTCTTCCGAACTTGTGCACTTATCCCACCTTCCCTCCCTACTCTTGTGCTTTCTTCTCAGGGCAAGATGATACCCGCCAAGGCAAGCGTGCCCGCCGACCATCCTCTGACATTCCTCCTGAGATTGATGAGGAAGATGCTGAGGTTGTGCGTCCGACCGCTCAGACTACTCGTCAGAAGGCTGCTGCTGCTCGCCGTGCTACTGCTGCTGCAGGGAAGAGGCCTGCTCTTGCTCAGAAGGCCACTGCTGCTGGGCCAGACATGACCAAAGCCAAGATTTCCAAGTGGTCTTAGAAAGCTTACTCTGCATTCATGGCTACAGATCCCTACCTCGTGCCTCGTGATTGTCTTTGCTTGGACCCTCATTTTCACACCTGCCGTCAGGAGTAGATTTATGAAGAAATTTATGCCTCGAAGAAGAAGTTCGTGGTTGCTCCTCAAAAGTACATCAATGTGACTCATATGGAAGAGAAGCAAGTTTACTTTGGAGAGGCTCTTGATATCTGCCAGAAGTTTGGGCTGATTCCCCTCATGGAGCACCGTCAGAACTTTGATGTGACCGCTATTGCTCAGTTTTACTCAACTCTGTTTCTTCACATGCAGTCCTCTACTGAAGGTGTGATGAAGTGGATGACCAGGGACGTGTTTCTTACTGCCACTTGGGCTGAGTTTGCTGAGCTTCTTGGCTATCCCATTCAGCCTGGCCGCGGGACAAATGGTTGGCGTGTTCATGGTCTTGAAGCTGCTGATCCTGAGGTCCTGGCGCCTCTCTACATTGAAGGGTGGGGAACTGTTGGATTTGTGAATCATCTGCTGCCAGTTTTTGACATCATGCGCAGGGTGTACTTGAACACCATCTCTCCCAAGGCTGGCAACTTTGATCAGTTTCATGGGTATCAGGTTGACCTCATGCATCAGACTTATCTTCGCCGGGACACTGACAGGTCAATGGATATTATGCACTTCATCTACTCAGAGATGTGGGCGGCTCTCATAGAAAAGCGCTCCTGCATCTATGCTCCTTACATTCAGACTCTCATCAATCACAAGTGGCTTGAGAAGACTAGCAACCCCTTCCCTCAAGACAACATCACCATTCATGAAGAGAAAAAGCTCCGTGTGAGTAAGCACCAGAAGCCTCGTACTCAGGAAGAAAAAGAAGCTGCTCTCAAGAAGGCTCGAGATGTTGCTAGTGGTCCCTCCTCTGCTCCTGGTGGCCCTAGTGCTGGTGGTCCTTCTCTCCGGAGGCAGCCGTCTTGGGCAAAGAAGTTGCTTGGGAAAGTGAAGAAAACTTTCTGCTTTCTGCAGGACCGCGAGTATCAGGCTTATGTTGATCAGCGTCACAATACTCAGCGCCAGAAGGACATCATGGCAGCCCTCAACATTCCTTGCTCACCGGTCACTAGCTCTGTCACTGTTCCCAAGGAGGATTGGATTCGCGACAACTGCAACTGGTCCGAGGATGAGTCTGAGGAGGAGGTCACTGGTCCGCCTGAGTGGGGTCACTGGGTCCCTGAGTCTTCTCCTCCTCCCCCTTCTCGTGGCTGGGATGAGTAGATTGATCTCTTCTTCCTTTTTGGTGTCTCGATGCCAAAGGGGGAGAAAGATGTCTATTAGGTTGTCTACGGGATTTGCATGGGTTGAGTCGCGAGCCTATTCTTGCCTTTGATCTTTTCTTACTCGCGAACTCTCTAGTTTATTTGTGTGCTTGTGGTTTTATGTCCGTGAACTTATGTGTACTTGTGGACCATGTGGTATGCTATGTTTGAGACTATGTGGTATCTTGTTGTCAACTTATGAGCTGTTGCATATGGTGGTGGAGCCTCATTGCTCTTATTGTTATTATTACTCCTTTTGTCTCCACCTCATTTAGTTGGTTCTGGTATGATCTCTATCCCTTTTTGTACCTTGCACTTGTGCTATCTTTGCAATTGTTAGGGGGAGCCTCCGTGTATGTGTGCTAGTTCTGTCCTTAGAGGTCTTCTCTCTACCTTGCACACATACAGGGGGAGCTTGCCCCGTCCATTGCAAAGATTGCTTTGCTTCTATGCAAATCTGTGGGATTGTCATCTAACACCAAAAAGGGGGAGATTGAAAGGACTATATCTTCCCATGATGTTTTTGGTGTTAAATGACAATCCCAACCGTGTTTTTAATTGTGCTCTTGAGTTTCAGGGGAAACTTCGTTGATGTCTCCTTCTATTGTGATGGAAGCTCTCTTGTGATCTTTTGAAGACGGTGGCCTTTTAGTCTTCTCCTAGTTTCTTTCCGGTTGTTGTTTTTAGGTCACCGTAATATTAAGAGGGGGTCCATTTTGGAAGGCTGTGGGAAATCACTTGTTCTTGCACAAACCTATATGCACCGCCACAGCCATCCCATTTTCCCGTGAGAGAGCGTGTTCCTGTTCTGTTGGAGCCTTTTGTGTCTCACCGGAACTTCCGGTCATAGGCCGGAAGTTCCGCTCAAACTTTTTTTGCGGGCTGTTCTACAGTTTGTTCCGACGCTAGTTCCGCCCCAAGTTCCGGTGGCGGCTCAGTAACCTTCTGTTTGGAGGTGTGCTATTTGCCAGAACTTGGCCGGAACTTGCATCGAAACTTGTCCTGCTAAAATTTCCTGAGCGGAACTTCCGCCAGAAGCCGGAACTTCCGGTCAGATTCGCTTCGTGACCCAAAAGTTCCACCTCATGTTCCGCCCCAAGTTCCGGTGGCGGCTCAGTAACCTTATGTGTCGAAGTGTGCTATTTGCCGGAACTTGGTCGGAACTTGCTCGGAAGTTCACCGGAACTTCCGGTCTGTTTTGACCGGAACTTTCGGTTGCGCTTCTGGAGCGGGTGTCAACGGTCTGATGACCGTTGGAGCCAGTCTGGGCGGAACTTCCGGCCTCTCACCGGAACTTCCGGTGAGGTTGCAGGGGCTGTAACGGTTCAGCGCGGGGGGGGGCCTATTTAAGGCACCCCCTTCTTCCTCCCACTCTCTCTCGAATTTTTCTCTCTCCTCCATTAATGCTTGAGCTTCACCTCACTAGATCTCTCTCTCTAGCCACTCAAATGACTTGATATTTTGAGAGGTGAGGGAGGTGACCTAGATCTACACTTCCACCAAAGAAGATTTGATTTCCCCACCCATCCTTTGTGGATCTTGTTGCTCTTGGGTTTCTTGGAACCCTAGACGGTGTAGGGCATCCCCGGAGCTAAGGCGTGTGTTGTAAAGCTTCGAGGTGTCGTTGAGGGCCTCCAATTGAGTTGTGGAGCCTCCCCCTCAACCTTGGTGTAAAGGTTTCGGTTGGCGCCTTCAAGGTCACCGGTTAGTGGATTGTGAGGCCTCCTTTGTGGGGGAGCTCACCGGAGAAGATGGTGAGGCCTTTGTGGCGCTCGGGTGACCTTGTGTGGCCCCGACACCTCTCCAACATAGACGTAGCTCCTTGGGAGTGAACTACGGGAATTACATCTCCGTGTCCCCTCTCCGGTTACTTCGTTCCCTTCCTTTACTCCTTGCTATTTACTGTTTTTGTGGTTAGTGGTTGTTTTCTTGCATTTAGGTTGTTCACTTAGTTGCATCTCTAGATAACTTCCTTTCTCGTTGAGCCTAAAAGTGAGAAACAACTTAAAATTGGGTAGACGCCTATTCACCCCCCTCTAGTCGTATCAAGTCGGTACTTTCACCAACACACCAGTAACCCGCCAGACAGCCATGTTCAACGCCGCGCGGACCATGCACGCTGTGCGCCATTAAACTTGCCGTCGGACCCGCCCAGAGCGCCGCGACGTTCCGACCGTTCAGCACCGCCCCACGCCGCGTGACCATGTCGTTGACCTTCACCAGGAGGCAACGCACCGCCCCTACCTTTGCCCATGCCATCGAGAACAATCTGAAAGTTGCAGGAGTGGAAGCTAACGAGAAAGTGTTGTTTGCTACCCATTACCTGGCCAGAGATGCAAGAGCATGGTGGAACAGCGTTCGCACGATGACAGGAGGTCAGATAATGACCTAGGAAGAGTTCGAAGTCAAGTTTAGCAGGACCCATGTGTCACCGGGTTTAATCAAGAGGATGAGAGATGAATTCAGGGAATTGAAGCAAGGCAGGATGACAGTAGTGGAATACCGTGACAAATTCTTGTCATTAGCTAGGTATGCACCAGATGAGATAGACACTGAAGCCTAGAAGAAGGAGAGATTCCTGAATGGTCTGCACGATGAGATGTAGACAGTGTTAGTCAATATCCCCTTTGCTGATATTGAAGCCTTAGTGGACTCTGCCATTCAGATGGAAGGAAAGATAAACCAAGCTAATGAGAACCGCAAGTGCCGCATGATGCATCAACCAGGAACCCACCATACACCCAAGTATCGCCCCAACCCATCTCCAGGATTTGCCCCAAGAACCAACAGACCCCCGATGAACCGTCCGACCTATCCCAACCGTGGAAACCCAAGGCCCGGAGGAAATCATAACAACCCCGACAACCCCAGCAATTTCAACCGTGCTCCGCCTAAGTTCAACAACAACAATACCGCCACCAACACCAACACTGCCCCAAGGACTGGAAGCAATGTTGTGTCTGTTGCAGCAAAGGACAAGTCGCAAGTGACTTGTTATGAATGTGGAACCAAGGGTCACTATTCCAATGAGTGCCCCAAGAAGATCGCCGCAACCCCCAATGCAAATGCCCCAGCTCAGTAGCAGCATCGTGTTCAGCCCGGAAAAAGGTTTGCCCCAGGAAACTCGCTCAACCGCAACGGTTGTCTATTTCTCATGCATGCTGAAGAAGCCCAAGAAGCGCCAGATGTCGTGTTGGGTATGTTTTCTATTAACTCGGTACTTGCAAGAGTGTTGTTTGATTCTGGAGCATCGCACTCATTTGTTACTGAAGAATTTTCATACACTAGTAAGATTCAACCAACCAAATTGAAGCATGTTATGATTGTTCAAATACCTGGTTCAACCACCAAAGCTAGACAAATTTGCAAAGATGTCCCTATCCGAATCCATGGCATAGATTTTTATGCTAATCTAATATTACTCGGAACTAAAGGATTGGAAGTAGTACTAGGAATGGATTGGATGTCCAAACATAAAGGATTAATTGACTGCGCCAAGAAAGCCATAACTATGACCAGTACAGCCGGAATATCAGTCGAGCATGTATCTGAAACCTTGCCCCGTCAATTCAAGTGCAACAAGAGTATAGCCCAGCCAACCATTGACCAAGTTCGGATAGTCTATGAATACCCCGATGTATTTCCAGATGTTTTGCCCGGTATGCCCCCAGATCGGGATATCAAGTTTATGATTGAACTAATCCCTGGAACCGGACCCATAGCCCAGAGACCATACAGTATGAACCCTTCAGAACTAGCAGAACTGAAGAAGAAACTGGATGCTATGCTGGAGATAGGATTAATCCAACCAAGTGCGCCACCATGGAGATCACCTGTTTTATTTGTGGATAAGAAAGATGGAGGTAACCGTTTGTGTACGGATTATCGGAAGTTGAATGATGTCACCATCAAGAACAAGTACCCGTTGCCAAAGATAGAAGACCTATTTGACCAGTTGAATGGTGCCAAAGTGTTTACTAAGATTGATCTTAGAACTAGCTATCATCAACTCAAGATTCGTGCGGAGGATATTCCAAAGACCACATTTACCACCAGATATGGATTATATGAGTATACTGTCATGTCTTTTGGATTAACCAATGCCCCCGCTTATTTCATGAACCTCATGAATAAGATTTTTATGGACTTCCTGGATAAGTTTGTCGTTGTTTTCATTGATGACATTCTGATTTATTCCAAATCAGAAGAAGAACATGAGCTACACCTAAGGACCATCCTTGGAACCCTTAGAGAGCATCAGTTGTATGCCAAGTTTAGCAAGTGTGAATTCTGGTTACAGGAGGTAGGATTCCTCGGACATATCGTATCAGCCGGAGGAATTGTCGTTGACCATGCGAAGGTGAAGGATGTTGAAGATTGGCAAGCCCCAACCACTCAAACCCAAGTTCGTGCATTTCTCGGATTAGCGGGATACTACCGCAAGTTCATAGAAGGATTCTCGAGTATTGCCAGACCCATGACCCAATTGCTGAAGAAGGACAAGAAGTTTGAATGGACGGACAAATGTGAAGCGAGTTTTCAAGAACTCAAGAGGAGATTGATTTCAGCCCCAATCTTGATCATGACGGATATCACGAAGCCCTTTGATGTATATTGTGACGCATCCAAGATTGGTCTCGGATGTGTGTTGATGCAAGAAGGAAAAGTTATATCTTATATATCCCGACAACTGAAGCGGCATGAACAGAACTATCCAACCCATGACCTTGAACTAGCAGTCGTAGTTCTAGCCCTGAAGACATGGAGGCATTATCTTATGGGAAACCGTTGTGAGATTTATTCGGGTCACAAGAGCCTGATGTATACATTCACCCAGAAGGAGCTAAATATGAGGCAGAGAAGATGGATTGAGCTAATCAAGGACTATGATCTGGACATTCACTATCACCCCGGTAAAGCCAATGTGGTAGCAGATGCCCTTAGCAGATTGTCATGCCACTTGAACTCCATGATTCTGAAGGAGCAACCAAGTTTGCACAAATAGATGGAAGATTTTAGAATGGAATTAGTGAGTGAAGGATTTTTGGCTAGCATAGAACTTCAACCCACTTTGATCAGTCAGATCAAGGAGGCGCGAAAAGGAAATGCTAGTACCGACAGAATCAAACGTCGTATCGGTACACGCAAAGTACCCGGATTCACCGAGGATGAAGAAGGAGTTCTGTGGTACAAAGGATGTCTCTGTGTACCAGTAGATTCGAAGTTGAAAGAAGTTATTTTGAAGGAGGCCCATGATACTCTTTATTTTATCCACCCCGGAGGAACAAAGATGTATTAGGATTTAAAGGAGCAATTTTTGTGGCATAAGATGAAGAGAGAAATCGGAAGCTACATCGCCAAGTGTGATATTTGTTAGAGAGTCAAGGCAGGACATCAAAGACCCGCAGGACTGTTGCAACCATTACAGATTCCAGAATGGAAATGGGATTCAGTTGGAATGGACTTTATCACCGGATTACCTACTTCGAGTAGGGGAAATGACTCTATTTGGGTCATAGTTGATAGATTTTCTAAGGTAGCCCATTTCTTACCAGTCAAGACCACCTATCAAAGTTCGAAACTAGCAGAGTTGTACATCGCTAGGATCGTCAGTTTGCACGGAGTCCCCAAGAACATCGTATCAGATCGAGGAAATCAGTTTACCTCGAGATTCTGGAAGAAAGTCCAAGAAGGTTTAGGAACCCGACTAGATTCCAGCATAGCTTATCACCCTCAGACTGATGGACAACGGGACGAGTAAATCAAATACTCGAAGATATGTTGAGAGCATGTGTGCTAGAGTATGGATCTAAATGGGAAGATTGTCTGCCTTCCACAGAATTTTCTTACAACAACAATTATCAAGCTAGTTTGCAAATGGCCCCATTTGAGTTCATGTATGGAAGGAAGTGTCGTACCCCTTTGAATTGGTCGGAAGTAGGAGAGATTCAGATTTTTTGACCCGACATCCTACGAGAAGCAGAAGAGAAAGTTCACAAGATTCGTGAGCACCTCAAGACCGCCCAATCCAGATAGAAGAGTTATGCCGACAAGAGACGTCGAGACCTTGCTTTCAATATCGGAGATTTTGTGTATCTCAAAGTGTCGCCTTTGAAGGGAATGCAACGTTTCCAGCTCAAAGGAAAGTTAGCCCCTATATATATCGGACCTTTCAAGATTCTGAATCGTCGAGGAGAAGTGTCATACCAATTGGAACTGCCAGAGGAAATGCCAGTCGTGCACAATGTGTTCCATATATCGTTACTTCGCAAATTCCTTGAAGTTTCGGAGAATACTGAAGTTTTCAAGAACATTGATCACCGTTGTTGGGGAGGTGACCCCGGATAGGGTCAGGATGGGGAAAGACGAAAGGAAGTTCCCCGTCCAAATTCCGAGTTACTGTCTAAATTGGCTGAATCCTGTAAAGGTCGGACGAGGTAAGCGAGAGCAGGACACTTATGAGAAGATCAATACGTTACCCGGCCGACGTACTGTTTAAGTCGGCCGGGTCAGCCTGAATAATCTGAATGCAGGTGAAGGCCAAGCCGAGTCAAGCGAGGCAGGGCCGAATGACAAGAAGCTTGCAGGAGAAGGAAGTGCCTATAGTCAAACCCTAGTCACAAGCTAGGAAGGATCTGAACAGAGCCAAACACAAAGGACAAGGCGCAGAGCGGCAGAAGGGGGTCACGGAGGTGACAGTCCTAGAGCCCGAGGCGTGTAGGTGGGGTTCTCTGAAACCTTGCCGTCATTAGAAGGGCGACACGGAAAGGAGGCCGCCGAGTTACTATATTAGGACAAGCATATTCTTCGAATATGCTTGCCACGTCAGCCCTAGAGGAGCCAAGACGCCCCTTTATAAGGAGGGGCTTGGATTCTGAGAAGGGGATCGGTTCATTTGGTACCGTTAGGCTGGTAAAAGTTCATCTTATCCTCTTGTAAACAGCTCAAGGAGCACTTGTATCCCAAGAGAGGAGGAATAAAGATCTTTATGTTAGTCGTTTGTGTGTAGAATCAACTACATCTTCCCTCCTAGATCCCTCTAGCATCCATTGGCCCCATACTTTAGCCTACCCATGGCATCTGCCGTGCCACCACCACGACAGTTGGCGCCCACCGTGGGGCCAGTAGCGGTGCTAGCTGGAGTCATGATCCGGACGGGAAACTTCATCCACACTGGCGAGCGCGTTGTCTCTGGCTTAGTCCGGAGATTTGATCTCTGTGACTATGTCAGCGATAACGCAGGCAGCTTCAGGGGAAAAACTCCTCCGCGCAACGACGTCTTCATCAACTTGGGCATGCACCAGATCTACGTCGGCGTCGATACCACCGACGTTTATCCTCACCAAGTTATTGTTGCAGGAGAGCCTCCCCTTAGCGCCGCAAACGGTCCGAGCGGAGTGCGCCCCGTCAGCAGCGTCGAGGTGATGGTCGCAGCCGGGGTGCAGGCGGGAGCAGCGGGCGCCGGATCAAGCAAGGATCCGACGACGGGTGTGCAGGTGACTACAAAGCAGGCAGCTCCACCACCCACCGAGGTAAATCCTTCAGCAGCCAACCCAGCCGAGGTGCAGGAGACGACCCCAAAGGCACCAAGGGTAAGATGGCCACCTCTGGAAAGACCAGAAAATATTCTCCAGGCAACTATAGATAATCTGACTATGCCTGTAGCGCCGATACTTGATCCGGCTAATGCTCAGGCAGAATTAGAAGAAACCAAGCAAAAAGTACTGGTAGAGGCAAAAAAGGTGTCGGCATTGCGGGAGTCCTTAAACAGGACCCTATGAGAATATGCTAAGGCAAACAATCTTGATGTCGCCCCCAAGCGGGTCGACGAATTAAGATTGAGAGGGAAGAACCTCATGGATGATATCAATAAAGAGCATGAGACTCATAAGGCTTATTCAGTCGATCTAGGCTTGCCGAGGTATAGTACCCCGGCAAAGAACCTAAGGGAGGCAAATGCCGCTGCACTAGAGTTAGAAGGACTGACCGGCGAAGCCCGGCAAAAACAGCAAGAAAGAGTGAATGAGCTGGTGCGCATTGCGAACCAGCAGAATGAAGAAATGCTCAGGGCAGACCCGGCAAGGCCTGGTGTCTCGCGAATGGTTCATTCAGCTGGTGCAGCACCTGCCCTATCTATAGAAGCAGCATCCTCACTCGGAAACAATGCGCGGAAAGACAGAGCGGTAACTTCGGGAAAGAGAAATAAGCAAATTGTTCCATATGATCCGGCAGTAGCCGGAAAAGCAAATGAAAACAGAGGCAATGGAAGCCGAGGTAACAGTGGAGAAAGAAACCCCGGTCGTGCCGACAAAGGCAACGAAAGCCGAAGTAATGGGGATCTCGGAAGAGGAAATCACGAGAATAATATCCCGACAGAAGGAAGGAGAGATCCGTAGCCCAATCCTCAACCGAGGTATGAACCTCGGCAGGAAAGAGAAGTGAGACCAGCTCGCCATAATCAGGTGAATGAGAGGTACAATGATGGTTATTCCGAGATGGAATATGCGGTTCGTGGTGGAAATAACCACTATGGAATGCAGGAAAGAATTATGTACAGAGATTTGCCGTCAAGTGATGAAGAGTAAAACTGGACCGGATGTACCGGTCCGAGTTGTTAGAAGAGCAGGGTCCACCGGGTCCGACATGTTTCGGACCATGGATCCTGGGCGAGCCGCCAGTGCCGAACTTTCAGCTGGCAAGAGGCACGAAAACATACAATGGGAGCACCAAACCACAGGATTGGTTGATTGATTATGCCACTGCTGTAAAAATAGCAAGTGGAAACTTGCGATGGGCAGTAAGATATGTCCCGCAAATGCTGGAAGGACCAGCCAGAGTATGGCTGAATAATCTGCCTCCAGGCAGCATCAACTGTTGGTTGGATTTTGAAGAGATGTTTGTCAGCAACTTCACCAGTACCTACAAAAGGCCAAACAGGCCGCAGCAGCTAGCCATGTGCAAGCAAAGGCCGAATGAGACAGACAGAGAATTCTTAACTCGGTGGTGTAACCTCAGGAATTCATGCGAGGGAGTTATAGAATCACAAGCGATAGCTTGGTTCGCTCAAGGATGTCGTTATGGCAGTGTCTTGTGGCAGCGATTGCAAAGAGATATGCCAACCACTTTGGCAGAAACCATCAGGATAGCGGATTCGTATGCATTGGGAGATCCAACACAACCAGAACTGATGTCGGCAGATCATCGAGAGCATCAAGATCAATATGCAAGAGATGCGGCCGGGTCATCAAGGCGCAATGAGTTCAGAGGAAGAAGAAGAGAGGAAAGACCGGATTACAGATATGCCTCCAATCAGGTGGCAGCGGTAGTGCAAGAGCAGCCGAGTCACGGGAACAGTCAGCGGCAGAAGAATGGTCCTCAGCAATAGACACCAAGGAATGAAGGGAAGAGACAGTGGACACCAGAACAGAAGAAGTAGTGGCAGGAAAGGCCGAAGTACACGTTTGAATCCATGTTGGATCAACCGTGTAAGTTTCACACTCCAAACCCGGCCAATCATACAACCCGGCAATGCGCCTGGATGAAAAATGCAATGGGTAACCCGGCGGTCATGCAAGCACCTTCCCACCAGGCATATCAGCAGCAGTAGCCGCAGTTGACTGGAGCAAATGCACAGCAACTAATGTTACCACCTCCTCCCCCGAGGTATGATAGCTCAGACCGGAGAGATGCAGTGCATCAAGTGATAAATCAGGGTCCGGATGGAAGGACGAACCCAGGAAATAATGGACGCAATGATTACAGGGAACATCATCAATCATATTGCGTGTTCACAACAGAACAGCAAGACAGGCAAAGTGTACAGCGCCGGCATATGGAAGCAAATGCAGTTATGCCGGCAGTACCAAGATATGTGCCTTGGTCAGATCAAGAAGTAACTTGGAGCATAAAGGATCACCCCAAAATAATGCCGAATCCGAGGTCATATGCACTCGTACTAGATCCGACATTTGTCGGACCGAGCATTAATGTGAAATTTTCAAAAGTACTCATTGACAATGGGAGTAGTATCAATATCATGTACAAGGACACAATGCATAAACTCGGAATATCACAGAATATGTTGCAATCCACGAGAACCACGTTCCATGGAATAGTGCCGGGACTTTCGTGCGAACCCATTGGGAAGGTTCGGGTAGATGTGTTATTCGGCACAAGGGATAACTGCAGAGCAGAAAATTTGGAGTTTGAGGCGGTGGATCTAGAGAGTTGTTATCATGCTTTACTCGGGCGGGCGGCATTGGCCAAATTCATGGGCAGCTGCCACATAACTTACTTGAAAATGAAACTACCCGGACCACAAGGGGTGATAACAGTAGCAGGAGATTACAGGAAGTCGATGGAATGTGCCTCGACCGGATCAAACCTGGCCGAGTCATTAGTGATCGCAAGAGAAAAAAGAAGGATTCAAGAGATAGCGGCTCTCGCTCAGTCGGCGCAACTGAATATGCCGGCATTGGCCAACCCACATGGAAGTGTTTCTTTCCGGCCAACTAAAGAAACGAAAAAATCCAGATAGATGAGCAGTTCCCAAAACGCACCGTCACAATTGGTGCCGGCCTAGATGCCAAATAGGAAGGCGAGCTCACCAACTTCCTCCGTGAGAATCGGGACATCTTTGCATGGTCAACTCAAGACCTGCAAGGTGTGCCGAGGGAGTTGGCTGAGCACTCTCTGCATGTAAGGACATGAGCAAGGCCGGTGAAGCAACCTCTCCGCCGCTTCTCCGAAGACAGGAGAAAAATAATAGGGGATGAGATAGCTCGGCTCCTGGCGGCCGGGTTCATCATGGAAGTGCTTTATCCGGATTGGTTATCAAACCCGGTGTTGGTAGAAAAGAAAAAGTATGATCCAAATGTAGCCGTCGTATGGTGAATGTGTATTGATTACACGAACCTGAACAAGGCGTGTCCAAAAGATCCTTTTCCTTTACCTAGAATAGACCAGGTCATTGATTCGACTGCTGGTTGTGAGCTGTTATCATTTGTAGACGCATATTCTGGTTTTCACCAGATACCGTTAAATCCGGCAGATCAAATAAAGATTGCGTTTATTACCCCGTACGGGGCTTATTGCTATCGCACCATGCCATTCGGCCTGTGTAACGCAGGGGCAACGTACCAGAGATGTATGCAAAAATATTTGCATGAATAGATAGGAAAAAATGTACAAGTGTATGTAGATGATGTGGAAAGCAAAATGCTACTGGATGATATTCGGCAGACATTCGCGAACTTGAGAAGGTTCCGAATGAAGCTTAACCCGGAAAAATGCACCTTTGGTGTACCAGCTAGAAAACTACTCGGTTTTCTCGTATCTAGCCAAGGTATAGAGGCCAACCCAACTAAGATAAGAGCAGTAGAAAGGATGGAATTGCCGAGATGTCTAAATGACGTACAGATGTTCACAGGTTGCCTGGACTCGCTTAGCCGATTTGTATGTCGGCTGGGAGAGAAGGCATTACCACTTTATCAACTGATGAAAAAATCTGATAAGTTCATTTGGACACCACAAGCAGATAATGTGTTCCATGAACTGAAGAAGATGTTGGTCACAGCGCCAATCCTGGACTCTCCATTGTCAAAAGATCCTATGTTACTTTACATAGCCACCACGAACAGAGTAGTAAGTGCTGTGATCATGGTGGAACGAATTGAAGATGATAAATCAGTACAAAGGCCGGTATATTACCTAAGTGAGGTACTATCAGCCTCAAAGCAGAACTACCCACATTATCAGAAGATGGCGTATGGAGTGTACATGTCGGCAAAGAAACTTAAACATTACTTCGAAGAGCACCCGATCAAAGTGATCTGTGAAGCACCCATAGCCGACATATTGAGCAACAAAGATGCAAGCGGGCGAATAGCAAAATAGGCAATTGAACTATCACCTTATGCTCCGCGATTCGATAGGCGAGATGCAATTAAATCTCAGGCAGTGGCCGACTTCTTGGTGGATTGGGCCGAGGTACAATATGAGCCACCATTACCAGATCCGAATTATTTGACAATGCACTTCGACGGTTCCAAGCTGAGGAATGGCTTGGGGACGGGAATAGTGTTAACCTCGCCAAAAAGAGATCAGCTGAAATATGTGTTGCAAATACATTTCGCCGCATCAAACAATGTAGCCGAGTACGAAGCACTCGTACATGGATTGAAGGTGGCAAAAGAGATTGGGATACGCCAAATCTTATGCTACGGAGATTCAGATCTAGTAGTACAACAAGTATCAGGCAATTGGGATGCACTAGATGCCAATATGGCCGTATACAGGTTCCATGTGCAAAAACTTAGTGGATACTTCGATGGATGTGAATTTCATCATATACCTTGGGCAGAAAATGACGCTGCAGACACGCTGTCAAAACTCGGATCAACCAAGCAATCAATTCCCCCAGGTATCGCCCTAGAGCACCTGAGAAAACCATCAATAACACCATCACCAGAGTCTGAATCCATCTTTATTCCGGCAAAATCAAGAGAAGATAGTATGCTGATGGAAATTGACAAGGAATGTAACCCAGAATTTCCGAAAATAAACCCGGCCGATGCACGGATGGATATGGAAAAATCCGAGGTAGTTATGTCGGCGGAAAATATGGAAATAGATAGTGAGATTATCCCAGAGAAAATCATACCAACATGGGCGCAACCCATATTTTCTTTCCTTAAAGATGCGACTTTGCCGAATAACGAGGTATTGGCTAGACAGACAATGAGAAGAGCTAAAGCTTATACAATCATAAACAATGAGCTGTATAAAAGGAGCGTCACAAGCGTGTTGCAAAGATCTGTGGATTCGGCGGAAGGCCAGGAGATCCTCCTAGATATACATCAAGGAGAATGCGGGCATCACACCTCGTCCAGAGCTTTAGTGGCCAAAGCATTCAGGCATGGATTTTATTGGCCAACAGCGTTGAAAGAGGCCAAAGAACTGGTGGAAAAATGTAATGGTTGCCAGAGATATGCTAGCAAGATACATATGCCATCGTCCGAGTTAAAAACTATACCAATTACTTGGACGTTTTCTGTATGGTGCTTAGATATGGTGGGACCATTCAAAACGGCCCGGGGCGGGATGACCCACATTTTAGTCATGGTCGACAAATTCACAAAATGGATCGAAGTGAAACCAATAAAAAAATGTGATGGACCCACTGCGGTAAAATTCCTCAAAGATATTATCCTGAGATATGGTTACCCACACAGTGTTCAGATAATGGCACAAACTTTGCTGAAGGGGCCTTCGCTAGATTCTGTCAAGAAAA
The DNA here is from genome assembly GCA_916181665.1 of Avena sativa. NCBI lineage: Eukaryota > Viridiplantae > Streptophyta > Magnoliopsida > Poales > Poaceae > Avena > Avena sativa. The sequence continues at coordinate 375,044,720 of OV702295.1, read as the reverse complement.
ACACATAAGACTAGATGTCGCCTCGGTGGCTCACCCAGCATCTAATGGGCAAGTAGAAAGATCTAATGGACTAGTATTATCCGGAATAAAACCACGACTCGTCGAACCACTGCAAAGGTCGGCAGGGTGTTGGATCGAGGAACTACCAGCAGTACTATGGAGCCTCAGAACTACCCCAAACAGGTCAACAGGGTATACACCATTTTTTCTGGTATATGGGGCAGAAGTCGTGCTTCCAGCCGACATAATACATGACTCGCCAAGGGTTACCCAGTATACAACCACTGAGGTAAATGAGATAGCTCGGCAAGATGATGTCGATCTGCTAGAAGAAGCCAGGGAGTTGGCACTATCAAGATCAGCTATTTATCAACAGGACTTGCGACGATATCACAACAAGAAAGTAAATCCAAGAGTGTTTAAAGAAGGAGATTTGGTTCTTCGGTTAGTGCAACGCACGGCCGGCATGCACAAACTATCACCCCCATGGGAAGGACCATTCATCGTGAGCAAAGCATTGCACAATGATGCGTATTACCTAATTGATGCCCAGTCACCATAAAAGAACAAGGCAGACAAAGCCGGCGAAGAATCGAAAATACCATGGAACATAGCTTTACTTCGTCCATTTTACTCGTAGGAGTCGTCTATGACACGTTGTAAAGTGATGCTTCAGGACGAAGAATCAATTATGTATTAGACCTCGGCATCTTGAGCAATGACTCGGGGACTGCCCTATATTATTGGGCATTTTGGATTATGTATTAGACCTCGGCATCTTGAGCAATAACTCGGGGACTGCCCTATATTATTTGGCATTTTGGATTATGTATTAGACCTCGGCACCTTGAGCAGTGACTCGGGGACTGCCCTATATTGTTTCTGAGTTTGGGTTATGTATTAGACCTCGGCACCTTGAGCAGTGACTCGGGGACTGCCCTATATTGTTTCTGAGTTTGGGTTATGTATTAGACCTCGGCACCTTGAGCAGTGACTCGGGGACTGCCCTATATTATTTCTGAGTTTGGGTTATGTATTAGACCTCGGCACCTTGAGCAGTAACTCGGGGACTGCCCTATATTGTTTCTTAGTTTGGGTTATGTATTAGACCTCGGCATCTTGAGCAGTAACTCGGGGACTGCCATATTTTGTTTCTGAGTTTGGGTTATGTATTAAACCTTGGCACCTTGAGCAATGACTCAGGGACTGCCATGTTTTTGTTTTTGAGTTTGGGTTATGTATTAAACCTCGACACTTCGAGCAATGACTCAGGGACTGCCCAATGTCATTTCGCAGTTTTAGTGATGTGTTAAATCTCGATTTATAGAGCACTGACTAGGGAATTACCCCACGATTGTCCCTTGTTACAAAAATGGGTATCAAACTTCGGCACCCAGAATGATATTATTTCACTCTCCCCAAATATGGGCTTCGAGATTTACAACTTGGATAGAATTCAAGAACACGATGGTTGAGCCGTCAAATTTATAAAGGTCAGGCAATATTAGACGCCGAACTACGGTGGGACAAATGCAAGCACACAATCCGAACTTAAGAAATTGAAGGCCACCAAAGCAAAGATTTAAACAGACAAGATCAGTTTAAACAAAATAATAACAATCACAATCATATGTGCCTCAGTGGCAAAAGGCAAAAGAGGTTCATACCACACAGAAAGTCAGACAATTGTTTCACACACATCATACGCCTGGCATACCGGGGATAAGAAACAATTTAAAGTTTTTTAAACCTAAGGGGCAGCGACTTGGTCAGGCACTGGGCGCTCTGAGGTAGACGGCACCTCGGCCGAAGTTGCCTCGGCCTCCACAGAACCAGGAGCGACTTCGGGGGAAGCCCTGGGCTGTTGAGAAACATTAGCTTGAGCTTGAGAATGCCCAGTCCCTTTGGAGGATGATCGCGCATCGCCGTTGCCATCCAATCTTGCGCTGGAATCACCAGAGGTATCCGAGTCGCCCTCGTCCTCGTCCTGGTCGGCTGAATTATCATCAGAGGATCTTCAACTTCAACGTCATCCGTCGGGTTAGAAAGGAAACTCGGCCCTTCAATCCAGTTATGCACGTCTGCATACTCAACAAGCTGGAAGGCACGAGCTTGTCGGCGAGCGATGAATTCTGGATCCTCAACCCAATGGGAGCCAGTGCGCAAATTTATCAAGGTATCGAGGGAAATATCCTCGTACCATGACATAACGACTGTGAGCGCCATATCAGCACTAGCTCGTCCAGCGGATTCCCTCCAGAGATTTAACTGGTTCTGGGATGCCATCAATCTTTCCACCAGTATCTTGATCTCATCAATATCAGGAGTTCCAGAAGTATTCGGCCAGAGAACATGGTAGGCCCGGATGGCTGCCTGCACCAAGTCTCTGCCCATAATCTTCATCGGACCAATGGCAGCGCCAACGGCAACCAAGTAGTCTTCCATCGAGTATTCTGGGCTCGCATCTGCGGGGACACCTCAGCGTACACGAGCATTAACCACCGCTCTAGAGCTCACGGGCTTAGCTTCTGGAAAATGGTCTACGCAAAATAAAAAGTACATATGTCAACACTAAGAAAGAGAAAAAGATAACTCGGCCACGGTCAGAGGCTTACGATGAATATAGCTCAGCATTCTCTGAAGATCTTGAGCCCAATCACCCTTGGTTTTCTCAAAGCGAGTGATCTCCTTGCTCATCGCCCGTGTCTTGAGTTTGGTAGCCTCGAGGAGTTCTTTATTTTTCTGCAATTGCAGAGCTAGCTGATTCTTCTCCTCGGAGAACTCCTGGTCAACTTTCTCTAACTCAGACTTCCGAGAGAGCTTGAGGGACTCCACCTCGGCGCGCAAGCGAATTATCTCGTCATCTTTATCTTTCAGCTACGCCGAGTGAGTAGCGGCTTGTTCTAAAAAATGCAGCATCATATCAGGCATGGGTATGCATTCTTGATGTGACGCTGCAAAAGTTTGTAACTCGGCTATACCAAAGCCAAAAGGGTTAAAAGAAACCCGGTATAAGTTTCGAACGGAAATCTGCAAAGAAAAAGGGTAACTAACCTTCCAGGGCCTTGACTTTCTTCTCAAGATGGATGTTAAGATTGTTGATATTACCTATTCACCAGCAAAATGAGCTAACACCTCACGTCCAAAACAATAAGAACTTTAGGGACAATGCAAAAGTTTGTTAACTTACCAGCTTTCTTCACCACGGGAATGACTTTCTCATACTTGTCTTGCAATTTCTTATGTGCGAAAAGCAGCCTTTGGAATTCGGCGGTCCGCCGATCATGCGCAACCTAAGCAGCAAAATAAATAGCAGTGAAATACTCGAAGCTTAGGGCAGATCCGAATTAAGTAAAGCATAACTCAGATCTAGGTGGCTGGATATTCGAAGCTAAGACAAATCCGAATCAAGCAAAGCTTAACTCGGATCTAGGTGGCTGGATATTCGAAGCTAAGACAGATCCGAATCAAGCAAAGCTTAACTCGGATCTAGGTGGCTGGATATTTGAACACTAGGGAAAGTCCGAATTAAGTAAAGCTTAATTCGAACCTAGGTGGCTGGATATTCGAACACTAAGACAAAACTGAACCAGGCAAAGCCTAATAAAATTTCCAAACGAATAACAAGTTATTCGGTTGCAAGCTTTGGGGACTAGAGTATATATAATATCATTCGAATGACTAATCAAACGTCAATAAAAACAATTACCTCATTCATCTTATCGCTGTCAAGAATGATCTTGGCAGCAAGATGTAAGCGACTGCTGATGTCGGAGAGTTGAAATGGCTGACTGCTTGGATTGCCCTCGAGCTGATCAACAGCGTTTCAATTGTTGGCATACTCAACCAACGAGTCGAGGTTGTTCCCACTTTTAGTACGAGTCAGGACTTTACCTCGGACGTGTTGTGTAGCCACCGCCGCCGCGGGACTCTTGTAAGAGCGAGCTGAGTATCAGCGACCGGGGTAACAATGGTCTTGGCAGAAGAAACCCCCTTGCGGAGCGCATCAGCAATTGTAGGCTCAGAAGAGCTAGCAAGCCCTTTCTGAGATGAGGGAGGTTTGGTGACGACGACCTTCCTGGCCTTAGAAGAGGCGTCGAAAGGAGCCGCTACCTCGGCGCTAGGGGTGGTGTCCTTGGGAACAGGAGGGATGACGGTTTCTGAGGGCGCCGAGATGGTGATATCCTCGGCTGGAGTCGGAAGTGCAGTAGAGACTGTGGGGGTCGAAGGAATCTCGGGGGAAACTCCGGGGTTCACGGAGGAGGCAGCAGGCTCAGTAGAAATATCTACTGGCCGAGTTGTGTCGGCATCAAGAGAAGAGACCTCAGGCGCATCCTGGCGAGATGACGTCTGATTCGGAGCGGGAGGAGAGTTTGCGCGAGCAGGACTAGGAGCCCTAGTATCTTCAGGAGGCGGAGGAGAAGGCGGCCGAGTTGTATGACTCGTCATGCTAGGACCACTGGGCTTAACAGAAAGAGGAGCTCTGCAAAGGCACAGAGTCAGGTCAGAAGACGGAAAGAGAGAAACAAGAAATACAAATGAAAAGTAACTCACCCAGTAACCTCGGGCATAGTTTTACGCTTCGGAAGGTGCTGGGATGACTTTTTAGTTTGCTTCTTGGGGGCAGCTTCGGAGGCACCCGTTGGAGCGGCACGCTTCCGCGAGGTAGCAGGAGGTTGGGAGGCAAGAGGCTCGGCTTCGTGCACCTGACCGGCCTGATTAGCTGGGGAAGTAGAAGCCGGAAATGCATAAGAGATAGGCATTGCGACAACTACCTCAAGAATTTGGACGTCGTCTGAATCACCTTCCTCCTCGTGAGCCAAGGTCTTGCCATGGGCACGAGCCGGAGCGAGGTCCGACTTGGGAACAAACTCCTCCGAGTCGGGTTCCCCGCTATCCAGGGTGTTCCGATCTGCGGTCCATGGGAGGGCCAAAACCTCGGCATCTTCAATCTTCTGCTCCGCAAATCTCTGCAAGAAAAGAGATAAAGGAATTAGCAAAAGGAATCACGAACGCGATTGGGGGGCAAAACATAAATGCATAAATTTACCTCAGGAGGGGGGTTCCCACGGGTGAACGGCTTCAGTCCCCAGGCCCAATCCTCCGGCATTTCCGTCTTAAAGATAGCTCGGACACGCTTGAAAATAAGATAATTGTCGAGCTCAACAGTGGAGACTCGGTTGGGATCAAGGGGACCGCTCATATAGCAGAGCTTATGCGTGCGTTGCTGAAAGGGGCAGATCCGGCTGCTGACGAAGGTGGTCATCAGATCCTCGCCGCGTAACCCAGCGCGGATCAGCTCCTTCAGCTGAATCTCAAAGGCCTCGGCCAGAGCATGGCTCTTCCTGGGATTATAAGTCCAGTTCTTCTTGGAAGGGGGGCCAATGGAGAAAGTAGGAAGCCGAATCTTATCTTCCGTCCCAGAGTTCTTGACATAGAAAAACGATCTATGCCACTTCTTGCATGACTCAAGACCAGCAACCCGAGGAAACACGGATTTCCTCCGAGGTGTGATGGACGCTGCTCCACACTGGGTAAGCAATTTCTCGGAAGGCTGGAGGGATTTGTCTGGAACAACATTGGACCGGATCTGGAAGAACTTGGACCATACATGCACCGATGGCCAGAGGCCGAACTATCCTTCCGAGGCCGAGATAAAGGTGGATAGAGAAACAATGGCATTAGCCGGAAGATGATGCGGCTGCAGGCCGAAGTAATCAAGGAATTCCCTAGCAAAATCACTAAGGGGAAGACCGAACCCGCGAGCAAAATGGGACATGAACACGACATACTCACACTCTTTAAGAACAGGATAGGATTCGCTGCCAGGTAAGCGACAGGCTACCTCGGCAGGAATTCGTCGAGTTCTAATCAACCACTCAACCTCTCGGCGGGTGACGGTGGAACCTTTCCAGGAGCCCCGCTCTGGTCCAGACGCGGCGTCATCATCTTCGATGAGCCCGCCGCTCACAGAGCTTGACATGGGGTCGCCGGAGGAATCTACCGAGGAGCAACTAGCGGCGGAGCAAAGCTTAGAACTGCAAGGCCCCGTCGTGGTCCTAGGCGAGAATGGCGGCGGAGCGGAAAAGGAACCGCCGCGGGAAATCTAGAGAGCGGAAGACGCGTCTAGAGGGAAATTTAGGCAATGAGACCAGAGAAACTCACCGGCGACAGCGCCGGAGCAAGCACACGGGGACAAGGTCGACGGAGCAGAGGAATTGGGGCCTCACCATCGAAGATTCCGACGAGTGCACGACTGCAGGAGCACAAACAGATGCGAGGGTGAGAGGATGAAGAAGGGCAATAGGGAGCGAAGGAGGAAAGTAAATCCTCTAGCCTCGTGCCCCTCTTTATAACCGCGTGGGTTTGGCGCGGTAGTGGGATCATGGGTGCGGTCACCAACCGTGTAGACCGTGTGTGGGGCGTAACCACTCGAGGATGAGTGGTGCCGCACCAACGACCACACGACGCAGGAGACGATCAGGCCCCCTGACTGAAACGGTGCGCGAGGCGTTGCAGCGCCGACGCGACAGGCGCAGTAATTACTGTAGCCTGTCAGTAGGCACTGTAGAGGAACAAAAAACTAGAGAAGCAATGATAAGTGTTACACGTAGGATGAGACGTACGCGAGAAGCTGCGCGGATACCTCGGACGGCGGAAAAGTAACTCGGAAACAAGGACACATGAGTATTGGGAAACTGATATGGCTCGGCCAAAGTTATAGGCAGGGCCATACCAGCTTCGGGGACTAATGTTGGGGAGGTGACCCCGATAGGGTCAGGACGGGGAAAGACGAAAGGAAGTTCCCCATCCAAATTCTGAGTTACTGTCTAAATTGGCCGAATCCTGTAAAGGTCGGCCGAGGTAAGCGAGAGCAGGACACTTATGAGAAGAGCAATATGTTACCCGGCCGACATACTGTTTAAGTCGGCCGGGTCAGCCCGAATAATCTGAATGCAGGTGAAGGCCAAGCCGAGTCAAGCGAGGCAGGGCCGAATGACATGAAGCTTGCAAGAGAAGGAAGTGCCTATAGTCAAACCCTAGTCACAAGCTAGGAAGGATCTGAACAGAGCCAAACACAAAGGACAAGGCGCAGAGCGGCAGAAGGGGGTCACGAAGGTGACAGTCCTGGAGCCCGAGGCGTGTAGGTGGGGTTCTCTGAAACCTTGCCGTCATTAGAAGGGCGACACGGAAAGGAGGCCGCCGAGTTACTATATTAGGACAAGCATATTCTTTGAATATGCTTGCCACGTCAGCCCTAGAGGAGCCAAGACGCCCCTTTATAAGGAGGGGCTTGGATTCTGAGAAGGGGATCGGTTCATTTGGTACCGTTAGGCTGGTAAAAGTTCATCTTCTCCTCTTGTAAACAGCTCAAGGAGCACTTGTAGCCCAAGAAAGGAGGAATAAAGATCTTTACGTTAGTCGTTTGTGTGTAGAATCAACTACATCTTCCCTCTCCATATCCCTCTAGCATCCATTGGCCCCATACTTTAGCCTACCCATGGCATCTGCCGTGCCACCACCACGACAACCGCACCATAGAGATCAACGATGACCTGACATATCCCAAAGTACCCATCCGTATCTTGGAGGAAGCTTTCAGAACCACCAGAACCTGAAGCATCAAGTTTCTTAAGATTCAGTGGAGCAACCACACTGAAAAAGAAGCTACCTGGGAACGAGAAGATCACATCAAGACGAAGTTTCCCGATATTTTTAAATCTTAGGTTGTAACAGCCCAAGTTTGTAATATGTGTAATTATCACTTAAGCATTGCATGCATCAGTTTAAATCAATAAAAGATATGCATAAGATCAAGTGTGTTGAATTAAATGCAAATCCAAAACCCTAATTTCCCCCTCTCTTTGAAACCACATTCAAATAGTTTTGAATTTTGAAATGACAAAATGTTTGGAGCCCAAAAGGATTAATAGGGCCCCTGCAATATTTCAAATATTTCTAACAAAGTCTTGTATTTTTGAATTATCCAAAATAGAACTCAAATGAAAATACAAAAGAGAAAACTAAAAACAGAAAAATAAAATAATTTTTGTAAGAAAAAAATAGCAGGAGCCGCAGCTGGGCCATGGCCCATATCCCTCTCCTTTCTCTCTACAGCGCTGCGCAGCCCGCAGCAGCCCAACCTGGCCCACCCGGGGCCCAGGAGCTGGCCCCGTACCGCTTCGCAAAGCATCGTCTTCGTCGATGATGAAGCCTTGCTTCGCTGTCGCCGACGATGACGTCCTTCGCCGTGCCGCGCGCCAAGATTCGCGCCACCGACGATGCCGGCGACTACAAGAACCCTGGCCGCCGCAGTGGAGAAACCTAGTCCTCTTTCTCCCCCTCGCGCGCTCTCTTCCCTCTCTGTACCTCGCATGGCCGAAACCTAGCCAGCGAGCCTCGCCATCTCTGACCACCCCGAGCCCAGCCGACACCACCTCGACCTCCGCCTCATTGTCCTCGTTCTCCCTGCCCAAGCACGCGAGCGGGGAAGCATGCTACTAGCCGGAATCGAGCCCGGTGTTCTGCCGGCCGCCTAACTCGTCTGCGTCGATTCTCCGTTTCCCGACCTCGCCTCGTTTCCCCGACCGCTCCATCATGTTCGTGGTGAGCTCGCCGTCCTCATGGACCTCTCCATCCTCTCTCTCCCGCCCTGGTTTGAGTTATCATCGAGCGCTGCCGTCTGCCTTCGTCGTTCGTCGCCGTAGTTGGAGCTCGAGTGACATGCAGGAAGTGGCGCCGCCATATCCTGGTCGCCCGCAACGAGACGTGTCCAACGCGCCCGCCCGCGCGCCCAGGCGAGTACGGGATCGACGGAACCCAACCTGAGGGTTCCACCATTGCTGGCGTCAGCATGACGTCATGCTGGCGCAGTAATTCCCTTTTCTTTTTATTAAATGTTTTGTAATTATTTCTGGAATATAAATAAATACCCGTGGGCCACCCCTGTAAGCATTTTAATAATTTGCATAAATGTTTTCAAAAAAAGAATAAATCTATGACATGTGGGCCCAAGTTTGAAAATAATTTAAATATTCCAAAAATGATTTAAAATGAATTAAAATTTGAGGAATTCATAAATAATTCATTTTAAATCAAAAAATACAAATAATATATCAAAATATTCAGAAAAATGACTTAATCTAATTACACTATAATCATGCATTGCTAATCAACTTCAATGACAAGTTTAATTAGAGAACAAAATCAACCCCTCTCATGTGTTTCCGGAGTTTCCCCGAGTTAGGGTTTTCACCCTCGGAACCCCGTTTAAACTGTCAAGCATGCCTTAGGGTTTAATTTCAATGCAATGTAACTTGTCATATCATCATCCTTATTTGAGCATTGCATCGATGCCATGTCTTGATTGTCGCCTTTCTTTCCGGTATTGGTTCTTCGCGATAGGATCCGAACCCGAAGCTGAAGTCAACAACACCGAAGATCCATACCTGAATACTAACGGACAAGGCAAGCGTAGCCTCTCATTTTGAACCTACTTTTAAAAAGTATATTACTTTCTCGCTATGATGCACACGATTCCAATGTGGTCTTTTGTCAGTAGCTAGTGTTACCTATCTGCTGCACTGTTTCCCTTTTGTAGCGTTATACTCCTGATCCACTGCTCCTAGCAGCATACCTAGGTCTGGAATTTGAGCGTTGCTAGAGCTTCTGTGACCGACAGCTTAGCCATGCATAGTAACAACGTCTGATCCGTCCAAATGATGAATCAGAGATGCCAGAGAATCTAGAAAGGTAGGAGATGGTGACATCATCGAAGGAGTCAATTAAACATGCTAAGGCTTGTATGGGAGGCCACGTTGGGTGTGGTTTTTGTAGTCCCATGCTCGCCACCTCTAGGAACTGAGTTCTTGCCTTTGGAACCGATATGAGCGTACAACCACACGGGGCTTGGGAACCCCTCGATTGACTAACTTGCCTAGTAGATTCCATGAGTCACATAGTTTGGGCCTTCCATTTGGCATACGCATTGAAAACGTTTTCGAAAGAGGGGGTGAAGGAGGTGCATCATAACAGGTAGGGAACCATGGCCGCGGTTGCTTGGGATGGATGGAGCCCCTGGTAAACCAACCTCACCTCACATCTTTAAGTACCGGCTTTGGGATTTGACCCGTTACGGCAGAACCATACTTATTGCGTGACTCATGGTCTCGGCGAAAGAAAGGTAAAGGTCGTGGTCAACCACCCTCTGTCAGCCTTCCAAGGAAGAGGGCTAATAATATTTGGCAGTAAGAGTCGGTTGGTGCGTGTGGGTAAAGTTGTACACCCCCGCAGGGTATTAATATTTTAGAAAAGCCGTGTTCATGGTTATGAACGCTTGGTGACCAGATTCTAAGATCATAGATAACTTTAACCATTATAAAACTTGTTGATCCACGTGTGCTTAAGGATGCTTCCTCCGGGTCGAGGGGGTGATCCTAGTCAGGAGGTTCTGATGAAGCTGGTGGTTATCAAGATATGATGAGCAAGATGAAGAAGTCGTTATCTCACCCCCTTTTAAAAGATTCTGAGTAGACGAGCTTCTTCTCTCTCCTATTTATAAATAAAGATTGCTTTACGCAAAAGAAACATCCAGAGAAAACCTTTCTAGCCAGAGCATGTAGTTATTAGGTTATCTAAGTCTTGTGGAGTACATTCTCGTACTCAGCCTTGCGCCATTGTTGTTTTTCTGTAGAGGATCTGGTTGCAACTAAAGGTGGCTTCTACGTTGACATCGACGAGTAGTTAGGGGTCCCAGGTAGCAGCCTGAGGAATATGGGATGGACGTCACTTTTGTTTATGGCCTCTTAGGCCTTTTGCTAAGTTGTTGTGTAGAACAACATATTTGCTTTCGTTGTGTGATGTAACGTTGGGTCTATGACCTCTGGTTTGTAATAACTCTAATATCTTACTCTGCTAAGAGTTTAAACTTATGTTGTTGAATCCCTGTGTTCTGTAATGTTACCGAATCATACTATGATCTTCCGTGTTTGGAGTTGAACTTATCTTAGATGGTGATCTGAGGTTAGTTTAACCCTAATCCCGGGGGGTGCTACAGGTTTTGGTATCAGAGCAGGACTGCCTGTAGGAAACCCTTTTATTGGTCGATGTTGAGTCTAGAAGTTGACAAAACTATTTGGAAGTTAAAAAAATTATTTGCATAAACTCTGACGAGGATTCTTTTTACTCCTTCTCTGGTGTGTTTCTGATGCTGGAGTTTTTCTTACCTTATTTGGTTTGAAAAGGTTTTCATTCTGTACCTCATATCTCAAAACTTTTAGGATCGTGGTTTTGGGGTTGTTTCTCTAAAAGTACTCCGTACTTGGTTGCTATTCTCAGGGTTCTAAGATATCTCAGTTTTGCTTGGTGTGTAACATCTTAGCATTCCATTGTCATGGTTTGTAAGTCAGCTGGTTAGTGTATACATTAGTATGCTTTGATACTACCATGCTTGATAAGATGATATGTTTATATCAAGTACTCGTTGTTTGTCTTCCCGTCTTGTTCTTTGAATCCGCTGTCTAACCCTTTTCCTTTGTTCTTCTAGGATGGGTGACACCTCTCGTGCCCGTACCCCTGCTCATGCTCGTGGTGCTGCAAATGAGGGTGAATCTTCCAACCTTCCTCCATCACCGTCCATGGTTCAACTCATGGCCATGTACGAAACCAACCGTGCTGACAACATGAGGCTCCTTGAAAGGATTGAGCGCAACACTGCTCAACGCCAGAACAATCAAGTTGGTATCAAGGACTTCACACGTCTCACTCCGCCAGTTTTCAGCTATTCCACTAAGCCACTTGATGCAGACTACTGGCTTCGCACTATGGAGCGCAAACTTCAGGTTGGTCATGTTGCTCAAGCGGATTGGGTGACTTTTGCTGCCTATCATCTGGAGGGAGCAGCTAACTCCTGGTGGGAAAATTTCTTAGCTATGCAAGAAGCTCAACATGTTGTTACATGGCAAGAGTTTACTGAAGTCTTTCGAGCTTACCATATTCCGGAGGGTCTGATGGATCAGAAGAGGGAGGAGTTCCTCAAGCTAAAGCAGGGCACTGGTTCCGTGTGTGATTACCAGCGCAACTTTAATCATCTTGCCTGCTATGCTACTGAAGAGGTCTCCGCTGATGCTAAGAAGCAACCTCTGTTCCGCAAGGGACTTGATCCTAAGGTTTGCCGTGATATCCACCTCATGGGATTCGGTAACTTCCAAGGTCTTGTTAACAAGGATATGAAGGCCGAGAGTGGAAAAGTGGAGTACGAAGAAACTCGTAAGCATCCTCAGGAGGGGTACAACAAGGCTGGTTCTAGCAATAAGAAGCGTTGTGTCTTCGTGCCTTACAGTGTTGTGCCACGTGCTCCTTACACCTCCAGGTCTTCTAGATATGCTCCCCATCCGAATACTGCTCCAAACAACGCTGGTGGATCAAATTATCCTACTGGTGGCACTGGATCAGGTACTATCTGCTTCAATTTTTGCCAGCCTGGCCACTATGCAAGAGAGTGTCCTCAAAAGAGTGTTGTTGAGAAGGCACAACCAACAAAGAAGAATGATAAGTATCTAGGTGCTGGAAAAGGACGCATGAACCATATCTCTGCTGAGGTGGCTCAGGAAGATCCAAGCGCCATTATGGGTACACTTCGTATCAATCAAATTCCAGCTAAAGTTTTGTTTGATTCTGGAGCATCGCATTCATTCTTGTCACAAACTTTTGCTCAACTGCATGGGATAAGCTTTGAAGGGTTGTCTGTTCCTATGCTAGTTCAGTCTTCTGGTTCTATTTGGCGATCCACCATGGTTAGTCCTGGGAATCTAATCGAAGTTGCATTTCAACTTTTCCCCACCTCCCTTATTGCCCTCAAGTCAACTGACATTGACATCATTTTGGGCATGGACTGGTTGACCCGCTATCAAGCTATCCTCGATTGTACAACCAAGTCTGTGACTCTTACTAGTCCTGCTGGCATAACAGTCAAGTATTAGACCGTAGGGTCACTATACCCTTCAGTTGTTTCTATTCCTGAAGAAGAGTTGTATGCTCTTGAAGTTCTACCTCCGTTAGAGATCCAAGATGTTTCTGTGGTCTGTGAATTCCCGGATGTCTTTCCTGAGGAGTTGCCTGGCATGCCACCTGATCGAAGTGTGGAGTTTGTTATAGAGTTAGTTCCTAGAACAACTCCCGTTTCTAAAAGACCCTATCGTATGCCTCCTCATGAGCTTGTGGAGTTGAAGAAGCAATTAGAGGAGTTAGAAGGAAAAGAATACATTCAGCCCAGCACATCTTCTTGGGGATGTCATACCATCTTTGTCAAGAAGCGGGATACTAATATACCGCGTCTGGTTGTGGATTATCGCCCACTCAATGTTGTGACTATCAAGAACAAGTATCCTCTCCGTAGGATCAACGATCTATTTGATCACTTAAGTGGTGCCACTGTCTTTTCCAAAATGGATTTAAGGTCAGGGTATCACTAGATAAAGATCCGTAAGGAAGATATTTCAAAGACTGCTTTCACCACTCGTTATGGTCTTTACGAGTATACAGTCATGTCCTTTGATCTTACCAATGCTCCAGCCACTTTTATGCGGCTTATGAACTCTGTCTTTATGGAGTATCTTGACAAGTTCGTTGTGGTTTACATCGATGACATTCTGGTCTATTCCAAAACTAAAGAAGAGCATGCTAAACATCTTCGTTAGGTGTTGAGAAAACTCCGAGAACATCGTCTCTATGCCAAGTTCTCCAAATGTGAGTTTTGGTTACAAGAACTCGTATTCCTTGGTCATGTTGTTTCTGCCCAAGGGGTTGCTGTTATCCCCGATAAGGTTCAAACTATCCTAAACTGGGAGTCTCCTAAATCCGTCAAGGATGTCCGAAGTTTTCTCGGGATGGCTGGTTATTACCGTCGATTCATCGAGAACTTCTCTAGGATTGCAAAGCCAATGACTGATCTTCTTAAGAAGGATAAGAAGTTTGAATGGTCTGATAAGGCTGAAGAAAGCTTTCAGATGTTGAAAACCAAGTTAACAACTGCTCCAGTGCTGGTTCTTCCAGACACTAGCAGAGACTTTGTAGTCTTCTGCGATGCTTCTCACCAAGGTCTCGAATGTGTGTTAATGCAAGATGGGCATGTGGTGGCTTATGCCTTCCGTCAGCTAAAACCACATGAGAACAACTACCCAACTCATGATCTTGAGCTTGCAGCTGTTGTTCATGCTCTTAAGCAATGGTGACATTACCTTCTTGGTAGTCGTTGCGAGTTATATTTAGATCATCAGAGTATGAAGTATCTTTTCACACAACCTGATCTGAATCTCAGGCAAAGAAGATGGTTGGAACTCATCAAGGACTATGATTTGGGTCTCAACTATCAACCTGGAAAGGCCAATGTTGTTGCTGATGCGCTGAGCCGTAAATCTTATTGCAACACCTTGATGATCAAACAAGCTCAACCTTCTCTTCATGAGGAATTTGCTCGATTGAATCTTGAAGTAGTTCCTCATGGATTCCTTTCTACTCTTGAAGTGAAGTCTTCTCTGGAGGATCAGATCAAAGCTGCTCAAAGGCAAGATCCTGAGATGGACTCAATTAAAGAGAACATTGCTAGCGGAGTTGCTAAATTTTTCTCTGTTAACGAGGAAGGTGTACTATATTTCGGTACACGTTTGGTAGTACCAAATGGAAAGGACTTGAAGCAGATAATTCTTACCGAAGCTCATGAATAACTTCTTTCTATCCACCCTGGAGGTACCAAGATGTATCGGGATCTTCGTCAAAGATTCTGGTGGTCTGGTATGAAGAAGGATATCACTCGTTTTGTTGCTGAATGTGACGTTTGTCGTCGCATCAAGGCTGAGCACCAAAGACCTGCCGGTCTCCTGCAACCACATAAAATACCTGAGTGGAAATGGGATGAAGTTGGTATGGATTTCATTACTGGTATTCCTAAGACTCAGAAAGGAAATGATGCCATCTAGGTAATCATTGACTATTTGTCCAAGGTTGCTCACTTCCTACATGTTCGCGAGAGCATTACTGCTAATCAATTGGCTGATCTGTATATCTCTCGAATAGTTGTCCTTCATGGGGTACCAAAGAAAATTTTATCTGATCGAGGGAGTTTGTTCACCTCAAGGTTCTGGGCAAGTTTCCAACAAGCCATGGGAACTCGTCTGTCCTTCAGTACAGCTTATCATCCTAGTACCGGTGGCCAGACCGAAAGAGTGAATAATATCCTTGAAGACATGCTAAGAGCGTGTGTCATATCTTTTGGCAAGAACTGAGAGAAATGCCTTCCTTTTGCTGAATTTTCCTATAACAACAGTTTTCAGTCCAGTATTGGTATGGCACCATTCCAATTCTTATATGGAAGAACCTGTCGTACTCCTTTGAACTGGTCAGAAACCGGCGAAAGAAAGTTCTTTGGTCCGGATATGATCTAGGAAGCATAAGATCAAGTTCGTATCATTCGAGATCGTTTGAAAACTGCTCAGTCCCGCCAGAAAAGTTATCATGATTGTCACCATCAACATCTTGAATATGAAGTTGGTGATCAAGCTTATCTACAAGTCACTCCTTTAAAGGGTGTCCATCGTTTCGGCATCAAAGGCAAACTAGCTCCTCGCTATGTTGATCCTTTTCGCGTTCTTTCCAAGCAAGGTAAGATCGCATATCAATTGGAGCTTCCTGCAAACTTCCCCGAGGTGCATGACATCTTTCATGTGTCTCAACTCAAGTGTTGCTTCAATGATCCTGTCCGTGGTGTTGATCACCAAACTCTTGATCTCTAGAAGGATCTGACTTATCGTGAGTATCTTGTTCATATCCTTGATGAAACCGAGCGCAAAACTCGTCATCAAAACATCAAATTCCTGAAAGTTCAGTGGTCTCATCACTCTGAGGATGAAGCAACCTGGGAACAAGAAGATCGTCTTCGATCTGAGTACCCTGCCTTCTTTTCTAAAACTTAGGAATCTCGGGTCGAGATTCTTGTAAGGGGGGTAGAGCTGTAACAACCCAAGTTTGTAATATGTGTAATTAGCACTTAAGCATTGCATGCATCTGCTTAAATGAATAAAAGATATGCATAAGATCAAGTGTGTTGAATTAAATGCAAATCCAAAACCCTAATTTACCCCTCTCTTTGAAACCACATTCAAATAGTTTTGAATTTTGAAATGACAAAATGTTTGGAGCCCAAAAGGATTAATAGGGCCCCTGCAATATTTCAAATATTTCTAACAAAGTCTTGTATTTTTGAATTATCCAAAACAGAACTCAAATGAAAATAAAAAAGAGAAAACTAAAAACAGAAAAAAAAATTCTGGAAGAAAAAAATAGCAGCAGCCGCAGCTGGGCCGTGGCCCATCTCCCTCTCCTTTCTCTCTGCAGCGCTGCGTAGCCCGCAGCAGCCCAACCTGGCCCACCCGGGGCCCAGGAGCCGGCCCCATACCGCTTCGCAAAGTGTCACCTTCATCGATGACGAAACCTTGCTTCGTTGTCGCCGGCGATGACATCCGGCGTCGTGCCGCATGCCAAGATTTGCGCCACCAACGACGCCAGCGACTACAAGAACCCTAGCTTCCGCAGTGGAGAAACCTAGTCCTCTTTCTCCCCCTCGCGCGCTCTCTTCCCTCTCTATACCTCGCATGGCCGAACCCTAGCCGGCGAGCCTCGCCATATCCGAACACCCCGAGCCCAGCCGACACCACCTCGAGCTCCGCCTTGCTGTCCTCGTTCTCCCTGCCCAAGCACGCAAGCAGGGAAGCCTGCTACTCGCCGGAATCGAGCCCGGTGTTCTGCCAGCCGCCGAACTCGTCTGCGTTGATTCGTCATTTCCCGACCTCGCCTCACTTCCCCGACCGGTCCATCGTGTTCGTGGTGAACTCGCCGTCCTCCTGGACCTCTCCATCCTCTCTCTCCCGCCCTGGTTTGAGCTATCACCGAGCGCCACCGTCTGCCTCCGCCGTTCGTCGCCGTAGTTGGAGCTCTAGTGACCTGCAGGAAGCGGCGCCGCTATATCCTGGTCGCCCACGACGAGACGCGTCCAACGCGCCCGCCCGCGTGCCCAGGCGAGTACGGGATCGACGGATCCGTACCCAACCTGAGGGTTCCACCATTGCTGGCGTCAGCATGACGTCATGCTGGCGTAGTAATTCCCTTTTCTTTTTATTAAATGTTTTGTAATTATTTCTGGAATATAAATAAATACCTGTGGGCCACCCCTGTCGGTATTTTAATAATTTGCATAAATGTTTTCAAAAAAAGAATAAAACTATGACATGTGGGCCCAAGTTTGAAAATAATTTAAATATTCCAAAAATGATTTAAAATGAATTAAAATTTGAGAAATTCATAACTAATTCATTTTAAATCAAAAAATACAAATAATATATCAAAATGTTCAGAAAAATGAGTTCATCTAATTACACTATAAACATGCATTGCTAATCAACTTCAATGACAAGTTTAATTAGAGAACAAAATCAACCCCTCTCATGTGTTTCCGGAGTTTCCCCGAGTTAGGGTTTTTACCCTCGGAACCCCGTTTAAACTGTCAAGCATGCCTTAGGGTTTCATTTCAATGCAATGTAACTTGTCATATCATCATCCTTATTTGAGCATTGCATCGATGCCATGTCTTGATTGTCGCCTTTCTTTTCGGTATTGGTTCTTCGCGATAGGATCCGAACCCGAAGCTGAAGTCAACAACACCGAAGATCCATACCTGTCTAATGACGGACAAGGCAGGCGTAGCCTCTCATTCTGAACCTACTTTTACAAAGTATATTACTTTCTCGCTATGATGCACACGATTCCAATGTGGTCTTTTGTTAGTAGCTAGTGTTACCTATCTGCTGCACTGTTTCCCTTTTGTAGCCTTATACTCCTGATCCACTGCTCCTAGCATACCTAGGTCTGGCATTTGAGCGTTGCTAGAGCTTCTATGACCGA
Source organism: Avena sativa (assembly GCA_916181665.1). Taxonomy (NCBI): domain Eukaryota; kingdom Viridiplantae; phylum Streptophyta; class Magnoliopsida; order Poales; family Poaceae; genus Avena; species Avena sativa. The sequence continues at coordinate 375,026,768 of OV702295.1, read as the reverse complement.
CAGCTTAGCCATGCATAGTAACAACGTCTGATCCGTCTAAATGATGAATCAGAGATGCCGGAGAATCTAGAAAGGTAGGAGATGGTGACATCATCGTAGGAGTCAACTAAACATGATAAGGCTTGTATGGGAGGCCATGTTGGGTGTGGTTTTTGTAGTCCCATGATCGCCACCTCTAGGAACTGAGTTCTTGCCTTTGGAACCGAGATGAGCGTACAACCACACGGGGCTTGGGAACCCCTCGACTGACTAACTTGCCTAGTAGATTCCATGAGTCACATAGTTTGGGCCTTCCATTTGGCATACGCATTGAAAACGTTTTCGAAAGAGGGGGTGGAGGAGGTGCATCATAACAGGTAGGGAAGCGTGTCCACGGTTGCTTGGGGTGGATGGAGCCCCTGGTAAACCAACCTCGCCTCACATCTTTAAGTACCGGCTTTGGGATTTGACCCGTTATGGCGGAACCATACTTATTGCGTGACTCATGGTCTCGGCGAAAGCAAGGTAAAGGTCGTGGTCAACCACCCTCTGCCGGCCTTCCAAGGAAGAGGGCTAATAATATTTGGCAGTAAGAGTCGGTCGGTGCGTGTGGGTAAAGTTGTACACCCCTGTAGGGTATTAATCTTTTCGAAAAGCCGTGTTCATGGTTGGTGACCAGATTCTAAGATCATAGATAACTTTAACCATTATAAAACTTGTTGATCCACGTGTGCTTAAGGATGCTTCCTCTGGGTCAAGGGGGTGATCCTAGTCAGGAGGTTCTGATGAAGCTGGTGGTTATCAAGATATGATGAGCAAGATGAAGAAGTCATTATCTCATCCCCTTTTAAAAGATTCTAAGTAGACGAGCTTCTTCTCTCTCCTGTTTATAAATAAAGATTGCTTTACGCTAACGAAACATCCAGAGAAAGCCTTTCTATCCAGAGCATGTAGTTATTAGGTTATCTAAGTCTTGCGGAGTACATTCTCATACTCAGCCTTGCGCCATTGTTGTTTTTCTGCAGGGGATCTGGTTGCAAAAGGTGGCTTCTACGTTGACATCGACGAGTAGTTGGGGGTCCCAGGTAGCAGCCTGAGGACTATGGGATGGATGTCACTTTTGTTTATGGCCTCTTAGGCCTTTTGCTAAGTTGTTGTGTAGAACAACATATTTGCTTTCGCTGTTTGATGTAATGTTGGGTCTATGACCTCTGGTTTGTAATAACTCTAATATCTTACTCTGCTAAGAGTTTAAACTTATGCTGTTGAATCCCTGTGTTCTGTAATGTTACCAAATCATACTGTGATCTTCCGTGTTTGGAGTTGAACTTATCTTAGATGGTGATCTAAGGTTAGTTTAACCCTAATCCCGGGGGGAGGGTGCTACATAGGTAATCTTTTTTCTTCTTTTCAAATCTCGGGATGAGATTTTGTTTAAGGAGGGAAGGTTTGTAACATCCCAAAAATATTGATCATGCTTCTCAAATTCTAATCACTAAAATTAGGGTTAACGAAAACTTTTATTAAATACAAACCATATGAATGCATGTGTGTATGTGAGGATTGTATGAATGCATGTTTGGACTTGTGTGATTAACCTAAATAGCAAGAAATGGTTTAAAGATGAAAATAACATCATCTAAAACATTTCCAATCATAAACAAATCAAGAGAAAATCAAAAACAAAACAAATAAAGCAAGTGGTCATTTTTGCCAATCTTGCTCACTAGGTCACTTTGAGTGTTTCTAGTCCAAGATTTCAAACAGAAACTTTTCCATTTCTTTTCACCCCTTGATAGTGTTGGAATTATGCCCTAGAGGCAATAATAAAGATGTTATTATTATAATTCTTGTTCATGATAAAGTTTATATTCCATGCTAGAATTGTATTAAGCGGAAACTTTAATACTTGTGTGGTTTGTGAACAACACCGTGTCCCTAGTATGCCTCTATGGACTAGCTCATTGATTAATGATGGTTAAGGTTTCCTAACCATAGACATCAGTTATCGATTAATAATGAGATCATATCATTGGGAGAATGATATGATGGACAGACCCAAACTAAGCGGAGCAATTAGATCGTGTCATTGTGTTCATCTTTGCGAAGCTTTTCTTATGTCAAATATTGTATTCCTTAGACCATGAGATAATACAACTCCCTGGTATCGGAAGAAAGCTTTGAGGTCATCAAACGTCATCCTATGAGAGGGTGATCATAAAGGTGTCTCTCAGGTGATCGGAAAGTACCTGTTGGGTTGTATGTATCGAGATGGGATTTGTCCCTCCCAAGTCGGAGAGATATACTTCGGGCCCACTCGGTAATCGATATCAACACCGCTTGCAAGCATGTGGTTAAGGAGTTAATCACAAAGTGATATCGGATTACGGAACGAGTAAAGTACTTGCTGTGAACGAGATTGAACTAGGTATGACGGTACCGACGATCAAATCTCGGGCAAGTAAAATATCGCGAGACGAAGGGAATATATATATGGGATTGATTGAATCCTGGCATCGTGGTTCATACGATATGATCATCGATGAATGTGTGGGAGTCAATATGAGTTTCCAGACCCCGCTATTGATTATTGATATAAGATCATGTCTGCATGTTCTCGAACCCGAAGGGTCACACACTTAACGTGTCTCAACGCTAGGATAGATTGGATAATTGGTTTATGAGTTTTTGTTCGGAGTCTCGGATGGGATCTGAGACATCACAAGAGGTTCCGGAATGGTCCGGAGAATAAGATTCATATAAGGCAATGTAGTTTCTGGAGTTCGGAATTGTTTCGGGTTAATCGGTATTGTACCGGAAGCTTCTAGAACCTTCCGGAAGGGGACCAACGTGGCCCCACCTTCCGGGAGGGGGCATGGGCCTATGAGGGAGTGCCCTGGCCGCATTGGGACAGGGGCACAAGGCCCCATAGGGCCCAACCGGCCAAACAAGGGGAAACCCTAAATTGGAGCTTCTAGAAGGAGGGGGGAAACTTGCCCCCCACTCCTCCCTCCTTTGGCCGCCGGCCTAGGCTTGGGGGAGGGGCTAGGGCTGGCGCCCATCCCTTTATATATAGAGGGCTGGGGCGCACCACCCCCCCACACCTTCCCCTCAAGCCTAGTCGCCCTGCTGCCCTCCTCTCTCTCTCCCTCCCGACTGCGTGTAGGCGAAGCCCTGCTGCAGAAACTCTCCACCACTTGCACCGCGTCGTCGCGTTGTAGATCCAATATGTCTCTCCACCATACTTGCTGGACCGAGGAAGGAGGATACGTCGAGGTTCCGCACGTGTGCATCTCTCGGAGGCATCGCCACTTGCGGTGTTAGATCGGATCGGATCGCGAGGAGGAGAAGCGAGTACGACTACATCACCCACGTTCCGACGAACGTTCCGCTGTGCGAATCTTCAAGGGTATGAAGATCTCATCTAATCCCCCTCGTTGTTTGCATCACCTAGATTAGATCTTGTCTTTCCCGTTCGCCTCCGTAGAATATTTTTGATTTACTATGCTGCGAAACCCTTCAGTGGTATCAGAGCTAGATCTATGCGTAGATGTGTTTCACGAGTAGAACGCAACATGGTTGTTGCGGGCGTTGATGTTTTCTATTGCAAGCCTCTTGTTTGTGTTCTTCTTATGACGCGGGATAGTGAGATTGAATCGGTCCAGGCCAACCTTACGCGACGTCGTTCGCGAGACTGGCTCCGCACTTGACGTGTGGCTTGTTCCACACATGCGGCTGGTGGATGCCAGTTTCTCTCACTATAGTTGTCATGGGATTAACACCGGAGTTTGGCAACCATAATATCACCGTTGTGGCTTTCCGTAGGTAAGAATCGTTCTTAGCTTGCTACTCCCATAAGCCACGTAAAACATGCAACAACAAAGTAGAGGAGTCTAACTTGTTTTTGCAGGGAGTGTTTTCTGTGATATGGTATGGCCCAAGATGTGATATGTGTATTATATGCGATGATCATGTTTTGTAATGTTTCACGACTTGCATGTCGATGACTACAAAACCGGCAGGAGCCATATGGTTGTCTTTATAATTGTGTATGACCTGTGTGTCAACTTCTTATACGCCATGTAATAGTTTCACTTTATCGCTAAGTAGTTAGCAATAGTTGTAGTTGCTATTCGTGGTGGAGGCAATCATGGTGGAGTGATGGAGATCATGCCGGAACGCACAAGATGGAGATCATTGCGTGAAGAATGGCTATACCATGTCACATAAAGTTATATGCATGTGATGTTTATCCTTTTATGTATCTTATTATGCTTAGATCGCGACGGTAGCATTATAAGATGATTCCTCACTTAAATATCAAGATAAAACTATGTTCTCCCCATGTATGCACCATTGCAAAAGTTCGTCGTGTCCAAGCATCACGTGATGATCGGGTGCTATAGACTCTACGTTCACATACAACGGGTGCAAGCCAGTTTTTGAACACGCGGAGATACTTGGGTTTGACTTGACGAGCCTAGCATGTACAGACATGGCCTCAGAACACAAGAACCGAAAGGTTAAGCATGAGTCATATGAATGATATGATCGACACTTCGTTGTCCACCATTGAAGCCACATCTCTTCTCGTGAAGATCGGATTAGGTGTGGTGAATTTGGATCGTGTTCACTAAACAACTTGAGGGATGTTGAATTTAGTGGGAGTTCATCTAGTAATTTGATTAAAATTTGAACTAGTTATCATGAACATAGTCTAATTTGTACTTGCAAACATTGTAGATCAAATGGCTAAGTCCAACTTCAACTTCAACGTTTTTGCTGAGAAGGAAAAGCTTAGAAACAATGGGTCTAACTTCACCAACTGGTTCCGCAATCTGAGAATCATTCTCTCTGGCAGTCAAAAGGACTATGTCCTTGAAAATGCGCTAGGTGATGCCCCTGCTGTAGATGCGCCGGCTGATGAGAAAGCTGTCTATCAGTCGCGCAAAGATGATTATGGTGTGATTAAGAGAACCATGTTGTTTGCTATGGAATCGGACCTTCAAAATCGTTTTGAAGACTATCCCGGGCCCTTTGAGATTCTTGAGGAGCTGAAAACCATGTTTCAGACTCAGGCCCGTTCTGAGAGATATGAGATCTCTGAGTAATTCTTTAACTGCAAGATGGAGGAAGGGAGTTCCGTTAGTGAGCACGCCATAAAGATGTCGGGCTACACTCAACGCCTTGAGCAACTGGACTGCAAGATTCCAGAGGAGCTCAACATTGACAGGGTTCTGCAATCACTCCCTCCCAGCTACAAAAGTTTTGTAGTGACTCACAATCAGATTGGTTCCACTGATACGATCACCGAGCTCTTCGCAAAGCTGAAGGCTGCGGAGGTGGACATCAAAAAGGATAATCATGTGTTGATGGTCAACAAGCCCCCCACCTTCAAGAAAGGTAAGGGTGCAAAGAAGCCCTTCAAGAAAGGCGGCGGCAAGCGCGTTGCCCCTGCTGAGAAGAAGCTCAAGTCTGGACCCAAGCCGGACACTGAGTGCTTCTATTGCAAGGACAAGGGTCACTGGAAGCGCAACTGTCCGAAGTACTTAGCGGACAAGAAGGCTGGCACCATCAAAGGTATATTTGATATACATGTTATTGATGTTTTCCTTACTAGCCCTCGTTGTAGTGCCTGGGTATTTGATACTGGTTCAGTTTCTAATATTTGTAACTCGAAACAGGAGCTACGGAATAGACGGCGGCTTGCGAGGGATGAGGTGACGATGCGCGTTGGCAACGGATCAAGAGTTGATGTGATGGCCGTCGGCACGCTCTCCTTAGTTTTACCTTCGGGATTAGTTTTAAATCTTAATAAGTGTTATTATGTGCCTGCGTTGAGCATGAACATTATTTCTGGATCGTGTTTATTGCAAGACGGTTATTCATTTAAATCGGAGAATAATGGTTGTTCTATTTATATGAGTAACATCTTTTATGGTCATGCACCTGTTGTGAATGGTTTATTTCTTCTGAATCTCGAAAGGGATGAAACACACATCCATAACATTGAGGCTAAGAGATGCAAAGTAGATAGTGATAATACTACTTATTTGTGGCACTTTCGTCTAGGTCATATTGGTGTAAAGCGCATGAAGAAACTCCATTCTGATGGACTTTTGGAGTCTCTTGATTTTGAATCATTTGACACATGTGAACCATGCCTCATGGGCAAGATGATCAAAACCCTGTTCTCCGGAATGATGGAGCGAGCAACGGACTTGTTGGAAATCATACATACCGATGTATGCGGATCGATGAGTGTTTCGACGCGCGGTGGATATCGCTATCTTCTCACTTTTACCGATGACTTAAGTAGATATGGGTATATCTATTTAATGAAACATAAATCTGAAACATTTGAAAAGTTCAAGGAATTTCAGAATGAAGTGGAGAACCATCGTAACAGAAAAATTAAGTTTCTACGATAGGTGAATATTTGAGTTATGATTTTCTCACGCATCTTAAAGCAAGCGGAATCGTTTCGCAACTCACGCCACCCGGAACACCACAGCGCAATGGTGTGTCTGAACGCCGGAATCGAACCCTATTAGATATGGTTCGATCGATGATGTCTCTTACTGATTTGCCATTATCATTTTGGGGTTATGCATTAGAAACCGCTGCATTCACTTTAAATAGGGCACCATCTAAATCCGCCGAGACGACACCGTATGAACTGTGGTTTGGTGCTAAACCTAAGTTGTCATTTCTTAAAGTTTGGGGATGCGAATCTTACGTCAAGAAGTTGATGCCGGACAAGCTCGAAACCAAAGCGGAGAAATGCGTCTTCATAGGATACCCTAAGGAAACTATGGGGTATACCTTCTATCACAGAACTGAAGGCAAAGTGTTTGTCGCAAAGAACGGTTCCTTTCTTGAGAAGGAGTTTCTCTCGAAAGAAGTGAGTGGGAGGAAAGTAGAGCTAGACGAGGTTGTTGAACCTTCTCTTGAATTGGAGTGTAGCGCAGCACCTGAAATTGTTCCAGTGCCGCCTGCACCAACAATAGAGGAAGCTAATGACAAGGATCATGAAGCTTCGGACGATGCTGCTACTGAACGTCGCAGGTCGACAAGGTCACGTGCCCCTCCTGAGTGGTACAACAACCCTGTCTTGACTGTCTTGTTGGTAGAAGACAGTGAACCTACGAACTATGAGAAAGCAATGATGAGCCCAGACTTTGAGAAATGGCTAGAGGCCATGAAATCCGAATTAGGATCCATGAGCAAAAACCAAGTATGGACTTTGGTGGACCCTCCTAGCGACCGAAAGGCCGTTGAGTGCAAATGGATCTTCAAGAAGAAAACGGACACGGATGGTAATGTTACCGTCTATAAAGCACGACTTGTCGCAAAAGGTTTTCGACAAGTTCAAGGTGTTGACTACGAAGAGACTTTCTCTCCCGTAGCGATGTTTAAGTCCATTCGGATTTTATTAGCAATTGCTGCGTTTCATGATTATGAAATATGCCAGATGGATGTCAAGACTGCTTTCCTCAATGGCAACATTCATGAAGAGTTGTATATGATGCAACCCGAAGGTTTTAGCGATCCTAAGGATGCTGATAAAGTATGCAAACTTCAGCGTTCCATTTATGGACTGAAGCAAGCATCTCGGAGTTGGAACCTTTGTTTTGATCAAGTGATCAAGAGCTTTGGATTTGTTCCAAATTGCTACGAAGCTTGTATCTACAAGAAAGTGAGTGGGAGCTCGGTGACATTTCTGGTACTATATGTGGATGACATATTGATTATTGGAAATGAAATTAACATGCTTAACGATATGAAGAGTTATTTGAACAAGTGTTTTTCAATGAAATACCTAGGTGAAGCTGCTTATATATTGGGCATCAAAATCTATAGAGATAGACAAAGACGCCTGATAGCTTTAAGCCAGAGTACATACCTAGACAAAGTTCTGAAAAGGTTCAGAATGGATAAGGCAAAGAAAGGTTCAGTACCTATGTTGTCAGGTAAGATATTCAGCAAGGCTCGGTGTCCAGCTACGGTAAATGATAGAGAAGCTATGAGCAAAGTGCCTTATGCCTCGGCCATAGGTTCTATCATGTATGCCATGCTGTTACTAGACCGGATGTGTCCAATGCTCTTAGTTTGACGAGCAGATATCAAAGTGATCCAGGAGTAGAACACTGGACAGCCGTGAAGAATATCCTAAAGTACCTAAATAGGACTAAATAAATGTTCTTAGTCTATGGGGGTGATGAACAGCTCGTCATAAAAGGTTACATCGACGCTAGTTTCGACACCGACAAGGATGATTCTAAATCTCAGACAGGATACGTTTATATTTTGAATGGAGGAGCTGTGAGCTGGAGAAGCTGCAAGCAAAGCGTGATCGCGGGATCTACAGTAGAAGCGGAATACATGGCTGCTGCAGAAGCGTCAAGTGAAGGAGTTTGGATCAGGAACTTCATCACTGAGCTTGGCGTGGTTCCAAGTGCATTGGACCCACTTGAGATATTGTGTGACAACACTGGCGCCATAGCACTCGCTAAGGAACCAAGATATCATCCAAAGACCAAGCATATCAACCGCAAGTTTCATATAATCCGAGATTATATAGCAGATGGAGATCTGAAGATTAGCAAAGTACATACAGATCTGAATGTCGCAGATCAACCTCTTCCATGTGTAAAACATGATCAACACCTTAGTGCCATGGGTGTGAGATTGTTGCCAAATGTAAACTAGATTATTGACTCTAGTGCAAGTGGGAGACTGTTGGAATTATGCCCTAGAGGCAATAATAAAGATGTTATTATTATAATTCTTGTTCATGATAAAGTTTATATTCCATGCTAGAATTGTATTAAGCGGAAACTTTAATACTTGTGTGGTTTGTGAACAACACCGTGTCCCTAGTATGCCTCTATGGACTAGCTCATTGATTAATGATGGTTAAGGTTTCCTAACCATAGACATGAGTTGTCGATTAATAATGAGATCATATCATTGGGAGAATGATATGATGGACATACCCAAACTGAGCGGAGCAATTAGATCGTGTCATCATGTTCATCTTTGCGAAGCTTTTCTTATGTCAAATATTGTATTCCTTAGACCATGAGATAATACAACTCCCTGGTATCGGAAGAAAGCTTTGAGGTCATCAAACGTCATCCTATGAGAGGGTGATCATAAAGGTGTCTCTCAGGTGATCGGAAAGTACCTGTTGGGTTGTATGTATCGAGATGGGATTTGTCCCTCCCAAGTCGGAGAGATATACTTCGGGCCCACTCGGTAATCGATATCAACACCGCTTGCAAGCATGTGGTTAAGGAGTTAATCACAAAGTGATATCGGATTACGGAACAAGTAAAGTACTTGCTGTGAACGAGATTGAACTAGGTATGACGGTACCGACGATCAAATCTCGGGCAAGTAAAATATCGCGAGACGAAGGGAATATATATATGTGGGATTGATTGAATCCTGGCATCGTGGTTCATCCGATATGATCATCGATGAATGTGTGGGAGTCAATATGGGTTTCCAGACCCCGCTATTGATTATTGATATAAGATCATGTCTGCATGTTCACGAACCCGAAGGGTCACACACTTAACGTGTCTCGACGCTAGGATAGATTGGATAATTGGTTTATGAGTTTTTGTTCGGAGTCTCGGATGGGATCCGGGACATCACGAGAGGTTCCGGAATGGTCCGGAGAATAAGATTCATATAAGGCAATGCAATTTTTGGAGTTCGGAATTGTTTCGGGTTAATCGGTATTGTACCGGAAGCTTCTAGAACCTTCCGGAAGGGGACCAACGTGGCCCCACCTTCCGGGAGGGGGCATGGGCCTATGAGGGAGTTCCCTGGCCGCATTGGTCCAGGGGCACAAGGCCCCATAGGGCCCAGCCGGCCAAAGAAGGGGAAACCCTAAATTGGAGCTTCTAGAAGGAGGGGGGAAACTTGCCCCCACTCCTCCCTCCTTTGGCCGCCGGCCTAGGATTGGAGGAGGGGCTAGGGATGGCACCCACCCCTCTATATATAGAGGGCTGGGGAGCACCCCCCCCACACACACCTTCCCCTCAAGCCTAGTCGCCCTGCTGCCCTCCTCTCTCTCTCCCTCCCGACTGCGTGTAGGCGAAACCCTGCTGCAGAAACTCTCCACCACTTGCACCGCGCCGTTGCATTGTAGATCCAATCCGTCTCTCCACCATACTTGCTGGACCGAGGAAGGAGGAGACGTCGAGGTGCCGCACGTGTGCATCTCTCGGAGGCATCGCCACTTGCGGTGTTAGATCGGATCGGATCGCGAGGAGGAGAAGCGAGTACGACTACATCACCCATGTTCCGACGAACGTTCCGCTGTGCGAATCTTCAAGGGTATGAAGATCTCAGCTAATCCCCCTCGTTGTTTGCATCTCCTAGATTAGATCTTGGCTTTCCCGTTCGCCTCCGTAGAATTTTTTTGATTTACTATGCTGCGAAACCCTTCAGATAGACCAAGTAAAAGTGAATCAAAGCCCACTTTTCAAACTTACAGAAACATTTGGCAACCTCATTCAAATCACAATTCAAAATTGAATCTATAACATATGTGAAGATCACACATTCTCAAAACCCAACCAAACCAGTGCCCCTTGACCAATCCAACTAACCAGATACTCCCTAGTATGTGCCTAGCCAACCCACCAAGTTTGAATCCAAAATTGAAATTTGAATTTCTTGGCGGCCATTTCATCAAACACCTTGTTTGCATCAAACAACAAAACGTAAAACACTATTTGTAGCAGTGATTGTGGCCAACCTTATTCCCTCTCTGGTTGCAACAAGCTCTTAGTAGATCATCTAGCCTCTTTAACAATCCTTAGCACCACTGTGAGCAAGCATAGCCATTAATGGTGAGCATGCCGAGAGCACCATTGTCACCCCCATGTCGCCAGCGAGCTAGGGGAAGCTCTAGCTTCGCCAACCTTGTTCGGAGCACTGACCACCGTCCACCGCCACCCCCTGTCCAAGCCCCGAGCGCAGCCAGCCATTGGACCACCCGCCAAGCATGCGCCGAGTTGCTCTGCGTGTGAGCCGAGAGCGCGCCAGTGCGCCGTCAGCGACACGAGCCCACCGACCGTGCGCCGCCCTCGCCGCTTGCATACGTGATCGGCAACACCCCAGTAACCCGCCAGACAGTCCCGTTCGCCGCCGTGCAGACCACGCACACTGTGCGCCATTAAACTTGTTGTCGGACCCGCCCAGAGCGCCGTGACGTTCCGACCGTTCAACACCGCCCCACGCCGCGTGACCATGCCATTGAGCTTCACCAGGAGGCAACACACCACCCCTACCTTCTCCCATGCCATTAGCACGCTATGCCGACGACACCGACGAGCTCAGTCCGCGCCATTCGGTCCCCTCGTCGCACTACAAATAGAGGCACTCCCAGCTCAAACCCTTCACACCATCTCACTCCCCACCTCTCACTGATACACCCCACTCACTCCGAAGCAAGGCGAGGACCAGGTGGCCGGAATTGCACCGGAGTTTGCCGCTGCAGAGGAGGAGAGGCGCCGTCGATTGGAGCCGCCCCAGGAGAAGTTGCTGGTACCAGGAGGTGTTGGAGATATGCCCTAGAGGCAATAATAAATATAGTTATTATTATATCTTTGTGTTTATGATAAATGTTTGCATTCATGCTATAATAGTATTAACAAGGAAACATTAATACTTGTGTGATTTGTAGACTAAAATAAGAGTCCCTAGTTAAGCCTCTATATAATACTAGCTTGTTGGTTAATAGATGATTGTGGTTTCCCTATCATGAACATTGAGATGTTATTAACAACAAGATCATATCATTAGGAGAATGATATGGTGGACATACTCCTATAGATAAGCGTAGCATAAAGATTAAGTCATTTTAATAGTTCAATTGCTATATGCTTTCTGATACATAGTAATCTAATTCCTTCGACCATGAGATCATGCATATCACCTTTACCGGATGGATGCTTTGATGACATGAAACACCACACCGTAACTGGGTGGCTATAAAGGTGGCATTGAGTGTTCGGAAAGTATTGGTTGAAACACATGGATCAAGAGTGGGATTTGTCCATCCATATGACGGATAGATATACTCTGGGCCCTCTCGGTGGAATGTCATCCAATTAGCTTGCAAGCATGTGACTGGCTCACAAGGGATCACATATCACGGGAACGAGAAAAGAGTACTTATCAGTAACAAGGTTGAACTAGGTATGCAGAGATACCGACGATCATAACCTCGGATAAGTAAACTATCGTGAGACAAAGGGAAATTGATATCGTATGTAAGTGGTTCATTCGATCGCAAAGTAATCGTAGAAATATGTGGGAGCCATATGAATTTCCAGATTCCTCTATTGGTTATTGTTTGGAGAAGTGTCTCGATCATGTCCGCATAATTCATGAACCGTAGGGAGACACACTTAAGGATTCGACGTTGTTTGAGTAGTTATGGAATGATGAGAAAGAGACCGAATGTTGTTCGGAGTCTCGAATGGGATTCGGGATATCACGAGGAGATCCGGAATGGTCTGGAGAATAAGATTCATATAAGGAAAGTCCCGTTTCGGAGTTGGGGAATGGTTCCGGTGTTTTCATCGGGAATGTTCTAGAAGGTTTCGGAATGTCCGACACTCCGGAGGGGAAGGGTACATGAATGTGTTATATCAAGTTGGTATGATTGCATTATGTACTGGGTGTCATCGCTGAACAAAATAAAGGGATTAATCAAATCCTAGTTTGAAAAGTCAAACGCCAAGTTTGAAAGTCAAACGACTATTTTTGGGAAGTGGAGAAAGAGGAGGAAACCGAGTTGGGGAGGAGTCCCTCCTCCACCGCCGGCCCACCTCCAAGCCGAGTTGGGGAGGGACTCCCCTCCCCTTGGCCGGCTCCCTCCACCTATATAAGGAGGGGCAGGGCTCCCCTCCTAGACACACAAGTTCCTACCTCTAAACCCTAGTACCAAGCCGCCGCCGGCCCTAGGGCAAACCGCCGCCGCTGCCTAGCTAAACCCTAGCCGCCGGCTTGCTCCTCCTCGGCGTGTCTAAACCCTAGATCGTCGAGGGACTCTCTCATACTCCACCATACTCGCTCCGGCTTAAGGCGAAGCCCTGCGAGATCTCACCTCTACTTTCGGTACCACGCCGTTGTGCTGCCGGACTCGCGAGGAGAGTGCTACAACCTCCGCTGCCTGCTGGAACAAGGGAGAGGAAGGTCTTTGTCGAGTACCGAACGTGTGACCGACTGCGGGAGCACTTCCGGAACACAGCGCCGGAAGGATCGTCTACGCGATCTTGAGATCGGGAAGAGTACGACTACATCACCCACGAGAATCCGCTCTCGTTAAACACTTTAGAATCTTCGAGGGTGAGTTATTCCATCGACTCGTTGCTACAATCTAGTAGATAGATATTGGCTTGTTTGTTTGTATGCGATAGAAATTTTTTGTTTTCCATGCTACGAAACCCTACAGGAGGATCGCGTCGTCGACTTCGTCGTTCGCCCCCATCACCGACCATCGTCGGAGCCCCGGTGAGCCTCCCACTACCCCCACTGGCCGCACTAGGGTTCTGTCTCGCCGACGTTGTTCGATGTGGACGATGAACCGCATCCGTTCGATTAGAGCTAGATCGCACGACCCTAATCGCCTCGTACCGCTTCGCCACTCGTTGTCTCACTGACGAGTGGGGTCGCTCACTTAACCAGCCCCCGCACGCGCTGTGCGTGGTGGGCCGGCCCAGTTAAACCTCCCACGCGACCCATTAATTCAAACTTAGGTTTATTCATTTAATTTCAAACTCAGTTCTGTACCTAGATTCAAAAATCAACCCAGCTCGATTCACTGAACCAAAATGCATGAAACCGATTTTGTTAGAAAGGTACTGGAGTGCTTAATCCAAGACCGTTGGATTCAAACCATTTAGATTTGTAGATCACCCATGGTAAAAATAACAAGGCAGAAGCTTTTCTGCATTCAAACATTTTTCAAAATCCAACCATAAGAGCTTTTGAGTTGGTTCCAACTCTCAAAAATCACATTTAACCATACCTTTCAGAATATATAAAAATATATAGGTTTACTTACAGAAATAATGATCAAGTAATAAAAGAATGCCTCATAGGCCATTCTAGTCATTTTATTTAATTAAAATAAAAGGGTTAAACCTTATTAAATTTGTGACACCACTTTAAATCACATTCCCATGTACTAAAATATGTGGTGATGACATGTGTCAACATGATCCCATGTTTGAGTTGGAGAATATTAAATCTTAAGTAGTTTTTCAATGAGTAGAAATTACATTTCTAAAATAAAATAAATAAGACAAGTGCTTTAATCCTTGTGATAATAGTGATGATGCTAGATCATCTAGTGTGAACCTTTGTTTGATAAATAGAAATAGTTAAGTATTGTGTTTTGATTATGTACCTCGTATTTATTTATAGACGCTAGTACCGACCAAGGATACAAGGAGGAAGGAGGATACTGTAGGGTTTCGTAGCATGGAAAACAAAAATTTTCTACCGCATACAAACAAACAAGCCAAGATCTATCTACTAGATTGTAGCAACGAGTCGATAGAATAACTCACCCTCGAAGATTCCAAAGTGTTTAACGAGAGCGGATTCTCGTGGGTGATGTAGTCGTACTCTTTCCGATCTCAAGATCGCGTAGACGATCCTTCCGGCGCTGCGTTCCGGCAGCGCTCCCATAGTCGGTCACACGTTCGGTACTCGACGAAGACCTTCCTCTCCCTTGTTCCAGCAGGCAGCGGAGGTTGTAGCACTCTCCTCGCGATTCCGGCAGCACAACGGCGTGATACCGGAAGTAGAGGGGAGATCTCGCAGGGCTTCGCCTTAAGCCGAAGCGAGTATGGTGGAGTATGAGAGAGTCCCTCGACGATCTAGGGTTTAGACACGCCGAGGAGGAAGCTTGGCCGGCGGCTAGGGTTGCTAGGCGGCGGCGACTTGGCCTAGGTCGGCGGCGACGGTAGTGGAGGTGGCGGCGCCGGCGGCTAGGGTTTGGAGGAGAGGATCTTGTGTGTACTAGGAGGGAGCCCTGCCCCTCCTTATATAGGTGGAGGGGCCGGCCGGCCAAGGGGAGGGAGGGGAGTACCTCCCCAACTCGGCTTGGGTGGGCGCCGCCGGTTGGAGGAGGGAACTCCTCCCCAACTCGGTTTCCCACTCCTCCTCTTTTCCTCTTTCCAAATTTAGCCGTTTGACTTTTCAAACTAGCTGTTTGACTTTTCAAACTAGGATTTGAATTAATCCTTTATTTGGTTCAGCGATGACACTTAGTACATGATGCAATCATACCAACTTGATACAACACATTCATGTACCCTTCCCCTCCGGAGTGCCGGACATTCCGGAACATTCTAGAACATTCCCAATGAAAACACCGGAACCATTCCCCAACTCTGAAACGAGACTTTCCTTATATGAACCTTATTCTCCGGACCATTCCGGATCTCCTCGTGATATCCCGGATCCCATCCGGGACTCCGAACAACATTCGGTCTCTTTCTCATCATTCCATAACTACTCAAAACAACGTCGAATCCTTAAGTGTGTCTCCCTACGGTTCGTGAATTATGCAGACATGATCGAGACACTTCTCCGAACAATAACCAATAGAGGAATCTAGAAATTCATATGGCTCCCACATATTTCTACGATTACTTTGCGATCGAATGAACCACTTACATACGATATCAATTTCCCTTTGTCTCATGATAGTTTACTTATCCGAGGTTATGATCGTCGGTATCTCTGCATACCTAGTTCAACCTCGTTACCGATAAGTACTCTTTTCTCGTTCCCGTGATATGTGATCCCTTGTGAGCCAGTCACATGCTTGCAAGCTAATTGGATGACATTTCACCGAGAGGGCCCAGAGTATATCTATCCGTCATATGGATGGACAAATCCCACTCTTGATCCATGTGTTTCAACCAATACTTTCCGAACACTCAATGCCACCTTTATAGACACCCAGTTACGGTGTGGTGTTTGATGTCATCAAAGCATCCATCCGGTAAAGGTGATATGCATGATCTCATGGTCGAAGGAATTAGATTACTATGTATCAGAAAGCATATAGCAATTGAACTATTAAAATGACTTGATCTTTATGCTACGCTTATCTATAGGAGTATGTCCATCATATCATTCTCCTAACAATATGATCTTGTTGTTAATAACATCTCAATGTTCATGATAGGGAAACCACAATCATCTATTAACCAACAAGCTAGTATTATATAGAGGCTTTACTAGGGAATTCAAATTAAGTTTACAAATCACACAAGTATTAATGTTTCCTTGTTAATACTATTATAGCATGAATGTAAACATTTATCATAAACACAAAGATATAATAATAACTACATTTATTATTGCCTCTAGGGCATATCTCCAACAGTCTCTCACTTGCACTAGAGTCATCTAATCTAGATTACATGGTAATATACCGAACACCCATGGCAGTTTGGTGCTGGTCATGTTTTGCCCTCGGGAGAGGTTTAGTCAACGGATCCGCCACATTCAGATCTGTGTGTACTTTGCAAATCTTTATATCCCCATCTTGGATATGTTCTCGAATAGCGTGAAAACGTAGCTTGATGTGCTTCAGCTTCTTGTGTGACCTTGGTTCTTGCGCATTGGCTATGGCGCCCATGTTATCACAGTAGATAGACATTGGGTCCAGCGCACTAGGAACCACACCTAGCTCTGTAATGAACTCTTTCATCCATATCGCTTCTTGTGAAGCCTCCGAAGCAGCCATGTATTCCGATTCAGTTGAAGATCTCGCCACAACGCTTTGCTTTGCACTCCTCCAGCTAACTGCTGCACCATTCAAAATAAATACGTATCCAGATTGTGATTTAGAATCATCCGGATCGGTGTTCCAAATAGCATCGGTGTAACCATTAACAACGAGTTGTTCATCACCTCCATAAGAAAGAACCATATCCTTAGTTCTTCTCAAGTACTTAAGGATGTTTTTGACCGCCGTCCAATGATCCACTCCTGGATGACTTTGATATCTGCTAGTTAAACTAACAGCATATGCAATGTCGGGTCTAGTACATAGCATGGCATACATTAGAGATCCTATGGCTGAGGCATAGGGAGTCTTACTCATCCTTTCTCTATCTTCTGCTGATGTCGGACTTTGAGTTTTACTCAAGGTCGTATTGGGCAACATGGGCAAGAACCCTTTCTTGCTATCTTCCATTCCAAACTTCTTTAATCGTAGTCAACTCCTCACAGATTTTAACTTCGCTACTGGTGAGAAAGTCTCATCGTAGTCAACTCCTTGAATTTGTCCAAACCCTTTTTCGACAAGTCGAGCTTTATAGATAGTAACATTACCATCAGCATCTGTTTTCTTCTTGAAGATCCATTTGTTCTCGACAGCCTTTCGGCCATCCGGTAAGTCCACCAAAGTCCATACTTGGTTTTCGTACATGGATCCAATCTCGGATTTCATGGCTTCTTGCCATTTATTGGAATCTGGGCTCATCATCGCTTCCTCATATGTCTCAGGGTCATCGGTGTTGTCCACCAACATGACACTCATAACGGGATCATACCAATCTGGAGTGGTACGAGTTCTCGTTGACCTGCGAGGCTTTGTAGCAACTTCAACCGAAGTTTCATGATCATCATCATTAGCTTCCTCTCTTATTGGTGCAGGCACCACAGGAACTTCTTCCGGTGCTGCGCTACTCGCAATTTCGAGAGAAGGTTCAACAACCTCGTCAAGTTCTACTTTCCTTCCAGTCACTTCTTTCGAGAGAAACTCCTTCTCTAGAAAGGATCCATTCTTGGCAACGAAGATTTTGCCTTCGGATCTATGATAGAAGGTATACCCAATAGTTTCCTTCGGGTATCCTATGAAGACGCATTTTTCTGCTTTGGGTTCAAGCTTGTCCGGCTGTAACTTCTTTACATAGGCTTCGCACCCCCAAACTTTAAGGAACGACAATCTAGGTTTCTTCCCAAACCATAATTCATATGGTGTCGTTTCAACGGATTTAGACGGTGCCCTATTTAAAGTGAATGCGGCTGTTTCTAATGCATAACCCCAAAATGATAGCGGTAAATCTGTAAGTGACATCATAGAACGAACCATATCTAAGAGAGTTCGATTACGACGTTCGGACACACCATTACGCTGTGGTGTTCCCGGCGGTGTCAACTGCGAAAGTATTCCGCATTTCTTCAAATGCTCGCCAAACTCGCAACTTAGATATTCACCTCCACGATCAGAACGTAGAAATTTAATCTTCTTGTTACGTTGATTCTCTACCTCACTTTGAAATTCCTTAAACTTCTCGAAAGTTTCGGACTTATGTTTCATGAAATAGATATACCCATATCTACTCAAGTCATCCGTGAAGGTAAGAACATAACGATAACCACCGCGCGATGCTACACTCATTGGACCACACACATCGGTATGTATGATTTCCAACAAGTCCGTAGCTCGCTCCATCATACCAGAAAATGGAGTCTTAGTCATTTTACCCATCAGACATGCTTCGCATCTATCAAGTGATTCGAAATCAAGTGATTCAAGAAGTCCATCAGAATGGAGTTTCTTCATACGCTTCACTCCAATGTGACCAAGACGACAGTGCCACATATAGGTCGAGTTATCGCTCGATTTCAAACGTTTAGCCTCAATGTTATTAATATGTGTATTTCCACTATCGAGATTCAATAAGAATAGACCATCTATCAAAGGTGCATGTGCATAAAACATATTACTCATATAAATCGAATAACCATTATTCTCAGACTTAAACAAGTAACCGTCTCGCAATAAACAAGATCCCGATATAATGTTCATGCTTAACGCAGGCACCAAATAACAATTATTTAAGTATAAAACTAATCCCGATGGTAGATGAAGGGGTAGCGTGCCGACCGCGATCACATCAACCTTTGATCCGTTTCCAACGCGCATCGTCACCTCGTTCTTCGCTAGCTTCCGTTTATTCTGCAGCACCTGTTTCGAGTTACAAATATGAGCAACCGAACCAGTATCAAATACCCAGGCACTACTACGAGTACTAGTGAGATACACATCAATAACATGTATATCAGATATACCTTTCTTCTTGATGTTGCCGTTCTTCAAATCCGCCAAGTACTTTGGGCAATTCCGCTTCCAGTGACCTTCTCCCTTGCAGTAAAAGCACTCAGTATCAGGCTTAGGTCCAGCCTTGGTTTTCTTCGTCGGTGTGGTAACTTTCTTACCACCCTTCTTGAAGTGTCCCTTCTGCTTAGACTTGCCTTTCTTGAATTTGGTGGTCTTATTGACCAACAACACTTGGTGCTCTTTCTTGATCTCCACTTCTGCAGATTTCAACATGGCAAAGAGTTCTGGCAACGTCTTGTTCATGTTTTGCATGTTGTAGTTCATCACAAAGTTCTTGTAACTTGGTGGCAGTGATTGGAGGACACGGTAAATCCCCAAAGCATTGGGAATCACTATACCCAAGCTTTGAAGTTTGTTTGCGTGCCCAGACATCTTAAGCACATGCTCGCTGACGGAGCTGCCCTCTTCCATCTTGCAGTTAAAGAACTTTTCAGAAGCCTCATAGCTTTCAATTGCCGCATAAGTCTCAAAGATCAATTTGAGATCCTCGACAATATCATATGGGTCTGAATTCTCAAATCTTTTCTGAAGCTCCGATTCTAAACCATACAAGATAGCACACTGAACTGTGGAGTACTGAGTCTTCCGAGTGAGGTAAACATTCTTTACTTCATCGGCGGCATCAGCTGCAGGTGGGTCACCCAGCGGTGCATCCAGCACATAGGTCAAATTACCAGCTGTGAGGACAATCCTCAAATTGCGGAACCAATCCGCGAAGTTGCTTCCATTGTTTTTCAACTTTTCTTTCTCTAGGAACGCATTAAAATTGATGGTAGAGGCTGCCATTGTTCTACAACATATTTGCAATAGTTTAGACTAAGTTTATGACAAATTGAGTTCAATTAATAATAAAATTAATCTAAGTGAACTCCCACTCAAAACAATATCCCTCACATTGTTTTAGTGATCACACGAACCAAATCCACCACATCAACACCGATCATCACGAGAGTTGATATAGTTTCAATGGCGAACAATCGACATGTTCATCATATCTACTATATGATTCATGCTTTACCTTTCGGTGATCCGTGTTCCGAGACCATGTCTGTACATGCTAGGCTCGTCAAGATCAAACCTTTGTTTCCGCATGAGCAAATCTGGCTTGCTCACGTTGTATACACTTGCGGAATCTAACACACCCGATCATCACGTGGTGCTTCGAAACAACAAGCTTTAGCAACGGTGCTAACTAAGGGTGAACACTTTATGACTTGAAATTCATGTGCATGAGGGATCATCTTATAATGCTACCGTTGTCTACTAAGCAATACAAGATGCATAAAGGATTAACATCACATGCAATTCATAATATGTGATATGATATGGCCTTTCTTCTTTGTGCTTCCGATCTCCATCTTCTAGCACGAACATGATCTCCATCATCACCGGCATTGCATCAAGGTCAATGACGCTTCTCCATGGTTGTCGTCCACCGGCTTCAACTATTACAACTACTTTGAATAGACACGCGGGTCTTAACATAAATTAAAGACAACCATATGGCTCCTGCCGGTTGCCAACTTACAATAAGGAACATTGCATACATCAAATATAATCACAATCATGGCCATATCACATCACAGCACACCCCTGCAAAACAAAGTTAGATGCCTCTACTTTCTTTGCATGTTTTACGTGGTTTGGGGCTTTCAATAAGTGTCGTTCTAACTTACGAACATGAACCACAACATTGATACTAGTATTGTTAATCACCCGTTGTAAATTGGATCTTAACTATGCTAGGAGAAACAGGCACCCGCAAAGCCACTTATGCAATACAAGTTGCATGTCAAGCGTGGAGCAAGTCTCATGAACGATGTCATGTAAGGTTAGCCCGGGCCGCTTCATCCCAACATCCCGCAAGATGCAAAGTACACAAGAAGCAATCGACAATAAAAGCATCAACGCCCACAATGACCATTGTGTTCTACTCGTGCAACAGATCTACATATAAACCTGGCTCTGATACCACTATAGGGTTTCGTAGCATGGAAAACAAAAAATTTCTACCGCATACAAACAAACAAGCCAAGATCTATCTACTAGATTGTAGCAACGAGTCGATAGAATAACTCACCCTCGAAGATTCCAAAGTGTTTAACGAGAGCGGATTCTCGTGGGTGATGTAGTCGTACTCTTTCCGATCTCAAGATCGCGTAGACGATCCTTCCGGCGCTGCGTTCCGGCAGCGCTCCCGTAGTCAGTCACACGTTCGGTACTCGACGAAGACCTTCCTCTCCCTTGTTCCAGCAGGCAGCGGAGGTTGTAGCACTCTCCTCGCGATTCCGGCAGCACAACGGCGTGATACCGGAAGTAGAGGGGAGATCTCGCAGGGCTTCGCCTTAAGCCGAAGCGAGTATGGTGGAGTATGAGAGAGTCCCTCGACGATCTAGGGTTTAGACACGCCGAGGAGGAAGCTTGGCCGGCGGCTAGGGTTGCTAGGCGGCGGCGGCGACTTGGCCTAGGTCGGCGGCGACGGTAGTGGAGGTGGCGGCGCCGGCGGCTAGGGTTTGGAGGAGAGGATCTTGTGTGTACTAGGAGGGAGCCCTGCCCCTCCTTATATAGGTGGAGGGGCCGGCCGGACAAGGGGAGGGAGGGGAGTCCCTCCCAAACTCGGCTTGGGTGGGCGCCGCCGGTTGGAGGAGGGAACTCCTCCCCAACTCGGTTTCCCACTCCTCCTCTTTTCCTCTTTCCAAATTTAGCCGTTTGACTTTTCAAACTAGCTGTTTGACTTTTCAAACTAGGATTTGAATTAATCCTTTATTTGGTTCAGCGATGACACTTAGTACATGATGCAATCATACCAACTTGATACAACACATTCATGTACCCTTCCCCTCCAGAGTGTCGGACATTCCGGAACATTCTAGAACATTCCCGATGAAAACACCGGAACCATTCCCCAACTCCGAAACGGGACTTTCCTTATATGAATCTTATACTCCGGACCATTCCGGATCTCCTCATGATATCCCGGATCCCATCCGGGACTCCGAACAACATTCGGTCTCTTTCTCATCATTCTATAACTACTCAAAACAACGTCGAATCCTTAAGTGTGTCTCCCTACGGTTCGTGAATTATGCAGACATGATCGAGACACTTCTCCGAACAATAACCAATAGAGGAATCTGGAAATTCATATGGCTCCCACATATTTCTACGATTACTTTGCGATCGAATGAACCACTTACATACGATATCAATTTCCCTTTGTCTCACGATAGTTTACTTATCCGAGGTTATGATCGTCGGTATCTCTGCATACCTAGTTCAACCTCGTTACCGATAAGTACTCTTTTCTCGTTCCCGTGATATGTGATCCCTTGTGAGCCAGTCACATGCTTGCAAGCTAATTGGATGACATTTCACCGAGAGGGCCCAGAGTATATCTATCCGTCATATGGATGGACAAATCCCACTCTCTATCCATGTGTTTCAACCAATACTTTCCGAACACTCAATGCCACCTTTATAGCCACCCAGTTACGGTGTGGTGTTTGATGTCATCAAAGCATCCATCCGGTAAAGGTGATATGCATGATCTCATGGTCGAAGGAATTAGATTACTATGTATCAGAAAGCATATAGCAATTGAACTATTAAAATGACTTGATCTTTATGCTACGCTTATCTATAGGAGTATGTCCATCATATCATTCTCCTAACAATATGATCTTGTTGTTAATAACATCTCAATGTTCATGATAGGGAAACCACAATCATCTATTAACCAACAAGCTAGTATTATATAGAGGCTTTACTAGGGACTTCAAATTAAGTTTACAAATCACACAAGTATTAATGTTTCCTTGTTAATACTATTATAGCATGAATGTAAACATTTATCATAAACACAAAGATATAATAATAACTACATTTATTATTGCCTCTAGGGCATATCTCCAACATATACTATGAGGAAGAAGTCGAGGAGAACTTCAACCACTGCTCTGCACAAGGCAAGCCTAATACTACTGGTTGAATTAGAAAGCTATTAACTGAGCAAGCTAACACTTGCAACTTAGCAAGCTACTACTTGTATTGTTACATATGCAAGCCAATACTTGCAAGCTACTCATTAAGCAAGCTACCACTTGCAAGATCTACTTGCAAGATTACACCTTGATGATACCCAATCCTAGTTTTATTTGCAAACTTAGTATTTTTTTTCTTTATCAAAGCTTTCTATCAAAAGTTTATGTAGTGGTTTGTAGATATTAGAAGGATAATTGAAGGTAGCATAAAGAGCATAAAACTTGGCCTAAGTTAGATAATCGTGATGTCACCCTGAGGCGTGAGATTGAACTTAGACAAGATACACTTGTTTACCACCCCTCATTAGTATTTACTCCCAATTGTAGATGCTAGTGCTAAACATAAAACTTGATCAACTTTAGATGGGAATACTTGGTGAAAATGGTTATGAAAACCTTGGAATGATGAGTCATTCTATTGAAATGTTTTGACATGTGTTCTTGAACACCAGATGATTTTTGATGATGAAAATGTTAAGAAATGAGCCTTACCCCTTTATAAAACTGATGGTTTTCTGGATGCGATACCATTCCAATTTTACCGTACAACCACAATACCCAAAATTTGGGTAGGGCTTGACTGGAAATTTATATACTTTAGTATGGGTTCCCTTGCAGCCAAGGTCTGAGTTGAGGCTACCTTGTGAAGATTGTCCACCTGTGCAGTACCCAAGATGACAGTTGGTCATGGTTGGGAGGCCAAACTCACAGGAGAGGTGCCTATACTAGGGCGTGTAATTGAAAGGTTAGGATTCATTATCCACATACTGAGTATGGTGGATTCAGGATTGTTCCTGACGGATGTATCGAATGTTGTGGTGAAAGTGTACAATCTCTGCAGAGTGTCAAACTATTCGAATAGTCGCGTTCGCGGTTATGGACAGTTGGAGTGGCCATACTGTTCCATCGTCAGATGTTTTCAAAATGACTTATGAAATGATTTGTGACTTTGACTTGACCACAACAGAGTTGTGACCTGAAATTCAAGTTCCCACTTAGGTGTTATAAAGCTTTCAACTAGCTTCTTTGCTTCTGAACTCAGTAGAGATAAATCTGGCTTTTTGCAAAACAACCCTAGAGCTGAGTACTTCCTATTCTAAAACCACTTCACTTGTTAGTATTAGTTTGCGAGTACTTAAAGAGTACTCATGGCTTTGTCCCTGGCTATTCCCGTGGCCAGACTATGAAGAGGAGTATCAGGAAGACGGACAACAGGAAGGTTACAACAACTAGGATCATCTCCCATCGTCAGCATTGCCTGTGACCATGAAGATGGAGATTCGCCCACGCTATCGTTATTATTATGTTATCCCGCTGCTTCAATTGTATTAAGAACTGGATCATGAGATCCTTATTTGTGTAAGACCTTATGTATGGTTTGTAATGGATAATGTATTGTGATATCCAATCTGTTATGTCTCGCAAAAATGGTAATCCTGGGATTGCGATGTAATGCATAACAGGCATCTGGGATTAAAAATCCGGGTGTTGACACTTGCGAGGCAGACATGGATAAGGTCCACACCGACAGATTCTTCAAGCGCGTCCACGAAGCCATGCCCGGTCAATGGTACTTGCGCTCACTGTCTGTCATCCAGAGCGGCTCCAGCCTGAACCTGTTCAAGGCTAAGACTCACTGCAGGCTCAAGATATGACAAGGCAAGATTTATTATAGTGACTTTGGTCTGCGCAGCTCGGCATCCGTTAGTGGGCACATTTCTGTTATCCACCGCGTGGTCACTTGTCACCTAGGCCTTCAATGTTGCGACATTGTTCTCACATGGATGCTCCACCCAATATTGATGCACATGAGCCTGAACCTGCACATGAGGTTGTCCCATCAAGCATAACAACTAATGTGTCGTGGTATTGCCGACGAGTACGCCATGGAGGGGTCCTCACAGTGCGTGTTTAGAGACGTGGGGTAAGGCGGACGGTTGACGGGTACGAGGTAACACAGCTTACCCAGGTTCAGATCCCACAACGGTGGCGGAATCCTACTCCTGCTATAAATCACTATAACGGCAATACGCCGAGTTACAGAGATAGGTTCGCTATGCGAGGTTGTATGAATCGATACTAGGTTGTGCCCTAAAGGCTCCCATAGGCCCGACTTATATAGTCGCTAGGTCCTAGGGTTACAGGAAAAAGTCCTAGCCGGACAGGTTACAGAGTCCTACACCGTCTATTACTAGTCTTGTGTATCTTGCACTCCAAGGCTTCGGGTACGCTGGTGACTCCACCGTAGCCTTCCTTTATCCGGCATGGGCCTCCCTTCTGGATCCATCTAACTGGGCCGCCCAGCAGGACATAGGCCACGCTACCGACTATGGGCCACCCGGGTTATCCGGATAAGTGACATGCTATGAGGATACCCATATAGCATATCCCCAACAGTAGCCCCCAGAGAACTCCGAGATCTTGCGTCTTGCCTCTTCAGATGAATGCTCCGTCTAGTTGGATGTCGGCAAATTGTCAAGCAATATCTTGTAGTCCTCCCAAAGAACCCTGCAAAGCTTTCTCCGTCTTCAACTTGTAAGCCAGAAAAATGCTGAATCCTCCATTGTACTCTTCCATAGTCAGATTGAATCCGTCTATGTCGGAATCTTTGATGTGACGGCTCATCTGCCCATGTCAGCTAGGACGATGTAGGCTTAGGTCAGCGACGACTCGTAACTCACACACGCAGAGAACGCAATCATATCCGATTTCCCTGCGCGAGCGATACGAACCGTTGGCGGCGACGGTTGTAGACGTGGCGAAATTTCCGCGCACGTTCACGAACACGTCGTTTACACGGCAACCGTCCGATCAAGTTGCACGAATCTTGACGCCGAGGATGATAAATCGTAACCGTGGGGAAATTTCCACTTTTTACCTCATTCTACTCGCATCATCTTCTTCCTCCAGCGCGTGCCACTTCGAGCTCTCCGCTTCCTACTCGCGAGAAAAACCTAGCTTCCAATTTGCACCAGTCACATCCATCCTCACTCCTTGGCCAGCAACAGTACCTCTCCCTCCATGGTAGCGTCGAGCAAAGCCACGGCGAAGCCGGCGAGCTCCATTGTCGTGCCCCCAGAGGGCCTAGTCATCCCCGCATCAGCGGTCATCGAGTCCACCGGCGGTGACCTTAATCTGGCGGCGCTAGAGCCATTGGAGGAGGATCCAGACTCGCACAAGGGTGACTGGCGCGGCTCAGATATCACCGACCGTGATATCCAAGAGATGAATCGCCGAAGGTTACCTTCCTGTGACAGAGGGGCTTGCCTGGCGGGCGGCGCCGACCGGCGAGGTGACACCTTATCCCCAAGACGGAGAAAAGGTGTACCTCAAAGCTCAACTGGTACGCGGCGTCTCCCTGCCCATCTCTAACTTTTTCCTCTCCGTCTTGAACCATTATAGAGTCCAGCCCCAGAATCTTTCCCCCAATAGTATCTTAGTGCTTAGCAACTACACGACACTTTGCGAGGGATACTTAGGGATAAAGCCTAGGTTAGACCTTTTTGTGTACTACTTCACCGTCAAACGTGAAGCCGGACATAGCAAGGAAGATCTTAGAAACTGTGGCACCCTAAGCTTCAAGATTCGACCTGGCCGGCGGTTCCCCGACATTGTCAGCCACGAGTCCTACAAGAATTGGCAACGGACGTACTTTTACGGTTCAGACATCCCTCTGGCTGGCCGACAACTTACGTACCCGGACTTCGTTGACGGAGCCGCCGCTGAAGCCTCGTCATGGAGATCCCAGGCCTCCCTTCCCTCAGACATTGAAGCCTCTCGCGCCATAAGGCGGATAGAGTGGTTTGTAGAGACGGGTTTTACCGGCTTGGACCTAGCCATGTGCTGGTTCATCAGGCGAATCCAACCTCTGCAGCACCGTGTGAAGCTCATGCACGAGTATACCAGCGACAGAAGGGACATCGTCAAGGTGAAGGATAAGAAGCGCGGCTTCACCATCACCTACGACATGTTCGTAGATGGCAAGTGCCCAAAGGTAGGTTTTTATTTTCCGTGTACGACCTATACTCCAGTTCTTCCGTCTTGCAAATATCATTTTATCTAACACGGTGATTTCTTACTTAACAGCTTAGCGACATAGATGAGATGAGCATGGATCCTCAAATCTATGATCCAAAGATGAAGGAAGTCACGGTCGTGTCCGACGACGAAGCTCCGTTGGCGCGGAAGCGGAATAGCTCCACCTCTGATGCTGCCGACGGAGGCAAGAAGAAGAAGACGGAGGGTGGATCCTCCAAAAAGACTACCGCCGCCCTGGAGGCGGAAAAGAGAAGAACCACCGGGATACCCTTTGCCAAAGCACCCCCACTAGTGTAAGCTTCTCATTCTCCGACATTGTCTATTTATCTGTCTTGCTCCTGTACTTATGCATTTTGCATGTTTCAGGAAGAAAGCCACGACCAGCCTCAAGAAGACCTCCAAAACATCGTGGGCTTCTCGTAATATCAAGGACATGCTGCATCGCGACGCCTCCCCTGCCATCGCCCCTACTACTCCTGCCGTCAAGCCCTCTTATGCCCCGACAAGCTCTCAAGCTAAGGAGGCATCTGGCCCTTCCATCATGGAAGTGGACTCAGGTGCTTCTACTGAGGTTACAGTCGTCGGCGAGCAGGCGACGTAGGAAAGTACCGCCCAACAAATGGCTGAAGCTCCAGCTAAGGATGCCATCGGTGGCGGCAAGGCGGTGGTGGAAGCTGGTACTTCTGCCGAAGGCGGCGCCCTTGCTCCCTAGAAACCATTGGAGTTTCCAAAGATAGTCTACCCGGCACTTACGCCGAGTAGCACAACTCTGGTTCCTGGAGCGGCACCGACATCTCCGACGTGCGGTCTTGAGGAGCTCCTCCGCCAAGCAGACATCTTGCGAGGAAACAACATCTCCTTTGGCAAGCTGCTGGCCGAGAGCGCTACAAACCTCAAGATCAATGCACTTGTAAGTTTTATTTGCCTTTCATATTTCATATGAGTATCCCACCGTAGCCCCCGAGGATGTAGACGGAAAACCATAGGTTTTGCATCTATATGCTCTAAGAGTGACTAAGCTAGAAAACCTCTCACTATAGCCCCCAAGCATTTAGATGCAATGAACTATTCCAACTAGATGCTTTAAGAGTAGCATACGTAGTGTTTTTTATAAATTTCAATACTGTAGCCCCCCAAGCTTCTAGTTGTAACTGAATTAGTTCCGACTAGATGCTTAAAGAGAAGCTAAGCAGATATCCGAGTTAAAAACTTTATACTGTAGCCCCCAAGCTTCCAGTTGTAACTGAATTAGTTCCGACTAGATGCTTAAAGAAAGCTAAGCATATTGTTAAGTCAAAAACTCTCGTTGTAGCCCCCGAGCGTCTAGATGGAAAATTTCTGACTAGATGCTACAAACAGACCAAACAACGTTTAACTTTGTCCTTTGTTCCACAGAATGAGAATGCTCGGATGGGCATGGAAAATGACAAGTACCAGAAGGTGCGCGCAGATCTTGAAGCCGAAAAGGGTAAAACTGCCATCTTGAAGGAACAGATCATCAAAAACAAGAGTCTGTTTTCTTTTTGCGCATTCCGTCTTGGTTTTGTGCCCATGTTCTCCGAGTACTTACTGTGTACTTTGCTTTCTCCGACTTGTAGAACATGTTTCCAAGGCCAAGGACATTATCGAGCAATCCAAGCACATTCAGCAGCTGGATAGCGAGAACAAGATCCTTAAAAAGGAGAGAGAGAGAAGACATGCTGAAAATGCATGAGGAGTCAATGAAGGCCCTGCAGGACTCCACCACCGAGGAAATCAACCGCTTGAAGGAGGAGATCGCTATCTTAAAAGATCAGAAGCGAGCTGCCGATGAGCAGAATCACCGCCATGGCAAGGCGTACAAGCTCCTCCAACAAGAGAAACAATCCTTGGCGGACACCCTCTGGCAAGCTGAGGCCAGCATGTTCAGTAAGTTTTCTCCACCTTGTATTTCTGTAGTCTGGATACTTTGAATTGTTGAACTCATGCGCTCCTTGTCGGAATTTGCAGCTCCTATGGGTTTAACCAGATCGCCCCCTCCAGCTAAGGAATGCATGGTTCTTGCCGGCAACTTCATCAACACCGCCATCACCCAAGCCAAGGAGATTGCCAAGCCCTTCCAGATAAACATCAAGGCATCAGACTCCATGGCGAAGTACTCGGAGATTATGCGCCGAGCCCCCGAGCGTATCACAAGCTGGAAAGCTTCATGTGCACGGGCTGGCACAAGGATGGCGCTATCAATGGTGAAGGCACACTACGAAGGTGCCGACATCGACACGGTGACCTCTGGTATCCCTAACATCGACGATGACGGCAAAGATATTGATCATGAAGCCATCTTGTCGTCACTCGCGGGTTATGACACCAGAGTTGCCGAGTTGGTGGACATCGACGTCTTCGTGCCCATGAACATCATCGACAGCGGTAACCAAGATTCCTCCAAGTCCCACCACAGTGCCGACGTTGAGGGTGATTCTCCGGCTGGTGACGATGCTGCCTCCAAGTCTCCTGCGCCAAAGGAATGAAAAACAACTTTGTAATATTTGTTTCACCTTTGGTGTATATGCAGAAAAAACTTGTTGATGTAACTTAAGGCGGAAAACAATGGTTGTTTGTTTCCTGCTGCTTAAGGACTAGTTTCCAGCATGTATATATTTTTAAGCAAGTGCTGGCTTATCCATTACTTTGGTTCTTATGCTTGACTTTTCGTGAGTCGGAAGACTCGTTGTTGGAACCATGCGCTTAGGTGATGATGCCCAATGGCACTGTCAATAACCTGAGCACAAAATCGCCGACAATAAGTGCCAAAAGTCACTACTCCAGAATCCACATAAAAACGACAAAGAACGTGTAGACCAGAAAACTTAAGCTAACCCCCGTAGGCGGAATAATTTTCACAAGTGCAAATGCAAAGCTAGTGCATAAAGGTTTTACATGATCCAAAAATGAACACTAAAGGAGGTAAAAGACTCGGAAATATGAGTGAACCAAAGATCTTTATTTCATGGATCATATAAGAGGTACACAATTAGATAAAAAATGCTAAGTGTAGAAAGGACGTAGCCGTGCTATGTTCCATGGCCGATCAACCTCCGGGTAGTCATCATCCGGGTCACGTCGCTTACGCTTATGATCCTCGTTGGGTCTATCATTTAGTTCACAATTGTCAACAAGGTAGTAAGACCCATTGAGTAGCGCCTTGCTTATGATGAACGGTCCTTCCCATGGCGGGGATAATTTGTGCGACTTCTTCTGCTTAAGTCGGAGCACCAAATCCCCCTCTTTAAACGAGCGATGCCGAACGCGGCGACTATGGTAGCTGCGTAGCTTCTGCTGGTAGATGGCGGATCTTTGGCATGCCAAAACACGCTCCTCCTCGAGAAGGTCCACATCCAGGCGTCTGGATTCTTCAGCATCATCTTCGTCGTAGGCGGCAACTCTTGGTGCATCGTGAAGTATGTCGGAAGGCAGGATGGCCTCTGCTCCATATACCATGAAGTAAGGGGTGTAGCCGGTGGATCTGTTGGGTGTAGTTCATAAACTCCACAACACATATGGCAATTCTTCCGCCCAGGCTCCAGCTGCTCTATGTAGCGGTGCCTCAAGACATGGCTTGATTCTCTGCAGAATTAATCCATTGGCTCGCTCAACCTGACCATTGGATTGTGGGTGTGCCACAGATGCAAGGTCAAGTCGGATGCCTTTCTCCCAGCAATAAGCCTCCACTTCTCCGAGTGACAAGTTGTTGCCGTTGTCGGTGATAATGCTATGCGGGAGACCAAATCTCACCACTAGATCTCGGACAAACCTAAGGGCAGTTGCCCCATCAAGCTTTCTAATGGATTTAGCTTCTATCCATTTAGTGAATTTATCAACTGCTACAAGCAGATGCGTAAACCCACAGGGTGCCGTCTGTAACGGTCCCACCATGTCTAGCCCCCAGACTACAAACGGCCAAGTTATTGGTATTGTTCGCAGTTCTTCAGCGGGAACATGTGGTTGTCGGGCATAATACTAGCATCCCATGCATGTCTCAACCAGCTTGTCGGTGTCCGCCTTCGCGGTCAGCTAGTAGAATCCTTGCCGGAAGGCTTCCGCGACCAAAGATCGAGGAGCGGCGTGATGCCCGCAATCTCCGAGATGGATTTCGCGTAGGATTTCCATACCTTCTAGCTGGGAAACACACTTTAGGTATACACCAGTAGTGCTCCTTTTGTAGAGTTGCCCATTGATTATGGTATAACCCTTTGCTCGTCGTACTATTTGCCGTATTTCGACTTCGTCATCGGGCAAAGTTCCGTGTTCGAGATATTCCATGAACGGTTTTGTCCAAGCCGGAGGGACCTTAGTCACCATGTTGACGAAAGAGTCAGATCTATCCGGGTTGTCGATGGCGGCGCCCTTCACAGATGGTGCGTGCAGGTGCTCTAGGAAAACTCCTGGCGGAATTTGTTTGCGCCCTGATCCAAGCTTAGACAGCAGATCAGCCACCTCGTTTTGTTCCCTAGGTACATACTTTACTTCGTAGCCCAAGAAGCTCTTGGCTATCTCGTCCACTTCGTATCGATATGCCGCCATCATAGGGTTCCGCGCATTCCAGGTGCCAGCCACCTGCTGGGCAACCAAGTCAGAATCTCCACAGCAAACTATGCACTTGATGCCAATATCCTTGGCTACACGCAGTCCATGAATAAGTGCTTCATACTCCGCCATGTTGTTTGTAGCCTCGAAGTGGATCTGCAGAACGTAGTGTAGCTTGTCTCCTGTTGGTGACTGTAGCAATACACCAGCCCCCGAGCCGTTGAGCAGCTTTGATCCGTCAAAGTGCATCACCCAGTACTCTGGCTCTGGCAACAGAGTAGCATCTGGCATCTCCGTCCAATCTGCAACAAAATCCGCCAAGGCTTGTGACTTGATAGCGTCGCGTATCTTGTAGGTGATCTCGAAGGCGGCGAGTTCAATGCCCCACTTCGCGACCCTTCCTGTAGCGTCGCTGTTATTGATAATGTCGGACAGTAGAGTCTTGCTCACCATTGTGATTGGGTGCTCCTGGAAGTAATGCCTCAGCTTCCCAGAAGCAAGGAATACTCCATAAGCTATCTTTTGGTAGTGCGGATAACGCTGCTTGGACTCCGTAAAGACCTCGCTTACATAGTAAACTGGTCGTTGAACTCCGTGCTCATAGCCTGGTTCCTTCCGCTCTACCACGACGACGATACTGATAACCCGATTGGTTGTCGCCATGTAGATTAACAGGGGCTCTCCAGGTTCGGGTGTTGCAAGGATGGGCGCTGAGGAAAGAATCTCCTTGAGCTGCTTCAATGCTGCATCTGCTTCGTCCGTCCACGTGATTTTGTCTGCCTTCTTCAGCAACTTGTACAGCGGCAAAGCCTTCTCTCCAAGTCGGCTGACGAACCGACTAACTACTGCAACACAACCTGTTAGTCGTTGAATGTCCTTTAGGCATGTCGGACGGTTTATGTTTAAGATGGCCTTGATTTTCTCCGGGTTGACCTCGATTCCACGTTGGGAAATGATGAAACCCAACAATTTGCTGGCTGGAACCCCGAAGACGCACTTCTTAGGGTTAAGCATCATATTGTATTTCCGGAGATTATCAAAGGTTTCTTTTAAGTCGGAGATTAAGTCATTTGACTTTTTAGACATCACCGCGATATCGTTCACATAAGGATGAACGTTCCGACCAATTTGGTCGTGGAGGCAACGTTGCATTGTCCGCTGGTACGTAGCACCTACGTTTTTAGCCCAAAGGGCATCGTGACATAGCAAAACGTGTCGTATGGGGTAGTGAACAAAGTGGCCAATTGGTCCGACTTCCTCATCTTGATTTGGTGGTATCCTGAGTATGCATCAAGAAAACACAAAAGCTCCGAGCCAGCCGTTGAGTCAATGACTTGGTCAATGCGAGGCAAAGCAAACGGATCTTTGGGACATGCTTTGTTCAAGCCGGTGTAATCAACGCACATTCTTAATTCATTGGTTCCCTTTTTGGGGACAAATACAGGATTGGCCACCCATTGGGTGTGAAGGACTTCTCAGATAAATCTAGCCTTAAGTAACCTAGCTATCTCTTTGCCAATGACGCGTCTCTTCTCATCTCCAAAGCGTCGTAGAGGTTGTTTCACTGGTTTACATTTTGGATCAATGTTTAAGCTGTGCTCGGCAAGTTCCCTAGGTACACCTTTCATGTCGGCAGGTTGTCAGGCAAAGATGTCCCTATTCTCACGGAGGAACTCGACGAGCGCGCTTTCCTATTTGGGATCCAGGTTCGTCCCAATGGCGGTGACCTTGGAGGCATCGCCTACCACAAGTTCCACCGGCTTGGTCTTGATGGCGGCCTTGAACGCAGGAGCGGAGTCAAAGATCTGCTTCTTCGACGCGGGCATCTCTGAGTCATTGACCTTGCTCTGTATCTCTTTGAATTCTTTGCTATAGAGGATAGCTTCTGCAACGGCTGCTTCATTGATCTCGTAGTCCCTTGCCTTGGTAAAGCTTCCGGAT
This sequence comes from Avena sativa, assembly GCA_916181665.1. Classification (NCBI taxonomy): domain Eukaryota; kingdom Viridiplantae; phylum Streptophyta; class Magnoliopsida; order Poales; family Poaceae; genus Avena; species Avena sativa. Next base: position 374,993,024 of record OV702295.1, on the reverse strand, counting down.
ACGGTGATGACACTGTTTGGTCGGGGTATCTTGAGTTTGTTGTAGACAAAGCATGGCTTGGCCATGAACGTGTGGAATATGTCGCGGCCGAATATGACGTGGTACACGCTCTTGAAGGGGACCACCTCAAAGGTCATGCGCTCTTGGCGGTAATTGTTAACGTCGCCAAAGGCAACCTGAAGTGTAATGCACCCAAGGGACCGAACCTCCCGACCAGGAACTACGCCGTGGAAGATGGTGTTGGTCCGCCTTAGGTTTGCCTCCATCAAGTTCATCTTTTGCAGCGTATCCAGGTACATGATGTTGATGCTGCTTCCACTATCCACCATACACTTGGTGAACTCCACGCCGTCAATCAAGGGGTTGATGACCATGGCGTACTGGTTCTCCGTAGGTACGAGATCTGGGTGGTCCATCCTGTCCCAAGTTATTGGAACCTCTGACCAGCGCAGGTACTGGGGAACTGGGGGGAGAGTGGCCATTAGGATCCTCAGAGAGGTCTTCTGTTGTCGGACGGTGGGGGTGCCAAGGAAAGTGTGGTAGACTAGAGCCTTCTTTGCGAAGGGGTTCTTGCCCTTGTCGTCGCTCTTGGCGGCGTGGGTCAATGTCTTCGTCCATGTCACTTGAATCCTTGGACTCCTCCTCCTTCTTATTTCCCTTGCCCTTGCCTCGCGGTCTGTTCTTCCGACTTTGCTTGTAGCCGGACTCCGGGTCTTCCTTGAGGTCGTTGATAAACTTGCAGTGTCGATTGGTATGGGTGGCCTTGCCGTTGGCGTCCAGGTGTACGAGGCACGGCATATCGCGGTACTCCTTGTAGATTTGGAGAACGTGGAGCGGTCCCGAGGTTGTTTCACTGCCTCTCTGCTGCCCACGGCCAGCTCCCCTTCCTCGGCCACGTTGTCCGCCATCACCTCGTCCTGCAAAAGTCATAGAGACCATGTTGGTAGATTGCTTTTCTTCTGGAGCAGGTTTCTGCTTTGTACTGCTATTCCTCCGAGCTTGAGTTGGAACGGCTATTGCCGGCAAGGAGCCGCGAGCATCGTCGGCGGCGGCTGCGAACTCACTAGCCAACTGAATCATCTGGTTCAAGTCCAGCTGGTGATTGTCCTGCAGGCGCTTCAGTTTATGTCAGAGCAATGTGCCTCTTTCCAATCCGTCGATGAAGGCGCCCATGGCGGTCTGGGCGTGCACTCCTGCGCAGGAATTCTTCATGTCCAGCCAGCGAGAGAGGTAGGCCCCGAGATGTCTCGTCTTTCTCTTGCACGCACCGCTGTAGATCGCCCACAGTACAGAGACGCTTGTATGTACCCTCAAAGTTCTTGGTGAACGCTTCTTGCATGTCCAACCAGTTGTAAATGGATTTCTCCAGCAAGTCGTCGATCCATTGACGGGCCATGCCCGCCAACATTAATGGGAGGTACTTGAAGGCGACGTTGGGGTTGCCTCCGGCAATCTCCACCGCGTTGCCGTAGTCCTGCAACCATGTGGCTGGCTTGGCACTGCCGTCATAGGGCTTGATGGTCTTGTCAATCTAGAAACCTTTGGGGTAAGTTGCGGACCGTATTGCAGGTCCAAAGCAACATGGTCCCAGGTATGGTCCTTCCCGGGCCTCGTGGATCTTATCAATCCGCGAACGTGCATCATACGACTTCGGGTTCTGCTTCTTCTTGTCAACAGGGGATGGGCTGCGACGCGGGCCTCCTTCGCCATGGTGACTGCTTGGCGGTGATGGAGGCGGAGATGGCGGTGGGTTAGCCTTCTTGCTGTTACCCTCCTGCGACGCCTCATGCCTGTCACGGTTGCTTGTCAGACGCGGAGGGTCATGGCGTGACCTGCTCTTGTGTCCTTGGTTGCGCTCTCCGTCATGACGGGTCTGCTCCGTGTTGTCGCGGATGACGATGCCACACTGCTTTGGTGGAGGCATATCCGCACGATGGTGAGGCTTGTAATCTTCGCGATGTCGGGGGGATCGGGGCGGTGGCGATGGGTGACGAGGTAGGGCCTTTTCTCCGTGGTCGGAGGATATGGGGATAACATCCTTCCTGTTGCGCGCATCCCTCCGTCTTTGTTCTGATGAACCCGTCTGGGACCCGACATCAAGAGGAGATCTGTCCCTTGGCGGCTTATACTGGCTATATTGGCAGAGCGCTGGGTCAGACTCAAGCCTCTGAGAGGTGGCCTTTTCCTGCTGCTTCACCGCCTTGGCCACTAGTTCATAGACCTGTTCCACCGCCTCGGGTGATCTATCCTGCTCCAGAAGGGTCTTGGCGACGGCGAGGTTAAGGAGCGGGGTGGGCATCACCTGCTTGCCTTCACTGTCAACGTATGGCTTGGCCTGTGCCGACTTCGAGGGAGCCCATCCTAGGTTGCACCATACACCGAGATCGTTGATGACGCGAGCCGGAGCTTTCTTAGCCTTCTGCTGCTGCAGTAAAGTCTTGTACTCGACCTCCATTGCTCTAGCTTTCTCTATGGACTTCTGCGCGTTGACCAGATCTCGATCTAGCTTAGCGCCTTGTTCCGCGATGGCCTGCGCTTCCTCCAGCAGCTGCTGGCGCTTCTCGTCAAGCTGGGTCACGTTCCGGATATTTGCATCGGTCAGTGGCTCGACAAGGAGATTGTCGTACATCACTCTATCAGCTGGAGTAACTTGGGCTGCTGCAGACGTAGATGCTGGAGGCGGCAAGTTTGCGGTGTTGTTGTTGCTCGGGCCGGTGCCGAGTTCCTGCGGCTGCTGCACTGGGTTAGGCGGAGGAGGCATGACGTTTGCGAGATGATGGCAGTGGGAGGCGGTGGCGGCGGCTGCTGAATCGTAGGTTCTCCGTATCTAAGCGCAAGCTCCATCTGGGCTGCTGCGTCAGCTTTCGCGTAGTTGTTGACAGTGCTCACCATCTCTTCGAGGGTAAGGTGTCCTGTTGCCTGCTGTCGTCTTAAAGAATGTCGGAGAAGCGTACCACGGTCCAGTCCTTCCACAAAGTGATACAAAGCGTTATCATTGGGGTAGTGGGCTAGATCGGCTCGTATGCGGAGCCACCTGGCCAGGTAATCACGGGGGTTTTCGCCTTCTCTCTGAATGCAGCGCGCCAGATCGAAGATGGTAACCATGCCGACGAACTTGGATCTCTGCTGTCCAGACGCACGGGCGAAGCCGGCGGATTTGCAGTGATCTTCCACCTTTATGTCCTGCACAGGGGCAGTTTGGGTGGGCCTTGAATTTTTCCGATCTTTGCCCGCAAACTTCGAGGAGAGACCTGACATCGATCCTTCCGCGAATGTATCCTGCCCATAGGCGGTCCGTGCGGGCCTTGATGCTTTCCGATCTTTGCCGGCAAACTCCGAAGAGAGATCCGACATCGATCCTTCCGCGAACGTATCCTGCCCGTAGGCGGTCCGTGCGGGTCTTGATGCTCCTCCGACTCCCAGGGAAGTAGTGCCCGAGTCGGTTTCGCCAATGAAGAGGTGGATGTCTCCGATAGGAATGATTGAACACCGCGTAGGGTTCGTCTTCGCCGGGATCCAGAACTCGTCAGGAGGGACGATCGGAACGTTGCCGGAGAAGAGAACACGGCCGATGGCCACGGTTTCGCCGATTTCCGCGAAGATCTTGGTCCTCGTCCGCTGAAGAGCCTGAAGTGCCTCTTGCCCCACGGTGGGAACCAACTGTCGTGGTATTGCCGACGAGTACGCCATGGAGGGGTCCTCACAGTGCGTGTTTAGAGACGTGGGGTAAGGCGGACGGTTGACGGGTACGAGGTAACACGGCTTACCTAGGTTCAGATCCCACAACGGTGGCGGAATCCTACTCCTGCTATAAATCACTATAAGGGCAATACGCCGAGTTACAGAGATGGATTCGCTGTGCGAGGTTGTATGAATCGATACTAGGTTGTGTCCTAAAGGCTCCCATAGGCCCGACTTATATAGTCGCCAGGTCCTAGGGTTACAGGAAAAAGTCCTAGCCGGACAGGTTACAGAGTCCTACACCGTCTATTACTAGTCTTGTGTATCTTGCACTCCAAGGCTCCGGGTACGCTGGTGACTCCACCGTAGCCTTCCTTTATCCGGCATGGACCTCCCTTCTGGATCCATCTAACTGGGCCGCCCAGCAGGCCATAGGCCACGCTACCGACTATGGGCCACCCGGGTTATCCGGATAAGTGACATGCTATGAGGATACCCATATAGCATATCCCAACATAATGCAGGTGAGTCTAATCTTTGGAATAGGAGTAGCAAGAGACATTTCCCGGAGATGTGATTACTTTCTTTGTACAAAACATATGGAAAAAAATAAAGAACTTCACCTCAGGTTTCAAATAAGAATTATGATGTTTATTTATGCAACATGTCGTTGTAGAGTCTGTTATTGTCACTTTATAAGCATAAAACTATGGCCATCGTTTCGGAATCTTAGAATTATCTTTACTCTTTAGCTAACCAAGTGTGCAGATAATAAAATTTCTGCATTGGAATCTCTTATCTAAATCACAACCCGTTAGCTTATGAAATTGATTGTTAACTGAACTTGCTATTGTAGTAGCACATAAGGTTCAGGTCTGACCACAGCAGGTGCTAGCAATGCAAACAATTTTAAGTAGAGGACTCGGGATAGATGTTACACCCAGAATGCTAGCTGCTAGCATAAGATTTTGATTGTTAAGTGAACAACTTCAGTTACACATATCTGAGAATACAATAAGCTATGTTATGGCTAATGCAAAATGCTCAGTAGGATATGCTTTCAAAGAATCATGATGCTTTTTTAATAGGTTTAGCCTGTTATATTTTCACTAAAACCTGTGAAACATCAATTAGTGTAGGACAATTAACAGAAGTTACCAAAGACCAAATGGTTTGGTTTGATTAGGATTGAAGTAGCTAATGATTCATAATCCAGATGGACCACTTCATTAAGCTATACTGGAATGCTAAAGAACGAATTCCCATGTACCGTGTATTGCAAAGGAAAGACTTAAGCAAGGAAAAACTTAAGCAATAAATCAAGTCCATCCATAAAAAAGCTGGTTGATAGAAGCGTTGTTGCTTTTATTATTAGGTATAGATTCAAGGTAAATACTCAATTTATAAGCTCCGTTACATATCCAAACAACTTATGGTTCCTCTAATTTACATTTGCAAAGACATAGGCCGTTGAAGATTAGTTTAACCTCCCTCTGATGGAAAATATTTATGCACCCTGGATTGTGCTTATCAATGACATATATAGATACTATATCTTTTTTCTTTGCACAGTTCACTACAAGCTGATGCCCGGAGGAATCTTTTGAACCCTTAGACTTATCTCCATAAAAATATTTCTTATGAAAAAAGAGAGTGTTAGACTGAACTTTAATATCCATGGTGATGTACCATGTGAGTGCACTAGTGGCTCATGTTACTTGAGTTGTGAGGGATTAGTGGTACTGACGTTGATCGACGTTTGGGTAAAAATTTGAATTTTACAAGCGTTTTATTGTTCAAAAGTTGATTTTTTTCTCTCTCCCAATACAATGCACGGGCAATTTTGTTAGTAAAATAAAATAGATGAGACATCCGGTTTATTTAAGGATCGATCCCCTGGGATCCTCCGTCTCCTGGACCATCAGATGAAATCCCACGTACGTGAGGGATCGAGTGCTGAATCGATCGTTCAAGTTGTCCACGTGCCCATCCGCTCCACATGTATAGTGGGAGAAAAAATATCTCCATATATCTCAGAAACCCAGCCGGCGGTCCACCTCACACAACAGCAACGACGCGGCCGTTAGAGCACCGCCGTCCGCAATCGCGGTTTAGACTGTCGCCGGTCGCAGTATCGTCGTTTTTGGTCGCAGCTTCCACCGTCGTCTTTCCCGCCGCGGCCTGTCGTAGCCTCCGCCATGGCCGATGGTAGCAGTTTCTAGTTTCCTACTGAGGGCTGATAGCACAAACGACCAGCTTTCCTAGCAGCGGTGGCCAGGGTTCATAGCTCTCGCTGCAGGCGGCGGCGGGACTGTAGCACTGGCGAACGATTTTGTAGCAGCTGTCCTGGCGACAAGCTTTTGTAGCAGTGGTGGCCAATGTTGTAGCAGAAGCTACCGGCGTTTGCAGCAAGCAGCCAGGAGGTGGTGGACCATGTAGCACTAGTGACCGGCTTTTGTAGCAGAAGCTACCGTCGTTCGCAGCAAGCAGCCATGTGTCGGCGGACCATGTAGCACCGGTGATCGGCTTTTGTAGCAGTGCTGGCCGGCATTTGCAGCAGCAGTGAACAGCGTTTGCAGCAACGTTGGCGCAGCGACGTACTTGCATCAGCAAGAAAACCATGGAAGAGGATGGAGCGGCGCGAGGGGGTTGGGACCGCGGGTCGGCGGGGTGATGGAGTGGGTGGCTGGCAAGAGCCGGAGTTCAACGTCTCGGTGAATAACACGGTGCCCGCCCGGAGGCTGCTACACTCCCTTGCCCCTCGTGTTGATAGCGGCCGCCGCCGCGGGCCGGGGCTGGAGGCCATCCACGGATGGGGTGTAGGAGGGTTTAGAGAGGGAGGCGGGCAATAGTGGGAATGGAGTTGTCGGCTAGAAGATGGTGGATGGAAGAAACAGGAAGAAGATGCACGAGATGAGGATCGTGACGTCATTCTGTTAAGCCGGGTTAAGGGGCACATGGCATGCGCTGGACCCGGAGGACGGGAATGACGCGATCCTCCAGAGGCTGTGAAGCGTTTTCCTTTATTTAAATATGTCTCAATTGAAATTCATTTTTTTTAGTATTGCAACGGCTAGGACTCGAAAGGACAGGCCGGCTCCACACCTCAGGCATCAACATCAGCCACCAGGCTAGCACCTATTTCTCCATGCCAAAAAACATGTCATAGATTTTTTTTTAACTGATGTCATAGATTTATCAAAATATGCATGCACTTAGAGTTGCTTTTTAGTGTACACATACATGTGAATCTAGACAATGTTTGATAACTTTTTCGAGACGGAAGCAGTATATGATTATGATTTGTGACAAAGAGCAGCCATTTTCTTCGCCTAGTAATGTATCCTCGGTCGATAGTACTCCCTTCGTTTTAAAATATAAGATGTTTTAGGTTTGTGAAGAAATATATCTACACTGTGTTTGAATGTTGAAAAATATGCTTGGAATTGGAATTCTGGAATTACTGGGCCTAATTCAACCGTTTGGAAAGGCCTGGGAATTAACGCGTGGAAAGATGTAGCGATTCCAATGATTTGTTGCTGCAACTCTTTCCTTGGAAGAACACCAAAAATTGATCTATGTGAACTGCAGATTCCTACAAGATATTGTGCATAGACACCAAAAATTGATTTCTGCTACTTGTAAGAAATTAATCTATTATCCATCTATCTCAAGTATACAATACGGTATTGTGCATAGACGCTGTAGAGAACTTTATATTGTCAAATCTCAAAAAAAAAATCAATTCCATATTGTGTACGTTCAAACATGATTTGGAATTGGGTACTACCGTTTGATTCCAATAGAAAATTCTTTACACATCCAAACGCCGGAATTAGAAATAGAGGTCATTTCCTTTCCATCTTGGATTTGGAATCTTCAGCCCAATTCAATTCCAAGCTTATTTTCCAACATCCAAACACAGCGCTAGACTTATTTTAGTATGTAGATTCACTACAAACTTGAGTGACCTACATACTAAAAAAAATCTAGATACATTTGTTTCACAAAGTTAAAACATTTTATATTTTTAAAACAGAGGACGTATATATAAAATACAACAACGGCCGACCAATCCCTCCCCGAGAAAAACGAACAGCAGAGGAACGTCACAGACTTTTTTTTTGCGAATAGGAACGTCACAGACTTGCAGCGGCAGCCCTAGTAGTAGTACAAAAGCTACGTACAAGCAGTGAAAGAATTTTGACCTGTCTAAAACTCTTTTACAGTACATGCTAGCAGCAGGCTACCGCACGAACACCTTCTGCATCGCCACCGATGGAACTCATGATGTTGGATGCAATGGCGATGCTGCTGGTGATCACCGCCAGAATGATCATCGTTGCCGCCATTCCCTTGTCCTTCATCTTCGCTATTCCGTGAACATCCCTGCAAAATTTCAGAGGTGCGTGTTGGATACTCGGATTATAAAATTGTCGATGATCGATATATACGAGCGGTTGATCAATGGCGCACCTGAGAACCATAGCGCCGGGGAAGATGAGCGATATGCACACCGCGAAGGTGGACCCCGTGTACTGGAAGAGCGTCCAGATGCTGGGGATGGCGATGGCGAGCACGTAGATCGCCGCCATGAGCGCGGCCGTGAGCGCCACGAACCGGCGCGTGTCCGTGGCCAACGGCCGGCGGCCCGGGAAGAGGAGCTCGTCCACGTTGACACGGAGCGAGTAGTAGAGGAGCGGGAAGACGAGCATGAGGTGCAGCGCGTAGCTGAGGCGTGCGGCGTCGTTGAGCGCCTGCGGGACGCCGGAGCCGGAGCTGCTGTCGAAATTGGCGAGCAAGTCGGGCATGGTGTCGTCCCCGAAGAGGAGGAAGCCGAATAAGCCCACCGCCGCGTAGATGACGGAGCAGAGCACGAGGGAGATGCGCACTGCTGACTTCATGTCCGACGCCTTGCTCAGCTCAGCGCGGATGGGGTGCACTGCCAAGGTAGAACCGACCAATGAGCCACAGCGCCATCTAGAGTACTAAACAATACTATGAAAACTGTGAATTATATATGGCGCAATCGATCGTTCGTTGTGATACCGTTGAAGTGGAAGGTGAAGGCGAGGACGACGACGGGGACGGCGGTGAAGAGCTCGAACGGGGAGGAGAGGCGGGAGAAGTCAGGGAGCATCCGCGGCATCTTCGCAGTGCCGCTCAAGATAGTATAGACCGCGATCCCCATGGTAATGAGCATGAAGACAGCCGCCAAGAGGATGGACACGGCCGACGTGAACCTCAGTGAATCTGCAGATTGTACCAGCATTGTGAATACTATTGCTGAAATATCTCATTTCTGTCGAACAATTTTGAAAATGGTCAATCAGAGATGCAGCAAGTGGCGATGTCCTGAGACCGTATTACAGGACACGTATTAGAGCATGTGCAATGCAAGATGTTTAGGATGGTGCATACAAAAATAAACCTGAATCTGCAAATTGTACCAAGTGAATACAGCCGTAAAGCATTTCAGTATACTAGATTATTAGTTAGTGAAATGTTCCATTTCTGTCGAACAATCGGAAACTGGGAAGCAATGGTTAACCAAAGATGCAGCAATTGTGGTAATAAAAGATCAAGATCCGAGCGGACGGATTGAGAAACTAGCGTGAAAGCTATTGCGCATTTGCGCATCGGTTCACCTGCTCAGGACGATTCCATTACCCGGAGCAAAAACATGAAGTCATAGATACTCTCAGTTTGGAGAGTACAAAACGAAAAACTTGTCTTCACAATGAGAAAATCGTAATAAAAAGAGGGTGGCAAGGAGAAAGCAGTACTTATCAGTCCAAGGAAATCAACCACTATCTAAAAATCCAGGTTGCACAACTAAGTGCAAGATTGTGCTGGAGAAATTACGACAATAGCAAAGAGACTTACAGGCTCGAAGAGAAGCTCATGCTTCTATGTGAGCACCAGCCACGGAAGCCACCACTATCAACTACCTCATTAAAAAAAAGACGTTGTCAAGCAGCGATATTGATTCTTTTCTCCAACACAAGCAGCAAACTACATCCCTCATACGACGAAAGAACAATCCGTACCCTACAGGATGTTTTTAAAGGTGGTTTTTTACGTGAGCTTGTGAATCTGTTAAAGGACAATCCGTACCTTATTTTTATAGGAGTGGATTTTAATTTGCTGATATTTCCTCACGAGAAAAGTCGGGATAGGTTTGATGAACATTGACCATTTTTGTTTAATACTGTCATCGACAGCCTAGACGTAAAGGAGGTTACAATATTAGAAAGACAATTTACCTGGGCTAATAGTCTTCCGGAGCCAACATACGAGAAACTAGATAGAGTGCTTATGGATACCGACTGAGAATACAAGTTCCCTATGGTTACTATTCGCGCTCTAGAGCGTATTGAGTCTTTGTCGGACCATGCCCCTTTACTATTGTATTTTGGATCACCGCCACGGAAGTCCATAAATGAGTTTAAATTTGAACTCGGATGAATGATCCGTGATGGTTTCTACGAGATGGTTAAGGCTATTTGGGAGAAACCGGTTGGTGGCCAAACGCCTATCCTACGATGGAATAACAAAATACGTGTTTTACGCAAGTTCCTTCGTGGTTAGGCCAGGAACACAGCTGGAATCCTCAAAAACGAAAAAATACGTCTAACATCTATTATTGATGACTTAGAGGCTTCCGCGGAGATCAGACCGTTAACTGCACAAGAAATTAAGCTTAAAAGCCAATCGAATGCAGAGATAGCCTCACTATTACGCGAAGAGAAACTCAAATGGTACCAACGCTCTAAGGCGAAGTTTATTCTGGAAGGAGATGCGAATACTAGATACTTCCATGTTGTTGCCAATGGCAAGCATAAGAAGAAACTTATTCACTCTCTCATCCAGGATGAAGGTATGATTGAGGGACATGAGCAACTGAAGTCGTATATTACAGCTTATTATAAATCCTTGTTTGGGGCCCTAGTGAAAAATTCTTTCTCTCTGGATGAGTCTCAAACAGCCAACATTCCTCAGGTTTCTAATGAAGAGAACAACTTTCTGACTGCCTCATATACTGAGGAAGAAGTTAAGAGCGATTTTACAAATGAAACATAATAAAGTACCAGGGCCTGATGACTTTCCAGCGAAATTTTATCAGAAATTCTAGGATGTTATCAAGGAGGACCTGATGAATTTGTTTGGATTTCTACAAGTCGGCCAGTTGGATTTTTTCGTCTAAACTTTGGCAACATAATTTTACTTCCTAAGATTAACAATGCAGAACGTATACAACAGTATCGTCCAATCTGCTTGCTTAATGTTAGCTTTAAGATTTTTACTAAAGTTGCCATGATTAGACTTAACTCAATTGCTGATCATGTTGTTAGTCCTTCTCAAACTGCGTTCATGCAAGGAAGAAATATCCTTGTTGGTGTGGTAATTCTGCATGAAATAATCCATAAACTACACTCAAAAAAATTAAATGGTGTATTGTTCAAGATTGACTTTGAGAAGGCATACGACAAAGTTAATTGGTATTTTCTACAGCAAACACTCCGCATGAAAGGATTTTCTGAGGAGTGGCATGCTCTTATTCAGTCGTTTATGTCTGTGGGTAGTGTTGCCATCAAAGTAAATGAGATACTAGCAAATACTTCTAGACAAAGAAAGGACTGAGACAAGAAGATCCATTATCGTCTTTACTATTTAATATAGTGGCTGATATGTTTACTATCCTTATTGAGAGAGCTAAGGCTGATGGTCAAATTGAAGGATTAGTTCCACATCTTGTTGATGGTGGTCTTTCTATTCTTCAATACGCTGACGATACAATTCTTTTTATGAAACATGATCTGGAAAAGGCTAAGAATCTAAAATTAATTTTATCAGCATTCGAACTGCTATCTAGACTTAAAATTAACTTTCATAAGAGTGATTTGTATTATTTTGGCGAGGCCCAAGAAGAGGCCCATATTTATGCTGAACTCTTCGGCTGTGGTCAAGGACAATTTTCAATCAACTATCTGGGAATACCGATTCATTATCCGCGGCTCACAATAGCTGAATGGAAACTTGTTGAGAAAAGGTTATAAAAGCGTCTTAATAGTTGGAAGGGAAAATTACTATTCCTTGGTGAAAGACTTGTACTCATAAATTTAGTACTTACTAACATGGTACTGTATATGATCTTGTTTTTTCAAATACCAAAAGGTGTCTTGAACAAAGTGGACTATTTCCGCTCAAGATTTTTTTGGCAAGGGGATAGTGAGAAAAAGAAGTATCGATTGGCCAGATGGAATATGGTTTGCCGCCCGAAGGAGTATGGTGGACTAGGCATACATGATTTGCAAGTCAAAAACACTGTGCTTCTAGGCAAATGGCTTTTTAAACTACTTTCTGAAGATGGCGTTTGGCAAACCATGTTATGGAGGAAATATGTGGGGTTCAAAGCTGTGTCTCAAGTGGTTTGGAAACCCGATGATTCACATTTTTTGGCAGGGCTCATGGCCACCAAAAAATATTTCTTTCATTTTGGTGCTTTCGAGATTAAGGATGGATCACACATTAGGTTTTGGGAAGATAAGTGGTTTGGCCAAACTACTCTTCGCGAACAATATCCAGCTCTATATTCGATTGTTAGACACAAAGGAGATACTATTTCTACAGTATTGGAGAATAGTCCTCCTAATGTGTCTTTCAGAAGAAGTTTCATTGGGCATAGACCGGTATCTTGGAACAATCTACTTCTACGATTATCCATGATACAACTGTGGACGGTGTGGATGTGTTCAAATGGAAATTACTAGAAAGTGGTAAATTTTCTGTTGGCTCACTTTATAGAGCTTTGGTCCAACCTGATATCCCGGTCGATGATAATAGTAAGATTTGGAAAATGAAAATACCTCTTAAGACGATTTTTTTGCATGGTATTTACGTAAAGGTGTAATTCTAACGAAAGGTAATCTTGCTAAGAGGAATTGGTATGGAAGTACATAGTGCGTTTTTTGTCATCACTATGAGACAATTCACCATTTATTCTTTCAGTGTAAATTCGCTCGCTCTATATGGTCATTCATCCAAATAGCTTCTGATTTATCTCCTCCAAGCTCAGTAACCAATGTTTTTGGTAATTGGCTGCATGAAATTGTTGATAAATACAGAACTGTATTTAGGGTAGGAGCGTTTGCCATTATATGGTCGCTATGACTTGGTAGAAATGACAAGATCTTTAATAATATTGTGTCTTCACTTTTGCAGGTTATTTATCGAGCCACGGCTTTTCTCCGATCATGGGCTATTCTCCAACATATCAAGTTTCGTGACTTATTTGTGCAGGGATGTACGCGATTGGAGGATACGACGAGGGATATTTTCTCTCGACATGGATGGCCGCGTGACTTGAGGATTGATCTGCCTTAGATTCATTTATGTGGCTGTGTGTATCCTAGTTATGCAGAGACTGGTGTAAAAATTAAAAAAATTCATTTTCGTTAATATATGCGCCTATTTTTAAAAAAAAAACTGACCAAAGAAAAAGAGCGAACACCGGTCAGAGCTATCCCATACAGCTCTCTTGCGCGCGAAGGGAAGACCACGCTTTTCTTTGGAGCGGCCGCCTTCTGCAGAAGCAGCACTGGCAGCATCCGAAGCAAACATCCTGAAAATCCAAACCTGTAAAGCCTGTGGATAGTTGGCTAGGGCTATGCGTCGGCCATGCCCTGAGGACCTTCTCATCGTCTTGGGAAACATTCATTTTCATTAATTGCAAAAGGGGTGCAGAATTTCCTTTCCAATAAACAAAATGACCCTGGAGAAAGGAACCGGTCTCTTCAGTCTGACACATGCCTAAATTCATTTTTCCTTTAAATTACTCATTTTTTAAATTTGTATGAAAAATAGGCCCATTTTTACAATGATGGGAGGCTCTGACCCCATCGAACCGATGAAGATGCCGTAGAGGGACTCCCCGAGCTCTCGGATTCCATTGTTTATATGGTATAAAGCGAGAGCAGAGTAAGGCCATCTCCAAGAGAGACACGATTAAGATCAGGACAAAGACTACGTGAACAATCCAATTATCATTGGGACAAGTTTTCGACAATGCTTCAAGATATCAAAGGATGTGATCATGTGTCTCGTGGAGGTGTGAGAGAATATGATGACTACTTTAGACTAAAAAAAGATTGCGCCAGGCTAAATATATCAAGAGTTACAATTATTAGCCGATAGCACTTGTAATGACTCCGACGAAATTTATGAAGACAATCCCAACTCCAAGGTAACATAGCCTAGATTTCCATTGTATAGTTAGTGAAAAAGAATATATCGGTTAAGCCATTTGCTTAAATTGGCTATTTACGTGCCAAGTATCACTCATCTTAATGCCCACTAGATCAAAACTACGAGCCGTCAAACTCCACTTCTCGTTCAGCAATCCTCCCTCGTCCAAACTTAAACACAACAATGACTAAGATTGCTCCATACTTCTTATAATTAAGGGTATGATGATTATTACTCCCTCCGTCATGGTTTAGAGGGCGTCTTATAAAAGCCATATATTTCCAAAACTCCTCTCCTCCTAGGCGTGTTAGACTTAATTACAGTATTAATGCCTTCTTTTTTCTTCCCACTTCCTACTCCATGCAGCTAAGGAATTAATTCTTGCATGCAACTCCACCAATGCATGCGTCTAAACTGCGCGTTTCCATTGAGTAATTAAGTTTAATAGGACGCTGAATAATTAATGGACGCATGTTTTTAGCACAAATCTGGCCCCAATCAGCGTCCACCTAGGTTCCAACAATCTCTCTAAAACGCCCTCCAAACCGTGACAAAGAGAGTAGTTAATATTATATTAATTCTAATTCCAATATAAGCGCTAGCGCGTTCTATACGATTGTACTCCTTCAGTCCCAAATTACTTTGCATTCTAGGTTTAGTATCAACATCTAAAATATCAACATATATATAAAGATAACTGCACTCATCATAAAACATAGTTTATATTATGACTGTATTTGTAGGTTCACGGTAGCCCGTCCTCATCAGCCCCTGCTCATGGTGGTTGTTTTGTCCGTTGTCGCTAGCGACAGGCACGAGCCGTGGTGCACGCTCAACTTTGGCGTGGGGGTACGACTCCAAGGTGGCGCGGGTGGAGGTTTGGTGGCGGGGCGGTGGCGCTCGCCCTTGTGCGACGTCTATGGCACGCTGCAGGGAAGCGTGGATGGGGCAGAGAGGGGCAGGCGTGTGGTGGTGCTCCTGGAGGCCACATCGCGTGACCTATGGTGGCGACGTTTCTGCGCATGCCTAGGGTACGATGCAACCCTCCTCGTTTCAATGTCACATAGGCCCAATCCGCTCGATCTGATCGTCGGAAGCCGGTCAACGGTGTGAGAGATGCTGGACCGGCCAAATAAGGGTGGTTTGGCCCTGTTGTTCTCCAATCGCCAAGTTTCTTCAAGTCCGCCTCCACGATTGGGCCACCATCGAGTTCCGGTCTTCCTCTCGGAGATCTCCATAGTCTAGAACAGGGTGCTACTTGAGATCTAGAGCGGAATCGATGCGGTCATGCGCACCCTCCTGGGCGCGGCGAAGCTTTGTCTACCGTTCGGTACCATGGTACATATCTTCAGATAGATTTCCATGCATTAGACAGGGATGAAGAAAGTCATGGTGGATGCGATCGGGGGATGTTTTGGCAGAAAGATTTTGGTTGTGATGAAGATAATGCGGCAGGGGTTCTCCCTGTGTGTTGAACGTTGGGAGACTTGCAGTAGCAACCTTGTCAAGCCGGGGTGTAGGTGGACTACATATTTGGTGGTGCTCATCGAACACTGAGCCATAATTTCATGTTGAAAACCCAAGAGCCTTTGCTGAAGGCATTATTTTGAAAGCTCAGTGTTTTTCCGGGGTGAAAATCTAGGATCTTCGATCGGGCGACGATAACACTTGTGCTTTGTTCCCTTATTAAAGACGTTGCTTTTGGAAAGCCTAGTTTATAGCACGGGTGTTATACTCGGTGGTGGTTATAGTGCTTCTGTTGCGAATGGTTATACACCGCGACGGATCTTTGTTTTTGTTTTCCTCTTATTTATTTTTGCTCAATGTGTGCATCCTTGTTTTTTTGGACGTCTTGTTACGAGTGTAGTTACCTTTTTTATATTAATATATATTCTCTTTGTCAAAAATATACTCCCTCCGTCACGGTTTGGAGGGCGTTTTAAAGAGATTGTTGGAACCTAGGTGAGCGGTGATTGGAGCCAGATTTGTGCTAAAAACATGCGCCCATTAATTATTCGGCGCCATATTTAACGTAATTACTTAATAAAAACGAGGAGATTAGGTGCATGCATTGGTGGAGTTGCATGCAAGAATTAATTTCTTAGCTGCATGGAGTAGGAAGTGGGGGAAAAAAAGAGCATTGATTTTGTAATTAAGTCTAACACACCTAGGAGGAGACAAGTTTTGGAAATGCATGGCTTTTATAAGACGCCCTCCAAACCGTGACGGAGGGAGTATTTGATATCCTCTAGTTTATAATCTAATAAGATAACAATCAATAGAAAATGACAGCTTTACCCTCTCAAGTTTCACGAGGGCGGAGTACGGAAGCAGGTCAAGTCAAACTCACATGCTAGTGACAATTCATGCGTACGTGGCAATTCGTGCGTACCCTTTCTTTTTCAGTACCACTGTACATCGAATCATACCTGACGCCCGATCGAGCCCCACATGTGTAGAAGATCTTATCTTCCATGTCAACTCGAACGGGATAAGAATGCAGAACTGATCACCAACTCACTAATCTGGCAATCAGTTTCTTCTGAGAAAAATATTATCATGCTGTCACGTTCTCTCCACGAAGATAGCAGTACCTAATACGGAGTATTTATTTCCTAAACACAAGCAAATCGTTTAAGAAAGTAGTGCTAGTTCAGTACTCCTACATCTAATTGCATATGCGTGTGAACTTTTTTTGCATACGCGAATACTCACCGACACGGCGGAGGAGCACGAGCGGCAGCAGAACGACGACGACGGTGACCAGTATCACGAACTCCCTTCCGGTCCACCACCGCGAGCCGAACAACTCGCCCAGCACCCCGGCGTGCTCCTCGCCTGCCCCCGCGCTCCCGGACATCACATCCCCTGCGACGATGACCATAAATTCTCGATGCGATCAGCAGGCGCGCGCGTGCCATGGTGCACACTCGGCAATATGTAGATCGACCGAAGCTGAAAAGCAGCACATCGTCGCCAGGGCTTACCGATAATGATGAGATAGACGACGAGGGTGCCGGCGGTGGTGAAGGCGACGAAGACGTTCAGCGTGGCGGCGCCGGCGCGGCCGAACGCATCGCCCATGACCACCGCGTAAGAGGGCGGGGCGCTGGCCCAGCCCGTGTACCGCAGCATGAACTCCACGGAGACGTCGGAGAGGAGGGCGATGGCCGCTATGAGGACGAGCGCGGGGACCACGCCGAGGACGCGCATCGCTGCCGGGATCGACATGATGCCGGCGCCGATTATGCTCGTCGACAGGTTGAACACCGCGCTGGAGACCGACGCCCCACCGCGGCTGTGCCCGCCGGAGAGCTCCGGGAGTAGCAGCGGCTCAGCCGCTCCAGCTCGCTTCTCCATGGTGCGGGCGGCCGGCCTCGTCCTCGGGGCTCGGGTTGCACTCAGGGCGCGGCGTCCGTCGGCATCAGGAGTACTTCATTAAATATGGCACGGCGCCATGAATTAAAATGGGGAAATTACTCTTGTACCCTGACGTGGTTGCTTACCACGCATATCACGTGGTCGTACCCTGACGTGGTGATCGTGCTTAGGAGTGCGGGTGAAGCAGCAATCTATACGGGCGAGGCAGAATGATTGGAGAGGCCCAGCTCCCGTATTGCCGTATCCACTCCCGAACGGGCGACCCGAGTTCTCACTTCTCTGCTGACAAACTTCATCTCCTACCCAACACACACGCGCGCGTGCGAGCGCACGCACACCCACACGCACGTCATACCCCCATCACCCACCCACCCTCCTCTCGCCCTGCCCTCCTTTCCTCGGGGTGACGGAGCACCTCTCCTCTCTCCTCCCTCCTTTCCTCCTCGTCTGTCACGGGCGCACGCGCTAGGAGGGTGGTCGGGGTCTCTCCGGGCCAGATGACAGTGCAGTTCAGGCACGATGACGGCTCGGCTTGGGGCAGATCGGTGGCATGGCGTCGGATCAACGCGTAGGTGGTGGGTAGGCGGTGCTCCACTGGCTAGATCTAGGACTACGGGGCCCATCTGGGTGGGTCGGCTTGTTCACGATGTTGCCGACTCCTGGAGATGGTTATGGTGGTGTAGCTAGAGCACGAGGGTAGCGGTGTTGATGGCGGCCACCGTGCTGCAGCATAGCCTACGAGCCTGTCTTAGACTGGTGTGTTCATGGTACCGCGTCTGGTGGACAACCGTCGATAGTAGTGGAGGATTGCCTCCTATGTTGTTGCCACCCTCCGGTTCCAACCTACCTAATTCATCCGCCTCACACGTCACACAAATGGGCCTCGCTGCATGGGCACGAGTTCGCGTGATGGGGCGGTGGTCCCGTAAGGTGGACTGCTTGGGCATCTTAACGGCGGGCGTTGGTGACTCCCGTCTCTTTGGGCCATGAGGATGGCGAGGAGTGGGCATCAGGGGCTCCTCAGTGTTGCCTCGGCATGGTCAGAGCCCATATCGTGTGTTGGAAGCTTGGCTCGAGGAAGTTGGTGGTCTCAGATACCAAGAGTGGCAAGGATTTTCTAGGAGAAGTTTCAGCGCTTTGACACCAATGACGGCGACACATGTGGGTCTAGTGACCCTCTTGAGGGCGTCGTTGTGGCTAATCTCTCTGTACTAGGGCTCTAGGTGAAAACCTAGACCGTGGTTGCATCGTTACCTCCTTGGAGACATTGTCGTGGAGCTTAGGTCTTCTTAGTCTTGATACAGTATCTACGGTGGTAAGCATGTTGCTTCTTAGTTTTTGTTGTTTTTCTTTGATATGCTTGTAAGAGGAATCCCTCGTCATTGTGTATCGGTTCAGTTGTTGGTTTTATTTATAAAGCAGGGTGAAGTCCTATTTCAAGGAGCGGGCGACCCGGGTGTGACCACCAAACCCTAGCCGGGGCTCGTCCTTGCCAAACTCGCCGTTGTTGTCACTGGAATCAACTGCGTTGGCGGTAGCGCTCATCTCCCGGTATGAGAGGGTAACACACCAAGGTATTGACTGGAGGAGTTGGTGTTACTTCTGACAAAGGAGTGTTGGGGGAAGGCCTCGTAAGCCTGCTCCTTGGTGGAGTAAGAGTGCGGTGGGATATTTTCTTGTCGGTGGTGCCTTGACCACAAAGGAGGTGGGGTGGCGTCGCAGTGCGCCAGGCGTCGGCCCTAGGAGAGATCGACAACGAGATTTGGCATCGGCTGGCGACCTCATGGTGGTGTGCCGAGTGGCTATGGAGACCTGTTGGAGCAGCGTGCGTGCTAGTGGTGGTGCTTTAGCGGGCGCCATGCGATGTGGCCATCGTATCTACTAATGTGGGCTATCAAACATTACACCAAATTTGTGTAGTTATAAAGGTAGCTTTCACCTCTGTCAGACATTGTCAATCAAAATAAGATTTGCCCCTCTCTACATGATAAAGATATCTCATAGCCCTTGGGAGACCGGTTCTAGAAATGCATCGCTGTGATATTTAAGCTTAATAGCTAACGTAGTAAGTGATTTTGAATCATGGTATCGGAAAATAGTTGTCAGCTTGAAGCTTGACCAATTATTGTGAGGCAAAGAGAAATTCATGTACATAGTGTTATTATGGTTATATGTATACGTTCATTACATATATTTAGGAGTTGGCATGTTATGCTAGAGGTCACTACCAACTATTGACCATCTATGTGTACTCGCATCTTGTTTACATGTGTACGAACATATAGTTTCGCGCACTTAAGGGTGGAAGCCTAGTGATTTATTGTATTGTTGCTGCAAAATGTTGTAATGTATTTTATAATGTTTTAGCCTAATAAAGGTGCAATAGCACCAAAAATTTCTACGACGTCCAATGGTGAGGGATGTATAAACATAATATCTGCTTTTGACAAAGGTCATCCTTTATTTTGCGATTGAGGAGCTTCATTGATCAATCACAAGATTTAGAATCCTTCAAGAAGATATCTTCTAAAAAGTGTGGAACTTTATCCACACACACCTTGTCCTAGCAGCACTAGCTCTATGAGCATACAAATTGGCCGCAGCCATATTATCTAGCCTGTTAACATGAATAGTAATTTCAAAGCTAGAAAAAAACAAATAATCTCTTTAATTTCTTGGCATATGCTAGTAATAATATGATGTCCTAGCGACATGATCCTTCAAAAGATTGACGATATCGAGTCATCAAGAGTATCTATTTCCACCACCCCGCGTTGTAAACTCATGTCAAGTAAAGCTTATGCTTCCATAACTAGCTTCCTAGTTGCGAAGGCATATGAAAAAGTAAATTGGTCTTTCTTGCAATAAACATTGCAGATGAAGGAAGTGTAGGTATTAGATTCAATGAGACATAGGTTATTATTTCTAAACTAGAAAAGGCCTACGACAGGGTGATCCTTTATCTTTCATACTTTTTAATTTGGTGGCAAATATGTTGGCCATTCTTATTGCAAGAACTAAAGCAAATGGTCAAGTTAATGGGTCATACCTCATCTAGTTGATGGGAGAGTGTCCATTTTGCGGTATGCAGACGATACCATTCTTTTAATGAAACATGATTTTAAAAAAAGCACTTGATATGAAATGTGTACTTTACACTTTTGAACAACTATCGGGCCTTAAAATTAATTTTCATAAGAACGAGATTTTTTTGCTTTGGAAAGGCTAAAGAACTAGAGGAGGGCTATAAGATACTATTTGATTGCGACATAGGTTCTATTTTATTCAGATACCTTGGGACACCTATTCATTATCGTAAATAAAAGAATGGTGAGTGGAAACCCATAGAAGACCAATTTGAGAAGAAGCTTGGTAGTTGGATATGCAAGATGCTTTCCTATGGAGATCGATTAGTTCTCGTTAATTCGGTCTTAACAATTTTACCTATGTTTATGCTCTCTTTTCTGGAAATACCTAAAGGGGTAAGAAAGACACTTGATTTTTTCGCTCTAGGTTCTTTTGGCAAAGTGATGGTCACAAAAGAAATATTGATTAACCAAATGGAATCTGATTTGCTAACCAAAATATTAAGGGGTTAGGAGTGGCAGTTTTGGAACTAAAAAACAAAAAATACTTAGAAAATGACTATAAAAATAATGTATGAGCAAGGGGTATGGCAGGAGCTACTCCATAATAAATATTTACAAACTAAAACTCTATCTCAGGTTTTAGCAAAACCAACTGACTCACCCTTATGGATAGGACTTATGAATGTTAAATATGAATTTTTCCTAAGAGGCTCCTTGGAGGTTGGTAATGGAGAGAGTACAAGATTATGGGAGGATAGTTGGTTAGGGGATAAGCCTCCGAGGGACCAATATCTAACTTTATATAATATTGTGCATCATAAGAATATCACTATTGCACATGTTTTTTCTTCGTCTCCTCTAAATATAGGTTTTACGAGAACGTTGTCTGGCAACAAATGGGAGAGATGGATTCATCTAGTGAAACGTCTTATGCAAATTCAATTAACAGAAAGTGAATACATTTTTAAA
This sequence comes from Avena sativa, assembly GCA_916181665.1. NCBI lineage: Eukaryota > Viridiplantae > Streptophyta > Magnoliopsida > Poales > Poaceae > Avena > Avena sativa. The sequence continues at coordinate 374,971,656 of OV702295.1, read as the reverse complement.
TGGCGTCTGACCGACTCTGAATGTTTCATAGTGAGGTCAATGTATCTAGATCTTCTTAATGGGCACACAAGGTACTTGAGGAAATACATTTGAAAAAATAAAGTACATCTGAAAATTAGAATATTTATGTGGTTTCTCCATAGAAAATAGATCCTCACTAAAGATAATCTAGTTAAACGAAATTAGCAAGGGTGTATAAAATGTTGTTTTTATAATCAAGAGGAGACAATTCAACATCTTTTTATTTCATGCCTCTTTGCAAGACTTGTATGGCGGACTGTGTATATGACCTTCAATATATCTTCCCCGATTACAAACTTATTTGGGAATTGGTTGAATGTGGTTCCAAAAAAGATAAGAGCTACATTAGAGTTGTCGTGCGCTATTATAGCTATATGAAATATCCGCAACGACTTTATCTTTAATAAGACAAGTTTTCCATTTTTTTGCGGGTTGTACCCATGACAACTCATTGGATCTATATCTGGTCCTATCTACAGCCCGGGGGCGAGCATCTCGCCATGGATATTGGTTGCAAGGCAATGGTAGCAGGGGAATTTTACAGCCGGTGTGGCTAGCGGTTTTAGAGACGTTTGACATGAAGATGTTACAGCATCATCCTTTTGTAGTCACTTTTATCTGGCTTATACATGTTGAGACTTTGAGTGATCCTTAAGCTGTAATAATATGTCAAACTTTTCAAATAATTATTCAATAAAAAGCCGTTTGCATAGATTGATGCAGTGGCAAAAAACTAGCTTCCCAGTATGATCACGGAGGTGCCCTGTTGGTGTCAAGATTAAATCAGCGTCAACATTTATCTTGAAAGTACCTTGATCTGGTCTCTGGTGGTTTTCAGCTTCATCGCCCTGTATTTATACACACAGTGTAATGTATCCCCCGAACAGTATGCATTTCAACACAGCGCACCTGTATCACGGGCCAATCCTTCCGCGATGGAAACCTAAGGCGGAGGAACCTTACAGACATTGCAGGGGCAGCAATGTTGCTGCCACTGTAGTACAGTACAAAACTACATATACTTACATACAGACGATGAAAGAATTTTGATCTGTCTATAACTCTACATGCTAGCTAGCTACCGCACGAACACCTTTCTCATCGCCACTGATGGAGCTCATGATGTTGGATGCGATGGCGATGCTGCTCGTGATCACTGCCAGAATGATCATCGTTGCCGCCATTGCCTTGTCCTTCCTCTTTGCTATTCCGTGAACATCCCTGCAAAAGTTCCCGGGTGTTAAAAATTAGCTATGCACAAGGAAGGAACTGTGATTTCTGAATGTTTACTGCACTTGTTCAGGTGCACAAGAAAATTGGTCATGTCGCACGCACCTGAGCACAATGGCGCCGGGGAAGATGAGCGATATGCACACCGCGAAGGTGGACCCCGTGTACTGGAAGAGCGTCCAGATGCTGGGTATGGCGATGGCGAGCACGTAGAGCGCCGCCATGAGCGCGGCCGTGAGCGCCACGAACCGGCGCGTGTCGGTGGCCAGCGGCCGCCCGCCCGGGAAGAGCAGCTCGTCGACGTTGACGCGGAGCGAGTAGTGGAGGAGCGGGAAGACGAGGACGAGGTGCAGCGCGTAGCTGAGGCGCGCGGCGTCGTTGAGCGCCTGCGGGACGCCCGAGCCCGAGCTGCGGTCGAAGTTGGCGAGCACGTCGGGCATGGTGGCGTCCCCGAAGAGGAGGAAGCCGAAGAAGCCCACCGCCGCGTAGATGACGGAGCAGAGCACGAGGGAGATGCGCACCGCCGACTTCATGTCCGACGTCTTGCTCAGCTCCGCGCGGATGGGGTGCACTGCATTGCATTGCACGGGGATGGGCGTGCCACGATCGATGAGCCGTGTGTACATGGAAGCTATGGAATATATATTTATATGAATGGCAGGATAGGTCGATGGATGTAGTACCGTTGAAGTGGAAGGTGAAGGCGACGACGATGACTGGGACGGCGGTGAAGAGCTCGAACGGGGAGGAGAGGCGGGAGAAGTCCGGGAGCATCCGTGGCATCTTGGCGGTGCCACTGAAGATGGTGTAGATCGCGATGCCCATGGTGATGAGCATGAAGACAGCCGCCAAGAGGATGGACACGGCCGACGTGTACCTCAGTGAATCTGCAGATTGTGAATACTCGCAGTTAGTCGTGGATTACTGGAATAGGTTACTAGTTACTGAAATGTCTCATTTCTGTCGAACAATTTTGTCCTACTCTGAATCTGAACTGGTAAACTCCCCAGTCCCCACAACTGGAAATGTTCAACCAAAGATGCATGCATGTATTCAGTAGCAAATCAGACCAGACCGTATTAAACTGACAGGACACGTATATAACTGCGATCGATTCAGCTAAAGGCTCGGATTAATCGACTCGCTAGCCTAGCGCACGGGTTAACTGTGATCGGTTCAGACTTTAGAGCGCAAAAAGGCTCGAACAGCAGAAGCAGCTATGACGTACCTACACGCCTCTGGAGCACGAGAGGCAGGAGAATGAGCGCGGCTGCCACGAGAACCGCCTCCCTGCCGGTCCACCAGTGCGGGCCGAACCACTCCGGCAGCACCCCGGCGTGCCCCTTCCCGCCGCTCACGGGGCCGGACATCACGTCCCCTGCACGAACACTCTCAGGACCATCACTCACTCATCACAGCGCACCAGGCACACGCTCGGCGGTCATGGTGTTTTCGCGGGGGTTACCGATGATTATGAGGTACACGGTGAGGGTCCCGACGCAGTTGAAGGCGACGAAGACGTTGAGCAGCGCGGCCCCCGCCCGGCCGAACGAGCCGCCCATCAGCGCCGCGTACGACGGCCGGGAGCGCGTGTACCGGAGCATGAAGTCCACGGCAACGTTGGAGAGCAGCGCGACGGCCACGATGAGCGCCACGGCCGGGGCCACGCCGAGCACGCGCATGGCCGCCGGGAGCGACATGATCCCGGCGCCCACCACGCTCGTCGACACGTTGAACACCGCGCCGACCACCGACGCGCCGCCGCCGCCGCCGGAAGGCGACGACGCCCCCGCGTCTCCGAAAGGGACGTGCTCCGGTAGCAGGAGGGCTTCCTCCGCGGCCCCGGCCGTGGCGGGATCCACCGAGTTCTTGGACACCATGGTTGGTAACTCGGTATGGTAAAGCGCTCGAGAGCAGGGGAAGAGGAAGAGGGCGCAGCGGTCAGTGGGGGTGTTGTCTTGTCTTGGTTTGTAATCAGCGACTCGACAGCGTGAAATTCGTGGTGAGAAAACGATTGGGGTGACTGTGCCGGGAGATAAGTGCTGAGTCAGATGATCGGATGGAGCTCCACCGTTTGATTTTTGGTGCCTGGTTGTGGACCTGACTCTGGAAGGGAGATGGTGCGGACGTGTGATCGTGTTTTCCACGAGCCAGACCCTACTTCTCATATTTAAAGCCACTGTCTAGCTGCCCTGATGCAACGTGTTCCGTGTGGAGTACTAGAAACAAACATTCATCCCGAGAGCTTAGTCTATAGTACATGAATGGGCAGGAAAACGACACTGTAATCTTACCAAAATAGGAGTACTGTACTTCATTTGAAAGATGCACGCTTTTTGCGGAAGAAAGAAAGAATATTATTTCTCTAGTTTTGAGATTTCTTAGACAACTAAGAAATAAGTTTTCTTAAGGCGGGAGAACCATGGCGTCTGCATCAGTCAATACACACAACCTTTAGGCCTAGGAAATACTCCAAAACGTGAGTAAGGTGTAATATACTAGTTCCCCGCAAAAAAAAAGGTGTAATATACTAGTTATTATTTTCGAAAAGAAGGGTGCGCCCTCATTCTCTCTCATGAAATCGATCCACAAAACTATTTTGTATTTAAAAAGGTTACTACAAAGTATCTAGGTCGTCGTCGAAACACGAATGTAATATTCATCAAGTGGCACAACTCATGCATCAAGAATCTTTCAAACAATTCTCAAAAAAAAAATCTTTCAAACACATACAAATACAAATGAGAATATTGATTGAACGGCTACCAATATCGCCCGAAAAAATAATTTTTAGTTGACTAAGCTGTTGTCACCCCTTAGATTTTCAACAGGGCTAAAACCACATGTTCTTACAAAGGAAATAGAGAGAACAAAGAAACAAGTTTGTCGCACGATGAGTAACCTGGTAGAGATGGTGACGTGTGGATTTTCCTGGTAGTCGTGAGACAATGATCTGTTTGAGCAGGCGCCGACTGGTAGAGATGGTGGTTGGCAACATTTACAAAATTTACAAATGAGCATGAGTTTTATATGGGAGAGATTAGAAAATATCGATGTACATGCATCATTTTCCCTTTTGAAGGTGCTGGGACAAACTTCTGTTTTGGGGGTTGATAACCCCATGTTTGCCCTCCGTTGATTAGTTTTCGAAACATCGGTGCAATCACTTGTTGAAGGGGTGTCTTGAAGTATTGTGTTATATTCGTGGAGTCATGTAAGTAGATTTTGGTCCCCGGCCATAGGTTTGTCCTAATTGATAAGAGAAGAAAACTATCATGTAGACGGTTGTGAATTCTAAGAAGACGATGCCCTCACGAGTCACGATGACACCTTGTTTTTCATTTTTGTGTCACCATTTTGTGTGATTTTTTTTGGGGTATGGTGTTTTTGCAACAGTTTTAAGACTAGTGCATATAGGAACGCAAATGTGGGATTACTTTTCTTCACACAACAACCAATTAAAATTATATATTCATCATTCAATTACAAACACACCCAAAAAAATGGTCGACCAAAGTAAAAGGTATAAAGTGTAACAAAATATATATATTCTAACAAGAACATTCATTTCCATACCACGAAACCTAAGTTACACATTTTTAAAATGTGCAACTAGTGTATATTTAAGTGCAATCATCTAAATGAAGTTCTCAAACTGAAAATAAATTACTGAAAGATATTTATAGTATTAAAAAATTGCCATCATAAGTACACATGTTGAAACTATTTTATATTTAAACTGTAGCATACCAAATAAAGATTGAGAAACCAAAATATGCACTTAAAATAACCAAATAAATATAGATGCACATTATTAAAAGGGTGTGTCTAATGCTCACTCATGTGAGAATCAGCTTAATTCTCAATCAGGTGATGACATACAATCCTAGTTGTAGAAATATCTTGGTTGCAACCCCATTTGCAACAACAAAAAATTGCGTTGCAACTTTCAGAATGCACAAATCCCGATACAAATCCAATGGATTAAGACCTGACCGAGATCTTACTCACCATGAATTAGCAAAGCCGTTATTAAAATTTTGGTTGCATATCTTTCAAATGTGAATTTGGTGTAGATTAAATATGCAAGGAAATAAAATTCAACCATTTTTGCTACGAAAATTAGTAAACTTTGGAGAGAAAATATTGAAGTGATTTTATTAAAAAACAGTCAAGTGAACACATGCAAAACCGGAAATAATTATCTAGAACCTAATATCAATAATCGGCAAGAGCATCCGGAGTATAACATTCTCAGTCTTCCATTTGCAATATTTTGTTTGTCAACAATGTTGAGTTACCTGACCTATTCCATGTCGGTTCTTCCATTTGCTTAAATTGGCTTTTTACTCAGAGTTGTATCTACAATTGTCATAAAACAAGCACAAAACATACTAGTACACGAGTCATGTGCTAAGCAGACCAAAACTGTGCTGAACCACTAAGTCAATCACATCCTAGTCACAACTCATACTCCCTCCGTCCGCAAATAAGTGTACATCTAGCTTTTGTCTAAGTCAAAGATAATCAAATTTGACTAACTTTATAAAGAAATATAGTAACATATATTACATCAAATTGATATATTATGAAACTAGATTAAAAATAAATCTAATGGCATTAATTTAGTGTCATAAATGTTGGTATATTATCCTAAAAAGTTAATCAAACATAGTAAAGTTTGACTTAAGACAAGGCTATAATTACACTTGTTTGCGGAGCGAGTACATAGATTGCTCCCTTTTTTTTAATTCTACTACTCCTCGATGCTCACCACATGTATAGATCAGAATGCAGAACCGATCACCAACTCACTGATCTGGGATCTGGCTATCAGTTTTTTGTTAGAGAAACTATAATCTGGCTGTCACATGCTGTCCACGAAGCTACCTAATGGTTTCCTAACATGAAACGCAACCAAACCGTTTAAGAAAACTCAAAACCAATTTAGCAGTAGTGCTAGTGCATACGTCAATACTCACCGACACGGCGGAGGAGCACGAGCGGCAGCAGAACGACGACGGCCGTGACCAGCATCACAAACTCCCTTTGGGTCCACCACCGCCCGCCGAACAGCTCCCCCAGCACCCCGGCGTGCTCGTCGCCTGCCCCCGCGGTCCCGGACATCACATCCCCTGCGAATTCTCGATGCGATCAGTATGTAGGGCGCGCACGTGCTATGGTGCAAACTGTCAGCAATCCTCGCGCGAGCTTGCTTACCGATGATGATGAGGTAGACGACGAGGGTGCCGGCGGTGGTGAAGGCGACGAAGACGTTGAGCGCGGCGGCGCCGGCGCGGCCGAACGCGTCGCCCATGACCCCCGCGTACGAGGGCGGGCCGCAGGCCCAGCCCGTGTACCGCAGCATGAACTCCACGGAGACGTCGGAGAGGAGGGAGACGGCCGCGATGAGGACGAGCGTGGGCGCCACGCCGAGGACGCGCATTGCCGCCGGGATCGACATGATGCCGGCGCCGATGATGCTCGTGGACAGGTTGAACACCGCGCCGGAGACCGACGCCCCGCCGCCGCCGCCTCCGTGACCGCCGGAGAACTCCGGGAGCAGGAGCGGCTCATCGGCGGCAGCTCGCTTCCCCATAGTGCTCGCCGGAGGCCTCGTGCTGCTCGGGTTGCTCTCGGGCGTGTGGACGGCGTCCGTCGGGACCCCGGGAGTATATACAGTGGAGTACTTCAATTTAATACTGGCACAAGGCCAATAGAAAATTACTCTTGTGCCCTGACGTTCTGGTCATGAGGACGCTTTTATCGTGTGTGCAGCATGGTAATTCCGTGCGTGAGATGCACAACGGGACAGGCGAGGCAGAATGATTGGGGGAGAGGCGAAGCAGGAGCCAGGAGGCCTGTTGTACTTGGACGCCTATGCGCCCGGGTTCGTGTTTTGCCATGACACGCCGAACTGGATCCGTTTTACTACTAGCAGCAAAACGTGTTCATTTATTATTGATCTCCTCTGTCCAATCTGTTGTGAACAGCTCATAGATCGATCGTCACGGCCCATGTAATAGCTGTCGTTTTCTTTCGGGAATGGGCGCCGCGTATATGGCCAATATGGCAGGCAAGTAAACATCTACTCCCTCCGTCCTTTCCCTTTCACAAATTTAGGCAAATTTGTATCGATCTATTACTCCCTCTGATCCATATTACTTGAATTTAATTTAAATAATCATAAAAACATGTCTAAATACATTCAAATTAAAGTCAGCTAATATGGATCGGAGAGAGTAAAAAAAACCTACTCCTTTCATCTCACAATAGATATCATAAAATTGTCAAAATTTAGAAATATGATATTATTTAGTACACCCTTTGATCCATATTAATTGTCGTTGGGTTGGATATATCTAGTACTCTGACCCATATTAATTGACTCACATTTGTTTAGATTTGAATGAATCTAGACACTATTTCGTATATAGGTTCATCTAAATTTTGATAAATTCAAATCAATTAATATGGATCGGAGGGAGTACTAATATATATCTAGATACATCCATTTTAACGATAATTAATATGGATCAAATATATAGATTTATATAAATTTTGAAAACCCACAACATCTATTTTATAACAAGGAAGGTAAGACATACTCCCTCCGTTTGGGATTATAAGTCCCGCACGGATAACTAGGTTTCTAATTTGAACAACAAAATATAAATAGTATAACATAAAAATTATATCATTAGAAACTTTAGAGATTATATTTTCTAATGGTATAATTTTTGTGATATATAAGTTATGTTTTGTTAGTCAAATTAACAACCTAGGTATGCGCGTAGGACCTATAATCCCGAACAGAGGGAATATTTTTTAAGATGAGTGGCGGTACGACCAGCAATACATCATGAGCAGCGGATGAGCTTCCGCGTGCTCGGCTCGTCGGCGCCGACCCCTAGCCTGGCACAGGAGCTGGATTGCCTTTTACAGTATTCCTATAGCCAGCGATCCGATTGTTTTTTACTCTCTCATGGAAATATAAAAGATGTTTTAGATTTATGAAGGAGATATATCTAGACACATTTTAGTGTTTAGATTCATTTGAACCTATACACTAAAAGGTGTCTAGATACATCTCTTTCACAAATCTAAAACTATACACTAAAAGGTACAAAACTACTCCCTCGTTTAGAAATATAAGATGTTTTAGGTTTGTGAAGGATATGTATCTAGACATGTTTTAGTGTATAGGTTTAAATAAATCTAAACACTAAAAGATGTCTAGATATATCTTATTCACAAATCTAAAACATCTTATATTTCCAAACGGAGAAAATAATTGTAACTTGTAATGATATCCTCATCAACTCACACCGGCTAAAAAGATCTTAGTACAGTAACTCAGCACGGTTTAGCTCCTACGAGCTACCAAACTCAGTGGTACTCCCTCCGTTTTAAAATATACTCCCTCTGTCCCAAAATAGATGTCTTAGGTTTTTTAAATTTTTGATGAATCTATATATTAAATAGTGTCTAGATTTATCTAAATTTTGACAAATCTGAGACATCTATTTTGGGACGGAGGGAGTAAGATATTTTAGGTCTGTGAAGAAAATGTATGTTCACTCAACTTTCGGATGTATGTTCACTCAACTTTCGGATGAATCTACACACTAAAAGAAGTCTAGATTCATTTCTTCACAAACTTAAAACATCTTATATTTTAAAACGAATGGAGTATTTATTAGTCACCATAGCTAGACTCGGCATGTCAAACTTCTGGCACCGATGGGTGACGCTTAAGGCCTTGTTTACTTATAGGGTATTTCAGGGGATGAGAGGGGATTATTTTGTATCCCGAAATTTCCCCGATAGGTCGTTACTAGGCCGGGTTTTGAGGAGATAATCCCGGAATATCCCCACAAATCCCCTTCACACTAGTGTATTTTTGACTAGATTAAAAACTCTCCATCATGATCGAGTATTTTTTTGGAAGGGATTTGAGGGGATTTGAGAGTATTAGGCGAACACCAAATCCGCGCATATCCCGCGTCTTTTGTGGATAAAAATACTGGAGAAGTAAACAAGGCCTAAGGGTGTTGCCTTTTTTTTAAGGGTGTCGTCGTGTCGATGTACCTTACCTCTTTCTCACTCACCTTCGATGGGTGTCTCGGAGTTCTAAGAACGCGATGGGAGAGAGCAAAGGTTGGCGGTTATCTTTCATTTCATCAATCTGCTGTTGAAGCCCCAGCAGTTGTATTTAGTAATTGCTATTATCTCCGTTCTAAAACTCAAGGCATATAATTTTTTTCAAAAATCAAACTACCTAAAGTTTGATTAAGTTTTAGAGAAAAATATTAATATTTATAATACATAATTCATACATTTTCATACATCATGAAGTATATTTTTACATGATATCTATATAATATAATAGTTTTTGATAGTTTTTTTTAAAAGCTTGGTCAAACTTTATATGACTTGATTTTAAAAAAAGTTATATGCCTTAAGCCTTGAAATGGAGAGAATATATCAATATAGCAAGATGAAAACATGTTTCAAGAATAGCTCATCTGGGCTACCAAACATGCCCTAAGACGCCTCTTCTACACGGATGCGGCCACCACTGCAATGGCTACGCTAATTGCCCGTACTTCCTTTATCCTAAAAAGGATGTTTTAAGTTTGTCTGAATTTGGATGTATCTATGTACTCCATCCGTCCAAGAATAGATGTCTTAAGTTTTTTAAATTTTGGATGAATCTATATTCTAAATAGTGTCTAGATTCATTCAAATTTTGATAAATTTAAGACATCTATTTGGAACAGAGGGAGTACTAAATGTGTCTAGATACATTTAAATTTAGACAAACTTGAGACATTTTTTTTAGAAACGGAGGGAGTATATGTTATTTCCCGAATCCTGCGTCTAACGTCGTTTAAAGATCCGACAGACAGGGCTAGAAGGTGAACCAATGAGCAAGACCAACACATGAAGAGGGTGGCTACATTATTCTCCCTCTGGAGTCCGGATCCAGTGAGCTACAAAACCAAAATGTACGACGTACAAGCACGCATATTCACCAACACAGGAACATGAACAGACTCGTACGCTCTTCACAGCTTTCTCTTTTTCTTACATTCCTTCCCCCTTTTTTATTCTCTGGTTTTATTGCAATCGGATGCCATGATTGTAGAGGCGCTCTCCTGCTATTACAAGGACTGATCCAGGGGGGGGGGGAGCATCCAAAGGTGATTCTCCGGCATGCTTTTCTCTTGCGCATTTGTCAGATCTCGCTGAAAGAACTGATTGTCCTGAAACCATGATTCTCAGGAAGTGGTGCATTCCCAGGGCGAATGGAGATTATTACCTCGAGACCTGAAGAGAAAACATGTTAGATAAACAGTGAAATTGAAGTATCGCAAGTGCACACTCAAGCAAAAAAGTGTGAACACTCCATAAGACGTAAACATTACAAATATCCTAACATTATACTAGAGTGGAACTAGCGCAGGGTTACCTGCACTCTTTGCAGCAACAGCTTCTTCGAACACATCTGTGATAAATAAGATTTGGGATGGATTATCCACCCCAAGCGATTTTGTGATCTCGGAGTAACTCCTTGCTTCTCTTTTGTTTCTGTGTATACGAGGGAGAGTTATAATTCCATATTCACTTTTGAAAGGACAAAGAGGGCGGCGGACCAAGAAATGGAAAGCTCACCCGGTTGTGGTGTCAAAAAAACCACACAAGTATTGTCGCAGATCACCATAGGTTGAGTTGCCAAATAGTAGCCTCTGTGCCTCTCTACTGCCACTTGAGTATATGTAAACCTATTGGCAAACATATGATCTTATATAAAGCGACTGAACACTTCACAAATCTAGGAATACATACATACACAAGACTATATGGCCATATCACGTTACTAAACCAACTTATAGTTATTATCATCATTTCTTGTTTACTCCTTTTAACATTATTCTTTTTAGATTCAACGCAGCTCAGTTACATCTACCGTGTTCAGTTAATGCAACGAAAGGTTAGCATCCTTTTGTTCTATCAGAAACCATTCTCCTGTGGTTATCTACATGTTTTACTAAATCCAGTGTAGGACTTTTAACGACCTACTAGCCGATTTTTTTCCTCAGTTTATGAGGGACTGAGCATTCTGTAGAATCGTTCTGCTTTATTTAAATACATGATGCTTACATGCATCAGCCCTGCATATGAAAGTATATGTTAGCGTCCACTTGGCCAGCCCAGCACTTAGCCCACGTTCTGGACGTTCATGCGCTCACGGCCCAACAATAAGAAGAGAGCCCACTCCATCCCAAAAGCCCGGACTGAAGGGAGGAAGGAATCTCTTCCTTATAAGCTGGGTGTGGCCTCCTCCCGTAGGCGAGGTGGGACTAAACTAAGCAGCCTCCACCGGTCAACAGAGGGGTCCTCACATCCCATCCCCCTGAGAAGCTCCTCAGGAAGGCATGGCGATGCTAGCTCTGATACCAGATGTTAGCGTCCACTTGGCCAGCCCAGCACTCAGCCCACGTTCTGGACGTTCATGCGCTCACGGCCCGACAATAAGAAGAGAGTCTACTCCATCCCAAAAGCCCGGACTGAAGGGAGGAAGGAATCTCTCCCTTATAAGCTGGGTGTGGCCTCCTCCCGTAGGCGAGGTGGGACTAAACCAAGCAGCCTCCACCGGTCAACAGAGGGGTCCCCACAGTATAACAGACAAACCGAAGAGCAACTGATTTTTTTATGACCATCACAATGGTTAAGCACGGTATCAAACTAAACTATTTTTCTGTGAATGAGTTATGTGTGTATAGTACATAGCCCACCCAGTAGCAAGTTAGGGAGAAATCCCCGTGATCTCTCAATTAGGAAGTTTATCCTTTAAATTACGAAGATATCTTTTAGCTTGGGCCATACGCCAATTACAAATAAGATCTATGTTTTGTTACTTAGATATATGATTGTTACTCCTCTATATAAAGATGTCTCCCTATGAGAAAAGCAAGAACTAGAAGAATACTTCTTCTATCTTGCCCCTGGGGGTACAGCCTTTCTCCTACCTCCCTGCAACCCTAGCACACAACAGAGTGATTTACAGAGTTCTGTAATGGGTATTGTATTGTCTCAACACTAGCTCAGGAATCAACACTCTGACCTACATAACTCAGTTACAAAGTATGGACAATAAACAGATCTGATGACAATCCAAGTTTATGCCTCAAAAGTCTAAAATTTATTTCTTCAGAAGAGTTGGACCAAATAGATACCTTCACACCATGAGATTGCCAGTCCTTCAGTGCCTCAGGAACATCCTCAAAAACAACTCCTTGAAGTTCTTTGCTTTCAAATCCAGTCCTCCATATATGACCCTGGAATTAGCCATTAGAACAGAACTCCATCAAACAAAAAGATACTCCCTCCGTCCAGAAATAACTGAGTTGAGTTCGTCTAGATACGAATGTATCTATACACCTATACACTAACGTGTCTAGATACATTCAAATTTAGACAAACCTAAGTCAGTTATTTCTGGACGGAGGGAGTATATGGTTCCAGCTTTGGGAAGGAATATGAAAGGTACCTGAAGTTGTTTCAGTGATGTAATCTTCCGGTCTGCTTTGATCATGGAGTCGACATTAGCGACTAACGAACTGATAACCTCTTCTTTGTCAGCATCACTGGGTGCAACTGGAACAGCCCCAACAACTCCGTTTCTCAGGTCTTCTTCAACCTGCATAATTGGTCAATAGTTTGTTGAACTTGAATAAACAAAGTAATTTGTGCAAGAGCAGTCAAATACAATATAGTAGTATGATTAATTTTGTTTTTTAGATGCTTCAAGATCTAGCTTCACAGGACACTTAAATTCCTTTACTATAACTTACTTGGATACGCAATAGTTTCATGTCTTCTTTGGTTTCTTCAGAATCGTACGTAGAAATCAGATGCTTCCGCACATTATCACGGGCATAAGGAAACATAACATCAGTCACAAATGATATTGGAGTTGTTGTTCCTTCGATGTCAAGTACAACACAATGCTGCAATGAACAAAAAAGTGTGAGTACTGGCATTCAACAACTAAGTCGATGGTTAAGTTGCCCAGATATAGCAAACTTAAACCAGCTAAGAAAACACACAAGCAATAATATCCGCTGTAACATTCTACTTTCTCAGAGGGTTCTACCAAAAACTTCAGTTGCAAGTATGTGACTTGGTGCAGAAGCTGTCACATGTGTTTCATTCAACGTGTTTGAATTAATAAGCTATGTGATTTGTGTTAAGTCCATATATTGGAAAAATATCGATAGAGATATGCGTTGGGGATAATTCCGAAAACTATTTTCATTTCTCATAAATCGACTGGGCTGGGCTGGGCTGGAACCCACCTCCTTGGTCCATTCTATTTTCCTTCAGCCCACCACCAAAGCAACCAACGCCCCCTCATCTTCTAGCCCCGAGTCCTTTAGTCGACTCTAAAGAATGTATTGGGAGTTGGGAGTTAGCCATCTCATTGGGAGTTAGAAAATTGCAGCCCAATCTCTAATTCTCTTTCTCTCACTTGCAAGTTACCCCTGTGCCACGTTTTTTAAACACATGGAGCAGCACAGCATCAGAAATTGCAACGGTTCCTCCATTCGTTCACCTTCCCACTTCCCACTCTCTTCTATTTCAAGTGCAAATTAAATCCCTATCACCAGCCACTCGCCCCCTTTATCTCATCTTTTTTCCTTGTTTAGTCTCAACCAGAAACAGCAACCATTAGCGCACATGACCCATGCCATCTCTTGATCTACATCCTTGCTCTATATGAAGTCAATACGAGGAAAGCAATCAGTTAACACACCTGACACCTCTCCTCTCTGCTTCTCTTGGACAATCTCACCCGATGCCCACAAAAGAGTTTCGCTGATGCTGCTTTCCCTGCGGCAGCCGCATAGTTCGCTGGACCACCTGCTCCACAAGTAGCTTTCAGTCCAACTCCTTCCACTATCAGCTTCTCAACAACCTCATCTACATGATGCTCGTATCCACAAAATCTACAAGTCTTAGGCCGCACGCTCACTAAGGCATCACAAACGGCTTGGCTCGCCACCACAACCACTACAGGTGTTCTAGGACGTTAGATCGTGTCACTCCTCACCACACCATCACGAGGGCAATTCCATCACCGCTTTCCTCTCTGGATTTCTGGAATATCACCACAACATAAAACCATTACAGCGACACCTCCCACTGGGATCCAAGTACTAATGCAAACTGAGAGCAAACCCATTAATGGTAACCCCTTTTTGGTAGAGAATAAACAAGGAAATCGGATGGGACAGCAAGGGGATGAGTGTCTCAGGTGATAGCAATTAATTCTCCACTGGAAACTGAGAGAAAAGGGAGTGGGTGGTGAACTAACGGAGGAAATGCTACAGTTTCCTTCTGATATGTGTTTGCTGGAAAGTTGAAGAAATCTGACACAGATGCGACAGTTGCATGTCAAATAAAGTGAATTACAGATGGGCTGAAGCTTGGGCAAGAAGATGATTAGGCTAGTTGCTTGAGTGACGCTGGGCTGAAGAAGATCAAAATGCAAATGGATGAGAAAAATACGAACTGAACTCCTAAAATTTTAACAAAATTCACACAAGCCAAATGTACTACGCAGAATCCAACTTAATATCTCCAGGGCATTATTTCAATAGGACTGAGATCCAATTACATAATTCAAATTAACTCAAACATTTTAATCTAATTCAATAAAATACATGGGACTACTTTTGCACTAAGTAACATCCTTGCAACTGAAAAAAGAACTTAGAGATAACATGATGTTACAACAGCAGTTGCCAATGATATTAATCTACAAGTACTATAAAGGCGGTTGAATTCACAAATCACTAGGAACAAGGAACTGACCTTTGATGATTTGGCTGCATGACATCCATTAGGAACGCCAGGACTTATAACACTACGCAATCTTTTGGCACTGTTTATTGGACCATGCTCAGGAGTCGTCCAGTCAATCCCTAACTGATACATCTTGATGGCAGCATCAAGAAGATAATGATAGCATTCAGCCTGAAAAGCAAGGCCATAGCAATGTAGTGAATATCTGCCCTTGCATAAATTCCAGGAACCATAAGAATTATTCCTCAACACAGCCCACTTAACCTATGTCACAAACTCTCGTTAAATAGAAGGGCTAACTATCCCTCTACTAATATAGCTTTCATATGTACAGACTGGATTACCCACAAAAAAATTACAACCTAGATTGGATAAAACATACTGTTGATTAAATTTCAGAAATTTGGATGCAAATTGCAAATGACCATTAAAACTAAAAGAGGAGGTAGCATCTGGAGATAGATCTAAGAATTTCTATCAAATGAACTGATAAGATAAAATGAAGAGACAAAATGACTGTGAGAGGAGATGAGAAGATCGTTAGACAGCAATAAGAACCCCAACCTGAAAACTGATGCAAGAACCTAGGTCATGGAAATAAAAAATACCTGTGTCTTGGCATTGATCCAGGAGTCACCCCAAACATAAATTCCATGGTTCCGTACAAGCACAGCAGTTGCCTTCGGGTATGCTTTGATCTGTAATAACTCCGTGTCAGGTACTGCTAGATCCAACCAAAATATTGTTCATAATCTAACATCGTTGTAACAAAATATTCTTTGGTAGTTGCTCAAACTCTCCATAATACAAAGGAATGAGGTGGTGCTACTGATTATAGGTAAAGACTAAATGATCAGATGAATGAGATGGTGCTACTCATTATTTTGCTGCCTACAAGTTGCCTAATCTCATTGCTGGAATCATCTAATTTCTATCAGTACAAATGCATGAGAAATAAAACTACATATAACTGAAGCATGTATTTGAACCTTTAGACTGGATTGCTTAAAAACTGAATTATGGAATCTTGAAACAAAGGACACTAGTACCATACCGCCTCAGCCAAAGAATCTGTGAGTTCATACTCAAAAGGAGTATTCTCAATTATGGGAATCACCAATTCATCTCTGTAGCCATGACCTTTGATTCCTTTAATCATTTCCATATGTGTCATCTGCAGTAAGATCAGCAGCAGAGCAGTATATGGTCAAATAAGGAATACCCACACAACAATTGATTTAGTAGAAGATAGAGATGGACTTAATTAGCTGAAAGATATGCTAAAACAGGATTAACTACCAATGTGAGTTGTAAACCGTGGCCACACACGGATAAAGTTTGGAAAAGTCAGTGTTATTTGTGTTACAGTTACCTATCAGTAGCGCACATGTCACTGGTATTTGGTAACTCTGTCATTTAAGTTTTATTCGGATACAGTTGTGAACATCAAGACCGATACAATGGGTGTGGGGTTAATAACTTGATATAGCACCATGCAACATGTATGGTACTACATATGTATAAATTTAAGACATGACAGCATGTCGCCCCTATTCTTTATTACTCCTAATTAACTTTCAAGGAACATATATTGGAGCTCAAAATCATATAAAATATTTTGTTGCATGCACCATCGGCATTCTATATATATGACAAAACATATCACACACTCCACCATAAGTGTTTCCAATCAATGTACCAGCCATAAACATTTCAAAATGTTTGACTTCCCGGCATGGACAACTTTAGAGGATCTGTATACATCACAGTCTGGATCACTGATCCAAACAGCGGATGCAAATCTGTATGTCGCTGTTAGAGCAAATCTATAAAATTTATGCACCATGTGCTAGTGTTCATGATTTTTTGGGTGTTATGTTCTGCATGACTCGAAAGAAATGTGGGGCAAAAACAAAGTCCAGATTCTTGAATCATTGCACAGAGTAGCAGGACATCATATTGGAAACACAAAGGAGACTTTATGCATTAGCTATATTTAATGGGAAATGTAAAAAATACTAGGAGGACTCACCCTGAACTCCTTTGCACCAGGAACGAGCATTGTTGCCATGCAAGTCTCCATGCCATGGCTATGAATCACAGCCCCAGCTCCTCGCATTAGATAAGACTGCAAAACATCAAGGAAATTAAACAACACGTAAAGGAATCTGAAACAACAGAGCAAATAAAGCAAAGTAAACCTAACAACCTTCATGAACAGAGGTGCACAGTCTGAACACTTTGGATGCTTGTGTGGCCATGGCTTTGCTACTGGTGCAGATAGCACCTTGCCATCTGCTGACATCACGTACATGTCATCTGCCACCATCCTTTCCTTCTGCACGCCTAAACCAGATAAAAACTTATGTTGTCAGCTTGACACTTATATTTCTTACCTCAACAAATTAACATCCAGTGTCAGGCTCAGTACAGGCAGAGTATCCGGTACAAAATCATGCTTCTTCTAGAACTACAACACTACATATCATTTCTATGGCCAACTCAAGTTATAACACAATATCTACCTATATTAAGGCTTGACAACTTTTAACCCTCTCCTTGCTCTGTCTACTGTTCATCTATATATATTGTATGTTACGACTACTCTAAGCATATCAAGGACGATAGAAATACTCCCTCCGTCCCAAAATAAGTGACTTGGGTTTATCTAGATCGGATGTATCTACATACTAAAACGTGTCTAGATACATCCAAATCTAGACAAACCCAAGTCACTTATTTTGGGACTGAGGGAGTATAAAATCAGTTGAAGTTCCTATATGCAGCTTCAACAGCCAATCGGGAGAAATTCACTTTGTGTTTCATGTGGGCATATGTCAGACACATGTCAGTGAAAACAAGAAAGCACATCAGTTGAATGATCGCATACTCATAAATTCCTTCGGCGAATGGGAACTCGCAACCCAGTTTAACAATTCATCGAACAGGTGGGGCTCGTTCACCGTCAGGCCAAGCTATATCGGAGACAAGCAGGGAACGGAAGAGCGAGAGCAGGGGAGTTAGTTACCGGACGGGGACATGACGATGAGCTGCTGCGCGAGGGGCACGGCGGGGTCGTTGGCCTTGACGGTGATGCTGCCGCCGGTGCCGGTGACCCACCCCTGCAGGTAGAAGTGCCGGCAGAGCTCGGCCACCAGCTCCCGCGCCTCCCTCACGGGCTCGCCCGCCAGGTACGCCTCCGATGCCATCGCCTCCGCCGCCGCAGCAGCCTCTGCACCACCGGTCGACATGGCTCCCCTCTGTCGCTTTTCTCTCCTCCTCCTCCAGTACTACTCTGGCTCTGGGGACCTCGGTGTGACCGTGTGCGGGGGTTTTGGTCTTGTGCTCGGATAGCTGGCGGCTGGATTCGTGCTGCCTGCGGTCAGTCTACTCTGGGCCCATATGTCAGTGCGTGCTTGCAGGGAATCGGGAACCCCATTGGTGGTGGCTAACGTGATAATAACGGGACAAGAATCATCGGGGCGAGGAATAAACATTTTCTTTATCTGACGAGTCTGATATTCGCACACCCACGTTTCGGTGTGTCGTGAGCGAAGGTGTTCGCGGAAGGGTAGGTGAAGTCGAGCACGGGCGGCATATTTCGTGGTGGCCATCGTGATGAATATGGCCCATGGCCGCAACTGCGATGGAGTTTGAACGAGGGATTTTCAGCCAAATAAAATATATTTTCTTCGTCAGAGTAACTAGAGTTTGTTTAAATTTGTATGTATCTACACTAAAAACACATTTAGATGCATTGAAATCTAGATAAATCTAGGTCACTATTTTGAAACGAAAGAAGTACATCAGGCGCCATAGACCTTGTCAGTATAATTCGACTTTATCTTTGTATACTTTGGAAAGTGCTATGCAGCACCATCAGTTACTATCACCGCAAACATTGCCGCTATAACCATATACTATTTGGTGACGTAGCGATGTGAACCTACTTCGGAACAGTTCCAATCAGCTGCATTTTTTACATAGTGTTGGAGATATGCCTAAGAGGCAATAATAAAGTAGTCATTATCATATCTTCATATTTATGATAAATGTTTACATACCATGCTATAATTGTATTAATAAGAAACATTAATACTTGTGTGATTTGTAAACATAAAAGAGTCCCTAGTAAAGCCTCTTGTTAAACTAGCTTGTTGGTTAATATATGATCATGGTTTCCTGATCATGAACATAGAGATGTTATTAACAACAGGATCATATCATTAGGAGAATGATGTGATGAACATACTCCTATAGTTAAGCATAGCATAAAGATCAAGTCATTTAATATAGTTCATTTGCTATAAGCTTTCTGATACATAGTAACCTAATTCCTTCGACCATGAGATCATGCTTATCACCATCATCGGAAGGATGCTTTGATGACATCAAACACCACACCGTAACTGGGTGGCTATAAAGGTGGCATTGAGTGTTCGGAAAGTATGGGTTGAGACACATGGATCAAGAGTGGGATTTGTCCATCCACATGACGGATAGATATACTCTGGTGTAGGGGTTCGTAGCATGGAAAACAAAAATTTTCTATCGCATACAAACAAACAAGCCAAGATCTATCTACTAGATTGTAGCAACGAGTCGATGGAATAACTCACCCTCGAAGATTCCAAAGTGTTTAACGAGAGCAGATTCTCGTGGGTGATGTAGTCGTACTCTTTCCGATCTCAAGATCGTGTAGACGATCCTTCCGGCGCCACGTTCCAGCAGCGCCCCCGCAGTCGGTCACACGTTCGGTACTCGACGAAGACCTTCCTCTCCCTTGTTCCAGCAGGCAGCGGAGGTTGTAGCACTCTCCTCGCGATTCCGGCAGCACAACGGCGTGGTACCGGAAGTAGAGGGGAGATCCCGCAGGGCTTCGCCTTAAGCCGGTGCGAGTATGGTGGAGCTTATGAGAGAGGCTATTAGTGGTCTAGTAATTAGACACACCAATTAGAGGGCTCTAAACCAATTAGAAGGCTCTAAACCAAAATAGCTCTAAACCGGGGTTTAGATCTAGGGTTTAGTTTAGAGGGTAGGAACTAGTAGTGTTGTGAGAGGGGAGCCCTGCCCCTCCCTTTATAGGTGGGAGGGCCGGCGGCCAAGGGGAGGAGTTCCTCCCCAACTCGGCCTTGGGAGGTGCGCCGGCCAAGGGGAGGAACCCTCCTCCAACTCGGCCTCCACCTCTCCTCCTCTTTCTCCTCTTTCCGAAAACTGGCAGTTTGACCGAAAACTGGCAGTTTGACTTTTCAATTAGGATTTGAATTAACCCTTTATTTCGGACAGCGAGAACACTTAGTACATGATGCAATCATTCCAACATGCAATGACACATTCATGTACCCCTTCCCCCCCGGAGTGCCGGACATTCCGGGACCTTCTAGAATGTTCCTGATGAAAACACCGGAATCATTCCCGAACTCCGAAACGGGACTTTCCTTATATGAATCTTATTCTCCGGACCATTCCGGATCACCTCGTGATATCCCGGATCCCATCCGAGACTCCGAACAACATTCGGTCTCTTTCTCATAATACCATAACTACTCAAACAACGTCGAATCCTTAAGTGTGTCTCCCTACGGTTCGTGAATTATGCAGACATGATCGAGACACTTCTCCGAACAATAACCAATAGAGGAATCTGGAAATTCATATGGCTCCCACATATTTCTACGATTACTTTGCGATCGAATGAACCACTTACATACGATACCAATTTCCCTTTGTCTCACGATATGTTACTTATCCGAGGTTATGATCTTCGGTATCTCTGCATACCTAGTTCAACCTCGTTACTGATAAGTACTCTTTTCTCGTTCCCGTGATATGTGATCCCTTGTGACCCAGTCACATGCTTGCAAGCTAATTGGATGACATTTCACCGAGAGGGCCCAGAGAATATCTATCCGTCATGTGGATGGACAAATCCCACTCTTGATCCATGTGTTTCAACCAATACTTTCCGAACACTCAATACCACCTTTATAGCCACCCTGTTACGGTGTGGTGTTTGATGACATCAAAGCATCCATCCAGTAAAGGTGATATGCATGATCTCATGGTCGAAGGAATTAGGTTACTATGTATCAGAAAGCATATAGCAATTGAACTATTGAAATGACTTGATCTTTATGCTACGCTTATCTATAGGAGTATGTCCACCATATCATTCTCCTAACGATATGATCTTGTTGTTGATAACATCTCAATGTTCATGACAAAGAAACCACATCATCAATCAACCAACAAGCTAGTGAAGTATAGAGGCTATACTAGGGACTTCAAATTAAGTTTACAATTCACACAAGTATTAATGGTTTCCTTGTTAATACTATTATAGCATGAATGCAAACATTTATCATAAACACAAAGATATAATAATAACTATATTTATTATTGCCTCTAGGGCATATCTCCAACAGTCTCCCACTTGCACTAGAGTCATCTAATCTAGATTACATGGTAATATACCGAACACCCATGGCAGTTTGGTGTTGGTCATGTTTTGCCCTCGGGAGAGGTTTAGTCAACGGATCCGCCACATTCAGATCTGTGTGTACTTTGCAAATCTTTATATCCCCATCCTGGATATGTTCTCGAATAGCGTGAAAACGTAGCTTGATATGCTTCAGCTTCTTGTGTGACCTTGGTTCTCGCGCATTGGCTATGGCGCCCATGTTATCACAGTAGATAGACATTGGGTCCAGCGCACTAGGAACCACACCCAGCTCTGTAATGAACTCTTTCATCCATATCGCTTCTTGTGAAGCCTCCGAAGCAGCCATGTATTCCGATTCAGTTGAAGATCTCGCCACAACGCTTTGCTTTGCACTCCTCCAGCTAACTGCTGCACCATTCAAAATAAATACGTATCCAGATTGTGATTTAGAATCATCCGGATCAGTGTTCCAACTAGCATCGGTGTAACCATTAACAACGAGCTGTTCATCACCTCCATAAGAAAGAACCATATCCTTAGTTCTTCTCAAGTACTTAAGGATGTTTTTGACCGCTGTCCAATGATCCACTCCTGGATCACTTTGATATCTGCTAGTTAAACTAACAGCATATGCAATGTCGGGTCTAGTACATAGCATGGCATACATTAGAGATCCTATGGCTGAGGCATAGGGAGTCTTACTCATCCTTTCTCTATCTTCTGCCGATGTCGGACTTTGAGTTTTACTCAAGGTCGTATTGGGCAACATGGGCAAGAACCCTTTCTTGCTATCTTCCATTCCAAACCTCTTTAGAACTTTGTCCAAATATGTACTTTGTGACAATGATATTTGGCGTTTCGATCTATCTCTATAAATCTTTATGCCTAATATGTAAGCTGCTTCGCCAAGATCCTTCATTGAAAAACTATTATTCAAATATTCCTTGACACTATTAAGAAGGTCTACATCATTCCCAATCAACAATATGTCATCCACATACAGTATTAAGAATGCTACAGAGCTCCCACTCACTTTCTTGTAAATACAAGCTTCTCCATAAGTTTGTATAAAACCAAAACTTTTGATTACCTTATCAAAACGTTGATTCCAACTTCGGGATGCTTGCTTCAATCCATAGATGGACCGTTGAAGCTTGCATACCTTGTTAGCATCTTTAGGATCGACAAAACCTTTGGGTTGCATCATATACAACTCTTCATCAATGTCTCCATTGAGGAATGCTGTTTTGACATCCATCTGCCATATCTCATAATCATAATATGCAGCGATTGCTAACATAATCCTCACAGACTTTAGCTTCGCTACTGGTGAGAAAGTCTCATCGTAGTCAACTCCTTGAATTTGTCGAAACCCTTTTGCGACAAGTCGAGCTTTATAGACAGTAACATTACCATCAGCATCTGTTTTCTTCTTGAAAATCCATTTGTTCTCGACAGCCTTCCGGCCATCCGGTAAGTCCACCAAAGTCCATACTTGGTTTTCGTACATGGATCCAATCTCGGATTTCATGGCTTCTTGCCATTTATTGGAATCTGGGCTCATCATCGCTTCCTCATATGTCTCGGGGTCATCGGTGTTGTCCACCACCATGACATTCATAACGGAATCATACCAATCTGGAGTGGTACGAGTTCTCGTTGACCTCCGAGGCTCTGTAGCAACTTCAACCGAAGTTTCATGATCATCATCATTAGCTTCCTCTCTTATTGGTGCAGGCACCACAGGAACTTCTTCCGGTGCTGCGCTACTCGCAATTTCGAGAGAAGGTTCGACAACCTCGTCGAGTTCTACTTTCCTTCCAGTCACTTCTTTCGAGAGAAATTCCTTCTCTAGAAAGGATCCATTCTTGGCAACGAAGATTTTGCCTTCGGATCTATGATAGAAGGTATACCCAATAGTTTCCTTTGGGTATCCTATGAAGACGCATTTTTCCGCTTTGGGTTCAAGCTTGTCCGGCTGTAACTTCTTTACATAGGCTTCGCATCCCCAAACTTTAAGGAACGACAATTTAGGTTTCTTCCCAAACCATAATTCATACGGTGTCGTTTCAACGGATTTAGATGGTGCCCTATTTAAAGTGAATGCGGCTGTTTCTAATGCATAACCCCAAAATGATAGCGGTAAATCTGTAAGTGACATCATAGAACGAACCATATCTAAGAGAGTTCGATTACGACGTTCGGACACACCATTACGCTGTGGTGTTCCCGGCGGTGTCAATTGTGAAAGTATTCCGCACTTCTTTAAATGCTCGCCAAACTCGTAACTTAGATATTCACCTCCACGATCAGAACGTAGAAATTTAATCTTCTTGTTACGTTGATTCTCTACCTCACTTTGAAACTCCTTAAACTTCTCGAAAGTTTCGGACTTATGTTTCATGAAATAGATATACCCATATCTACTCAAATCATCCGTGAAGGTAAGAACATAACGATAACCACCGCGCGATGCTACACTCATTGGACCACACACATCGGTATGTATGATTTCCAATAAGTCCGTAGCTCGCTCCATTATACCAGAAAATGGAGTCTTAGTCATTTTACCCATCAGACATGCTTCGCATCTTTCAAGTGATTCAAAATCAAGTGATTCAAGAAGTCCATCGGAATGGAGTTTCTTCATACGTTTCACTCCAATGTGACCAAGACGACAGTGCCACATATAGGTCGAATTATCGCTTGATTTCAAACGTTTAGCTTCAATGTTATTAAGATGTGTATTTCTACTATCGAGATTCAATAAGAATAGACCATCTATCAAAGGTGCATGTGCGTAAAACATATTACTCATATAAATCGAACAACCATTATTCTCTGATTTAAACAAGTAACCGTCTCGCAATAAACAAGATCCCGATATAATGTTCATGCTCAACGCAGGCACCAAATAACAATTATTTAAGTATAAAACTAATCCCGATGGTAGATGAAGAGGTAGCGTGCCGACCGCGATCACATCAACCTTTGAT
The DNA here is from genome assembly GCA_916181665.1 of Avena sativa. Classification (NCBI taxonomy): domain Eukaryota; kingdom Viridiplantae; phylum Streptophyta; class Magnoliopsida; order Poales; family Poaceae; genus Avena; species Avena sativa. The sequence goes on along the minus strand of OV702295.1, from coordinate 374,947,092 downwards.
CCGTTTCCCACACGCATCGACACCTCGTTCTTCGCTAGCTTCCGTTTATTCTGCAGCTCCTGTTTCGAGTTACAAATATGAGCAACCGAACCAGTATCAAATACCCAGGCACTACTACGAATACTAGTGAGATACACATCAATAACATGTATATCAAATATACCTTTCTTCTTGATGTTGCCGTTCTTCAAATCCGCCAAGTACTTTGGGCAATTCCGCTTCCAGTGACCTTCTCCCTTGCAGTAAAAGCACTCAGTTTCAGGCTTAGGTCCAGCCTTGGTCTTCTTCGTTGGCATGGTAACTTTCTTACCACCCTTCTTGAAGTGTCCCTTTTGCTTAGACTTGCCTTTCTTGAATTTGGTGGTCTTATTGACCATCAACACTTGGTGCTCTTTCTTGATCTCCACTTCTGCAGATTTTAACATAGCAAATAGTTCTGGCAACTCTTTGTTCATGTTCTGCATGTTGTAGTTCATCACAAAGTTCTTGTAACTTGGTGGTAGTGATTGGAGGATGCGGTAAACTCCCAAAGTATTAGGAATCACTATACCCAAACTTTGAAGTTTATTTGCGTGCCCAGACATCTTAAGCACATGCTCACTGACGGAGCTACCCTCTTCCATCTTGCAGTTAAAGAACTTTTCAGAAGCTTCATAACTTTCAATTGCCGCATGAGTCTCAAAAATTAATTTGAGATCCTCGACAATATCATATGGATCTGACTCTTCAAACCTTTTCTGAAGCTCCGATTCTAAACCATACAAGATAGCACACTGAACTATGGAGTACTGATTCTTCCGAGCGAGGTAAACATTCTTTACTTCATCGGTAGCATCAGCTGCAGTTGGGTCACCTAGCGGTGCATCCAGCACATAGGTCAAATTACCAGCTGTGAGGACAATCCTCAAATTGCGGAACCAATCCGCGAAGTTGCTTCCATTGTTTTTCAACTTTTCTTTCTCTAGGAACGCATTAAAATTGATGGTAGGGGCTGCCATTGATCTACAACATATTTGCAATAGTTTAGACTAAGTTTATGACAAATTGAGTTCAAATTAATTAATGAAATTAAACTAGGTGAACTCCCACTCAAAACAACATCCCTCACATTGTTTTAGTGATCACACGAACCAAAACTACTATATCAACACCGATCATCACGAGAGCCGATATAGTTTTAATGGCGAACAATCATCATGTTCATCATATCTACTATATGATTCATGCTTTGCCTTTCGGCGATCCGTGTTCCTGAGGCCATGTCTGTACATGCTAGGCTCGTCAAGATCAAACCTTAGTTACCGCATAAGCAAATCTGGCTTGCTTACGTTGTATTCACCCGCGGAATCAAAGACACCCGATCATCACGTGGTGCTTCGAAGCAACAAGCTTTGGCAACGGTGCATACTAAGGGTGAACACTTCAGAACTTGAAATTTATGTGCATGAGGGATCATCTTATAATGCTACCGTCGTCTACTAAGCAATACAAGATGCATAAAGGATTAACATCACATGCAATTCATAATATGTGATATGATATGGCCTTTCTTCTTTGTGCTTCCGATCTCCATCTTCAAGCACGAATATGATCTCCATCATCACCGGCATAGCATCAAGGTCAATGACGCTTCTTCATGGTTGTCGTCCACCAGCTTCAACTATTACAACTATTTTGAATAGACACGCAGGTCTTAACAGAAATTAAAGACAACCATATGGCTCCTGCCGGTTGCCAACTTACAATAAGGAACATTGCATACATCAAATATAATCACAATCATGGCCATATCACATCACTGCACACCCCTGCAAAACAAAGTTAGACGCTTCTACTTTCTTTGCATATTTTACGTGGTTTGGGGCTTTCCATAAGTGTCGTTCTAACCTACGAACAAGAACCACAACATTGATACTAGCATTGTTGATTACCCGTTGTAAATTGGATCTTTACTATGCTAGGAGAAACAGGCACCCGCAAAGCCACTTATGCAATACAAGTTGCATGTTAAGCGTGGAGCAAGTCTCATGAACGATGTCATGTAAGGTTAGCCCGGGCCGCTTCATCCCAACATACCGCAAGATGCAAAGTACACAAAAAGCAATCTACAATAAAAGCATCAACGCCCACAATGACCATTGTGTTCTACTCGTGCAACAGATCTACATATAGACACGGCTCTGATACCACTGTAGGGGTTCGTAGCATGGAAAACAAAAATTTTCTATCGCATACAAACAAACAAGCCAAGATCTATCTACTAGATTGTAGCAACGAGTCGATGGAATAACTCACCCTCGAAGATTCCAAAGTGTTTAACGAGAGCAGATTCTCGTGGGTGATGTAGTCGTACTCTTTCCGATCTCAAGATCGTGTAGACGATCCTTCCGGCGCCACGTTCCAGCAGCGCCCCCGCAGTCGGTCACACGTTCGGTACTCGACGAAGACCTTCCTCTCCCTTGTTCCAGCAGGCAGCGGAGGTTGTAGCACTCTCCTCGCGATTCCGGCAGCACAACGGCGTGGTACCGGAAGTAGAGGGGAGATCCCGCAGGGCTTCGCCTTAAGCCGGTGCGAGTATGGTGGAGCTTATGAGAGAGGCTATTAGTGGTCTAGTAATTAGACACACCAATTAGAGGGCTCTAAACCAATTAGAAGGCTCTAAACCAAAATAGCTCTAAACCGGGGTTTAGATCTAGGGTTTAGTTTAGAGGGTAGGAACTAGTAGTGTTGTGAGAGGGGAGCCCTGCCCCTCCCTTTATAGGTGGGAGGGCCGGCGGCCAAGGGGAGGAGTTCCTCCCCAACTCGGCCTTGGGAGGTGCGCCGGCCAAGGGGAGGAACCCTCCTCCAACTCGGCCTCCACCTCTCCTCCTCTTTCTCCTCTTTCCGAAAACTGGCAGTTTGACCGAAAACTGGCAGTTTGACTTTTCAATTAGGATTTGAATTAACCCTTTATTTCGGACAGCGAGAACACTTAGTACATGATGCAATCATTCCAACATGCAATGACACATTCATGTACCCCTTCCCCCCCGGAGTGCCGGACATTCCGGGACCTTCTAGAATGTTCCTGATGAAAACACCGGAATCATTCCCGAACTCCGAAACGGGACTTTCCTTATATGAATCTTATTCTCCGGACCATTCCGGATCACCTCGTGATATCCCGGATCCCATCCGAGACTCCGAACAACATTCGGTCTCTTTCTCATAATACCATAACTACTCAAACAACGTCGAATCCTTAAGTGTGTCTCCCTACGGTTCGTGAATTATGCAGACATGATCGAGACACTTCTCCGAACAATAACCAATAGAGGAATCTGGAAATTCATATGGCTCCCACATATTTCTACGATTACTTTGCGATCGAATGAACCACTTACATACGATACCAATTTCCCTTTGTCTCACGATATGTTACTTATCCGAGGTTATGATCTTCGGTATCTCTGCATACCTAGTTCAACCTCGTTACTGATAAGTACTCTTTTCTCGTTCCCGTGATATGTGATCCCTTGTGACCCAGTCACATGCTTGCAAGCTAATTGGATGACATTTCACCGAGAGGGCCCAGAGAATATCTATCCGTCATGTGGATGGACAAATCCCACTCTTGATCCATGTGTTTCAACCAATACTTTCCGAACACTCAATACCACCTTTATAGCCACCCTGTTACGGTGTGGTGTTTGATGACATCAAAGCATCCATCCAGTAAAGGTGATATGCATGATCTCATGGTCGAAGGAATTAGGTTACTATGTATCAGAAAGCATATAGCAATTGAACTATTGAAATGACTTGATCTTTATGCTACGCTTATCTATAGGAGTATGTCCACCATATCATTCTCCTAACGATATGATCTTGTTGTTGATAACATCTCAATGTTCATGACAAAGAAACCACATCATCAATCAACCAACAAGCTAGTGAAGTATAGAGGCTATACTAGGGACTTCAAATTAAGTTTACAATTCACACAAGTATTAATGGTTTCCTTGTTAATACTATTATAGCATGAATGCAAACATTTATCATAAACACAAAGATATAATAATAACTATATTTATTATTGCCTCTAGGGCATATCTCCAACATCTGGGCCCTCTCGGTGGAATGTCATCCAATTAGCTTGCAAGCATGTGACTGGCTCACAAGGGATCACATATCACGGGAACGAGAAAAGAGTACTTATCGGTAACGAGGTTGAACTAGGTATGCAGAGATACCGATGATCAAAACCTCGGATAAGTAAACTATCGTGAGACAAAGAGAAATTGGTATCATATGTAAGTGGTTCATTCGATTATAAAGTAATCGTAGAAATATGTGGGAGCCATATGAATTTCCAGATTCCTCTATTGGTTATTGTTCGGAGAAGTGTCTCGATCATGTCCGCATAATTCACGAACCGTAGGGAGACACACTTAAGGATTCGATGTTGTTGAGTAGTTATGGAATGATGAGTAAGAGACCGAATGTTGTTCGGAGTCTCGGATAGGATCCGGGATATCACGAGGAGATCCAGAATGGTCCGGAGAATAAGATTCATATAAGGAAAGTCCTGTTTCGGAGTTGGAGAATGATTCCGGTGTTTTCATCGGGAATGTTCTAGAAGGTTCTGGAAGGTCCGGCACTCCGGAGGGGAAGGGTACATGAATGTGTCATAACAAGTTGGAATGGTTGCATCATATACTAGGTGTCATCGCTGAGCAAAATAAAGGGATAAATCAAATCCTAGTTTGAAAAGTCAAACACCAATTTGAAAAGTCAAACGGCAAGTTTGCTTGGTGGAGGGAGAGTAGGAAATCAAACGGCAAGTTTGCTTGCCTGCTGGAACAAGGGAGAGGAAGGTCTTCATCAAGTACCGAACGTGTGACCGACTGCGGGAGCGCTGCCGGAACGCAGCGCCGGAAGGATCGTCTACGCGATCCTGAGATCGGCAAGTGTACGACTACATCACCCACGAGAACCTGCTGTCGTTAACCGCTTTGGATCTTCGAGGGTTAGTATTCCATCGACTCGTTGCTACAATCTAGTAGATAGATCTTGGCTTGATCATAGATTAGATCTTGATTGTGTGTTCATGCGGTAGAAAATTTTTGTTTTCCATGCTACGAACCCCTACAGTGGTATCAGAGCCGTGTTTATATGTAGATCTATTGCACGAGTAGAACACAATGGTCATTGTGGGTGTTGATGCTTTTGTTGTCGATTGCTTCTTGTGTACTTTGCATCTTGCGGGATGGTGGGATGAAGCGGCCCGGGCTAACCTTACATGACATCGTTCATGAGACTTGCTCCACGCTTGACATGCAACTTGTATTGCATAAGTGGCTTTGCGGGTGCCTGTTTCTCCCAACATAGTTAAGATTCAATTTACAATGGGTGATTGACAATACTAGTATCAATGTTGTGGTTCTTGTTCGTAAGTTAGAACGACACTTATTGAAAGCCCCAAACCACGTAAAACATGCAAAGAAAATTAGAGGCGTCTAACTTTGTTTTGCAGGGGTGTGTTGTGATGTGATATGGCCATGATTGTGATTATATTTGATGTATGCAATGTTCCTTATTGTAAGTTGGCAACCAGCAGGAGCCATATGGTTGTCTTTAAATTCTGTTAAGACCCACGTGTCTATTCAAAGTAGTTGTAATAGTTGAAGCTGGTGGACGACAACCATGGATCGGCGTCATTGACCTTGATGAATGCCGGTGATGATGGAGATCATGTCCGTGCTTGAAGATGGAGATCGGAAGCACAAAGAATAAAGGCCATATCATATCACATATTATGAATTGCATGTGATGTTAATCCTTTTATGCATCTTGTATTGCTTAGTTCACGACGGTAGCATTATAAGATGATCCCTCAAGCACACAATTTCAAGTTTTAAAGTGTTCGTCCTTAGTAAGCACCGTTGCTAAAGCTCGTTGTTTCGAAGCACCACGTGATGATCGGGTGTGTTAGATTCTGCGAGTGTATACAACGTGAGCAAGCCAGATTTGCTCATGCGGAAGCTAAGGTTTGATCTTGACGAGCCTAGCATGTACAGACATGGTCTCGGAACACGGATCACCGAAAGGTAAAGCATGAGTCATATAGTAGATACGATGAACATGTTGATTGTTCGCCATTAAAGCTACATCAACTCTCGTGATGATCGGTTTTGATGTGGTGAATTTGGTTCGTGTGATCACTAAAACAATGTGAGGGATATTGTTTTGAGTGGGAGTTCAACAGCAATATGATTAAAAGTTGAACACTATTTATCATAAATTAAATCAAAGTGAATTTGCATAGTTGTTGTAGTCATTGGCATCCGTTTACCACCTTGCGCTTAGTTTTAATTGAGATGATAGAACTATAGAATTCTGGTTAGTTACTTTACGAACTGGTATCGTATTGTTTTGAAGTGTTAATCTAAAGTTTAAAAGTCCCATTGCAAACTTTCAGTAAGTTTCGATTACTCCGTGAAATTTAATAGTTGGTATTAAATCAAGAGTAACAATTCCAGTGTTAGTATATAAGTATCATGTTTATCTTCATGATTCTTGATATTCAAAGGATTGTCTTAATATCAAGGTTATCTAGGATCTGAAAGAGTTGTTTCAGAAACCATGATGTGTGGAAGATATTGTGATATCTGAAACGAAGTTTTGGTTGCAACATGATAGAGTATAATATGGCAAAATTCATGTTCTCATATTTGATGAGAATTTGCAAAAGGTTGGAGACACTAGTTGTCCTAAACCTCCAAAAGGTTTTGGAGAGCAACATTATACTCGTGATTCACCATTATAAGCTAAAAGTAGCTTGATCATGGATGATTCCATGATAAGGGTGAATATTTGATGTAGGTAAAATGTTTACTACACCAAGAGATTACTAAAGAAAGGAATTTGAAAGAACACCAAACATTTGATGATGGTGATCTACTTCAAAGTGCAAGTCCAAAGACATTGGTATTTTACTATACATGCTTTGGACTATGTGTCATGTATATGGCTCCACTATTGATGTTGATAGATTCTTTCAAACAGAAAAGGAAATACTGAAAGAGAATCTCATAAGTATATGGCAGAAAAGAAAAGACTAGAATTGTTCAGCTTAAGTATATAGATGATATACATGTTATGGATATATTCTTTGCTTATTAAACAATGTGGTTCTTAATTATTTGATACTGAATTTGTTGGTGTGAATCATCATACAAAACAACACAATTCATGAACTACAATGGCCTAAGTAACTAGCAAAAGAATATGTGATGATGTTCATCGAGAATAAATAAAGGGCTATTGTGCTGCTTGTTAAACATCAAAGCTTGCCTTCAAGATTTGTTTTATCAGGCATTATGAGAACAAAAGGGTTGTTCAAATAATTTCCGTAATCCATAAAGGATGGATGATTCACAAATCTTGTTGGAGAAATCATATCCATAAAACTAGTGCTAAAAATGTCGAAAGACAAATTGATTGATAGATCATTTAGGAAGTGACATCGCCGTTTAAATTATATTGGAAAGAAAACATGAAGAAACTCCATGTGGATGGAATTTTGGAGTCTTTTTGATTTTTGATCAAATGACGCTTGTGAAACTTTCCTAGAGATAATTAAAACTTCGTTCATAAGCCAAAAGGGAACGAATGACTAGCTTATTGGAACTTGTACATATTGTTGTATGAAGTCCATTATGTGTAGTCAAGAGCGATGGATTTCAACTTCATATGTTTTCTCCGAATTTGAGTGAATATACGAATATTTACTTAATAAGGATGAAGTATGAAACATTTGAAAAGTTCAAAGATTTTCAAGATGAAGTGCAAAATCATTGTAACAAGAATATAAATAGTTTATGATAAGATCATAAAGGAAGATATTTGAGTTACAAATTTAGCATAATACCTAAGATTTAAGGAATCGTTCCATGGATTTGCATTTTCCAAAGCACCATAAGAGTATGGAGCGTTCGAGATATGTAATTAAACCTTGTTTGACATGGTAAGATCAAAGGTGTAATTTATAAAACTGTCATTATATTTTAAAGATTAAAATCTCTAGAGACTACCGTTTTTCCACTGAAAAGAGCTCCATAATAATCCGTTGAATTGACACCATATAAAGTTATGGTTTGGGATAAAACCTAAGTTGTCCTTTCTTAAAAATTGGTATGCTATGCATAAGAAAGATGTTTGCAACCAAAATCGGATGAACATATCTTTGTATGTTATTTTGAATAATAGCTAAGTATTCCTCCATAACACCAAAGACAAAAGTGTTTGTCGCTTAGAACGTCAAGTTTCTTTAAGAAGGATTTTTTTGTGAAAAGTTAAGTGGGAGGACAATAAAACTTTGATAAGGTTAAAAGAACCTTAGCTATATGTGCAGAGTTGCGCAGCGCCGAAAAGTGTTCCGGAGGCAGCAACAATGCTCATGGTTCACGTGCCTTAAAGGTTGTGGTCACGGAGGACTAAGTTCCTATTGAAACAAGAAGGTCGGGTAAACAATCAAATACCAAGATTTGAGAGTTAAATCATTATTTAACGATAATGATCCGACTACATGCAAAGAAGCGATGATGGGCCCTGACTCTGTCAAATGGCTTGAAGCCATAAAATCCGTGATAGTTCCATATACGAGAGATCAAGCTTTGAACTTGAAAGACCCTCTGGAAAGGTACAAGACCTTACAATCGTATTTGGATATATAAAGAAATAGACATGGATGTTTCACATCTATGAAATAGTCGACATGTTGGGAAAGAGTTCACAACAATGTTCAAAGGTTGACTATGACAAGATCTGATCTTTCATTAAGCGATATTTAGTCTAGACGGATTAATATAGCAACCACGACATATAATTTTGTTATGTGTTGAATAAACAAAACAAGTTCTTCTAATAGAATGGTTACCTAGGACATGTGCATGACACAGTCCAAAGGGTTTTGTTAATTCAAAGGATGCTAAAAGCATATGCAAACTTCAATGGTTGAAGTAAGCATCACGGAGTTGGAATCTTCACTATGATGAAACTGTTAAAATAGTTTAATTTCATCAGAGACAATGAAGATGCTTGCATTTGCAAGAAATTAAGTGGGAGCGCTAAGACATGTTTCTAATACATTATGTGGAAGACATATTGTTGATTGGAAATGATGTATCTTTTATCAACACATATTAAGAATTTCATCCTGATGAAAGACTTAGGCAAAACCCAAATATTTGGCATCAATAGACGCTAATATGATTGTGCTGAAAGTACATAGATGATGTATTGAATGAGTTCAATATAGAAACTACAAGAAAGGTTCTTGTCGCACAGAAAGGATTGAATGAGTTCAATGTTGATGATATATTCAAGTGTATTGACACTTGGTAAGTGAAACAAAGATTCAAGTATAGATTGATACTTGATGTATGAAATCACAAAGAGTATTTATATCAATCATAACGTGATATGTACAAATCCAGATATGTCCTATGCTCTAAATGTTATGAGCATATACCAGAATGATTCATAAGATGATTATTGGACGATAGTAAAGATATTCTTATGATCTTGTAAAAGAACTAAGAATATATTATTTTGTAGAAGTGACAAATAGATGGTTAGTTCATTGTAAATGAATTACATTGATACTAGTTTTGTCACAAAGTACAAATTAAGTTTATCTCAATCTAAACTAAGGGTGGCACAATATGATGGAATGAGAGTTCCATAATGAATTTGGATGAGTTCCAAAGTTAAGATATTGTGACAGATACTACAACAAAAGGGCTAAGTATATAACTGCTATTATAGCAGCAAAAGAGGGCATTTGTGTCAAGTAGTTTGTTATCAAACTAGGTGTAGTTCACAACAGGGATAATGCTATGGAGATATATTGTACGACAATATTATCAACATGTTTTAACCCCAAAGAACTAAAGGTCACACGAAAGGACCAAATTTGTACAAAGCCATCTCATTAGAGAATGAGTGATGCGTAGAGACGCAAAGACATGCAATTACACACGGACCTGGAAGTGTCAGATCCGGAGATCAGTTGACCACTAGCAATCGTGTACATACGACACCAGAAAGCCATAGGTGTTGAATACACAAAGGTTTGAAACTAGATTATTGACTCTAGTGCAAGTGGGAGACTGTTGGAGATATGCCCAAGAGACAATAATAAAGTGGTTATTATCATATCTTCATACTTATGATAAATGTTTACATACCATGCTATAATTGTATTAACAGGAAACATTAATACTTGTGTGATTTGTAAACATAAAAGAGTCCCTAGTAAAGCCTCTTGTTAAACTAGCTTGTTGGTTAATATATGATCATGGTTTCCTGATCATGAACATAGAGATGTTATTAACAACAGGGTCATATCATTAGGAGAATGATGTGATGGACATACTCCTATAGTTAAGCGTAGCATAAAGATCAAGTCATTTAATATAGTTCATTTGCTATAAGCTTTCTGATACATAGTAACCTAATTCCTTCGACCATGAGATCATGCTTATCACCATCACCGGAAGGATGCTTTGATGACATCAAACACCACACCGTAACTGGGTGGCTATAAAGGTGGCATTGAGTGTTCGGAAAGTATGGGTTGAGACACATGGATCAAGAGTGGGATTTGTCCATCCATATGACGGATAGATATACTCTAGGTCCTCTCGGTGGAATGTCATCCAATTAGCTTGCAAGCATGTGACTGGCTCACAAGGGATCACATATCACGGGAACGAGAAAAGTGTACTTATCGGTAACGAGGTTGAACTAGGTATGCAGAGATACCGACGATCAAAACCTCGGATAAGTAAACTATCATGAGACAAAGGGAAATTGGTATCGTATGTAAGTGGTTCATTCGATCACAAAGTAATCATAGAAATATGTGGGAGCCATATGAATTTCCAGATTCCTCTATTGGTTATTGTTCGGAGAAGTGTCTCGATAATGTCCGCATAATTCATGAACCGTAGGGAGACACACTTAAGGATTCGATGTTGTTGAGTAGTTATGGAATGATGAGTAAGAGACCGAATGTTGTTCGGAGTCTCGGATAGGATCCGGGATATCACGAGGAGATCCGGAATGGTCCGGAGAATAAGATTCATATAAGTAAAGTCCTGTTTCGGAGTTGGAGAATGATTCCGGTGTTTTCATCGGGAATGTTCTAGAAGGTTCCGGAAGGTCCGGCACTCCAGAGGGGAAGGGTACATGAATGTGTCATAACAAGTTGGAATGGTTGCATCATATACTAGGTGTCATCGCTGAGCAAAATAAAGGGATAAATCAAATCCTAGTTTGAAAAGTCAAACGCCAATTTGAAAAGTCAAACGACAAGTTTGCTTGGTGGAGGGAGAGTAGGAAACCTACTTGGGGAGGAAGTCCTCTTCCCTCCACCGCCGGCCAAGAAGGAGGAGTTGGAGGAGGACTCCCTCATCCCAACCGCGCCTCCCTCCCACCTATAAAAGAAGGGGCGGGGGTGCCCCTCTTCCCAACACCTCTCTTCTCTAAATCCCTAGCCCTAGCCGCCGGCTTCCACCAAGTCGCCGCCGCCCCTAGGGTTTGTCTAGCCGCCGAGTTGGGGCTCTCCCCTTGCCCTAGCCACCAGCCTAGCCCTCTCTCCTTGGTGCCTCTAAACCCTAGATTGCCAAGGTATCTCTCATAGTCCACCATACTCGCTTCGGCTTAAGGCGAAGCCCTGCGAGATCTCCCCTCTACTTTCGGTACCACGCCGTCGTGCTGCTGAAATCACGAGGAGAGTGCTACAACCTCCGCTGCCTACTGGAACAAGGGAGAGGAAGGTCTTCATCAAGTACCGAACGTGTGACCGACTGCGGGAGCGCTGCCGGAACGCAGCGCCGGAAGGATCGTCTACGCGATCTTGAGATCGGCAAGTGTACGACTACATCACCCACGAGAATCTGCTCTCGTTAACCGCTTTGGATCTTCGAGGGTTAGTATTCCATCTGTAGGGTTTCGTAGCATGGAAAACAAAAAATTTCTACCGCATACAAACAAACAAGCCAAGATCTATCTACTAGATTGTAGCAACGAGTCGATGGAATAACTCACCCTCGAAGATTCCAAAGTGTTTAACGAGAGCGGATTCTCGTGGGTGATGTAGTCGTACTCTTCCGATCTCAAGATCGCGTAGACGATCCTTCCGGCGCTGCGTTCCGGCAGCGCTCCCGCAGTTGGTCACACGTTCGGTACTCGACGAATACCTTCCTCTCCCTTGTTCCAGCAGGCAGTGGAGGTTGTAGCACTCTCCTCGCGATTCCGGCAGCACAACGGCGTGGTACCGGAAGTAGAGGGGAGATCTCGCAGGGCTTCGCCTTAAGCCGGAGCGAGTATGGTGGAGTATGAGAGAGCTCCTCGGCGATCTAGGTTTTAGATATACCAAGGAGGAGGTGCTAGAGCCGGCGGCTAGGGTTTGGGGCACCCCAAGTCGGCGGCTAGGGCAACCCTGGGAGGTGGCGGCAGCAGCAGGAGGTGGTGGCGCCAATCTAGGGTTTTGGAGGAGAGGTACTTGTGTGCTAGGAGGGGCAGCCCTGCCCCTCCCTTTATAGGTGGGAGGCGCGGCCAAGGGGAGGGGAGTCCCTCCCCAACTCGGCTTGGAGGTGGGCCGGCGGTTGGAGGAGGGAATCCCTCCCCAACTCGGTTTCCCACTCCTCCTCCTCTTTCCAAAACTTGCCGTTTGACTTTCAAACTAGCCGTTTGACTTTTCAAATTAGGATTTGAATAAACCCTTTATTTTGGACAGCAATGACACCTAGTACATGATGCAATCATTCCAACTTACAATGACACATTCATGTACCCTCCCCCCCGGAGTGCCGGACATTCCGGAACATTCTAGAACATTCCCGATGAAAACACCGGAATCATTCCCCAACTCCGAAACAGGACTTTCCTTATATGAATCTTATTCTCCGGACCATTCCGGATCTCCTCGTGATATCCCGGATCCCATCCGAGACTCCGAACAACATTCGGTCTCTTTCTCATCATTCCATAACTACTCAACAACATCGAATCCTTAAGTGTGTCTCCCTACGGTTCGTGAATTATGCGGACATGATCGAGACACTTCTCCGAACAATAACCAATAGAGGAATCTGGAAATTCATATGGCTCCCACATATTTCTACGATTACTTTGCGATCGAATGAACCACTTACATACGATATCAATTTCCCTTTGTCTCACGATAGTTCACTTTGAAGGGATTCGCAGCATAGTAAATCAAAGTTTTCTACGGAAGCGAACAGAGGGAAAGCCAAGATCTAATCTAGGAGATGCAAACAACGAGAGAGATTGGATTAGATCTTCATACCCTTGAAGATTCGCACAGCGGAACGTTCGTCGGAACATGGGTGATGTAGTCGTACTCGCTTCTCCTCCTCGCGATCCGATTCGATCTAGCACCACAAGTGGCGGTGCCTCCGTGAGATGCACACGTGCAGCACCTCGACGTCTCCTCCTTCCTCGGACCAGCAAGTATGGTGGAGAGATGGATTGGATCTACAACACGACGGCGTGGTGTATGTGGTGGAGAATTTCTGCAGCAGGGCTTCGCCTAGAAACAGTCGGGAGGGAGAGAGGAGGGCAGCAGGGCAACTAGGGTTTGGAGGAAGGTGTGTGTGGGGAGGGGGGCGCACCAGCCCTCTATTTATAGAGGGGGGGCGGCCAGCCCTAGCCTCTCCTCTAAGCCTATCTCTAGTTTAAACAATTTAAACTCTCCCTTATCTAGAAATCCTATCTTATCTTATCTCTAGTTTAAACGATTTAAACTCTTTAGGATCGGCTGGGCCCTATGGGGCCTTGTGCCCCTGGACCAATGCGGCCAGGACACTCCCTCATAGGCCCATGCCCCCTCCCGGAAGGTGGGACCACGTTGGCCCCCTTCCGGAAGGTTCTAGAAGCTTCCGGTACAATACCGATTAACCCGGAACAATTCCGAACTCCAAAAACTGCACTGCCTTATATGAATCTTATTCTCCGGACCATTCCGGAACCTCTCGTGATATCCCGGATCCCATCCGAGACTCCGAACAAAAATTCATAAACCAATTATCCAATCTATCCTAGCGTCGAGACACGTTAAGTGTGTGACCCTGCGGGTTCGAGAATATGCAGACATGATCTTCTATCAATAATCAACAACGGGGTCTGGGCACCCATATTGACTCCCACACATTCATCGATGATCATATCGGATGAACCACGATGCCAGGATTCAATCAATCCCATATATATATTCCCTTCGTCTCGCGATATTTTACTTGCCCGAGATTCGATCGTCGGTACCGTCATACCTAGTTCAATCTCGTTCACAGCAAGTACTTTACTCGTTCCGTAATCCGATATCACTTTGTGATTAACTCCTTAACCACATGCTTGCAAGCGGTGTTGATATCGATTACCGAGTGGGCCCGAAGTATATCTCTCCGACTTGGGAGGGACAAATTCCATCTCGATACATACAACCCAACAAATACTTTCCGATCACCTGAGAGACACCTTTATGATCACCCTCTCATAGGATGACGTTTGATGACCTCAAAGCTTTCTTCCGATACCAGGGAGTTGCATTATCTCATGGTCTAAGGAATACAATATTTGACATAAGAAAAGCTTTGCAAAGACGAACACGATGACACGATCTAATTGCTTCGCTTAGTTTGGGTCTGTCCACCACATCATTCTCCCAATGATATGATCTCATTATCAATTGACAACTCATGTCTATGGTTAGGAAACCTTAACCATCATTGATCAATGAGCTAGTCCATAGAGGCGTACTAGGGACACGGTGTTGTTCACAAACCACACAAGTATTAAAGTTTCCGCTTAATACAATTCTAGCATGGAATATAAACATTATCATGAACAAGAATTATAATAATAACAGCTTTATTATTGCCTCTAGGGCATAATTCCAACAGTCTCCCACTTGCACTAGAGTCAATAATCTAGTTTACATCTGGCAACAATCTCACACCCATGGCACTGAGGTGCTGATCATGTTTTACACGTGGAAGAGGTTTAGTCAATGGATCTGCGACATTCAGATATGTATGTACTTTGCTAATCTTCAGATCTCCATCTGCTATATAATCTCGGATTATATGAAATTTGCGGTTGATATGCTTGGTCTTTGGATGATATCTTGGTTCCTTAGCGAGTGCTATGGCGCCAGTGTTGTCACACAATATCTCCAGTGGGTCCAATGCACTTGGAACCACACCAAGCACAGTGATGAAGTTTCTGATCCAAACTCCTTCACTTGACGCTTCTGCAGCAGCCATGTATTCCGCTTCTACTGTAGATCCCGCGATCACGCTTTGCTTGCAGCTTCTCCAGCTCACAGCTCCTCCATTCAAAATATACACGTATCCTGTCTGAGATTTAGAATCATCCTTGTCGGTGTCAAAACTAGCATCGACGTAACCTTTTACGACGAGCTGTTCATCACCCCCATAGACTAAGAACATTTCTTTAGTCCTATTCAGGTACCTTAGGATGTTCTTCACGGCTATCCAGTGTTCCACTCCTGGATCACTTTGATATCTGCTCGTCAAACTAAGAGCATTGGACACATCCGGTCTAGTACACAGCATGGCATACATGATGGAACCTATGGCCGAGGCATAAGGCACTTTGCTCATAGCTTCCCTATCATTTACCGTAGCTAGACACTGAGCCTTGCTCAATATCTTACCTGACAACATAGGCACTGAACCTTTCAATGCCTTATCCATTCTGAACCTTTTCAGAACTTTGTCTAGGTATGTACTCTGGCTTAAAGCTATCAGGCGTCTTTGTCTATCTCTATAGATTTTGATGCCCAATATATAAGCAGCTTCACCTAGGTCTTTCATTGAAAAACACTTGTTCAAATAACTCTTCACATCGTTAAGCATGTTGATGTCATTTCCAATAATCAATATGTCATCCACATATAGTACCAGAAACGTCACCGAGCTCCCACTCACTTTCTTGTAGATGCAAGCTTCGTAGCAATTTGGAACAAATCCAAAGCTCTTGATCACTTGATCAAAACGAAGGTTCCAACTCCGAGATGCTTGCTTCAGTCCATAAATGGAACGCTGAAGTTTGCATACTTTATCAGCATCCTTAGGATCGACAAAACCTTCGGGTTGCATCATATACAACTCTTCATCAATGTTGCCATTGAGGAAAGCAGTCTTGACATCCATTTGCCATATTTCATAATCATGAAACGCAGCAATTGCTAATAAAATCCGAATGGACTTAAACATTGCTACGGGAGAGAAAGTCTCATCGTAGTCAACACCTTGAACTTGTCGAAAACCTTTCGCAACAAGCCGTGCTTTATAGACGGTAACATTACCATCCGCGTCCGTTTTCTTCTTGAAGATCCATTTGCACTCAACGGCCTTTCGGTCGCTAGGAGGGTCCACCAAAGTCCATACTTGGTTTTCGCTCATGGATCCCAATTCGGATTTCATGGCTTCTAGCCATTTCTCAGAGTCTGGGCTCATCATCGCTTCCTCATAGTTCGTAGGTTCACTGTCTTCTACTAACAAGACAGTCAAGACAGGGTTGCCGTACCACTCAGGAGAGGCACGCGACCTTGTCGACCTGCGACGTTCAGTAGCAGCATCGTCCGAAGCTTCATGATCCTTGTCATTAGCTTCCTCTATTGTTGGTGCAGGCGGCACTGGAACAATTTCAGGTGCTGCGCTACTCTCCAATTCAAGAGAAGGTTCAATAACCTCGTCTAGCTCTACTTTCCTCCCACTCACTTCTTTCGAGAGAAACTCCTTCTCAAGAAAGGAACCGTTCTTTGTGACAAACACTTTGCCTTCGGTTCTGTGATAGAAGGTATACCCAATAGTTTCCTTAGGGTATCCTATGAAGACGCATTTCTCCGCTTTGGGTTCGAGCTTGTCCGGCATCAACTTCTTGACGTAAGCTTCGCATCCCCAAACTTTAAGAAACGACAACTTAGGTTTAGCACCAAACCACAGTTCATACGGTGTCGTCTCAACGGATTTAGATGGATCCCTATTTAAAGTGAATGCAGCGGTTTCTAATGCATAACCCCAAAATGATAACGGCAAATCAGTAAGAGACATCATCGATCGGACCATATCTAATAGGGTTCGATTCCGGCGTTCAAACACACCATTACGCTGTGGTGTTCCGGGTGGCGTGAGTTGTGAAACGATTCCACTTGCTTTGAGATGCGTGAGAAAATCATAACTCAAATATTCGCCCCCATGATCGGATCGTAGAAACTTAATCTTTCTGTTATGATGGTTCTCTACTTCATTCTGAAATTCCTTGAACTTTTCAAATGTTTCAGATTTATGTTTCATTAAATAGATATACCCATATCTACTTAAGTCATCGGTAAAAGTGAGAAAATAGCGATATCCACCGCGCGTCGAAACACTCATCGGTCCGCATACATCGGTATGTATGATTTCCAACAAGTCCGTTGCTCGCTCCATCATACCGGAGAACGGGGTTTTGATCATCTTGCCCATGAGGCATGGTTCGCATGTGTCAAATGATTCAAAATCAAGAGACTCCAAAAGTCCATCAGAATGGAGTTTCTTCATGCGCTTTACACCAATATGACCTAGACGACAGTGCCACAAATAAGTAGTATTATCACTATCTACTTTGCATCTCTTAGCCTCAATGTTATGGATGTGTGTTTCATCCCTTTCGAGATTTATAAGAAATAAACCATTCACAATAGGTGCATGACCATAAAAGATGTTACTCATATAAATAGAACAACCATTATTCTCCGATTTAAATGAATAACCGTCTTGCAATAAACAAGATCCAGAAATAATGTTCATGCTCAACGCAGGCACATAATAACACTTATTAAGGTTTAAAACTAATCCCGAAGGTAAAACTAAGGAGAGCGTGCCGACGGCCATCACATCAACTCTTGATCTGTTGCCAACGCGCATCGTCACCTCATCCCTCGCAAGCCGCCGTCTATTCCGTAGCTCCTGTTTCGAGTTACAAATATTAGCAACTGAACCGGTATCAAATACCCAGGCACTACAATGAGGGCTAGTAAGGAAAACATCAATAACATGTATATCAAATATACCTTTGATGGTGCCAGCCTTCTTGTCCGCTAAGTACTTCGGACAGTTGCGCTTCCAGTGACCCTTGTCCTTGCAATAGAAGCACTCAGTGTCCGGTTTAGGACCAGACTTGAGCTTCTTCTCAGCAGGGGCAACGCGCTTGCCGCCGCCTTTCTTGAAGGGCTTCTTTGCACCCTTACCTTTCTTGAAGGTGGGGGGCTTGTTGACCATCAACACATGATTATTCTTTTTGATGTTCACCTCCGCTACTTTCATCTTAGCAAAGAGCTCAGTGATCATATCAGTGGAACCAATCTGATTGTGATCAACTACAAAACTTTTGTAGCTAGGAGTGTCAATCTTGAGCTCCTATGGAATCTTGCAGTCCAGTTGCTCAAGGCGTTGAGTGTAGCCCGTCATCTCAATGGCGTGCTCACTAACGGAACTCCCTTCCTCCATCTTGTAGTTAAAGAATTTCTTAGAGATCTCATATCTCTCAGAACGGGCTTGAGTCTGAAACATGTTTTTCAGCTCCTCGAGAATCTCAAAGGGCCCGGCGAACTCCTCAAAACGATTTTGAAGATCCGATTCCATAACATACAACATGGCGATCTTAATCAAATCATAATCATCCTTGCGCGACTGATAAACAGCTTTTTCATCAGCCGGCGCATCTATAGCAGGGGCGTCACCTAGCGATTTCTCAAGGACATAGTCCTTTTGTCCGCCAGCGAGAATGATTCTCAGAATGCGGAACCATTTGGTGAAGTTAGACCCATTGTTTCTAAGCTTTTCTATCTCAGCAAAAACGTTGAAGTTGAAGTTGGACTTGACCATGTGATCTACAGTATTTGCAAGTACAATTTAGACTATGTTCATGATAAATAGTTCAACTTAATCAAATTACTAGATGAACTCCCACTAAATTCAACATCCCTCAAGTTGTTTAGTGAACACGATCCAAATTCACCACACCTAATCCGATCATCACGAGAAGAGATGTGGTTTCAATGGTGGACAACAAAGTGTCGATCATATCATTCATATGACTCATGCTTAACCTTTCGATTCTTGTGTTCCGAGGCCATGTCTGTACATGCTAGGCTCGTCAAGTTAGACCCAAGTATTTCCGTGTGTGCAAAACTGGCTTGCACCCGTTGTATGTGAGCGTAGAGTCTATAGCACCCGATCATCACGTGATGCTTGGACACGACGAACTTTCGCAACGGTGCATACTTGGGGAGAACACAATTTTTATCTTGATCTTTAAGTGAGGAATCATCTTATAATGCTACCGTCGCGATCTAAGCATAATAAGATACATAAAAGGATAAACATCACATGCATATAACTTTATGTGACATGGTATAGCCAATCTTCGCGCAATGATCTCCATCTTGTGCGTTCCGGCATGATCTCCATCACTCCACCATGATTGCCTCCACCACGAATAGCAACTACAACTATTGCTAACTACTTAGCGATAAAGTAAAGCTATTACATGGCGTATAAGAAGTTGACTCGCAGGTCATACACAATTATAAAGACAACCATATGGCTCCTGCCGGTTGTGTACTCAATGACATGCAAGTCGTGAAACATTACAAAACATGATCATCGCATACATTATACACATCACATCTTGGGCCATACCATATCACAGAAAACACTCCCTGCAAAAACAAGTTAGACGCCTCTACTTTGTTGTTGCATGTTTTACGTGGCTTATGGGAGTAGATGCTAAGAACGATTCTTACCTACGGAAAGCCACAACGGTGATATTATGGTTGCCAAACTCCGGTGTTAAACCCATGACAACTATAGTGAGAGAAACAGACATCCACCAGCCGCATGTGTGGAACAAGCCACACGTCCAGTGCGGAGCCGGTCTCGCGAACGACGTCGCGTAAGGTTGGCCTGGACCGCTTCAATCTCCCTATCCCGCGTCATAAGAAGAACACAAACAAGAGGCTTGCAACAGAAAACATCAACGCCCGCAACAACCATGTTGCGTTCTACTCGTGAAACACATCTACGCATAGATCTAGCTCTGATACCACTGAAGGGATTCGCAGCATAGTAAATCAAAGTTTTCTACGGAAGCGAACAGAGGGAAAGCCAAGATCTAATCTAGGAGATGCAAACAACGAGAGAGATTGGATTAGATCTTCATACCCTTGAAGATTCGCACAGCGGAACGTTCATCGGAACGTGGGTGATGTAGTCGTACTCGCTTCTCCTCCTCGCGATCCGATCCGATCTAGCACCACAAGTGGCGGTGCCTCCGTGAGATGCACACGTGCAGCACCTCGACGTCTCCTCCTTCCTCGGACCAGCAAGTATGGTGGAGAGATGGATTGGATCTACAACACGACGGCGTGGTGTATGTGGTGGAGAATTTCTGCAGCAGGGCTTCGCCTACAAACAGTCGGGAGGGAGAGAGGAGGGCAGCAGGGCAACTAGGGTTTGGAGGAAGGTGTGTGTGGGGAGGGGGGCGCACCAGCCCTCTATTTATAGAGGGGGGGCGGCCAGCCCTAGCCTCTTCTCCAAGCCTATCTCTAGTTTAAACAATTTAAACTCTCCCTTATCTAGAAATCCTATCTTATCTTATCTCTAGTTTAAACGATTTAAACTCTTTAGGATCGGCTGGGCCCTATGGGGCCTTGTGCCCCTGGCCCAATGCGGCCAGGACACTCCCTCATAGGCCCATGCCCCCTCCCGGAAGGTGGGACCACGTTGGCCCCCTTCCGGAAGGTTCTAGAAGCTTCCGGTACAATACCGATTAACCCGGAACAATTCCGAACTCCAAAAACTGCACTGCCTTATATGAATCTTATTCTCCGGACCATTCCGGAACCTCTCGTGATATCCCGGATCCCATCCAAGACTCCGAACAAAAATTCATAAACCAATTATCCAATCTATCCTAGCGTCGAGACACGTTAAGTGTGTGACCCTGCGGGTTCGAGAATATGCAGACATGATCTTCTATCAATAATCAACAACGGGGTCTGGGCACCCATATTGACTCCCACACATTCATCGATGATCATATCGGATGAACCACGATGCCAGGATTCAATCAATCCCATATACATATTCCCTTCGTCTCGCGATATTTTACTTGCCCGAGATTCGATCGTCGGTACCGTCATACCTAGTTCAATCTCGTTCACAGCAAGTACTTTACTCGTTCCGTAATCCGATATCACTTTGTGATTAACTCCTTAACCACATGCTTGCAAGCGGTGTTGATATCGATTACCGAGTGGGCCCGAAGTATATCTCTCCGACTTGGGAGGGACAAATTCCATCTCGATACATACAACCCAACAAATACTTTCCGATCACCTGAGAGACACCTTTATGATCACCCTCTCATAGGATGACGTTTGATGACCTCAAAGCTTTCTTCCGATACCAGGGAGTTGCATTATCTCATGGTCTAAGGAATACAATATTTGACATAAGAAAAGCTTTGCAAAGACGAACACGATGACACGATCTAATTGCTTCGCTTAGTTTGGGTCTGTCCACCACATCATTCTCCCAATGATATGATCTCATTATCAATTGACAACTCATGTCTATGGTTAGGAAACCTTAACCATCATTGATCAATGAGCTAGTCCATAGAGGCGTACTAGGGACACGGTGTTGTTCGAAAACCACACAAGTATTAATGTTTCCGCTTAATACAATTCTAGCATGGAATATAAACATTATCATGAACAAGAATTATAATAATAACAGCTTTATTATTGCCTCTAGGGCATAATTCCAACACACTTATCCGAGGTTATGATCGTCGGTATCTCTGCATACCTAGTTCAACCTCGTTACTGATAAGTACTCTTTTCTCGTTCCCGTGATATGTGATCCCTTGTGAGCCAGTCACATGCTTGCAAGCTAATTGGATGACATTTCACCGAGAGGGCCCAGAGTATATCTATCCGTCATATGGATGGACAAATCCCACTCTTGATCCATGTGTTTCAACCAATACTTTCTGAACACTCAATGCCACCTTTATAGCCACCCAGTTACGGTGTGGTGTTTGATGTCATCAAAGCATCCATCCGGTAAAGGTGATATGCATGATCTCATGGTCGAAGGAATTAGATAACTATGTATCAGAAAGCATATAGCAATTGAACTATTAAAATGACTTGATCTTTATGGTACGCTTATCTATAGGAGTATGTCCATCATATCATTCTCCTAACGATATGATCTTGTTGTTAATAACATCTCAATGTTCATGATAGGGAAACCACAATCATCTATTAACCAACAAGCTAGTATTATATAGAGGCTTTACTAGGGACTTCAAATTAAGTTTACAAATCACACAAGTATTAATGTTTCCTTGTTAATACTATTATAGCATGAATGTAAACATTTATCATAAACACAAAGATATAATAATAACTACATTTATTATTGCCTCTAGGGCATATCTCCAACAGTCTCCCACTTGCACTAGAGTCATTTAATCTAGATTACATGGTAATATACCGAACACCCATGGTAGTTTGGTGCTGGTCATGTTTTGCCCTCAGGAGAGGTTTAGTCAACGGATCCGCCACATTCAGATCTGTGTGTACTTTGCAAATCTTTATATCCCCATCTTGGATATGTTCTCGAATGGCGTGAAAACGTAGCTTGATATGCTTCAGCTTCTTGTGTGACCTTGGTTCTTGCGCATTGGCTATGGCGCCCATGTTATCACAGTAGATAGACATTGGGTCCAGCGCACTAGGAACCACACCCAGCTCTGCAATGAACTCTTTCATCCATATCGCTTCTTGTGAAGCCTCCGAAGCAGCCATGTATTCCGATTCAGTTGAAGATCTCACTACAACGCTTTGCTTTGCACTCCTCCAGCTAACTGCTGCACCATTCAAAATAAATACGTATCCAGATTGTGATTTAGAATCATCCGGATCGGTGTTCCAACTAGCATCGGTGTAACCATTAACAACGAGTTGTTCATCACCTCCATAAGAAAGAACCATATCCTTAGTTCTTCTCAAGTACTTAAGGATGTTTTTGACCGCTGTCCAATGATCCACTCCTGGATCACTTTGATATCTGCTAGTTAAACTAACAGCATATGCAATGTCGGGTCTAGTACATAGCATGGCATACATTAGAGATCCTATGGCTGAGGCATAGGGAGTCTTACTCATCCTTTCTCTATCTTCTGCCGATGTCGGACTTTGAGTTTTACTCAAGGTCGTATTGGGCAACATGGGCAAGAACCCTTTCTTGCTATCTTCCATTCCAAACCTCTTTAGATCTTTGTCCAAATATGTACTCTGTGACAATGATATTTGGTGTTTCGATCTATCTCTATAAATCTTTATGCCTAATATGTAAGCTGCTTCGCCAAGATCCTTCATTGAAAAACTATTATTCAAATATTCCTTGACACTATTAAGAAGGTCTACATCATTCCCAATCAACAATATGTCATCCACATATAGTATTAAGAATGCTACAGAGCTCCCACTCACTTTCTTGTAAATACAAGCTTCTCCATAAGTTTGTATAAAACCAAAACTTTTGATTACCTTATCAAAACGTTGATTCCAACTTCGGGATGCTTGCTTCAATCCATAGATGGACCGTTGAAGTTTTCATACCTTGTTAGCATCTTTAGGATCGACAAAACCTTTGGGTTGCATCATATACAACTCTTCATCAATGTCTCCATTGAGGAATGCTGTTTTGACATCCATCTGCCATATCTCATAATCGTAATATGCAGCGATTGCTAACATAATCCTCACAGACTTTAGCTTCGCTACTGGTGAAAGTCTCATCGTAGTCAACTCCTTGAATTTGTCGAAACCCTTTTGCGACAAGTCGAGCTTTATAGACAGTAACATTACCATCAACATCTGTTTTCTTTTTGAAGATCCATTTGTTCTCGATAGCCTTTCGGCCATCCGGTAAGTCCACCAAAGTCCATACTTGGTTTTCGTACATGGATCCAATCTCGGATTTCATGGCTTCTTGCCATTTATTGGAATCTGGGCTCATCATCGCTTCCTCATATGTCTCAGGGTCATCGGTGTTGTCCACCAACATGACACTCATAACGGGATCATACCAATCTGGACTGGTACGAGTTCTCGTTGACCTGCGAGGCTCTGTAGCAACTTCAACCGAAGTTTCATGATCATCATCATTAGCTTCCTCTCTTATTGGTGCAGGCACGACAGGAACTTCTTCCGGTGCTGCGCTACTCGCAATTTCGAGAGAAGGTTCGACAACCTCGTCGAGTTCTACTTTCCTTCCAGTCACTTCTTTAGAGAGAAATTCCTTCTCTAGAAAGGATCCATTCTTGGCAACGAAGATTTTGCCTTCGGATCTATGATAGAAGGTATACCCAATAGTTCCCTTCGGGTATCCTATGAAGACGCATTTTTCCGCTTTGGGTTCAAGCTTGTCCGGCTGTAACTTCTTTACATAGGCTTCGCATCCCCAAACTTTAAGGAATGACAATTTAGGTTTCTTCCCAAACCATAATTCATACGGTGTCGTTTCAACGGATTTAGACGGTGCCCTATTTAAAGTGAATGCGGCTGTTTCTAATGCATAACCCCAAAATGATAGCGGTAAATCTGTAAGTGACATCATAGAACGAACCATATCTAAGAGAGTTCGATTACGACGTTCGGACACACCATTACGCTGTGGTGTTCCTGGCGGTGTCAACTGCGAAAGTATCCCGCATTTCTTCAAATGCTCGCCAAACTCGTAACTTAGATATTCACCTCCACGATCAGAACGTAGAAATTTAATCTTCTTGTTATGTTGATTCTCTACCTCACTTTGAAACTCCTTAAACTTCTCGAAAGTTTCGAATTTATGTTTCATGAAATAGATATACCCATATCTACTCAAGTCATCCGTGAAGGTAAGAACATAACGATAACCACCGCGCGATGCTACACTCATTGTACCACACACATCGGTATGTATGATTTCCAATAAGTCCGTAGCTCGCTCCATCATACCAGAAAATGGAGTCTTAGTCATTTTACCCATCAGACATGCTTCGCATCTTTCAAGTGATTCAAAATCAAGTGATTCAAGAAGTCCATCGGAATGGAGTTTCTTCATACGCTTCACTCCAATGTGACCAAGACGACAGTGCCACATATAGGTCGAGTTATCGCTCGATTTCAAACGTTTAGCCTCAATGTTATTAATATGTGTATTTCCACTATCGAGATTCAACAAGAATAGACCATCTATCAAAGGTGCATGTGCATAAAACATATTACTCATATAAATCGAACAACCATTATTCTCGGATTTAAACAAGTAACAGTCTCGCAATAAACAAGATCCTGATATAATGTTCATGCTCAACGCAGGCACCAAATAACAATTATTTAAGTATAAAACTAATCCCGATGGTAGATGAAGGGGTAGCGTGCCGACCGCGATCACATCAACCTTTGATCCGTTTCCCACGCGCATCGTCACCTCGTTCTTTACTAGCTTCCGTTTATTCTGCAGCGCCTGTTTCGAGTTACAAATATGAGCAACCGAACCAGTATCAAATACCCAGGCACTACTACGAGTACTAGTGAGATACACATCAATAACATGTATATCAGATATACCTTTCTTCTTGATGTTGCCGTTCTTCAAATCCGCCAAGTACTTTGGGCAATTCCGCTTCTAGTGACCTTCTCCCTTGCAGTAAAAGCACTCAGTATCAGGCTTGGGTCCAGCCTTGGTCTTCTTCGTCGGCGTGGTAACTTTCTTACCACCCTTCTTGAAGTGTCCCTTCTGCTTAGACTTGCCTTTCTTGAATTTGGTGGTCTTATTGACCAACAACACTTGGTGCTCTTTCTTGATCTCCACTTCTGCAGACTTCAACATGGCAAAGAGTTCTGACAACGTCTTGTTCATGTTCTGCATGTTGTAGTTCATCACAAAGTTCTTGTAACTTGGTGGTAGTGATTGGAGGACACGGTAAATCCCCAAAGTATTGGGAATCACAATACCCAAGCTTTGAAGTTTGTTTGCGTGCCCGGACATCTTAAGCACATGCTCGCTGACGGAGCTGCCCTCTTCCATCTTGCAGTTAAAGAACTTTTCAGAAGCCTCATAGCTCTCAATTGCCGCATGAGTCTCAAAAATCAATTTGAGATCCTCGACAATATCATGTGGGTCTGAATTCTCAAACCTTTTCTGAAGCTCCGATTCTAAACCATACAAGATAGCACACTGAACTGTGGAGTACTAAGTCTTCCGAGTGAGGTAAACATTCTTTACTTCATCGGGAGCATCAGCTGCAGGTGGGTCACCCAGCGGTGCATCCAGCACATAGGTCAAATTACCAGCTGTGAGGACAATCTTCAAATTGCGGAACCAATCCGCGAAGTTGCTTCCATTGTTTTTCAACTTTTCTTTCTCTAGGAACGCATTAAAATTGATGGTAGGGGTTGCCATTGATCTACAACATATTTGCAATAGTTTAGACTAAGTTTATGACAAATTGAGTTCTAATTAATAATAAAGTTTAATCTAGGGGAACTCCCACTCAAAACAATATCCCTCACATTGTTTTAGTGATCACACGAACCAAATCCACCACATCAACACCGATCATCACGAGAGTTGATATAGTTTCAATGGCGAACAATCGACATGTTCATCATATCTACTATATGATTCATGCTTTACCTTTCGGGGATCCGTGTTCCGAGACCATGTCTGTACATGCTAGGCTCGTCAAGATCAAACCTTAGTTTCCGCATGAGCAAATATGGCTTGCTCACGTTGTATACACTTGCAGAATCTAACACACCCGATCATCACGTGGTGCTTCGAAACAACAAGCTTTAGCAACGGTGCTAACTAAGGGTGAACACTTTAGGACTTGAAATTCATGTGCATGAGGGATCATCTTATAATGCTACCGTCGTCTACTAAGCAATACAAGATGCATAAAGGATTAACATCACATGCAATTCATAATATGTGATATGATATGGCCTTTCTTCTTTGTGCTTCCGATCTCCATCTTCTAGCACGAACATGATCTCCATCATCACCGACATTGCATCAAGGTCAATGACGCTTCTCCATGGTTGTCGTCCACCGACTTCAACTATTACAACTACTTTGAATAGACACGCGGGTCTTAACATGAATTAAAGACAACCATATGGCTCCTGCCGGTTGCCAACTTACAATAAGGAACATTGCATACATCAAATATAATCACAATCATGGCCATATCACATCACAGCACACCCCTGCAAAACAAAGTTAGACGCCTCTACTTTCTTTGCATGTTTTACGTGGTTTGGGGCTTTCAATAAGTGTCTTCTAACTTACGAACAAGAACCACAACATTGATACTAGTATTGTTAATCACCCGTTGTAAATTGGATCTCCACTATGCTAGGAGAAACAGGCACCCGCAAAGCCACTTATGCAATACAAGTTGCATGTCAAGCGTGGAGCAAGTCTCATGAACGATGTCATGTAAGGTTAGCCCGGGCCGCTTCATCCCAACATCCCGCTGTTGGAGATATGCCCTAGAGGCAATAATAAATATAGTTATTATTATATCTTTGTGTTTATGATAAATGTTTACATTCATGCTATAATAGTATTAACAAGGAAACATTAATACTTGTGTGATTTGTAAACTTAATTTGAAGTCCCTAGTAAAGCCTCTATATAATACTAGCTTGTTGGTTAATAGATGATTGTGGTTTCCCTATCATGAACATTGAGATGTTGTTAACAACAAGATCATATCGTTAGGAGAATGATATGGTGGACATACTCCTATAGATAAGCGTAGCATAAAGATCAAGTCATTTTAATAGTTCAATTGCTATATGCTTTCTGATACATAGTTATCTGATTCCTTCGACCATGAGATCATGCATATCACCTTTACCGGATGGATGCTTTGATAACATCAAACACCACACCGTAACTGGGTGGCTATAAAGGTGGCATTGAGTGTTCAGAAAGTATTGGTTGAAACACATGGATCAAGAGTGGGATTTGTCCATCCATATGACGGATAGATATACTCTGGGCCCTCTCGGTGGAATGTCATCCAATTAGCTTGCAAGCATGTGACTGGGTCACAAGGGATCACATATCACGGGAACGAGAAAAGAGTACTTATCAGTAACGAGGTTGAACTGGGTATGCAGAGATACCGACGATCATAACCTCGGATAAGTAAACTATCGTGAGACAAAGGGAAATTGATATCGTATGTAAGTGGTTCATTCGATCGCAAAGTAATCGTAGAAATATGTGGGAGCCATATGAATTTCCAGATTCCTCTATTGGTTATTGTTCGGAGAAGTGTCTCGATCATGTCTGCATAATTCACGAACCGTAGGGAGACACACTTAAGGATTCGACGTTGTTTGAGTAGTTATGGAATGATGAGAAAGAGTCTGAATGTTGTTCGGAGTCTCGAATGGGATTCGGGATATCACGAGGAGATCCGGAGAATAAGATTCATATAAGGAAAGTCCCGTTTCGGAGTTGGGGAATGGTTCCGGTGTTTTCATCGGGAACATTCTAGAAGGTCCCGGAATGTCCGGCACTCCGGGGGGGAAGGGTACATGAATGTGTCATTGTAAGTTGGAATGATTGCATCATGTACTAGGTGTCTTTGCTGTCCAAAATAAAGGGTTTATTTAAATCCTAAATTGAAAAGTCAAACGGCTAGTTTGAAAGTCAAACGGCAAGTTTTGGAAAGAGGAGGAGAAGTGGAAACCGAGTTGGGGAGGGATTCCCTCCTCCCCAAGCCGGCGCCCCACCCAAGCCGAGTTGGGGAGGGACTCCACTCCCTCCCCTTGGCCGCCAGCCCTCCCACCTATAAAGGGAGGGGCAGGGCTGCCCCTCCTAGCACACAAGTCCCTCTCCTCTAAACCTAAACCCTAGCCACAGCCTAGGGATTTCTCCCAAGCCGTCAAGTTAGAGATTCTAATTGCCCTAGCCTCCGGTTTAGAGCCTTCTAATTGGTGTGTCTAAACCCTAGATCACCAAGAGCTCTCTCATACTCCACCATACTCGCTCCGGCTTAAGGCGAAGCCCTGCAAGATCTCCCCTCTACTTTCGGTACCACGCCGTTGTGCTGCCGGAATCACGAGGAGAGTGCTACAACCTCCGCTGCCTGCTGGAACAAGGGAGAGGAAGGTCTTCGTCGAGTACCGAACGTGTGACCGACTGCGGGAGCGCTGCCGGAACGCGGCGCCGGAAGGATCGTCTATGCGATCTTGAGATCGGAAAGAGTACGACTACATCACCCACGAGAATCTGCTCTCGTTAAACGCTTTGGAATCTTCGAGGGTGAGTTATTCCATCGACTCGTTGCTACAATCTAGTAGATAGATCTTGGCTTGTTTGTTTGTATGCGGTAGAAATTTTTTGTTTTCCATGCTACGAAACCCTACAGTGGTATCAGAGCCGTGTCTATATATAGATCTGTTGCACGAGTAGAACACAATGGTCATTGTGGGCATTGATGTTTTTATTGTCGATTGCTTCTTGTGTACTTTGCATCTTGCGGGATGTTGGGATGAAGCGGCCCGGGCTAACCTTACATGACATCGTTCATGAGACTTGCTCCACGCTTGACATGCAACTCGTATTGCATAAGTGGCTTTGCGGGTGCCTGTTTCTCCCGGCATAGTGGAGATCCAATTTACAACGGGTGATTTCAATACTAGTATCAATGTTGTGGTTCTGGTTCGTAAGTTAGAACGACACTTATTGAAAGCCCCAAACCACGTAAAATATGCAAAGAAAGTAGAGGCGTCTAACTTTGTTTTGCAGGGGTGTGCTGTGATGTGATATGGCCATGATTGTGATTATATTTGATGTATGCAATGTTCCTTATTGTAAGTTGGCAACCGGCTGGAGCCATATGGTTGTCTTTATTTTCTTTTGTTAAGACCCGCGTGTCTATTCAAAGTAGTTGTAATAGTTGAAGCCGGTGGACGACAACCATGGAGAAGCGTCATTGACCTTGATGCAATGCCGGTGATGATGGAGATCATGTTCGTGCTTGAAGATGGAGATCGGAAGCACAAAGAAGAAAGGCCATATCATATCACATATTATGAATTGCATGTGATGTTAATCCTTTATGCATCTTGTATTGCTTAGTAGACGACGGTAGCATTATAAGATGATCCCTCATGCACATAAATTTCAAGTTCTAAAGTGTTCACCCTTAGTATGCACCGTTGCCAAAGCTTGTTGTTTCGAAGCACCACGTGATGATCGGGTGTGTTAGATTCGGCGGGTGAATACAACGTAAGCAAGCCAGATTTGCTTATGCGGTAGCTAAGGTTTGATCTTGACGAGCCTAGCATGTACAGACATGGTCTCAGGAACACGAATCACCGAAAGGTAAAGCATGAATCATATAGTAGATATGATGAACATGTCGATTGTTCGCCATTGAAATTATATCAACTCTCGTGATGATCAGTTTTGATATGGTGGATTTGGTTCATGTGATCACTAAAACAATGTGAGGGATGTTTTTTTGAGTGGGAGTTCACCTAGATTAAAATTTATTATTAATTTGAACTCAATTTGTCATAAACTTAGTCTAAACTATTGCAAATATGTTGTAGATCAATGGCAGCCCCTACCATCAATTTTAATGCGTTCCTAGAGAAAGAAAAGTTGAAAAACAATGGAAGCAACTTCGCGGATTGGTTCCGCAATTTGAGGATTGTCCTCACAGCTGGTAATTTGACCTATGTGCTGGATGCACCGCTAGGTGACCCACCTGCAGCTGATGCTACCGATGAAGTAAAGAATGTTTACCTTGCTCGGAAGAATCAGTACTCCATAGTTCAGTGTGCTATCTTGTATGGTTTAGAATCGGAGCTTCAGAAAAGGTTTGAGAATTCAGACCCACATGATATTGTCCGTGATCTCAAATTGATCTTTGAGACTCACGCGGCGATTGAGAGTTATGAGGCTTCTGAAAAGTTCTTTAACTGCAAGATGGAAGAGGGCAGCTCCGTCAGTGAGCATGTGCTTAAGATGTTTGGGCACGCAAACAAACTTCAAAGCTTGGGTATAGTGATTCCTAATGCTTTGGGGATTTACCGTGTCCTCCAATCACTACCACCAAGTTACAAGAACTTTGTGATGAACTACAACATGCAGAACATGAACAAGCAGTTGCCAGAACTGTTTGCTATGTTAAAGTCTGCAGAAGTGGAGATCAAGAAAGAGCACCAAGTGTTGCTGGTCAATAAGACCACCAAATTCAAGAAAGGCAAGTCTAAGCAGAAGGTACACTTCAAGAAGGGTGGCAAGAAAGTTGCCACACCGACGAAGAGGACCAAGGCTGGACCCAAGCCTGATACTGAGTGTTTACTACAAAGGAGAGGGTCACTGGAAGCGGAATTGCCCAAAGTACTTGGCGGATTTGAAGAACGGCAACATCAAGAAGAAAGGTATATCTGATATACATGTTATTGATGTGTATCTCACTAGTATTCGTAGTAGCGCCTGGGTATTTGATACTGGTTCGATTGCTCATATTTGAAACTCGAAACAGGAGCTGCAGAATAAACGGAAGCTAGTGAAGAACGAGGTGACGATGCGCGTGGGAAACGGATCAAAGGTTGATGTGATCGCGGTCGGCACGCTACCCCTTCATCTACCATCGGGATTAGTTTTATACTTAAATAATTGTTATTTGGTGCCTGCGTTAAGCATGAACATTATATCGGGATCTTGTTTAATGCGAGACGGTTACTTGTTTAAATCCGAGAATAATGGTTGTTCGATTTATATGAGTAATATGTTTTATGCACATGCACCTTTGATAGATGGTCTATTCTTGTTGAATCTCGATAGTAGAAATACACATATTAATAACATTAAGGCTAAACGTTTGAAATCGAGCGATAACTCGACCTATATGTGGCACTGTCGTCTTGGTCACATTGGAGTGAAGCGTATGAAGAAACTCCATTCCGATGGACTTCTTGAATCACTTGATTTTGAATCACTTGAAAGATGCGAAGCATGTCTGATGGGTAAAATGACTAAGACTCCTTTTTCTGGTATGATGGAGCG
Source organism: Avena sativa (assembly GCA_916181665.1). NCBI lineage: Eukaryota > Viridiplantae > Streptophyta > Magnoliopsida > Poales > Poaceae > Avena > Avena sativa. Next base: position 374,914,843 of record OV702295.1, on the reverse strand, counting down.
AGCTACGGACTTGTTGGAAATCATACATACCGATGTGTGTGGTCCAATGAGTGTAGCATCACGCAGTGGTTATCGTTATGTTCTTACCTTCACGGATGACTTGAGTAGATATGGGTATATCTATTTCATGAAACATAAGTCCGAAACTTTTGAGAAGTTTAAGGAATTTCAAAGTGAGGTGGAGAATCAACGTAACAAGAAGATTAAATTTCTATGTTCTGATCATGGAGGTGAATATCTAAGTTACGAGTTTGGCGAGCATTTGAAGAAATGCGGAATACTTTCGCAGTTGACACCGCCGGGAACACCACAGCGTAATGGTGTGTCCGAACGTCGTAATCGAACTCTCTTAGATATGGTTCGTTCTATGATGTCACTTACAGATTTACCGCTATCATTTTGGGGTTATGCATTAGAAACAACCGCATTCACTTTAAATAGGGCACCGTCTAAATCCGTTGAAACGACACCGTATGAATTATGGTTTGGGAAGAAACCTAAATTGTCGTTCCTTAAAGTTTGGGGATGTGAAGCCTATGTAAAGAAGTTACAGCCGGACAAGCTTGAACCCAAAGCGGAAAAATGCGTCTTCATAGGATACCCGAAGGAAACTATTGGGTATACTTTCTATCATAGATCCGAAGGCAAAATCTTCGTTGCCAAGAATGGATCCTTTCTAGAGAAGGAATTTCTCTCGAAAGAAGTGACTGGAAGGAAAGTAGAACTCGACGAGGTTGTCGAACCTTCTCTCGAAATTGCGAGTAGCGCAGCGTCGGAAGAAGTTCCTGTGGTGCCTGCACCAATTAGAGAGGAAGCTAATGATGATGATCATGAAACTTCGGTCGAAGTTGCTACAGAGCCTCACAGGTCAACGAGAACTCGTACCACTCCAGATTGGTATGATCCCGTTATGAGTGTCATGTTGGTGGACAACACCGATGACCCCGAGACATATGAGGAAGCAATGATGAGCCCAGATTCCAATAAATGGCAGGAAGCCATGAAATCCGAGATTGGATCCATGTACGAAAACCAAGTATGGACTTTGGTGGACTTACCGGATGGCCAGAAGGCTGTCGAGAACAAATGGATCTTCAAGAAGAAAACAGATGCTGATGGTAACGTTACTGTCTATAAAGCTCGACTTGTCGCAAAAGGGTTTCGACAAATTCAAGGAGTTGACTACGATGAGACTTTCTCACCAGTAGCGAAGCTAAAGTCTGTGAGGATTATGTTAGCAATCGCTGCATATTACGATTATGAGATATGGCAGATGGATGTCAAAACAGCATTCCTCAATGGTGACATTGATGAAGAGTTGTATATGATGCAACCCAAAGGTTTTGTCGATCCTAAAGATGCTAACAAGGTATGCAAGCTTCAACGGTCCATCTATGGATTGAAGCAAGCATCCCAAAGTTGGAATCAACGTTTTGATAAGGTAATCAAAAGTTTTGGTTTTATACAAACTTATGGAGAAGCTTGTATTTACAAGAAAGTGAGTGGGAGCTCTGTAGCATTCTTAATACTATATGTGGATGACATATTGTTGATTGGGAATGATGTAGACCTTCTTGATAGTGTCAAAGAATATTTTAATAATAGTTTTTCAATGAAGGATCTTGGCGAAGCAGCTTACATATTAGGCATAAAGATTTATAGAGATAGATCAAAACGCCAAATATCATTGTCACAAAGTACATATTTGGACAAGGTTCTAAAGAGGTTTGGAATGGAAGATAGCAAGAAAGGGTTCTTGCCCATGTTGCCCAATACGACCTTGAGTAAAACTCAAAGTCCGACATCGGCAGAAGATAGAGAAAGGATGAGTAAGACTCCCTATGCCTCAGCCATAGGATCTCTAATGTATGCCATGCTATGTACTAGACCCGACATCGCATATGCTGTTAGTCTAACTAGCAGATATCAAAGTGATCCAGGAGTGGATCATTGGACAGCGGTCAAAAACATCCTTAAGTACTTGAGAAGAACTAAGGATGTGGTTCTTTCTTATGGAGGTGATGAACAACTCGTTGTTAATGGTTACACCGACGCTAGTTGGAACACCGATCCGGATGATTCTAACTCACAATCTGGATACGTATTTATTTTGAATGGTGCAACAGTTAGCTGGAGGAGTGCAAAGCAAAGCGTTGTGGCGAGATCTTCAACTGAATCAGAATACATGGCTGCTTCGGAGGCTTCACAAGAAGCGATATGGATGAAAGAGTTCATTACAGAGTTGGGTGTGGTTCCTAGTGCGCTGGACCCAATGTCTATCTACTGTGATAACATGGGTGTCATAGCCAATGCGCAAGAACCAAGGTCACACAAGAAGCTGAAGCACATCAAGCTACGTTTTCACGCTATTCGAGAACATATCCAAGATGGGGATATAAAGATTTGCAAAGTACACATAGATCTGAATGTGGCGGATCCGTTGACTAAACCTCTCCCGAGGGCAAAACATGACCAGCACCAAACTACCATGGGTGTTCGGTATATTACCATGTAATCTAGATTAGATGACTCTAGTGCAAGTGGGAGACTGTTGGAGATATGCCCTAGAGGTATTAATAAATATAGTTATTATTATATCTTTGTGTTTATGATAAATGTTTACATTCATGCTATAATAGTATTAACAAGGAAACATTAATACTTGTGTGATTTGTAAACTTAATTTGAAGTCCCTAGTAAAGCCTCTATATAATACTAGCTTGTTGGTTAATAGATGATTGTGGTTTCCCTATCATGAACATTGAGATGTTGTTAACAACAAGATCATATCGTTAGGAGAATGATATGGTGGACATACTCCTATAGATAAGCGTAGCATAAAGATCAAGTCATTTTAATAGTTCAATTGCTATATGCTTTCTGATACATAGTTATCTGATTCCTTCGACCATGAGATCATGCATATCACCTTTACCGGATGGATGCTTTGATAACATCAAACACCACACCGTAACTGGGTGGCTATAAAGGTGGCATTGAGTGTTCAGAAAGTATTGGTTGAAACACATGGATCAAGAGTGGGATTTGTCCATCCATATGACGGATAGATATACTCTGGGCCCTCTCGGTGGAATGTCATCCAATTAGCTTGCAAGCATGTGACTGGGTCACAAGGGATCACATATCACGGGAACGAGAAAAGAGTACTTATCAGTAACGAGGTTGAACTGGGTATGCAGAGATACCGACGATCATAACCTCGGATAAGTAAACTATCGTGAGACAAAGGGAAATTGATATCGTATGTAAGTGGTTCATTCGATCGCAAAGTAATCGTAGAAATATGTGGGAGCCATATGAATTTCCAGATTCCTCTATTGGTTATTGTTCGGAGAAGTGTCTCGATCATGTCTGCATAATTCACGAACCATAGGGAGACACACTTAAGGATTCGACGTTGTTTGAGTAGTTATGGAATGATGAGAAAGAGTCCGAATGTTGTTCGGAGTCTCGAATGGGATTCGGGATATCACGAGGAGATCCGGAATGGTCCGGAGAATAAGATTCATATAAGGAAAGTCCCGTTTCGGAGTTGGGGAATGGTTCCGGTGTTTTCATCGGGAACATTCTAGAAGGTCCCGGAATGTCCGGCACTCCGGGGGGGGGGGGGGGGGAAGGGTACATGAATGTGTCATTGTAAGTTGGAATGATTGCATAATGTACTAGGTGTCTTTGCTGTCCAAAATAAAGGGTTTATTTAAATCCTAAATTGAAAAGTCAAACGGCTAGTTTGAAAGTCAAACGACAAGTTTTGGAAAGAGGAGGAGAAGTGGAAACCGAGTTGGGGAGGGATTCCCTCCTCCCCAAGCCGGCGTCCCACCCAAGCCGAGTTGGGGAGGGACTCCACTCCCTCCCCTTGGCCGCCGGCCCTCCCACCTATAAAGGGGAGGCCCTCCCCAACTCGGCTTGGGTGGGGCGCCGGCTTGGGGAGGAGGGAATCCCTCCCCAACTCGGTTTCCCACTCCTCCTCCTCTTTCCAAAACTTGCCGTTTGACTTTCAAACTAGCCGTTTGACTTCTCAAATTAGGATTTGAATAAACCCTTTATTTTGGACAGCAATGACACCTAGTAAATGATGCAATCATTCCAACTTACAATGACACATTCATGTACCCTCCCCCCCGAAGTGTCGGACATTCCGGAACATTCTAGAACATTCCCGATGAAAACACCGGAATCATTCCCCAACTCCGAAACGGGACTTTCCTTATATGAATATTATTCTCCGGACCATTCCGGATCTCCTCGTGATATCCCGGATCCCATCCGAGACTCCGAACAACATTCGGTCTCTTTCTCATCATTCCATAACTACTCAAACAACGTCGAATCCTTAAGTGTGTCTCCCTATGGTTCGTGAATTATGCGGACATGATCGAGACACTTCTCCGAACAATAACCAATAGAGGAATATGGAAATTCATATGGCTCCCACATATTTCTACGATTACTTTGCGATCGAATGAACCACTTACATATGATATCAATTTCCCTTTGTCTCACGATAGTTCACTTATCCGAGGTTATGATCGTCGGTATCTCTGCATACCCAGTTCAACCTCGTTACTGATAAGTACTCTTTTCTCGTTCCCGTGATATGTGATCCCTTGTGAGCCAGTCACATGCTTGCAAGCTAATTGGATGACATTTCACCGAGAGGGCCCAGAGTATATCTATCCGTCATATGGATGGACAAATCCCACTCTTGATCCATGTGTTTCAACCAATACTTTCTGAACACTTAATGCCACCTTTATAGCCACCCAGTTACGGTGTGGTGTTTGATGTCATCAAAGCATCCATCCGATAAAGGTGATATGCATGATCTCATGGTCGAAGGAATTAGATAACTATGTATCAGAAAGCATATAGCAATTGAACTATTAAAATGACTTGATCTTTATGCTACGCTTATCTATAGGAGTATGTCCATCATATCATTCTCCTAACGATATGATCTTGTTGTTAATAACATCTCAATATTCATGATAGGGAAACCACAATCATCTATTAACCAACAAGCTAGTATTATATAGAGGCTTTACTAGGGACTTCAAATTAAGTTTACAAATCACACAAGTATTAATGTTTCCTTGTTAATACTATTATAGCATGAATATAAACATTTATCATAAACACAAAGATATAATAATAACTACATTTATTATTTCCTCTAGGGCATATCTCCAACACCATCGACTTGTTGCTACAATTTAGTAGATAGATCTTGGCTTGATCATAGATTAGATCTTGATTGTGTGTTCAAGCGGTAGAAATTTTTTGTTTTCCATGCTACGAACCCCTACACACAGAAACCCCCAAATTATGTCAAATTAACTTATGTGTTGAGCCCATGACATGTGCGGGGAGGGGTCAGAAAAAAATAGAAGTATAAAATGGCTTCCTCGTGCTTAAATCTCTAGATCAAACCCCCAATTTCATGTTCCCCTTCTTCTCTGTTCATAGCGTGCGGCACTACCTCAAGAGAATATGCCTTAGAGGCAAATAATAAAAGATTTAGTATTGTCATATCCCAGTAAGTTCGTAATAGTTTTATATTGTGCTATAATTATATCAAGCGGAAACATTGATACAGATGTGATATGAAATAGAAGTCCCGGGTAGCCTCTATTCATACTAGTTCGTTGGTCAATCGATGATCAAGGTTTTCTGATCATGTTGATTCTTCGGCACGAGTTGACAACGAAGTCATATCATTGGTGAATGATGTGATGGACATTCCTCAAAGATACGACACGATTAAGTCATGAAGTCCATCGTTACAATAGTCAGAAACGTAATCTTCTTCTTCTTAGACCGTGAGATCATATTAATCATTGTATCCTGAGGCTGCTTAGACTGTATCAAAGGTCACTCGATGGAACGGTTATTACAAAGGTATATGTTGGGTATCCGGTTGAGACCTATAAATCAAGATCGGAATTTGTTCATCTTGTGACAGGTAAGATACAATTAGGCTGACTTGGTGAGATTACATCCATAATGTTGCAACATGTGACTAGATCACGGGAATGTAATATTGCGGTAACAAGTAAAACAATACTTGTCGGTAATGAGATTGAACAAGGTATGGTGATACCTAACGATCGGATCTCAGACAAGTATTATCGAAGAAACAAAGGGACATTGACTCAACATTTACGGTTCAAACAACATTGTCATCTAGAATGCACTGAAGGGTTTCGCAGCATAGTAAATCAAAAAAATTCTACGAATGCGAATGGGAAAGCCAAGATCTAATCTAGGAGATGCAAACAACGAGAGGGATTAGATGGGATCTTCATATCCTTGAAGATTCGCACAGCGGAACGTTCGACGGAACGTGGGTGATGTAGTCGTACTCGCTTCTCCTCCTCGCGATCCGATCCGATCTAACACCGCAAGTGGCGATGCCTCCGAGAGATGCACACATGTGGCACCTCGACGTCTCCTCCTTCCTCGGTCCAGCAAGTATGGTGGAGAGATGGATTGGATCTACAACGCGAAGGCGCGATGCAAGTGGTGGAGAGTTTCTGCAGCAGGGCTTGGCCTACGTGCAATCGGGAGGGAGAGAGAGAGGAGGGCAGCAGGGCGGCTAGGGCTTGAGGAGGAGGTGTGGGAGGTGTGCGCCCCCAGCCCTCTTTATATAGAGGGGTGGGCGGCCAGCCCTTGCCCCTCCCCCAAAACCTAGGGCCGGCGGCCAAGGAGGGAGGAGTGGGGGGCAAGTTCCCCCCCTTCTAGAAGCTCTCCTAGGGTTTTGCCCTAGGTTGGTTGGCTGGGCCCTATGGGGCCTTGTGCCCCTGGCCCAATGCGTCCAGGGCACTCCCTCATAGGCCCATGCCCCCTCCCGACGGGTGGGGCCACGTTGGTCCCCCTCCGGAAGGTTCTAGAAGCTTTCGGTACAATACCGATTAACCCGAAACAATTTCGAACTCCAAAAACTGCATTGCCTTATATGAATCTTATTCTCCGGACCATTCCAAAACCTCTCGTGATGTCCCAGATCCCATCCGAGACTCCGAACAAAAACTCATAAACCAATTATCCAATCTATCCTAGCGTCGAGACACGTTAAGTGTGTGACCCTTCGGGTTCGAGAACATGCATACATGATCTTCTATCAATAATCAATAGCGGGGTCTGGAAACCCATATTGACTCCCACAAATTCATCGATGATCATATCGGATGAACCACGATCCCATATTTATATTCCCTTCGTCTCGCGATATTTTACTTGCCCGAGATTTGATCGTCGGTACCGTCATACCTAGTTCAATCTCGTTCACAGCAAGTACTTTACTCGTTCCGTAATCCGATAACACTTTGCGATTAACTCCTTAACCACATGCTTGCAAGCGGTGTTGATATCGATTACCGAGTGGGCCCGAAGTATATCTCTTCGACTTGGGAGGGACAAATCCCATCTCGATAATACAACCCAACAGGTACATTCAGATCTGTATGTACTTTGCTAATCTTCAGATCTCCATCTGCTATATAATATCGGATTATATGAAACTTGCGGTTGATATGCTTGGTCTTTGGATGATATCTTGGTTCCTTAGCGAGTGCTATGGCGCCAGTGTTGTCACACAATATCTCCAGTGGGTCCAATGCACTTGGAACCACGCCAAGCTCAGTGATGAAGTTTCTGATCCAAACTCCTTCACTTGACGCTTCTCCAGCAGCCATGTATTCCGCTTCTACTATAGATCCCGCGATCATGCTTTGCTTGCAGCTTCTTCAGCTCACAGCTCCTCCATTCAAAATATAAACGTATCCTGTCTGAGATTTAGAATCATCCTTGTCGGTGTCGAAACTAGCGTCTACGTAACCTTTTACGACGAGCTGTTCATCACCTCCATAGACTAAGAACATTTCTTTAGTCCTATTTAGGTACTTTAGGACGTTCTTCACGGCTGTCCAGTGTTCCACTCCTGGATCACTTTGATATCTGCTCGTCAAAATAAGAGCATTGGACACATCCGGTCTAGTACACAGCATGGCATACATGATAGAACCTATGGCCGAGGCATAAGGCACTTTGCTCATAGCTTCTCTATCATTTACCATAGCTGGACACTGAGCCTTGCTCAATATCTTACCTGACAACATAGGCACTGAACCTTTCTTTGCCTTATCCATTCTGAACCTTTTCAGAACTTTGTCTAGGTATGTACTCTGGCTTAAAGCTATCAGGCGTCTTTGTCTATCTCTATAGATTTTGATGCCCAATATATAAGCAGCTTCCCCTAGGTCTTTCATTGAAAAACATTTGTTCAAAAAACTCTTTACATCGTTAAGCATGTTAATGTCATTTCCAATAATCAATATGCCATCCACATATAGTACCAGAAATGTCACTGAGCTCCCACTCACTTTCTTGTAGATACAAGCTTCGTAGCTATTTGGAACAAATCCAAAGCTCCTGATCACTTGATCAAAACGAAGGTTCCAACTCCGAGATGCTTGCTTCAGCCCATAAATGGAACGCTGAAGTTTGCATACTTTATCAGCATCCTTAGGATCGACAAAACCTTCGGGTTGCATCATATACAACTCTTCATCAATGTTGCCATTGAGGAACGCAGTCTTGACATCCATCTGCCATATTTCATAATCATGAAATGCAGCAATTGCTAATAAAATCCGAATGGACCTAAACATCGCTACGGGAGAGAAGGTCTCATCGTAGTCAACACCTTGAACTTGTCGAAACCTTTCGCGACAAGCCGTGCTTTATAGACGGTAACATTACCATTCGCGTACGTTTTCCTCTTGAAAATCCATTTGCACTCAACGGCCTTTCGGTCGCTAGGAGGGTCTACCAAGGTCCATACTTGGTTTTCGCTCATGGATCCCAATTCAGATTTCATGGCCTCTAGCCATTTCTCAGAGTCTGGGCTCATCATCGCTTCCTCATAGTTCGTAGGTTCACTGTCTTCTACCAACAAGACAGTCAAGACAGGGTTGCCGTACCACTCAGGAGGGGCACGCGACCTTGTCGACCTGCGAGGTTCAGTAGTAGCATCGTCCGAAGTTTCATGATCCTTGTCATTAGCTTCCTCTATTGTTGGTGCAGACGACACTGGAACAATTTCAGGTGCTGCGGTACTCTCCAACTCAAGAGAAGGTTCAACAACCTCGTCTAGCTCTACTTTCTTACCACTCACTTCTTTCGAGAGAAACTCCTTCTCAACAAAGGAACCGTTCTTTGCGACAAACACTTTGCCTTCGGTTCCGTGATAGAAGGTATACCCAATAGTTTCCTTAGGATATCCTATGAAGACACATTTCTCCGCATTGGGTTCGAGCTTGTCTGGCATCAACTTCTTGACGTAAGCTTCGCATCCCCAAACTTTAAGAAATGACAACTTAGGTTTAGCACCAAACAACAGTTCATACGGTGTCGTCTCGACGGATTTAGATGGTGCCCTATTTAAAGTGAATGCAGCGGTTTCTAATGCATAACCCCAAAATGATAACGGCAAATCAGTAAGAGACATCATCGATCGGACCATATCTAATAGGGTTCGATTCCGGCGTTCAGACACACCATTGCGCTGTGGTGTTTCGGCTGGCGTGAGTTGCTTAACGATTCCGCTTGCTTTAAGATGCGTGAGAAAATCATAACTCAAATATTCACCTCCACGATCGGATCGTAGAAACTTAATTTTTCTGTTATGATGGTTCTCCACTTCATTCTGAAATTCCTTGAACTTTTCAAATGTTTCAGATTTATGTTTCATCAAATAGATATACCCATATCTACTTAAGTCATCGGTAAAAGTGAGAAAGTAGCGATATCCACTACGCGTCGAAACACTCATCGGTCCGCATACATCGGTATGTATGATTTCCAACAAGTCCGTTGCTCGCTCCATCATTCCGGAGAATGGGGTTTTGATCATCTTGCCCGTGAGGCATGGTTCGCATGTGTCAAATGATTCAAAATCAAGAGACTCCAAAAGTCCATCAGAATGGAGTTTCTCCATGCGCTTTACACCAATATGACCTAGACGACAGTGCCACAAATAAGTAGTATTATCACTATCTACTTTGCATCTCTTAGCCTCAATGTTATGGATGTGTGTTTCATCCCTTTCGAGATTCAGAAGAAATAAACCATTTACAGCAGGTGCATGACCATAAAAGATGTTACTCATATGAATATAACAACCATTATTCTCCGATTTAAATGAATAACCGTCTTGCAACAAACACAATCCAGAAATAATGTTCATGCTCAACGCAGGCACATAATAACACTTATTAAGGTTTAAAACTAATCCCGAAGGTAAAACTAAGGAGAGCGTACCGACGGCCATCACATCAACTCTTGATCCGTTGCCAACGCGCATCGTCACCTCATCCCTCGCAAGACATCGTCTATTCCGTAGCTCCTGTTTCGAGTTACAAATATTAGCAACTGAACCAGTATCAAATACCCAGGCACTACAACGAGGGCTAGTAAGGAAAACATCAATAACATGTATATCAAATATACCTTTGATGGTGCTAGTCTTCTTGTCCGCTAAGTACTTCGGACAGTTGCGCTTCCAGTGACCCTTGTCCTTGCAATAGAAGCACTCAGTGTCCGGCTTGGGTCCAGACTTGAGGTTCTGCTCAGCAGGGGCAATGCGCTTGCCGCCGCCTTTCTTGAAGGGCTTCTTTGCACCCTTACCTTTCTTGAAGGTGGGGGGCTTGTTGACCATCAACACATGATTATCCTTTTTGATGTCCACCTCCGCAGCCTTCAGCTTTGCGAAGAGCTCGGTGATCGTATCAGTGGAACCAATCTGATTATGAGTCACTACAAAACTTTTGTAGCCGGGAGGGGTGATTGCAGAACCCTGTCAATCTTGAGCTCCTCTGGAATCGTGCATTCCAGTTGCTCAAGGCGTTGAGTGTAGCCCGTCATCTTAATGGCGTGCTCACTAACAGAACTCCCTTCCTCCATTTTGCAGTTAAAGAACTTCTCAGAGATCTCATATCTCTCAGAACAGGCCTGAGTCTGAAACATGGTTTTCAGCTCTTCGAGAATCTCAAAGGGCCCGGGATAGTCTTCAAAACGATTTTGAAGTTCCGGTTCCATAGCAAACAACATGGTGCTCTTAATCACACCATAATCATCTTTGCGCGAATGATAGACAGCTTTCTCATCAGCCGGCGCAGTTGTAGCAGGGGGGTCACCTAACGCTTTCCCAAGGACATAGTCCTTTTGACCGCCAGAGAGAATGATTCTTAGACTGCGGAACCAATTGGTGAAGTTAGACCCATTGTTCTTAAGCTTTTCTTTCTCAGCAAAAACGTTGAAGTTGAAGTTGGACTTAGCCATGTGATCTACAATATTTGCAAGTACAAATTAGACTATGTTCATGATAACTAGTTCAACTTTTAATCAAATTACTAGATGAACTCCCACTAAATTCAACATCCCTCAAGTTGTTTAGTGAACACGATCCAAATTCACCACACCTAATCCGATCTTCACGAGAAGAGATGTGGTTTCAATGGTGGACAACGAAGTGTCGATCATATCATTCATATGACTCATGCTTAACCTTTCGATTCATGTGTTTCGAGGCCATGTCTGTACATGCTAGGCTCGTCAAGTAAAACCCAAGTATTTCCGCGTGTGCAAAACTGGCTTGCACCCGTTGTATGTGAGCATAGAGTCTATAGCACCCGATCATCACGTGATGCTTGGACACGACGAACTTTCGCAACGGTGCATACATGGGGAGAACACAGTTTTTATCTTGATCTTTAAGTGAGGAATCATCTTATAATGCTACCGTCGCGATCTAAGCATAATAAGATACATAAAAGGATAAACATCACATGCATATAACTTTATGTGACATGGTATAGCCAATCTTCGCGCAATGATCTCCATCTTGTGCGTGCCGGCATGATCTCCATCACTCCACCATGATTGCCTCCACCACGAATAGCAACTACAACTACTGCTAACTACTTAGCGATAAAGTGAAACTATTACATGGCGTATAAGAAGTTGACACACACATCATACACAATTATAAAGACAACCATATAGCTCCTGCCGGTTGTGTACTCATCGACATGCAAGTCGTGAAACATTACAAAACATGATCATCGCATACAATACACACATCACATCTTGGGCCATACCATATCACAAAAAACACTCCCTGCAAAAACAAGTTAGACGCCTCTACTTTGTTGTTGCATGTTTTACGTGGCTTATCGGAGTAGCAAGCTAAGAACGATTCTTACCTACGGAAAGCCACAACGGTGATATTATGGTTGCCAAACTCCGGTGTAAATCCCATGACAACTATAGTGAGAGAAACAGGCATCCACCAGCCGCATGTGTGGAACAAGCCACACGTCAAGTGCGGAGCCAGTCTCGTGAACGAGGTCGCGTAAGGTTGGCCTGGACCGCTTCGATCTCACTATCCCGCGTCATAAGAAGAACACAAACAAGAGGCTTGCAACAGAAAACATCAACGCCCGCAACAACCATGTTGTGTTCTACTCGTGAAACACATCTACGCATAGATCTAGCTCTGATACCACTGAAGGGTTTCACAGCATAGCAAATCAAAAAAATTCTACGGATGCGAACGGGAAAGCCAAGATCTAATCTAGGAGATGCAAACAATGAGAGGGATTAGATGAGATCTTTGAAGGGTTTCGCGGCATAGTAAATCAAAATTTTCTACGAATGCGAACAGAAGGAAAGCCAAGATCTAATCTAGGAGATGCAAACAACGAGAGAGATTGGATTAGATCTTCATACCCTTGAAGATTCGCACCGCGGAACGTTCGTCGGAGCGTGGGTGATGTAGTCGTACTCGCTTCTCCTCCTCGCGATCCGATCCGATCTAGCACCACAAGTGGCGGTGCATCCGTGAGATGCACACGTGCAGCACCTCGACGTCTCCTCCTTCCTCGTACCAGCAAGTATGGTGGAGAGGCGGATTGGATCTACAACACGACGGCATGGTGTATATGGTGGAGAATTTCTGTAGCAGGGCTTTGCCTACAAACAGTCGGGAGGGAGAGAGGAGGGCAGCAGGACGGCTAGCTCTTGGAGGGGAAGGTGTGTGGGGGTTGGTGCGCCCCCAGCCCTCTATATATAGAGGGGTGGGCGCAGCCCTAGCCCCTCCCCCAAGCCAAGGCCGGCGGCCCCAAGGAGGAAGAGTGGGGGGCAAGGAAACCCCCCTTCTAGAAGTTCTATCTAGAGTTTAAACCTCTCTTGGCCGGCTGGGCCCTATGGGGCCTTGTGCCCCTGGCCCAATGCGGCCAGGGCACTCCCTCATAGGCCCATGCCCCCTCCCAGAAGGTGGGGACACGTTGGTCTCCTTCCGGAAGGTTCTAGAAGCTTCCGGTACAATACCGATTAACCCGGAACAATTCCAAACTCCAAAAACTGCACTGCCTTATATGAATCTTATTCTCCGGACCACTCCGGAACCTCTCGTGATGTCCCGGATCCCATCCGAGACTCCGAACAAAAACTCATAAACCAATTATCCAATCTATCCTAGCGTCGAGACACGTTAAGTGTGTGACCCTGCGGGTTCGAGAATATGCAGACATGATCTTCTATCAATAATCAACAGCGGGGTCTAGAAACCCATATTGACTCCCACACATCCATCGATGATCATATCGGATGAACCACGATGCCAGGATTCAATCAATCCCATATATATATTCCCTTTGTCTCGCGATATTTTACTTGCCCGAGATTTGATCGTCGGTACCGTCATATCTAGTTCAATCTCGTTCACAGCAAGTACTTTACTCGTTCCGTAATCTGATATCACTTTGTGATTAACTCCTTAACCACATGCTTGCAAGCGGTATTGATATCGATTACCGAGTGGGCCTGAAGTATATCTCTCCGACTTGGGAGGGACAAATCCCATCTCGATACATACAACCCAACAGATACTTTCCGATCACCTGAGAGACACCTTTATGATCACCCTCTCATAGGATGACGTTTGATGACCTCAAAGCTTTCTTCCGATACCAGGGAGTTGTATTATCTCATGGTCTAAGGAATACAATATTTGACATAAGAAAAGCTTCGCAAAGACGAACACGATGACACGATCTAATTGCTTCGCTTAGTTTGGGTTTGTCCATCATATCATTCTCCCAATGATATGATCTCATTATCAATTGACAACTCATGTATATGGTTAGGAAGCCTTAACCATCATTGATCAATGAGCTAGTCCATAGAGGCGTACTAGGGACACTGTGTTGTTCACAAACCACACAAGTATTAAAGTTTCCGCTTAATACAATTCTAGCATGGAATATAAACATTATCATGAACAAGAATTATAATAATAACAGCTTTATTATTGCCTCTAGGGCATAATTCCAACAGTCTCCCACTTGCACTAGAGTCAATAATCTAGTTTACATCTGGCAACAATCTCACACCCATGGCACTGAGGTGCTGATCATGTTTTACACGTGGAAGAGGTTTAGTCAATGGATCTGCGACATTCAGATCTGTATGTACTTTGCTAATCTTCAGATCTCCATCTGCTATATAATCTCGGATTATATGAAACTTGCGGTTGATATGCTTGGTCTTTGGATGATATCTTGGTTCCTTAGCGAGTGCTATGGCGCCAGTGTTGTCACACAATATCTCCAGTGGGTCCAATGCGCTTGGAACCATGCCAAGCTCAGTGATGAAGTTCCTGATCCAAAGTCCTTCACTTGACGCTTCTGCAGCAGCCATGTATTCCGCTTCTACTGTAGATCCCGCGATCACGCTTTGCTTGCAGCTTCTCCAGCTCACAGCTCCTCCATTCAAAATATACACGTATCCTGTCTGAGATTTAGAATCATCCTTGTCGATGTCAAAACTAGCGTCGACGTAACCTTTTACGACGAGCTGTTCATCACCCCCATAGACTAAGACCATTTCTTTAGTCCTATTTAGGTACTTTAGGATGTTCTTCACGGCTGTCCAGTGTTCCACTCCTGGATCACTTTGATACCTGCTCGTCAAACTAAGAGCATTGGACACATCCGGTCTAGTACACAGCATGGCATATATGATAGAACCTATGGCCGAGGCATAAGGCACTTTGCTCATAGCTTCCCTATCATTTACCGTAGCTGGACATTGAGCCTTGCTCAATATCTTACCTGACAACATGGGCACTGAACCTTTCTTTGCCTTATCCATTCTGAACCTTTTCAGAACTTTGTCTAGGTATGTACTCTGGCTTAAAGCTATCAGGCGTCTTTGTCTATCTCTATAGATCTTGATGCCCAATATATAAGCAGCTTCACCTAGGTCTTTCATTGAAAAACACTTGTTCAAATAACTCTTCACATCGTTAAGCATGTTAATGTCATTTCCAATAATCAATATGTCATCCACATATAGTACCAGAAACGTCACCGAGCTCCCACTCACTTTCTTGTAGATACAAGCTTCATAGCAATTTGGAACAAATCCAAAGCTCTTGATCACTTGATCAAAATGAAGGTTCCAACTCCGAGATGCTTGCTTCAGTCCATAAATGGAACACTGAAGTTTGCATACTTTACTAGCATCCTTAGGATCGACAAAACCTTCGGGTTGCATCATATACAACTCTTCATCAATGTTTCCATTGAGGAAAGCAGTCTTGACATCCATCTGCCATATTTCATAATCATGAAACGCAGCAATTGCTAATAAAATCTGAATGGACTTAAACATCGCTACGGGAGAGAAAGTCTCATCGTAGTCAACACCTTGAACTTGTCGAAAACCTTTCACGATAAGCCGTGCTTTAAGACGGTAACATTACCATCCGCGTCCGTTTTCTTCTTGAAGATCCACTTGCACTCAACGGCCTTTCGGTCGCTAGGAGGGTCCACCAAAGTCCATACTTGGTTTTCACTCATGGATCCCAATTCGGATTTCATGGCTTCTAGCCATTTCTCAGAGTCTAGGCTCATCATCGCTTCCTCATAGTTCGTAGGTTCACTGTCTTCTACTAACAAGACAGTCAAGACAGGGTTGCCGTACCAGTCAGGAGGGGCACGCGACCTTGTCGACCTGCGACGTTCAGTAGCAGCATCGTCCGAAGCTTCATGATCCTTGTCATTAGCTTCCTCTATCGTTGGTGCAGGTGGCACTGGAACAATTTCAGGTGATGCGCTACTCTCCAATTCAAGAGAAGGTTCAATAACCTCATCTAGCTCTACTTTCCTCCCACTCACTTCTTTCGAGAGAAACTCCTTCTCAAGAAAGGAACCGTTCTTTGCGACAAACACTTTGCCTTCGGTTTTGTGATAGAAGGTATACCCAATAGTTTCCTTAGGGTATCCTATGAAGACGCATTTCTTCGCTTTGGGTTCGAGCTTGTCCGGCATCAACTTCTTGACGTAAGCTTCGCATCCCCAAACCTTAAGAAACGACAACTTAGGTTTAGCACCAAACCATAGTTCATACGGTGTCGTCTCAACGGATTTAGATGGTGCCCTGTTTAAAGTGAATGCAGCGGTTTCTAATGCATAACCCCAAAATGATAACGGCAAATCAGTAAGAGACATCATCGATCGGACCATATCTAATAGGGTTCGGTTTCGGCGTTCAGACACACCATTGCGCTGTGGTGTTCCGGGTGGCATGAGTTGCGAAACGATTCCGCTTGCTTTAAGATGCGTGAGAAAATCATAACTCAAATATTCACCCCCACGATCGGATCGTAGAAATTTAATCTTTCTGTTATGATGGTTCTCCACTTCATTCTGAAATTCCTTGAACTTTTCAAATGTTTCAGATTTATGTTTCATTAAATAGATATACCCATATCTACTTAAGTCATCGGTAAAAGTGAGAAAATAGCGATATCCACCGCGCGTCGAAACACTCATCGGTCCGCACACATCGGTATGTATGATTTCCAATAAGTCCGTTGCTCGCTCCATAATTCCGGAGAACGGGGTTTTGATCATCTTGCCCATGAGGCATGGTTCGCATGTGTCAAATGATTCAAAATCAAGAGACTCCAAAAGTCCATCATAATGGAGTTTCTTCATGCGCTTTACACCAATATGACCTAGACGACAGTGCCACAAATAAGTAGTATTATCACTATCTACTTTGCATCTCTTAGCCTCAATGTTATGGATGTGTGTTTCATCCCTTTCGAGATTTAGAAGAAATAAACCATTCACAAGAGGTGCATGACCATAAAAGATGTTACTCATATAAATGGAACAACCATTATTCTCCGATTTAAATGAATAACCGTCTTGCAATAAACACGATCCAGAAATAATGTTCATGCTCAACGCAGGCACATAATAACACTTATTAAGGTTTAAAACTAATCCCGAAGGTAAAACTAAGGAGAGCGTGCCGACGGCCATCACATAAACTCTTGATCCGTTGCCAACGCGCATCGTCACCTCATCCCTCGCAAGCCGCCGTCTATTCCGTAGCTCCTGTTTCGAGTTACAAATATTAGCAACTGAACCAGTATCAAATACCCAGGCACTACAACAAGGGCTAGTAAGGAAAACATCAATAACATGTATATCAAATATACCTTTGATGGTGCCAGCCTTCTTGTCCGCTAAGTACTTCGGACAGTTGCGCTTCCAGTGACCCTTGTCCTTGCAATAGAAGCACTCAGTGTCCGGTTTAGGACCAGACTTGAGCTTCTTCTCAGCAGGGGCAACGCGCTTGCCGCCGCCTTTCTTGAAGGGATTCTTTGCTCCCTTACCTTTCTTAAAGGTGGGCTTGTTGACCATCAACACATGATTATCCTTTTTGATGTCCACTTCCGCGGCAGGATGACTAGCTCTTGGAGGGGAAGGTGTGTGGGGGTTGGTGCGCCCCCAGCCCTCTATATATAGAGGGGTGGGCGCAGCCCTAGTCCCTCCCCCAAGCCAAGGCCGGCGGCCCCAAGGAGGAAGAGTGGGGGGTAAGGAAACCCCCCTTCTAGAAGCTCTATCTAGAGTTTAAACCTCTCTTGGCCGGCTGGGCCCTATGGGGCCTTGTGCCCCTGGCCCAATGTGGCCAGGGCACTCCCTCATAGGCCCATGCCCCCTCCCGGAAGGTGGGGCCATGTTGGTCCCCTTCCGGAAGGTTCTAGAAGCTTCCGGTACAATACCGATTAACCCGGAACAATTCCGAACTCCAAAAACTGCACTGCCTTATATGAATCTTATTCTCCGGACCACTCCGGAACCTCTCGTGATGTCCCGGATCCCATCCGAGACTCCGAACAAAAACTCATAAACCAATTATCCAATCTATCCTAGCGTCGAGACACGTTAAGTGTGTGACCCTGCGGGTTCGAGAATATGCAGACATGATCTTCTATCAATAATCAACAGCGGGGTCTGGAAACCCATATTGACTCCCACACATTCATCGATGATCATATCGGATGAACCATAATGCCAGGATTCAATCAATCCCATATATATATTCCCTTTGTCTCGCGATATTTTACTTGCCCGAGATTTGATCGTCGGTACCGTCATATCTAGTTCAATCTCGTTCATAGCAAGTAGTTTACTCGTTCCGTAATCGGATATCACTTTGTGATTAACTCCTTAACCACATGCTTGCAAGCGATGTTGATATCGATTACTGAGTGGGCCCAAAGTATATCTCTCCGACTTGGGAGGGACAAATCCCATCTCGATACATACAACCCAACAGATACTTTCCGATCACCTGAGAGACACCTTTATGATCACCCTCTCATAGGATGACGTTTGATGACCTCAAAGCTTTCTTCCGATACCAGGGAGTTGTATTATCTCATGGTCTAAGGAATACAATATTTGACATAAGAAAAGCTTCGCAAAGACGAACACGATGACACGATCTAATTGCTTCGCTTAGTTTGGGTCTGTCCATCATATCATTCTCCCAATGATATGATCTCATTATCAATTGACAACTCATGTCTATGGTTAGGAAACCTTAACCATCATTGATTAATGAGCTAGTCCATAGAGGCGTACTAGGGACACGGTGTTGTTCACAAACCACACAAGTATTAAAGTTTCCGCTTAATACAATTCTAGCATGGAATATAAACATTATCATGAACAAGAATTATAATAATAACAGCTTTATTATTGCCTCTAGGGCATAATTCCAACAATCTTCATACCCTTGAAGATTCGCACAGCGGAACGTTCTACGGAACGTGGGTGATGTAGTCGTACTCGCTTCTCCTCCTCGCGATCCGATCCGATCTAACACCGCAAGTGGCGATGCCTCCAAGAGATGCACACGTGCGGCACCTCGAAGTCTCCTCCTTCCTCGGTCCAGCAAGTATGGTGGAGAGACGGATTGGATCTACAACGCGACGGCGCGGTGCAAGTGGTGGAGAGTTTCTGCAGCAGGGCTTCGCCTACGTGCAGTCGGGAGGGAGAGAGAGAGGAGGGCAGCAGGGGGGCTAGGGCTTGAGGAGGAGGTGTGGGAGGGGTGCGGCCCCAGCCCTCTTTATATAGAGGGGTGGGCGGCCAGCCCTTTCCCCCTCCCCAAACCCTAGGGCCGGCGGCCAAGGAGGGAGGAGTTGGGGGCAAGTTTCCCCCCCTTATAGAAGCTCTCCTAGGGTTTTGCCCTAGGTTGGCCGGCTGGGCCCTATGGGGCCTTGTGCCCCTGGCCCAATGCGGCCAGGGCACTCCCTCATAGGCCCATGCCCCCTCCCGACAGGTGGGGCCACGTTGGTCCCCCTCCGGAAGGTTCTAGAAGCTTCCGGTACAATACCGATTAACCTGAAACAATTCCGAACTCCAAAAACTGCATTGCCTTATATGAACTTATTCTCCGGACCATTCCGGAACCTCTCGTGATGTCCCGGATCCCATCCGAGACTCCGAACAAAAACTCATAAACCAATTATCAAATCTATCCTAGCGTCGAGACACGTTAAGTGTGTGACCCTTCGGGTTCGAGAACATGCAGACATGATATTCTATCAATAATCAATAGCGGGGTCTGGAAACCCATATTGACTCCCACACATTCATCGATGATCATATCGGATGAACCATGATGCCAGGATTCAATCAATCCCATATTTATATTCCCTTCGTCTCGCGATATTTTACTTGCCCGAGATTTGATCGTCGGTACCGTCATACCTAGTTCAATCTCGTTCACAGCAAGTACTTTACTCGTTTCGTAATCCGATATCACTTTGTGATTAAATCCTTAACCACATGCTTGCAAGCGGTGTGGATATCGATTACCGAGTGGGCCCGAAGTATATCTCTCCGACTTGGGAGGGACAAATCCCATCTCGATACATACAACCCAACAGGTACTTTTCGATCACCTGAGAGACACCTTTATGATCACCCTTTCATAGGATGACGTTTGATGACCTCAAAGCTTTCTTCCGATACCAGGGAGTTGTATTATCTCATGGTCTAAGGAATACAATATTTGACATAAGAAAAGCTTCGCAAAGATGAACACAATGACACGATCTAATTGCTTCGCTTAGTTTGGGTCTGTCCATCATATCATTCTCCCAATGATATGATCTCATTATTAATCGACAACTCATGTCTATGGTTAGGAAACCTTAACCATCATTAATCAATGAGCTAGTCCTTAGAGGCATACTAGGGACACGGTGTTGTTCACAAACCACACAAGTACTAAAGTTTCCGCTTAATACAATTCTAGCATGGAATATAAACTTTATCATGAACAAGAATTATAATAATAACATCTTTATTATTGCCTCTAGGGCATAATTCCAACATGCACATGGATCATCATGGGCATCCCGGTCCCGCTATTGATCATTGATGGAGATCATGTTTGTGTCATTCCTAAGCCGTGAAGGGATCCACTTAAGGGTACGATGAGCCGGAGATCATCCGTAAGTTGGAATCATAGTAGAGAAAGAGAAAGTCGGAATTATTCCGCGGAGAGAGATCCGAAGGTATTCGGAGAAAGAAAGGAAACTGGAAAAGTTCCCTAAGAGAACCGGAATTATTCTGGGAAGTTTCGAAGTTGTTCGAAGGATATCGAATGGAAATCGAAAGGTGTTTCAAGTTAAATCAAATTTTGTAATATGTATTTAAATATTATTTAATGTAATTAATATTAGAATCTAATTTGAAAAGTTATTCCACTAATGGCCAAACTTCTTAGAAAAAAAGGGCCCATGAGGAAAAAACCAAGAGAGGGGAAGGGCCCATGCGCCTAGGGTTGTCCCCCTTTGCCACCGCCTAGGGTTAGGGTTTCGGGTACCCTAGGGCAGCCCTCCCTCCCTTGGTCGCCGCCTGGATGTCTTGGGGGAGGGGCAAGACTGCCCCCTCCACCCCTATATAAAGCCCCCCTCCTGGAGGAGAGAACACAACAGACAACAGAATCCCATGAGCTGGGAGCTCTCCTCCTCCTCCTCTCCAATCTCTCTCCCTCTAGTTGTCTCCACGCGTTGGCATGGTCCAGGACTGTCCATGCAAGAGACAATGCACCTGCAGCACGATGTTGTACTACGAGGATTCCAAAGCCGGAGATCTACTTCCGCACTCCCAGCGGGATCGGGGAGACGAAGGTCTCGTCGTACACCGTATGTGTACGAAGACATGAGGTGCAACACTTGGGGCACTTTGGATGTCGTGAGCCGGACTGCTGCACTGTGATGGAGCAAGGGGTGACCTGCGAGGAGCTTCACGACCTTGAGGTCGGCTACGAGCACGACTACTTCAACCACGTTCCTCTCAGAACGTTAACTGCTTTCGGACTACAAGGGTATGTATCTGAAACCTCTCGGTCGTTACTACATTACTAGTAGATAGATCTTGGACAGTAGGGCGATCCGATGTAGGATTTTTTTTGCTTTCTGCACCAGAACCTAAACACTACCATGTCCTCATTGGAGGTCATCAGAGCTCGCCCTCCCTTCCATTTTAGTCACCATTTATGCAAGCAACAACTTTAGGCCAGGTGCATGTCGATGTGGACCGCGAGCGGCTCTGATCATTTCCTATGGTGGTCTTTCCCCGACTATGGTCCGCAGGTGAACGTGTACATCTCTGACACGAATGAGCACACCGGTTGGACCTTCCATAGATTCATGTTCCATTGGTAAGACAAGAACTTGAAATTTGTTCTTTTTTGGCAAATCCGATTCAATGTTCTATCTGCCACTGGCACAATAGCAGATGGTTGTTGAGAGTTAGTGGCACAGTAGCCTAGTTTGTTCAGACCTGACACATATGCTAGTGAAATAGGGGTTGGGATTATAGAAATGATACAAAAGAATACCTAAATGGATACAATAGAGCAAACTCTGTATACGAACCATATGATGACCTTTACCCAAGAATGGACGACATAGATAACGATAACTTTGCTGCTCGGGTGCCACAGGAAGTTTTCAGAGCATTTACACCTATAAGCCAAAACAAACAAACAAACAAACATGATCTAAATGAGCTATATGACATGCCAAGCTACATGAAAGTAAGTATTCATCTAAAATCATCAAACATGTTCACATTTTTCTTGGGTTGCACATCACTTGTTGTTCCAGGATCGGTTGACCTTGAGCTCCTTGCTTGTACTTCCCTCTTTTTATCTTCTGCTTGATTCTTATTTTCCTATGCTTCGTTCTTCTTCTTTTCTCCTATTTCAAGCTTCTTCTCTTTTGCAACTTCTCTTTTCTTCTTTTCTACTTCAAGCTTCTTCTGTTCTGCTTCGTTTTCTCTCTGGCTTCCTTTTTTTCAACTACCTATTTTTTAACATCTGAGATAATCTTTTTAGTCTCTAACTATGCTCGCATGTTTAGAGCTTCGTCTAATATTTTCTTCTCCTTTTGTCTGTGTGTTGCTATCCTCCTCTTCTTCTTCTTCTTCTTCTTCTTCTTCTCCTGTGTTCTAGTGACTTTTTTTCATCTCTTGTTTCCTCATTTCAGCTTCTTTAGCTCTTACCCCTAATTATTTGTTGTATGATTTCAACAACAAAAATGGTCAAGTCTATAGACGAGAGTTTCGAGTGGATTTTGACTTTGGGCGGAAAAAAATGGAGAGGGCAAGAGCTCATGATGATAGTGTTGTAAGAATAGGGTAGTGGGTGAAATAGAGAGAATATGGTTAGGGTTTAGGACATGTACGATGATCCTATCATAGAAGTGCCACATAGGATGATCTTGTTCTTATATGGTGACTAGTAATCGTGCACGTGCAACGCACGTGTAATCTTCAAAAATATTTTTTGCATGGATTAACAAATGGTGGTGAGTATCAACGGTTGGTTTTTTATATTTGCCAGGTTTTCTGAATCCCGGTGGTTCAATAAGTTGTCATTTTGCAGCTTTTGTTCATCTACCTCTTTTTAACCCAAAAGGATAAAATTTGGGCCCATCTACCTCTTTTTAACTTAAGCTAAAATTTGGGCCTAGAAAATAAACCAGTCGTCGTTGAATCTTCTATGCAAGTAAGCCACAAGTTTAATTTAAGAAACCATGTAGATAGCATGACTATTTAAAAGGGAGAGAGAGATATGAGTAATCGTTCGATTCAATCATATTCCGTTGGAGAGCTTTAGATGGGATCAGCGCAATGCCCAGGCATTTTAGAATCCTAGCAAGCAGTACTTGCTCAAGACCTAGTGAATCAGATCATGGAAGATGGAATCCATGGAAAGTAGCAGGGCTGGGAGGGAGTATCTCGTCTGAGAGAACAGCAACGGTCTGTAGGTGTGTGGTTGATGTTTTGACACTCATTGGCTGCAACGGTTGTGTCAATTCTTGTACCAAAAGCTTCTATCTTATATAAAACTAAGGTAGATCATTGCATACTCTCGAAAAAAAGATATAGATGGGATGAAGAAAATACAGTCACTATGTTCGCTGCGCAATTCTGAAAAGAGAACAACATAAATATCGGCTAATCTCTCAGCCTAAATCCCCAACCCTGTACACTACAGTCTACAGAGGCTCCCAAATCTGTCAACTCTCTGCCAAAGCAAACTTACTTCCTTATTAGGTCATACACGCACAAGATTTAGCAAATCAGATACAACTGAACTCAAATTTTGAGAGAACAGCCAAAATTGGGAAAAGTTTCATGTTGATATCAGAATCTCCATGTTCTTTGTGTGCCTGCGGTCGTGGCCTCTCAATGAACTTGTACCCCATAGACAATCGCTCTGAAGTGCCGTAGGACCTGATTGACCCTCCCTCCCCTGCTCTAGAAACTCCTTCATTGGTCAATATACCAAGAGAGAGTCCATAAATAACTAAAAGATTTATATAGATTGAAAATGACAACCATTAAGTTTAAAGTATGAGCCAATATTGCTGTAGCTCATGCAAACAAATGTGTTGTTATGGTTATAGAGCCATCCTGTCTCCATTGGTCCTGAGAAAAATATAATAAAGCATCTTTACAAGGTTCACGCGTTCATAAGGTAAAAAGAGAGAAAATATTAGGGAACTTAACATTGGTAGCAAAGAGATCACATGGAAGACCAGCCCCTAATAACTGTATGCATTTGTGTAATCAGATAAAAGATGAGCTAAATGAGGAAAATATAGTTTAATTTAGCTTTGTTGTCTCAAACATTTCCTAGGAAAGTTATTTTATAGGTGACAAATGTAATTTACGCGTACCCAGATGTTAAAAAATTCTGTTGGGTTCAAGTTCATTAACAGGTTCTGTGTAGTGTCAAATAAATGATAGGCTTTGTGGTGTATTTCTTATCTACTTGTTAGCAGTGCATGTGCAACACACGTCTTACATAATAAACAACAGTATTAGATGTCTAGTTCCGAAACTAAGAACCAACCTCAACCAATTTTTTTATTTGGCTGCAAGCAAATTCAATCAACCAAGGTGCACCACAAATCCATATATGAGTTCAACGGTAAACTAAACAAATTCAATTCAACACTCGTTCTCATTCTTATTCACCTCCAAAATCATATCAACAATTCTTGTTAGTCCATTTCCATGTGAAACCTGCATTTCATCAACAAATATGAATGTAAAATTAAAACAATGTAGCACAAACTTTCTGAGAAACTAACAACCATATTTCAAATAAAAAAACACACACTATAGTCCATAGGTTGCTATTGTTGTAGTCTAGAGTGTAATTGGAGGAGACAGATTATGAGTTATTTTATTCCCTATTATAAAAAGTTCCACGCTAAGTTCTCTTAGTCGATCAACAAAATGCAAGTGCAATAGAGGGGCGATAAATTTGATAAATAAGTAAATTGCACATTTAACACTACCAACAAAACTGCATGTACACCAACAGTTTAATAAAGGATTGTTTTGAACTGGTAACCTCCATAAATAATATTCCAAATGAAGCCATAGAGGCTGGCTTATATGGAGGAATCGTGCGGTCTGCTGTTAACCACGAAGCCCTCATACCAGGGAAGCTTCTCGCTTTTGATACTTAGTTGTTGATAGCTATCTATCTGTTCAGAAACACGACATAGAAATAATGCTTAGTTTATTTAAATTATTGCATGAGAACAAGAAATTTTTGAATGAATAAATACAAATACTCTTATTTTTCCATGCTTTTTGCAAAGGCAATAGTAGGCTATTGGCCTGTTGAAAATGCACTCAAAATAAATAATATGTATATGGCAAAAACAAAAATAAAGAAGTACATGATTTTATATAAGGTTAGAAATACATTCTTTTAAATCCTTGTAGTTTTTACTTCTACCTTTGTGAAGGACCAAGTGTAACTCTTGGAAAGTTCTTCGACATATGTATAAATTAGGCAATACTCCATTATAAATTGTGGCACCTATATGCTCCATGCTATATATGTCCATCAGGCTAGGGAAAATTGGCATCCAACGAATAGATGGCATGTTGACTCCACTTCATTTCGATTGCACATATTGATTCCATAATCTTCTAAGAAGTTGCATGAAGCATTTTCTTTTGTATTATGTTTGTAATCGACAGTAGTCAAAAAGGACTATTTTAATTGCCTACATGACTTCCACCACCAGCATCTCTCTAAGATCCTGCGCGTGGAAAATTAATCAGTACCCCAAGTCAGAACTTATGCATATATTATACATGAAAGATCTGCCTGAAAATTCAGAAAATACACAGAATATCTAATTTATTGACCAAGCTCTGTTTGCATTCATTGACAAATCATGGCCATAATCGCTACACGGTGAGGCTTGACAAAGCATTCACAGTATATTATAAACTACAAAAACACAACCACTCCGTATTTGATTGCACCTTCTATATCTACAGGTATTCTTCGAGGATGGAACAATCTTTATTTTCTATTGGTAAAGAAACATACCTATGTGCAATTTGTGTTGAGAATAACCTTGCATAGCACAAAAAGGTGCGGCTCAAGCATCTCTATAAATCAGAATAGCACCTAAAAAGTGTATTCAAATACTTTTCACTGTGCACCTGAAAAGTCAGAACTTATGCATATATTATAAACGAAAGCTCTACCTAAAAATTCAGAAAATACGCACAATATCCAATTTATTTACCTAGCTCTATCTGCATTCATTGAAAAAGAATGGCCACAATAGCTACACAATGTGGTTTGGCAAAACATTCACAGTATATTAAACTACAAAAAGACAGCCACGCATAATCGATTGAACCTTATATATCTACAGGTATTCTTGGAGGATGGCACAATCTTTATTTTCTATTAGTAAATAAACCTTTCCATGTACCTATGTGCAATTGGTGTTGAGAATAACCTTGCATAGTAAAAAAGCTACAACTCAAGCATCTCTAAAAATGAGAATAGAACGTGAAAGTACCAAAGCATGCACCGTGCGATCTGAATTTAATCATGCTTGGGACAGAAACAATTACTATCTAAATTCATAACTGGATAGAGTACTGCAGCGAGCTATGGACAGGCCAGGACGTGATAAGAGAAGCGAGCAGGGTTAACGGCAAATTTATCCCGGCGTGTACCTTGATGGCGAGAGGAGGGGCGGCAAGGAGGCGACCGGGGCAGCAGGATCGCCACATCCGGACACATCTTTTGCCATAGTCGTCGTGGAGGCCCCCGTCACCACCAGCCCTTGGGTGGAGCGATACAGTGTGCGCGTGGGGGCGGATGGCTTCCGGATCAACACGCGCCTTCCCTCCCTTCCTGGATGTCCTTCCGCCTCCCATCCCGGAGGGTCCGAGCCATCCATACTCCCTCTCCCGATTTCAGAAACCCTAGTGAGGATCCATGGAACCATTGGCAGCCGTAGAGGAGGCGCCCAAGGCATAGGACGATGGGGACGGGGTCGGGGGCACCGGAGCCGGCGAGGCTTTGTCATGTGGGGATGCGTCGGCACCTGGAGAGGAGGCGGTGGGGCGGGGCAGGGGATGTAATGGAGAGGAAGGCGACAGGTCAGGGGAAGACAAACCCGATGTGCAATGCGCGAGGAGTTTTTTTCCTTCACATGCCGAGGGAATTTCGTCCGCTCCGGCAGAGTACAGTCCGTCAATGCTAATTGCTAAACGCACCCAAGCATCAGATTAGATCAATCCAGTCCGTTAGATCTGTATAGTTAGGATAATTTGATGGTAGAATTAAGGCCGGGTACACTACATGGGGTGGCCTTAAGGAAGATCATGTTTACTCTTTTATAAGTAGTAGAGAAGAGATAGAGATGAAAGGGAGAGATAGGAAAAGGGGAAGATAGTTCTCGTGAACTTGGTTGGTCGGTCAATCCGGGGGAGCCCTCAAAATCTCCTCCTATACTAGTAAAAAAACCAAAATATAAATCTGGAACCCTGGAGGCGCGACCATGTCAGACTCGTCGGTCGTCCAGGAGCAGAGGTCAACGAGATTCCGGCGGCGCGGAGTGTCGGAGCCCCGGAGGTGCGCGTGTGTGCAGCCCGCCCCCTCCTCGTCAAGTTCTTCTCCACGATCTTCCCGTAGTAAGTCCACCCCCCTGCTCATTTTGGAGACGCGTGCTCTCTTCCCCGGTAATCAACCTTATGTTGCCGCCGTCAGCCCCATTGCCCTCGATCTCTCGCGCAGCGCAGGCACGGCGAGGATGGCTCGGCCCCCTGTTTTCAGAGCTCGCCGATTTCGTCCGGCCCGGCAAGCATTGTTCTGCTGGTCGCCCCCCGATTACATGGCGTAGGAGTAGACTGCGCACTACTAACAGCATTCTCCTCCCACGCCTCCAAGCTTGACCAAGTTGACCTGTTCCATCGGTCCGGCGCAACAAGTTGCGTCGGAGTGATGCACTAGTGATGTGTCAAGGGTCAATACTGACTGCTCGAGTAGAAGATGACAGCAATCTTCCGGCGAACACCAAGTCCTTTGCTCACAAGGAAATATTTTGTTTCTGTTGTTGGAGTCAAATACTACCCCGGAAGTTGGTGTCGTTCGTCAAGATCCGGTTACCATTTTAGCTGCCTGCTTGCCGTCCGGCTACCGCTTTCCCCTATTTCAGCTCCTCTACAACACTAGTTCTGTAGCCCCAGTACAGGTAGCCCCAGTGTTTTCCCCTTTTTTCAATTGTACCTATGATTATCGGTGCCTGGTGTGATCTAACTTCGGATGGTCAATTGAGAATCTTTTCCTCCAGTTCTTCAGGGCTGGAGTTTTCCTTCGATTGGCGTCTCCTCTCTGTCCGAGAGGTATGTTCTGTTCTGACTTGGCTCTGCATTTTTTTCCAGTCTGTACATAGTGTGTGTTTTTTTATTTAAGAATTGGAGGATCATTCTGTAAGACTACTGGATTT
The DNA here is from genome assembly GCA_916181665.1 of Avena sativa. Classification (NCBI taxonomy): domain Eukaryota; kingdom Viridiplantae; phylum Streptophyta; class Magnoliopsida; order Poales; family Poaceae; genus Avena; species Avena sativa. Next base: position 374,886,090 of record OV702295.1, on the reverse strand, counting down.
GGTGGGGATCTAATGATCTATGTTCCTGAGGTTTCACAATAGGAACTATCTGTTATGATCAAGGGATCTCATACATGTTGCTGATTTTCCTAGATTTTGCAGAGCACAAGTTAAATTGAATATTTCATCCTGATCAGGATATCTCTTTCACACTTTGTGATCATACTAGGTTTGGTTGAGTTAAATGAAAGAAGTCTAGTGGCCAGAGGACATGCCGATATACATACTAGTACATGCCTTCTGGTTAACATTTGAGATATGTCACCTGAACAATCTGTGTGGTGTAAACTACAGTATTGGAGAACTTGATACATGACGCTGAATTTATATAAAAAAGTTTCATGTCATGAGCACATTTGTGGCTCCACTAGTATGCCCTAATCCTACTTAAAATGAGATATTCATGATTCAATTCTAACCCTTTTTTGTTTTCAATTTGATAGCAGAATGCTGCAATTCCTTTGAGCCACAGCTTGACGTTCATCATCCTCTGTCCTTAGGCAACCAAAAGTACAAAGTTCAGTCACACATAACAAAATGGGTCGCAATATTACCGAGGATGACATAGAAGACATTCCATGTTCAGATGCAAATTCACCAATTTTGACTGAATATCACGTCACAGTTCCTACTCTTCATGACGGACTAATGCAAGGGGAAGATCATCATGAGGGACGGCTTCTGGATTTTCTCAAAGCAACTCCTTCAGTGCAATGGCTAAAGGACATCAACCTTTGCTCGCCACTGGGAAATTTTAAGCTCCCATCAATTGGCATCCATCGCTATCTCCATGTTCACTTCATCAGAAGAATCGACTGGGGCTCACTCTTCACCATTTGCAGGAACCATCTCAAGCATCCTATGAACATTGGTCTTCTCGTTTGGTTACTCTGTGTTGCCGCTGCTGGTGCCATGTTGGGACTGCTCCTGTTAGGACTGTTGAACAAGGCATTTCCTTCCAAGGCCTTGAGACACCACTGGATAGAGATCGACAACCAAATCCTCAACGCCTTCTTCACTCTCATGAGCATATACCAGCATCCCAGCCTCATCCACCACCTTGTTCTACTATGCCGGTGGAGACCAGAGGACATCACCGACCTTAGAAAGGTTTACTGCAAGAATGGCGCCCATCGTCCCAACGAGCGAGCGCACATATCCTTCGTTGTGGCCCTCTTTCACATCACTTGCATCTCCCAGTACGTGGACTGTAGCCTGTACTGGGGCTACCCCAGCAGATCACGCTCTGAGTTCGCCGATAGCTTCTTCTTCATCCTTGGTGTCGTTTCACCGGTGGTTGCTGGAGTGCATATGGTGTACAGTCCTCTAGGCAGAGACGTCGACGATGCTGCCTCCTGTGAAGAAACCAAGCATCCTTACACAACAGATGTTGAATCGCCCGAAGCAAGAACAGTGGTCGGCAACCCAATGTGGGCAGGTGAGCTGCTCGACTGCAGCGAGGATCCCACGGCGTGCTACCTCTCATTCCTGTGCACGTTCTGCGTGTTCGGCTGGAACATGGAGCGGCTCGGGCTGGGCAACATGTACGTGCACACCGTCATGTTCCTGCTGCTTTGCGTCGCGCCGTTCTGGGTGTTCAACATCACGGCACTGAAGATCCACGACTACGTCCTCAGCGACGCCTTCGGTGCCGTGGGGATCGTGCTGTGCTTCTTTGGGCTACTATATGGGGGTTTCTGGAGAATCCAGATGAGGAAGAAGCTCGGGCTACCCAGGAGTAGGTTGTGCTGTGGCTCAGCGTCGCTGACAGACTACGTGCAGTGGCTTTTCTGCTGGCCGTGTGCGCTTGCGCAGGAGGTGCGCACGGCGAACCTGTACAATATGGAGGATGGCAGTTTCTATGGGACACTGGTGGACGGTGGTGATGCGGAGTGTGGGCCAGTATCATCGATGGCTGCGACGGAAGTGCCGGTCTCTTTTGGAGTGCGAGAGGGGAACAATTTTGCTGTCAAACTGGTGTTGGACGGCGAAATGATCCCACCCTCCCAACCGGTGGTAGAGTCTGGACGGCAGAGGCAACCTGATGATGAAGAAATTGTGGCAAATGGTAGCATCCAGTTAAAAAGTTGACACACAGCTGTTGGATGGTGACTGATGCTGTATAGTATGCAAAAGCTGACAAATAGATCTTACTTTTTGGAATCGATGTCATCATTTGACATTCTTATGCTCTTGGTTTGTCATGTTCTCTTTTAGGACTTTAGGTTGGTAGTCATTACTTAGTCTAGTTTTGTTCAGTTCAGCTGCAACAGATGTCATCTTTCCGTGTTCCATGTTAGAAGAGAAAAAATTAAGAACTGGCTAGTGTCACGTTTAAGCCTCTGACCGAACAAAAATGCACTAGGTCAGGTAGGTGTATACCAGTAACTTGAGAAGGAATTAGCTGGAGCCAGTTCAAAAGGAGATTCTTACTCGTCTATCTGGTAGAGCTGTGCAATCTGTAGAGGTCCTTTCCAAGTGTGAAATGCCTGCCTCTATGATGACAGCTTCAAAGTGAACCGATGCTATGTGCTTTATTATTCACGGTGGAGAACAAAAGTTGCCATTGCTTGCAGAAAAGAGAAAGGTACAGTTGTAGTATATAAGCTTCAGGGTACACAGAGGCATACATCTCTACTTCTGAGCTGCCTGAGAAGTGGCGGCTGCACCTGCACAGTACCTAGTAGGCTCCTCGCTGAGAAACCATGGCTGTAAGTTACTACTAGTCAGTTTTTCTTATGTATCTGCAACTGTGTATCTGTATCTGGAACTCTGAATTTTTGTACATCTAGAAATAGACCATGCATATGTTTCTCAATAGCTTAATCCTGAAAGTATGTTTTACATGGCAACTGACTGCAGATAGTGGAGTTGAAGGTCGGGATGCACTGCGAGAGGTGCATCAAGTCGATCAAGAAGGCGATCAAGACGATCGACGGTATGGAAGCCCTTGATCGGCTCAACACAGAAGAACAGTCGCTATCCACACCTGCATATATACATATATAACTAACCAGGCCTCTCTTGTGTACGTACCCATGCGCAGATATGGAGAGTTACCAACTGGAGAAGGAGACGAACAAGGTCACGGTGACGGGAAACATTACCCCGGAGGAGGTGGTCAAGGCCCTGCAGAAGATCGGGAAGACGGTGTCCTACTGGGGCGAGGCCTAGAGCACGGCGGAAGCGGTCATGGCGATTGCGGGAGTACGAAGACGGTAACTTTCTTACTGGCGGTGAAGACTAGATCGCACGTAGTTAGCTAGTTACAGTTACAGTATTATTAGCTCGTGTGTTACCACCATCTGTGAAGTGGTGGCTGCTGGCTCTCGCGTTAGTACCTCTCTGTGGCGTGGTGGGGAAAATCTTGTCGAGGATGAAGATGAACCCAACTTTGGCACGTTTTTGGACGGGGAATTCATGTGTATGAAGTAGTACGATGTATCTGTCCGGATTGAGGGCGCAGCCACACGAGGGGAAATTCATGTAGCCGCACCATTTTCGAATAGTGCGTCGATGCATGCTACCCTGTCACTTGTTGGGACTGTTTGAGTACCACCTGTTGCTTGATTGATATTACTACTACTTGTATTAGTAGTATATCTTTGTGTCTTTGGTGTCTGCCTCGAACCACGCACGCCACTCCTTATCTATTCAGCAATCACGCAGTTGCATGGTAGCAGCACCCTCAACCGCCATCCACCAACCATATCCAAGTCAAGAAAGGTACCTTGTTCAGAGAAGACGGTGGAGACCATCAAACCCATATGCAGCCCAATCAGGAACTGAAACCGGCGGTATAGTAGGATCCGGCATATAGGACAATGGTCACCGGAGCACCTCTCCGCGGCGACAAGAAGCCAAAACACTTGCCGGTGCACGCACTGCGATGACATGAGATCGATGTGTGGATCCACGACGACGAGGACTGGCTCGTGGTTCGGAGTTCAGACTCGCCATTCTCACAGGGAGAACGCCACTCCTTCATCCGTTCGTATTTGCTCTGAATCTTCTTCTCTGACGAAGAGCCTGCGCGCGTGCGTGTATCCGCGTCGAGACAGCTCGGCCCGCTGGCAGGCAGCGGCGTGACATGCAACACTGCTGTCTCTCCGGTGGAGGCAATGCCATCCATGCGCTCATGCATGCACCTCCCCCCCCTGGCCGGAATGATTTTTCCTCGGCGCACGCCCCGGAGAAAAATCGGCACCGCCCGGCAGGGCGCGGAGAACCGATTCACCTCCACCGTCCGTCTCGGCGCACCCTCGTCTTAGTACGTGTGTACGCACGCGCGGCGTCCGTGCCCTGCCTGGCCAGCTCCGTGTCGCGCCGGGATCACCACATGTCAGCATGCGAGTTGCATCCGGCTGTATCGTTTGTTCTTTGTTCTTTGTTCGATTACCTCCTGCCGAGGGAAGGGAACGTGAGCTGGCATGGGACGGGAGAACACGTCAGGACCTCGTCGTGTGCGTACGTGGCGGTTCGGGGCCAAGCAAGCCGCGGCTGCCACGGCACCGCGCGCCTCGCGCGTGCGTACGTGCGCTTGCGTCCGTGTATGCCCCTCCACAGTCGACCCAAAGCAACGGCTACGACGAACGAACGCCCATCGAGTATTACTGCACTGCCATGCCGTAAGCTACTATGATAGAAACAACTAATTAACTAACTGGCTAATAACAACATGTGTGCGTGGTCAGTAAGTCAAGACCATCTACAGAACCGTCCATCTTACGCAGTGACACCTTCCACGAAAGCTGGGGGACCGGACCGGAGACGACGGTGCTCCCTTCTAGGAAGGAGACGGCCGGGGTGGAAAAGACGAGCTCGCGTGGAGGTGCATGTGCATACGGTTCACGCCTCACGGAGGAGCGCTAGGCAGGACCAAGCACCGCCCGTCTGTAGACGTCAGCCCGTGGACATGTATCTATCTGTCCGTGCCGAGAATAAATGGACTTGACATTTCTTGTCTTGGTGATTTACCAACTTATAAGCAAAACGTTCTGCTGACTAGAAACTGTTCTTTAAAATTTGAGTAAACGGGGTTTGGACTGTTTTTTTTATTTACATCTTTCTGCTTTATTTTTGTATTGGCGTCGTGCTCCGTATGTTGTAAATTGGTCAGAGTCCTTGCTTTTGTAGTGCTAATTCAAACTTCTGCAAGTTCCCCACGCAGAAAAAGACTTTAAGTTTGACAAGTTCTCGAAAAAAAATACGGCTACAACAACACCTAACTGGCTTCGTTAGATTTGTCATGTACTATATATTTCAGTACTATATATACTTTCTTATGTAGGTATGAACACATTTTTTTATAGACTTGGTCAAACTTAAAAGGTTTGACTGCAGACAGAACTAGGATTTTGAATGATTTTAGACGGAGGAGACACCTTTCTACCGTAGTAGGATTTTTCTTTTGTGATGCATACTCTTAATCATTGTGTCTTATATTGTATAGTATTATCACCGGATTTATATCCTACTCCCTCTGTTTAAAAATATAAGATGTAACATATATTTGTTTTATAAAAGCTAAAACATCTTATATTCTGAAACAGGGGAAGTAGCTTGGATGGCATGCACGTAATTGGTTTGCTTACAGTTTAGAGTTTCGCATCCTTTGGCTCTATTTGTTGACTAGGCCTTAATTAAGTCTTGAGGATTGCAATAAAGTTTTTAATAGGTTGTTGGGGGCATGTCTTTGTTGAAACGTCAAATTTTATGGCCTAAATTTGCCACTCAACAGAGTAAACACTACTAGAAAAAGGGCTATAGGTAATCCGCACATCCGTGGCTCATATGGTTGAAGTGTCCCACGGATAAAATAGGCGTGGCTCACCTATGAGCAGTGCCCTACTAGTAACTAGATCAACCGTGGCGCACATGAGGTATGTGCGCCACAGATATGTATGGGCCAGGGGCCTGCCAGCCGCATGCCACATACCCGTAGCGCACATGGGGTATGTGCGCTACGGTTGTGGCAAGTTCTGTGACGCACTATGCCATGTGCGTCATGGATGTGTAAACTTAGCCGTAGGACACCTTGCCCTAGTGCCCTACGACTAACTACCCTGCACCAACTCCAACACCCACCCTCCTCCCCATGGATCGCCTTTTTAGGTTTTGCAAAAAATAAAAGAAAATGATAAACACTTCAAAAAATAAAATCATTTCATATTTAGCTAGATAATGTGGTATAGTTTTTAGGAAAATTAACAAACATGAGTTTCCATTTTTTCTGCAAAAAAAGTCATGTCACGGTAAAATGGCCGTAACTTTTGCATACGATGTCGAAAAAAATCGTATAATATACCTGACGAGAACGAGATTTCGCATCCGCTCGTAACCACCTCTGGTCGTTTAGCGATTATTTAGATTTTAAAATTTCGAAAAGAGTAAAAAGTTACGGTCAAAAGACCGTTTTTCCTGCAGAAAAAAAATAGAGGGAAACTTACCCGTAGCGCACCACCACCTAGTGCGCTACGAGTAAGTTGGGTGGGATTCAAAATTTGAATCCCCGCCCCGCCCACCTACCCCTCTTCTTTTCCCTCCTCCTTCTCTCCTTTTCCTTCTCCTCCTCCTCCTTCTCTTTCTCCTTCTCCTTTTCCTTCTCCTCCTCCTCCTCCTCCTCCTTGCAGTGAAGATGGTGATGGCGGCCTCCTCCTTGCAACGACGACAGCAATGTCGGGCTCCTTCTTCTTCTCCTCCTCCTCCTTGCAGTGACGACGGCGATGGCGACGACGGACTCTCTCCTCCTCCTCCTTCTTGCAGTTCTGACGGTGGTCTCTCTCCTCCTCCTCCTCCTCCTTGCAGTTTCGACGGTGACGGCGGGCTCTCTCCTCCTCCTCCTTGTAGTTCTGAGGAGGTGAGTCAAGGGCGACAGCGGTGACCACCGACGGTGGTGGACCCACTCCGACGTGGCGATGGCGACGACACCGACGAGCGACGGCACTGACGGCGACGGCACCGACGAGATCCAGATCTCCCGCTTTTTTTGAATTTTGAAATTTGTATCCATGGCGCACAACACCTAGTGCGCCACGTCTAGCTTTTCATATGCGTGGCGCACACCACCTAGTGCGCCATGGTTATCTTTTCATACGTGTGGCGCACCACCTAGTGCGCCACGGCTAAAAGTTAGCCGTAGCGCGCGCTTTGTGGCGCACCCCTAGTGTGCCACAGATGGCCAAAACAGGTGCGCCACGAAGCTGTTTTCTAATAGTGAAACTCTCGTTTAGCAATAGTGGTATATAGGGTCTTGTAAATTGAATTCCAAAAGTAATAATACATAATTCTATGCTAAGGGTGAAGGCTCATAATATTTCCACTAGAGGTGGTGAATAGGTTACTACAAAAAATTCATTGATTTTTAGAAAGTTCGGGTATATAATGTAACATCCCATCATTAGCACCTAGAAATAAAGAGGACACAGGGTTGTGCATTGCATTCATGCATAAGAAAATCCGAAGAATTTTCGCGCAAAACTAAGAGCTGTAGAGGGATCGAGATCTCTTTTGTTCTGATGGAAACACCAGGACAGGTGCGATGGATTTCGACATGACCTCTATTGTACTTTTGTATTTTAGGGGAAGACAATTCAAATCTGAATATTTACTTGATAGATTTGAATATTAAAAGAATTTGAAATAGAATTAGAATTGGAAATTAAATTATAATAAAAGATAAGAGGTGAATTCTTATTTATGAATAAGATTCAATATTCACAATTATTCGAATTAAAATTTAAAACACAAAGAGATAAGTGTTTCTCTTGCCATTGGAGAAATGGGGTTTAGTTCATCTTAGATGGGGGTTAGGAATTTGGACATGACCTTTGTTGAATTTATAATTTTGGGGAAAAGAATTTGCATTCAAGACTTCAAATATGAGATCATACAATTCAAATATAACTTGGATTTAAATTTAAATCTTAAACTATTACAGGATATTTCATAATCATAATACAAACTGGTATAAGCAAATATAAACTTTATTGAAAGAAATACAATAATACAATGTCTTTACATTATTCAAGCAGAAAAAGAAATTACATTACTGAAATGAATAAACGAGCTCTTTATTACAACAAAATAAATATGACATTGTCTTTACAAAAGAATTGTAAAAGAAAAAGGAAATAAGTAAACTTTATTAAATAAGATACAAATCCTTACAAGTTTCAACTAACAAAGAGAAAAATGAACTTTATTACACTAATAAAAGAATACACTATTATTTACAATATTTAAGAGTCAAATAAAGTTGTAAAAGAATAAAAAGAAAACCTAAACTATTTTCCTAATTAGTCCTATGTCTTATGTTCTTCAACCCTCCTTATTCTTCACCCTGCAAAACAAAACAAAACAAAAGAACAAGGAGGAAACAGAATGGGGACTTAGTTAAATCTTTGCTCTCAGTCTGACAGTGAAATGCACTGTTGGACACATCATTGAGCTTTTAAATTGAAGGGGCAAGTTTCACCAATGTGTGTATTTGATCTTATCATAAAAAGAGGCTTCAGGCTTAGCATCATAAGCCAGGGGCAAGTTTCACCTTGGTTTTATATAGTAAACAGATAAGAAGTAAAAAACCATCCAGAAATATCAAGGAAGTACTTGATCTGATCCATGAGTCACAGCAAGCAAGCAAGCTGCTCACACAACCATGCATATGTGTGTGCTGTCAACACAGCAGCAGCCGAGGAAGGAGACAAGAAAGCCAGCTTATGTACACAAAGGGGGTGAACCAGCCGGAGCAGCAAGCTACCATTTCCCCTCCACACTTCAGAGCACATTCCCCATCTCATCCTCTCATCATGAAACCAAGAATGCTTAGATCATCCCACCAAATCCACCACTTAATCCGTATCTGGTTGCTTACTTAAGCCTTCCAAGAAAAGATCAAGTGAGCACAAGGAGGAGTAGATCAAGATGAGCAGAATCACAAGATCAACAAATAACCACAAGCTACAGTCAAGCTTCAGCAACCACCACAGGTTGATATACCACTAGCTCGTGCAACATCTGTTCTTGTCCTTTTCATTTCTGGACATGGAGTTATATGGGAAAGAGGGCTCTCATACTGGGTATTAATGCTACACCAGTATCATCATTGAGCTAGGATTATAAACTATAGCATCTGTTCTTATTACCACTAGTTTCTCAGACTATGCACCCTTGGCGGTCATATCTTGATTCTTAGCCAAACTGTGTAAAACAGCAGATTGAGCTATCCAAGTATGCCATTATAGCTTTAGACTTTTGCATCACTAGCTATAAGCCATATCTCCCTATTATACCACTCAGGTTACATCATAGTGGTATTTTCAGCAGTAGTTTTATACTAATTAAGATTCACCACTGTGCATACTCAAAATTGAGGCACCACAGTGACATCTACACTAACACAAACCACTACTTTATCTTGCCACATCATTTTCCTAACAGATGTTCTAGGAATCAGGTATGTAGATTTTTTCATTGTAGAAAAGTTCTATGAAACAGATCCTTTCTTGAAACCTCAAGAAAGAATCCATTCATGATTTGCTTCTACAAAGCTTAAGCCTCAAATTATGATATCATTGGCTAGGGAAGGTCCAAACTTCTAACCAGTAATATTATAGCATGGATATATATGTGATCTAGTTCATGTGCATCCTCCAAGGAGGTACCACATCAGCCAGAACAGTTGCTTAAAGCCAAGTATTGCATAAATGCAGTATCCAGGAGACCAAAGAGGCACCACTAGTCTAGATGACAACAAATCTTACACATGATGGATTGCTGTGTACTATCTAGAGAGAGACATCACAACAACAAGTTACAATCAACATCAAGCTAGGATGCTTCAAAGATATATATATACCTCTGGTAACATATCCAGTTCAGAAAATGATCACCAACACAGAAGAAATTATAAACAGGACAAATAGAGTGTATCTATCTATCTTTATAATATACACTTCTGGCAGTCAACATTTAGTTTATTAGCACAAATAATAAATGATACAAGAAATTACTATCAAGTATAAAGGACAGAATAAGGATTTGATAATACAAATCACATAGTAATCACACAAATTCATACTGCCAGAACTTGATAGTAATAAAACCAACACCATCATCCAGTAGCACATTTTGATTATCAACATTATAGATCAAATTACAGGAGCATATATATATATATATAGTTACAATAAAAGAACAATAGTAGATGTACCAAAACCAAGTTAAGCCACTAACACTCATTCCCACCATGAACAAAATCTCATCATTAAACCACCAAGTTGAATTAACATTAGTTCCAGAATAGAATATTACTGAAACCTGATTCAAACCAAAGGTTTGAATTTAAATATTCATTTACTTATTACCTCTTAGCTATCAGCAATAAACACCAGAATAATACTAAGCCCAGTTATGAATCAAGTCACAACAGCACATGCTCCATTTTTACAAACAACAATAGTACATGTATCAAATCAAGTGAGGCATTAAGCACTTAATCAACAAAATCAACTACACTGCCAAACCTACTACTCTAATCAATTGGACTTTGCTCAAGAGCTCAATTTTATTTCCTGAACATGGTCAATCACATGGTACTGAGAGGATTCAGAGAGGGAGAAGGCAAAGAAGACCAGAGAGTGAAAAGGGGGACAACATACCTGTGGTCCTCACGAGGGTATGAAGAGGAAGCCGTGGCCGGTGTCGAGGATGAACACGGCAGCACGGGGAGCACCCAGAGGGCGCTGCAACCCGCGCCAAGCCGCGTTCATAGAGCTCACAGGGAGGAAGACGACACCATCTCCTCACCATAGTACCAGGGCGATGCCATAGGAGCGTCGGAGCACCACATCCTCGAGCAGCAGCCAGGGGCATCAGGGGCCAGCGGAGTCGCGCCGGCGAGCTAGCCGAACCGCACATCTAGGGTTTCGCAGGGGCACAAGCAGTGAAGCAGAGCAGCACCAAGGCGGAGGTAATCACTAGGGTGCTTGAGTCGGAGCCTCATCGGCAGGCGGTGGAGCCGAGGTCGGCCGGCAACCGCCCGGAGTGGCGGTGACGGCGGCATCGCACGGGAGCAAGAGAGGAGAGGATGAGGTATGTGTGTGTGTGCGTGTGTGTGTGGAGTGAGGGGTGGGCCGGGGGTGAGGGGTCTGATATGGTCCAGTTGGGCCAGGACAACCCACATATCCAACTAAATGGCCCAAGTTGATTAAGTTTAGAAATAAAATAAAAAATGAATTACTAAAATAACCTCCAAACATTTTTTGCTCTAGAAAAATAAGGAAAAATCCTAAAAATACATATGATATATCAAAATAACCACAAAAATAATATCTACCTAGTAAAAATATAATATTACATGTTCAAGATAAATAAAATATAAATAAAGATTAACAACATTACATCCTAAGTGAAATGTCATAAAATAAGGATAAATCCTAAAAATGAATAAAATCATTTTTGTATATAAAAAATAAATATACTATTTTATAAAAATACTAACTTAACTCTTTTATAAATAAATTTTGAATAAATATTTAAAGACATTTAATCCTTTATGAAATTTTATAAGTATAAAAATAATACTTAAAAATAAAATAAAAATCATTTTCAAAGTCTTTAATAAATATATTACAGTAGAAAAATACTAAATATATTAGTAGAAAAGTTTTTAATATTTTAAAATAATAAATCCTTATCCATTATATATTTTTGAAAATTCTTTAAGAACATTTCTTAAAGAAATAAATATATTTCTACAAGAAATATTAATACCCTAAAAAAATCAAATTACAAAAGTTCTAAACGAGAACTAAGATTTATAATAAAACTTAAGTGTAAATTATTAACTTATTAATATATTTTGAAACCTTAAATAAAGATTTAAAACCACAACCTTCAAAATAACTTTATAAGCATTCACTAAAATATAAAGTGAATAATTCCACACCTTCGTTATACCAATCATAAATCTAAAACTTGGAAATAATTAAAATATATTACATCTTAAGTTTACCCAACCATTTAAAGTTAACTTTAGTCTCAAGCTTATAAACATCAGGTCTAATAAATCACTTATGTTTTTATAGTTAACTTTGGTCTATTTAATTAAGACATAAAGCATCTCAAACTAATAAATCAAACACCAAAAGACATTAATCATGTTCTATTGACAATGATAATTGTTTAAACCCTAGAAAGGAAATCTTTTCTTCAAATGTTATTCTTTTTGCCACTTCAAAGAATAATCTCATATTAAATTCTTCAACTCTTAACAACTAAAAACCAAGGACTCTTACCTTAGTCACCAAATGACAATTAAACATAATCACATTACTTTTTACTTTACCTGTGTATTAAGAATTATTATCACTTAGGTTCCTTATAAAGATCATTACTTATAAAGTAAAATTTGAGATAAACCAACTCTTAAAAGAATCACTTGAATTCACTTCACTCAGAGTATTGGGGATTCAATTTGGGAGTTTTACAAAATTCATATCATTACTTATGCATAACTGCATCTTGCTTCTTTAAACATTAGTACTTACCGGACCAATGATGCTGATTTCAGATATTGGATCTTATGTCGTCTCGAAGACCGTGAGTGCATAATCTTGCAATCACAAAAGGCAAGTTCACACTGTTGGAGATATGCCCAAGAGGCAATAATAAAATGGTTATTATCATATCTTCATATTTATGATAAATGTTTACATACCATGCTATAATTGTATTAACAGGAAACATTAATACTTGTGTGATTTGTAAACATAAAATAAGAGTCCCTAGTAAATCCTCTTGTTAAACTAGCTTGTTGGTTAATATATGATCATTGTTTCCTGATCATGAACATAGAGATGTTATTAACAACAGGGTCATATCATTAGGAGAATGATGTGATGGACATACTCCTATAGATAAGCGTAGCATAAAGATCAAGTCATTTCAATAGTTCAATTGCTATATGCTTTCTGATACATAGTAACCTAATTCCTTCGACCATGAGATCATGCATATCACCTTTGCTGGATGGATGCTTTGATGTCATCAAACACCACACCGTAACAGGGTGGCTATAAAAGTGGCATTGAGTGTTCGGAAAGTATTGGTTGAAACACATGGATCAAGAGTGGGATTTGTCCATCCATATGACGGATAGATATACTCTGGGCCCTCTCGGTGAAATGTCATCCAATTAGCTTGCAAGCATGTGACTGGCTCACAAGGGATCACATATCACGGGAACGAGAAAAGAGTACTTATCAGTAACGAGGTTGAACTAGGTATGCAGAGATACCGACGATCATAACCTCGGATAAGTAACATATCGTGAGACAAAGGGAAATTGGTATCGTATGTAAGTGGTTCATTCGATCGCAAAGTAATCGTAGAAATATGTGGGAGCCATATGAATTTCCAGATTCCTCTATTGGTTATTGATCGGAGAAGTGTCTCGATCATGTCCGCATAATTCACGAACCGTAGGGAGACACACTTAAGGATTCGACGTTGTTTGAGTAGTTATGGAATGATGAGAAAGAGTCCGAATGTTGTTCGGAGTCTCGGATGGGATTCGGGATATCACGAGGAGATCCGGAATGGTCCGGAGAATAAGATTCATATAAGGAAAGTCCCGTTTCGGAGTTGGGGAATGGTTCCGGTGTTTTCATCGGGAACATTCTAGAAGGTCCCGGAATGTCCGGCACTCCGGGGGGGGGGGGGGGGGGGGGAAGGGTACATGAATGTGTCATTGTAAGTTGGAATGATTGCATCATGTACTAGGTGTCTTCGCTGTCCAAAATAAAGGATTTATTTAAATCCTAAATTGAAAAGTCAAACGGCTAGTTTGAAAGTCAAACGGCAATTTTGGGAAGTGGGAAGAGAGGAGGATTGGTGGAGGCCGAATTGGAGGAGGGTTCCTCCCTTGGCCGGCGCCCCACCAAGCCGACTTGGGGAGGGACTCTCCTCCCTTTGGCCGGCCAGCCCTCCCACCTATATAAGGAGGGGCAGGGCTCCCTCCTAGCACACACAAGTTCCTATCTTCTACCTCCGGTTTAGAGCCGTTTTGGTTTAGAGCTTCTAATTGCTTTAGCCAGCGGTTTAGAGCCTTCTAATTGGTTTAGAGCCCTCTAATTGGTGTGTCTAATTACTAGACCACTAATAGCCTCTCTCATAAGCTCCACCATACTCGCACCGGCTTAAGGCGAAGCCCTGCGGGATCTCCCCTCTACTTCCGGTACCACGCCGTTGTGCTGCCGGAATCGCGAGGAGAGTGCTACAACCTCCGCTGCCTGCTGGAACAAGGGAGAGGAAGGTCTTCGTCGAGTACCGAACGTGTGACCGACTGCGGGAGCGCTGCCGGAACGCGGCGCCGGAAGGATCGTCTACGCGATCTTGAGATCGGAAAGAGTACGACTACATCACCCACGAGAATCTGCTCTCGTTAAACACTTTGGAATCTTCGAGGGTGAGTTATTCTATCGACTCGTTGCTACAATCTAGTAGATAGATCTTGGCTTGTTTGTTTGTATGCGGTAGAAAATTTTTGTTTTCCATGCTACGAACCCCTACAGTGGTATCAGAGCCGTGTCTATATGTAGATCTGTTGCACGAGTAGAACACAATGGTCATTGTGGGCGTTGATGCTTTTATTGTAGATTGCTTTGCGTGTACTTTGCATCTTGCGGTATGTTGGGATGAAGCGGCCCGGGCTAACCTTACATGACATCGTTCATGAGACTTGCTCCACGCTTGACATGCAACTTGTATTGCATAAGTGGCTTTGCGGGTGCCTGTTTCTCCTAGAATAGTAAAGATCCAATTTACAACGGGTAATCAACAATGCTAGTATCAACGTTGTGGTTCTTGTTCGTAAGTTAGAACGACACTTATTGAAAGCCCCAAACCACGTAAAATATGCAAAGAAAGTAGAAGCGTCTAACTTTGTTTTGCAGGGGTGTGCAGTGATGTGATATGGCCATGATTGTGATTATATTTGATGTATGCAATGTTCCTTATTGTAAGTTGGCAACCGGCAGGAGCCATATGGTTGTCTTTAATTTCTGTTAAGACCTGCGTGTCTATTCAAAATAGTTGTAATAGTTGAAGCTGGTGGACGACAACCATGAAGAAGCGTCATTGACCTTGATGCTATGCCGGTGATGATGGAGATCATGTTCGTGCTTGAAGATGGAGATCGGAAGCACAAAGAAGAAAGGCCATATCATATCACATATTATGAATTGCATGTGATGTTAATCCTTTATGCATCTTGTATTGCTTAGTAGACGACGGTAGCATTATAAGATGATCCCTCATACACATAAATTTCAAGTTCTAAAGTGTTCACCCTTAGTATGCACCGTTGCCAAAGCTTGCTACTTCGAAGCACCACGTGATGATCGGGTGTCTTTGATTCCGCGGGTGAATACAACGTAAGCAAGCCAGATTTGCTTATGCGGTAGCTAAGGTTTGATCTTGACGAGCCTAGCATGTACAGACATGGCCTCAGGAACACGGATCACCGAAAGGTAAAGCATGAGTCATATAGTAGATATGATGAACATGTTGATTGTTCGCCATTGAAGCTACATCAACTCTCGTGATGATCGGTTTTGATGTGGTGGATTTGGTTCGTGTGATCACTAAAACAATGTGAGGGATGTTGTTTTGAGTGGGAGTTCATCTAGATTAATTTAATTATTAATTAGAACTCAATTTATCATAAACTAAATCAAAGTGTATTTGCATAGTTGTTGTAGTCATTGGCATCCGTTTACCACCTTGCGCTTAGTTATAATTGAGATGATAGAACTATAGAATTCTGGTTAGTTACTTTACGAACTGGTATCGTATTGTTTTGAAGTGTTAATCTAAAGTTTAAAAGTCCTATTGCAAACTTTCAGTAAATTTTGATTACTCCATGAAGTTTAATAATTGGTATTAAATCAAGAGTAACAATTCCAAGTGTTAGTATCGTGTTTGTCTCCATGATTATTGATATTCAAAGGATTGTCTTAATATCAAGGTTATCTAGGATCTGAAAGAGTTGTTTCAGAAACCATGATGTGTGGAAGATATTGTGATATCTGAAACAAAGTTTTGGTTGCAACATGATAGAGTATAATATGGCAAAAGTCATGTTCTCATATTTGATGAGAATTTGCAAAAGGTTGGAGACACTAGTTGTCCTAATCCTCCAAAAGGTTTTGGAAAGCAACATTATACTCGTAATTCATCGTTATAAGCTAAAAGTAGCTTGATCATGGACGATTCCATGATAAAGGTGAATATTTGATGTAGGTAAAATGTTTACTACACCAAGAGATTACTAAAGAAAGGAATTTGAAAGAACACCAAACATTTGATAATGGTGATCTACTTCAAAGTGCAAGTCCAAAGACATTGGTATTTAACTATACACGCTTTGGACTATGTGTCATATGTATGACTCCACTATTGATGTTGATAGATTCTTTCAAACAGAAATACTGAAAGAGAATCTCATAAGTATATGGCAGAAAAGAAAAGACTAAAATTGTTCAGTTTAAGTATATAGATGATATACATGTTATGGCTATATTCTTTGCTTATTAAACAATGTGGTTCTTAAGTATTTTGATACTGAATTTGTTGGTGTGAATCGTCATACGAAACAACAGAATTCATGAACTACAATGGCCTAAGTAACTAGCAAAAGAATATGTGATGATGTTCATCGAGAACAAATAAAGGGTTATTGTGTTTCTCGTTAAACATCAAAGCTTGCCTTCAAGATTTGTTTTATCAGGTATTATGAGAACAAAAGGGTTGTTCAAATAATTGCCGTAATCCATAAAAGATGGATGATTTGCAAATCTCGTTGGAGAAATCACATCCATAAAACTAGTGCTAAAAATGTCGAAAGACAAATTGATTGAAAGATCACTTAGGAAGTGACATCGCCGTTTAAATTATATTGGAAAGAAAACATGAAGAAACTCCATGTGGATGGAATTTTGGAGTCTTTTGATTTTGATCAAATGATGCTTGTGAAACTTTCCTAGAGATAATTAAAACTTCGTTCATAGGCCAAAAGGGAACGAATGGCTAGCTTATTGGAACTTGTACATATTGTTGTATGAAATCCATTTTATGTAGTCAAGAGCGATGGATTTCAACTTCATATGCTTTCTCCGAAAATTTGAGTGAATATATGAATATTTACTTAATAAGGATGAAGTATGAAACATTTGAAAAGTTCAAAGATTTTCAAGATGAAGTGCAAAATCATTGTAACAAGAATATAAATAGTTTATGATAAGATCATAAAGGAAGATATTTGAGTTACAAGTTTAGCATAATACCTAAGATTTAAGGAATCGTTCCGTGGATTTGCATTTCCCGAAACGCCATAAGGGTATGGAGCGTTCGAGGTATGTAATTAAACCTTGTTTGACATGGTAAGATCAAAGGTGTAATTCATAGAACTGCCATTATATTTTAAAGATTAAAAGCTTTAGAGACTACCGTTTTCCACTAAAAAGAGCTCCATCATAATCCGCTGAAATGACACCATATAAAGTTATGGTTTGGGATAAAACCCAAGTAGTCCTTTCTTAAACATTGGTATGCTATGCATAAGAAAGATGTGTGCAACCAAAGTCGGATGAACCTGTCTTTGTATAAATGTTAAGTATTCCTCCATAAACACCGGAGACAAAAGTGTTTGTCGCTTAGAACGTCAAGTTTCTTTGAGAAGGAATTTTTCGTGAAAAGTTAAGTGGGAGGACAATAGAACTTTGATAAGGTTAAAGGAACCTTAGCTATATGTGCAGAGTTGCGCAGCACCGAAAAGTGTTCCGGAGGCAGCAACAATGCTCATGGCTCACGTACCTCAAAGGTTGTGGTTACGAAGGTCGAAATTTCTATTGAACCAAGTAGGTCGAGTAAACAATCAAATACCAAGATTTGAGGGTTGAATCATTATTTGAGAATAATGAACGGACTACATGCAAAGAAGCGATGATGGGCCCTGACTCCGTCAAATGGCTTGAAGCCATAAAATCCGTGATAGTTCCATACACGAGAAATCAAGTTTTGAACTTGAAGGACCCTCGAGAAAGGTGTAAGACCTTACAGTTGTGTCTGGATCTATAAAGAAATAGACATAGATGTTTCACATCTATAGTCGACATATTGGGAAAGAGTTCACAACAATGTTCAAAGATTGACTATGACAAGATTTGATCTTTCATAGCGATATTTAGTCTAGACGGATTAATGTAGCAATCACTACATATAATTTTGTTATGTGGTAGTAGAATAAACAAAACAAGTTCTTCTAATAGAATGGTTACCTAGGACGTGTGCATGACACGGTCCAAAGGGTTTTGTTAATTCAATGGATGCTAAAAGCATATGCAAACTTCAATGGTTGAAGTGAGCATAGCGGAGTTGGAATCTTCACTATGATGAAACTGTTAAAAGAGTTTAATTTCATCGGAGACAATGAAGATGCTTGCATTTGCAAGAAATTAAGTGGGAGCGCTAAGACATATTTCTAATACATTATGTGGAGGACATATTGTTGATTAGAAATGATGTATATTTTATTAACACATATTAAGAATTTCATCCTGATGAAAGACTTAGGCAAAACCCAAATATTTGGCATCAATAGATGCTAATATGGTTGTGCCAGAAGTACATAGATGAGATATTGAATGAGTTCAATATAGAAACTACAAGAAAGGTTCTTGTCGCACAGAAAGGATTGAATGAGTTCAATATTGATGATATATTCAAGTGTATTGACATTTGGTAAGTGAAACAAAGATTCAAGTATAGATTGATACTTGATGTATGAAATCACAAAGAGTGTTTATATCAATCATACTGTGGTATGTACAAATCCAGATATGTCCTATGCTCTAAATGTTGTGAGCATATACCAGAATGATTCATAAGATGATCATTGGACGATAGTAAGGATATTCTTATGATCTTTTGGAAGGACTAAGAGTATATTATTTGTAGAAGTGACAAATAGATGATTAGTTCATTGTAAAAGTACTACATTGATACTAGTTTTGTCACAAGAGTACAAATTAAGTTTATCTCAATCTAAACTAAGGATGGCACAATATAATGGAAAGTAAGTTCCATAATGGATTTGGATGAGTTCCAAAGTTAAGACATTGTGACAGATACTACAACAAAAGGCTAAGTGTATGACTGCTATATTAGCAGCAAAAGAGGGCATTTGTGTCAAGTAGTTTGTTATCAAACTAGGTGTAGTTCACAGCGGGATAATACTATGAAGATATATTGTACGACAATATTATCAACATGTTTTAACCCCAAAGAACTAAAGGTCACACCAAAGGACCAAATTTGTACGAAGCCATCTCATTAGAGAATGAGTAATGCGTAGAGACGCAAAGACATGCAATTACACACGGACCTGGAAGTGTCAGATCCGGAGATCAGTTGACCACTAGCAATCGTGTACATACAACACCGGAAAGCCATAGGTGTTGAATACACAAAGGTTTGAAACTAGATTATTGACTCTAGTGCAAGTGGGAGACTGTTGGAGATATGCCCAAGAGGCAATAATAAAATGGTTATTATCATATCTTCATATTTATGATAAATGTTTACATACCATGCTATAATTGTATTAACAGGAAACATTAATACTTGTGTGATTTGTAAACATAAAATAAGAGTCCCTAGTAAATCCTCTTGTTAAACTAGCTTGTTGGTTAATATATGATCATTGTTTCCTGATCATGAACATAGAGATGCTATTAACAACAGGGTCATATCATTAGGAGAATGATGTGATGGACATACTCCTATAGATAAGCGTAGCATAAAGATCAAGTCATTTCAATAGTTCAATTGCTATATGCTTTCTGATACATAGTAACCTAATTCCTTCGACCATGAGATCATGCATATCACCTTTGCCGGATGGATGCTTTGATGTCATCAAACACCACACCGTAACAGGGTGGCTATAAAAGTGGCATTGAGTGTTCGGAAAGTATTGGTTGAAACACATGGATCAAGAGTGGGATTTGTCCATCCATATGACGGATAGATATACTCTGGGCCCTCTCGGTGAAATGTCATCCAATTAGCTTGCAAGCATGTGACTGGCTCACAAGGGATCACATATCACGGGAACGAGAAAAGAGTACTTATCAGTAACGAGGTTGAACTAGGTATGCAGAGATACCGACGATCATAACCTCGGATAAGTAACATATCGTGAGACAAAGGGAAATTGGTATCGTATGTAAGTGGTTCATTCGATCGCAAAGTAATCGTAGAAATATGTGGGAGCCATATGAATTTCCAGATTCCTCTATTGGTTATTGATCGGAGAAGTGTCTCGATCATGTCCGCATAATTCACGAACCGTAGGGAGACACACTTAAGGATTCGACGTTGTTTGAGTAGTTATGGAATGATGAGAAAGAGTCCGAATGTTGTTCGGAGTCTCGGATGGGATTCGGGATATCACGAGGAGATCCGGAATGGTCCGGAGAATAAGATTCATATAAGGAAAGTCCCGTTTCGGAGTTGGGGAATGGTTCCGGTGTTTTCATCGGGAACATTCTAGAAGGTCCCGGAATGTCCGGCACTCCGGGGGGGGGGGGGAAGGGTACATGAATGTGTCATTGTAAGTTGGAATGATTGCATCATGTACTAGGTGTCTTCGCTGTCCAAAATAAAGGATTTATTTAAATCCTAAATTGAAAAGTCAAACGGCTAGTTTGAAAGTCAAACGGCAATTTTGGGAAGTGGGAAGAGAGGAGGATTGGTGGAGGCCGAATTGGAGGAGGGTTCCTCCCTTGGCCGGCGCCCCACCAAGCCGACTTGGGGAGGGACTCTCCTCCCTTTGGCCGGCCAGCCCTCCCACCTATATAAGGAGGGGCAGGGCTCCCTCCTAGCACACACAAGTTCCTATCTTCTACCTCCGGTTTAGAGCCGTTTTGGTTTAGAGCTTCTAATTGCTTTAGCCAGCGGTTTAGAGCCTTCTAATTGGTTTAGAGCCCTCTAATTGGTGTGTCTAATTACTAGACCACTAATAGCCTCTCTCATAAGCTCCACCATACTCGCACCGGCTTAAGGCGAAGCCCTGCGGGATCTCCCCTCTACTTCCGGTACCACGCCGTTGTGCTGCCGGAATCGCGAGGAGAGTGCTACAACCTCCGCTGCCTGCTGGAACAAGGGAGAGGAAGGTCTTCGTCGAGTACCGAACGTGTGACCGACTGCGGGAGCGCTGCCGGAACACGGCGCCGGAAGGATCGTCTACGCGATCTTGAGATCGGAAAGAGTACGACTACATCACCCACGAGAATCTGCTCTCGTTAAACACTTTGGAATCTTCGAGGGTGAGTTATTCTATCGACTCGTTGCTACAATCTAGTAGATAGATCTTGGCTTGTTTGTTTGTATGCGGTAGAAAATTTTTGTTTTCCATGCTACGAACCCCTACACACACTTGCTCATGTCCTTTGATTATTTTCTATAAAGTATTTTACAAATCCAGTCTTGTCATCACCTACATTTGATAAAGGTCCAAAAACACTATTTTCATAATAATATGATTATAGGTTATTTACCATGAGGTAATAACCTACTATGAACGTTCCGATGGTAAAGGAACATATTATCTAGGACTTAACAACCAATGTCGCCAGTGATTCTTGCATCGTATATCACGCGTTAACCATGAGATTTGGAATGGGACAGAAAAGTCAGCCGTATCTTGTTCCTCTCGCATGTAGCCGGATGTGCAGGTCGTGGCTATTATCACTCGTAGCATGCATATTAATTGGTAATTCGTAGAGGATATGCAGCATATGGGTGGGAACCCTCAATGTCCCACGATAGTTCTGACATCTAACGGTTTGTACAAACCATTGCCGTAATTCAATATGTGGGCATGGTGTACACCAAGGAGGCATGCGGGGTCGTGAAGGGGGCAGTGATTGGCTTGGATCTTAGACTGGGCCCTATACCAAGGAAGTATGGACAAGGTCATGACTTGGTTGTGCAACAAGGCTAAGGTCTCTCATGGGTAAAGTAACGCACCTCTGCAGAGTGTAAGAACTGTAACTTGTTACTCCCTGTTCCGGGAAGGAGCTGCGAACGCGGCGGGAAAGGAAATCCATGAAAGTTTTGGTAAACCCGTGAAGGCTGACGAACATAGATTTTCAGAATAAAAGCAACCTTTGAATAAATCTTTACGAAAACCTGCATTGCCTATGACCTATGGTCTGTGGCTGTAGATATAGTGCATCAAACACTCCTTTTCTAGTGAACTTGCTGAGTACGCTCGTACTCAAAGTATCTTCTTAACCCTTGCTAGGTTCTAAAGCCAGTACAGACGATGACTACATCAAGCCATGCTCCAGGAATCATCATCAAAAGCTAAAGCTCTTCAATGAAGTCAAGAAAGTCAACATATACATCAGCTTAAGTGAAGACGAAGTTGCTGATTAGATAAGAATAGAATCTCTAGCCATAGAACCTATTTCTGTAGTGTATTGCAATAGCAGCAATGCCAGACCATTAGTTAAGATATTAGTCTTAATAGTATTATAATTTTGGAGCTGTTTAGTTCTGATTCTTCTTTGTAAGAAGTTTCTTTCTCTCTCTTTAACCTAGAGTGTTCTCTCGATCTTGTGTAAAGAGTTGAGTTGTAACCTATAGTCATGTTTTGGACCTGCTGTGTTTCTGTTGTACCACTCTGAGGGATGTAATACTAGTGAACGGTGTTTCATTGGTGTTATATCAACGACTATAGTGTACTACATCATGCAGTGGTATGCTAGGTCACCGTATATAAATTCTCCTAAATGCTAATATATGATATGGCATATATAGCAAGGCAATACTATCAAGTAGGATTAACAAGTTAGGGTTACAATAAGCAAGGTAAAGAGTAAGGAACAAAAATAACCAAAAGAGACATAAATATGAGATGATTTATCCCGAAGTTTAAATCACTAGGGGATGTTTGATGGACTTGGACACATGTCCCCATGAACACATAGGCCTAGCCTTCTTTTTACATGAGCTTTGGCCACAAACTCCAAGCTCAACTACTAAAGGTAGATCTTCGGTCCTTCTCATACTCTCGAGAAAATCCAAGACTTGGAAGCTCCCAGTGGACTCCAGCCGCCTAGGAGTGGACAAACTCCAAGAGAAATAAGAATGAGTGCGCTTGGAGAAATTTCACAAAGTCTCATGGAAGTAGTAAGAACTCATATCTCACATTAATCTCTCTTCCTTCTTCGATTCTCCAAGTCTTCTCCCTAGGTTTATCTCAAATGATGGCAAGGTGTGAGAGAAACCCATGGATCCCGGACCCGAAGATTTTAAAGAGTACCTATGAGATCTAGGCACATGGCTTAATTTGATTGATAGGATACCCATACCAACAAGTTGCAATTTTTTCCGGAAGCTCATCTGAAAAAACTCTGAGGTTAAGCACGAGTGAGGACAAAGTGTGCAGAAAAGACAAGTGTTTTGGTCTATGGGGACAGTTTAGAGATCCTAATAAGCTGCCAGGAGTGATACCCCCGGGGCCTGTTGTTGGACGGGGTGTTACAATACCCCTCGACGAGGGAGGGGGGGGTGAATGGATCTATTTAGATATAGGTCAAAATATGGCTATTGTTATTAAAAATGTATATCTAGAGACTCCACAAACAACAATTCAACAACAGTCTAAGAGCATCTCCACTCGCCTACCCAGGACGCCGGTCCGGACGTCGAATTTCGGTCTGGACGCCAAAAATCGGCCCAGTCGCGTACCGAGGGACCTGTTTTCGGCCGGACTTGGGCCAACTTTGGTCCAGACTACCCAGGCCGAACCCAGGATCCCGGATACGCCCTGGGGACGCCGGACGACGAGAATTCGGCGAGTGGACCATCCTGTCAGCGACAGAAGCCTAGCCACCGCCATCCTTCCCGCCGTTTTCCTTTTTCCGCCCTCGCCGCTACACCCCTCCCGCTATTCTTCCGGCCTATAAAAATCCGTACATCTCGCCGTCTCTCTTCACACGCTGGCACCACCCCAACTCCGGCGAACTTCGGACGTTCGCACCTTTCTTCCTCCCCAACTCCGCCGAGAAGACATGGTCGGCTGATGAACGTTGTCGCCGTGGGAAGCCCGGCTGCTCCGCGAGGCGCGCTATACGGCCCCGCCGGACACTCGTCTCCCCCTAGGCTGGAAACTCAGCACCGGCGGGATCCCCGTTCCGCCGGTGCCGGACGGGCAGGACCTCGCCGGAGAGATCCAGGCGGCTATCGCCTCCATGGAAGACCTAGAACTCGCCGGAGAGATCTAGGCCGCTGTCGCCGCCATGCAAGGCCCGGCACTCGCCGAGGATCAGGACAACCTGGTCTTCTGGAGGCAGTTTTTCACCGGCAGGCGCCTCGAGGAACTCGCCTGACACGACGGACCACCGGGCTCGCCGCCGCCGCCGCGTAACAATATGGCTTACCGCCGCCGCTGGTTGAGCGTTCCAGGGCAGACTCTCGTCGGAGTCATGGCGCACATCGAGGCCGGCAACAACCCCCGCCTCGGCCTGTAGTTTCGGCGTTCGGCGTCGACCACGGCGACGTTCCTTTTCTAGTTAAAACCGATGTACTATGTACCCCTTGCCTACTTTAATGAAATTCTGCCTATATTCGCCCATATTTCGCCGAGTTTAAGTGAATTTAGCCGAACTTGGGAACGCGGCTTGGATACGCGAGTGGGGGATGGGCGTACCCAGGCCGAAAACGCGATTCGTCCGGCCAAAAATCGGTCCGGTTTTCGGCCTGGGTACGCCCAACGAGTGGAGATGCTCTAACTGACCGAGTCCCACTTAGGCCTCGAGTCTTTGGCACTCAGATACTGGAGGATTCACCATGGGGATTCTGATAGGATAACCAAACGACCCTAGACTAAACCCCGGAGATTCTAGCTTCACCCTAGACACTCCTTTACCATAAGCAAACACAGGTTTAAGATCATCTAGAGACTCCTGTTTAATTTATATTGAACATTTGTGGACTCTAGACTCCCTGATCCAGCATACCTTTAATGCTCAATGGCAATTGACTTTGGGGTTTAGCTTTCTTTTGGGGGTAACACGATGGTGTGTTTGAATAGTGAGCATCTCCCTTTCTGCCTCGACCCTTCCCTTTTACTAAGAGGCTTCCTTATAAGTAAATGTAATATCACAAGATTACTAAAATAATAGACAGATTAAAATAAACCTCTTGGAAACCTACTTTGTTTTTCTTTTCCTTTTTTTGGGTAACCGATACCCTTTAACTAGTACTTGTGGGACTACAACATGTACTCCCTCCGTTTCAAAACATCTTATATTTTAAAACAGAAGGAGTAGCTCATTAGCGCACTATACTACCATGATTGGATGTTTCCTTCAATGGGGGGTCTCTCGTTCGTCGGGTTCTAGAAAAACTTATATATAGTAAAAATGAAGCATTAAATATTTTGACCATACTCGATTCGACATAAACTGAAAATGTAAGAATTTGTAACTGAAGGATTTGACGCATCATATAATTGTCATAGAAACAAGAAAAATTTCTATGAGACTAGAATCAACAATAACAAAAAATCTTTGGAAGATCATATAGAAATCATGTTATTTCTAATCCTTCCGATCCTACAACCCATCAAAATTTATACAAAAAGTTCCTAGAGAATAGAATCCTCTAGAATTCATAAAACCAACGAGGCAAACAATATTATTCCATGTACAAGAAAAGGGAAGGTTGTACAATTTATAGAAACATGTGGTCAGTTCAGACCAAGTGAGCCACTATACATGATTACCTAGCTTTTGACAGCCTTTCCCGATAACTACTTGATACTTGTACTAGTAGTTTTTTTCTTTTCCCCAAGCAGTTCACACCGCTAGCTCATCACTCAGAAAAGAAGGTCAACAAGTTGAATTACTTAATTAACCCATGCTTCTAGAAAGATATTGGTTGGTTGCAGCTTTGTCCCCATTTTAAAAATAACACTTTAAAAATAACACTGGAATATTAGAGGATAAAACTATATAAATCGTCTGTTCATGAATAAATGGACAGTTCATCTGCATTCCTTTCAAATTTCCATGTGGCTATAAGTTATTTTTATTGTGCCTCAGTACTCTCTCAAGTCCACGAAAAAGTTACTAACAATATAAATTTGACTACCAGTTTTTATGTCCCTAAATTCTTGTGTTTCAAATGGGGCGTTGGCGGAATACTGTTTCATATTGAAAGTGGATATAGTTTACAGTCTATCTAGTGATCCGGTGAACGAGTACAAGGATCGGCGATGATAACAATAGAAATGAAAATGTTCAACTCTGATCTGAACTGAAGAACAACTACAAAAGGCTGCAAAGCGAGCATTATTTATGGACATGACAAACCAGCAGCATACCACACTATCTACAAGAGCATATCTCCAAATAGTTAATCCGAGCATAACTAACTACTTTTGTGTTCTGTCGGGTAGCTTCAACCATTTCAATCGGCTCAATACTAAATTAACACTAAAAATTTGTTCAAGCAGACAAAACAAATGCATGATTTTTTTTTGAAACAAAACAAATGCAAGATTGATTTAGAACATCTATATAATCCACGCTGGACGTTTGAACAGGTCAAACAAACGATTCACGACCACCAACTCCTCCGTTCACCCAGAACCTTACCCGCACCCGCACCACCGTGAGAGAACGCCTGTCACGTGGCCCCCGCGCAGCGGCCTAGCTCGTCTCGATTGGTGGGTACGTCTCTTGTCACCTCGTCGATCAGGGCCCTCATACCACTGCGCCGCCAGTCAAACGCCACGAGCTTTGACCAGTCCACGGTCAAAGTTTCCGAAGCTCTATATAGTCTTCCTCTTCCAGTCCGTCCAAGCAATCCCTCCCAACGATCGCATCCTCTTCCACCCTCCCTCCCTCCATCTCGCTTCCTCTCCCCCTCGACGTACGTAAGCAGACACGCGCGCACGGCCGTCGCGAAGTCCGTAACGCAAACGCGCGCGGTTTTGTCCCCGAGCCGTTGTACGCGATGACCACTTCGTCGTCGGGGAGCGTCGAGACGTCGGCCAATTCGAGGCCGGGCTCCTTCTCCTTCGCGAATGCGAGCTTCACGGACATCCTGGGGAGCTCCTCTGCCGGCGGTGGCGGCGGTGAGAAGTCCGGGTACAAGGCCATGACGCCGCCTTCCCTGCCGCTCTCGCCGCTCATGTCGCCGTCGTCCTACTTCAACATGCCCGCCGGCATGAACCTCGCCGACTTCCTCGACTCGCCGGTGCTCCTCTCCTCCAGTGTAAGCAAGCACACCAACAGATGAATTCCAGTACCTCCGGTGTCAATTCGTTCGTATTGCTAACGCGTGCGTGCTCGCTTTCAGATCTTCCCCTCGCCCACGACGGGAGCGTTCGGGTCGCAGCAGTTCAACTGGAGGCCGGAGGCGCCGGCAGCGAGCTCCGCCGAGCAGGGCGTCAAGGTCGAGCAGAGGCAGCAGCCGTACTCCGACTTCTCGTTCCAGACGGCCGCGCCGGCGAACAACGAGGAGGCCGCGCAGGCGACGACCGCAACGACCTTCCAACCACCGGCCCCACAGGTGAGATCAGAAACTCGTGCGCTGTCATCGCCGACTTTGTCAAACAAATATAAACTACTAGTACTAGTATACCATTTCCCTTCATTCTGCAACCACAGATCAGGCACCTGTCCTGCTGTCGTATCATGATCTTTTCTTCTCGATTTCCCAAGAATTATCTGTCCCGTGACAGCGATCGATTAGTGAGAACCCGAACGGGGGTACGAGATTCCCTAATATTCTCTCTTTGTAAATACTTCAGGGGGAGGAAACGTACAGAGGCCAGCAGCAGCCTTGGGGGTACCAGCAGCAGCCCGGCGCCATGGACGCAGGTGCCAACGCTGCGAGCTTCAGCGCGCCGGCGGTCCAGGCGACCTCGTCGGAGATGGCGCCGAGCGGCGGCGTGTACCGGCAGACGCACTCGCAGAGGCGGTCGTCGGACGACGGGTACAACTGGCGCAAGTACGGGCAGAAGCAGGTGAAGGGGAGCGAGAACCCGCGCAGCTACTACAAGTGCACCTTCCCCAACTGCCCCACCAAGAAGAAGGTGGAGACGTCGATCGAAGGCCAGATCACGGAGATCGTGTACAAGGGCACGCACAACCACGCCAAGCCGCTCAGCACGCGCAGGGGCTCCGGTGGCGGCGGCGCCGCGGCGCAGGTGCTGCAGAGCGGCGGCGGCGGCGACGCGTCGGAGCATTCCTTCGGAGCGATGTCGGGCGCGCCCGTCTCGACGCCAGAGAACTCGTCGGCGTCGTTCGGGGACGACGAGATCGGCGCGAGCTCGCCTCGCGCTGGCAACGTCGGCGGCGACGATCTCGACGACGACGAGCCGGATTCCAAGAAATGGTGAGTGCCGTGTTAGTACAAATTGTTTTGGCGCCAAATGTTATGGTTTTGCATTCTTGGATGAGAATCAGGGGAAATTATTAACCTGCTATTTTGCCAAATCTGTATAGGAGGAAAGACGGCGACGGCGAGGGAAGCAACAGCATGGCCGGCAACCGGACGGTGCGGGAGCCGAGGGTGGTGGTCCAGACGATGAGCGACATCGACATCCTGGACGACGGGTACCGGTGGAGGAAGTACGGGCAGAAGGTGGTGAAGGGCAACCCGAACCCGCGGAGCTACTACAAGTGCACCACGGTGGGGTGCCCCGTGCGGAAGCACGTGGAGCGCGCGTCCCACGACCTGCGCGCCGTGATCACCACCTACGAGGGCAAGCACAACCACGACGTGCCCGCCGCCAGGGGGAGCGCCGCGCTCTACCGCCCCGCGCCACGGGCGGCGGCGGACAGCGCCATGAGCACCAGCCAGCAGTACACGGCAAACCAGCAGCAGCCGTCCGCCATGACGTACCAAGCCAGCGCCGCCGCCGGGACACAGCAGTACGCCCCGAGGCCCGACGGGTTCGGCAGCCAGAGCCAAGGCTCGTTCGGGTTCAACGGCAGCTTCGGCTTCTCGGCCGGGTTCGACAACCCGACGGGGTCGTACATGAGCCAGCACCAGCAGCAGCAGAGGCAGAACGACGCGATGCACGCCTCGAGCGCCAAGGAGGAGCCCAGGGAGGACATGTTCTTCCAGCACTCCCAGTTCTGAATGACCGACGAATGTCAGAAATGGCAAACGAGATGACTAGATGGAACTGTTACTTTTGTAATCTGTAATCGTACTAGAATAGGCGTAGACACATTCGTTTATTTCTTTGGAGGCTCCCTAGTAGGTGCAGATGGCTGCAACAGATGGGTTGCCCTTCCTTAACACGCGGGGAAGTAAAGAAAAGATGTAGGGATATAGGGGTGATACACACATGACAAGGCAGCTTTGTTCTGCCATTGTTTTACGCAGAAATATGTTGTACTATTCAAATTTGATTCAGAGTTTTTTACACATGTTGTTCATGATTCACGGCGGGCACCCTCACCCTAAAATCGTATAATGTCTTCGGAGTTCTTTACACATGTTGTTCATGCTTCACAGCAGGCCCCTCTCCTCCTAAACTCGTATAATGTTAAATACAAGGATGGCTTAGATCGCTTGATATCCCTTTGTAATTAGTATATAGATGTATATGTAACTCTATATAAAACTCTATGTAACTTTTTTTTTGAACAAAACCCTATATAACTTAAATAAATAATACGTTTTTCTAGCTGTATCTGTACTAATACGAGCTCTACCTAAAGGGAAAAAAGTATGGTTACGCCGAATCATCGCCGACGATGGTCGTGTCCGCGCGGGGTGGTAATGGTGGTGGTTTGGTCCGGCGAGCCGATGACTCGGCCTGGAAAGTACACGGCTCGGCTTGGCCTCGTAGGTGTGTCAGTAGGGCTGGCATGGCGACAACGCGGGAGAGCTTGGCGGCGGCCGGGTCCGGCAACTTGTCCGGTGGCGAACTGCCTGGTGACTTGTCCGGCGGCTCGCCGGACTGACCGGCGTAGGCGGCGCAGGAGAGCTTGGCGGCTGCGGTCGTGACGATGGCCGACGGCAGCGACAGTCGCGACGATGGTCGATGGTGAGGTCAGGTCGGATCATGTACGTGCGGGAATTGCGTATAACTACAGTCTACATATCCAGATACATATGTCTTTATATGGGTAATACTCTTTTTAGATACGGGTTTAATATATATATATATATATATATATATATATATATATATATATATATATATATATATATATATATATATATATATACGTATTTGTACAGAAGTACTACTGGGTCAAACCGCTCACAACATTCAGATGGGTATCCTCTCCCCCCGGTGATTGCCTAAAAACAAAACCTCACAGAGGAGGATTGTTACATGTTGGATGCGCTGTGAATTCTGGTACTCCCTCCGACCCATATTACTTGACTCGAATTTGTCTAAATTTAAATAAATCTAGACATTATTTAGTACATAGGTTCATCCAAATTTTAAAAAATCCAAGTCAATTAATATGGGTCGGAGGGAGTATGTTTTTTTCCTAACTTCTCGGTGACAGATCTGGAGTAATAGTGCAATCCATTGTCATCTTGTAGTGGTGCAGGCTAGAAACTGATCGACCAAACATTTTTAAAAAGAAAATGGATCAACCAAATATTGTTTTTGTACTGCTACTACCGGTCTACATTGTTCAAGATTCACAGAGGTTGATTGTTGAATGTCGGTTTTAGCACAGGTTTCCCTGTCGGGTACAGAAATGACCAACAGTCTTAGCACAGGAGTATAATCTCTCTAGCATGTTGCTTCTGTCTGAGTTTAGGCTTACATGACTTTTTTTTCCCATAGTAAACGTGCTTACATGGATTTGAAAGGTGGATTTCGACCGAAGTTTCCTCCATGCCTAACTAGTTGAGGTTTCAATTAACCGTGTGCGCATAAACAAATGAGCAGCAAGTCAGCTATGCTCCACGGGAATCAACAATGACACTGTACGCGGTAACCGAGGTCCAAATTTTGTTCAACGCACATAATCAGTGAATAAAAAACGTGACTTAGAAGAGATCTCTCTGGACTCTGGTGGTAGTCAGCCTGAACTCGTGAGTCAGAATACTCAACGCTTTGCCGGAGTAAAGAAGTTCAAAAAGCTGATCTGGGAGCCACCCTGATTTTTTCTGCTTCTCTAGTCCTTATTTTTAGTCCTCTTACTCTTTCTTTTTGTTTATCCCTTTGGTGCAATACCAACATATAATTATTCTAGGAGTATCTTTTATCAAAATCGGAAGCCAGCAATTGCTGGATCATTGAAAAAAAAATACTCAACGCAAAAAAGAAAAAAAAACTCGCGACTCGGAACAGAAAAGAACTAACTCAGCAGATGCAGTCAAGTTTTAGGCTGGTCATAGTGGTAAGTAACTTAGAATAGTAACATGTATGTTACTAGTCTAAGTTAACTTAGAGTACTAACATGTTAACTTAGAGTAGTAACATGTTATGTTACTAGTCTAAGTTACCACCTCTATAGTATAAAATAACATAGGTGTGGTATCATGTAAAGCCTTATTTATTATAATATAGACTTATTTTGTCTAGAAATATGTGATGTTATGGTAACATAGCTAGTTACCACAAGCATATCTTTTATCATTTAATTGCATGCCATGTCATCTAAATGCTTAGTTAACAATATATGTAGGACTATGTTACTATCCAAGTTATTCTCACTATAACTAGACTTAGGGCTCACTCGCTTGATTTTTTTATTTAGCATCGGCTGACTCGCTTGAGCGAAGGATTCCCCACAGGCTACACGAATGCCAAACTCTGAGGCTTATAGCTCCTATGCGACGTCTTTACGTGGAATTGGAAGGAAAGCGACATCGTTGAAAATAATAGCTCGTATGCGACGGTTGTGAGGCGACAAATAGCTCTCGTGCGACACTTCTACTTAACCCCACGAGACCGTCAACAAATTCGAATCAGCTGAGCACAGTAGGACCCACAGCCTCTCCACGTCACAGCGAAACTCACCTGATGTCCACCTCATATCGTGGGACCCACCCTGTGGTTGAAGAGAGCCGTTGGCCCCGATCCGTCCCCGCACCCGAGCACTCCCGCCACCATTTCAGCATCTCATCCCCTTCCGTTTTCTTCTCCGGCGAGCAATTGCGGCAACGCCGGCGAGGGATGTCGAGCTCTGCTTCCTCCCACCGCTCATGGCCTCGGTATGCTGCAGTGCCGATGAGGAGGTGCCCCGATTGCCCCCGTACCGCGCCCCTGAAGCGGCTTGTCACATCCACCGACAAGAACGACAACATTGGCCGGGAATTTGTGAAGTGTGAGAGCAAGCCCGAGCCGGGAAAGGTGAGATCTGAGTGTTCCGAGCGCCAATTTCTCGCTTTTCTTTCGAAATTTCATGCATTTCATCGAATTTAGGATTTAGGGTTCATCTCTGCGATTTCAGAAACTGCCAAAATGTGGGCATTTTGAGTGGCTTGATGAGTACATCGAACGAATTGGGGTGGAGGTAGCATCCCGGGAGCTCGAAAACCCGTCCGTGGTGGAGCAATTGGGATGTGGCAACCCCATTTCCGCTGGTACTACGGTGGATGCGGAAGTGAAGGCTGAGCTGAAGAAGATGAACAAGCAGCTAAGGCAAATCATCGAATTGAAGAAGCAGGACAATCTGATGACCTTTTATTTTTATTTTTGTGTAATTTCTCTCGGATTAGTTTATCTCCTGATCATTAGTCATTAGATAGCGCAGTCAGTGTTCGAGTGATGCTTTGTAATGGATGTAATGGTCTATGTCTTTGGCTTGAATAAAATGCAACACAAATTCGGGCTAATTTTGAGCTGCTCTGTTTTCGAAATCAGTGTTCCTTCAGTTTCGTCAGTTTCGTCAGTGTTCCTTTTATCAGTGTGCAGGGGGCGCCCGTGTGCAGGGGAGGGGGAGGGGTTGAAAAGTAAAAAAAAAACAATTGACGAGAATTGAAAAAGGTCAGGCCCAAATAGAACTTAGCCAGGCCAAAATTGACGTATCTAGGCCCAATAGTAACTATATGTTGATTGGGCAAAAAAATGGTACTCACGTTACAATCTAAATAGGGACGTGTGGATCTGCAGATACTCGTGCTCAGGTCGCAATTTTTTTTTATGAAAGTAAATATATAAATAAAGTCCAAGGGCATCCATTTAACTAACATAACTTGGGCGCTCCTTTAACTTATGTAAATATGTAAATGTCTTGTTTGAAAATGAACCATGTGTTGTTTGAAAATAATCAACCATCATTACGTTAACTTATTCTTTCTTTTGAGCTTTTCTAATTTCACTCATTTTATAAATATTGCACGAGTATTATATGAGAACTTGTCTTTTGTTTTATACACTTGTTGTTTTGGGTGTTTTGACAAATTACAATACAATAAAACACAGATTACAATAAAACAAGAGGATAGATAATATTGGGATAACATTACTTATATTAGATAGCCGGATCGATAACATTAGGATAACATTACAATAAAAAGAAAAAAGTATAATAATATAGAAGGGAATAGGCGCCCCGCCTAAACCCTGGGCTAGCCCCTAAACCCTAACCCTAGCTACCCTACTCCATCGACGGTGGAGGCGGTGTCGGTGCAGCCGCCTTCGCGGCATTCCACGCTGCCAGCCTCTCCCGGTGCTCCCGCTTACGCTGCTCTTCCTGGAAGGCCCAGCGATTGGCCTCCCATTGCTCCTCGTCCTCCCGTCTGCGCCTTTTCTTCAAGGCACGCTCGGCCTGCTTCTCCTCCCACCTGACGATAGCAGCCTCCTGCTTTGCCTCCTCCTTCTCTGCCTTAGCCCAGTACGCTTTAGAGGGGAGGTCGCCGCCGCCGGGGAGGTTGGGGACTGGGTTGTGGACGATGGGGCCCTGGTCCCCCCAGGGGCAGGGCGGGGATTTGCGTCCCTTCTTCTTGCCACGCTTGGGGCGCGTGGGCGCCTCCTGCTCCCAGAACTGCTTGTGGTCCGGGTGGTTGTCCTCGCCGCTTACTTCGGTGTCGGAAGGAAAGCGGAGGGGGGAGGTCGCCTTGGTCGCCGGAGTGTTTGGGGGCTGGGAGGAGGCAAAGAGACGGGCTCGAGGTTCAAGATGAGGGGAAAGATGAGATGAGGAGGCAAATGCGTTTTGCCTATTTATTGAGGGCGGGGCGTGAAGGGCGGCGTGGGAATCCAGCGTCGCGTTGGCGCAGACGCGTGCGCTGCGTTGCGTGTGGACAGCGGGCGTGATCAATGCGAAAGAGAGAAAAAAATAGCTAAGATGCGACGTGACCCCTGCACCGCCGCCCCCGCCCCTGCATGCATGCATGCATTAATGCGAAAGAGAGAAAAAACATCCAAGGTAGTTGTTCATTGGCAGTGAAAAATAAAAGGAAAAATATAATTTGGCCTTGATTTACTTCGGTAATAAATGCAGGAATCTAGTACCAAGGTACTCGTTCGTTTTTACACACCGCATGCAACAAACTCGTTCGTTTTACACTTATTTAATGGGGCATGAACCAAGGAATCTAGTACCAAGGTAGTCAAAGTTGATATTTTAGATTTATAAATATTGACTTATTGTATGGCGCATGAACCAGATGGGAGTAAGTTTGACTGAAGAAAGTTGTTCGACGTACACTTATTAATTGGACAGCGCTGTTGCACGTAAAATAGCTAGACTGTGACGCTAGAGGCAGCTGCATGCATGGTGCAGTCCGCCCCGGCCAACGCCCTCGCATGCCACGCTCGGTCCAACGGTCAATGAAGTGTACGTTTGGCTGGTCAATATTTATTACATATTTTAGATTTTGATATTTTTTCTTAGACTGATCATAGTGACATGCATACTCCCTCTGTCCACAAATAAGTGTACGTTTGGCTTCAAAATTTGTCCACAAAAAGTGTACTTCTACCTTTCCAATGCACTTTAAAATAGAAAAAATTGCTTCACGAAAATCAAGTCCAATAACATTTAGCAAATGGTCTCTTAATTTATTTGTGGACGGAGGGAGTATGTGGGAGTAACTTAGATGTGCTATCATGCATATGTTTATAGTCTAAGTTACTACTTCATAGTGCAAAATAACATAGATGTGCTATCATGCAAAGTCTCATTTATTACAATGAACGTGAGAGGAGTAAGTTTGACTGAAGAAAGTTGTTACACGTACACTTATTTAATGCGACGGAAGGAGTAAATATGCTACAGCGCTATTGCACGTAAAATAGCTAGACTGCGACGCTAGGGGCAGCTTCATGCATGGTGCAGCCCGCCCCTCCAGCGCCCTCGCATGCCACGCTCGGTCCAACGGTCAATGGAGTGTGCCACGCTCGCATGCCACGCTGTTGTACGTAAAAATGATGAAGCCAATCAGATTCCAGAATCATCCATCCCACGGATCTCCAAGAGCTAGCCACGAAATCCTTCTAAGAGACGCCAACCAATCAGGTTGCAGAACAAGCCCTTCCACGGATCGTCCAGAGCCACCCGCGGAATCCTTCTAGAAGACACGACCGGACGGCCACAGTGTCGCGCTAGGGTTAGATCTACGTTCCTCATTCGGTCTTAGGGTTAGCTGGGTTTAGGATGCAGTCAATGGGTTTCACAAGTTTGACCAGACATTCAAATGTGCATAACTAATTCAAAAAAAATCAAAAAAATACAAAACCTTCGCATGGTGTCATGTTATGTGACATAGTTGTGAGGAAAAATATCAAACTTGGTCTATTGATCATATTTCAAAAAACCCTTCACAAAATGACCTATCTTCTCCGAGGTTTTCTGGCTTTCGGGTCAAATGACCAATTATATGGCTAGAATCAAGGCATAGTTTGTGATAATGTGCCCATATTTGGCATGCATGTCTATAATGGGATGACTAACAATGTTGTAGCACAAAGTTTTCCTTTTCGATGCACAGAAAATCAATTTTCTATTTTCTGAGTGCCGAAAGAGGGGGGGGGGATTTGTGAAGCAACCACCAAATTGAAGTTTCAAAATGGTAACATCCTATTTTTCAAAAATACTAGACCACCTAGCATGTACAATTTCCCAACTTGAGTATCTCAAACCTTTTATTCCATCCCT
Source organism: Avena sativa (assembly GCA_916181665.1). Classification (NCBI taxonomy): domain Eukaryota; kingdom Viridiplantae; phylum Streptophyta; class Magnoliopsida; order Poales; family Poaceae; genus Avena; species Avena sativa. Next base: position 374,849,917 of record OV702295.1, on the reverse strand, counting down.
GGTGAAAAAGACAAATCCTGCCGAATCGGTTGGAAGTGGGTAAGATATGAACTACAGGTACATGATTTCATGCCGATGATTTTTTGTAAAATTCATTTTTAGGTTCACAACATGCTATTTCATCAGAGATCCAATGCTAGTTTTGTGAGCCTCAGCCCCTAGCTAAGAATATTTATGAAAACCCTTCAAGTTTGACCAGACATTCAAATGTGCATAACTAATTCAAAAAAAATAAAAAAAATACAAAACCTTCACATGGTGTCATGTTATGTGACATAGTTCTGGAAAAATATCAAACTTGGTTTTAGAAATGGTCAAAAAAAAACTTGCTTAGAAATGGGGTGGTTTACCCTAGCTTTAGAGTCCATTTCTACCCCATTTTGGGTGAGGGTGAGTTGTACTTCACAAAAGGGATCAGGGTGAGGATGAGTTGTATTGTACATATGAGAAAAACGTTGGAAGCTCATACAAACATAGAAAAGTGACATAGCTACATTTGTTGAAATTCAAATTTACCATCATATTTGAATTTTGTCCAAATTATCAACAAGTGACAAATTATTATAATAATAAATGTTTACAACAACAAGTGCCAAATTATTACAATAACAAATGTTTACAACAACAAGTGCCAAATTATTACAATAACAAATGTTTACAACAACAAGTGCCAAATTTAAAGTCTATTTCTTTTGGCTCTTCTTACCCCTCGTTTTCTTCTCCTTCACAAGTTTCACACCACACAACAGGTTTATGCTCTTATTTTTCTTACCATTACCATCTGGCCTCCCCACAACACGTCCAAGAGTCTCCTTCACCTCCTGCACCTCCTCAACAACCTCATGATCATGATTCAGAGCCTCATTAACATGGTCACTTTGCACCAGAGCCTCAACAACATGGTCACTTTGCACCAGAGCTTCAACAACATGCTCATTTTGCACCAGAGCCTCAATAACAGGCTCATTTTGCACCAGAGCCTCAACAACAGGCTCATTTTGCACTAGATCCTCAACAACAGGCTCATTTTGCCCCTCATTTTGCACCAGAGCTTCCAAATCAGAAACGGTGCGCCCTAAAGCCTCAACAGTTTGCACATCATCCTCCAAAACAAGTTCAGATTGCACCTCAGCAGCACCAAACATGATCTGGTTAGTTCTCTTCTTTCTTTGGCCATTGATTCTTGCCCTTTTCACTGGCCAGCATTCGTCAACAACAAGAGGTGGGCCTTTTTCTCCACGCTTCCTCCTGAAAACAAGCAAGTTAGCTGGGGGAGAAAAATCATCAAAAAGAAATGGGATAGATTTTGGATGAACATACTTTGGCTTTTCAGCAGTGTATCTGCACTTGGTAGAGCCAGCTCGGTGTCCAAGTTCTTCACAGAGTTTGCATCTATTTTTGTTACCTTTTGGGGCCCTTTTTGGCTTGGCATCTTTCTTTTCATCTTTCTTTCCTTTCTTGCTGCTCCCACCTTTCTCAAACCAAGCCTTGAATCTACTCTGCTTGGGCCTGCCAGCCTTTCTTTTCATCAAAGGAGGACACAAGGAGAACTAAATGTCCACTTCAGGCCACTGAGACTGATCTGTAAGTGCTGGAATTGGTGTTCCATATGCAGCCTTGAATTTTGCTACAAAATAATACTCATGCAAATATGGGTGCATATTTAGCTTGTGTTTGGAGGCCAAGAAAAGTATGGCATGCTCACAAGGCTTCCCAGTGTGTTGCCACTCAAGGCCTGTGCATTCATGCAATTGAGTGTCAACAACTTGCCTCCTGCCAGTCTTTGTATCTCTGACTTCAGCACCCCACAATGAGGATTTCTCAACACGCAAATGCTGTTGACCACCTGCTGCACAACATCAGGAAGCTTATCTCCTTGAAGAACATCACCAAGCCTTCTTCTCAATTCCCACAACCTCATGATCATGATCCTGATCTGGTCAACCATGTCATGGACAGGCAAGTCTTTTAACTCCTTCACTTTGTTGTTGAAACTTTCTGCCAAATTATTGTTGATATGATCACATTTGATGGCAGTGTTAAAACTAGACCTGTACCATAAAAGAGAATGGTAGGTTTCCAACCATGTACAAAACTTGACCCTATCCTGCTCAGAGCATGCCGCCTTAATCTTCTCAAGGTGATATGAATGTGCCTGCCTGGTGTAAGATCTTGCTGCTGGCCACATGCGTCCAAAATCATCTCCTCTGAATTTTTTGATCAAATTCATCCACATATGGCCGAAGCACTCCCTCTGCTCAGCATGAGGGAAAACAATCTTCACTGCATTTTCTAAACCTTTACATGCATCTGTGTGCACTGCCAATGGAGAGACTGGCCCTATGCATCTTTTCAACTGCATCATGAACCATGTCCATGATGCCTCTGTCTCAGACTGAAACATGCCAATAGCTACAGGAAACATCCAATTGTGTCCATCTAAAGCATTGAATGCTGCTAGTTGACCATTCCACTTTCCAGTCAAGAAATATGACTCTATACTCAAATATGGATGGCACCCTGCTTTGAAGCCATCGATGCAAGGCTTTAAAGCCATGAAGAATTTAGAGAAGAAGACTTTCCCATCAGCTGTTACCTCAGTATCTATCTCCACAACACTGCCAGGTGACCTCTTCTCTACTTCTGCTTTGAAGTTATAAAGCATTCGAAAGGTATTTGCCCAATCACCATATAGCTCTTTCATTGCCCTTTGCTTTGCCTTCCACACTGTAGTATAATCCAGCTTAATGGGGTACTGCTTTTCCAAGTCTATTTTCAGTCTCTTTGCAGTGTTGTTTGGTGTTGTGGCTAAAATGGGCTTGATCTTTTCTGCAACCCATAATTGTGATGTCATATTTGTAACTGTTTGAGAACTTGTAATGCAAGTATGAGGTTTTGGAATTTGATTCACTCTTATTGTCCTTCCATCAGGTTGGCGTCTAGCAGATATATACCACTTGCAAGGCTTGGCACCACCATCATAACCTATGCATTTTGCATAGAAATTCTTTTTATCAGTCCACATAGTCTTGGTAGCAAACTCACGTTTGACTGCATATGTACTGAAACACATCCTGAATTCATCCATGCTTGGAAACAATCTCCGAACTTCAATAACTGGATCCTCTTTGTCATAAACTGTTACTAGCTCATCATCATGTGCATCATCTACATGAACTGCAGCATTTTCCAACAACTCTAGATCTATATCTGCCTCTTCATCTCTTAAATGGTTGTCACCATCATTTGCAGCTTCATCCCTCTTCTTCTCCTTGTCTCTGTCATCTATAGGAATGCCAAAAAGCTTTGCCATTTCAATGTCATCTATTGGTGCAATGACCAAATCAGTCCGGTCATGTATCTCAACTGAATTCCAATCAACAGTTACAATTCTTTGTGCATTACCATCTGCAGCCTCCCCTTGTGCATTAGCATCATCCTCCATTGTTAACACTTCCAACTCAGTAAGTATAGGCATTACTTGCCTTTGTGCAGCCCAATCATCCTCGACCATCTGAGCAGCCAGCTTCGAGGCCACATATCCAACCCTTGAAACAGGTTCCAGATCAATGAGTTGTGCTAAAAACAGAACAGTTTTGCTTGTCCAACCGTTTCGCTCATCGATTTCATCAACTATATGTTCACCTGTCTCAACCCTAACATAGTCACATTTGTAATCATCAAATCGTAACAAAGAAACTTCTTGCTCTGGCGCCCAAACCACACTATCCCCAATTTTTTCCACCATTTTCCTCACCGCCTCCTCTCCCATGTTTATTATCTCTTGGGGATCAACATGTTCTAATTCCACCTCCCATTTAACAACGGTGTCTTTCTCAATGAGTTGCGTGCTGCCATCAACTAAAACAGCCCTAGAGGGAAAGAAATTGATGCGAAATTCGAAGGTTTGGCGCGCAACATCGTCTCCCCTGTTTTTGGCGGGCACTGTGAGCTAGCGGAAGCGAACAAATAGCTCAACCTTAGAGAAATTAAGTGCAGAGATACGGGATATACCGATTAGAAGTCCCCTCTCCATGCTCCATATCGTTCCTCCTCGCCCCGTTCAGCACACCCTCGCCTCCACAATTTAGCATCAATGGGCACGCTCAGATCTCGAATTGAGAAGAATGGGAGAGGAATTAGCTTTCAAATGGCACTCACCACCTTCGCCGTCGAACGAAAGCGCCGCCGCCTAAATTAATTGCCGTGCCGCCGGCGCCGAGAACGATGGGTGAGGTCCGCCGCCGCCGTCGGGGAAGCTACAGTCAGTGTGACGCGTGCTCTCGGTCGGAAGCGGTTGGTTTGACTGGCTTGATTGGCTGTCCCAACCGACCGGTTTGGCTTAACCCTAATCTTGGAACAAAGTTAAATGTGTCCTTACGACCGTTTTAAGGCCCGTGTGGCCCTGAGCTATTTGTCGTCTCACAACCGTCGCATGCGAGCTATTCTTTTCAACGATGTCGTGTTCCTTCCAATTCCGTGTAAAGACATCGCATAGGAGCTATAAGCCCCAAACTCTACGGTCTGCACCAAAGTCCAGGGAGTTAAATACAGTAGAGGTCCATGCAATTGTCCGTTTGGCTTTATTTAGTTTTTGATACACGTAATTTGAATAATTTAACATGTCTATTTGTTAGGATTTAATTTAGTCTAAAAGTACGTTTACTCGAATTTGAGCTGACACAAACGGCACGTGGACACGGACCCCATCTATAAGAGAGCATCTGGCATAGAAATTCGCATAAAACAACTCCTGTATTTAAAACTTACATTTCCGCGGTCGTTGGCGTCGCCTCGGCGCCGTCTCCCTCCATGAAGAGCCGCTACACGTTTTCGGTCCAGTGATCACCATCACCGTCACCTCCCTCTCCATCGACTCCTCCTCATGTTCTAGATGCATGATTGGGTTGCTGCAAGTTTTCAGGCCAGCTACTCTCCTGCAAATGGAACCCGCATCCATGTGTCATCCTCGTCAGGTTAAATTCGATGGCAAATATGTTTTGAGGCTAAATTGAGTCCAATTGACAAATACACCGGTTAAATTGTGGAAATTTCAAGTATCAGGACTAAATCGAGCCACATGTACAAGTACACGGACTATTGTTGTATTTAACTCCAGGTTGCTGCAAGTTTTTGGGCCACCTGCTCTCCTGCAAGTGAGACACACGTCCCTCCAGGTTGCTGCAAGTTTTTCGGACCAGCTACTCTTCTGCAAGTGGCACCCGCGTCCATGTGTCGTCTTTATCAGATCACACTTGATGACAGACATGATTTGAGGCTAAATCGAGTCTAGTTAACAAATACATGGGTTCAATTGTATAGATTCCAATTATTAGAACTAAATCAAGCCACCTGTGACCGTTGTTGTATTTAACTCCAGGTCCAGGCCAGCCAGAAATTATTGAGTGTGGGATTTTAAATCTTGTAGGTAACTGAATGTGTGTGCAAAGTCGGTGTTCCTACGATGATTTGTGCCGTGTAATACTGACTAGAACTTCAAAGTATTCTACAATCTAACATTCTTCCGTGGTACGACTATTCTGAAGACAGGGATGGTCCACCAGGGAAGGAGTAGAACAAGATCGTGAATACAAGCTTCACGGCCGTGCCGCCGAGCCAGGACTTGCCTTCCCGTCGGGGTTCGCTTCAATCCCGATAGCGTTTCAAGGCATGACGTCGGCCTTATCGGCCGGATTTGCGGCGGTGGCAGCGGGCAACGTCCCCTCTGGGCAGTTCACGCCACGATGACCGCTCCAGCCCCTGCCATGATGGCCTGTTCCGCCTTGGCTTCGCCCATAGCTCCGGCAATTAGGTGACGTCCTCGTATTGAAGATCAAGCTATGGGTTGTTGACGTCCTCGTCTTGAAGTACATGAACAAATAGAAGGGCTTCAAGGTGACTCTCTTCAGGGCTTTCAACAACACTGAGGAGTTGATCACCTGCGACATGGTAATCTGAGGGCCCTCTACTGTTCGTTGTACATATTAGTAGTCTCCGTTTTGTGTTTGGTGGATGTAGTATGGAACCACTGTCTTTTTGCCTCAAGGGTGTATACCCCTGGAGTGAACAACTTATCAGGTAGCATGAGATGCACCTGACTATGAACTGCCCTAACTAGTATATAATTTCTATGCTATGTTCTTGTTTGTGCTCTGATCATATGAATGTGGTGTGTTTGATGTGCTGCGTTGATGTGCTTGATAAGATCACCACATTTAAATGTGTTGAGTGTATCAGCTTGTGTGTGCAAAAAGAGCAAACCTGGCTAGACACCAAACACTCTTTTTTGTATCTGCTAGAAAAAAGACAACCTAGCATATGCGACTCAGTCTACCAAACGGGCTGCAAAACCTGGTCTGAAGGCTGTCTCAGCCTGGCACTATCCATCTCAGCACCGCTAGACTAGACCGAGAAACCCATACAAACTAACAAACAGGCCCTAGCATTTAAGATTCTCACGCTAGTGAAAATTGCGGAAATAGCGCCTGCCTATAGCCCCCGACGTCGCTCTAAGATACACCTCGTAGTACAGAACGTATTGTGCCATAGCACTAGAACTTTGTGGAGACGGCAAAAATGTACTACAACATTTCAAGCGTATAGCTTGTAACATTTCTAGTTTTATTAAATATAAATTAGGACTTGTTCGTGCATTCATGAGCATCATCATTTAAAATGTATGCATGAAATAAGAAGACTCTCCAAACCCTAAACCCTAGCTTCCCTCTCTATTTGGAATGTATTCAAAATGGTTTTGATATATTTGAAAAGTATAAAAAGTTGGAACCCAAATGGTTATTAAGGGTCTCCATATTATTTTAAATATTTACAAAGTCTCTTGTATTTTGAAACTATTCAAAATAGATTACAAAATGAAATACAAAATAGAAAGTCAAAACAGAAATAGGAAAAGATTTCAGAAAGAAAAAAAAGTTCCTAACCTATCTGGGCCGCAGCCAGAATCTCTCCTTCCCTCCCACGTCCCACTGCCGCTCACGCGCACCCCGCAGAGGCCCATCTGGCCTGTCAGCAGCCCAAGCCGGCCCGGTACCCCTTCATCGCTTTTGTTCGTCGTCTTCCTCCCCGAGAGGAAGCGGCTAGGTGGCAGCGCCATCGACGTTGATTCCGCCGCTTACATCCCGCCGTCCTTCGCGCCCCGGGGGTGGATAAGGTCGCCACGACGATGTCTCCTTCGCCCTCATCCACTCCTCCTCTCCCCAGAGACCCCTCTCTCTCTTCTCTCCTGCGCGGAACTGAAACCCTAGCTTCTGTCGCCATATCGCGTCGCCGTCTCTGGCCACCCCTCGCCTAGCCAAGGGTTCCAGGAGCTCCGCCTTGTCTTGTTGGTGACCCTCGTCAAAGGAATCGGCCGTGGGTGCTTTGAATCATCGGCATCGACCCCGTCCTCTCCGCATATGTCTGCCGCTCGCTGTCGACATTGCCGGCGACCCCAACCATCCCCGGCCTCGCCGACCCCTCTATCGGCTTCCTGGTGAGCCTCTGGTGCTCAGGCACCTCCTCTCTTACTCCCTCTCACTCTGAAAGTGTAAGATGGTTAACCTAGAGGGGGGGTGAATAGGTTTCTACAAAATTCTTTATAATCTTTTGCAAGTTTTAGGCTTTGCGGAATATAAGTGAGCCTAAATACAAACTAGGTGAGGCAACCTAGAAGATGTACAAGGTACTTCAAGCTCGAAGGCTATCACAAGGTGAACAACACAAGTAAGAGGTTGGTTAAGGAATAACCGAAGCACGCAGAGACGAAGATGTATTCCCGTGTTCACCACCTTTGGGAAGGGGGATACGTCACGTTGGAGAGGTGTGAGGTTCCACGAAGGATTCCTCACGCGCCACAAAGGCTCACCTTCTTCTCCGAGCCTATCCCACGAAGGAATAGCTCACTTATTCGTGGTAGACTTTAAGGTAGTCTCCAAACCCTCACAAACTTTCCACGGAGCAAAACACAAGCCGAATGCCTCCGGGCAACCCTACCCGCCTAAGGTTTCCCACAAACCCAAGAGTAACAAGGTAACTCGATGAAATCAAGGGGTAATGAACTTTGGCTTGGTGGAAACATAGATCGGGACCTCCTCTTTCTTTCTGCCAAAGGGATTTGGATTTGGTTGGGTAGAATGGGAGATCCTCAAGCTTTTGTGTTTCAACAATGGAGGAGAGAGAGAGAGAGCTTCAAGAAATGAAATGTTAGCTCAAATGCCTAACCTGACAGTGGAGAAGAAAGGGGTATATATAGTGTGAGGGGAAAAAGAGCCGTTTGGAGGTTACTGCGATAGAACCGGCAATAAGTCCGGTCGGACCGAGTTGCTCGCCGGAATTTCCGGCGACAGCTCCGGTTGACCGGACCCCACGCCAGAATTTTTGGTGGCGACCGGAATTCCCGGCGAACAACCGAAAAGATGTACTGTAAGCCATATCGGTGTGCGCCGGGAATTTCCGGTGGCGACCGGAAATTCCGGCGAAAGCTCCGGCGCCGCCGTCGCTTTTGCCGATTTCATAGTAACTTCTTTAGACTCATTTTTCAAGGCATATTTCTCTCTTTCTTCGAACCGGTGTGTGTGGGTGGATGATGAGAGGCTTATATGGTGTAGAACATCCCCAAAGAGCACATCGAGATCACCCCTCTTAATAGTGCGGTGTTTCCTATTTGACTCAAGAGTAAATAAGAGAGAATAATAAACAATGACACCGGCTCTTTATAGAGAAACGAATGGGGGGGGGTCACCCATCACCTATCATCAACAACCTGCGGATTATCACCTGTAGAGAGCTCATAGAAACATTAGTCCATCCTCTAGCTCCGATGTCATAGTTAATCAAAATACTAGATAAGGGCTATTTGCCCTTTCAATATCCCCCTTTTTGGTTAACGATGAAAAACCGAGCTAGAGTCAAAGAAGGATATTATGATACGATTAGATCTAGCACATAATAGAAGCACATAGTGATAGGAAATTCAAGTACAATGAGAGAACTGCAAGGTTGTCCAAACACACACAAATATGGTTCGAAAGAGCAAATAAAAGCACAAGCCCATGAGAGACAAACGAGCAAAGAGGGGCTTGTGCGAGAGGAAAAACATGAAAGAAGCGACTCTACTCTTTCTCCCCCTTTGGCATCAAGACCAAAAAGGAAGAAACGAGCGGAGAGACCGATCTAGCCACCGAAGTTGTCCTCATCGTCATCATCATAGGCCTCTTCCTCCTCTTCTTCTTCATCGTCACCCTCCTCTTCGTCCTCGCCCTCACCATCATCATTATCATCATCATCATACCCTATAGTTGTAGCACGGCGCTGAGAGGAGCTAGAAGTAGCAAACCCGGGGAACATAGATGGATCAAAACCCCGAAACATGTCCTCATCCAGCGGGGGCTTCTCAAAGTTGACATAGGGGACAGGAGCTAGAGCATTTCCCAAATCGGGCACTGGTCGACCACGCTCTGCCAAGAAAGCATTGTGCTGCCTCCTGTTCTCCTGACTGAGCTCCAGACTATGGTGGGCAACATCATAAGAGGAGCGACACATATCCCATAAGTTGTTGAAGAATCAGGCAAGACCCTTCTTGCGAGGAAGAGCACGGGGAAGGTCCCTACGAGAGCGCGAGCCACTAGCAGACAGAGGATCATGAGCATGCTTGGTCCGACGCTCAAAAGGCAACATCTGGGGGAGCTCCACATGAGAGCCCTGACGAGGTAAGGTGAAATCCTCCATATCTTCACGCGGACCCTTGGGGAGAGAAGCTGCAGGAACGATGGCCTCAATCAGGCGCTGAACATACTGACCAAAATTTGGAGTCATGCGCTTCTCAATGGACTGTTGAATCTCATTGTAGGTGAAGTCACACACATTGATCTTCCGGAGACGGCGAGGCTCACAATAGTACAGCAGATTCTTATGGTGACCGCGGACATCAACATCATCACCAGCCTTGCTCACAAGATTGTAGCGGAAGAACCGAGCAAGCACCATGTAGTAGTAGTACATCCCTGACAAGCTGGGAGGCTGGTGGCTGGGATCACTGGGATAGCAGAAGAGGAGCTGGTTGTCACTGAATGCCTTTTCAGAATGAATGCAGAAGCTAGAGACACTGTCAGGAGGGTAACCCAGGGCATGGCAGAAAGCGTCAAAAGAGGCCGAGTATGGCTTGGTGCCGGTCATCCAAGTGATAGTGCGAGCATCATCAGTGTGAAAGTAAGCATTGCAGAAGAACTGGCGAATGATGTCGGGCATGAGCTTGACCTTGATGGTAGCAATAGCAAAGACATCCATCTGCTTCAGGGCCACATCCACATGCTCAAAATCAGAGGAGAGGTAATGAGCATAGTGGTCCTCATTGAGATACTTGGGAGGAACAAAGAAACCCCGCCGCATACGAGTTGGCTCGTTGTAAAAGTCATCCCAGAAGCACCTCTGAGTGTCAGTCCAGAACAGCTTGTCAGCCCCTTGGTAAGTGCGGTACGGATTCTGGCTCCTCAATTCCCGCCATTGAATCACAGTGATATCCGAGAAAGTATTGTAGTTGGGAGGAACTTCTTCTTTAGTAGGACCGAGATTGGACTTGCCTTTCGAAGCGGACCTTCCAGCCGAGGCTTTCTTCTTCTGGCCACTGGCAGATCCAGAACCCCCTGTGAGAGCAGCTTTCTCTAGCTGACGCTGAGTGAGGCGAGGAGGAGGAGCAGGAGGCCGCTGAATAGTGAGCTTCCTCTTTTTGCTGATGTCGGGCTCAAAGTCGTCGTGATCAGACTCTGCACAAGAAGCACACAAGAACGAAAGGCAAATAAGAGCAAATGAGTGTATATGCCATAGAGGAGCTCACAAGAACACATAAGGACGGTTGGGCAAGCGCATGGAAAGAAAAACAGGCGAAAGGAAAAAAAAATCGGCGCCAGGTCCGGCGGACCGAAGGCTCGACCAGAAATTCCGGCGAGCAGGTCGGTCGACTGGAAATTCCGGCGGCGGAGTCGGCGCGACCGGGCCTGGGACCGAAAATTTTGGGCAAACGACCGTGACACTAGCCATGACTTAGTACTTGCACAAACAACATTGAGTGGGTGAAACTAGGGTGATGCGAACCGAGTTACTCTACTGGGGTAGAGAGAACTAAGGGAGCATAAGACATGAATGCTAGGGTTCCACCATAAACAACAAACAAAAACACGGGAAGGAGAGGGGAAAGAGCAAGGATACAATGGGATGGCGAAGACGAAGCCATGCCCCCTCCCTTTCCAAGGAGAGGCACGAAGAAAGCACCACACAATAAGGTGGGGAAGCACTCCCCGATCTCCCAACGCGTGCAAGGAGAGAGCAAAACCTTCGGTGAAAAGACTTGTAGAGGCCCGATCTACAACTTGGTGGAGTGGGGAGGGTTTTGGGTGGAGGGAAGGGCCTATGGGGGGTGGGGAAGCTTGAGGCGGCGTCCATGGAGGAGGGAGGGGCGTGGGGAAGAAAGAAGGAAGAGGAAGGAACTGCCCCACGTGCGGGATTTAAATACCCATCCCAAAAAAAAACCGGCAATAAGTCTGGCCCGACCGGTTCCTACGCCGGAAATTCCGGCGAGCGAATCGGCGAACCGACCTGGTGACCGGAAGTACCGGTGACGACCAAAATTTTCGGTAGCGAACCGAAAACACGTACTGTAAGGGTTTTCGGCTGACTGCCGGAAATTTCGGCGGCCGCCGGAAATTTCGGTCCCCAGGCCGGCGAACCGGAAATTTTGCCCAAAAATTCAGGAAGTCGCGAAAGAGTGTGTTTGAAGATTTGGAGAGGAAAAAATTGTGAGGGATCATATGAGCATATACACAAGATTCAAATGAAGACCAGAGAGAGCACTGTCCACAAGGCAAGGTCATAAAAATAAATCAAAAAAAAGCGACCATGGACAAAGGATTTAGCTTGAAGCAACAATGTATCCAATACACAAAAACCGACCATTTGGCGGAGAATTTCTCCCCCTATGTTTAAGCACACATGTCATGGCGCCTCAAAGATAGATGCTTGGACTCATATCATGACACAAGATCAATTTATGTTGCACACATAGGTAAGCATCAAACCAAGATATGGTAAAATGACCATCCCTACATGTGCTGCACAACTAAGCTACATAACATGTTAAGAGCAAGAATATATTGCAATAAGCAAATCAATCCAAGTTTTGGGGATCTAGGATACCGAGTTCTCACCTCAACATGACAAACCGGGCTTCATCCAAAGGCTTCGTGAAGATATCGGCCAATTGGAACATCGTACCCACATGAGTGAGGTTGATATCACCATTTGGGACATGGTCACATAGGAAGTGGTGGCGAATGTCAATATGTTTGGTGCGGCAATGTTGTACGGGGTTGTTGGTGATCTTATTGCGCTTTCATTGTCACATAGAAGAGGTACCATACCAAGAGACACACCATAGTCTTTCAAGGTTTGCCTCATCCATAACAATTGAGCACAACAAGATGCCGCGGATATGTATTCGGATTCGGCGGTGGATAGGGCTGTGGAGTTTTGTTTCTTGGAAGACCAACTTACCAACGACCTGCCAATGAATTGGCAAGCCCCGGAGGTTGATTTCCGGTCAACCTTATCACCTGTCCAATCGGCATCCGAATATCCAACAAGCTCAAAGGTTGACCCCTTTGGATACCAAAGCCCGAGAGTAGGAGTGAGAACAAGGTACCTAAAAATCCGTTTGACCGCCATCAAGTGGCACTCCTTGGGAGAGGATTGAAAGAGAGCACACATTCCAACACTTAACATGATATCCGGCCTAGAAGCACAAAGGTATAGAAATGAACCAATCATAGAACGATATACCTTTTGATCCACGTCCTTCTCACCTACTCCAAGGCTAAGTTGACCATTTAGTGGCATGGGTGTCTTCATGGGATTAGCCTTTGCCATCTCGAACTTATTGAGCATATCATTAATGTACTTCTCTTGAGAGATGAAAGTGCCATGAGGAAGTTGCTTTATGATGAAGCCTAGAAAGAACTTCAACTCCCCCATCATGGACATCCTAAATTTCATAGTCATCAACTCGGCAAACGCTTTGTTATGAGATTTGTTAGTTCCACCAAAGATAATATCATCAACATATATTTGAACAATAAATAAGCCACCCCCTTTAACCCGTTTGGTGAAAAGGGTGGAATCGACCTTACCCACGCTAAACCCATCCATGAGTAGAAAATCCCTAAGGTGCTCATACCAAGCACAAGGAGCTTGCTTTAGTCCGTAGAGAACCTTATGGAGTAGATACACATGGTTGGGATAGCGTGTGTTTTGGAAACCCGGGGGTTGAGCTACATATGCAACCTATTTCAAGGGACCATTAAGAAATGCACTTTTCACATCCATTTGATAAAGCTTGAAGTTATGGAAAGATGCATAAGCAAGCAAGAGACGAATAGCTTCAAGACGAGCAACAGGCGCAAAGGTGTCCTCATAGTAAATACCTTCTATTTGGGCATACCCTTGCGCTACTAACCTTGATTTGTTTCTTGTGACGACTCCGTTCTCATCTTGCTTGTTCTTGAACACCCACTTGGTCCCAATGGCATTGATGCGATGATCTTTAGGCCTCTCTACTAGAGACCATACTTCATTGCGGGTGAAACACTCGAGTTCTTCTTGCATGGCAATGACCTAATCCGGATCCTCCAAAGCCTCATGAACCTTAAGGGGATCAAAGTTGGACACAAAAGCATGATGCCCACAAAAGGTTGTGAGGTTCTTCTTCCTGGCACGGGTCTCGATCCCTCTCGATATGCTTCCAAGGATACTGTTGACTTGAAGACCACTTGTAATGGAGGCGACCTTAATCTTCCGAATTGTGCCTTCATGATCAACAAATTCATCTTTTGAGGGACCTTGATCATTGATACTATCTTGAGCTTGGCCTTGAGATGGAGATTGATCTTCTACTTGGTCTTGCTCGAAGGTTTGAGGGATTGGTTCTTGTTCTTCGGTTTGCAAGGCATCATGAGTGAGATGTTGATCTTGTGATGCATTTGATGGCTCAACTTGGGTAGAGCTCGGCTCTTCTTGAGTTGAGCTTGATTCTCCCCCATCATCTTGTTGAACATGAATGTGAGACTCGGTAGGCAAGATGTGCCCAATACCCATCAACTTGATGACTTGAGAAGAATCACCATCTCCTACATCACGAGAAGAAACTTGCCCCTCATGGGGACCATTATTCTCCAAAAACTCCACGTCACAAGATACTTCAACACAACCATTAGTCTTGTTGTAGTATCTATAGGCATGAGAGTTTTCCGCATAACCAACAAACATACCCTCTATAGTTCTAGATTCGAATTTACCGAGCTTTTCCTTTTTGTTCTTGACGAGACACTTGCATCCAAAGACACGGAAGTAGTTGACATTGGGCTTCTTACTTGTGAGAATCTCATATGGATTCATGTCAAAGGGAGCACGTAGGAAGAGCTGGTTCGTGTAGTGGACCGCGGTAGCAATAGCTTCTCCCCAAAAATTGTGAGGGGACTTGAATTCACTCAACATTGTTCTTGCCATCTCAATGATTGTCCGGTTTTTCCTTTCAACAACACCATTTTTTTGAGGGGTATAAGGAGCTAAGAATTCATGCTTGATCCCCTCATCTTCAACAAATTCTTGCATGGTGTAGTTCTTGAACTCAGTGTCGGTTCTAATAGTCTTGATCTCCACTCCATGAGTGCGTTGAGCTTGCTTGGCAAAGATCATGAATTCCTTGAAAGTCTCATCCTTCGTCTTGAGAAGAAATACCCAAGTATACCTTGAGTAATCATCAACAATGACAAGACCATATCTTCTTCCACCAAGAGAGTCATATGTCGAAGGCCCGAAGAGATCCAGATGGAGCAGTTCCAAGGGTCTTGATGTGGCCACCTTGGTAACGGAAGGATGATGCTTTCCAATTTGCTTCCCCGAAATGCAAGCACTACACACACGATCTTTCTCAAAGGAGATACCGATTAGTACAAGAATATGTTCACCCTTTAGGAGGAGATTGAGATTTCTCATGTTGACATGGCCTAGGTGACGATGCCAAAGCCATCCCTTGTCATCCTTGGCCATTAGACATGTAGGAAGAGATTGGCTCTCTTTTGAGAGGTCGACCACATAAAGGTCGTCTTCCACGTGTCCAATGAGAACCAAGCTGAGATCATCACCCCTAAAGACCTTCACAAAAGTTCTAGAGAAATAGGAGTCATATCCGCATCCGCGAGATGTTTAATAGAAAGCAAGTTGTAACCAAGGTTTTCAACATGTAGGACGGTCTCAAGAGTCAAAACCTTGGAAATTACCAACTTACCATAACCAAGAACTTTTACTTTTGAGTTATCTCCAAAAGTGATGCTTGACGTTGAGTTGACATCGTGAATGAATTGGTCAAGCCCACTCCTACCTCCGGTCATGTGATTGGTGCATCCACTATCAAACACCCATTTTGATCCACCAGAGGCATAACCCTACAAAATCAATTCTTTGATTTAGGAACCCATTGAGTAATGGGTCCCTTAGCATTAGCAACAAGATCCTTAGGTACCCAAATTGAGTACCACCTATAAGCATAACCATTTCGAGGGCCAACATATTTGGCATATACATTTCCTTGAGTGCCCTTACATAGCACATAGGAAGGATTAGACTTTCCCGCATACTTGTGATTGGGATTGCCCCTCATGGCTCCCCATTCACCACATTCCTTTTGACCCGGTCAACCACCTTGTCACCTTCCTTCACAAAGGTTATCTTCTTCGGTGGAATGGCATTGCTCGTGTTGTTCTTTGGATCAAAACCGACACCTTCCTTGGAAACTCTCGTCTTTTGACGAGATAAAATCTCATCTAGGATCTTTCCCTTGGAGGTAGGTGCACGACGCTCTTTCTCAAGTTGCTCTTTCAACTTCTTATTTTCCTCAATGAGGTGAGCTTGATCAAAGGTAGAGTTAGATGTACAAGAATCATTTTCAACTATAATTGGATCCTTCAATGTACCAAGAGCTTTCTCATAGGACACCCGAAGTTGATCATGGTTCTCTCCAAGTTTTATGAGCTCACGCTTGACAAGAAAACTAGCCTTCTCAAGGTGCTCAAGGTCCTTGGTAAGAGAAGCATGAGCAACTTCAAGCTCTTTCTTTGAGGCATCAAGCTCTTGGGACAATGAGTTAGCCCTATCAATAGTGTCCATGTCTTTTGCTTTATCAATTTCAAAGATTTAAATTTGTAGTTTAAGAAAAGAATTGGTATTCTTTTCCTCACAAAGCTCTTGCTCAAGAAGATTGAATCTTCGTTTCTCATCATCAATATGAGATTCCAAGCTATCAATGGCCTCATCGCGTGAGCTAACAAGTTCCATTAATTGCTTGACTCTAGCACTAGCAATGTGAGGAAGAGACTTCATGATAGCATACATTTATTTTATATATTCTTTACCAAATTCATCATTATCACTATCACTATCATGGTCACTCTCAAGATCATCCAAGACACTAGATAGGGATGGAGGAGAGACAATTACCTTGGAGCTTCTTGCCATAAGACAAGAACCGGTGATCTTGGGAATAGGAGAACTCTCGATGTAGTCCTTGGAGTAGTCGTAGGTGAGAGGTGAACCGGGTTCGACATATGCCAAACCGGTCACACCCACCACTTTCTCCTTATCCCCACACTCCACGTCAGACTCGTCCTTGGAGCTCCTTGCCATGAGGCAAGTGGCAGTGACCTTGGGGTTAGGAGAGTTGTCGGTTTAGTCCTTGGTGTAGTCATAGGTGAAAAGAGACCCGGGTTTGGCAAAGGCCAACCCGGCCACTCCAACCACCTTCTCTTCATCCTCTTCATCATTGTCGGATATGTATTCTTGGCCTAGGAAGCCCTTACCATCACGCCTATTGTTCCTCTTGTATCTTTCATTGATGGGGTTGGGATTCAATCTTGGTTTGGCACCTTCTTCATACTTAGGCTTGTCAAGCCTCTTATCATAAGGACACTTGTCGGCAAAATGGGTTGCCTCATCACAATTGTAGCACGTTCTCTTCTTCTCACTTGATCCCATTGAGCTTCTCCTTCTTTGGAACTTCATGTTCTTGGTGAAGAGAGCAAGTTGAGAGAGCATATCATCAACTCCATCAACATCGCTATCTTCATCACTAGCAACATCTTCTTGCACTTGCTTGGCCTTTAAAGCTAGAGAGTGGGAAGACCCGATAGCACGGTTGATCTCCTTGATCTTTTGTCCTTCATTCGCCAAGTTATCCGTGGCAACTAGATAAGAGACTAGATCATCAGGAGTGAATTGATTAGCTCTATCAAGGAGTTGCAAGTTCAAGGCAAGCTTCTTGTTAGTGACCGCGATCATGGAGACAATCTTGGACTTGATAAGTTCATCATTCAAATTGAATCCATCATCATACTTCTCACACCCTAGGCCACCAATCTTCACGCAGAGGGCAACGAGTCTCTTGTATGCTTCAGAGATAGTCTCACCATCATGGTTCATGAACATGTTCATCTTAGACTTGGCAGCTTCATACTTGGATTTTTGGATAAGGGAGGTTCCCTCTTGGAGAATGACAATCCTGTCCCAAAGATCCTTTGCGGTGGGGATGTCGCTGACTTGATCATGGAGAGTGCGGTGAATGGCACTCCTTATCTTGTCACAAGCCGTTGCATTTAGTTGGCGGTCGTAGTACTCTACCGGGGTGAGGTTGTTGGGATCATGAGGATGGAAACCGGTGCATACAATCTCCCAAAGCTCAACGCTGCAGCTGCGAAGATGAGATTCCATAGAAGCTTTCCAATAAGGGAAATGAGTTCCATCATAATGAGGTGCAGGGCCCGAACCATTAATATGAGGCATGATGTTCTTTTGCTTAGGATAAACATAAGGGAATTGATTAGGGGGCGTGAAAGTTTTCGACGAGCCGCCCTCATGAGAGGACTCGTCATCCTTATCCTTCTCGATGTCCATTGGTCTCCCTTGAGGTACTACCAATGGATTACCAAGAAAAGCCCCATCGCCAATGGCCTTAAGTTGTCCTTCTAGGTAACTCATTCGAACAAGGAGATCGGAATCCGCCTTGGCCTTTTCAAGGGCACCCTTGGCTAAGATTTCACGAAGCTCCTTGACCGAATAAGTTTTTTCCTCCTCATCGTCGGAGAAAACCATCTTTTCTCTTAGGCGGTAAAGCCCTTAAAAGAGCCCTTGGCTCTAATACCAATTGAAAGTGTAAGATGGTTAACCTAGAGGGGGGGGGGTGAATAGGTTTCTACAAAATTCTTTATAATCTTTTGCAAGTTTTAGGCTTTGCGGAATATAAGTGAGCCTAAATGCAAACTAGGTGAGGCAACCTAGAAGATGTACAAGGTACTTCAATCTCGAAGGCTATCACAAGGTAAACAACACAAGTAAGAGGTTGGTTCAGGAATAACCGAAGCACGTAGAGACGAAGATGTATTCCCGTGTTCACCACCTTTGGGGAGGGGGATACGTCACTTTGGAGAGGTGTGAGGTTCCATGAAGGATTACTCACGCGCCACAAAGGCTCACCTTCTTATCCGAGCCTATCCCACGAAGGAATAACTCACTTACTCGTGATAGACTTTAAGGTAGTCTCCAAACCCTCACAAACTTTCCACGGAGCAAATCACAAGCCGAATGCCTCCGGGCAACCCTAGCCGCCTAGGGTTTCCCACAAACCCAAGAGTAATAAGCTAACTCGATGAACTCAAGGGGGAATGAACTTTGGCTTGGTGGAAACGTAGATCGGGACCTCCTCTTTCTTTCTACCAAAGGGATTTGGATTTGGTTGGGTAGAATGGGAGATCCTCAAGCTTTTGTGTTTCAACAATGGAGGAGAGAGAGAGCTTCAAGAAATGAAATGTTAGCTCAAATGCCTAACCTGACAGTGGAGAAGAAAGGGGTATATATAGTGTGAAGGGAAAAAGAGCCATTTGGAGGTTACTGCGACAGAACCGGCAATAAGTTCGGTCGGACCGAGTTGTTCGCCGGAATTTTCGGCGATAGCTCCGGTCGACCGGACCCCACGCCGGAATTTTCGGCGACGACCGGAATTCCCGGTGAACAACCAAAAAGTTGTACTGTAAGCCATATCGGTGTGCGTCGGGAATTTACGGTGGCGACCTGAAATTTCGGCGAAAGCTCCGGCGCTGCCGGCGCTTTTGCCGATTTCGCAGTAACTTATTTAGACTCATTTTTCAAGGCAGATTTCTCTCTTTCTTCGAACGGGTGTGTGTGGGTGGATGATGAGAGGCTTATATGGTGTAGAACATCCCCAAAGAGCACATCGAGATCACCCCTCTTAATAGTGCGGTGTTTCCTATTTGACTCAAGAGTAAATAAGAGAGAATAATAAACAATGACACCGGATCTTCATAGAGAAATGAATGGGGGGGGTCACCCATCACCTATCATCAACAACCTGCGGATTATCACCTGTAGAGAGCTCATAGAAACATTAGTACATCCTCTAGATCCGATGTCATAGTTAATCAAAATACTAGATAAGGGCTATTTTCCCTTTCACACTCTTTGTCGCCATCGTGTCGTGCAACCGCCGTCGACCACCATAGTTGCTCGTCGTTGTCCTTTCTCCGGCGACCAAAAATGGGCGGCGCCGCCACAGTTCGAATCACCCTGATCCCCTCTCTCCAACGCACGCCTCCTCATCGTCCCGCGCGCTCTCTATCGTCGGCCCCGTGCTCCATCTGGGAAGGGCGCCATTGATGACGTCATCATGACGGCACCATGACATCATTTTCCTTTTTCTTTAAACATTTATGTAATTCATTTCTATATTCATTAAAAATATGACAGGTGGGTCCACCCTGTAAATGTTATAAATAATATAAAAAATGTTTTCTGTTTAATAAAAATGTTAAGGTAATTTCAAAATGTAAATTATTTTGTATTATTCTAAAAATGATTTAAAATGAATTAAAATTGGGAAAATTCATAACTAATTCATTTTAAATCAGAAAAATACAAATAATATATCAAAATGTTCAGAAAAATGAGATCTGCCTAATTAAACTACAATCATACATTGTTAAGCAACTTCAATTACAAGTTAGTTATAAGAACTAAACGCACCCTCTCATATACATCTGGGGTTTCTCCGAATTAGGGTTTGGACACCTCGGACCCCGTTTAAAATGACCAAGCATGTTTAGGGTTTCAATTTCAATAACATTTAACTTGTCATATCATCATCCTTATTTGAGCATTGCATCGATGCCATGTGTTTATTGTTTCCCTTCCTTTCTAGTGTTTGCTTCTTCCCGGTAGAATACGATATCAAGATCGAGATGGAAGACTGAGATCAACACCGTCGAAGCTCGAAGACCAATACTTGACCAACTGTAATCAAGTCAAGTACTAGATGTCCGAAGCTCTGCTTTCTGGATATCTGTTGGAGATATGCCCTAGAGGCAATAATAAAAGTGGTTATTATTATTATATCTTTGTGTTTATGATAAATGTTTACATTCATGCTATAACAGTATTAACCGAAAATATTAATACTTGTGTGATCTGTAAACTAAATTAGAGTCCCTAGTAAAGCCTCTTTGTAATACTAGCTTGTTGGTTAATAGATGATCGTGGTTTCCCGATCATGAACATTGAGATGTTATTAACCACAAGATCATATCATTGGGAGAATGGTATGATGGACATACTCCTATAGATAAGCGTAGCATTAAGATCAAGTCATTTCAATAGTTCATTTGCTATAAGCTTTATGATACATAGTAACCTAATTCCTTCGACCATGAGATCATACTAATCACCATCACCAGAAGGATGCTTTGATGACATCAAACACCACACCGTAACTGGGTGTCTATAAAGGTGGCATCGAGTGTTCGGAAATTATGTGTTGAGGCACATGGATCAAGAGTAGGATTTGTCCATCCATATGATGGATAAATATAATCTAGACACTCTCGGTGGAATGTCATCCAATTGGCTTGCAAGCATGTGACTGGCTAACAAGGGATCACATATCACGGGAACGACAAAAGAGTACTTATTGGTAACGAGGTTGAACTAGGTATGCAGAGATACCAACGATCAAACCTCGGATAAGTAAACTTTCGCGAGATAAAGGGAAATTGGTATTGTATGTAAGTGGTTCATTCGATCGCAAAGTAATCATAGAAATATGTGGGAGCCATATGAATTTCCAGATTCCTCTATTGGTTATTGATCGGCGAAGTGTCTCGGTCATGTCCGCATAATTCACGAACCGTAGGGAGACACACTTAAGGATTCGATGTTGTTTAGTAGATATGGAATGTAAGTAGGGATACCGAATGTTGTTTAGAGTCTCGGATGGGATCCAGGATATCACGAGGAGATACGTAATAGTCCGGAGAATAAGATTCATATAAGGAAAGTCCGATTCCGGAGTTCGGGAATGATTTCGATGTTTTCATCGGAGAGGTTCTAGAAGGGTCTAGAAGGTTCACCGAACCGGAAGGGGAATGGTCCAAGAATGTGTCATGGGTAAGTGGTTGGATCATGTCCTAAGTCACTTTGGTTGAGCATTTGCGAGAGAGAAATAAAGCTCTAAATTGAAAGTCAAAAGGGAGGTTTGAAAAGTCAAACTAGAACAATGGTTTCCTAGTGGAAGAAGGAAAGAGTCTTTCCTTCTATCCAACTTGGGTTTGGGTATGGATTCAAACTCCCCTCTCCCAAGCCTCCCTTCCTCTCATAAATAGAGGGGGAGGGCTGCCCCAAAGAAAAAAAACTAGCCCTCCCCACCCGTGCCGCCAGCCCCCACCGCCGCGCCGCCGCACCGTCGTCGCCTCGCGTCACCGCCGGCCCGTCATCGTTGCCCTAGCCGCCGCTGACACCACCTCCTCCTCTCCAGCCTTCTAAACCTAGATCGCCGGACACCCTAGATCCACCATAACTCGCACCGGCTTAGGCGAATCCCTGCGGGATCTTCCCTCTACTTCCGACACCATGCCGTCGTGCTGTCGGAATCACGAGGGGAGAACTACAACCTCCGTTGCCTACTGGAACAAGGGAGAGGAAGGTCTTCATCGAGTACCGAACATGTGACCAACTGTAGAAGCGCTGCCGAAACGCAGCGCTGGAAGTATCGTCTACGCGATCTTGAGATCGGCAAGTGTACGACTACATCACCCACGAGAATCTGCTCTCATTAACCGCTTTGGAATCTTCAAGGGTGAGTACTCTAATCGACTCGTTGCTACAATCTAGTAGATATACCTTGGCTTGTTTGTGTGCATGCGGTAGAAATTTTTTCTTTTCCATGCTACGAACCCCTACAGTGGTATCAGAGCCGTGTCTATATGTAGATCTGTTGCACGAGTAGAACACAATGGTCATTGTGGGCATTGATGCTTTTGTTGTCGATTGCTTCTTGTGTACTTTGCATCTTGCGGGATGGTGGGATGAAGCAGCCCGGGCTAACCTTATATGACATCGTTCATGAGACTTGCTCCACGCTTGACATGCAACTTGTATTGCATAAGTGGCTTTGCGGGTGCCTATTTCTCCCAACATAGTTAAGATTCAATTTACAACAGGTGATTGACAATACTAGTATCGACGTTGTGGTTCTTGTTCATAAGATAGAATGACACTTATTGAAAGCCCCAAACCACGTAAAACATGCAAAGAAAATTATAGGCGTCTAATTTTGTTTTGCAGGCGTGTGCTGTGATGTGATATGGCCATGATTGTGATTATATATGATGTATGCAATGTTACTTATTGTAAGTCGACAACCGGCAGGAGCCATATGGTTGTCTTTTAATTCCGTTAAGACTTGTGTGTCTATTATTCAAAGTAGTTGTAATAGTTGATGCTGGTGGACGACAACCATGAAGCGACGCCATTGACCTTGACGCCATGCCGGTGATGATGGAGATCATGTTCGTGCTTGAAGATGGAGATTGGAAGCACAACAAGAAAGGCCATATCATATCACATATTATGAATTGCATGTGATGTTAATCCTTTTATGCATCTTGTATTGTTTAGTTCACGATGGTAGCATTATAAGATGATCCCTCTAGGACAAAATTTCAAGTTATAAAGTGTTCATCCTTAGTAAGCACCATTGCTAAAGCTTGTTGTTTCGAAGCACCACGTGATGATCGGGTGTGTTAGATTCTGCGAGTGTATACAACAGGAGCAATCCAGATTTGCTCATGTAGAAGCTAAGGTTTGATCTTGACGAGCCTAGCATGTAGAGACATGGTCTCGGAACACGGATCACCGAAAGGTAAAGTATGAGTCATATAGTAGATATGATGAACATGTTGATTGTTTGCCATTGAAGCTACATCAACTCTCGTGATGATCGGTTTTGATGTGGTGGATTTGGTTCGTGTGATCACTAAAACAATGTGAGGGATATTTTTTTGAGTAGGAGTTCACCTAGATTAATTTACCATTAATTAGAACTCAATTTGTCATAAACTTAGTCTAAACTATTGCAAATATGTTGTAGATCAATGGCGGCCCCTACCATCAATTTTAATGCGTTCCTAGAGAAAGAAAAGTTGAAAAACAATGGAAGAAACTTTGCGGATTGGTTCCGCAATTTGAGGATTGTCCTCAATGCTAGTAATTTGACCTATGTGCTGGATGCACCGCTGGGTGACCCACCTGCAGCTGATGCTACCGATGAGGTAAAGAATGTTTTCCTCGTTTGGAAGAATCAGTACTCCACAGTTCAGTGTGCTATCTTGTATGGTTTGGAATTGGATCTTCAGAAAAGGTTTGAAAACCATGACCCACATGATATTGTCCGTGAACTCAAAATGATATTTGAGGCTCACACGGAAGTTGAGAGTTATGAGGCTTCTGAAAAGTTCTTTAACTGCAAGATGGAAGAGGGCAGCTTCGTCAGTGAGCACATGCTTAAGATGTCTGGGCTTGCAAGCAAGCTTCAAAGCTTGGGTATAGTGATTCGTAATGCTTTGGGGATTCACGTGTCCTCCAATCACTACCACCAAGTTACTAGAACTTTGTGATGAACTACAATATGCAAAACATGGACAAGTCGTTTCCCGAACTCTTCTCCATGTTAAAGTCTGCAGAAGTGGAGATCAAGAAAGAGCACCAAGTGTTGTTGGTCAATAAGACCACCAAATTCAAGAAGCAAGGCAAGTCTAAGAAAAAGGGAAACTTCAAGAAGGGCGGTAAGAAAGTTACCACGCCGACAAAGAAGACCAAGGCTGGGCCTAAGGCTGACACTGAGTGCTTTTACTGCAAGGGAGAAGGTCACTGGGAGCGGAATTGCCCTAAGTACTTGGCGGATTTGAAGAACGGCAACATCAAGAAGAAAGGTATATCTGATATACATATTATTGATGTGTATCTCACTAGTACTCATAGTAGTGCCTGTGTATTTGATACCGGTTCGGTTGCTCATATTTGTAACTCGAAATAGGTGTTGCAGAATAGATGGAAACTAGCGAAGAACGAGGTGACGATGCGCGTTGGAAATGGATCAAAGGTTGATGTGATCGCGGTCGGCATGCTACCTCTTAATCTACCATCGGGATTAGTTTTATACTTAAATAATTGTTATTTGGTGCCTGCATTGAGCATGAACCTTATATTAGGATCATGTTTATTGCGAGACGGTTACTTGTTTAAGTCCGAGAATAATGGTTGTTCGATTTATATGAGTAATATATTTTATGCACATGCACCTTTGATAGATGGTCTATTTTTATTGAATCTCGATTGTAGAAATACACACATTAATAACATTGAAGCTAAACGTTTGAAATTGAGCAATAACTTGACCTATATGTGGCACTGTCGTCTTGGTCACATTGGAGTGAAGCGTATGAAGAAACTCCATTCCGATGGACTTCTTGAATCACTTGATTTCGAATCACTTGAAAGATGCGAAGCATGTCTGATGGGTAAAATGACTAAGACTCCATTTTCTGGTATGATGGAGCGAGCTACAGACTTAATGGAAATGATACATACCAATGTGTGTGGCCCAATGAGTGTAGCATCGCGCGGTGGTTATCGTTATGTTCTTACCTTCACGGATGATTTGAGTAGATATGGGTATATCTATTTCATGAAATATAAGTCCGAAACTTTCGTGAAGTTTAAGGAATTTCAAAGTGAGGTAGAGAATCAACATAACAAGAAGATTAAATTTCTACGATCTGATCGTGGAGGTGAATATCTAAGTTAAGAGTTTGGCGAGCATTTGAAGAAATGCGGAATACTTTCACAATTGACACCGCCAGGAACACCACAATGTAATGGCGTGTCCGAACGTCGTAATCGAACTCTCTTAGATATGGTTCGTTCTATGATGTCACTTACAGATTTACCGCTATCGTTTTGGGGTTATGCATTAGAAACAACCGCATTCACTTTAAATAGGGCACCATCTAAATCCGTTTAAACGACACTGTATGAATTATGGTTTGGGAAGAAACCTAAATTGTCGTTCCTTAAAGTTTGGGGCTGCGAAGCTTATGTAAAGAAGTTACAACCCGACAAGCTTGAACCTAAAGCGGAAAAATGCGTCTTCATAGGATACCCGAAGGAAACTATTGGGTATACCTTCTATCATAGATCCAAGGGCAAAATCTTCGTTGCCAAGAATGGATCCTTTCTAGAGAAGGAGTTTCTTTCGAAAGAAGTGACTGGAAGGAAAGTAGAACTCGACGAGGTTGTTGAACCTTCTCTCGAACTTGAGAGTAGCTCAGCACCGGAAGTAGTTCCTGTGGCGCCTACACCAATAAGATAGGAAGCTAATGATGTTGATCATGAAACTTCGGCAAAAGTAACTACGGAGCCTCGCAGGTCAACGAGAACTCGTACCACTCCTGATTGGTATGATCCCGTTATGAGTGTCATGTTGGTGGACAACACCGATGACCCTGCGACATATGAGGAAGCAATGATGAGCCTAGATTCCAATAAATGGCAAGAAGCCATGAAATCCAAGATTGGATCTATGTACTAAAACCAAGTATGGACTTTGGTGGACTTACCGGATGGCCGGAAGGCTGTCGAGAACAAATGGATTTTCAAGAAGAAAACAGATGATGATGGTAATGTTACTATCTATAAAGCTCGACTTGTCGCAAAAGGGTTTTGACAAATTCAAGGAGTTGACTATGATGAGACTTTCTCACCAGTAGCGAAGCTAAAGTCTGTGAGGATTTTATTAGCAATCGCTGCATATTATTATTATGAGATATGGCAGATGGATGTCAAAACGGCGTTCCTCAATGGAGACATTGATGAAGAGTTGTATATGGTACAACCCAAAGGTTTTGTCGATCCTAAAGATGCTAACAAGGTATGCAAACTTCAACGGTCCATTTATGGATTGAAGCAAGCATCCCGAAGTTGGAATCAACATTTTGATAAGGTAATCAAAAGCTCTGATTTTATACAAACTTATGGAGAAGCTTGTATTTACAAGAAAGTGAGTGGGAGCTCTGTAGCATTCTTAATACTATATGTAGATGACATATTGTTGATTGGGAATGATGTAGACCTTCTTAATAGTGTCAAGGATTATTTGAATAATAGTTTTTCAATGAAAGATCTTGGCGAAGCTGCTTACATATTAGGCATAAAGATTTATGGAGATAGATCGAGACGCCTAATATCATTGTCACAGAGTACATATTTGGACAAAGTTCTAAAGATGTTTGGAATGGAAGATAGCAAGAAAGGGTTCTTGCCCATGTTGCCCAATACGACCTTGAGTAAAACTCAAAGTCCTGCAACGGCAGAAGATAGAGAAAGGATGAGTAAGACTCCCTATGCCTCAGCCATAGGATCTCTTATGTATGCCATGCTATGTACTAGATCCGACATTGCATATGCTATTAGTTTGACTAGCAGATATCAAAGTGATCCAGGAGTGGATCATTGGACAGCGGTCAAAAACATCCTTAAGTACTTGAGAAGAACTAAGGATATGGTTCTTTCTTATGGAGGTGGTGAACAACTCGTTGTTAATGGTTACACCGATGCTAGTTGGAACACCGATACGGATGATTCTAAATCTCAATCTGGATACGTATTTACTTTGAATGGTGTAGCAGTTAGCTGGAGGAGTGCAAAGCAAAGCGTTGTGGCGAGATCTTCAACTGAATCGGAATACATAGCTGCTTCGGAGGCTTCACAAGAGGCGATATGGATGAAGGAGTTCATTACAGATCTCGGTGTGGTTCCAAGTGCGCTGGACCCAATGTCTATCTATTGTGATAACATGGGCACCATAGCCAATGCGCAAGAACCAAGGTCACACAAGAAGCTGAAGCATATCAAGCTACGTTTTCACGCTATTCAAGAGCATGTCCAAGATGGTGACATAAATATTTGCAAAGTACACACAGATCTGACTATGGCGGATCCGTTGACTAAATCTCTCCCGAGGGCAAAACATGACCAACACTAAACCGCCATAGGTGTTCGGTATATTACCATGTAATCTAGATTAGTTGACTCTAGTGCAAGTGGGAGACTGTTGGAGATATGCCCTAGAGGCAATAATAAAAGTGGTTATTATTATATATTTGTGTTTATGATAAATGTTTACATTCATGCTATAACAATATTAACTGGAAACATTAATACTTGTGTGATTTGTAAACTAAATTAGAGTCCCTAGTAAAGCCTCTTTGTAATACTAGCTTGTTGGTTAATAGATGATCGTAGTTTCCCGATCATGAACGTTAAGATGTTGTTAACAACAAGATCATATCATTAGGATAATGGTATGATGGACATACTCCTATAGATAAGCGTAGCATTAAGATCAAGTCATTTCAATAGTTCATTTGCTATAAGCTTTCTGATACATAGTAACCTAATTCCTTCAACCATGAGATCATACTAATCACCATCACCGGAAGGATGCTTTGATGACATCAAACACCACACCGTAACTGGGTGGCTATAAAGGTGGCATTGAGTGTTCGGAAAGTATGTGCTGAGGCACATGGATCAAGAGTGGGATTTGTCCATCCATATGACTTATACTCTAGGCCCTCTCGGTGGAATGTCATCCAATTGGCTTGCAAGCATGTGACTGGCTCACAAGGGATCACATATCACGGGAACGAGAAAAGAGTACTTATCGGTAACGAGATTGAACTAGGTATGTAGAGATACCGACAATCAAACCTCGGATAAGTAAACTATCGCGAGACAAAGGGAAATTGGTATCGTATGTAAGTGGTTCATTCGATCGCAAAGTAATTGTAGAAATATGTGGGAGCCATATGAATTTCCAGATTCCTCTATTGGTTATTGATCGGAGAAGTGTCTCGGTCATGTCCGCATAATTCACGAACTGTAGGGAGACACACTTAAGGATTCAATGTTGTTTAGTAGATATGGAATGTAAGTAGGGATACCGAATGTTGTTCGGAGTCTCGGATGGGATCCAGGATATCACAAGGAGATCCGGAATAGTCCGGAGAATAAGATTCATATAAGGAAATTCTGATTCCCGAGTTCGGGAATGATTTCGATGTTTCTGTCGGAGAGGTTCTAGAAGGGTCTAGAAGGTTCACCGAACTAGAAGGGGTATGGTCCATGAATGTGTCATGGGTAAGTGGTTGGATCATGTCCTAATCACTTTGGTTGGGCATTTGCGAGAGAGAAATAAAGCTCTAAATTGAAAGTCAAAAGGGAGGTTTGAAAAGTCAAACTGGAACAATGGTTTCCTAGTGGAAGAAGGAAAGAGTCCTTCCTTCTATCCAACTTGGGTTTGGGTATGGATTCAAACTCCCCTCTCCCAAGCCTCCCTCCCTCTCATAAATAGAGGGGTAGGGCTGCCCCAAAGAAAAAACAACCAGCCCTCCCCACCCGTGCCGCCAGCCGCCGCCGCCGCACCGCCACCGCTTTGCGTCGCCGTCGCCCTAGCTACCGCCGACACCACCTCCTCCTCTCTGGCCTTCTAAACCTAGATCGCCGGAAACCCTAGATCCACCATAACTCGCACCGGCTTAGGCGAAGCTCTACGGGACCTTCCCTCTACTTCTGACACCATGCCATCGTGCTGCCGGAATCACGAGGGGAGAACTACCACCTCCGCTGCCTGCTGGAACAAGGGAGAGGAAGGTCTTCATTGAGTACCGAACGTGTGACCGACTGCGGAAGCGCTGCCGGAACACAGCGCCGGAAGGATCGTCTACGCGATCTTGAGATTGGTAAGTGTACGACTACATCACCCACTTTGGAATCTTCTCTCTTTAACTGCTTTGGAATCTTCGAGGGTGAGTACTCTAATCGACTCATTGCTACAATCTAGTAGATAGATCTTGGCTTGTTTGTGTGCATGCGGTAGAATTTTTTTGTTTTCCATGCTACGAACCCCTACAATATCAACTGGCAAAGGCAAGAGAAACCCCACACATGATATAATCCTATGTTTTCAAAGTATTTCATTCCTGCCATGTGCATACGATTACAAAGTCTTTTATCGATAGATGGAGCAATCCTATCTGATGCATGTTACCTTTGAATCCTATATTCCCTGATCCACTGCTCCTAGCATAACTAGGGTTTGGCTTGTGAAGCATTGCTAGATCTGTTACATCTGTTGCGCTTAGCCATGCTTAGATGTTACTACTAGTCCATCCGGTTGATGAATCAGAGTTGCGAATGAACCAAGTATGAAAGGATAATGTGGTAAGATCGGAGAGGAAAGTTAAACATGCTAAGGCTTGTATGTGAGGCCACTGTGGGTGGTGGTTTTTGCAGTCACATACTTGCCACTACTAGGACCTGAGTTCATGCCTATGGACCAAGATGAGCGTATACCACACGGGGGCCTGGAAACCCCCTCGACCAACTAACTTTCTGTAACTACCTCGGTGAATTACGCTCCTAGATACAAGCCTGGATGAGCGGAAATGGTTAAAATAGTACGGTAGGGCCCAAATGCCACTCACAGGTAGACCTTTCGGCCGTCCTAACCATTTCCAAACATCGGGACAAGAACGGGCGGCGTAATCGGCAGGCGAAGGGATCAACTACATACACAAATGAGTATGTATGAAAGCCACCATACAATGGTTCAGAGTCATTCCATCTAAAAAGAAAGGAAATATAGCAACGCCATACGGCAAGATCCAAATATCCTAGATAGATATAATAGTTTAGGATATCTCCTCATACATCAAACATCAGAGTATCAAGCGGAAGTGGAAAACAAGATCCGAGTACGGATAAGAAGCAAATCGGCATAAGATGCCCCATAAATAAACACATCCCGCCCACAGATCTCACGGATCCCCGTTCCCGGAATCTCTACACCGAATGATCGTTGCCCACATCGTCCGTCTCCTCCACCCAGTATCCATCTTGCGAGTTCACCTGTTCATCTGAATCAAACAATTTATCGTGTGAGACCCTAGGGGTACTCAGCAAGTCTTTATGCCTCTAAAGGGGCACAAACCTGGGGTGACGCAATTGCAGCAAAAGATAAACCCTAGCAATTCTATAGATACTCGCTAACCATCCGCCTAACCAGAGATAGACGGATGTCCGTGAATTAATAACAACAGTTATAACGGTAATCTTAACAGATCCATCCTCCTCCCCGCTTACTGACGAGGAAGCGGACGAACAACCCCCCATCCGTTGGCAGTTTTATTATCCATTCCATGAGAGTTGCACTATTTACTAGTCAGGTACTTAGTCAAATTAAAAGCGGTACTTTAGTTATGCTTGTCTATGATCGAGAAACTGTGCTCCAAGTCGTCCATAACCGCGGACACGGCTTTCAGAAAGATTTTACCCTGCAGGGGTGCACAAATAGCAACACACACTCGATCAACCTCGGAAAAACCAAATCAAAACCCAACGAGGCATTCACGACAAAGCGATCACAGGATTCAGAAATATTTCAAGGGCCACCCCATTAAGCTACCCGCGACGAAGTTGGCCGACTCCGAGACGGACTCAAGGTTTGCGCCAATGGCTGTAAACGACTGGGAACCCGAAAATGTGACTGGGCTTGTCGATACCGCGAAAACACTCCGCTTTCCTAAATAGTACAGGTGCAGTACCTCGCACAATTTTAAATAAAGCAGTAAAGCATGGCATAAGTACAGGATAGTAAATAAAACCTCAAACTAGTTTGTGGCCCCAAGAAATAAGAATGAATCAAGCTCTGGCTTAGGGGGGTTCATAAGCCTCCCGGATGTGGATAGCGCGAATATTCAAGGAACAGGAATCAAGTACTCGGGGTCCTACGGGACACAAGTGAGCATGAAAAACCAAATAACAGATATTGCTCACCGGTGCCACTTTCATTAGTTATCCCATTACTACTCAGGTTAAGTTGTATAGGTACCTCGTTATCCATCAGACACTCACATACCCTACACATGCTGTTCTACGACTCGCATGGCTCAAACAACTCCTGTAGTAATGGCTCATGGGATGGAGGAACAAGCTTCGGTGGGGTTTAAAAGTAAGGGTTATGCAGTACTTGGGATTCAGTTTAATGCAATCGCGACTCAATGATGCAAGAATAAGATAGAGGCAATAGGTACTATATGTATGCAAGCATGTGGTAGTGCTTGCCTGGCAGCTCAGTTGAAGTGAGAGAAGGATCTGGGTAGTGCTCCTGGGTCTCTTGATATATCCCCTGCTCAGCGTCTATTCGAAGAAGAACCAAACAAACAAGGGCCAACATAAATAAAGTGCACAAGCATATGAATTAAATGCGACAAGCAAACAATCATGCCATGATGAATGATGCACAATTTGCATGGCATTAATGTAGCATGGCATGGGTGAGGTGTGGAATACAAGAATAAAGCCTTTTATTGAGTTTTGGCCACATTTTATCCTCATATTAGTTGCTGTATACTCTATATTTATATGATGCATGCTCCAAATCAAAACATGGAATGCATAAACAGAAAGTTCTCGTCGAGCTAAACATTTTAGACATATTATTTGTTAAATTTGGAGTTATAAAACAAAAGTTATTAATTAATTAAGGAAAAGGGCATTTTATTGTAATTTTAATCAACTCGAAATTTTAAATGTTCAAAATATATTTTGAAGGGCATATTTGAATTCCTCATATTTTTCTGATTTCAAAACACATATTATTCGTATTATTTGGAAATATATTTGAAAAGTTATTTGAAAACAGATTTAAATTTGAATTTAAAACAAATTTGAAAATGTTTAAATTCAAACAGACAGACAGAAAAACTTTTGCTACTCACCCAGGTCTAGCCACAGCCACAGACGAGTGGGGCCAGGCTGACTGGGCGTCACCACGTCCAGGAAATGTTTTTCTCACCGCGACTTTGCTAGCCCAGACAACTGACATGCGGGCCCGACAGAGACATAGGTCCCACGT
This sequence comes from Avena sativa, assembly GCA_916181665.1. NCBI lineage: Eukaryota > Viridiplantae > Streptophyta > Magnoliopsida > Poales > Poaceae > Avena > Avena sativa. The sequence continues at coordinate 374,817,504 of OV702295.1, read as the reverse complement.
GACAGCGAGGGCCAAGGGTGGACCACATGGCGCAGCGAGGGTTGAGGAGTCCAAAAGTCTGGGTACCTTTTTGCAAAAAGACTGGGAGGCTGACAGGTGGGACTGGTTGGGCCGCGGGTTGAGGCGAAAAAGAAAAAGGGGGCTATATGCAAAACGGCCACAGGCCCGCACTGTGGATCTTCTCGGCGTCGCTGGCGACCGATCGGTGCGCGGCGCGGGGCGGGGATCGAACCCAGGTCGCGGGCGTGCGCGCGGAGGGCCGGAACCAGTGCGGCTAGGTGAGGTTTGGTGACCGCAAGGTGGTTGGGGGCTGGACATGCCGTCGGCGAGGCGCTACGCCGCGTGAGCGCAGCGTCCGCCGGCGCGCAGAGGGTGTTCGGCGGAAGGTTCGGCGCGGGCAGACAACGGCAGCGAAGAGGAGCGTGTCTAGGGGGTATAGGGGCTCACCGCGGGGCTGTTGACGGCGTTGGATCGGCCTGGGGGACGTCGCAGCGGCGAGGATGCAGACGGCCACCGGCGTTAGGGTTTGGAGGAGCGTTGCGGTACTGTGGCGGTTCCAGCGCTTCTCCTCCTTGCTGGCGGGTACAGGGCGTCACAGGGGCAGGTCCACGGTCTCCTCGATCACCGCCACGACGTGCGGAACAACTGGATCGACGGGGATGACGCGGTGCTGGCGGTGATCGGCGTCGGCTGCTGGTGGTCGGAGAGGAAGAAGGAGGAGGGGAGGGCTGGCGCAGGACAGATCTGGGCGAGCAGAGGAGATCCGTGTGGTGGAGGAAAAAGGAGGGAGGGAGGAGGAGCCGTGGCAGGGGTAGATGAGGGTGGCTCGGTGCCACCTTTTTCCTCTCCTCCTCACGTGCTTGCTCGGGCAGGGCAGGGCAGGTAGATCGCGGGGAGGCTGCAGGTGGGACCAGGGAGTGTTCAAGGAGGCAGGCTCGGGTGGGGCATGCAAGGCAGCGAGAGAGCTAGAGAGAGGGAGGGGTAGGCTCGGGTTAGGGTTTGTACTAGGGTCGGGTAGGTTAGCTCGGGTTGGTGAGAGAAGAGGTGAGGTGAGAGGGGGAAATGGTGTAACTAGGGTTAGATTAGAGGAAGGCTAGGTTTAGGGTTAGCTAGGTTAGAGAGAGGGGAGGGATTAGAGAGAGAGGCTAGGTTTTAGCTAGATAGGGCTCGGTTAGGGTTTGGTTTAGGGTTGGGGGTAGATCAAGGTGGTAAGGTTAGAGATAGAAAAAGAGAGAGGGAGGGTAGATGAGGGTGTTGGTTATGATCACATTTGATCATGCAAGGCATAACCAAGGAGATGAAGAAAAAGACCCAAGGCAAGGAAGGACAAGAAGGTGGAAAGGTTGAGAGAGAAGAGGGAGAGATGATCCACTCACAAAAGATCAAATAAAATCCAAATGACTAGAATGTGGTGGTACTTGCATGGCCCATGCAAAATATTTAATGCCATGTTTATCTTTTGTGAGAACAATAATATTAACATGGCAATATTATTATGCATTCCCAAAATTGGAATAAAAGCCAAGCAAAAAGAATTAAAAGGATGCACCATGTGGAGTTGTTGGAGATGACCATATTTGAATAGAAATGGGACTTGCTAGTGTGTATGTGCCACTAGGTATTTAGTAAGCCCAGAAATATCCCAACATGATAATACCCCAAAACAACCCATATGGAAGCTAGGAAAAGGTCCCACTCACAAGGCATGCAAAGGTGGCCATGTGGCTCTCATAAACCAATAATGTGAAAACAATATGGTGCATATATGAGAGCATGTGGAGATAGAATTGGATCCATCCCAACCCACATGAGCTAGAGGTAAAACCAAATAAGTTGCAATGCTCATATTTAGTTGGATGGTGGAATTATGGGGTGATGACAAGAAAGGTGGTGGAGTTAATAAAAGATATGCCCCCAACTCAACTTGGGCATTTAAACAATATATCAATAACCAAATACAATATCAAGAGGCAAATACAATTTACAATGCATATGAGAGAAGAACCAAAACAAAAGGGTTTTATATGATGCTCAAAATGCAAGGTGGCCTGATGACATGAGCATGATATAATGATGATGCAATAATTATATATAGGAAGGTAGCATTTATCTAGACTAGGCTAGTAGCATTACAATTGTTAGACAATTGGGATGCTACAACTCTCCCCCACTAAACAAGAATCTCGCCCCGAGATTCCTAGGAAAAGAAAACAACACAAAGAGAGGCGGGTGTTCGAACGAAGGTGACCCTCACGTTCCCAAGTTGATGAACAACGGAATGGTGCAACCACTACACCTTGCAAAACTTGCTAGACTTGTTGCGAGCCTTGCGTTTTGCTTGAGAAACAACGGTTAGAAGAGTTGAAGGTTTGTCGTGAGACAAGAAGGATAGGATGGACATAGCTCCGGTTTTCTCAAGAAACATGATAAAAGAATAGAACCACTTGTGAAAGAAAAGGAAAAGATGATGTATCATGGATAAAGAAAGACACACCGTTAAGATTAAAGATTTACTGATACTAGAGAGGATGAAATCTTTATCTCGCCTGAAGCAAGAGCTAGATTGGAGAGGTTTTGAACAACTATGACAAAAGCATCGTATCTTCTCTCGGATTAGAGAAATGAAGTTCGGAACAATATTGCCTTCAAACAATAGAGTCCCTTGATATCAACCGAAAGATTTAGCTAGACATCGTCGGATTAGATTCTTCTTGCGCCGGTAAGAACCAAGGATCACGCAATTGAGGTGCGCGGATATAACTTCCAGAGACGGATATGAAGCTAGATCATGGTGGAATCCCGAGAAGCAAAGAATATGGAGGATCTGGAGTTTATTGTAGAGATACTTATTGCTTTCTTTAGCCTTGAGGCTAACGCAATAGATTTGCGGCTGGTGGCATCAACCATAATTGGCTTTACCACAGAAAAAGAATTGATGAAACAAAGAGAGATAACTTCCTTTCATCTTATTTGGGGATGCCGAGCAACGGTAGAAAGACGAGGACAGAAAAGAGTTTGTGTTTGCTTCCACCAGATAATTGAAGATTTTGCTCCATCAAGAATAGACAGACCACCAACAAGAGATTATTGATTACTTTCTTCGAGAGAGCACTCCGGAAAACAAAGACGGAAGTAAAAGTATCGAGGGATAAAGGCCACTTCTAACTTCCGTGGAATGAGTGGAATTACATAAATTCACCAATTCAATGTACAAGAGCGAATGATAAGAGTAGTGGTATGGTAGCTACTCCATCCCGCACTCAAAGCATTACTCCGCACATGAATAAGAAAACCATGCAACCCAACTACCGAAACAGACTGAAGGTATTGGCAAAAACTCATGGAACTTCGTTAGAAAACAAGGATAGATGCAAACGTTTCGCCGGATTCAAGATAGATAAGGGTGATGATGTTGTCGTCATATCATAAGTAACCAGCCACCGGAAAGATATGAAGGAAGATTACGGAGACAACTGCAAGATTCAACAGCTACGGAAAAGATAGCACCATCTTGAACAGAAGGAATACAAGATCTGGAAGGTCTTCATGGCCTCCGGTGGATTGAGCTTAGACGATAGAGCGAGAGGGTTTCAAGAGATTACTTAACGAGATAGAGATGAAAGAACTCCATGTTCTTCTTGAAAAGATTGAGAGAGATTTAGCAGTCTTGAGGAAACTTCGGCGGAACGATGATGATAACTTGCCAACAAGGGAAACTCCGGGTTGGTTGAAGATGGAAGATGGAATTAACAATGAACTTGCTGATTCCGGAATTGAAGCGATCTATTAAGCAGAAGGACGTGGCCGAGATAGGTGACTTTAAAAAGTCAGAATTCTCACTTTGAGACTTTGCACACAGGCAGTGCTCACGAAGCTTGAGAGAAAGAGACACAGATGATCTTCCATGTCCTTCCATTGATATCGAATAGGCAAGCATATTATCAACATATACCACCATGGATTAACAAGATATTCCCAGAATATCAGGTTCAAGAGGCGGGAGAAACAAACAATGCTCGAAACACTTTCTGAGCTCAACGCTCTTTGAAAGATTAATATTAAGAGCACGGGTTCGTGTTGAAGAAGATGCACTGGAAGAATAGATTATCTGGTCCTTCGGAAGAAAAAGAGATGTCACCTGGTTCACATTGTCGATCGGATCACTGGTTACAAAGATAAGGAGATCTTGGATAAAGAAACGATGATAGCTCATACCTCAAGCAAAGCTACCAGAGACGAAAAGATGCAATTCCCTCGTCTCAAAGAGAATTGTGCAGATATGGAGTTCAAAAGATGTGCAGCATGATGAACAGATGATAGACAGCCGTAGTGCCTTGAGAAACTCCGGGTTGCCAAAGATGCTTGAATATGCATAGATATGATCACGGTGTACTCAAAATCACAGGAGATAACCATCACCATCTGGAGGATAAAGTTGATAGCATTTTCCATATTCCACTCATGATAAGTGTCATATAGCTATGCCGAGAACCAAATTACAATCACCAGCATCGGATCGACACATGTTATGTAATTAGCCCAAGAGAATTGGAGATGAAAAGAAACTCCAGGATTAAGCGCCGGTGACAAAAGAATGAGTTAGCATGGACATGCTGATAAAAGGGAGATAGATAATGTTTCACACACGACTGAAAAGGAGTGTGGAAGCACAGATGTATCAAAGAAAATTTTTCCGCATTTTTCGGCATTAAAATACCAATAGATGCGCAAAAACACTTATCAGGTAGAGATTAGCAACTGATGCTTGCACAGAATGTGGAGTTGCTAGAAGGAAGGACACTCATAAGAAGATGGCACCGGTTAACAAGGAGTCAGATAGATCGCGCCGGTTTTCAAAAGCCTGTCAGTATGGAATGTACCAACAGCTGATAACCAAAGGCAGATAAAGATAACAAGTTGGATGCAACAGATAGACAAGGAATTACACACACACACACTTTCTATGGTACTACGGAAACCCAGAACATGTGAATCCTAGTTTGAATTTTAAGAAGAGGATTGAAAACGTTACACTTCCTTACCAGAAAAGGGTGGTGGGTGGGTAAGAAGAAAAGTGGAAGCAGTCCTACCCTCACGTTTTATTTTTCCCTAGTATACATAGCTACCAAAAATATTTGCTAGACTGACAACGACCATTTGGCTGAGACCCTGAAGGGCGGGATGGCTCTGATACCAATTGTAACTACCTTGGTGAATTACGCTCCTAGTTACAAGCCTGGATGAGCGGAAATGGTTAAAATAGTACGGTGGGGCCCAAATGCCACTCACAGGTAGACCTTTCGGCCGTCCTAACCATTTCCAAACATCAGGACAAGAACGGGCAGCGTAATCGGCAGGCGAAGGGATCAACTACATACACAAATGAGTATGTATGCAAGCCACCATACAATGGTTCTCAGAGTCATTCCATCTAAAAAGAAAGGAAATATAGCAACGCCATACGGCAAGATCCAAATATCCTAGATAGATATAATAGTTTAGGATATCTCCTCATACATCAAACATCAGAGTATCAAGCGGAAGCGGAAAACAAGATCCGAGTACGGATAAGAAGCAAATCGGCATAAGATGCCCCATAAATAAACACATCCCGCCCACAGATCTCACGGATCCCCATTCCCGGAATCTCTACACCGAATGATCGTTGCCCACATCGTCCGTCTCCTCCACCCAGTATCCATCTTGCGAGTTCACCTGTTCATCTGAATCAAACAATTTATCGTGTGAGACCCTAGGGGTACTCAGCAAGTCTTTATGCCTCTAAAGGGGACACAACCTGGGGTGACGCAATTGCAGCAAAAGATAAACCCTAGCAATTCTATAGATACTCGCTAACCATCTGCCTAACCAGAGATAGACGGATGTCCGTGAATTAATAACAACAGTTATAACGGTAATCTTAACAGATCCATCCTCCTCCCCGCTTACCGACGAGGAAGCGGACGAACAACCCCCCATCCGTTGGCAGTTTTATTATCCATTCCATGAGAGTTGCACTATTTACTAGTCAGGTACTTAGTCAAATTAAAAGCGGTACTTTAGTTATGCTTGTCTATGATCGAGAAACTGTGCTCCAAGTCGTCCATAACCGCGGACACGGCTTTCAGAAAGATTTACCCTGCAGGGGTGCACAAATAGCAACACACACTCGATCAACCTCGGAAAAACCAAATCAAAACCCAACGAGGCATTCACGACAAAGCGATCACAGGATTCAGAAATATTTCAGGGGGCCACCCCATTAAGCTACCCGCGACGAAGTTGGCCGACTCCGAGACGGACTCAAGGTTTGCGCCAATGGCTGTAAACGACTGGGAACCCGAAAATGTGACTGGGCTTGTCGATACCGCGAAAACACTCCGCTTTCCTAAACAGTACAGGTGCAGTACCTCGCACAATTTTAAATAAAGCAGTAAAGCATGGCATAAGTACAGGATAGTAAATAAAACCTCAAACTAGTTTGTGGCCCCAAGAAATAAGAATGAATCAAGCTCTGGCTCAGGGGGGTTCATAAGCCTCCCGGATGTGGATAGCGCGAATATTCAAGGAACAGGAATCAAGTACTCAGGGTCCTACGGGACACAAGTGAGCATGAAAAACCAAATAACAGATATTGCTCACCGGTGCCACTTTCATTAGTTATCCCATTACTACTCAGGTTAAGTTGTATAGGTACATCGTTATCCATCAGACACTCACATACCCTACACATGCTGTTCTACGACTCGCATGGCTCAAACAACTCCTGTAGTAATGGCTCATGGGATGGAGGAACAAGCTTCGGTGGGGTTTAAAAGTAAGGGCTATGCAGTACTTGGGATTCAGTTTAATGCAATCGCGACTCAATGATGCAAGAATAAGATAGAGGCAATAGGTACTATATGTATGCAAGCATGTGGTAGTGCTTGCCTGGCAGCTCAGTTGAAGTGAGAGAAGGATCTGGGTAGTGCTCCTGGGTCTCTTGATATATCCCCTGCTCAGCGTCTATTCGAAGAAGAACCAAACAAACAAGGGCCAACATAAATAAAGTGCACAAGCATATGAATTAAATGCGACAAGCAAACAATCATGCCATGATGAATGATGCACAATTTGCATGGAATTAATGTAGCATGGCATGGGTGAGGTGTGGAATACAAGAATAAAGCCTTTTATTGAGTTTTGACCACATTTTATCCTCATATTAGTTGCTGTATACTCTATATTTATATGATGCATGCTCCAAATCAAAACATGGAATGCATAAACAGAAAGGTCTCGTCGAGCTAAACATTTTAGACATATTATTTGTTAAATTTGGAGTTATAAAACAAAAGTTATTAATTAATTAAGGAAAAGGGCATTTTATTGTAATTTTAATCAACTCGAAATTTTAAATGTTCAAAATATATTTTGAAGGGCATATTTGAATTCCTCATATTTTTCTGATTTCAAAACATATATTATTTGTATTATTTGGAAATATATTTGAAAAGTTATTTGAAAACAGATTTAAATTTGAATTTAAAACAAATTTGAAAATGTTTAAATTCAAACAGACAGACAGAAAAACTTTTGCTACTCACCCAGGTCTAGCCACAGCCACAGACGAGTGGGGCCAGGCTGACTGGGCGTCACCACGTCCAGGAAATGTTTTTCTCACCGCGACTTTGCTAGCCCAGACGACTGACATGCAGGCCCGACAGAGACATAGGTCCCACGTGACAGCGAGGGCCAAGGGTGGACCACGTGGCGCAGCGAGGGGAGCGCGGGTTGAGGAGTCCAAAAGTCTGGATACCTTTTTGCAAAAAGACTGGGAGGCTGACAGGTGGGACTGGTTGGGCCGCGGGTTGAGGCGAAAAAGAAAAAGGGGGCTATATGCAAAACGGCCACAGGCCCGCATTGTGGATCTTCTCGGCGTCGCTGGCGACCGATCGGTGCGCGGCGCGGGGCGGGGATCGAACCCAGGTCGCGGGCGTGCGCGCGGAGGGCCGGAACCAGTGCGGCTAGGTGAGGTTTGGTGACCGCAAGGTGGTTGGGGGCTGGACATGCCGTCGGCGAGGCGCTACGCCGCGTGAGCGCAGCGTCCGCCGGCGCGCAGAGGGTGTTTGGCGGAAGGTTCGGCGCGGGCAGACAACGGCAGCGAAGAGGAGCGTGTCTAGGGGGTACAGGGGCTCACCGCGGGGCTGTTGACGGCGTTGGATCGGCCTGGGGGACGTCGCAGCGGCGAGGATGCAGACGGCCACCGGCGTTAGGGTTTGGAGGAGCGTTGCGGTACTGTGGCGGTTCCAGCGCTTCTCCTCCTTGCTGGCGGGTACGGGGCGTCGCAGGGGCAGGTCCACGGTCTCCTCGATCACCGCCACGACGTGCGGAACGGCTGGATCGACGGGGACGACGCGGTGCTGGCGGTGATCGGCGTCGGCTGCTGGTGGTCGGAGAGGAAGAAGGAGGAGGGGAGGGCTAGCGCAGGACAGATCTGGGCGAGCAGAGGAGAGCCATGTGGTGGAGGAAAAAGGAGGGAGGGAGGAGGAGCCGTGGCAGGGGTAGATGAGGGTGGCTCGGTGCCACCTTTTTCCTCTCCTCCTCACGTGCTTGCTCGGGCAGGGCAGGTAGATCGCGGGGAGGCTGCAGGTGGGACCAGGGAGCGTTCAAGGAGGCAGGCTCGGGTGGGGCATGCAAGGCAGCGAGAGAGCTAGAGAGAGGGAGGGGGTAGGCTCGGGTTAGGGTTTGTACTAGGGTCGGGTAGGTTAGCTCGGGTTGGTGAGAGGAGAGGTGAGGTGAGAGGGGGAAATGGTGTAACTAGGGTTAGATTAGAGGAAGGTTAGGTTTAGGGTTAGCTAGGTTAGAGAGAGGGGAGGGATTAGAGAGAGAGGCTAGGTTTTAGCTAGATAGGGCTCGGTTAGGGTTTGGTTTAGGGTTGGGGGTAGATCAAGGTGGTAAGGTTAGAGATAGAAAAAGAGAGAGGGAGGGTAGATGAGGGTGTTGGTTATGATCACATTTGATCATGCAAGGCATAACCAAGGAGATGAAGAAAAAGACCCAAGGCAAGGAAGGACAAGAAGGTGGAAAGGTTGAGAGATAAGAGGGAGAGATGATCCACTCACAAAAAATCAAATAAAATCCAAATGACTAGAATGTGGTGGTACTTGCATGGCCCATGCAAAATATTTAATGCCATGTTTATCTTTTGTGAGAACAATAATATTAACATGGCATTATTATTATGCATTCCCAAAATTGGAATAAAAGCCAAGCAAAAAGAATTAAAAGGATGCACCATGTGGAGTTGTTGGAGATGACCATATTTGAATAGAAATGGGACTTGCTAGTGTGTATGTGCCACTAGGTATTTAGTAAGCCCAGAAATATCCCAACATGATAATACCCCAAAACAACCCATATGGAAGCTAGGAAAAGGTCCCACTCACAAGGCATGCAAAGGTGGCCATGTGGCTCTCATAAACCAATAATGTGAAAACAATATGGTGCATATATGAGAGCATGTGGAGATAGAATTGGATCCATCCCAACCCACATGAGCTAGAGGTAAAACCAAATAAGTTGCAATGCTCATATTTAGTTGGATGGTGGAATTATGGGGTGATGACAAGAAAGGTGGTGGAGTTAATAAAAGATATGCCCCCAACTCAACTTGGGCATTTAAACAATATATCAATAACCAAATACAATATCAAGAGGCAAATACAATTTACAATGCATATGAGAGAAGAACCAAAACAAAAGGGTTTTATATGATGCTCAAAATGCAAGGTGGCCTGATGACATGAGCATGATATAATGATGATGCAACAATTATATATAGGAAGGTAGCATTTATCTAGACTAGGCTAGTAGCATTACAATTGTTAGACAATTGGGATGCTACACTTTCCTAGTAGATTCCATGGCTCACATAGTTCAGGCGTTCCATTCGACATGCGCACTGTGGTTCTTCTTGAGGGAGGTGCATTCATACAGGTAGGTAAGGTTGGCAGGAAATGGGAGATGCCCGGCATTCGTAATCTCAAACCCCGTTCACATCATTAGGGACCGGCTTCAGGACTCGATCCGTTACTGCGGCATCTCCCTAGTGCGTGACTCATGGCCTCGGCGAAAGCAAGGTAAAGGTCGTGTCTAACCACCCTCTGCCGGCCTTCCAAGGAAGAGGGCTGATCTAGTGGCATTAAGAGAAGGTTAGTACGTGTGGGTAAAGCTGTACACCCCTGCAGGGTTAAATCTTTTCGAAAAGTCGTGTCCACGGTTATGGACGAACTTGGTGACCAGATTCTAAGATCATAGATAACTTGAACCTAATCGTAAAATTTGGCAAGTTGAGTAATGTGTGTTTAAGGATGCTTCCTCGGGGATCGAGGGGGTGATCCTAGATAGGTTCAGCTGATGATGATTTAGTGGATATCAAGAGATGATCAAAGCTAGAGATACCTCTCTCTTATCTCCTTTTAAAATATTCTGATTAGTCGAGATTCTTCTCCCTCTTGTCTTACAAACAAAAATGGCTTTAAGCAAAATAACTCCATCAGCCATAAGTCTTGCGGAGTACACCCTGTACTCACCCTTGCTTCGTTGATACTTTTGCAGCAGAGTAAGTGTTACCATAGAAGATGAGTTCTTCACGGTGTCAACATCGACGAGTAGTTTGGAGTTCGCGATCGACAGCCTGGAATCTATGGATTGGACGCCATCGTTATGCTTCAGGCCTCTTAGGCCATTTGTTCAGTTTGCTATACTTAATAGTATAATTTGCCTTCCGTTGCTTGATGTTTGTGGTCAGTGACCTCTGCTTGTAATATTTTAGTTCTTTGCTCAGTTATGAGCTTGCTATAATAATTTTTGTGTCGTAGGGTCACTGTTGTGTTATCAATTCTCTCTCTGTATGCTTTCAAGATTTAGGTTAGGCTTATATCAGACGGAGGTCTGGGATTTGTCTAGACCTAATCCCGAGGGTGTCACAGGTTTTGGTATCAGAGTAGTACCGACTGTAGGAAACCCTTTCTATTGGTCGATGTTGAGTCTACTACTTGTGAAAACTATTTTCAAAGATGAAAATTATGTTCGAAAACTCTGGTATGCTTCTTTTTCTCCTTATCCAGTTTCACTCTAGCTCTAGGTTACCTTATCTTGTTTTAATTTGGTAAAAAATTTGCTATCTCGTCTCATCTTCCAAACTTTGGTGCCTTCTTAGCATGCCAATTCTCAACCATTTGACCTAGTGTTGAGTTCTCTAGAGTCAGTTGTGTGTGTTCCTTGTTTCCCTTTGTTCTGTTTCACTTGAGAGATTTCTTTCCATCATGATCTCTCTGTTTTATGGGTCCACGACATCATGTTTATGGATCCATAGTGTCCTTCTCTAGGCTTCGAGGTTTCCTTTCGCCTCGTGTGCCTCCTTTTTGTTTGTTTGGGTACTTTAGAAGTTGTATCTTGTTTTTGAAGCTACCTAGTGATTACTATCTTGTAGTGTACGATTTGTCACTCAAGTAGTAGTTACTTCTTTCTTTGGGTTTTAACCCTTGGATTTGAACTTAAGATCCCCGATTGTGCTGGATCCTGGTGTTAAGAATCTTGTACATGAAGTTGACCTTTAACCCAAGATCCATCTGATACATGTCGTTAATGTTCAAACATTACCCAGGATGGCTAATACCTTCTAGTAGCCTTCAAGCTTGTGGATATTGTCGCTATTGAGAAGTGACGATAAAGGACTTTCCCTACCACCAGCTATGGTAGATGTTCTTCAATGGAACCAAATAGATCACGACAAGAGTGCTCTTCGCGAGACTCGCAACTGTACTCGTGACTCTACCACACCTTTCCTTTTCTGCATCAGTCTTCGGAAGATAGTCGACTTATTGATACGTCGGAAACGTACCTATAATTTTTGATGCTCCATGCTTGTTTAGTATCTACTTTGCTTTACTTTATCTACACTTTGAGGTGTTTTTATATCTTTTCTGGAACTAACCTATTAACAAGTTGCCACACTGCCAGTTGCCTATTTTCTTCTGTTTTTGGTTCCAAAAAGGCAGAAAATCAATATTATCGGAATTGGACAGGACAAAAGCCAAAGTCAATATTTTACCGTGGGGGACACGAAGCCATAAGACGAGACAGAGAAGCAAACCAGGGCGGCCAGACCCCCTAGGCGCGGGTGGGCCCAGCCCGTGCCTGGGTAGGGTGTGGGGCCCCTAGCCGCCTCCCAGCCTCGCCTCTTCTACTATAAGAAGCCCCCGATGCAGAAATCCTAGGCACCCGATCAAAACTCCACGAAACCTTCTGTAGCCGCTGCCACCGTCATCCCTAGATCGGGGGATCTGAAGTTCTTCCCGGCACCCTGCTGGAGGGGAAATCATCCCGGAGGCCTTCTCTCCGGTATGAAGCATGAGTAGTTCCACCTTGGACTATGGGTCCATGTAGTAGCTAGATGGTTATATCTCTTCCTTTGTGCTTTCATGTATAGATCTTGTGAGATCCGTTTATGATCAAGATCTAATCTATTTGTAATCATGCATGTTGTGTTTGCGGGGATCCGATGAATATTGAGATTACTATGTCAGATTGATTAATGGTTTTGTATTTATGATTCTATCATGTATGTGTTGTTTGTGATCTTGCATGCTCTTCGTTGTTAGTAGCTATCTTGGCCGAGTAGTTGCTAGTGACTCCATGAGGGGGTATTTATGCCCGATAGTGGGTTCATGCCTCTAGTTTCCAAGGGAAGTGACAGCAATCTCTTCGGTTGTACATGTGTTGTTGCCATTAGGGAGAAAACAACGGTCTCTTGTTCATAGAACAAGTGGATTGTTTACCTTACACACTTTGCTTAAAGCAGTTGTCTGTTGCTTGCAACTTAATACTGGAGGGGGTTCGAATGATAACCTGAAGGTGGACTTCTAGTCATAGATGCAGTTGGATGGCAGTCTATGTATATTGTTGTATTGCCCAATTGAATCTCATAGGATCTTTTTGTCTGGTATTGCATTGTTATGCCTTGCTCAGTTCCTGTCAATTGCCCTGCTGTAATTTGTTTACCCTTTATGCCATGTTGTTTATCTAAGGAGAGCACCTCTAGTGAACTATGAACCCCGGTCCAATCTTTACCATTGATACATCTTCCATTGTTACTTGTTTATTTGCTGCAAACCATATGTTTAATCCTTTGTTAAAGCAACCGGTGAGATTGACAACCTCACTGTTAGTTGGGGAAAAGTCTTGAGTTTGTGTTGTGTAGGTTTCCACGTTGCTTGCAACACCTGTGTGACGTTTCCTTCCTCCTACTGGTTCGATAACCTCGATTTCTTACTGAGGGAAGACTTGCTGTTGTGCTGCTTCACACCTTGCTCAGTGGCGGAGGTAGAAAAAAAATCTTGGGCGGGCCAAGCTACACAAGAGCACAAACAAATGTAATTCTACACAATGTAATTCTACACGATAGATTTGGTTCAGCGGATCATCATTTATGTTTAATAACTCCAAAACAAAATGAACCATACATACCAAAGATTTAGTTTGACCAAAATATATGGAGACATGGAGTTTCGTACTAAAAATTAGCCTTCCGGTATTTTTTTTCTACTAAAATCATCAATAACATCTTCGTAGCTGTAAGTCTCTAGAATTTCTCTCTCTATATTCACTAGCAAACTATTGGCAAGATAGTCGTCTTCCATCTTATTGCGCAACCTTGTCTTGATTATCTTCATGCTATAAAATGCTCGCTCGGCACTCGCAGTTGAAACTGGAAGAGTGATGAGCAAGCGGAGTAACCTTTCAAGCAAATTAAAGATAGTGTGTCTTCCGGTCTCCACAAGGCATCGACAAAGACCGATTAAGGTTGATATGTTTTTCAACTCTTCATCTTTCGAAGCATGTGAAACAAAAAAATTTAGTTGAAGCTGCAATCCATAAATATCTTGTTGGGGAAATTTTGCTGGGTAGTACTTTTTCACCATCTCACATATATCACTAACTTTGAACCCTCTAAATCTGTTTCTAGGAATAAAGGTGGCACTAGTAGATAAAAGATCCATTACCTTCTCATTGAACCTGCGATTTAGTTCAAATAGTTGAGTGTCTAATGATGCACGGAATAATTCCACTCGAAAATAATGCTCCTTGGTGAACTAATCTGGCTGATGGAGAGCACGACCACCCCGCATGATGTAAATTTCACCAAAGTCTGGAATCTCAATGGAATGGTTTCCACAAAACTCAACAACCATGATAATAAATTCTTCATAGCCATCATCTGATTTCAACTGCTGGAGACACTCTTTTGTTGATGACACTAGACGAATAACGTTCACAATATCTTGTGACTTCTTCCGTAAAGCTTGTCCAAGCAATTCAGTAATCTCAAATATTTCTTTCATCAAACATAAGGTAAATGTGAACTCATAGGAGGACATGTAGCTAAAACAAGTGTCTGCATCTCCACGAAGTGAACCCATTGATCGATCAATAGCTATATCTTGGACCATAGAGTAAACAACACCAAACATCTCTATAAGGCTATAAACTAAACCAAAATGAGAATCCCACCTTGTGTCTCCTGGTCGCTTAAGTGAGCGGATCTGGTTTACTCCTTGACCTGTCTTGACCCTTGCATTAGCAATTGCAACTTCTAATTCAACTAGTTGGGATTGATGGAGCTCGTCATGGCGCTTTGAAGAGGAGTCAACGGTGTTGATGATAAAGATCAATTTCTGAAAGAACTGGGAAACCGCAATAACTTCTTTGGAAGCATCGACTAGAGCAAGTTGTAACCGGTGAGCATAACAATGGACATAATAAGCATATGGGCATTCTTTGAGGAAAAGAGCCTGCAATCCATTCAAGTCACCTCTCATGTTGCTAGCCCCGTCATAAACCTGTCCTCGAAGGTTCCGAATGTCAAAACCATGAGTTGATAAAACAGAACACAATTCATCTTTAAGTGTCAAAGACTTTGTGTTTGCTACATGTATCAAGTCAAAGAACCTCTCTTGCAAAATACCACCTTTATCAACAAATCTGAGAACTAGCGCCATTTGCTCTCTGTTTGATACATCGCATGTCTCATCCATTAAAATTGAGAACTTAGAATCCCCGATTTCATCCCGGATATGCTTTCTGATTTTACAAGCAAACATACCCAGGAGCTCCTTCTGAATTTTCGGTAATGTGTATTTTGAATTATACGGAGCACTACCCGCCACCACTTTGGCAATATCGGGGTTGAATTCTGCAAGAAGATCCACAATTTCAAGAAAGTTTCCTTTATTCATTGACTGAGGTCTCTCATCATGCACTCTAAAAGCACAAGCTTGCAACGTGAGCCACTTAACAGCTGCAATCGAGACTTTCAATCGCAAATGGTTTCTTTTAATTTTCTCCTTGTCCTTCATTTCTATAACAGTTTCAATATGGCATGGTTGATTCATTAAGGCTTGACAATCTGCAACTGCATTGTGGTGTGATGAGCATGGTCCAGAACCTATGTGTGTTAAAAATGCACAATTTCTCCCACTATTGACCCTCTTCCAGCTATCAAATCCATTAATCGTAAATACATGAGAACCACCTCGTGTATTTCCATTTTGGCAGAGAGAAAGCAAAACAAACAGTATGCAAGATGTTTGGCCTGTGAGTACTCTAGCCATGAGGGAAATTGACCAAACCAATTGTACTTGAAGCGGCGCTAATGCCCTTTTTCACCTGAAGGTTCATAGTTTTCTAAATGCGGTTGCATAGGACCCAACATCAGATATGCTCGCCACACACTATCTCTCTGGTCTGGTGGATATTGCCAAATTTGCGGGCGTAATCCCGGGTCTCGCTACAAGAACTCAATACCTTCAAATGTAACGGGTTTATTTGAATGATCTTCATCTTGATTGTGTGGTGGATGCTGTTCTAATTCGAGAAAGGGTAACGGATGATCTGCTGGTACTGACTGGTCCTCCATGGTATCATCTCTTTTTCTTTTGAAAACCAAATCAATTATTTTCTGATTGGCCTTGCCCATGGTACCTAAATTGCAATCTGTAAAGTGTAAACAACGATGGATTTAATTTTTATAACAGATAATTTTAGTTTCCGTAGACAATAGAGAAATTGGTACCGAGATAAATTGGTACTGACAAAGAGTTGTAGTCAACTGAACTGAAAAAACAAAATTACCTGTCCCGTTTGTGTGTTCCTGGCTTGCGGTAGGAAAATCAATGAAGATGGGCAACACAATATGCCAGCTTCTGCCGGAGCGCTACCTCTGCTAGCTGTCTGGCCGGCCGCCGCCGATGTTGTACGTACGCAGTCTGCTGCCTAGGGCTTGGCTTGGGGGTTTGGGGACAGTCACTGAGCGCGCTGCTGAACTCGCCGCTAGATCGACTCGCTCCGGTGGTCCGCCTGCTATCTTCGGTGCACAATCACCGGTCGGAGAAGCGAGGAACAACATCAGCCCTAACAATCGCCATGGATGCCACGAGTAGGAGCAGCCGTAGAGGAGAAGCGAGGAACTGAATCGAATCGGGACCAAAACAGAGCTTCGTCCCGTGTAAACTGGTCTGGACTAGTGCTTTAGTGGGCCTTCCACATAGATGCACAGGTATAAAAAAAATTCCTATCTTCAGCTGAGCGGGCCATGGCCCAGTCTTGCCTTCATATAGATCCGCCAGTGACCTTGCTCTTGGGGTTTCCAACAGGCTCCATATCAACTGAGCCATCAACAAGTTTTCTGGCGTCGTTGTTGGGGACGCTAAGGACGTCTTCACAAGAGGAGTCCTCCTCAACCTTTCTCTTTACTTTGTTTTTAGTTTGCTTAGTTTCTTTTGCTTGGTTTTGTTTGCCTCTTTTCAAAAACACAAAAAATTAGTTCCTACTCTAGTTGCTGGACTGTTATTGCCTTGCTTGGTCATGCTTTTTATCAATGAATGGTTTTTTGAAACTAGTTCTTATTGGAAAGGTGGGTTCACGGAAGAACAAAAGTATTATTATAAGGAACACCGCTTGTCACAAAAAGAGAAACACTTATGGGAACAAATTGATAGGTTGAATACTATTGCTAGAGACGTGTGCTCTACTTATAATGTTACTTATTGCTTTGATAAAGATTGTTGCTGTAGGTGGTATAAACACCTCGCTTTTCAATGTGAGTATAATAATAATATTACCATATCCTCTTATGTTAAAGGAAATTATGACTTTGATGATGTGGAACAAACTGAAGAATTTATTGCCTTCAAGGGTGCATTTGAACTTGCCAGCTTGCTTGAAAATACTGATGATGCACCTTATGAATGTGAGGTTTATGAGATACTTAAATTTTGCTTTGATAATTACAAGAAAGAAAATGGCTATATTCTTGAATATTTTAATAGGCGTTTTCCACAAATGGAAGAGACTAATGCCTTGCAGGAGCCTATGGAAGAAGAAATTGTTGAAACTAGAAGCTCATTAGATGAAAAAGAGGGGGAGAGTGATGAACAAAAGAAGGAAGAATGGATTATCTACCCATGCCTACCTTATAATGAGAGTAACTCTTTATCCCTTATATTATTTGATTGTCCCCCATGCTTACCAAAGAAGGATGATTGTTATGTTCATGTGGATCCTTTTGAAATATCTACTTTGGGTAAAACCTGTGAAGGTTTTAATCCCAATATTTTTGAGATTGATAGAAATTATGTGTTTGTAGATCATGAAAAGCATGCGTTATGTGATAGCTATATTGTTGAGTTTATTCATGATGCTACTGAAAACTATTATGAGAGAGGAAAGTA
This sequence comes from Avena sativa, assembly GCA_916181665.1. Lineage (NCBI taxonomy): Eukaryota > Viridiplantae > Streptophyta > Magnoliopsida > Poales > Poaceae > Avena > Avena sativa. Next base: position 374,799,730 of record OV702295.1, on the reverse strand, counting down.
TGGTTGTAGAAGTTTTCATAGTACTAAAACACCTCTTTATGTGCTGAAAGTTTTGAAGTTGCTCTTGTTTTATCTACCCACTCTTATTACTATGTGCTTCTTTGATTTATTTTATTACAAGATTCCTATGTATAGGAAGTGGGTTAGACTCAAATGTGTTTTTAATTTGCTTCTTGATGCTCTGTTTTACTTCAACGCATAGTACTTATGAGAGCATCTTCTCAAACTATCATGCCTAACTTAAAGGCGTTAAAGAAAAAGTACTTGTTGGAAGATAACCCAATAGTTTCCTTGAGTCTTGTAAGTTATTACTTTAGTAATGACCTCTACTTATCCTTTTTATTTGCTTTTTATGCCAATAATAACCTGTAATGAGAGGGAAGTAAGATTTGGGGAGTTGTTGTCCCAAAATAGATTTCTGTCCTCCACCAAAAAACTTCGCGAGGAGTCTTTGTAACTCGGATTGATCTGAAAATTTATGAATAAATCCCCCAGTATGTTAGCTAACTTTCGTTAGTTCAACACTTTTTGATTTGAGCAACAGAAGATGTTCGAAAAAATCGATTTCTACCTGCTGGTCTGTTTTGACAGATTTCTGTCATTATTTGCATTTGCTTCTTATTGATTCATTTTTTAGTTATCTTTTGGGGAATTGAGCTTTTTGAAGGAGTTACTACAGTAGCTTGTGTTTTTAGTAAAAAGTATTATTGTTCCAAAGCTTTGCCTAAAGGTCTATTATCTTTTGAATACACTAATGTTGTTAATGAAGATTGTGTGAAGTTTTGTATGAAGGAAACATTTTAGGTGTAGAGAGAGAATGATGTAATGAGATTAAGAATGGACAAAAGCTCAAGCTTGGGGATGCCACCCTAGTGTCACCCCAAGAAATATCCAAGAGGTACAAGCGTCAAAGCTTGGGGATGCCCAAGGCATCCCCTTCTTCATCAATAAAAAGCTCAGGTCTGTCTAGACACTTCGTTTTTATTGTTTCATGCACTGTTGTGTTGTTCTTGGAGCGTCTTAGTTTTCGTTTGGTTTGCTTAGTTTGTTTAGTTTGCTTGAATAAAGTAGTTTGGACCCCCTTTCTCGCTGTGTTGTTTTAAATAAGTTGCTTGGTGTTGGAAAGGAGTAGTAAGTTCTTGCTTGAAAGTGCAAGAGGAGCTTGCATTGACTGTGACTTAGACTTTAGCATGACATGCTAGGTGATTTTTGACCTTATGCTTAGTGATTATTGTTGTAGCATGTCTTGTTCCAAGCATTTGGGATTGCTTAGTGTTCCTTGAAGGAATTATGTGTTGTTTTAGCATGCAAAAGCATAGTATTGTGGTATTCTCCTTTGATGCTTTGTTTGGGTTGACTTGGCACATGCTCACACCATGTTATGACTATGACAAGTCACCATAGCCTCTATGATCATTTAGTCCTTGACTTGTAGTACCACTCTATGCTTTGATTAGTAATGTTTTATTTCTCTGCATGATTATGGCCATTATTGTTCTCTTAGTTGGTTGCTCCCAGTCTTTTGCTAGCCTCCACTTGTATGAGTAAGTTCTACTCATGCTTCCAACTCCCAAAAAACCAAGTTATTCCAAAGTGTCCACTATAAAATCCTATGCATGGTGTGTTACACCATTCCAAGTATATTCTTAATTTCAGCTATCTTCCAATTAAAAACTATTTTATTATGTGAAAACTTAGTGATTAAAGCCCTCGCAAACTTGATGGCACACTTTATATTCTTTGCCCCTAATAAACTTGAACCATTGTGTCATCTATGTTGTATATGCTTGCACTTATACGTTAGAATTAGCAGAACCGTGCTGTCACGGGGAACGTTTTCGACATTGCACTTGTACTTTGTACTTAGTTGATATCATACTCTTTTGTCTATGGATGTTACCGGTGTGAAATAAAGAGGGAACTTGTAAGTCCATGGAGTATGTATTTTGTGTTAGAGAAACGCCTGGGCCGTTAGCCTAATCCATGCCTAATCATGGTGGAAACTTGCAGCATCACCATAATGAGCTATCTATGAAGCATCCTCAATAAAAAGCTATGCATATAGTAAATAAAAAGATCGCTAAGATGCTCATTGTCTGCTTGCCTTGTCATTTTTGTTATGGAATAGCTCTTGTACCATGTGCAAGGGGTACCCCGTTGGCGGTTCTCTATGATACGCATGTACTTACAATGACAAGAACTTACAGGTGACTGGAGTTGAGTAGCATGAGGTATGGCCCTCGTATTCAAGGGACTTGAGATTGCCAACTTATACTTTGTCAATCATATACTCCATCTTTGTTCACTTTAACCTTAACCACTTGAAGATGCTTATGATAGGGGCAATGAGGGCTGAAAGCTAACAAGTACCATAATTTTTGGAAGCTCTTTTTGAAACTTGAAACCCCTGCTTCCTTTATGAAAGGCCTTTCTTCCACCATTATTTGAGTTTCCACTTTCTACCTTTAGGCACCATTAAGAGAGCATAGTTGTCATTCTGTGTGCAGTGTCCCAGAACTTATTGATTGATGCATATTGTGATATTACTTGTTCTTGTGCTATTTGTTTCTAGTCACCCTTGTGAACTTTGAAGGTGTCCTATGCATCTATTTGCTACTCTATGAGGGACAAGCTGAATGCCATTATGCTATGTTTTCTGTTTGTGAAACAAACAAACGTTTTTCAATGCATGTTATTCATGATCTTTGTTTGTATCCTTTCATGTTGCATGCATACTTACTATGTCCTATTGTTAGAACTCCATCTTTTATGCACATATTTAGAGTTCTTTGTTCCCAGCTTTCAATGCTTGCAAATGGTTTGATCTTGGTTTTGATGGTGCATTTCATCTCAAAAATTATTATTTTTATCACTTACCTACTCCAGGACGAGTAGGAGTTAAGCTTGGGGATGCTTGATACGTCAGAAACGTATCTATAATTTTTGATGCTCCATGCTTGTTTAGTATCTACTTTGCTTTACTTTGTCTACACTTTGAGGTGTTTTTATATCTTTTCTGGAACTAACCTATTAACAAGATGCCACAGTGCCAGTTGCCTGTTTTCTTCTGTTTTTGGTTCCAGAAAGGCAGAAAATCAATATTCTTAGAATTGGACGGGACAAAAGCCAAAGTCAATATTTTACCGTGGGGGACACGAAGCCAGAAGACGAGACGAAGAAGCAAACCAGGGCTGCCAGACGCCCCCTAGGCGCGGGTGGGCCCACCCCGCGCCTGGGTAGGGTGTGGGGCCCCTAGCCGCCTCCCAGACTCGCCTCTTCGCCTATAAGAAGCCCCCAATGCAGAAACCCTAGGCACCCAATCAAAACTCCACGAAACATTCTGTAGCCACCGCCACCATCGTCCCTAGATCGAGGGGGATCTGAAGTTCTTCCCGGTACCCTGCCGGAGGGGAAATCATCCCGGAGGCCTTCTCTCTGGTATGAAGCGTGAGTAGTTCCACCTTGGACTATGGGTCCATGTAGTAGCTAGATGGTTGTATCTCCTCCTTTGTGCTTTCATGTATAGATCTTGTGAGCTCCGTTCATGATCAAGATCTAATCTATTTGTAATCATGCATGTTGTGTTTGTGGGGATCCGATGGATATTGAGATTACTATGTCAGATTGATTAATAGTTTTGTCTTTATGATTCTATCATGTCTGTGTTGTTTGTGATCTTGCATGCTCTCCGTTGTTAGTAGCTATCTTGGCCGAGTAGTTGCTAGTGACTCTAAGAGGGGGTATTTATGCTCGATAGTGGGTTCATGCCTCTAGTTTCCAAGGGAAGTGATAGAAATCTCTTCGGTTGTAGATGTGTTGTTGCTTGTTGCCACTAGGGAGAAAATAACGGTCTCTTGTTCATAGAACAAGTGGATTGTTTACCTTACACACTTTGCTTAAAGCAGTTGTCTGTTGCTTGCAACTTAATACTGGAGGGGGTTCGGATGATAACCTGAAGGTGGACTTCTAGTCATAGATGCAGTTGGATGGCAGTCTATGTATATTGTTGTATTGCCCAATCGAATCTCATAGGATCTTTTTGTCTGGTATTGCATTGTTATGCCTTGCTCAGTTCCTGTCAATTGCCATGCTGTAATTTGTTTACCCTTCATGCCATGTTGTTTATCTAAGGAGAGCACCTCTAGTGAACTATGGACCCTGGTCCAATCTTTACCATTGATACATCTTCCACTGTTACCTGTTTACTTGCTGCAAACCATTACCTTCCACACAATATGTTTAATCCTTTGTTACAACAACCAATGAGATTGACAACCTCATTGTTACTTGGTGCAAAGTCTTGAGTTTGTGATGTGCAGGTTTCCACGTTGCTTGCAACACCTGTGTGACGTTTCCTTCCTCCTACTGGTTCGATAACCTCGGTTTCTTACTGAGGGAAGACTTGTTGCTGTGCTTCTTCACACCTTGCTCTTGGGGTTCCCAACAGGCTCCACATCAACTGAGCCATCACTTATGCATTTACATCTTGGGATTATATCCTGAGCATGTTCCTTTCCTTGTTGTTTTCCGACCTTTGTCTACCAGTTGGTAGCCAAGTATTAAATGCACATCGGTGTCTTCCGATGTAAGACACTCTTGTGGTCCATTATGAGAAACCAGTTCGGGATGTCAGGAGAAACAAACTCTAGAACCTCGTCATATCCAGGACCAGGTCAAAGTGTTGTAATCCACGGATCAAGAAGCATTGATTAACTTCTATCTTTTCCACCTTAAAGTATCACACTCTTTTATACTAAGAGGCCATGCTAAGTTTCATGACCCCTTAATGAAGTGATGTTTTTACACATTGTTACCCAACCTTCTCCGAGATTTCGTGATCGTGAGTGATGCGTGTGTGTAATAATGTGTCCATCTGAGATTCTTAGCAATTATTATTGCTTTGAACTCAAAGGACATTTGTATCATTCTTAGCGTGATTGTTTAACCCTATCACTAAGCAAAGGATGATTGTGCTACCAAGTCTGTTCGTCTAGTGCACTCTCTTTAGTCAAAGAGTTAGGCTCATGCCAAATCTCTAAGACTATTTCATCTTGCCTTACCAAGCAAGTTTCCTCTCGAACTAAGTGACATATCGGTGGTTCGTGATATTCTAGATGTCTTACTAGAAGTATCGCCATGTTGCCACATGACCGTGTTGTCAGGTTCTTGAGTAAGTCTCATTTCTCCAAGGATCCATACTGGATAGCCCTGAACTAGTTGGTTGAGCTAAAACAACAACTTGGAGAGTTGTAAGACACAAGTTCTATCCAACTCTGTTCCTTCTGGAAGGGATGTCTAGCTCTGTTCGTGCTAAAGAATGATAGTATGTCCTTTATGGATATGTTATCTTCCCCGCCTTTGATTCGGTTTGGGTTATCGTCGAATCAAACTCAGTTCCAAGGACTAACCTGATGGTGTATCAATTTGTGATGTTTCACTTGAGTACATTTTCATGTCCTCTGGTCTGACCAATGGCTATGCTTTGTTCATACAACATATGAGTCCATCTTATTGGAGTGTCTTGATAAGATTGTTATTGATCCCATCGATTACATTCTTAACTTCTCCATGTTATATCAGATTCGTATGGAACATTTGGCATTAATGTTGGAAACTTTTGAGAACCATCTTCGTGCTATCTCGAAGTATGTGTTCTGGATGTTATAAGTAACCTTTTCTGATTCACGCACAAAATGTTGAAAGATGTCTCCGTGGATTCGAGTAGAGTTGTCTTGTTTCCCTAGGAAACATTTCAAATTAGTCAAGCCTATGAAAAGAATTCTTGATATGGTAGGTTGATACCTTCACATCTTGAAAAGATCCTCCGAACACACCAAACTACTGATTGATTCGTTCATGGAAGATAAGAAGTCTAACAAAACTTCTATATCCTCCTAAATGTTTCCTAAACAGGATTCAATTGTGTTTCGTTGCAAACAATTCATGTGGATGCAATTATCTTTTGATAACTTGTTATCACATGGGTTCCGCAATCTAGCTCATCTTTTGGAGATTGACATTGAAGTCCATGTCTTGAGAATCTAGTGACTTTACCTCTGTGTAAATGTTGCGAACTTTCTATTCGGACATGCTGAGTCTGAAGTATCTCTCCACTTAATCAAAGTTGAATCTCAAGCAGCAATAATGATTGGTGTTCCTCAAGGTTATGAGTAGGTCTATTGTAACTCTGGCAAGACTGATGTAATGGTTGGCATAATCAGTCGGAAGACCTACTGTCATACTTTCTTGAATCAGCAATAACAACCACTCTTCATGAGGCTTCTTCTGTGATTTATTATAGGAGTTGTGCTTATGGTTTCCTTTGCATCCGAAGTCCAACCTTTACTTGATGACTGATTAAAGGCTTATCCAAAAGTCTGTTATTAGTATCTCGAACATCAAGGAGAACATTTAAAGTAGAGTTGCTAAATGTCTCTCGGTCGATCCTCCATACCCTCTTATGATGGCAAGTGACTTGTTATGCCAAGTACTTGGAGTCTGGGAATGAAGTTTCTTTTTCTCGTGTCATCAGGAATCTTCTTGTTTATTCATCTGGTGGTGTAAAGTAATATCATAATCTTGGCAAGGACTTTGGTAGTCCTAGATGAATAAAGAGTTTCCTTCTCGTTTTCTTAAACATGTTTGAGGAGAGACTATGATTTTGGTAATCAATAGTTTCTTTTGCTACATGTTCCTTGTGACTCTCACGAGTCCTCTCCACCAAAATACCTTTCCGTCTTGGACTTTCATTGAATGAAAGAGTGACCCTTCTATGTAAAAAGTAGTTCAACAACTTGGCTTTGTTGGTATCTATCTCGTCCACTTGTAAAGCTTTACTTAAGCTATTTAGTAGAGGTTTAACTCTCGAAGTCTGTGGTCATGATCTTTCCGTTGGATCCCTTCCTACTCAGAAGTCACAACTCTTCTGTAAGCTCCATGGTCTCAATCCTTATGAAGACCATCTATCTAACAACTTGAAAACCTTCTCCTTTTGTTTCCTCTGTTACCTTGGCGTGTTTCATGTATGTTGGCTTTAGAGATGTTCGCGAAACATCGATCCATGAGTTAACCATGAGATACTCAGTTTGTGGTTCCGTATCATTCCCTCTCTTCCTTAGAGTGAGCAGCCACCTCGAAGATTATGAAGCGCTTCGTCCATTTGTCATGGTAGCATGGATCAACCTCTTCAAGAAGATTGTTGAAGTTTAGTGTAACCCTGTTCCTTCTATCTTCCTACCTAGGAATCTCGGGTCGAGATTCTTTTAAGGGGGATAGAATTGTAACATTCCTAGTTTTATTAAATGTAAATTAGGACTTGTCCGTGCATTCATGAGCATCATCATTTAAAACGTATGCATGAAATAAGAAGGCTCTCCAAACCCTAAACCCTAGCTTCCCTCTCTATTTGGAATGTATTAAAAATGGTTTTAATATATTTGAAAAGTATAAAAAGATGGAACCCAAATGCTTATTAAGGGTCTCCATGTTAATTTAAATATTTACAAAGTCTCTTGTATTTTGCAACTATTCAAAACAGATTACAAAATGAAATACAAAAGAGAAAGTCAAAATAGAAATAGGAAAAGATTTCAGAAAGAAAGAATGTTCCCTAACCTATCTGGGCTGCAGCCCAGCATCTCTCCTTCCCTCCCGCGTCCCTCTTCTACTCACGCACGCCTCGCAGAGGCCCATCTGGCCCGTCAGCAGCCCAAGCCGGCCCGTTACCCCTTCGTCGCTTCAACTAGGTGGCAGCGCTGCTGTCGTCGATTCCGCCGCCTACATCCCGCCATCGGTCGCGCCCCGGGGGTGGATAAGGTCGCCACAACGACGTCTCCTTCGCCCTCATCCACTCCTCCTCTCCCTAGAGACCCCTCTCTCTCTTCTCTCTTGCGCGGAACCAAAACCCTAGCTTCTGCCGCCGTATCATGTCACCGTCTCCGGCCACCCCTCGCCTAACCAAGGGTTCCACGAGCTCCGCCTCGTCTTGCTGGTGACCCTCGTCAAAGGAATCGGCCGCGAGTGCTTCGAATCGTCGGCATCGACCCCGTCCTCTCCGCCTCTATTCGCCGCTCGCTGTCGACACTGCCGGCGACCCCAACCTTTCCCGGCCTCGTCGACCCCTCTGTCGGCTTCCTGGTGAGCCTCTGGTGCAGGCACCTCCTCTCTTACTCCCTCTCGCTCTCTGTCGCCACCGCGTCGTGCAACCGCCGTCGGCCGCCGCAGTTGCTCGTCGTTGTCCTTTAGGGGCGGCGCCACCATAGTTCGACTCACCCTGCTCCCCTCTCTCCAACACACGCCTCCTCACCATCTCACGTTCTCTCTATCGTCGGCCCCGTGCTCTATCTGGGAAGGGCGCCATTGATGATGTCATCATGACGTCATTTTCCTTTTTTTCTTTAAACATTTATGTAATTCATTTTTGTATTCATTAAAAATATGACAGGTGGGTTCACCCTGTAAGTGTTATAAATAATATCAGAAATGTGTTATGTTTAATAAAAATGTTAAGGTAATTTCAAAATGTAAATTATTTTTTATTATTCTAAAAATGATTTAAAATGAATTAAAATTGGGAAAATTCATAACTAATTCATTTTAAATCAGAAAAATACAACTAATATATCAAAATATTCAGAAAAATGAGATCTACCTAATTAAACTATAATCATGCATTGTTAAACAACTTCAATTGCAAGTTAGTTATAACAACTAAATGCACCCTCTCATATACATCCGGGGTTTCTCCGAATTAGGGTTTGGACCCCTCAGACCCCGTTTAAAATGACTAAGCATGATTAGGGTTTCAATTTCAATAACTTTTAACTTGTCATATCATCATCCTTGTTTGAGCAATGCATCGATGCCATGTGTTGATTTTTTCCCTTCCTTTCTGGTGTTTGCTTCTTCCCGGTAGAATACGATATCAAGATCGAGATGGAAGACTGAGATCAACACCATCGAAGCTCGAAGACCAATACTTGACCAAATGTAATCAAGTCAAGTACTAGATGTCCGAAGCTCTGCTTTCTGGATATCAACTGGCAAAGGCAAGCGAAACCCCAAACATGATATAATCCTATGTTTTCAAAGTATTTCATTCCTGCCATGTGCATACGATTCCAAAGTCTTTTATCGATAGATGGAGTAATCCTATCTGACGCATGTTACCTTTGAAGCCTATATTCCCTGATCCACTGCTCCTAGCATAACTAGGGTTTGGCTTGTGAAGCATTGCTAGATCTGTTACATCTGTTGCGCTTAGCCATGCTTAGCTATTACTACTGATCCATCCGGTTGATGAATCAGAGCTGTGAATGAACCTAGTATGACAGGATGATGTGGTAAGATCAGAGGAAAGTTAAACATTCTAAGGCTTGTATGGGAGGCCACTGTGGGTGGTAGTTTTTGCAGTCCCATACTTGCCACCACTAGGATCTAAGTTCTTGCCTATGGACCAAGATGAGCGTACAGCCACACGGGGGCCTGGAAACCCCCTCGACCAACTAACTTGCCTAGTAGATTCCATGAGTCATATAGTTCGGGCGTTCCAGTCGACATACACATTCTGGTTCTTCTCGAAGGAGGTGCATTCATACAGGTAGGTAAGTGTGGGAGGGAATGGGAGATGCCCGACATCCGTAATCTCAAACCCTGTTCACATCATTAGGGACCGGCTTCGAGACTCGATCCGTTACTGCGGCATCTCCCTAGTGCGTGACTCATGGCCTCGGCGAAAGTAAGGTAAAGGTCGTGTCTAACCACCCTCTGCCGGCCTTCCAAGGAAGAGGGTTGATCTAGTGGCATTAAGAGAAGGTTAGTACGTGTGGGTAAAGCTGTACACCCCTGCAGGGTTAAATCTTTTCGAAAAGTCGTGTCCACGGTTATGGACGAACTTGGTGACCAGATTCTAAGATCATAGATAACTTGAACCTAATCGTAAAATTTGGCAAGTTGAGTAACATGTGTTTAAGGATGCTTCCTCGGGGATCGAGGGGGTGATCCTAGATAGGTTCAGCTGATGATGATTCAGTGGATATCAAGAGATGATCAAAGCTAGAGATACCGCTCTCTTATCTCCTTTTAATATATTCTGATTAGTCGAGATTCTTCTTCCTCTTGTCTTACAAACAAAAATGGCTTTATGCAAAATAACTCCACCAGCCATAAGTCTTGCGGAGTACACCATGTACTCACCCTTGCTTCGTTGATACTTTTGCAGCAGAGTAAGTGTTACCATAGAAGATGAGTTCTCCACGGCGTCGACATCGACGAGTAGTTTGGAGTTTCCGGTTGGCAGCCTAGAATCTATGGATTGGACGCCATCGTTATGCTTCAGGCCTCTTAGGCCATTTGTTAAGTTTGCTATACTTAATAGCATAATTTGCCTTCCGTTGCTTGATGTTTGTGGTTAGTGACCTCTGTTTGTAATATTTTGGTTCTTTGCTCAGTTATGAGCTTGCTGTAAGTTTTTTGTGTCGTACGATCATTGTTGTGTTATCAATTCTCTCTCTGTACGCTTTCGAGATTTATGTTAGGCTTATATCAGACAGAGGTCTGTGATTTGTCTAACCCTCATCCCGAGGGTGTCATAAAGCCCATTATACCTCAAGTTGCTAAGGAGTTCTCCATCATGATAAACTCTGATAGGTAAACAAAATCATATTATCTGCTTATATGTGACCTGTGTGGCAGCCATACATCCATCAGGTCAGAAATAAGCGTTTCAGAGTTATGAAGCACAAACTGCAGATACGTTTTCTCTCATCAGCATTTTTATTCCAGATTCTTTACAACCATGCAATCATGGATTTTTGAAGAATTGTGCTTCACGGTAAGAGTTTGCATTGCACAAAAGTTCAAAATTAGTGTAAAATTTCAGGGATGCAGGAGTGCCTGTTTTCATTTTCCTTCAGTAAACGTTGTTTAACCCAGCTATGTCGTTAAGAGAATCTCCAATTAGGAACTCACTTAAAACTTCGACCATCCTGCAAACCAAACGCAAGACATCAAAAGAGTTATGGATTCTTCGATTCTTCAGTCTACCAGCTCCAATTTGACTACTCTCTGTAGAACTTCTCAAGAAATGCTAAATCGCATCCATTCCAAAAAACAAATATCAGACTTCCAGTTCTGGAACACCTTCTCTGGGCAACTGGTCAAGAAACTTCAAATGATCTATCACTATCTTGACTGGACGTACGCCGTCAGCTCTCATTCTCTCTATGAACCCGTGGGGTCGGACTTTGGCATTGACATAAGCTTCAAGTAACACAGAATAAAGTGGTTCTCTTCCTGGGTACCCTACCTTCTTCAGCCTATCAAATATCTTCTCGGCATTATGGATATCACCTTCTTTTGCATATGCCCTCAGTAAATAGATGTACGAGCCATAAGTGGGCCTTCTGTCCAGGTTTTCTTTTGTAACATTCAGCAGAAATGAATCGGCTTTCCCTACCTCGCCTGAATTTACATAGAGCTTGATAAGCAGATCCCAGGTTACAGGGTCGCTTGGACACCCATCAGAAGACATCCTTTCTACCAACGCTTTACCCTTGTCCATAAGTTTATTTTCTGCATACACACTCAGCATTGCGTTATAATACCTGGACGATACCTTCTTTGTTGTTTCTAGCATTGCCTCAAAGGTCTCCTCGGCTTGTTTGATACACCCAAGTTTACCCCACGCCTCAATTGCAGCAACGAAATCCCCCCGGTTAGGCTCCGTGCACAACTTCCATATCCTCGCCACCTCACCTGGTTTGCTGAGATCTGCATAGAGAAGAAGAAGAGATCTGATAGCATGTCGTTTATCCTTGATATAATCCATTTCCATCTCACTGATAACTGCTTCTGCTTTCTCTGTAAGGCCCGCATATATGTAGAATTTCGCAACCAATGTCCGTGTAGCAAAATCTAACTCAACACCACTGGCCTTCATCTCACTTAAGACGAGCTCCATGCCTGACATGTCATTTGATCCCCCTTTCAAGACAATTATGAGCTTGTATGTGAAGGGAGAGGGTTTAATATTTTCCTTTTCCATCAGTGTGAGTATATCAGCTACCTTATTACAAGCAACCCTCTTGTACAACGATATCATCTGGTTGCAAGCAGAGACAGTTAAGGGTAAAGAGAGGTTTCTTATTTCCCTGAAAACTTCTTCTGCTTTCTGGATATCGCTCACACGCACACAGTTCACGAGTAGAGTTTCGTACAGGACCTCATTCCTGAAGGGTTTTGGGACCCTTGCAATGTACTTTTGAGCATTTTCAATACCACTATGCCGTGCAATCAAATCAAGAAAACAAGCATAGTCACGTTCTTCAAATTTGAGTAGATTTCTTCCCTCTATCCACTTTATAAACTGCAAGTGTTTAGAGGCATGTTAAAAAAAATCGGGGTTGCATTTCCACGATTATGTAAGTGGTATATTGTAGACAGGAAGCATATATAATGTGTTAAGGTGTTGATGAAAAGCTAGCGAAATTGCCACACACTGTTAGAAATTGCAGCTAGTTCATAAACATGCAGATCAGATATACTTTATGAAATGAAACTCGAAATATAGTCGCATACTTATTGTTTCCATAAGAACGGTGCATACTCGTGATGTATAAACCTGAGGTGAATTGACTTTAAAATGCAGCAGTTATTAACATAGTCACTGGACACTCCATAAGAGCAAACAGTGTCCTAGTAGGCTTATCCATACCATAAGAAGGTAAACTGAAGCTACATGATCTGAATAGAAGAAGAAACCTAAGCAAAATGAGAGACACTTCATAGTTTGCCAGAGGGTTCTAGACTCTTCACGTTCTTGTCCTAGTCTATTAAACGTGGAAGAGGCAATAAGATGGATGTGTTTATGAATGAAGAAAGAAATGGCAAGGAAAAGGCAATACACAGAATGTGCTAAGCAAAAGACAAAGATGGCTTGAGATAGATCAAAAGTATTTGCATCCTAACTAATTCATCCAACTGCCAAGAAATCATAAGAGTAAGACATAGAGGAAAAACTGTGCATTTCCCTACAAAAAATTCCTCTATAAGTGGTATTTTTAAAACTAGATGTTTTATCCTTTCTTCATAATTTTGTTACGAAATATCAAATTTCTGTCTAAGTGCATGTACAGCGATGTGGTGCTAGTTGTCTCTAGCACTGTCACCTACTATTTCTGATGTGAAGGAGAGAGGGGAGATGATGAGCTGAACCATCTCCCATCCGACAGAAAGCTTCTGCGGAATAACATAGGTGAAAAGGACAACCAAAAATTAATTTGCATTACAAAATTACCACTATGCGGTGGCACTGAAGTGTGGATCCGCATAAAGATAATGGATGGAAGAATCGCATAGTTCCAGAAACATATAAACCCTTGTATATTTGGTACCAGTGAATGCTTGAACCAACAAGTAATGCACGCGTTCTTGAAGTGTTCAGAATTCAACTAAGTGTTCTTATTTTTTTAACACTTAGTTGAATTCTGAACACTAGTTATGGTCTAGTCTAACCAGCAACAGATATAGCTTAACTGGAGATCTATTTCAACCCCTCCAGTCCAGTTGCTAAAAGAGAAGTTCATGCTTTAATTGGTTTTCTGTCTCAGCCCTAACAGGTCAGTACCAATATTTGAACATACGAAGCAGTCAACATAGTACAACCTAACTTAAAGCTTCTTCATGTCCAGGCACATTTTTCATAAGATGACAAGGCTGGGATTTATAAATCCATGACTTGTCACAAATGAAGTGACACTTCATGAACAAACCACATCCTCAAACAAACTGCTGCTGTTTGGTCATCCTTTTGTAGATTTTTCAGGAAAAGATGATTAATTTTCTGTTCCATAAGAGTGGTGGGATGGAAATGCTCGCATGTTGCCACAGAAAGGTGGGATTTTTTAGGGTCTCTGCATAGAATCTGATTCCAATCATCATGATCTAGTATGGACATGAGTCTGGATTTTTTTTTATCCTTTGGTAGTAGCACTAACATCCAGGCGAATTAGCTGGAGAATTTTTTTTTTAATTCACACAACTGTTAACAACTTACAGAAAACAAATATAACGCAGTTCCATAATGCATGCATGAAACACTGTGGATGCCAACTTAGACAGAAACTTTTGTTATGAACACTATGAATCTACACAAGGAAAGTAGGTAAGAGTAAATGCCAAATGGATGCATGCTGTATTTATGAATAACTGTAACATGTGGTGCATTTTACTAAAATAAGTACACATAAAAAGATGTAATCCAACAGTCGTCCTAATTACAAAGTTGACAAACAGGTACCTTCAAAGCCTTACGATACAATCGCTGCTTCCCGAGGTGAAATAGAACCAGCAAGAATTCATTTCTTTCAAGCTGGTTACCATCTCCAATCCATCTATCAAGCATGGATACAACTTTACCTGAAGGAGCATCCAACACAGTCTGCAAAAGATAAGGCCTGTGGGTTCTGTGTCGTGATTTTAGATCAGTACTGTGATTCATATTAGAGCTCCAAGACCCTGAAATACTAGCTTTTGTTTCATTAGGTTTCTTCCTGGCCTCGATGGTAACATTCCCATGGCTGGGCTCATCGTTGCAATCGAAGTTTTCATCTGGTTGATCAGCTGCTTCTTGACCTAGCAACTCATCACAAAATTTGCTGTTGGTGAGCCACTCTGTGGGTTCTGCGGAATATCTCCGAATGATGGGACTTTCCAGATACCCAAGTGGAAACACTTGGGATACAACCCGGCAAACACCATCTCTCAAGCCTCCACCAGTCAATTTACTATCCATGGATCCAGAACACATAGGAAACACATGGGGAACATTCTTCGATCTGAAAAAAGTAGAGTTTGGAAATTCAAGGCTTACTATAAAAAGGTTGCAATCCACATTTTGTCATGTATATACAGTGAATTTGAGGTGCATTTACAGAATTGTCTGGTTTACATCTGATTATCAGGCGCTATTCCTTCTTATTTCTGAAATCATATCAGATAAGGTGCTATTCCTCAAAAGTGGTATGCCACTATATACATGTTTGTTAACATTGTTGACTAAAATGATGTGCCTTTTCTCCCCAATCTAATATTCCTCACAAAGGTATTACTCCCTCCGTTTAGAAATATAAGATGTTTTAGATTTGTGAAGAAGATGTATCTAGACACCTTTTAGTGTATAGGTTCAAATGAATCTAGATACTAAAATGTGTCTAGATACATCTCATTCACAAACCTAAAACATCTTATATTTCCAAACAGAGGGAGTACCTCTGTTCCAAAGTATAAGATGTTTAGGAACAGAGGTAGTACAATGCAACTTATTGGAAGCAAACAAACATAAACAGATAAACTGCATCTGCGATGACCAAAATGAAAGGAAGTCGTGCCTTGATAAGAGCAACTAAACCGGGAGAGGGACAAAAAATTACCGGGACCGGACTACCTTAGAGAGCAAACAAAGAGCATAGACACACAGAACGCGTAGCAACCATAATGCTCGGACAGGCCAAAGTGTTCATGATGGGGGGGGGGGGGGGGGGGGGGGGGGGAGAGAGAGCGCTCGCCTGCCAGCTCGGTGGAGGGACTGCCCACATGTAGGACGATGAGGCGAGGGACCACGATGGTAGCGAAGCTCGGCGACCGCCGGCGGAGATCAGTCGGACGGCCGTGCTCTAGTTTTCGGAGGTAGGATTCGCGAAGGGGGGGACGGGGGACGGAGAGGGGAGGAGACGGAAGGCGGCGATTCTGAAGTTAACGCTACATGAAGGAGTTTCATGACTTCATCCACCGTTCGGTCTCTGCTGGAGATTCGTGCTAGTTAACGTCGCCGTTTCCTCATACCGTGAGAAGATTCCTCTGCTTTATGGTTTTTTTTCAGCATTTTGCAGTGAACCTCGCTCGCATGCAGCTATGTTCGCACTCCAGACAAAAGTCTATGTATTAAAAGTGGAACTTTTAAATTAATCTGTACGTACGGCTTATTTAGGTGGGCTAATACTTCTTTAATTTTCATTAACAAAAATCTTGGAATTTTTGAAATAGATAGTATGAAATATGTACTGCGTATTTCAAAAAACTAAGAATTTTTGTGGATGAAAAATAAGAAAGTACTAGCCCACTTAATTATGTGTGCGTGCAGGGTAATTTGAAACAAAGGGTGTACTCCTCTCTTCCAATTTACAAATTATTAAAATATAAATTATATAACATAAAAATTATACAATTAAAATTTTTAGGTGTTTTATTTTCTAAACATACAATTTTTATGCTATAAAATTAATTCTTAATTGTTAAACTGATAACCTACGTATACGCACAACATTTGTAAACCAAAAAGGAGGGTAGAGGAATTCGTACTAAAATCTAATTGAAACAGGACTAGAAACCTGACCGAAAAAATGTAAAACCTTAGTGAGATTGTAAAACAGGACTAAAATACAAGATTATGAAACATGACTAAAATTTTGTAAAACGGGAAAATGTGAAATTATGAAACTTGACTGGAATTTTGTGAAATGAGACTGAAATTTTGTGAAACGCGACTTGAATGTGGTGAAACAGAACTAAAAATTGCAAAATTATGAAATATGACTGAAATTTTGTGAAACGGGACTAAAAATGTAAAATTATGAAACGTGGCCTGAATTTTGTCAAACGAGACTGGAATTTTATGAAACGCGACTCAAATGTTGTGAAACACGAATAAAAATGCAAAATTATAAAACATGACCGGAATTTTATGCAACGGGATTAAAAATATGATATTATGAAACATGATTGAAATTTTGTGAAAGGGTCTGGATTTTGTGAAACGTGACTAAAAATGCAAAATTATGAAACATGAATGAAATTTCATGAAACAGGACTAAAAATATTAAATTATGAAACATGATTGGAATTTTGTGAAACAAGTCTCGAATTTGTGAAACGGGACTAAGATGCAAAATGATGAAACATGAATAAAATTTTGTGAAATGAGACTAAAAATGTAAAATTATAAAACATGACTGGAATTTGGTGAAACGAGACTGGAATTTTGTGAAACATGACTCGAATTTTTTGAAACGCGGCTAAAAATGCAAAATTATGAAACTTGCATGATTTGGTGAGACGAGACTAAAAATATGAAATTATGAAACATGATATTAATTTTGTGAAACAAGACTAGAATTTTGTGAAACGGAGTCCAGAATTTTGTGAAACACGACTCGAATTTTGTGAAACGTGACTAAAATGCAAAATTGTAAAACATGAATGGACTTTTTTGAAATGAGACTAAAAATGAGAAAATTTTAAAACTTATAGCGCCCACGTGTGAAACCAACCGCCGAACCACTTCAGCGCGTGCATACTCTTCTTCCTCCTCCCGCTACTATCCTCTTCCTCTTCCGGGCCCGTGCCCGCGCCACCGCCGCCATGCCACCTCGCCACGGAAGCTTCAGGTACCGCGGCGTACGCACGCGACTGACGGGGAACTTCTACGCCGAGATCCGGCCCAGCAACGACCGCATCGTCCTCAGCACCTTCGAGACCGCGCACGAGGCCACGCGCGCCTATGACGTTGTCGCATGGCGGCTCGGGCGCCCCGCGCTTCTCCATGAACTTCCACGATATGTGGACGCGCGAGCAGGTCGAGGCGCTCGTGCCGCAGACTCACCTCGTCACGGAGGAGGAGCGCCGCCTGCTCATCTTCGAGCGCGACGAGCGCCTGCGCCAGGAGTGGAAGGCGTGCTTTACCTTGCTCATCTTAGATTGTTTCATAAAGGTTCGATGTGGTTTCATAAATGGTCGATATGGTTTCAATCTTTGTCATTGTGGTTTCAATTGTTTCATAAATGGTGGCTTGTGTTTCTATTGTTTCATAAAGGTTCGATGGGGTTTCAGACCGAATCTTTGTTTCATAAAGGGTCGAGGCGATTTGAATTGTTTCATAAAGGGTCAATGTGGTTTCAAGTTGGGTTATGTTTATTGTTTCATAAAGGTTAGGTTGGGGTTCAATTGTTTCATAAAGGTTCGATGTGGTTTCATAAAGGATCGATGTAGTTCCAATTGTTTCATAAAGGTTGGATGGGGTTTTAGAGCGAATCTTTGTTTCATAAAAGGGTAGATGCGGTTTGAATTGTTTCATAAAGGGTAGATGTAGTTTCATGGTTGGGTTGTGTTTCATAAAGGTTGGGTTGTGGTTCGATTGTTTCATAAAGGTTCGATTTGGTTTCATAAAGGGTTAATGTGATTCCATTTTTTGTCGATGTGGTTTCAATTGTTTCATAAAGGTTGAATTATGTTTCGGTTGTTTCATAAAGGGTTGATCTGGTTTCAGAGCGAATCTTTGTTTCATAAAGGGTCGATGTGGTTTGAATTGTTTCATAAAGGGTCGATGTGATTGCAAGGTTAGGCTATGTTTCTATGTTTATAAAGGTTGGGTTCTGATTCGATTGTTTCATAAAGGGTCAATGTGGTTTCACAAAGGGTCGATGTGGTTTCAATTGTTCCATAAAGGTTGGTTGTGTTTCGATTGTTTCATGAAGGGTCGATGGGGTTTCGGATCGAATATTTGTTTCACTAAGGGTCGATGTGGTTTGAATTGTTTCATAAAGGGTCGATGTGGTTTCAAGGTTGGATTGTGTTTCGATTGTTTCATAAAGGTTAGGTTGTGGTTCGATTGTTCATAAAGGTTCAATGTGGTTTCATATATGGTCGATGTGGTTCCAATCTTTGTTAATGTGGTTTTAATTGTTTTAGAAATGTTGGCTTGTGTTTCGAATGATTCATAAAGGGTCAATGGGGTTTTAGACCGGGTCTTTGTTTCATATAGGGTTGATGTGGTTTGAATTATTTCATAAAGGGTCGATCTGGTTTCAAGGTTGGGCTGTGTTTCGATTATTGAAACCAGACTAACTTATTGAAACAAGGGTCAATGTGATTTCATAAAGGTTCAATGTGGTTTCATCAAGGGTAAATGTGGTTTCATAAAGGGTCAATGTGGTTCCAATCTTTGTAGATGTGGTTTTAATTGTTTCCTAAAGGTTGGCTTGTGTTTCGATTGTTTCAAAAGGGGTCGATGGGGTTTTAGAGCGAATTTTTGTTTCATAAAGGGTCGATGCGGTTTGAATTGTTTCATAAAGGGTAGATGTGGTTCCTAGGTTGGGTTGTATTTCGATTGTTTCATAAAGGTTCGATGTGGTTTCATAAAGGGTTGATGTGGTTTTTGATTGTTTCATAAAGGTTGGCTTATGTTTTGATTGTTTCGTAAAGAGTCGGTGGGGTTTTAGATCGAATATTTGTTTCATAAAGGATCGATGTGGTTTGAATTGTTTCATAAAAGGTCGATGTGGTTTCAAGGTTGGGTTGTGTTTCGATTGTTTCATACAGGTTGGGTTGTGGTTAGATTGTTTCATAAAGGTTCAATGTGGTTTCATAAAGGGTTGATGTGGTTTCAATCTTTGTCGATGTGGTTTCAATTGTTTCGTAAAGGGTTGATGGGGTTTCAAAGCGAATCTTTGTTTCATAAAGGGTGGATGCAGTTTGAATTGTTTCATAAAGGGTCGATGTGGTTGCAATGTTGGGTTATGTTTCTATTGTCATAAAGGTTGGGTTCTGGTTCGATTGTTTCATAAAGGTTCGATGTGTTTTCATAAATGGTCGATGTGGTTTCAATCTTTGTCGTTGTGGTTTCAATTGTTTCATAAAGGATAGCTGGTGTTTCGATTGTTTCACAAAGGGTCAATGAGGTTTTAGATTGAATCTTTATTTCATAAAGGGTCGATGTGGTTTCAAGCTTGAATTGTGTTTCTATTATTTCATAAAGGTTGGGTTGTGGTTCGATTGTTTCATAAAGGTTCGATGTGGTCTCATAAATGGTTTATGTGGATTTAATTGTTTCATAAATGATGGCTTGTGTTTCAATTGTTTCATAAAGGTTCGATGGGGTTTCAGACCGAATCTGTGTTTCATAAAGGGTCGATGTGGTTTTTGTTGGAATTATGCCCTAGAGGCAATAATAAAGATGTTATTATTATAATTCTTGTTCATGATAAAGTTTATATTCCATGCTAGAATTGTATTAAGCGGAAACTTTAATACTTATGTGGTTTGTGAACAACACCGTGTTCCTAGTATGCCTCTATGGACTAGTTCATTGATTAATGATGGTTAAGGTTTCCTAACCATAGACATGAGTTGTCGATTAATAATGAGATCATATCATTGGGAGAATGATATGATGGACAGACCCAAATTAAGCAGAGCAATTAGATCGTGTCATCATGTTCATCTTTGCGAAGCTTTTCTTATGTCAAATATTGTATTCCTTAGACCATGAGATAATGCAACTCCCTGGTATCGGAAGAAAGCTTTGAGGTCATCAAACGTCATCCTATGAGAGGGTGATCATAAAGCTGTCTCTCAGGTGATCGGAAAGTGCCTGTTGGGTTGTATGTATCGAGATGGGATTTGTCCCTCCCAAGTCGGAGAGATATACTTCGGGCCCACTCGGTAATCGATATCAACACCGCTTTCAAGCACGTGGTTAAGGAGTTAATCACAAAGTGATATCGGATTACGGAACAAGTAAAGTACTTGCTGTGGACGAGATTAAACTAGGTATGCCGGGTACCGATGATAGAATCTCGGGCAAGTAAAATATCGCGCGACGAAGGGAATATATATATGGGATTGATTGAATCCTGGCATCGTGGTTCATCCGATATGATCATCGATGAATGTGTGGGAGTCAATATGGGTTTCCAGACCCCGCTGCTGATTATTGATACAAGATCATGTCTGCATGTTCTCGAACCCGAAGGGTCACACACTTAACGTGTCTTGACGCTAGGATAGAATGGATAATTGGTTTATGAGTTTTTGTCCGGAGTCTCGGATGAGATCCAGGACGTCACGAGAGGTTCCGGAATGGTCCTGAGAATAAGATTCATATAAGGCAAAGCAGTTTTTGGAGTTCGGAATTGTTTTGGATTGTTCGGTATTGTACTGGAAGCTTCTAGAACCTTCCGGAGTGGGACCAACGTGGCCCCACTTGTCGTGAGGGGGCATGGGCCTACGAGGGAGTGCCCTAGCCGCATTGGGCCAGGGGCACAAGGCCCCATAGGCCCATCCGGCCAAGCCCTAGGGGAAACCCTAGGGAGAGCTTCTAGAAGGGGGGAACTTGCCCCCCACTCCTCCCTCTTGGCCGCCGGCCCTAGGCTTGGAGGAGGGGAAAGGGGCATCCGCCTACCCCTCTATATAAAGAGGGCAGGGGGCGCACCCTCCCCCCACACCTCCTCAAGCCCTAGCCGCCCTGCTGCCCTCCTCTCTCTCTCCCTCCCGACTGCGCGTAGGCGAAGCCCTGTCGCAGAAACTCTCCACCATTTGCACCACGCCATCGTGTTGTAGATCCAACCTATCTCTCCACCCCACTTTCTGGACCGAGGAAGGAGGAGACTTCGAGGTGCCGCACGTGTGCATCTCTCGGAGGCATCGCCACTTGCGGTGTTGGATCGGATCGGATTGCGAGGAGGAGAAGCTAGTACGACTACATCAACAACGTTCCGTTGAACGTTCCGCTGTGCGAATATTCAAGGGTATGAAGATATCATCTATCCCCCCCTTGTTGTTTGCATCTCCTAGATTAGATCTTGGCTTTTCCCGTTCGCATCCGTAGAAAATTTTGATTTACTATGCTGCGAAACCCTTCAGTGGTATTAGAGCTAGATCTATGCGTAGATGTGTTTCACGAGTAGAACGCAACATGCTTGTTGCGGGCGTTGATGTTTTCTATTGCAAGCCTCTTGTTTGTGTACTTCTTATGACGCGGGATAGTGAGATCGAAGCGGTCCAGGCCAACTTTACGCGACCTCGTTCGCGAGACCGGCTCCGCACTTGACGTGTGGCTTGTTCCACACATGCGGCTGGTGGGTGCCAGTTTCTCTCACTATAGTTGTCATGGGATTTACACCGGAGTTTGGCAACCATAATATCACCGTTGTGGCTTTTCGTAGGTAAGAATCATTCTTAGCTTGTTACTCCCATAAGCCACGTAAAACATGCAACAACAAAGTAGAGGCGCCTAACTTGTTTTTGCAGGGAGTGTTTCTGTGATATGGTATGGCCCAAGATGTGATGTGTATGTTGTATGCAATGATCATGTTTTGTAATGTTTCACGACTTGCATGTCGATGAGTACACAACCGGCAGGAGCCATATGGTTATCTTTATAATTGTGTATGACCTGTGTGTCAACTTCTTATGCGCCATGTAATAGCTTTGCTTTACCGCTAAGTAGTTAGCAATAGTTGTAGTTGCTATTCGTGGTGGAGGCAATCATGGTGGAGTGATGGAGATCATGGTGGCACGCACAAGATTGAGATCATTGCGCGGAGATTGGCTATACCATGTCACATAAAATTATATGCATGTGATGTTTATCCTTTTATGTATCTTATTATGCTTAGATCGCGACGGTAGCATTATAAGATGATTCCTCACTTAAAGATCAAGATAAAACTGTGTCCTCCCCATGTATGCACCATTGCGAAAGTTCGTCGTGTTCAAGCATCACGTGATGATCGGGTGCTATAAACTCCACGTTCACATACAACGGGTGCAAGCCAGTTTTGCACACGCGGAAATACTTGGGTTTGACTTGACGAGCCTAGCATGTACAGACATGGCCTCAGAACACATGAACCGAAAGGTTAAGCATGAGTCATATGAATGATATGATCGACACTTTGTTGTCCACCATTGAAACCACATCTCTTCTCGTGAAGATCGGATTAGGTGTGGTGAATTTGGATCATGTTCACTAAACAACTTGAGGGATGTTGAATTTAGTGGGAGTTCATCTAGTAACTTGATTAAGTTGAACTAGTTATCATGAACATAGTCTAAATTGTACTTGCAAATTTTGTAGATCAAATGGCTAAGTCCAACTTCAACTTCAACGTTTTTGCTGAGAAAGAAAAGCTTAAGAACAATGGTTCTAACTTCACCAACTGGTTCCGCAATTTGAGAATCATTCTCGCTGGTGGACAAAAGGACTATGTCCTTGAGAAAGTGCTAGGTGACGCCCCTGCTGTAGATGCGCCGGCTGATGAGAAAGTTGTTTATCAGTCACGCAAAGATGATATGGTGTGATTAAGAGCACCATGTTGTTTGCTATGGAATCGGACCTTCAAAATCGTTTTGAGGATTTCCCCGAGCCCTTTGAGATTCTTGAGGAACTGAAAACTATATTTCAGACTTAGGCCTGTTCTGAGAGATATGAGATCTCTGAGAAATTCTTTAACTACAAGATGGAGGAAGGGAGTTCCGTTAGTGAGCACGCCATTAAGATGTCAGGCTACACTCAACGCCTTGAGCAACTGGACTGCAAGATTCTAGAGGAGCTCAAGATTGACAGAGTTCTGCAATCACTCCCTCCTAGCTACAAAGGTTTTGTAGTTACTCATAATCAGATTGGTTCCACTAATACGATCACCTGAGCTCTTGGCTAAGCTGAAAGCTACGGAGGTGGACATCAAGAAAGATAATCATGTGTTGATGGTCAACAAACCCCCCAGCTTTAAGAAAGGTAAGGGTGCAAAGAAGCCCTTCAAGAAAGGCAGCGGCAAGCGCGTTGCCCCTACTGAGAAGAAGCTCAATTCTGGACCTAAGACGGACACTGAGTGCTTCTATTGCAAGGACAAGGGTCACTGGAAGCGCAACTGTCCGAAGTACTTAGCGGACAAGAAGGCTGGCACCATCAAAGGTATATTTGATATACATGTTATTGATGTTTTCCTTACTAGCCCTCGTTGTAGTGCCTGGGTATTTGATACTGGTTCAGTTGCTAATATTTGTAACTCGAAACAGGAGCTACGAAATAGACGGCGACTAGCGAGGGATGAGGTGACGATGCACGTTGGCAACGGATCAAGAGTTGATGTGATGGCCGTCGACACGCTCTCCTTAGTTTTACCTTCGGGATTAGTTTTAAACCTCAATAAATGTTATTATGTGCCTGCGTTGAGCATGAACATCATATCTGGATCATGTTTATTGCAAGACGGTTATTCATTTAAATCGGAGAATAATGGTTGTTCTATTTATATGAGTAACATCTTTTATGGTCATGCACCTGCTATGAATGGTTTATTTCTTCTGAATCTCGAAAGGGATGAACCACACATCCATAACATTGAGGCTAAGAGATGCAAGGTAGATAGTGATAATACTACTTATTTGTGGCACTGCCGTCTAGGTCATATTGGTGTAAAACGCATGAAGAAACTCCATTCTGATGGACTTTTGGAGTCTCTTGATTTTGAATCATTTGACACGTGTGAACCGTGCCCCATGAGCAAGATGATCAAAACCCCGTTCTCCGGAATGATGGAGCGAGCAACGGACTTGTTGGAAATCATACATACCGATGTATGCAGACCGATGAGTGTTTCGACGCGCGGTGGATATCGCTATTTTCTCACTTTTACCGATGACTTAAGTAGATATGGGTATATCTATTTGATGAAACATAAATCTGAAACATTTGAAAAGTTCAAGGAATTTCAGAATGAAGTGGAAAATCATCGTAACAGAAAAATTAAATTTCTACGATCCGATCGTGGAGGTGAATATTTGAGTTATGATTTTCTCACGCATCTTAAAGCAAGCGGAATTGTTTCGCAACTTACGCCACCCGGAACACCATAGCGCAATGGTGTGTCTGAACGCCGGAATCGAACTCTATTAGATATGGTGCGATCAATGATGTCTCTTACAGATTTGCCGTTATCATTTTGGGGTTATGCATTAGAAACCGCTGCATTCACTTTAAATAGGGCACCATCTAAATCCATTGATATGACACTGTATGAACTGTGGTTTAGTGCTAAACCTAAGTTGTCGTTTCTTAAAGTTTGGGGATGCGAAGCTTACGTCAAGAAGTTGATGCCGGACAAGCTCGAACCCAAAGCGGAGAAATGCGTCTTCATAGGATACCCTAAGGAAACGATTGGGTATACCTTCTATCACAGATCCGAAGGCAAAGTGTTTGTCGCAAAGAACGGATCCTTTCTTGAGAAGGAGTTTCTCTCGGAAGAAGTGAGTGGGAGGAAAGTAGAGCTAGACAAGGTTATTGAACCTTCACTTGAGTTGGAGAGTAGCGCAGCACCTGAAATTGTTCCAGTGCCGTCTGCACCAACAATAGAGGAAGCTAATGACAAGGATCATGAAGCTTCGGACGATGCTACTACTGAACGTCGCAGGTCGACAAGGTCGCGTGCCCCTCCTGAGTGGTACGGCAACCTTATCTTAACTGTCTTGTTAGTAGACGACAGTGAACCTGCGAACTATGAGGAAGCAATGATGAGCCCAGACTCTGAGAAATGGCTAGAGGCCATGAAATCCCAATTGGGATCCATGAGCGAAAACCAAGTATGGACTTTGGTGGACCCTCCTAGCGACCGAAAGGCCGTTGAGTGCAAATGGATTTTCAAGAAGAAAACGGATGCGGATGGTAATGTTACTGTCTATAAAGCATGACTTGTCGCGAAAGGTTTTCGACAAGTTCAAGGTGTTGACTACGATGAGACTTTCTCTCTCGTAGTGATGTTTAAGTCCATTAGGATTTTATTAGCAATTGCTGCGTTTCATGATTATGAAATATGGCAGATGGATGTCAAGACTGCGTTCCTCAATGGCAACATTGATGAAGAGTTGTATATGATGCAACCCGAAGGTTTTGTCGATCCTAAGGATGCTGATAAAGTGTGCAAACTTCAGCGTTCCATTTATGGACTGAAACAAGCATCTCGGAGTTGGAACCTTCGTTTTGATCAAGTGATCAAGAGCTTTGGATTTGTTCCAAATTGCTACGAAGCTTGTATCTACAAGAAAGTGAGTGGGAGCTCAGTGACATTTCTAGTACTATATGTGGATGACATATGGATTATTGGAAATGACATTGACATGCTTATCGATGTGAAGAGTTATTTGAACAAATGTTTTTCAATGAAAGACCTAGGGGAAGCTGCTTATATATTAGGCATCAAAATCTATAGAGATAGACAAAGACGCCTAATAGCTTTAAGCCAAAGTACATACCTAGACAAAGTTCTGAAAAGGTTTAGAATGGATAAGGCAAAGAAAGGTTCAGTGCCCATGTTGTCAGGTAAGATATTGAGCAAGGCTCAGTGTCCAGCTACGGTAAATGATAGAGAAGCTATGAGCAAAGTGCCTTATGCCTCGGCCATAGGTTCTATCATGTATGCCATGCTGTGTACTAGACCGGATGTGTCCAATGCTCTTAGTTTGACGAGCAGATACCAAAATGATCCAGGAGTGGAACACTGGACAGCCGGGAAGAACATCCTAAAGTATTTAAATAGGACTAAAGAAATGTTCTTAGTCTATGGAGGTGATGAACAGCTCGTCGTAAAGGGTTATGTGGACGCTAGTTTCGACACCGACAAGGATGATTCTAAATCTCAGACAGAATACGTTTATATTTTGAATGGAGGAGCTGTGAGATGGAGAAGCTGCAAGCAAAGCGTGATCGCGGGATCTACAGTAGAAGCGGAATACATGGCTACTGCAGAAGCGTCAAGTGAAGGAGTTTGGATCAGGAACTTCATCACTGAGCTTGGTGTGGTTCCAAGCGCCTTGGACCGACTGGAGATATTGTGTGACAACACTGGCGCCATAGCACTGGCTAAGGAACCAAGATATCATCCAAAGACCAAGCATATCAACCGCAAGTTTCATATAATCCGAGATTATATAACAGATGGAGATCTGAAGATTAGCAAAGTACATACAGATCTGAATGTCGCAGATCCATTGACTAAACCTCTTCCACGAGCAAAACATGATCAGCACCTTAGTGCCATGGGTGTTAGATTGTTGCCAGATGTAAACTAGATTATTGACTCTAGTGCAAGTGGGAGACTGTTGGAATTATGCCCTAGAGGCAATAATAAAGATGTTATTATTATAATTCTTGTTCATGATAAAGTTTATATTCCATGCTAGAATTGTATTAAGCGGAAACTTTAATACTTGTATGGTTTGTGAACAACACCGTGTCCCTAGTACGCCTCTATGGACTAGCTCATTGATTAATGATGGTTAAGGTTTCCTAACCATAGACATGAGTTGTCGATTAATAATGAGATCATATCATTGGGAGAATGATATGATGGACAGACCCAAATTAAGCAGAGCAATTAGATCGTGTCATCGTGTTCATCTTTGCGAAGCTTTTCTTATGTCAAATATTGTATTCCTTAGACCATGAGATAATGCAACTCCCTGGTATCGGAAGAAAGCTTTGAGGTCATCAAACGTCATCCTATGATAGGGTGATCATAAAGGTGTCTCTCAGGTGATCGGAAAGTGCATGTTGGGTTGTATGTATCGAGATGGGATTTGTCCCTCCCAAGTCGGAGAGATATACTTCGGGCCCACTCGGTAATCGATATCAACACCGCTTGCACGCACGTGGTTAAGGAGTTAATCACAAAGTGATATCGGATTACGGAACAAGTAAAGTACTTGCTGTGAATGAGATTGAACTAGATATGCCGATACCGACGATCGAATCTCGGGCAAGTAAAATATCGCGCGATGAAGGGAATATATATATGGGATTGGCTGAATCCTGGCATCGTGGTTCATCCTATATGATCATCGATGAATGTGTGGGAGTCAATATGGGTTTCCAGACCCCGCTGTTGATTATTGATAGAAGATCATGTCTGCATGTCTCGAACCCGAAGGGTCACACACTTAACGTGTCTTGACGCTAGGATAGAATGGATAATTGGTTTATGAGTTTTTGTTTGGAGTCTCGGATGAGATCCAGGACGTCACGAGAGGTTACGGAATGGTCCGGAGAATAAGATTCATATAAGGCAAAGCAGTTTTTGGAGTTCGGAATTGTTTCAGATTGTTCGGTATTATACCGGAAGCTTCTAGAACCTTCCGGAGTGGGACCAACGTGGCCCCACTTGTCGGGAGGGGGCGTGGGCCTACGAGGGAGTGCCCTGGCCGCATTGGGCCAGGGAAACAAGGCCCCATAGGCCCAGCCGGCCAAGCCCTAGGGGAAACCCTAGGGAGAGCTTCTAGAAGGGGGGGAACTTGCCCCCCACTCCTCCCTCTTGGCCGCCGGACCTAGGCTTGGAGGAGGGGCAAGGGGCAGCCGCCCACCCCTCTATATAAAGAGGGCAGGGGGCGCACCCTCCCCCCCACACCTCCTCAAGCCCTAGCCATCCTGCTGCCCTCCTCTCTCTCTCTCCCTCCCGACTGCGCGTAGGCGAAGCCCTGCCAAAGAAACTCTCCACTGTTTGCACCACGCCGTCGTGTTGTAGATCCAACCTATCTCTCCACCCCACTTGCTGGACCGAGGAAGGAGGAGACGTCGAGGTGCCGCACGTGTGCATCTCTCGGAGGCATCGCCACTTGCGGTGTTGGATCAGATCAGATCGCGAGGAGGAGAAGCTAGTACGACTACATCAACCACGTTCCAATGAACGTTCCGCTGTGCGAATCTTCAAGGGTATGAAGATCTCATCTATCCCCCCTCGTTGTTTGCATCTCCTAGATTAGATCTTGGCTTTTCCTGTTCGCATCCGTAGAAAATTTTGATTTACTATGCTGCAAAACCCTTCAGTTTCAAGGTTGGGATTCAATTGTTTCATAAAGGTTCGATGTGGTTTCATAAAGGGTCGATGTGGTTCCAATTGTTTCATAAAGGTTGGCTTGTGTTTCTATTGTTTCATAAAGGGTAGATGGAGTTTCAGATTGAATCTTTGTTTCATAAAGGGTCGATGTGGTTTGAATTGTTCCCTAAAAGGACGATGTGGTTTCAGGGTTTGGTTATGTTTCGATTGTTTCATAAAGGTTGGGTTGTGGTTCGATTGTTTCATAAAGGTTCGATGTGGTTTCATAAAGGGTTGATGTAGCGCCAGTCCAAGTGGGAGCGCTTCGTCGAGAAACCCCAAGATCAAGGTGTGAAGCAGCACAGCAGCAAGTTTTCCCTCAGTAAGAAACCGAGGTTATCGAACCAGTAGGAGGAAGGAAACGTCACACAGGTGTTGCTAGAAACGCGGAGACCTGCACAACACAAACTCAAGACTTTGCCCCAACGAATCAGTGAGGTTGTCAAGCTCACCGGTTTTCTGTAACAAAGGATTAAACGCATGGTGTGGAAGGTAATGCTTTGCAACAAGTAATCAAGTAACAGTGGAGGATGTATCAATGGTAAAGATTGGATCGGGGTCCATAGTTCACTAGAGGTGCTCTCTTTATATAAACAACATGGCATGAAGGGTAAACAAATTACAGCAGGGCAATTGACAGGAACTGAGCAAGGCATAACAATGCAATTACTAGTCATAAAGATCCTATGAGATTCGATTGGGCAATACAACAAGATACATAGACCGCCATCCAACCGCATCTATGACTAGAAGTCCACCTTCAGGTTATCATCCGAACCCCCTCCAGTATTAAGTTACAAGCAACAGACAACTGCTTTAAGCAAAGTGTGTAAGGTAAATAGTCCACATGTTCCATGAACAGGAGACCGTTGTTTTCTCCCTAGTAACAACAACACATCTACAGCCGAAGAGATTATTTTCACTTCCCTTGGAAACTAGAGGCATGAACCCACTATCGAGCATAAATACCCCCTCTTGGAGTCACTAGCAACTACTTGGCCAAGATAGCTACTAACAATGTAGAGCATGCCAAGATCACAAACAACACAGACATGATAGAATCATAAAGACAAAACCATTAATCAAACCAACATAATAATCTCAATATCCATCGGATCCCCGCAAACACAACATGCATGATTACAAATATATTAGATCTTGATCATGAACGGTGCTCACAATATCTATACATGAAAGCACAAAGGAGGAGATACAACCATCTAGCTACTACATGGACCCATAGTCCAAGGTGGAACTACTCACGCATCATACCGGAGAGAAGGCCTTCGGGATGATCTCCCCTCTGGCAGGGTGCCGGGAAGAACTTCAGATCCCCCCGATCTAGGGACGATGGTGGCGGCGGCTACAGATGGTTTCGTGGATATTTGATCGGGTCCTTAGGGTTTCTGCATCGGAGGCTTCTTATAGGCGAAGGGGGGTCCGAGGCGGTGGCCAGGGGCCCCACACCTTGCTGATGACCCACAAGTATAGGGGATCTCAACAGTCTTCGCGGGTAGTATTACCCAATTTATTGATTCAACACAAGGGGAGCCAAAGAATACTTGCAAGCCTTAACAACTGAGTTGTCAGCTCAGCTTCACCTGGAAATAGTTCTTTCTCATAGAAGTTTATCAGTAGCAACAGTTTGGTAGTGGCAACAACAAAGCAATAGCAACAGTAACGGTAACAGTAGGATTCGAGTGCGGTAGGCATAGGGATGGATGGACGGGCGTTGCATGGATGAGTCTAAACATGTAACTTCAAGATCTAGGGCATTGCAGATAAATAATAACAAGCATCCAAGTACTAAACAATCCTAGGCATGTGCTCCAAATATAGTCATACGTGCTCGCAATGAGAACTTGCACAACATCTTCTGTCTAGCCAGCCCGTGGCAGCGGGGCCTCTAGGGAACTACTGGAAATTAAGGTGCTCCTTTTAATAGAGCACCAGAGCAAAGCATTAACACTCCGTGAACACATGTGATCCTCACACCACGGCCATCCCCTCCGGTTTTCCCAATTATTGTCACTTTGGGGCCTTTGGATCCGGACAATGATATGTGTACACAACTTGTAGATAAGATCACAAACAATACTATCATAATGATTCAATAATAAGTTCAGGTCTGAGATCATGCCACTCGGGCCCTAGTGACAAGCATTAAGGACAACAAGTTGCAACAAAGTCAAATAGCACAAGAGATACTAGGCACTATGCCCTAATAATCTTATTCGATTACATGATAGAACTCATCCAATCCTTACCATCCCCAAGCCTACAATGGGGGATTACTCACTCATGGATGAGGGAAACATCGGTGGTTGATGGAGATGTGTCGGTGATGACGATGGCGATGATCCTCTCCAAATCCCCCATCCCGTCAGGGTGCCAGAACGGAGTTTCTGGATCCGAATCTTGGTTTCTGGTGGCGGCGGCGGAGCGGAACTCTTTCTGGAAAACTATCGACCCCCCCTCAGTTTTTAGGTCGAAAGGTGCGGTGACCCAGCATACCACTGCATGATGTAGTATACTATAGTCATTGACATAACACCAATTAAACATCGTTCGCTAGTATTACATCCCTCAGAATGGCACAACAGAAACACAACGGGTCCAATACATGGCTAAAGGTTACAACTCACTCTTTACACAAGATCCAGAGAATACTCTAGGTTAAAGAGAGAGAAAGAACTTCTTACAAAGAAGAATTAAAGATAAACAACGCAAGAACTATTATATTATTAAGACTAGTATTTTAATTAAGGGGTTGGTATTGCTGCTATTGCAATACACTACAGAATTAGGTTCTTGGTTAGAGGGTATATTCCTACCTAACCAGTAATTCCGTCTTCACTTGAGTTGATGTATATGTTAACTTTCTTGTCTGCATTGAAGATCTTTAGCTTTGGATGATGAGTCCTGGAGCATAACTTGATGTAGATGTTGTCTGTACCGGCTTCAGAATCTAGCAAGGGTTAAGAAGATACGTTGAGTACGAGCATACTCAGCAAGAATCACTAGAAAAGGAGTGTTTGATGCACTATAACTACAGCCACAGACCGTAGGTCGTAGGCAATGCAAGTTTTCATAAAACATTTCTTCAAAGGTTGCTTTTATTCTGAAAAGCTATGTCCGTCGGCCTTCACAGGTTTACCAGAACTTTCATGGAGTTCCTTTCCTGCAGCGTTCGCAGCTCCTTCCCAGAACAGGGAGTAACAAGTTACAGTTCTTACACTCTGCAGAGGTGCGTCACTTTACCCATGAGAGATCTTAAGCTTTGTTGCACGGCCGGAAGTATGTTCCCGTTCAAACTTCCATTGTTTGAGGCCCAACCTAAGATCCAAGCCAATCACTGCCCTCTCCGCGACCTCATATGTCTGCACGATCCTTCGGGGCTGACTCACCTTCGTTAAGCCCCCTTCGGGCAGGATAAAACCCTGATGAGTTCCCGAAGACTCTATGACCTGGTGTTGCCCTGGCAAGTGCCATATTAAATGGTCCATCCACTAAACACTGTCCATAGATAATCTAGACACCAAAAGTGTGGGGCGTAAGGGTGCCCACCCATATGTTGGATCCGCACAAGGAGTCACAACGTCACGTTAAGGTCGTCTTGCCTCCATACGAGAGGAAAAGGATACAACTGACTTCTCCGTACCATTCCAAATCTCATGGTCAACGCGTAATATACAGCGCAAGAATCACTAGCAACATTGGTTGTTAAGTCCTAGAGGATATATTCCTGAGCAGTGGTATTCCAACTACCAGATTTAGTAGATTAGCTGATCACCCTAGATCAGTAACCAATTGTTCACATTATTATCAAAAATAGTGTTTTCTGACCTTTTTGGAATGCAGGTGATGACAACACTTGATTTGCAAAATACTTTACAGAAAATAATCAAAATGACATGAGCAAGTGTGAACTTGCATTTTGTGATTGCAAGATTATGCACTCACGGTCTTCAAGATAATATAAGATCCAATATCTAAAATCAGCATCATTGGTCCGGTAAGAACTAATGTTTAAAGAAGCAATATGCTCTTATGCATAAGTAATGTGATGCACTCTTATAAACGCGAATCCCGGGGATAACGTTGTTCTAGGGTTTGGAGACTAGAAATGATGTCTTTGAAATGTGTTGTACTTTTAGATGAGTTTTATACTTGTGCTTCTTATTAAGGCTTTTGAGTGTGTGTGAAACAATCATATAATTTACAATATCATAAAACAATAGGACACACACAAAAGAGAAATGCTACTCAAGATTGCTCATATAAGAGTTCTTGTTTGAAGTGGCAAGAAGAAGGTCTAAACAACCTTTGTGGTTAGTTGAGTCTGGTCGATGTTATTTGTGCTTGCTTGAATAGTTTGGGCTTGAGATGCTTTATGACTTAACTATATCAGACCAAAGTTAACTATAAAACATCTAACAATGTTTATAGTATTATATTTAGAGTCTTGTAGACTAAAGTTAACTTTAAAACATAGATAGTTTGAAAGTATAATGCTTATAACATTTGTACTTTGTGTACTTGGTAATGTTGCCTTAAGGTTACTTAAGAATGGTTATATTTTTCTTCGATGTAGTGGTTTTCTTGATTTTATAATGTAATAGTATCACTTACCCTTTTATGGATGAGTGGTTATAGTTTGTAAACCATGGAGTAATGTTACTTAATTGCTTATGAGTTCACTATAGTGTTTTAGTATGTTGATAAACTTGTGGTTAAAGTAAAGGAAATAAGTTTTTATTTAACTACAAATTATTCTTGAAGATTTTATATTTGATAAGGATTCTTTTTAGAAAATATTACACACCTATGGTTGAGGATAATTCAAAAAAAATGTAATTAAAATGTGTTAAACTATTTCGACTTCATATTATTAATGTTGAAGAGTAATACTATTTATTAGACTCAATTGGTTAATTTTAGACATATTAGCAATTTTTATTTACCCTTATATGAATTATCCATTAAGTAAATAAGTTTAAATTTGAGTTACTAAAGTATTTGAATTTTTTTATTTAACTCAAAAGTGGAATATTATATTTTTAACATGTAGATATTATTTTTGTGATTTATAAATAATAAGATATGATTTTGACAATTCTTATTACTTTATAATTACTTAATAAATAATAAATATTTAATTAAGTGAACTAATAATACATGATTATAGTTTTTAAAATATTGTTTTTTATTTTTTCCAAGATTTTTGGTATTTATTTATATTCTTAACATTTATCATTATTAAAAATAGGAATTATCAAAGTTTTATTACCTTTAAAATCTTTATTAAATAATAATTATTTAAATTGTTAACATAATAATGTTTAATCATAGTTTTAAGTCATAGATTTTATTTTTCTAAACATTTTCATATATTATACATATTTTTCTGAACTATAAAACAAAAGTTATAGATTTAACAAGTTTTAATCATTTTATTTAATTTCTGGAATATGTATATTTGGATTTATATCTTTTATTCTTTCTTAAACAGGAAATAACTTTTTACACCGCACCCACACCTAGCCCTAGTCACGGACCAGTGGGCCAGAGGCCACCTCAGCTTTCAGGTTATTAATTGTCTTTGTTACCGACCCAATTTCTACTCCCAGACAATGACATATGGGCCCAAGGCCATGTCATCTGCCACGCGAGACAAAGACTGGGTCAAACTGGCTGGCTAGGCTGAGGGTGACATGGGCATGACGTCATCTAAACTTGATCCTCTCAGGTCGATGATGGATCAGATGATTTGGTGTGTGCACGGGGCTGTGGTTAGGCTCGTTGGAAAGAGGGTATCCCGAGGAACCTATTGGTGGTGGCGTTGCCCTATTTTGGTCACCGGAGGACAACCGGCGACGAGCTCATGCGGTGGTGCTTGCGGGTGATCATGGTGGCGTGGATTTAGGAAGCAAACAAAGCATCTACGCATACGAGGAGATTCAGTGGCTCACCAGGAACACGATGGTGTAGTCGATAGGGCGAGGCGAGGTCGAAGACGACGGTAAGGTCGACGAACAGCGCCAAGAACCGAGGGTGTGATTGGGTTGATTCACACATCCTACGCTAGTGCGAGTTGGGGCAAACGAACGAGAGGAGCACAGCGGTCTCCACCATGGTCTTATATGGCCGAGGTGAGCACGGAATCACCGGCACCGGCTCACCTCCAAGCTAGGGTTCTCGGTTCAGAAGAAGAATTTGAGAGAGAGCTGCAGAGGGGGGAATGAGGATGAGGATGAGCAGACGGCATCGTGGCGTTCTTATCCCTTCCATCCAGGAGCGGTAGCACGCATCACAGTGCAGCGGTTCATCAACGGCGGAGCTCCTGGCCAGCGAGCTGCTTCCAGTAGGCGAGGTAGACAACAAAGTCGGTTTTGCAGAAACCCCCTGGCACTTCTTTTCTCTCAACCCACAATCCTCCTTTGGTCCCACCCGTCAGTCACAGAAGAGAACGAGTTGGGCTGGCTGCTGGGCTTTTGTGGGTTGCACATGGGCGACAGGTAAGAAGTTGGGCCACGACCAGGTTTTGTTTTTTATTTGTTTTCCTTTTTCTATTTTCTGTTTTCCTTTTTAGATTTGTATATAATATTTAATTTTAACTTTTCTTTGTAGAATTAATTTGTTGGATAATTGTAGTAATACTAAAATGTATTTAGTATCATTTGTGAACTTTTATTGTATAATGTTATGTTTCTTTATTTTCTTTATGTATATACTTTTCCTATTATTATTTGTAAGGATTTTAATATGCATTTAATTGAGCTAATATCCATAAACTTATTATAAAATGCATTATTATTAACTCATGAGATTTGATTCTCATTAACTCATAATATTTAGGAGATTTTTATATGGTGATCCTTTATTTTTTGTTTGATAAATAAAGTTTCTGGGGAATTAATATGATTAATATTATTCCCATGAATTTAGGAAATAACAATGGATATATTTTATTATAACTAACATAGAAGTTAGGGTTTGAATTGCAAATACTTACCCTAGGACTTAGGGTTCTAATTTTACTTCTATTCTTTTGTTGATGTGAGTAAAGATTTAATAACTAAGCATATTGTCTTCTGTTTGTGATATTTGATGACATCATCTTTTAAAATAGAAAGTTATATCTAAAATGTTTTATAGAAAAGAATTGATAAAGATACTCCTAAGCACATATAATTATGATAATTGGAATTGTCAGAGATGTGCTTATGTAATTTACTATAGGAAAATATTCCTATTAAGTGATATAGATATAAGATGAGGAATTCATAATATGGAATGGATATTATACTTGGTTTAAGATTTAAAGTTGATTGTTTACCAAGAATTACTATCTTCCATAATTCATAATTCTAGACTTCTAATTAAGGAATTCCTTTCCTAGATATACTATTTCTTCCTATCTATCATCATGGTTAACATGATGAGATTTACTTCACAAAAATATTCTTATTCAACTATTATTTTTCTAAACCCATTAATAAATCCAATGAGCTTGACACTGAAGCTTTTATAGCTTTCTCATATCCATACTTGGTTATATCCACTACTCTACTGTTGATAATCTTCCATCCAACAAGTAGTTCCTTCAAACTCCACTCATAATCTTCCTTAATCTTCCATCACTAATATTTCTCTAATAGATGTATGCATCCAACTACCTTTCTCTAAAACTTACTATCCTTTAAGATGAATAACAATACTTCCATAACTCCCTGCTATACTATCTTTAATTGAATCATACTGTCTTACATTTACTTTACTCTAATAACTCACACTCCAACCTCACATTATATTAATGTGGCTTGTAATGACTACTCCAGGATAACTTATCTCTACTAGGGTTTCAATCATGTTCTACCCACCAATATCATTTATACTAGATATAGGTGGACAATCCTGGTGAGTAAGACATGATCATTATAATCCTTTAATCATTTATAGCTTAGGTTTCCAATTGGCTAATCAAGGCTTCATCAATACCACTTTTCAATTGTATTGGAATTATCTTCTTAGTATCTCATATTGGATTAAGGGTTATTCATGGACTATGCCCTCTTGATCCAATAGAATTACCACTGGTAACTATCTTCAGGTTTCATCCTTGTAATCCTTTTTACTACTATATAATTATATGTTATAAATTACTCTTCTATTCATTCAGGAGTGATTTAACTCCACCAATAATCTTGTTGATCTACTTTACTTCCAACACTCCCATCCTATGGATGATATTTGAATCTAGCATTACCATTTACCTTCCCTTACCTCCCTTTTTAAAAGATTTAAGTAGATGCTATGATAAGATCAAGAAGTAGTAGATCAAGTATTGATAGTTAAAGAATTAGTGAATCAATGGTTGATTACTCAATCATTGATGAACAACAGATATTAAGATAGGTTCCATAAAGATTGATATGGAAAGAAAGATACATGGTGAATGATCTTGACTTAGTTTCTTTCCAACTCAAACTCATTAAAGAGTTAAAGTTAGGTATTACTATGATACTCATAGTAAGAATAGATAAGAATAAGATAGGTCAGGATTAGTCATTACATTTATATTACTTTAGTTGTAATCTTAACTTGGCATTTATGAGTTGTTGTGCTGAATATTTATGATAGGATCCCTTAAGGATCAGATATTACTCATTTAAACAATGTATTATGAGTAACATTTTATTATATACGATCTACACTTAGATCAAATTATGTTTACCCAAATAAGGTTTTAGCAAAGGTCATATTGAAACTTATCACAGTCAACTTGATGATCTTCTTCAATTCCATCAAGTTGAGAGAAGCTTCAATCACTTTGACAAGTTTTGTTTAAAAGCGCGAAAATTATTCGGATTTTCTATGCATGAATGCAATGCACACATCTGGGTTCAGCTTATTTCTAAGCTCTAATGTTGGGATGTTACAGACTCTCCCCCTTAAAATAAACTTCATCCTCGAAGTTCGCAATCTCTCACGTTTCGGAGTAAGGAATTGACTTGTAACGGTTGCTACATTTCTCCAATCCATGATGACCTTAAATGGAATTAATTGTAGTATTCCATAATCTGATTAGATATCCTAATCCAATTCTTTTTATTTAATCATCAAATTTTATTACTATGTTAAATACAGTCTAGAGAGTCTCATTAAAACAAGTTTTAAGTTTGTATATGCCCGTGTTGGTGGTCAAAAGACTGTATTTCTATTCTTGTCATAGTATAGTTGATACTGATACTCCTTTCAAGATTGGATTTGAACTCATTTAGTCCATACCCATTGGAATTTCTTATTCTCTACACATGTCCAATTGGATGTGCCTTATTACCTCTTAGGGATCACTTAAGAGTTGTTTCTTCTATAATTAGTCGGTTAGGTTTATCCTTATAACACCTTCAAGCTTATACCTTTTTAGGCGTTAGATAATCTTTCATTATTACCTATAGTACCTTTTCAACTTTCATTCATAATGTTTACTCTCCCCCTTAGGGTTTACTAATAGTCTTTAAATTGTATATATAGCATTTATTGGCTTTATAACTAGAATGTTGGTCTCTGTTTAATTTATATTTTACCTAATTAGAATCTGATGAAAGATTGTACGGTGTATCCACATAGTTGTGGATCTCCGAAGCAAATCTTTCAGCATTATATGTCGTACTTACTATTGGACATTTTCGCTGGGGTAAGTCTGACTTTGTGAAGCATCTCGAAAGACGATCGCTTTAAATTTTTATACTTCCTTAGGTCTTACTTAACTTAGGCCAAATTTTATGCTCTTTATGCAACCATTAAGATGATCTGGTTAACTATGTTAACCAACACCGGCTGCGAACAAGATACCAACTGTGGATCGGAATGCCGACTATGGATTAGGTACCAACGGCGGATCATTCTAGGTGGTAGGTATTACCTTACAGTTTCCGACCTACTACTGGCATTCTCTCTGAATTGTCAGAGCTTAAATACCATTTTAATTCCAAGGCTTCTGCTTTGTACTTATTCATGATGCTTCCATGAACTAAGTATTACTATTTCATTAATTCCTTAGCAACGTTGCCTAGTTTGAATGAGCTTTAAGTTTATTACTTCTTGTTGCTCCTTACATCTTCTTCACTAAACTTTTTTTTAAAATTTGGCTAAGAATAATCTATGCTTGATCTATCCTCCAAATTATGTTAATACTCCTTATATTTTGCTTCATCCTTTATGTAGGTCTTCGTCTTGATCTTTGGAACTCGTCACCCCCTTACACGAATTCCCGTTCCTATCTAGGTCTATGACATCAAGTAATAACTGGGTGTTACATCATGCATTTGCACACCTAATTAACTTCATGTATAGATCTAGCCAATCAAGAAGATTCAAAAGTCGATAAACAATAAAACATATACCATGTATTATACATAGGTTTTAAATAATTTACAAATGTACTAGGTGTCCCAATGGTTTGCTCCTCACCTATTTACACAACTATCTTACAAGAACTTCCGGTTCTTGTGAGTACATCCTCACTTATTTTGGCAAACCTTTCAAACTACATTACGCATTACCCTCTATATACATTATTCAAGCACTCATCCCTTGGGATATCATTCCTTTCTTACTTTTGTCTTCCTCTAGTGCTTCCTGGAGTTATGTCCATGATGACGTGAAGTCCTACGACTACCTTCTGGAACATAAGAGCATCCAGGAGATGCGTATTCTTGATTAGAAGTACCGAGACTGAGATTAGTCATTGAAAAATGACTAGAGTTGGCATAATATTCTACAGAATATTCCTGGTTTTCCGGCAACGCTTCCTCATAGTAAGTTGGCTCCTTAGCCTTTTCTTGGATCCAGTCATACATATTGGTATAATATCTATCATAATACTCTTCTAAGTTGATTGGATTGGTATCACCCCCATATGGTCCATAAGGCTCTCTATGGTTATAGTTGGTCTCTTCTCCGATACCTATAACACAAGGTATAGGATTTTCTATGGTTCCACCTTGAGATTCTACTCCCCATCCATACTTGTTTGGCTCAGGGTTGGTTGGAATAACTCCATTCCATTCCTGTTGTTCGGAGTTGTACTTGGTCCATAGATCTTCAGGTGGTTTGAATTCATTTTGATAGTAGGCATATTTTTCCGAGTTTGGATCATCAAACTCAGTTTCCTCATACACTTCCCCTGAAGGTATGTATTTGGGATGCCTAGCTTCTTTATCTAACGTATTCCTACGCGCCATTACTTTATTAGGATCAGTAAAATCCTCAATGAACGTATCCAGTTCCTAAACTAAGACTTGGTGAGTGTTATGATAAGTGTTTAGCAAAGATCGATAACGATCCATATACTCTACAGCTAGAGTAGGTTCAGTTTGGACTAAAGTAGAGTGATATAACTCATGCTCTGGGTTTGAGGTTTCAAGGGGTATAATGGTGTGAGTACTACCTTCTAGAGCTTGGGATTTCTGTTCTCGGATCATGGCTATGGCTGCTGCTACGGCAATCTGATATGCAGATGCCATGCACCTAGCTTCTCCCGATGGCATTTCTCCCTTAAGTCCTAACTTCTTGGGTAACATGATCATGACATGGTATTTAGCTAATACCTGCCCATCATAGTAACTATAAATCTTGACCAAAAGTCTTGATTCACAATCCAAACTCCATAGAAGTTGTCGGAGATTATCTGTCCAATCCCTTCCGTAGTCATTCAGTGTCTTGTTCATCACTTGGAACATTCCTGGGTGGATATCGAGGTGCCATGTGGAACTGTGGATAAGAAATTATCATCAGTCACATAGAGTTAAAACTCTTGGGTAATGATTGGAATTGCAATCATACTAAAGAATTATCGCACTAGCAACATGACAGGATTATTCTCAAGTGAATATCCCTCATATCACTAGAGAACTCTTTATTCTTGCAAGTATAATTCCTACATGTTCTATCCATTTACTAGGTTTCCAACCTAAGGTCAAAGCATATGCTCTGATACCAACTGCGGTGACCCAGCATACCACTGCATGATGTAGTATACTATAGTCGTTGACATAACACCAATGAAACACCGTTCACTAGTATTACATCCCTCGGAATGGCACAACAGAAACACAGCGGGTCCAATACATGGATAAAGGTTACAACTCACTCTTTACACAAGATCCAGAGAATACTCTAGGTTAAAGAGAGATAAAGAACTTCTTACAAAGAAGAATTAAAGATAAATAACACAAGAACTATTATATTATTAAGACTAGTATTTTAATTAAGGGGTTGGTATTGCTGCTATTGCAATACACTACAGAATCAGGTTGTTGGCTAGAGGGTATATTCCTACCTAACTAGTAACTCTGTATTCACTTGAGTTGATGTATAAGTTGACTTTCTTGTCTGCATTGAAGATCTTTAGCTTTGGATGATGAGTCCTAGAGCATAACTTGATGAAGATGTTGTCTGTACCGGCTTCAGAATCTAGCAAGGGTTAAGAAGATATGTTGAGTACGAGCGTACTCAGCAAGTCTCACTAGGAAAGGAGTGTTTGATGCACTATAACTACATCCACAGACCATAGGTCATAGGCAATGCAAGTTTTCATAAAACATTTCTTCAAAGGTTGCTTTTATTCTGAAAAGCTATGTCCGTCAGCCTTCACAGGTTTACCAGAACTTTCATGGAGTTCCTTTCCTGCAGCGTTCGCAGCTCCTTCCCGGAACAGGGAGTAACAATTTATAGTTCTTACACTCTGTAGAGGTGCGTCACTTTACCCATGAGAGATCTTAAGCTTTGTTGCATGGCCGGGAGTATGTTCCCGTTCAAACTTCCATGGTTTGAGGCCCAACCTAAGATCCAAGCCAATCACTGCCCTCTCCGCGACCTCATATGTCTGCACGATCCTTCGGGGATGACTCACCTTCATTAAGCCCCCTTTCGGGCAGGCTAAAACCCTGATGAGTTCCCGAAGACTCTATGACCTGGTGTTGCCCTGGCAAGTGCCATATTAAATGGTCCATCCACTAAACACCGTCCATAGATAATCTAGACACCAAAAGTGTGGGGCATAAGGGTGCCCACCTATATGTTGGATCCGCACAAGGAATCACAACGTCACGTTAAGGTCGTCTTGCCTCCATACGAGAGGAAAAGGGTACAACTGACTTCTCCGTCCCATTCCAAATCTCATGGCCAACGCGTAATATACAGCGCAAGAATCACTAGCGACATTGGTTGTTAAGTCCTAGAGGATATATTCCTGAGCAGTGGTATTCCAACTGCCAGATTTAGTAGATTAGTTGATCGCCCTGGATCAGTAATCAATAGTTCACATTATTATCAAAAATAGTGTTTTCTAACCTTTTTGGAATGCAGGTGATGACAACACTTGATTTGCAAAATAATTTACAGAAAATAATCAAAAGGACATGAGCAAGTGTGAACTTGCCTTTTGTGATTGCAAGATTATGCACTCACGGTCTTCAAGATAATATAAGATCCAATATCTGAAATCAGCATCATTGGTCCGGTAAGAACTAATGTTTAAAGAAGCAATATGCTCTTATGCATAAGTAATGTGATGCACTTTTATAAACGTGAATCCCGGGGATAACGTTGTTCTAGGGTTTGGAGACTAGAAATGATGTCTTTGAAATGTGTTGTACTTTTAGATGAGTTCTTGTCACCTGAAAGTTCTTGTCATTGTAAATACATGCATATCATCGAGAACCGCCATAGGGTACCCCTTGCACATGGTACATGAGCTTTCCCATAACCAAAATGACAAGGCAAGCGGACAATGAGCATCTCAGCAATCTTTTTATTTACCATATGCATAGGTTTTTATTGAGGACGCTTCATAGATACTCACTATAGTGATGCTGCAAGTTTCCACCATGATTAAGCATGGATTAGGCTAGCGGCCCAGGCGTTTCTCTAACACAATGTATAAACTCCATAAACTAACAACTTCCCCTTTTATTTCACATTGTCTACATCCGTAAACAAAAGAGCAAGGAATCAACTAGATGAGATATCCAAAAAGTGTTGAAAGTGTTCCCCATGACAGACCGATTCTGCTGACTCCCAGCATATAATTAGCAAGCATATAACTTTCATGGACAGGTCACAATGGTTCAAGATTATTAAGCACAAAGTATAAAGTGTGCCATCAAGTTCGTGAGAGATTTACTAACCAACTTTCTCAAAATAGACAAACATTTATTTTGGAAGAAAACACGGCATATGGAATATGCGCTGAACTAGCAAATTATGCTAATAGGTAGGTATGGTGGACACAGCTGGCAATA
The DNA here is from genome assembly GCA_916181665.1 of Avena sativa. NCBI lineage: Eukaryota > Viridiplantae > Streptophyta > Magnoliopsida > Poales > Poaceae > Avena > Avena sativa. Next base: position 374,756,724 of record OV702295.1, on the reverse strand, counting down.
TTGGTTTTGGGGAGTTGGAAACACAGGTAGATCACGTACTCATTGCAAGTGAAGGCTAGCAATAGAGAGGGTGCGACAAACGAGAGAGCAATAGCTGTCATAATCATGCTTGCAACAAAACAGGACTAACTATGGCATGAAAGTGATACAACAACTCTAAGGCAAAATAAATCATCGAGGCTTACTGACTATTGATTAGTCATATGCATGCGTGAGCATGTGCCAAGTCCATTCACATGAACAGTCAGAGGAGGATATCACAATATCATACCAAAGTATGAATAAAACAATGCAAGCAAACATTCATATGACATGCTACAAACTATTAGCAAGATGGAGCTAATCATAGACAAGCAAGAACTACTAAGTATCCATAATGACATACACCTTACACAAACAGGCTAAGCATGCTCACTATGAAGAGTATATGCACAAGAATGAAACAAATAGAGTTTGTTACCAGCCTCTTACCACACCTCGAGTTGTCTTAATCTTCATTATTGCCCTTCACTTGTGTGACTTGAATAATTAACATGAAACCAAAATCCACCGAGGATGGCTGAACCCTGCAAAGAACTCACAAAACCAGAGAAGAACAACAAATATTTTTGGTGTTTTCTATTTTTTTAGAAACAAGCAACCAAAGAAAAACCAAACAAAAACAAATCAAACCAAACAAAGCAAAATCTTTTTGGATTTTTCTTTTAAGGCAAACCAAAGCAAAGAAACAAAGAAACAAACCAAGAGAAATAACGAAAATATTTTTGGTTTTTTTAAGAAGCAACAAGAACCAAAAAGAAAGTGAAACAATGGATATACAAAGAACCGACCGAACATGAAATATATATGAGTGTGACGTCGGTAAACCTCCCCCCAAGCTTAGGCTTTTGTCCTAAGTGAGGCTCAATCCCATGGTTCCCAAGTAGATGCATCTCCGTAGTATGTCGAGGAAGCTCCCTCGTCCTGGTACAAGCTCGAGGCCTCCCCTGTGTAATACGCAGGGGGTCGTATAATGGTGCTTCCTCCTGACAGTGCCCATGGAAGTTGAGAGAACGTAGGTTGTCATCCATCTCTGCCTTCGAGTGTGACCAAGGTCCCTGAGAAATACTGAACAAAGTGGTTTGGGGTAGAGGGATCTCTCTCTCTTCCCTGTCAGTAAACAACATTCTATAAACCAAGTTCTCAAGAGTAGAGCTAGTGGTGACAAAGTGGTGCGCCTTCATGGCAACAAGATCAAGCCTCTGAGGAGCCAAAACTGTATCATGTGGATCAACAGCAATGTTCAAGGCAGCAGCAACACGAGTAGCAACAATTCCCCCATAAATGGGTCCCTTAGCAGCTAAACGACGAGCAATGAGAGAACCAAGATTATACTTATCCTCATTGTTGAGCGCAGCAGCTAAGAAGGCCAATTGATAGTTGGAAATATTACTAGTGTTCTCCCTACCAAGAACACTAGTGGCAAGATAGTAGGCAAAATACCTGATGGCTGGAAGTTGAATGTTCTTTATGTTCCCTCGCTGGGCTCTACGGTCATCATCATTGGTTATTCCTCGGTAAAGCTCTAACAAATCAGCGGGTAGAGCTTGAATCTTCTTTGATGACCCAGTTGTACCAAGTCCAAGGGCCTTGCAAAATTGCTTCAAAGTCATAAATGAGCCCTGCCATAAATTTTGAAAGACACAGAAGGCTTGAACACACTATTAGTAAAGGGGAAACTCTCCACAAATGTTTTAGTAAGCAAAGCATATTGTGCACTCTCATCCTGCATGTAACTTGTTAGACCAGCTCTCTATACCAAAGTCCTAAAATCATTAAGAATCACGGCAGCTCGCAAGAAAGTTTGGCAAGGAAATGTGGAGGGGTGCGCATCCCCTTCATCTCCCTCGTCACCAAATCGCGGAGTGATGAGATCCTCATTGTATGAGGGTCTAGTACTGGTAGATGACCTTGGAAGCCTTGCCCTTCTAGGTGCATCACTCTCAAATATGTCACCAAAGGTGTGGTGGTCCATGACTTCCCTATTCTAAAATTTTAAACAATCAACAAACCAAGTGATTTCTAAGTTGGTAAATGATGAGTAACTACTATAGGTACTTGCTAGAGGATTATACATGCATCAAAACAAAGTTTCTAAGCATAGAACAAGCATGCAAGCTCAAACAACCTGTCACCTATAACAGCAAAATACTCAAGATACAATCTACCAATCACAAATCTAATTGGACAAGTGGAGGAGGCACATACCAAGGAGCAATCCCTCCAAAAATCAGCACTTGATATGGGCCGAACAAGGAGATCGAAAATCACGAGCAAGAATAGCAAGAATTCGAGCTTGAGCAAGTTTTCCGGTGTTTTTCGGGAGAGAGAAAGAAGGTGGCTTTGAGGAGGCAGCCTGGAGGGGCCCAGGTGGGCTAGACCTCCCCCAGGCGTCGCCACCTGGTAGGCCGCGCATACCAGGGGTCTGGTGGCCTAGGGTGGCCCCCTGGGTCACTTTAGGTGCTACTCTGCCCCTTTTTTTGAGGAAAAAATTATTTTGAATTTTCTGGGATTTTTCGGGGAACTTTATTTTTGGCCAATTTTCAGGGTATGAAAATTGATTTTCTCGCAGAAATAGTTTTTTCAGAAGAAGCAAAAGCAAACCAAAAGCCAAACTACAGGAGCTCAAAGAAACTCAAACAAGAAAAACTAAAGCTAAAGCAAATACTAGGAAGGAGGAGAATAAAAGAAAGCAAGAATAACCATAGTGAAAGCATTATTTTGTTCATTAAAATCATTTTGTTAACAAGGTTGATCAAGTCTTGTTACCAAAACAATCTTATATGAGACAAAACTTTGCAATCCACAAGGTGATTATGTTACCTCATACTTGATAGCAATGGTCCCAATCATAATAGTTTCAAAATTTTCTTGTGGAATGGGACAATATATTTCTCCAACCTTGATGCTCTCGATATTTTAATGGAATTCAGGCAATAGCTCTTAACAACCTTCTTGGGGAAATAGACAGTGTGCTCTTTGTCATTAATATTGAATGTTACTTTTCCTTGATTACAATTGATGACAACACCTATAGTATTAAGAAAAGGTCTCCCAAGAATAATAGACATATTATCATCTTCAGGCATTTCCAGCACAACAAAATCAGTTAAGATCATGCAATTATGAGCAACTTGAACATGAACATCCTCACATATACCAACAGGAATAGTAGTTGACTTATCAGCCATTTGCAAAGAAATATCAGTTGGTATCAACTTTTCTAGCTGGAGTCTCTTATAGAGAGAAAAAGGCATAACACTAATTCTAGCTCCCAAGTCACATAAAGCAGTTCTAACATAATTATTCTTAATGGCGAAAGGAATAGTTGGTATACTTAGATCACCAAGTTTCTTTGGAACCTTACCATTGAAGGAATAATTAGCAAGCAAAGTAGAAATCTCCTCATTAGAAATCTTCCTTTTATTAGAGACAATATCCTTCATATACTTTGAATAAGGAGGCAACTTAATAGCATCTGTCAAAGGAATTTGCAAGAATAAAGGCTTCATCCACTCACAAAACTTGTTGTAGTGTTCCTCCTCCTTTGGCTTGTGTTTCTTACCTAGAAAAGGCATAGGTTTATACACCCAAGGTTCTCTCTCTTTACCATGTTTATTAGCAATAAAATCTTCCTTTGTGTACCTGGTGTTCTTAGTGTGCTTCTCAGGTTCTTCCTCACCTTCCTCCTTATCAGGAGACTCATTTTTATCATTACCACTCTTAGTTTAAGCATCAGAGACAGATATACTATTAAGATCTACAGCAGGTTCAAGGGGTTCCTCAACTATCTTATGTTTCTTTTTCTTTCTCTTACGAGGACTACCACTATCCTCACCTCATTGAGAATCCTGCTCTATTCTTTTAGGGTGTCCTTCAGGATATAAAGGATCTTAAGTAGCTATACCACTCCTAGTTCTAATTCCATAAGCATGTTTATCTCCTGAAGCATTAACTAGCATATCCTTTTGTACCTTAGCAAGTTGATCAAGTTGGGTTTGAACCATTTGAAAGTGTTTAAGAAGCATTTTAATATCATTAGAAGTTCTTTCCACAATATCTTTCAACTCATGGATAGCTTTAGAGTTTTCCAATAAATGATCCTGAACTTATTTATTAAAATGACCTTGTTTAACAATAAAAATGTCTAGTTCCTCTAAACATTGATCAGGAGGCTTACCATAAGGGATATCACCTTCATCAAAGTGTTGGAGAGAGTATACCTCAATAGTGGATGAGTGGGGAATTGGCTTACATAATTATTCTATAGGAGGTAGATTCTTCATATCTTCAGCTCTAATACCTTTCTCCTTTAGACACTTCTTAGCTTCCTTCATCACTTAATCATTTAATGCAATAACTCCCCTCTTCTTTGTTGTTGGTGCTGGAACTGGTTCAGGAACAACTAGTTCAGGAGTAATAGGCTCAGTTGAAGTCCAATCATCATAATTCTTGCTTATCTTGGTCATTAATTCTTCAGCATCTGTAGGAGTCCTTTTCCTGAAAACATAATCAGCAAAGCTGTCTAAGTAGGTCCTAGAATCATCAGTTAGCCCATTATAATAAATATCAAGAAGCTCATTCTTAGGTAATGGACATCCAGGATGTGCATGAATCAAGGCACAGAACCTTGTCCATGACTCAGGCAATTTCTCTTCTTCTCCCTGTTTAAAATCAAAAAGTCTCTGCAAAACAACATGTCTAGCACTGGGAGGAAAATATTTCTGGAAGAAAGAAGCAATAAAGCAATTTGTGCTATCAATGGAACTAGGAGGTAATCTATTAAACCAGGCCCTAGCTTATCCTTTTAGTGAGAAAGGGCAGATCTTAGTAACAAAGTACTTGCGCATCTTAAAATCATCAGAGAATAAAGCACTCATAGTAGAAAGCTCATTCATATGAGCCACGTCACTCTCATTTTCAGTCCCACAAAAAGGTTCTTTCTCAACAATATCTAAATAAGATAAATCAAGAGAGAAATCATAATCTTCATCTTTAATATATATGGGAGAAGTGGCAAACTTAGGACCAGAGGACAACTTAGGCATAATAGTACGTCTAGCAAGGAGACTCTTAATAGCACTAGTACCATATGTGTTTCGACACTCTTCAACAAAATCATTAGTGAACTCAATGTAACCATCATTAATATCATAACTCTCACTAGGCTCAGGTGAGCTAACAGGTGTAACAGTGTCTTCACTAGGAGTTTCGGTATTTCCTAGACCATCCATAGTAGCATCTAGAAAAGGACCTAATGAACGCATCAAGCAGAGTAAAAGTAACATCATGAGTATCAAAAGCAGTCCCAGACTCAGCAGTAGTAGCAGTGTGTGTAGCATGAGTATGTGGTGGTGGTGTGACAAGCTTACTTATAACAAACGGTGAATCAAGAGCAGCAAAGGTGTTTTGGACTGTACCTCTTCTTGTAGTGGATGGTAAAATAGGGAACTTTCCATCACGAGACTTCCCCATGATGAAAGGAGTAGCAGTGAACAATAATAGATCCAAGTGAACTTACAAATAAAGCTATGATCCCCGGCAATGGCGCCAAAAAATAGTCTTGATGACCCACAAGTATAGGGGATCGCAACAGTCGTCGCGGGTAGTATTACCCAATTTATTGATTCGACACAAGGGGAGCCAAAGAATACTTGCAAACCTTAACAACTGAGTTGTCAGTTCAGCTGCACCTGGAAATAGTTCTTGCTCACAGAATTTTATCAGTAGCAACAGTTTGGTAGTGGCAATAGCAAAGCAACAGCAACAGTAACATCAACAGTGAAACATGAGAAATTGTAACAGTAACGGTAACAGTAGGATTCGAGTGTGGTAGGCATAGGGATAGATTGACGGGTGTTGCATGGACGAGTCTAAACATGTAACTTCAAGATCTAGGGCATTGCAGATAAATAATAACAAGCATCCAAGTACTAAACAATCCTAGGCATGTGCTCCAAATATAGTCATACGTGCTCACAATGAGAACTTGCTCAACATCTTCTATCCAGCCAACCCGTGGCAGCGGGGCCTCTAGGGAACTACTGGCAATTAAGGTGCTCCTTTTAATAGAGCACCAGAGCAAAGCATTAACACTCCGTGAACACATGTGATTCTCACACCACAGCCATCCCCTCCGGTTGTCCCAATTATTGTCACTTTGGGGCCTTTGGATCCGGACAATGATATGTGTACACAACTTGTAGATAAGATCACAAACAATACTATCATAATGATTCAATAATAATTTCAGATCTGAGATCATGGCACTCGAGCCCTAGTGACAAGCATTAAGCACAACAAGTTGCAACAAAGTCAAATAGCACAAGAGATACTAGGCACTATGCCCTAACAATCTTATTCGATTACATGATAAAACTCATCCAATCCCTACCATCCCCAAGCCTACAGCGGGGGATTACTCACTCATGGATGAGGGAAACAATGGTGGTTGATGGAGATGCGTTGGTGATGATGATGGCGATGATCCTCTCCAAATCCCCTGTCCCGGCAGGGTGCCAGAATGGAGTTTCTGGATCCGAATCTTGGTTTCTGGTGGCGGCGGCAGAGCAAAACTCTTTCTGGAAAACTATCGAACCCCCCTCGATTTTTAGGTCGAAAGACAACTTATAGGCACAGAGGGAGGCGAGGAGGTGCCTGGGGAGGATGCACCCCCTCCAGGCGCGGCCAGTGGTGGGCCCGCGCCTGGGGTGGGTGTGGGCCCCCCGGGCCTTCTCTCCGTCTCTTATTCTAGCTCCATGGATCTTCTGGTGAAATATAATTTTTGGCATATTTTCCGGGATTTTTCCTGATAGTTAATTTTCTGCACAAAAACAATACACCAAGGTAATTCTGCTAAAAACAACATCAGTCCGTGTTAGTTGTATCCAAATCACACAAGTTTAGAGGGGAAACAATAGCAAAGTGTTCGAGAAAGTAGATACGTTTTGGACGTATCACCTGCCTAGGCGCGGGGCAAGGCCCACCCGCGCCTAGGGGGGGTCCGGGCGCCCTAGCCCGCCTCTCCGGATCCCCTCTGGACTTCTTGTTCCCCATGGAAAGTAATTGACTTTGACGTTTGTCCCCTCCAATTCCGATAATATTTCTTTACTAACTTTTCTGAAACCAAAAACAGCAGAAAACAAACATCTGGCACACTGGCAACTTGTTAATAGGTTAGTACCAGAAAACATGTAAAAAGCACCTCAAAGTGTAGACAAAGCAAAGCAAAGTAGATACTAACAAGCATGTAACATCAAAAATTATAGATACGTTTCCAATGTATCAACATCCCCAAGCTTAACTCCTACTCGTCCTCGAGTAGGTAAGTGATAAAAGAATAATTATTGAGGTGACATGCACCCTCACAATAAAGATCTAACAATTTACAAGCATTGAAAGCTGGGATCAAAGAACTCTAAACATGTGCATGAAAGATGGGGTTCTAACAATAGGACATAGTAACTATGCATGCAACATGAAAGTCTACAAACAAAGATCATGAAGATTTCTTTACTAACTTTTGGACGTATCACCTGCCTAGGCACGGGGCAGGGCCCACCCGTGCCTAGGGGGGTCTAGGTGAAAGAACATTTCTTAATGCCTAGTGTTTTGTGTGTTAGATAACAATACCAAGGATCATTTAATGTGTGTTGAAGTGTTGCAGCTCTATTTGAGAATAAAGGGAAAAGAACTCTGCCCTTGGGGGCGGATAATCCGGCCCCACCAGGGGCGGATAATCCTCCCCTCCCTCTGCCCAAGCAGGCGCAAGCCCCAGAAGGGGGGCGGAATTTTGGCCGGATTTTCCGGCCCGCCGGATAATCCGCCCCTCCAGGGGGCGGATAATCCGCCCCCTTGCTCATCGCCAAGGCGCAAGCCCCAGAGAGGGGGCAGAGTTTTGGCCGGACTTTCCGGCCTGGCCGGATAATCCGCCCCTCAGGGGGGCCGGATTATCCACCCCCAAGATCTTCACCAAGCTTCACCAAGGCGCAAGCCCCAAAGAGGGGGAGGAGTTTCCCCTGGAGAATCCGCCCTTGGGGCGGAGTTTTCCCAGGGGGCGGATAATCCGCCCCAAGTGGGGGGCGGATAATCCGCCCCCAAAGTTGTGCAACGGCCAGATCTGGGGAGGGGGTATTTAAGCCAGCCTTCCCCCTCCTGCCAGAACTCTTGATTCACCTCGAAAAAGACCAGATCAGATCTGAAAGCTTCATCCAAGAGTGCTCCACCTAGATCCATCCAAAGGCCCCATCCCTTGGGGAATCGAAGGAGGAGGACTCGATCTTCATCATCAGCAATCAAGCGCTTCATCTCCTCTCCATTCATTTGGAGAACCTTCGATCTAGTATTTCTTGCAAATATCTAGATCCTCATTTTTGTTTATATTGATAAACCTTGTTATTGTGGCAGATTGTTGTCATCTCGGGAGCCCCCAATTCGGTTGTGGGTGTGTGCCCCGATAGAGTTGTAAAAGGCACCGGTTCCCGCCTCGAAGGGATCCAATAGTGGAGAAGGTGGATCAGGCCTCTCGTGGCGAGATCCATCGGAGAATAGGGTGAGGCCTATTGTGGCGTGGTGGTCTTAGAACCGCCCACCCCTCCAACGCAGATGTACTTCCCTTAACAAGGAAGGAACTGCGGTAAAACAAATCCCTGTGTCTCCGCGTGCTCCACTACGGTTTCCTCACTCCTCTTTTACGTGCTTAGTAGTTAGGGTTACATATAGGGAAATTCTCGTAGTTGCATATCTAGAGAATTTACTTTGTGTCAAGCCTAAAATTGAAAAAGTATTAAAAATTGGTTAGCACCTATTCACCCCCCCTCTAGGTGCCCATACGATCCATTTCAATTGGTATCAGAGCCTCGGCTCTTATTTCGGGCTTAACCGCCTAAGAGAAGTATGGGTTCCAAGGTAGATGGGGATGATGCTTCGGAGGTAGTCACCATGAACGATCTCAAGACGTTGGAAACAACCTTGGTGAGTTCAATGGAGGCTAAGATGGAAGAGATGCGTCAATTGATAATGCGTCTCTCCACATCCGCAGCATCACCTCCATCTAACTCTGAGGATTCCACTCCGCAATCCAAGGAAACGGGTAAAACTGTTTCCAAAGATAACGAAGTGGTAGGTGATGATACTAGCAAGAGCTCCTCCTCGAAAAAGGATAGCGGTAAGGATGGATACAATGAGGTTTCTCATGTGTATTCCCCTGATCCGCCTATTCCTCACCCACATATCCATAATAGGGGTGATCCACCCAAACTTTCAGCATCTACTTTCTCACAATGGCAATTTTTGATGAAATCTCATGTGTGTAGTTCCTCCATAGAGTTGTGGAAGATCATCGAAAATGGTCTTCATGTTGGAAACCCCAACAATCTCACAAGAAGAGAAGTGGTTGATAGCCAACTCAACGCTACAGCTCTACACATGATACAGCTTGGTGTGGGTGACAAAGACATGCCACAGATTCAGCATCACAGCTAAAGAAGCCTGGGATGCCCTCACCGAGCTCTTCATTGGAAATGAAAGTATGAGAAGGAATAGATATGATGCCTTGAGCAATGAAGCTGAAGGATTTTATATGCTGGACGGAGAAGACCACGAGGACATGTATAGGAGGCTCAAGGCAATAGCCACAACCTTCAGAAACCACGGTGCAGCTCATGTTGATGATGCTTGGATCAAGCGCAAGTATGTCAGTGCTCTTATGCCATTTGAGCCCACAGATTTGAAAAGTCTCCAAGGAAGGCATAACTATCACCTCATGTCATCCAATGAGGTTATGCAAGAAATGGCCGCGTTCAAAGTAGCTGCCAAGAATGCCGAAGATGCTCGTGCTCGAGCTATGGGGATGCAAAAAGGGGCCAACATGGCCTTGAAGACTAGTGTGATTGATCATGATGAATATGCGGTAGAAGGTCTGGACTGTCCCGAGGATATAAAAAGGATCCACGGGCAATACTTGGCTCTTTATGCAAGAAACTTTTGGAAAGATCCAGCCAAGGCTAAAGCTGAACTAGATCGCAAAAGTGGAGCCTATGGAAGAAAAGAAAATGGTCCCAAGCTGAGAACATGCTTTAATTGTGGTGACCGGCTGCACTTTGTAGCTGAGTGTCCATATCAAAGTAGAGAGGATAATGGAGGAAGACTCATTTTCAAGGACAAATCAAAAGCTCCACGTAAGAAACAGTTTGTTAAGAAGAATGCTCCGTTCAAGAAACAACCAAAGATTGTTCTAGTGGCTCAAGAAGAATATTCATCGGGGAGTGAAGATGAGGACGAGGATGATAGCTCTCAAGAGGTGGCTGCTATAGCCACCACATCTACATCAACATCTCTCTTCAACTCTCCGAACGAGAACATCATCAACAAGAATGCTACTTGCCTCATGGCACGAAGCTCCGAGGTAACTTCTAACTCTTCTTTTTCAAAGACTATGATAGACATGGATGATCCTACTAGTCTTAAGGTTAAAGAAGAGATTATTGCTTTGGATTATTTCTACACTAACTTGCAAGGTGAGCACAAAGTTTGATTTGAGGCTCTCATGGATCAGCTGGCCCAAAACGAAGCACTTCTCGAAGAAAAGGGCAGAATTGAAAGGGATGATGCAATGGAAATTGCATCTCTAAAAATGCTCTTGAAGAAGAAGAAGAAGCTCGGGTCTCTCTTGAAGAGAGACTTGAGTCTATGGAAGAGTCACATGAAGAAACTGTGACTAAACTCGTTAAGGAATGTGACAATGCTGTCACCAAGGCAAAGAAGTTAAAGAAGGAAAGGATTGACTTTGGGGCTGCTCATGATAGACTCTCCGAGGAATTGGAGAAACTTGACAATGCTCACAAGGCGTTGAAAAACGAGTTCTCTATTCTCAACGAGTCACATGATCAGCTTCAAAGTCGATTGGCCAAATATGATACTCCTAGCTCGTCAAACTCAACATATAGTAACAAAGAAAATGATAATGTGGAAAAAGAAGTGATCAAGGACATAACTACCAAGGACAAAGGTGTTCTTGACGAAGTCCTTGGCAAGCAAAGGTCAAATCATAGTAAAGAGGGACTTGGGTATGTCACCAAGTCCAAGAAGAAGAAGACCAAGAAAAAAAAGACCAAGAATGTGCAACTAAAGACAAGCACTGCTGAGAAAGTTGTCACAAAAGACAAGACTAATGATATTGGTTTTGTAGGGTCCCACAATCCGAATTATGAACTTTTTTGTGATGACTATGGCGATGTTTATGCTTATTATGTTGGTCCTTTTGATGAATATATTGCTTGGTCGATTTGGGTCCCAAAGACCCTTGTTACTAACATGAAAGGACCCATTGAAAAATGGGTACCTAAAACCAAGAAGTAATTTTCTTGCAGGGCTATGCTTCCGGTGGGTCGAAATGGGTGCTGGATAGTGGCTACACTAGTCATATGACCGGAAGCAAGGAGATCATCACGGAGATGCGTCCAAATCATGATAATATCACAGTCTCCTATGGTGATAAGTCTAAATCTCAGGTATTGGGTCTTGGCAAGGTTGTGGTTGCCCACGATATCTCTCTCGTGGACGTCATGCTTGTTGAGACCCTTGGCTACAATCTTCTTTCGGTTCGTGCCCTTGGCAAGATGGGTTTTGCTGTTTTTATCGATGATGATTTGGTGGTACTCTTATGGAACAAGTCTCTAAAGGTCGCTTTCGTTGGATACGTCGAAAATGACCTGTATGTGGTGGACTTCTCGGGGAAAACCACTTCGGGTACGATGTGTCTATTCGGGAAGGCCGACGTGGGCTGGCTATGGCATCGCCGTTTAGCCCATGTCAACATGAGAACTTTGCAAAGTCTCCAAAAGGGTGGCCACATCCTTGGACTAAAAGACAATGTCTCATGACTCTCCCCACATGAGGAAGACTATTGTGTCATCAAAGAGGATCTTGGAATTACTTCATGTGGATTTATTTGGTCCTCCCTCTCATGCAAGTCTTGGTGGGAAGAAATATTGCTTGGTCATTGTCGATGACTACTCAAGATATACATGGGTATATTTCTTCAAGCTGAAAAGTGAGACTCAACAAACTGTCATCGACTTTGCCAATGAAGTTCAACGTCAACACAATGTTCCCATCTTGGCAATTAGAAGTGACAACGGATCAGAATTCAAGAACTACACTTTAAACGAGTTTCTAAGCGAAGAGGGGATTAGACACCAATATTCCGCTGCTTACACCCCTCAACAAAATGGTGTAGCCGAGAGGAAGAACCGGACTTTGATGGATATGGCAAGATCTATGCTTGCTGAATTCAAGTCTCCTTATAATTTTTGGGCTGAAGCCATATCTAGTGCTTGTCACTCATCAAACCGCCTCTACCTTCGGAAGATCTTGGACAAGACTCCATATGAAATACTTACCGGTAACAAGCCCAACATCTCATACTTCAGGGTTTTCGGGTGTAAGTGTTTCTTTCTTATTAAAGGTGTCCGTTTGTCAAAATTTGAATCCAAGGCTTTAGAAGGTATTTTTGTTGGTTATGGTGCCGAATCCCACACTTATAGAGTCTACAACAAGCTCACTGAGATTGTTGTAGAATCTTGTAGTGTGGAGTTCGATGAAAATAACGGCTCCTTTGTAGGGCAAGTTGATGTTTGTGATGCAGATGTTGAAATACCCCAAGATGCCATAAGAAGAATGGGCGTGGGATTTTTCCGCCCCATTGAGGAACCCCTTGTGGCGGATCGGGAAGGACAATGCTCCACACATGTGGAGCCCTTATCTACACAAGATCAACAAGCTCCTACTGTTGGAGACAATCCTGCATCAACTCCACCATCTGCTGAAGATCATCTGTCCCCTGGACAAGTTGGTAGTCCCAGGCCGGACTATCCGCCCCCTCCAAGGGGCGGACAATCCGCCCCTGGCACTCCAACTGGTTCCAGAGGAGCCGAAGGAGAAGTCAACAACTCTGAAGCTCCCAGGCCGGATTCTCCAGCCCCCAGGGGCGGAGTATCCGGCCCTGGGTCTCCAACTCCAGTCAGGCTTTCTCGGGAAGATGATTCTGGTACTTCACCTCCCAGGCCAGATAGTCCGGCCCCTCCAAGGGGCGGATTATCCGGTTCTGAAGAAAATGTTCAGCAACAATCCTCTGGCAGTAACAGTGACATGGATGATCAAGGGCAGGGCAGTAATCAAGACAAGGATACAACTATCGAATCCACTCCTCCTAGAAACAATAAGGACATTGAGGATCGTTGCAAGGCTCGTGCTGATCGGAACCTTGAACTAAGAGGTCACACTCTTGACAAGGTTGTTGGTGATCTTCGACGAAGGGTATCCGCTAGAAGAGAGCTTGCAAGCTTCTGTGATCATCAAGCTCACATTTCCATGGTTGAACCGAAGAAAGTTTTTGATGCTCTTGAAGACCCCGATTGGGTTGTTGCAATGCATGAAGAATTAAATAACTTTGAACGCAACAAAGTTTGGAAGCTCGTTGAAAAACCAAAGGATTGCCGCAATGTTATCGGCACCAAGTGGATCTTCAAGAACAAATAGGATGAAAATGGCATTGTTGTGAGGAATAAAGCACGACTCATGGCTCAAGGATTCTCTCAAGTGGAAGGAATTGATTTTGGCGAGACCTACGCTCCTGTGGCTCGCCTTGAGTCCATCCGTATCCTTCTTGCCTATGCAGCCCATCATAATTTTAAATTACAACAAATGGATGTTAAGAGCGCTTTCCTTAATGGTCCTCTACATGAGTTAGTATACGTCAAGCAGCCCCCGGGGTTTGAGGACCCCAAATTTCCGAACCATGTCTACAAACTCGATAAGGCACTCTATGGCCTTAAACAAGCCCCACGTGCATGGTATGAGCACCTTAAAGAGCTTTTGCTAGACCGTGGATTCGAAGTTGGGCAAATCGACCCCACTCTTTTTACTAAGAAGGTTAATGGGGAGCTTTTTGTATGCCAACTTTATGTAGATGACATTATTTTTGGCTCTACTAACCAAGCTTTTAACAATGAATTTTCAACGCTTATGACTGACAGGTTTGAGATGTCCATGATGGGTGAGCTCAGGTTCTTTCTTGGATTTGAGATCAAACAACTTAGAGAGGGAACCTTTATTAATCAAGCTAAGTACATCCAAGACATGCTCAAAAGGTTCAAGATGAAGGATCTCAATGGCGTTGCTACCCCAATGCAAACAAAGTGTCATCTTGAACTCAATCCCAAAGGTAAAGACGTGGATCAAAAGGTATACCGATCCATGATCGGCTCTCTCCTTTACCTTTGCGCATCTAGGCCCGATATCGTGTTAAGTGTAGGAGTGTGTGCAAGGTACCAAGCCGCTCCTAAAGAAAGCCACTTAGTGGCAGTCAAGCGAATCTTCCGATATTTGGTTCATTCCCCAAATTTTGGGTTATGGTATCCCAAGGGTTCAAATTTCTCTCTATGTGGTTACACTGATTCAGATTGGGCTGGTGACAAAGATGATAGGAAATCCACCTCTGGTGCATGCCAATTCTTGGGCAGGTCTCTAGTGTGTTGGTCATCAAAGAAACAGAATTGTATTTCTCTCTCAACCGCCGAAGCTAAATATGTTGCTGCTGCAAGTGCTTGTACTCAATTGTTATGGATGAGGCAAACTTTAAAGGAATATGGTGTCAATTGTGACAAAGTGCCTCTTTTATGCGACAATGAAAGTGCTATCAAAATTGCTTACAATCCCGTGCAGCATACAAGAACAAAACATATAGAGATTCGCAACCACTTTATTCGGGATCATGTTGCTCGTGGAGATATTGCTCTATCTTTTGTGAGCACGAAGAACCAACTTGCTGATATTTTCACGAAGCCTCTTGATGAAGCAAGATTTTGTTATTTGAGGAATGAGCTAAATATCATAGATTCAAGGAGCTTGGCTGGACTACCCTTGCACACTCACTTGCGCTTATTCATGTATTTGGTTTAGATGCGGGCATAAAAATAGGGGGAGTGTGGTCCTAATTGATTGGGCCAACCCTCCCCCTATAATGCCGAAAGCAAGTAAAATCATTTCCCTTAATATCATTTTGTGATATGTGGGTCATCGATGAGCATTGGTTTTGAACTCAAGATACATCTTCGCGGTGTCATGCCATGCGCTCCAACATGGTGGCTTCGGCCACCGCCCTCTTCCTCGAGAAGAGTTGGTTTCTCATGGGTCTCGTTGGATTTTCTTGCATATCTCATGTTCTTATGGAAAACACACTCAAATTTGGCTTTTGATTGATTTGATTCTTGCAAATTTGGGTGTGTAGTACCATCTCAGTTTTGGCGTTCGCTTCGCTCTTCTTCCTTTTTGGCGTGTCGATGCCAAAGGGGGAGAAGTAGTTCTATTAGGGCTCATGGATTTGCAAGGGTCGGGCACAAGCTTTTCGATTTTAGTCGTTTTATTTTTGCTTGCTTGTGCCTTTTCTAGCGTGAACTCATTTGCTATCTGTGTTTGCTTATGTAAGACTATGTCGTACTCCACTATGTTTGGTATTCATGGAATTCTGGATTTATCTATTATGGACCTTATGGAATTCTGGAATTATGGAGCATATTTGATGGCCTATGGATTCATGGAATTATCTATGTATGCTCCGGCTTTATTCTCATCACGGTGGTATGACCTTGTTTCCCAAACCACCCAGTTCCAATTATCTTGGTTATGGAAGTAGTGTTCTCTCTAGTGTGTGTATTTGTATTCAAATGCAAATCTTAAATATGCACACATCTAGGGGGAGCGTCTTTCATTATTTAAGGTGGCATTTGCCGGTTTCATTGCAAATCCTAGTATTGTCATCTAACACCAAAAAGGGGGAGATTGAAAGAACATTTCTTAATCCCTAGTGTTTTGTGTGTTAGATAACAATACCAAGGATCATTTAATGTGTGTTGAAGTGTTGCAGCTCTATTTGAGAATAAAGGGAAAAGAACTCTTCCCTTGGGGGCGGATAATACGGCCCCACCAGGGGCGGATAATCCTCCCCTCCCTCTGCCCAAGCAGGCGCAAGCCCCAGAAGGAGGGCGGAATTTTGGCCGGATTTTCCGGCCTGCTGGATAATCCGCCCCTCCAGGGGGCCGGATAATCCGCCCCCTTGCTCATCGCCAAGGCGCAAGCCCCAGAGAGGGGGCGGAGTTTTGGCCGGACTTTCCGGCCTGGCCGGATAATCCGCCCCTCCCCCAA
Organism: Avena sativa; assembly: GCA_916181665.1. Lineage (NCBI taxonomy): Eukaryota > Viridiplantae > Streptophyta > Magnoliopsida > Poales > Poaceae > Avena > Avena sativa. The sequence continues at coordinate 374,740,482 of OV702295.1, read as the reverse complement.
GATCTTCACCAAGCTTCACCAAGGCGCAAGCCCCAGAGAGGGGGCGGAGTTTTCCCAGGGGGCGGATAATCCGCCCCAAGTGGGGGGCGGATAATCCGCCCCCAAAGTTGTGCAACGGCCAGATCTGGGGAGGGGTATTTAAGCCAGCCTTCCCCCTCCTGCCAGAACTCTTGATTCACCTCAAAAAAGACCAGATCAGATCTAAAAGCTTCATCCAAGAGTGCTCCACCAAGATCCATCCAAAGGCCCCATCCCTTGGGGAATCGAAGGAGGAGGACTCGATCTTCATCATCAGCAATCAAGCGCTTCATCTCCTCTCCATTCATTTGGAGAACCTTCGATCTAGTATTTCTTGCAAATATCTAGATCCTCATTTTTGTTTATATTGATAAACCTTGTTATTGTGGCAGCTTGTTGTCATCTCGGGAGCCCCCAATTCGGTTGTGGGTGTGTGCCCCGATAGAGTTGTAAAAGGCACCGGTTCCCGCCTCGAAGGGATCCAATAGTGGAGAAGGTGGATCAGGCCTCTCGTGGCGAGATCCATCGGAGAATAGGGTGAGGCCTATTGTGGCGTGGTGGTCTTAGAACCGCCCACCCCTCCAACGCAGGTGTACTTCCCTTAACAAGGAAGGAACTGCGGTAAAACAAATCCCTGTGTCTCCGCGTGCTCCACTACGGTTTCCTCAGTCCTCTTTTACGTGCTTAGTAGTTAGGGTTACATATAGGGAAAATCTCGTAGTTGCATATCTAGAGAATTTACTTTGTGTCAAGCCTAAAATTTAAAAAGTATTAAAAATTGGTTAGCACCTATTCACCCCCCCTCTAGGTGCCCATACGATCCATTTCACTAGGCGCCCTAGCCCGCCTCTCCGGCTCCCCTCTAGACTTCTTGTTCCCCACGGAAAGTAATTGACTTTGACGTTTTTCCCGTCCAATTCCGAGAATATTTCTGTACTAACTTTTGTGAAACCAAAAATAGCAGAAAACATACATCTGGCACTGTGGCAACTTGCTAATAGGTTAGTACCAGAAAACATGTAAAAAGCACCTCAAAGTGTAGACAAAGCAAAGCAAAGTAGATACTAACAAGCATGTAACATCAAAAATTATAGATATGTTTCCAACGTATCAACATCCCCAAGCTTAACTCCTGCTCGTCCTCGAGTAGGTAAGTGATAAAAGAATAATTTTTGAGGTGACATGCACCCTCACAATAAAGATCCAACCATTTACAAGCATTGAAAGCTGGGATCAAAGAACTCTAAACATGTGCATGAAAGATGGAGTTCTAACAATAGGACATAGTAACTATGCATGCATCATGAAAGTCTACAAACAAAGATCATGAATATTTCTTTACTAACTTTTGGACGTATCACCTGCCTAGGCACGGGGCAGGGCCTAGCCATGCCTAGGGGGGTCCGGGCACCCTAGCCTGCCTCTCCGGCTCCCCTCTGGACTTCTTGTTCCCCACGGAAAGTAATTGACTTTGACATTTTTCCCGTCCAATTCCGAGAATATTTCTGTACTAAATTTTCTGAAACCAAAAACAGCAGAAAACAAACATCTGGCACTATGGCAACTTGCTAATAGGTTAGTACCAGAAAACATGTAAAAAGCAACTCGAAGTGTAGACAAAGCAAAGAAAAGTAGATACTAACAAGCATGTAACATCAAAAATTATAGATACGTTTCCAAGGTATCAACATCCCCAAGCTTAACTCCTACTCGTCATCGAGTAGGTAAGTGATAAAAGAATAATTTTTGAGGTGACATGCACCCTCACAATAAAGATCCAACCATTTACAAGCATTGAAAGCTGGGATCAAAGAACTCTAAACATGTGCATGAAAGATGGAGTTCTAACAATAGGACATAGTAACTATGCATGCAACATTAAAATCTACAAACAAAGATCATGAATAACATGCATTGAAAAACGTTTATTTGTTTCACATACAGAAAACATAGCATAGTGGCAATCAGCTTGTCCCTCATAGAGTAGCAATATAGAAGCATAGGACACTTTCAAAGTTCACAAGGGTGACTAGAAACAAATAGCACAAGAACAAGTAATATCACAATATGTATCAATCAATAAGCTTTGGAACACTGCACACAGAATGACAACTATGCTCTCTTAATGACGCCTAAAGGTAGAAGGTGGAGACTCAAGTAATGGTGGAAGAAAGGCCTTTTTGTAAAGTAAGCAAGGATTTCAAGTTTCAAAAAGAGCTTCCAAAAATTATGGTACTTGTTAGCTTTTAGCCCTCATTGCCCCTATCATAAGCATCTTGAAGTGATTAAGGTTAAAGTGACAAAGATGGAGTATATGCTTGACGAAGTATAAGTTGGCAATCTCAAGTCCCTTGAATACGAGAGCCACACCTCATGCTACTCAACTTCAGTCACATGTAAGTTCTTGTCATTGTAAGTATTTGCATATCATAGAGAACCACCAACAGGGTACCCCTTGCACATGGTACAGGAGCTTTCCCATAACCAAAATGACAAGGCAAGCAGACAATGAGCATCTCAGCGATCTTTTTATTTACTATATGCATAGCTTTTTATTGAGGATGCTTCATAGATAGCTCACTATGGTGACGCTGCAAGTTTCCACCATAATTAGGCATGGCTTAGGCTAGCGACCCAGGCGTTTCTCTAACACAGAATACTTACTCCATGGACTTACAAGTTTCCTCTTTATTTCACACCGGTGACATCCATAGACAAAAGAGAATGATATCAACTGGGTACAAAGTACAAGTGCAATGTTGAAAACGTTCCCCGTGACAACACGGTTCTGCTAATTCCAATGTATAAGTGCAAGCATATACAACATAGATGTCACAATGGTTCAAGTTTATTAGGGGCAAAGAATATAAAGTGTGCCATCAAGTTTGTGAGGGCTTTAATCACTAAGTTTTCACATAACAAAATAGTTTTTAATTGGAAGATAGTTGAAAACAAGAATATACTTGGAATGGTGTAACACACCATGCATAGGAGTTTATAGTGGACACTTTGGAAAAACTTGGTTTCTTGGGAGTTGGAAGCATGAGTAGAGCTTACTCATACAAGTGGAGGCTAGCAAAAGACTGGGAGCAACCAACTAAGGGAGCATAATGGCCATAATCATGCAGAGCAACAAAGCATTACTAATCAAAGCATAGAGTGGTACTACAAGTCAAGGACTAAATGATCATAGAGGATAATGGTGACTTGTCATAGTCATAACATGGTGTGAGCATGTGCCAAGTCAACCCATGCAAATCATTAAAGGAGAATACCACAATACTATGCTTTTGCATGCTAAAACAACGCATAATTTCTTCAAGGCACACTAAGCAATCCCAATTGTTTGGAACAAGACATGCTACAACAATAATCACTAAGCATAATGCCAAAACAACACCTAGCATGCCATGCTAAAGTCTAAGTCACAGTCAGTGCAAGCTCCTCTTACACTTACAAGCAAGAACTTACTACTACTTTCCAACACCAAGCAACTTATTTGCAAAACAACACAACGAGAACGGGGGTCCAAACTACTTTATTCAAGCAAACTAAACAACCTAAGCAAAGCAAACGAAAACTAAGACGCTCCAAGAACAACACAACTGTGCATGAAACAATAAAAAATAAGTGTCTAGATAGACCTTAGCTTTTTATTGATGAAGAAGGGGATGTCTTGGGCATCCCCAAGCTTTGACGCTTATACCTCTTGGATATTTCTTGGGGTGACACCGTGGTGGCATCCCCAAGCTTGAGCTTTTGTCCATTCTTCATCTCATTGCATCATTCTCTCTCTACACCTGAAATTTTTCCTTCATACAAAACTTCACACAATCTTCATTAGCAACATTAGTTTATTCAAAAGATATTAGACCTCTAGCAAAGCTTTGGAACAACAAGGCTTTTCACAAAAAACACAAGCTACTGTAGCAAATCCTTCAAAAAGCTCAATTCCCCAAAAGAGAACTGAAAAAGGAATCAATATGAAGCAAATGCAAATAATGGCAGAAATCTGTCAAAACAGACCAGCAGGCAGAAACCAATTTTTCGAACATCTTCTGTTGCTCAAATCAAAAAGTGTTGAACTAACTAAAGTTATCTAGCATATTGGGGGATTTAATCATAAATTTTGAGCTCAATCTGATTTACAAAGACTCCTCATGAATTTTTATGGTGGAGGACAAAAATCTATTTCGGGACAGCAACTCCCCAAATCTTACTTCCCTCTCATTAGAGGTCATTCTTAGCACAAAAAGCAAACAAAAAGGATAAGGAGAGGTCATTACTGAAGTAATAACTTCCAAGACTCAAGGAAACTCTTGGGTTATCTCCCAACAAGTACTTTTCTTTAACGCCTTTAAGTTAGGCACAAAAAGCAAGAAGAATCAAGTATTTTCAAATGAAGAAGCAACCTTCTTGTTCTTTCCTTTCTTACCTTTCTTCTTTTCTTTAGGGAAGATATGATTGCTTACCGGAGGAGAAAAATGCATGATGCCTTTTCCCACCTCTATTACCGCTCCAAGGTGTTTCAGTAGGGATCTTCCAAGTGTGATCTGTCCTTTGCCTACACATTGAATAACAAGATAATCAGTAGTTACCATTTTCCCTAAGATTTTTGTAAACACACCTTCAACTATTCCAATGGGTAATACGGTGGCATTGTTGGTAAGAGATATTTCCTCTCCTCCTTCAGTAAGCCCCCAAAGACTCAAGGAATCATAAATATCTTTAGGCATGAGGCAAAATTCAGACATGATATCACAACGAGCATCAAAAAGTGTAGTGTTTATTGAGACTTTGATTGTGGGAAACCACTTTGAAGGCTCAGAATTTATAGGAACATAATCATGGTAAGCCCTAAGCGTGTGATAGCAACTATTCATAGCATCAATACCGGTCTCAAGAGTGTTCAACCTAGCAAAAATATTTGTGAAATAGGAATCAGACTTGCCAGGTGTACCATAAATCATGATTAGTTTCCTTATGGCATCAAAAGCTTCATCCTCAGTACATAGCAAAAAATCTTTCTCAGCCACAACATCCAAAGCATATCTATAATGAAGAGCAATACCGTGGTAGAAACTATCAACAACCAAGCTAAGGCTCACCTTAGGCTCAATTTACCTCTGTAAAGCAAAGATTCTAGACCAAGCTTTTTAAAAACTTTCTTCACTTTTTTGCTTAAAAGTGGATATTTCTAGCATAGGGGAAATAAGGGTTGGTCCAAAACCAGACATGGTAGCAACTAGAGTAGGAACTAATTTTTTTGTGTTTTTCGAAAAGAGGCAAACAAAACCAAGCAAAAGAAACAAAGCAAACTAAACACAAAGTAAAGAGAAAGGAAATGAAGGACCCCCTTGTGAAGACGTCCTTTGCCTCCCCGGCAACAACGCCAGAAAAAGCTTGATACATCGCCAGTCCAAGTGGGAGCGCTTCGTCGCGAAACCCCAAGAACAAGGTGTGAAGCAGCACAACAGCAAGTTTTCCCTCAGTAAGAAACGAGGTTATCGAACCAGTAGGAAGAAGGAAACATCACACAGGTGTTGCTAGCAACGCGGAGACATGCACAACACAAACTCAAGACTTTGCCCCAACGAATTAGTGAGGTTGTCAAGCTCACCGGTTTGCTATAACAAAGGATTAAACGTATGGTGTGGAAGGTAATGGTTTGCAGGAAGTAAAAAAGTAACAGTGGAGGATGTATCAATGGTAAAGATTGGACCGGGGTCCATAGTTCACGAGAGGTGCTCTCCTTAGATAAACAACATGGCATGAAGGGTAAACAAATTACAGCAGGTCAATTGACATGAACCGAGCAAGGCATAACAATGCAATTACTAGTCAGAAAGATCCTATGAGATTCGATTGGGCAATACAACAAGATACATAGACCGCCATCCAACTGCATCTATGAATAGAAGTCCACCTTTAGGTTATCATCCGACCCCCCTCCAGTATTAAGTTGAAAGCAACCGACAACTGATTTAAGCAAAGTGTGTAAGGTAAACAGTCCACATGTTCCATGAACAACCGAAGAGATTATTGTCACTTCCCTTGGAAACTAGAGGCATGAACCCACTATCGAGCATAAATACCCCCTCTTGGAGTCACTAGCAACTACTTGGCCAAGATAGCTACTAACAACGGAGAGCATGGAAGATCACAAACAACACAGACATGATAGAATCATAAAGACAAAACCATTAATAAAACCAACATAATAATCTCAATATCCATCGGATCCCCGCAAACACAACATGCATGATTACAAATAGATTAGATCTTGATCATGAACGGAGCTCACAAGATCTATACATGAAAGCACAAAGGAGGAGCTACAACCATCTAGCTACTACATGGACCCATAGTCCAAGGTGAAACTACTCACGCATCATACCGCAAAGAAGGCCTCCGGGATGATCTCCCCTCCGACAGGGTGCCGGGAAGAACTTTAGACCCCCCATGATCTAGGGACGATGGTGGCGATGGCTACAGACAGTTTCGTGGATATTTGATCGGGCCCTTAGGGTTTCTGCATCGGGGGCTTCTTATAGGCGAAGGGGGAGGCCGAGGCGGTGGCCAGGGGCCCCACACCCTGCCTAGGCTCGGGGCAGGGCCCACCCGTGCCTAGGAGGGTCTGGGCGCCCTAGCCCGCCTCTCCGGCTCCTCTCTGGACTTCTTGTTCTCCATGGAAAGTAATTGACTTTGACGTTTGTCCCGTCCAATTCCGAGAATATTTCTTTACTAACTTTTCTGAAACCAAAAACAACAGAAAACAGGCATCTGGCACTGTGGCAACTTGTTAATAGGTTAGTACCAGAAAACATGTAAAAAGCACCTCAAAGTGTAGACAAAGCAAAACAATGTAGATACTAACAAGCATGGAACATCAAAAATTATAGATACGTTTCCAACGTATCAAGGGTCGATGTGGTTCCAATCTTTGTCGATGTGGTTTCAATTGTTTCATAAAGGTTGGCTTGTGTTTTGGTTGTTTCATAAAGGGTCAATGGGGTTTCAGAGCGAATCTTTGTTTCATAAAGGGTAGATGTGGTTTGAATTGTTTCATAAAGGGTAGATGTGGTTTCAAGGTTGGGTTGTATTTCGATTATTTCATAAAGGTTGGGTTGTGGTTTGATTGTTTCATAAAGGTTCGATTTGGTTTCATAAATGGTTGATGTGATTCCATTTCAATTGTTTCATAAAGGTTGACTTGTGTTTCGGTTGTTTCATAAAGGGTTGATGTGGTTTCAGAGCGAATCTTTGTTTCATAAAGGGTCGATGCAGTTTGAATTGTTTCATAAAGGGTCGATGTGGTTGCAAGGTTGGGCTGTGTTTTGATTATTCATAAAGGTTGGGTCTGGTTCGATTGTTTCATAAAGGGTCGATGTGGTTTCACAAAGGGTCGATGTGGTTTCAATCTTTGTCGACGTGGTTTCAATTGTTCCATAAAGTTTGGTTGTGTTTCGATTGTTTCATGAAGGGTCGATGGGGTTTCAGATCGAATCTTTGTTTCAGAAAGGGTCGATGTGGTTGAATTGTTTCATAAAGGGTCGATGTGGTTTCAAGGTTGGATTGTGCTTCGGTTGTTTCATAAAGGTTAGGTTGTGGTTCGATTGTTCATAAAGGTTCGATGTGGTTTCATATATGGTCGATGTGGTTCCATTCTTTGTCGATGGGGTTTCAATTGTTTTAGAAATGTTGACTTGTGTTTCAAATGATTCATAAAGGGTCGATGGGGTTTTAGACCGAATCTTTATTTCATAGAGGGTCGATGTGGTTTGAATTATTTCATAAAGGGTCGATGTGGTTTCAAGGTTGGGCTGTGTTTCAATTGTTGAACCAAGACTAACTTATTGAAAAAAGACTTAAATTATAAAACAAGATTAAACATGAAGTTTATGTAAACACATTCTATTGAAACAAGACTAAATATGAAATTATGGAACATGAATGAAAATTTGTGAAACAAGACTATAGTTACAAAATTATGAAACATGAATGAAATTTTGTGAAACGGGACTAAAATGTGAAATTATGAAACATGACTGGAATTTTGGGAAATAAGACTGGAATTTTGTGAAACGCGACTCGAATTTTATGAGACTAAAAATGCAAAATTATGAATCATAACTAATTTTTTATGAAATGAGACTAAAATGTGAAATTATGAAACATGACTGAAATTTTGTGAAACGAGACTGAGATTTTGTGAAAGGCAACACGAATTTTGTGAAACGCGTCTACAAAAATGCAAATTTACGAAACATGAATGAAATTTAGTGAAATGGGACAAATAATGTGAAATTATGAAGCATGACTGGAATTTTGTGAAACGCGACTCGAATTTTGTGAACTACGACTAAAAATGCAAAATTATGAAACATGACTGGAATTTTGTGAAACCGAACTAAAAATGTGAAATTGTGAAACATGACTAGAATTTTCTGAAACAAGACTAGAACTTTGTGAAATGCGACTCGATTTTTGTGAAACGCGACTAAAAATACTAAATCATTTCACCAAATTCATTTATTTTCACGTGTTTCACTTTTTTTCACATTCACTTTCTTTTTCACACCACGCTCGGGTAGAGAAGAATGTGCCTAAAACATGCGCTCTCAGGCTTCGCCTGCCGCCCGCTCGGGCTCGCATCTCTCGGAACCGCCACCCACGCCGCTCGGAAGCGCCGCCCAGGACGCTTGCACGCAGTTCATCGCACGACGCAGACACCTGAGCCGCCACGCGGTGGTGTCGAAGTTGCGTGCGGCCTCCTCCGGGGTGTTGAACGTGCCGATGATGATACGGTCACCGACGACGCGAATCTCCATGTATCAGGTCTCTCTCCAAAATAAGTGTGGTGTAACAAAACAAGTTACTCAAACAAACTAAGCAAACAAAAACGAAAAACGAAAACTAAGACGCTCCAAGAACAACACAACAATGCATGAAACAATAAAAACAAAGTGTCTAGAAAGACGTGAGATTTTTATTGATGAAGAATGGGATGCCCAAGGCATCTCCAAGCATTGACGCTTGTACCTCTTGGATATTTCTTGGGGTGAAACCGGGGTGGCATCCCCAAGCTTGAGCTTTTGTCCATTCTTCATCTCATTACATCATTCTCTCTCTACACCTGAAATTTTTCCTTCATACAAAACTTCACACAATCTTCATTAGCAACATTAGTGTATTCAAAAGATAATAGACCCTTAGGCAAAGCTTTGGAACATCAAAACTTTTCACTAAAAACACAAGCTACTGTAGCAACTCCTTCAATAAGCTCAATTCCCCAAAAGAGAAGTCAAAAAGGAATCAATAAGAAGCAAATGCAAATAATGGCAAAAATCTGTACTATACGAGCTTTGATAACTCAAAATAATCAAAGTAGAGTTTAATATAAGTATGAATAACTAGGAGTTTACCAATCAATCCAATTCCCCTAGTTAACTCTCAACTTTCCAAGGAACACTAGGATGTTTTTATAATAGAAAAATTAAGTAAGAGAGATCCTGTCCCAAGTAGCATAACAATGAAGTGTCTTATTGACACCCATATTAGTAAATCGAGACTATCAAAACACTTCTATTCCATTCATTGATTTTCAAGAAAATTCATAAAGTACTAATGAGATCATGCCAAGGAATTTTTATGTGGATCTTCATTTTTCATGGATAATTCTCAATAAGGATCATTGAGTGATTATTTTAAACAATAGTTTGCACAACCTTCGAGAGTACCAATACTTTTACCATTACGGTGACAAGTGCCACCCATGTCGTCAACTCATAGAAAAATCAGGGGTTGTACCATTGATCGTTCGTAGGCTAGCGGAGTTGTTGGCATCCAAAGGTGTGCATCAAAACATAGAACTTTTTAAATAGTATCATAGTTTGATCCACAAGGTTTAGATTTGGCATGGATCACAATTACCACTAGACTTCATCTCAATCAAACAATTCCTTTTCAAGAGTGCTATCAAGTCTATCAAAACATATATGGGGTTAAGTATCTTCAAGGGTAAAATCTCAAGATAATCATTCATCAAACAAGTCATAAATTTGAGATCTTTTGTTATTATACTTGTTTGGCAATATTATTTCCAAGGCAATACTCGGTTAACTACAAGAATTAGAGCAAAACCTTCTGCAACTAACTACTCAATGCAAATAAAAAGCTTTACTCTAACTATTTTGGAGTATTCCCACTAGCATAGCATCTTAGAAAATCAATGAACTAAGATAAACAATTCAAACTTCTAAAGTGGGAGACATAGGACATACCTATGATGAGTGAATTCATTATTCTCTTCCTTATGGGGATGTGTTCCTTCAAAACTCAAGTTAATATCTCTCTCATAATGATATTGAAGCAACGAGGCAAATGGCAAATCCACTTTCGCGAAAAAGGAAAAAGGGGAAATATTTTGTATTTTTGAGGATGGGGATTAAAAATAGAAAATAACTTGCAACCAAGCAAGGAACTAAGAAATGAAAATAAATGAAAAACAAAAGAAAATAAAAATGCAAGTGTTGGAACAAACCCACACGAGTGTTTAAAAGATCACAAGGAGCTGGAGTACAACCTCACTATTACACAAATAAAGATGCTGAGGGAAACATCCCCAAGCTTAAGCTTTTGCAAGCCCTTTTCTTCCTCATTATGGTGGTGGTGGATAATCTCCCAAGTTCCATTGGCTTCTCCAATTGTTTAACTAGGTTGAGAGGTTGGTAGTGTCATATCGAAGGATGATGGATATGCTGCTCATGTTTTGGATACTTCCTTAGAGAGCATAGATATCTTCATAGGTGGTGTAGTAGTTTGGTGGCTGCACATCTTGTTCAGGTCCTTCTTGTTCTACTTCTTCATCTTCTCCTTCTTCTCCTGCGGGTTCTTCTTGTTGGGGTCGGCTTGCCTCAACATGCACATCATAGCACAAACGTCTATCCTTGATAGGGAACAAACCATTAGGCAAAGGATCTTGGATCAAGTGATCCACTCTAGGTATATCAAGGAAGTATCTACCATTAGTTCTAAAAAATCATACCACAAGCTCTTAGAGTAGCAAAACCAAGATGACGGTCTCCTGCCAACGGTTGGATATTACCTAGGTTGATGTGGAGCGCACGTGCAAGGATGGTTATGAATCCTCCTCCACATATGGGACCAAGAGACTGCAAATCTTGATGCTTAAGATAAAACAACAAAAGGGTGCCCAAATTTGGCATTAATTTATAGTTAGGAATATCAGCTCTAGCAAGGATTATCATATCCTCCTCATTGACTCTAGTGAACTCACCACATGCCTAGAAAGTGTTAGCAATAACATAGAACAAATAACGAACATGAGGGTGATCAATTTGGTTTCCCTTGGGTGTGTTCCCATGAATTCTCATTCTATTAAAGTAAACCAAGGGTGATGGATCAAGAACAGAGGTGGTGGAGCGTATGTTGGTATTATTGTTGGAAAACCCAAAGTAGTAAGCCAATTGGTTGAGCGTTAAGGAATACTCACAATTCATAAGACAAAAGTTGATGAGATCAACTCCAGGAATTTGTTCCTCGGGGAAATAGTGTGAGCACACCGTATGCATCAACGTAGTAAGAAACTCAAGATTCCAGCGGAAATATGTGGCGACCTCCTGAAAAACAAAGTGATACAAACAAAAATTGTTACAAAGTAAATCAAAATCAAAATGAATGCCCAGTTGGTTTAGGATGTATGGACACGCCCACTTGGTGGACTTGATTTCTCGGAGCTTGAGACGGTTGAAACAGTTGAGCTAAAACTTCTCGGTGAACTCGATACCAAATGACTTGGGGATTAGCGTATCAACGGGTGGTGCGGCTTGTTCCGCATCCATCACACGTGTACGTCTCCTCGTGTTCATCTAAGACAAAAATAAAATAATGCTAATCAAAAATTTAGTCCAATATAAACATAGCATAAACGATCCTCTACACTTCTTACAAAAGAAACTCCTCTAAAAAACTAAGCATGCTCATAATCAATTAGTTTAAGAACAAGACCTAAGTCTAGATTGATAATGGTGAAATATTGAGCAAGGTTTTGATGCACATAAACTGGGGATCGGAGGAGAAACATACCTTAGACCGATTAGGTGCGAGGAATCTAAGAAAGAACGAGTAGACTTGAAGATCCAATGGAGATGGTTTTGAGTTTGGAGGTAGAAAAAAGAGAGATTTGTGCTTAGGAAATGTTAGGGTTACCTGTTCCTGGGATTGAAATAGTGGTCGTGTACTCGGTACTGGAGGGCGATACGGCCGGAGCCCTCCCGTACCGGGTGTCCTACCTTGGGGTCGAAGGAACCCTTTCGGCGGTGCACTCGATACGGGCGCGTTGTACGGGCGCGTATGTCTGGTCGTTATTCAGTCAGTAGGTTTTGCTCCAAACTTGATGTTTTTCTTCGGATACGGTATGGGTGGGCGGTACAATCACCTCCGGTCGTACCAGTGGTCATTACGGCCACTGTGTCCTGCATCAAAAAAACAAAATTTCCATTTTCTTGCTCCTCGATGTGCTACAGACGCGTGGTACGGGGGACTCCGGTCGTATCGGTGGTTGTTATGCACTCTAGAAGGTGAAAAACTTGTGGATTTGAGTTAGTAGCTTCACACGCCTTTGCACATCTTAGTAAACAACAAATAGACTTCATAAAAATAGTAGTACTTTAAGGCTATGTGTTAGCAAATATAAAGATCGAGGATTAACTTGTTTTATTCTCCTCTCTCCAAAGTACTTCTTGAACACTCTTTATTAAAACAAAAACAAAACAAAAACAAAACTAACACAAGAATAAATTTTTTTATTTCACATGGGTTGCCTCCCATGAAGCGCTTCTAGTTAAGGTCAATTAGCTTCACCCAAATTATGATCATTTAGGCTTTGTGAGTGGAACACCCGCTCCAAAGTAATTAGCTTTTAGTGCGATTATACCATCATCATTATTATTATGATTGGCCTTCTTATTCCTAGGGAGGTGGATTGTAAAAGGATCTCTAGATGGTAGTTCTATTCTTACATTACCTTCATGTAAATTAATCAAAACTTTAATAATTTTTAGGAAGGGCCTACCTATAATTGTAGGTGCTATGGGATCTTTAGGCATGTCTACTTAGCTGGAAGCTTATCATCTAGTTTCTTACACTCCATTTCTAGTTCACGAACTTTTTATGCTACTTCTTTTATAAATTATTGGTATGTAGCATCATTACCTTGTTCAATGCCGGGATTTCTTATGGTGATCACCTTTAATAAATCTTCCACGGTGTATTCCATCGTTGGCGCATTGCTATAGTCCAACTCTTCAATATTTTCTTATTTTACTTCAGCTCTCATCATCTTAAGGTCCTCTACTAGATTTGGCTCAGGCTTTCCAGCAAATTTTGAAAGTATGAGAGATTGGCTCTCAATTACTTTTCCCAATTGTGCCTCCATGATCTGGGACCTTTCTTGTAGATCATGCACATCATTTCTTATTGCAACATCCTGGTTAGACAATCTACCAATATTAGATTCATGGTTCTTCGTGATTTTAATAAGCATATTATTTTGCTTGGTTTGAGTTTGCATGAAAGTTCTAACAGTATGTTCCAACGAGAGATTACCATGATTTTCTCCATTGTGGTGATCATAATTATTATGTGGAGCACCTGCAGGATTAGAATATTGCTTTTGAAAATTAGAGCCAGAGTTTTGACTCTTCCAAGCAGGATTGTAAGGATTACGAGTTATAAAATTAACATAATTAACATCGGTTACGATAGAATTAATTTGGGTATCTTCCTTACCCATTACTATGTTAAGTAACTCATCTACGTTTGCAGTAAGCTCTTCATTATTTACCTCGATGATTGAATTTGCCCTTTTTGAGGTTCTTTCCATATGCCATTGGGCATGGTTTTTTTTGCATATCATCAAGTAGTTTCTTTGCAACACTCACTTGATTTCCCATGATAGTTCCTTGTAACATCCCAAAAATCATGATTTATAAAGTTTGCACATCATTCATGCATCCTCATGCATTTTAAATTAATTTCAAACAAGATTGCGAAACAAAAGCCAATTGTTTGCCTATTATTTTGTGTAAGAAAGGCAAAGGCTTCATTTCCATTTTAAATCATGAGAATACTTTGTTTCAACTAGAAAAGGTTTGAATGTTGATTTCAAAGCTTGTTCAAAGTTTCAAAACAAGAATCAAAATTTAAAACCATTTATATGCCTAAATATAAATATTTAAATAAGGCATGGTTTTAATTCTATTTTCAATGGACCAAGAATTTGTGATCAAACAGCAATGTTTTATGCACAAATATATGCTTGGATTATTTTACAAAATCCAGAAATAGTTTGAATTCAAACTCATTTGAATATCATTTGAAAATGGATTCAGAAAATCAAATCAGAAATAGAAAAGAAGAAAAGAAATAGAAAAGGGCCTGCGTGCCCAGCACCAGAGCCAGCCGAGCAAGCCCACCCGGGCCATTTCCTCCCCCTCTCTCTCACACCCACGTCGGACCAACCCTGCAGTCGCTGACCAGTGGCCCCAACGCCACGTCGTCGTCGTCTTCCCCAAATCTCATGTGATGACCACGCCGCCGCCGCCCGTTACCTCACCGATTAAATTTGAATCAATTCGTTTGATTCAGGCAGTAACTCGCCCAGTCCTCACCTGCTACTTAAACCCCACACCGCCGCGACCATTTCCCCTCAACCCCCACTCCTTAATCGCCCCCAGGCTGCTCGCAATTGAGCTCGAACCGCCGCTGCCCGAATATCTCCGGCGAACGATTCCGGTGAGCACCGTCCGCCTCGTGCCTTCTAATTCTTGCTATAATGCTTCCCTGGTTCCTGCGCTTCATATCATGCCATATGTTCATCCGCTGGTGACCCAGGACGTCGGCTTCTTCAAGCACCGTGAACACCCGATGCCGTCCTCATCTCCGGCGAGCAATCCCGGTAAGATACAAGCACCCCTCGCCTCCTAATTCAAACCTACTTGTTCGCCTGGACCTTGCGCGTGTCCTGATGCACCTTGTTTGCACTGGGGTGATCCAGGTCGTCACCTCCGTCACCGTTTGCATCAACCCGACGCTGCCCGCAACTCCGACGAGCTCCCACGGTCGTAGCAGCTCGCCCCCGTCCAAGCCGAAGCCACCTTGAGCATCCTCGCATCCTTGCGACGCTGTTAAGCATCGCCACCGCTGGAATCGCCGGAGCACCATTGCCAGTAGCGTCGCTGCCACCAGCACCCATTCGCGCTGCCCATCTGTGCTCAGAGTAGTTAGCGCCGTTAGATCTAGATCTAAGGGGTAAGATTAGATCACTTATTCAAAACGGTATCATCAGATCTGGCCGTGCACTGTCACTTAAATCCAACGGCTCTGGATGATCGATCCAACCGAACCGGTACGAGACAATCAGACGATGCTGCGTGTCAGGGTTTTCGATTTAAAATTCAGACTTGATTTAATTAGATGATTAAACTTGTAAATTCAATAACTTTTGTTCTGTTTATCCAAAAAATACAAATAATATATCATTGGAATCACAAAAATAAATCCTACACATCTGAAGGCTTGGTTTTGTGAGTTTATTCTGTTCAAACAGAAATTTATGCAGAGACATTTGTAGGCCTATTTTGTGTATAAAAATTATTTGGAAAATGTTTTAAAAGCCAAATTAAGTTTATTTGGTGTATAAATGTTTAGTTTATTGTCCAGTACTGTTTTACTTGTCTTGTTTAGTTTAGAAAAATAATCACATGGCATTTGCATGCATTCATATATTTTTGCTTGATTATTTGAAATATGAATTTGGTGCTATCATTTTATGTGTAGATTTTGGTGGTAGTGGTGATTGTGACTATGAGGATTGCTGTTACTCCCCCAACTACCAAGGAAAGTGGTGCTTCATATTTTTGTCCCAATATTTTTAACTATGCATTAGTGGTATTTTGTATAGGGCTTGCATGATGATTTTTGCTAAGTATCTATATGCTAAGTCTTTGACTTGTGTTTTGCTTGATAAAACAACTAAGTGAATGAAACACCTGGGTGGAATGGTATGTTTGGGTTATGTTGAGTGGTTACACAAGGACCATATCTATGGTCTACCTTGTGTATCACACTTGTGGAAAGCCACCCAGGAACAAAGAGATTTGAGGTGCCATATGTTAAGAAGCTTCTAGTGCAGCCATATGGTATTATGGGATCTGTCTGGATCATATAGGTTGCAATAACTTAGCTAAATGGACAGTTGATGGTAGGGGGTGATAGGTTTGGGGCACGTCCATCCTGGTCTAAGGGAAGGCTTCTGAAAGTTCTTGTCTCGATGCATGTCGAGTCTTGTGGGGAAAGTGCACCACCTCTCGAGAAGGAAGAATATAAGTACTTAGCCGTGTCCCTGGCAACGGACCATTTGAGCATCAATACATGGAAGCTATCAAGAATATCCTCATCCCAATTTCTAAGTTAAAAACTTGTGGTTGAACAAGGGTAAAGGTTCACCAATGTCTATTGGTGGTTCCTTGGGTGTTTTTGCCAAACAAAAACTTAGTGTTTTTCAAATGATAGGTAAAACCTATTTTGAGCAAAGCAAGCCTAAGATACACTTAGCCAAATTCATGTAGAAGCTAGAAACTATTATTCTACTAAGGTATCACTTGCCAATACTATTCCAATGTATTGACCCACTGTGGCTGTAACTTGTGATGTTGCAGATTTGTAAGGGTCCCAACCTTTAAATAAGGTAGAGTCCCCTGTGTTTACAATGCTAGTCCCTGGATCAATAGCTAGCATCCACAGTTAAGATGTAATATCAAGAAACAAAGGTCATAATACAACTTTATAACCAGGAATAAAATAAATTATTACATCTTACATAGCTCATTTGGCTATTACATTACATTGCAGCAGAAATCTATAAGCGTGGGGTCCTTCATCTTCAAAGTGCCACAGGCAGACATGTTGGTTGTAGACTTTGTAATCCTAATCAACACACTTCACTAAATCAATCAAACCTGCAACATACAAGTTACAGCCACAAGGGTCAATACATTTGAATTGTATTGGCAAGTGATACTACGGTAGTATAGTGGAGTCTATCATCTATATGCATTTGGCTAAGTGGAGTTGAGGCTTGCATTGCTCAAAATATATTTTTCCTTATCATTTGAAAATACTAAGTTTTTGTTTTGACAAAATCTTTTCCAAGGCATCTCTCAATCAAAGATTGAAGATTTCAATAACCCTTGTTCAACCACAAGTTTTTAACTTAGAAATTTGAATGATGAGATTCTTTATTGCTTCCATGTCTTGATGCTCAAATTGTCCTTTACCAGGGACATGGCTAAGTACTTAGATTTTACACTCTGCAGAGGTGGTGCACTTTCCCCACAAGACTTGGTTTCCCAAGACAAGATCTTTCAGAAGCCTTCCCTTAGACCAAAATGGACGCGCTCCAACCTATCAAACTCTACCACCCACTGTCCATATGGCTAAGTTCTTGCAACCTATATGATCCAGGCAGAGCCCATAATGCCAAGTGGTTGCACTTGAAGCTTCTCAACATTTGACATCTCAAATCTCTTTGTTCCTGGGTGGCCATCCACAAGTGAGATACACCAGGTCAACCATAAACATGGGCCTTGTGAACCACTCAACCAAAAACCACCAAGCAAGTCCCGTTCCACCCAGGTGATTCATTAACTTAGTTGTTTTATTAAACAAAAACACAAGTCCTCAGACTTAGAGATTTTCCATAGTATGAATGTATTTCCACCCTTGTTTTCTATTAGCTAAGCTAAGCATGATAGTAGTAGGAATATTAACTTAGAAAATGTTCCTCTAAGGTTTCATCTACTAGGTTTTCCTATAGCAAGGTTTATACTTAGCAAAAATTCCATGCAAGTTTTACTTAGTAAAATCACTAATGCATAGTGAAAGTAATGGGACAAAAAGTATGAAGTATCACTTGCCTTTTTGGTAGAGGGTATAAGTTCACTCCTTGTCCTTGCAACAATCACACTCTTCAAGTCACTACAATTCAATCAAGCAAGGCACAAACTCAATCTACCAATCAAGCAAAACAACACATAAAATCATAAAGTCTAAGGAATGCATGCAAGCATGCCAAGCTTTGTTTTATTTGGAAAAGTGGTTCCTAAAGGGCCATAAATATTTGAAAGCACCTAATGGTCATTTTATAAAGTGGCAAAGTCATTTGCAAAAGATTTCATTTCATAAACCATTTTCAAAACAAAGTATCATTTTATGTGGTGTAGAAATATTTTTACTAAGGCATTAATCTATAGGGTTCACCAAATATGTTTTCAAACCATAAAACTTGGTGTTTTGGGGTCAGAGGGTTTTAAAACAAAACATTTCCCAAAAGTTTTCTTCCAAAACCATTTTTTAATAAATAAACTATATTTTTATTTGACTAGAAATGGTTTTAAATCAAAGAATCATTCTTTTGTTTCACCAAATACATTTTTGAAACCACAAAGTGTTTCCTATGGTCAGTAGGTTCAAGATACACCATTTGCCAAAGATTTTATCCCCAAAATCATTTTTGAACAATTTTTATAATCTAATCAAGCATACAAATGTTTCTACAAAAACAAACAATTAAACAGAAACTTTTTACTAAACAAATGGCATGGTTGGCTAGGGCATGTCTCACTGATTCTATTGATATAAAGTTTGTAATTTTTGGACGTGTGGATCAAAAGTTATGGATTTTACAAAGTGGAACAACTAATAGAAAGTTTCTGTTTTTAAAACTAAGTCTGAGACACGTGTCGCGTTGCTATTAGCTGGTACCGGTTCACACGGATCGTGCTGTGCGACGCGTTGGATCTAAGTTTAATCGTGCGGCTCAGGTTCATCCTTACCCTTTCGATTAGTCAACCTATTCAAGCCATCAGATGCAGATCTAACGGTTCCTATCGCTTGACCAAATAGCAGCGGCGACTGTGCGGCGGCGGCGCTCTGGCGGCGAGGTTGCCAGCGATACAGGGAACTAGAGAAGGAGTGGGGTGGCTCACCAGAATCATCGACGCTTGCTGATGCTCAACGTGTTGTTTGTTCGACGAGGGGCGCACGGGGTAGTCCTGAATCGCTCGCCGGAGTTGGTTTGGGCGGCGGTGCTCTCAGGTCGTCGTCGCTGGAGTCGTTTGGAACCACGTTAAGCCAAAAGAGAGGCACGGTTAGATGCGCACAAGGGTTGCGAGTACGGGAGCATCATCGGGAGGTGCTGGGGCGGTCGAGGCTTACCAGGGGAGTTCGTCGGAGAAACGGCAGACGGCGGTGGTGAGTTGAGTTTGACGAAGCCGACGTTACGGGGCACTCGCGGGCGAACCAGTGGCACGGGGAAATGCGCCAGGAGGTGAGGAGTGTGTCTATGTGCTTGGGAAGGCAAGAGGTGGCGAATACTGGCCGGAATCAACAAGGAGGGTCGTCGGAGACAGAGGTGCTCGGGGAGGAATTAGGGCGGCCTGGGGGCGTGTTGAGGTGGGGCGACAGAGGGGAACGAGAGAGGAGACGCGGGCGTTTAATCAGGCGTGGTCACTGGCGGGTTTAAACCATCCATCAACGCGAATTCAAGGAGATTAAACACGGCAGTAAACGTCAAGGAACGGTCGACGCGGGGAGGAAGAAGATGAGCTGGCTGTGGGGTCCTTTGTCAGTGTGAGGGAGAGAGAGGGAGCGGGGTCCAGTAGTCAGCGACTTAGCGGGTGTGAGTTTGAGTGAAAGAAAACTCTTGGGGGGGGGAGAAGAGGAGGTGGGCTGACTGGGCTGGGATGGGCTTAGTTGGGCTGGCCGGCTGGGCTGTGTCCAATTTCTATTTTTTCTTCTGAATTCTTTTTCCTTTTCTATTTCTATTTTTCTGTTTTTAAATTCAAACAACCAATCAATCCACAAATCAAATCAAAACATTCACCAAACTTTGTATTGTGTTAGTTCTGTTTAGCAACACGAAACCAAAGTCCAAAAATAAAATAATCTTTTTAGGATCCATTTATTAATTAAATAAAATAGATCTTATTAATTCAAATAGGATTTGTTTCATTAAAATCTTTATTTTGAAATCTAAAATAAAACACTTCAGTAGGTTTTATTTGAAAGTAATAAACACTTGGAAAACTTATTTAAAATAAATTAATAAGTTTTGGTGTTTGATTAAAATGGTAAACCTTTTTATTTACATAAAATTGGATATTAAATCCTTATTATTTTATTTAAATAAACCTTTACTCTTTTAATCAAAGCAAAACATTTTAAATCAAAAGATTGGCCAAGGTTTAATTTGGCTCTATAAAATAATCCTTATTTATAAATCTATCTTTTCTTTTGAAACCAAATCTTTTATTAAAAGAACCAAAATAGTAATTTTAAATATTTTTAAGTTTTATTGTTTATTTAACTTTTTAAATTCCTTTAGGATTTTATTTGATCCAAATAGGTTTGGAGGTTTCCATTTGGAATCAAAAAGTTTCTTCTCACCCTGAAAATCAACAAAGTTTTATTTTATTCATTTATTTTTCACATTACAAGATTTGTAAAATCTTGGGATGTGACAAGATTACTCTGATGAGAATTAGGGTTGTGAGTCTACACTCAACATGCTTGCCTATGGCACATGAAGATGAAGACTTTTATTATATTTTGTTAAGTTAAACTCTTGTATCAGCCTATGGCTATGGAGTTGTAAAAGACTATGTTATATCTGGAATGACGATGTAATAATGACCTTTGTTTTTGTGTACTTCATCTTAAACTGTGGATGCTAGCATTTGATCCAGGAACTAGCATTGCAATCACAGGGACCTTTACCTTTATAAAGGTGGGGTCTTACAGATGGTATCAGAGCACTGTGTTGCATGTAGGATTATGACCCTAGGTTGGATTAGACTAAGAAACCACTAAGGAAAAAATTTCAACACTTTGAAAAATTTCCACACTTGTCTTTTTCTTCTCGTAAACTTTTCTAATCTTCTTTCTCATCTCTATTTGTAGATGAACTCCATCAACGAAGCCGTGAGGAAGGGACCACTCATGACCATGACTTTAGAGTGTGAGACTGAATTTCCCAAGGCACTCAAGAACCTTATGGTTACCATGGGGATACATGGTGTAGCTGTGTACAAGGGATTCCCTGTGATGGATGAAGGAGAAGAGTATTGGTGGGTGCAACTTCACTTGTACAAAAACAAGGAAGACAACCACAAGGAGTCAGGATTTTTCATGGTCACCAACTTCGAAATGCACACACATTCTTCGACTCTACAAGAAATGCAGCTTGGAATGCTATCAAGGAGCTTGGTGATAGACTCAAGTGAAGAATGCTCAACACCCAAAATAACCTTAGAGAAGAAAAGAAGCATACCCAAGAACTAGAGTGTAACATCCCTAAAATCATGATTTCAAATATTGCATATCATTCATGCATGCATATAAAATTGAGATCAAATTCTAACTCATTTCAATAAAACAGAAGCACATAGTGCTATCATTTTATGTGAGCAAACTTAAAACAAATGGCCATCCCCATTTGAGAGTTTGAATGTTTTAAACCAAGTTTGTTTGTCCTCCTTGTTGATTGATTTGAGTGGGAAGTTTGAGTAAAATTCTACAAAATAGAAATGGTTTCAAAAACCATTTTCAAACATTTGCTAAACAGATGCAATGTCCCTGTTATTTTGTCTTTCCAAAAAGTGACCAAGCCTTTTCAAAGTGACCACCTGGTTTTATGCCAAGTTTTGTGACTGTTGCACACTACAAAAATTCCAAAAAGATTTGAAATCAAATAGCTTTTGAAATCATTTGAAAACCATTCCTGAAAATCAATTTAGAAAAAGAAAAGGGAAAAGAATTGGGAAAGGGTCGGCGCCAGGATTCTGGCCCAGCAACAGACGCGGCCCAGCTAGCCCACCCGGGCCACCTCTCTCTCTCTCGCACGCGCGGACGTACCCAGCAGGTCACTGACACCCAGACCCCACCTCACCTTGGTTTATTTCGCTGACGAGCGGGCCCCGTCCACGACGTCATTGTCTTCCCCAAATCTCGCGCACGAACTCCGCCGCTGCCCGTTGCTGCTTTGATTCCGCGAGGTAAATTGCATTGATTCACTGGGCGTTTCCTGTCGCGCTTCAGCCTACTTAAACCCCTCGCCGCCGCGGTCATTTCCCCCCACTCTCCTCGCTCACTCCGCCACCAGGCTGCGCGCATTTGACCTCGAGACCCCGCAGCACCGACGACCTCCGGCGACCGATTCCGGTGAGCTTCGACCGCCCCTGTGCCTCTGGTTCAAACGATAATGCTCAGCATGATCTCATGCATCTTCTGACACTAGTCGCTTGCCTGCTCATGACCCAGGACACCGTCCCCGTTCAAGCCCGCAACCGACTGAGCCGCCACCCAACTCCGGCGACCAATCGTGGTAAGTCCCGAGCGCCCCTTGCCCCCTCTTGCATACTAGGTTGTTCGCCTTCGTCTTGCGCGTCTCCTAATCCCTCTGGTTCGTGCTAGGGCGACGTGAAACATCGGCAACCAACTCGACTGCAACCTCCCGACGCCGTGCGCGACTCCGACGAGCTCCAGCAGCCACTGCCGTGCGACCCTGTCCAAGCAAAGACCACGTTGAGCTTCCTCGTGACCGTGCGAGTCTGGTAAGCCATGCTACACACCCCAGCCCTTCCTGTATTCGCTGGACCATCGCCGCCAGTAACGCTGCCGCCAGCAACCATTTGCGCCGCCCATCCTTGGTCACACGCTCAGCAACCGTAGGATCTAGATCCGGCGCTCCAGATTAGATCTGCATCGAAGGGGTAAGTGACAATCTGAGCCGTGCGCGTTTAGTTAGATCTGACGGTCCACTCTGGTCAATCCACGCGAAGCGGTTCCCGACGAATCAGAGCGCGACGCGTGGCTAGTGTTTGAATTAAAACAGAATTTGAAAACAGATTTAGATCCAATTTTGAAATGGCTATAACTTTTGATCCACACGTTAGAATTTGACAAATTTTATACCGTTGGAATCAGGAAGACAAACCCTTTCTGATTATGCAATGTGTTTAGTGTTTAGTTTCTGTTAAAATGACTTTATTTGCAGAAACTTGTTTGAGACTATTTTGAGTATAGAAATTGTTTAGAAAATTGTTTTGGTGTAAATAAACTTTATTTAGCAAGTTTTTGACTTGTTCATGGTTCAGTACTATGCACTTGCTTGGTTGGGTTTTAAAAATCATCACTTAGCATTTTGCATGCATGCATATATATTTTTGCTTGTATATGACTTGTATGTGATTGTGATTATATTCTTTGTGTAGACTTTGGTGCTAGTGATTGTGATTGTGAAGAGTGCTACTCTCCCAACTACCAAGGCAAGTGGTACTTCATGAATATTTCCATCCCTATATTTCATACAAGCATTATAAGTATTTTGCCAAGTATTGCATGTGTTAATATTTTTGCCAAATGCCATGTTGGGAAATCCTAAGTAGTTATAGAATTGCTAGGAAATTTCTAAGTTAAGTTACTATGCCATGCTTAGCCTAGCTAGTAGCAAACAAGGGTTGGTAAAGTATATACATGCTATGATGAAAACATTTCTAAGTCTTTGGACTTATGCTTTTCTTAATAAAACAACTAAGTCAATGAATCACCTGGGTGGAATGGGACTTGATTGGTGGATTTTGGTTGAGTGGTTACACAAGGTCCATGGTTATGGTTTGCCTTGTGTATCTCACTTGTGGAAAGCCACCCAGGAACAAAGGGATTTTAGAGGCCAAGTGTTGAGAAGCTTATAGTGCAGCCACTTGGCAATATGGGCTCTGCCTGGATCACATAGGTTGCTAGAACTTAGTCATTTGGACAGTTGGTGGTAGTGGGATGATAGGTTGGAACGCGTCCATTTGGCTAAGGGAAGGCTTCTGAAAGGTCCTGTCTTGGTGAAACCAAGTCTGGTGGGGAAAGTGCACAACCTCTGCAGATGGAAAAATCTAAGTACTTAGCCAAGTCCATGGCAATGGACAACTTGAGCATCAAGACATGGAAGCTATCAAGAATCTCATCACTCCAACTTCTAAGTAAAAACTTGTGGGTGAACAAGGGTGAAGGACCCCAATGTCTATTGGTGGTTTCTTGGGAAAAGTTTTTGACAAAGAAAAACTTAGTGATTTCAACTAATAGGAAAAACCTATTTTGAGCAAAGCAAGCCAAGCTACACTTAGCCAAATTGCATATAGTAATATAGTCCACTTAAAAATGAACTATGGTATAACTTGCCAATACTATTCCAAAGTATTGACCCACTGTGGCTGTAACTTGTGATGTTGCAGGTTACTCCGATAATGATTAGGTGTCATGAGTCTACACTCAACATGTTTGCCTGTGGCACATGAAGATGAAGACTTATGTTTATTTATTTATTCCAAACTCTTGTAATAGGCCTGTGGCCTTGAGTTGTAAAAGACTATGTTGTATCTCTGGAATGGATGTAATAAATGACCTTTGTATCTGTGTACTTCATCTTAAACTGTGGATGCTAGCAATGATCCAGGGACTAGCATTGCAATCATAGGGATCCTTTTTCCTTTACAAAGGAGGGATCTTACAGATGGTATCAGAGCACTGTATTGCCTGTAGGATTATGACCCTAGGATTGGAAACCACTAAGGAAAATTTTCAACTACTTCTACACTTGTCTATTCTTCTCGTAAACTTTTCTAATCTTCTTTCTCATCTCTATTTGTAGATGAATTCCATCAACGAAGCCGTAAGGAAAGGACCACTCATGACCATGACCTTGGAGTGTGAGACAGAGTTCCCCAAAATTCTCAAGGACCTCATGGTGGCAATGGAAATACATGGTGCAGATGTGTACAAAGGCTTTCCAGTGATGGATGAAGGAGTTGAGTACTGGTGGGTGCAACTTCACTTGTACAAAACCAAGGAAGACAACCACAAAGAAACAGGTTTCTGCATGTACACCAACACTGTGGTGCACAACACATTCTTTGAGTCAGCAAGAGAAGCAGCTTGGAGGACTATCAAAGAACTTAGTGCTAGAATCAAGTGCAGAATGCTCAATCTCCAAAAAGACTTGAAGAAAGAGAAGGAACATACCCAAGAGTTGGAAGCTACCAACCAAACCTTAAGAGGAGATATTATAGACTTAGTAATGGAGTCATGTGAGCAAGATAGGCTGATTGCTTCTAGGAACATTGTGTTAGCCAACAGATCCAGTGAGATAGGATTGTAAACGTACTTCGTTAGTTGGACCACCACCTATCACCTTATTTTCCAAAATGTCGTCTTAAAATAAGAATGAACCTTGGTTGTTGTAATGACTTCATGTATGCATGACTTGTGTGTTTTGTTTCCCAAGGATTTGTATGTGGTGTTTTGTCTTTTGTTTATCTTAAATTGTGTTGTTCTAACTTTTCTATCTTATAAATAGATGCCTATTACCATCAGCACTGTTGAGGAGTTCCAGGTTACCCGCTTTGGTCCTCGTATTGTTGAGCTTACCACTTTGCTCAATCTCCCTCTTCCCACCATCATGGTGCATCCCCCCACCAAGTTCGAGAGGAAGGACCTCTGGGGCTTCAAGGTGAACCAGCCCGGACGTCAGACAGAGCCTACTACGGAGGCCATCGTCTTCAAGCTTATGCACGATGATAGGGAGAGAGGCATGGAGGTAGTTATGCAAGACCTGATAGGACGTCTGCTAGGACGACACTCCCGACAGGTTAGAGGCACTCACTTTCACGTCTTCGGAAGACGTGATGATGACGGGGAGTCCATCGACTTTGAGGACGACTCGAGGGACGCAGCAGAGCCGATACGCCTGTACCTCCAGGACTTAGAGTCTCTCATTAGGCACGTGGACACTGACAGGACCAATGTCATGCTCAGTAATGACGAGCTCCAGGTGCAGCTTCGCGAGAAGGACAAGCTCTTCACGCAGCAGGACGAGATAGTCAAGGAAATGGAGGCAAAGTTCGAAACCCAGGACAGGAAGTTCAAGAGTCAGGAGAAGCGTGTCCAGGATAGGAACAAGAAGATCCGGGACATGACCGAAGAACTGCAGTCCAAGGACTTCGAGCTAGAGCAGCAACATACGGTGATTGAGAGGCTTCGTTCCCAGAAGAGGGCTCTCAAGGCCAAGATAGAGTCCTTGACCACTACCATTGAGGAGAACAAGACCGCGATGGAGAACGCAGGTCTTACCTTTGTCGAGGAGGAGATTGATGCTGATGAGTAGACTTGACTACTCGTTTATCTTTTATTATCAGACTTGTTATTTTGAGAACTTGTTATTGGACCATCCGACATGTGGATGGCTTGCTACTTGTGTGTTTTACTTTGTGAACTTATTATCTTGTTGTTGATCTTTTACCTTGTTGCATGCTGGTGATTGCTTATGTGATGTAATGTGCATGAAAAACATCTATGGGTATCTCATTCTTATCTCTATTTGAACAAACCACAGATGCCTCCCCGTCGTGCAAACCCCAACCCCAACAACATCACTCCAGAAATGCATCAGATGATGACTGCCCAAACTCAGCTAATGCAGATGATGACAACGTTCATCCAGAACCAAAACAATAACAACAACAACAACAATAACAACAATAACAACAACAACCCTCCGGGCTTTGATATGCTCACCAGGTTCTTGAGATTGAGGCCAGCTAAGTTCTCGGGGAGGACTGATCCCATGGTGGCCAATGACTGGCTACGCTCAGTAAACAAGGACTTGGTAACAGTAGGCTGCACGGATGCTGAAAAGGTCAGATTTGCAGCACATCTGCTGGAAGGACCAGCCGCCACTTGGTGGGACAACTTCCAGATCACCACTCCCATAGATGAAGTGACATGGGTTATCTTTGAGGATGGCTTTCGCACTGCTCATATCTCATCAGGAATAATGAGCCTGAAAAAGAAAGAGTTCCACAATCTGAAGCAGCGCCACCGCAGCGTGGTTGAATACATTGAGGAGTTCAACAATCTGGCGCGTTATGCACCGGATGAGGTTGACACAGATGCAAAGAGAAAGGAAAAATTTCTGGAAGGCTTGAATGATGAGCTGAATCTGCAGTTGTCTATGGCATACGTTCCCACTTATCAGTCTCTGTGTGACAAGGCTGCTATTTTGGAGAACAAAATGAAACAAGTTGAGAGTAGAAAGAGAAAGCACTCCGACAAGCACAACTCGGGATCGTCTCACAAACGATCTCATTATGATGACAGTGGAAGCTCAGGATCCCACAAGCATGGGAAATTCAACAAGCACCACAACCACAACCGTCATGACAACAAGCATCATCGCAGTCATGACAATGATAAGTATAAGAACCACAAGAGTGGACATAAGAACCACCATAGTGGTAATGGAAGTGGAAGTCAGCCAGCTAAGAGGGACATCAGTCAGGTTGAATGCTTCAAATGCAAGAAGCTGGGGCATTATGCAAATGAGTGCCCTGAAAAGAAAGTTGAAGGACCTAACAAGCCAAATCCTTTCCAAAAAGGACAGGTGAACCACATCAATGTGGAGGAGGTCTATGAGGAGCCTAATGTTGTTGCTGGTAAGTTCAGACTCAATTCTATTCCGGCATTTGTACTCTTTGATACTGGTGCATCTCATTCATTCATATCAAGAGCATTTGTTGAAAGAAATGAA
Source organism: Avena sativa (assembly GCA_916181665.1). Lineage (NCBI taxonomy): Eukaryota > Viridiplantae > Streptophyta > Magnoliopsida > Poales > Poaceae > Avena > Avena sativa. The sequence goes on along the minus strand of OV702295.1, from coordinate 374,712,749 downwards.
CTACCGGTAGAAACTATTGGGTGTCCTATAAAAGTAAGTTCTCCTGGTGGAGAAATGATAGTAAATTCAGGATGTCATGATCTAGTCATAGAATTTGGGAAGTATAAGTTTCCCGTTAACTTGATAATCCTAAACTCCCAAGGATTGGATGTCATTCTGGGAATGGACTGGATGACTAAGTACAAGGGAGTGATAGATTGTGCCAACCATATTGTCTCACTCACAACTCCAGAAAATAAAAGGATCAGATTCAAGACCAGCTTTGAATCCAAAGGAAGTAAGCTAAATTCTCTTAAGGGGGTTAGCTTGGACAGTGTGCCAATTGTGAAGGAGTATCCGGATGTGTTTCTGGAAGAGTTGCCAGGAATGCCACCAGATAGAGATGTGGAGTTTCTGATAGGCTTGGTACCAGGTTCTGGACCAATAGCAAAGAGACCTTATAAAATGTCAGTTGATGAACTGAAAGAACTCAAGAAGCAACTAGGAGAACAGTTGCAGAAGGGATTTATACAACCAAGTTCTTCATCTTGGGGAGCCCCAGTTTTGTTTGTGGAGAAGAAAGATAGAAGTCAAAGGTTATGTATAGATTACAGTTCACTCAACGAGGTAACTATCAAGAACAAATACCCTTTGCCTAGAATCAATGACTTGTTTGATCAGCTAGAAGGAGCATGTGTGTTCTCGAAGATTGATCTCCGGTCAGGCTATTTTCAACTCAAGATAAGAGAACAAGACATACCTAAAACAGCGTTCACCACAAGGTATGGATTGTATGAGTATACCATAATGCCTTTTGGATTGACAAATGCTCCAGCATACTTCATGAACATGATGAACAAGGTGTTCATGGAATTCCTTGACAAGTTTGTTTATTGCGAGACGGTTACTTGTTTAAATCCGAGAATAATGGTTGTTCGATTTATATGAGTAATATGTTTTATGCACATGCACCTTTGATAGATGGTCTATTCTTATTGAATCTCGATAGTGGAAATACACATATTAATAACATTGAGGCTAAACGTTTGAAATCAAGCGATAACTCGACCTATATGTGGCACTATCGTCTTGGTCACATTGGAGTGAAGTGTATGAAGAAACTCCATTCCGATGGACTTCTTGAATCACTTGATTTCGAATCACTTGAAAGATGCGAAGCATGTCTGATGGGTAAAATGACTAAGACTCCATTTTCTGGTATGATGGAGCGAGCTACGGACTTATTGGAAATCATACATACCGATGTGTGTGGTCCAATGAGTGTAGCATCACGCGGTGGTTATCGTTATGTTCTTACCTTCACGGATGACTTGAGTAGATATGGGTATATATATTTCATGAAACATAAGTCCGAAACTTTCGAGAAGTTTAAGGAATTTCAAAGTGAGGTAGAGAATCAACGTAACAAGAAGATTAAATTTCTACGTTCTGATCGTGGAGGTGAATATCTAAGTTACGAGTTTGGCGAGCATTTGAAGAAATGCGGGATACTTTCACAATTGACACCGCCGGGAACACCACAGCGTAATGGTGTGTCCGAACGTCGTAATCGAACTCTCTTAGATATGGTTCGTTCTATGATGTCACTTATAGATTTATCGCTATCGTTTTGGGGTTATGCATTAGAAACAGCCGCATTCACTTTAAATAGGGCACCATCTAAATCCGTGGAAACGACACCGTATGAATTATGGTTTGGGAAGAAACCTAAATTGTCGTTCCTTAAAGTTTGGGGTTGCGAAGCCTATGTAAAGAAGTTACAGCCGGACAAGCTTGAACCCAAAGCGGAAAAATGCGTCTTCATAGGATACCTGAAGGAAACTATTGGGTATACCTTCTATCATAGATCCGAAGGCAAAAATCTTCGTTGCCAAGAATGGATCCTTTCTAGAGAAGGAATTTCTCTCGAAAGAAGTGACTGGAAGGAAAGTAGAACTCGACGAGGTTGTTGAACCTTCTCTCGAACTTATGAGTAGCGCAGCGCCGGAAGTAGTTCCTGTGACGCCTGAACCAGTAAGAGAGGAAGCTAATGATGATGATCATGAAACTTCGGTTGTAGTTGCTACAGAGCCTCGCATGTCAACGAGAAATCGTACCACTCCAGATTGGTATGATCCCGTTATGAATGTCATGTTGGTGGATAACACCGATGACCCTAAGACATATGAGGAAGCGATGATGAGCCCAGATTCCAATAAATGGCAAGAAGCCATGAAATCCGAGATTGGATCCATGTACGAAAACCAAGTATGGACTTTGGTGGACTTACCGGATGGCCGGAAGGCTGTCGAGAACAAATGGATTTGCAAGAAGAAAACAGATGCTGATGGTAATGTTACTGTCTATAAAGCTCGACTTGTCGCAAAAGGGTTTCGACAAATTCAAGGAGTTGACTACGATGAGACTTTCTCACCAGTAGCGAAGCTAAAGTCTGTGAGTATTATGTTAGCAATCGCTGCATATTATGATTATGAGATATGGCAGATGGATGTCAAAACAGCATTCCTCAATGGAGACATTGATGAAGAGTTGTATATGATGCAACCCAAACGTTTTGTCGATCCTAAAGATGCTAACAAGGTATGCAAACTTCAACGGTCCATCTATGGATTGAAGCAAGCATCCCGAAGTTGGAATCAACGTTTTGATAAGGTAATCAAAAGTTTTGGTTTTATACAAACTTATGGAGAAGGTTGTATTTACAAGAAAGTGAGTGGGAGCTCTGTAGCATTCTTAATACTATATGTAGATGACATATTGTTGATTGGGAATGATGTAGACCTTCTTAATAGTGTCAAGGAATATTTGAATAATAGTTTTTCAATGAAGGATCTTGGCGAAGCAGCTTACATATTAGGCATAAAGATTTATAGAGATAGATCGAGACGCCTAATATCATTGTCACAAAGTACATATTTGGACAAAGTTCTAAAGAGGTTTGGAATGGAAGATAGCAAGAAAGGGTTCTTGCCCATGTTGCCCAATACGACCTTGAGTAAAACTCAAAGTCCGACAACGGCAGAAGATAGAGAAAGGATGAGTAAGACTCCCTATGCCTCAGCCATAGGATCTCTAATGTATGCCATGCTATGTACTAGACCCGACATTGCATATGCTGTTAGTTTAACTAGAAGATATCAAAGTGATCTAGGAGTGGATCATTGGACAGCGGTCAAAAACATCCTTAAGTACTTGAGAAGAACTAAGGATATGGTTCTTTCTTATGGAGGTGATGAACAGCTCGTTGTTAATGGTTATACCGATGCTAGTTGGAACACCGATCCGGATGATTCTAAATCATAATCCGGATACGTATTTATTTTGAATGGTGCAGCAGTTAGCTGGAGGAGTGCAAAGCAAAGCGTTGTGGCGAGATCTTCAACTGAATCGGAATACATGGCTGCTTCGGAGGCTTCATAAGAAGCGATATGGATGAAAGAGTTCATTGCAGAGCTGGGTGTGGTTCCTAGTGCGCTGGACCCAATGTCTATCTACTGTGATAACATGGGTGCCATAGCCAATGCGCAAGAACCAAGGTCACACAAGAAGCTGAAGCATATCAAGCTATGTTTTCACGCTATTCGAGAACATGTCCAAGATGGGGACATACAGATTTGCAAAGTACACACAGATCTGAATGTGGCGGATCCGTTGACTAAACCTCTCCCGAGGGCAAAACATGACCAACACCAAACTGCCATGGGTGTTCGGTATATTACCATGTAATCTAGATTAGATGACTCTAGTGCAAGTGGGAGACTGTTGGAGATATGCCCTAGAGGCAATAATAAATGTAGTTATTATTATATCTTTGTGTTTATGATAAATGTTTACATTCATGCTATAATATTATTAACAAGGAAACATTAATACTTGTGTGATTTGTAAACTGAAATTGAAGTCCCTAGTATAGCCTCTATACATCACTAACTTGTTGGTTAATAAATGATTGTGGTTTCCCTATCATGAACATTGAGATGTTATTAACAACATGATCATATCGTTAGGAGAATGATATGGTGGACATACTCCTATAGATAAGCATAGCATAAAGATCAAGTCATTTTAATAGTTCAAATTGCTATATGCTTTCTGATACATAGTAACCTAATTCCTTCGACCATGAGATCATGCATATCACCTTTACCGGATGGATGCTTTGATGACATCAAACACCACACCGTAACTGGGTGGCTATAAAGGTGGCATTGAGTGTTCGGAAAGTATTGGTTGAGACACATGGATCAAGAGTGGGATTTGTCCATCCATATGACGGATAGATATACTCTGGGCCCTCTCGGTGAAATGTCATCCAATTAGCTTGCAAGCATGTGACTGGCTCACAAGGGATCACATATCACGGGAACGAGAAAAGAGTACTTATCGGTAACGAGGTTGAACTAGGTATGCAGAGATACCGACGATCATAACCTCGGATAAGTAAACTATCGTGAGACAAAGGGAAATTGGTATCGTATGTAAGTGGTTCATTCAATCGCAAAGTAATCGTAGAAATATGTGGGAGCCATATGAATTTCTAGATTCCTCTATTGGTTATTGTTCGGAGAAGTGTCTCGATCATGTCCGCATAATTCACGAACCGTAGGGAGACACACTTAAGGATTCGACGTTGTTTGAGTAGTTATGGAATGATGAGAAAGAGACCGAATGTTGTTCGGAGTCTCGGATGGGATCCGGGATATCACGAGGAGATCCGGAATGGTCCGGAGAATAAGATTCATATAAGAAAAGTCCCGTTTCGGAATTGGGGAATGGTTCCGGTGTTTTCATCGGGAATGTTCTAGAAGGTTCCAGAATGTCCGGCACTCCGGAGGGGAAGGGTACATGGATGTGTTATATCAAGTTGGTATGATTGCATCATGTAGTAAGTGTCATCGCTGAACAAAATAGAGGGATTAATCAAATCCTTGTTTGAAAAGTCAAACGCCAAGTTTGAAAGTCAAACGGCTAATTTTGGGAAGTGGAGAAAGAGGAGGAAACCGAGTTGGGGAGGAGTCCCTCCTCCACCGCCGGCCCACCTCCAAGCCGAGTTGGGGAGGGACTCCCCTCCCCTTGGCCGGCCGGCCCCTCCACCTATATAAGGAGGGGCAGGGCTCCCCTCCTAGACACAAAAGATCCTCGCCTCCAAACCCTAAGCCGCTAGTGTCGCCACCTGCTGTCGCCGCCGCCGCCCTAGGTCAAGCCGCCGCCTAGCAACCCTAGCCGCCGGCCAAGCTTCCTCCTCGGCATGTCTAAACCCTAGATCGTCGAGGGCTCTCTCATAGTCCACCATACTCGCTCCGGCTTAAGGCGAAGCCCTACGAGATCTCCCCTCTACTTCCGGTACCACGCCGTTGTGCTGCCCGAATCGCGAGGAGAGTGCTACAACCTCCGCTGCCTGCTGGAACAAGGGAGAGGAAGGTCTTCGTCGAGTACCGAACGTGTGACCGACTGCGGGAGCGCTGCCGGAATGCAGCGCCGGAAGGATCGTCTACGCGATCTTGAGATCGGGAAGAGTACGACTACATCACCCACGAGAATCCGCTCTCATTAAACACTTTGGAATCTTCGAGGGTGAGTTATTCCATCGACTCGTTGCTACAATCTAGTAGATAGATCTTGGCTTGTTTGTTTGTATGCGGTAGAAAATTTTTGTTTTCCATGCTACGAAACCCTACAACCCCAACCAAAACAACAACGTCACTCCCGAGATGCAACAGTTGATGACAGCGCAAGCTCAACTGATGCAGATGATGACAACATTCATGCAGAACCAGAACCAGAATAACAATAACAACAACCAGAATAATCCTTTAGAATTTGACATGCTCACCAGATTTCTAAGACTAAGGCCTGCAAAGTTCTTAGGTACCACTGATCCAATGGTAGCCAATGACTGGTTACGTTCAGTGAACAAGGACTTAGTGACTATTGGCTGGACCGACGAAGAAAAGATCAGGTTCGCAGCACATCTGCTTGAAGGGCCAACAACAACATGGTGGGACAACTTTAATATCACCACTCCCATTGAGGATGTGACTTGGAATATCTTTGAGGATGGATTCCGTACAACTCACATCTCATCCGGAGTGATGAATTTGAAACATAAGGAGTTCCACAATCTGAAGCAGCATCACCGCAGTGTGGCTGAATACATTGAGGAATTCAACAATCTGGCGCGTTATGCACTGGATGAAGTTGATACTGATGCAAATAGGAAGGAGAAATTCCTCGAAGGACTGAATGATGAGTTGAACCTGCAGTTGTTTGTTGCCTATGTTCCAACCTACCAATCACTTTGTGACAAGGCTACTATCTTGGAAAACAAGATGAAACAGGTTGAGAGCAGAAAGAGGAAGCATAGATTTGATAAGCACAGCTCCGGATCGTCTCACAAGCGTTCCCATCATGATGATAGTGGGAGTTATGGATCCCACAAACATGTAAAGTACAACAACCACCACAGCCACAACCGTCATCATGACAACAAGCATCACCGCAGTCATGATAATGACAAGTATAAGAACCACAAGAGTGGATACAAGATCCACCACAGTGGAAGTGGAAGTCAGCCTGTAAAGAAAGATCTCAGTCAGTTTGAATGCTTCAAATGTAAGAAGACGGGGCACTATGCTAATGAGTGCCTAGAAAATAAAGTTGAAGGTGCCAACAAGCCCAATCCCTTCCAAAAGGGACAAGTGAACCACATCAATGTGGAAGAAATATATGAGGAATCTGATGCTGTGGCTGGTAAGTTCAAACTCAATTCTATTCCAGCACTTGTTCTTTTTGATACTGGCGCATCACATTCATTCATATCAAGAGCATTTGCTGACAGAAATGGATTTCCAACTGAAAATATTGGGTGTCCTATAAAATTAAGTTCTCTCGATGGGGATATGATAGTAAGTCTTGGATGTCGTGATCTAGTAATAGAATTTGGAAAGCATAAGTTTCTAGTTAGTTTGATAATCCTAGACTCCCAAGGATTGGATGTTATTTTGGGAATGGATTGGATGACCAAGTATGAAGGAGTACTAGATTGTGCCAACCGTACTGTCACACTCACAACCCCGGATAATAAAAGGATTAGATTCAAGTCTAACTTTGAATCAAAAGGGAGTAGGTTAAATTCTCTTAAGGGGGTTAGCATAGACAGTGTGCTAATTGTGAGAGAATATCCGGATGTGTTTCCGGAGGAATTGTCGAGAATGCCACCAGATAGAGATGTTGAGTTTCTGATTGACTTGCTGCCAGGATCAGGACCAATAGCAAAGAGACCTTACAAGATGTCAGTTGATGAGTTGAAGGAACTCAACAAACAACTTGGAGAACAGTTGCAGAAAGGATTTATTCAACCAAGTTCTTCATCTTGGGGATCACCAGCCTTGTTTGTTGAAAAGAAAGATAGAAGTCAAAGGTTATGTATAGATTACCGATCACTCAATGAGGTAACTACCAAGAACAAGTGTCCTTTGCCCAGAATAAGGGATTTGTTTGATCAGTTGGAAGGAGCCTGTGTGTTCTCAAAGATTGATCTTCGATCAGGCTACTTTCATCTAAAGTTAAGGGAACAAGACATACCTAAGACTGCTTTTACCACTAGGTATGGATTGTATGAGTACACCGTGATGCCATTTGGTTTGACAAATGCACCAGCCTATTTCATGAATATGATGAACAAGGTGTTCATGGAATTCCTTGACAAATTTGTTGTCGTTTTCATCGATGACATTTTGATCTACTCCAAGAGCAATGAAGAGCATGAAGAACATTTGCGATTGATACTCGAGAAGCTTAGAGAGCATAAGCTGTATGCCAAATTTAGCAAGTGTGAATTCTGGCTGAATGAACTCGGATTTCTCGAGCATATTGTGTCAGGAGATGGTGTAGCAGTTGATCCCACAAAAGTGTCTGTTGTAACTGAGTAGGAATCTCCTAAGTCGGTGAAAGAGGTTCGTAGTTTCCTTGGCTTGGCAGGATACTATAGAAGATTCATTGAGAATTTCTCAAAGGTAGCTAAGCCAATGACGGAGTTACTTAAGAAAGACAAGAAATTCGATTGGACTGAAGGATGTGAACTCAGTTTCCAAGAGTTAAAGAAGAGACTAGTGACAGCACCAGTCTTATGTCTGCCAGATTTGGAGAAGGATTTCCAAGTTTATTGTGATGCATCTCACCAAGGATTAGGTGCAGTTTTGATGCAAGAAGGGAAAGTTGTGGCTTATGCCTCGAGATAACTCAAAACTCGTGAAGTGAATTATCCTACTCATGATTTGGAGTTAGCCTCCGTTGTCCATGCACTCAAAACATGGAGACATTATCTTTTGGGAAAGCGATGTGAAGTGTTCATAGATCACAAAAGCTTGAAGTATATCTTCACTCAGAAAGAAATCAACATGAGACAAAGAAGATGGCTAGAACTCATCAAGGACTATGACTTGAGTTTGCAATACCACCCCGGTAAAGCAAATGTTGTAGCAGATGCATTAAGCCGTAAGGTTTATGTGAATGACCTTACTAAGGGAAAATTTCCAGATGATCTGTGTGCCCAATTCAAAGATCTGAGATTGGAGATAGTGCCTGAAGGACATCTCATGTCATTGGACGTTCAACCCACCTTGCTGGACAAAATCAAGGAAGCCCAAAATATAGACAAGGAAATTGAAGAGATTAATGAAAATATTAGCAAGGGAAAAGCCAAAGGATTCCATGAAGACGAACAGGGTACTTTATGGTATGGAAAACTTATCTACTTCCGCAAGATCTGGAGCTTCGGAAATTGATTTTACAAGAAGCACACAACTCACCATATTCCATTCATCCGGGTAACACCAAAAATGTACATGGATGTGAAGGAAAGATTTTGGTGGAATAATCTCAAGAAGGACATCGTTGAACATATTGCTTTGTGTGATGTATGTAGTAGAGTGAAAGCGGAACATCAGAAACCAGCAGGATTGTTACAACCACTACCTATTCCTGATTGGAAGTGGGACAAGATTAGCATGGATTTCATTACCGGACTGCCAAGAACTAGATCAGGATATGATTCTATTTGGGTCGTGGTAGATCGCCTAACTAAAGTGGCTCATTTCATACCCGTGAATATAACATATACAAGTGCCAAGTTAGCCAAGATCTATATGAATAGGATTGTGTGTCTGCATAGAGTACCCCAAGAGTATTGTGTCTGATAGGGGAACTCAATTCACTTCCCATTTTTGGAGGCAACTTCATGAGTCATTGGGAACGAGATTAGAATTCAGCACTGCTTTTCATCCCCAGACTGATGGACAGACAGAAAGGACCAACCAGATTTTAGAGGATATGTGGAGGGCATGTGCCCTAGATTATGGAGCTAGTTGGGATGAAAGTCCGCCTTACGCAGAATTCTCTTACAACAACAACTATCAAGCAGTATTGAGATGGCACTGTTTGAATTTCTCTATGGGAGAAAGTGTACTACACCATTGTTATGGAATGGTGTTGGAGAAAGAAACTTGTTCGGGCCAGAACTAATCAAGGAAGCTGAAGAGAAAGTCAAGTTGGTAAAGGATAGATTGAAGATAGCACATTCCCGACAAAAGAGCTACGCGGATCCAAAGCGTAGAGAAGTCACCTATGAGGTGGGTGATAGAGCTTATCTTATAGTATCACCACTTCGTGGAGTGAAGAGGTTTGGAGTCAAAGGAAAATTGGCACCAAGATATGTTGAACCATTCAAGATTCTGAGCCATAAAGGAGAAGTAGCATATGAGATTGAATTGCCTGAATCATTGTCTGCCATTCACAATGTATTTCACGTAAGTCAGCTAAAGAAATGCCATCCGGAGATGGAAGAGACTTCTTTGAAGGATACTATACCTTTGGAAGAGGTCCAATTGGAAAGTGATCTCACCTATGAAGAAAAGCCTATCAAGTTTCTTGAGACTGCAGAAAGAGTTACTCGGACTAAGACTATCAAGTTTTGCAAAGTTCAGTGGAACCACCATTCCAAAGAGGAAGCAACTTGGGAAAGAGAAGATGATCTTCGGAAAGACCACCCTCACCTATTTGCTAGCCAATTCGAATCTCGAGGGAGAGATTCACCTTAAGGGGGTTAGATTTGTAACATCCAAAAAATCATGATTTATAAAGTTTGCACATCATTCATGCATCGTGCATTTTAAATTAATTTCAAACAAGATTGCAAAACATAAGCCAATTATTTGCCTATTATTTTGTGTAAGAAAGGCAAAGGCTTCATTTCCATTTTAAATCATGAGAACACTTTGTTTCAACTAGAAAAGGTTTGAATGTTGATTTCAAAGCTTGTTCAAAGTTTCAAAACAAGAATCAAAATTTAAAACCATTTATATGCCTAAATATAAATATTTAAATAAGGCATGGTTTTAATTCTATTTTCAATGGACTAAAGCATTTGTGATCAAACAACAATGTTTTATGCACAAATATATGCTTGGATTATTTTACAAAATCCAGAAATAGTTTGAATTCAAACTCATTTGAATATCATTTGAAAATGGATTCAGAAAATCAAATCAGAAATAGAAAAGAAGAAAAGAAATAGAAAAGGGTCTGCGCCAGCCTTTCGGCCCAGCACGAGAGCCAGCCCAGCAAGCCCACCCGGGCCATTTCCTCCCCCTCTCTCTCACCCGCATCGAACCAACACTGCAGTCACTGACCAGTGGCCCCAACGCCACGTCGTCGTCGTCTTCCCCAAATCTCGCGCGATGACCACGCTGTCGCCGCCCGTTACCTGACCGATTAAATTCGAATCAATTCCTTTGATTCAGGCAGTAACTCACCCAGTCCTCACCTACTACTTAAACCCCACACCGCCGTGACCATTTCCCCTCAACCCCCACTCTTTAATCACCCCTAGGCTGCTCGCAATTGAGCTCGAACCGCCGCTGCCCGAACATCTCCGGCGAACGATTCCGGTGAGCACCGTCCGCCCCGTGCCTTCTAATTCTTGCTGTAATGCTTCCCTGGTTCCTACGTTTCATATCATGCCATATGTTCATCCGCTGGTGACCCAGGACGTCAGCTTCGTCAAGCACCGTGAACACTCGACGCTGTCCTCATCTCCGGCAAGCAATCCCGGTAAGATATGAGCGCCCCTCGCCTCCTAATTCAAACCTACTTGTTCGCCTGGACCTCGCGCGTGTCCTGATGCACCTTGATTGCACTCGGGTGATCCAGGTCATCACATCCGTCACCGTTTGCATCAACCCGACGCTGCCCGCAACTCCGATGAGCTCCCACGGCCGCAGCAGCTCGCCCCCGCCCAAGCCGAAGCCACCTTGAGCATCCTCTCATCCTTGCGGCACTGGTAAGCATCGCCACCGCCCCTAGCCCCCTCTGGAATCGTCGGAGCACCATTGCCAGTAGCGCCATTGCCGCCAGCACCCATTCGCGCCGCCCATCTGTGGTCAGAGTAGTTAGCGCCGTTAGATCTAGATCTAAGGGGTAAGATTAGATCAGTTATTCAAAACGGTATCAGCAGATCTGGCCGTGCACTGTCACTTAAATCCAACGGCTCTGGATGATCGATCCAACCGAACCGTTACGGGCCAATCAGCCGCTGCCGTGTGTCAGGGTTTTCGATTTAAAATTCAGATTTGATTTAATTAGATGATTAAATTTGTAAATTCAATAACTTTTGTTCTGTTTATCCAAAAATACAAATAATATATCATTGGAATCACAAAAATAAATCCTACACATCTGAAGGATTGGTTTTGTGATTTGCTTCTGATAAAATAGAAATTTATGCAGAGACATTTGTAGGCCTATTTTGTGCATAAAAATTATTTGGAAAATGTTTTAAAAGCCAAATTAAGTTTATTTGGTGTATACATGTTTAGTTTATTGTTAAGTACTGTTTTACTTGTCTTGTTTAGTTTAGAAAAATCATCACATGGCATTTGCATGCATTCATATATTTTTGCTTGATTATTTGAAATATGAATTTGGTGCTATCATTTTATGTGTAGATTTTGGTGCTAGTGGTGATTGTAACTGCGAGGATTGTTGTTACTCCCCCAACTACCAATGCAAGTGGTGCTTCATATTTTTCTCCCAATATTTTTAACTATGCATTAGTGGTATTTTGTATAGGGCTTGCATGATGATTTTTGCTAAGTATCTATATGCTATGCTTGGGAAATCCTAGTAGTTGTAGAATTGTTAGTATTTTCTCTAAGTTAAGATACTTGCTATTGCCATGCTTAGCCTAGCTAGTAACAACCAAGGGTGGAATATATACATGCTATGGAAAATATTGCTAAGTCTTTGACTTGTGTTTTGCTTGATAAAACAACTAAGTGAATGAAACACCTGGGTGGAATGACATGTTTGGGTTATGTTGAGTGGTTACACAAGGACCATATCTATGGTCTACCTTGTGTATCACACTTGTGGAAATCCACCTAGGAACAAAGGGATTTGAGATGTCATATGTTAAGAAGCTTCTAGTGCAGCCACATGGCATTATGGGATCTGTCTGGATCATATAGGTTGCAATAACTTAGCTAAATGGACAGTTGATGGTAGGGGGTGATAGGTTTGGAGCGCGTCCATTCTGGTCTAAGGGAAGGCTTCTGAAAGGTCTTGTCTCGATGCATGTCGAGTCTTGTGGGGAAAGTGCACCACCTCTCGAGAAGGAAGAATCTAAGTACTTAGCCGTGTCCCCGGCAACGGACCATTTGAGCATCATTACATGGAAGCCATCAAGAATCTCCTCATCCCAATTTCTAAGTTAAAAACTTGTGGTTGAACAAGGGTAAAGGTTCACCAATGTCTATTGGTGGTTCCTTGGGTGTTTTTGCCAAACAAAAACTTAGTGTTTTTCAACTGATAGGTAAAACCTATTTTGAGCAAAGCAAGCCTAAGCTACACTTAGCCAAATTCATGTAGAAGCTAGAAACTATTATTCTACTAAGGTATCACTTGTCAATACTATTCCAATGTATTGACCCACTGTGGCTGTAACTTGTGATGTTGCAGGTTACTCTGATGAGGATTAGGGTTATGAGTCACTCAACATGCTTGCCTCTGGCACATGAAGATGAAGACCTTTATTATATTTTATTAAGTTAAACTCTTATATAAGCCTATGGCTATGGAGTTGTAAAAGACTATGTTATCTCTGGAATGACGATGTAATAATGACCTTTGTTTCTGTGTACTTCATCTTAAACTATGGATGCTAGCATTTGATCCAGGGACTAGCATTGCAAGCACAGGGACCTTTACCTTTATAAAGTTGGGGTCTTACATTCCTCATGTGGCAGTATCTAGCATAGACTTAGACATTGGGTTAAGGCAATTATAAAATAAATGAATATCATCCATGCTTCCATCCCTTGGCTAGGATAGTTCATTACGACTTCTTTAATCCTTTCCCAAGAAAGCGCTAGTGGCTAGCGGTCTTCTTGTATAAAGCTTGTAATATTGGATCTTAGCTGCATAGTCTTAGCTAGAGGGAAAATTTTAGTTATAAAAAGATTAGTGCATTCCTCCCAAGATGTAATAGTGCCTTTAGGCAAAGCTAGCAACCAGTACTTAGCATGTCCTCTTAGAGAGAAAGGGAATAATCGTAATTTAACCGCATTTTGGTTAGCATCTTTAATACACATAATGTCGGAAATTCCTGTAAAAGTATTAAGGTGCAAACCTGAATCCTTAGAAGATGAGCCTTCAAGTTGGTTTCGTTGAAAAAAACTCAAAAGGTTAGGCTTAATCTCATAAGTTTCTACATCAACGGCGGGCTGAGTAATAGGTGCACGGATAAAATCATATGTAGGAGTAGCATACTCCCATAGTTTATTTTGAGCCATAGATCTTTTCTTTTTGGTGTTTTTGATATAAGGGAAATAAATAAAGAAGTAACTATTTTTTGGGGGTTTCAAATAGGTAGCAAGAAAGTAAACTAATAACAATAAATAAACTACAAACAAAAATAAAACTAAAAACAAGGTCTCTAGTGACCTCACCAGGATAGCGAATTGCTTCCCCGGTAACAGCGCCATAAAAAGGGTTGATACCTTCGATCCAGATTCACGGATGCAGTATAGTAGCTTTTTCCCTAGTACACCTAGGTTTAATTAAACCTTGGGAAATATTTCTAAAGGAATTAAATAAGGACACATATACAAGACTTTGTTTGTTTGTTTTACCTTTGTTCACCGGACCTTTCTAGTTTACTTTATATTTTGGGTTGTTTCAGTGGATGGAGATAGGCCAAGGTTGAAGATTCACCTACAGCTACACATCATATGGGATAAAGATAATAATAAGCATAGTCATGTGTAATGTTTTAACAAAGATAGAATTTGTGGGCAACACATCCTGATATACTAAAGCCCCTGCAAGCCATAGGTATAGCAATATCCTTTTGATCCAACCATTTGCACCACGAAGCATCGGGCTACAAATAGTTATTAAGTGAAAAAAGAGATCAAAGCCTTAAGAAGTGATGTTGCTGTTGTTCCCTAATGGATCACTAAGCAAAGATCGTACTCCCCTTTCTGTCACTAGGTTTCCTATAAGATTGTCGCTAACCAAATATCTCACCTCAAGCCTTTATCGATCTCGGGGGTCTTGGGTACCTACAAGTCCAAAGATCCAGATAAGAGACAAATAAATAAAGATACAAATGTCTTATTCAAACAATACACAATACTCCCATAGATTAGATGCACATAATCGCTGCGAGGTTTCACCCCAACCCGTAGCCCATGAGAACTACTCACTCATATCAATAATATCAAGGATAGAAAACATTTTTCAAAATACTTAAGATGAAATCAAATATTCTTACAGTGGTCGTGGAATCACAAGGATATCTCAAGTACAAAGTAATGGCTATGGATATGGAGAGTATGGATAGGGGAGAGGATGAACTATGGTGGTGGATCTCCTTTGGTGGTGCTGTGATGCAATCTGAGAATGTCGGTCCTCTGTGCAGCGGCTGGTACCTCGAAATATATAGGCGCCTTCATGAAAGTTGTAGGGTTTATGTAGAGGGAGTGTCCCAGCCTTTAAATAATATAAGGTGGAATCCCCTATGTTTACAATGTTAGTCCCTGGATCAATAGCTAGCATCCACAGTTAAGATGTAATATCAAGAAACAAGGGTCATAACATAACTTTATAACCAGGAATAACATAATTTTATTACATCTTACATAGCTCATTTGGCTATTACATTACTTTGCAGCGGAATAACTATAAGCATGGGGTCCTTCATCTTCAAAATGCCACAGGCAGACATGTTGGTTGTAGACTTGTAATCCTAATCAATCAACTTCACTAAAATCAATCAAACCTGCAACATTACAAGTTACAGCCACAAGGGTCAATACATTTGAATTGTATTGGCAAGTTTCACTACTATGTAAAATATAAGTGGATCCTATCATTACATGCATATTTGGCTAAGTAGGGTTTTAGGCTTATTTGCAGAAAGCAATAATTTATCCTATCTTTTCAAAATGGTTTTGAACTTTTGTCACCTCTTTCTGAACTCCTTGGAATCCACCAAGTGTTCAAGTTTTCATCAAAATCTCTTGAGCTCCTTGGTACCCCAAGTGTTCAAGTTTTTATCCAAATCTCTTGAGCTCCTTGGTACCCCCAAGTGCTGCAAGTCTTTTGTTATCACTTAAAAGTTTTTCTTTTAGAAATTGGAATGTCGAGATTTCCCATAGCTTCAAGCTTTAGTTGCTCAGTATTGTCCATAACCGGGGACACGGCTAAGTACTTAGATTTTTATTTTATTCTGCAGAAGTTGTACACTTTACCCACATGACACAATCTCATCTTGTTGCCACCAGTGGCCGCTGGATAGGTACTCACCAAGGTGGAGTACTGGCAGATTGAGAATGTGCCGAAGTCTTTCCAGAGAGTCCTCCCATACACCATTGCTAGCCTGTCTTCAGTACCCATGTAGGATTTCAAGTTCCTCATTTTCAGTAACCTGAAGACAATGTATGGGTCTTCCCAATGTAGTTGACTAAGCCCGAGCCATAAGTAGCATGTGGTTGTACACGAAAGCCACAATTGGAGAAACATGTTCAATCTCCAAGTTTCCTGGGTGGTTTTCTTCTGGTGCACAACACAAAGAGATTGCCATAGACATGGTTCCTTTTGTTGCCACCTTGTCAAAACTCAAAGTATCCTTGTCCACCCAGGTGGTTCATTGAGTCCTTGTTTTAGTATATAAAACACAAGTCTTTTCTCAACTTCATAAAAATCTCAACATGTATCTCTTCTCAAAATATTTAGCATGGCTAAGCATTTCACAACTACATTGTTTTCACTAAGGAAAGTATAAGGTATCCTATTAGGTTTTAGCATAGCATAAGTATAGAAATTATTTTCATGCATGTTTCAAAATCCACTAAGTATAATGAAAATAGTAGGACTTTAGATGATAGTGTAACTTGCCTTTTTGGTAGGGAATGTTGGTTCACTTCTTGACCTTGCTAGTTTCACACCTTTCTAACTTCACTACAAGTCAATCAAGCAAACACAAAATCAACTTGCATTCCAACCAAAAAAAAATCAATCAAACAAAACATCACACATAAAAGTAAATAGAAACCAAGTCATGCATGCAAGCATGCAAAAGTTAGTTTTATTTGCAAAGATGGTTTCCACTAGGCTCTCAACTTTGTAAGGTTCAAAGTGGTCATTTTCCAAAGTGGCAAAGTCATTTGCAAAAGGGTTTTATCTATAAACCATTTTTAAATTCATTCATTATTTTATGTGGTGAAAATGTTTTTATTAAAGCAAAAACTTTGTGTTGTTCACCAAATAAGTTGCTGTTTCTCAAAACTTGGTGTTAGGGTCAGTAGGTTTGATCCAAATCATTTTTCCCAAAGATTTTTACTCAAAAACATTTCCATAACAAAATTATTATTTTTATTTGGCTCGAAATGGGCTAAAACAATTTTCCAATCCTAATCTTCACCAAATACATTTTTAAATCCACAAGTTGGTTCCTAAGGTCAGTAAGTTCACCACAAACCAATTTGCAAAGATTTCAACCTTAAAAACATTTTGAAACAATTTTTATAACCTAAACAAGCATACAAATGTTTCTGCAAAAACAAACATTTTACCAGAAGCTTTTTACTAAAAAAAACTGCATGGTTGGCTAGGGATCGTTCCACTGATTCCATTGATATAAAGTTTGTAATTTTTGGACGTGTGGATCAAAAGTTACAAGGGTTTCAAATCTGCAAACAAATCTGATTTCAAATTCTATTTCTAAATCGTCTGGTGCCACGCGGCGCAACGTTACTGGATGGTACCGCTTCGGTCGGATCGTGCTCTGTGGGGCGTTGGATCTAAACAGATCGCATGGCTCAGGCTAGCTCATACTGTTGGAGATATGCCCTAGAGGTAATAATAAATGTAGTTATTATTATATATCTTTGTGTTTATGATAAATGTTTACATTCATGCTATAATAGTATTAACAAGGAAACCATTAATACTTGTGTGATTTGTAAACTTAATTTGAAGTCCCTAGTATGGCCTCTATACTTCACTAGCTTGTTGGTTGATTGATGATGTGGTTTCTTTGTCATGAACATTGAGATGTTATCAACAACAAGATCATATCGTTAGGAGAATGATATGGTGGACATACTCCTATAGACAAGCGTAGCATAAAGATCAAGTCATTTCAATAGTTCAATTGCTATATGCTTTCTGATACATAGTAACCTAATTCCTTCGACCATGAGATCATGCATATTGCCTTTACTGGATGGATGCTTTGATGTCATCAAACACCACACCGTAACAGGGTGGCTATAAAAGTGGCATTGGGTGTTCGGAAAGTATTGGTTGAAACACATGGATCAAGAGTGGGATTTGTCCATCCACATGACGGATAGATATTCTCTGGGCCCTCTCGGTGAAATGTCATCCAATTAGCTTGCAAGCATGTGACTTGGTCACAAGGGATCACATATCACGGGAACGAGAAAAGAGTACTTATCAGTAACGAGGTTGAACTAGGTATGCAGAGATACCGACGATCATGACCTCGGATAAGTAACATATCGTGAGACAAAGGGAAATTGGTATCGTATGTAAGTGGTTCATTCGATCGCAAAGTAATCGTAGAAATATGTGGGAGCCATATGAATTTCCAGATTCCTCTATTGGTTATTGTTCGGAGAAGTGTCTCGATCATGTCCGCATAATTCACGAACCGTAGGGAGACACACTTAAGGATTCGACGTTGTTTGAGTAGTTATGGTATTATGAGAAAGAGACCGAATGTTGTTCGGAGTCTCGGATGGGATCCGGGATATCACGAGGTGATCCGGAATGGTCCGGAGAATAAGATTCATATAAGGAAAGTCCCATTTCGGAGTTGGGGAATGGTTCCGGTGTTTTCATCGGGAACATTCTAGAAGGTCCCGGAATGTCCGGCACTCCGGGGGGGAAGGGGTACATGAATGTGTCATTGCAAGATGGAATGATTGCATCATGTACTAAGTGTTCTCGCTGTCCAAAATAAAGGGTTTATTTAATTCCTAAATTGGAAAAGTCAAACGGCTAGTTTGAAAGTCAAACTGCCAGTTTTGGAAAGTGGGAAGAGGAGGAGAAGAGGAGACCGACTTGGGGAAGGAGTCCCCAAGCCGGCGGCCAGCCCTAGGCCGAGTTGGGGAGGGACTCCCTCCCTCCCCTAGCGCGCCAGCCCTCCCACCTATAAAGGGAGGGGCAGGGCTCCCCTCCCAAAACACACAAGTTCCTATCCTCTAAACTAGAAACTAGACCTAGACCCCGGTTTAGAGCTGTTTCGGTTTAGAGCCTTCTAATTGGTTTAGAGCCCTCTAATTGGTGTGTCTAATTACTAGACCACTAATAGCCTCTCTCATAAGCTCCACCATACTCGCACCGGCTTAAGGCGAAGCCCTGCGGGATCTCCCCTCTACCTCCGGTACCACGCCGTTGTGCTGCCGGAATCGCGAGGAGAGTGCTACAACCTCCGCTGCCTGCTGGAACAAGGGAGAGGAAGGTCTTCGTCGAGTACCGAACGTGTGACCGACTGCGGGAGCGCTGCGGGAACGCGGCGCCGGAAGGATCGTCTACGCGATCTTGAGATCGGAAAGAGTACGACTACATCACCCACGAGAATCTGCTCTCGTTAAACACTTTGGAATCTTCGAGGGTGAGTTATTCCATCGACTCGTTGCTACAATCTAGTAGATAGATCTTGGCTTGTTTGGTTGTATGCGATAGAAAATTTTTGTTTTCCATGCTACGAACCCCTACAGTGGTATCAGAGCCGTGTCTATATGTAGATCTGTTGCACGAGTAGAACACAATGGTCATTGTGGGCGTTGATGCTTTTATTGTAGATTGCTTTTTGTGTACTTTGCATCTTGCGGTATGTTGGGATGAAGCGGCCCGGGCTAACCTTACATGACATCGTTCATGAGACTTGCTCCACGCTTGACATGCAACTCGTTTTGCATAAGTGGCTTTGCGGGTGCCTGTTTCTCCTAGCATAGTAAAGATCCAATTTACAACGGGTGATCAACAATGCTAGTATCAATGTTGTGGTTCTTGTTCGTAAGTTAGAACGACACTTATGGAAAGCCCCAAACCACGTAAAATATGCAAAGAAAGTAGAAGCGTCTAACTTTGTTTTGCAGGGGTGTGCAGTGATGTGATATGGCCATGATTGTGATTATATTTGATGTATGCAATGATCCTTATTGTAAGTTGGCAACCGGCAGGAGCCATATGGTTGTCTTTAATTTCTGTTAAGGCCTGCGTGTCTATTCAAAATAGTTGTAATAGTTGAAGTTGGCGGACGACAACCATGAAGAAGCGTCATTGACCTTGATGCTATGCCGGTGATGATGGAGATCATGTTCGTGCTTGAAGATGGAGATCGGAAGCACAAAGAAGAAAGGCCATATCATATCACATATTATGAATTGCATGTGATGTTAATCCTTTATGCATCTTGTATTGCTTAGTAGACGACGGTAGCATTATAAGATGATCCCTCATGCACATAAATTTCAAGTTCTAAAAGTGTTCACCCTTAGTATGCACCGTTGCCAAAGCTTGCTGCTTCGAAGCACCACGTGATGATCGGGTGTCTTTGATTCCGCGGGTGACTACAACGTAAGCAAGCCAGATTTGCTTATGCGGAAGCTAAGGTTTGATCTTGACGAGCCTAGCATGTACAGACATGGCCTCAGGAACACGGATCGCCGAAAGGCAAAGCATGAATCATATAGTAGATATGATGAACATGATGATTGTTCGCCATTAAAACTATATCAGCTCTCGTGATGATCGGTGTTGATGTAGTGGATTTGGTTCGTGTGATCACTAAAACAATGTGAGGGATGTTGTTTTGAGTGGGAGTTCACCTAGTTTAATTTCATTAATTAATTTGAACTCAATTTGTCATAAACTTAGTCTAAACTATTGCAAATATGTTGTAGATCAATGGCAGCCCCTACCATCAATTTTAATGCGTTCCTAGAGAAAGAAAAGTTGAAAAACAATGGAAGCAACTTCGCGGATTGGTTCCGCAATTTGAGGATTGTCCTCACAGCTGGTAATTTGACCTATGTGCTGGATGCACCGCTAGGTGACCCACCTGCAGCTGATGCTACCGATGAAGTAAAGAATGTTTACCTCGCTCGGAAGAATCAGTACTCCATAGTTCAGTGTGCTATCTTGTATGGTTTAGAATCGGAGCTTCAGAAAAGGTTTGAAGAGTCAGATCCATATGATATTGTCGAGGATCTCAAATTAATCTTTGAGACTCATGCGGCAATTGAAAGTTATGAAGCTTCTGAAAAGTTCTTTAACTGCAAGATGGAAGAGGGTAGCTCCGTCAGTGAGCATGTGCTTAAAATGTCTGGGCACGCAAATAAACTTCAAAGTTTGGGTATAGTGATTCCTAATACTTTGGGAGTTTACCGCATCCTCCAATCACTACCACCAAGTTACAAGAACTTTGTGATGAACTACAACATGCAGAACATGAACAAAGAGTTGCCAGAACTATTTGCTATGTTAAAATCTGCAGAAGTGGAGATCAAGAAAGAGCACCAAGTGTTGATGGTCAATAAGACCACCAAATTCAAGAAAGGCAAGTCTAAGCAGAAGGGACACTTCAAGAAGGGTGGTAAGAAAGTTACCACGCCGACGAAGAGGACCAAGGCTGGACCCAAGCCTGATACTGAGTGCTTTTACTGCAAGGGAGAAGGTCACTGGAAGCGGAATTGCCCAAGGTACTTGGCGGATTTGAAGAACGGCAACATCAAGAAGAAAGGTATATCTGATATACATGTTATTGATGTGTATCTCACTAGTACTCGTAGTAGTGCCTGGGTATTTGATACTGGTTCGGTTGCTCATATTTGTAACTCGAAACAGGAGCTGCAGAATAAACGGAAGCTAGTGAAGAACGAGGTGACGATGCGCGTGGGAAACGGATCAAAGGTTGATGTGATCGCGGTCGGCACACTACCTCTTCATCTACCATCGGGATTAGTTTTATACTTAAATAATTGTTATTTGGTGCCTGCGTTGAGCATGAACATTATATCGGGATCTTGTTTATTGCGAGACGGTTACTTGTTTAAATCCGAGAATAATGGTTGTTCGATTTATATGAGTAATATGTTTTATGCACATGCACCTTTGATAGATGGTCTATTCATATTGAATCTCGATAGTAGAAATACACATATTAATAACATTAAGGCTAAACGTTTGAAATCAAGCGATAATTTGACCTATATGTGGCACTGTCGTCTTGGTCACATTGGAGTGAAGCGTATGAAGAAACTCCATTCCGATGGACTTCTTGAATCACTTGATTTTGAATCACTTGAAAGATGCGAAGCATGTCTGATGGGTAAAATGACTAAGACTCCATTTTCTGGTATGATGGAGCGAGCTACAGACTTATTGGAAATCATACATACCGATGTGTGTGGTCCAATGAGTGTAGCATCGCGCAGTGGTTATCGTTATGTTCTTACCTTCACGGATGACTTGAGTAGATATGGGTATATCTATTTTATGAAACATAAGTCCGAAACTTTCGAGAAGTTTAAGGAGTTTCAAAGTGAGGTAGAGAATCAACGTAACAAGAAGATTAAATTTCTACGATCTGATCGTGGAGGTGAATATCTAAGTTACGAGTTTGGCGAGCATTTGAAGAAATGTGGAATACTTTCGCAGTTGACACCGCCGGGAACACCACAGCGTAATGGTGTGTCTGAACGTCGTAATCGAACTCTCTTAGATATGGTTCGTTCTATGATGTCACTTACAGATTTGCCACTATCATTTTGGGGTTATGCATTAGAAACAGCCGCATTCACTTTAAATAGGGCACCGTCTAAATCCGTTGAAACGACACCGTATGAATTATGGTTTGGGAAGAAACCTAAATTGTCGTTCCTTAAAGTTTGGGGATGCGAAGCCTATGTAAAGAAGTTACAGCCGGACAAGCTTGAACCCAAAGCGGAAAAATGCGTCTTCATAGGATACCCGAAGGAAACTGTTGGGTATACCTTCTATCATAGATCCGAAGGCAAAATCTTCGTTGCTAAGAATGGATCCTTTCTAGAGAAGGAATTTCTCTCGAAAGAAGTGACTGGAAGGAAAGTAGAACTCGACGAGGTTGTCGAACCTTCTCTCGAAATTGCGAGTAGCGCAGCACCGGAAGAAGTTCCTGTGGTGCCTGCACCAATAAGAGAGGAAGCTAATGATGGTGATCATGAAACTTCGGTTGAAGTTACTACAGAGCCTCGGAGGTCAACGAGAACTCGTACCACTCCAGATTGGTATGATTCCGTTATGAATGTCATGTTGGTGGACAACACCGATAACCCCGAGACATATGAGGAAGCGATGATGAGCCCAGATTCCAATAAATGGCAAGAAGCCATGAAATCCGAGATTGGATCCATGTACGAAAACCAAGTATGGACTTTGGTGGACTTACCGGATGGCCGGAAGGCTGTCGAGAACAAATGGATTTTCAAGAAGAAAACAGATGCTGATGGTAATGTTACTGTCTATAAAGCTCGACTTGTCGCAAAAGGGTTTCGACAAATTCAAGGAGTTGACTACGATGAGACTTTCTCACCGGTAGCGAAGCTAAAGTCTGTGAGGATTATGTTAGCAATCGCTGCATATTATGATTATGAGATATGGCAGATGGATGTCAAAACAGCATTCCTCAATGGAGACATTGATGAAGAGTTGTATATGATACAACCCAAAGGTTTTGTCGATCCTAAAGATGCTAACAAGGTATGCAAGCTTCAACGGTCCATCTATGGATTGAAGCAAGCATCCCAAAGTTGGAATCAACGTTTTGATAAGGTAATCAAAAGTTTTGGTTTTATACAAACTTATGGAGAAGCTTGTATTTACAAGAAAGTGAGTGGGAGCTCTGTAGCATTCTTAATACTGTATGTGGATGACATATTGTTGATTGGGAATGATGTAGACCTTCTTAATAGTGTCAAGGAATATTTGAATAATAGTTTTTCAATGAAGGATCTTGGCGAAGCAGCTTACATATTAGGCATAAAGATTTATAGAGATAGATCGAAACGCCAAATATCATTGTCACAAAGTACATATTTGGACAAAGTTCTAAAGAGGTTTGGAATGGAAGATAGCAAGAAAGGGTTCTTGCCCATGTTGCCCAATACGACCTTGAGTAAAACTCAAAGTCCGACATCGGCAGAAGATAGAGAAAAGATGAGTAAGACTCCCTATGCCTCAGCCATAGGATCTCTAATGTATGCCATGCTATGTACTAGACCCGACATCGCATATGCTGTTAGTCTAACTAGCAGATATCAAAGTGATCCAGGAGTGGATCATTGGACAGCGGTCAAAAAAACATCCTTAAGTACTTGAGAAGAACTAAGGATATGGTTCTTTCTTATGGAGGTGATGAACAGCTCGTTGTTAATGGTTACACCGATGCTAGTTGGAACACCGATCCGGATGATTCTAAATCACAATCTGGATACGTATTTATTTTGAATGGTGCAGCAGTTAGCTGGAGGAGTGCAAAGCAAAGCGTTGTGGCGAGATCTTCAACTGAATCGGAATACATGGCTGCTTCGGAGGCTTCACAAGAAGCGATATGGATGAAAGAGTTCATTACAGAGCTGGGTGTGGTTCCAAGTGCGCTGGACCCAATGTCTATCTACTGTGATAACATGGGCGCCATAGCCAATGCGCAAGAACCAAGGTCACACAAGAAGCTGAAGCATATCAAGCTGCGTTTCCACGCTATTCGAGAACATATCCAGGATGGGGATATAAAGATTTGCAAAGTACACACAGATCTGAATGTGGCGGATCCGTTGACTAAACCTCTCCCGAGGGCAAAACATGACCAACACCAAACTGCCATGGGTGTTCGGTATATTACCATGTAATCTAGATTAGATGACTCTAGTGCAAGTGGGAGACTGTTGGAGATATGCCCTAGAGGTAATAATAAATGTAGTTATTATTATATATCTTTGTGTTTATGATAAATGTTTACATTCATGCTATAATAGTATTAACAAGGAAACCATTAATACTTGTGTGATTTGTAAACTTAATTTGAAGTCCCTAGTATGGCCTCTATACTTCACTAGCTTGTTGGTTGATTGATGATGTGGTTTCTTTGTCATGAACATTGAGATGTTATCAACAACAAGATCATATCGTTAGGAGAATGATATGGTGGACATACTCCTATAGACAAGCGTAGCATAAAGATCAAGTCATTTCAATAGTTCAATTGCTATATGCTTTCTGATACATAGTAACCTAATTCCTTCGACCATGAGATCATGCATATTGCCTTTACTGGATGGATGCTTTGATGTCATCAAACACCACACCGTAACAGGGTGGCTATAAAAGTGGCATTGGGTGTTCGGAAAGTATTGGTTGAAACACATGGATCAAGAGTGGGATTTGTCCATCCACATGACGGATAGATATTCTCTGGGCCCTCTCGGTGAAATGTCATCCAATTAGCTTGCAAGCATGTGACTTGGTCACAAGGGATCACATATCACGGGAACGAGAAAAGAGTACTTATCAGTAACGAGGTTGAACTAGGTATGCAGAGATACCGACGATCATGACCTCGGATAAGTAACATATCGTGAGACAAAGGGAAATTGGTATCGTATGTAAGTGGTTCATTCGATCGCAAAGTAATCGTAGAAATATGTGGGAGCCATATGAATTTCCAGATTCCTCTATTGGTTATTGTTCGGAGAAGTGTCTCGATCATGTCCGCATAATTCACGAACCGTAGGGAGACACACTTAAGGATTCGACGTTGTTTGAGTAGTTATGGTATTATGAGAAAGAGACCGAATGTTGTTCGGAGTCTCGGATGGGATCCGGGATATCACGAGGTGATCCGGAATGGTCCGGAGAATAAGATTCATATAAGGAAAGTCCCATTTCGGAGTTGGGGAATGGTTCCGGTGTTTTCATCGGGAACATTCTAGAAGGTCCCGGAATGTCCGGCACTCCGGGGGGGAAGGGGTACATGAATGTGTCATTGCAAGATGGAATGATTGCATCATGTACTAAGTGTTCTCGCTGTCCAAAATAAAGGGTTTATTTAATTCCTAAATTGGAAAAGTCAAACGGCTAGTTTGAAAGTCAAACTGCCAGTTTTGGAAAGTGGGAAGAGGAGGAGAAGAGGAGACCGACTTGGGGAAGGAGTCCCCAAGCCGGCGGCCAGCCCTAGGCCGAGTTGGGGAGGGACTCCCTCCCTCCCCTAGCGCGCCAGCCCTCCCACCTATAAAGGGAGGGGCAGGGCTCCCCTCCCAAAACACACAAGTTCCTATCCTCTAAACTAGAAACTAGACCTAGACCCCGGTTTAGAGCTGTTTCGGTTTAGAGCCTTCTAATTGGTTTAGAGCCCTCTAATTGGTGTGTCTAATTACTAGACCACTAATAGCCTCTCTCATAAGCTCCACCATACTCGCACCGGCTTAAGGCGAAGCCCTGCGGGATCTCCCCTCTACCTCCGGTACCACGCCGTTGTGCTGCCGGAATCGCGAGGAGAGTGCTACAACCTCCGCTGCCTGCTGGAACAAGGGAGAGGAAGGTCTTCGTCGAGTACCGAACGTGTGACCGACTGCGGGAGCGCTGCGGGAACGCGGCGCCGGAAGGATCGTCTACGCGATCTTGAGATCGGAAAGAGTACGACTACATCACCCACGAGAATCTGCTCTCGTTAAACACTTTGGAATCTTCGAGGGTGAGTTATTCCATCGACTCGTTGCTACAATCTAGTAGATAGATCTTGGCTTGTTTGGTTGTATGCGATAGAAAATTTTTGTTTTCCATGCTACGAACCCCTACACATACCGCTTCGCTTAAGTCGTTCTGTCTATGCCACTGGATAGGAATCTAACGGCTCACGCGTGTTTGACCAAAAGCTGGCGGCGCAGCGACGGTGGCTGGCGGCGGCACGGTCAGACGGTGGGCTAGCGGCGGTTCTAGGAGGCAAGGAGGGAAGGGGAAGTACTCACCGAGTTCGCGTGGTCGTGGTGGTGCTCAAGGTGTTCTCGAGGAAGCAAGGGGCGCACAGGGACGAAGGTAATGGCTCGCCGGAGTTGAGTCTGACGACGGTTGCGCGCGGTCGTGGTCGAGGACGGTGCTACGGGTCACGAGAGGGCAAACAAGGAACACGGTTAGACGCGTAAGATCCAGGTGATGATGCGTGCGTGAAAGAGAGGGCACGGGGTGGTCTGTGCTTACCAGGGGACGTCGCCGGAGTAAGATGCTGGCGCGGCGACGCTCAGAGGTTGATGTAGCCGACGCTCTGGGGCGCCCGCGGTTGAACGGGAGGTAAGGGTAGAAGCGCCTAGGTCTGGGGATCTCGACGGTGTGCTCAGGAAGGCAGGGGGCGGCAGTGGTTCGCCGGAATTTACTGGGGACGCTCGTCGGAGCAGTGGCGGTGTTGCTTCGATTCAGGGCAGCCTGGTGGCGTTCAGGGTATGGAGTCTGAGGGGAAAGGAGGAGAAGACGTAGGCGTTTAATACCGCGTGGTCGCAGGGCGGAGTAATGGCGTGGTTTACGCGAATTGATCGCCGGCGTTACTCGGCTGCAATGGCAGGCGGTGTCTGCGCGAGGAAGAAGGGGTGAGCTGGCTGCGTGGGGTCTTGCTGTCAGTGAGGTAGTGAGAGGGAAAAGAGGGGCCACCGGTCAGTCGCTCTGCGGGTCAGTTGACAGGTGTGAAACGTTTTCTTCGGGAGAGAGGGAAGCTGGGCTGGTACTGGGCTTAGTGGGCTGGCCGGCTGGGTCAGGTCTGACTCCATTTTTTTTCTTTCAAATGCTTTTTCTTTTTCCAATTCTATTTTCTGTTTTGAATTTCAAACAACAAATCAAGCATTCAAATCAATTCAACATTCTTCACACTTGCAATTGGATTTGGTTCTATTCAGTAACATAAACCAAAGTTTCAAAAATGAAAATAATTTTTTATTATTTTAGGTTCCTTTATTAATTAAATAGATAGACCTTGTTTATTAAATCAAAATAGGATTTGATTTATTTAAAATCTCCATTTGGAATCCCAATATTTTAAAAACCAAATCAGTAGGTTTTATTTGAGAATATAAAATACTTGGAAAACTTATTTGATATAAATAAATAAGTTTTAATTAAAATAGTAAAACCTTTATTTTTAATAAACTTGGATTTTAAATCCTTATATTTTATTTTAAATAAACTTTATTATTTTCTTCAAATAGAAATGTTTTATTTCATAAAGTTTGGCCAAGTTTTAATTTGGCTTAATAAAATAATCCTTATTTAATTTCTTCCTTTTCATTTGAAACAAAATCTTTTTATTTAAAAGATCCAAAATAGTATTTAAAATATTTTTATTTTCCTTTATTAAATATTTATCTTTTTAATCCCTTTAGGATTTTTAACTTGATCAAAATAGGTTTGAAGGTTTCCATTTGAATTCAAAAAGTTTCTTCTCACCCTGAAAATCAACAAAGTTTTATTTTTATTCAATTATTTTTCACATTACAAGATTTGGAAAATCTTGGGATGTGATAGTTTAACGAGACGAAGTCGCTACCACCTGGTACGGGTGGGCGGTATGGGAGAACCTTGCCCTTATCAGTGGTCTTTACGCCCTCTGGCACCTGGTATTGACTCCAGGTTTGCTTGGCCATGTAGACTTCCTGAAAATCTTCATTTATCGCTCCAATTTTCGTCTTAAAAGTGTGATTTCCTACACAACACAATTCAAAGCCATATATTTGCAATAATTAGTCATTAGTGGACAAGCTAGAGAGTTTATTATCAATTGCATGACTAAAAATGAGGTTTAAACGCGAAGAAAGATGGCTATTTTCACAACCATAAGGGTTCAAATCAGATTACCATGTTGCCTCAAAAACCATATTGGTTTAAGGAGTACAAGGCTCCAATTGGAACAAGGATAGTATGGGTTGATTGATAAAGTTGAGTAGATCACAACTATGCAAAGAGTTGGCCAAGAATGGTGGGATGAAGTGGGGAGCTTATGCCAAAGTAGGCATGTTGGTAAGGTTGGCAGAAACAGATAATTTTCTTGACTGCAAAACCATCAAGGATGAGTGGGTCCAAGAAGGGTTTAGCCAAAGTAAAGAGTGGTATTTGCAATTACTCATTATGTTTTACAAGATGGTTCATGAACATTTCCAAAAATGCACAATGATTGATATAGGTAGAGGCTCAAAATGTGATGGTGATAATAGTTTTGGACTTGGTCAAACTCTTGACTGTTTTAGGGTTTTTGACTAGGGTATAAGATCTAGTGGTTTTAAGGAGATGCAAGGTTACAAAATCATAATTAGGTGAATGATGTTGAAGAGTAGGTTTTTTAGAGGAGATCCATGGCTTGAGTTGTTCTCCACTATCTTGGAAACTACAAAATATAAGTCACTCAAAATTGAGTCTGATAAGGAAAATAGATGATCACTTGACTGACTAGTGAAAGGATAGATATGTCGCCTAGTGGGGGTGAATAGGCAATTTCAAAACTATTATGGTTTTGGCTTGATACAATGCGGAATCAAACTAACGTTTATTTTACAAGCACAAAACCTAAATACACTAGGATCAACTAAGTGCACCAACAACAAATTAAGCTAAGCAAGATAGCACAAGATAAATATACCACAAGTGATAAGCAATATATAAGTACTTCAAGCTCGATGGCTATCACAAGGAAAGTAAGCTCGGATATAGAGATAACCGAGGCACGCGGAGACGAAGATGTATTCCCGTGTTCACCACCTTTGGAAAGCGGGCTACGTCACGTTGGAGAGGTGTGAGGTTCCACGAAGGATTCCTCACGCGCCACAAAGGCTCACCTTCTTTTCCGAGTCTATCCCACGAAAGAATAGTCCCTTTCCTTATGGCTAGCTTTTCCTCCACTCCGGAGATGGCAAGCTCCACAACCACTTCAAAAGCTTCTCAAAGGAGAAGCCCGGGTCTCTTCTCAATCTTCCACGAAGAGGATACCGCGGTACCAACCGCCAAGCCAACTAGGAGGTCACCCTCCAAGAGTAACAAGCTCACGGTCTCTCACTCGAACAAATCGTAATGGAGAACACTTATGCAAGAATGCAAAGCAAGAACACCAAGGGTGCTCAAATCCTTCACTCTCAAATCACACCAAAGCAACGAGTTCTAGGGAGGAATTAGAGAGGAAGAACAATGGTGGAAACCAACAAATGACTCCAAGATCTAGATCCAATGGGTTCCCCTCACTAGGAGGAGGAATTGATTGGTAGAGATTGTAGATCTAGATCTCCTCTTCCAAAGCCGTCAAAAAGATGCAAGAATCATAGGAGGGAAGGGAGAGGAAGAAAGCTCAAAGAGGTCAACAATGGAGGTCAAAAACGTGCTCAAGAGCCTTAGAACTTTGGGGAAGAATCCCCCCTTTTATACCCCTTCAAGGGGGATGACCGTTGGAAGCAAGATGCGCTGGGCGAACACGTTCTGGCGACAAAACCGGCGCCACCCGATCAACCGCCGGAATTTCCGGTCAAAACCAAAAGTTCTGGTACAAACCGAAACAGCATACAAAACAGTTTTTCGGCGGTTTGCCGGAAATTTCCGGCGGTCGCCGAAATTTCCGGCCTTAGACTCGGTCCACCAGAATTCCGCTGGAACCAAACAGGGCACACGAAAACGGCGATGACGTTTGTGTCTGGACTCCGATTTCGGTGATCTTGGGCTTGTTTTAACGAGGACAACATGCCCTACAAGATGGTGCAGAGAAACATCATAGTACAATAGAGTAGGATATAACCAAATGAATAAAGGTAAGAAGCCTCCCTATAAGAAAAACCGATAAAACCTTCAAACTCGAAAACGCCATAGAAGATGCATACGAATTCCGTTTTTGATGAACTTGGGCTTGTTGAAGAGCTAGAAACAAGCTCAAGAACCTCACATGGAGAAACACCAAGAAGCAGCCAAATTGGAAGATGCAAAGTATGCAAAGGATTGAGCTTCCTATGACGATGTGATCAAGTTACCCAACCGAAAGCCCCTCTTAATAGTGCGGCTATGTATCCTATAACCCGGTCTCCCAACAACCACCTTAGGACCGGTAAAAGGAAAACCTAGCAAGGCCATACCTTTGCCTTGCGCATCCCTCTTGATCTTGATGGCAACACTTCAATCTCCATCCAAGCCAGAATGCATCACTTGATAGTTGTTGCTTCGTGAAGACTCCTAATTTGCTCCCCCATACACCACTATTGGATAGATTCATTAATACATGTCTTCACATGTCCATTATCACCAATATGGACGGTGAGCTTCAAGCAAATGATCTTCTCGAGATGCTTATCTTGAACTTGCCCTTCTCAACCATACCATAAGATCCATGTGGTACATTCTTTATGCTTCATGTGTTGACCAACTTGAAATCACTCTTCACTCTTTGTATAGGTCAACCATGTATCTTCTCATGCTCCATCTCAATATCTTGAGGTACATAAAGAACTCTTAATTTGATTACATGCTCTAAATCTTAGTCAGTCATAGCTCAACTAATGAGGCTATCATGACACCGTCTTAGAGCCATATCTTGAATTCTTCAATTGAGATCACACTCTTAAGATCTTGATCATATCATATTCTTCTCTTCAACTCGATGATCTTGATGCCAATACTCAAGGTATATCTTTATCTTCATGGAATCCATACTTGAATCCAAAACATAGAATACAAGCATGACCTATGGAATATTCCTTCATATAAAACTCAGTGAAAACATTAGTCCATAGGGATTGTCATTAATCACCAAAACCACACATAGGGGCAATTACTCTTTCAATCTTCCCCATTTTGGTAATTGATGACAATCACAATAAGAGGGTTTATATAATGAATATTAGAAACAAGTACGCAGCTTATCCGAGAATAAGTTGTGTACAAGAGGTTGCATTTGATATGGTCAAGTAACACAAATCTACTAGCACAAATCAAAACTGATTCTACTTACACAAACTACAACTAATGCAAGAGATGTGAGTAGAACCAACATATATAGAGCAAACTCCCCCACAATATATGCATGTGTGATGAACTTGAATTTCATTGCATACAATGTCAATAATAAACTTTGGGAGAGTTTACACTATATATACAACCATGCAAAACATAATAAAGATGAAATGCATGAAAGGCAAACACTTAAGAACAAACCAATCTTAAGTATAAAACCATTTCCCTTAAACCCTCTAAACTTCTCCCCCATTGACAACAAGTGCTAAAATGGATGACAAAGTTAGAAGGCCAATATAGTATGAGTTCCTCCCCAAGGTGTGCATTTCTCATAATTTGAGTGAAGCACGTATCTAATGACGAATATTTGGAGGAAATCAAGCTATATTGAGGATCAAAGATTGCTACAAGGATAAAACGGTGAAGAAACTTCAGCGGATGAAGCAAGCAATCCAATGATCCAAAAAAATCAAATGGACAAATAGTGATCTAAATGGAATAAGGAAGCTCCCCAAGGTTCGTGCATAAATTTTAATTATTGTATTTGAATACAATATGCACAAACATGGAATTCTCACTCCCTATATATTATTTAGAACACAATCAAGATACACGGAGTAGATATAAATAAATACACTTGTCAAGACAATTTTAAGTCCAAAAGAAACCAAATATGAGATATGAGTGCGTGAAGATGCAATAAAAGTAAACCAAGCACTCATAAATCAAGACCTTACCAATACCATTAAAAACCAAGAGGATAAGAGATATGGTCGGCAAAGAGCGATGATATCAAGGCGAGAGATTAACACTATCGTGTATATAAGTTTATAAGTGGACAAAACATGAGAATAATCCACAAATAAACAACCACACATAAGAGGTTAATAAAATAAGAAAACATGATATCCAAGAGGAAGTCATAAGATATACCAAACATGATAATTTTTGCTTAACTGCATATATAGCCCATGGCTCTATTTTCTCTTTTGGTATATCAACGAACTTCACCAAAGAAAAAAATAAAAACCTCAAAAACATCACAACTAACACTAAGGGAACAACTGCTAGTTGGGATACTTTGAGAAAGGCAACAAGTAGAAAAAGGAAGGATTCAAAGCAATTTCAACAATATTGCACATGAGAGTACCTTGAGGAATTGATATGCAATAAATTGCTAGAAGGCATATTTGGAATTGGTGAATCATGAACATGATTTTATATACTCCCCATTATATGCATCATCTCAAATTACTCACATAAGCAAATAAGGATAAAGAAGTCTTTGAAAGATCCTTGCAAGAACCGCAACATTTACAAACGAATAAATTCATGCCAAGATGCAACCTATAATAGATTGGATGAAAGAATAGTATGCATGAATAAGATACTTGTTACCGAGATAGCAATGGTATGATGTAGTAGATAAGAATTTTTCGATCATCCTAGCTTGGCTCCAATTATCATGTGGTGACAACACTTTCATTATAGACGAGGCAAGCATCCATTGCATCTCCAATGTACCTAAAACAACATTCAAGTACATCTTGGTCCCCAACCTTATTGGGTCCAAAGTGGTTAGACTAACCACAACACATAGGACACACTCCATAAAAATATGTACATACTTAGAGATGAAATTTGAACTTCATGCACATCTTAGCCGTTTAAGGATTTGATGGAGTATAACCTATATATTGGATCAAAGAAATAAAACACATGGAGACTTTCAATATCCAAAGAAGATATAATTTGGAAAAACACCAAAATATTCGAGAAGGCATACAAGGTGTGACAAAACACATTTGTTGCCCAAACTATATCAAAGAATCAAATCAACAAAAGATTTGTTCAACGAAGTTCAACAAATGAACTAAGCAAAAACTATTGAGCAAAAAGATGAAATAAAACAAAATACTCAAAGATTTATCTCATTCAAGCAAATAAAATAGAGAAGAAAGAATGAGATAACAAACTCCCAAAAGATCAAGGTTTCCACAAATAAACCAAACCCTTAACACTTTTCACAATGGCACAAGGTTCCGAGAAGAAAAGGTTTGTCTTCCACTAAAACACATTTTATAACAATCAAAAACATCATCAAAGAGATGTTCAAAATCCAAGGAAGACAATGGGAGCCACAACAAACTTTTTTTGAAAAGAAAATAAGGAAATAAGAGGTGAAATCCAAGGTGAAGATGATCCACAAATGCTACCACACATAAGTATATCAATTTTCAAAGACAATGAGTGTATTGGAATTGATTTCCGATGGTATATTGCACGAATATTAAAGATAAATCTTCACAATAAAAACATAGGATAGGAATAAAAAGATTAAGCACTATGCAAAGATAGAGATTCTTGATAGCTTCAATCTAGTTACACAATCGTGCAAAGCAATGACTAGAATAACTTGAAGCAAATGGTCTCCCAAAAAGATATAGAGATATGTATTTGAGGAAGACCGCATCAATAATTTCTTACTCAAACAAAGACCGAAAATATGAGCAATAAAAGCTTCTAACAAAAATAGGACCTTGTTTGAGCCAACATGCCACCTAGAAACAAGATAATCAACAATATCAACTCTAAGTGGCACCACCTCATATGTTCACATTTCCTAGGATTGTGATATGCAAAAGAAGAATATTACTCCCCCATAATGTGATATTCAATTTTTCTTAATAAGAGGCAAAGCAACCTCAATTAGAGATAATTAATGGACATTTAGAATTTGAATTTCTCATGAGTATGACACAGCACATAGTGACTAGATAAGCTTGCAATATCAATACTAAGTGGTAGTACTCACGTACACATTTTAAGGTTTGAGAGATGCGCGAGGCATATCACTCCCCCAAAATGGGATGTTCCATTAACCACTCAAAAAGAGCCAAATAAGATATCATCAAGATGCATTAGAGGCTCAAAATGAAACACACGAGTAAATGATGTGCCAAACACCTAGACATACTTGAATACACAAAATAAGCAAGCATGAGGAAGACCAAATACAAACACATACTTGGTATAAAACCAAAACATGTAAAGGGGCAAGTAACTTACAATATAAATGGGTTTAGTACAAGTTACCGTGAAGAGGCGCATTGGATATAAGATAGGGATAAGATAATCCTAATGACTTGGCTTGATCAAATATAATATATGAAGATCCCTTAATTCTTCATGAGTTACCCAAGTCTCCAATGCCCTCCAAAAACACCTATTGATCAAGTTTGAGCTTGTTGGTCCCCAACTAAGTTGGGTCCTAAGAGGTTAGTCACAATAGGCTTGGCAACCCAAATGGTTCTTTTCTTGACACCACTTTGAGTTCCAACAAACTTGGCAAACACATTGCCATCCTTATCCTTCCTAAGATAATAATCATCATTAATAATGATAGGATTAGATAAGGTACCGTTTGAACATGAAGAGGCAAAGTGCCCCTTCACACAACATATGTAGCAACAAGTGCTCCCCTTTATCTTCTTCATTGATTTCTTGGCTTAGGGAGCATTATCTTGATTCTTCTTCGGAAGTGTCCTAACTTCAACTTGGGCTTGAACATGAACTTGTGGCCGCTTCCCTTGTTGCTTCTCACTCAAGTGCTTTTTCTTCAATGGACAAGATCTTACATGATGTCCTTCAACCTTGCACTTGAAGCAAATAATCTTGGCCGAATTCTTGACTTGGTTTTGGACCTTCTTCTTGTTTCTATTGGACTTGTTCTTGTTATTAGAGTTGAATCCAAGTCCACTTTTATCATTAGGGGATTTTTGCACACTCAAAATATTACCGAGTGTGGATTTCCCTTCATGCTCTTTTCCAAGTCATTCCTCAAGAAAGTGACTTGGGCCTTGAGCTCTTTGATTTCCTCTACATGGCTACTTGAAATACAAGTACTAGAGGAAGTAGACGATTCATTGTTAGAGCAACAAGGCAAAGCAAGTAATCCAACACAAGGTTTATCAATAGTATGGCTAGATAGATTACTAGGACTAGCACACATCAAAATAGCATTTTGAGTAGAAGTTGTGCTAATGTCCAAAGGAGGCTCACAAGATGTTACCTTGGTAATACTTGCCTCACGAGCTAATATTAGCCCATCATGGGAGATTACAAGATCATTATGAGAGCCCGAGAGCTTTTCATGACTTCCTTCCAATTTCCTATACTTGCTAGTTAGCAACTCAAGTAGAGCCCTTAGCTCAACGTTCTCCTTTAGGGTAGATGCTTCACAATAAGTAGAGTTAGTAGCACAAGCATCATTAATGGAATTTTCCTTTTCAATCTCATAAGATTCAATTTTTTGTGTGAGGAGACAATTAGTGTGCTTCTCCTCGGCAAGCTCTTGCTTAAGGAGATTGAATCTTACGAAGTTTTGTTAGGGCATCTATAACCGCCTCCGGTTTAGGTGGGCAGCCCGGCAAGTAGACATCCACAGGAATTGACTTATCGACTCCCCGAACAGTACTATAGGAATCCTCTGACTCCCATCATCAAGTTGGAAATCCAACTCCTCTATGGTTCCCGTTTGTTTAATTATGGTGTCCATAACGTGTTTGAGACAAGTAATGGCCTTATTATTACCATGAAGAGAGGTACACAAAAAAGTCAACTCAAGCAAGAGAGCACTAGTATCCTCATCAATGTCATCATCACTATCATCATTATCATTGCTATTATCTTTGGAAGATATATTGGGATTCAAAGTAGGATATACCTTTGATCCTCTTGCCATAAGGCACATGTGAGCACGAGAGGATGAAGATGAGGATATTCTTGAATCTTCGTTCATGATCATGTCTTGCTCCATAGAATGTTTGATTTCCTCTACATTGTTAGATAAACAACTAGAGGAAATAGAAGCATTTTGTTCATGGGAACAAGGAAAATCAAGCATATCATCTACACTAGTACTCAAATAATTTCTAGATGATATACAAGGACTAGCAACACAAGGGGATATATAATCATTGTTGCAAGAAGTGCTTAATTCCAAACTCTCTACACCATTATCATTTATAGAACAAGAATCGTTGGTGTAAAGAGAAACACTACCATCATCACATATGATTTTTCCACTCACCATGCCATTACCTTGTGACTTGTCACATGTAAGTGAAGTGGAAATAATTGAGATCATATCGCGACCAGAGGTGGAAGCAACTTGGAGCTCTTCATGATGTGAGGGAGAAGAGAGATCCTTGGAGATACCACCGACCCTATGATAAATGGAGCCACCAAATATTTCTTTAAGCTTGGTCCACATCTCATGAGACGACTTGTGCTTTACAATCGTCAAGAACAAATTAACTGTGGGGCTCAAAGAGAAAATAAGCTCATTAGATACTTGAGCTTCAAGATGTAAATTTCTCTCATCCTCTAGAGATAGATTTTGAGGATCCATCGAAGGAGAAAAACCTACATCTATAAATCTCTCAATATTTGGACACAAGGTCCGAAGATTACAAAGTAAGCAATTTCTCCACATAGCATAATTTGTGCCATCAAAGATAATTGTATCATTGTGCACTATACTACTAGCCGACATATTTACACTCTAGGCGGTGAAGCCTAAACAAGGAGAGACCTTGCTCTAATACCAATTGAAAGGATAGAGATGTCGCGTAGAGGGGGGTGAATAGGCAATTTCAAAACTATTACGGTTTTGGCTTGATAGAATGCGGAATTAAACTAACGTTTATTTTACAAGCACAAAACCTAAATACACTAGGCTCAACTAAGTGCACCAACAACAAATTAAGCTAAGCAAGATAGCACAAGATAAATATACCACAAGTGATAAGCAAGATATAAGTACTTCAAGCTCGATGGCTATCACAAGGAAAGTAAGCTCGGATATAGAGATAACCGAGGCACGCGGAGACGAAGATGTATTCCCGTGTTCACCACCTTTGGGAAGGGGGATACATCACGTTGGAGAGGTGTGAGGTTCCACGAAGGATTTCTCACGCGCCACAAAGGCTCACTTTCTTCTCCGAGTCTATCCCATGAAGGAATAGGCCCTTTCCTTATGGCTAGCTTTTCCTCCACTCCGGAGATGGCAATCTCCACAACCACTTCACAAGCTCCACAAAGGAAAATCTCGGGTCTCTTCACAATCTTCCACGAAGAGGACACCGCAGTACCAACCGCCAAGCCAACTAGGAGGTCACCCTCCAAGAGTAACAAGCTCACGGTCTCTCACTCGAACAAATCCTAATGGAGAGCTCAACACTTATGCAAGAATGCAAAGCAAGAACACCAAGAGTGCTCAAATCCTTCACTCTCAAATCCCACCAAAGCAACAAGTTCTAGGGAGGAATTAGAGAGGAAGAACAATGGTGGAAACCAATAAATGACTCCAAGATCTAGATCCAATAGGTTCCCCTCACTAGGAGGAGGAATTGATTGGTGGGGATTGTAGATCTAGATCTCCTCTTCCAAAGCCCTAAAAAGATGCAAGAATCATAGGAGGGAAGGGAGAGGAAGAAAGCTCGAAGAGGTCAACAATGGAGGTCAAAAACATGCTCAAGAGACTTAGAACTTTGGGGAAGAATCCCCCCTTTTATACCCCTTCAAGAGGGATGACCGTTGGAAGCAAGATGCGCTGGGCGAACACGTTTCGACAACGAAACCGGCGCCGCCAGATCAGCCGCCGGAATTTCCGGTCAAAACCGAAAGTTCCGGTACAAACCGAAACAGCATACAGAACAGTTTTTCGGCAGTTTGCCGGAAATTTCTGGCGGTCGCCGGATTTCCGGCCATAGACTCGGTCCGCCGGAATTCCGCTGGAACCAAACAGGGCACACGAAAACGGCGATAACTTTTGTGTCCGGACTCCGATTTCGATGATCTTGAGCTTGTTTTGACGAGGAAAACAGGACCTACAAGATGGTGCAGAGAAACATCATAGTACAATAGAGGAGGATTGAACCAAATGAATAAAGGTAAGAAGCCGCCCTATAAGAAGAACCGATAAAACCTTGAAACTCGAAAACGCCATAGAAGATGCATACGAATTCCGTTTTCGATGAACTTGGGCTTGTTGAAGAGATATAAACAAGCTCAAGAACCTCACATGGAGAAACACCAAGAAGCAGCCAAATTGGAAGATGCAAAGTATGCAAAGGATTGAGCTTCCTATGACGATGTGATCAAGTTACCCAACCGAAAGCCCATCTTAATAGTGCGGCTATGTATCCTATAACCTGGTCTCCCAACAACCACCTTGAGACCGGTAAAAGGAAAATCTAGCAAGACCATACCTTTTCCTTGCGCATCCCGCTTAATCTTGATGACAACACTTCAATCTCCATCCAAGCCGGAATGCATCATTTGATAGTTGTTGCTTCGTGAAGACTCCTAATTTTCTCCCCCATACACCACTATTGGATAGCTTCATTAATACATGTATTCACATGTCCATTATCACCAATATGGACGGCGAGCTTCAAGCAAATGATCTTCTCGAGATGCTTATCTTGAACTTGCCCTTCTCAACCATACCACAAGATCCATGTGGTATATTCTTTATGCTTCATGTGTTGACCAACTTGAAATCACTCTTCACTCTTTGTATAGGTCAACCATGTATCTTCTCATGCTCCATCTCAATATGGACGGCGAGCTTCAAGCAAATGATCTTCTCGAGATGCTTATCTTGAACTTGCCCTTCTCAACCATACCACAAGATCCATGTGGTACATTATTTATGCTTCATGTGTTGACCAACTTGAAATCACTCTTCACTCTTTGTATAGGTCAACCATGTATCTTCTCATGCTCCATCTCAATATCTTGAGGTACATAAAGAACTCTTAATTTGATTACATGCTCTAAATCTTAGTCAATCATAGCTCAACTAATGAGGCTATCATGACACCGTCTTAGAGCCATATCTTGAATTCTTCTATTGAGATCACACTCTCAAGATCTTGATCATATCATATTCTTCTCTTCAACTTGTTGATCTTGATGCCAATACTCAAGGTATATCTTTATCTTCATGGAATCCATACTTGAATCCAAAACATAGAATACAAGCATGACCTATGGAATATTCCTTCATATAAAACTCAGTAAAAACATTAGTCCATAGGGATTGTCATTAATCACCAAAACCACACATAGGGGCAATTACTCTTTCAACTAGAGATCAAGACAGGCTTGGGAGACTTGGTTAGTTGGTTTATTGATCAAGGGAGAGTATGTGGGATGGTAGAGCACATCACAAGGATGAGTGTAGAAGAGGCACGTGGCCTTAGATCCAGGGTTAAGGATTTTAAGTGGGTTTCCAAAAATTGATCCTGATAATAGGTAGGAAGATGGTCTTCCTACTAGGGTTTGGTGATTTCCTCCTCAAGATTAGAGTTTGTATTTTTGGGTTAGCTTGTTACTAGAGGATGAGCTCCTAGGGTAACTCATACTACTTCTTAAGCAAACAAGTCCAGTCAATCTAGTTTAAGACAGCAGATTAAGGCAATTCATCTTAATAAGCAGATCAAGGCAATTCATACCAAGTATCTCAAGAATACTACTATGAACACCATCAATCCTAGCTTGAGGTATAGAGGAGTATTTTGAAGGGTTTGAGTTTTGAAGAAGGTAAGAGTCCCTTGGTACTTCTACCAAGAGTGGAAATCGATGGTTTTATAAAAGAGTTTTGGGAAGACTAGAGGTAAGGTTATTTGGAAGTTCTTTCTTGAGAACATACGGAGATGATATTATAAATATCTCCATAATTTTGTCAATTGAAGATACTAAAACATTTTTTGTTGCAAAGGCATCTTGGCTCTTGTTTTTGAAATGCCAGAGCATTTGAGAATATGTTAAAATAATACAAGGCATATCTTTTGTTAAATAGTGTTTGCCAACTAAGGGTGAGATATAGGAGTATATTAACTACTACACAATCAGATGCATAAGCACAAACAAGAAAACAACTACTTCACCACTAAGAAAGAAAGTTGTGTTCCCCTTGTTTTTTGCA
The DNA here is from genome assembly GCA_916181665.1 of Avena sativa. Classification (NCBI taxonomy): domain Eukaryota; kingdom Viridiplantae; phylum Streptophyta; class Magnoliopsida; order Poales; family Poaceae; genus Avena; species Avena sativa. The sequence continues at coordinate 374,672,164 of OV702295.1, read as the reverse complement.
TTCTAGACATCTAATCTAGGTTACTGAAAGTGGAATGTTACATGTATTGTTACCAAATGCTTGTTGTAGAGAAACAAGGAATACCCGAACAATCTTCGTCGGGTGAGTTCTCAAATTGGCACTAGAAAGCGTTGTGGAAGCCAAAGGTACCACCGAAAATCAGAATGTTCTGGTGGAGGGTGCTTCATAATTTCATCCCATGAGGGCAAGTTCTGAAGGAAATACATATGGAGAGACTATCATTCTGTGACACATGCAGAGCTGAATGTGAATCAATCTTTCATGCATTTTTTGAATGTACTTGGGCACCCCGTTTCTGGAACGAAGTGGACAAGATAACATCGATCAAAATCCCCGTTCTTCATTCGATCTCTTGGACGACTGATTTGATAGAGGGGCAGCGTGTTCCCTTAGCTGAGGCAAACATCATTCTTTGTGGAGCAGTCTGGTCAGAGCGTAATGCTCGGCGCCATGGTGAAGAGGGAGCCTCAGTTCGCTGGACGTTGGATATCACTTTTGATTTGGCTCAGTTAGGAAGAAAACAAAAGGTACATGTGATCAAGCAAGAAGTCGGGTGGAAGAAACCTACTGGGAACATTCTGAAGATCAATGTGGATGCCATCTTCTCAGCAAGAGATAGCACGGGAGCTACTGGTCTAGTTATCAGAGACTCAAACAGTAGTTTGGTTCATGCATAGGCAAGATGGATCGAGTATGCGTCAAACCCTCTAGTGCTAGAAGACATGGCCATCCTGAATGGTGTTAGGTTGGTAGTTGAGAAGGGGTACCAGAATGTTGAAATTGAATCTGATGCGAAAGAAGTAATCAAACTTGCTGAAGATCCATGCGAAAATAGATCATGCATCGCCAGTTGTCGTCAAGAAATAGAGGAGCTTGTCAGGATTTTTAGTAGTTTTAAATTGTTATTTACTGGACGTCTTGCTAATGAAGCGGTCCATCTTTGTACTAAGAGAGCTAGGTCAGTCAGAAGGGGGTGCTTATGGATCAGTTATAATACACCCTTCCTTGCCGGGGTTCTAGCCAAATATTGTTACCTTTACTTATGATTAATCAAAAGCTCTATGATTGGCAAAAAAAGTTTGTTAAAAAGTCAGATTTATCAAAAAAATAATACAATATCTAGGACTTAGGAGTAAATACTGAAAGGACGATGGATGCTTTGGCGATGGCGGGGCATCACTTTGTACGACTGGCAACACATGTTTCTGCTGTAGGCCTGTACTTTAGCCTAGTCATGTCCAATCTAGGAATGCCTGCCAGCAGATCTATTGCTCTAACGATGAGAGGATCTTGACTTGACTAACATAATGCTGCTAGCTGGAGTGCTCTGGGAAGGAGTTGACTTGCATTTTCTCTCAGCGACAACTGTTTATTCGCAATTTCACATGGGCTCTGTACGGCACTACGGCGTGTGCAAGTGCAACCAACATCGGGTTGAACAAAAGAAACACAAAAGACATTTTCTGTTTAAATAGAAAAAATTGTACGAAAATATAGAGCTAATATGATGTTCGAATGTACAAACTGGGGTACCGAGATTAGGCGTTTAGCCTTGGGCTCATGTCTTGCTGTTGAAGTGTAAGAGTTTTTCCTTTTTTTTCCTGATGATGCTGAAATGTTCATTGTAGAACATTGGTGCCAATCGAATCTATCAGTGAGCATTAATTAGTCATGACATGAATAGGAGCTACGTGCTAATGATTTTTTTTCAATAAAGAACGTTTTATTACTTACTCCTTCTATTCCATAATATGAGCATTTTTAGCAAGCCAAAACAGCTTGCTCAAAAGTCTATATTGTGAAACAGAAAGAGTAAAAGGTTTACATGTCAATGAATTGTGGCGAGAAAATATAATAGCCCAATGCATGGGTGCACCGGGATCCAGGGCTTGCGGTTCATCCGCGCATATTGCCCCTCCAACAGATTTATAAAGTAAGGTAGAATATACAAATAACATGTATTGAAATTTCCCTAGAAAAACATGTATTGAAACTCGGAACTCAGGCTCAAGGCGGCTCTAAGCCAGATAAACTGCGGTGCTGATAGGTTGAAAATATAGCCGTAGCTGGTATTTATTTATTTTTATTTGAGAAGAACGGTTTTGAATTGAGAATTGTGTAGACGAATTTTGGATAGCCCCTATTCATGACAAGATTTGTCATTTTTTATTTCTTAGGTCATGGTTTTAGTTGTAGTTTTGTGGGACGGTACCGAAAGGTTATCTATGTGCCCGCAATGTTTCTCTTGCTCCACATTTCACACCATCACCTAGTGGGGGAGTCATAAGTCAATTTGTCGACAATGGGCATTGTCTTTAACATAGGAGCGCACCTTGTCCTGCCACTTTGGTTATATTCTTGTTAATCCATCATGCACTTTTAGTACATATAGTAGAATATATTTGTGAAGACATATAATTAATGTGAATTTATTGTATTTTTGGAAAAGTTTGGATTGCCTCTTATCATGACGAGATTTATCATTTTATATTTCTCGTGTCATGGTATGAACCTTTAGTTTTTGTAGGTACCTAATTGCTATCTCTATGCGCTCAGTTTTTCTCAGCATTTTGCCAAACATTTAGGACGGTTAATTGGCATTAGGTTCTGGTTTTTCCACCTTCCTATCCTTTAACGTACCACCGTTGGTACATGCTTTTTCTTCATATAGTTCCACTCCATCACCTAGTGGGAGAATCATAAGTCAATTAATCTGTCGAGACAATAGGCATTGCTTTCAGTATAGATGGATAAGTACCTTGCCCTGCCACTTTGGCTGTGTTCTTTTATAACTTTTAAAAGTAGTGGTTGTGGGATTCTCATAGGGATTTTGTCGAAAACCCATGCACCTAGTTCAATGTTCCAAGTGGAATTTTAAGTGTTTGCAGTAGGAGGTGACTAAAGATGAAATCATGAAAGTATGCATCGAAAAGATTTTTCTTTTCAGAAAGTTCCAGTGAACTAAACCATCTCTTTGTACAGATTGGGAGGATTACAATTATTTTGTCCCAGTTTCCTTCTGATCTCCGGATCTGAGAACCACTCAATAACCCTCTGCACATCACTGTACATGTGTCAGGGTATCGAAATATGAGAACCAGAAATACGTTCTCGTGGTACTCGCATCGGAACATCAGAGAGGAAAACCGAAAAGAATAGGAGTGGGGAGTGAAAAGAAGAGCTCTTTAATCCGAGGTCTCCTCCTCCACTATGCACTCAAGCTCCGGCCGCCACACGGCGACCCTGCAGCCGCTTCGCCGCCTCCGGTGGGCGCCCGACGCGGCCTTCTCAGACAGAAGCTCCGTCAGGTAGTTATCCTGCTCGGCCGTGCTAGCTGCCGTGCTCGCGTCGCCCCTCTTGCCCTGGCTGCTCGGCCGCTTGCTCTTCTTGGAGGAGCTCGGCCGGCTCTTCCTCCTGTCGGTCGCCGGCACGGTTGCGGAGGGGATGAGGAAGTAGATGCGACCGCACTTGAGCTCCGTGTCGGGCGACACGATGACGAGCTTCTTGGTGGGGCAGCCGACGCCGGCGGAGGACCAAGCGGTGGCGAGGGTGTGGTTGGGGTGCTCCGCGAGGACGGCGCCGCTGGTGATCGGGCAGCTGAACTCGTCGACACGGCCGCTGAGGTGGACGACGCGGACGACGTCGAACGAGCCGCAGGGGACCATGCAGGTCAGGCAGCACCGCAGGCTGTTGCCCATGTCGTCGGCGGCGGTGGTGCTGGTGCTGGTGTTGGATCGATTCAAGCGCGATGAGATCGCTAGCCTGGCTTGTATAATTGCTCGCTCTTTGTTTGTTTGCTTTGTGCCGTGTGATGGGAGTGGCAACTGGCAAAGGGGTTTATATAGCGCGCCAAGTGGAGCTGCTGGGTATGCCAGCGCAAGGCATTAACTATCTTGGTGGCTTTAAAAATTGTGGAGAGCTACACTTTCTACACGGTTTGAGCCCAAAGGTACACATATTCCAATTTTCAAACACTACTGCTTCCCTATGTGCTTTACACATAAAATTCACTCTGTTTTAGAGTTTAAATGTAGCTTAATTTTGAATTTCTTATTGAAGGCTTGTATGGAACATAGTAATTCGAAAATCGTGCAGTGTAACAACTGAGGGGGGGGGGGGGGGGGGGACAATATTTGTTACTTGAAAATTGATAACTGCAAGCTATTTGTATTTACAAATCTAGTGGGATGACACAAAAAAAAGTGCATTTACTAAAACCCAAGAGAGAACTGAATTGTGAACAGAGTAGTAGTCTGGTGACATGGAGGTTGTTTAACCTTCTACCCCACACCCAAAATTTGAGTCTTGAACCGACTCATGCACTCATACCCCTATTTTAGTGAATCCTATAGTTCAAAAGGTAGTGTGGTTTTGAATCAGTTTTGTTGTTTATCTTCTTTTATGGAAGGGCCACCCACCCCCCCCCCCCCCCCTAGCTTATCCATCTTGCAAGATATGCATAGCTATGTGTAAGACATTGAGGCCAAACGGCTTACAAAATACAGGAAAATGCAAAGTAGTGGATAACAATGAGTAATCCCCTATCCCCACCAGTGGTAGAGTGACCTTGGCTCTTTTTGGACATCCGTCGCCCTGTCAGAGTCCTGCCACATTTGCATTGTGCGTCGATGATGGAAGCACCAATGAGAGACTCGAGTAGTGGTGAACAAGATTACAAGAGGAGGCGACTAGGGTTTCGCCCGGTCCACCATCAAGGGGCACCACATGAGTCACATCTGTAGGTTACCTTTTTTTGTTGTTTGCCTAGTTACCCAAACTAGAGACTCAATAAACTATATGAGATAATGTATCAAATTAAAATGATAACATGGTTCAAGGATGCCGAATTGTTTCGAAGTAGCACACCGCTTGTTTTCCCCATTGGCTATTCCCAAGGAGGTGTGAGTTTAGCATTATTGGTGGAATGAAGTAGTATGGCCAGCCTTTCTTTATCAACTAGTATATCTAGACATATAATTCACACAATAAAACTCAATCTAGGCTGTAGGACAAAGAAAGGGGCCATGATGCATCATGTTCTCACAGGCTCTCATAGCCATGCAAGGTTTGTTTAAGGCTTTTATTTTATTGCTCTGCCTCACTGGATACGTGTTCTCTCCTTCCAATAGATTCCTTTGGAGGTATATAGCTAATCTATATAGTTTTCACTAGCGTCCAAAAACCGAGATGGCAGTGTTAGATTATTATGTATATATAATTTTGAAACTGAATGATATAAGGATGGTCATGGTCGTGTGGTCTTCAGCAGAAGTTGCCGCGAAACAGCCGATTGCAATGATTAGAGTTAATCTCCCTTGCATTATCTGTTGTGTATGTGATTCTCATGGAGAACATTCCTAAATCTTGATGGCTAATAGCATAGGGAAGAGGAGGGTGGTCAGGACCTAAAATTCACATTAGTACTACAGGATGCTCTTTTGATAAACATGCTGATTTCCCACTTTCGATGGAATTTTCTTGCTGATTTCCCACAACGAAGAACCAGATCCTTTTTAAAATATCTGTGAACATTAGCTACACGTTTTTTACAATGTACATTCTAGGCGAGAACACGCTTACTAAGGTTAAAAGCATTAGCAACACGTTTTTGCAGACGTACTTTATTCCTTGCGGTAAAATAATTCGCAGATTTCTTTAGGGCAATTTAAGCTAAATTAAGCTTTCTTTTAGGAAGTGACAAGTTAATCTAACCTTTTTTTTTAGAAATGGTAATTGTCTCAGCCTCTGCATCAATCAATACTTTTTTTTGGCCAAAGCTAATGTAACCTAACTCTATGGAGTATAAATCATAACTTCTGGAATCAGTAGCCACAGCTGCCGTATTTTTGTAGAGAAGAATAAATCTTCATTACAAGAGATCTGGAAATCTCATGCACCAACCAGATCGTTGAATGCACGCCCCTTGGTACAAGTACGGAGTACAGAGTACGGATCACATCTAGAAAAGCAGATTGAACATGTCGTCCATGCAGATGGCATAAGGTTCTTGTATTATACTCCCTCCATTTAGAAATATAAGATGTTTTAGGTTTGTAAAAAAGATGTATCTAGACATGTTTAGTGTATAGGTTCAAATGAATCTTGACACTAAAAGATGTCTATATACATCTCATTCACAAACCTAAAACATCTTATATTTCTAAACGGAGGGAGTAGTACCAACCATTGTATTAGCTATTGGTAAGCAACAAACCATAGCACCACCGGTTCCTAGCCTTTACAGGAGAAACAAAAAAGCTGAGTTCAATCAACATGCTAAGTCTAAACTACTACTACCTTCATTTCGGTTTATAAGGCAAATACATATTTTGAAAAAATATTTGACCGTAAATTTGGTGAACAATACATAAAACATACCATGTCACAAAAGTTATACCATTAAAAGCGTATTTTAAATGATATATTTGGTCAACAATATGAATCTAATGGTATTTAGCAAACTATTTAGCAGATGATATATTTTAATTAAATTTACGATCAAATTATTTTCTCAAACTACGTATTTGCCTTATAAACCGGAACCGAGTTAGTACTGATATTTAGCAGATGACATAAAAGCATTGCATAGATGTACACACGGAAGAAAATAAAGAATGATCGAGAATTTAAATTCACTAGTGGAGAATTTTCACATGAGAATGCATTCCCCAAGGCTCTCGGAAGCCCTCCGTACGCGTGATCTTGATCGAATCCGTGGCTCGTACAAAACGTTTCTGCACCCGGAAGCTGCCTGGGTACCGGTGGCAGCACTGCACCGCACGGCGACCAAATCAGGCGCACCCAACATTCCAAATCCCCCATCGCTGGAACCGCCCAAATCCGCTTGCGCACCGGAAGCCGAGACCGCTGTACCTCGAACCCCAACCCCGGCGCGACAGGTTGTGCGGGAACTTTGCGCGTTGCCGCGCCGTTGCATGCTTGCACGGGCGGGCGGGCGGGTCGCGTCGCGTCGGGCGCACGGCACGGCGTACGTCGCAGGACCGAAGAAGATTTGGGGCAGCAGGATCTTGCGGGGAGCTGGCTTTTCCGGCGGGTTCGGGCGCACCCCCGTGTTTGGACCGCACGTCTGTCCCCACCCCGCGCGCGCCCGCGACGTCGTGCGACGCACGACACGACAGACCGGCGCGGCGCCCGTGCGTGCGTGTGGCTTCGGACCACGGGGAGAATCTTCTCACGTCCTCGCTCGATCGGTTACCGTGAAACGCGACGTTGCCCACCGCTGCTGGCGGTGAAGCGAAACGGTTCCTGTGCCGCCGGTGCGCGGTCGCTAGGCAGAACCGGCGGTGGTTTGCCAAACAAGCGCGTGCGTTTCTTCGCTGGGTGCCCGCCGCCTCATCACGTCCAGGATCCAGATACTAGTACAATACACGAGCGTGATCTGTGGAACCTTAACTATGCCACCGAGGCAGCGACTATTTCGTCTCTGACTACCTACCTGTCAGGCTCAGGCCGGCGCAGGCGAGGCGTCAGTGACAGATGGACTCACGTGCAGCGGTGCAGGAGTAGTTCCCGTACAACGTAGCTGGAGGAGCCGCGGAGAGGAAGGAGCTGAGAAGCTTCGTGGGCGCTCGCAGTCAGTCGCGGCAGGCATACTCTATCCGGCCGCGCCGTACCGTACCTGCACCGACCGCCTCGGCATCCGCCCGCCCGAGATACTCCCATCATACTCCTACGTACAGTATATTTTATGCCTATTATTGCAGATTTTTGGCCTTTGGGGGCGGGCAGGGCAGGGCAGGCAGTCCACCATTCCCGGAATACATAAACTGCTCGTGCCACGGTGCTGTGGCAGCCCCACGCACGCAACCAGCCTGGCAAGCAAGACGCAAGCCAAATGTCAGCATGGCAAGTAGTACAATTCACTTGACCCCGTTGCCAGACTCTGGGTTTTGGCAGATCTAACCTTTTCACAAAAATTTAGCCGAAATGATCTTTTTAAAAAATCATTAGCTAGATCTAACCCTTTTGACGGGCGGGGTACCGCCGGGCCGGGCGGTAGGTTTAAGAGTGGTGCCGCCAAGACAGTACCACGTCTAAACCATATCGCCCGAGCGTTTAGCAATATACCAAGGATGACCATATTCAACTAAATTATTTTAAAATATTTATTTTAGGCTGAAGTTCTACAAATGGGTTACATTTGCCCGACTTGCCGGTCCGGACGTCACGCCGTGGTATGTCAACGTGTCTAACGTACACAAAAAGTGTAACTGGATTTGGATGATTTAGAGTGAAAAGAAACTCGGATGAATACTCAAAGTGAATATAGTATCCCATGTTTGTTTTTTTAAGGTGATGAAATCTTATCCTCTGGTATTCCTTAGCGTTAGAGCAACTATGACATTTCAAGACGATTCAAATTTGAAAATTGCCGGTTCATGAGATCGGATCTATAGGAGACTGTTGCCAAGTTTGGCAACAGAAGCTCAAAGGGAAAATGATCTTTGACAAATGGTGACATATGGATGAAGAATTGTGGACGAAATTAAATGGGTGGAATTCTTAGGAACCTTGAAGGTCTGGATTAAGAAACAAAAGAAACAGCCTGCTTTAGAATTTGATAGCCCGGACAAACTTGGAGAATTAGCTAGGTGGACTGTCTACAAAGGAGGAGATCAAATAGCTGCAAAAATCTAGAGAAATATAGATTTTAGAAGGAGATGATAATATATACCTAATATTACTCCATCCGTTCCTTATTATAAGGTGTATTGTTTTTTTTTTTGTGAAAAGTCAAACTACATAACTTTGACCAAACAACTATTAACCTCTATATAACACCATATCGGTCTCGATATATTCATCATAAAGTATTTTTTCGTATTTTATCTATTTTGTATTTAGACGTTAATAGCTTTCTACAAACTTGATAAAAGCTAGTGCCCATTGACTTTAAAAAAATAGACCTTATAATAACGAAAATGAATTCTTAAGAGCTTTGTATTTACACCATCAACCAAAAAAAAACCAAAAGAGGCCTAACAGGCAGAGAACAAAAGGCACACCATCAACCAAAAAACCATTTCTCAAAAAACAATCAACGAAAAAACAAAAGTTAAAAAAGAAGCCTACTAAGGAAAACACAAAATCGCTCCATCATATGATTCTTCTCGTTAAAAGAAAGAAAACCAATCAGCAAACGATGATCGAGCGCTAAGTTATCAGATTGACTATTGGGATAATCTGGAAGAATCGGGGACGACAAAACCGGAGTTCCGGCACATTGCAAGACTGTTGGAACATGTCGCATGTGAAGTTTCCGGAGCAAGCCGGAGTCGGGCAGTGTGGCGGCCTAGGCTGGAGGGATGATCGTTGTGCACTCCTACTGGTTGCAAGGCTCTCGGTGCCGACGAAATCTCTGGTGGTTTTGGTTAGATAGATTGGAAAAGGAAAATAGACTTGTTGGCGCAGTTTCTTCCCTCGTTAAGTCTTATTTTCTAAATCGGTTGGATACTTCGGATGTAGAAGTGTTATGGTGGAGCATTGTAGCTTTGGTTAGAGATGAAAGTGGGATCCCACCTAAATTCCACTTATAAGTTCATTCTGTTATTTCTAGGTGTGATCCCTCTTAACACCTTAGCTTTGGTTTGTATTACTGTGATAGAAATCGGGAATTGATCGAGCTACTCTAGCAGGGCTCCATTAAAGCCTAGAAAAGGGAGCTCTCTATTTCTCTTAGCTACGTAGAAGCTGAGATCATTGTTGTAATTACAATTCTCTACAATCACCGGTGGAAACAGGCCTATAGGTCCCGGTTGGTACGGGGCTTTAGTCCCGGTGGCCCAACCGGGACAGGGCAATCGGGACTAAAGCCCTAACCTTTAGTCCCGGTTGCCCCACCAACCGGGACAAAAGGGTGCACACATGGTAGCGGCATAGAGCAAGGGGGGTGGAGCATTAGTCCCGGTTAACCTTCTGCTGCGGCAGAGATTTGGCCATTTCTCTGCCGCGGCAGAGAATTCATTTTGGCATATTTTGTTGCCGCGGCAGCATTTTCGCCACTTTTTGTGCCGCGGCAGAGAATTCATTTAGGTTGTTTTATTATTTATTTAGTGTTTTGCACTTATCAATGAAGGAACCTTATATTACACAAGATCATCATGACAATATTACATTCAATACACGGATCGAGTTCATGCACTACATACAAAAGTTGTTATTCGATGCTACCGGCCAATTCCTATTGTCTATACACAGCCGAATAGTATTCTCTTTTTGGGTTTAGGACTTCTGCATCCAAGAATCCCGCCAATTCCTCCTGAATTGCTCGTACGCGATCCTTTGGCAGAAGACCGTCCCGTAGACATTCGATCTGATATTTAAAAAAGGAGTCAGTCTATATGAATGAAACTAAACACAATTTGATTGTAATTAAAAACTATAGAAATTGTTTACGTACGTGGAGTTGCTCTAAATTTCTGCCCTTCTCATCGCACGTCTGCCGGATAAACTCGCAAACATAGTATCCACATAGATTGTTACCTGGTCCCTGCGTCAGCACTTTACGAGAACAGAGTTCAATCAAAAATAATAATCAAGCATGATAATAACTGTATCAAAACTAGAATCAAAGAGATGCGCGGATATAGCTAGTGGTGCTTACATTTAGTGGTTGAAATGTAAGCTCCTCTTTCCAAACACCCCTAGCCTTGTTAGTGAACTGTTTCCAAGCGCTGCCCGGCGAAGAAAACGAATAAAAGAAGTTATTAATTACTTGATATTATAAAATTCACGAACGTTGCCGATATAGTGTCGTAATGATTAGAATTACCGCTAGAGAAGCATCTGCATGTCCTTCCACGTCTCAAGGGGTTTATGTTTCGAGTCCATTACTAGTACACGTCCTTTGTCAAGTTGAATGATTAACAGAATATAGTGGAAGTTGCAAATGCATAACTAATCAATTATATACTTAACATCGAGTAAGCGAAATAGAAAGTGTATACAAGACAATAACACTCACTCGAAGTTGTAAGGAAAAAGTATTTCCCTTCTGATTTCTTGAAACCTTAACGCGTGTACTATATTATCCTCCGTATCCTGGGGGGCTTATTTTGAGATTAGCTTCATGAACCCAATATGGGTCAATGAAGCCAATGTCATAGATTTGTCCTCTGCTGCATTCGAGAATCTTCATTCTGCATATTACAGTATGATTATATACATGCAATAAACAAAGTGAGATAGCTGGAGACTAAATTAATTACAGAATTAGTACTTACAGACAATAGGCACTGATGATCGATTTGTCCAAGACGTCTTGATTGAATAATTGAAATAGTTTATCAAATTCAATGGATATCATGTCATCCTTTTCTTTCCCATGATGCTTTTTTGTAACCCTCAGCACTATCCAGTTAGCCCCGGCCTTTGTGGCATGCATGTACCAGTTATGCAATCTTCGCATTTTTATTGGAAGATTGTTTACCTCCTCAGGTTTGACGAGAGGTTTGCCGTACTGGTATTTGTATGCTACTTCACTCACGGGGAAGAACTCTAACTGGGATAAGTACTGGGCAATACTCATACCTTGAGCAGCGGCAGCTTCTCCGTATTGTGCAACTACCTCTAGATCATACTGCTCTTCGGCCCCATATTTGCTCGACCCCACATTGGTTTGGGAAATCACCTTGAGAGGGGCGCAAGTCTGTTTTGCTTGTTCTCTGAGCTGGACAACAGATTTCTCGCTTGCATCAGTACTGCTCTTCGAGGCTTTTTGTGCCGCATGTGACTTGAGAATAGAACGCTCATAGTCTGATGACAGCTTTGGCTCGGGTTGATGAAGAGTCTTTAGAATTTTCAACACTTTGGCTTTTTCTTCTTTGGTGCTGGGGAACTCTGGCTCTTTCGGCCGCCTCAGCTTAGCGAAAAACACTATCGTTTTCGCATCAACGATCGCCGCAGTCTCCTCTTCAGTACAGTCATAAGCTCTCTTGGGAGGAAACTTTGGTACTTTTGGAAGAGGCTCTCGTTTACGTTTCGGCGATCGCTTACCACGACGCACAGTAGCGGTACGCTTACGCTTTTTATCCTGAGGCGCCGGCGATGGCTCCCGCGGCGATGGCTGCGCCGGAGATTGGTGAGTCGACGTAGCCGGGTGAGGCGACGAAGACGGTTGCCGCGGCGGCGACGACCTTGCTGGAGACGGGTGAGGCGGCGGCGAAGATGGCCTTGGCGTGTGATTTCGAAGCACGATACATTCCTTCGGCCATAGAATGGTGACGTTTTTTTGCGTCTCCCAGTACAGTCACATCCCCTTCACCTGCAGGATAGTGAAGATCCAAAACTTCAAAGGTGGGCATGATTTCATCCACCCCGACAACAGCGTAGCCCTCTGGAACCGGACGACAGTGGTAAGTTGGTGTGGGTCCAATTGGTAAGGCATAGCCGACCGCCACCTTCATTGATATGTTCACAACTTTGACATGTAGCTCGCAGTGTGTCATCTCTGTGATATCATCCACTGGGTAGCCAACAGGAGCCATCGTCGGTGCACCATCGTCATCGCCATTGTCATCTTCTCAAACTGAATATTCTTGAAATCGGGAGTCTTCTCTTTCACGACATAGTCAAGGTGCAATCTTTTCTTCCAGTTGGTGAAACACTGGGCCATCTTCTTCAAAGCCCACTCCCTGACCTTAGCCTCCATGGCTCTCCCATGTTGTAAGGCGTCCTCAACTGGATCCTCCGCATTTGGATCCAGCTCTATCTTCGGTAGTTTGAAATTAACCATGAGCCTCTTCCACAGTAAATCTTTGGCGTGGTTAGGGACAAATAAATATGTTCCCTCTTCATCCGCATTAGCAGGCCTATTCCAATTTCTAATGGTGATCGGGATTAAGTCCCTAACGATTACTCCGCATTGTGCCGCAAATTTGTTTGTGACAACTTTGGGAGCTGTCGGTTTGCCGCCTTCAGCGACATCTTCGATCATGAACCTCTCATGGTCTTGCAACTTTTTGGTTGGGCCTCGTCTGCTCTTTTCAGTAGATTCCTTTGATCCGGAGGGCTAAAAGAAGAAAGATCGTCGTTACTATTTCTATATAGATAGAAGATGATTAATTAATGAATTGATTATATTACATGCACCTCTCCGGAGCGGTCGTCTTCTCGATTACACAAGGCATCGCCTTCTCCCTCGCAGAAGGCAACACCTTCAACCTCAAACAAGTCGTCTATTCCGGTAAAAAGAGGATCACCCTCACCGGAGTTGTTTAGAAACGTTGATACGTCTAAATTTTCTTCCCCACGGATCACACCTTGGATCAACTCTTCCTTTTCTTCGTCTCTGACGTGTGGGTCCATATTTTCTGCATAGGTGGAAAAACGAATAAGTCAAAGCGGCTAAAGGAGAAAGTTAGGTACGGTGTTGAGAGATATAAACTCTAATTCAGAGAAACCCTAATATATACATACACAATAATAAAAATGAAGAGAAACCCTAAACCCTAAACCTAGCTACAAAAAGGAAACCATGTAGTAGATAGGCACATCGTCGAACCCACATGCACCAAAGGGGTATTAATGATTCCTTATCTAAGATAGGGCTTTTAAGTTGCTTGACAATGTGAATCGGGTCTGGGGCTACCCACAGTGACTGACCAGTGGGGCCGAAGACCAATAATACCAAACTAATTAATAAACCTAATAATACCTAACTAATAATAAACCTAATAATCCAAACACCGAAAAGAAAGGGAAACAATCAACACATGGCATCGATGCAATGCTCAAGAAAGTATGATGATATGACAAGTTAATTTGTATTGGAATGTAACCCTAAGACATGCTCGACGATTTAATCGGGGTTCCGAGGGGTGAAAACCCTAACTCGGGGAAACTCCGGAACATATGAGAGGGGTGCATTTGTTCTTCTAATTATACTTGTCATTTAAGTTGTTGAACAATGCATGATTATAGGTTAAATAGATAGGTTTCATTTTTCTGAACAATTTGATATATTATTTGTATTTTTTTGACTTATAAATAAAAAGATATTGAATTTACAAGTTTATATCAATTTCTGGAATTATTAAATCATTTAAAATTGAATTACTGTGTCAATATGACATCAGCAAAGGGTTGAGTTTTTTTTACCTAGACAGAACCTAGCCACTGTGACTGAGTGCTGGGCCCTAGGCCACATCAGCAAGCCACCGTGGTGGTCAAAGGTCAGCGGGCCCGTGGGCCACGTCAGCGTGACGCCGGGTGACGTCATCTCGGCGGCCACCGTCGGGTGCTCACCGGGGACGGCGCTGTGAGGCGTGCGGGGCGACGGGGCTAGGCTTGATCGAAGCAGCGCGTCGCGGTAGGCAATAAAGTGGCGGCTCCGCTCGAAGAAGCTCACTGGAGCTGGGCGCACGGCGGGCAGCGGCGGCGGTGCTTCCAACGACACGACGCGTGGCGGCTACAACAAGCAAGCAGGCAAACGGAGGGCACTGGGAGGTGCAGAGGCTCACCGCGCGTTAGAGAGAGGCGACACCGCTCCTTCTTGGTCACCGGAGTGTCGCCTCCGTCGAGCTCGAGCGGCGGCGGGCAGGGGGAAGTAGCTGGTGCGCGCACGGACGGAGACGGCGGTGCTGGCGGACGGAACGCGCGGGCTCGGGCAGCCTGCCGACGTCGGGGGCGGTTGTGCGCGCGTCGGTGAAGCAGAGAAGTGAGATGGGGAAGAAGAAGAGGAGGGGCGTCGGTTATAACCAAAGGACCTTTAGTCCCTGTTGGTGGCTCCAACCGGGACTAAAGGGTTATACGTCCCGGTTAGAGCCACCAACCGGGACGTATACTCCAATATTTTCAGCAGACCAAGGGTTGGCGCGCAGGGGGTCTTTAGTCCCGGTTGGTGGCTCCAACCGGGACATATTCCCCTGTTTTCAAATTTTTTCAGGTATTTTCTCTCTGTTCTCGCCTTATTTTTTATTTTGGGGTTAAAATTTGTATTATTTTTTAAATGATAATTAATTTGGAATTTAGAAAAACTTTAAACATAAAAAGTGTTTGGATTTGAATAAATAATTCAAAACCATTTTCTGTTTTAAAAAATAATTAATGTAACCATTTAAAATATGAACCATTTACAATTAAAAATGAATTAACTTATATTTTTTTAATATCAATTTGGAATTTAGAAAAACTTTAAACATAAAAAGTGTATGGATTTGAATAAATAATCCAAAACCATTTTCTATTTTTAAAAAATAATTAATGTAACCATTTAAAATGAATTAACTTATATTTTTGAATATTAATTTGGAATTTAGAAAAACTTTAAACATAAAAAGTGTTTGGATTTGAATAAATAATTCAAAACCATTTTCTGTTTTAAAAAATAATTAATGTAACCATTTAAAATATGAACCATTTACAATTTAAAATGAATTAACTTATATATTTTTAATATCAATTTGGAATTTAGAAAAACTTTAAACATAAAAAATGTTTGGATTTGAATAAGTAATTCAAAACCATTTTCTGTTTTTAATGGGCGGAAAAAAAGGACGGAAAATAATAGGCGGAAAGAAAATTTGATTTGGATAGAACTGGAATTAAAGTACATAACGCAACTAACACAAAGTTACATAGAAGAACTGAAAATTAAGATACATGGCCAGATTAAGCCACAATCGGCCGAACTTGTTTTGCAATGTTGGAATAATTCATGTAAGGTTACTTCACAAAACGACCCGTTTTTTGCGCTCGGAAAATGGAAAAGGGCTTTTCCATGCGACAAAAAGGAAAACTTCCTCCTGCAACATTGTTCTCCATACCAATGTCCACACACATGCATAATATGGGCACAACATCACAAACTATGTCGTGATTCAGCACATAACATCGGTCATTTGGACCGAAAGCCATGAAACCTCGAACATGATAGGTCATTTTGTGAAGGTTTTTTCGAAACATGATCAATATACCAAGTATGGTATTTTTCCTTTCAACTATGTAACATAATATGACACCACGCGAAGGATTTTTATTGTTCGGATTTTTTTTGAATTTATTATGCCCATTTTGAATTATCTGAATTTCTAACTATGGTCAAACCGGTGTGCATGAAGTCAGAAGATAGGGGACGAGCATCGTTAGAACTTGCATTGGATCTCTAAAGAAACCACTATTGCGAGTCTAAAAATGATTTTTTCAAAAAATCACGGGCGATAGATCATGTACCTGTAGTACAAACTGGACCCACTTCCTACCGATTCGGCACACATTTGTCCTTTTTACCCGGGATGGACGAAAAGGTTTGAGATGTCCCTATTGGGATATAGTCCATGTAAGGTGGTCTAGTATTTTAGGAAAATGGGACGGTAGCATTCTGAAACGGCAATTTGGTGGTTACTTCACAAAACGACCCATTTTTTGCGCTCAGAAAATGGAAAAGGGCTTTTCCATGCGACAAAAAGGAAAACTTCCTCCTGCAACATTGTTCTCCATACCAATGTCCACACACATGCATAATATGGGCACAACATCACAAACTATGCCGTGATTCAGCACATAACATCGGTCATTTGGACCGAAAGCCATGAAACCTCGAACATGATAGGTCATTTTGTGAAGGTTTTTTTGAAACATGATCAATATACCAAGTCTGGTATTTTTCCTTTCAACTATGTAATATAATATGACACCACGCGAAGGATTTTCATTGTTCGGATTTTTTTTAAATTTATTATGCCCGTTTTAAATTATCTGAATTTCTAACTATGGTCGAACCGGTGTGCATGAAGATAGGGGACGAGCATCGTTAGAACTTGCATTGGATCTCTAAAGAAACCACATATTGCGAGTCTAAAAATTATTTTTTCAAAAAATCACGGGCGATAGACCATGTACCTATAGTACAAACCGGACCCACTTCCTACCGATTCGGCAGACATTTGTCCTTTTTACCCGGGATGGACGAAAAGGTTTGAGATGTCCCTGTTGGGAGATAGCCCATATAAGGTGGTCTAGTATTTTAGGAAAATGGTACGGTAGCATTCTAAAACGGCATTTTGGTGGTTACTTCACAAAACGACCCGTTTTTTGCGCTCAGAAAATGGAAAAGGGCTTTTCCGTGCGACAAAAAGGAAAACTTCCTCCTGCAACATTGTTCTCCATACCAATATCCACACACATGCATAATATGGGCACAACATCACAAACTATGCCGTGATTCAGCACATAACATCGGTCATTTGGACCGAAAGCCATGAAACCTCGAACATGATAGGTCATTTTGTGAAGGTTTTTTCGAAACATGATCAATATACCAAGTATGGTATTTTTCCTTTCAACTATGTAACATAATATGACACCACGCGAAGGATTTTCATTATTCGGATTTTTTTTAAATTTATTATGCCCGTTTTGAATTATCTGAATTTCTAACTATGGTCGAACCGGTGTGCATGAAGTCAGAAGATAGGGGACGAGCATCGTTAGAACTTGCATTGGATCTCTAAAGAAACCACATATTGTGAGTCTAAAAATGATTTTTTCAAAAAATCACGGGCGATAGATCATGTATCTGTAGTACAAACCGGACCCACTTCCTACCGATTCGGCAGACATTTGTCCTTTTTACCCGGGATGGACGAAAAGGTTTGAGATGTCCCTGTTGGGAAATAGTCCATGTAAGGTGGTCTAGTATTTTAGGAAAATGGGACGGTAGCATTCTGAAACGGAATTTTGGTGGTTACTTCACAAAACGACCCGTTTTTTGCGCTCGGAAAATGGAAAAGGGCTTTTCCGTGCGACAAAAAGGAAAACTTCCTCCTGCAACATTGTTCTCCATACCAATGTCCACACAGATGCATAATATGGGCACAACATCACAAACTATGCAGTGATTCAGCACATAACATCGGTCATTTGGACCGAAAGCCATGAAACCTCGAACATGATAGGTCATTTTGTGAAGGTTTTTTTGAAACATGATCAATATACCAAGTCTGGTATTTTTCCTTTCAACTATGTAATATAATATGACACCACGCGAAGGATTTTCATTGTTCGGATTTTTTTTAAATTTATTATGCCCGTTTTAAATTATCTGAATTTCTAACTATGGTCGAACCGGTGTGCATGAAGATAGGGGACGAGCATCGTTAGAACTTGCATTGGATCTCTAAAGAAACCACATATTGCGAGTCTAAAAATTATTTTTTCAAAAAATCACGGGCGATAGACCATGTACCTATAGTACAAACCGGACCCACTTCCTACCGATTCGGCAGACATTTGTCCTTTTTACCCGGGATGGACGAAAAGGTTTGAGATGTCCCTGTTGGGAGATAGCCCATATAAGGTGGTCTAGTATTTTAGGAAAATGGGACGGTAGCATTCTAAAACGGCATTTTGGTGGTTACTTCACAAAACGACCCGTTTTTTGCGCTCAGAAAATGGAAAAGGGCTTTTCCGTGCGACAAAAAGGAAAACTTCCTCCTGCAACATTGTTCTCCATACCAATGTCCACACACATGCATAATATGGGCACAACATCACAAACTATGCCGTGATTCAGCACATAACATCGGTCATTTGGACCGAAAGCCATGAAACCTCGAACATGATAGGTCATTTTGTGAAGGTTTTTTCGAAACATGATCAATATACCAAGTATGGTATTTTTCCTTTCAACTATGTAACATAATATGACACCACGCGAAGGATTTTCATTATTCGGATTTTTTTTAAATTTATTATGCCCGTTTTGAATTATCTGAATTTCTAACTATGGTCGAACCGGTGTGCATGAAGTCAGAAGATAGGGGACGAGCATCGTTAGAACTTGCATTGGATCTCTAAAGAAACCACATATTGTGAGTCTAAAAATGATTTTTTCAAAAAATCACGGGCGATAGATCATGTATCTATAGTACAAACCGGACCCACTTCCTACCGATTCGGCAGACATTTGTCCTTTTTACCCGGGATGGACGAAAAGGTTTGAGATGTCCCTGTTGGGAAATAGTCCATGTAAGGTGGTCTAGTATTTTAGGAAAATGGGACGGTAGCATTCTGAAACGGAATTTTGGTGGTTACTTCACAAAACAACCCTTTTTTGCGCTCGGAAAATGGAAAAGGGCTTTTCCGTGCGACAAAGAGGAAAACTTCCTCCTGCAACATTGTTCTCCATACCAATGTCCACACAGATGCATAATATGGGCACAACATCACAAACTATGCAGTGATTCAGCACATAACATCGGTCATTTGGACCGAAAGCCATGAAACCTCGAACATGATAGGTCATTTTGTGAAGGTTTTTTCGAAACATGATCAATATACCAAGTCTGGTATTTTTCCTTTCAACTATGTAACATAATATGACACCACGCGAAGGATTTTCATTGTTCGGATTTTTTTGAATTTATTATGCCCGTTTTGAATTATCTGAATTTCTAACTATGGTCGAACCGGTGTGCATGAAGTCAGAAGATAGGGGACGAGCATCGTTAGAACTTGCATCGGATCTCTCAAGAAACCACATATTGCGAGTCTAAAAATGATTTTTTTCAAAAAATCACGGGTGATAGATCATGTACCTGTAGTACAAACCGGACCCACTTCCTACCGATTCGGCAGACATTTGTCCTTTTTACCCGGGATGGACGAAAAGGTTTGAGATGTCCCTGTTGGGAGATAGTCCATGTAAGGTGGTCTAGTATTTTAGTAAAATGGGACGGTAGCATTCTGAAACGGCATTTTGGTGGTTACTTCACAAAACGACCCGTTTTTTGCGCTCGGAAAATGGAAAAGGGCTTTTCCGTGCGACAAAAAGGATGGTGTCACCAACCGGGACATTATGTCGTGCGACACATGCATAATATGGGCACAACATTATATCGACATTATGTCGTGCGGCGTGTACCTTGTCCCGGATGGTGTCACCAACCGGGACTAAAGATCAACCTGTAGTCCCGGTTGGAGACACCAACCGGGACAAAACACGAGTCAGCACTAATGATAGGGGTGAGTGTCGACATTATTTCGTATGTGTCGACACTATGCCGAGCTGCTTGTACTATAAATAGGCATCCTTGTGAGTCCAGTCCTCCAGCCAGTTTGAGGCATCTCCAAGATGGTTTTCGAGAGCAGGGACACCACTGCGGCCAGTTTCAGGGAGATGCCGACGGAGCCCAGTCCTCCGTCATCTCCGAGAAACTGGTCATAGAGGCACTCCCTAATATGTGAAATTAGTTAGCTCCGAGGCGTATTGATCTAGTTAGAGAAGTTACAAGCTGCAAGATGGTTTTCGAGAGCTGGGACACCACTGCGGCCAGTTTCAGGGAGATGCCGACGGAGCCCAGTCCTCCGGCATCTCCGAGAAACTGGTCATAGAGGCACTCCCTAATATGTGAAATTAGTTAGCTCTGAGGCGTATTGATCTAGTTAGAGAAGTTACAAGCTGCAAGATGGTTTTCGAGAGCATGGACACCACTACGACCAGTTTCAGGGAGATGCCGCCGTATCCCAGTCCTCCGGCATCTCCAAGAAACTGGTCATAGAGGCACTCCCTAATATGTGATTGCGCGTGTTTGGAGATCAGATCTTAATGGTAAGTACGAATCGGGACAACTTCTTCATAGTCCCGGTCCAGCCACAAAACGGGACTAACACTCAAGACATTTATTAATATTAAAAACTCAGACTACAAAACCGGGACTAAAGGCCACAAACCGCGAAAGATATCCTTCGGTCAAGCCACAAACCGCGAAAGACATGAACTAGAGTTACATAATATGAGCATGAACTTCTTGGCATATGTCCTTCCTTATGATCGCTTCAGACGTAACCATGGAGCATCTTCTTTACTTAACGGAATGTTTGGGTCAGTTTTCACTGTGAAGGGCGGAATTTCATCAAACTTATTATAATCTTCTGACATGTCTGTCTTGTCCTCGATTCCCACGATGTTTCTTTTCCCTGAAAGAACTATGTGACGCTTTGGCTCATCATATGATGTATTCGTTCGCATATTTTTTCTTTTTTTCGGTCTGTAGGACATGGCCTTCACATAGAAAACCTGAGACACATCATTGGCTAGGACGAATGGTTCATCTCTATAACCAAGATTGTTGAGATCCACTGTTGTCATTCCGTACAACTGGTCTATCTTTACCCATTCCCCATTCAGGTTGACCCATTTGCAGCGAAACAAAGGGACCTTAAAAGAGACTCCATAGTCTAGTTCCCATATCTCCTCTATGTAACCATAATATGTGTCCTTTTGTCCATTCTCGTCTATTGCATCAAAGCGGACACCACTATTTTGGTTGGTGCTCTTTTTATCTTGGGCGATCATGTAGAATGTATTCCCATTTATTTCGTACCCTTGGAAATTCAATACAGTAGAAGATGGTGACACGGCCAACAAGTATAGCTGATCTCCAACAGTGGTGTCATTCAAGAGATGTGTCCGCATCCAACCACTGAAAGACTTCATGTGTTCATCTGTAATCCATGATCCAGGCTTCCCCGGGTTTTTGGAGCGTACAATATTCTTGTGTTCCTCGATATACGGAGCTGCCAAGATGGAATTATGTAGAACTGTGTAGTGTGCTTTAGTGAAAGAATCCCTGTCCCTACATATCATTGCTTTCTTTCCCAGCGTGCCTTTTCCACTTAGTCTTCCCTCATGCCGCGAGTCAGAAACACCAATCGGCTTAAGGTCAGGAATAAAGTCAACACAAAACTCAATGACCTCCTCTGTTCCATATCCCTTGGAGATGCTTCCTTCTGGTCTAGCACGGTTATGAACATATTTCTTTAAGACTCCCATGAACCTCTCAAAGGGGAACATATTGTGCAGAAATACCGGACCGAGAATGGCAATCTCTTCCACTAGATGAACCAGGAGATGTGTCATAATATTGAAGAAGGATGGTGGGAACACCAATTCAAAACTAACAAGACATTGTACCACATTCTTCTGTAACCTTGGTAGAATATCTGGATTGATTACCTTCTGAGATATTGCATTGAGGAATGCACACAGCTTCACAATGGGTACTCGAACATTTTTCGGTAGAAGCCCCCTCAATGCAATCGGAAGCAACTGCATCATAATCACGTGACAGTCATGAGACTTCAGGTTTTGGAACTTTTTCTCTGCCATATTTATTATCCCATTTATATTAGATGAGAAGCCCGACGGCACCTTGATACTGTAAAGGACTTCAAAAAAGATTTCCTTCTCTGCTTTGGTAAGAGCATAGCTGGCACAACTTAAGTGACGCCCTTTATCCGTCTTGTTATGTGTATGCATGTTCTTTGGGTCTTTCATAATTTGTTGTTCCTCCCGTGCTTCAGGTGTATCTTTTGTCTTCCTATACACGCCTAGGAATCCTAGCAGGTTCACGCAAAGATTCTTCGTCACGTGCATCACGTCGATTGAAGAGCGAACACGCAGGACTTTCCAATATGGCAACTCCCAAAATATAGATTTCTTCTTTCACATGGGTGCGTGTCCTGTAGCGACGTCGTTCAGAACTGATTGACCGCCGGGACCCTTTCCAAAGATTACTTCTATGTCCTTGACCATACCAAATACATCATCACCAGCAGGGAGTTCAGGCTTCTTCCGGTGATCTGCCTCACCTTTGAAATGCTTGCCTTTCTTTCTTACGGGATGATTGGTCGGAAGAAATCGTCAATTCGCTAGGTACACAACCTTCTTGCATTTATGCAAATATGTACCTTCAGTCTTATCTAAACAGTGGGTGCATGTCTTATATCCCTTGTTTGTTTGTCCTGAAAGGTTACTAAGAGCAGGCCAATCATTGATGGTTACGAATAATAACCCTCGTAGATCAAATGGCTCCTGTTTGTTCTCATCCCACACACGTACACCTGGTTTGCCCCACAACTGTAAGAGTTCTTCAACTAATGGCCTAAGGTACACATCAATGTCGTTGCCCGGTTGCTTCAGGCCTTGGATGAGCACTGGCATCATAATGAACTTACGCTTCATGCACAACCAAGGAGGCAGGTTGTAGATACATAGAGTCACGGGCCAGGTGTTGTGACTGCAGCTTTGCTCCCCAAAAGGATTCATGCCATCCATACTTAGACCAAACCATAAGTTCCTTGCGTCACCTGCAAAGTCTGGGAAGTCTCTCTCGATTTTTCTCCACTGTGACCCATCAGCAGGGTGTCTCAACTTCCCGTCTTTCTTACGGTCTTCTTTGTGCCATCGCAACAACCTGGCATGCTCTTTGTTTCTGAACATGCGTTTCAACCTTGGTATTATAGGAGCATACCACATAACCTTAGCAGGAACCCTCTTTCGGAGGGGCTCTCCCTCAACATCACCAGGGTCATCTCGTCTGATCTTATACCGCAACGCATTGCATACCGGGCATTTATCTAAATTCTCATACTCCTTACCGCGGTAGAGGATGCAGTCATTAATGCATGCATGTATCTTTTGCACATCTAATCCCAGAGGACAGAGAGTCTTCTTTGCTTCGTAGGTACTCTCGGGAAGTTCGTTATGTTTTGGAAACTTCGGCTTCATTATTTTCAGCATCTTTTCAAATGAGGAGTCAGTTAGACCACACTCTGCCTTCCATCGCAACAATTCCAGTGTGGTACCGAGCTTTGTGCTGCCATCTTTACAATTTTGGTACAACAATTTCTTGTGATCTTCTAACATGCCCTCTAACTTCAACTTCTCATTTTCTGTTTCACAGTCTCACTTTGTATCAGAAATGACCCTACCAAGTTCATCAGCTGGCTCATCTGATGCCCGTTCTTCACCTCTTTCCTCTCCATTGTCTTCCATTGCAGCATCACTGTATTCAGGAAACATATGATGATAGTTGTTATTATCATCTTCTTCTTCACCATCTTCCATCATAACCCCTCTTTCCCCGTGCTTGGTCCAGCAATTATAGTTGGGCATGAAACCTTTCATAATCAGGTGGCAGCGAATGATTTTCGAGGAAGAGTACTCCTTGTTGTTCCGACATTGAACACATGGACAACGTATAAAACCATTCTCTTTGTTTGCCGTAGCCACATCGATAAATTTATCCACGCCTTTCATATACCCGGCTACGCGCCGGTCACCGTACATCCATTCCCGACCGTTCATCTGCATCATATAAGTAAGTTTATCAAAAAACAGGACATCATAAATAGTGAAATAACCAATTCACATCGACACATGAATTGTATCAATGACAGAGAAAAGATAAGATTGCTAACCTCGATCGAGGGAAATAAAGAGGAGAAAGCTCAAGTGCGTCTCGGACACCTTCTATATTTTTGTTCTATGAGAAATTGAACGGGATTATTTACTCAAACATTTCATCAAACACCTTCAATACATGCATAGAAGAGAAAAAACTAGCACACCCCTCACACCTTCCACCAAGAGAAAAAACAGAGTGGAGGCAGAGGGGGTTGGGGCGTTGCATTTATAGAGGGTGGGAGAATACGTCCCGGTTGGAGCCAGCAACCGGGACTAAAGGTGTGTGCCACGCCACGTGGCTGTGGCCAAACCTTTAGTCCCGGTTGGTGGCTCCAACCGGGACGTATTCCCCCTTACCAACCGGGACGCATGCCCCCTGGCCCCATGCCCGCTCGAACCGGAACGCGTGCCAGCACGCAACCGGGATTAATGCTCTGAGGGGTCGCGAACGGATGACCCTTTTTCCACCGGTGAATTGCCACGATCCCAAATCCACTACTTGGGCACTTCAAACTTATACTCTCACAATCTCATATTGTGTCAGTTGTTACACTTCGAATATGTTTCCTGATGGCCCAGAGATCGGTTGGTGGCAAAGCATATTTGGGTTCTTGCAAAACAAAATGAATATTGCCGCGTGGGACGGCCGTGAATGAGAACTGGATTCTTCTAGCAATAGCAACAGCAGGCTAAGCTTTGTTCGATTGTGCGATTATGACATATTGGAAGGACAGAAGCCTGTTGAATATATGCATTCATCTGAATGAACTAGCAGGACAGCGCACACAGCGGCATCCATCTCTCAGTGGTCAGTGGTATAAGCAAGAATCGAATTCCATTTTCATTTTTATTACAATTCCAGATGGGAGCAAACACAAAAGGTTTAGATATAATCCAATGTCCACTCATTCCAAATCTAGTAGAATTGGTGCTTGAATGTTGAATCCGACTGAATTCATCAAATACAATTCATGGTTGTCGAGTAAGGTGTACAAAATTTCATATGAAATCTGAACCCATAGGCTTCTTTTGTCACAAGCAACAACACTTATCATTGCAAATCCAAGATGAATTCAAGAGTATTAACGATGTGCATGTTTCAAAATTTGACACTGTTTCCTCTGTTGATGTACATAAGGTGTCTTTACTTCAGAAGTGTGTAAATTCAGCTCCTTTTTGCAATAAATACGGAATGCAATGCCGGAATAAACAACTCAGCTCTTCAAAATTTCAAGTTCTCCTTCCCGAAAGACAGATGGTTGGGACTCAATCTTGCTGTACGAGACCCTATGTCTATACGTCTGTACTGTATGGGATCTATCATAAAAACGGAACTGCTCCTTGAGTTGGATGCCCACAATCAAATAGTAGGTTTTTTTTACTGTATCTGGTCAGTTGATTTGCTATTAGCATCGTCTGCACTTGTTAGTTCTGCTGTACCACATTCTAGCAGTGGTATTTCCGGTGAGCTGGGAATGTCAGGAGAAGGTGGGTCTTCCTCACTTGTTTGGATGCCCGTAGATCGTGCAAGATCAATCCATTGCTGCATCAAACATAGCTGTCAGAAAAAACTAGAGAAACATGGAATGCATAACTTGCGTACTATATGTATGGGGCTGACTAGTAGACTGTAGACATGAATCGTTTCACTATAAGGATTTTTATTTCTGTCCCTGGAGATATTCAACAAAAGTGTTATCAAAAGACACAAAATAAGGGAGTGGGGTGTGTCGGTTTGATCCAATGGATAAGAGAACTGACCAACAAATAATGGCTGACTGGGCCAGTGGTTTAGGGCCAAATGGTTCAGAACTTTTGATCCAAAGGATGCGGAGGATCAACCATATTAGAAGCAACTCGCTATGTGTATGCTCTTCATGTACATATATTTACACAATCGTCAATGCAACAACGTACTGATTGTTTTAGGTATAATTACTAAGATTGACACAACATGTCGCTATGTGTATGCTCTTCATGTACATATATTTACACAATCGTCAATGCAACAACGTACTGATTGTTTTAGGTATAATTACTAAGATTGACACAACATGCCATATTAAACCGTAGTACAAACAGTGTGCCCGTGAAGTGTGACTTTATGTGATAGTGTTAAGTGCGATTAGTGTTGCCTCCAATTTTTTCTCAACGCATGTACAGAAACAGGACACACATCTATGATCTATGTGCATTGCTATTTTTTGTTGAATGTGTATGTGTACATTATAATTTAGTAGTACCATTTAGATTATGGATCATGTAGTAATATAATACAGTACTATAAGGTGTGTGGTTATGGCATGGTTAGTGTTGGAGTCATAAGCTTGTTTCCCTGGCCCCTCCTTGAACTGGAGAGAGGACACCACATGTTGTAACCATAGCCTAAAGAGGTCGCCTATGTCAAACTAATTGGCATTGATTAAATTACCCCTATTCGTTAATAGCTACTCCTGCTCTATGGATCGGTTCAACCAGCGCATACCATAACCAGAAAAAAAACTTATAATGGAAGTACAGAGTGCAGAGGTGGCATACCTGTGTTCCAAAGTATGAATTGATTATCCGTGCAACAAAGGATAACACATTAGCAAGAAGTGGCTGATTATAGTACGACACCAGATACTCTCCAAGCCGATGCTCCACCAGACCAGCTATGACCTTAACATATATATTGGGAAAGAGTTAAATGTTGCTCGGTAAGTCAAAATTGATGGCCGAATGGTAAGTTGCGCTTATTTTATGGAAACCATTGATGCCTCGGTTTACCTTAAGACTAACTCATCCATCCTCAGTATGCTATATTACAGATCATTTTAATTGTTGCTAATTTCCTATCATGTGCCCTTATGTTACAGATCATTTTAACTATTGCTAATTTCATGTGTCCACATATACGCAACTCTGACAGACGAACAGCTTGTCATAATTAACCAATCAATTGTGAACAATTTTTGCAAATAAGAAGTTGAGAACTTCATCGCATATACATGTCTAAATTCTCGGCCCTTCATTTTAGCTAGACATATGTCATGAGGAAGTACCTGATATCGCAGATTTGCTGATGTTCCAAGGAAGCCACTGTAAACAGCTGCTGATTTCCAGATGGGAACTCTTGCGCGTTCTGTCTCCATAGTTGCAGAAGGTCTCAAAACTCGACGAGCAGCATTCAAGACGTCTGAAGCAACTTCAGCTCCAATACTAGAAACGTACCCAACACCAGCAAGTTTAAGGCCACCCATTAGTACCGATGCAACTCTCTGGTTAATATCCCAATTCTGGCCCACGATACCCTTTTGAAATGCATTATCTGGCAGTGACCCTAACAGCCCTCTAACAAGCTCCAAGCTCTCACCAGAACCATTGTCACCAATGGATAAGAGTGATATAGTAGGAGCAGGAAGCCACACTGTAAAGAAGTCCACAACAGAACCTCTAATTGTATCAGTAAGGACATAGTCAATCTCTTCAAAAAACCGTCCTTTCCGTTTTTCATATTGTGCTATGACAGCTGTAGTTATTGATATGCCCTCTTCGATTGCTAATCTGTTCAAGAATTTGGGATCTGCCAGTAACCTTTCACGGAAACCCTGCACACAGTGATCATTTTCACCATCATTAATAGTCAATAGGTTCTCCTAGATTTTTTTTCCATACAACCCTTTTTTAGGGGGCTGGATTCCATTATCAGAGAGATAACAGAACAACACACACAACCAACACAAAATTAGGTTCTCCTAGATATAGAAACAGAACTGATTAGACCAGTTCAAAGCCTGGCCCAGCCCTGGCAAACCCAGCATTGAACTACTAGGCCTGAAACCCAGGAAACTAGAACTTCCCCCTTCTCTGAATATGTTTCACCTTTTAGATACAACATCACTAGTAAGTAGTTATTATTTCTGCCAGTTTTTCTTTGCTTCTGGGACGCCAGGCAGGGCTGACCCCAAACAACATCTGACAGGGCTGGGCTATTACTTTAACAGTTCTATTGTTGATAGATTTTTTTAAAATATAATCAAGAAAAGCACATACATCAAAACAGCAGTATAACACTGTACGGTCAAGCACCATTGCACTATCCCATAACTATAAGGGAAAGAAGCAAAAGATTAAAGCATGTACTTACTTGAAATCGGTGAATCAATTCATCCACAACAGGATATTTCTCAAGGTCAAAAAAGTTCTGCAGTATCTCAGGAGAAACTACACCAAGATCTATCCCTTTCTGAATATCCTGTCATGATTAAAGTGCAAAAGATTACATTAGCATAAAAATATAAAATATGATTTTATTAGAAATCATAAACTAACATAGCAAGATTTTTTTGGTGAACTAACTTTTTAAACGCACTCATTACTTGTTTTGTAGAATAAAATTTCCATTCACAGAATGTTACAATTAGTAAGAGATATCCTGCAAAGGATCACCAAAGATATGTACAGAGAGAGCAAGCAATAACCTGGGGTAAAGCCTCACGTCTCCTACCAGCTGCATTCATAACTCTAGCGATTTCAGCACGGTCAAAGCAATTTCGACTGCATGGCTTGGCAGCAGAATACCACAGTATATCAGCTACGGGGATTTCACCTTCTTTCCTTATACCTTGCCTCTCAGGATCAAGAAGAATCACAACTTGCTTTTTCTTTTGCATCTTTTTAGATATTCTGGCAGGAACACCAATTCCTCGTGACCCATACATAACATGGCTCGCACCAGTTACAACAACGAGCATCCCTGAAGGATCTCCAGTAGTAATTTCCTTCATTATTATTTTGGACATGGTATAATCATCAACTACTCTTGCCTGTGCAGATAGATATGAGGTAGGGCCAAAAGGAGAAACTTTGGAGGATGAAGTCTTGTCTATCAATGATCGGCCTGAGATGGATGTAAAGCCGGAAATGAAGCCTGAGCCAGCTGGAGGAGCATACAACTTTCTACTTTCTTTTGAAAGACCATTGATTCCTTCAGCTTGGACAGTTCTTACTACCTAGTCAAGAAATGTATTACATACTCACCAATAATGCAGAGAAAACTAAGATCTTATTCAGCATCATAAAATTTCTTAGACATGTACAGGGTGTAAAATAGGTGGTTAGTCATCAAGTAAAAGCACTATATAGCACAGACAAGGAAATGCTTGCCAGCTGGAATAATGTAAACTTAAAAATAATTACTGACTGACTACGGTGTCTCAAGTCTATAGCCTCAAGAATAACACCCTAAATTGAGCAATATTTATGATGATGAAAGTATGCCTATACTGAACACATGCAGATTTGCTTGACAATGTTCAGTGATGAATTACCTCAAGTGGAGTTCCACATGCAATAAGCTTGATTCCATTATCACGGCAGTAATTTAAAAGAGGTTCATACTCCTGCCAGCGCTCTGGTGCCCAGTGAGATGTGTATAACTTTAACTTGTTGCCATCAATCCTGAATTAAAATAGGCCTGTTAGAAGTACGTCAAGAAGTATTGCAAGGCTGATAAATCACAATCGCGCTTATAGAACTACACTGTTCCCCAGAAAGGTGGAGGAGAAAGCAAAACTAGGGCTACAATTCTAGCTTAGTTTGCACGGAAACCTACATGGTCATGATAGTAGTAGTCTAGGAGATACGTGTAGAAGTTCTAGCACGTCTCCACGGATGGAACGTCTAGAGTAAGTCATGTCTTTGCTATGCCTTTTACAAGACATTCTTACCTTCTTAGCAGGGCCTTCATAAAATTTGCCTTTCTACTTTTGCATAGATAAGTAATTCCATTGTTCTACCGTAGGAAATAAGTTGAACCTACTTGTAAGGCCTCTTTGATTCATAGGAAAAGAGTAGGAAAAACTCAGGAGTAGGAAATTTTCCTTTCGTGGCATTCCATTTGGTTCAAATGAATGGAGCAAAGGAAAAATAGAGGAAAATTTCCTTTGATTCCAGCTTCAAAGCAAAAAATGTAGGAATTTTACTATTCACTTGGATCACTTTTAGATATCTTGCCCCCACAAAGTATGAGCTTGAAGCCTTTAGCGGCATAACAACGTCCTAATTACACTTCTACGCGTGGATTGAATGTGTTTATTAGGATTTTCCGTGTGAACAAAGCACACAAGAATACAAAATTCATTTTTGTTTGCTATTCATACATCTATCAGTTATATACATCTATCCAAATGAAACCATGATATGAAAAGTACTAACTGTGTTTGAATTGTGTTTGAATTTTACACGGATAAGGTGCACAAAATTTATTTTGCTTCAGGCATAAATAAGAAACATGTTTGTAGCTCAGTGCGTCAGTTAGAACTATCGCAATTTCGAACAGGTAAAAACAAGGGAAGAGGGCAGTAACAACCTCCCATCCATGAACTGGTTGAGCTGCTCCTGGAGGTCGCAGGGGAACGCCTCGAGCGAGAGCGAGAGGCTCCTCCCGGCGTCCGCGCACCGAGCGGCCAGCTTCCTGACGATCTCGAGCTCGAGCACCCTGTCGTCGCGGTCGGGCACGAGCTCGGCCTCACCGAGGTACACGACGCGCGCCGCCATCAGCTTCTCCCACACCCTCCCACGCGCGTCCTTCCCAACAGCCTGCGGCTCCCCGATGACCGTGGCGTCGTACATCCTGGATAACGCCTCCCCTTCGGACTCTCCCGCCGGGGGCGGAACCGGAGCTGGAGCTGGGGCGGGAGCGGTCGGAGCCGGTGGGGCCGGTTTCTCATCGTCCGCGGCGGAGGCCGCGAGGGGGAGGTACTGGATGGCTGTAGACGCCGCGGCTAGGGACGGGACGAGGAGGAGGAAGTCGCGGCGGGAGGCGGCGGCTGTGCAGAGGTTTCCTCTGGAGGAGGAGGAGGCGGGAGCGAGAGACGGTTTGGTGGGGAGGAGGGGTTTGAACTTGACGGCGCCCGGGTACCGGGAGGGCGCGTGGGGCAGCATTCTCCCCGGCAGGAAGCGACGACTGACGACGCCGGCGGCCAGGGGGGAGAATTGGAAATGGAGGGAGGCAAGAGGTGGAGTAGCCTCAGCGTGTGGCCGTTGGTACTATCCCTTGTACAGACTACAGCACGGCACGGCAGTACAACTGTACTGTTGGTACAAGAGTAAAAAGAGTTGGCTTCCTCTCCTTTCAGTCACCAAGATATCCTGAAAGCATATGCTGTAAAAAACCATAAAAATTAAAGCGAAAAATCATCGTCTATGTCTCAGTTTTACTTGAGACACCACGGTGCAAATCGGGATTTCTAACGGATTGTAATTGTTTTGCGTATAAATCGTTAGATGCGTTGAGATTTTCTTTTTTGTTTGTTGTGTGAAAAACATAACAACAAAAGCAGAGCAAAATTGGTACGCTAAACAAGATTGGCAAAAACTGGCTGGAATTCTGGACTACCATGATCTGCCTCAATGCCAAACCAAGAGACAAGGCCGTGCAAGATTTTATTGCGGTGGAAGTCGCTCTCGTTCTCCCGTTTTTGTGGCGGGAATTTGAACGTGCACACCTGGCGTCTCATGGAGCTCAGAAAGGCGAGAAGAAATCTCAAGTCTGGCAGTTTACGGGAAGAATAGTCTGAGAGTCAGTACATGCTCGGTGTTGCTTCTTGTTTTGAGATGAGGATGCTCGACTCTGCCCGATAGCGATGGCTTCAGAAGCGCCACCAGCACTAGCTGCCGACCTTACCACAGGCTCGCGGCTCAGCGGGCAATATCCAGACAGCCGCGTCGCAAATGAGTGGCTCACCTTCCGCACAGACGTGGCTACACTTTCACAGAGGATGAGGTGCAAAACAAAGGAGTGGATATGAGCAATATGACAGGAAACAAGTACGTGCAATCATGCGACTCTTCTGAAACGACTACAAAGGATCTATGTATATTGTCAAGAAGCAGGAGCTAGTACCGCGCAAATTTACAGAAAAAAAACTCTAACATTACAGCTAAACCCAGGGTGGGGAAAAACTGGGGAAAATTGATGTGTCGGATTTGTGGTCGAGGGTTAGTTTGTTCTTTCCCGAGAAATTTTCAGGCACACGACCGGAGATAAGCTATCTCCAGAGAAAATCCTCGACCCAGTGCCCCTCGAGGAGTGGAAACTGTCTCTGCACATATTATACCTAACCCGCCGAATGATAGCACGAATCTCAATGTTGTAACCGATGTAGATGCTGCAGACAAGTGGCACAAAATTCACTGTGTATATTTACATCCTACTTCAGCTGCTCCTGTCTGCATATCCTTTTGTTTCTTCTGCTAACTTTGCCCAGATGGTAGCAATTTTATCTGAGTATTCAACCTGCACATGCAGAAAAGACAAAAGGATGTCAATTCAATTTGCCTTTTCAAAAAAAAAGTTTCCACCTAGATTGGCTGATGTGAATTTTAGAAATTTAATTATTGAAGCATTGCAAAGCTAAAACTGTTCCAGGCAATATACTTTTCACTGGCCAAAAAGGCAACCAATATTTACTGGGAACACACTACAGTGGATCAAAATAGCGTCCAGATGTCATCTATGGTATCCAAGCAAACATTACATCTAGCTGTCCTGAAATATTCCTATAACTCTGTACAGCTCATCCACTTTCCAACATATCTGCCTGTAGTGAAACCATACAAGTGTTTCCTCTGAAGCAGTTCAGCCCGTTTCCCTTTCAATGTATACAAGACAAATTATACCTTCCAAAGTTGTCTCATTCGCAGTGTGGATTTCACATATTACTACCAAATTACCATGAGGCGTACAATGTTTGACATATGGACATTGGCTTGCTCCTCTTAACCAGTTTATCTTTTGATCTAGAGAAATAAACACAACAAATGACAATGCACCAAATCATTTATAGCCAATCCAGTGTAACAACACTAAATGGGCTTTCAACAACTTACAACTGTATCGACAAATCATTTCTGAGCGGATACAGATATACAATTCAAAGTTGTGCAGCGCAAAATTCATACAGCCATGTTCACCACATAACAATTTCCAAGTGTTCGCTGTGCACTTCTACAGAAAAGCCAGCAATTAGGTAGTAGCCGCAGTAGGCATCATTGCTAATTCTAGTTTCAAAGTAGGTATATAATGTAATGGTATAGGAGAATAATTTGGGTTAAATATCAGGTACTGAATGTTAAAATTAATGGAGCTATGAAGATAGATCTATAGCAAACAGAAATGAGTAAGTAATAAAGTAAACACATACTCAAACTGATGTGTTTATCTTTCTGAACTTCATTAAAAAGAATTCGAAGGATCATGCAACCAGCAACCAAAAGAATAATTAGAATTGAAGTATGAATTCATACCTGATTTATTACAAAGCCTTTCATCATCCCCACCAAATCCTGGCGTATCTCTTTATTAAATCTTTTAATTTCATTCATGTTGTTTTCCTGCATTATAGAAGCTTATTTCAGAGAAGCCTTGAATAGTTCATGTCAAGCAACAAATGGGAACTTCTATTCAACAGCATAGTCATGTCCAATTCCAAAAAAAAAACATGTTGTTTGATAACCTACAGGGGATATGGCACCTTACGTGACTTGAAAGAAAGCAAGTAATTACATACACGCGCCTCACAATATTTTTCAGAGTCACCTCAAGTAGATGCTACCAGATCTCTGGATTGAATGGCACCAATATTGTGAACACAACACAAATCCCACAGGACATGTACAGCCTATATATTCTTGAAGAATCCTGTCCCAGTAGGTCAATACATAACCTAGTATAATCAAGTCATACCTGGCACTATCATCATTTAAATTGTAGAAATATGTATCTTGAGAAAGTCAATCTGTGCATATCAACTTCAGTTACTTCACTGACAATTAATGTACTTGGAATACTTCCCACAACTCACATGACTCTACTGAACTAACGATCTTGACTCTTGATCTTTTAGCAATTGAAGCTAGGAATTCAATCTACTTCTGAGAACTTAACCCGGACATAATCCTAATTGTACTTAACATTGTGTTTTCTAAGGATTATTTCCATAGTAAACATCAGACGTTACTATGGTTAATTACTAACATTATTTCAGACTGACTGATAAAGTGAATAAACAACAGATATATAAACTATTGACTATAGATTGATGTCCGTGCAATTTAACTAGTGCCAGGTAATGTCTTAAATACAAATTAAACTGCAGTATGAAGCCATTGCTCTAAAATAAATAATTGTGCCACTGTAACCACTACAACAATATTAACCATAAATTAGGAAATGTTCTCATCTGAACTTACGGCATAACAAACTTAAATTGTGCAATTTAAAAATAAATAGTAACTCACATTTTCAGAAGACCACTATGAAGCACAAAATACACAGTACTTCTAATTCATAGGTTTAGGTGTTTTACCTTGATAAGCTCATACTCTTTGCGTGCATGACTTTTTGCATCTTCTGCTGTTCTTATTGTTTCTTTCAGTTCTGCAACCTTCTGATACCTAGACCTTTCCTGATCAATTCCTCTCGATGACACAGATTCAAGTTTTGCCACCCGGCTGTGCAAGGTAAATAAATCTGATGATAGACTTTGGATATGAAGCAAAGCATTAGAGCGATCGGTAAATGCATTGCGAACAGAAGTCATCATCCTCAAGTATTTATGGATAGTTTCCTGCAAAAGCATAAACAGCATTACAGATCAGGAAACAAAATAATCAAGAAGACCTACATCCACGCAAATTTCTCTCTGATTCCAGCTCTGCGCATACCAGATGTTTCACAATTTCAGCATCCAGACTTGACTGAGACCTGCTGACTTTGACAGCAGCATTTGCGAAATTGTTAATATCAGCAGCTCGACTTCTCTGAGGAGTGCATGTAGATTGCCCTTTTTCAAATTTCGCCAGCTTAAGGAATGTCATTCCCAAGAGAGCTGTAGTTGTTTTAAGATCATCATGAGCTTTAACAAGTGCCACTGCCTACAAATTATGTAGAAGTAGTTCATTAGCTGGTGTATTTTTTGTAGCGTAGTACTGGAAACTTCATGGGTGATAGCAATTTTGCAAAATGTAAGTGTAGTGCAAGTACTTCTTAAAACAAATACACCCAATCTAATCCATCCATTCATCATGTGCTCTGTCACAACTACACTAATTATGCATAAGTAACATGAGTGCTCCATTAAACCAGCCAAAAACATACACAGTTACCTGCTGAGATGTCGCTGTGAGCTGCTGCTCCAATTCCTCGAGCTTGGCCTTGTGGGCGAGGAACTTTGCGTCGGTCTCCTCCTCCACTGGAGGCGGCCTCACCGCCATCAAGCCATTGGCCACCGTCTGCTTCAGGTCCTTAAACATACCAAAAATGTCTCTCCCGCCCTTTGCCGGCGTCGTTGGTGTGGTAACAGCCGTCGGCGTGGTGGCAGTAATCGCGGGGTTGTGCCGTGGTGACTCACCCTCGGAGGTGGGGATACCACTAGGCTCGGTAAGGAAGGTATGGAAGTCGTCGCTCCTGCCGACGATGGGGTGCGCGGCGACGCGGCAGAGGTAGCGCTGGAGCGAGACGCAGCGCTGGTTAACGAAGTCATGGCGCTGCATGACGTGCCCCTCCACGATGTTCTTGTCGGGCCGCGCCGGGACGAAGAGGCCGCGGTGGGTGGCCGCGAGGCGGTCCGCGAGGGCCACCACGTCGCGGAAGCGCCGCCGCACGCAGAACTCGCCGCCGTCGGCGATCTGGGTAGTGACGAGGTAGGAGAAGTAGCTGCCAGATCCAGGAATCACGCCCGCCGCTCCGGTGGCAGCCTCCTCGTGCTTCCTCGGATCGGAAACAGTGATCTGGTAGAACTCCGGTGATGGCTCGCGGGAAATGACCGGGGCGTCGGGAGTGGGGAGGACGGGCACGAAGTCAGCCTCGCCGTCCTCATCGATGAACGCGTCGTGGTTCGCGGCTGCGGCGGGATGGGAGGAGGTGGACGAAGGCGAGGGAGGAGGATGGAGCAGGGGGTCGGTAGAAGCAGCGACCGATGCGGGGGGTGAGGAATCGAGGGCGAGGGTCTCGAGGTGCTCGTCGGCGGGGTAGTTTTCCGTCGCCGACGACTCGGCGGCCATCATGGCGGCCGCCGGCGGTTAGGTAGAGTTGGGGAAAAGCGAGATCTGGCGGGGAAAGCCGGCGAGGAGTCAAGTCGGGTGAGGGAGAAAGGTGAGCGCTGTGATACGTGTAAGGCAAGGCTACCATCCTTTCGTACCCCACACTCAATGCCATGTGGGACCGAGATACACATCAACCTATTTTCATTGACTTCAATACGTACAGCACTGCAGTGTCAGTTGTGCAGGCAGCTGGACATGACTGCAGATATCCCAAGAAAAAGGACAGGATTGCAGGTAATTAACACAACAAAAAATCTGAAATATTTGAATAACTATATGGACCTATTTGGTTTGGGCATTCCAAAAATCATAAAAATAAAAACATAGAACTATATGTGCAAAACAGAGTACCGTAGAACACCGGAGTTTGTTAACTTGGACGTTCGTGTACATGAATTTAAAAAACATGATTAAATCAAAGTCAAACTACATGTAAGTTTAATGATCGTCAATCTAGTCCTTTATGTGCAGAAAAATGAAGAAAACAAATAAAAGAGCATGTTTCCCTCTATGTGTGGTTTTGATAATTAATGACAATCTCTATGAAACTAATGTTTGCATTGAGTTACACTTGTAAAAATTGTCCATTGGTACTGCTTGGACCATGTGTTGGCTTCAAGATAGAAGAAATGAAGAAGAAGCATTATCCAAGGGCTTTGGGCTTATCGAAATCGTGTAGAAGAATAAGAATAACAAGAGTGTCTTGAAAAAAAGATGATTTTGTAGGATTCGTTGCATGGAAAACGAAAAAATTCTATCGCAAGAACACATAAAACCAAGATCTAATCTATGGCGAAGCCAAGATCTAATATACGAGATCGGTACAACAAGATTGTAGAGAACTAACCCTCGTAGATCCAAAGCGTTAACGAGATCGGATCTCGTGGTTGATGTAGTCGATCACTTGTCGATCTCAAGATCGTGTAGACGATCCTTTTGACGCCGCGTTTTGACAGCGCTTCCGCACTCAGTCACATGTACAGAGTCGATGAAGACCTTTCTCTCTACATTTCAGCGGGCAGCGGAGATAGTAGATCTCCTCAAAATCCTAGCAGCACGACGGCGTAGTGGTGGTGACGGTGGAGAAGATTTCTGCAGGGATTCGCCTAAGACAGAGCAGTATGGTGGAGGAGGGAGGAAGTCGGTGGATAGGGTTGAGGGTGAGGGGCATGGGTGCGCCCCTACCCCTCCTTATATAGATGGGGGCGGCAGCCAAGGGTTCCCAGCCCTAGCCGAGTCCCCCCACCCCCAACTCGGCGCACAAGGAGGGAGAGGTGGGAACTTGCCCTCCAAGTCTCCCCTCTTTCCTAATTAGGGTTTGATCCCAAATACTTTGTGCTGGTTCGGGAACCTTAAGTGTGTCACCCTATAGTTCGCGAACTATGCATACATGCTCAAGACACCTCTCAGGTCAATAACCAATAGCGGGATCTGGAGATCCATAATGGCTCCTACATATCCAACGATGACTTCGTGATCGAATGAACCATTCACATACGATAATGATTCCCTTTGTCGTGTGATACTTTACGTATCCGAGGTTTGATCGTCGATATCTCCATACCTAGTTCAACCTCGTTACCGATAAGTACTCTTTACTTATTCCGTGATATGACATCCCTTGTGACCTAGTCGCATGCTTGCAAGCCAATTGGATGACATTCCTGTAGGGGTTCGTAGCATGGAAAACAAAAATTTTCTATCGCATACAAACAAACAAGCCAAGATCTATCTACTAGATTGTAGCAACGAGTCGATGGAATAACTCACCCTCGAAGATTCCAAAGTGTTTAACGAGAGCAGATTCTCGTGGGTGATGTAGTCGTACTCTTTCCGATCTCAAGATCGCGTAGACGATCCTTCCGGCGCCGCGTTCCCGCAGCGCTCCCGCAGTCGGTCACACGTTCGGTACTCGACGAAGACCTTCCTCTCCCTTGTTCCAGCAGGCAGCGGAGGTTGTAGCACTCTCCTCGCGATTCCGGCAGCACAACGGCGTGGTACCGGAGGTAGAGGGGAGATCCCGCAGGGCTTCGCCTTAAGCCGGTGCGAGTATGGTGGAGCTTATGAGAGAGGCTATTAGTGGTCTAGTAATTAGACACACCAATTAGAGGGCTCTAAACCAATTAGAAGGCTCTAAACCGAAACAGCTCTAAACCGGGGTCTAGGTCTAGTTTCTAGTTTAGAGGATAGGAACTTGTGTGTATTGGGAGGGGAGCCCTGCCCCTCCCTTTATAGGTGGGAGGGCTGGCGCGCTAGGGGAGGGAGGGAGTCCCTCCCCAACTCGGCCTAGGGCTGGCCGCCGGCTTGGGGACTCCTTCCCCAAGTCGGTCTCCTCTTCTCCTCCTCTTCCCACTTTCCAAAACTGGCAGTTTGACTTTCAAACTAGCCGTTTGACTTTTCCAATTTAGGAATTAAATAAACCCTTTATTTTGGACAGCGAGAACACTTAGTACATGATGCAATCATTCCATCTTGCAATGACACATTCATGTACCCCTTCCCCCCCGGAGTGCCGGACATTCCGGGACCTTCTAGAATGTTCCCGATGAAAACACCGGAACCATTCCCCAACTCCGAAATGGGACTTTCCTTATATGAATCTTATTCTCCGGACCATTCCGGATCACCTCGTGATATCCCGGATCCCATCCGAGACTCCGAACAACATTCGGTCTCTTTCTCATAATACCATAACTACTCAAACAACGTCGAATCCTTAAGTGTGTCTCCCTACGGTTCGTGAATTATGCGGACATGATCGAGACACTTCTCCGAACAATAACCAATAGAGGAATCTGGAAATTCATATGGCTCCC
This sequence comes from Avena sativa, assembly GCA_916181665.1. Taxonomy (NCBI): domain Eukaryota; kingdom Viridiplantae; phylum Streptophyta; class Magnoliopsida; order Poales; family Poaceae; genus Avena; species Avena sativa. Next base: position 374,633,029 of record OV702295.1, on the reverse strand, counting down.
ACATATTTCTACGATTACTTTGCGATCGAATGAACCACTTACATACGATACCAATTTCCCTTTGTCTCACGATATGTTACTTATCCGAGGTCATGATCGTCGGTATCTCTGCATACCTAGTTCAACCTCGTTACTGATAAGTACTCTTTTCTCGTTCCCGTGATATGTGATCCCTTGTGACCAAGTCACATGCTTGCAAGCTAATTGGATGACATTTCACCGAGAGGGCCCAGAGAATATCTATCCGTCATGTGGATGGACAAATCCCACTCTTGATCCATGTGTTTCAACCAATACTTTCCGAACACCCAATGCCACTTTTATAGCCACCCTGTTACGGTGTGGTGTTTGATGACATCAAAGCATCCATCCAGTAAAGGCAATATGCATGATCTCATGGTCGAAGGAATTAGGTTACTATGTATCAGAAAACATATAGCAATTGAACTATTGAAATGACTTGATCTTTATGCTACGCTTGTCTATAGGAGTATGTCCACCATATCATTCTCCTAACGATATGATCTTGTTGTTGATAACATCTCAATGTTCATGACAAAGAAACCACATCATCAATCAACCAACAAGCTAGTGAAGTATAGAGGCCATACTAGGGACTTCAAATTAAGTTTACAAATCACACAAGTATTAATGGTTTCCTTGTTAATACTATTATAGCATGAATGTAAACATTTATCATAAACACAAAGATATATAATAATAACTACATTTATTATTACCTCTAGGGCATATCTCCAACAGTCTCCCACTTGCACTAGAGTCATCTAATCTAGATTACATGGTAATATACCGAACACCCATGGCAGTTTGGTGTTGGTCATGTTTTGCCCTCGGGAGAGGTTTAGTCAACGGATCCGCCACATTCAGATCTGTGTGTACTTTGCAAATCTTTATATCCCCATCCTGGATATGTTCTCGAATAGCGTGGAAACGCAGCTTGATATGCTTCAGCTTCTTGTGTGACCTTGGTTCTTGCGCATTGGCTATGGCGCCCATGTTATCACAGTAGATAGACATTGGGTCCAGCGCACTTGGAACCACACCCAGCTCTGTAATGAACTCTTTCATCCATATCGCTTCTTGTGAAGCCTCCGAAGCAGCCATGTATTCCGATTCAGTTGAAGATCTCGCCACAACGCTTTGCTTTGCACTCCTCCAGCTAACTGCTGCACCATTCAAAATAAATACGTATCCAGATTGTGATTTAGAATCATCCGGATCGGTGTTCCAACTAGCATCGGTGTAACCATTAACAACGAGCTGTTCATCACCTCCATAAGAAAGAACCATATCCTTAGTTCTTCTCAAGTACTTAAGGATGTTTTTGACCGCTGTCCAATGATCCACTCCTGGATCACTTTGATATCTGCTAGTTAGACTAACAGCATATGCGATGTCGGGTCTAGTACATAGCATGGCATACATTAGAGATCCTATGGCTGAGGCATAGGGAGTCTTACTCATCTTTTCTCTATCTTCTGCCGATGTCGGACTTTGAGTTTTACTCAAGGTCGTATTGGGCAACATGGGCAAGAACCCTTTCTTGCTATCTTCCATTCCAAACCTCTTTAGAACTTTGTCCAAATATGTACTTTGTGACAATGATATTTGGCGTTTCGATCTATCTCTATAAATCTTTATGCCTAATATGTAAGCTGCTTCGCCAAGATCCTTCATTGAAAAACTATTATTCAAATATTCCTTGACACTATTAAGAAGGTCTACATCATTCCCAATCAACAATATGTCATCCACATACAGTATTAAGAATGCTACAGAGCTCCCACTCACTTTCTTGTAAATACAAGCTTCTCCATAAGTTTGTATAAAACCAAAACTTTTGATTACCTTATCAAAACGTTGATTCCAACTTCGGGATGCTTGCTTCAATCCATAGATGGACCGTTGAAGCTTGCATACCTTGTTAGCATCTTTAGGATCGACAAAACCTTTGGGTTGTATCATATACAACTCTTCATCAATGTCTCCATTGAGGAATGCTGTTTTGACATCCATCTGCCATATCTCATAATCATAATATGCAGCGATTGCTAACATAATCCTCACAGACTTTAGCTTCGCTACCGGTGAGAAAGTCTCATCGTAGTCAACTCCTTGAATTTGTCGAAACCCTTTTGCGACAAGTCGAGCTTTATAGACAGTAACATTACCATCAGCATCTGTTTTCTTCTTGAAAATCCATTTGTTCTCGACAGCCTTCCGGCCATCCGGTAAGTCCACCAAAGTCCATACTTGGTTTTCGTACATGGATCCAATCTCGGATTTCATGGCTTCTTGCCATTTATTGGAATCTGGGCTCATCATCGCTTCCTCATATGTCTCGGGGTTATCGGTGTTGTCCACCAACATGACATTCATAACGGAATCATACCAATCTGGAGTGGTACGAGTTCTCGTTGACCTCCGAGGCTCTGTAGTAACTTCAACCGAAGTTTCATGATCACCATCATTAGCTTCCTCTCTTATTGGTGCAGGCACCACAGGAACTTCTTCCGGTGCTGCGCTACTCGCAATTTCGAGAGAAGGTTCGACAACCTCGTCGAGTTCTACTTTCCTTCCAGTCACTTCTTTCGAGAGAAATTCCTTCTCTAGAAAGGATCCATTCTTAGCAACGAAGATTTTGCCTTCGGATCTATGATAGAAGGTATACCCAACAGTTTCCTTCGGGTATCCTATGAAGACGCATTTTTCCGCTTTGGGTTCAAGCTTGTCCGGCTGTAACTTCTTTACATAGGCTTCGCATCCCCAAACTTTAAGGAACGACAATTTAGGTTTCTTCCCAAACCATAATTCATACGGTGTCGTTTCAACGGATTTAGACGGTGCCCTATTTAAAGTGAATGCGGCTGTTTCTAATGCATAACCCCAAAATGATAGTGGCAAATCTGTAAGTGACATCATAGAACGAACCATATCTAAGAGAGTTCGATTACGACGTTCAGACACACCATTACGCTGTGGTGTTCCCGGCGGTGTCAACTGCGAAAGTATTCCACATTTCTTCAAATGCTCGCCAAACTCGTAACTTAGATATTCACCTCCACGATCAGATCGTAGAAATTTAATCTTCTTGTTACGTTGATTCTCTACCTCACTTTGAAACTCCTTAAACTTCTCGAAAGTTTCGGACTTATGTTTCATAAAATAGATATACCCATATCTACTCAAGTCATCCGTGAAGGTAAGAACATAACGATAACCACTGCGCGATGCTACACTCATTGGACCACACACATCGGTATGTATGATTTCCAATAAGTCTGTAGCTCGCTCCATCATACCAGAAAATGGAGTCTTAGTCATTTTACCCATCAGACATGCTTCGCATCTTTCAAGTGATTCAAAATCAAGTGATTCAAGAAGTCCATCGGAATGGAGTTTCTTCATACGCTTCACTCCAATGTGACCAAGACGACAGTGCCACATATAGGTCAAATTATCGCTTGATTTCAAACGTTTAGCCTCAATGTTATTAATATGTGTATTTCTACTATCGAGATTCAATATGAATAGACCATCTATCAAAGGTGCATGTGCATAAAACATATTACTCATATAAATCGAACAACCATTATTCTCGGATTTAAACAAGTAACCGTCTCGCAATAAACAAGATCCCGATATAATGTTCATGCTCAACGCAGGCACCAAATAACAATTATTTAAGTATAAAACTAATCCCGATGGTAGATGAAGAGGTAGTGTGCCGACCGCGATCACATCAACCTTTGATCCGTTTCCCACGCGCATCGTCACCTCGTTCTTCACTAGCTTCCGTTTATTCTGCAGCTCCTGTTTCGAGTTACAAATATGAGCAACCGAACCAGTATCAAATACCCAGGCACTACTACGAGTACTAGTGAGATACACATCAATAACATGTATATCAGATATACCTTTCTTCTTGATGTTGCCGTTCTTCAAATCCGCCAAGTACCTTGGGCAATTCCGCTTCCAGTGACCTTCTCCCTTGCAGTAAAAGCACTCAGTATCAGGCTTGGGTCCAGCCTTGGTCCTCTTCGTCGGCGTGGTAACTTTCTTACCACCCTTCTTGAAGTGTCCCTTCTGCTTAGACTTGCCTTTCTTGAATTTGGTGGTCTTATTGACCATCAACACTTGGTGCTCTTTCTTGATCTCCACTTCTGCAGATTTTAACATAGCAAATAGTTCTGGCAACTCTTTGTTCATGTTCTGCATGTTGTAGTTCATCACAAAGTTCTTGTAACTTGGTGGTAGTGATTGGAGGATGCGGTAAACTCCCAAAGTATTAGGAATCACTATACCCAAACTTTGAAGTTTATTTGCGTGCCCAGACATTTTAAGCACATGCTCACTGACGGAGCTACCCTCTTCCATCTTGCAGTTAAAGAACTTTTCAGAAGCTTCATAACTTTCAATTGCCGCATGAGTCTCAAAGATTAATTTGAGATCCTCGACAATATCATATGGATCTGACTCTTCAAACCTTTTCTGAAGCTCCGATTCTAAACCATACAAGATAGCACACTGAACTATGGAGTACTGATTCTTCCGAGCGAGGTAAACATTCTTTACTTCATCGGTAGCATCAGCTGCAGGTGGGTCACCTAGCGGTGCATCCAGCACATAGGTCAAATTACCAGCTGTGAGGACAATCCTCAAATTGCGGAACCAATCCGCGAAGTTGCTTCCATTGTTTTTCAACTTTTCTTTCTCTAGGAACGCATTAAAATTGATGGTAGGGGCTGCCATTGATCTACAACATATTTGCAATAGTTTAGACTAAGTTTATGACAAATTGAGTTCAAATTAATTAATGAAATTAAACTAGGTGAACTCCCACTCAAAACAACATCCCTCACATTGTTTTAGTGATCACACGAACCAAATCCACTACATCAACACCTATCATCACGAGAGCTGATATAGTTTTAATGGCGAACAATCATCATGTTCATCATATCTACTATATGATTCATGCTTTGCCTTTCGGCGATCCGTGTTCCTGAGGCCATGTCTGTACATGCTAGGCTCGTCAAGATCAAACCTTAGCTTCCGCATAAGCAAATCTGGCTTGCTTACGTTGTAGTCACCCGCGGAATCAAAGACACCCGATCATCACGTGGTGCTTCGAAGCAGCAAGCTTTGGCAACGGTGCATACTAAGGGTGAACACTTTTAGAACTTGAAATTTATGTGCATGAGGGATCATCTTATAATGCTACCGTCGTCTACTAAGCAATACAAGATGCATAAAGGATTAACATCACATGCAATTCATAATATGTGATATGATATGGCCTTTCTTCTTTGTGCTTCCGATCTCCATCTTCAAGCACGAACATGATCTCCATCATCACCGGCATAGCATCAAGGTCAATGACGCTTCTTCATGGTTGTCGTCCGCCAACTTCAACTATTACAACTATTTTGAATAGACACGCAGGCCTTAACAGAAATTAAAGACAACCATATGGCTCCTGCCGGTTGCCAACTTACAATAAGGATCATTGCATACATCAAATATAATCACAATCATGGCCATATCACATCACTGCACACCCCTGCAAAACAAAATTAGACGCTTCTACTTTCTTTGCATATTTTACGTGGTTTGGGGCTTTCCATAAGTGTCGTTCTAACTTACGAACAAGAACCACAACATTGATACTAGCATTGTTGATCACCCGTTGTAAATTGGATCTTTACTATGCTAGGAGAAACAGGCACCCGCAAAGCCACTTATGCAAAACGAGTTGCATGTCAAGCGTGGAGCAAGTCTCATGAACGATGTCATGTAAGGTTAGCCCGGGCCGCTTCATCCCAACATACCGCAAGATGCAAAGTACACAAAAAGCAATCTACAATAAAAGCATCAACGCCCACAATGACCATTGTGTTCTACTCGTGCAACAGATCTACATATAGACACGGCTCTGATACCACTGTAGGGGTTCGTAGCATGGAAAACAAAAATTTTCTATCGCATACAAACAAACAAGCCAAGATCTATCTACTAGATTGTAGCAACGAGTCGATGGAATAACTCACCCTCGAAGATTCCAAAGTGTTTAACGAGAGCAGATTCTCGTGGGTGATGTAGTCGTACTCTTTCCGATCTCAAGATCGCGTAGACGATCCTTCCGGCGCCGCGTTCCCGCAGCGCTCCCGCAGTCGGTCACACGTTCGGTACTCGACGAAGACCTTCCTCTCCCTTGTTCCAGCAGGCAGCGGAGGTTGTAGCACTCTCCTCGCGATTCCGGCAGCACAACGGCGTGGTACCGGAGGTAGAGGGGAGATCCCGCAGGGCTTCGCCTTAAGCCGGTGCGAGTATGGTGGAGCTTATGAGAGAGGCTATTAGTGGTCTAGTAATTAGACACACCAATTAGAGGGCTCTAAACCAATTAGAAGGCTCTAAACCGAAACAGCTCTAAACCGGGGTCTAGGTCTAGTTTCTAGTTTAGAGGATAGGAACTTGTGTGTATTGGGAGGGGAGCCCTGCCCCTCCCTTTATAGGTGGGAGGGCTGGCGCGCTAGGGGAGGGAGGGAGTCCCTCCCCAACTCGGCCTAGGGCTGGCCGCCGGCTTGGGGACTCCTTCCCCAAGTCGGTCTCCTCTTCTCCTCCTCTTCCCACTTTCCAAAACTGGCAGTTTGACTTTCAAACTAGCCGTTTGACTTTTCCAATTTAGGAATTAAATAAACCCTTTATTTTGGACAGCGAGAACACTTAGTACATGATGCAATCATTCCATCTTGCAATGACACATTCATGTACCCCTTCCCCCCCGGAGTGCCGGACATTCCGGGACCTTCTAGAATGTTCCCGATGAAAACACCGGAACCATTCCCCAACTCCGAAATGGGACTTTCCTTATATGAATCTTATTCTCCGGACCATTCCGGATCACCTCGTGATATCCCGGATCCCATCCGAGACTCCGAACAACATTCGGTCTCTTTCTCATAATACCATAACTACTCAAACAACGTCGAATCCTTAAGTGTGTCTCCCTACGGTTCGTGAATTATGCGGACATGATCGAGACACTTCTCCGAACAATAACCAATAGAGGAATCTGGAAATTCATATGGCTCCCACATATTTCTACGATTACTTTGCGATCGAATGAACCACTTACATACGATACCAATTTCCCTTTGTCTCACGATATGTTACTTATCCGAGGTCATGATCGTCGGTATCTCTGCATACCTAGTTCAACCTCGTTACTGATAAGTACTCTTTTCTCGTTCCCGTGATATGTGATCCCTTGTGACCAAGTCACATGCTTGCAAGCTAATTGGATGACATTTCACCGAGAGGGCCCAGAGAATATCTATCCGTCATGTGGATGGACAAATCCCACTCTTGATCCATGTGTTTCAACCAATACTTTCCGAACACCCAATGCCACTTTTATAGCCACCCTGTTACGGTGTGGTGTTTGATGACATCAAAGCATCCATCCAGTAAAGGCAATATGCATGATCTCATGGTCGAAGGAATTAGGTTACTATGTATCAGAAAACATATAGCAATTGAACTATTGAAATGACTTGATCTTTATGCTACGCTTGTCTATAGGAGTATGTCCACCATATCATTCTCCTAACGATATGATCTTGTTGTTGATAACATCTCAATGTTCATGACAAAGAAACCACATCATCAATCAACCAACAAGCTAGTGAAGTATAGAGGCCATACTAGGGACTTCAAATTAAGTTTACAAATCACACAAGTATTAATGGTTTCCTTGTTAATACTATTATAGCATGAATGTAAACATTTATCATAAACACAAAGATATATAATAATAACTACATTTATTATTACCTCTAGGGCATATCTCCAACAATTCCACCAAGAGGGCCTAGAGTATATCTATATGTCACATGGATGGACAAATCCCACTCTTCATCCATGCGCTTCAACACATAATTTCAGAATATCTAATGCCACCTTTATAACCACCCAGTTACGAAAGTGGTGTTTAATGTCATCAAAGTACTCATCCGATGACGGTGATTAACATGATATCATGGTCGAAGGATTAGGTTACTATGTATCTGAAAGCTTGTAGCAAAACAAACTTAATGACTTGATCTTATGATATGCTTACTATAGGTGTGCGTCCATCACATTATGTAGGGTTTCGTAGCATGGAAAACAAAAAATTTCTACCGCATACAAACAAACAAGCCAAGATCTATCTACTAGATTGTAGCAACGAGTCGATAGAATAACTCACCCTCGAAGATTCCAAAGTGTTTAACGAGAGTGGATTCTCGTGGGTGATGTAGTCGTACTCTTTCCGATCTCAAGATTGCGTAGACGATCCTTCCGGCGCTGCGTTCCGGCAGCGCTCCCGCAGTCGGTCACACGTTCGGTACTCGACGAAGACCTTCCTCTCCCTTGTTCCAGCAGGCAGCGGAGGTTGTAGCACTCTCCTCGCGATTCCGGCAGCACAACAGCGTGGTACCGGAAGTAGAGGGGAGATCTCGCAGGGCTTCGCCTTAAGCCGGAGCGAGTATGGTGGAGTATGAGAGAGTCCCTCGGTGTTCTAGGGTTTAGACACACCAAGGAGGGGGCAAGCCGGCGGCTAGGGATTAGCTAGACGGCGGCTAGGGTTTGCCCTAGGGCCGGCGGCGGCTATGGAGGCGGCGGCGGCTTGGGGCTAGGGTTTGGAGGAGAGGATCTTGTGTGTCAAGGAGGGGAGCCCTACCCCTCCTTATATAGGTGGAGGGGGCCGGCCGGCCAAGGGGAGGGAGAGGAGTCCCTCCCCAACTCGGCTTGGGTGGGCGCCGCCGGTTGGAGGAGGGAACTCCTCCCCAACTCGGTTTCCCACTCCTCCTCTTTTCCTCTTTCCAAATTTAGTCGTTTGACTTTTCAAACTAGCTGTTTGACTTTTCAAACTAGGATTTGAATTAATCCTTTATTTGGTTCAGCGATGACACTTAGTACATGATGCAATCATACCAACTTGATACAACACATTCATGTACCCTTCCCCTCCGGAGTGCCGGACATTCCGGAACATTCTAGAACATTCCCGATGAAAACACCGGAACCATTCCCCAACTCCGAAACGGGACTTTCCTTATATGAATCTTATTCTCCGGACCATTCCGAATCTCCTCGTGATATCTCGAATCCCATTCGAGACTCCGAACAACATTCGGTCTCTTTCTCATCATTCCATAACTACTCAAACAACGTCGAATCCTTAAGTGTGTCTCCCTACGGTTCGTGAATTATGCGGACATGATCGAGACACTTTTCCGAACAATAACCAATAGAGGAATCTGGAAATTCATATGGCTCCCACATATTTCAACGATTACTTTGCGATCGAATGAACCACTTACATACGATATCAATTTCCATTTGTCTCACGATAGTTTACTTATCCGAGGTTATGATCGTCGGTATCTCTGCATACCTAGTTCAACCTCGTTACCGATAAGTACTCTTTTCTCGTTCCCGTGATATGTGATCCCTTGTGAGCCAATCACATGCTTGCAAGCTAATTGGATGACATTTCACCGAGAGGGCCCAGAGTATATCTATCCGTCATATGGATGGACAAATCCCACTCTTGATCCATGTGTTTCAACCAACACTTTCCGAACACTCAATGCCACCTTTATAGCCACCCAGTTACGGTGTGGTGTTTGATGTCATCAAAGCATCCATCCGGTAAAGGTGATATGCATGATCTCATGGTCGAAGGAATTAGATTACTATGTATCAGAAAGCATATAGCAATTGAACTATTAAAATGACTTGATCTTTATGCTACGCTTATCTATAGGAGTATGTCCATCATATCATTCTCCTAACAATATGATCTTGTTGTTAATAACATCTCAATGTTCATGATAGGGAAACCACAATCATCCATTAACCAACAAGCTAGTATTATATAGAGGCTTTACTAGGGACTTCAAATTAAGTTCACAAATCACACAAGTATTAATGTTTCCTTGTTAATACTATTATAGCATGAATGTAAACATTTATCATAAACACAAAGATATAATAATAACTACTTTTATTATTGCCTCTAGGGCATATCTCCAACAGTCTCCCACTTGCACTAGAGTCATCTAATCTAGATTACATGGTAATATACCGAACACCCATGGCAGTTTGGTGTTGGTCATGTTTTGCCCTCGGGAGAGGTTTAGTCAACGGATCCGCCACATTCAGATCTGTGTGTACTTTGCAAATCTTTATATCCCCATCTTGGATATGTTCTCGAATAGCGTGAAAACGTAGCTTGATGTGCTTCAGCTTCTTGTGTGACCTTGGTTCTTGCGCATTGGCTATGGCGCCCATGTTATCAGAGTAGATAGACATTGGGTCCAGCGCACTAGGAACCACACCCAGCTCTGTAATGAACTCTTTCATCCATATCGCTTCTTGTGAAGCCTCCGAAGCAGCCATGTATTCCGATTCAGTTGAAGATCTCGCCACAACGCTTTGCTTTGCACTCCTTCAGCTAACTGCTGCACCATTCAAAATAAATACGTATCCAGATTGTGATTTAGAATCATCCGGATCGGTGTTCCAACTAGCATTGGTGTAACCATTAACAACGAGCTGTTCATCACCTCCATAAGAAAGAACCATATCCTTAGTTCTTCTCAAGTACTTAAGGATGTTTTTGACCGCTGTCCAATGATCCACTCCTGGATCACTTCGATATCTGCTAGTTAAACTAACAGCATATGCAATGTCGGGTCTAGTACATAGCATGGCATACATTAGAGATCCTATGGCTGAGGCATAGGGAGTCTTACTCATCCTTTCTCTATCTTCTGCCGATGTCGGACTTTGAGTTTTACTCAAGGTCGTATTGGGCAACATGGGCAAGAACCCTTTCTTGCTATCTTCCATTCCAAACCTCTTTAGAACTTTGTCCAAATATGTACTTTGTGACAATGATATTTGGCGTTTCGATCTATCTCTATAAATCTTTATGCCTAATATGTAAGCTGCTTCGCCAAGATCCTTCATTGAAAAACTATTATTCAAATATTCCTTGACACTATTAAGAAGGTCTACATCATTCCCAATCAACAATATGTCATCTACATATAGTATTAAGAATGCTACAGAGCTCCCACTCACTTTCTTGTAAATACAAGCTTCTCCATAAGTTTGTATAAAACCAAAACTTTTGATCACCTTATCAAAACGTTGATTCCAACTTCGGGATGCTTGCTTCAATCCATAGATGGACCGTTGAAGTTTGCATACCTTGTTAGCATCTTTAGGATCAACAAAACCTTTGGGTTGCATCATATACAGCTCTTCATCAATGTCTTCATTGAGGAATGTTGTTTTGACATCCATCTACCATATCTCATAATCGTAATATGCAGCAATTGCTAACATAATCCTCACAGACTTTAGCTTCGCTACTGGTGAGAAAGTCTCATCGTAGTTAACTCCTTGAATTTGTCGAAACCCTTTTGCGACAAGTCGAGCTTTATAGACAGTAACATTACCATCAGCATCTGTTTTCTTCTTGAAGATCCATTTGTTCTCGACAGCCTTCCGGCCATTTGGTAAGTCCACCAAAGTCCACACTTGGTTTTCGTACATGGATCCAATCTCGGATTTCATGGCTTCTTGCCATTTATTGGAATCTGGGCTCATCATCGCTTCCTCATATGTCTCAGGGTCATCGGTGTTGTCCACCAACATGACACTCATAACGGGATCATACCAATCTGGAGTGGTACGAGTTCTCGTTGACCTGCGAGGCTCTGTAGTAACTTCGACCGAAGTTTCATGATCATCATCATTAGCTTCCTCTCTAATTGGTGCAGGCACCACAGGAACTTCTTCCGGCGTTGCGCTACTCGCAATTTCGAGAGAAGGTTCGACAACCTCGTCAAGTTCTACTTTCCTTCCAGTCACTTCTTTCGAGAGAAATTCCTTCTCTAGAAAGGATCCATTCTTGGCAACGAAGATTTTGCCTTCGGATCTATGATAGAAGGTATACCCAATAGTTTCCTTCGGGTATCCTATGAAGACGCATTTTTCCGCTTTGGGTTCAAGCTTGTCCGGCTGTAATTTCTTTACATAGGCTTCGCATCCCCAAACTTTAAGGAACGACAATCTAGGTTTCTTCCCAAACCATAATTCATACGGTGTCATTTCTACGGATTTAGATGGTGCCCTATTTAAAGTGAATGCGGCTGTTTCTAATGCATAACCCCAAAATGATAGCGGTAAATCTGTAAGTGACATCATAGAACGAACCATATCTAAGAGAGTTCGATTACGACGTTCGGACACACCATTACGTTGTGGTGTTCCCGGCGGTGTCAATTGTGAAAGTATTTCGCATTTCTTCAAATGCTCGCCAAACTCGTAACTTAGATATTCACCTCCACGATCAGAACGTAGAAATTTAATCTTCTTGTTACGTTGATTCTCTACCTCACTTTGAAATTCCTTAAACTTCTCGAAAGTTTCGGACTTATGTTTCATGAAATAGATATACCCATATCTACTCAAGTCATCCGTGAAGGTAAGAACATAATGATAACCACCGCGCGATGCTACACTCATTGGACCACACACATCGGTATGTATGATTTCCAATAAGTCCGTAGCTCGCTCCATCATACCAGAAAATGGAGTCTTAGTCATTTTACCCATCAGACATGCTTCGCATCTATCGAGTGATTCGAAATCAAGTGATTCAAGAAGTCCATCGGAATGGAGTTTCTTCATACGCTTCACTCCAATGTGACCAAGACGACAGTGCCACATATAGGTCGAGTTATTGCTCGATTTCAAACGTTTAGCCTCAATGTTATTAATATGTGTATTTCCACTATCGAGATTCAACAAGAATATACCATCTATCAAAGGTGCATGTGCATAAAACATATTACTCATATAAATCGAACAACCATTATTCTCAGACTTAAACAAGTAACCGTCTCGCAATAAACAAGATCCCGATATAATGTTCATGCTTAACGCAGGCACCAAATAACAATTATTTAAGTATAAAACTAATCCCGATGGTAGATGAAGGGGTAGCATGCCGACCGCGATCACATCAACCTTTGATCCGTTTCCCACGCGCATCGTCACCTCGTTCTTCGCTAGCTTCCGTTTATTCTGCAGCACTTGTTTCGAGTTACAAATATGAGCAACCGAACCAATATCAAATACCCAGGCACTACTACGAGTACTAGTGAGATACACATCAATAACATGTATATCAGATATACCTTTCTTCTTGATGTTGCCGTTCTTCAAATCCGCCAAGTACTTTGGGTAATTCCGCTTCCAGTGACCTTCTCCCTTGCAGTAAAAGCACTCAGTATCAGGCTTAGGTCCAGCCTTGGTCTTCTTCGTCGGCGTGGCAACTTTCTTACCACCCTTCTTGAAGTGTCCCTTCTGCTTAGACTTGCCTTTCTTGAATTTGATGGTCTTATTGACCAACAACACTTGGTGCTCTTTCTTGATCTCCACTTCTGCAGACTTCAACATGGCAAAGAGTTCTGGCAACGTCTTGTTCATGTTTTGCATGTTGTAGTTCATCACAAAGTTCTTGTAACTTGGTGGTAGTGATTGGAGGACACGGTAAATCCCCAAAGCATTAGGAATCACAATACCCAAGCTTTGAAGCTTGTTTGCGTGCCCAGACTGAAGGGTTTCGCAGCATAGTAAATCAAAATTTTCTACGGAAGCGAACAGAAGGAAAGCCAAGATCTAATCTAGGAGATGCAAACAAAGAGAGAGATTGGATTAGATCTTCATACCCTTGAAGATTCGCACAGCGGAACGTTCGTCGGAACGTGGGTGATGTAGTCGTACTCGCTTCTGCTCCTCGCGATCTGATCCGATCTAGCACCACAAGTGGCGGTGCCTCCGTGAGATGCACACGTGCAGCACCTCGACGTCTCCTCCTTCCTCAGACCAGCAAGTATGGTGGAGAGATGGATTGGATCTACAACACGACGGCGTGGTGTATATGGTGGAGAATTTCTGCCGCAGGGCTTCGCCTACAAACAGTCGGGAGGGAGAGAGGAAGGCCAGCAGGGAGGCTAGGGCTTGGAGGAAGGTGTGTAGGGAGGGGGGCGCACCAGCCCTCTATTTATAGAGGGGGGGCGGCCAACCCTAGCCTCTCCTCCAAGCCTATCTCTAGTTTAAACAATTTAAACTCTCCCTTATCTAGAAATCCTATCTTATCTTATCTCTAGTTTAAACGATTTAAACTCTCTAGGATCGGCTGGGCCCTATGGGGCCTTGTGCCCCTGGCCCAATGCGGACAGGACACTCCCTCATAGGCCCATGCCCCCTCCTGGAAGGTGGGGCCACGTTGGTCCCCTTCCGGAAGGTTCTAGAAGCTTCCGGTACAATACCGATTAACCCGGAACAATTCCGAACTCCAAAAACTGCACTGCCTTATATGAATCTTATTCTCCGGAACCTCTCGTGATGTCCCGGATCCCATCCGAGACTCCGAACAAAAAAATTCATAAACCAATTATCCAATCTATCCTAGCGTCGAGACACGTTAAGTGTGTGACCCTGCGGGTTCGAGAATATGCAGACATGATCTTCTATCAATAATCAACAGCGGGGTCTGGGCACCCATATTGACTCCCACACATTCATCGATGATCATATCGGATGAACCACGATGCCAGGATTCAATCAATCCCATATATATATTCCCTTTGTCTCGCGATATTTTACTTGCCCGAGATTCGATCGTCGGTACCGTCATACCTAGTTCAATCTCGTTCACAGCAAGTACTTTACTCGTTCCGTAATCCGATATCACTTTGTGATTAACTCCTTAACCACATGCTTGCAAGCGGTGTTGATATCGATTACCGAGTGGGCCCGAAGTATATCTCTCCGACTTGGGAGGGACAAATCCCATCTCGATACATACAACCCAACAGATACTTTCCGATCACCTGAGAGACACCTTTATGATCACCCTCTCATAGGATGACGTTTGATGACCTCAAAGCTTTCTTCCGATACCAGGGAGTTGTATTATCTCATGGTTTAAGGAATACAATATTTGACATAAGAAAAGCTTCGCAAAGATGAACACAATGATACGATCTAATTGCTTCGCTTAGTTTGGGTCTGTCCACCACATCATTCTCCCAATGATATGATCTCATTATCAATTGACAAATCATGTCTATGGTTAGGAAACCTTAACCATCATTGATCAATGAGCTAGTCCATAGAGGCGTACTAGGGACACGGTGTTGTTCACAAACCACACAAGTATTAATGTTTCCGCTTAATACAATTCTAGCATGGAATATAAACATTATCATGAACAAGAATTATAATAATAACATCTTTATTATTGCCTCTAGGGCATAATTCCAACACAGACATCTTAAGCACATGCTCGCTGACGGAGCTGCCCTCTTCCATTTTGCAGTTAAAGAACTTTTCAGAAGCCTCATAGCTTTCAATTGCCGCATGAGTCTCAAAGATCAATTTGAGATCCTCGACAATATCATATGGGTCTGAATTCTCAAACCTTTTCTGAAGCTCCGATTCTAAACCATACAAGATAGCACACTGAACTGTGGAGTACTGAGTCTTCCGAGTGAGGTAAACATTCTTTACTTCATCGGAAGCATCAGCTGCAGGTGGGTCACCCAGCGGTGCATCCAGCACATAGGTCAAATTACCAGCTGTGAGGACAATCCTCAAATTGTGGAACCAATCCGCAAAGTTGCTTCCATTGTTTTTCAACTTTTCTTTCTCTAGGAACGCATTAAAATTGATGGTAGGGGCTACCATTGATCTACAACATATTTGCAATAGTTTAGACTAAGTTTATGACAAATTGAGTTCAAATTAATAAATTTAATCTAGGTGAACTCCCACTCAAAACAATATCCCTCACATTGTTTTAGTGATCACACGAACCAAATCCACCACATCAACACCGATCATCACGAGAGTTGATATAGTTTCAATGGCGAACAATCGACATGTTCATCATATCTACTATATGATTCATGCTTTACCTTTCGGTGATCCGTGTTCCGAGACCATGTCTGTACATGCTAGGCTCGTCAAGATCAAACCTTAGTTTCCGCATGAGCAAATCTGGCTTGCTCACGTTGTATGCACTTGCAGAATCTAACACACCCGATCATCACGTGGTGCTTCTAAACAACAAGCTTTAGCAATGGTGCTAACTAAGGGTGAACACTTTATGACTTGAAATTCATGTACATGAGGGATCATCTTATAATGCTACCGTTGTCTACTAAGCAATACAAGATGCATAAAGGATTAACATCACATGCAATTCATAATATGTGATATGATATGGCCTTTCTTCTTTGTGCTTCCGATCTCCAACTTCTAGCACGAACATGATATCCATCATCACCGGCATTGCATCAAGGTCAATGACGCTTCTCCATGGTTGTCGTCCACCGGCTTCAACTATTACAACTACTTTGAATAGACATGCGGGTCGTAACAGAAATTAAAGATAACCATATGGCTCCTGCCGGTTGCCAACTTACAATAAGGAACATTGCATACATCAAATATAATCATAATCATGGCCATATCACATCACAGCACACCCCTGCAAAACAAAGTTAGACGCCTCTACTTTCTTTGCATGTTTTACGTGGTTTGGGGCTTTCAATAAGTGTCGTTCTAACTTACGAACATGAACCACAACATTGATACTAGTATTGTTAATCACCCGTTGTAAATTGGATCTTAACTATGCTAGGAGAAACAGGCACCCGCAAAGCCACTTATGCAATACAAGTTGCATGTCAAGCGTGGAGCAAGTCTCATGAATGATGTCATGTAAGGTTAGCCCGGGCCGCTTCATCCCAACATACCGCAAGATGCAAAGTACACAAGAAGCAATCGACAATAAAAGCATCAACGCCCACAATGACCATTGTGTTCTACTCGTGCAACAGATCTACATATAGACACGGCTCTGATACCACTGTAGGGTTTCGTAGCATGGAAAACAAAAAATTTCTACCGCATACAAACAAACAAGCCAAGATCTATCTACTAGATTGTAGCAACGAGTCGATAGAATAACTCACCCTCGAAGATTCCAAAGTGTTTAACGAGAGCGGATTCTCGTGGGTGATGTAGTCGTACTCTTTCCGATCTCAAGATCGCGTAGACGATCCTTCCGGCGCTGCGTTCCGGCAGCGCTCCCGCAGTCGGTCACACGTTCGGTACTCGACGAAGACCTTCCTCTCCCTTGTTCCAGCAGGCAACGGAGGTTGTAGCACTCTCCTCGCGATTCCGGCAGCACAACGGCGTGGTACCGGAAGTAGAGGGGAGATCTCGCAGGGCTTCGCCTTAAGCCGGAGCGAGTATGGTGGAGTATGAGAGAGTCCCTCGGTGTTCTAGGGTTTAGACACACCAAGGAGGGGGCAAGCCGGCGGCTAGGGATTAGCTAGACGGCGGCTAGGGTTTGCCCTAGGGCCGGCGGCGGCTATGGAGGCGGCGGCGGCTTGGGGCTAGGGTTTGGAGGAGAGGATCTTGTGTGTCAAGGAGGGGAGCCCTGCCCCTCCTTATATAGGTGGAGGGGGCCGGCCGGCCAAGGGGAGGGAGAGGAGTCCCTCCCCAACTCGGCTTGGGTGGGCGTCGCCGGTTGGAGGAGGGAACTCCTCCCCAACTCGGTTTCCCACTCCTCCTCTTTTCCTCTTTCCAAATTTAGCCGTTTGACTTTTCAAACTAGCTGTTTGACTTTTCAAACTAGGATTTGAATTAATTCTTTATTTGGTTCAGCGATGACACTTAGTACATGATGCAATCATACCAACTTGATACAACACATTCATGTACCCTTCCCCTCCGGAGTGCCGGACATTCCGGAACATTCTAGAACATTCCCGATGAAAACACCGGAACCATTCCCCAACTCCGAAACGGGACTTTCCTTATATGAATCTTATTCTCCGGACCATTCCGAATCTCCTCGTGATATCCCGAATCCCATTCGAGACTCCGAACAACATTCGGTCTCTTTCTCATCATTCCATAACTACTCAAACAACGTCGAATCCTTAAGTGTGTCTCCCTACGGTTCGTGAATTATGCGGACATGATCGAGACACTTCTCCGAACAATAACCAATAGAGGAATCTGGAAATTCATATGGCTCCCACATATTTCAACGATTACTTTGCGATCGAATGAACCACTTACATACGATATCAATTTCCATTTGTCTCACGATAGTTTACTTATCCGAGGTTATGATCGTCGGTATCTCTGCATACCTAGTTCAACCTCGTTACCGATAAGTACTCTTTTCTCGTTCCCGTGATATGTGATCCCTTGTGAGCCAATCACATGCTTGCAAGCTAATTGGATGACATTTCACCGAGAGGGCCCAGAGTATATCTATCCGTCATATGGATGGACAAATCCCACTCTTGATCCATGTGTTTCAACCAACACTTTCCGAACACTCAATGCCACCTTTATAGCCACCCAGTTACGGTGTGGTGTTTGATGTCATCAAAGCATCCATCCGGTAAAGGTGATATGCATGATCTCATGGTCGAAGGAATTAGATTACTATGTATCAGAAAGCATATAGCAATTGAACTATTAAAATGACTTGATCTTTATGCTACGCTTATCTATAGGAGTATGTCCATCATATCATTCTCCTAACAATATGATCTTGTTGTTAATAACATCTCAATGTTCATAATAGGGAAACCACAATCATCCATTAACCAACAAGCTAGTATTATATAGAGGCTTTACTAGGGACTTCAAATTAAGTTCACAAATCACACAAGTATTAATGTTTCCTTGTTAATACTATTATAGCATGAATGTAAACATTTATCATAAACACAAAGATATAATAATAACTACTTTTATTATTGCCTCTAGGGCATATCTCCAACACATTATTCTCCTAATGATATGATCTTGTTATTAATAACATCCAATGTCCATGATCAGGAAACCATGACCATCTATTAATCAACAAGCTAGTTTCAATAAGAGGCTTACTGGGAACTCTTTCATGTTTACAAAACACGCAAGTATTAATGTTTCCGGTTAATACAATTATAGCATGGGATGTAAACATTTATCATAAACACAAAGATATAATAATAACCATTTTATTATTGCCTCTTGGGCATATCTCCAACAGTCTCCCACTTGCACTAGAGTCAATAATCTAGATTACATGGTAATGTATCTAACACCTATGGCGTTATAGTGTTGGTCATGCTTTGATCTAGGAAGAGGTTTAGTCAACGGATCTGTCACATTCAGATCTGTGTGTACTTTGCAAATCTTGATGTCACCCTCTTGGACATACTCGTGAATCAAATGGAAACGTAGCTTGATGTGCTTCAGCTTCCTATGTGACCTTGGTTCCTGTGCATTAGCTATGGCACCCATGTTATCACAATAAATTGCCATCGGATCCAACACACTAGGGAACCACACCAAGCTCGTTAATAAACTCCTTCATCGATATCGCTTCTCGTGAAGCCTCCAAAGCAGCTATGTATTCCGATTCAGTTAAATATTTTGCCACAACGCTTTGCTTTGCGCTCCTTCAGCTAATTGTTGTACCATTCAAAATAAATACGTATCCAGACTATGACTTTGAGTCATCCGGGTCGGTGTTCCAACTAGCATTGGTATAACCGTTTACAACGAGCTCTTCATCACCTTCATAAAAAAGAACCATATCCTTAGTCCTCTTTAGGTACTTTAGGATATTCTTGACCGATGTCCAGTGTTTAACTCCTGGATTACTTTGATATTTGCTGGTCAAACTAACACCTATAGTCATGTATTGGACATGCTATGTTTTTGTTGTACCACTCTACGAGATATAATACTGGTGAAATGGTGTTTCATTGATGCTATATCAACGACTATAGTATACTACATCATGAAGTCGTATGATGGGTCACCGCATGCATATAGGTGAACCATAATTTATATAGGTTTTGTGTTTGACAAAGTAAATGCTAGGTTTATTCTGCCTTTGTTATGCCCATCTCGTAAAAAAAATTAACCGCCTATTCACTCCCCTTTAGACGGCATCTTTGCAATTTCAACAAGTCTAAACACGTTATAAGATTCCTAACCTTTTCTAAATGTGGGACTTAAAAAAGGTGTTATGCTTTTCTTTGCTCTATTGATTTAGACTAAGTCGTTGAGTAGTGTCATTGTTTGCCTTAAGATTTCCTTTTCCTCTCCCCTAAGGGCCTTGTTGAATGGAGATGTCGGGGGACAGGAGGCCTACGTTCTATAGATACCAGTAGTAATAGTAGTAGATCTTCCAATAGTCGGCCTTGTGTCGTGGTTTGACATTATGCCAAGACAAATTCGTCGGATTCTTGGAGCTCGATCTGGTGCCTGCTGGTGGTGCTCGCGGTCGTCGTGGTGATCTTGAGGATGGAGTCAGAGGCAGCGGGTCACGGTGCTGCGAGCTACTATGTCAATAAAGCTTATGGCCACGCTTGGCTTCTAGCTCTACAGTTGCTGCCTCGATTTTTGAAGAGGTTGCAGGCTGAAGGTTGTGGCCTGATGGCGGTGGGAAAGATCTGCTGCAAGCGAGAGCTTCGTTGCTCTCTCCCTTGGAGATCATTAACAAAGGACAGAAGACGGCGGCAAGATATGTCCTGCCTCTACTCCTTATGGTTAGATGGCCATCCTCCTTGACCATGCTTCGATGGTCGTGCTTCCTCCTGGCCATGTGCCCATGAGGATCTTCAGCTTATTGAAGTATGATCCAAATTTAATTAAGGGGGCTAACTTCTGATGAGCGGAGTGAGACCTGTCGTCGGAGCTTGAGCCGATATAGTGAAGTTTCGCTGGTATGGATCATTGAAGACCCATGTTTCTGTCAAGCTTCATGCACTAGCCAATGCAACCAAAAGTCCGAACTGATGGAAAGGGCTATGCAATCCACTTATACACTTCAACACCCCCTCTCACGTGTGATGGGGAGAAGTCAGCACGTGCAACCGGAAGAGAGCGACGGCGCGCGAAACTCACGTATTACTCAAGAGGCCTATACGTGGATACAGAGGGGTCAACAACAATTTTAGGATAAATTACGAAAACCAGGACTCGAACTCAAGACCTTAGGCTCTGATACCATGTCAAGCTTTATGCACTAGCCAACGCAACCAAAAGTCCGAACTGATGGAAAGGGCTATGCAATCCACTTATACACTTCAACAGTTTCCACCACTATATAAACCAGTGGAGGAGCTACGCACAGCCCAGGGGCGCCGCCCCCCAGCCCAAGATTTTTTTACTAATACCCCTTCATATTTGACAAAAAATAACATATATTTAGCCCACTTGCTCCCCTCCCCTCCCCAATAGTGGCCCAAAGTGTCTTCTTGGCCCATTTGCCCTCCCCCCAACCACTTGGCTCAAGCTCCGCCAGTGATATAAACCTCTTGTAAGCCTCGG
This sequence comes from Avena sativa, assembly GCA_916181665.1. Classification (NCBI taxonomy): domain Eukaryota; kingdom Viridiplantae; phylum Streptophyta; class Magnoliopsida; order Poales; family Poaceae; genus Avena; species Avena sativa. Next base: position 374,611,516 of record OV702295.1, on the reverse strand, counting down.
GCTGAGATAAGTCGCATGTGAGAAAATCTCTGACGTTTGTAAACACTCTCCGATATAGTAAAGTTTCGCTGACTAGCGTCCGTGGTTTTTTCTCTCTTTATTGGAGAGATTTTTCCGCGTTAAATATGTGTCTTCTTGCTATGATTTCTTTTTCGTTCTTCGTTATTTGCTTGTCGCGATTATAACACAGCTCATGCTGCTGGACATCAGCGCTCCTGGTCCCATGGTGGAGCTCGTCAACTAGTGGTGGAGAACGGACTCGAGGACCCAATTGCTTTTTCTCTTTCCTTTTGAGGACCTTGATGCAATAGAGGAGGTCGCATTTGTAAATTCCGTTTTTCAGCTGGACCTCTCTGTAAGTTATACTCCCACCTCTTATGAATGAAGCAGCTTCGAGTCCTTGGACCTGTACCCGTTCAAAAAAAATGATAGTGCCATTGTAGGAAACTTTCCTATAGCTCTGTTTATTCTCCAATTTTTCCTTCGAATCAAAGAGTTATACAAGAGGTAGCCATATGCATCACTTCGATGCGGAAGCCCGGGTTTCAACTTTCTTTCAAACAAACGAAATGAAATATAGACAGGCAACTTGGTACACTCAAGTGCATCTGCAGTTGTGTTTAGAAGACAATGATCACTCCTTATCCAACCTGTATACTAAAATAAGGTTCAGGCATAGCCTGGCCATGTCATTTTTCTCCAACCTCCGAACCTCTTCTGCCAAAAAGAAAGCAGGCACATGCGTCATGGCCAAAAAGGAAATTAGACACAATCATCAAGTGCCGCTGTCAGATATGATTTGCATGTCCAGCTACTTGTCTGGGTTTTTTCTCCAATCAGTTGGAGCTCTGGGGGACGGATCGGGGTTGTTGTTTTTGCGCAATTTTGTTGTTCCCACCTGCCATTCCTAACACACCAGATAGATAGATACTCTGAGGCAATTGTAGAGTGGCGCCGTGGAAGTCGCCGAACCTACCTTGTGGCATGTCCACGACGACAAAAGGCAAGGCCTCTGAAGATTAAAGCATGTAAAGTTGGAACCTGGTGTTATTCTGGAGTCACTGTTCAGAGCTTAGCATTCATGTAAACTGCTGAAACAAAGCAACTGGTTGTTTCCTGAAAGATTTCAAAAGAATTCCATTAATATTTTTGTGTGCGTCAAAGGAACATCCAATTTTGAAAGGAAATGCTTGATACAGAGGAGTTGAGAACTCTTTTCACGGCGGCTGAGGTGTTGTGCTCGTATAGTCGTATAGTCTTTGCTTCCAAGTTGACTCGTTCGTTTTGCAAAAGCAAGACAGGCCACGAGGCATGTAGAATTTGCACCACTTCAACCGGACGCGTTGCCATCGTCAGAAGATTGATTCGGAAGATTTGTTGGAACAAATATTGACACCTGCGATGCAATGCAATGTAGGTTACCAAATCCACCTCTTTTTTAGTACTAATGCGTACTAGAGTCGGTACAAAAAGACTAAAACCCGATCTGATCGTGGGCACAGAAGCAACCCGACGAAGTTCAGGCTAGTATTATCTTTATGGTGACCATTTGGCCAACCAATCATAGGACGGAAATGAATTGAATAGTAGAAAATGTCACGGTTGACTCCTAATCATTGAAATTCAACACCAAGTTGCTTTGCCCACAAGTTTTAGCAAAGTATGGTGTGAAAATGTAGCTCATATGTTCTGCCTTGCTAGCTCCTGACAGCGGCAGATTAACTGTTCAGGAAAAAGATGGTGAACAAACTCTGCTGACCTCGCTCTGCGCCGTTTGACATTAGAGATGTCTGTAGGTAAGAGGATGGCCCTTATTCTTCAAAAATTGCTGGCTCTGCTCCTTTTGGCTTTCACTTACCTTTGTTTTGACTTGCATCATGTGCGGACCTATTGATTTCGTTGGTTATGTACGCTTGGCGTGTTAGAGGAAAAAATTCATATCTCAAAAAAAGAGGAAAGAATCTTCAAACTAAAAGGATGATGAGAACAAGAAAATAGGAGTGACTGATTTCAATTTAGCCAATGGTCAGATTTTTGTTGCCCCATTTGATTGAGATGGGACAGGCAGGATCACAACCCAACAAATAATTCCGACTCCGGTGGCTCGGGCGCTGGATCTAGTGTTTCATTATAAACCCCGTCGACCACCGTTGGCATCTAGTCCCTAACCCTGACCATAACCCTTAACCCGTTACCTCACCTCCGCCTCACAGTGCAATCTTCGGCTCGACCCTTGTCTCCCCTCCACATCCGGCTCTGGTTCGAAGTTTCTTTCGTCTACTTCCAGTGTCGCCACATCCGTGTTGCCACCGACCTTGTGTCAAAGCCCATCTCACCCTCACCAGACGTCACTGCTCCGCATCGTCACCGCCTTGGGCTCGGAAGAATCAAAAAATATGAGATAAAAAGAGGAATATTGTTGTAATAAAAAATTTTCCTAATAGAGCACCCGTTGTTGTCCCATCGTAAATGACAACAGTATATGTGTAATTCTCTAAAAAAAAATCCCCACACGTTTTTTTGAAGAATTTGACGCATTCCAATAGAACTTGGGGAATTTGAGATAATTCGATATTTTTAGGAATATTATAAGGAGCACGCGTTCGGAATCTAGTCCCGCGGAGTGAACACATGGCCAATAGTCGGATCTTCAAGTGGACGGTGGTTTGCAATTTCCAAAAAAAAAATCTGTTATTGCAACGTGGCAAGTTGCCATTGGGCTGCTCCCTAGCCTCGCCATATTAGGGTCCATTTTTTATAGAGAACATGCTGAAAGGAGATGATTTGGTTTTGCCCCGATGACTAATCGACCCGCACAATATGATCAAAATTTATTAGTTTGCAAAAACAAAATATGATGAAAATTGTCATAAAGTACAACTAATAGGAATATGATGACAAGAATTTTAAGTAAGACAAAGCAGTGGCAGTGCCAATCAATTAGTTAGGTTTCCCAATTCATTGTCTGTTCGCTCGACAAGTAATCCCTAATAACAGACCGTTAAACGAACCATAATGTTTCCAGCATGTACGCAGATCAAGTGAGTATTAACCGAACGATATGTGACATCAATCAAAGTACGGTCTCAGAGGCACACCTTTACACAGAAGCGTGTCATTCTCGTAGAGTCGCAGTAGCTTGCTCTGCGAAACTACTATACATGCGCCAACCGGAGAGGCAGGCCAGTGGGTGCACCAAACCATCTGCAGGGTTGAATTGCACACATGCATGGACTCGATTCGGAGCAGGGCGCTTTGCTACAAAAAAGGTTCATCGTTCAGAAAATCACAACCTAATCGACCAACCCGCGGGCCGGACGGCAGGAACATGACAAGCTGCTCACTTTGAAGTTTGAACCATGTTCTTTCGAACGCTATATATACCGTGCCGTGGACCTGGAAGTCTCATCCCAACTCGGTAGCATTCAGAGTTCAGACACAAAACCTTCTCAGAGTAGAGCGGCCGGCAACGTGCACAAAGGCGAGATCGACGCAAGCTCGATCGGTCGATCGGCATGGCGTGCTCCAGGATACTATTTCTCCTCAGCTGCCTAGCGCTCTCCTTGCTCGCCGGCGCCGAAGTGCACGAGCACGAGTTCATCGTACGTGATCCTATATCCTTGTACTTGCGAGCTGCTCTGTGTACAGACCCTGTCCATTTTGTTAGTGTGGCAACTAACTGGCTGACTAATGCAGGTCCAAGAGACGCCGGTGAAGAGGCTGTGCAAGGAGCACAACATCATCACGGTGAACGGGCAGTTCCCTGGGCCGACGCTGGAGGTCCGGGAAGGCGACACCCTCGTCATCAACGTCGTCAACCACGCGCAGTACAACGTCACCATCCACTGGTACGTACGTGCAGCAGTACTGAACATCACTAACTCGATCGATCTCCGCAAATCGGTAAACCCTCGTGTTCCGCGTCAGTACTAACTCGAGTTCTCTCAATCGATCTTGTGTGTGTGCGCGCGCAGGCACGGCATCCGTCAGTTCAGGACGGGGTGGGCGGACGGCCCAGAGTTCGTGACGCAGTGCCCGATCACGCCGGGGGGCAGCTACAAGTACAAGTTCACCATCGAGGGCCAGGAAGGCACGCTGTGGTGGCACGCGCACAGCTCCTGGCTCCGGGCCACCGTCTACGGCGCGCTTATCATCCGCCCCAGGAAGACCAACGCCTACCCGTTCGAGAAGCCGTCCCGGGAGTTCCCGGTCCTGCTCGGCGAGTGGTGGGACGCCAACCCGATCGACGTCATCCGGGAGGCGCAGCGCACGGGCGCCGCGCCCAACGTCTCCGACGCCTTCACCGTCAACGGCCAGCCGGGGGACCTCTTCAGCTGCTCCCGCCAGGACACCACCGCCATCTCCGTCAAGCCCGGGGAGACGGCGCTGCTGCGGTTCGTCAACGCGGCACTCAACCACGAGCTCTTCGTCGCCATCGCGGGCCACAGGATGACGGTCGTGGGAGTCGACGCGTCCTACACGGACCCCTTCGCCACCGACGTGCTCATGATCGCGCCGGGCCAGACCACCGACGTGCTCGTCACCATGGACCAGCCGCCCGCCGCGCGGTACTACGTGGCCGCGCGCGGGTACGTCACCACGCAGGGCGTGCCCTTCGACAACACCACCGCCACCGCCGTCATCGAGTACGACTGCGGCTGCTCCGCCACCACCACCAATAAGGAGCTCGGCCCCGCGATCCCCCCCGCGTTCCCGGCCCTCCCGGCGTTCAACGACACCGGCGCCGCCACGGCCTTCGCCAAGGGCATCAAGAGCCCGAAGAAGGTCGAGATCCCCAGCCCCGTCGACGAGAACCTCTTCCTCACCGTCGGCCTCGGCCTCTTCAACTGCGAGCCGGGGCAGCTCTGCGGCGGGCCCAACAACAACACCCGCTTCACCGCCAGCATGAACAACGTCTCCTTCGTCTTCCCCAAGACCGACTCCCTCCTCCACGCGCACTACTACGACGTTCCCGGCGTCTTCACCACCGACTTCCCGGCATACCCGCCCGTGCAGTTCGACTACACGGCGCAGAACGTCAGCCGCGGCCTCTGGCAGCCCGTCCCGGCCACCAAGCTCTACAAGCTCAGGTTCGGCTCCGTCGTGCAGATCGTCCTGCAGGACACCAGCATCGTCTCGCCCGAGAACCACCCCATCCACATCCACGGCTACGACTTCCTCATCCTCGCCGAGGGCTTCGGCAACTACGACGCCGAGAAGGACGCCCAGAAGTTCAACCTCGAGAACCCGCCGCAGCGCAACACCGTGGCCGTGCCGGTGAACGGCTGGGCGGTCATCCGGTTCCGCGCCGATAACCCCGGGGTGTGGCTCATGCATTGCCATCTCGACGTGCACATCACCTGGGGCCTGGCAATGGCCTTCCTGGTGGAGGATGGGTACGGCGAGCTCGAGTCACTGGAGGCGCCTCCAGTTGATCTTCCAATGTGCTAATGAGTACGTAATCACCAGCAGAGTTACCATACTACGAATATCATTGGAGGCTACACACGTTCTATTCTTGTTCTTAGTTTCTACTACCTTTTGGGGGTATTTTGTGATCTTTGTTTTATATTTCGACTAGGGGGTTTGAGTTTGCATCGTGTTTTGTAAACCGTCCCTGTAAATTTGTGTTATTTTCAGTGATTCATCAGCTTATTATTTGAACTGGACTTTTATTTGATAGCAAGTGTAGTCCAAGAAATAACTGTTTTTTCCGGTGCCTCTGACTACTGCAGATGTGGAGTAGCAGTTCAACGTATATAAATTTCAAAGGAAAAAGAATCCCAATACCAATAGTTAGCTACCATTTCATTCACGGGAGCACGCAGTAATCAGTCAAGTGCAGTAAGAAACATAAGCAAGATCCTGCAGATTCAAAGGTCGATTTGGCAGTAGAATCACGACATCACATTCGTTATTCCATTCACCTCAAAATATCTCTATCTCCGAGAATCGCTGGCTAGAATTAAACATAGCTTCAGTTTCCAGTAGTATGATCGCACAATATGATTGAATAATGTTTTTTGCATGCAAATACAGTAGAAGAAAGTATCCAATGATGATTCAATACCTGACTGATTCTTTGGAACATATCCAATAGACGCGAAACTTACTAAGGACGCAAGCAAGCAATTTTCAGAGTATGAACAGCGCTGAAGAAAGCTACTAGTACAACAAGTTACCCCCTCTGTTCCACAATCTAAGCCTTTTGAGCAAGCTGATGATACCAACTTTCAGACTTCTAAAGTGTGGCCATGGGTGGTTCAAACAGGCAAGAACCATGAAGCCACCTTCATAATGGTACATAGCACTCCCACATGATTTCACATTTTGTACCCAGCAACATCCACTATCTCAAGCTAGGTTCTACCATCTACCATCTCGACCTGCAAGATTTGTGCCTAGCAGTTAACATCTACTATCTCAAGCTGCAAGAGTTGTAGCTAGCATGCCAGCACCCTAACATCCACTATCTCAAGCAGCAAGAGCTGTACCTAGAACTCTAGCATCCACTATCTCAGGTTGCAAAAGTTGTACAACACTCATAATTCACCACAGCATAACACAATTGAATGGAGCACAGCAAATAGTACACCACAACCCCAAGACATGACAGTTTGAACAAGTAGATAAAGAGTTACAGACAGCACTGACAATGATTGAAAAACCATAAAACCTGTCATGATACTCAATTGTTTCAAAGGTCACAGTGATCAATTTGACAATGCTTTGCAGTGATAACATCTTTGCATAATCGGAGGTACATACCAAAATTAGATCTGCATATCCACATCTAGTCGAAATTATGTACTACCAGCCGAGTGAGGAGCGATTAGCTACGGTCACCGAACCAGATCTACACCAATTCAGACTTAAAATAAGCTCGTCGGCCCAAGAAACCCTACCAGATCTTGGAGCAGTCTCAAACACCAGATCCCGGAGACGCAAGGAAGGACAGCAGCCTGTTGGTAGTGTTGCCACCGGAAATAGCGCTGGAATCGTCGAGGAAGAGGTCCTCGGGCATGCGGAAGGCGCCGTGCACCGCTACCAAAGCGCCACCGACGAGCAGGCCGGAGATGATGAGCGAGGCCACGGAGGTGAGGAAGAAGGCGAGCAGCGAGGAGACGACGAGGCCGAGCAGCGTCTCGCGGTCGGTGAAGGTGCGGCCGAAGAGCACGACGGGCTGGTCGGAGGCGCGGAAGACGTAGAGGAAGCACCAGGCGCCGAGGATTCCGAGCAGGACGAGGAGGGAGAAGGGGTGCGCCAGGAGGGATGCCGCGAGGGAGACGGCCACCACGGCAGCGTAGTTGACGCGGAAGTAGCCGAGGTTGCGGCGCAGGCGCGAGGTGGCCTCGGAGAGGGAGTCTGGGCGCGAGATGGCCGAGCGGTCGATCAGCTCTGTCCAGGGGCGGCGGTCCTCGAGCGAGCGCCGCGCGGTGTCGGAGACCCTGCTGAGGAAGAGGCGGAAGGCCGGCGTGGCGAGCGCGCCGTCCGAGAAGCCGCTGACGGAAGACGGCGCGGAGCCGCCGCCAGAGGAGGGGTTGGTCACCGGGAGCAAGGGCTGCGGCGTCGGTGCGAAGGCCATGGCGTCTGTTACGGCGGGGATTGATTCGGGGTTGATTGATTAGCACGTTGGGCGAACACTTTTATGCTTCTGGGATTGGTGGTTCTGCGCCCGTCTCCACCTCACAGTGGGTGCTGGACTAACACGGGACCCACGCGTTATTGCTGTTCTCGGCGTCGTGACTGCAATCTGATTTTTTTGTTGAGGAAACATTTTTTTAGAATAATTCGTTCCCTTTATTAATCAAGGGCCAAAATAACATGTATTAATAATTTTTGGCCCCATAAAATTCCAAAATTCTAACTCTGCTTATAAAAAATAAGTAAATATATTTCAAAAATAGACTCATCAGGGGTGACAGGTGGGCCTTTTGTCTATTTTGTTGACCAGTCAGCTCTATTAGATGGCCCTATTCCATACAAGGACTGAGAAAGCAGACACACATGGTCCGGATGCTCGGCATCGACGAAACCGATGGGCTGCTGACAGTACACCTGCTCGGAGAGATGGCCATGGAGGAAAGCGTTGGAGACATTCATCGGATACACCGACAAGGCACGAGAGACGGCGAGGTGTAGGACGGTGTGGATCATGCTCGGCTTAACAACCGGGGCAAACGTATCCGTGAAGTCGACGCCGACGTGTTGGCGAAAACCGCGAACCACCTAACGCGCCTTATAGCGCTCCAGAGTGCCGTCAGGACCAGCTTGTGCTTGAAGACCCACTTGTCGATGATGACGTTGGCACGAGGGGGCGAGGGACTAGCTCCTAGGTACGGTTACGCTGCAGCGCACCGAACTCCTCCTGCATCACGGCGTGCCACTGCGGATCACGCAAGGCAGCCCGGGCAGAGGTATGCACCGGCGAGAGAACGGACGTAGAGGCGGTGCAGACGTACTGGTCGGCGGGGTAGTGGGTGGACGGTCGGCACACACCCGCACGCGCATGAGTGATGACACCCGCAGGTGGAGCGGGCGGGGCAGGCACATCATCCGCAGTCTGTCAACACCCGGATTTTTAATCTCAGATGCCTGTTATGCCATACATCGCGATCCCAAGATTACCATTTTTGCTAGACATAACATAATTGGTAGTATAGTATATCATCTATTACAAACCATAATAGTCTTACAAATAGTTGATCATAAGATCAAGTCTAAATACAAATTATAGCAGCGGAATAATAGCGTAATAGAGGCTCCATTTTTAGGGTCACAGGCAATGCTGACGATGGGAGACAATCCTAGTTATCGTAGCCGTCCTGCTATCTATCCTCCTCGTAGTCTCCTTCGTAGTCTGGCTATAGGAATAGGCAGGGACAAAGCCAGGAGTACTTTTAAATACTCACAAACTATCACTAAAGCAGTAAGACCAGTCTAGTAAGAATCCTAAGCTTTTTTTTAGAACACATCGACTTTATTAAATCACACTAGCACCATTACATCAGCTTGAAGGTCGTTTTGAAGGAAAATTGGACTCACCCCAGACCACTCCTCTGAACTGTTGTGCAAACAAGCATAGTGTGCACACACATGAGCAGAATTGTTCGTTGAACGATGAGCAAAACAAATAGAGAAAGCCTAAAAATCTAGACTTAAAATACTAACTTCTTTAAGGATAGGAGCAATCACCGAACGATCGGGCCTTTTATTATCCCATAGTCTAACCATCTCTGAGCAATCAGTCTCAACAGAGATGCGACTGAAAGAGCGTGCTCGAGAAAACACTACTGCATCGTGCAACGCCAGTGCTTTGGAGATCAGAGGGTCAACAATCCTAGGGTATGCTTTGCACCACGCTCCCCTGAATCTTTGTGATGAATCTCTCGCCACTCCTCCACTCCCTGCTACCATGTCTTGGCCATTGATAGCGCCATCAATATTGACTTTAATTGAATCTCCACTTGGACCGTGCCAAGTACACATAGGCCTCTCACCATTGTCCGCGGCAGTTTTCGGTGGGACCTCAAGCTCCATCAATGTGTCATGAACAGTCTGTATCAAATCAATGGGATCGAATCCCTTCTCTGCGTGCGTCCATTTGTTTCTGGATGACCAGATAGACCACATAACTGTGATCACCTTAGCTCTCTCCTCCTATGACCACCACGACTCGCACAATATATCCACTGCCCAAGTCTCTGGATGTAATCTTGGTAGTTTGATATTCAGTATATCCTGCGCAACAGTCCAAAAAGAATTGGCATGGGAACACTCTGTTAGTGCATGGAGTAACGATTCTGAAGTGGATTTGCATACCAGACAGGTGCTATTATCTCTGACATGCCGCCTAGTGAGGGTTGAGTAATCCGGCACAATGCCTAGCATAACCCGCCACCAAAAAACATGCACCTTCGGTACAACCTTCAGACTCCATAAACGCTTCCACAGATCCTCTTGATTCCGGGAAGAAGAAGTACACGGTACTGCTCGCTCCTCTACCACATGAGCAACAAGCATACGATATGCAGACTTCATCGTGTACAGACCTTGTGTGATCCTAAGCTCTAGGTTTGTTTGCAACAAGCCAATTTTATTTCATAAGTACTTAGTAATATAGACCTAACTTTAGTTGTCTAGATTACTTAAGTAGGAACCTAGTTTCATATCCACAACCTTGTGGGATCAAGTCAAAGTCATACTTCAAGTCACAAGTCATTTTGGAAAATATTTGACAACAGAACAGTATGGCCATCCAACTGTCCATGACTGCAGACGCGGCTATTCGAATAGTTTGACACTCTGCAGAGGTGGTATACTTTTACCACAATATTCGATACATCCGTCAGGGATAACCTTGAATCATCATACTTGGTATGCGGATAATCAATCCTAACCTTTCAATTACACACCTTAGTATAGGCACCTACCCTATGAGTTTGGCCTCCCAGCCATGACCATTTGTCATCCTGGGAACTGCATAGGTGGGTATTCATACTCACAAGGTAGACTCATCTCACCTTGTTCCGCGAGGGAACCCATACTAAGACACATAAACTTCCAGTTAAGCCCTACCCAAACTCGTGTATTGTGGTTGTACGGTAACATTGGAATAGTATCGCATCCGAACCCAACCATCAGTTTTTATCAAAGTCAGGGCACATACTTCATTCAATATCATCTTCAACTCATTGTGTCCATAACACATGTCAGAATATTTCAATAGAATGACTCATCATTCTAAGGTTTTCATAATCATTTGTTCCCATCTATAATGGTCAAGATTAGTTTAGCACTAGCATCTATCAATGAGGGTGTCACTATTGAGGGGTGCTAATCAAGTGTAACTACCTACATCAGGTTCCAAGCTCTTGATGACCTCTTTCCTATTTTTCCACTAATCACCAATTAATTAACTACTTGAGTAACTTTGATAAATGGGAGAAAAGATAGAGCTTGCAAGTAAAACTTGGGATTGGTATAATCAAGGTGGTAACAAATATGCATGCATAGTACCATCTTGCATAGTATAACTTGCATGGTTTAGCTTAGCTTTCCTTGGTTGGTAAGGTGGTCGAAGTTCTCTTCATCTTCTTCATAGAATTCTTCCTCCTCGTAGCCCGGATTGATACTAGCGTCTATAAATCAATACGAGGTACACAATCACCAAACAATACTTAACTACTTCTATTTAGCACACAATGAGTCACACTAGATGATCTATCATCATCTCTATCATTACAAGAAAAGGGTGACAAGATTTGATTTATCTTAGATATGCCCTAGAGGCAATAATAAAAGTGGTTATTATTATATATTTGTGTTTATGATAAATGTTTACATTCATGCTATAATAGTATTAACCGGAAACATTAATACTTGTGTGATTTGTAAACTAAATTAGAGTCCCTGGTAAAGCCTATTTGTAATACTAGCATGTTGGTTAATAGATGATCGTGGTTTCCTGATCATGAACATTGAGATGTTATTAACAACAAGATCATATCATTAGGAGAATGGTATGATGGACATACTCCTATAGATAAGCGTAGCATAAAGATCAAGTCATTTCAATAGTTTGTTTGCTATAAGCTTTCTGATACATAGTAACCTAATTCCTTCGACCATGAGATCATGGTAATCACCATCACCGGAAGGATGCTTTGATGACATCAAACACCACACCGTAACTGGGTGGCTATAAAGGTGGAATTGAGTGTTCGGAAAGTATGTGTTGAGGCACATGGATCAAGAGTGGGATTTGTCCATCCATATGACAGATAGATATACTCTGGGCCCTCTCGGTGGAATGTCATCCAATTAGCTTGCAAGCATGTGACTAGCTCACAAGGGATCACATATCACGGGAACGAGAAAATACTACTTGTCGGTAACGAGGTTGAACTAGCTATGCAGAGATACCGACGATCAAACCTCAGATAAGTAAACTATCGCAAGACAAAGGGAAATTGGTATTGTATGTAAGTGGTTCATTCGGTCGCAAATTAATCGTAGAAATATGTGGGAGCCATATGAATTTCCAGATTCCTCTATTGGTTATTGATCGGAGAAGTGTCTCGGTCATGTCCGCATAAATCACGAACCCTAGGGAGACACACTTAAGTATTCAATGTTGTTTAGTAGATATGGAATGTAAGTAGGGAGACCAAATGTTGTTCAGAGTCTCGGATGGTATCCGAGATATCACGAGGAGATCCGGAATGGTCCGGAGAATAAGATTCATATAAGGAAAGTCCAATTCCGGAGTTCGGGAATGATTTCGATGTTTTCATCGGAGAGGTTCTAGAAGGATCTAGAAGGTTCACCGGACCGGAAGGGGAATGGTTCATGAATGTGTCATGGTTAAGTAGAATGATTGGATCATGTCCTAGGTCACTTGGTTGGGCATTTGCAAGGGAGGAATTAAGATCCAAATTGCAAGTGAAAAGACAGGTTTAAAAAGTCAAACTGGAACAATGGTTTCCTAGTGGAAGAAGGAAAGAATCCTTCTTTCCCTCCAACAGGAAGAGTGAGTTAGGGAAGGATACAAACTCCCCTCTCCCAAGCTGCCCTTCCTCTCATAAATAGAGGGGAGGGGCTTCCCCAGGAGATCACAACCAGCCCTCCCCACCTTGAGCCACCGCCGCCGCCAGCCGCCGCCGCCGACTCCACTTCCTCCTCTCCGGACCTCTAAATCTAGATCGCCGGAAACGCTAGATCCACCATAACCTGCTTCGGCTTAGGCGAAGCCCTGCAGGATTTTCCCTCTACTTCCGACACCACGCCGTCATGCTGTCGGAATCGCGAGGGGAGAACTACAACCCCCGCTGCCTGCTGGAACAAGGGAGAGGAAGGTCTTCATCGAGTACCGAACATGTGACCGACTGCCGAAGCACTGCCAGAACGCAGCGCCGGAAGGATCGTCTACGCGATCTTGAGATCGGCAGGTGTACGACTACATCACCCATGAGAATCTGCTCTCGTTAACCGCTTTGGAATCTTCGAGGGAGAGTACTCTAATCGACTCGTTGCTGCAATCTAGTAGATAGATCTTGGCTTGTTTGTGTGCATGCGATAATTTTTTTTGTTTTTCATGCTACGAACCCCTACAGTGGTATGAGAGCCGTGTCTATATGTAGATCTGTTGCACGAGTAGAACACAATGGTCATTATGGACGTTGGTGTTTTTATTATCAATTGCTTTTTGTGTACTTTGCATCTTGCGGTATGATGGGATGAAGCGGCTCGGGCTAACCTTACATGACATCGTTCATGAGACTTGCTCCACGCTTGACATGCAACTTGTATTGCATAAGTGGCTTTGCGGGTGCCTGTCTCTCCCATCATAGTATAGATTCAATTTACAACGGGCACTTGATAGTTCAAGCATCAACTTTGTGGTTCTTGTTCGTAAGTTAGAATGACACTTATTGAAAGCCCCAAACCACGTAAAACATGCAAAGAAAATTAGATGTGTCTAACTTTGTTTTGTAGGGGTGTGCTGTAATGTGATATGGCCATGATTGTGATTATATATGATGTATGCAATGTTCCTTATTGTAAGTCGGCAACCGGTAGGAGCCATATGGTTGTCTTTTTAATTTTGTTAAGACCTGCGTGTCTATTATTCAAAGTAGTTGTAATAGTTGATGCTGGTGGACGACAACCATGAAGCGGCGCCATTGACCTTGACGCTATGCCGGTGATGATGGAGATCATGTTCGTGCTTGAAGATGGAGATCGGAAGCACAAGAAGAAAGGGCATATCATATCACATATTATGAATTGCATGTGATGTTAATCCTTTTATGCATCTTGTATTGCTTAGTTCGCGACGGTAGTATTATAAGATGATCCCTCTCACAAAATATCAAGTTATAAAGTGTTCATCCTTAGTAAGCACTGTTGCTAAAGCTCGTTGTTTCGAAGCACCACGTGATGATCGGGTGTGTTAGATTTTGCGAGTGTATACAACGGGAGCAAGCCAGATTTGCTCATGTGGAAGCTAAGGTTTGATCTTGACGAGCCTAGCATGTACAGACATGGTCTCGGAATACGGAATCACCGAAAGGTAAAGCATGAGCATATAGTAGATATGATGAACATGTTGATTGTTCGCCATTGAAGCTACATCATCTCTCGTGATGATCGGTTTTGATGTGGTGGATTTGGTTCGTGTGATCACTAAAACAATGTGAGGGATATTGTTTTGAGTGGGAGTTCACCTAGATTAATTTAACTATTAATTAGAACTCAATTTGTCATAAACTTAGTCTAAACTATTGCAAATATGTTGTAGATCAATGGCGACCCCTACCATCAATTTTAATGCATTCCTAGAGAAAGAAAAGTTGAAAAACAATGGAAGCAACTTTGCGGATTCGCTCCGCAACTTGAGTATTGTCCTCAATGCTGGTAATTTGACCTATGTGCTGGATGCACCGCTGGGTGACCCATCTGCAGCTGATGCAACTGATGAGGTGAAGAATGTTTTCCTCACTCGGAAGAATCAGTACTCCACAGTTCAGTGTGCTATCTTGTATGGTTTGTAATCGGAGCTTCAGAAAAGGTTTGAGAACCATGACCCATATGATATTGTCCGTGAACTCAAAATAATATTTGAGGCTCATACGACAGTTGAGAGTTATGAGGCTTCTGAAAAGTTCTTTAACTGCAAGATGGAAGAGGGCAACTCTGTTAGTGAGTACGTGCTTAAGATGTTTGGCACGCAAGCAAGCTTCAAAGCTTGGGTATAGTGATTCCTAATGCTTTGGGGATTCACCATGTCCTACAATCACTACCACCAAGTTACAAGAACTTTGTGATGAACTACAATATGCAAAACATGGACAAGTCGTTGCCCGAACTCTTCTCCATGTTCAAATCTGTAGAAGTGGAGATCAAGAAAGAGCACCAAGTGTTGATGGTCAATAAGACCACCAAATTCAAGAAGCAAGGCAAGTCTAAAAAAAGGGAAACTTCAAGAAGGGCGGTAAGAAAGTTACCGCACCGGCAAAGAAGACCAAGGCTGGGCCTAAGCCTGATACTGAGTGCTTTTACTGCAAGGGAGAAGGTCACTGGAAGCGGAATTGTCCTAAGTACTTGGAGGATTTGAAGAACGGCAACATCAAGAAGAAAGGTATATCCGATATACATGTTAGTGATGTGTATCTCACTAGTAGTCGTAGTAGTGCCTGGGTATTTGATACTGGTTCAGTTGCTCATATCTGTAACTCGAAACAGGTGCTGCAGAATAGACGGAAACTAGCGAAGAACAAGGTGACGATGCGCGTTGGAAATGGATCAAAGGTTGATGTGATCGCGGTCGGCACGCTACCTCTTCATCTACCACCGAGATTAGTTTTATACTTAAATAATTGTTATTTGGTGCCTGCGTTGAGCATGAACATTATATCCGGATCATGTTTATTGCGAGACGGTTACTTGTTTAAGTCTAAGAATAATGGTTGTTCGATTTATATGAGTAATATGTTTTATGCACATGCACCTTTGATAGATGGTCTATTCTTGTTGAATCTCGATTGTAGTAATACACATATTAATAACATTGAAGCTAAACGTTTGAAATTGAGCGATAACTCGACCTATATGTGGCACTGTCGTCTTGGTCACATTGGAGTGAAGCGTATGAAGAAACTCCATTCCGATGGACTTCTTGAATCACTTGATTTCGAATCACTTGAAAGATGCGAATCATGTCTGATGGGTAAAATGACTAAGACTCCATTTTTTGGTATGATGGAGCGAGCTATGGACTTATTGGAAATCATACATACCTATGTGTGTGGTCCAATGAGTGTAGCATCACGCGGTGGTTATCGTTATGTTCTTACCTTCACGGATGACTTGAGTAGATATGGGTATATCTATTTCATGAAACATAAGTACGAAACTTTCGAGAAGTTTAAGGAATTTCAAAGTGAAGTAGAGAATCAACATAACAAGAAGATTAAGTTTCTACGATCTGATCGTGAAGGTGAAAATCTAAGTTACGAGTTTGGCGAGCATTTGAAGAAACGCGGAATACTTTCACAATTGACACCGCCGGGAACACCACAACGTAATGGTGTGTCCGAACGTGGTAATCGAACTCTCTTAGATATGGTTCGTTCTATGATGTCATTTACAGATTTACCGCTATCGTTTTGGGGTTATGCATTAAAAACAGCCGCATTCGCTTTAAATAGGGCACCATCTAAATCCGTTGAAACGACACCGTATGAATTGTGGTTTGGGAAGAAACCTAAATTGTCGTTCCTTAAAGTTTGGGGTTGTGAAGCTTATGTAAAGAAGTTATAGCCCGACAAGCTTGAACCCAAATCGGAAAAATGCGTCTTCATAGGATACCCGAAGGAAACTATTAGGTATACCTTCTATCATTGATCTGAGGGAAAAATCTTCGCTGCCAAGAATGGATCCTTTCTAGAGAAGGAGTTTCTCTCGAAAGAAGTGACTGGAAGGAAAGTAGAACCCGACGAGGTTGTTGAACCTTCTCTTGGACTTGAGAGTAGCACAACACCGGAAGTAGTTCCTATGGCGCCTACACCAATAAGAGAGGAAGCTAATGATGTTGATCATGAAACTTTGGTTGAAGTTGCTACGGAACCTCGCAGGTCAACAAGAACTCGTACCACTCCTGATAGGTATGATCCCATTATGAGTGTCATGTTGGTAGACAACACCGATGACCCTGCGACATATGAGGAAGCGATGATGAGCCCAGATTCCAACAAATGGCAAGAAGCCATGAAATCTGAGATTGGATCCATGTATGAAAACCAAGTATGGACTTTGGTGGACTTACCGGATGGCCGGAATGCTGTCGAGAACAATTGGATTTTCAAGAAGAAAATAGATGCTGATGGTAATGTTACTGTCTATAAAGCTTGACTTGTCGCAAAAGGGTTTCGACAAATTCAAGGAGTTGACCACGATGAGACTTTCTCACCGGAAGCGAAGCTAAAGTCTGTGAGGATTTTATTAGTAATCGCTGCATATTATGATTATGAGATATGGC
The DNA here is from genome assembly GCA_916181665.1 of Avena sativa. NCBI lineage: Eukaryota > Viridiplantae > Streptophyta > Magnoliopsida > Poales > Poaceae > Avena > Avena sativa. The sequence continues at coordinate 374,594,475 of OV702295.1, read as the reverse complement.
AGATGAATGTCAAAACGGCGTTCCTCAATGGAGACATTGATGAAGAGTTGTATATGGTACAACCCAAAGGCTTTGTCGATCCTAAATATGCTAACAAGGTGTGCAAACTTCAACCGTCCATTTATGGATTGAAGCAAGCATCCCGAAGTTGGAATCAACGTTTTGATAAGGTAATCAAAAGTTTTGGTTTTATACAAACTTATGGAGAAGCTTGTATTTACAAGAAAGTAAGTGGGAGCTCTGTAGCATTCCTAATACTATATGTAGATGACATATTGTTGATTGGGAATGATGTATACCTTCTTAATAGTGTCAAGGATTATTTGAATAATAGTTTTTCAATGAAAGATCTTGGCGAAGCAGCTTACATATTAGGCATAAAGATTTATAGAGATAGATCGAGACGCCTAATATCATTGTCATAGAGTACATATTTGGACATAGTTCTAAAGAGGTTTGGAATGGAAGATATCAAGAAAGGGTTCTTGCCCATGTTGCCCAATACGACCTTGAGTAAAACTCAAAGTCCTTCTACGACAGAAGATAGAGAAAGGACGAGTAAGACTCCCTATGCCTCAGCCATAGGATCTCTTATGTATGCCATGCTATGTACTAGACCCGACATTGCATATGCTGTTAGTTTGACTAGCAGATATCAATGTGATCCAGGAGTGGATCATTGGACAGCGGTTAAAAACATCCTTAAGTACTTAAGAAGAACTAAGGATATGGTTCTTTCTTATGGAGGTGATGAACAACTCATTGTTAATGGTTACACCGATGCTAGTTGGAACACCAATCCGGATGATTCTAAATCTCAATCTCGATACGTATTTACTTTGAATGGTGCAACAATTAGCTGGAGGAGTGCAAAGCAAAGCGTTGTGGCGAGATCTTCAACTGAATCGGAATACATAGCTATTCGGAGGCTTCATAAGAGGCGATATGGATGAAGGAGTTCATTACAGAGCTCGGTGTGGTTCAAAGTGCGCTGGACCCAATGTCTATCTACTGTGATAACATGGGCGCCATAGCCAATGCGCAAGAACCAAGGTCACACAAGAAGCTGAAGCACATCAAGCTGCGTTTTCACGCTATTCGAGAGCATGTCCAAGATGATGACATAAAGATTTGCAAAGTACACATAGATCTGAATGTGGTGGATCCATTGACTAAACCTCTCCCGAGGGCAAAACATGACCAACACCAAACCGCCATGGGTGTTCGGTATATTACCATGTAACTAGATTAGTTGACTCTAGTGCAAGTGGGAGACTGTTGGAGATATGCCCTAGAGGCAATAATAAAAGTGGTTATTATTATATATTTGTGTTTATGATAAATGTTTATATTCATGCTATAATAGTATTAACCGGAAACATTAATACTTGTGTGATTTGTAAACTAAATTAGAGTCCCTAGTAAAGCCTCTTTGTAATACTAGCATGTTGGTTAATAGATGATCATGGTTTCCTAATCATGAACATTGAGATGTTATTAACAACAAGATCATATCATTAGGAGAATGGTATGATGGACATACTCCTATAGATAAGCATAGCATAAATATCAAGTCATTTCAATAGTTCATTTGCTATAAGCTTTCTGATACATAGTAACCTAATTCCTTCGACCATGAGATCATGCTAATCACCATCACCGGAAGGATGCTTTGATGACATCAAACACCACGCCGTTACTGGGTGGCTATAAAGGTGGTATTGAGTGTTCAGAAATTATGTGTTGAGGCACATGGATCAAGAGTGGGATTTGTCCATCCATATGACAAATAGATATACTCTGGGCCCTCTCGGTGGAATTTCATCCAATTAGCTTACAAGCATGTGACTGTCTCACAAGGGATCACATATCACGGGAACGAGAAAAGAGTACTTATCGGTAACGAGGTTGAACTAGGTATGTAGAGATACTGACGATCAAACCTCGGATAAGTAAACTATCGCGAGCAAAGGGAAATTGGTATCATATGTAAGCGGTTCATTCGATCGCAAAGTAATCATAGAAATATGTGGGAGCCATATGAATTTCTAGATTCCTCTATTGGTTATTGATCAGAGAAGTGTCTCGGTCATGTTCGCATAAATCACAAATCGTAGGGAGACACACTTAAGGATTCGATGTTGTTTACTAGATATGGAATGTAAGTAGGGAGACCGAATGTTGTTCGGAGTCTCGGATGGGATCCGGGATATAGGAATGGTCTGGAGAATAGGATTCATATAAGGAAATTCCAATTCCAGAGTTCAAGAATGATTTCGATGTTTTCATCAGAGAGGTTCTAGAAGGGTCTAGAAGGTTCACCGGACTGGAAGGGTAATGGTTCATGAATGTGTCATGGTTAAGTGGAATGATTGGATCATGTCCTAGGTCACTTGGTTGGGCATTTGCAAGAGAGGAATTAAGCTCCAAATTGCAAGTCAAAAGACAGGTTTGAAAAGTCAAACTGGAACAATGGTTTCCTAGTGGAAGAAGGAAATAATCCTTCTTTCCCTCCAAAAAGAAGAGGGAGTTGGGGAAGGATTCAAACTCCCCTCTCCCAAGCTGCCCTCCCTATCATATATAGAGGGGAGGGGCTGCCCCAAGAGATCACAACCAGCCCTCCCCACCTTGAGCCGCCACCACCAGCCGCCGCCTCACGCCGCCGCCGGCTCATCGCCGTCACCCTAGCCGCTGCCGACTCCACATCCTCCTCTCCGACCCTCTTAATCTAGATCACCGGAAACCCTAGATCCACCATAACCTGCTCCGGCTTAGGCGAAGCCTTGTAGGATTTTCCCTCTACTTCCGACACCATGCCGTCGTGCTGCCAGAATCGTGAGGGGAGAACTACAACCTCCGCTGCCTGCTGGAACAAGGGAGAGGAATGTCTTCATCGAGTACCGAACGTGTGACCGACTGCGGAAGCGCTGCCGAAAAGCAGCGCCGAAAGGATCGTCTACGCGATCTTGAGATCGGCAAGTGTACGACTACATCACCCGCGGCAGGCTCCGGTGAAATTCCGGTGATGTGGTGCTCACCTTGCTCCAGGAACGGGTCAGAAAGATTGTTGGGTGAGAGGGGAGTGGAATGGTGTGCATTTTGAGGCATGGGAGGGATCTATTTATACTACGGCGAAAGGGGCACAACGGCATGGCTCGGACTCATCGGCGATGTTGTTAAAGTGCGCTATCGGCATGGCCAAGGGTGTAGGTCGACGCAGGGCTTCACGGCGGTCGTCATGCGCACAGTGGCTCGGCAAGGCGCGGTCTCCATCGTTCTAGACCATCCATGCTCTACGGCGGTACCGTCGTCATTCGTCACGGCGTACGGTGGTCACGGTGCTCGTGGGGTCAAACGAGCATGTCTGGGAGCTTGCTGGGGAGGCGGCGAACTTATTGGCGTAAGGAGAGAGCGAGGCGTGGTGTGTTCGCGCGGGATTTGCTCGGCGCTCTAGCGCGGCGATCAGCATGGTTGGGTGTTAAATGGGCGCGGCTGCGCTGGCGTCTCCGCGGGCGGTCGTTGGTCGAGGCTTGCATAGGCATGGGTAGTGAAGTCACGGCTACCTCCTAGACATCGTGGGTGAGGGTGGCACGGTTTGTGGCAGCGTGTCTGCGTCAGGGTGACATGGGTGAGCTCGGGTACAAAATGCACTGGTCAAAATGGCGAGTGATAGGAGCTCCATTGCACTGGCTGGTACTGGGAGAGTTAATAGCACATCGTGGAGGCTCGGTGAGGTCACAAAGATGATCACAAGGTTGATCAAAATAGTAGATACTTGGTAAGGTTGTACTATGATCACTAGGTGTTTGATTAACTGCAACAAGAACTAAACTTTCATATTTTCAAGTTATTTTTGGTGGGGGTGCTGGTCATAAGCTTGGTAGTCTCTAGGTGCAAGGGTTTGCTAAGTGGTGAAGGTTGTAGTGGTTTTCCAAAAATGACTATCTTGATGCATAGGATAGATCCAATTTTGAATTGCCTCTCAAATGCATTTGGAAAAGTTTCTACAAGATTTGAAAGCTCCAATATGTTTAGTGTCACTTGGTCTAGCAAGGGGAGAAAAGAAATGGAATTGTTTCTATTTGATATCAATTGCTAGAGATGCTCAAAGTGAGCTAAGTGCTAACTTTTGCAAAAATGACCATTAGGCCATATGCTTCATATTTTAATTTTCTTTTACTTTGATCTGGTTTGGACTTGACCTAGATGATAAGGTTTTGATCTTTAAACCTTTTCTCATCATTTACAATAATCAAACATGGCATGGCAAACATTCATACACATTCATAACATACATGCATTAATATATTATTTATTAATAAAAGCTTTTGTTAACCCTAGTTTTGATTGATTAGAAATTGATATCCTCATTAATATTTTTGAGATGTTGATATCCCACAAGTATAGGGGATCTTGTGTGGCCTTTTCGATTAGTAAGGGTGTCGAACCCAACGAGGAGCTAAAGGCAGGATAAATATTCTCTCAAGTTCTATCAACCACTGATACAACTCTACGCACACTAAACGTTTGCATTATCTAGGAAATAAAACTAGAGCAACAAAACGAGTACTAGAAAAAGCTTTGCAAGATAATAAATAACAAGAAATTAAAGCTAGTTGTTGCAGCAATAAAATACACTAAACTAACAGAACCATGAGTGTGGAATAGTGGTGGTAATTGTGGTGGCTTTGTTCAAGTTTAATTAGCGAATAAATCGGGTTCATTGTCTTGGATGCAATTTTCTATGTGGGAGAGGCTAAATATACATGCGCTGCACTACTTGGAATTACATGTACTATATGATTGGATTGTTAGCAAACATCTGTAACTACTAACAATGCATTAAGGTTTCCCCAACCATAGCTTTAAGTTAATGGTCCTCTTACTCCCATACGTGCAACGTTCCGATTCGCGTCCTTAGGTTTCAGTCACTCCGGCAGAACTTCCCCCTTCCTCTTCACATACTACAAACCCTATGATGTTTAATCCATGCACGCACAAATATAATGGACACCAAAGGACTATACCATATCAACATATAACTCTAATGAACCAAAGACGTTCAACCATTCAATCAAAGAACAAAAAAACTATATAAACATGACATAGATCATAGGATTATAACTTATATCATCAAATACCATGTTTACATAGGACGGTACAGAGGTGTGTCGGAGGATGAACCACTGCATACTAGGAGAATTAGGTGATGGAGATGGCGGTGAAGATGGTGAAGAGGGCGGCGGCGCAGGGGACTCCTTCCCCGCCGCCGGTATCATGGGGGAGCACCGCCCCTTAGCCCCCTTCCTTCATGGCTTCTTGGGAGCCCTCCCCCATGGAGATGGGATCCATGGGGGAGGCAAAAACATGGCTTTGGTGGCTGCAAATTCGTGGGTGGAGGTCGCTTCCACGAATTAGGTTTCCTCTATTTATATAGCGTCTCGGATTCCCGTCACCCCATCTTGAGCTGCAGTAAATTGGGCCCAACGGGCCATCCGGACTTGGAATCAGCTAAATTTTATGTCCAGAACGATTGTCGCAAAATTTCCTAAAACTTTGTAGTTGAAGAGGTTTCCGTTTGACGCCGTCTTCGACCCGAAACGTGACCATCTTCAAAAAGAGTTCTCAGACAGATTTTTGGAAAATCCCAATTTGACTCCAACAAGGGTTCCACTTGTATTCTTGATAATTCCTACACATCAAAGTGTAAAACAAGAACATTGTGCACTTTTGCAACTATTAGTAGGTTAGTCCAAATAACTCATGAACTTTTGCTACGTCGTAAACGTATCTATAATTTTTGATACTCCATGCTTGTTTTGTGTCAATTTTGCTATATTTTGTCTACACTTTGAGGTATTTTTATACACTTTCTGGAACTAACCTATTGACAAGATGCCACAGTGCCAGTTGCCTGTTTTATGCTATTTTTGGTTTCAGAAAGCTAAAAAAATGAATATGCTCAGAATTAGACGGGACAAAAGCCAAAGTTCATATTTTTCCCTGAACAATACGGAAAATCGAAGACGAGATGGAGGACACCAGGGTGGCCACACCCTAGGTGGGAGCGGGGCCCACCCTGGTCGCACCCACAGGGGGGGACCTCCATCTACCTTGCCTCCTTTGCCTATAAGAAGCCTCCGACCCAGAAACCCTAAAGAATCGATCAAAAAGCCACGAAAATTTGCACAGTGCTGCCGCCACTGAAGGGGAGATTTGAGGGACAGAAAGTCTCTGTTCCGGCACCCTGCCGGGACAGGGAAGTGCCCCCGGAGCCATCTCCATAGATCTCCAACACCATCTCCATCGTCGTTGCTGATTCCCATGATGAGGAGGGAGTAGTTCTTCCTCGAGGCTTAGGGCTCTACTGGTAGCTATGTGTTCATGTCTCTCTATGCATGATCATATTGTGATCATGTAGCACCCCGGGAAAACCACTATTAGAAAATCGCTCAATTGTTTACTACTTTGTGCATCATCGTGACATCATGCATCGTTTGCCTAAAACTATTTTCTAAAAGCCTATTTTGTTTTCTAGATACTAGATATTTCTCTCTTTGTTCAAACCAAAACCCTAAATCGATCCAGATATTTTATTTACCTAAAAACTATTTATAAAGGTTTATAAAATAAAATTAATAATAATAATAATAATTAAAAAAACTATTTTGTCCGAGGAGGCAGTCCGGTCAGGCCAGAGGCCCAACCAAGCCAAACTACCTACTACCCGGCCCAAAAGAAACCCTAGCAAAAACCCTAAATCTACCCTACCTAATCCCTCCCCACTCCCTTCCCCAGCCTCCGCCACCCCACTGGGACTCACCGACGCCAACCACCCACGCGCGCAGCGGCCTACCCGCGCCTCGCTCCCTGGTTGCCTACACCCAAATCTGGCCAACGGGTCGGGCTTTTGCGGGCCGACCCGCAGCCCGCGGAAAAAGCACAGGCCCGGCCCGGCCAGTGACGTGCCAGCCCGCGAAGCGTGGTGCCGTGCCCGGGCTGCGATCTCAAGCACGCGGGCCAGCCTGGCACGGCCCGTTTAGCATATGTCTTCGATTTTTTCGGAAATATAAGTCAAAAAAGGAGCTGGTGGGAGTCGAACTCGCACCCTCGCGACCTCCCAAACTCCACTCAACCACTGGACCACCACCAGTTAGTTGATATGTAACAGATTCGGTGCATATTATAGGTTTATTTGGATGAACCAACAGAAAACAGCAACAACCCACATGACGGCCCACGTGCTTGACGTGCCGCGGGCCGGCCCGTTTAGCCCAGGTGCCGGGCTCGGGCCTCGAAGCTGGGCACGTAGCACGGCCCGACACGTCACGTGGCTTGGCGGGCCACGACGGTCCGTGCCGCGTGCCGGCCCGTTTGGCACGTGCCGGGCCTAGGCCGTGCCGGGCCGGCCCATTGGCAAGGTTTGCGTACACCCAACGCACTCCCCCTCTCTCTCTTGCGACCCTACTCCGCGGCCCCACCACTCACGCATGCTTCCCCCACTCGACTCCCGTCCCTCCCTCGCGGAAGCCCCGCTCCAGCCCCGCGCCGTTTCTTCCTCGCCCTCGCTCGACTCCCAGGGGCGCCGCCAGGGACCCCTTCCCCTCGAGCTTGCTCCGGCCATGGCACCACCGCCTCTCCTTCGACCTCTGCTCCCTCCTCTTGTCAGCGACCAGCCATCGCGGGCCATCGACGCCGCCCGACCGCAACCATCTCGGTCGCCCTGTGCTCGTCCACCTTGGCCTCGCGCCCGCGAGGGCCATCGACGTCCTCTGCTCACCGGTCACCACTCCTCCTCGAGCAGGCTCTCTGCGCCTCCGCCCCTCTGTCTCACGCAGGCCATGACGTCACCGCTTCAGCTTGGCCTCGCTACCGGCCGCATGTGCATGTCCCTGTGGAGCTCCGCCTTCCGTCGCCGGCATCAGCACCTCCTCTGGTCGGCACCGCCCCGTTCGCGAGATGACCTCGACATTGTATTTGTCCTGGAGCCTGGGCCCCTGCTCATCCTCGGGTGTCTCCGGCCGCACCCCACGGCGTCCCTCCGGCGCTCCCTCGTCTTTCCCGAGAGTTTACACTGTCGCTGTTCTTCTCCCCATGTCGCCCTCTGCCTGCAAGCAAGCGCATTAACCCCCGCCGCTCCCCTGGTGCTCAGCCCCTCCTGCGCGCCTCCCTGCGACCGCCGCCTCCTACCAGCTCGCCCATGCTGCGCCGTCTCCGTCTGCGCCAAGCAACCCCGTCGACGTCGTCCCGCTGGCGCCCGCCGTCGCTCGTCAGCTTCTCCCCCACAGCGACCAGCACCCGTGTCCTCTGTTGTGGGCGCCGCTCTGCATCCCGGACTCACCCCGATGCCACTGCCAGTCCTCCCTCTACCTCCACTTCCGGCTGCCAACATCCGTCGCGAGCGCCGCTGCCGTCGGCCCCGACATCGTCTGCAACCGCCGCTGGCCTTGTTGTCTGCAGCATCGGCCTCGTGCGTGCGTCCACCAACGACCATGTCGCCGACCTCATTTCTGCGGGCGCCGTCTCTGACCAGCGTCCCGAGCCTGCTGCGTCTGAGCCTCCATGCTGGTCATCTCTGGCATCGTTGTGCAGAGCCCTCGTCGCCCTTCCCTTGGACTCTACTGCTTTGCATGATGTTGTCGTTGTGTTCTGGTGCTACTCCGTGCATGTCCCAGGAGCTTGCAGTTGTACATCGTTTCGTCTAGCTGCATGCCAGGTTGTGTGAATGCTCATGTTCGAGACCTACACTCGGTACCCACACCTCTAACTATATTCCCATCGACACCGTCAAGATCTTCATCCTGAAACGCCAAGGTCGTCGACATGGAACGTTAAGGCCCCGAGCTCTTCCGCCCGGATCGAGGATCCCTTTCTCGGTGGCGAAGACCGATCCCGGAGTCCGAAGACCAAACTCGAAGACCTTCCCGAAGACCGAGCCGAAACCCGTCGAACCCTCGGAACCCCAAGATCGCCGAGTTCCCCATGTGTGATCCTTTTCTTGAGACCTTTATTTTTATAATATATAATATATACTTGTTGCATATAAAATATTCATGTTGCATACATGCTCTTGGTTTGGGGGCTTTTGCCAATTCACCTCATAATTAAATATGGAGCTCATATGCAGGCGAATCTAGTCTAATATTGGATCCATTTAAATTTGTGCATCGAATCGGTGACATATTATGCCTTGTTAATACAACATTTAAAATTGCGGGGTATCTAAACAACATGAACCTAATAATTGTCAAGACCCTGGTTCCGCTTAATATTGCCTAATTGCATCGCATCCTTGCCATGCCATACATCATACATGCATCATGCCCGATCTTTTGCTGTAGTATTAAATAGTGCATCCGGTGTTTCTTCTAGTCCTTTGCTTCTTCACGGATTAGGCCGATGAGTTGATGCGAGATTCGACCCGATCTTCGGATAAACCTTCGGCAATGTTTCTCAGGCGAGCATTCTCCCCCTTTCTACCTATCTTACTTTTATAGTCTTTATTTTCTCCTGTTGGTCTATTGCTATCTGTGTTGCGATGCTCTAGTTTTCGTACTCGTGATATCCCTTGCAGCCACTATATTGCCATGGACACCTCCTATTACCTGTTGTTTGGTAGATAGTCGGCCTGCGAGTCATAGTCGCTTGCTCAGGTGCTGCTTCGTGTCGTCGATGTTTCGCCGTTGTTGGGTGGTTGGCACATGCTTAATGGTGGAGATGATTATGGATTTAATTACTGTTTAATAACTAAAATTTAAAGTAGGTAAATGTAGAGGCACCGGTGGGCAATAGACAATATTTGGTTTTTAACCGCTCACTGGTGTCCCATAGGACCCCGAGTTCTTGACACCTGTTCTGAGATTGAGCGCGCTAACCACAGGTGGGGTGTGTGGGCACCCCCATCGATTAGTACCTGATTTCAAAGTACTGTACCAGGGGCCACAAAGTAGTTTGGGGATTTATTACTATCCTGTACTTATGCCATGCTTTACTGCTTTATTTACTATTGCGCGTGGAGCGCCTGTACTGTTTTGGAACCCCGTGCCACATTTTCGCGGTATCGATAAGCCCAGTCACACTTTCGGGTTCCCAGTCATTTATAGCCGTCGTCACAAACCCTGGGTCCGTCTCGGAGACCGGCCGACTTCGTTACGGGTAGCTTAGTGGGGTGGCCCCCCATGTGCTTGCTTTGGGTCTGGGAAACTTCGTGTCCGAAACCCCGTCGACATACTGTTGGGTGTATGTTTTGTGATCTTGTACCTACCTGATCTGACAACAAGGGTGTAGGTGCGTGTGGAAACTTTGGTGCACCCCTGCAGGGTTAAATCTTTTCGAGAAGCCGTGTTCGCGGTTATGGACGACTTGGAGCACAGTTCTCGATCATAGACAACTATAACTAAAGTTTACTGTTATAATTCGACTTGTATCCGATATGACTAGTAATCAGCTTCACTACAACGGAATGGCTAAATAAAAGTACCAACAACTGCTGGGTTTGGGATATCTCATGCTAATTGTATCTGACTAGTAAGTGTCGCAACTAAAACGGAATGGTTAACTAAAACTGCCCACTGCTTATTATATCAGGATGACTCATGCTATCTATATCTGACTAGTAATTGCCGCAACTATAACGGAATGAATAAAACTGCCAACTGTGTGAGTTCCTCGGTGGACTTCCTCGTTTGGTCTCGAGGGGGAAATACCAGGATGGGTATGCTTGGTGATAGTTTTAGGTTTGATCCGAATAGGTATATCTTATCCCTATCTGATAGCCGCCAGCTGTATTGAGTCTCTATAGGTTGTTTAGTGCATGCTGCGCCGCCGCTTCAGTCCACCATACCTATGTAGGCGAGGACCGCCGAATTCTAGTCTCGCTGTGTACTGGCCTCAGTACTGACCGCTCTTTTTTTTCTTTGCCCTTTGCCGGCACCCCTTTTGTTTTTAGCAGGTTTTGAGATCGACGTCGATAGCAGGGTTATCCTTCCGGCTTGGCCTGGGCAGGGTTATGGACACCATTGGTTATTCTTCAGGGCTCTTAGCCTAATTTGCATCTTGTCCGTACTCGGACACTGTATCGTTTTCAAGGTGATTTGGATCTTTGTACTGTATATTGTATCCTTGACTCGATGAGTCGCTGTTGTATATATCTGTTTTGTGGGTTCCATCATGGACTAATGTGTAATGATATTACTTCGTTTTCCACCCGCACGCAAGTGCCTGGTTGGCACCTTTGAATCGTTTCTATGCAGGTTTGGCGGGAATCGCTGAGACTTGCATAGGGTCGGTTCTGAGGGTGTTACAGAGTGGTATCAGAGCTCAGCAGTTACGATACCCCACTGGTCCATCCTGTAGGATAACCTAGCTAACGGACATCGTAGAGTGTCAAAACTATTTTGGAAAATCAGTTGAGATCTGATTAGGTCTGTTTTTACTCCTTACCCCTCTGCTATTCTCCTCTTACATTTGCGTGTTTTGAATCTACCCCTTATCTTTTCTTCGAGTCTAGGAATTCTCGTGGTCGGGATTCTGTCGTACCTTTAGGGTTTTGCTTCCTCTTGTAACGGTGCTTTGACATTCTGTCTTCATGCCATCTGAGGAATCTCCTCTGTGTACCTTCAATGGACAAAAAATTTACTAAAATTTTTCTTTGTATCTTCCGGTGTTTTTCAATGCGACGACCTCATATCCATCAGATCCAATAAAGACTCTACATCACTTCTTTGCTTTCGAACCTCGATTGATGAGAGCTTCAGTCTGATCCCGGGAGTTGTTTGCATAATTCTCCTATTCATGTGTAGAGTAATGCTTTGGGTGCGCGATGGACTGATCACCATCCGACTACTCTTATCATTCGCTCTCGTACATTGAATCGGGGGATCAGGCAATTGAACTCTTTCCATAGAAGTTAGAGGTGGCCTTATCATTTGATGCCTCTACCTTCGTCTTTTGTTTATCCGGAGTGCTCTCCTGACGAACGTGAGCAACACCCCTTGTTGGTGGTGTCACTGGTTTCAAGATGAAGAAAGAATCATTGTTAGTGGTGTCGTGAAGATCTACATGAAGAGAGAAGATTCTGATCGTCGGCCTTTCTCCATACCAGAAAGCGGATCTCAAGGGCGAGATCCATTGTTAGTGGTGTCGAATTGTAGCACCCCGGGAAAACCACTATTAGAAAATCGCTCAATTGTTTACTACTTTGTGCATCATCGTGACATCATGCATCGTTTGCCTAAAACTATTTTCTAAAAGCCTATTTTGTTTTCTAGATACTAGATATTTCTCTCTTTGTTCAAACCAAAACCCTAAATCGATCCAGATATTTTATTTACCTAAAAACTATTTATAAAGGTTTATAAAATAAAATTAATAATAAAAATATTTTGTCCGGGGAGGCAGTCCGGTCAGGCCAGAGGCCCAACCAAGCCAAACTACCTACTACCCGGCCCAAAAGAAACCCTAGCAAAAACCCTAAATCTACCCTACCTAATCCCTCCCCACTCCCTTCCCCAGCCGCCGCCACCCCACTGGGACTCACCGACGCCAACCACCCACGCGCGCAGCCGCCTACCTGCGCCTCGCTCCTTGGTTGCATACACCCAACGCACTCCCCCTCTCTCTCTTGCGACCCCACTCCGCGGCCCCACCACTGACGCACGCTTCCCCCACTCGACTCCCGTCCCTCCCTCGCGGAAGCCCCGCTCTAGCCCCGCGCCATTTCTTCCTCGCCCTCGCTTGACTCCCAGGGGTGCCGCCAGGGACCCCTTCCCCTCGAGCTTGCTCCGGCCATGGCGCCACCGCCTCTTCTTCGACCTCCGCTCCCTCCTCTTGTTAGCGACCAGCCATCGCGGGCCACCGGCGCCGCCCGACCGCAACCATCTCGGTCACCCCACGCTCGTCCACCTCGGCCCCGTGCCCGCGAGCGCCATCGACGTCCTCTGCTCACCGGTCACCACTCCTCCTCGAGTAGGCCCTCTGTGCCTCCGCCCCTCCGTCTCGCGCAGGCCGTGACGTCACCGCTTTAGCTTGGCCTCGCTACCGGCCGCATGTGCATGTCCCTGTGGAGCTCCGCCTTTCGTCGCCGGCATCAGCACCTCCTCTGGTCGGTGCCGCCCCGTCCGCGAGACGTCCCCGACATCGTATTTGTCCTGGAGCCTGGGCCCCTGCTCATCCTCGGTGTCTCCGGCCACACCCCACGGTGTCCCTCCAGCGCGCCCTCGTCTTTCCCGCGAGTGCACACTGCCGCTGTTCTTCTCCCTATGTCGCCCTCTGCCTGCAAGCAAGCGCATTAACCCCCGCCGCTCCCCTGGTGCTCTGCCCCTCCTGCGCGCCTCCCTGCGACCGCCGCCTCCTACCGGCTCGCCCGTGCTGCGTCGTCTCCGTCTATGCCAAGCAACCCCGCCGACGCCGTCCTGCTGGCGCCCGCCGTCGCTCGTTAGCTTCTCCCCCACAGCGACCAGCGCCCGTGTCCTCTGTTGTGGGCGCCGCTCTGCAGCCCAGCCTCACCCCGATGCCACCGCCAGTCCTCCCTCTACCTCCACTTCTGGCCGCCAACATCCGTCGCGAGCGCCGCTGCCGTCGGCCCCGACATCGTCTGCAACCGCCACTGGCCTTGTTATCTACAACATCGGCCTCGTGCGTGCGTCCACCGACGACCGTGTCGCCGACCTCGTTTCTGCGGGCGCCGTCTCCGACCAACGTCCCGAGCCAGCTGCGTCTGAGCCTCCATGCCGGTCATCTCTGGCATCATTGTGCAGAGCCCTCGTCGCCCTTCCCTTGGACTCTACTGCTTTGCATGATGTTGTCGTTGTGTTCTGGTGCTACCCCGTGCATGTCCCATGAGCTTGCAGTTGTACATCGTTTTGTCTAGCTGCATGCCAGGTTGTGTGAATGCTCATGTTCGAGACCTACACTCGGTACCCACACCTCTAACTATATTCCCATCGACACCGTCAAGATCTTCATACTGAAATGCCAAGGTCGTCGACATGGAACGTCAAGGCCCCGAGCTCTTCCGCCCGGATCGAGGATCCCGTTCCCGGTGGCGAAGACCGATCCCGGAGTCCGAAGACCGAACCCGAAGACCTTCCCGAAGACCGAGTCGAAACCCGTCGAACCCTCGGAACCCCAAGATCGCCGAGTTCCCCATGTGTGATCCTTTTCTTGAGACCTTTATTTTTATAATATATAATATATACTTGTTGCATATAAAATTTTCATGTTGCATACATGCTCGTGGTTTGGGGGCTTTTGCCAATTCACCTCATAATTAAATATGGAGCTCATATGCGGGCGAATCTAGTCTAATATTGGATCCATTTAAATTTGTGCATCGAATCGGTGACATATTATGCCTTGTTAATACAACATTTAAAATTGTGGGGTATCTAAAAAACATGAACCTAATAATTGTCGAGACCCTGGTTCCGCTTAATATTGCCTAATTGCATCGCATCCTTGCCATGCCATACATCATACATGCATCATGCCCGATCTTTTGCCGTAGTATTAAATAGTGCATCCGGTGTTTCTTCTAGTGCTTTGCTTCTTCACGGATTAGGCCGATGAGTTGATGCGAGAGTCGACCCGATCTTCGGATAAACCTTCGGCAATGTTTCTCAGGCGAGCATTCTCCTCCTTTCTACCTATCTTACTTTTATAGTCTTTATTTTCTCCTGTTGGTCTATTGCTATCTGTGTTGCGATGCTCTAGTTTTCATATCCGTGATATCCCTTGCAGCCACTATATTGCCATGGACACCTCATATTACCTGTTGTTTGGTAGATAGTCGGCCTGCGAGTCATAGTCGCTTGCTCAGGTGTTGCTTCGCGTCGTTGATGTTTCGCCGTTGTTGGGTGGTTGGCACATGCTTAATGGTGGAGATGATTATGGATTTAATTACTGTTTAATAACTAAAATTGAAAGTAGGTAAATGCAGAGGCACCGGTGGGTAATAGATAATATTTGGTTTTTAACTGCTCACTGGTGTCCCGTAGGACCCCGAGTTCTTGACACCTGTTCCGAGATCGAGCGCGCTAACCACAGGTGGGGTGTGTGGGCACCCCCATCGATTAGTACCTGATTTCAAAGTACTGTACCGGGGGGCACAAAGTAGTTTGGGGATTTATTACTATCCTGTACTTATGCCATGCTTTACTGCTTTATTTACTATTGCGCGTGGAGCGCCTGTACTGTTTTGGAACCCCGTGCCACGTTTTCGCGGTATCGACAAGCCCAGTAACACTTTGGGGTCCCAGTCGTTTACAGCCGTCGTCACAAACCCTGGGTCCATCTTGGAGACCGGCCGACTTCGTTACGGGTAGCTTAGTGGGGTGGCCCCCATGTGCTTTCTTTGGGTCTGGGAAACGTCGTGTCCAAAACCCCGTCGACATACCGTTGGGTGTATGTTTTGTAACCTTGTACCTACCTGATCTGACAACAAGGGTGTAGGTGCGTGTGGAAACTTTGGTGCACCCCTGCAGGGTTAAATCTTTTCGAGAAGCCGTGTCCGCGGTTATGGACGACTTGGAGCACAGTTCTCGATCATAGACAACTATAACTAAAGTTTACTATTATAATTCGACTTGTATCCGATATGACTAGTAATCAGCTTCACTACAACGGAATGGCTAAATAAAAGTACCAACAACTGCTGGGTTTGGGATATCTCATGATAATTGTATCTGACTAGTAAGTGTCGCAACTACAATGGAATGGTTAACTAAAACTGCCCACTGCTTATTATATCAGGATGACTCATGCTATCTATATCTGACTAGTAATTGCCACAACTATAACGGAATGAATAACACTGCCAACTGTGTGAGTTCCTTGGTGGACTTCCTCGTTTGGTCTCGAGGGGGAAATACCAGGATGGGTATGCTTGGTGATAGTTCAGGTTTGATCCGAATAGGTATCTCTTATCCCTGTCTGATAGCCGCCAGCTGTATTGAGTCTCTATAGGTTGTTTAGTGCATGCTGCGCTGCCGCTTCAGTCCACCATACCTATGTAGGCGAGGACCACCGAATTCTAGTCTCGCCATGTACTGGCCTCAGTACTGACCGCTTTTTTTTTCTTTGCCCTTTGCCGGCACCCCTTTTGTTTTTAGCAGGTTTTGAGATCGACGTCGATAGCAGGGTTACCCTTCCGGCTTGGCCTGGGCAGGGTTATGGACGCCATTGGTTATTCTTCAGGGCTCTTAGCCTAATTTGCATCTTGTCCGTACTCGGACGCTGTATCGTTTTCAAGGTGATTTGGATCTTTGTACTGTATATTGTATCCTTGACTCGATGAGTCGCTGTTGTATATATCTGTTTTGTGGGTTCCATCGTGGACTAATGTGTAATGATATTACTTCGTTTTCCACCCGCACGCAAGTGCCCGGTGGGCACCTTTGAATCGTTTCTATGCAGGTTTGGCGGGAATCGCTGAGACTTGCATAGGGTCAATTCTGAGGGTGTTACAGATCATGAGCTTTGTAATCAAGTAGATTTACCTTGCTACTCAAGTGCTTTAATAGATCTCTAGCTTTCCCCACGTGTGTGTAAGTGACAATGTGCATACCGTGGTGGCACTTAGGCTAGAGGTTACATAAATACTCATTGTGCTTTAATAGATCCATGTTTTCCCCCACGTGTGTGACAGTGACAGCGTGCGTGCCATGTGTGGCACTTAAGCTAGATTACATATATATTCATGAGTATATTTTGATTTGGTTGTCTCTATGAAATTGTGGTGTTTGTTGGAACCATCTAGCGCTCAAGGTGACAATGTGGGGTTATCTAGATGGGGAAGGTGGACTTTGAGGTGTGCTTTTGTAGGCCTACCATGGATTAGAGTGTCCAACCGGAGAGTAGTTTAGAGTAGTATCATTAAGAGAAGATATTTATATGAGAGAGTGTTCACTAGTAAAAGTATGATCCCTAGGCCTTGTTTCTAAACATTGAAACACCGTTTGCATCTAGATCTGTTGCATGTTTGCTTGCTTTCATCTTTATTTCTGTTTGCTTTTAGTCTCTCCCACGTCAACAACAAGTCAGAAGCTCTTTTATGGCACCGTTGCCACTTGTATTTTACTATCTCTTCGCCGAACTAGTGCACCTATACATCTGACAAGTGTATTGGGTGTGTTGGGGACACAAGAGACTTCTTGTATCTTGATTGCAGGGTTGCTTGAGAGGGATACCTTTGACCACTTCCTCCCTGACTTAAGGGAAACTTGCTGCTGTTCTACAAACCTCTGCACTTGGAGGCCCAACAACTGTCTACAAGAATAGAAGTGTGTAAACATCAAGCTATTTTCTGGCGTCGTTGTTGGGGAGGTAAGGTAAAAGGTACTCACATACTCCGGTGTGAGTGCTCGAAGTTATTTCCTTTAGATTCAACAATTTTGCCTTTTTGTTTCTTGTTTTCACTAGTTAGGCTTAATGGAAAACAACAACAAAAATTAGAGAGCTTTATAGTGTTTATCTTGAGTTAGGACATGAAGTGTTTGAAGAGAAAATTAAAAAACCTATGGAACTTTATTTGCATGCTAATAACAATGTTATTAGTATGAATTCTTTGGAGACCATTATGCTAATGCTATGGAAACGTCTAAGCTTTGGGAAGCTAGTTTTTATGAAAATGATCTTTTTAGTTCCCCAGCTTTGGAAGATAGTTATTCCATTACTTATGATGATACCAAACCTCCAATATATGATGATTACAATGATGAATATGATATTTTCAGTCCACCTACTATTGAGGAGAAAGTAAATTGTGATTACAATATGCCTCCTATATTTGATGATTATGGTGATGACAATAATAGTAATAGCTATTTTGTTGAATTTGCTCCAACTACAATTAATAAGAATGACTATGCTTATGTGGAGAGTAATAATTATTTTATGCAAGTTGGTCATGATAAGAATGTTTTATGTGATAGTTATATTGTTAATTTTGTTCTTGATGCTACTGAAAGTTATTATGAGAGAGGGAAACATGGTCTTATGTATATTACAAGATTCCTATGCATAGGAAGTGGGTTAAACTTAAATGTGTTTTGCATTTGCTTCTTGATGCTCTCTTTTACTTCAATTCATATTTCTTATGTGAGCATCTTCTCAAACTATCAAGCCTAACTTAAAGGCGTTAAAGAAAAATACTTGTTGGGAGATAAACCAAGATTTTTCTTGAGTCTTGGAAGTTATTACTTCAGTAATAACCTCTCCTTATGTTGGGGATATGCTATATGGGTATCCTCATAGCATGTCCTCTATCCGGATAACCCGGGTGGCCCACAGTTGGTAGCATGGCCCATGGCCTGTTGGGCGGCCCAGTTAGATGGATCCAGAAGGGAGGCCCATGCCGGATAAAGGAAGGCTACGATAGAGTCACCAGCGTACCCGGAGCCTTGGAGTACAAAACACGCTAGACTAGTAATAGACGGTGTAGGACTCTGTAACCTGTCCGGCTAGGACTTTTCCCTGTAAACCTAGGACCTGGCGACTATATAAGTCGGGCCTATGGGAGCCTTTAGGGCACAACCTAGTATCGATTAACATACACCTTGCACAGCGAACCTATCTCTGTAACTCGGTGTATTGCCATTATAGCGATTTATAGCAGGAGTAGGATTTCGCCGCCATTGTGGGATCTGAACCTGGGTAAGCTGTGTTACCTCGTACCCGTCAACCGTCCGCCTTCCCCCACGTCTCTAAACACACACTGTGAGGACCCCTCCATGGCGTACTCATCGGCAATACCACGATAGTTGGCGTCCACCGTGGGGCAAGAGGCGCTTCAGGCTCTTCAGCGGGCGAGGACCAAGATCTTCGTGGGAATCGGCGAAACCGTAGCCATCGGTCGCATTCGCTTCTCCGACAACGTTCTGATCGTCCCACCCGACGAGTTCTGGATCCTGGAAAAGACGAACCCTACGTGGTGTTCGATCGTTCCTATCGGAGACATCCACCTCTTCATTGGCAAAACCGACTCGGGCACTAGTTCCCTGGGAGTCGGAAGAGCATCACCTACGGGTAGGATATGTTCACGGAAGGATCGATGTCGGATCTCTCCTTGGAGATTGTCGGCAAAGATCGGAAAAATTCAAGGCCCACCCAAACCGCCCCTATGCAGGATATAACGGTGGAAGATCACTGCAAGTCTGTCGGCTTCGTCCGTGCGTCTGGACAACAGAGATCCAAGTTCGTCGGCGTGGTTACCATCTTTGACATGGCGCGTTGCGTTCAGAGAGAGGGCGAAAACCCCCGCGATTACCTTGTCAGATGGCTCCGTATACAAGACGATCTGGCACACTACCCCAATGATGATGCTACGTATCACTTTGTGGAAGGACTGGACCAGGGAACGCTTCTCCGGCATTCTCTAAGGCGGCAGCAAGCTTCAGGACGCCTCACCTTCGAAAACATGGTGAACACCATCAACAGCTACGCGGAGGCCGAGGGGCAGCTCAGGCGGATCTTGCGCTCATTGGCGGAGCGCCACCGCCTCAGCAACCGCCACCACCGCCTTCGGCCGCCATCGCCGCAGTCGCACCACCACCTCCAGTCATCGTTGCTGCTATTGCACCTCCACCCCCCGTCATCGAGGAAGTCCTGGCACCCTCGAACTCTGTGATTGACGCGCTATACGCTGACTTCAGTGCAGATTCAGAGGAGATAGATTTCAGTCTAGAGGAGCTGGACTCTGTCATGCAGGAGATGGAGAAAGAGTACACGCGCGACGAGCAGGCCAACAACGCCGTCACGTCCCGAGAGGTGTTCGTCACCATTGGGACGACGATGGATGAAGATCAGCTCGGACGAGATCCACCTACAACTCTGGACAAAGGGAAGGGACCACCTGTTGCTTCCGACAATGATCGCGCAAAGGTCATGCCCCCGCCGCCTAGCCCAGTACAACGGCCGCAGGAACTCGGTATCGGCCCGAGCAACAACAACACCGCAAACTTGCCGCCTCCGGCATCTACGCCTGCTGCCGCCCAAGTTACTCTAGCTAATAGAGTAATGTACGACAATCTCCTCTTTGAGCCACTAACCGTATCTCATATGCGGAACGTGACCCATCTTGACAAGAAGCGCCAGCAGCTGTTGGAGGAAGCGCAGGCCATCGTGAAGCAAGGCTCTAAGCTAGATCGAGATCTGGTCAACACACAGAAATCCATAGAGAAAGCTAGAGCAATGGAGGCCGAGTAAAAGACTCTGCTGCAGCAGCAGAAGGCCAAAAAAGCTCCGGCTCGCGTAATCAACGATCCTGGTGTACGGCGAAACCTAGGATGGGCTCCCCCGAAGCCGACACAGGCCAAGCCATACATTGACAGTGAAGGCAGGGAGGTGATTCCCACTCCTCTCCTTAACCTCGCCGTCGCCAAGACCCTTCTGGAGCAGGATAGATCGCCTGAGGCAGTGGACCAGGTCTATGACCTAATGGCCAAGGCGGTGAAGCAGCAGGAAAAGGCCACCTCTCAGAGGCTTGAGTCTGACCTAGCGTTTTGGCAGTCCAGCCAACATCAGCCGCCAAGGGACAGATCTCCTCTGGATGTCGGGTCTCAGACGGGTTCGTCAGAACAAAGACGGAGGGATGCGCGCAACAGGAAGGATGCTATCCGCATATGCTCCGATAATGGAGGCAAATCCCAACCTCATCGCCCATTGCCACCACCCCGTTCACCCCAACATCGCGAAGACACCAAGGCTCACCGTCGTACGGATATGCCCCCGCCAAGGCAGGGCGGCATCGTCATCCGCGACAACACGGAGCAGACCCGTCATGACGGAGAGCACAACCAGGGACACAATAGCAGGTCGCGCCATGACCCTCCGCGTCCGACAAGCAACCACGACAAGCGTGAGGCGTCGCAGGAGGGTAACAGCAAGAAGGCTAACCCACCGCCACCTTCTCCTCTATCACCACCTAGCAGTCACCATGGAGGAGGGGGCCCACGTCGTTCACGCAGCCCATCCCCTGTTGACAAGAAGAAAAGAAGCCCGGAGCCATACGATGCACGTTCGCAGAGAGACAAGATCCACGAGGCCCAGGAAGGACCATACCTGGGACCATGTTGCTTTGGACCTGCGATACGGTCCACAACTTACCCCAAGGGTTTCCGAATTGATAAGACCATCAAGCACTATGAGGGCACCGCCAAGCCAGCCACATGGTTGCAGGACTATGGTAACGCAGTGGAGATCGCCGAGGGTAACCCCAACATTGCCGTCAAGTACCTCCCATTGATGTTGGCGGGCATGGCCCATCAATGGATTGATGACTTGCTGGAGAAATCCATCTGCAATTAGTTGGACATGCAAGAAGCATTCACCAAGAACTTCGAGGGTACGTACAAACGTCTCTGCACTGTTGGCAATCTACAGCGGTGTGTGCAAGAGAAAGACGAGACATCTCGCGCCTACCTCTCCCGCTGGCTGGATATGAAGAATTCATGCGTAGGAGTGCACACACAGACCACCATGGCCGCCTTCATCAATGGGTTGGAAAGGGGCACGTTGCTCCGACATAATATGAAGCACTTGTAGGACAATCACCAGCTAGACTTGAATCAGATGATTCAGTTGGCCAGTGAGTTCGCAGCTGCCGACGACGATGCTCGCGGCTCCCTGCCGGCAATGACTATTCCAACTCAGGCTCGAAGGAACAACAGCACAAAGCGGAAAACCGCTCCAGAAGAAAAGAAAACTCCCGACATGGTCGCTATGACCTTCGCAGGACAAGGTGATGGCAGACAACGTGGCCGAGGATGGGGAGCTGGTCGTGGGCAGCAGCGAGGAAGTGAAACTACCTCGGCAGCGCTCCGCATTCCCCAAACCTACAAAGAGTATCGCGATATGCCGTGCCTCATACACCTCGATGTCAACGGCAAGTGTCGTGGTATTGCCGACGAGTACGCCATGGAGGGGTCCTCACAGTGCGTGTTTAGAGACGTGGGGTAAGGCGGACGGTTGACGGGTACGAGGTAACACAGCTTACCCAGGTTCAGATCCCACAACGATGGCGGAATCCTACTCCTGCTATAAATCACTATAAGGGCAATACGCCGAGTTACAGAGATAGGTTCGCTGTGCGAGGTTGTATGAATTGATACTAAATTGTATGAGATTGTGCCCTAAAGGCTCCCATAGGCCCGACTTATATAGTCGTCAAATCCTAGGGTTACAGGGAAAAGTCCTAGCCGGACAGGTTATAGAGTCCTACACCGTCTATCACTAGTCTTGTGTATCTTGCACTCCAAGGCTCCGGGTACGCTGGTGACTCCACCGTAGCCTTCCTTTATCCGGCATGGGCCTCCCTTCTGGATCCACTTAACTGGGCCACCCAACAGGCCACAGGCCATGCTACCGACTATGGGCCACCCGGGTTAGTCGGATAAGAGACATGCTATTAGGATACCCATATAGCATATCCCCAACAGTAGCCCCCGTAGAACTCCGAGATCTTGCACCGTCTTGCCTCTTCCCGTGGAATGCTCCGTCTAGATGGATGTCGGCAAATCGTCGAGCAATATCTTGTAGTCCTCCCAAAGAACCCTGCAAAGGTTTCTCCGTCTTCAATGAGTAAGTCGGAGAAATGTTGAATCTTCCATCGTACTCTTCCGTAGTCGGATTAAATCCGTCCATGCCGGAATCTTCGATGGGACGGCTCATCTACCATGTCAGTTATGACGACGTAGGCTGTAGGTCAGCGACGCCTCGTAACTCACACATGCAGAGAATGCAATCATATCCGATTTTCCCGCGCGAGCGATACGAACCGTTGGCGGCGGCGGTTGGAGACATGGCGAAATTACCACGCACGTTCACGAACACGTCGTCTACGCGGCACCCGTCCGATTAGCTGCACGAATCTTGATGCGGAGTAAGATAAATAGTAACCGTGGGACACTTGCCACTTTTTCACCCCATTCTCTCGCATCATCATCTTCTTCCTCCAGCCGCACGCCTCCTCGAGATCTCCGTGGAAAACCTCGAAGAAACCCTAGCCTCTCTCTCTGCACCAGTCGCATCCTCCCAGTCCTCCATGGCCAGCAGCAGCTCCTCGCCGTCGATGGCGGCGTCGAGCGAAGCCACGGCAAAGACGGCGAGCTCCATCGTCGTGCCCCCAGAGGGCCTGGTCATCCCCGCGTCGGCGGTGATTGAAACCACTGGCGGTGACCACAATCTGGCGGCGCTAGAGCCTCTGGAAGAAGAGCCAGACTCGCACAAGGGCGACTGGCGCGGCTCGGACATCACCGGCCGCGACATCCAAGAGATGGTCACCGAAGGCTACCTCCCCGCGACGGAGGGGCTCGCCTGGCGGGCGGCGCCGGCCGGCGAGGTGACACCTTCTCCCCAAGCCGGAGAAAAGGTGTACCTCAGGCTCAGCTGGTACGCGGCATTTCTCTGCCCATCTCCCACTTCTTTCTGTCCGTCTTGAACCACTTCAAAGTCCAACCCCACAACCTCTCCCCCAATAGTATCTTAGTGCTTAGCAACTTCGCGGCACTTTGTGAGGGTTACCTAGGGATTAAGCCTAGGTTAGACTTGTTCGTGTACTTCTTCACTGTCAAACGTGAAGCCGTACATAGTAGGAAGGAGCTTAGGAACTGCAGCACCATAAGCTTCAAGATTCGACCTGGCCGGCGGTTCCCCGACATCGTCGGCCACGAGTCGTGCAAAAACTGGCAACTGACGTACTTCTACGGCCCCGACATTCCTTTGGCGGGCCGAGAAGTGACGTACCCGGACTTCGTGGATGGAGCCGCCGCTGAAATTTCCACATGGAGATCCCATGCCTCCCTTCCCTCCAACCTCGACGCTTCTCGCGCAATAAGGAGGATCGAGTGGTTCGTAGAGACGGGTTTGACCGGCTTGGACCTAGCCATGTGCTGGTTCATCAGGCGAATCCAGCCTCTGCAGCACCGTGCGAAGTTCATGCACGATTACACCGGTGATCGAAGGGATTCCCTCCGGATCTCCGTGGATAACTTCTTGAGCGACTCCGTCAAGCTCCGTCTGAAGGACATCGTCAAGGTGAAGGATAAGAAGCGCGGCTTCACCATCACCTGCGACATGTACGTAGACGTCAAGTGCCCAAAGGTAGGTATTTATTTTACGTGTATGACATTGCTCCAGTTTCTCCGTCTTGCCAGTGACATCTTATCTAACACGGTGACTTCTTACTTAACAGCTTAGCGATCTAGATGAGGACAACCTGGCTGCCCAAATCTACGATCCAAAGATGAAGGGAGTCACGGTCGTATCTGACGATGATGTCCCGTTGTCGCGAAAGCGGAAGAGCTCCACCTCTGACGCTGCCGACGGAGGCAAGAAGAAGAAGATGGAGGGTGGAGCCTCCAAAAAGAGTACTGCCACCCTGGAGGCGGAAAAGAGAAAAGCTACCGGGATTTTTGCCAAAGCGCCCCCCCCTAGTGTAAGCCTCTCATTCTCCGACATTGTCTTATTTATCTATCTGTCTTATTCCCGTACTTATGCATTTTGCACGTTTCAGGAAGAAAGCCACAACCAGCCTCAAGAAGTCCTCCAAGACTCTTGGGGCTTCTAGAAATATCAAAGATATGTTGCATCGCGACTCCTCCCCCGCCATCGCCCCTGCTACTCCTGCCGTCAAACCCTCCTCTGCTCCAACAAGCTCTCAAGTCCAGGAGGCACCAGGCCCTTCCATCATGGAAGTGGATTCTGGCGCCTCTACCGAACTCGCTGTTGTCGGCGAGCAGGCGACGCAGGAAAGCGCTGCACTTCAAATGGCTGAAGCTCCGGCTAAGGATGCCATCGGTAGAGGCAAGGCGGTGGTGGGAGCTGGTACCTCTGCCGAAGGCGGCGCCCGTACTCCCCAGAAACCCTTCGAGTTCCCGAAGATAGTTTACCCAGCGCTCACGCCGAGTAACACAACTCTGGTTCCTGGAGGAGTGCCGTCATCTCCGACGTGCGGTCTTGAGGAGCTACTCCGACAAGCGGATATCTTGCAAGGAAATAGCATTTCCTTTGGCAAGCTGCTAGCCGAGAGCGCTACAAACCTCAAGATCATTGCACTTGTAAGTTTTACTTTACCTTTTGCATTTTGTATGAGTATCCCACTGTAGCCCCCGAGGATGTAGACGGAAAACCATAGGTTTTGCATCTATATGCTCTAAGAGTGACTAAGTTAGAAAGAACTCTCACTGTAGCCCCCAAGCATTTAGATGGAAGAAATTATTCCGACTAGATGCTTTAAGAGTAGCATACACAATGTTCATAATTTTCAGTGTTGTAGCCCCCAAGCCCTAGTTGTAACTGAATTAGTTCCGACTAGATGCTTAAAGAAAAGCTAAGCATTTTACTAAGTTGAAAAACTTTTGCTGTAGCCCCCGAGCGCCTAGATGGAAAGTTTCCGACTAGGTGCTCCAAGCAGACCAAACAATGATTTAACTTTGTATTTGTTTCCATAGAATGAGAATGCTCGACGGGGCATGGCCAACGACAAGTACCAGAAGATGCGCGCAGATCTTGAAGCCGAAAAGGGTAAAACTGCCATCTTGAAGGAACAGATCATCAAAAACAAGAGTCTGTTTTCTTTTTGCGCATTTCCGTCTTACTTTTGTGCCTTCCTTCTTCGAGTACACACTGTGTACTTTCTTTTCTCCGACTTGCAGAGCATGTTGCCAAGGCCAAGGATATTGTCGAGCAGTCCAAGCATAACCAGCAGCTGGACAGCGAGAACAAAATCCTTAAGGAGAGGGAAGAAATGATGAAGATGCACGAGGATTCCATGAAAGCCCTGCAGGATTCCGCCTCCGCGGAGATCAATCGCTTGAAGGAGGAGCTTGCGATCCTAAAGGATCAGAAGCAAGCTGCTGATGAGCAAAACCTTCGCCATAGCGAGGCGTTTAAGCTCCTCCAACAAGAGAAGGAATCCTTGGCGGACACCGTCTGGCAGGCTAAGGCCAGCATCTTCAGTAAGTGTCCTCCGCCTTGTATTTCTGTAGTCTGGATACTTAGAGTTTATTGAACTCATGCGATCCTTGTTGGAATTTTCAGCGCCCATGGGTTTAACCCGCTCGCCTCCTTCGGACAAGGAATGCATGGTACTTGCCGACAAATTCATCAATACCGCCATCGCCCAAGCCAAGGAGATTGCCAAGCCCCTCCAGATTTATATCAAGGCCTCGGACTCCATGACGAAGTACTCGGAGATTCTGCGCCGAGCCCCCGAGTGTGTCGCGAGATGGAAAGCTTCATGCGCACGGGCTGGCGCAAGGATGGCGCTATCTATGGTGAAGGCACACTATGAAGATGCCGACATCGACACGGTGACCTCTGGTATCCCCGACGTGGATGATGACGGCAAGGAGATCGATCACGAAGCCATCCTATCATCACTCGCGGGTTATGACACCAGGGTTTCCGAGTTAGTGGACGTTAACGTCTTCGTGCCCAGGAACTTCATCGACAATGTCAACCAAGATTCCTCCGAGTCTCATCATAGCGCCGATGTCGAGGGTGATTCTCCGGCTGGCGATGATGCGGCCTCCAAGTCTCTTGCGCCCAAAGAATGAAAAACACTTTGTAATTTCTGTTTCACCTCTGGAATGTGCACGGGAAAAACTTGTTGATGTAGTCTTAAGGCGGAAAACAATGAGTGTTTAGTCCTGCGACTTAAGAACTAATTCCCAGTATGTATATATGTTTTAAGCAAGTGCTGGCTTATCCATTACTCTGGTTCTTATGCTTGACTTTTCGTGAGTCGGAAGACTCGTTGTCGGAACCATGCGCTTAGGTGATGATGCCCAATGGCACCGTCAATAACCTGAGCACAAAATCGCCGACAATAAGTGCCGAAAGTCACTACTCCAGAATCCACATAAAAACAACAAAGAACGTGTAGACCAGAAAACATAAGCTAACGCCCGTAGGCGGAATTTTCACAAGTGCAATCGCAAGACTTGTGCATAAAGGTTTTATATGATCCAAAAATGAACACTAAAGGAGGTAGAAGACTCAGCAATATGAGTGAACCAAAGAGATTTATTTCATTGATCATATAAGAGGTACACAATTAGATAAAAAATGCTAAGTGTAGAAAGGACGTAGCTGTGCTATGTTCAGACCGATCAAGCTCCGGGTAGTCATCATCCAGGTCACGTCGCTTACGCTTATGATCCTTGTTGGGTCTATCCTTGAGTTCACGATTGTCAATAAGGGAGTAAGACCCATTGAGCAGCGCCTTGCTTATGATGAACGGTCCTTCCCATGGCGGGGATAATTTGTGTGACTTCTTCTACTTAAGTCGGAGTACTAAATCCCCCTCTTTAAACGAGTGATGCCGAACGCGGCGACTATGGTAGCTGCGTAGCTTCTGCTGGTAGATGGCGGATCTTTGGCATGCCAAAACACGCTCTTCCTCGAGAAGGTCCACATCTAAGCGTCGGGATTCCTCTGCGTCATCTTCGTCGTAGGCGGCAACTCTTGGTGCATCGTGGAGGATGTCGGAAGGTAGGATGGCTTCTGCTCCATATACCATGAAGTAAGGGGTGTAGCTGGTGGATCTGTTGGGTGTGGTTCGTAAGCTCCACAGCACAGACGGCAATTCTTCCGCCTAGGCTCCAGCTGCTCTATGTAGCGATGCCTTAAGACGTGGCTTGATTCCCTGCAGAATTAATCCATTGGCTCGCTCAACCTGACCATTGGATTGTGGGTGTGCCACAGATGCAAGGTCAAGTCGGATGCCTTTGTCCCAGCAATAGGCCTCCACTTCTCCGAGTGACAAGTTGCTTCCGTTGTCGGTGATGATGCTATGTGGGAGACCAAATCTCACCACTAGATCCCGGACAAACCTGAGGGCAGTTGCCCCATCAAGCTTTCTAATGGGTTTAGCTTCTATCCATTTGGTGAATCTGTCAACTGCTACAAGCAGATGCGTAAATCCACACGGTGCCGTCTATAACGGCCCCACCATGTCTAGCCCCCAGACTGCGAACGGCCAAGTTATTGGTATTGTTCGCAATTCTTCAGCAGGAACATGTGGTTGTCGGGCATAATACTGGCATCCTGTGCATGTCTCAACCAGCTCGTCGGCGTCCTCCTTCGCGGTCAGCCAGTAGAATCCTTGCCGGAAGGCTTTCGCGACCAATGATCGAGGAGCGGCGTGATGCCCGCAATCTCCGAGATGGATCTCGCGCAGGATTTCCATACCTTCTAGCTGGGAAACGCACTTTAGGTATACACTAGTAGTGCTCCTTTTATAGAGTTGCCCATTGATTATGGTATAACCCTTTGCTCGTCGTACTATTTGCCGTCTTTCTACCTCGTCGTCGGGTAAAGTTCTGTGTTCGAGATACTCCATGAACGGTTTTGTCCAAGCCGGAGGGATCTTTGTCACCATGTTGACGAAAGAGTCAGCTCTATCCGGGTTGTCGATGTCGGCGCCCTTCATGGATGGTGTGCGTAGATGCTCTAGGAAAACTCCTAGCGGAATTTGCTTGCGCCCTGATCCAAGCTTAGACAGTAGATCAGCTGCCTCGTTTTTCTCCCTAGGCACATACTTGACTTTGTAGCCCAAGAAGCTATTTGCTATCTCGTCCACTTCGTCGCGATATGCCGCCATCATAGGGTTCCACGCATTCTAGGTGCCAGCCACCTTCTGGGCAACCAAGTCGGAATCTCCACAGCAAACTATGCGCTTGATGCCAATATCCTTGGCTACACGTAGTCCGTGAATGAGTGCTTCATACTCCGCCATGTTGTTTGTAGCCTCGAAGTGGATCTGCATAACGTAGTGCAACTTATATCCTTTTGGTTACTGTAGCAGTACACCAGCCCCCGAGCCATTGAGCAACTTTGATCCGTCAAAGTGCATCACCCAGTACTCTGGTTCTGGCAGCGGAGTAGCAGCTGGCATCTCCGTCCAATCTGCAATAAAATCTGCCAAAGCTTGTGACTTGATAGCGTCGCGTCTCTTGTAGGTGATCTCGAAGGCGGCAAGTTCAATGCCCCACTTCACGACCCTTCCTGTAGTGTCGCTGTTATTGATAATGTCAGACAGTGGAGTCTTGCTCACTACTGTGATTGGGTGCTCCTGAAAGTAATGCCTCAGCTTCCGAGAAGCGAGGAATACTCCATAATCTATCTTTTGGTAGTGCGGGTAACGCTGCTTGGACTCCGTCAAGACCTCGCTCACATAGTAAACTGGTCGTTGAACTCCGTGCTCGTAGCCTGGTTCCTTCTGCTCTACCACGACGACGATGCTAATAACCCGGTTCGTTGTCGCCATGTAAATTAACAGGGGCTCTCCAGGCTCAGGTGCTGCAAGGATGGGCACTGAGGAAAGAATCTCCTTGAGCTGCTTCAATGCTGCATCTGCTTCGTCTGTCCATGTGAGTTTGTCCGCCTTCTTCAGCAACTTGTACAGCGGCAAAGCCTTCTCTCCAAGTCGGCTGACGAACCGACTAACTGCTACAACACAACTTGTTAGTCGTTGAATGTCCTTTAGGCATGTCGGACGGTTTATGTTTAAGATGGCCTTGACTTTCTCTGGGTTGACCTCGATTCCGCGTTGGGAAACGATGAAGCCTAACAATTTGCCGGCTGGAACCCCGAAGACGCACTTCTTAGGGTTGAGCATCATGTTGTATTTCCGGATATTATCAAAGGTTTCTTTTAAGTCGGAGATTAAGTCGTTTGACTTTTTAGACATCACCGCGATATCGTCCACATAGGCGTGAACATTCCGACCAATTTGGTCGTGAAGGCAACGTTGCATTGTCCGCTGGTAGGTAGCACCTGCGTTTTTCAGCCCAAAGGGCATCGTGACATAGCAAAACATGTCGTATGGGGTAGTGAACGAAGTGGCCAATTGGTCCGACTTCCTCATCTTGATCTGGTGGTATCCTGAGTATGCATCGAGAAAACACAAAAGTTCCGAGCCAGCCGTCGAGTCAATGACTTGGTCAATGCGAGGCAAAGCAAACGGATCTTTGGGACATGCTTTTTTCAAGCCGGTGTAATCAACACACATTCTTAATTCATTGGTTCCCTTTTTGGGGACAAGCACAGGATTGGCCACCCATCGAGTGTGAAGGACTTCTCGGATAAACCTGGCCTTAAGTAACCTAGCTATCTCTTTGCCAATGGCGCGTCTCTTCTTGTCTTCGAAGCTTCATAGAGGTTGTTTCACTGGTTTACATTTTGGATCTATGTTTAAGTTGTGCTCGGCAAGTTCCCTAGGTACACCTTTCATGTCGGTAGGTTGCCAGGAATATGTCCCTATTCTCACGGAGGAACTCGACGAGCGCGCTTTCCTATTTGGGATCCAGGTTCGTCCCAATGGCGACGGTCTTGGAGGCATCGCCTACCACAAGTTCCACCGGCTTGGTCTCAATAGCGGCCTTGAACGCAGGAGCGGAGTCGGAGATCTGCTTCTTCAACGGGGGCATCTCTGAGTCAATGACCTTGCTCTGAATCTCCTTGAATTCTTCACTGTAGAGGACAGCTTCTGCAACGGCTGATTCATTGATCTCGTAGTCCCTTGCCTTGGTAAAGCTTCCAGATACGGTGATGACACCGTTTGGTCCGGGTATCTTGAGTTTGTTGTAGACGAAGCATGGCTTGGCCATGAACGTGTGGAATATGTCGCGGTCGAATATGACGTGGTACACGCTCTTGAAGGGGACCATCTCAAAGGTCATGCGCTCTTGGCGGTAATTATTAACGTCGCCAAAGGCTACCTGAAGTGTGATGCACCCAAGGGACCGAGCCTCCCGACCAGGAACTACGCCATGGAACACGGTGTTGGTCCGCCTTAGGTTTGCCTCCGTCAAGTTCATCTTTTGCAGTGTATCCAGGTACATGATGTTGATGCTGCTTCCGCTATCCACCATGCACTTGGTGAACTCTACGCCGTCGATCAATGGGTTGATGACCATGGCGTACTGGTTCTCCATGGGCACAAGGTCTGGGTGGTCCGTCCTGTCCCAAGTTATTGGAACCTCCGACTAGCGCAGGTATTGGGGAACTGGGGGGAGAGTGGCCATCAGGATCCTTAGAGAGGTCTTCTGTTGTCAGACGGTGGGGGTGCCAAGGAAAGTGTGGTAGACTGGGGCCCTATTTGGGACGGGGTTCTTGCCCTTGTCGTCGCTCTTGGCGGCGTGCTTGGGGTCAACGTCCTCGTCCATGTCACTTGAATCCTTGGACTCCTCCTCCTTCTTCTTCCCCTTGCCCTTGCCTCGCAGTCTGTTCTTCCGACTTCGCCTATAGCAGGACTCCGGGTCTTCCTTGAGGTAGTTGACGAACTTGCAGTGTCGATTGGTATGGGTGGCCTTGCCGTTGACATCGAGGTGTACGAGGCACGGCATATCGCGGTACTCCTCGTACGTTTGGGGAACGCGGCGCCGAGTTGGTTTCACTTCCTCGTTGCTGCCCGCGGCCTGCTCCCCTTCCTCGGCCACGTTGTCCGCCTTCTCCTCGTCCTGCAAAAGTCATAGCGACCATGTCGGTAGATTGCTTTTCTTCTGGAGCGGTTTTCCGCTTTGTACTGCTGTTCCTCCGAGCTTGGGTTGGAACGGCCGTTGCCGGCAAAGAGCCACGAGCATCATCGTCGGCAGCTGCGAACTCACTAGCTAACTGAATCATCTGATTGAAGTCAAGATGATGATTGTCCTGCAAGCGCTTTAGCTTATGTCGGAGCAACGAGCCCCTTTCCAACCCGTCGATGAAGGCGGCCATGGCGGTCTGAGCGTGCACTCCTGCGCAGGAATTTTTCATGTCCAGCCAGCGGGAGAGGTAGGCGTGAGATGTCTCGTCTTTCTCTTGCATGCACCGCTGTAGATCGCCCATAGTGCAGGGACGCTTGTATGTACCCTCAAAGTTCTTGGTGAATGCTTCTTGCATATCCATCCAGTTGTAGATAGATTTCTCCGGCAAGTCGTCGATCCATTGACGGGCTGTGCCCGCCAACATTAACGGGAGGTACTTAACGACGACGTTGGGGTTGCCTCTGGCAATCTCTACCGCGTTGCCGTAGTCCTGCAACCATGTGGCGGGCTTGGCGGTGCCGTCATAGGGCTTGATGGTCTTGTCAATCCGGAAACCTTTGGGGTAAGTTACAGACCGTATTGCAGGTCCAAAGCAACGTGGTCCTAGGTATGGTCCTTCCCGGGCCTCGTGGATCTTATTGATCCACGAACGTGCATCGTACGGCTCCGGGTTCTTCTTCTTGTTGTCAACAGGGGATGGGCTGCGTGAATGACGCGGGCGTCTTCCGCCATGGTGACGGCTTGGCGGTGACGGAGGCGGAGGTGGCGGTGGGTTAGCCTTCATGTTGTTACCCTCCTGCGACGCCTCACGCCTGTCACGGTTGCTTGCTGGACGCGGAGGATCGTGGTGTGACCTGCTCTTGTGTCCTTGGTGGCGCTCTTCATCATGACGGGTCTGTGCCGCGTTGTCGCGGATGACGATACCACACTGCTTTGGAGGGGGCATATCCGTACGATGGTGAGCCTTGTAATCTTCCTGACGTCGGGGGGATCGAGGTGGTGGCGATGGGCGGCAAGGTCGGGCTTTTTCTCCGTGGTCGGAGGATATGGGGATGGCATCCTTCCTGTTGCGCGCATCCCTCCGTCTTCGTTCTGATGAACCCGTCTATCATCCGACATCCTAAGGAGATCTGTCCCTTGGCGGTTTGTACTGGCTAGATCGGCAGAGTGCTGGGTCAGACTCAAGCCTCTAAGAGGTGGCCTTTTCCTGCTGCTTTACCGCCTTGGCCACTAGGTCATAGACCTGTTCTACTGCCTCAGGCGATCTATCCTGCTCTAGAAGGGTCTTGGCGACGACGAGGTTAAGGAGTGGGGTGGGCATCACCTGCTTGCCTTCACTATCAATGTATGGCTTGGCCTATGCCGGCTTCGAGGGAGCCCATCCTAGGTTGCGCCGTACACCAGGATCATTGATGACGCAAGCCGGAGCCTTCTTAGCCTTCTGCTGCTGCAGTAGAGTCTTATACTCGGCCTCCATTCCTCTAGCTTTCTCTATGGACTTCTGCACATTGACCAGATCTGGATCTAGTTTAGCGCCTTGCTCCGCGATGGCTTGCGCCTCTTCCAGCAGCTGCTGGCGCTTCTCGTGAAGCTGAGTCACGTTCCGGATATGATCAACGGTTAGTGGCTCGACGAGGAGATCGCCGTACATCACTCTATCAGTTGGAGTAACATGGGCTGCTGCCGACGTGGATGCTCGAGGCGGCAAGTTTGCGGTGTTGTTGTTGCTCGGACCGGTGCCAAGTTCCTGCGGCTGCTGCACTGGGTTAGGCGGAGGAGGCATGACCTTTGCGCGATCATCGTCAGCAGCAATTAGTGGCCCCTTCCCCTTTTCCAGCGCCGCAGGCGGAGCTTGGCCGGGTTGATCTTCATCCATCGCTGTCCCAATGGTGATGAACACCCCTCAAGACATGACGGTGTTATTAGCTTGCTCGCCGCGCGAGTACTCCTCCTCCATCTCCTGCATAGCGGAGTCTAGCTCTTCTGGACTGAAGTCTATTTCCTCTGAATCTGCACTAAAATCAGCATAAAGCGCGTCAATGACAGAGTCGGAGGGTTCCAGGACTTCCTCGATGACGGGCGGTGGAGGTGCAACGGCCTCGACGATGACTGGAGGTGGTGGTGCTGCTACGACGATGGCGACCGGAGGCGGTGGTGGTGGCTGAATCGGAGGGGCTCCGTCAATGAGCGCAAGCGCTGTCTGAGCTGCCGCTTCGGCCTCCGCGTAGTTGTTGACGGTGTTCACCATGCCTTTGAAGGTAAGGCGTCCTGACGCCTGTTGCCGTCTTAGAGAATGTCGGAGAAGCGTGCCATGGTCCAATCCTTACACAAAGTGATAGATAGCATCATCATTGGGGTAGTGGGCTAGATCGGCTCGTATAAGGAGCCACCTGGCCAGGTAATCGCGGGGGTTTTCGCCCTCTCTCTGAATGCAGCATGCCAGATCGAAGATGGTAACCACACCGACGAACTTGGATCTCTGTTGTCCAGGCGCACGGACGAAGCCGGCGGATTTGCAGTGATCTTCCACCTTTATATCCTGCACAGGGGCGGTTTGGGTGGGCCTTGAATTTTTCCGATCTTTGCTAGCAAACTCCGAAGAGGGATCCGCCATCGATCCTTCCGCGAACGTATCCTGCCCGTAGGCGGTCCGTGCGGGTCTTGATGCTCCTCCGACTCCCAGGGAACTAGTGCCCGAGTCGGTTTCGCCAATGAAGAGGTGGATGTCTCCGATAGGAACGATCGAACACTGTGTAGGGTTCGTCTTCGCCGGGATCCAGAACTCGTCAGGGGGGACGATCGGAACATTGCCGGAGAAGAGAACACGACTGATGGCTACGGTTTCGCCGATTCCCGCGAAGATCTTGGTCCTCACCCGCTGAAGATCCTGAAGCGCCTCTTGCCCCACGGTGGGCGCCAACTGTCGTGGTATTGCCTACGAGTACGCCATGGAGGGGTCCTCATAGTGCGTGTTTAGAGACGTGGGGTAAGGCGGACGGTTGACGGGTACGAGGTAACACAGCTTACCCAGGTTCAGATCCCACAACGGTGGCGGAATCCTACTCCTGCTATAAATCACTATAAGGGCAATACGCCGAGTTACAGAGATAGGTTCGCTGTGCGAGGTTGTATGAATCGATACTAAGTTGTATGAGATTGTGCCCTAAAGGCTCCCATAGGCCCGACTTATATAGTCATCAGATCCTAGGGTTACAGGGAAAAGTCCTAGCCGGACAGGTTATAGAGTCCTACACCGTCTATCACTAGTCTTGTGTATCTTGCACTCCAAGGCTCCGGGTACACTGGTGACTCCACCGTAGCCTTCCTTTATCCGGCATGGGCCTCCCTTATGGATCCACCTAACTGGGCCGCTCAACAGGCCACGGTCCATGCTACCGACTATGGGCCATCCGGGTTAGTCGGATAAGAGACATGCTATGAGGTTACCCATATAGCATATCCCCAACAGCAAGGCCACCCATACCAATCGACACTACAAGTTCGTCAACGACCTCAAGGAGGACCCGGAGTCCGGCTACAAGCAAAGTCGGAAGAACAGACCGCGAGGCAAGGGCAAGGGGAAGAAGAAGGAGGAGGAGTCCAAGGATTCAAGTGACATGGACGAGGACGTTGACCCCAAGCACTCCGCCAAGAGCGACGACAAAGGCATGAACCCCTTCGAGAAGAAGGCGGCAATTTTCCATACTTTCCTTGGCACCCCCACCGTACGACAACAGAAGACATCTATGAGGATACTGATGGCTACTCTACCCCCAGTTCCTGCACTGGTCGGAGATTCCAATTACTTGGGACATGAAGGATCACCCAGACCTTATCCCTACGGAGAACCAATACGCCATGGTCATCAACCCTTTGATTGACGACAATGAGTTCACCAAATGTATGGTGGATAGTGGAAGCAGCATAAACATCATGTACCTGGATACACTGTAGAAGATGAACTTGATGGAGGTAAACCTAAGGCGGACCAACACCATCTTCCACGGCGTAGTTCCTGGTCGGGAAGCTCGGTCTCTTGGGTGCATCACACTTCAGGTAGCCTTTGGCAATGTTAATAATTACCGCCAAGAGCGCATGACCTTTGAGGTAGTCCCCTTCAAGAGCATGTACCACGTCATATTCGGTTGCGGCATATTCCACACCTTCATGGCCAAGCCATGCTTTGTCTACAACAAACTAAAGATACCCGGACCAAACGGTGTCATCACCGTATCCGGAAGCTTTGCCAAAGCTAGGGACTACGAGATTGGAGAAGCAGACTACGCGGAAATTGTCCTCTATAGTGAAGAATTCAAAGAGATCCAGAGCAAGGTCGATGCCTCGGAGATGCCGCGTCGAAGAAATAGATTTCCGACTCCGCTCCAGCATTCAAGGCCGCCATCGAGACCAAGCCGGTGGAACTTGTGGTAGGCGAGGCCTCCAAGACCACCGCCATTGGGACGAACCAGGATCCCAAATAGGAAGGCGCGCTCGTCGAGTTCCTCTGTGAGAATAGGGACATCTTTGCCTGGCAACCTGCCGACATGAAAGGTGTACCTAGGGAACTTGTCGAGCACAGCTTGAACATTGATCCAAAATGCAAACCAGTGAAGCAACCTCTACGATGCTTTGGAGATGAGAAGAGACGCGTCATAGGCAAAGAGATAGCTAGGTTACTTAAGGCTAGTTTTATCTGAGAAGTCCTTCACACCCAATGGGTGGCCAATCCTGTACTTGTCCCCAAAAAGGGAACCAAAGAATTAAGAATGTGTATTGATTACACCGGCTTGAACAAAGCATGCCCCAAATATCCGTTTGCTTTGCCTCGCATTGACCAAGTCATTGACTCGACGGCTAGCTTAGAACTTTTGTGTTTTCTCGATGCATACTAAGGATACCACCAGATCAAGATGAGGAAGTCGGACCAATTGGCCACTTCGTTCACTACTCCCTACGGCACGTTTTGCTATGTTACGATGCCCTTTGGGCTAAAAAACACAGGTGCTACGTACTAGCGGACAATGCAACATTGCCTACACGATCAAATTGGTCGGAACGTTCATGCCTATGTGGACGATATAGCGGTGATGTCTAAAAAGTCAAACGACTTAATCTCCGACTTAAAAGAAACCTTTGATAATCTCCGGAAATACAATATGATGCTTAACCCTAAGAAGTGCGTCTTCGGGGTTCCAGCCGGAAAATTGTTGGGCTTCATCGTTTCCCAGCGTGGAATCAAAGTCAACCCGAAGAAAATCAAGGCC
The DNA here is from genome assembly GCA_916181665.1 of Avena sativa. NCBI lineage: Eukaryota > Viridiplantae > Streptophyta > Magnoliopsida > Poales > Poaceae > Avena > Avena sativa. The sequence goes on along the minus strand of OV702295.1, from coordinate 374,557,685 downwards.
ATCTTAAACATAAACCATCTGACATGCCTAAAGGACATTCAACGACTAACAGGTTGTGTTGCAGCAGTTAGTCGGTTCGTCAGCCGACTTGGAGAGAAGGCTCTGCCACTATACAAGTTGCTGAAGAAGGCGGACAAATTCACGTGGACGGATGAAGCAGTGCAGCATTGAAGCAGCTCAAGGAGATTCTTTCCTCAATGCCTATCCTTGCAGCACCCGAGCCTGGAGAGCCCATGCTAATTTACATGGTGGCCACGAACCGGGTAATCAGCATTGTCGTCATAGTAGAGCGGAAGGAACCAGGCTATGAGCACTGAGTTCAACGACCAGTTTACTACGTAATCGAGGTCTTGACGGAGTCCAAGCAACGTTACCCGCACTACCAAAAGATAGCTTATGGAGTATTCCTTGCTTCTCGGAAGCTAAGGCACGATTTCCAGGAGCACCCCATCACAGTGGTGAGCAAAACTCCACTGTCTGACATCATCAACAACAGCGATGCTACGGGAAGGGTCACGAAGTGGGGCATTGAACTTGCCGCCTTCGAGATCACCTACAAGAGACGCGACGCTATCAAATCACAAGCCTTGGTGGATTTTAGCGCAGATTGGACGGAGATGCCAGATGCTACCTCATTGCCGGAACCAGAATACTGGGTGATGCACTTTGACAGATCAAAGCTGCTTAACGGATCGGGGGCTGGTGTACTGCTACAGTCACCAACTGGCGACAAGCTACACTACGTTCTGCAGATCCACTTCAAGGCTACGAACAACATGGCGGAGTATGAAGCACTCATTCACGGATTACGCGTAGCCAAGGATATTGGCATCAAGCGCATAGTTTGTTGTGGAGATTCTGACTTGGTTGCCCAGCAGGTGGTTGGCACCTAGAACACGCGGAACCCTATGATGGCGGCATATCGAGACGAAGTGGACAAGATAGCCAAGAGCTTCTTGGGCTACGAGGTCAAGTCTGTACCTAGGGAGCAAAACGAGGCGGCTGATCTGCTGTCTAAGCTTGGATCAGGGCGCAAGCGAATTCCGCCAGGAGTTTTCGTAGAGCATCTACGGACACCATCCGTGAAGGGAGCAGACATCGACAACCCGGGCAGAGTAGATTCTTTCGTCCACATGGTGGCAAAGGTCCCTCCGACTTGGACAAAACCGTTCATGGAGTATCTCGAACACGAAACTTTGCCCGACGAAGAAGTCAAAAGAGGACAAATAGTATGTCGAGCAAAGGGCTATACCATAATCAATGGACATGTCTACAAAAGAAGCACTACTGGTGTATACCTTAAGTGTGTTTCCCAGCAAGAAGGTATTGAAATCCTATGCGAAATCCATCTCAGAGATTGCGGGCATCACGTCGCTCCCCGATCTTTGGTCGTGAAAGCCTTCCGGCAAGGATTCTCCTGGCTGGCCGCGAAGGCGGACGCCGATAAGTTGGTTGAGACATGCATGGGATGCCAGTATTATGCCCAACAACCACATGTTCCTGCTGAAGAATTGCGAACAATACCAATAACTTGGACATTTGCAGTCTAGGGGCTAGACATGGTGGGACCGTTAAAACGACACCATGTGGATTTACGCATCTGCTAGTATCAGTTGATAAATTCACTAAATGGATAGAAGATAAACCCATTAGAAAGCTTGACGGGGCAACTGCCCTTAGGTTTGTCCGAGATCTAGTGGTGAGATTTGGTCTCCCACATAGCATCATCACCGACAACGGCAACAACTTGTCACTCAGAGAAGTGGAGGCTTATTGTTGGGACAAAGGCATCCGACTTGACCTTGCATCTGTGGCACACCCACGGTCCAATGGTCAGGTTGAGCGAGCCAATGGATTAATTATGCAGGGAATCAAGACACGTCTTGAGGCACCGCTACATAGAGCAGTTGGAGCCTGGGCGGAAGAATTGCCATCTGTGCTGTGCAGTTTACGAACTACACCCAACAGATCAATCGGATACACCCCTTACTTCATGGTATATGGAGCAGAAGCCATCCTAACTCCCGACATACTTCATGATGCACCAAGGGTTGCCGCCTACGACGAAGATGACGCTGAAGAATCCAGACGCCTAGATGTGGACCTTCTCGAGGAGGAGAGCGTTTTGGCATGCCAAAGATCTGCCATCTATCAGCAGAAGCTACGCAACTACCATAGTCGCCGCATTAGGCATCGCTCGTTTAAGGAGGGGGATCTGGTGCTCCGACTTAAGCAGAAGAAGTCACACAAATTATCCCCGCCATGGGAAGGACCGTTCATCATAAGCAAGGCGCTACTCAATGGGTCTTACTACCTCGTTGACAATCGTGAACTGAAGGGTAGACCCAACAAGGATCATAAGCGTAAGCGACGTGACCTGGATGATGACTACCCGGAGCTTGATCGGCCATGAAACATAGCACAGCTACGTCCTTTCTACACTTAGCATTTTTTATCTATTGTGTACCTCTTATATGATCAATGAAATAAAGCTCTCTGGTTCACTCATATTTCTGAGTCTTTTACCTCCTTTAGTGTTTATTTTTGGATCGTATAAAACCTCTATGCACAAGCTTTGCGTTTGCACTTGTGAAAATTCCGCCTACGGGCGTTAGCTTAAGTTTTCTGGTCTACACGTTCTTTGTCGTTTTTATGTGGATTCTGGAGTAGTGACTTTTAGCACTTATTGTCGGCGATTTTGTGCTTAGGTTATTGGCGGTGCCATTGGGAATCATCGCCTGAGCGCATGGTTCTGACAACGAGTCTTCCGACTCACGAAAAGTCAAGCATAAAAACCAAAGTAATGGATAATCCAGCACTTGCTTAAAAAATATATACATGCTGGAACTAGTTTAAGTAGCAGGACATACACCATTGTTTTCCGCCTTAAGTTAACACATAGTTTTTTCCACATAACACATTATAGAGGAAACAAATATTACAAGTTGTTTTTATTCCTCTGGCACAGGCAACTTGGAAGCAACATCATCGGCAGCAGGAGAGTCACCTCCCGTGAAGTCGGCAGTATTGAGGGACTCGGAGGAGCTTTGGATTTTGTCTTCAATGGTTTTCAGGGGGACAAAGACGTTAACGTCGACCAACTCGGCGACTCTGGTTTCATAACCCGCGAGCGACGCCAAGATAGGTTCGTGGTTTATATTTTGGCCTTCGTCGTCTATGTCGGGGATACCAGAGGTTACCGTGTCGATGTCGGCATTCTCGTAGTGTGCCTTCACCATTGACAATGCTATCATGGCGCTAGCCCGTGCACATGAAGCTTTCCAGCTTGAGATACGTTCGGGGGCTCGGCGCAGGATCTCCGAGAACTTCGCCACAGAGTCCGATGCCTTCAAATTAATCTGGAGGAGCTTGGCAATCCCTTTGGTCTGCGCGATGGCGGTGTTGATAAAGTTGCCGGCAAGAACCATGCATTCCTTTAGCGGAGGAGGAGACCGGGTTAAACCCATAGGAGCTGAAAATTTTCGACAAAGGAGCGCATGAGTTCAAAAATTCATACTATTCAGCTTATAGAAATCCAAGACGGAGAATCACTTACTGAAGATGCTTATCTCAGCTTGCTGGATAATATCCGCCATGGAGTCGCGTTCTTGTCGGAGGATCTTGTACGCTTCATGATGGCGTTGATTTTGCTCATCGTCAGCTTTCTTCTGATCTTTTAAGATCGTGATTTCCTCCTTCAAGCGGTTCATCTCCTGTCAACACCCGGATTTTTCAATCCTAGATGCCTGTTATGCCATACATCGCAATCCCAGGATTACCATTTTTGCGAGACATAACAGAATTGGATACCATAGTACTTCATCCATTACAAACGATACATAAGTTCTTACACAATAGGGATCTCATGATCCAGTTCTTAATACAACATCAAGCAGCGGAATATGTAATAATGACGGTAGCGTAGGCGAAGCTCCATCTTCGGGGTCACAGGCAATGCTGACGATGGGAGATGATCCTAGTTGTCGTAACCTTCCTGGGGTCCATCCTCCAGGTACTCCTCTTCATAGTCTGGCCATGGGAATAGCCAGGGACAAAGCCATGAGTACTCTTTAAGTACTCGCAAACTAATACTAACAGGTAAGGGGGTTTTGGATAATAGGACACTAGGCTCTAGGGTTGTTTTGCAAAAAGCCAGGTTTATCTTTAATAAGTTCCGAAGCTAGTCACAGTTTTATAACTCCTAAGTGGGATCTTGTAATCCAGGTCACAACTCTGTTGTGGTCAAGTCAAAGTCGCAATTCATTTCACAAGTCATTTTAAAAGTCTGACGGGGGAACAGTATGGCCACTCCAACTGTCCATAACCGCGGACGCGGATATTCGAATAGTTTGCCACTCTGCAGAGATTGTACACTTTCACCACAACATTCGATACATCCGTCAGGAACAAATCCTGAATTCACCATACTCAGTATGCGGATAATCAATCCTAACCTTTCGATTACACGCCCTAGTATAAGCACCTCTCCTATGAGTTTGGCCTCCCAACCATGACCACTGTCATCTTGGGTACTGCACAGGTGGACAATCTTCACAAGGTAGCCTCAGCTCAGACCTTGGCCGGGAGGGAACTAATACTAAGGTATATAAGTTTCCAGTCAAGCCCTACCCAATATTCGGGTATTGTGGTTGTACGCTAAAATTGGAATGGTATCGCATCCAGACAACCATCAGTTTTATAAAGGGCCAAGGCTCATGCCTCAACATTTTCATCACCAAAATCATCAAGGGTTTGGAAACACATGTCCAAAACATTTCAATAGAATGATCCATTATTCCAAGGTTTTCATAACCATTTTTCCACCAAGTATTCCCATCTAAAGTTGATCAAGTTTTATGCTTAGCACTAGCATCTACAGGTGGGGGTGGTACTAATGAGGGGTGGTAACTAGTGGAGTTTCACTAAGTCCAACATTATATCTTAGGCTGATATCAAGGTTTCTAGCTTAGGCCAAATTTTATGCTCTTTAAGCAACCTTCAGCACAACTGTCTAGTATCTACCAAACTCTTAGGTAGACTCTAAGTAAGCTTTGATAAAGAAATAAAGTAAGAAGCTTGCCATAAAACTAGGATTGGTTTAGCAAGTAGGTATGATCACATATGCTTAAGGCATATAGTATTCATATCACAAGTATGGGTTTGTGGCATCAATAGGGTATCTTGCAAGTGTTAGCTTGCATTGGTATAGTATCAGATTGCATCAGTGTCAATATAAGTTTGCATAGTTACTAGCTTGCCTTGTGCAGAGCAGTGGTTGAAGTTCTCCTCGGCTTCCTCTTCGTAGTATCCTCCTTCCTCCTCGTAGTATCCTTGGTCGGTACTAGCGTCTATGAATAAATACGAGGTACACAATCACCAAACAATACTTAACTACTTGCAATCATCACACACAAGGGTCCTATAGATGATCTAGCATCATCTCTAACATTACAAGGTTAAAGCTTGGTTTAAAACTTCTTATTTTTAGAAAAGTAATTTCTACTCATTGAAAAACTACTTAAGATTTAATATTCTCCAAACTAAACATGGGATCATTTTGACACATGTCATCACCACATATTGTAGTCCATGGGAATGTGATTTAAAGTAGTGTCACAATTTAATAAGGTTTTACCCTTTTATTTCAATTAATTAAAGTGGCTAGAAATGCTTATGAAGCATTCTTTTATTACTTGAACATTATTTCTGCAAGTAAACCTATATATTTTTATATATTCTGAAAGGTATGGTTAAATGTGATTTTTGAGAGTTGGAATCAACTCAAAAGCTTTTATGGTTTAAATTTGAAAAATGTTTGAATGCAGAAAATCTTCTGCCTTGTTATTTTTGCTATGGGTGATCTACAGATCCAGATGACTTGAATCCAACGGTCTTGGATTAAGCATTCAGAGACCTTTCCAACAAAATTGGTTTCATCCAATTTGGTGCACTGAATCGACCTGGGTTGATTTTTGAAGTTGGGTACAGAAGTATGTTTGAATTTAAAAAGAAAAGGTTTAATTTGAATTGCTGGGCTGCGCGGGAAATTCTAACGGGCCGGCCTGCTAAGTGCAGTGCTCCCGCGGGCTGCATAAGTGGGTGTCCCCACTCGTCAGTGACACGGGGCTGGGCGAAGCGGTATGGGGCAACGTGGATCGTTCGATCTAGTTCTAATCCAACGGCTGAGGGTCATCGCCGACGCGAGATAGCTCCAGCAAGAACGAAACCTAGCGCGGCCAGTGGGGGGTGCTGGGGGCTCATCGGGGTACTGGCGAGGGTCGGCGAGGCGGGCGAACGACGAAGTCGACGACAGCGAACCTCCTGGTACCAGTGGCTTCTCCTTGGGCGGCTCCAATCGCTGGCTTCCTTCTTCTCCGGCAGCGGCATGCTTCAGTGAAATTCCGGCGAGGTGGTGCTCGGCTTGCTCTGAGTATGGTGTGGCACGGTCAGTGGGGAGAGGGGAGTGAGATGGTGTGAAGAAATCGTGCGGGGGTGGCCTCTATTTATAGTCGAGCGAGGGGACCGTCGGGGTGCAAGGTGAGCTCGTCGGGGGCGATGTTATAGGCGGCTAATGGCATGGGCAAGGGTAGGGGACGGTGCTATGTCTCCTGTCAATGCTCAACGACATGATCGCGAGGCATGGGGCAGTGCGGTTTGGTCTGGACCGGGCGGCGCTCTGCGCAGCAGAGGCGGCGTCTTCGATGGCGGGCAGTGGCTGTATGGCACGGGGCGGCAAACGGGGGTGTCTGGCGGTCTCCTGGGTCGGTGGTGATCGAGTATGCACGCGGTGAGGGCGGCGCGCGGTCTGTGGGTGATGGTCGAGGGTGGCGCTCTGGCGCACACTCGACATGGTCTGGGCGTGTCTCGTGCGCGTGGTCCAGGGCTTGGCAACGCTCGCGGCTGGGACAGGCAGTGGCGGTGGACGGTGGGCTGCCTCCTAGACAAGGTTGGCAAGGCTAGTTCTTCCTCTAGCCTGCTGTCCACAATGGGGTGACATGGGGTTGCTCGGCTGTTCACCATTAATGGCAATGGCAAGCTCACAGGGGTGCTAGTGTTGGGCTAATCTTTCTAGATGATCTACTGGGTTGTGTGTGAGCTAACTAGAGAACAAGTTAGGCTCAAAACACTGCACACTATAGTGTTTGATGTTTTGTTTGATTTGTGTCTGCAACCTGTTTGATAAAATGGCCGCATGAAATCAAGTTTTGAATTTTGAAATGATTTTTGGTGGGTTTGCTAGATTGGTTCTGGTGAGTCTGCAGATGCTTGGGTTTTGAAAGTTGAGCTTGTTTGGGTGGGTTTTGGAGAAGTGGGATCTTCCCATATGAAGAAGATTCAATTTTGCATTGTCATTTAAACTATGCATTTGAAAGTTTCTGGATGATCACAAAGTGGGCCTTGATACTTTGTTATGAGTACATTCAAGGGGTGCAAAGATCCAGAAAAGTTTCTGTTAGGTTTTGAAAGTTTGAGACAACCAAAGTAGGCATGGGAGTTAAATTGGTCAAAATGACCATTCACTTAATATATTTGTTTTGATTTACTTGTCTTTAGGAAAAGTGTGGGAAATGTTTTAGATGATGTTATTTTCACCTAAGAAACATTTTACAATCAATGGTTCACACAAACAAGGTGGTTTTTAAAGAAATTCAAAATTCATGCATACACATATACATGCATTTATGAATTCATTTAGAAAAGTTTTTTGTTAACCCTAAACTTGATGATTAGTGTTTTGATGATCTAAGTTTGATATTTTTGGGATGTTACAAACCTTCCCCCCTTAAACAAAATCTCGTCCCGAGATTTGAAAAGGACGAAAAGATTACCTAGGATTTGAAGAGATCTGGAAACTCCGTTCTGATGTGATCTTCGTGTTCCCAGGTAGCCTCCTCTTCTGTGTGGTTGCTCCACTGAATCTTGAGAAACTTGATGCTTCGGATTCTGGTAGTTCAAAAGGCTTCTTCCAATATACGGATGGGTACTTTGGGATAGGTTAGGTCATCGTTGATCTCTATGGTCCGGTGATCGATATTCTTGAACACTTCGGTCTTCTCGGGGACTTCGAGACATTTGCGAAGTAACGAGATATGGAACACATTGTGCACCACTGACATCTCTTCAGGTAGTTCCAGTGATACGATACTTCTCCTCGACGGTTCAAAATTTTGAAAGGTCCGATATATCTGGGGGCTAACTTTCCTTTGAGTTGGAAACGTTGCATTCCCTTCAATGGCGACACTTTCAGATAAACAAAATCTCCGATGTTGAAGGCGAGGTCTCGACGTCTCTTGTCGGCGTAACTCTTTTGTCGGGATTGGGCTATCTTGAGGTGTTCACGAATCTTGTGAACCTTCTCTTCTGCTTCTCGTAGGATGTCGGGTCCGAAAATCTGACTCTCTCCTACCTCCGACCAGTTCAAAGGGGTGCGGCACTTTCTTCCGTACATAAATTCAAATGGGGCCATTTGCAAACTGGCTTGGTAACTATTGTTGTATGAAAATTCTGCAAACGGCAGACAGTCTTCCCACTTGGATCCATATTCTAACACACATGCTCTAAGCATATCTTCGAGTATTTGGTTTACTCGCTCCGTTTGTCCATCGGTCTGAGGGTGATACGCGGTACTAAAATCTAGGCGGGTTCCTAAACCTTCTTGGACTTTCTTCCAGAATCTCGAGGTAAACTGAGTTCCTCGATCCGAGACTATGTTCTTGGGGACTCCGTGCAAACTAACGATCCTAGCGATGTATAACTCCGCTAGCTTCGAACTCTGATAGGTAGTTTTGACGGGCAAGAAATGGGCGACTTTGGACAATCTGTCCACTATGACCCAAATAGAGTCATTTCCCCTACTAGAAGTAGGTAGTCCAATGATAAAGTCCATTCCTACAGAATCCCATTTCCATTCCGGAATTTGCAAAGGTTGCAACAATCCAGCGGGTCTTTGATGTCCTGCCTTGACTCGCTGACATATATCACACTTGGCGATATAGCTTCCGATTTCTCTCTTCATCTTATGCCACCAAAATTGCTCTTTCAAATCTTGATACATCTTAGTTCCTCCGGGATGGATAGAATAAAGAGTATCGTGAGCCTCCTTCAAGATAACTTCTTTCAACTCCGAATCTGCTGGTACACAAAGGCGTCCTTTGTACCACAAAACTCCTTCTTTGTCCTCGGTGAATCCGGGTACTTTGCCTGTACCGATACGACGCTTGATTCCGTCGATACTGCCATTTCCCTTCTGCGCCTCTTTAATCTGACTGATCAAAGTGGGCTGAAGTTCGATGCTAGCCAAAAATCCTTCACTTACTAATTCCACTCGAAAATCTTCCATCTCTTTGTGCAAACTTGGTTGCTCCTTTAAAATCATGGAGTTCAAGCGGCACGGCAATCTGCTAAGGGCATCGGCTACCACATTGGCTTTTCCAGGATGATAGTGAATGTCCAGGTCGTAATCCTTGATTAGCTCAATCCATCTTCTCTGCCTCATATTCAGCTCCTTCTGAGTGAATATATACTTTAGGCTCTTGTGATCCGAATAAATCTCACAACGGTTTCCCATCAGGTAATGTCTCCATGTCTTTAGGGCTAGAACTACGGCTGCGAGTTCGAGGTCATGGGTTGGGTAATTTTGTTCACGTTGCTTCAATTGTCGCGATAGATAAGATATAACTTTGCCTTATTGCATTAGCACACATCCGAGACCAATCTTGGATGCGTCACAATACACATCGAAGGGCTTTGTGATATCCGGCATGATCAAGATTGGGGCTGAAATCAATCTCCTCTTGAGTTCTTGAAAACTTGCTTCACATTTGTCGGTCCATTCAAACTTCTTGTCCTTCTTCAGCAATTGGGTCATGGGTCGGGCTATACTTGAGAATCCTTCTACGAATTTGCGGTAATATCCCGCCAATCCGAGAAAAGCACGAACTTGGGTTTGAGTGGTTGGGGCTTGCCAATCTTCTACATCTTTCACTTTGGCAGGGTCAATGGCAATTCCTCCGGCTGATACAATGTGACCGAGGAATCCTACTTCCTGTAACCAGAATTCACATTTGCTAAATTTTGCATACAACTGATGCTCTCTAAGGGTTCCAAGAATGGTCCTTAGGTGTAGCTCATGTCCTTCTTCCGATTTGGAATAAATCAGAATGTCATCGATGAAAACAACGACAAACTTATCTAGGAAATCCATAAAAATCTTATTCATGAGATTCATGAAATAAGCGGGGGCATTGGTTAATCCAAAAGACATGACTGTATACTCATACAATCCATATCTGGTGGTGAAGGCAGTCTTTGGGATATCCTCTGCACGAATTTTGAGTTGATGATAGCTGGTTCTAAGATCAATCTTAGAAAACACCTGGGCACCGGTCAACTGATCAAACAAATCTTCTATCTTAGGCAAAGGTACTTGTTCTTGATGGTGACATCATTCAACTTTCGATAATCCGTACACAAACGGTTACCTCCATCTTTCTTGTCCACAAACAAGACAGGTGATCTCCATGGGACGCACTCGGTTGAATCAATCCGATTTCTAGCATGGAATCCAGTTGCTTCTTCAGTTCTTCTAGTTCTGACGGGTTCATACTATAGGTTCTCTGGGCTATGGGTCCTGTTCCGGGGATTAGTTCGATGATAAACTCGATATCCCGATCTAGGGGCATACCGGGCAAAACATCTGGAAATACATCGGGGTATTCGCAGACTATCCGAACTTGGTCAATGGTAGGTTGGGCTAGACTCTTGTTACACTTGAATTGGCGAGGTAAGGTTTCAGATATATGCTCTACTGATATTCCGGTGGTACTGGTCATGGTAATGGATTTCTTGGCATAGTCAATCAATCCTTTATGCTTGGACATCCAATCCATTCCTAGTACTACTTCCAAACCTTTAGTTCCGAGTACTATTAGGTTAGCATAAAAATCTATGCCATGGATTCGGATAGGGACGGCTTTGCAAATTTTCCTAGCCTTGGTGGTTGATCCGGGAATTTGTACAATCATCACATGCTTCAATTTGGTTGGTTGAATTTTACTAGTGCAGGCAAATTCTTCGGTGACAAATGAATGTGATGCACCAGAATCAAACAACACTCTTGCAAGTACTGAATTAACAGAAAACATACCCAGCACGACGTCTGGCGCTTCCTGAGCTTCTTCAGCATGCATGAGAAAAAGACGGCCATTGCGGTTGAGTGAATTCCCTGGGGCAAATCTTCTCCCTGGCTAGACACGACGCTGCTGCTGAGCTGGGACATTGGCGTTGGGGGCTGTGGCATTCTTCTTGTTGGGGCACTCGTTGGAATAGTGGCCTTTATTTCCACAGTCATAACAGGTCACTTGTGACTTGTCCTTGGCTGCGATAGGCACAACATTGCTTCCAGTCCTTGGGGCAGTGTTGGGGTTGGTGGTAGTATTGTTGGTGTTGAACTTGGGTGGGGCATGGGTGAAATTGCTAGAGTTGCCGGGGTTGTTGTGATTTCCTCCGGGTCTAGGGTTTCCACGGTTGGGATAGGTCGGACGGGTCATAGGGGGTCTGTTGGTTCTTGGGGCAAATCCTGGAGATGGGTTGGGGCGATACTTTGGGGTCTGATGGGTTCCTGGTTGATGCATCATGCGACGCTTGCGGTTCTCATTGGCTTGGTTGATCTTTCCTTCCATTTGGATAGCAGAGTCGACAAGGGCTTCAATATCAACAAAGGGGATATTGACTAACACCGTCTGCATCTCTTCATGCAGACCATTCGGGAATCTTTCTTTCTTCTTGGCTTCGGTGTCTATTTCGTCCGGGGCATACCTAGCTAATGACAAAAATTTGTCACGGTATTCCACTATAGTCATCCTTCCTTGCTTCAACTCTCTGAACTCGTCTCTCATTCTCTTGATTAAACCTGGTGGCACATGGGTTCTGCTAAACTTGACCTTGAATTCCTCCCAGGTCATCATCTGGCCTCCGGTCATTGCACGAACACTGTTCCACCATGCCCTGGCATCTCCGGCTAGATAATGGGTGGCGAACAAGACTTTCTCGTTGGCTTCCACTCCGGCTACTTCTAAGTTATTTTCCATGGTTTGCAGCCAATCATCAGCGTCTAGGGGTTCTTCCGACTTGGTGAAAACAGGTGGGTTGGTATTCTGGAAATTCTTGAGCTTAGATCCGTGGTTGTCCTGATTTCCATGGCCTTGGTTATTGTGGGCTAGCTGGGCTATCTGTTGCAGAGTGGCTAGGTTGGCTTGACGTTCCGCTCTTTCAGCTTCGCGGTCAGAAGTCAACATTTGCAGGATCTGCAACATCGGGTCCGGGGCTGAACCACTTCCTCCACGTGGCATCTGAAGATTTAGATAGCTCATGAGAAAAGAGGGAAATTGCTAAGGTTTTGGGTTTTTGAAAAGTTTTTGGAGTTTGACTCAAGTTTTCTAGCAACTTGCTTTTTCATTCATTCACTCATAGCACACAGTACAACACACACCACAACAAGGAAAAACAGATGGTTTTAAGAACCATTCTGGAATCTACGATACAGTGGGACCGACTACTACTCACTATGCTAGTGCTTAGTGCTACTACTCCTCGGAGTCTGTGGCTTCATCATCTTCAGGATCATCGATGAAGGCGAAATCATCCTCATCGGTGAAGAAGTCCATGGCCTGATCCTCCAAAAAATCATCGTCATCGCTGAGATAGGAGTAAGGGTCTCCACGAAGATCTTCTCCGGCATTCTCCCTTTCCTCCAACTGCATGTCCCTCTCGTGGATGGTCTCTTCCAGAGATGAGATGCGATGGCGAAGACGGGCAATAATGCGCTCCTTCTTGTCGAGATGACGGCGGCGAGACTTGCGATCCTTTGCTAGCATGGCGATGGTCTGATCCTTCGTCTTGATGATGGCAGACTTGTGGTTGCAATAGTCACGGCAGTTGTCCAACTCTTGTTGACGATCATACATCATGAAGCTAAGGTGGTCCAATTGAGTCTTCAGCTCGGGGTGGTATGGGGCTTCCAGTGGTTGTCCATTTGCATCACGTCTTGGGAAAAACTCAAAGCGAGTACCCTTGATCTGATTGATGCTCTGCCCACACAGACGGGAAAGAGCTTCCTGCATTGCTCTGGCAAGTCCATCGAGCCAGTTGTTTTCCCTCAAGGTAAACTGAATTCCCTCCGCTGTGGGAGGTTCAATCTTTCCTCGGAGACTTGCAACAATTAGCCACTGCAGATCTTCTCCTCCTTGATCATTGAGCTGAGCTCCGAAGAACTCGGGGTGCGGACGCTCCAGAAGTTCCGAAAGCTGATCCAGATCCCTCTCAAAGATAAGGTCTCCTCCATTCCCGAGTTGATAAAACTTGCTGTACTTCACGTCCATCTATAAAAATAGAGGATGAGTAGATTAGCAGAGTGATCAAGTGTGTCAAAATTTTATCTATTTTGCAAGAGTTTTTGGGGAACATGAAGTTTTATTAAAGAATTAAAGAGGTAAGAATGAGAATAAGTTTTCGTAAATATTTTTGTTCTGTGGTTTTGAAACTAAGTTTTTGGTTCAACGTCCAATCTAACTAGGGTCTCCTATGGTCAGGATGGCTCTGATACCAACTTGTCAACACCCGGATTTTTCAATCCTAGATGCCTGTTATGCCATACATCGCAATCCCAGGATTACCATTTTTGCGAGACATAACAGAATTGGATACCATAGTACTTCATCCATTACAAACGATACATAAGTTCTTACACAATAGGGATCTCATGATCCAGTTCTTAATACAACATCAAGCAGCGGAATACGTAATAATGACGGTAGCGTAGGCGAAGCTCCATCTTCGGGGTCACAGGTAATGCTGACGATGGGAGATGATCCTAGTTGTCGTAACCTTCCTGGGGTCCATCCTCCAGGTACTCCTCTTCATAGTCTGGCCATGGGAATAACCAGGGACAAAGCCATGAGTACTCTTTAAGTACTCGCAAACTAATACTAACAGGTAAGGGTTTTTTGGATAATAGGACACTAGGCTCTAGGGTTGTTTTGCAAAAAAGCCAGGTTTATCTTTAATAAGTTCCGAAGCTAGTCACAGTTTTATAACTTCTAAGTGGGATCTTGTAATCCAGGTCACAACTCTGTTGTGGTCAAGTCAAAGTCGCAATTCATTTCACAAGTCATTTTAAAAGTCTGACGGGGGAACAGTATGGCCACTCCAACTGTCCATAACCGCGGACGCGGCTATTCGAATAGTTTGACACTCTGCAGAGATTGTACACTTTCACCACAACATTCGATACATCCGTCAGGAACAAATCCTGAATTCACCATACTCAGTATGCGGATAATCAATCCTAACCTTTCGATTACACGCCCTAGTATAAGCACCTCTCCTATGAGTTTGGCCTCCCAACCATGACCACTGTCATCTTAGGTACTGCACAGGTGGACAATCTTCACAAGGTAGCCTCAGCTCAGACCTTGGCCGGGAGGGAACTAATACTAAGGTATATAAGTTTCCAGTCAAGCCCTACCCAATATTCGGGTATTGTGGTTGTACGCTAAAATTGGAATGGTATCGCATCCAGACAACCATGAGTTTTATAAAGGGCCAAGGCTCATGCCTCAACATTTTCATCACCAAAATCATCAAGGGTTTGGAAACACATGTCCAAAACATTTCAATAGAATGATCCATCATTCCAAGGTTTTCATAACCATTTTTCCACCAAGTATTCCCATCTAAAGTTGATCAAGTTTTATGCTTAGCACTAGCATCTACAGGTGGGGGTGGTACTAATGAGGGGTGGTAACTAGTGGAGTTTCACTAAGTCCAACATTATATCTTAGGCTGATATCAAGGTTTCTAGCTTAGGCCAAATTTTATGCCTTTAAGCAACCTTCAGCACAACTGTCTAGTATCTACCAAACTCTTAGGTAGACTCTAAGTAAGCTTTGATAAAGAAATAAAGTAAGAAGCTTGCCATAAAACTAGGATTGGTTTAGCAAGTAGGTATGATCACATATGCTTAAGGCATATAGTATTCATATCACAAGTATGGGTTTGTGGCATCAATAGGGTATCTTGCAAGTGTTAGCTTGCATTGGTATAGTATCAGCTTGCATCAGTGTCAATATAAGCTTGCATAGTTACTAGCTTGCCTTGTGCAGAGCAGTGGTTGAAGTTCTCCTCGGCTTCCTCTTCGTAGTATCCTCCTTCCTCCTCGTAGTATCCTTGGTCGGTACTAGCGTCTATGAATAAATACGAGGTACACAATCACCAAATAATACTTAACTACTTGCAATCATCACACACAAGGGTCCTATAGATGATCTAGCATCATCTCTAACATTACAAGGTTAAAGCTTGGTTTAAAACTTCTTATTTTTAGAAAAGTAATTTCTACTCATTGAAAAACTACTTAAGATTTAATATTCTCCAAACGAAACATGGGATCATTTTGACACATGTCATCACCACATATTGTAGTCCATGGGAATGTGATTTAAAGTAGTGTCACAATTTAATAAGGTTTTACCCTTTTATTTCAATTAATTAAAGTGGCTAGAAATGCTTATGAAGCATTCTTTTATTACTTGAACATTATTTCTGCAAGTAAACCTATATATTTTTATATATTCTGAAAGGTATGGTTAAATGTGATTTTTGAGAGTTGGAATAAACTCAAAAGCTTTTATGGTTTAAATTTGAAAAATGTTTGAATGCAGAAAAGCTTCTGCCTTGTTATTTTTGCTATGGGTGATCTACAGATCCAGATGACTTGAATCCAACGGGCTTGGATTAAGCATTCACAGACCTTTCCAACAAAATTGGTTTCATCAAATTTGGTGCACTGAATCGATCTGGGTTGATTTTTGAAGTTGGGTACAGAAGTATGTTTGAATTTAAAAAGAAAAGGTTTAATTTGAATTGCTGGGCTGCGCAGGAAATTCTAACGGGCCGGCCTGCTAAGCGCAGTGCTCCCGCGGGCTGCGTAAGTGGGTGTCCCCACTCGTCAGTGACACGGGGCTAGGCAAAGCGGTATGGGGCAACGTGGATCGTTCGATCTAGTTCTAATCCAACGGCTGAGGGTCATCGTCGACGCGAGACAGCTCCGGCGAGAACGAAACCTAGCGCGGCCAGTGGGGGTGCTGGGGGCTCACCGGGGTACTGGCGAGGGTCGGCGAGGTGGGCGAACGACGAAGTCGACGACGGCGAACCTCCTGGCACCAGTGGCTTCTCCTGGGGCGACTCCAATCGATGGCTCCCTTCTTCTCCGGCAGCGGCAGGCTTCAGTGAAATTCCGGCGAGGTGGTGCTCGGCTTGCTCTGAGGATGGTGTGGCACGGTCAGTGGGGAGAGGGGAGTGAGATGGTGTGAATAAATCGTGTGGGGGTGGCCTCTATTTATAGTCGAGCGAGGGGACCATCGGGGCGCAAGGTGAGCTCGTCGGGGGCGACGTTACAGGCGGCTAATGGCATGGGCAAGGGTAGGGGACGGTGCTGTGTCTCCTGGCGATGCTCAACGACATGATCGCGAGGCATGGGGCGGTGCGGTTTGGTCTGGAACGGGCGGCGCTCTGCGCAGCAGAGGCGGCGTCTTCGATGGCGGGCAGTGGCTGTATGGCACGGGGCGGCAAACGGGGGTGTCTGGCGGTCTCCTGGGTCGGTGGTGACCGTGTATGCACGCGGTGAGGGCAGCGCGCGGTCTGTGGGTGATGGTCGAGGGTGGCGCTCTAGAGCACGCTCGGCATGGTCTGGGCGTGTCTCGTGCGCGTGGTCCAGGGCTTGGCAACGCTCGCGGCTGGGACAGGCAGTGGCGGTGGACGGTGGGCTGCCTCCCAGACAAGGTTGGCACGGCTAGTTCTTCCTCTAGCCTGCTGTCCACAATGGGGTGACATGGGGTTGCTCGGCTGTTCACCATTAATGGCAATGGCAAGCTCACAGGGGTGCTAGTGTGCGAGCTAACTAGGGAACAAGTTAGGCTCAAAACACTGCACACTATAGTGTTTGATGTTTTGTTTGATTTGTGTCTGCAACCTGTTTGATAAAATGGCCGCATGAAATCAAGTTTTGAATTTTGAAATGATTTTTGGTGGGTTTGCTAGATTGGTTCTGGTGAGTCTGCAGATGCTTGGGTTTTGAAAGTTGAGCTTGTTTGGGTGGGTTTTGGAAAAGTGGGATCTTCCCATATGAAGAAGATTCAATTTTGCATTGTCATTTAAACTATGCATTTGAAAGTTTCTGGATGATCACAAAGTGGGCCTTGATACTTTGTTATGAGTACATTCAAGGGGTGCAAAGATCCAGAAAAGTTTCTGTTAGGTTTTGAAAGTTTGAGACAACCAAAGTAGGCATGGGAGTTAAATTGGTCAAAATGACCATTCACTTAATATATTTGTTTTGATTTACTTGTCTTTAGGAAAAGTGTGGGAAATGTTTTAGATGATGTTATTTTCACCTAAGAAACATTTTACAATCAATGGTTCACACAAACAAGGTGGTTTTTAAAGAAATTCAAAATTCATGCATACACATATACATGCATTTATGAATTCATTTAGAAAAGTTTTTTGTTAACCCTAAACTTGATGATTAGTGTTTTGATGATCTAAGTTTGATATTTTTGGGATGTTACATATCCTCGCTGGTAGAGTCTTGCAGGGCTTTCATCGAGTCTTCATGCATCTTCAGCATGTCCTTCCTCTCCTGCTTCAGGATCTTGTTTTCGCTATCCAGCTGCCGAATGTGCTTGGATTACTCGACACTATCCTTGGCCTTGGAAATGGTTTCTGCATGTCGGAGAAAGAAAAATACACAGTGAGTACTCGGAGAATACACAAGACCAAGTCGGAATACGAAAAAGAAAGGAAAAACAGACGCTTGCTCTTGATGATTTGTTCCTTAAAGAAGGCAGTTTTACCCTTTTCAGCTTCCAAGTCCACGCGCATCTTCTGGTACTTGTCGTTGGCCATGCCCCTCCGAGCATTCTCATTCTATGGAAAAAATAAAGTTAAACGTTGTTTTGTCTACTTGGAGTATCTAGCCGGAAAATTTCCACCTAGACGCTCGGGGGCTACAGCGAGAGTTTTTTAACTTAGCAATATGCTTAGTTTTCTTTAAGCATCTAGTCGGAACTAATTCAGTTTTCGATTAGAAGCTTGGGGGCTACAGTATAAAGTTTTTAACTCAGACGTATGCTTAGCTTTTCTTTAAGCATCTAGTCGGAACTAATTCAGTTACAACTAGAAGCTTGGGGGCTACAGTATCAAAATTTATAAACACTGCGTATGCTACTCTTAAAGCATCTAGTCGGAATAATTCATTCAAACTATATGCTTGGGGATACAGTGAGAAGTTTTCTAGCTTAGTCACTCTTAGAGCATTTAGATGCAAAGACCTATGGTTTTCCGTCTAAACCCTCGGGGGCTATAGTGGGATACTCATATGAAATGCAAAAGGCAAATAAAACTTACAAGTGCAATGATCTTGAGGTTGGTAGCACTCTCAGCCAGCAACTTGCCGAAGGATACACTGTTTCCTTGCAAGATTTCTACTTGCCGGAGAAGCTCCTCGAGACCGCACGTTGGAGATGTCGGCGCTGCACCAGGAACCAGAGAAGTGCTACCCGGCGTAAGTGCCGGATAGACTATCCACTACTAGGAAAACGGCTATAGGTAATCAGCACATCCGTGGCTCACATGGTTGAAGTGCCCCACGGCTAAAACAGGCGTGGCTCACCTGTGGGCAGTGCCCTACTAGTAACTAGAACAATCGTGGCGCACATGACTATAGTGCGCCACAGATGTGTGTGGGCCAAGGGCCTGTTGGCCGCACGCCAAACATCTGTAGCGCACTACAGTCATGTGCGCCACGGTTGTTAGTGTCATCTGTGGCGCACATGGGGGGGTGCGCTACGCCTAAGCGCACGCCCCCCTCTGCTGTGAAACGGCCACAAACTTCTATGGCGCACTCGGCCTAGTGCGCCACTGGGAGTAGACACATCTGTGGCGCACATGGCCTAGTGCGCCACGGTTGTTTCTACTCCCTGTGGCGCACTAGGGCCGTGTGCGCCACGGATGTGTCGATTTTTTTAGGACAGCACTTTATGTGCACATGTGTGACCACACATCCACCACCCCACACTTCACTTTCCCCTTCTTCTTCCTCCTTAGATCTAGTCGGGATCTTCTTCTTCCCACCTCAATTTCTCCACCCATTCACCATTTTTAGCATGTAAAACTTGCTTTGGATGTTACATAAGTAATAGAGGAGGTCTCCGGTCTCCCATCTCCTTCTCCGGTCGACGCGCGCACCTCTCCTTTCCATCTTTCTCGCGATCGGTCTCTCATCTCGGTAAGTTGTCCATGTAAGGATGTGTTCATGTGTATATGGATGATGTGCTCATATGTATGTAGATGATCGATGCTCATGATGTGTGTATGTGGAGAGGATGGTCATATGTGTGTGTGTATATGGAGAGTATCGATGATGCTCATGCATGTGCGTATGGAGAGGATAATGATATGTTCATGTGTGTATGGATCGGTCTCTCTCTCTTGTGTTTGTATGTGAACAAGTTGCCATTTGTTTTTCCAAAATGTTGATTCATTTCCATTTTGGCAAGACTTTGGCATTTCGCAAAGGTCCTAATTTTAGGATAGGTCATGCCGAAATTTTCTATCGACCATTGCATGCATGCATTCATTATGTGGTTCTAATAGACTTCAAAATTGTACCGTGTACACCGTGCAGGCAAAAATGGTCCGCATAATGAGCGAAGGCATTGTGGCTAGATTTTTGAAATGTGCGACGGCCGACATGATACGAAATAACAAGACAGATATAAGATGTCCGTGCATAAGATGCAAACTCAACTGGGTGATCGACCCAGATTCCGGGAATCTGCAGGCGCACCTGCTCCGCCATGGTTTCATGGATGGATACACTCGTTGGATAAGCGATGACGTAGATGATGGAGACGGTGAAGGTGGACAACATGACGATGATCATCATCACGGCGAGAACGGGCGAGATGATGAAGAGTCTCCTGGAGATGGTGAAGGTGCGGAAGCAGACCGGGATGATGATGATCTAGATGCCGGAGGAGCAGACGACGATGGAACAACGTCAGGCTGGGTGCGGGACCCTTATGTGGAAGAGCTGCTTCTCAAGCAGACGAGTAACGCCAGGGCTGCTGCTAGAGAGAAAGCCAAGCTTGCGCAACTTGAGAAAGACGCGGTTACTCCATTGTATGAAGGATGCAGGCCCGATGATACCCGGTTGAATGTAACGCTCAAGGCTATGGAGATGAAGGCAAAGCACAAATTGAGCGACACAAGCTTCGATGATATGATGGCATTCTAGCACGATCGTCTCCCGGAGGGGAACACATGTCCAACTAGTATCGAGGATGCCAAGAAAATCGTCTGTCCTCTCGATCTACCGCACATTAGATATCACGTATGCATCAACAATTGCATCATTTATCGGCGCGAGGACGCGGAGAAAACCACATGTCCGGTGTGCGGCATGAGTCGATACAAGAAAGGGAAGAAAGCACCTCAAAAAGTGGTATGGTACTTTCCTATCACTCCTCGTCTGCAGCGTTATTTCGTGGACCCTAAGGAAGCGAAGCTCATGCGATGGCATGCAGAAAGGAAGAAGCCAGGAGATGATGATGACCCCGAAAAGGATGAGCTGCTGACGCACCCTTCAGATGCTAGCCAGTGGAAAGCATTGGACCTCGAATTCCCAGAATTCGGTGGAGATTCGAGGAACATCAGGCTTGGTGCGAGCACCGATGGACTCAATCCGTTCGGTAGCCAGAGCAGCACGCACAACACTTGGCACGTGTTTGTATGGATGTACAACCTCCCTCCATGGTTGTGCATGAAGAAGAAGTACATACAAATGAGTATGCTAATTCAAGGGCCGAAACAACCTGGTACCGACATCAATCTGTATCTCGGGCTGTTGAAAGAGGAGCTAGCCACGTTATGGGAATCTGGAGCCAATACTTACGACGCCGTCGCACAAGATTATTTCACTATGAGAGCCGCGTTGGTCACTACGGTGCAAGACTATCCAGGTTGCGGGTATATCTCGGGGCAGGTTATCCAAGGATTCTGCGCATGCGTTAGGTGCATGGATAACACAAGCTATCTCCAACTAGAGAAAGATCCAGGGTCATCGAAAACCGTGTTCATGGCGCACCGGAGGTGGCTCGGCAAGAATGATCCATGGAGAAAACGTGGAGACCTGTTCGATGGCAAATCAGAGACCCGGGGAATCCCAGAGTGTAGGAGCAGCGAAGAAGTGGAAGAGTTGCTGAAAAACTGGAAAGATTGTCCTAAGCCTGGAAAGAAGCGAAAGAGGCAGCAACAAGACAAGCTGTTGATGAAGGTATGGAAAACAAGGTCTGTTTTCTGGGAGTTGCCATACTGGAAGTTTCTCCGCACGCCTCATAGCCTCGACATCATGCATATCACGAAAAACGTGTGCGAGAGTCTGGTCGCCACCATAATCAACATGCCAGATAGGACGAAAGATGGTCCGAAAGCAAGGCACGACCTGATATGCTTGGGTATCCGTAAGGAGCTTCACGGAGGACACACTACTCCTGATGATCAGGAAGATGACGATGATCATGAGTCGGAGACGACACAAGGTCGTCGGAAGGGCAAAAAGTTCAAGAAGAACGAATATTACTGCCCTCCTTCTTGCTTCACTCTAAGCCAGGATGAGATCAAACAGTTTTTCAAGTGCCTTCTAGGAGTCAAATTTCCTTACGGCTACGCGGGCAAGATAAGCAGATACCTAGACGAGGCGAAGCAGAGGTTCAGTGGGATGAAGTCTCACGACTGTGCCGTGCTAATGATGCAGGTACTTCCGGTCGCACTAAGAGGGATAATGGACGAGCACGTCCGTGAAACGTTATTTGGCCTATGCAAGTTTTTTGACGTCATCTCTAGGAAGTCGATTGGCTTGAATCAGCTCGGAAGGCTACAGGAGGAGATCGTGGTGATACTATGTGAGCTTGAGGTCTACTTCCCACCCGCATTCTTCGACATTATGGTGCATCTGCTGGTCCATGTCGTGGAGGACATCGTACAACTTGGGCCGATGTTCCTCCGCAGCATGATGGCGTTCGAAAGGATGAACGGACACATCAAAGTATACGTTCGCAACAGGTCCCGTCCAGATGGAAGCATAGCCAAGGGCTTTCTGGCCGAAGAGTGCATCTCTTTCTGCATGAATTATCTAGACATCGAGAACCCTGTCGGTCTTCCCGTCAACAGACACCTTGGCAAGCTCGACGGATCTGGTCACCGAGAGGGTCGTCGCATACTGCATGCAGACTTCGATTTTCGACGCGCAGACTTTGATCGAGCAAACCTCGTCGCGCTACAGCATTTAGAACTGGTCGATCCTTGGGTACAGAAGCACAAAAGGTTAATCGAGAAGAAGTACAGTGACCGGGGCATACAGAGGACGCAGGGAGAAATAATCAAAGAGCACAACTCAGATTTCACGCGTTGGTTTAGGCAGACGCTCCTTGATAATCCCCCGTGCTCGCATTCTTCTGACACGGAAAAGATCATATTCACCTTGTCGCAGGGACCGATGCAAAACCTGGTGACCTATCAGGCGTATGATATCAACGGCTACACATTCTACACGGAGGAAAAGGACAACAAGTGTGATTATCAGAACTCAGGCGTAACGTCGGAATTCTACACCGATGACAACGTGAAGGAAAGATTCTACGGAAGAATCAAGGAGATCTGGGAGCTCGACTACTGTGGAGAAAAGGTGCCGATGTTCCGTGTCAGATGGGCAAAGAGCGTCGAAAGAGAAGACCGGTATTTCACAACCATGGTTATACCCGAAGCAGCCAAATCCAAGGCCGTCGGTGCAAACGTGGCCGCGAAAAATGAACCGTGGGTACTGGCTACCAAAGTGGACCAATGTTTTTTCATTACCGACCCGACAAAGCCTAGCCGTGTTGTCGTGAGGAGAGTAAAAAGAAACATCATCGGAATGGATGGAGTCGCCAACGAGCAAGACTTCGACCAGTACGGCGATCCAAAGATTGAAGATGACGACGACTACGATGCAGCAACATACATCACAAGAAGAAAAAGGACAACCCTATCCAAAAAAGGTAGCCCGTTCGAAAGAAGAAACATTAAAGTGCCAGGGCTAAATTATTCAACCGCGACAAAGAAGGGAAAAAATATTATAAAACGCTAGCTCAAAAAATATTGTAAAACGCGTGGTCGAAAAAGATTGTAATATTCATGGACAAATTATTATGAATTTTAGTTATACTTTAAATCATATTTTTGGGAATTTTTGGAATATTATTACTTTTGGGCATTTTTGGAATATTTAAAAGTATTTTAAAATCAAAATAAAACTTCTATGGCATATATCACCACTTTTGGGCATTTTTTTGGAATATTTAAAAGTATTTTTAAAATAAAAACAAAAAATTGGGGCACCAGGATTCGAACCTGGGTGCTCTCAGGTTTAGAATAGAGTGGTGGGCAGAACCAGTGGGATAGGCTAGTATAGTTGTTAGCTAGTGGGGCTGTAGTTCTCTTATACAGTAATTAGAAGCCGATAGGCGTAGCGCACTAGCCCATAGTGCGCTACAGATATCCGTAGTGCACTATGGCTCAGTGCGCTACGCCTAAGTGGCTTTATCCACACGTGGCGCCCGACCTCCTCTCTCATCCCCATCTCTCAGCCCGAGTACGATCCGTCGCCGCCGCCGCTCTCGATCCGCCGCCGCTGCGTCTGAGGAGGAGGAGACCTGCCCGCGCCCGAGGAGGAGGAGGTCCGCCCGTGTCCGAGGAGGAGGTCCGCCCGCGTCTCAGGAGGAGGCCCGTGTCCGAGGAGGAGCAGCCGCCGCGTCTCAGGAGGTGGAGGCCGCCGTCGTCCGCCCGTCGTCGTTCGCCCGTCGTCCGCCCGTCAGAGGTTAGCGTCGCCTCTCCCCTCTCTTCCTCTCTCCCTCTCTCTCTCCCTCTCTTCCCTCTCTCTGCAGGCCATGGTTAGGGTTCTGCAGGCCATGGTTAGGGTTCAGTAGCCTCTCCCCTCTCTCCCTCTCTCCCTCTCTCCCTCTCTCTCCATGTCCTGCTCTCTTGATTCAAGCCTATCTCATTTGAAGTACAATTCAGTTCTATATATGTTCTCCATTTTGTATTCTTCAACACTATAGGCTCATTTGCACTGTCAACATAGCCTCTGTCTGCAATATTGCTACTACCTTGTATGTACTGAAATAACCATACTAAGTCCTGACCTCATATCATTTCTGCTTAATGCAACTTTTTTGAGTTGAACTAGTTAGCTAAGTAGTTGGCGTGGTGCCGTGGTGTCAAAAAGTATTTATACCTGGTGTTGCATATGAACAAAGCACATTTAGATTTTTTTTTCCTTTTCAGCAACCACAAAGCCAACATATGCCTTGTTCGTTTTGCAGTGATCAAATCCCCTGGCGACAAAGGAGCTTCAGCCCACTTTAACATATTTGTATGTCAGAAATTTCAGTTTACAACTAATATCATGAATAGCAGTCTTAGAACAAATTACATAGGAAAAATTCGGCTGTTCACACTTACATGCTTCTACATGTACTCAAATCTGTTAAAAGCCAAGTTGGTACACACTGAATTATTATGCAAACAGTATTATATTTCAGAACATTGGTTCCAACATCAATTACGACATGCTTGCATTCATCCTATAGTATGCATGGCACAAAGACTAGATAGATAGATAGATACTAAATGTCTTAGTGGTTACACATCAGATCAGCGTAGCAAATGTAAACATCTTAAAATCATCAAGAACAGTATATCTTCAGGACAGGACATGTCCAAGAGACCAGATGACCAACTTCCAAAAAGGAGTACCTCAAAAAAAAACTTCCAAAAAGGAGAACATATATAGAACTGAAGAATACAAATTGGAAAATTGTTTGCAAAAAAACAATTGAAGTAAAAGAACACCAAATTGGAAAATTGTTTGCAAAAAAACAAAATATAGCTTGAGCAGATATGAAAAATTGATGGTAAGAATTGTAGAAACAATCAGCATATAGGCCAGACTTCATGAAATTGACTGCATGAATTGCAGAAACAATCAGCATATATTTTGCACCCTTCTCATTTGATCTTACATCTAAATTGACTGCATGAAATCAACATATAGGCCAGACTTCAATACAGCTTAGGTTTTAGTTGCTGTCAATTGCTTGATAGAACAAGATTTAAAATTAGTTGCTGTCAACACTTAGAAAGTTAGTTGCTGTCAACACTTAGAAAATTAGTTGCTGTCAACACTTAGAAAATCCCAGACTTCAATACAGCTTGAAACAGTAGGGATCTGAACAAGATTCTGTAGAATCAACAGACAGAGTTATCATATATTCAGAATTTAACCAAACTTAATGACCAGATAACAGAGCACTATGGAATGCAACCATGACAAAATATTTATGCTTGGGTTTTAGTTGCTGTCAATTGCTGTCAATTGCTGCTGTCATGACAAAATGAAGTAGTAAAAGAAAACCTGGCTGTCAATTGCTACTGTCAGTTGACAGAAACATGTATGCTTGGGTTTTAGTTGCTGCTGTCAATTTCTTGGGTTTTATTTGCTGCTATCAATTATTTATTTGTAGTAAAATGGAACTTTGATGTCATTGTGCTTGTGCTTGTATATGAAGCACTTTATTATGTGTGTATGCAGGTTCTTGTATGAAATGAGTCCCGATTCTTGCCGGAATGTTGATTAACTTCCGTTTCGGCAGAAATCGGGCACTCCTAGTTTAAGAAAATTAGCAAAGGTCATGCCGGATTTTTCCGTGCATTTAACCAATTATTTGTTTTTTATTAGTGCAAAGATGTGTGACAACAACGAGGCTGGATGTTCTAAGCGCATCAGCGCTGAAGGAGAACTCAGACCTCCAAATAAACAATTGACATTCTGGGAGGCGGCCCAACGGCTAGAAGACGATGAAGAATACCATCCTTCGAAGAGCGAGGATGATGAGATGGAAGACGTGGAGGAAGAAGCCGAAGGAACGGCGGACGATGAAACCACTGATGGCGGCGAGGGCACAGGGAGTGGTAGCAACCCTCCTAAGAAGAAGAAGAAGCCGAAGGACCGGCGCCCGAACACGGTCGACACGGTCAGGGAGGAAATTACCGAAGTGAGCCCATCAGGGGTTCCTTTGGAGCCCGCCCTTGTCGTCAAAGGGTACGGTGGGCAAGTGGCGGCGATCACCCGGACAACCATCTCGATCAACACCGAGAATCTCCGGCATAAAGATAATGGCCACTTGCGCACACTCCTCTTCGAGAAGCTGCACGCAAGATACAAGTTCCCCGCTAAGTATCAGAACACAAATTATCATGGGAACGAAGTAAACAAATACGCCCTCACAAAGATGAGCACCGCCCTGGCCAGCTGGAGAACCCGGATAAAGAAGAAGATCTATAAAGAAGGCAAAAGTCTCGAGGAGATCCAGAAGATTGACCCGCAGATCACCGAAGATCAGTTCCGGGAGTTCAAGGAGAGGTGTGAATCCGAAAGAGCCCTGGCCAATAGTAATCGGGGAAAGGTGCTGCAGGCGATGAATATAGGTCATCACCATCTCGGATCTGGTGGATACAGAACCGCGGAGGCCAAATGGAATAAGGAGGACGAAGAGTATAGATCCAAGGGGATAGAAAACCCCTTTGCTAAATTCGAACCCGGGCAGGTTCGAAACTTCATCAGGGCCCGTTACCATGTGGACCCAAAAACCAAACAACTCACCGCGGATCCTGCGGTGAAGGAATTCGAGGAAATTGTGGTAAGTATAATCTAATTACCGCGGATCAACACGATTGCAATCTAATCGATGATCTAAATGATTCACTATTACTTCTTCTGCAGGAGGAGGAAATTGTTGCTAGTCATGGATCCCAGGGTTCCTCATCCCAGGGGTCGACGGCGGCCACCCGGTGGGATAATCCTTTTAACAGGGCGATGAACCGGGCCAAGAAAATAGAGCCAGTTACGAAGAAGCCGTCGTCGGCTGGCCGTCTGGCCGGCCTCGGGGGTAAGAATTGGGTGGATCATTTTGGTCCACCGCCAAGGACGCATGTGGCGCCGTCGGGAAGGAGCGAGGAGGAAAACCGAGAGGTTCAAGAACTTAAGGCACAAGTGGCGCGGATCCCGCAGATCGTCCAAGACAACCTGGCAATCACCCTCACGTCCTTCCTGCCTACCTTGGTGGAGTCAATAGCGAACTGGAGTGCGGGTGGTCGAGTAGGGCCGTGCCCGATTCCAAGCATGGTCAGCAGCCACTCGAACAACGCGGCACCGACGAATCAGGCGAACTACATGTTCGTGACTCCGCCCGCTAGCACCGCGGCGCCGCAAGTGTTGATGACTCCCCCTGCCATCACCGCGGCGCCGGAGTACATGTTGGTGCCCCCTGCCATCATCGCGACGGCACCGGAGCTCCAAGCACCCGTCGGTAGGGAGAATACACCGGCGGCCAGCATCGCGCCATCAAGCAGCCCTTCCGTCTCTTGCACGCCCGTCGCCGTATGCGGTGCGTCGACATTAGCCGATCTCGACGCAATCACGGTAAACAAATTGCTTTAATTACCGCCTTTCATGCCATCTATTACTCTTATGGCATCTCGCTCTGACGACGCCGTACATGTTTTCCGCAGACGGATGTTCCTTGCACTCTCTTATGCTACGTGAACAACGAGCTGAGGGATGTTGCCAAGGGTACCATCGTTCAACCCTTGCAGCGCACGTTCCACTCAAAGCCGATGCCAGATAGCGTGCACAGGGTTAAAATTAGTCGGGTGCTAAGGGGCTGGGACGACCTGGAACCTCCCATTCAACCCCTAGGAGCGGATGAAGAAGAGCCGTCTGTCCTCAGAAGTTGCTTCGGCTTATTCTTGCTATGGCCAAAGAGCATGATCCGTTTGGGGATGACGGGGGCCATCACGCCACAGACAACAACACCGCCTGTCATGCCAGCGACAAGCGGTGGCAAGGCCCCCTTACCGCCCTCGCCGTCACCTCCACGCGGTGGGTCGGATGATCATGTTGATGATATGCACATGGCGCAGGATCCGGCCGAGGACGACGAAGACTGGAATGATCACTTCTTCAGCACTCAGTTTGGCAACGAAGAAGACCTAGCTGGTGGCCCCACAGAGAAAGCCACTATCACCAAGCGTCTGTTTGGTTCTCAGGAGACTCCTCCAGCTTGCGCCTTTACAGAGCCAGCTGATACAACCAACCGGCCCTTTATTCTAAGCCCTGACACACTACATAGGGCGGCCGGTGCTCAGATTGCGGTGCCTGCCCGCTCTCCAAAAGGAAAAAAGGGCAGGAAAAGAAAATCTAGCAGCTCGAGCCAGCCGGTGGCGTCAACAACTGCGAATCCGATCAGGTTTCGGGACAGGCCACCAAGACCCGAGGGAATTATGTGGAGGATTCATGTGGCGGGTGAGCCCATGCTACCTAAGAATTTGCGGAAGCTCGCCAGCTCAGAACTGCAGAGTGTGCATGACGGCGTGCTGACGATAGAGAGATGCCTTCTATCGGAGAAAGATCCCTCGCACCCGGTATTCGTGGTTAAGGTGCCACCAGGCTTGGGCTTCGTCGACAATGCCCCTGCGGATCTGTTCTTCCTGCGGTTCGACGACATCTTCAATATGTTCCACCTATACCCGCTGCACTATACCATGGTCCGTCTGTTTTCTCTCAGCCTGGCCATGCAGATCATTAGAGAGAACACACCGGGCATCGCTATAGTGGACCCCTACTACATGCGTGACGGCTGCTTGGGTTCCCCCGCCGAACGACGTATCGTGGCCTCGTACCTAAAAAGAATCCTCGTGGCGAACAAGACAAAGGAATACATTCTCGTGCCTTACTTTCCCGAGTAAGTCGTTATTCACTCGCCACCGTCGATTGGCTTTATTAGATCATCATCATTCTTTTTCCAACACATTCCATTTGAATTTTTTGCGCAGAGATGAACACTGCACGCTCATCTCCTTATCGCCGAAGCATTCCCACGCCACGTATTTTGACTCGGGGAGTCTAGAAAAGAAGAAAAACTACGACAAGATCAAGGAAGTTCTGGATGATGCTCTCACTGGCTTTGCCTCGACGGAAGGCACCACCTTCGTGCGTATGAAGGTCAAGTTCGGCAGGCACGTCTTCAACCACGTAACGGAGTTCCCCTGCGTGAAGCAGCCGGAAAATAGTAAGAAGGAAGCCTACTACACACTCCATCACATGAGGGCGTTCCTACTTGACCAGCAAAATTCTACGCTGCCAGATCATCTCAAACAGTGGGCCGAAGCAAAGGCCAAGATCAATGATTCGGATATTAGACAAGAGATGTATCGCATCCAGCAGCAGTTTGGGGCAATCATCTTTCGTGATATCATGACTTCGGGGGTGATCTTCTACGGAGGAAATATCCCGAATAACCGTGACATAGAAGATCGCCTAGAGATGCAGGGTGACTATAGGAAGTTCATGACGAGACATGGCATCCTCCCGTTCCCTAAGCCGAGCCAGAAGGCTTGATGTTGGCCTAGTTGTAGTTACAAACTATAGATGACCTTTGTGTGTGTGTGGACAAGTGTACTTATCTTATTAGGTTTATGAATCATCGCTTACTTATTATTATATATCAATCAATGCTTGGTTTTTTGCTTACTCTTTGGTCCTTTGCTCAATTTGGTCCTTCTTTTTTTCCTTACTCTTTTTTCGAGAATAATGTCGATGATTGAAATGTCGTGGCACACTATATATGTGAATGTGCTACGATGGGACTGTGAGCCTTGTGATATGCACAAGTCCAGGTCTTGTGCATCCTACTTGGCTCACCGTTCCATCGTAGCATATTCCTGTGTCCAACGACCTATGTATATATATGAGGCATTCTTTTCGAGTTATTTTTGTCTTTTTCGAGAATATGCCGATGATTGAAATGTCGTGACACAATATATATGTGAATGTGCTATGACGGGATAGTTAGCCTTGTGATATGCACAAGTCCAGGAATTGTGCATCCTACTTGGCTAACGGTTCCGTCATAGCATATTCCTGTGTCCAACGACCTAGCTAGTTATATATGAGGCATTCTTTTCGAGCTACTTTGGTCTTTTTCGAGAATAATGCCGATGATTGAAATGTCGTGGCACACTATATATGTGAATGTGCTACGATGGGATTGTACGCCTTGTGCTATGCATAGGTCCAGGTTTGTGCATCCTACTTGGCGTACGGTTCCATCGTAGCATATTCCTGTGTCCAACGACCTATGTATATATATGAGGCATGGTTTTTGAGTTACTTTGGTCTTTTTCCAGAATATGCCGATGATTGAAATGTCGTGGCACAATATATGTGAATGTGCTATGACGGGATAGTTAGCCTTGTGATATGCACAAGTCCAGGAATTGTGCATCCTACTTGGCTAACTGTTCCGTCATAGCATATTCCTGTGTCCAACGACCTAGCTAGTTATATATGAGGCATTCTTTTCGAGCTACTTTGGTCTTCTTCGAGAATAGTGCCGATGATTGAAATGTCGTGGCACAATATATATGTGAATATGCTACGATGGGATTGTACGCCTTGTGCTATGCACAAGTCCAGGTGTTGTGCATCCTACTTGGCGTACAGTTCCATCATAGCATATTCCTGTGTCCAACGACCTATGTATATATATGAGGCATGTTTTTTGAGTTACTTTGGTCTTTTTCGAGAATAATGCCGATGATTGAAATGTCGTGGCACACTATATGTGAATGTGCTGCGATGGGATTGTTCGCCTTGTGCTATGCACAGGTCCAGGTGTTGTGCATCCTACTTGGCGAACAGTTCCATCATAGCATATTCCTGTGTCGAACAACCTAGTTATATATGAGGCATGCTTTCTGAGTTACTTTGGTCTTTTTCGAGAATAATGCCGATGATTGAAATGTCGTGGCACACTATATGTGAATGTGCTGCGATGGGATTGTCCGCCTTGTGCTATGCATAGGTCCAGGTTTGTGCATCCTACTTGGCGGACAGTTCCATCGTAGCATATTCCTGTGTCGAACAACCTAGTTATATATGAGGCATGCTTTTTAAGTTTGGTCTTTTTGATTTAGGAGTACTTTCTATAAGTGTATCTTCATATGCGACTTTAATTATATATGTTTTTTTTCAATAATCGGTTAATTATTATTGTCAACTTATAGATGACGTGGTACGTCGTGTACAAGGGATGGGTTCCCGGAGTCTACGATGATTGGGAAGACTGCCGGAGACAGGTGCACCGTTTCAGCGGCAATAGCTACAAAGGGTACAACACTATGGCGGAGGCGGAAGCTAGATATACGCGCTATCTAGCGGGAGTTAGGACAAGGAACCGGATGAAGACCTACACCTTCGTCGCGGCGGTGATCATGCTTATCTTCTTTGGTTATTTATCCCGCGTTTGTGTCTAGCTAGCTAGTTTAGATGTCTAGGCGAGCTTCCGAGCTCTAACTTGTTCGATCGACATATGTATTCGCATGCCACAAACTACTACTTTGTAACATGATCGAAACAATGTAACTTAGACTATGTATTCATGTATGAGACTTATCTATATGTATTTGTTTCAATCTTGTTTTTCATATTGAGTATTTATATATATAATTGTATATCTTGTATCTGTGTGTGTATATCTGCTGTAATATTGTATATAATCTGTATTGCATATAATCTGGCTCAAAAATTAAAAAAAAAACAAAAAATACATCTGTGGTGCACATGGTCTACCTTATGTGGCGCACTACACCTAAAGCGCACTATGGAAGCTTAGTGGCGCACTAGGTAGTGCGCCACAGAAGATCCCAGAGGTAGCGCACCAGCCCAAACTTCTGTGGCGCACTAGGAGGTGCGCTACGCCTGTCTCTACACAACCGTGGCGCACTAGGCAGTGCGCCATGGCTGAGAGATAGCCGTAGCGCAAGGCCCGTGGCGCACTGATAGTGCGCCACAGATGGGCATTTCGGGTGCGCCACTAACAGCCTGTTTCCTAGTAGTGATCTTCGGAAACTCTATGGTCTTCTTGGGTGCAGAGGCACCGCCTTCGGCAGATGTACCACCGCCTTATCGCTACCCATGGCATACTTAGCCGGAGCTTCAGCCATTTGGTGTGCGACACTTTCCTGCGTCTCCTGTTCTCCGACAACAACGAGCTCTGTGGAGGCGCCTGAGTCCACTTCCATGGCAGAAGGGCCAGATGCTTCTTTAGCTTGAGAGCTTGTCGGAGCAGACGAGGGTTGGACGACGAGAGTGAGAGGGAGATGGTGGGAGATACGTCGTGATGCAGCATATCCTTGATGGTTCTAGAAGCCCCCAAAGTTTTGGAGGTCTTCTTCAAGCTGGTTGTTGCTTTCTTCCTGAAACGTGCAAAATGCATAAGTATGGGAACAAGACAGACAAATGGACATTGTCGGAGAGAAATAAGCTTACACAAGAGGGGGTGCTTTAGCAAAGGGGATCCCAGTAACTTTTATCTTCTCTGCCTCTAGGGCGGCGGTAGTCTTCTTGGAGGCTCCACCCATAGCTTTCTTCTTCTTGCCTCCGTCGGCAGTGTCAGAGGTGGAGCTCTTCCACTTTCGCGACAATGGAACATCGTTGTCGGACACGACCATGACTTCCTTCATCTTTGGATCATAGATTTGGACAGCCATGCCATCCTCCTCTAGATCGCTAAGTTGTTAAGTGAAAGGCTGTCGTGTTAGATGAGATGGTAATGGCTAGACGGAATAACTGGAGTATATGTCATACACGGAAAATAAAATAGGTACCTTTGGGCACTTGCTCTCTACGAACATATCATAGGTGATGGTGAAGCCACGCTTCCTATCCTTCACCTTGACGATGTCCTTGAGGCGAACCTTGACGGAGTCGCTTGAGAAGTTATCCTCGGAGATGCGGAGACTATCCCTTCTATCGTTGGAATACTCGTGCATCAACTTCGAGCGGTGCTGCAGAGGCTGGATTCGCCTGATGAACCAGCACATGGCTAGGTCCAATCCGGTTAAACCCGTAGTTATGAACCACTCTATCTGCCTTATAGCGCGGGAAGCATTGATGTCAGAGGGAAGGGAGGC
This sequence comes from Avena sativa, assembly GCA_916181665.1. Lineage (NCBI taxonomy): Eukaryota > Viridiplantae > Streptophyta > Magnoliopsida > Poales > Poaceae > Avena > Avena sativa. The sequence continues at coordinate 374,524,496 of OV702295.1, read as the reverse complement.
CTGGGATCTCCATGTCGGGGCTTCAGTGGCAGCTCCATTGACGAAGTCCGGGTATGTTACTTCTCGGCCGACTAGAGGGATATCTGGGTCGTAGAAGTAAGTACGCTGCCAGTTCTTGCAGGACTCGTGGCCGACGATGTCGGGGAACTGCCGGCCAGGCCGGATCTTAAAACTAATGGTGCCACAATTTCTGAGCTCGTCCTTGCCGGCTCCGGCTTCTCGCTTGACGGTAAAGAAATATATGAAGATATCTAGCCTAGTCCTAATCCCTAAATAACCCTTGCAGAGCGCCGCATAATTGCTAAGTGCTAAGATGCTATTGGGGGAGAGGTTCTGTGGCTGTACTCGGTAATGATTCAGGACAACAAGGAAAAAGTTGGAGATGGGCAGGGAGACGACGCGTACCATCTGCGCTTTGAGGTACACCTTCTCTCCGACTTGGGGAGAAGGAGTGACCTCGCCGGCCGGTGCCGCCCGCCAGGTAAGCCCCTCCGTCGCGGGAAGGTAGACATTGTTGATCAGTTCTTTGATGTCGCGGTCCGTGATATCCGAACCGCGCCAGTCGCCCTTGTGCGAATCATACTCCTCCTCCAGCAGCTCCAGCGCCGCTGGATTATGGTCGCCGCTAGTGGCCTCGACCACCGCGGACTTGGGGATGACCAGGCCCTCTGGGGGCATGATGACGGAGCTCGCCAGCTTCGCCCGACACCACCATGGAAGGGGAGGAGCAGCCGTTGGCCATTGGGTGTGTTCGATGCTGACTGGGGAAAATTGGGGAGCTAGGGTTTTTCGCATGTTGCGCGGAGAGCTCGAGGAGGCACTCGCTGGAGGAAGAAGATGATGAAGGGGAGAATGAGGTGAAAAAGTAAATTTTCCACCGTGGTTACTATTTATGGTCTCCGGCATCAAGATTCATGCAGCTTGATCGAATGGTTGCCGCGTAGACGACGTGTGCGGAGACGTGCGCGGAAATTTCGCCATGTACCAACCATCACCGCCAATGGTTTGTATCGCTCGGCGGGAAAAGTGGACATGATTGCGTTCTCTACATGTGTGAGTTACGAGGCGTTGCTGACCTATGTCTACGTCGCCCTAGCTGTCATAGGCAGATGAACCATCACATCGGAAGATTCCGGCATGGACGGATCTAGTCTGGCTACGGAAGAATACGATAGAAGATTCAGCAATTCTCCGACTTACAAATTGAAGACGAAGAAAACCTTGCAGGGTTCTTTGGGAGGACTACAAGATGTTGCTTGACGATTTGCCGACATACATCTAGACAGAGCATTCAACTTGAAAGAGGAAAGACGGCTCAAGATCTCGGAGTTCTCCGGGGGCTACTGTTGGGGATATGATATATGGGTATCCGCATAGCATGTCCTCTATCCGGATAACCCGGGTGGCCCACAGTTGGTAGCATGGCCCATGGCCTACTGGGCGGCCTAGTTAGATGGATCCAGAAGAGAGGCCAATGCCGAATAAAGGAAGGCTACGGTGGAGTCACCAGCGTACCCGGAGCCTTAGAGTACGAGACACGCTAGACTAGTAATAGACGGTGTAGGACTCTGTAACCTGTCCGGCTAGGACTTTTCCCTGTAAACCTAGGACCTGGCGACTATATAACTCGGGCCTATGGGAGCCTTTAGGGCACAACCTAGTATCGATTAACATACACCTCGCACAGCGAACCTATCTCTGTAACTCGGCATATTGCCAATATAGTGATTTATAGCAGGAGTAGGATTCCGCCGCCGTTGTGGGATCTGAACCTGGTAAGCTGTGTTACCTCATACCCGTCAATCGTCCGCCTTCCCCCACGTCTCTAAACACGCACTGTGAGGACCCCTCCATGGCGTACTCGTCGGCAATACCATGACACCTTATCCTTTTTGTTTGCTTTTTGTGCCAAGAATAACCTCTAATGAGAGAGAAGTAAGATTTGGGGAGTTGTTGTCCCAAAACAGATTTTTGTGCTCCACCGTAAAAATTTGTGAGGAATCTCTGTAAGTTGGATTGAGCTGATATTTTACGAAAAATCCCCCAGTATGTTAGCTAACTTTTGTTAGTTCAACACTTTTTGATTTGAGCAACATAAGGTCTTCAAAAAAATCGGTTTATACCTGCTGGTCTGTTTTGACAGATTTCTGCCATTATTTGCATTTGCTTCTTATTGATTCCTTTTTGGGTTCTTTTTGGGAAATTGAGCTTTTTGAGGGAATTGCTACAGTAGTTTGTGTTTTTAGTGAAAGTTTTGCTGTTCTAAAGCTAAACCTAAAGGTCTATTATCTTTTGAATACACTAATGTTGCTAATGAAGATTGTGTGGAGTTCTGTATGAAGGAAAAAATTTCAGGTGTAGAGAGAGAATGATGTAATGAGATGAAGAACGGACAAAAACTCAAGCTTGGGGATGCCACCCCATGTCACCCCAAGGCATCCCCTTCTTCATCAATAAAAATCTCAGGTCTTTCTAGACACTTCATTTTTATTGTTTCATGCACTGTTGTGTTGTTCTTGGAGCGTCTTTGTTTTTGTTTTTTGTTTGCTTAGTTTTCTTGAATAAGTTGGTTGATCACATCACACTTCTTTTGGAGAGAGACACACTCTGTTTTCATTGCCTAGAACACTCTAGTTTTCATTCTTATTGTTTTATGAGTGTTCTCTTTTGCTAGTACTGTGTTTAGCCTTAGTTTTCTTGTGCTTTTTGCTTAGAACTTTTTAGTCCTTCTTTGTGGATTTGTGAGACATACTCACTGATATTTATTGATTATTATCTTTGTGAGTTGTTTCAAATAAGCCGATTGGTGTTGAAGAAGAGTAGGAAGTTCTTGCTTAAGTGGTACAAAGAGGATCTTGTTTAGACTGTGACTTAGACTTTATCATGTCATGCTAGATGTTGCTTTGACCTTATGCTTAGTGATTATTGCTTTAGCATGACTTGTTTCAAACAATTGAGATTGCTTAATGTGCCTTGAAAGAATCATGTGTTGTTTTAGCATACAAAAGCATAGTATTGTGGTATTCTCCTTTGATGCTTTGTTTGGGTTGACTTGGCACATACTCACACCATGTTAAGACTATGAACCAGTCACCATAGCCTCTATGATCATTTAGTTTTTGACCTGTGGTACCACTTTATGCTTTGATTAGTAATGTTTTGTCGCTCTGCATGATTATGGCCATTATTGCTCTCTTAGTTGGTCGCTCCCATCTTTTGCTAGCCTCCACTTGTATTGAGTAAGCTCTACTCATGCATCCAACTCCAAAGAAACCAAGTTATTCCAAAATGTTCACTATAAATTCCTATGCATGGTGTGTTACACCATTCCAAGTATATTCTTGTTTTCATCTATCTTCCAATTAAAAAGTTATTTTGTTATGTGAAACTTAGTGATTAAAGCTCTCACAAACTTGATGACACACTTTATTTTTCTTGCCCCTAATAAACTTGAACCATTGTGTCATCTATGTTTTATATGCTTGCACTTATACGTTAGAATTAGCAGAACCGTGATATCATGGGGAACGCTTTCAACATTGCACTTGTACTTTGTACACAGTTGATATCATTCTCTTTTGTCTATGGATGTCGTCGGTGTGAAATAAAAGGGGAGCTTGTAAGTCCATGGAGTTATGTATGTGTGTTAGAGAAACGCCTAAGCCGCTAGCCTAAGCCATGCCTAATCATGGTTGAAACTTGCAGCATGACCATAATGACATCTATGAAGCTTTCTTATTATAAAAAAAAGACATATTGAAAAGAGGAAAGAGAGAAAAAAGCACTTCCCATGGTAAATAAGAAGATTGCTGAGATGCTCATTGTCTGCTTGCCTTGTCATTTTGATTATGGGATAGCTCCTGTATGATGTGCAAGGGATACCCCGTTGGCGGTTCTCTATGATACACATGTACTTACTATGACAAGAACTTACAGGTGACTAAAGTTGAGTAGCATGAGGTGCGGCCCTCGTATTCAAGGGACATGAGATTGCCAACTTATACTTTGTCAAGCATATACTCCATATTTTGTTCACTTTAACCTCAATCACTTCAAGATGCTTGTGATAGGGGCAATGAGAGCTAAAAGCTAACAAGTACCATAATTTTTGGAAGCTCTTTTTGAGACTTGAAATCCCTGCTTCCCTTTTTATGAAGGGCCTTTCTTTCACTATTATATTGAGTTTTCACCTTCTATCCTTAGGCACCAATTAAGAGAGCATAGTTGTCATTCTTAGTTCTATGTCCATTGTCCCAAAACTTATTGATTGATTCATATTTTTGATATTGCTTGTTCTTGAACTATTTGTATCTAGTCACCCTTATGAACTTTGAAGGTGTCCTATGCATTTATTGCTACTCCATGAGGGACAAGCTGAATGCCACTATGCTATGTTTTCTGTATGTGAAACAAACAAACGTTTTTTAATGCATGTTATTCATGATCTTTGTTTGTATCCTTTCATGTTGCATGCATAGTTACTTTGTCTTATTGTTAGAACTTCATCTTTCATGCTCATGTTTATAGTACTTTGTTCCCAGCTTTTAATGCTTGCAAATGGTTTAATGTTGATTGTGATGGTGCGTGTCATCTCAAAAATTATTCTTTTTATCACTTACCTACTCGAGGACAAGCAAGAGTTAAGCTTGGGGATGCTTGATACGTTGTAAACGTATCTATAATTTTTGATGCTCCATGCTTGTTTTGTATCAATTTTGCTATGTTTTGTCTACACTTTGAGGTATTTTTACACACTTTCTGAAACTAACCTATTGACAAGATGCCACAGTGCCAGTTGCCTATTTTCTGGTTTCAGAAAGCTAAAAAAATGAATATTCTTAGAATTGGACGGGACAAAACCCAAAGTTCATATTTTTCCCTGAATGATACGGAAAATCGAAGACGAAACGGAGGAGGACACCAGGGTGGCCACACCCTAGGTGGGTGCGGGGCCCACCCTGGCCGCGCCCACAGAGGGTGTGGGCCCCCTGGCCCTCCACCTACCTTGCCTCCTTCTCCTATAAGAAGCCTCCGACCCAAAAACCGTAAAGAATCGATCAAAAAGCCATGAAAAGATCCACAACGCCGCCACCACCGAATGGGTGATTCGAGGGACAGAAAGTCTCTATTCCGGCACCCTGCCGGGATGGGGAAGTGCCCCTGGAGCCATCTTCATCGATCTCCACCACCATCTCCATCGTCGTTGTTGATCCCATGATGAGGAGGGAGTAGTTCTTTCTCGAGGCTAAGGGATCTACCGGTAGCTATGTGTTCATCTCTTTCTATCTCTATGCATGATCATATTGTGATCATGAGCTTTGTAATCAAGTAGATCTACCTTGCTACTCAAGTGCTTTAATAGATCTCTAGATCTCCCCACATGTGTGTGTAAGTGACAACGTGCATACCGTGGTGGCACTTAGGCTAGAGGTTACATAAATACTCATCGTGCTTTAATAGATCCATGCTTTTCCCCACGTGTGTGACAGTGATAGCGTGCGCGCCGTGTGTGGCACTTAAGCTAGATTACATATATATTCATGAGTATATTTTGAGTTGGTTGTCTCTATGAAATTGTGGTGTTTGTTGGAACCATCTAGCTGTCTCTGGATGGGGAAGGCGTACTTTGAGGTGTGATTTTGTAGGCCTACCATGGATTAGAGTGTCCAACCGGAGAGTAGTTTAGAGTAGTATCATTAAGAGAAGTTATTTATATGAGAGAGTGTTCACTAGTGGAAGTATGATCCCTAGGCCTTGTTTCTAAACATTGAAACACCGCTTGAATCTAGATATGTTGCATGTTTGCTTGCTTTCATCATTATTTTAGTTTGCTTTTAGTCTCTCCCACGTCAACAACAAGTCAAAAGCTCTTTTCTGGCACCTTTTCTACTTGTATTTTACTATCTCTTCGCCGAACTAGTGCACCTATACACCTGACAAGAGTATTGGGTGTGTTGGGGACACAAGAGACTTCTTGTATCTTGATTGCAGGGTTGCTTGAGAGGGATACCTTTGACCACTTCCTCCCTGAGTTTGATAAACCTTGGGTAATCCACTTAAGGGAAACTTGCTGCTGTTCTACAAACCTCTGCACTTGGAGGCCCAACAAATGTATACAAGAATAGAAGTGCGTAGACATCAACTTTATATAAAAAGAAGTGTCAAAAGCATAATATTAGCATGAAACCATAAAAAATTATAGATATGTTATATACGTATCAACATCCCCAAGCTTAGTTCCTGCTCGTCCTCGAGTAGGTAAACGATACAAACTATATAATTTTTGAGGTGACATGCACCATCATAATCTTGATCAAACCATTTGCAAAGCATGGATAGCTGGGATCAAAATACTCTAAACATGAACATGAAAGATGTAGTTCTAACAATAAGACATAGCAACCAAGTTGCAACATGAAAAGGTTACAAACAAAGATCATGAATAACAATGTATTGAAAAACGTTTGTTTGTTTCACATAAAGAAAACATAATAAGAGTGGTATTCGGCTTGTCCCTCATAGTATAGCAAACTATAAATGCATAGGACACCTTCAAAGTTCATAAGGGTGACTAGATAAAAATAGTTCAAGAACAAGCAATATCAACCTTATGAATAAATCAACAAGTTTTGGGACAATGCACATAGAACTAAGAATGGCAACTATGCTCTCTTAATTGGTGCCTAAGGATAGAAGGTGGAGACTCAATATAATAGTGGAAGAAAGGCCATTCAAAGGGAAGCAGGGATTTCAAGATTCATAAAGAGCTTACAAAAATTATGGTACTTGTTAGATTTCAGCTCTCATTTCCCCTATCATAAGCATCTTGAAGTGATTAAGGTTAAAGTGAACAAAGATGGAGTATATGCTTGACAAAGTATAAGTTGGCAATCTCATGTCCCTTGAGTATGAGGGCCGCTCCTCATGCTACTCAACTTTAGTCATCGCTAAGTTCTTGTCATAGTAAGTACATGTGTATCATAGAGAACCGCCAACGGGGTACCCCTTGCCCAATGATACACGAGCTATCCCATAACAAAGTGACAAGGCAATCAGACAATGAGCATCTCTTAATTGGTGCTTTTTTTCTCTCTTTCCTCTTTTCTCATCTCTTTTTTTCTTTTTATCAATCTCTATCTCTTTTTTATAAGAAGAATGCTTCATAGATTGCTCAATATGGTGATGCTGCAAGTTTCCACCATGATTAGGCATGGCTTAGGCTAGCGTCCCAGGAGTTTCTCTAACACCCATACATAACTCCATGGACTTACAAGCTCCCCTTTCATTTCACACCGACGACATCCATAAACAAAAGAGCATGATATCAACTGGGTAGATATTTACCAGTGTTGAAAGCATTCTCCGTGACAACACGGTTATGCTAATCCCAACTTATAAGTGCAAGCATATACAACATAGATGACACAATGTTTCAAGTTTATTAGGGGCAAGAAAAATAAAGTGTGCCATCAAGTTTGTGAGAGCTCTAATCACTAACTTTCACATAACAAGTTTAATTTGGAAGATAGATAAAACAAGAATATACTTGGAATTGTGTAACACACCATGTATAGGAATTTATAGTGGACACTTTGGAATAACTTGGTTTCTTGGGAGTTGGATGCATGAGTATAGCTTACTCAATACAAGTGGAGGCCAACAAAAGACTGGGAGCGACCAACTAAGAGAACAATAATGACCATATCATGCAGAACGATAAAACATTACAAATCAAAGCATAAAGTGGTACCACAAGTCAAAAACTAAATGATCGTAGAGGCTATGGTGACTGGTTTATAGTCATAACATGGTGTGAGCATGTGCCAAGTCAACCCAAACAAAGCATCAAAGGAGAATACCACAATATTATGCTTTTGTATGCTAAAACAACCATGATTTTTTCAAGGCACATTAAGCAATCCCAATTGTTTGGAACAAGTCATGCTATAGCAATAACCACTAAGCATAGGGTGAAAACAACAGCGAACATGACATGATAAGGTCTAGGCCACAGTCAAAACAAACTCCTTTTGTACCACTTATAAACATGAAGCTTCCTACTCCTTCTCCAACACCAATCAACTTATTTGAACAACACAGAGAAAACGTGGGTACAACCACTTTATTCAAGAAAACTAAGCAAACAAAACCAAAAACGAAAACTAAGACGCTCCAAGAACAACACAACAATATATGAAACAATAAAAATGAAGTGTCTAGAAAGACCTGTGATTTTTATTGATGAAGAAGGGGATGCCCAAGGCATCCTCAAGATTTGACGCTTGTACCTCTTAAATATTTCTTGGAGTGACACGGGGTGGCATCCCCAATCTTGAGCTTTTGTCCATTCTTTATCTCATTACATCATTCTTTCCTTACACCTGAAGATTTTCCTTCATACAAAACTTCACACAATCTTTATTAGCAACATTAGTGCATTCAAAAGATAATAGACCTTTGGGTTTAGTTTCAAAACATCAAAAGTTTCACTAAAGTCACAAGCTACTGTAGCAATTCCCTCAAAAATCTCAATTTCCCCAAAAGACCCCCAAAAGGAATCAATAAGAAGCAAATGCAAATAATGACAGAAATCTGTCAAAACAAATCAACAGGTAGAAACCAATTTTTTAGAAGACCTTCTGTTGCTTAAATCAAAAAGTGTTGAACTAACGAAAGTTATCTAATAACCTGGGGGATTTATTCATAAAATTACGGCTGAATCCGACTTATAGAGATTTTTCAAGAATTTTTACAGTGCAGCGCAAAAATCTGTTTTGGGACAGCAACTCCCCAAATCTTACTTCCCTCTTATTAGAGGTTATTCTTGGCACAAAAGTCAAATAAAAAGGATAGGAGATGTTATTACAGAATTAATAACTTCCAAGACTCCAGGAAACTATTGGGTTATCTCCCAAGAAGTACTTTTCTTTAACGCCTTTAAGTTAGGCACACGAAGCAAGATTCAAATATTTTCAAATAAAGAAGCATTAAGAGCAACTTTTGTTTTAATAGGAGAGGCAAAAGATATTATATACCTTTCTTAAATAGGAATTGATATTTAATGGTGCCTTCCTTCAGTTGAAAATCTTTCATGAGAAGATTTGTTTTGGTTTTATAGGCATGAACACAAGTGTTCAATGTCGACCCCCACTTAACCATTACTCATCTTTTCAATCACTTTCCTTTTTGAAAACGTTTTTAGGTAACAAGTACAACTGTTTTTTTTTGTAATTCGTAATCCCTATCCATACTAAGATAGAGACCAACTTAAAACTGAAATTAAAAACTACTTAGAGATAAAGCAAACAAGTGCACACAAGAATATTCACCCACACACTATTGCTCCCAGGCAACGGCGCTAGAAAAGGTCTTGATATCCCACAAGTATAGGGGATCGTGTGTAGCCTTTTGATAAGTAAGAGTTTTGAATCCAATGAGGAGCTAAAGGTAGGATAAATATTCTCTCAAGTTCAATCAACCACTGATACAACTCTACGCACACTAAATGTTTGCATTATCTAGGAAATAAAACTAGAGCAACAAAACGAGTACTAGAGAAAGCTTTGTAACATAATAAATAACAAGAAAGTAAAGCTAGTTGCTGCAGCAATAAAATACACTAAACTAACAGAACCATGAGTGTGGAATAGTGGTGGCTTTATCCAAGTTTACTTGGCGAATAAATCGGGTTTATTGTCTTCGATGCAGTTTTCTATGTGGGAGAGGCTAAATGTACATGCGCTTCACTACTTGAAATTACATGTACTATATGATTGGATTGTTAGCAAACATCCGTAACTACTAACAATGCATTAAGGTTTCCCCAACCATAGCCTTAAGTTAATGGTCATCTTTCTCCCATACGTGCAATGTTTCGGTTCGCGTCCTTAGGTTTCTGTCACTCCGGCAGAACTTCCCCCTTCCCCTTACACATACTACAAACCCTATGATGTTTAATCCAAGCACACAAATATAATGGACATCAAAGGACTGTACCATATCAACATACAACTCTAATGAACCAAAGACGTTTAACCATTCAATCTAAGAACAAAGAAACTACACAAACATGACATAGATCATAGGATTATAACTTATAGCATCAAACACCATATTTACATAGGACGATACAGAGGTGTGTGGGAGGATGAAGCACTGCATACTAGGAGGATTAGGTGATGGAGATGGCGGTGAATATGGTGAAGAGGGCGGCGGCGACGCGGGGGACTCCTTCCCCACCACCGGTATCATGGGGGAGCACCTCCCATTAGCGCCCTTCCTTCATGGATTCTTGGGAGCCCTCCCCCATGGAGATGGGATCCATGGGGGAGGCAAAAATGTGGCTTCGGTGGCTGCAAATTCGCGGGTGGGGGTCTCTTCCACGAATTAGGTTTCCTCCCTTTATATAGCTTCTCGGATTTCCGTCACCCCATCTTGGGCTGCAGTAAATCGGGACTAGCGAGCCCGTCTGAACTTGGAATCAGCTAAATTTTATGTCCAGAACGATTGTCGCGAAATTTCCTACAACTTTGTAGTAAATTATGTTTCCGTTTGACGCCGTCTTCAACCCGAAACATGACCATCTTCAAAAAGAGTTCTCAGATAGATTTTTGGAAAATCCCAATTTGACTCCAACGAGGGTTCCACTTGTATTCTTGATAATTCCTACACATCAAAAGGTAAAACAAGAACATTGTGCACTTTTGCAACTATTAGTAGGTTAGTCCAAATAACTCATGAACTTTATATAAAAAAGTATCAAAAGCATAATATTAGCATGAAACCATAAAAAATTATAGATAATTTATGGACGTATCAGATGTTACATAGCCGAAGCAGGCGATGAAGCCGGTGAAGATGGGCCGACGAGGAGGGTGCCGAGCTGGATGAGGACGATGAGGGTGGCACGGGCTGTTCCGCTAGCGCGGGCGGAGTCGCCAACCTGGGCGAATATGGAGCTTCGGCGGGTGGAGACCCGAGCGACGACACGGTCGGCAACACGGGCATGTGCGCCGAGGTACCAGGCAATGCGGGCACAGACGAGGCCGCCGCGGTCACTCCTCGTCGAGCAGGACCGGCCTCAGGAGGGCCAGCGGGCGTTGTGGGTGTCATCAAAAGTCCCTACTAAAACGTAAACACCAACTCATCAAAGTAAACATGCCGTGAGGTGATGACGCAATGAGAGACGGGATCATAGCAGCGATAGCCCTTGGTGTTGTCTGGGTAGCCGAGAAACACGCAAGGAAGAGAGCGCGGCGCAAGTTTGTGTGCGGCGGTGGCAGCGGTGCTAGGGTAGCAGTGGTAGCCGAAGATGCGAAGATCATCATAGGTGGGGGGCACACCAAAGAGGAGATGGTGCGGTGTGTATTGCCACCGAGAATGGCAGGGGCGAATGTTGACTAGAAGAGTAGCCGTGGTGAGGGCATCCGGCCAGAACCGTGGTGGCATGTACGCATGGAACAAAAGGGTGCGGACGCAGTCGCTGAGAGTACGAAGGATGCGTTCAGCACAACCGTTTTGTTAAGAAGTGTATGGACACGTGACATGGAAGATAGTGCCATGAGTGGCGAGAAGGGTGTGAATGGTGATGTTGTTGAACTCTTTACCATTGTCGGTTTGTAAGGCGTAGATGGGGCGATCGAATTGGGTGGAGACGTAGGCGAAGAAGGAGGTGAGGGTGTAGGTGACATCGGATTTACGGTGCAGAGGAAAAGTCCACACAAAGTGCGAGTAATCATCTAAAATCACAAGATAGTAAGTATAGCCAGAATTACTCAGAACATGCGAGGTCCAAACATCACTATAAATAAGTTGAAATGGAAAAGACGCAACTATGGAGGAAGAACTAAATGGAAAACGAACATGTTTGCCTAGACGACATGCTTCACAAGAATGAGCATCTATTTATTACAAGAAAAGGAGAATCCTTGCATTATTTGACAAAGCGCGGTGGAGCTAGGATGGCCAAGGCTGGCGTGCCATAGGTCGACATCGGCGGAGAGGGCGAGATGGCTGCTGGTGGCGGGGGAGGACGACCGAACAGGGTACAAATCGCCAGGGCTGTCACATCGGTGGAGAAGCATCCGGGTACGACCATCCTTAATAGAAAAACCAGAAGCGTCAAATTCCACAGTCACAGAATTATCACGAGCGAGAGAACTAATAGAAACAAGGTTTTGGATCAAGTTAGGAGAAACGACAACATTATTGAGAGAGGGAGGGATGGAGGTGGAGGGAAAGGAGGCGGAGCCGGTGTGAGTAATGGGAAGAGCATGACTGTTGGCAACGATAATGCGAGAAGAAGTGGAAGTGGAAGTGGAGAAGTTATCGGGATGAGAGGCCATGTGCGCGGAGGCGCCGGTGTCCATGAACTAATCGCCACCACCGCCATACGAGCCCGCAGTGGGAGCGGTCTGGAGAGCGGTCAGCAGCTCGGGGTCCCACGGGGCCGACGACGAGGGCGCGGGGTAGTAGCCGGTGGGAGTCAGAGGCGTGGTGTAGACCGACGCGATGGCGGGCTGAGGTGACACAAAGAACGCGTGGTGGGTGGCCAGGCATGGCCAAAGATGCTCGGGTGAGGGGCTCGCGACACGGGCATCGTATAAGCGTGGACGACCCCGGTCCAGGGGTTGTGACCCGTGATCCACGGCGATGTCGGGGCGGCCTGCTGAGGTGGTCGAGGCTGGGGAGGGGTGGCACTGCCACCGTTGCAACGACGACGACGTCAGCCACCACCATTGCCACCACCGTTGGCAGGAGGTGGAGGCGCATGCGGTTGGGACGCATAGAACCCCGGGGCGGGGCCGGTGCGCGAGGCTGGGTGGCCGGAGGCGCAGGAGCAGGAGCACCCCGGAAGATGCCGGCGGCGAAGGCGGTGTGAGCCGCCCAGGCCCGCAGGTGCTTCAGTCGCCGCTCCTCAAGGTGGAGGTACACCATGACCTGCTCGAAGGTCAGCGTGGTGGGCAACATCAGGTTGGAGGCGGCGTTGTTGAGGTCCTCGCCTAGCCCTGCCGTCAACATGGAGAGGAGGATCTTGTCGTCGATCGGAAACTCCAAGTCATAGAGTTCGTCAGAGAGAGACTTGAGGCGGAGGCAGTAGTCGTCGAGGGAGAGATCGACCTGGGGAGTGCCGAAGAACTCCTGGTGGAGGAACGTGACGCGCTGGATCTTGTCGTCGGTGAAGAGGTTGGTGATCTTGGTCCAGACGGTGTGTGCAGTGTCGCCGTCGCGAACGACGATGCGGAAGATCTCGCTGGAGACAGTCTGGTAGAACCAGCGGATGATGGTGGCATCGATCATCAACCAGTCGGAGTCGTGCGGCATGGCGAGGAGGTTGATGGTGCCATCGACATGGTAGAAGAGATCATACTCGCGAAAGAGGAGGCCGAAGTACGTCTTCCACGGGAAGAAATTGGCAGCGGTTTGAGAGATCTTCACCGACACGCGCTCGAGGATGGGGACGTCGCGGATGACGGCGACAGAGGGGCCAGCGAAGGGGTTGCTGCTCCTGGAGATGGAGGAGTTGAAGGGGTTGCTGGAGGAGGAGAGGTCGGCCATGGTGGGGGTAGGAGGAGGGGGCAGAAGCGGTGGGTGTGGGGGCGGAAGCGCCGGCGGCGCCTGGGAGGCGACTGCTAGGGTGGAAGGTGGAGGAGGGCCGGCGGTGCCGTGGGAAAAGAGGGGCAGCGACTAGGGTTTGGGGTGGTGGAAATCGGCGACACCTTGGGAGGAGGGAGGCGGCAGCTAGGGTTTGGGGATCGGGATTAGACTGATACCATGTAGAATAATTATGGGAGGATGCGCAACTCCAATAGGACCGACTATCTCATATATATATGCAAGTATAGGTACAATTCCGAGGATACAAGGAGACCTATACGAAATACAACATACGTATCTAAACAGACCCCACCTAATGGACGCATGTTAAAATGCAATTATTTTTTAAAAAAATACTAAAACTGGTTATACCGACAACCACAATTATAGCAATTTTATCCAATTAACTCCAATACAAAGGATGATAGGGACAAACCTTCTCGCCAAATTGCGAAGCTCTCAAACTGCCGCGTCGTTGCCAATCCCGCGACAGTTCCATCCCATCAATCCAGAAATAATAGCATCCCCATCCTTCTCATCAATAGCTTTGTGTCTCTTCCAATCCCTCTTGGGTCGTAACCTAGTAGGGGACGGCTGCTCGCCCTCCATGAAGTTATCGAACCTATTAACTAGGCTCACCACAATACCTTTGTTTGCCATATCATTACCAACAAATTTAGTTGTTTTTTTGTCCAAATCAGCACGTGCCATCTTAGAATATGTGGGCCTTGTACCAACACTAACTGCTAATTCATTACCATTTGACATAGGAATATCATCGGTATAGTAATCATCAACGCCATCATACTATCCCTGCCCACGACCATGTACAAAGTGACCCGCTCCCCTTCCCATGCCTCCCCTACCGTGACCTCAGCCACGACCCCTGCAGGTCCGGCAAGTAGCCAAGGGGGTTATTTTCTACCATTCATAGAGCGAATTCCATTGTCTGTTCCTTGTAAACATGGCCTAACAGACCATAAACTCCACACCGACTCGGAATCTTCTCATACCAAATCTTAAAAATATCTCTCTTACCCCCTCTCGACATTGATACAACCCTCTAAAGGTTTTTGAACATCGATCTTCACACGAACCCTACAAAAGTTTCCAAAAAAATCCATCGAATCCGGTTCTTCCACTTTAAACTCCCAACTCTGCTAGCTAGATTGCAATGGCCTATATAAGCTATCGAAAGATCATTTATTTGAGTTCAAACCATAATGAAATTGAGTTTAATCAGACTAGATTTTTTCAGGTGAACATGAGGATCCGATGATAAGAGACCCGATACCGGGCCTTTGTTTGATTTGGGGAAGGTCGCAGCAAAAGCACACCCAACAGCCCAAGGTAACTTCGAAGCATCACTTCGCGTATTTTTTGTTAAATCTGCCCAAGTCTCAAAAGTTCAACCAAGTCTGACCCTTTCTCGAAACTAATTCGGAATCTGACCCCTAGGGTCGACGCCATTTAAAATGGCGCCGAAGTTGTACAGGTCGGCGCACACAAAACAGAAAACCGACCCGAAGAAGGTCGGCTCCGTTTAAAATGGCGCCAACGTCGGCTCCGTTTAAAACGGCGCCGACTTCCCTAGTTTGCCTCCTAGCAGCTTTATCTTGGCGCCGACCTATACAACTTCGGCGCCATTTTAAATAGAGTCGACCTCAGGGTCAGATTCCAAAGTAGTTTAAAAAAAGATCAGACTTGGTTAAACTTTACAAATTAAAAGCAGATTTGAAAAAAAAATACTCGCTTCTCAATCACGCGACGTCCCGACCAAAAACCCTTTTCCTTCGACCATCCCCGACGAGATCAAAACCCTGGCCTGTCAAATGGCCCGCCCTGTCATTGAGAATTTAACTCCGAGCGGTGTTGCTGCCGCATTGATGCTTTGCCACCCACCCCATCACTGACCACCCGGTCTCCCATCCTTTCACCTCTCCCGAGGTCACCCAGGTTTTTTACTCGTTTTTTCTCGAAGGCACCGCAGTTTCTACCTGACCTTCCACCAGGCCAACCCACAGCAAATTTACCCTCCCCCAGACTGTAATTTTTTTTTTTGTCTCAGAGCTTTTCAATTTGCAGCGGTGCCCCTCCATCCCAGCCAGTGAGCAGTTCACGGGTTGTCACTGTCGGGCACAGAGCACCGCCGCACTTCCCCACCGAAGCCACTCCAAGGAGTTCCCCGGCCGCACGGCGAGAGTTTCACCAAACCCTAGCCCGAAGGCATCGCTGATGGCGGAGGACGGCGAGGAGAAGCTGCTCGCCACGGTGCAGCACATCGCCAAGACCCTGGGCCGCACCGGCACCATGACGGAGGACATACTCAAGGTCTTCTCCAACTACGACGGCCGCCTCTCGCTCGAGAAGCTCTACGCGGCGGCGGCTGCGGCAGGGGGTGGAGGAGGGGCCGGGGAGCACTCGATGCCAGCCTCGTCGCCCCCGCCCTCGCTGCCCTCGGCCGCCGCCGCAGCGATGGCGCCGCCGGTCACGTCGCTGGAGCGCACCGTGCGCACGCTGGACCGGCAGATCTCGCAGTTCGTCACGATGGACAGGCTCGTCTGGGCCGACTCCGCCGACGCGGACGCCTTCCTGGAGGCGGTGGACGACCTCATCAGCACCGTGCAGGAGCTGGACGCGGCGGGGACCAACCGTGGGCTGCTCGACCGCGCCGACGAGCTGCTGAGCCGGTGCATGGCGCGGCTGGAGGACGAGTTCAGGGCGTTAATCGAGCGCCCCGACGATGTGGCGCCGGCGCCACCTGGCGGGTTCGATTCCGAGCAGAGCGAGGATGAGGACTACGACGCGGATGACGGCTACGGGGACGAGCCAATCCCTATCGCCAAGCCGGTCTCGGACTTCGACGTCATCATCGACGCTCTCCCCCCGGGCTCGGTCTCCGACGTGCACCAGATCGCGCGGCGGATGGTGGACGCGGGCTTCGGCCGCGAGTGCGGTGAGGCCTACGCCGCGGCACGCCGCGGGTTCATCGACGAGAGCGTCGCGCGCCTTGGCATCCGTCCGCGCACTTCGGAGGAGGTCCACTCCTTGCCCTGGGAAGAGCTCGAGTTCGACATTGCTCGATGGATTCCGGCCTTCAAGATGGTGTTCCGCATCCTGATCCCCAGCGAGCGCCGGCTCTCTGACCGTGTCTTCGAGGGCCTCGCCCCCTACGGCGACCTCGCATTCATTGCCGCAGTTCGCACCCAAGCGCTGCAGCTTATCTCATTCGGCGATGCGGTTGCTGCTGCCAGCCGAGCCCCAGAGCGCCTCTTTCGTGTCATCGACATGTACGAGGCAGTGCGTGATCTCCTCCCTGACCTCGACCCTGTTTTCGCTGATCCCTACTCTGCAGCGCTTCGTGCCGAGGTCTCTGCTGTATGCAACACTCTTGGCTCCTCTATCAAAGGTATATTCATGGAGCTGGAAAATCTTATCCGCCGTGACCCGGCCCGTGTTGCTATTCCTGGTGGAGGCATACACCCGATCACTCGGTATGTTATGAACTATCTCCGAGCCGCGTGTGGTTCAAGACAGACACTGGAAGAGGTGATGGAAGGTGACCTGGGTGCTCTTGGTGTGACTGCTATTGCTGTCGATCCTGATCGCCCTACTTCGTCACTTGCTGTGCACATTGCGTGGATCATGGATGTGCTTCACAAGAATTTGGAGACCAAATCTAAGATATACAGGGACCCGCCACTTGCTTCCATCTTCCTCATGAACAATGGCAAGTACATTATTCAGAAAGTGAATGACAGTGAGCTTGGGGTTTTGCTTGGTGATGAGTGGATGAAGCAGATGTTGAGTAGGGTGCGTCGGTGGAGTATGGAGTACCAGCGTGGAGCTTGGGCAAAGGTGATGTCAGTGCTGCACACGGGAGGTTCTGGCTTTTCTAGTCTCCCTGCGAAGGCCATGCTTCAGAAACTGCAGATGTTCAACGGCTACTTGGATGAGATTTGTTCAGCGCAGTCGGAGTGGGTGATCACAGATGAGCAGCTGCGTGCGGATGTTAGGGCAGCAATAACAGATTCAGTGGTACCTGCATATAAGGGCCTTATTGGGAAACTAAAATCATCTCCAGAAGCTCCGCAGGATCTGTTCATCAAGCATACCCCAGAAGATATTGAGGCATGCATCCAACATTTGTTTGAAGGAGTTGCCAAATGAGCAGTTAATCTGTAGCACCTTATGATGTTGTAGCTGTGCTTTTAGTGTCATAGCTAATTTAATATTTAGGCATGCATCCAACATTTGTTTGAAGGAGTTGCCAAATGGAGCGGTTAATATGTAGCACCTTATGATGCTGTAGCTGTGATTTTAGTGTCATCACTAATTTAATATTGTGGCAGATATCTGAAGTTCTGAATACTGATAATGGTGTCATTCTGAGTTTGCTGGTGTTTTGCCATAAGGTTGGGTTTTATATTAGATGGGAAAATCTTTGTCTTGTCCAACTTTGTAAATTACTGTAGGTGTTTTTGTATCAAATGATAGTGTTTGGTAATGTTGGTCTTATTTAACATATTATCAGTCTTATTTTGGGCCTATTTACCGTTTGCTCAATTTATTTCTCCCAAATTCAGCGTATAGGCTGTTCAAGTGATGAAGGAGAAACAATTATCTTGAGTTCGGATCCGTCAAGCTTTAGCTATTGTGATTATGTGAATGACCCAATTTTTGTAGAAAGCATGGCAAGCTAGTGTGGTCCCTCATCTCATTTGGTCTACCCCAATCAGATGGGTCTGTATTGCTCTTCTGTTATGCATAGAGTTTTAAATAGTCTTCAATAATATTTTTCATCCATTTCCAATGTTTCAAAACAAGGTTGTTCTGGATAAGGGCAGGCTACTATACGAATTTTAGTACTCAGTGGAACTCTTCATAATTCAGTTTTGATAACACAGCTGAAAGGAAATTAGGAAAACATCTGTTTATATCAGGAATATCTGAGTTCTACTGAGGTTCCTTGTCCAATTTATAATTTTAAGTCTCCCATGGAAAAATGTTTTTGGGTGAGGCATCATGGAGCAACAAAGCATGTAGTAAATGGTGTATCCTCTGGGTGGATACATTACACATTGGAAGTACCACATAAAAAAGGTGGAAAACTTAATGGATAAACAATAATCAGTTTATAGTACATGATACCAGCAAATTTCAAGATTATACTAATTAATTGAACGGCAAGAAGAAACATGTAGTAGTGTGTGCAATTTTGCGTTGATGTGCACTAGTATTTCTGTGGTAACTGCAACTATGGATCAATTTGTTTCCCATTTTTTGCAGATATGTAGCACATCCCTGAATTTTGTTGCAAAATTTTAGGAGTGCATCATTTATGTACTTTTCTTGGTAAAGATATCTGTATGGGTAGCAGATCTCCTCTTGATTATTTATACTTTTGTGTTGTGTATCATAGCCTGCCTTTTAGCCCATTCAGTGATTTTGGCGTTCCTTCTGTATAAACCATTTACTTGGTTACTTTTGTCTGAACAAGAGTCAAAGGGCTACTGCAGTTGCGAATAATTGATGCGTTGTAAGTACTCTTTAGTCATCATTTGTTGGATGTTGCTATCGTGAAGTAAGCTCCTTATGACTCTTCAACAAATATCATTTGTTATTTACTGAATGCTTTGTCTGTGTGCACATATGTTGCTATCATGAATGACTCAGTCTACCTTTTACTTAAATGATGGTCTTCTGACCTGTGTATTACATATTGGTATGTATCTTAGTGCTAGCGAAGGCGAACAATGATTTTATGCTTGGTTTCAGAATTGTTTCTTTCCTAAAGTTTGTTTTGCAATCCTGTTCCCCCAGAATGTGAAGTATGAATTATGAAACATTTTACCTAGTCAACTATTTTAGCTGCAGATGATTGAACTGGATATCACAATCGCTTGCGCAGAGGACTCAGGCCTCAAAAGATCACAAGTTATACATCAAGTGATTTGAGGTAATAATGGTTAATCCCAGTCAGTTTCCTTCTCTAGCCAATCTCAAGTTTTACATAAATCGACACAGTGTTATGCCTCTGGCTTCTTCAGTCAATTGCTGAGAAGGCCATGTGCAGCGTATTATGCAGATTATAAGAGATGTAACACATTCCAGGTGACTCTTTCTTACAAGATGGACTTCAAGTAAAATGCGAAAACAGTGCGCCGAACGCATTAGGTTAATGCAAGGAGAAAAATCTTATTTGAGTGTTTGATCCATTAGAACCGTGGAATAACATTTTTCAGTATGTAATCGGTTGCTATCCTATAAACCCTCTCTGTTGGGTGCACCGCATCGTAAAATACATAGGACGACGGATTCCTGCAGGTACGTGTAAATACATTGCAAAGTAGTCCGACCTCTGTGAGCCCAGTACCGCAACATCCCCGTTTTTTCTCTGTAAATCCTGTTGTCATGACAAGTTTTGTGAGAACTTCAATAATTACAAGAAAACAGAACAGATGACATGCATAACAGAAACTGATAACCTGCTTCCTGCTGTCAAATTCTTAGCTGTTTGGCTTTCTGACAGCTTCTTAAAAAGTGAAACAGTGCTAGGAGGAACTAGACACTTTTTTGATATAGTAGAAGCGAGAATTCCGAAAATTCGTCTCTGACAGGGATCAAACTCCAGGCGTTGGGATGCGCCAACTGCGACCCAACCAAGGCTACTGCCCCGTTCTCTCTTTCTGTCAGCTTCTAGCTGTAGGTGGCCAAGCTTGGAACTGTGCTTCACTAACTTTTATTTAGTCAGCATTATGATGCAATCTTGGTGTTTTGTCTTCAGAACTAACTACATGTACTTTACTGTTTCTACTTTTGCTATGGTTATTAAGATGCTTTCCTGGTTTTTTCCTTCAGAACTAAACTATAAGTGATCTTGCAGGTGATGGGGTGAACATTACTACGTATTAGATAAGCTGTGAATCATGACATCAATAGAAAACATACCATATCTGTTTGTATTGTCAAGGATCTCCCCGAAAGCTTGGTATGCATTCAGGTATACAATTTTGCTTCCGTTGAGTGAGCGTTGTAACGTTGGGAGCATCTTCTCAAGTTTGGAGTTGTAGTCCTGGGCATCCCTGTTTTGCTCTTCCACACATGCCCTGTCAGGGTTTCCACTTAGTGTGATCTGAATGGGTAGGCAACCAAATGGAGGAAGGCCTGCGAGGCAGAATTTCCGCCCTCCAAGGTTATACAGTTCCTGCATTCCAGTTTAGGGAATCGAAAGAAGAGTTATACTACTACCTTTGTTTTGGTTTATATGTTAAGACAACTAGTTTAACAAAATAGAATACCTTGGTAGAAGCAACTCAGAATGGAATTGCCTAATTAATCTTACCTTGACATACTCATGTACCATCCCGAGAATAGTATCTTGGTATTCACCAATGTCCGTCCTTCTCCTCGATGAACGGTAATACCGTGTGAAATCATTGGTTCCCGAGTTGATGAATATCAGAGAGTTGGTAACAATCCTGGAAGCCTCCTTGTCCCCAGCAATATCACCGAGCCGATGAAGGTACTCCTCGAAGAGGTCCACCTGCGTCGACAATGGCAGAGTATGGGACAGGCGCGACGTCCTCTCGTCAAACCCTGACCCAGCCGACGCGAAGTTCACGCCTGTCATCATGTCCCCATCGGACAGATTCGGGTCCAAGTAGGGTGGCGAGAATTCCTTGAGCTGCAGCCTCTCGTTGAGGAGGTCTGGGACGAGGCGGCCATTGGAGAACCTCCCTGTCGGCCTGTCCCCTGGGAAGTCCCTCCCATAAGGGAAATGGTTTGCCAAGGCCAGAGTGGAGATATGGTCGTTGTTGCCAGTGTCAAAAATGGAGTCGCCGAAGTAGAAGATAGCCGGGAACTTTGGCTGAATTCTCTTGGTGGAGGAAGAAATGGCAGGAGAAGGGAGGAGGAGCACCAGGAGAAGAAGAAGAAGAAGAAGTGGGTGCGCCATGGGAGAAATTCTTGTCTGGGCTCGAGAGTCATCTGCAGCTGCTCCTTTTATTTCAGAAGGGTCATGAATGCTTGATATATTTGGAGAATATGCAACTTAATGCACATCTTCCTGGATATCAGTTGTTGTATAGTAGCATATTTTTGCATCAAATCAATGCATTTACTTTTGACTGATGGTTTGGATTTTTTTTTTTTGGCAGGATTGGAGATTTTGTAGCCTACCCTATGTGGACCGCATGCAAGTCTTTGTTGATTACTGTGCAGAATGGAGAATTTGGCTGAGAGCAAACATACTGAGTCATTGTAGTATGGCAGTAATATTGTTCTTGGACCAACTTCCCCACTGAACTAGGAGAATACGAAATCTGCTTGTTCTGCGAATTTTCTAATCTAATACGAAATCTGCTTGTTCTGCTTGTGACAGGTATAGTTGCTCTGGTCTTGTTTCTATTAATTCTTTGCTGATATTAGGAATTCCGAAAAGGGAAGTCATCACGAGATTGACGACAGTCCTCTTTTGTAATAGCCAGGCTTCAGTTACTGTCATTAATTGCAGTCCATATTATTTCACCACAGCCAGAAGCCTCAGCCGTTAATTAAGACATTACTGTTTTGGTTATTTTTCCCAGTGAATTTGGATGAAAGCTTGATACGCTTTCTTTTTTAAAAAAAGGCGTTATATATTCGGTGCAAAATTACAACGTGCAGATCAAACATTTGCTCTTTTTTTTTCTGAAATGGGGAAAACCTAATCAAACATTTGCCGTGCTACAAACTGTATGCCGTACTACACGACAACGTGTGATGGATGTATGACTATGACAGATTGGTGGTATCCGTGTGTGTCGTGTTTATGATTGGGCAGCGATGATAGGTTGGTCATGTATGGGGACAAAACGCAAGTTCACGGGTCATGTATGAGTACTATACATAATCCTTCCAGAATTTTGATAGGTGACACAGCAAGGAGAGGTTGGACTTTTGGAGCTCCATTCGACGTGTAACCGGCGCGCGGAGGCAGAAGCAGCTCTCTACGTCGTGCGCATCATTTAGGGCTTTTGATTCAAAGGATCTGTAAGACATAGGAATAGGAAGTGCAGGAATAGAATGACACGACACTTAGAATTCTATAGTAATAAAAAACACAGGAATCGATAAGATAAGCTGTTTGATTACACCGCAGAAAAAACACAGAAAATTTTATAGGGTTTGGATACATGTTATAGTTTTCATAAACACAAAGGAATTTTCAAGAGGTCTCTCCTCTTGTTAGAAATCCTATAGAATTGTAGTGTAGAAAAATCATGCATAGGAATTTTGAAGGATTTATTTCTTTGAAATAAACACATCCTATCGGAAAAATTACTATAGAATGAAATCCTATAAAATTCCTTTGAAAATCCTTTGAATCAAAGATGCCCTTAGAGGGGGTAATTGATGACGTTTTTGCTAGTTTGGACTTTACAGTGGGCGAGAATTCCTCTGGACTAGCATTTCTCTAGAACACAGGATCGAGGATACAGATCAAAGTGTGGGTTCTCAGTGTATCCCACTTCTAATTCATTTGAAACCAGTTCATATTTTAACTTACAATTTGAATAGAAATACCCAAATGAACTACTGTGCACATGTGTGATGTGTAAGTGGATCCCCCTATGTTCCCTTTATCGAGGCCAAGCTCAAATGTTGGCAAATGCAAAATCACGACGATCCGTAGCAGTGGAGTAGTGGCAGTCCCAGAATTTTCTAAGACTAGACCCAATGGGTGTATCATATACTACAATTAATGATAAAAAAGATTGTGTTCGTATTATAGATATACGAAACTAGAAAAATAATCTTAAATAAATCTTGTACATAATTTTACATTGAGATTTTATAAAACAATAAATACACTAAGCCTATAATACTACTATATCATACTATACATTGGGGAGATGTTATCATATGCATGGTAGTATTATCTAATACTTCTCATTGTAAGTAGTTAGTCTAAAAGCCTGGGCAAATAAACCTATAGTGCTAATTTTTAGGCTCTAAAACATAGTAATGATACAAGGTCACATTGCCAGCAAGCCTGGACGGTGGATCCGCCTATGATCAGTAGGCGGGGGCTAACACCCTAGCCCTAGGTACATCGGCCCTCTCATCTTTAAAGCCCTGGACAAATAAAAGTTGGTGTTTTCATCAATCCCATCAAGACAACGTGTGGACTAGGCAAACTAATGAGGAGGTGGACCTTCTGGTCGACCGCATTCAGCAATTGGTCACCCTTTGAGCATATATCACGATTCTAGTTTATTTGAGGATTATTAAAATTTGAGGAGCTCCAGAATCTATCTAGCCTTGTCCGTGTAGAGAGTACAATTCGGCAACATCCGAGATCCGCATGGACGAAGCTGTTTGGAAAACTTAAGCTTTTTCTACGTGGATTATGTTATTGTCGTATGGGCACGGTCGGTCTATGATATTAGTATAAGACGTTTTAACTTTGTAAAGCAAATATATCTAAACGTTTTTTAAAATATAGGTTTATAAAGTTTCGAAGTGAACTTATATACTAAAAGACGTTTAGATACATTTATTTTACAAAGATAAAATGTCTTATATTCTAAACAGAGGGAGCAGTTGTTATGGAGTACATGTTGAGACGCATTCATTGTATAGGAGGCCCAAAGGTACATTATGTTCTCCAACACTAGGCTGAGCGATGTGCACATCTAGCACAACTTAAAGTCCAAACATAACTATATTTTTTAGACACTTCTTTGTGTTATTCTTAGTTCTTGGACCGTGCGATTGTCTAGTTATCCACGTCATCGTCTGGAGCAGAGGGGCCGAGGCGAAGCCACGCCTAGAACCGTAGTGGAATGACATCAATGTGAGTGGACAACTTGTATTAGATTGACCCGCTTATTTCAGTGCCTTGCTTTCACCTTCTGCCAGAGACTTTTATTTTGGATAGAGAAAATCCCCCATAGAGCTACTAGTGCCGATATACATTTCACACCTAAATGTATTCAAAAGGAGCGATAACCCCTCAAGTGAAATTTGGTGCGGTTTACACCCTCAAATATGCAATATCGGTAAATCACTAGCTTATGTGGTTTTCGAGATAGTGTGGCAAATTGTTTGGTGATTTGAACCAACTAGATGTCGGTCCAGATGGGATGTACGGTCTCACAACCAGTAGTCTGCAATATCTCACGGCCTGTAGTCTTGGCGTGGCCATGGTCCATCTAAAGCATCCATGTTGTCATGCTTTTCAACACAAATTTAGAAGCATGGTTGCCTCATTGCTCTTTGGGACGGCAGGTGCCCTGACCGTTTTATCTTGATGGCGAGCCAACAATAATAGTTGAGGAGATCCAAGGGTAGGAGGTCTCCATACAAAGCTCCTCTATGCAGCAACATGTATGGCTTCGGGTGGCAGAGCTCTTGTTGTTGGGATTAATGCTCTAGAGGAAATAATAATATCGATTATTATATAATCCCCTGCTCAATACATGGGTTCATCGAATATGCTAGTACTATTGTGAACCTTGATTGTGAGAATCAAAGAAAGCATGACATGCAGGTGTAGTAAAGATGAACACACTAAGATGTTCCTAGTCTAGCCTCTAGAACTAGCTCATGCATTGTGTGATGGCCAAGTTTGCTAATCATGATATAGGGTATACCGCCAACAATAAGAGTACATTGTATGAAAGAGACAAGGGTACGGAACAGATACAAAGAATGATCTACTAGGAGATAGAATCATGTTGTTATAGTAATATCATCAGATCATTATCTTATGCATGAATCCTTAATACCATGAAAATATCAAGTACCCTTAGTAAGGCTTATCCTTGGTATTATCCCAAACCACCTGCAAAGGTGGCCATAACGGTGATTCTGAGATAAGCACAAAAGTATGGATGGGGACTTGAATAGTTCATCAAGTGGGATCTCACTCCTCCTAACGATAGAGAGAGATTCTCTAGACCCACTCGGTATTATGATGTCACCCAATCATCTGTGCAGACATAGTTATGATGAGATCATAAAGGGCATCAGAATACAGATACAAGTTAAAATGGGTGAAATCATAACGAGGATAACCGATATAGTGATCAAGAGTCGATTCACGAGGATACCAATATCTCACCTCGGATTGTCACACAGATATCACGAAGCGAAGGGATTACTATATGTATAATGAACATGTTCACTCGATGTGATCTCCGTATAGTGAAGTGGGAACCATCATGGACATTTGGGCTCCATTGTTGGTTATTGATCCAATGGTATTCGGTATCATGTCTACTTACTATAAAACCCGATCATATCACATGCTTAAGGTCTAACGATCAAGTTGTGCTTATAACCTACATGATAGGTAGATGAGAGAGGTGTCCAGAATGGTACACACCAAAATAGTTTTGGGTATTTGCCGAGACACCTTGGAGAGTAATAAGAATAGTTTCGGTGACATAACCTAATTCTGGAAAGTTGTTCTAAAGTCATCGGTGATGATTTCGAGGTTTATCATAATCACCCAGAGACAATGGATATGTTGGATATCTTTCAAAAAGATTCTGGAATATATATAGGACCGAGGTACCAGATTCATCCGGGAGAAACCAGAGGTGAAACAGAGTGTTAGAAGAGGTTTCGGTGGTCGGAGTGGATAAGAGGGGGCAGGCACACCCTGGGGTTGGTGCCTAGGCCACCATGGTCGGCGCCCAACCCTCCTAGGGCTGGCCCATAGGCCCAAGGGTGCCATCTCGACTTTCCTTATTTTAAGAATTGCATAAATATAGGAAGGTATCCAATTAGATCTCCAAATATGGAAGGTTTTGATCATATCTTGTAAACAAGGAATATGATGATATTTGCTTGATTGTCAAGATTGGGATCTTCTATATGGGGAAGGTGACGATCTCCGAATCAGAGGAGATTAGGAACCTATCAAAGGTAGGGGGCGCCGTCCCTCCTTGGTCGTCGCCCTAGGGCACACCCCCTCTCCTCCTCCTATATAAATCCCCCAATAGCTCCTCCGTGATCCTCTCTCTCATTCTACACCATAGTAGTGCTGTCGGGAGGCTATGGGACAAGCACCATCGACGTCGAGCTCTACACGGCGTAACGCTGAAGGAGCATCGGACCAGACTTGTGCAATCCATGGAGGGATCTTCCGTTCGATCCTAGCATCGAGTGGACGCTCCTTATGGCTGGGAGGGGTACACCTAACTGTTGTGATCGAATCGTTTGTCTTCAACATCTACACCGACCGACATCCTCTTATGCATTAAACACCGGTATGATATCTTGTGGTGACCCATTATACCACATCTACACCCACTATAGTCGTTGACATGGCACTCATGGAACATCGTTCTGCAAATATCACATCCCTCAGAGTGGTACAACAGAAACATATACACATCATTATTATTACAATCCAAAAGATCAGTACCTTGAGTTATTCAAACTTACAAACCAAACTTAAGTAGTTTCAGCGGAAGATTCAAGTTTCAAACTCATAACCAGAATTAATATCAACAACTTATTATATAAAGTTTGTGTTGCTCGGCTAATCTGGTTTACTATCTAATTAAGGCAACTACTCGGACTCATTGCCTTCTAATCTGTAGCGTATCCCTTCCACTCCTCCGGACAGGTATGGTTCCTCGTAGTAGACATCCTCTTGTCCTTCATTGTCATACACTGGAGTGTCTTTTGGCTCCTCAGATTCTAAGCAAGGGATCAAAGGAAAGAGTGAGTAAAAACGTTACCCAGCAAGTTCATTATATTCAATGTGGGAAGTTTGATGCTCTATCTACCACCTCGGACTATCAGTCCTTCGCACTATGCAGTTTTCGTAAATATTTATTCAAAGGTTGATTTTAATATAAAAAACTATGTCCATCTGCCTTCACAGGCTGACCAGAACTTCATGGAGTTCCTTTCCTGTTGCGTTCGTAGTTCCTTCCTGAAATAGGGAGTAACAAGTTCAGTTCTTATACTCTACAGAGGTGCATTGCTTTACCCATGAGAGATCAAATCCTTGTTGCACAACCGGGCGTACTTTTCCGTCCACAATTCCGTGATGTGGGGCCCAGTATATGATCCAAGCCAATCACTGCCCTTCTTTGCGACCCCGCATGTCCCCTTGGTGTACTCCATGCCCACATATTGAATTAGGACAATGGTTAGTACATATCATTCAGGTGCCAGAACTACCGTGGGACATTGAGGGTTCCCACCCATATGCTACATATCCTCTATGAATTACATAATCACACTACAAGGATAATAGCCACGACCTGCACGTTCGGCTACATGCGAAAGGAAGAAGATCCAGCTGACTTCTTCGTTCCATTCCAAATCTCATGGTTAACGTGTATTATACGACGCTAGAATCACTAATGTCATGGGTTATTAATTCCTAGGTGATGAATCTCACTGCAAATGGAAACATAAGTTCCATTGCCAATCTTATATTTACCATCACTTAGGATGATAATATCATTTTATTTATTTGAGAAAATAGTAATTTCTTTCTTCTCTTTAGAACATAGTTGATAGCACACAATTTTCAAATACTTTGTTAAAACTCATCAAAGGACACGAGCAAGTGATGAACTTGCCTTATGACTGTAAGGTAGTGAAGTCGGATGCTTGCACTTGATCTTGATCTTCTATTTCTACAAAACATCATTATTGCCCGGTAAGGACAATATTTAAAGAAGCAATTATGATTATGCATAATAATGCAATGCATTATTTTATTATTTACCTTCTTTGTGTGTTTTACCCACATTATCAAAGTTTTAAAGTTTCTTATTAATAAAAGAAATCTAGTAGTTGATAATTTCCTAAAATCTTGTAAATATTATATTTAATATTTTTGTGGTATAATACATTCATATAAGAGATTAAAACTAATTTTTATTTAATTTTAACTCTTAGTGATATTTTCCTAAAATTCTATTTAAGAATAAATATTTTAATTTATAGAATTTTCTTTTACCATTCTAAATAATAATTTAGTATTTTTCTAAAATACTATACCTATTTAGAATTGTAAAATTGAATTTTATTTATTTTTAGGTATTTTATTTATTTTATAAAGTTCCATAAGGAATATATTATAAAAATAGTTAACCTAGATTTATTCTTTTAAAATAAATTTCATTAATTTTATTGCGTAGTTTATATTTTTATGAACTCATGGATATATTATTTGTATTTTTAGGATTTTTATTTAGTTTCTTAGAGATCATTTAGTTCTAGGCTATTTTGGTATTTAAACAAAATGTTCCAAATCTTTTTTCTAAAATTGGACGTGGCCCATTGGGCTGGCCCAACCCTGACCCGACCCATCTGGGTTGGGTCAAACCCCTAACTCAGGTGGTATAGGCCCATACCAGCCCAGTACCCCTCTCTCTTTCACGCGCACTCGTGCTCTCATCTCTCGTTCCCCTTCGTGACACGATGGTGCCGCCGCCATCGCCGTGCGGTTCCGGCCGCCTCCGTCCTTATCGGCCACCGTCGTGACATGAGATGACTCGGTCGATGATGCTCTGTCGACTGGTCTAGCGTGATTTGGTGCTAGAGCTCTCCTTTGACCGTCCTGCCTCCATCCAGAAACCTAGGGTTTAGTGTCATTGGTGATTTGGTTCTCCGCCGCTCTTGTGGTGCCGCCCTGGTGCTCTGGTGGCTGTGTGGTGCCGCCAGTACCGCTCATGCTCCTATGGCTACCATGTTTGCGGCTTGGCGTGGGTGGCAGCTGAAAGAACATTTCATAATCCCTAGTGTTTTGTGTGTTAGATAACAATATCAAGGATTATTTAACGTGTGTTGAAGTACTACAGATATATTCATTGAGAAGGGAAGGAAACTGCTTTCTAGGAGGCGGATAATCCGGCCCAACCCTCTTTCAAGTTTGCGTCGCTCTCTGTATGGCGGGCGGAGTTTCCCTCGGACTTTCCGGCCCTTGGACGGATTTTCTCCCTAGGGCAGATAGTCCGCCCCTAAGGGGGGCGGATAATCCGCCCCCTCAGGAATTTTCACCAAGTCAAGGCTGCATCACTCTCTGTATGGGGGGCAGAGTTTTCCCCGGAGGTTCCGTCCTGGGGGCGGATTTTCTCCCCAGGGCGGATAGTCCGCCCCAAAAGGGGGGCGGATAATCCGCCCCCAAACTTCTCCAACGGCTTGTTCTGGACAAGGGGTATTTAAGCCTGTCTTCCCCCTCTGTCCAAAACTCTTGATTGATTCGAAAAAGAAAAGACCTGACCTACAACCTTCATCCAAGAGAACTCCACCTAGATCCACTCAAAGGCTCCGTCCCTTGGGGAATCAAAGGAGGAGGAGTCGATCTTCATCAACTGCAATCAAGCGCTTCATCTCCTCTCCATCCATTTGGAGAACCACTGATCTAGTATTTCTTGCAAATACCTAGATCCTTGTTTTTGTTTATATTGATAAACCTTGTTCTTGTGGCAGCTTGTTGTCATCTCGGGAGCCCCCAATTTGGTTGTGGGTATGTGCCCCGATAGTGTTGTAAAAGGCACCGGTTCCCGCCTCGAAGGGATCCAATAGTGGAGAAGGTGGATCAGGCCTCTCGTGGCGAGATCCATCGGAGAATAGGGTGAGGCCTATTGTGGCGTGGTGGTCTTAGAACCGCTCACCCCTCCAACGCAGATGTACTTCCCTTAACAAGGAAGGAAATGCGGTAAAACAAATCCCTGTGTCTCCGTGTGCTCCACTACGGTTCCTTCGCTCCTCTATTTACGTGCTTAGTAGTTAGGGTTGCATATAGGGAAATTATCGTAGTTGCATATCTAGAGAATTTACTTTGTGTCAAGCCTAAAATTGAAAAAGTATTAAAAATTGGTTAGCACCTATTCACCCCCCCTCTAGGTGCCCATATGATCCATTTCAATTGGTATCAGAGCCCCGACTCTTATTTCAGGCTTAACCGCCTAAGAGAAGTATGGGTTCCAAGGTAGATGGGAGTGATGCTCCGGAGGTAGTCACCATGAACGATCTCAAGACGTTGGAAACAACCTTGGTGAGTTAAATGGAGGCTAAGATGGAAGAGATGTGTCAATTGATAATGCGTCTCTCCACATCCGCAGCATCTCCTCCATCTAACTCTGAGGCTACCACTCCGCAATCTAAG